>CM060983.1:143631014-146502680 GCA_030765065.1 Deroplatys truncata | reverse complement strand
CTTGGATCTAGGGCCGGTGGTTAATACGAGTGATTCATTTACCGCCCGTTTATTTCCCGTCCCCGTTTTAAATCCGACTCCTGATAATACCTCGCCACATACACACGCATTTCTTTACCGCTGTGCTTCATATAGTCACGCCTATCTGCCAACACATTTGTTTTCAGAACAACCTCCAAGGAAATACTACGAACAAGTGTCTTCTAAACTCTCCTGTTTCTTTATTTCAAATTTGGTATCTCCCTATTTCACTATCACATGATTCTACCTAATCTCGTATTGGATGCCTGGGGCTATCAGAGCATTGACCCTTTTCTACACATCTGATTTTCAGGCGAACTAACGGTACACTAACGAAGCGTATTCTGCTCTCACTTAGCTACAATTGAGGGGAAAAACCAACCCCATTTCCTGCCTGCTGTTGGCACTGTCTTTTCAACACATATTCACCTTTACATGTAATGTTCACTTACCAGTTTTATTTAATAATACCATTCCTACTGGTATTCACATTTATTTTCCCTATGTTATCATTTTATATTTAGATACGCAGAACGTACTGTCCCAATTCCTCCCCTGTATTTGTGTGCGTATATAAAACTCAGAATTTCTGTTTTAAATTTCTAGGTAATGTAGAGGGGACATAGTAAAACTTTTGGCAATGAATACCTGTGCGGATATGTAAGCACCTTTTTGAATACTATAAGCTATTAGTAATATTATAAAGAGGTAAAATGTGTGTGACTGAAAGACTAAAAAGGATTTACAATGCGAACATACTGAAGTCATAAAAGAGCATGCTTGCGAAGAAGATTTTGGATTTTCCTACAGAATGACAAGGAGTAGATCATCGTTTTTGTTACTGCACAGAAAATGCATGTAAAATTAGACAAATGCCGCGAATATTTAATGCTAAGATGGTCAAGATTTAGCAACTAAGAAAACAGAAGTCACAGCAAAATAAAAGATAGTCGGGCCTTCTTTAACGGTGTGATATTTATGCCATAGCCTTCTAATAACTATTATGTAGAAAAGTTGAACTGTATTTCCTTTAGATGTGATCGAGTTCACTACCATTGTATGTTAAATAATTAATTATATAAAGACAAGCACTCCTACACCGTCTAGCGTCAGGTATGTTAAATACCACAAATGAATATTACCAACCACATTTAATGGTTACTGACGTTTTTAAAACAAATTACAAAGATTGCATAGCAAAAACCGCACTTTTCTTAGATTAAAAGAACAAAGTTTCAATGTAGCTCTTAACAGAGGTACAGTAAATAAGATCACCTCTTTTATTTTGTCCTCATTCATGTATGTAAAAGTGTATTTATTTGTATGATACCGGAGTAGGTAATGTTGCAGCTTCAATTGCGTAGTTATGTCACATTTAAATGTCATGACAAAATGTCGACAAAAATATCTCAATATTATTTCTGTGGCTGTTTAGTTACCTATCTATGTATCGGTTTTCACTTTCCCTACCACTAATAAGTAGAGGAAGCATTGCATTCCACCCAAACAAACCCGTTGTGGTACATTCACATGGCTTTCTCCACCCTCTATCGCTTATTAGTGGATGTACGAATTATTCTTCCGAAAGTCAATCTTCCTATCTACTTAATTTTAATCGAGATAAACCTTTCTGGAAATAGCTATAACAAATTTCGTGATACATACAAAGGGAATAGCGATAGTCAAATGTTTTAGAACTGGGCACTGTAAGCTGGCCTTAAAATTCCATACCCTTTCCATGACATCACGAAAAACAGCTGGAAATCGACAGGACTTTGAACAAATTAAGTATTGAACAATTCGAACCATTAATAACAGATATCTTGGAAATGACTGAAGCCACAAAAATGGGGGTAATTGAAATAAATTGTGTGTTATAAAGAGATCTACACTTTTTGTGTAGTACGTTTTCGTCTAGCGTCTAGCGATTAACGTTTACCAATTATGCAAGATCATATAAATGTCCTTTTGAGTAAAGAGGACTTCGCAAGCTATTCCCTGAAAATTCAAGATATAGATACATTTTGTTTTTCATGCAATTGATTTCATATCTAATTTCTGGGTGGAGTGGAATAACTTCTCTACTGTACGTAGTAAAGAAAGTAATTAGATACCGAGATCTCACCAAAATGCTCGTTTTAAGGTTCCCTGACTCCATAAAAAGCATTTTAGAAATAGGTCCTCGCGCGCGCGCGTGTGAAACTAAAATATTTTGTTCGCTAACGACGCTTCAGTTGCCAGGATCACATCATCAACCGGTGCACCGGAATTTCATCCCGCAAGAGTTCTTTTACATGCTAGTAAATCTACCGACATGGGGCTGTCTTTTTAAGCACATTTAAAAACCATCGGTCTGGGCCGTTTTGAAACAGCGACTTGGGATCAGAAGACCAGCGCCTAACCGAGCCACATAGACCGACGTGTGTGTGTGTGTGTGTGTGTGTGTGTGTGTGTGTGTGTGTGTGCGCGCGCGCGCATGTGTGTGAGTGAATAGCATAACTCAAGGTCGGTTAAATACCTAAGTGGTATTTAAGTTCAGAATTTTCCAGGGATGTGATATAAAGATTTTCAAGACAGCCCACCCACCGCAAACTACTATTTACATGGAACATTTTTCGTTATTTTTTATTTTCCCAAAAATTGCTCTAAGATTTATATTAAAACGCCATATGTTTTAGATATTTACATGACAAATACAATGTATACCAGAATTTTCCAATAGTAGGCTGTGAAGTTCTCTTCATTCTAAATCACTTTCTGTAATTTATTGGTAAATCGTAAGATATAGGCAGAATCTTATTAAACAAAAAATATAGACCTTGTTAAAGCACAATTTATGTGGCACAAATGCTTTGAGGCATTAACCATTTCAGAGAGATTCTTCATTTCTGTTTCGAAATTTCAAATACTTAATTTTTTTTTCAAGTGGGAGGTCGCTATTCATTTTTTCTCGTGTTCGTACAAAGATATGTAAACCCATCATATAGCTATCCATTTTTAAAATTTAAATACCACTCTATTCTCCTCTATTCTTCCTATACCTATAAGGAAATGTGTAAATGCCTAATGAGATTTTTTCTCGATTACAAAGAAGAAGATTATATAGGAGAAACAGTTCTTTTAAGAATAGTTTATAGAAGAGGGAGCAGAGAAAGTCTTGTGAGTGCAACATACATAAGGTTTTTATGATTTCTAATATACACATTTTGAATATCAAAACCCATCCGTGCAACGCCAAGTAAGAAAACTAGTGAGATGTCCATTCATTGTCTCAGTAAACCTGAGCTGTTAAAGCTCTCTCTCTCTCAAAAAAAAAAAAAACTAATTCCATTGTCAATCATAGGATAGGAGTTCAACGCGGCAAAATTTTCTTGGGCTCTTGGAAAGATTATTTTTATTATGTTTAAGAAAAAACAATTATGAAAGAAACATGAAATGATAAGCGTTTACTTTGTGAATGCTGTAACTGTAATGGACCATGCTTTCGAGTTAGGACCAGGAACTGCTGGAGGTCCTAGCTTACATTCGTTAGTTAAGTCTACTTGCACTGTGTGATCCCGAGACGCCTGCGGGTGTCTTGCACTCGTCTTTGTTGAGAAGGACGAAAACAGAAAAACTTAACGAGTTGCAAGATTCGAGTTTCCCCCCGCGAAAGCACCTAGAGGGAACTCCCCTGCGCACAAAAGATTAAGACAGAATGATTAGTGTTTGTATACGACAGGTCAGGATGACGTGCAGTGCAGTTTTGACATTTAATTTGCTAGTGATTGCGATTTGCGAAGTGGCCTGCCTGTATAAAATAACGCTCCGGACTGTTTTATTCCGCTGATGGAATTCTGCAACGCATTAATATTTTACTGAGCGAAATGGCTCTTTGGTAACGTGTGAAGCTCGCATTCGGGAGCCCCAGGTTCGAATCCTGCCTACCGCATACTTTGACCTTGAGTTTTTGCGTGATTTTTCCAGATCGGTAGGCGAATACTGGGTGGTTTCTCATCTACCACGGTTTTCTTTCTACCATTTCCTTCTTAACTTTCAGGCGAACTTCTAGATTTCGTGGCGTATGGCGGTGCTGGACAGATGGCGCGGATGTTTGCTCAAAGGCAAAAGTATTCGCTGTGGACACTAGAGAGCTGCTTGGTATATGGTTCGTTCATCGTCCTCTCTAGGCAGCTCCAACAGCGGGACGGTCTTCGAAACTGGAACTGTTAGGAGCTTCTGCGCGTCTCTGTGGCCTGTAGTCTCCTGTGGTTTCTTCACTTCATCCCTTCCTCCTGGGAGTGTGGTAGCTACAATTGATCTATGTAGGTCGCAGTGCTCGATGTGTAACCTATAACAATAAGCGTTTAGTGCTATATTAAAAATGGTCTTTCTTGAAATCCCATTTTCTCTATCAATCTTTTAAGCTTAAGGACGGTTAATAAAGTTGATGGTAACACATTATGCAAAATGCTTGACTTGAATAACATTTACAATGCTCATACTGGATTGGTTAAATATCAACAGCAACTATTACAAAATTACGCTTACATAATAAGCAGTGTGAACATCTGTAGAATTTAAATCAAACTAAATTACCGACCCTGTGAACATACCGTATAATCTTGGTATAAGGACGTAAAGAATATAAATAGTCACTCACTCATAATTACTGAACTCGCCTGATTTATAATACTAACATATAATATACAACCCTAAACAAAATGTTGAATTTAGTAAGAGAATAAACACCTCCCCCCAAATTTGGAAATAATTGCAATTCTCATCTTTAAAACGTATAATCCTATCCTGTGTATTTCAAATAGGAATTCTTGAGACCGTTAGTTATGGCGTTCTACTGCAACATATAACAAGCTTTTGGCTTGTTTTGAAAGCCTATGTTCTAGATTATCAAAAAAATTCAAAACATTATAAATTATTGGCATTTAAGACATTAAAATACAATTTAAAGTAATTTAACGAAGAGCAGGAAAACAACGTTTACTAGCTAGAAGTAAAACACAAGTGTGTTCAGATATATACGTAACGGACTGCAACTTGAGGGGCAGGATAAATCATTTATTTTATTTAATTTGTACCTTTTTTGTGAAGTTAACTATTTCGAAGACATTTCTTGTTATTGTTTGAATTTTCAGTTATACTTTTCTCAGATGGGAAGCAGTTATTCATTTTTTTTTCGTGGTCATGCAGATCATGGGATTTCAAAGCCATCACACAGCGACACGTTCTGTAAAAATGATATGTGTTACATTCACATGACTTTCTCTACCCTTTATCACTTATTAGTGGGTGTACAAATCATTCTTACGAAAGTTTATTTTCATATCCACTTCATTTTAATCAAGACAAACCTTTCCAAAAATAAGTGCATTACACATTTCGTTTTAGATACAACGGAATAGTGATAGCAATTTATTTAGAACTGGACGACGCGATATGCTTGCCTTAAAATTCCACTCTCTTTCCATGACATCGCGAGAAACAACTGAAAATCGACAGGACTTTAAAAGAATGTCTAAGTGTTGATCAATTCGAACTATTAGTAAGGGATATCTCGGAAACGGCTGATGCCACTAAAAGGTTATTTGAAATAAATTGTGTATTTAAATAGATCTACATTATTTTATGTAGTACGTTTTCGACTATCGCTTAACGTTTACCAGTTATAAAGATTTTACAAAATTTCTTCCGAGTGAAGAGGACATCACAGTCTACTCTCAGAAAATTTAAGATAAACAACTTATTTTCATGTTAATAGCTTTAATATATGGTATTTTAATCAAAATTGTTTCAGCCATTTTTGAGAAAATCGAAAATGTCGAAAAATTTTCCATTGGAGATTGCAGTGGAGGGATTTTCTTGAAAACTTGCGTGTCGCATTCTTGGATCGTGCTGAACCTATATACCAAGTTTGGTGTTTATGCGATTTACATTTTTGAGTTATACTGTTCACACACACGCGCGCGGACCTTTTTCTAATTTCAAGGAGCCTCAAACGTGTACTTCTGGTGAAATATCGGTATTGAATTGCTGGGTGAAACTATGAGCGTGGCAGAGAAAGTAAAAATCTGATTATCGCTTTACCTACTGTGTCTTTCAACAAAATGTGTAAATGTGAATTGAAAGTTTATCTCGATTGCCAAGAAGTAGTTAGAAGAATAAGTCTTATAAGAATAGAGAGTAGAAAGAGTCTTGCGTATGTAACACATCAGATTTTTACTTTCTCTACTACGTATAGTATTGTATTCCACCCAAAAATTCGATACCGAGATTTCACCGGAAATACATGTTTTGATACCCCCTGAATCCAAAAAATGCATTTTTGGAAACATGTCCATGTGTGTATGTCTGTGAACAGCATAACTCAGAAACTAACAGTCGGATAAACACCAAACTTGGTATTTAGGTTCCTTATCTTCCAGAGATGCGACACGAAGGTTTTCAAGAAAATCCCCCCACCCCAGATTACCCTTTACATGGAACATTTCTCGAAAATTTTAATTTTCTCAAAAACGGCTCTAACGATTTTGATTAAAGTATATGTTTAAGATATTTTCATGACAAATGAAATGTATATCTTTAATTTTCTGGGAATGGCTCCAAAAGTATTCTTCATTGTGAACGACTTTTGTATAACTGGTAAACCATAAGAGATAGACAAAATTTTACTACACAAAACATGTAGATCGCGTTAAAATACACAATTTATGTCATATACATTTGTTTTGTTGAGTGAACCATTTTCGAGATATTGCTTGTTATTCCCTTAAATTTTTCAATACTTATTTTCTCAAATGGGAATTCGTTATTCATTTTTTTGTCTTGGATATGCAAAGAGTATTAATCCGTGGGAAAGAGAATGGTGTTGCACCTAGCAACCAGCTATTAAGATATATTTCCATGCTTAAAGGCTACTGTATTTCTATATTCTCCTTGCAAATACAAAACAAGGGGAACATAGTACGCCTTAAGTGATAGTCAAATATTTTTAGAACTGGTCGCTATGTGTAAAATGTAATTCTCTTTGCATGTCAAAAGATCGTTTCTGCAAATGTTTATGTCGATTAATATGAAATAGATGGAGAATAAGAGTTTGTAAAAATAGTTTGTACAAGAGTAGAGAAAGTCATGTGAGTGTAACACAATTTTTTTGTAGGAATGTAATACTTCCTCTGCTTACAGGGTACGTAAAAACAGAAATAAAACATGCAGAAAATTGGTGTACAGGAGAGGCGAAGAGAGGAAAGGAGATGAAAAGTCCCATTTATGGAATAATGGAAGCAAAGATGTGGACTTCTAGTACGAAAATAAATGGGCACACATGGTAGAGGTTTCAAGATTGTCACCCACTACTTCCTAGCTTTTCTCATTTCTTAACAGTAAGATAAGAAAGCGAACAAAAGGAAATGTGCTGTACAATCGGCTAACACGAAGATGCACACATCTGAGGCTGCTGTTGCCAAGGGCGCCTTGCTGCAGTAGAATATCTAATGCAACATGATAAGAGCAGAATGGATATCCTATAAAAGCCCCACAAGGGATGTCATCTTGTATGGTGGATGTACATTATGAATGACATTGCTCCGGGCACGCTGCACAGACTTTTAAAAGGATTGTTCCGCCGCTGTTTTAATGTGCTTCTTCGCAGTAAGCTACGTCATCGCCCGCCATCTTCGTGTCCGTCACATCCTATGTCATTTAATATTAAAAACTACCTGAGTGCCTTGTTGACATAGCTTAACGAGAGCTGCAGTTGTTTCCAGACAAAGTAAACCCACTAGTTTCCTCTCTCTGTTACATTTCTTTCACCTAGCATGTTAAAGAGTTAGAGATACAGACACATCAACTGCACACCTTAGCTATCGTGAAACAAGATGTGGAAGATACCCATAGCGTTTCTTTTGGTTTGCTTTGGCTTCTTACAGGAGATCAGAAAGTAAAAAATCTGACGTGTTGCATTCACACGACTTTCTCTACCATCTGTCGTTTATTAGTAAACATAAAAACATTCTTACATTATTTTTCCATCTACTTCATTTTAATCCAGATAAGCATGTGCGGAAATAGCTAAGTTACACATTCATATATACAAAGGGAATAGCGATATTCAAATGTTTGACTGGACATGGAATCACGAGAAACAATTAAAAATCGACAGGATTTCAAAAGAATGACAGTCTTGAACAATTCGAACAATGAATCTCTTGCCACAAAAAAAAAGTTAATTTAAATAAATTGCGCGTTTTAAAGATATCTACATTTTTTACTTTCTCTACTACGTATAGTAAGTAGGGGAAGTATTGTATTCCACCCAAAAATTCGATACCGAGATTTCACGGAAATACATGTTTTGAGACCCCCTGAATCCAAAAAAAGCATTTTTGGAAACATGTCCGTGCGTGTGTCTGTGTGTCTGTGAACAGCATAACTCAGAAACAAACAGTCGGATAAACACCAAACTTGGTATTGAGGTTCAGTATCTTCCAGAGATGCGACACGAAGGTTTTCAAGGAAATCCCCCCACCCCAGATTACCGTTTACATGTAACATTTTTCGAAAATTTTAATTTTCTCAAAAATGGCTCTAACGATTTTGATTAAAGTATCATATTCTTAAGATATTTTCATGACAAATGAAATGTATATCTCGAATTTTCTGGAAATGTCTCCAAAAGTATTCTTCATTGTGAACGACTTTTGCATAACTGGTAAACTATAAGAGATAGACAAAATTTCACTAACAAAAAATGTAGATCGCGTTAAAATACACAATTTACGTCATATGCATTTTTTTGTTGAGTGAATCATTTTCGAGATATTGCTTGTTATTTCCTTAAACTTTCCAAAACTTGTACTTTTTCTCAAATTCGTTATTCATTTTTTGTCGTGGTAATGCAAAGAGAATGGAATACTCCACATAGCAACCAGCTCTTAAAATATTTGACTATCGCTTAAAGCCTATCAATTCCCCTTGCATCTACAAGAAAATTAGCAATAAGATTAACATCTCGATATCTCGATTAACATGAAACATATGGAGAATAAGCGTTTGTAAAAATAGTTTGTATAAGAGTAGAGAAAGTCATGTGAGTGTAAAACATCAGATTTTTTTGTGTAGTACGCTTTCGTCTATTGCTTAACGTTTACTAGTCAAACAAGATTATACAAATTTCCTTCCCAATGAGGAGGACTCAACAGGCTAATCCCAGAAAATTCAAGATATGCTTTTTATTTGTCATGTAAGTATCTTTCATATATGATATTTTAATCAAAATCGTTAGAGCCATTTTAGAACACCAAAATCTTCGAAAAATATTCCATGTAAAGCGTAGTTTGGTGTGGGGAGATTTTCTTGAAAATCTTTGTGTCACATCTTTGGAAGATGTTGAATTTAAATTCCCAGTTTGGTATTTTCCCGACTTCTCGTTTTTGAGTTATGCTGTTCACAGTCAGACACACACGTGGATCTTTTTGTGAAAATGCTTTTTTTGGGTTTAGGGGCCTCCAAACATATTTCCGGTGAAATCTCGACATCGAATTTTTGGGTGGTATACAATACCTCCCTTGCTTACTCCACGCAGTAGAGAAAGTAAAAACTTGATGTGTTGTATTCACATGATTTCTCCGCACTCTTCTCTACAAGCTATTCTTACAAAACATTATTCTATTCCTTGCTAGTGAGATACAATTTCAATTCATATTTACATATTTCGGATACATTAAGTAAAGCGATAGTCAGATTTTTAAAGACCGTGTCGCTACTGATGGATTTGAAATTTTATGCCCTTTGCTTGGCCACGAGAAAAAAAAAACGAGTATGGACTTACCAGTTGAGAAAAGTAAAAGTATTTGAAAATTCAAATCAATAACAGGGATATCTCGGAAATTAACTAAAAAATTATAATATATGGTGTTAATGACATTCAAATTTTTCGTGTTGTAAGATTTTATCTATTTCTTAGGATTTATTATTTATACAAGTCATTCAGAATGATGAGTATTTCATAAGCTACTCCCAGAAAATTAAAGACATAGATTTTGTTTGTCATAAAATTTCTTATACGTATGGTATTTTAGTCAAACTGTTAGAACCATTTTTGACAGAATAAAAAGTTGTCTATGTAAAGAATAGTTTGGAATGAGGGGGAATTATCTTGAACAATCTTCGCGCCGTATCAATGGAAAATGCTGAATTGAAATACCAAGTTCGGTATTCAACCGACTTTTCGTTTTCGAGTTATATTTTTCAAACACATCTTTTTCTAAAAATACCCTTTTGGTTTCAGAGAGACTTAAAACGTGTATTTCCGCTGATATCTCGGTATCGAATTTTTGGGTGGAAAGCAACACTTCCTCTACTTACTAGGCAAGCAGCAAAGAAAGTAAAACAGACTAAATTTTACATTTTGCTTTTTGATGCAAACACTCATTCAGAGACTTTCTGGTTCAGAATATGTATGGTTTATAAGGTGCTTAAGGCATTTACTGCTTTTTAAGCACTTGGCTATTACATATTTCACGCAGCCAGCGACCTCGTCATGCTGGCTCGCTCTATTCGACTTTGTCTGCGCGATTTGAGACTGCACGCATATGTTTATTACCTGATTGCTTATATTTGCCTTGTAACTTATCTGGTCTGCCCTGCATTCGCAGAAAGCTGGTAGTAGCCACGTAAACATTCAGCAAAACTAGCAGGTCTTATCGGCAACGTGCAGCGGATAAAGAAGTAATAATTAAATATTGAACAAATGATAAGATATTAAATCTATGAAATAGATTGTATTATACTACTAAGGATGTGTGAATTTTAGAACACGAGACTTTTTCACAATATACACTACATGTGGTGTATTCCGTGAATTGTGGTATTACTCAGTCTTTACTATTCCGCAGAGTATATCCTATTTTTACTATTTCCGACGTTTAAATGCTATCCTTACTATTTATGGCGCATATATATTTCTTTGTTATACCTGAGGCATATTAGTTTTGTTGTTCCTGAGACCTACACTCTTTAGCAGGTTAGAATTTATATACTGTAACAAATGACAACACCAGTTACTGCGAAACATCTTTATTTATCACTTACGCACTCAGCGTAGCACAAACGTTACACTTGAGTCACTTTTGACACACCCTCGGAACATAATACAACTGATCTGTCGAATCACAACTCACAACTGAACTGCTGAGTCATAACTAAGAATTGAATAGCGCTATCCACTTACACTGTGCATTCTTCACTTCGTAAGTTCTTAACTAATAGAACTTCCCGGGAAAGTAGGTAGCCCCTTATATAGGACTTACATACAAAGCGGAATCTTTAGAAGAGGAATCTACTCGAAACGGCCCAAAGGAATGTTCTGGAGCGGGGAAGTCGCACATAGTGTCTATTGCTCCGCATGGTTATTTTTCTGAAGGGGGGACCGCCATTAGCTTCACCCGCGCCAGGTGGATGAGCCTGGAGGCGCTCGCACCGCCAGTTCGTAGGTAACCTCGCGCGCGTGAGCACATTTCTTTATAGTCGTTGCAGTTACCCCTTTCATGAAGTCAACAAAATTACTCCTCGCCACTATATGCGGAGTTCAGTTCTATTGACTCGTTTCTAAATACGGTTGTAGTATTTATATATGTTACTTAGGTTCTAATCCCACATTAACGATCTATTTTCACTGAGCGATATTTTCACTATCTACCTTAGCACTACTTATTAAATTAAAACTACTTTTCTTCGGCAATGTCTACGTGCGTCCTTGGGCTAACGCGTTCTACTGGTGTATTCCTTCTTCGTTATTAATTTCTCGTTTAGTAACCTCTAATTATATGTCTACTTTCACTGGCCTTATAGCAGTTTATGTTTACATTTCTGTCCACTCACTATATTAATAACCAGCTGGCTTACGTGATGTTGCACGGGTAGCTTTTTAAACTATAATGACGAATTAATTCCATTTCCCTCCAACATTCTGTATGAAATTGCTGTACAATGATCTACAGGATTTTTATGGTCAATCCTCCCATTTACTCCTTTATAACTATAATTCCGCACAGTCCCAGCTATTCCTAATAAGGATGAAAAATCTCTCCATAGTTACGCAAAAAGGATATCAAATATCGGCGGAAGTCTGACTTCCTCGATCTCCATCCTGACAGTCTTCCTAGTTCTAGAAATGCTGCATAGCCTATACCTACCCTTTGGTGGTGGAACAATCATCGGTCGGAATGGTCGAATAATGTTTTAAATAGTTACCGTGGTTGAAATTTTAAATGTTTGGATCTTCTCTTTGTTATTTATCTTCTCTGTAGTTATTTAGAAATATAAAAGCGATATAGTTTTCATATAATGCACAAATCCTCAATATATACCTATAACCAAACAGATGTGGAGTGGTGAATATGAAGATTACCCACTCCTATGCCATCAATTAACCTCTTTGGAAAACACGTAATCTGCGATATCGAGAAAAATAATCTCAATTAATTATAAACTATCGGTTCATGGCTTTCTAAAGTTAGAATTTTTCTCTCTTTATACAATTGTTTAGCACCCCCTGCTAACAACTTGATTATAACGTAAGTACAAAGGAAATAAAGCAAAACTTTCTTACATTAGGGTTGTTAAGATCATGGTGTCGTATTCGTATCATAGTGTTATAAGCGGATTCGATTCTCTTTTGTTTTGCTACGTCTTTTGTTTTCTTAGTTGCTAGATTCTGACCTTGAATGAAATGTCGGGGAATCTAAAAATGTTCCTTTTTATTCAGGGACCTCAAAACGTATATTTCTGGTGAAATCTCGACATGGAATGCAACTCTAGGCAAAATGCAACATTTTCTCTACCTACTAGGTATGGTAGAGAAAGAAAAATGTTTTTCTTTTTTTAGGTTCACGGGATTCCAAAACACGCATTTCAGGTGAAATCTCGATATCGGATTTTGAGTGGAATACAATACTCTTACCCACTATAGGTAGGTGATAGAGAAAGTAAAACTGCCTTTGGCTGTGCGTCTGAGGGTGTGGTTTGAGCAAGATGATGCTCCAGCTCAACGACCTCGTTGTTTTAGATTCTAGATAAAACATTCCCTCTTCAGTACATAGGTCCGGAAGGTTTTCAATTGTGGCATCCCAAGTTTGTGGGAAATTACCTCTTACAACTATTTTCCTAGGGGCGTTGTAAAAGGGATACCAAACCAAAAGGTTCAGAGAATAGAGAAGGCAGAACCGAGCGGGATCGCTTAGGCGGCAACGTCTGTGGCCTGCATTCGTAGGTCCCAGGTTCGATCCCCGGCGATCGCTCACTCTGACCCATGGTTTTTTGTGATTTCCTCGGCGAATGCTGGGGTGACTTCTTCTATGTCTCGATTTCCTTTCCGACATTTCCATTTCATTTCATATCCTTCTCACCTTTCATATCTGCTGCTACGTTTTGTGGCGTATGGCGCTGCCGGGCAGATGGCGGGGATGCATACGCAAAGGAAAGAATAATCCCCGTAGACAACAGAGGGCTGCTCGACGGTGGGTCTTCATCGCCCTGTCTCGGCGGCTCCAGCAGTAGAACGGGTCTGCGTATTTGGAAATGCTAGGGACTTCCGCGCGTCTCTGCGGCCTGTCTGTCTACTGCCTGCAGCCTCGTGCGTGGTTCCTTCACTTCATCTCTTCCTCCTGCGGGGTGGTAGGCATAATATACCTGTGTAGGTCACGGTGCACGAGGTGTCCCTCTCAGTTCTTACTAACTACCTATACCTATAGGAAAGGCAGAATATAAACAGCTATCGACTTCCCCTGAAGGTGTTTTCATTTTTTAAATTCCGTACTGCTAGGTATAACAGAATGATTTAAAAAGCATAACGTGGTTTATTGTTTTCTCTACTGATATAGTAAGTAGGGGAAGTATTGCATACCACCCAAAAATTCAATACCGATATTTCACCGGAAATACATGTTTTGAGGCGTCCTGAATTTCATTAAAGCATTTTTTAGAAACATGTCCGTGTGTGTCTGCAAATAGCAAACTCAAAAACGAAAAGTCGAATAAACACCAAACTTGGCATTTAGGTTCAATATCTGCCAAAGGTGTGACACGAATATTTTCAACAGAATCTCCCCAACCAAATTACACTTTAATCGAACATTTTTCGAAAATTTTATGTTCTAAAAGTGGCTCTAGTGATTTCGATTAAAATACCACATATTAAAAAATATTTACATGATAAATCAAATGTATCTCTTAAATTTTCGCGGAATAGGCTATGATTATATCGCTATAGGCTTCATTCGGATGGCATCCGTTATTAAAGGTTCGAATTGTTCATTTTTTGGTCATTTTCTTAACGTCCTTTAGCAAGTTTAAACCATCTTCAAGCATGGAGTTCAGAAAATCGCTTTCGTTTCTCAACTGAGAGGTCGGTCTGCGTTGGCTTCTGGCGTCGTGGGAAGCGTTTGCTACCTTCGCTCCGATTCTGTCCAGATTTGCTGCCATTCGCAGATTCAACGAGATACCTGGGGTTGACCTGACCTTTATAGGAGGTTTGGCTGCCCATAATCTGTAGCGCGGTTGTAGGCGCGATGTGACCGTTCTCTGAATGCCTTGCGTTTATTGGATGACTGATCTTGGGGAGCGGATCGGACAGTTTTGCTGCGACTGTGTCGCGCACTGATCCGATTCAAGATGGATTATGGGTGTATCTTTATTCCTCAACGCGACTGTCTGTGCTTAGAGGATTAGACACTGTCTATAATCGTGGAATTCGAATAGCTGTTGGTGCTTTTCCAACTATCTCAGTTGTGAGTCTTTACCGAGTCGGCGGAGCCTCCTCTGCGTTATCGGCATGGTGTCCTGTTAGGAAATTATGGCTGTGCGCCTGAATGTATGCCAATACATCCAACATTGGTTTCGTTTTTTAACACCGCGCTAGACGAACGTTACGGAAGCGGTTCCAGTAATCCAGGGCCCGCAGGTGTTCTTAGAAAGTATGGTGTTGAGATGCCTAGCATGTTTTCTAAGGGGGAGAGGGTGTATCCCCTTGGTTGTGTGCAATATCTCAGGTGGATCTTGGGATGACGGAATGTCGGAGGTCCACAATGCCTACATTTGGTATCCGTAATTGTTTTTTAGAATTTTTGTCAGGTTACAATGACTGAATTTTTATCTGTACTGATGGATCTAAGTGCACCAACTTTGTTAGATGTGCCTTTGTTCATGGAACCGAGGCCCATAATTCGGTTTTCATGATGGCATTTCAATTTATATTGCAGAGTTGTATACCATATACCGAGCCATTTTGTATATGCGCCGTCGAAAATTGGGTGACTGTCTCATTTTGATTGATTCCCACAGTGCACTTCAGAGTCTTCGTGAGCTGTACAACTACCATCCCATTGTACAGCGCATCCAGGATGCCCTCCATGTTTTACAAGCCTCAGGCATTAACGTAGAGTATTCGTGGATTCCTAATCACGTTGGCTTGCCGGGGAGTGAATTGACGGATTTGGCAGCAAAGCCGGGAGCCACAGAACCCGGTTTTGTAATACCTGGTATAACATCGGAAGACTTTAGGATTGTTGTGCGGAGAGCGGTGCCATCGTGCTGAATCGAAGAGTGCTCAGTTCTCCGCGGAAATAAGCTTGAAGTAGTGAAGCACATTCCGACAAACTGGGTAACTTACTCTCGTGCAATTCGTCGTGAGGAGGTGATTTTGACTCGATTACGTATTGGTTACTGCAATTTCACGCACGGTTGCTTTTTACTTTCTCTACTACGTATAGTAAGTAGGGGAAGTATTGTATTCCACCCAAAAATTCGATACCGAGATTTCACCGGAAATACATGTTTTGAGACCCCCTGAATCCATAAAAAAGCATTTTTGGAAACATGTCCGTCTGTGTGTCTGTGTCTGTCTGTGAACAGCATAACTCTGAAATGAACAGTCGGATAAACACCAAACTTGGTATTTAGATTCAGTATCTTCCAGAAATGCGACATGAAGGTTTTCAGGAAATCCCCCTACCCCAGATTACCCTTTATATGGAACATTTTTCGAAAATTTTAATTTTCTCAAAAATGGCTCTAACGACTTTGATTAAAATATCATATATTTAAGATATTTTTATGACAAATAAAATGTATATCTTGAATTTTCTGGGAATGTCTCCAAAAGTATTCTTCATTGTGAACGACTTTTGGTAAACTGGTAAAGCATAAGAGATAGACAAAATTTTACTACACAAAAAATGTAAATCGCGTTAAAATACACAATTTATGTCATGTACATTTTTTGTTGTTGAGTGAACCATTTTCGAGATATTGCTTGTTATTCCCTTAAATTTTTCAATACTTATTTTCTCAAATGGGAATTTATTATTCATTTTTCTTGTCTTGGATATGCAAATCTGTGGCAAAGGGAATGGTGCTGCACCTAGCAACCAGCTATTAAGAGATATGTATGCGCTTAAAGGCTACTATATTTCTATATTGCCCTTGTAAATATATATTCCCCTTACATCTACAAGAAAATTAGCAATAAGATAGAGTCTGCAAATGTTTATCTCGATTAACATGAAGTAGATGGAGAATAAGCGTTTGTAAAACTAGTTTGTACAAGAGTAGAGAAAGTCATATGAGTGTAACACATCAGATTTTTTAATGGGGACCTGCTCCTCTTTGTCCGCTGTGTAGCGAAAGTTTGTTGGTTCGTCATGTTGGAGATATTCCTCTAGCACATCTTCGAGGCACTCTGCAAAGTGTCGATCAGTCTTGCAGAGGTCTTAGCGGACAATAACCAAGCGGTTGTAAAGGTTTTTAAGCTTTTATCGAAAGTAAGCTTTCAAGTTAATGTTTAGTCCAATTGATATAAACTTTTTCATAGCTCTCAGCTAAGTTTTGTACATTCATGCTTATTCATTTTGCTATGAATTTATATTAGTCTTCATATCTGGCCTATGCCATACTTTTCTTGTATTCATCTTTATCTCTGGCCTTTATCGTGATTTTTCGTATTGCTTTTATCCCTGGCCTTTGCAATGATCTGTTTTTCTAAGCGCACTGATGATCTTAAAGTTGAGCGCTCTTAAACACAAATCACCATCACCAAGCTTTCATCTGAGTAAGCGTTGCTATATTACAATACTAAACAATGAAACTGCAGCGAAAGTTGGTAAATGCAAGCTGTTGATTAAATGGTTCAATGAGAGCGGTTTCGTCTTTAAGTTTTCTCTTACTGAGTGATTACTAAGGCCCGGGGGTTTAGCCACCAAAACATTGCAACGTGTTAATAGTGACGGGGTTATACGCTACCTGTGTCTCGTAAACATGTGGGAGGGCTTTGAGTCACTTACAGTCTCGCACGTAATGCATACAACCAAGGTCAAGGGCAACGACAGCCTACCACACCTAGTGAAATGACGGACACAACGTCATAGAATATATTGTATATTTATTCATAAATTATACAAACAAAATATATTTTGCAGTAACGTGAATGTAAAAATGCATAAAATATGCATTAATATTAATAATGCACAGTAAATGAAAACTAGCTGATAGTGACCATATTATTCTACATTATGTCTGTGCATATGCTTTCTTATAACAATATACATTTTGACGTTAGCAAGCGAAAACGATCTTCTATTCGTTTCCAAACATGATCTGTATTGGGAAAAGCTTCTCTCTACAACGCATGACGTGATTGGGGCAAATTTAAACTAAGATGAGGTGCTACTACTTCCTTTATGTGAGTTCACATTTTCTCTAGAACCTTTTAGTTCATCTCGAATAGTACAAAGAGTGAAATAACCTATATTTTTCTGGCGAATACGTTATAGTTTCTGTTGCACCTGTAGGAGTATTCCATATTCAAATTGACTCTTGACTATGGATAATTCCTCCACGAGTCTGATCGCTTCTGCCATTTCCAAATTCCAACTCTCTAGAAGAGTGATACATCTTGACAGTTCTTGAAATTATAAGCAATAACCTGGATATTACTTAGTAGCTGTTCTGACACAGGGTGCTTTGCTGCTTTATTGAAGTATTTTGTTCGCCGTCACCGACATTTAGTATTGCAACAATCTGATAATAGTATTTTGCATAATGCACAACAGCATTCAACCAAGTACCCCATCTGGTCACAGGAGGTTTTGAAGGTAAAGGAATGTCTGGTTCTTCTTCTTCTCTAACGGTTCTTAATCTTGCAGGCGATTTCAGAAATATTTTCTATAGGTGAGAAATGAAACTGTCTACATCTGGAAATAAGGAGCGACTCTGTGCAGTCGTCCTCCGTGGTGTAGTGGTTACCATGCTAGCCTCTGGTTCCGGAGGTCGCGGGTTCAAACGCGGCGGAAGGCGATGGATTTTTTCGGACGTAAAGATCCTTAGATGGCTTCCTTCGGAAGGGAAGTAAAGCCGGTGTCGGCAGGTAAAAGAACCGCAAGCCTGATAATGAGGCCTCTGAGCAAAATTATCCGTCTTTCACGCCCAATATAGAATGAGATGCTAAGGACCATAATAGTTAAAGAGCGTCCATAAATAAAACTCAATTTAATTTAATTTTTTACTCTGTGCAGAAAATGTACAATGTACGTTACGTGCGCCAAATTTGGATACAATTGCTGTATTTTCTTAGTCGCATTTTGCTTATATGAAGCACCATCAGTAACTAGGAGGAGAACGTTTTCCCGTTTAACACTATCCGGCAATAAAAGTGTCAATGACTGCTCAAACACTTGAAGATAGTTAAATGGTTTACCAGTCATTGTGATGTTAATGAAAACCTTTTACTCGGATGGTTTACGCTTAGTGTACCAACAATTACATGCGCTACAATCCTCCCAATACAATCTGTCGTTTCGTCTAGGTGAACCCAGACTCCACCGTCGAACCCCTTGTTTGTATATCCCGAAGTACGCGTTCGTAGTACAGCTTCAGGCATTCCTCTCGGACGCACTATTTTACCAGTATGCTTTTTCTAGGAACTGCTTGAAATAGCGATTTTCGAGTTTCCAAAAGGAGATTTTGCACAGATCATGAAAAAAGGTATTGTGTCTGTCTGAATTAACGTTGGGCGTTGAAGGCAGTTTCTTCCCGTTTTCTCCGTTCATATAATGCAGCGTGAAAAAAAAATGAAATTGAGTTTTATTTATGGACGCTCTTTAACTACTATGGTTCTTAGCGTCCCATTCTATATTGGGCGTGAAACACCGGTAATTTTGCTCAGAGGCCTCTTTATCAGGCTTGAGGTTCTTTTACGTACCGTAAATCTACGACACGAGACCACCGGCTTTACTTCCCTTCCGAAGGAAGCCGTGCTAAGGATTTTTACGCCCGAAAAAATCCATCGCCCTCCGCCGAGTTTGAACCCGCGACCTTGGGAACCAGAGGCTAGTACGGTACCAGTATCCACGTAGGACGACTAATGCAGCGTGTTTTGTATGCTTCTCAGTTACGAAATGTTAGTCTATATATTTATGGTAGCCTAATCTTGTCGTCCTCCGTGATGTAGTTTTTACCATGCTAGCCTCTAGTTCCCGAGGTCGCGGGTTTAAACTCGGCAGAGGGCGATGGATTTTTTTCCGGCGTAAAAATTCGTAGCATGGCTTCCTTCGAAAGGGAAGTAAAGTCGGTGGTCCCGTGTCGTAGATTTACGTCACGTAAAAGAACCTCAAGCCTGGTAAGGAGGCTCTAAGCAAAATTATCGGTCTTTCAAGCCCAATGTAGAATGGGACGCTAAGGACCACAGCAGTTGAAGAGCGTCTATAAATAAAACTGAATGTTTTGTTAATTTGTAGCCACCCCTTGTGCTTGTTGCATATACCTTACAATGAATATTCCGGCCATCAGAGAAAGGATATTCACTGTCATAACCTGCCAACAGTACAATTGTTGTGACTATCTCTAGACTTGCTCGCTAATGCATGATTTGTTTTCACTCTCAGCGTATTCCCTGTCTCGTTGCCGTAGGCAATAAGGCGCGATCTACCACCAGCTGTAAAGTCGTTTACTGACTCAGATAGCGATCTATATCTTGCGCACAACTAACTTGAATTTTTGGCAAGGCCCCAGTCCTTAGTGATTAAATGTCAAAGCGTGTTTAAATAACTTTTAAATCATTTTACTTATAAATTAATTAAACGCAACAAACTAAATACTTGCTGTAGTTTTCATTCATTGAATAATAGACCGGTGCCTTTTATATTTCACATTTCCTTTCCAAAAATCTCTCCTTCACATTATAGCGACAAATGTGACTCGCGAAACTTCACACTTATTTGAAACTAGCCAGAAATTCCCAATGGCATATTGGAGTTCCATCCACGGAGTCAGTCAAATAAACCTTTCAGAAGCAGCTTAACATTAACATAAGCGTTATTTTAGTATTATCTAGCCAGTAAACTATAATGCATCAATATGCTTCCGTTATATAAGGTGATGGGTAAAAATTTTAATGCAGAAGAAAATTTTAGTAGCAGGATTCAAAGTGCTAGATAAACAATCTGCTTGTTGTCTGTGTGCGTCTGTGTTTTCTGTGAGCAACGTAACTTAAAAATAAAAAGTCAGATAAATACCAAACTTGGTATTTAAGTTCAGCAGCTTCCAAGTATGAGCCACGAAGACCTTCAAGAGAATCTCCCACCCAAAACTACTCCTTACATGGAAATTTGTTTCATTCTTTTTATTTTCTCAAAATGGCTCTAACGATTTTGATTAAACTACCATGTGATAGAGCTACTTACGCGACTAATAAAATGCATATCTTGAATTTTCTGCGAATAACACGTGAAGTCCTCTTCATTTGGAAATAATTTTGTATAACTGGTGAACATTGTAGATAGACAAAATCTTACTACACAAAAATGTAGATCTCTTAAAGCATGCAATGTATTTCAAATAATTTTTATGTAATCACCTATTCCCGAGATATTCGTTCTTATTAGTTTGACTTTTTCAATACATTTTACTTCCTTCCTACATACTTACTGTAACTAGAAGTACTTTATTCCATCCAAAAATTCTATGCCGAGATTTGAACGAAAATATATGTTTTGAACCCCCTAAACCCCGGAAATAATTTTTAGAAAAAGGTCTCCTTGCTCGCGTCTGTGAGCAGCATAATTCAAAAACGAAAAGTCAGTGGAATACCAAACCTCGTATTTAACTTCAGCATCTTCCAAGGGTGAGACAGGGACATTTTTAAGAAAATCCCTCATCCCAAACTATCCTTTAAATTTAATTATTTTCTCAAAAACGGTTTCGACGATTTTTATTAAAATGCCTAAGATATTTTCATGCTAAATGAAATGTATATCTTGAATTTTCTGAGAATAGCCTTTGAAGTCGTCTTCATTTTGAATGGAATTTCGCATAACTGATTAACCGTAAAATATATCTAGGCAAAATTTTACTACATAAAAAACGCAGATATGTTAAAACAAACAGTTTGCAAAAAAATATTTTGTGGAGTTAACCATTTCCGAGAGATTTTTTATAATTGGTTTTGAATTTTACAACACTTATGCTTCTCTCAAGAGAAAAATCGCTATTCGTTTTTTTTTTCCTCTCTCTCTCTCTCTTGGCCATGTAAAGAGAACGGAGTTTCGAAGCCATTAGATAGCGACCCGCTCTTAAAAGATTAGACTATCGCTGAAAACCTACTGCATTCCACTATACCCATTGCACTTACAAGGAAATGTGTAATCAAACCATTTCTACAAATGTTTATATCGATTAACATCAAGTGTATTGAAGAATTAGCTTTTGTAATAATACGAGGCGTGTTTTTAAAGTAAGTACCGTTTTAATATTTTGCCGCTGCAGTCGCGATTTTGAGCATGCGCGATTACTTCCTTCATTCATTAGAAAGCTAGACGCAGCTATGAACGATCGTCACTTTGTGTTTTTCTATTATTAGAGCGTTTCGAAATGTTCAAAACAATCGAACGACCGCCTAGTGTGAAATCAGATGAGTGATTCGTGTTTTTGAATACAACAAATATTATGCCAGCAAATATTTATCGCCAATATCTGAAGTTTATGGGGAAACAACGAGTGATAATTCCCTCAAACAAACTCAAGATCTGATCGCATTATTTGATTGGGAACAATTTGACCACCCTCCCTACAGTCCGGATTTGGCACCAAGCGATTTTCATCTGTTTCTTCATCTGAAGAAATTCCTTGGCGAGAGAAACATTTCAACGATGATATGAAACAAGAAGTACCGAGTTGGCTTTCATCACAGGCGGCATCATTCTTTGACGATGGGATAAAATATCTAGTTTTCCGTTACAAGTTCCTGAATAACGACGGTGACTATGTGGAGAGGTAGTGTAAGGTAATGAACGATAATAAAGTATTTGGAAAATAATATTCTGTTATTTTTTAAAACATAATCGCTACTTACTTTAAAAACATGCGTCTAGTTTATTGAAGAATGATAGAGAAAGTCATGTGACTGTAACACAAATTCTTTTTGTAATTGGTCATCTCGGGATATCATGGAAAGAGCATGGAATTTCAACGCTAGCCCTTAAGGGACTCACTGCTGCTTCACCCTACTGTAAGCGTTTTGTACAGTCGCTTCCATTTATAAAGTCACCGCAGCTTTGGGAGGCATTCTTCTGGTCTTCAGAGGTAGAGTACGTAAAGCAAGGAGGAAGTGTGTGTATCTGGTACCTTTTTGTGCATGCAGTGGCGTCCAGTTCTAGATTATTCACATATGAATATATAACTTTGAGCAAAATTTTACCCTTTCACTTACGATACCCATGTTTAACTACATAACTAAATAAACCCTGTTTTGCACAATATATGGGCGAAAAATATTTTAATGGCAACGTAATATAAAACTGAAATACAATTATATTTTTCATTCCCAAAGAGAGCACATTTACTACACGTATTGAAATCATGTATACAATCCAAATATACAACTAAATAAAACATTGTTTTGCACAATTTCTCCATTAAGAAGTATTTTTAATGGCAATATAATGTAAAACTCAAGTAAATTATACTTTTTGCTCTCAAGGAGGACACATTTACTAAACATTATCTTTATTTGTCCAATCTCTATTTGTGTCTAATACCTATATAGCCGCCTAGGCACTGGATCACTAGAAGAAACTCTGGCTCTAAACGCAAATGTTTCCACATTTCATGACAGTGTTCCCCGAGGTTGAGTAGTTATTATAAGTAACGACGTGTAAAGTTATTGCTCAAAGTTATCTATTCATGTGTGAAAAATCTACAATTGTGCACCTAAAACAGGATGCCACTGCATGTGCGAAAAGCTAAACAGATACACGCACTTCCTTCTGCTGTAGATACATTACACCTGTGAAGGCCAATCGAATGCCTCCCAAAGCTGCAGAGACAGCTAAAAGGAAAGCAAGTGTATCTAGAACAAGTGTGTAATAAAAGTATTTCTGCAAACGTTTATCTCGATTAACAAGAAGTGGATAGAAGCATAAGCTTTTGTAAATATAGTTTGCAGAAGAGAGATAAAAATAAACGATTGTGGCTGAAAAAGATACATGAGTGTAACACAACACATATTTAATTTCCCTACTGGCTTACCTACCTATAGAAAGTAGAGGGGATGTGTATTCTATTAAAAAATTCCAATATCAAGGTTTTATCGGAAATAAACCTATTCATATATCTGAACAAATAAAAAAAAACATTTTTAGAGAAACTTCCTTGTGTGCTTATGTGAACAACTTAACTCACATATAAAATGTCAGTTGAATATCAGACTTAGTATTTAAGCTCAGCATCTTCCAAGGATGCAACGCGAGGATTTTTAAGAAACTCCCTCAATCAATAATACTCTTTAAATTGAAAACGTTTTTAATTTTTTAATTTAAGATCATTATTTACTTTAACAATTTCTTTTGAAGATCACTACTTAATAACAGCAACTAAGAAAGACTTTCAAAGAAATCAGCTTACGGACTAAATTCATTTTTAAGATTCAGTTTAATCAATTCTATAATACAACCCAAACAAAGGCTTTTGTAGTAAATATACACTTCATAGTAAAACGGTAACTTATTATTGACAAAATAAATTAAGTGGAACATTTTAATTTTGTGACGCTTGTAATGAATCATCCTTAATTAAATTACAAATATAATAATTAAACAATTAAATTCAGGAGAACCTGCAGCACAATTCATAAAAAATTAAAACCCAATTAAGAATTGCCGCTCAAATTAAGTTTTACAAAACAATCGCGAAAACGGTAAGTATATGCTGGGGAGTAACAAAGTTCCTCTATAAATAAAAAAAATCTGATGTGTTAAACTCACATGACTTTCTCTACTCTTGTATAAACTATTTTTACAAACGCTTATTCTCCATATGCTTCATGTTAATCGAGATGTTAATCTTATTGCTAATTTCATGTAGGTGCAAGGGGAAGAAGGTAGGTTTTAAGCGATAGTCAAATCTTTTAAGAGCTGGTTGCTATGTGGCGCATTCCATTCTCTTTGCATATCCAGGACATAAAAAATGAATAACGAATTTGAGAAAAAGTATTAGTATTGGAAAATTTAAGGGAATAACAAGGAATGTCTCGAAAATGGTTCACTCAACAACAAAAATGTATATGACATAAATTGTGTATTTTAACGCGATCTACATTTTCTGTTTATTAAAAGTTTGTCTCTCTCTTATGGTTTACCAGTTATGTAAAAGTCGTTCAAATGAAGAATACTTTTGGAGACATTCCTAGAAAATTCAAGATATACATTTCATTTGTCATGAAAATATCTCAAACATATGATATTTTAATCAAAATCATTAGAGCCGTTTTTGAGAAAATTAAAATTTTCGAAAAATGTTCCATGTAAAGGGTAATCTGGGATGGGAGATTTTCTTGAAAACCTGCGTATCGCATCTCTGGAAGATACTGAACCTAAATACCAAGTTTGGTGTTTATCCGACTGTTCGTTTCTGAGTTATGCTGTTCACAGACACACATACAGACAGACACACACACGAAAATGTTTCCAAAAATGCTTTTTTAGGATTCAGGAGGTCTCAAAACATGTATCGGTATCGAATTTTTTGGTGGAATACAATACTTCCCCTACTTACTATACGTAGTAGAGAAAGTAAAAAAAAACTTCAACAGAATGGCATCAGTGTATCCCTCTTCCAGATTTATGCCTGCTTTATAACTAGCCTGAGCTTCTGGGCGTAATATTATCTTTTACTTGCTCATGCGCAATTATAATCCTCTGCAAGAAATGGAATTAAAGAAGAAAGTTAACTACACTACACTTGGTACTAGATTACTAATGACATGGGTAAACACATTAGCAATTATGAATGATGAGATAGAAAGTTCCTGGAGCTCTACTTATGGGCGTAAAGTAGGTAAGCCATGCTTTATCATATAATCATTTTGTCATCATCGTGATTATCATCCCTTCCCTTCGTCATCTCCTTTCTCTCCCTTCTAGGTTTGCTCCGTTTCCTGGCTTTATTTTAAGAAATCTGATGTGTTAATTTCACATGAATTTCTCTACACCCTATCACTTATTAATGGGTATGTAAACCATTCTTACGAAAGCTTATTTTCTATCTACTTTATTACAATCGAGTTAAAGCTTTGCAGAAATAAGTTATATTACACATTTCGTTATAGATATAAAGGGAACAGCGATAGTTAAATATTTAAGAACTATATGCCAGCCTTGAAATTCTATACTCTTTCCGTGCAATTGCGAGAAACAACTGGAAATGAACAGGATTTGAAGATAATTACGAATTATTGAACAATTCGACACATTAATAAACATCTCGGCAATGGCTTATGCCAAAAGTAAAGCTATTTGAAGTAAGTTGTGCGTTTTAAAGAGATCTACATTTTTGTGCAGTGCATTTTTGTCTTTCGCTTAAAGTTTACTAGTTATACAAGATTATACAAAATTCCTTCCGAATGAAGAAAACTCCTCAGGCTATTCATAGATATTTCAAGAAATATGTTTTATTTTTCATGTATCTTTAATAGTTGGTGTTTTAATCAAAATCGTTACAGCCATTTTTTATAAAATAAAAAACTTGTAAAAATGTTCCATGTAAAGGAACACCCAAAAATTCGATGTCGAATGGTATTGGAAATACATGTTTTGAGGTGTCCTGAATCCAAATAAAGAATTTTTAACTTTTATACTATGTATTAAGTAGGGGAAGTATTGTATTCCACCAAAAAATTCGATACCGAGATTTCACGGGAAATACAAGTCTTAAGGCCCCCTGAATAAAAAAACACGTTTAGAAAAAAGTCTGTACATTACTGTGTGTCTGTGAACAGCATAACTCAAAAACGAAAAGTCGGATAAATAACAAACTTGGTATTTAGGTTCAGTATCTTTCAAAGATGCGATACGAAGATTTTCAAGAAAATCCCCCACCACAGACTACCCTTTATATGGAACGCTTTTTCAAGAATCTGGATTTTCTCAAAAAAATGGCTCTAATGATTTTGATTAAAATATCATATATTTAAGATGTTTTCATAACAAATAAAATGTATATCTTGAATTTTCTGGGAATGTCCCCAAAAGTCCTCTTCTTTCTGAATGGCTTTGGCATAACTGGTAAACCGTAAGCGATAGAACTATTTTTCTACACAAAAAATGTAGATCTCGTCACAATACACAATTTATGTCGTATACATTTGCTTTGTCCGGTGAACCACTTCCGAGATATTCTTTGTTATGTGAATTTTCCAATACTTATACTTTTTCTCAAACGGGAATTCGTTGTTATTATTATTATTATTATTATTCTATTATATTTTTTGTCCTGGATATGCAAAGAGAATGGAATGCTCCACAGAGTAACCAGCTCTTAAAATATCTGACTATCGCTTATTCCCTTTGCACCCACCAGAAAATTAACAATAAGGTAGTTTCTGCAAATGTTTATCTCGGTTAACATGAAGTAGATGGAAAATAAGCGTTTGTAAGAATAATTTGTACAAGAGTAGAGAAAGAAATGTGAGTGTAACACATCAGGTTTTTATACTCGTGAAGATCTTTCTCCTCGTAAAAAAATCCCAATTAAGCTAGAAGTTGCGCAAATAACAATTTTAGTGCTAGCCGTTTTCGAGGTATTCCATGTTGAAATATTCCATGCTGAGGGTCGTCTAACGGACATACTTGAAAGTTTGCGATACCCCCTACTTTTTTTTCCATTGCAAGAGCACGTTACTACGAATAAACATTTGAATGCTGTTTCTGCATGTTGTAACTAAGCACGTCTTGCTTAATTTGAAATCATTCCTAAATAAAAACATATTGAGTAACGTATTGTGATTACAAAAAACACTTTTTGCATGACTACTATGATAAAGATATATGAATTTGTCTTTGTTAGAGAAAGTAGTGTGAATGTATTACATCAGATCTTTTACTAAGGTATTCATTTATTTATTCTTTCTATATTTTAGAAAGTTTACTTTTGGCCATTAATTACTTTAAATTGTTCCATTTTTTAAGGTTTTATTTTTTCTGCTTAAGAAACAAGGCTTGGTAAAAGACAATGCTTATGCACTACATTAAGAGTGGTTCATTCATTGCTAAGTGTATTTTTTTACTCGTCGGCAGAAATTCGCACTATTCTTTACTCCGTTGCATTCCTATTTTATGGGAACCAGAAGGGAACATGGTGAAACATGAAAATAGATTCCGCGATGTTTTCAATTCAGGACATGCATGATTTATTATAAGCTTTTAAACACTCTACCATTTAACAAAGTCTCTTAGAAAGGGCTGCGCCACTCTTAGGGACCATTCACATAAAAACGTTAACGCAAATACAACACGAACACAAAAGCTAGTGTCCAGGTTAATAAATGGGACCTGTCACAATGATTTTCGTTAGCATAAACATGAATATTATCGCAATACTATCGCAATCTCCAAGCTTCCATGCTTGCGTTAATGGATTCGAGAGAAAAAAAACACTATCGCACTGCATAGAAACAGAAAAGAGAAGAAATGGAGCCATTTGACGAGAAGTTAATTATTTCATTTGAGAATTATCGTTGTTTTTATGACAGAAAGCATAGATCTTAGAAAGGTAATTATTTAAAATAAAATATTTTGAAACAGATTTTGAATGAAATCAATAGGTTTCAATTATTATTATTATTATTATTATTAGTTATATGTTGCTAGGGGTATCCTATTTAATGACATTCTTTCTAAGACTTTTTATCCAGTCCTGTGTGTCCTGCTATAGGTCTGAGAAATTTCATTTCATCTGTCTGTATCCTTTTATTTTCTGCTATCACTGTCCATGTTTCAGACCCATAAGTTACTGTGGGGATGGCCATTGCTTTATACAATTTTATTATTGAATCTTTTCTAATTTTATTTTTTAGTGTTCTCTTTATGGTTCCCGTTATGTAATTCAACTTATTTAGCTTTTTATTAATGTCTATTTCAGATCCATATGTTATTTCACATCCCAGAAAATTAAATATTGACACTTGTTCTATACTTTTATTTTATATAATTATTTTAGACCGGACGAGTGTGTACCTGTAAATGCCATAACTTTAGATTTTTCAGTTGAAATTTCCACGCTGTATGTTTTTGATATTAAATTTAGTTTGTATTTCATCCTTTTAAGTTCCTCTTCACTTTTCGCTGTTAATAACCCAGGACGACCAAAAAAAGAGATGGACACAACAAGATTTTGGAGCCGGAACAGGCTAAATGGCCTAAAACCGTGAAGTAGAATTATTATTATTGTTATTATTGTTGTTATTATTATTATTGTGTCTTTCGAAGATGTGTGAAACTTTGCAGGTTATAAACGATTCTGCTTTCTTTCATGTACGGAAAAATATAATATAATGCAATACAATCACAAATTAATACAGTTTGTAGCAACATATAATGCACTACTGCAGAGTCGTTGATCATCGTAGCGCCATTTTAATTGATTTCACACTTCAACAGTCTTGTTTTGAACGGCAAGGTGAATCTTGTGTTCATGTCATACGTTTATGTCGTCGCGTTAGTGTTTGTTTCTATGTGAATGGCCTTTTAAGTGGTACGATCTCACTGAAATTCTTACTATTTCATATAGATAATTTTGAGGAGTGAGTTTTATTTAAGACTACTGAAGCAAACTCGTAAAATTAAAAACAATTGAAGAGAGGATACGTAGAAGTATTCCAACTCGATCAAATGGAACCCCTGATGATGCCGGAGGCAGTACTAGCGAAACGTTAGGAACCAGGAACCTATGTGGACCATGGTCTAAAATCCCAGTTAATTTTGATTCTGATTACAGTGTATGAATACAGTTACACTTTACTTCATTTTGGTAAGTTATCCAGATCAGGCCATGTATCGTTTACGGTGACAAACTTTCGTTTCGCTCTTATACGCTCTACAGCGTAGGAGGTGCTAACGACATTCCAGTTCTAATGAGTGTGTGTAACTTTATAACGCTCAAAACAGTGAATGTACACAACATTTACACCAACTTTTGGCTGAATTTTCGGATTTTAGCTATCCATAAGTAACATAACGTTTTACATTTGGAGTTGTGTGTTCAGTTTTCTTCTTTCATTTTATGTTAATTCTTATAAGCTGAGGAGTAAAAAGCAAAATAGAAAGAAACAAATACAAAAATAACAAAATTCTGATGTGTTACATTCACATGGTTTTCTCTACCTATTCTTCAATAAACTATTCTTATAAAAGCTTATTCTTCTATTTACTTTATATTAATCGAGATAAACGTTTCTAAAATGATTTTATTACATTTTGTAGGCAATACGTAGGTTTAAGCGATAGTCACTTTTAAGAGCGGTCGTTTATGTGGTAGCTCTAAAACTCCGTTCTCTTTGCATGATCACGAAAAACCGAATAGCGACATTTCAGTTGAAAGAATTATGAAATATTTGACAATTCAAACCTATATTAAAGAATATTTTGTAAATTGTTAACGCCACAAATATTTTAACCTCACAAAAAATTTATTTGACATAAATTGTATGATTTAACGAGGTCTACATATTTTGCTACGTTTTTTGACTCTCTTACAGTTCACAAGTTAGAAAACATTCATTTAGCATGAAGACGATTTCACAGATTATACCTATAGAATTCAAGATATACATTTGATTTGTCATGCAAATATGTTTAAAATATGGCATTTTAATCAAAGTAGTTAGAGCCGTTTTTGAGAAAATAAAAAATTACGATCAACTTTCCGTGTAAAGAATAGTTTGGAGTGGGGAGATTTTCTTGAAAGTCTTTGTGTCTCATCCTTGGAGGATGTTGAACTAAATACCAAGTTTGGTATTTAAGTGACATTATTTGAGTTATGCGCGCCCGCGATATTTTTTCTAAAAATAATTTTTTATTTCAAGGGGCACCAAAACACGTATTTTCAGTGAAATCTCGATATCGAATTTTTGGGTGGCATTCAATACATCCTCTCTTCTCTACTGCTTAGATAAGCAGTAGAGAAAGTAAAAATATACATTTCTTAAATGCCTCTCCGCTGTGAAACACTGTAAGTAATCTGGATGGCATGATTTCGAATCTCTTGGTGTGATTCGTCGGATAAGGCTTCTTTTTTGTGGGACTTTCCTTACACTGAAAAGAGAAATGTCTAACAATTGTCAGCAATTTAAGTCATTACTTCATCGCCTCCGTAGAACTAGTCGTCCTCCGTGGAGTAGTGGTTACTATGCTAGTCTCTAAATCCCGAGGGCGATGGATTTTTTTCGGGCGTAAAAATCCTTAGCATGGCTTCCTTCGGAAGGGAAGTAAAGCCGGTTGTCCCGTGTCGTAGATTTACGCCACGTAAAAGAACCTCGAGCCTGATAAAGAGGCCTCTGAGCAAAATTACCGATCTTTCACGCCCAATATAGAATGGGACGCTAAGGACCACAGCAGTTAAAGAACGTCCACAAATAAAACTGAATTTAAATTTCCGTAGACCTAAAATAGTAGTATGAGCGTCTTAATTACCATTATAGTCAAGTTACGCTGTTTTGGTCGACCACACATTAAGTTCAAAATGTTGAGTATTTACAAAAAGATATGTCCTTTTTAATTGTGTGAAATTAAATATGATCGGATGGCAGCATGATGGCAAGACCTTGAGCGTGATTGTGAGTACTGCAACAGATGACATACTGTTGAGTCTAGGTCATATTTATTGATTTTTGCAGGAAGCGTATATTGAACAATGTTGAAGCAAAGTTAATGAAATCAATGTATTAAAATATTAAAATTACAATAAACAGAATTTATTTTATTTGAAATACATACATTTCATTGTTTATATGCGGAGTGTATACCAGTGGACTGCTGCTTTGAAGGTGTTAGAAGGTATGGACGGGCAAGACCATGAGTCGCTGAAGTATAATGGATGCTATAATAATTCAGTTACATTACAGTAATCAGCGTATTATAGGGAGGTCGACCAAAGAAAGCATTATGAATGAGTACAGATGATTTTATATTAGACAATTGCACCTATTTAAAAAAACTAATAGCAAAAATGCAAAACTAGAAGAACTAAAGAAGGAAAGACAGAAATAGAGAGAAAGAATAGAAAACGAAATAAGGATTGTGTTATTGTTGCAATATGTTTTCTAAAATAGATTTGCGGAACATGTGGCTTCTATTCCTATTATCAATTGGTAAGGGAAATTTTAATGCGGTGTAATTACTCGGGAATCAATTCATTCATCACAGTTAAAAAAATTAAATTGAGTTTTATTTATGGACGCTCTTTAACTGCTGTGGTCCTTATTGTCCCATTCTATATTGGGCGTGAAAGACCGGTAATTTTGCTCAGAGGCCTCTTTATCAGGATTGAGGTTCTTTTACGTGCTGTAAATCTACGACACGGGACCACCGGCTTTACTTTCCTTCCGAAGGAAGTCATACTAAGGATTTTTACGTCCGAAAAAATGCATTGCCCTCCGGCGGGTTTGAATCCGCGACCTCGGGAATTAGAAGCTAGCATGGTAACCACTACACCACGGAGGACGACATTCATCACAGTGCTGTGTTCTGGGACCCAATTGGTATGCAGCCGGAGCGATGTCAGCAGTAAGTGGAATTTATTAGTTTTTTGTGGAGCTAACATTTTATACCTACCGTTTAGGAAAACTGGCAGAGGGCAACGTACAGTATAAATCACTTTTACAGGAAGTGCTAACAAAGCCATGAATACACTGGTGGCACCAGTACAATCATTCTGCGCGGCCATCCTAGCGGAATTTTGCAATTACAATGTGGAAAATTACGTTGCTTTTTAACTGGCACATAAATTCAAATAAAAGTTAGTCACTTAAAGTAAAAACCAGACTCAAATTCTGGCCACATTGCATTTCGGAGAGGATTTGCACCTTATGGTAAAGCCAAGTCAGATTTGTCCATTCTTTAATGAGCTGTTACAGAGAAAAGCAGCAGTTTCTAAGGGCAGCCTGCACTTTATTGGAGTAAATTGCTTCGGAATTAAAGTTTACTAAAGAAGTCCATACTGGAGAAGAAATTACTCCGGAAATAACGTTGGAGAGCTCAACTATAATTCACTTTTGCAATTACTACTACGGAAGTAAGAGCTCATTACTCCCGAAGTATCGTTTTATTGCACTTTTTACTTGAAGAGATCATGGATAAGGTTATGTCCCATATGAAAAGCGGGAAAAACCTCAGCGAAAGAGAGATATGTTTTTTGGAAGAGCTAATGAGAACTCACTTAAACTATCTAGAGTGCAAAAACACGATGTAAAGATGCTGGATAAAAAGAGAAATGCCGAAAAATCGTGGCGGATGGGTTTAATGTTTTAAGCAACGGGAAGCGTGCTAAAGAACAGCTTAAAATTATTTGGAAACAATGTTCCTAACCTTCATAATTGCATCGCAGATCACTTGGGTGTTGATGGAGAAATACCCTTTCCGATTTTGGAAAAGTTCATCATTTTCACCGAATGAGCACAAAATAGGAGCATGCGTGAAGTCAATTACACCCACAATGTGTGAGAAACTTGCGAAAATGAAGAATTACATTTTATTTTCTGGACGCTCATAATAATTTGTGGAAATATATATAAATTTAATAATGCGACGAAAGATACGACAAGCAGTCGTACGGTGAACGTTTATATGATCGCCTTCAACTATGTATATGAAGTGTTCCGGTGCGAAACACTCGCAGGCGCATAACAATTGCCGTTTGGGTGATACAGATCACCTGAATATCTGTCTGAGTTTCGTTGTAAATGTTCTCCAAACAGGTTCAAAAGGAATGCAAAAGATATTTTTATTTACGAAACTTTCCTTGAATTCACTCTCTCTGCATAAGCATTATATGAATCTCGCCTTTCCCGTATTATACCCACTATCGTAATCACACTGTTTTCTTCGTCGAGTCGTTATTTTCTTTGTCGAGATCAATCATCAATGTAATCTAAGAAATCCATGAATACATCAAAAATATCTTCCTCCAAATACGATACGGTTTTGTAGTGAAATCAACAGGTGAGACTCCAAGCAAGTCACGAGAGTAAATTCTAACCTACATTTGAGCCCTGTTTACTTCCGTAGTAACATACTACAAGATAGTACTTTCCGATTTTTACTTCTGAAGAAATTTACTCCGGGAGTATATGAAAGAAGTAAAATACTACGGTAGTAGTTTATTCTCGTATGGAAGTCGCCAAGTGTTGACTTTAAGAGTGGTTAATTACAGAAGTAGAGCTTACTCTAGTCGCTGCACGCCGTCCTCCCTAACAGAATGAAAGCATGGAGTAAAATAGCTCAGAGGTAGGGTGGAATTAAATTTAACATATTTATTCTGACCATTCTGTCCAGGTTTCTCGTGACGTTTGCTAGTCGGACAATATGAATACTGGATTGGATACAATTTACATTATCCCAAAGTGCACTGGGAATAAACAGGCAATACAAATAGATTCTGGGATAGTTAACCATCAAAAGAAACCAAAATAGATGGTACTGTAGGCAAATCTAAGGTCATATGTCTGCAATAAGGCAAATACTTCTCACAATTGCATTCGAACAAACACTTAAGCATGTCATGATATGGCCTTAGAAACTAAAGCAACAATAAATAACCGCTCAAAGGATGGAACAATTTTATGCACTTAGTTGATGGTGGAAGAGTCGCTATGTTCATTTTTCGTTAATATGGTTAGATTTGAAAATCCAGCCTTACATGAATATTTTCTCATAATATTAAATTACCAATGATCAATCATCCCAATGCTTCCTCCACTCTTTCCGATTATTTTAAAGTTTTTCTTGAAACCTTAAGAGTTGTTGCATAAATCTCTTGCATCTATGGGTTCAAATGTTTCTCGGAAAATAACAGTAATTTGATTTTACTTGAAGAAGCATCGAGGAGTTGTCAGAGATTTCTCAGTCATGTGCTTACATTTTGAGCTGGAGGTTGTCCACTAGCAAATAATTCCGTAAAGGAATATGTATGCATACTTTGCTAATTAGGCGTACATTTCTAGCTGAAGGCCAGCATTTTAACTTCCACGTGATGACAGTCATTGTTTCTGCAGTCGTGATTTCTCATGTTCAGACTCGGGTATTTTTCCTTTGATAATGTTGTGACTGCTAAAAAATATTTCTTATTTATACAGGAAAGACTTTAACCATTAAATTCGTTTCGTTTTAGAGTCGTGCACAAATCTTCCTCTAGAGCAAAGATAAGTAGTTTTTATAGGCAAGACCCTAATGAAATTTAATGTATCATAGATAACGAGCCATTAAATAAACCAAGGTAATTGAGTAGCGTTTAACGGTCGTTTTTACTACATAAGGCACCACAGGCGATGGACACTGGTGATACACGAAATGAAATGATAATTGGGAAAGGAAATTTGGTAAGGAAACTTTCCAGATCTAAGTTTAGAGTACCTCCCCGGTATTGACCAATTATGAGGAATGAGAAAAACCTAGAAAATACTCCTGTCAGGTAGGACAATGCTGGCGGAATTTGAACCGTAGAGATTCCTTTCATGAGTCCGTGTCTTAACCTCGGCTACCCGTGTCGATATATCAAAGTGGTTAAAATCACATATACATACACTTTTATTCGCTTTGTGCTTCACTTCGCCACTCTGAAATCAGAGAAATAAATTACGATACCTTAATAAATTCTCTGAAACCCCAAAAGTGTCGCATCCCTAAGGTTGGATGCACTATCCTAGAGGTATTTCAGTGGAACAAAGCAGTATTTGTGCATTAGAATATCATCTTGGACTCTTTTAGGAGTTTTTGTATGTATGTATGTATGTATGTATGTATGTATGTATGTATGTATGTATATATATATATATCTTTTCTTTTCCTTTTTTGTACTAAAACCAGTTTCTCATAGCTCAAGAAATCGTGTCATATTTCGAGAAAAACTTCTCTAGAGCAGCGACAAGAGAAGTAAAAGTCACTAGCAATTCTAACTAAAAGACCCAACCCATTACTAAAGCTCCCAGAGAGGATGATGAAGGACCCTGCAACCAGGCAGCCCTCTGATGTCCACAGGGAATACTCTTTCCTTGGAGCAAGCATTCGCGTCATCTCTACAACACCGCCTTAAGCCACGAAACCTGGAAGTATACCTTAAAAATGATAAAGAAACGGAATGAAAGGAAAATGAGGGGGAGTAAATCGTGGTGGAAGAGAAACCACCCCAGAATTAGCCTACCGAACAGGGAAAGCGACAAATACCATAGGTCAGAGAGGGGTCGATGGTAATTGAATCTGAGACCTCCCGAATGTGAGTCGCGGAGCTAACTCGCTCGCTCGCTCCCCTAGTTATTTAATAAAATATAAACTTGCAGTGTTCATTGAGGGAAACCATAGTCCCCTGATGCCAATATTTAACGAAAAAGGGGCTAAACTGGCGAATATGAAAAATCTACCATCCTCCAATCCAGCAGTTTAAAAGCATTGTACTTGGCATATAGGCTGTAAGAGAGAGCTGATTTTTCACACTGTTGAATACACGTTGAGTAGTTCCCTGGTGTTACGCTGACACAATTCTCTCTCTTACATGGCAATGAGCTTTTATCGCATTCACAGGAAATAAAGCAAAACTTACTTATACTCGTATAAGGCTTGTTAAAAGTTTTGACGTACAGAAGCTTATTATAATACGTGAATGGAATTATAATAAGGGTTACTAGGAGGTTTGATACTGCCTCATTATACACATCTGCAGTATTTGATAAAACGTCAATTAAATAAATAAATAAATATCAACACACACACACACAAACACACATATCGTACTCACGTTATAATCAGAATCCAATTGTTTCTCTATCTCTTCCTCCAAGGCTTAGCTGTTGCATTGTGGGCATTGCTTGGAATAAATACAATCAGCTTTCGTTTTTATAGTATTTTCTGTGGAGTAAGATCAACTGGAAGCGTTAAAGCCATCCTAGAAAGTATATTATATTATGACTCCAATATGTTCATATCCTATATCCTGGCCTTACGTCTCCTTATTTAATAGTTTAGCAATTTAAGAGCTGAACCCAGAAGCTATCTCATAGCCTAAGTCCGTCGGAAAAACAAGGGTTTGAAATGGCGGAAGAATTATCGAAATTGGTTGATTAGATTGCAGATTAACACACACACACACACACACACACACACACACACGTACGCACTAGATATTAATTTTCGTTTAGTCTGCATTTTCGGGAATAAAATTACTAGAGTGTCCACCAAAAAAAATTGAATCTTGTATTCTATGCAGTTTATCCGAGAAAATTTTTGACGAAATCTCAAATACATCGGTCTAATTGCTATTCTTTGTTAAAGGTTTACATTTTCTGGAATGGAAATCACTTTATTAACTATTCGTTGAAAAAAAATACTTTGACATATTATTCACCTTCAAAGATGTATTCAACATTAGACATAAAATAGGTGAATGAATGGAAGTCAGTTAAAATACATAAGACGATTCGTAAGGTTGCGCACAAACTTAAGATCTTTATAGAGCGGTTGAAATACAACTTTAGGAAAGAAGCTTGTGGTCTATGAAGTAATCCTGTAAAACTTACTTTGCAGTGAAACACTGGGTTATATTGTCGCCGAGATTGTAAAAGCCGGCCTGATGTGGGTGCAACTAGACAGAGCACACATTTCTCTTGAAGCAACGTAGATAGCATACTAAAATATGACACATATCCCGGGCGTTGGATCGGAAGGGAAGGTCCAATTGCATGGCCAGCACACTCCCCTGACCTGACGCTTCTTGATTACTTTTTGTGTGGGCATATCAAAAACATCGTGTACGCGCCAACATTTCCCGACCAAGAAACACCTTTCGCCAGGATACTTGCAGCGTCTGATGAGGTTCGTGAGATGCGATATACTTGGTAGAGTGCACCGGAGTTTTCTATGCCGATGTTATGCCTGTAGTGGCCGCCACTCTTGAACATACTTTGTAAAACAAATTTGTTGAGTAAATGCCTTCGTTGCTTAAACCAAGTGCGTGTACCAATTAAATTGATGTAGTTCGTGACATTCCGAAGCTTGCACTGCCTCAGGATTGCTTCCAAAACATAAGTTCCTTTTATAAATTTGTTGTATTTCCACCCCTCTATTAGCGCTTTAAGTTTGTGCGCAATCTTTTGAATCAGCCTGTGTGTAATTTCCAGATAGAGGTTAAACTATTCTTCTGCTCATTATTATTATTATTATTATTATTATTATTATTATTATTATTATTATTGTTAAATTGCGTATTTCTGTATAGAAATCTAATACCTACTAATACCATAGACATAACAGTAATACAGTATGGATGAAATAACTTAAAGTAGATATACCATTATGGAATGGTAACTGACAGAAAAACAATAACACAATAAGAAAAAAGCAGAAACGATAATTAAACAAAAATACAGCTGCTACTAAAAGTTATTTAAAGATTACACCTTAGAACCCTGTCGTCCTCCGTGGTGTAGTGGTTACCATGCTAACCTCTGATTCCCAAGGCCACGAGTTCAAACACGGCGGAGGGCGATTTTTTCGGGCGTAAAAATCTTAGTATGGCTTCCTTCGGAAGGGAAGTAAAGCCGTTCCGTGTCGTAGATTAACGGTACTTAAAAGAACCTCAAGCCTGATAAAGAGGGATCTGAGCAAAATTACTGGTCTTTCACACCCAATATAGAATGGAACGCTATGGTTCACAGCAGTTAAAGAGCGTCCATAAGTAAACTCAATTTAATTTTTAGATCCGTGAAACTTGTTAGAAACCCTAAAATTACAGATTGGTTACTTTTTAAATTAACTACTACATCAAAGGACAAGAGGTACGGAATTTTATTATTTGTTGGGAATGTTACTGTTCGTACCAATTACAAGATTTAACACAGAATATTTTCAAAGCTTTTTAAAAGTATTTTCATTGAATGGATTGTTGAGAATCTATCTTAAATGTACTGTTGGTCATGACTTGATGTTCTTGTGGATTGCCGTAATATCTAATTCTTCATTTACTGCCGTTGTTGACAACTCGGCAAACTTACTGAAAAATCCCCAAGTCTTTTTCGGTTACGTATCACTACTCCGCTTCTGAACATAAATAAGTTCGCCACTAATTTTTAAAGCTGGCTTTTATTTATCTCAATCACTATGTATGTGAATACGAATAATGGCTTTAAAATGTATGTTTCCATTAAATAATGACAAAACTAGCTAAAAGTAAAAAACATTTGAAGAGTTTAAAACACATTGTAACTGCCATGCCTTCTTACAGGCACTGAATTTTAAAAATATGATGTGTTACATCAAATGATTCACTCTACACCCTATCATTTATTTTTATATAGCTTCTACAGACTGCGGCGCCGTGGCCGAGTGGTTAGACCGCTCGCCTCCCATCTAGGCGGCCCGGGTTCAATCCCAGGGACCTGCATGTGGGATTTGTGGTGGACGAAGCGGCGTCTGGGCGGGTTTTCTCCGGGTTCTCCGGTTTCATCTACTTCCTTCATCCCATACCAGGCATCGGGCTGATCACCCATCCCGGATGCTCTGTCCGATCCATGAGTGTCTGCTCCTCGACGGGCCTCTGACCCCAGGCACCCGCTTGTAAGTCCTGGGGGGTGTAAGTCCTACATAAGAGGAGGGTAAACAGATAATGAATGAATGAATTTTACAGACTGTTACCAAAGCTTATTTTTCTATCTACTTCACGTTAATCAGGATAAACCTGTACAGAAATCGTTTCATTATATATTTAGTTATAGGTACGAGGGGGATAGAGGAAAGCGAGTCAAGTGTTTAAAACCGGGTCTCTATATGCTGATCTTGAAATATTCTTTCCATGACATGGCGAGAAACAAATGAATAGTTAGGAAAAAAAGTCAGAAGTACTAAAAAATTCAAATCAATAATAACGGATATCTCAGAAATGGCCGCTACCACAAAAAATACTTATTAGGAATAAATTGTGTGTTTCAAAGAGATTTTTGTGAAGTAAGTTAATGTCTGTCTCTTATGGTTTGCCCGTTATACAAAATTATAAAAAAAATCTGATGTGTTACACTCACATGACTTTCTCTACTCTTGTACAAACTATTTTTACAAACGCTTATTCTCCATATGCTTCATGTTAATGGAGATATCGAGATGTCAATCTTATTGATAATTTTCTTGTAGATGCAAGGGGAATATGGTAGGTTTTAAGCGATAGTCAAATATTTTAACGCTGGTTGCTATGTGGCGCATTCCATTCTCTTTGCATGTGCAGGACATAAAAAAATCTGATGTGTTACACTCACATGACTTTCTCTACTCTTGTACAAACTATTTTTACAAACGCTTATTCTCCATATGCTTCATGTTAATGGAGATATCGAGATGTCAATCTGATTGATAATTTTCTTGTAGATGCAAGGGGAATATGGTAGGTTTTAAGCGATAGTCAAATATTTTAACGCTGGTTGCTATGTGGCGCATTCCATTCTCTTTGCATGTCCAGGACATAAAAAAATGAATAACGAATTTGAGAAAAAGTATAAGTATTGGAAAATTTAAGGGAATAACAAGCAATATCTCGAAAACGGTTCACTCAACAAAAGAAATGTATATGACATAAATTGTGTATTTTAACGCGATCTACTTTTTTTGTGTAGTAAAATTTTGTCTATCTCTTATGGTTTACCAGTTATGAAAAAGTCGTTCATAATGAAGAATACTTTTGGAGACATTCCCAGAAAATTCGAGATATACATTTCATTTCTCATGACAATATCTTAAACATACGATATTTTAATCAAAATCGTTAGAGCCGTTTTTGAGAAAATTAAAATTTTCGAAAAATGTTCCATGTAAAGGGTAGTCTGGGGTGGGGGGATTTTCTTGAAAACCTTCGTGTCGCATCTCTGAAAGATACTGAACCTAAATACCAAGTTTGGTGTTTATCCGACTCTTCGTTTTTGAGTTATGCTGTTCACAGACACACAGACACACAGACACACAGACACACAGACACACAGACAGACACACAGACAGACACACACACGGACATGTTTCCAAAAATGCTTTTTTTGGATTCAGGGGGTCTCAAAACATGTATTTCCGGTGAAATCTCGGTATCGAAATTTTGGGTGGAATACAATACTTCCCCTACTTACTATACGTAGTAGAGAAAGTAAAAATGTCTTCCGAATGAAGAGGACCTAAGAAGCTATTCAGTATACATTTCATTTGTCATGTAAATATCTTAAATTTATGGTATTTTAATCAAAATGCCTGCAGCCATTTTTGGGAAATTAAAAACATTTAACAATTTTCCATGTAAACTGTAGTTTGGGGCAGGAGGATTTTTTTGAAAATCTTTGTATCGCATCTTTTGAAGATAACTGAACTTAAATACCAGGTTTAGTATTTATCACACATTTAATTTTAGAGCTATACTGTTCCCAGACATACAGGCTCGCGCGGATCTTTATCTAAAAACGCTTTTTCCGGATTTAGGGTTCTGGGAACCTCAAAATATGCATTTCTGGTGATATCTCGGTTTCGAATTTTTGGGTGGAATACAATACTTCCCCTACTTACTATACGTAGTAGAGAAAGTAAAAAAGTCAGAAGTACTAAAAAATTTAAATCAATAATAACGGATATCTCAGAAATGGCTGCTACCACAAAAAATACTTATTAGGAATAAATTGTGTGTTTCAAAGAGGTTTTTTTGAAATAAGTTAATGTCTGTCTCTTATGGTTTACCCGTTATATAAAATTATAAAAAAAAATGTCTTCCTAATGAAGAGGACCTAAGAAGCTATTCGCAGAATATTCAATATACATTTCATTTGTCATATAAATATCTTAAATTTATGGTATTTTAATCAAAATGCCTGCAGCCATTTTTGTGAAATTAAAAAATATCTAACAATTTTCCATGTAAACTGTAGTTTGGGCAGCAGGATTTTTTTTAAATCTTCGTGTCGCATTTTTGGAAGATACTGAACTAAAATACCAGGTTTGGTATTTATCACACATTTCATTTTAGAGCTATGCTGTTCACAGACAGACAGACAGACAGGCGCGCGCGGATCTTTTTCTAAAAACGCTGGAACCTCAAAATATGCATTTCTGGTGATATCTCGACATCAAATTTTTGGGTGCAATATAATACTTCCTCTAGGTGGCAGAGAAAATAAAAAATGCTGTACGCAGATGTGAGGTTTGCTTGTAGTATCTCGGCTGTAGACTGCAAAAAGGCATTAACGGAAGTCTATCTTGATGATTCACCGTAATCAGCGGATGTAGTTGGGTAGGACCTCTTTGTTCATTCTTCGAAACAGCGAAAGTAGGCTAAAATCTCTGTTAGCTTGAAGCAGGTGAGGTGATTAGCGGAAAACCCGAGTTAATGTGTCTCATTCATCCGCAGGAGAAAGAGAGGGGGAGAGAAATCTGAGGGGCGAGGGATTCCACCGGAAATCCTACAGAGAACGTCAACGTATCTTTCATTTTATCTGCCATTGTTCTTTCGTTTACTGCTGCTACTAGAACAGCAATTAGACTGATGGACAATGCGAATAATTCGACACATTTCCATGCTCTATATCTTGCAAAAGCTATGTCAAAATTCTCAAAGATGCGACACGAAGATTTTCAAGAAATCTCCCACCCCAAACTATCCTTTAAATGGAACATTTTTTCGAATTTTTTTATTTTCACAAAATTGACTCTTGACGATATTATTAAAATACCATATATTGCATATACCATAACAAATAAAACGTATATCTTAAAGTTTTTGCGAAATAGTCTATGAAGTCCTCTTCATTCGGAAGGAATTCTGTACTATCTTGCATAACTGGTATACGTTAAGCGATAGACCGAAACGTACTACATAAAAATGTTGATCTATCAAAAATACACAATTTCTTTTCAAATAAGTTTTCTGTGGCATAAGCCATTTCCGAGATATCCGTTAAATAATGGATCGTACTGCTCAATGCTTTGTGATTCTTTTAAAGTTCTGCCGATATTCAGTTGTTTCTCGCGACTGCATGGAAACAGTATGGAATTTTAAGGCCAGCGTATACCGTCCAGTTCTTATACACTTAACTATCGCTGTTTCCTTTACATATATAACTAAATGTGTAATTTAGCTATTTTTGCAAAGGTATATCTTGATTAAAATGAAATATATATAAAAATAAGTTTTAATACGAATAATTTAGGTATATACTCACTAATAAACGATAGGGGTAGAGAAAGTAATATAAATGTAACACATCAGATTTTTGTTTTAGGCCTATACTACCAAGAAATACATAGATGTTCATTGAATTTACACAAATAGAAGTAGTATTGCACTCAGTTACGAAGTGTTTAGAGGTTTATGATATTTATCCCACATCATGCATCTTGATTTATGAACGTTACAAAGCCTTTAGTTGCCCTTCAAGATTTGCCACATAATGATGCATTGATATTTTGATGCACTAGCGAATATCCTCTACGGCATGTTTCATTTTAAACTGCAATTTTAAAATAGTCTAAAGTTTTAGGTATATAATTTAGGGTGTAAGCACAAGTTTTTTGTTTTAGGTACGCTGCATTTTTTAACTCCGTGAAATTTTTGTTTTATTCTAAGGGGCCATTCACAATGAAACTTAGACGTAATCATGACGTAAGCAGAAGCTTGAATCGTGTTATCTTAATGCAAGTGTTCACATTGGCTGACGTTAGCGTAAACATAACCATAAACTTATAGCGTAAAAATAGAAGTTTGCAAGCTCCAAGCTTTCATATTTATTTCTACGTCAAACATAAGAAACTAGCCAATCGGAGAGCGATTCTCCAACTCACATCAGATTTTCCGTCGTTATGTATTGACTCGCTAACTGTCTTTCTGTGTAAGATGAGGCAGTATTTTTAACACTTAAATGATATCGGTCTAATTATATAATATAAAATATAATAACAGCCCACCTTAAAAGTAATATGTGTATGTAATAATATATAAAGTGTATGTAGCAGTCATTGTATTATGTTTATATTATTATGTACATGTATAATAATGTTATGTGTATATATAACGTAATTTAACAATGTAGGAGCCGTGAAAATAGAAGGAAGCTGCTTTTCGTAGCAAACTGAATTATAAAGTGGGAGCCGAAAGTTGCTAACAATGAGGTAACCTTGAAACAACAATAAATTAGAAAGTTTAATAAAGGCTACTAATAATTCTTGGAACAATAATGTAATATTTAAAACAGTTTATAAATAGCCAATCAAAAACTAGAAAAGCTAAAAGTTGAATAAAGATATTCTATTGGAGTAGGATTAGCCAACCAGAGACTTGAAATAGAGGAAATATACAAATTCAAGCGGAAGAGGCTACAAGATAACGTACGCAAACAGTATTATGGTTTTGCTTTAAATATAAGCAACTGAAATGTATAATTATCATTTTTATTCTCAATGACATGCATTTGGTTCTTTAGCGTATGCGTACGTCATAGACAGAGGAATGTGCATAGCTGTGTTTTAGCTTTATTCATCGGTTAGAATGTTAGTGTTATGCAAACCATAAATAAGTAAATAAATTACACTGAAACTAAAGTACGTCCAATTGAGCTCCTCAATGAACGGCACATTTTATGTAACTTAATGATCCATACTGAGGCGAATCTGGATCCGAATGAGTAGTTGGACTTCTTGCTACCAAAGGAAAAGTGGATGACACCTGGAACATTTCCTTGTTTTTTTGTGCAATTTCTCAATCTGGGAGGAAACAAGCTTTTGAATACACCAATTTCATCTTATCTATGTAGCTAGTATTTCGGAAAAACTTGAAATTTAATTGAAATACTTAGTTTATTTTGGAAGGAATGAATAAATTTAACTTCTTTTAGAGCAACTCCACTCCAAAAGTACAAGCGAAAGTAGTGTAGAGCAGCGGGCTTTAGGTTTTAATGGAGATTGTTTGCTGAGATGTTGATAGAGCTTCGCTAGTATTTCTTGAGCTAGTTTAAGTTTGTTGTTTTTATACTCTATAGCGTGCTTCAGAACTCAACTGACAAACCTTCAGAGGGACGGTATAGAAACACCTTGATGTAGGGCGCGATAAACTCTGAAGTTAGGTAATAATTTTTACTTTCTCTACTACGTATACTAAGTAGGGGAAGTATTGTATTCCACCCAAAAATTCGATACCAAGATTTCACCGGAAATATATGTTTTGAGATCCACTGAATCCAAAAAAAGCATTTTTGGAAACATGTCCGTGTGTGTGTCTGTGTGTCTGTCTGTGTGTCTGTCTGTGAACAGCATAACTCAGAAATGAACAGTCGGATAAACACCAAACTTGGTATTTAGGTTCAGTATCTTCCAGAGATGCGACACGAAGGTTTTCAAGAAAATCCCCCCACCACAGAGTACCCTTTACATGGAACATTTTTCGAAAATTGTAATTTTCTCAAAAATGGTTCTAACGATTTTGATTAAAATATCATATGTTTAAGATATTTTCATGACAAATAAAATGTATATCTTGAATTTTCTGGGAATGTCTCCAAAAGTATTCTTCATTGTGGCGACTTTTGGTAAACTGGTAAACCATAAGAGATAGACAAAATTTTACTACACAAAAGATGTAGATCGCGTTAAAATACACAATTTATGTCATATACATTTTTGTTGTTGAGTGAACCATTTTCGAGATATTGCTTGTTTTTCCCTTAAACTTTTCAATACTTATTTTCTCAAATGGGAATTCGTTATTCATTTTTTGGTCTTGGATATGCAAAGAGTATTAATCTGTGGAAAAGGGAATAGTGCTGCACCTAGCAACCAGCTATTAAGAGATATGTATGTGCTTAAAGGCTACTGTATTTCTATATTGCCCTTGTAAATATATATTCCCCTTACATCTACAAGAAAATTAGCAATACGATAGAGTCTGCAAATGTTTATCTCGATTAACATGAAGTAGATGGAGAATAAGCGTTTGTAAAAATAGTTTGTACAAGAGTAGAGAAAGTCGTGTGAGTGTAACACATCAGATTTTTTTTAGTCCTGGTAATGCCAAGAGAATGGAATAGTCCACATAGCAACCACCTCTTAAAATATTTGACTATCGTTTAAAGCCTAGCAATTCCCCTTGCATCTACAAGAAATTGGCAACAAGATTAACATCTCGATATCTCGATTAACATGAAGCATATGGAGAATAAGCGTTTGTAAAAATAGTTTGTACAAGAGTAGAGAAAGTCATGTGAGTGTAACATGTCATATTTTTCATTTGAATATTCGTACTGATAAAGTATAAACAAATATTACTTAAGTAATAATAAGAATAATAAATTGCTGTACTGATTTCCGCTCTAAAATAGTCAATTTCTCTTCCGCAAGCGCAAAATTAGCTACTATTGCGATATTTTCAACGTAATGACCTTTGCTTTTTCTGGAAAATGCTCCGTGGCAAGGGCTAGTGCACCACTGATGCCTCCACTTTCACATGGAGAATCATATGCATCCAGAGACAAACAGTAGCTAACTGTATTAGTAACACAGTCAGTAGCACGTCAATCTCATAGTGCTGGGTTCAAACTCTGTACAAGCGGTTTAGCAGTTTGGTTTTCCAAACAGATTAATGACATACGTTCGGAGATAGCCGAATGTTAATTTCTCGCGCTTCTTTCAATGTTGAAGTACATGTTACGGAGTTATTACATGGAATGTTTGAACATAGCATGGCTATGATTACCTGCAAGTAGCAACAACTCAGGGAAGTTTTATAAGCGGCGTACTGGCTCATTATTGATGTTGATCTATTGCAAACATCCAGGAACTCGGAGCCATGTGTCCTATATGAAAGTACTCCTTGCGCTCCTCTGTAACTCCCGAAAGTTTGTTGGTTGAATTCTGTAACATTCTGTATAAAAATAGCCGTTTCAGTGAGTTTCAGGATGTTTAAAGATTCAGGTTTCCAGAGTACTTCATTAGTTTCTAGAACTATAGATCGACGGTTGGTTAGCCGTCCTCCGTGGTCTAGGGGTACCATGCTAGCTTTTAGTTCCCGAGGTCGCAGGTTCAAACCCGGCGGAGGGCGATATACTTTTTCGGGCGCAAAAATCGTTAGCATGGCTAGGAAGTAAAACCGGTGGTCCGCGTCGTAGATTTACGGCACGAAAAAGAACCTCAAGCCTGATAAAGAGGCCTCTGAGCAAAGTTTCCGGCCTTTCATGCCCAATATAGAATGGGTCGCTAAGAACCACAGCAATTAAAGAGTGTCCATAAATAAAACTCAATTTAATTTAATATCTTGAGGTTGGTTAATGAACATAAGATGAAAATTGCCTCATATGTGTGTTAAAGATAAAGGTACGTATCACGGAAGGACCCCCCGAAACGGGACAGAATACTTCACGCAGGTCAGTCGGCCCTTTTTGCTTCCAACGTGACCCCTGGGAGAGAAGGATGAGAGGAGAGACCCGAAGGACGACCGATATAGATGCTGACGGTGCAAGCATGGATGGGGTCCTCAACGTTTGCAGATAGAACGCATCCGACTCCGCACGGTCCCTGCTCACAAGCCACCAACCCCCAGAGTCACCGGGATGGAGCCCCACTCTGAGGATAGACCTACTGAGTGGTACCACAGCGATGCCAGAGAAGAAACCTTTACAGAACGGAAGCCACCGCCCAGCCGCAACCCGCCCAACACCGTCGCCTGTCCTACAACCCTGAAACAGATGACAAGGAAGATAATGGATACAGGAAATGAGAGGAAGTATTCGCTTGGCGAGCCGGGAGAACCACGAAAAACCTATGGGCCAGAATGGGGGGTCGCCGGGGATCGATCCCGGGGGGCCTCCGAATGAGGTCACAGACGCAACCGCCTGTGCTATCACCCTCGGTTCACATATGTGTTAGTCAGGTCAGGGTGCTAGTGTGTTTAAGTTTTCTTAAAACCAGATTTGGAGCTATGTGAATGATGTAAAGGGGGTGCGTAACGAACCTTATGGTTGGACACTCCCTGTGCTCGAGTGGTCAGTGCTCTGACCTCTCTCCGGGGTTCGATTCCCGGCTGGAGTGGGATTCTAACTAAAATCATTCATTATCCTCCACAGAGTTTGGAAGTATGAAAGTGGGGAGAACGCGAGTATTAAGTTAAAATTAATGAAACCAGCATTAAGTAAATCTGTAATTCAACGACTAATTACAATAGCGATTGCTTCTTAAGTAAAAGCCTCCGATATGAACTTAGAAGTTAAGAGTGCTATAAAAATGAAGCCTTAAAAGTATTAAACCCGATATGTTACATTCATACGACTCTCTAGCTACTACGGTTTATCTTTATATATTTTCTATAAACTATTCTTGCAAATTCTTATTTTTCTGTCTACTTCATGTTCATCGAAATAGACGTTTGCAGAAATGGTTTTGTTGTAGGTACAAGGGAGATACTGGAGATCGAAGCGATAGTAACATGTTAAAAAAGTGGGTTGCTGTTCATGATGACTTTGAAATTCTATACTTTCCATGACTTTGTGTGAAACAGCTGACTGGTGAGAACACTTCGAAAAATGACTATTCAAAATGTCAAACCAATAACAACAAATATCTCAAAAATAACTGATACCAAGAAACAAGTTATTTGAAATAAATTGTGTGCTTTAAAAAGATCTAATTTTTGCGTGTGGCAAGTTTTCGTCTACAGTCCAGTTTACCAGTCATACAAAATTAATTTCGAATGAAGAGGATTTCACAGACTAATTGTAGATATACATACAATATACGATTTATTTGTAATAAAATATTTTAAACATATGGTATTAAAATAAAAATCATTGCACATTTTCTTTAGAAAATCTAAAAAAATGAAACATTTTCCATGTAATGAGTACTTTTGTGTGGAGATTTTCTTGAAAATATGTACGTTTTAAATATGCAAGCCCCATTCCATTCCTTCTTGGAGTGAACTTGTATTATAACCTGTCTGTCCCTTCTTGCGTTGACCTTTGAAGTGGTTATCAGATAATCATATCGCCGTTAAGGCTGCCTTTTAAGTGTAACTCATGATTCAACTTTATTTTGGTATTGCAGCTACAGTTCGTCGCGCATTTCTTTAAGTAATGATATGCCTCTCTCTCTCTCTCTCTCTCTCTCTTTCTCTCTCTCTCTCTCTCTCTTTGTGTAAATACAAGGGAATCAGTTCACCTTATTTGTTTCGTATCTATGCAACCCGCAGAAGTTTTAACATAATCCACAGTAACTGAAGCAAATAAACCTACTGACATGAAATCTAAGCACGCTTATGATATCGTGCTGGCCAGGAATCGAACCCGCAAACTCTACAGAAAGCCTGCGCTACCCAGGCGAACCAAAGCGAGTGGCCAAAGCGTTAAGGCTCGTGAAAGGGAGGATCGAAGTTCAATCCAATCAGGACTACCCTCCTTGACTGAGGATTTTTCCAGGTCCTCCTGGAATGTTCCCTTCCAAATTTCCTTTCCTAGTTATTATTTCAGTTCATGCATCATAAAAGAAAACACCCAGACCGTCTTTTCCTCTAACAGAATAGATTATCCCGCTGTACAGTTAAAGCAGAGAAGTTGCCGAAACATCAGGCGGTTAGACTAAAAATCACATTCTCCTAAGCACATGTTATTTTAGGTAAACAGCTGAGCTTTATTATAATCTGTATGGTGTTCAAACTTATAGCATTTCAAGAGTGACTTGACCAAATAATATGAAACTTGATATACGGCAAACATTAAGTCGCATCTAGAGAATAGGCTTCACAACATCCTAAATAGATGTTGTGATTTTGTTCATTTTTCCTCAAGTCACTCTTCAGTTTTTTTTCCTTGCACCTAGCGCGTCAATTAACGATGCACAGAGCAGCCTCTTCCTGTTTCTGGTCGCTCACTAAAAGTCAAATACAGATCACGGCTTTTAGCCTCTTCTCTCTTCAGGTCGCTTACTTTTAGCCATCTCTCTCTCTCTCTCTCCGTCCCTCTCTCCATCTCTCTCAATCGCTGACTGACACGCCGAACACAGGACTCGTCACGCAGACAGAAATTGCTAAGTGAACTGCAGATAGCCACAACCGCACATCTACTTTTGTTCCCGATGGCCAAGCTTCCTTTTATACTGGTACGAACCTTCGAGATGGTTCGGTAAAGTCTAAGGGAAGAGGAGGTCTAGAAACTTCTACTGACTTCCGATAAGACTTTAGACAGTTTGTTAGATGAGAGCGCCCGCCCGCACTTTCTCTCTCCAACCAATCATGCGCCGGCTGACAATGAAGAACACGCCCGCTACCCAAAGTCTGAGAGGCGGGAAAAATCTTCGTCACCTTACTTTCCCAAATAGATGCTTATTAGCGTACAAAATTAAAAATCGAAAGGTTCTCTTATTACTTACTCTAACCTTCACAACAGTATGAACTTTTAAGGGATCATGTTCATATAATTTTCTCGTTACTTATCTGTATCTATTAAAAAGGTTATATACCATTCATTGCAATTAATTAATTATTGAATACCATAGGAAGTAGCCTTGTTCTGACTGCAAAGTAGAGACAAATTTGTTCTATCCTTTTTTACACTCTACCACTTGTCTCTAGTAGAGGAGTTATAGAAGCCTATTAAAATGTTGAATATCAAAGTTTCACTCGAAAAAGACTTGAGATTCCCAAATCCCCCCCGGAAAGAATTTTTAGAAGAATATGCTTACATCTTATCTAATCTGTCTGTGTATATATGTCAGTTTGTCTTTGAATAACATAACCCCCAAAAAAGAATAATCTGATGTGACACATTCGCACGGCTTTCTCTACCCTCCATAGTTTATTAGTGCTATACAAACTATTCTTACTAAAGATTATTTTTCTACTACATTTTTATCCAAATAAACCTAAGCAGAAATAGCTACATTACACGTTTCGTTAGGATACAAAGAGAACAGCGATAGTCAAATGTTTAAGAATTGAACGCTATATGCTAGCCTTAAAATTTCTATTGTTTCCATGCAATCGTGAGAAACAACTGAATGTTGAAAGAACTTTAAGAGAATGAGCAAGAAATGAGCAATTCGAACCATTAATAGCGGATATCTCAGTAATGGCTTATGCCATAAAAAACTTATTTGAAAAAAATTGTGTGTTTTAAAAATATCTACATTTTTGTGTAGTACGTTTTCGTCTTTCGCTTAACGTTTACCATTTATACAAAATTCCTTCCGAATGAAGAAACTTCACAGGCTGTTCCCAGAAAATTCAAGATAAAGATTTTATTTTTCATGTAAATATATTGGGCATATGGTATTTTAATAAAAATGTAAGAGAAATTTGATAGAAAATCAAAATTTTTGAAAGATGTTCTATGTAAAGAGTAGTTGGTGGTAGGGAATTCTCTTGAAAATCTTCATGTCCATCTTTGCAAGGTAATGAACCTGAATACCAAGTTTGGTATTTATCCGACTTTTCCTTTTTAGTTATGATGATCACGGACACACACGCGGACCTTTTTCTAAAAAATGCTTTTTGTTTTACTCAGGGGGCCTACAAACCTGCATTTCCGGTGAAATCTCGGTATCGAATTTTTGGATGTAATGCAATACCTTCTCTAACTATTATGTACGTGGTGGAGAAACTAGAAATTGGATAAGCATCTAATTTCATTCTGTTTATAAGTACTATTTAAGGATGGAAGGCGAAGATTTTCAGTGAATATTCCCCTCTCCTAGCAACTCCTTACTTAGGTTTCTTGTTGTTTGGTTTTTTGTATTCTCAAAAGTAGCTGTGAAATTTTAATTAAAGTATTACAGGTTTGAGTATGACAAAATGTACGTACTGAATTTTCCATAATAGTGTTTCCAGTCCTATTAAATCCACTTAATTCTATATAACTGAAAATATAATAGATGTCATTAGCATACACAATTTATACTGAATAACAGCTTTTGTGACATTAACCATTACCGAAATATGCACGGTTTTTCCTTTGAATTTTCATAATTTTAAACACTGCACCTCAAAAGAGCAAGCGATCATTCTTTTGCCTTTCACGAACTCGTGCATGGAGCAAGGCTAGCATATAATATATATATATATATATATATATATAATATTAATCCTTTATGTATACCTTGATTTTTAAATCGCTGACTATCTTGCAGGCCCCTGTACATATAGTCTATGTACCTTTATATAAAGGATTATCATTAAACCGAGAGAAAAAGGTCTACCGTATTACAGCGATACGAATTTCTCTATCCATTATCGTTTATTCTCATATTTACTTTCTCTACTACGTATAGTAAGTAGAGGAAGTATTGCATTCCACTCAAAAATTCGATATTGAGATTTCACCGGAAATACATGTTTTGAGGCCTCCTGGATCCAAAAAAAAGCATTTTCGGAAGCATGTCCGTGTGTGTCTGTGTGTCTATCTGTGAACCGCATAACTCAGAAACGAACAGTCGGATAAACACCAAACTTGGTATTTAAGTTTAGTATCTTCCAGAGATGCGACACGAAGGTTTTCAAGAAAATCCCCACACCCCAGATTACCCTTTACGTGGAACATTTTTCGAAAAATTTAATTTTCTCAAAAATGGCTCTAATGATTTTGATGAAGATATATATTTAAGTTACTTTCATGACAAATAAAATGTATATCTTGAATTTTCTGGGATTTCTCCAAAAGTATTCTTCATTGTGAACGACTTTTGCATAACTGGTAAACCATAAGAGATAGACAAAATTTTGCTACACAAAAAATGTAGATCGCGTTAAAATATACAACTTATGCCATATGCATTTTTTTGTTGAGTGAATCGTTTTCGAGATATTGCTTGTTATTTCCTTAAATTTTCCAATACTTATACTTTTTCTCAAATGGGAATTCGTTATTCATTTTTTTGTCCTGGTAATGCAAAGAGAATGGAATACTCCACATAGCAACCAGCTCTTAAAATATTTGACTATCGCTTAAAGCCTACCAATGCCCCTTGCACCTACAAGAGAATTAGCAATAAGATCGTCTCTGGAAATGTTTATCTCGATTAATATGAAATAGATGGTGAATAAGAGTTTGTAAAAATAGTTTGTACAAGAATAGAGAAAGTTATGTGAGTGTAACACATCAGATTTTTATTAAAACAGTTGTATTTTATACTTGACTATCCATACGCTCGACAAAAAGAAGAAGAAACAAATGATGTAATAAAACTTGGGGATAAGTACCATTGTTGGTTGAAACCCCTGTTTTCGTACGGTTTGTTTGGTCCAAATTACTAAGAGTGAAATAGTCAGACTATCAGTACAGCAAGATTCTCATTGGTTAATTCAGTTCTATCAGGCATACTTTATTCACTGTAAATTTATATTTATGAAATATAAAGTTTAATTCATATTGTATCATTTAAGCGGAAATAAAATACACACATATGAAGATATTCAATGAGCACAAATATATTATTGTTTTATTTCATCGTTCACACATCTCACTTCCCTTGAGATAACTATATTTTGCCTTAAATTGCGCTACTGGTTCTGTAATTTTGCGAGTATGGCGTGAACCTATTGGGTTTGAAATGTCATCTACATCCCCTGAGAGCATTTGGAATGACCCCGTTGCAACAAAACCGCAAAGCAAGCGGTTGAACAGTTGCTGAACATCGATTATAATATGCGGATATTTCAATGACAGCTCAATCTCTTCACTCACTTTTGTCACTACTGGCTCAGGTGAATTCCGCCTCATTTCTGAGTCTGATATAGAGTAATAAAGGGGAATAAAGACGTAATTCCACACAATCGTATTTTATGCACTTAATAGGTGTCCATGTGTTTGCTTGTGTAAACGCATTTATGGTTGGACTATTTTTCTTTCTTTATTAGTTTGTTACTTCCTCAGCTTTTAGGGCGTATTCCAAGTTTCTTCAGTCTATGATGCTATACGTTTACCCGATGAATTTCCTTTGCTGTCTTAATGATTTTATAGAAGCTTTTCAATTCGCATTGTATATAACAGTATAATGCTTACTTTTTCCCTTCCTTGCATTAATTCTTGAGAGTAAGGGTAGAGGAGACCGTATAGCAGGGATTTTCATTCAGATAAATACACTGCCGTTGTTGAAAATTGCAACACCAAGAAAGAATTTCCCGAATAACTCCATACTTGGTGGAAGTGTAGAAGTGTGCAAGCAATAAGTGATTGGGTTTGCAGAGAGATAGGGTACACGTAGGCCGAGCAGAGCCCTCTCTTGTCGGTCCGGCAAGATCAGTGCTGCGCCCAGTGTAGTCAGTGCAGAGCTGTGAAACAAGGTGGAAACAATAAAGTTGAGTGCCAGTATGCCTCTCGACGTCAAAGAGAGCCATATGGGCATGTGAGCGAGTTCGAACGGGGCAGATTGATCGGTCTCCAGGAAGCGGGTTTATCATACCGTGACATTTCGGCTCGTACAGGGCATGCTGCTACGACAGTAATACGTGTGTGGAAACAGTGGATAGATGAAAGTCGTACGCAGCGAAGAGCGGTACTGGACCACGGAACTACAGCACGGGATGACCGTCATCTTGTCCGCATGGCCATAACGGACCGTACAGCTTAATCCACAGTGTTGGCTCGACGCTGGAGCACTGCAACAGGTGTGAACCGTCTGCATCAACGGTTCGTCGCCGTCTGCTGCAGGTTGGACTGGTTGCATGCTGCCATTACTTCGGCTTCCATTGTCCAGAAACCACAAACTCCTCCGCCTGCAATGGGTACACCGTCACTGGGGTGCTGAGTGGCAAAATGTAGTCACGCCTCACGTGTCCTACAGTGATGGCCGCATACGTGTCCGGCGGTACCGTAGTGAGCTCAATCTGGAGGGCTGCATTGCTGACCAGCATAGCGGAAAAACACCAGATGTGATGGTTTAGGGCGCCATTGGTTACAACAACCGATCTCGCCTCGTACGAATTGAGGGCACTTTGAACAGCAACCGGTACTAACGGTGGTTGTGGAGCCTGAGGTACTCCCTCTGCTTCAGGTATTTCTACAGGCCACATTTCAACAGGACAATGCCGGCCACATATTGCGAGGAATGTACGAGTCTTCTTCGAGGAGCGACAGGTACCATTGCTTCCCTGGCCTGCATGTTCGCCTGACATGTCGCCCATCGAACACGTCTGGGATATGGTTGGTCGGCACCAGGTGCGTCACGGTCCTCCACTAACCAGTGTCACGGATTTGTGGCCTCGAATACAAACTGCGTGGAAGGAAACCCCTCAGGAACTTATTCATAACCTTTCTGATTCAATGCCACGGCGTATAGCAGCTCTAATTGCAGCGCAAGGAAGTCACACCAAATACTGAATATTAGGGCTTGAAGCTCATGTATAGATTTTAAAAGTACCTAACCTGTGGTATTAACTTCATTGAGTTTATGCGTTTCCTTCTTGGTGTTGCAATTTTCACAAACGGCAGTGTATTTTAACTTGCTAAGCAATTGCAACAGTAAAGTAGAACAGGCTTCTGATGTCATTAATTCATTCACTTCCCGAAAGCCACTTCGTGGTGTAGGTATATCAATCGCAGAGTTTGTATTTCATCACTACCCTGTTTACTGCATGTAGACTGCGGAAAGTGAACTTCAGTCTTCCCCGCTCTTCCAACTCCTTTTCCCTCAAGTTCTGGGGATCGCAGTTACTTCGTCGTCTTCTTTTCATAAAGAAGAATTATAGATTTGGAAGTAAGTTTTATTTTCTCCAAGCACTTTCAGGATCTCGTCAAGTTTGAAGACCCGATCACTGTAATTATTTCATTTATTTGTTTATTTTTCAAATCTTAATTCCTTTTCCAAGATTTTAAACTAATTATTTTCTCATGAAGTAATGCACACAGTACATAATAGCGCTGCCTGCATATTGTCATCGCCTGCTTTTCAAATGGGTGAGTGTCGTTTCATTTCTATTCAAAATATGTTTTATGGATGTATTACGTAATTCTAAACTATTTTCGGCGAATGCTTAACATTATTAATAAGAAATGGATAGAAATATAAGCTTTCAAATGCACAATTTGTAGAATAGCTACAAAGAACCCTGAAATGTTAAATTCGCATGAGTTTTCCTACCCACTACCGTTTATTGTTATATGGCTTCTGCAAACTATTTCTGCAAGTATTTATTCTTCTATCTAATTCAAGTTAATTTATATAAACTTTTGCACAGTTTAGTTACGCTTTTCGTAATAGATACAAAGGGAATAGCGACAGACAATATAGGCGCTATACGCTAGACACCTTGAATTTCCATACTCTTTCCATGGCATCGCCAGAAACAACTGAATAGTGACAACACTTTAAAAATTGACATGGTATTGAAAAATTCAGACTAATAATAATGGATATCTTGGAAATGAATGATGCCACCAAAAAGTTGTCAAATTGTGCGCGTTTTAGAGATCTACATTTATATGTACTACCTTTATGTCCACATCCTAAGGTTTACCCGGTACTTTACAAAATTATGTAAAATTCTTTCTGAATTAAGAGGACTTCATAGGCTATTCCCAGAAAATTCAAGATAAACTATTTATTTGCCATGTAAATATCTTAAACATATGGCATTTTAATCAAAATCGTTAAAGCTATTTTGAGAAAATAAAAAATTGGGAAAATTTTCCATGCAAAGGGTAGTTTGGGGTGGGTTTCCTTAAAAAATCTTTATATCGTTTCTTTGAAAGATACTGAACTGAAATAGACAGTTTGGTATTTATCTCACATTTCGCTTTTGAGTTATGTTGTTTACAACCATATACCTACACGGACTTTTCTCTAAAAATGTTTCTTTTACATTCAGGGCCACAAAACCTGTATTTCATTGAAATCTCGATATCTAAAGTTTAGGTGGAATGCAATATTTTCTCTACCTACTAGCTAAATGGAAGAGAAAGTAAAACTCCAACAGGAAAGAGCAATAGAAGCAGTTTTTGTTTGTGGCATTAAATTAGAGTTAGTCAATGACGAGGCTGCATAAGCAGAGCACTTTTGGTTTCATGAGTGAAAATTAATGGATGTTCTGTTGAAATGGACGCTTTCATTTGGTATACATTATGCATTTCCATTTTTTTCTTTGTTTTTTGAATAGTGTTTAACTTCCGCTGTTATTTCATATGGCACCATAGATATTAACACATTTAACATGAAATTAAATGATAACTGAAAGGACATTTGGAAAGCAAACGTTCCAGATCTAAGTTTAGAGTACCTTATCTGGCATTTGTCAGTTATAAGGACTGAGTAAAACCTAGAAAAATCTGTCAAGGAGTACGGTCATGGCGGGATTTGAACCACAGACCTCTCTGCCTTAATCACCTCGGCTATCCAATTTCGATGGTTATTTCCGAGATATGCTTTATTATTGGTTTGAATTTTTCAATACTTTTGATTTCTTAAAGTGTTATCGCTGTTCAATTGTTTCTCGCGATGTCATAGGAAGAGTATAGAATTGTAAGGCTAGTATACCGGCACCCGCTTTTAAACAGCTGAGTATAGATTAGGTTTCCTCTATTCCCATTTTACATACAACGAAATGTATTCAGAAACTATATCTACAAAGATTTATTTTGATTAACATGAAGTAGATAGAAAAATAAACCTTTGTGAAAGTAGTTTGTAGAAGCTATATAAAAATAAACGATAGTGGATAGAGAAAGTCATGTGAAGATAACATATCAGAGTTTTTAATATACTGAAGTGCTTATCAGAAACATTCTACTATTTCGTCTTCTGCCGTTGCTACTTTAGTTATCTGGCAAAGAATTAACTACGCTGCGTAAATTATTGCCCATATATCCCGCATGACTTTATTTACTGTCTATTCAGTGACGTTTTAGCTAGGGTTTCGGGTCGCCCTTCCAAGCAGGTAGGGGTTTAATTACAGGAAGGAGGTAGCGTTTACTTGGTCTGAGGCAAGTGTGTGTCGTCCTCCATAGTGTAATGGTTACCATACTAGCTTCTAATTCCCGAGGTCGTGGGCTCAAACCCGGCTGAAGGAGATGGATTTTTTCGAGTGTAAAAATCCTTAGCATGGCTTCCTTCGGAAGGGAAGTAAAGCCGGTAGTTCCTTGTCGTAGATTTACGGCATGTAAAAGAGCCTCAAACCTGATAAAGAGGCATCTGAGCAAAATTACCGGTCTTTCACACCCTGTATAGAATGGGACGCTTAGAACCAGAGTAGTTAAAGAGCGTCCATAAATTAAACACAATTTAATTTAATTTTGAGTCAAGTGAGGGGTAAACACGCCGGCAAACGTGACAGAGGAAATACTGACGCATAATGCCCGGCACGAGTTCAGCACACGTGTACCCCTCCCACCAGCTAAAGGTTTACCTGAAAGTTAAGCCACCTCATCCCCTAGCTAAAACGCCGCTGAACAGACAGTAAAGCTTCAATTTCTTCACCCGTTGTGCCACCCACTAGGTATGAAAGCAATACCACGAGATCTATTCCCTTACAGACCTCTGTGTCTGAGCAGTCACGCTACGTTTCCTATTTTTGTTTTCCTGTAATTATAAATTCATGTTTGTCGCATCTTATATCCGCATTTTTCTAAATTTTCAAAAAATTGCTTGATACTACTTTATTATTGTTACCCAAAAGTTAATTTTCTTTAGCCTCCCTAAGAATTAGTGTTTCTGTAGTAGAAACCGCTCCCGAGAAAAGCAACATCTACATACATTTCGAATACATTTAGAATGAATCCAAACATTTTGTATGATTTAAGCATATAGGTTAAGAGATGAAACTAACTCCAGGGATGTTAAGTGCAAGTCTAAAGGTTCAAGAAAATTGAGATATAATTATGTGAGTGTTACCAGTTTTAAGGTTTTAAGACATGCAATACTGTTATTAAGAAAATTATTGTTTACATCCTGCTTTATCACTTGCAACTTTGGAATGTTTTACAGTTCTAAAGTTTAACTTTATGAGTTTAAATACCTTCTGTTTTGTTGTTGTTTTCTCAAAGCTCATCTCTCTGCAATCAATCATAAACAGTCAACCATTTTGTATCGAAAGGGTTGAAGTTTATTGAATAGACTAGTTGGCTTACCCGACGTTGCACGGGTAGCTTTTTTAAACTCGAATGACGATTTAATTAATTGTTTATTTTATTTACTTACCCCGTTCTTTATAAACTTGTTGTACAATGATACAGGATACTTTTATGGTGAACCTTCCCGTTTACCTATAGTAATTTCGGGACACTCCTCGACTATTTATAATAACGGATAAACAATTTCCTGATATTCATGCAAAAGTATTGGAAACATCGGCGAAATAAGTTCCTTAACTTCTCCCCGACAGTCTTCCAAATTCTAGACATGTTGCATGGACTATAAGTACTCTCTGGCGGTGGAACAGTCATCGGTCGGTATAGTCTAGTCATTAGAGAAATTTTAAACTTTGTGCCACAGTTACTTAACACAAACGCTATATAGTTTTCACATAATACAGCAATCCTTAACATATACAACGAAATAGAAGTGAAGCTGGTGAATATGAAGCTTCAGCACTCTCAGGCCACCAAGTTAACCGCTTTGGTAAAAACATACAGTTTGCGACCATTAAGAAAAATAATCTTATCAGTTGTTAAATATAAAACATCGGTCCACTGATTTCTAATGTTAGTTGGACACAATTTCTCTCTTTATACAAATATGTAGCATGCTCTGCTAACGAACTTGATTACAGCATAAAAAGCAAATAAAGCTTAACTTTCTTACCTATTTGGGCGTTATTAAATTATTTATGTAACAAGTATAGAAAGATACACATTTTTGAACGCACGAGAAATTTTTAGAAACGAAATTTGAAAACTCGCAAGTTCAAAAAGAAACCTTCCATAAAATTTGCGTACATAATGTTTTCCGCTAGCTACCTCAAAATTATATCATTGAGTCCATAATTTGTCATTTTTAAAGTGCAGAAGATGCAATACGAATTAATGATCAGGGTTTCCTGAAAATAATTAGCGGTAGAGTTAGTAAGGATGGATTTAGTGAAAACTGCATTGCTAGAACTCTTTACTGTGGTGGAAATACTCGTAAATAAACTAATGTGTGGTCGCCATTTCATAGTTATTGTGACATAGATATTCTTAAATTAAAATTTAAATAACGTGATCTCGGAAAGTGACGAAAGTGTTATTCCACATGGCATACAGGAGAGTACAATAACAACCAATTTGTTAAATAAATGAAAATTCTCTTGTATGTTATGTAGAATAAAATGTTTGTAACTTAATTAATTTTGTTGTAATTAATGTAAAAATTTTGCACGTCGTGCAGAAATGTCGAACTTTGTAACTCAGTTGTAAATAGTGTGTAAAAAATCACTTTTGCACGGCTCAAACGGTGAACTCAAATCATTCAAGAATTACATACTTTTGAGGTAGGTAGCGGAAAAAATATTTTGACATTGGTGTCGCATTCATACCGTTATAAGAAGGTTCGATTCTGTTTTGTTTTGCCGAGTCTTAGTTACTAAATCGTGCCATGTGTATATATTGCTTGGAATGAAATATCTACAGCATTTTTCTTATTTTTCATGCATTTTCCGTGGAGTAACACTTTTTTTTACCCCATGGCATTTTTAATGAAAAGTGGAAGCCTTCTCCCCAACTGAGCTTTATAACCCCCATGTGTTGGTATTCTAGTACAAAAGGCTTGTAAATCCGTTTTAGTCCTTTAGTAATTTATGAAATAAGATTAGGTGTTTTGTAGTCCATGTTCGTCAGAAACTGTATTGCTTTTCAATGTTGAAAAAATTATCAAAATCGATTGTAAAATTATCGTTTTGTGAAGTATAAGAAAAATGCGAGGAAAAACGCTGGCAGCAAACTTGTCGAACCTGTTCATCAAACAAGACTTAGAACTTCAGTACAACAGCAACATTCCTCTTTTCAATCCAGAAACTACTCTGTTTGAGCCACAGAGCGTGCTATAATTTGCGATTAACGCAATCGTTTACTCATTATTTAATCCGTTGCTGCAGTGGTTTCAATAGAGGTTTGATACAGTTTTGGCTACAAAATAATAAAAAAATTACTGTAGAACATAAATTTCTTATGAAAGGTAGATTACAGGATCAGAAACACTTTTGCTGCTTACAATTCCAATCCAGTTGCGTTTAAAGAATTCAGACAAGGTGGTCCCAAGGCTTCCACAGCAACAGGTCATAGCCTTAGGGGACGATTTTAACATTTGGAATAACATATTCTGTTCGCTTTTAAAGACTTTACACACAAACATTTCATGTAGATAAGTTTATCGTCCAGACAGACATCCTCTTGGACTGCTGGAGGAGACAGATTTCCGCATAATCAAGATGAGGAGAGGGGGTTACAATAAAATATTTACTCCACTGTAGAATTCTTCAGTGGTTAATTTGCATACCGTGTATTTACGAACACGCATAAGAAAAAAATCTAAGGCTGGAAGATATGAAGACGCACAACAGGATAATGCTTCACAATATTATAACAATATAAATTACAGAATACTGTTTGCACCGCTAAATGAATTTGAGTGTTTTACGATTGCTGGATGACTACAAAAATAAACATTTTGGTTTAGTGTATCTAACCTAATTGGCAAAAATTAAAAACAATTAGATGTGTTACGTTCAAATGACTTACTCTACCCATTTATTAACAACTGCTCTTACAAGAATATATCCACCTACTTCATATGTCTCCTCCGTGGTCTAGGGGTATCATGCTGGCCTATAGTTTTCTAGATCGCGGTTTTAAACCCGGCGGAGGTTTATGGATTTTTTCGGGCGTAAACATTCATTGCATGGATTCCTTCGGAAGGAAGTAAAGCCGGTGGTCCCGAAAATTTTGCTCAGAGATCTCTTTATCAGGCTTGAGGTTCTTTTAGGTGGCTTAAATCTACCACACGGGACCACCGGCATTACTTCTCTTCGCTTTCTTCTCAAAAAATGTTTTAAAAACAGCAAAACTGCATTAAGAGTTTTTGTTCTATTCATTACAAAGAGTCATCCTATTCAATAATCATCTTAGGTCACCTCTTCCACCCTGTGTGTGCGCGCGCGCGTGTATGTATGTATTAGGGTCCATTATGCAATAAAATAAAAATCACTAAAAAATTTATGGGATAGTGTATCACTTCATTACACTTGCCTTAAGCTTCCTTTTCCACGCAATTTTCACTATCATTTCAATTTTCATTATAGTGTAAAGTAGGCTGCTCCTCATAAAAGTTCGCCGCCAGTTCAAGTGAACATCGTGTACTGTTTGTGACTTGTATTTTTCTGCATCTAAGATGTCATGGAAGAAAGAGAGTTATTGGTACCATTGGTTTCAGATAGGATTAAAACTGGTGGTCCGAAAGTCCGATTTTCATCAAGAAGCTTTTGTACATGTGTCGCGAATTCCCCCTAAGAAACTGTCACAGCTCATTTTCAGTACAGAAAGAATTAGCTCCAGAAATAGCTACACGTTTCCTAAAGGGACTGACGGAAGTCTGTGACGGGGTTCTAAAACGCTTATGTCACGCTAAGACAAATGTTCGGAAAACATTGAAAAGCCGTAGAAACGTATTATCAGGTGTATAGAATTGGATAACAAATAAACTATCAAAAATATTTAGTAGTTCATACTTTATTGCAAAACGGACCTTAATTTAAAAATACCCGTCGTATGAATTTCAACATCCTCTAACCGGATGGAACGGTGAATGATGAAGTTGGTGAAATAGTGCTCAGGGTTCATGCATCTTAAAGTTAACCAACGTTATTTTACTGAGAATAAGGAGAAACCCAGAAAAAATCTTATCCAGGTAGTCCACCCTAGTCGAGATTCGAACTCTGTACCTCTTGAAAGCGACATAGGTACGCTGACCACACACCACCTGTCCTCAACGATACTGAGGCATTGCAGTGACGAAACATGCTTCACATGGAGTTAAATTGTGTTTCATTTATGGACGCTTTTTAACTGCTGTGGTCCTTTGCGTCCCATTCTATATTGGGCGTGAAAGACTGGTAATTTTGCTCAGAGGCCTCTTTATCAGGCTTGAGGTTCTTTTACGTGCCATAAATCTACGACACGGGACCTCCGACTTTACTTTCCTTCCGAAGAAAGTCATGCTACGGATTTTTACACCCGAAAAAAATCCATTGCCTTCCGCCGGGTTTGAACCCGCGACCTCGAGAACCAGAGTTCACATAGAGTTGATAACATGCATCAGTTCGCAAGTGAACCAACGCTACTAGGGAGTGAGACAGGGGATCGCTGTTTATTGGTGCACTGAAATAAATTATATTCCTTCCCTTGGAATACTTTATCTCTGTGAATCAAAAATTTGCGGCCGTTAATGAGGATAGTGCACCTATAAAAAGTTCAGGGCAGTCGTGGACATAAGTGAAAGGTTGAGCTAAGTTTTAACTATGAGGAGGCGGAATAAATTGTCCTGCCTATGGTGGGATTTGTGCTACGTGAAATCTATCCTTTCTGCTTGTCAGGGAAACTATTTTAGATTCTTCAACTACATTGATTGGTTAGGCAAAGTACCATGGGACATTTCTCACAATAGGAAACTTTTCAAGCAATCGCTCAAAAGAGAGAATCGATTTGGAAAGAGAAATCTATCGTCACGGCTGTTCAAGATCCAAATCCGGCTAATCTATTTGGTATTCAGACGCGTTTTCTCTTTTCTTGCAAAATGCCTTCATCTGATAGCATTTTAGCTCAAAAGAAACTCGAAGTCATTGAAACTTAAATAACTTAAGTGCTAAAATTTAATTTTGGAGTCCAAATATCATATCAATGTTCTTAATGTGGAATTGAAACAAAGTTCGGGGACCAGTGAGGCGCGCAAGTTCGATCATCTGCAAAATAAGGCACAATTTGTTAAATTACCCATTTCATATGTTGACATGATGCTATCTGTTTCGTGAATTAGTCGAGGCTTAAAATACATTCGTGAATATGGCAATTCATGCGTTTTTTTCTCGTCTCTTTCACAAACATGAAAACTCGCGACAAATATTTGTTCTAATATCTCTATTAATCTGCCCATTGTTTATCAGCAGTTCTTGGAATAAAAGTTGTACTTCACTTGTCGGAAATTCAAATTTTAGCATGTTATATCCAACTTTGTCAAATTCTTCCTTGTTTTTTACTTTTCTTCTTTTTAGGTAGGATTGTTTTACTCTTTTAAACAGTTGCCTCCTATAAACATATGAAATAAGGAAAAAGGTTAAAGAAGAATAAAACCTTACATTCTTCCTGCCCTATTCACGAAAAACAAGAAACGAAGTTAAAAAAAAAGAAAAATAAAGAGCAAGAGAAAATAACTGATAAAAAGTCCATGATACAAGTCCTTTTCTATTTTCTATACTATTCAAACTTAAAAATGTTGTCTTATTTTGTTTTCATTGATCTGCACCATAAATAGCGAAGTTCAGCTAACAGTAAACGACCATTTGATATAGCTTTTGATAAGTCTCGGAGCCGTTTTGGAGCTTCTCCTTCCGTCTCTCTTGCATCTCCAGGATGACAGCATCGGCAGGATAGTTGTAGATCTCGGACCAGAGCAGTTACGTCAACGTGAGCTAGTAACAGCTCACTGGAAAGTTTAGTGATGGATCAAGGTCTCGGCCAATTATTCGGCGGCAGCTCTATCGTCCAGAGAGGTTTAACACCGATGAAAGCGAGCTCCCAGCAGGTAGAGAGATGAGTGGCACACGGCAACATAGAGGCCAGCTGGAAACTTCCCTAGCGATACGCACGGGCTTAAAAAGCTGCAACCGGCGTACGCAATTCCTTTCGGACTTGTCACAATTTTCAACCACTCAACAATGTTTGGTAAGTAAAGCTTTCAAAATCATCTTTAAATACGAGAGCGGATTGATAAGTCACTGCTTTTTAAAGAAAATAACAATTTTTCCGAAGAAATCAATTCTATTTCTCAACATAGTCTCCTTCCAATTAAATACACGTTGTCCAACGTTTCTCCAATTTTTAATCCTTCAGAAAAATATGATTTTTCGAAGTCTGCAGTATACGAGGTTGTTTCTGCCCTGATGTGTTCACTGGACGTTAATTTCTTCCCAGCGAGTCAATTTTGCAGATTTGCGAAGACGAAGAAGTCGCTCAAAGCCAAATCTGGAGAATATGGTGGGTGAGGTAGCAGTTCGTAGCCCAATTCCACAAATTTTTCGATAACAATGGCTGACTTGTGTGCGGGTGCATTATCTTGGTGAAAGAAAATCTTTTTCTTCACCAAATGGGGTCGTTTCTTTAACATTCCTTGTAAAACTGATCCAGCAGTATAATATAAGCGGTATAATATGAGCCTGTGTTCATTTTACCCTTTTCCAGGTAGTAGATGTCTATCACCCCTTGTGAATCCCAAAAGACAGCTGCCATGATTTTTCCCGCCGACAGAATGGTTTTCGCTTTCTTTGGAGCAGGTTCGCGAAGGAAATCCACTGCTTTGTTGTTTGGTTTCAGGTTGATAGTAATGGATCCAAGTTTCATCAACCGTGATATAACTCCACAAAAACTCATTTGGGTTGCGCTGGAACATGTTCAAACATCCATGTGAAATAGTCACACGATTCCGCTTGTTCTCAACTGTGAGCAGTCGCGGCACCCATCTTGCTGACAGCTTTCTCATGCCCAAAAATTCGTGCAGAATGTTATTCACTCGATATGTTTACGGTCCAGGCTATCTCACGGATTTTCACTCGGCGGTCTTCCAACACAATATCGACAACTTTGTTCACCATTTCATCTGTTGTGACTTCAACCGGCCGTCTCTTGTGTTCGAACAGCCACATCGAAAATCTGTGAACCCTTGTGAACCATGCCACGTGATGGAGCAGAGCCCCCATAATACTTGTTCAGCTTTTCTTCCGTTTCCTTCACCATCTTACCACGCAAAAAGTAGTGCTTTATCAGAACACGAAATTCACTTTTCTCCATTTTATACGAAGCAACACACATCTGCTTACTTTAGACGCTCTCAACAATGTTCTAAGAAACAAATGACGACGAATTTCTGCGATTATACCCAGAATAGATGTAAGAATTGAGTGCAAACAAGAAACCTGTAATTAGAAAGCTATCTCTCGTCAAAGTCATGGACTTATCAATCCGCCCTCGTATATCGGAGCAAGAAGCTAAGGGATATGGTAGGAGAACCTTTCGCTGCACGTATAAGGCAAAATGGCATCGAATAAATGTGTGAAGAGAATGATATTTACGTTGTTAAAATGAAATAAATATTTCAGGAGTGTTAAACAAGTAAAGGTTTTATATTAAAGTATTTTGAGGAGGAGCAAACATTTACAGGTTGTTAAAATTGCAAAAAGCTTATAGACTGTTACGATTGTAAAGGTTTATAGGTCGTTAATATTGTAAAGCTCCTTATGGTTTGTTTAACTGTAAACATTATAGGCAATTAAATGGTGGAAGGTTACATTGTATGAGTGATAACGATAGTTTCGTAGTTACACAAGCCTGGAGTTCTTAAATAGGCACTATTCCAAGTCATTATATAAGCACAGGTTGTTAAGTGCTAGTAAAAGCAGATATATTAGTGATGTGTATAGAATATATTTTCGTGGCGTTTCCTTTACATATACCAAGTTAGGGTCCGATCCACGTCCCTGGGTTATCCATTAGTCAAGTGACGTATAGAAATTTTCCATAACGTTCTTTAAGCACAGCTATACGCCAAAATATAGCTGTAGCAACTACCTAATATTAAAAAGTGGTAGCAGGAGCATGTGGTTGCTCCTAATTTCAAAAATCTCTGGCACGTCTCTCAGAACGAGGTCCTTCTCTGTCTCTATTGCAGATGCTTTGCTGCAGGAGAAAGTAACTACGACATTAGCGGGCCTGGTGCAGTGTACCTCATTGAAAATTATTTTGTTCATTCATTTATTATAGGAAGCATGGCACTGCTTATTCGCACATCAGTTATGCTCTAGTCAAATATGAGTCGTCAAAGAAAATCATATAAAGAATATGTTAGTCTGTCCTTACATACACCTGTATAAATTACAAACTAGAAAAGTACCAGTGTCATTTACAGCTTTTAGTTTCAAATCCTAAATGACAAAAACAGGATTTGCAAGGCCTGGATGCTACGAGTATGGTCACATAGGAGATGGTGTTGTAAAGATGGCTTTGTCTTACATTAAGAATTTGCGTAAAATGAAAGCAAAGTCGTCTATCACAAGCAATATACCGGGTGAAAGGAAACTTCTTACATTCATTACAATATGCACTTCATAGAAGTATTACAAACAAAAAAGTATAATAGCATTTTGTTGTTTGATCAGCCGTTTTCGAAAAAAAAATTGTTCCAAATTAGATGTTTTATTCAACGAGAATGTAGGAAGATAACAGTTTGTTACTTTAAGATGAGTAGAGTAACATATTTCTGAGATAGTTTCGGTAGCAACTATGTGACTCGCACACGGTTTTTAAACAATTAATCACATAAAAGGATATTCCAGACACCTTTAGCTGTAGAAATCGGCAACATTACAAACAGGTAAAGGTAAGTCACGCGATCTGAACCGGCTTCCGGACGTAAACAAAACATAGCGTATCTTACTCTTCTCTTTAACCTGAAGAATGACAGGTTATGTTTTGTTTTTCACACGTCCTTTAATCCTAACAAACATGACGAAAGTGTGGTGTAATGTTCTGGCGGAATAACAAGTACAACTGGCTTGCTATTGGCCTTCACTAGAACAGTATAAAATGAATGGAATGCCTTCAGCGTCCAACAAGGACCTAACGATGTGGTCTTTTGTGTTTATATTTGAGAAATATGGTTTGGTTGATTATATTGCAGCAGTATCAATTGCAAAATCTATTTAAGCTTAATGCTGAACGAGTTGATAAAATTATGCGTAGGTTATGAGTTTAGATTACAAAATGCATCATTGGAAGGCTCAGTTGTATTATTAGGAGGTAGCAGAACGAAACGTTTTTGTTTGTTTGTGTGCTTGTTTACGTTCATGAGACACACGCAACTGTGAAAGTAAAAGTGAAACCTATTAACATCGTGTCCTCTAAGGGTTTTGAAAGTGAGAATGACACCCCCAGTAACATGGGATAGCAACCCCTGCAAGGTTGTAAGAATGTTTTACGTTCTCGAAAAACCTAAAAGTAGTCCGTAGGAAGTGGTTATAGAAAAAAAGTGGAAGTTACAAAATGTGTTCCAAATAATGAAACCTGTAACTGGTTTAAATTAATGTAATAACTTTCTTTATATCCGGTAGATGGTCACGATCTTACAGCTAAGTAAAAGAGAGAAAGCTAACAGATGATACGTTATACATAACGTGATTTTTTTTAATACTGTAGATGTGCACAGTAAAGTTTGCATTTAACATGAAAACCTCTAAATAACCTCTATTATAATACTACATTTATGTTTATAGTGAGGATTCTAAAATAAGTTAATAGTCTTTATGTAGGTAAGTAATTTTTAGCTATTTAATTTCTTTTAAGCAAATCAATGCAAATGCATATACCAAATAGTGTAGATGCAAAATATGTACAAGGTAATTTCAGAATCTACTCAAACGATATTTCTAACCACTGAGAATATTGATTCTCTTCGGTATTTATAGGCTATATTCCATATTTAACATTTTAAAATTGGAGTACGAGAGTAGGGATTCTTCGTATGCACCACTTTTGCTATTATTATATTTTATTGTTGCCAGTCAGTTCATTTTTACTTTCTCTACTACGTATAGTAAGGAGGGGAAGTATTGTATTCCACCCAAAATTTCGATACCGAGATTTCACCGGAAATATATGTTTTGAGGTTCCCTGAATCCAAAAAGATCATTTTTGGAAACATGTCCGTGTGTGTGTCTGTGAACAGCATAACTCAGAAACGAACAGTCGGATAAACACCAAACTTGGTATTTAGATTCAGTATCTTCCAGAGATACGACACGAAGGTTTTCAAGAAAATCCCCCCACCCCAGATTACGCTTTACGTGGAACATTTTTCGAAAATTGTAATTTTCTCAAAAATGGCTCTAACGATTTTGATTAATATATCATATGTTTGAGATATTTTCATGACAAATGAAACGTATATCTTGAATTTTCTGGGAATGTCTCCAAAAGTATTCTTTGTGAACGAATTTTGCATAATTGGTAAACCATAAGAGATAGACAAAAGTTTACTACACAAAAAATGTAGATCGCGTTAAAATACACAATTTATGTCATGTACATTTTTTTGTTGTTGAGTGACCCATTTTCGAGATATTGCTTGTTATTCCCTTAAAATTTTCAATACTTATTTTCTCAAATGGGAATTCCTTATTCATTTTTTGTCTTGGATATGCAAATAGTATTAATCTGTGGCAAAAAGAGTGGTGCTGCACATAGCAACCAGTTATTAAGAGATATGTCAATTCTTAAAGGCTGCTGTATTTCTATATTGCCCTTGTAAATACAAAACAAGGGGAACATAGTACGCTTTAAGCGATAGTCAAATATTTTTAGAACTGGTCGCTATGTGTAAAATGTAATTCTCTTTGCATGTCAAAAGATCGTTTCTGCAAATGTTTATCTGGATTAATATGAAATAGATGGAGCATAGGAGTTTGTAAAAATAGTTTTTACAAGAGTAGAGAAGGCCATGTGAGTGTAACACATCAGATTTTTCCCCTTAAAACTGAAAAATTGGCGCTAATGTAATGGCAAAAGGCTTGAAATTTAATTTATTAGACTTCTGTAAAATTTACTCTTTAATCACTTAGCTAATTGTTTCACCAGTAAAATTTACTTGCAGGATGTACGACATTTACATAAATCGGCGCTAAGGTCAGAAATACAATATTTGCCGTTTACCCGCCCATTTTCGTTACTAGAATGAGCGTTAATACGAATATCACCTGGTTTTACAGAATTAAATTTCTAAGAGGAAAAAGGACTGAGTTCAAAAAAACATCTAGGTAATTGTATATAGATATTAATGTCTAACGGATGGGGTTAAATAAAATTAATAAAACCGTAATTCACAAGTTAAAGATCTACACCTGCAACGCAGAGTAAAACAACTAATACCTAATAACATTCTTGTTTGCTGTTACTTTGCTATGGAAGGCGTATCGGATATTTTCCTAATCTTCGACTATTAGAAAATCATTGTTCGTAATCTTAAAAATATGAAATATGTTTGTATTTAAGCTATGTCTAACACGTTTCAAGCCTTTAGAGCATTAAATAAAAGGCGATAGAGGGAGATTATAAAGGCTATGTCTACAGTTTTCAATTTCTAACGACATTTTCTACCCATTTCATACATGCATTTAATTCCGAACAAGCCCATTGTTACTAATTAAACCAACGTTGATTTTCTCAAATTTAGATGCTTCTCATTATATAAAGAGCCTATAGAGATATCGTCCTCCGTGGTGTAGTGGTTACCATGATATCCTCTAGTTCCCGAGGTCGCGGGTTCAAACCTGGCGTAAGGCGTGGCTTCCTTCGGAAGAGAAGTAATGCCAGAGGTCCCGTGTCTAGATTTACGGCACGTAAAAGGACCTCAAGCCTGATAAAGAAGCCTCTGAGCAAAATTCCCGGACTTTCACGCCCAATATAGAATGGGACGCTAAGGACCACAGCAGTTAAAGAGCGTCCATACATAAAACTCAATTCAATTTTTGCGTATACAGAGTGGACCATTTAAGTTGAGACTGTACACTATCTCCAAAATTAAGCGTTGTAGAAAGAAATGTCTTTAATAAAAGTTACTTGATATTATGGGGGAAAGTAAATGCCAATAGTCGTGTTTTATTTGGAGGACGTTGTGATGCTCATTTTAGGGTTAATCTAAATTGACTAATAGTAGGTTCCCACTTAAAAAACATCTTTTTACAACGCTTAGTTTAGGAGATATTGTACAGTTCTACCTATATAAATGATTATAGCGGGTTTAAACTTATTTTCCCTGCGGTACCTTATCATACTGAATCATGGTTTAAACTTCAGAAAAAATTGTGGAAGATATCAAAAGTCAAATTACAAGTGTTCAATATGGGATCTATTTGTGATACGGCATACATCTAACAATATCTCATTTCTTTCTACGCTGACGTTAGCATGTCCAGTGTAACTTGATCCTATAGCATAATTTTCAGGATGTAAAAATGACCCAAAACTATTAGCTTGTAACAACTATGTAGAGTTTGCAAGGGTACAAGAGAGGTATCGCATACAAAAGCAGTACAAAAAGCCTACCGGTGAAATCCGGATAGTTCCATGATCGCGTATCACTACTGATCTCGCGGCTTCTCTTAATGAAGCTATGAAGAAGAATTAACGACCTGTCTGTCTCTTTTTCCTAAAACAGAGGAAGAGCGAGCGGCGGGAGTCTGCATTTGAGAGGATGAGTACTTCCCCCTCCTGTGCTGCCCCTCTCCTCTTACTCCTCGCTCACGTCAGGTGTCCGACCAGGTGGGTTGGAGTCTTGTAGTCAGTCTACGAGAATCTGTGACCAGTGACACATCGGCCATCAACATCACCGGTCGCACTCAGGAACTGCTCAGGTATGTAGGATAGTAGGTCCGCTAACTATGTTTGCTTTTCGTTAATTCTGTGAAACCGTTCCTAACTGTATCCGTTAGCCTTGACTATTCAACCTGGTTTCGCCAACACAGGAAGGAACAGATGAATGTTTATTGCACTCCATCACCAGAGTGAAAAAATCTTGTGCGCTACATTCATATGACTTTCTCTTCTCACATTATTATTTTTTAATTACCTTCTACGAAGTATTCTTACGAAAGCTTATATCTCTGTCGGCTTCATCCTAATCGTGATAAACCTTCGTAAAAATAGTTTCATCGCCCATTTCATTATGCCTACGAGGGGGATAGAGAAAACTGAATCGTTAGTCAGATGTTTGAAAGCATATCACTGGAAGCTGCTTTGAAATTCCATACCTTTCAAGACTTCGTGAGAAACAACTAAATAGTGACAGCCTTTAAAGATGACAAACTATTGAAAAATTGAAACCAATAATTGCGTATATCTTGGAGAGACTGACGCCACAAAAAATGTATTTGAAATAAATTGTGTGTTTTAAATCAGTTCTACATTTTCTGTGCCGAACTGTTGTTGTAAGTTTTGCCTATCTCTTATCGTTTACCAGTTATACGAAATTGTTTCCGATGAAGAGGACTTCAGAGCTATTACCAGAAAATTCAAGATATCATTTTATTTATCATATAAATGTCTTAAATATATGGGGTTTAATCTAAATAGAACCATTTTTGAGAAAATCAAAAATTTCGAAAACTTTTTCCATGTAAAAAGTAGTTGGGGTGGGGAACTTCTTTTTTAATCTTCCTATCCTATCTTTGGGATATACTGAAATTAAATACCAAGTTTGGATTTATCCAACATTCCCTTTTTGGGTTCACAGACACAATCACTTTTTCCTAAAAATGTATTTTTTATTTCTTCAGGGGGTCTTAAAATCTATATTTTCGATGAAATCTCGAAATTTTTTGGTGGAATACAATACTTCCTCTACTTGCTCTAACTACGTAGTAAACAAAATAATGAACACAACAAATACGTTATACCTTTATCTAAAACTATCAGATAGAGATGTAAAATCTTGACAATCCTGCAGTTTGCTAAAATAGTTAACTTACGTACTTTTTAAGGTTTTTATTAATGAAAAAGTTCTATATAAGAGGTAGGCCCATTTTTATCTCTTCCTGGGTATTATAAGTAGTATAGTATGTATCTTCCAATTATTGAAAGTTAAGGTCTAGATTCCTGAAGGAAATTAGGTATTTTAAGTAACATCCTTCAATATATTACAGTGACAGTCAAAAGTTAAACACCACAGTCATGGTAATTAGGAATCGTGGACAAGCTGTTAAAGTGTTCTGGGTTAAATAACCAATACATTAATAAATACTGTGAGCTGAATATAAGCAGATATACGTTAAAGGTTTTGTATTCTGTAACAAATTAAAAATAATAATAGTAATAAAGTTTCAGCTACGCTTTATTCTCTCGATTAACCAGTTATAAATATATTTTCATCTAGTAAGCAATACGAGTTTTAGTGCTGATAGAGAGCATGGTTAATGAAAGTTAGGAGAAAATGCGAAACAGATTCTATTAAAAACTCACCATAAAATTGATGCATCTGTTTTTTTATATAGAAAAAATAAAACATAACCTGAAATATAATAGTTTCACCTGTTCAAAAAAGAAACTTCAATTCTAGATATTACTGGAATGTGTGTTTTTAGGTTCCAGAACTTCCCTCCCCCAAAAAAGTATTTTCGAAAATAGGTCTGCGCGTTCGTGTCTCTCTCTTTCTCTCTCCGTGTGTGTGTGTGTGTGTGTGTGTGTGTGTGTGTGTGTGTGTTTAGGGAGCTAGCATAACAAAACAGAAATCCAAATTCGTATGATTATAAAATTTCATATTTAAGTTGATACGGGGCGATGATCGATGGTATGACAGTTTGATACGGGAAGTTTGCAACACGATGAGGCGCCAATTTGAAGCAATAACGATGATCGACACTTTTAATGCCGTTTACTTTATCTGCTTCGTTGTTGATTCTGCTATCGTATCTCGTAGCTCGTTCTGTGGTCTCGTGCGCCAGTGTAGAACTATGAATACTTTCCCTCCGGTTATGCCGGATGTATTGTGAAGGACAACACCAGTTTAAACTGACTGAGAAATGTATTATGAACTAAATATTTGAGCTATTTGCCAACCGTTTGAGATGAAGAAATAGACTAGCTCTGAATTGTAGCACTCAAAACTGTAATAACTGAATTATTATACCCGCTAACTTCTACAGTATTAATTTTACGATTTGGAATATCTGTTTCCTCAATAAAAGAAACTAGTAGCGTAACTTGCCGCGAGACGCCAAACTGCTTATCAGCGAGACCCCTCACAATACCCGCGAAATCTTACTCACACAAGCGCATCACTAGGCGCTTAAAATATCATAAGAGCAGTACGTACCGGCGACGGTACCATAGAGAGTAATGTATGCACAACTGTGCGCACGATGTGCACGAACGAATGTATGTAAGTACCAGTGCCGGTACCAGAGTCAGAGTAACTTTCTGTCTAAAATTACACGCGTTTATTACTTTTAGCTCCACCTACACATTATTTCCCCATTAACGTTATTATTCACGCACAACCAAAACTTAAAATCCTAAGTGTGCCTCTTAAGTTTGTTACCATGGGACTTGGCTAAAATCTCCGAAATACCTTTCACTTCTCTTTTTTGGAATTCTGGCTTACGTGACTGCAAGCGTACTGAACCTAACGCTCAATTCCCAGAATCTTTAAGCTAATGCTTTCTCTACTTCGACTGATGGTTTTCGCTAACCTGAATTCCTAATTACCTTTCGCCTTTCCGGACAAATGTTTCAACTCAAGCTTATTACACTATACATTGATTTGATATACGGATATTATTTATTGCTATTATTTCAATATCTACTGTCATTTCTTTATTTAATTATTTATATCTTCCCGTCGATAATTACGGTAACAAGAGTTCGGCATCTTTCAAGCTCAAGTACGAAGAATTTCAGGAAGTCTTTTTAATTCGTCCATCTCAAACCACATTTTATAATGGAACTTTTCGTTATCTATTTTTATTTTCTCAAAAAACGGTTATCCAATTTTGATAAAAATCACTTATTAGAGAAATAATATTCAGAATAACATGTGTATTTTGAATTTTATGTGAATAACTAATGAATTTCTCCTCGTGCATTTTAGAATTAACTGGGAAACTCTTAAGAGCCAGACACAAATTTACTGCTAGAAAAATCGTAGAAATTGTTTAAATACAAAAATATTTAAGTAACTCTTCTTTTTACCTTTATCCCTTTACTAAAGGTTTCCTGTTGTTGGTTTGAATGTTCCAGTAATTGAAATTATATTTTATTAAAATGTTACATCCAGTCCTTCGTTTCTCACCAACCGTACAAAGATTATGCAACTTTAGTGCTAGCATGTATCAATTTGATTTTTATACATGCAGTTACAACAAAATCTGCATTAAAGCCGTCTCGGAGAACATTTATCATGATTAGAAGGTGGTAAACAGAAAAACAAGCTGTTGTGAATAATTTGCGGGAAAATAAATCATAGAACTGTAACTCATCAAATATTTTTAATTTACTCCTGAATGGAAAATACTTAATAAATCTATATTTATATCAGTTTCTTTTACTTTCTCTATCACGTACCTAGAAGGTAAAGAAATTATTGCATTCCACACAAAAATCCCATGTCAAACTTTTTTCGCAAATACATGTGTTAAAACCTGAAGAATATAGAACTTATAGGAGAAGATGTGTGTGTGAACTGCATAACTCAAATAAAAATTTCGGAATAATTGAACTTGCATCTTCCAAAGATGCGAAAATCTCCCCCATCCACCTCAAACTACCATTTATGTGGACAAGTTTTCTACACATGTTATTTTTTCATAAACGCCTCTAATTATTTTAATTAAAATACCATACAAGTATTTGTGATATTTGCCTGACAAATAAAAGGTATATCTTGAATTTTCTGGGAATAGCCTGTGAAGTCCTGTTTATTCGGAAGTAATTTTGAATAAATTTCTATAACTGGTAACAGCCAAAAGCGTACTGCATAAAAATACAGATCTCTTTAAAACATAGATTTATTTCAGTTCAAAATAATTTCCGAGATATCCTTGTTTGAATCTTTAATTCATTTTTAAAGTAGTGCCAACCTTTAGTTGTTTCTCGCAATGTCATGGAAAGACTATGGGACTACAAGATATGTGTATAGCGAACAGTTTTTAAACATTGACTATACCTATTTTGTACCTTGTACCTATAATGAAATGTGTAATAAAATTATTTATACAAACGTTTATCTCAGTCAACTTGAAGGAGGTAGAAGAATAAGCATTGGCAAAAATGGTATATAGAAGCTACATAAAAATAAACCATAGTGGGTAGGAAAAGAATGCGAATGTAAAACATCAGACTGTTTGAAGTGGTACCCATGGAAAGAGTACGTAATTTAAAGGTCTGTATACAGCGATCCGTCTTTAAACATCTGACTATCGGTTCAATTTCGTGCATTCCTCTTGTACTTGCCTACAACGAAATGTATAATGAAACTATTTCTGCAAATGTTCATCTTAGTTAATATAAAGTATAAAGAAAAATAAGCTTTCGTAAGAATAGTTTGTAGGAGCTATAGGTATGAAATAAACGAATTTGAGTAGAGAAGTAATGCGAATGTAACATATGTGGTTTGAATTGTTACATTTGCATAGTCGCCTTTAACTTCGCCTTAAGAAACAACCAATGCTATTAGAACTGGGAAAACTGTGGAATATTGTGGGAATTGTATTAGTTTTGAACACATTCCCATTCGCTCCCTAATTTTAACTTCCAATCTGGAAAGGTGTAGGAGGAGATACTAGTTAAAGAAGAATTCTATATCGCAGCCGGAAACCGAAACCGAACCTTCTTTGATATAAGAAGCTAAGTTCCACCAGAGTTTTCTCTGTTCAAGGAAAAAAATATGTCATCGTTCTCATTGTATGTCAACGATTATTTCTAAGAATACGCATAAATTTGTCCTGCCCCATGGTGCTGTGGGCTAGAGCGTAGAGCTTCGGTTCCCGGCTATGGTTTGACCACACCCATGGGGTGCGAATATTAGGTCACAGAGTCGTCCTCCGTGGTGTAGTGGTTACCATGCTAGCCTCCAGTTCCCGAGGTCGCGGGTTCAAACCTGGAGGAGGACGATGGATTTTTTTTCGGGCGTAAAAATCCTTATTATGGCTTCCTTCGGAAGGGAAGTAAAGCCGATGATCCCGTGTCGTAGATTTACGGCACGTAAAGAACCTCAAGCCTGATAAAGAGGGATCTGAGCAAAATTATCGGTCTTTCACATCCAATATAGAATGGAACGCTAAGAACCATAGCAGTTAAAGAGCGTCCATAAATAGAAATAAAATAAAATAAAATTTAGGCCCACTCAACAGCGTGAGGAAATGGAGCAGCTGCTTTAGGCACCGATCCTGGCCACGGAAGCCAGCATTCTGGTTGGGAGATGCGTGATGCTGACCATATCACCTCCCCATTTCGGTTGGATAATCGTCCAGCTCTACCGTGCATACGTGGACGTGAGATCGGCAGTCGGGTTGGTAGGTCCATGCCCTAACCGAGGCTTTAGAGCCACAGGCTTATTATTATTATTATTATTATTATTATTATTATTATTATTATTATTATTATTATTATTATTATTATTATTATTATTATTCAATCTTATATCTTATTTCATGAATGCGTCAGTTATTAAATCTTTTAAAAACCTCCTTCAAAAGTTTCACTTTTCCCAATTACAACGACGGTGATCTAATACATTTTATTGGCTCTAAATTGCTCTACACTCTTACATTCATATATATTCGGTATACGTTAGTTAACGCAAACCTATGTAATTAGTGCAACAAGACAAATGACATCAGAATACAAAAAGCTATAAGGTAAAGACGCTTAGTTGGTTTAGGAATTAGTTTTAGAGATATCCTTGACTTAAAAACATCTTTGCAGCTAATTTTATTCTCTGGCCTTTGGCGTGAAGCATCAGGTTTAGCTAATGCTCAAACGAAATCATAGGAGCGGTTTAAGTGATATGCAGAAAGAGTAAGGCATTAACGTTTATATCCATGAAATTTCTGCAGTGCGAAAAAACTCGAAAGATTTTCATAGTAATACCACGAGTGAGTTCGAAATATCGAATGTTATCTAACATAGAACTCGTGATGGTATTTGCTAAGGCTGTGTACTATATGAAACCTTTAATAAGTAATACAATTTTTAAAAAAATCTTATTTGATACATTCACATGACTTTCTCTACTGTATTAGTGGTTATACAAATTATTCTTACTCAAACTTATTTTTATATCTAATATATTTTAATCCAAATACGTCTTTGTAGAAATAGCTACATTACACTTTCGTTATAGATATAAAGGGAACAGCGATAGTCAAATGTTTAAGAACTGGTCAGTATACGCTGGCATAATTCCATACTGTTTCCATGCAATCGCAAGAAACAACCGAATGTTGAAAGGACTTTAAAGAATGACCAATAAATGAACAATTGGAACCTTTAATGATGGATATCTCGGAAATGGCTTTTGCCACATAAAACGTATTTGAAATAAATTGTGTGTTAAAGAGATCTAATTTTTATAGTACATTTTCGTCTATCACTTAACGTTTACCAGTTATATAAGATTATACAAAATTCCTTCCGAATGAAGAGGACTTCAAAGGCTACTCCCAGAGAATTCAATTGTTACCTTTTATTTGTCATTAAATATCTTTAATATATGGAATTTTAATCAAAATCGTTAATCATATTTTATAAATTAAAAATTTTCGAAAAATGTCCCATTTAACGGGTAATTTGGAGTGGGGGACTTGCTTGAAAATCTTCGTGTTGTATCCTTGGAAGATACTGAACTTAAATACCAAGTTTGGTATTTATCCGACTTTTCGTTTTTGAATTATGCTATTCACACACACACAAACACGCGCACACACACACACACACACACACACACACACACACACACACACACACAGGGACCTTTTTCTAAAACGCTTCCTTCCTGTTCAGAGTGTCTCATAACATATATTTCTGGTCAAATCTCTACATCGAATCAATACTTCTCCATGTACTATACGTACTAGAGAAAGTAATAACATAGGTATTTTATATAGTTTTATTTTGGTTTATTATATATCAATATCATAAGATGGTATGGACTTTAAATAGGTTTTCTTCGTTTATTTAGCTTGCAAATCAGAAATAATTGCGAATCAGTTACGACAATTTCATTTCGACAAGATGTCAGCGATAGTTTACCGAAGTTGGTTCTGACAGTTAAGGTTTGTGAATTGGATTGGTGTATTGAATGCCTGGCCCGTGAAGTAAATTATCCTAAAAATCAAGCAATTATGTTTATATACGTTTGTTTTAATACTGAAAACATTGACAAAATATTAATGTCTGGACCTAGCGTTTTCTTAATCCACCTGTAACTAAAATAAACTGTTATTAGGCTGCTAATACGCATTTGTTTCTCAAATGGTTACATTTTCAGTAAATTTCTCTTTTAAAGATCCAAATGTCAACGACAGTAATACACGCAAGTAGCGAGTGGAAGGCCTTGGGCTTGTTGAGAGTAGAAATGTGTTAGTTACCAGCTGTGTCTCAGAGACTAATAATGAACCAGATTAAATAGCTACATGTGCACTGCATCAAACTGGAGCACGTTACTTTAACTAACCGACATCTTATTTAGATAAAATGTATGTAACATTGTGCTCTTTTCAGTGTTGAGAACATACGGTGCTTCAAGTTAAATGAATCGCCAAAATCATCTTTACTCATAGCAACCTTGATTCTTGAAGAAACTTTTCAGGTCCACTTAATAGTGAAGTGTTTTGAAAACAAGGATGTGCTCAGAGATATCTCAGATCAATAGATATAAAGATGCTGTGCTCTTAACGTATTCAATATTTTTCTTAAATACTTTTATTTTCATACGTTGTCTAGGACAAAGATACCTCTTTTAATAAACCAAGAAAATTATCGTGATATCGCACCGATTCGGCCTTAACGTCTTGAAGAAAAAGGATAAATGGAAGAAACCCATCTGGAGATTATTTTGGCTTGGTATCCATAAGCTAAATACGGATTTTCAATGAGTAACAGTTTTAGATACTAAAATAATGATTAGAAAGTATGACAAAAGTTTTCTATACCATCCATGTAAAACAAACATTTCTGTTATTCATAATTGGAACGGAAAACCAAATGGTTTATACATGCAACTGTATGTAATCACATACCCTAAAATGGACCAGTTTAAAATTTTTTAAGAATGATCATACCTGATATGCTTTAACTCAGTAGTCTTTCAAACCTTTCTGGACATAGTTGGCTTATTAATTCAACGTTCTTTAATTATGTATATACCAGAATAAAATGTTTGAACTTAACATCTGAAACTCCATACTCCCTGTGTTAGAAAAGGCTTTTTAACAAGTTACATAAATATACAGGCGAGTGACCTGAAACTTGCATCGCAAATATCTCTATAGGAATTGAAAAACAATTGGTAGGGGAGAATCTCGTTAAAGTATATGATATACAGCATAAAAATGTAATAAAATATTGTTTTTAACATAAAATTTAAGTTCTCTTACGTGTAAACACCATATTATTTTTTTTGGAATTGATAACAGTGAAAATAACATTAAGAACCGTTTTTGTCGCATTGTAACACGTCAATCACATGGAATAACTGCAACGCTTGAGACGCAACAAGATGTGCAATTCATTGTGTCTCAAGATTGAACTTTACATTACAATTTCTTTACATATAATTAACCTGTTGCGATGCAAAAAAAAAACAACAACAGCAAAACGCTATTTTCAAGTTATAAATTACGTAGAAAATAATACGGTGTTTATAATTAAAAAAACGTAAGTTTATGTTGAAAATCATATTTGCTCAAGTTTTAATCTAATTTAATGAATTCTCCGCTCATACACGTGAAACTTTTTTTTAAATTTCTACCTTTGTTTCAGTTATATTTGCGGTGCAAGTGTTTAGTGATTCACCCGGCATATATGTAAATTTGATTCACCACTACAACAGTATTTTAATGCAAATGTATATTTCTTCTCTGCTGTCAGAAGGTATGCTCACGTGGATGCGAGTCAATTACTAAATTTCCAATCACTTAAACATATTTTATGTTGCATATAATGCATATTTTGCCTGCTTTGTTAATAAGCATAATATTTCAGAAGTTTATACTACATATTTGCTTCTTTTACAGGTATATTTTGTAAATGTATTTGTATTTTCATTATTCTTAACTTCATATTTGATTTACAAATAATATTTCCTAACATGTGACATCGAGTCAGTGTTGAAACTTGGCAGCACTGATGGATCGCACACGAAATGCAACAGTTAAAGCTTCTCAACATATATTAAAGAACACAGAAGTATAAATTAACTTCTCCTACATATCTACACATTTCTCTCTTCTTCCTTCCGTTATTGCTTCTTTGGAAACCAACAGTATTACGGTGTGCCAATCGTTAATACACTTGAAAAACACTGACCTGTTCTTCTTCTTTAACAGATTACCCTCCTCTTTGTAGGACTTACAAGCCAATGCCTTAAATCAGTAGCCTGTCGAGGAGCAAGCAAACTCTGGATCATACCATATCCAGGATGGGTGATCAGCTTAATGGAGGTGAAAAAGGAAATGCAGTGATGAAAGAGATAATAGGAAAATTCGTGGATCAAATTATCCAATACGCCATTCGCCTAGCGTCCGATGAAAACGCGAGAAAAACTTCGTTCAGGTTGGTCGGCACCGGGAGTTTGAACCCAGGACCTCCCGGACGTGAGTCGTACGCTTACCGCAGCGCTACTTCGCTCAGTCAAAACCAGTCTCCAAATTAAATTCGGTACCTGAGGTGTTGGCAATGTAGTGAAGGAAAAAGTAGGTACATACTATTCTTTCAAGAAATCCAGAATATATCAAATGTGAGACTGAGGAAATCTTAGCAGGGAAACGTTCCGAACAGTCTAATGAAGTAGCACTTTGGTGTATGCACACCTAAGTTCTTGTAAGTTGGAGAGAAGTTTTTACCGCTATAAGGATATCTTAAGAAGCAATACGGAGGCTAACTATGGAACTTAAAACTTTTGGTGTTCGTAAACTGCAACAGAAAAGAACGTGAACCTGTAGAGAAATAAAAATGTGTGTACTATTATGTATTGTGTGTGTTTTGTTTTTAGGAAAACATTTAATTCCTCAGTAGTAAAGATATTATTACCTATTCTTTTACTCTTATTATCGGAGAGGACTCTGCACCGATCCGGGAGGATATTGTACCTATGCCCCACAAGGGAGCCTCCGGGAGGGAGGAGGGGGAGAAGTGAGAGGAGACACCGGGCGGCCGGAACCAGAGGTGGCGGCACAGCAATTACAGGATCTCTACAGTTCCCAGATTGAGCCGCCCTGGCAGTGACAGGCAGACCCCGCCCCCACAGTGTCCAAGGGAAGGCTCTATACCCCTGGTAACCAGCCAAAGGCCGAGGGACGGAGAAAGCCACAGAGAGCAACCTTTCCTTGCCACGCCGCACCGAAACACCATCGCCGACACTTCCAATCCTTAAATAGACCTAAAGGATGAAGAATGAATGAAATGATGACTGGAACGAAATGGGGTACAGGAAATTCGGGAGCAGAAAGAAACCACTCCAGCATTCGCTACCCGGGAAAACCCCTAAAAAAACATGGGTCAGAGTGGTCTGTCGCGGGAATCGAACGGGACCTCCTAAAAGCGAGTCGCACGAGCTACCGCGTCATAGTAGTAAATATATTTCTGATGAGTTAAATAATTCATACGATTCCCACAATATTTTTATTCGCGGAGAGATTATATAAAACTGCTTTAAATGTTTATTTTGCCAGCATCTGTCTTAATACTTTTATATGGACATATTTAGGTGCATATTATGGAAGTTTTCAATGCATACATATAAAAGAGATTATTAGAGCATAAAGTGCCTGTCTCTTTTCATCACTTATCGTCCGGAAGTAGTAGCTCTGCGATAAAATGATTAACCTCTTTTAGCTTTATGCTTTAAAGAACGCACTGGAAAGCGAGTTAATTTCTAGATATTCTATGGAATAAAGCGAATGAATCCTGGTCTTCGCTGCTTTAACATAGCGTCGCAGTAAATTTGAGAGCAAAGTCAATGTAACAAAATTGACTGATAATGTGGAAGTGTCAATGACGTCAACTTATTACTTTCTCTACTGCGTATAGTAAGTAGAGGAAGTATTGCATTCCGCCCAAAAAGAGATTTCACCAGAAATGCATATTTTGAGGCACTCTGAATCCAAATAAAGCATTTTTTAAATCATGTCCTTATGTGTGTCTGTGAATAGCGTAACTCAAAAACGAAATTTCTGATAAATACGAACTTCGTATTTGAGTTTAGAATCTTCCAAGATGAGGCACGGAGATTTTTAAGGAAATACTCTAACCCCAACTACTCTTTACATGCAACATTTTCGAAAATTTTAATTGTCTAAAAAACTGGCTCTAACGATTTTGATTAAAATACCGTATATGAAAAATATTTACATGCCAAATAAAATACATATCTTGAATTTTCTGGGAATAGCCTAGGAAGTCCTCTTCATTCTGAAGGAATTTTGTATAATCTTGTATAACTTGTAAACGTTAAGCTATAGAAGAAAACGTACCACACAAAAGATGTAGAGCTCTTGAAAACCCACTATTTACATAAGTTTTTTTGTGGCACAAGCTGTTTCTGAGATATCCGTTATTAATGATTCGAATTGTTCATTTCTTGGCCATTCTCTTAAATTCCTTTCAACATTCAGTTGTTTCTTGCGGTTGCATGGAAATAGTATGAAATTTTAAGACCAGCATATCGTATAGCGTTCAATTCTTAAACATTTGACTATCGCTGTTCTCTTTGTACGAAACGTCTAATGTAGCTATTTCTCCAAATGTTTATTTGGATAAAAATTTAGTAGATAGAAAATTAAGCTTTAGCCAGAATAGTTTGTATATCCAATAATAAAGATAGAGAGCAGAGAAAGTCATGTGAATGTATAATTGAATTTTTTTTCTACTTACCTATCTCGTAAGTATTCATTTTTGTTACTTTTGGGAGAGCTTGGATAGCGTGACTTTCGGAACCGTTACTTAAATTATATAGCAGTGTAGCTGCATTCAATAAATGCCAGAGAGATATATGCTGAAGGTAGCTTGAATTAGCTTAGCTTAGAGGTACAATCTCATAGAATGTATTAGGGATTTAGCAGATACTGTAATTCATAGCTCTTCGCCTTCACGTTTCTTTGAAATTCCGCCTAAAGTTAAGAAGTAAGTAAACCTATTCCTTTCCTGGACATATGTGAATTAAATAACTATGACAAGGTAACGGAGAGGCACACCAAGGCGGATCATTTGTGGCTACTAACCCAACCGCAAGAGGAACGGATGAATTGGAGGAACCGCAGGAGACTAGAGGCCGCAGGCAAACAGGACAAAACCATTCCGAGCTTGAAGATCCGGTCACACCGTCGGGTCGCTCAGAGAAGGTTTCCCTCTGGCGGAGTCGGAAAGAAGTAGACTCGCCACAGATGGCTCAAAGAAGGCTACCGGGGCAACCACGTAAAAATCCATGGTGACGTCGCGACCCGACAGAATCGAACCCGGAACCACCCGAATGCGAGTCTCGCACGTTACCTCGATATGTGAATAATAAAGTTTCTTTTCTAGTATAAGTTTAGTACGTATAGGACGATTTCCCGTCTTAACGAATGTTTGCGCTTTCCGCAACCTCGGAGCATAGCCTCTTCCTGGGTAACAATGGTATATCAGTTCGGATACAGTATTATCAAAATAAATATATTGTTTTAAAGTTATTGTCACTTATTGTATTTTACTAATGCAATATATGATTATTCTACACTCCCTTTTATAATGGTATGCACACACCTATTTACATAATTTTGATATCTGAAAAGCGAAGTGTAATCCTATACAGCATTCATTTGATACAAACTAACCATTACGCAAAGTTATACGCCAGAGGAGCATGAAAAAAGCTGGTAGTACCAATCGCTGAATTCCTAAAATCTTATTTAGCAAAAAACAAAACTACGTCTTCGCATCGAATGAGTATAGGTGTAACTGAGTTTGTAGGTGAGCAATTTTCCATCAGATGACCTAAAAAAAGAAAGAAACAAACAAGAGCAATTAGGAATAAATAGGGATAGCTATAAATAATGCTTAAGTTAAATTTTGTTTAAAGAAATATTAAACTATTTCCTGTTTCAGACCTTTCAGAAAATTATTTCGGATGAACTGTTTATTTTAACAAGCGCGAAGCTATATCTGAACACTTAATTGCTCTTTCAACTTGGCTTAATTATACTTTTTAGAGACCTTAGCCTGGTCTTGGCAAGTTTTTAATATAGAGTCAACTGAAAAATTCAATACCAAATTATATATATATATATAATAATAATAATAATAATAATAATAATAATAATAATAATAATAAAGTAAAACCTTAAGAAACCCATAAACACCCAGCACTGAAGTACTTGCGATAGCAGGTCGCCACTGAGATTGTCATCTCGAGTGAGATGCCTTGGTGGTCTCTCTAGGAAACAACTTGAGTCAATTGGGGAATTCAATGTCCCACTAGCATGTTGTCAAAGTAGTTCAGTGGTTAGAGCAGCCGCACGGAGAGTGGGAGAACCGGCTGTGACTAATTTTTCAGTTGATCTATATTAAAAATAAAATCTAATTAATTTCTAATAATTAATTTACCTCACCATTCTTCATGAAATTATAGATAGACGATCTAGAACATTTTTATGGTGAATTCCCCCTTTTACCTATAATTATAAGTTCGGGATACCCCGGGTATTCCTAATATTCATTCATTATCTGTTTACCCTCCTCTTATGTAGGACTTAAACCCCCCAGGTCTTACAAGCGGGTGCCTGGGGTCAGAGGCCCGTAGAGGAGCAGACACTCATGGATCAGACAGAGCATCCAGGATGGGTATGGGATGCCTGGTATGGGATGAAGGAAGTGGATGAAACGAAATGTGGGTTAAATGGATGAAAGGAAAGTGATGATGGAGCAGTTGGTGGAATGAATGGCGGGGGAAAACGGAGAACCCGGAGAAAACCCGCCGCTTCGTACACCACAAATCCCACATGCAGGTCCCTGGGATTGAACCCGGGTCACCTCGGTGGGAGGCGAGCGGCCACGACGCCGCCATGGGTATTCCTAATAACGGATGAAAAAAACCCTGATATTTACGCAAAAGGATGTGAAACATGGGCGAAACGTTTCACTTGATTAACCTGCCCCCGACATTCTTTCAAGTTGTGGAAATGCTGCTTAGCTTATATGTACCCTCTGGCGGTGGAACAGTCATCGGTCGGAATGTTCCAGTAATTATTTAGATAATTACAGTAGGTGCAATTTGAAGCTTGGTAGTAGATACGGACATTTTTTAAAAATCATCATGCTTTCTGAAAAAGACGCATATCAGTTCTCTCTTTTTACTTTCTCTACCACGTACCTAGTAGGTAGTGGAAGTGTTGCATTCCACCCAAAAATTCTATATCGAGATTTCACTGGAAATACACGTTTTGAGGCCCTGAATCTTTCCTGCCACGCCGTTGCCCTACAGGAACATCCTAGCGGTGCCTTCTCTAATTAGCTGAATTCCTACAGTTACCGATTCTCCCGCTAGGCGCACATGGTGGCAGGTGATTAGCCCGCTATCCATAGATAGCGCCATGCGAAAGAAACAGGAGGCTTAAGATATACCTGACCAGGAACATGGTTAGTTGTCCAGCGATAATCAAGTCCTCATTTATCAACATATAGAGAGACGATTGCTTGATATGACACTTTCTAGCACATGATTGCTGTGTGACTGACGTATGAGTACAGTAGTCATTACAGCATAGACTGCCTCTGTGGTCTGGTGGTTAGCATGCTAACCTCCAAAATCAGAGGTCCCGGGTTCGATTTTCGGCTTGAGGGTGGGAATTTTTCTTTAAGCAAAAGTAATACCAATCCAAAGATTAACATCATTGTAAGCGAGTGAACATCATTGCTGAGAACAATTGCTCCAAAGGTAAGGCCGATAGGACCTTAGATGTTAAAGGCGGATATAAATGCAACATAAATAGTATATTATGCAACAACACTATAACGGTAGTAATCAAGATGCCATTTTGTTTATGAAACAAGCAGTGGCGAGTTTCATTATTTTCATACAAGTGTCTTAATTACTACCACTATAGTCTTGTTGAATACAACTGTTTTTGGCCGACCACGCTATAATTTCAAAACTTTGGGCTTTTACAAAAAGATCTTACCTTGTTAATTCTATGTAATTAAATGCTGTTCGGATGGCAGCACTGATGGTTGGACCTTGAGCGAATAGTGCAAGAGATGGTAGCACTGCTAAGTCCACGCCGTATTTATTGATTTTTGCAGGTAAGATGAAAGCAACACATATTGAAGCAAAAGAAATGAACTCTTTATCAAAGTATTGAAATTTAAATGAATACAATTTCTTTTATTTTAGATTAACATATGGATCCCAAAGGACTTCTTTGAAGGTGTTAGGAGGTATGGGTTCCACTCGTCGCCGAGTAAGATGAGTTGCTGAAGTATAATGGATACATAACAGTTTAGTTACGTCACATGTAATCAGCGTATTAAAATGTGGTCGAAGAAGAAAAATTATAACATAAGTATTTTAGTTTTCGAGAAAGTTGTTATATTTTGAACCGAGTTTCTTATAAACATTTTCTCATATAGGGGGTCCAGGAAGTAAACTTCCTCACAATACTCGTTAAAGTATCGATTATAGTCGAATTATTGTTTACGCATTAGTATGGTTACATCTTGGATTTTAGCACCTAATAACAGTGTAATTCAGAGAGGGTGAAGGCATTGAATAGAGAATAATAGAGGGGTCAGCCATTTCTATCGCACAATAAGTCTCATAAATATCATATCCAAACGACTTTCCAAAAGTAATAAAATATTTTACTTTAATTTAAAAAAATAGATATTTTCCCAAAAATAACAAAACTTTAATGGCAAGAATAATTATAAAACGTGCTGCTAACATAAACGACTGTTTGACTTTTCCTGTGCTGATTATTATTATTCATCTTTGGGATCTGTCTTTGAATTTAGTATTGCAAATTTACTGTGCATTTTGTTTTTAATTTACAAAGTAAATAACGAATGTGACATGAATCAAAAGTATTTGCATAACATTAATACTCGAAATACAGCTTGCAGTTGACATGCCACATGTCCGACCGTGTTGTTAAATGTGTTTGTGTTGTCATGTTACATGAATAGCCGGGCTAAGAGTTGACGGAAATTAGTTTAGTGACGCGCACGTCAGCCAAAATCAGGTCTGGTATCATTTGAAATGAAATACATGGAGAGAATATAGTGCAGGTTTCGTTTCTCATCTTCCGTGTAACAGTCTATTTCCCCTTCTGAAATAACCTCGCGACCGCTATCTGCTGCGAGTCAAATGTATTCTCCACTAATAGGCACACGCAGAGCTGTATTGAGGCAGGGGCCAAAGAGGTCCCGGACCAGAACGGCAAAATATCCCAACTAAAACCAGCTTTTCTTTCTCTAATACGCACTTATACTACGTAAACTAAGTCTTTTATTCCGCCAAAAAAAATCGATAGCGAGATTTCACCGGAAATTCATGTTTAGAGACCCCTGAAAATAAAAAAAAATTAGCCAAAGATTCGTGTGTGTATGCGCGCGGGTGCGTGTGCGAACAGCATAACTCACAAACGATGAGTCCGATGAGTACAAGCTTGGTATTTGATACCGTAATTATCGACTGGAATATATAAATAATTAAATAAAGAAAGAACAGCAATATAGAGAAATAATTGCAATAAATAATTTACGTGTATTAAATCACTGTATAACGCAACAAGTTTGAGTTGAAATGTTTGTCCATAAAGATGAGGGTAATTAGGAGTCAGGTTAACCAAAGTCATTAGTGAGCCAAAGGAGCGAGCACGTTAGACATAAAAATTTTGGGAACGCAGTTTAGAGTCAGTCACGTAGGCCAAAACAAATCCTGGAACAGAGAGAGGGTACATACATTCTGAGAATTTTAGCTAAGCCACTAGTCACATTCGGATACTTAAGAGTTTTGAGATTTGGCAACGTATAAGGTAGAACGCTGATGGGAGTAATTCTAATGTAGGCGTGACTTAAGTAAAATAAGAAGACGTATAATTAAATAAGAGAGTTACTCTCTTCTCTGGTACCGTGACTAGTACACATCGACGTTAGTGCACTCAGTTGTACACACATTAGTTACTCTTCTCTGGTACCATCAACGGTACTTACTCGTGTGATATTTTAAGCGCCTAATGACACGCTTGTGTGAGTAGTGGCGATCGCGAGGAATCCTGACGGTCAACATTTTACCGACTCACACCGAGTTAATGTCTAGTTTCCTTTACTGCGGAGACAGTTATTTCCAACCGTAACTTTGATACTGCAGAAGTTAGCAGGTATAATAATTCAAGTGTTATAGTTTCGAGTACCACAATTCAGAATCAGTTATTCCTTCATTTCAAAAAGTCGCAGCTCGCAATAAATTTCTCAGTCAATTTAAACTGCTGTTTATATCCACGCATGCCCTAAGGGAAAATACTCATAACTCTACCAATGGAGCAGTCGGCAGCAGAATCAAAAGCAGATATTGAGACAACAAGAAAGGGCGACTACTACATTCCTGCTTCAAATTGTCGCGCCATAGCGGCATGATAAACAACAGCTTCAAACTGGCGACACCACGGGACTGTGACGAACATCGTACCCGTTCCATATTTAAGTTCTGTATCTTCCAAAGTAGGGACACGAAGATTTAAAAAAAGAATCTCCCAACAAACTACCCTTTATTTGGAAAATTTTACGTTATTTTTTATTTTCCCTAAAAATGGCTCTAACGGTTTTGATTAAAATATCATACGTTTAAAATATTTTCATGACTAATAAACTATATGTCTTGAATTTTCTGGGAACAGCCTGTGAAGCTCTCTTCATTTAGAATGACGCTTGTATAATAGGTAAGCGCTAAGAGAAAGACAAAATTTATTACAAAAATGATGTAGATCCGTTAAAGCACACAATTTATGTCAAATAAGACTTTGTGGCTTCTCCATTTCCGAGATATTATTTTATATTGGTTTTAATTTCCAAATACTTACTTAATAGTTCTCTCAATGGATTTTTCCCCCTATGGTCATGCAAAGAACGGGATTTCAGTCATCGCTTAGTGACCTGCTCTTAAAACATTTGACTACTCGTATTGCTTAAAATCTACTGTATTCCCCTAATCCCCTTGTACCTAAAAGTAAATATATTGTAATAAACCCATTTCTACGAAGTTTATCTGAATTAACATGAAATAGCAGAATAAAGCTAGTGTGGTAATAGTTTATTGAAGAATGGTTAGAGAAAGTCATGTGAATGCAACACATCCTATTTTTTCTAAATATAATTTTGGAGAAAAGAGGCAGTTTGTAGACCTCCAACGACAAAGAGCATTTTTAGTTGTGTATGAGAGAATTTAAGTTGTAGTCGAATGCTGTTGGCTACACTATTTACTTTGCTTGTGAGCGTCTGCACGTCTATTTTGCCGCTGTTTCACCGTTTTGAGCGTGCGTTTTCTGCTTCTTGAAAAGAGTATGTGTTTTTCGTTGTGTTTAAGCATTTTCCATACAAACTGGATGGTAGAAAAGTCCTAGTGGTGTGAAATACCACAAATTGTCTGAAGGAAAAAAAGAAAAAGAAAAGTCCAACGCTATTACAAACCCCTAAACTGGATTTATTTTTCCAAAGAATCGTAACTAAAACCAATGAACACAGGGATATTTTTTTAAAAAAAATCATCTGATCTCTAGTAAGGATGAGCGCAGATCTTGCGCTATGCTGTAATTATCTTGTAATCTTAAGGCTATGATAGATTCACCCGAATAGAATTTGCAATGAAGTCTTTAAGAAAACTGCAAGTTTTATAATTTGTAAGTACCTATGATTTTACATACATTGGAAAATAGTAATGATATGTATATTAAGAATATGCTTAATGAAATAGTTCCTTCAATGTATGTCTGTTACTCGTTCTATTGTTTCTTAATATTTTTACTTTCTTTACTATTTGCCTATATATAGAGGAAGTATTGTATTCCACTCGAAATTTCGATACCGAGATTTCACCGGAAATACATGGTTTGAGCCTCCGTGAATTCCCCCCAAAAAGCACTTTTAGAAAAATATCCGTGTGAGGCCTGTATATTGTGAAAGCAAGCATTACTAAAAAACAAAAAGTCGGTTAAATACAAAACTTTTTTTTTAGTTTAGCATCTTCCAAGGATGCGACATGAAGATTTTCAACAAATCTTCCCACTCCGGACTACCCTTAAAGTGGCAAATTTTTCCAAAATGTTGATCTCAAAAATGGCTGTAACGTTTTTGATTAAAATAACATAAGTTTAAGATATCCTTATGATAAATGAAATGTATGTTTTCAGTTTTCTGGGAATAGCCTCTGAAGTCCTCTTCATTCTGAATGGCTTTGCATAAAAACAATGAGAGACAAAATATTACGGGACAAAAATGTAGATATCGTTAAAGCACACAGTTTATGTCATAGTTTTTTGTGGAATTAATCATTTTTGAGATATTCCATCTTGGTGATTTGAATTTTCAAATAAGTCGTTATTCGTTTCTTTCTCGTGGTCATTAGCATGGAATTTCAAAGCGACACTCTAAAAATCTGACTACCGCTTTAACTACTGTATCGTACAATGAAATGTGTAGGTACTCGTAAATGAGAATGAAAGCTTTATCTGGATTAAAAAGATGTAGCTAGAATAATCAGCTTTTATAAGTTTATAGAAGAACGAGTAGAGAAACTCGCGTGAATGAAACACATCAGGTTTTTCTTCTACGTTTTAATCTATTCTCGCATTAAGTTTCATAAAATTATAACATGTACATTAAAATGCAAACTTGGGGTAGGGGGGGGGCCTCATTGGTGCAATTTAGTTAAATACAGCTCTGGTTTAGATTTGATATTGCCGAAATGCGGACTTACTTCAAGCTACACACACTCATTATTTTATTGGCATTCACAGAGTTTTGCTTGCGAACTCATGTGAAGGAAAGCTTCTATACAACTTTGGAGAAGTATTATTTCATTATTCGGCTTTTAGATCCTACTCAACACAAAGGCAGCGTTATAAGGAATTTATACTCACAGAAGCTCTGCTTTTGATAGCTTCAACAGCAAAGATAATGCAGTCTCTTGCTGAGCACTTGTAAATAACTTAAGGTGCCGCGCGCATGTATAAATTGCGCATTTTATTAATCTATGCCACTTCCTAGTCCCTGTAAAGCCATCGCACATCAGACTCAGGAGTTGCGATACTCTATCATGTAAAGCTGGTAGAAGGTAAGGAGTAACACAGAAATTGTGGAGCTTGTATTTCCACGACTATTTTACTCATGGCCCCAAATGGAAAATAATGACTAATCATGTTTGAAAGAATCCTTTTTTTTTCTTTCTTTCAAGAAATCACGATCTGATTCATTCAAACTCCACCGAAATCTGCATTAGTTGTTCTTCAAAGATGTCGTCTGTGGGCTAAGGTTGAAAAGGTAGAATCGAACTGAAAAGTTCATTCATTTCCATGTTAGCTCAGTTGGTTAGAGCGACGGTACCGAAAGCCGAAGATCTATAGTTCAAATCCCGGCTATGAAATTGAAACTTTCAGCCTGATTCTATCTTTCCAGCGTTTATCGAAATCTCTATCACTTCCTCTTTAATACTCAGCGCTGCAACTAAATGGACACTATTTGACGTTGTAGACAAATTAAGAAATATGCCTACTACTTCGTCATTACATTAAACATAAACAAACAATGAACAAATTCCTTCCAATTCCTACAAATGTGACTATTGTGTATTTAACAATTGTACTTTTAAATATTGTTTGTTGCAATAATAGAAATCATAATCTATAGTGTTGGTTATTGCATCTTTACAATGGATGACTTACTTCAAGTTTCCCATAATAGATGGCAGTAAGTAATATATTTTTTAAGTTTAACGTATTACTTTCTCTACTACGTATAGTAAGTAGAAGTACTGTATTCCACTCAAAAATTCAATATCGAGATTTCACCGGAATTACATGTTTTGAGACCCTCTAAATCCAGAAAAGCATTTTTAGAAAAAGATCCGCGCGCACGCGTGTGTGTATGTGCCTGTGACTTTGAGCAGCATAGCTCGAAAACGTCGAAACGTCGAATATTTCAAGAAAATCCCCCTCTCCAAAATATCCTTTACATGGAAGATTTTTTGAATTTTTTTTTCATTTTTTAAAACACGACTCTAACGATTTTGCTTAAAATACCATAGGTTAAAGATATTTGCATATCTTGAATTTTCTGGGAATAGCCTATGAAGTCCTCTTCATACGAAAGAAATTTTGTATAATATTGTATAATTGCCAAACGTTAAGGATAGACGTAAATGTACTGCTACTGCGCAAAAAGTGCAGATCTCTTTAAAATATACAATTTATTTCAAAGAAGCCTTTTGTGGCATAAGCAATTTCTGAGATATCGTTATTAAAGGTTGGAATTGTTCATTTCTTGTCATTCTTAAGTCCTGTCAACATTCAGTTGTTCCTTGCGATTGCATGGAATCTGTGGATTTTAAGGCCAGCATATAACGTCTAGTTCTTAAACATTTGATTATCGCTGTTCTCTTGGTATTTATAACGGAATGTGTAATGTAGCTATTTCTGCAAAGGTTCATTTGGATTAAAATGCAGTAGACGGAGAAATAAGCTTTAGTAAGAATAGTTTGTATAACCAGTAATAAGCGATATAGAGTAGAGAAAGTCATGTGAATGTAACACATAGATTTTTTGTAGTGTTTAACTTCCGCTCTTACTGCATACGGCAACACAGGCAGTGGACGCTGGTAATACATGAAATGATAACTAGGAAAGGAAATTTGGGAAGGAAACGTTCCAGGCCTACGTTTAGAGTACTTCCCTAGCATTTGCCAGTTATGAGCACTGAGGAAATCCTAGAATAAAGACTCAATCAGGGAGGAAGGTGCTGGTTGGATAAACGTCAGTAGTATTAGTCCCGGATGAGCCAATTGATTTAACGATAATCCTGCCGCTAGGGGCGCTAGTGTCGCTAGTGTCGCTGCGTGCGACGGCGGCGGCGGTAAGTTTGAAAAGCGCCCTGAGCGTTAGGATTATCGTTAAATCGGTTGGCTCATCCGGGACGAGTTGAAAGAATTGAGGAAGTGACGTGTAGTGTTTTGATTGGTTCGTTAATTTGGGGTGGGAGATGGAGGAAGGGAGATGGAGGAGTATGGAGGTCGCGTGATGGAGAGGAGCTGGGTGGCGAGGTGTTGTCTGTGCGGAGGTCGGTACTGAAATGGGGGAAAAGATGGGGAGCGAGGGATAAAAAGTGTAAAGGAAAGTGACGTGTGAAGTTGTGATTGGTGGGAATAAGAAGTGATGTTATTGGTGGAAAGGAGCAAATGAAGGTTGTTGATTGGTAAGAATAAGAGAGATTATGATTGGTGGAAAGAAAAAGGAGTGGGGTATGTTGGAGGTGATGGGAAAGGTGAGTTTTGCTAGCAGCAAGATTTGCAAAAGCCTGTCTTGAACTGATCAGCAATTTTTGAACGTCGGATGGTAGTTTTCTTGAGTGGATAGAGAGATGGGGGCGATATGAGATGCGGTGGCGAAAATGGGGACTAGACAAGGTTGTTGAGACAAGAGGTTTAAGGACGAGGAAATTTGGAGGTTAGTGGTGAACACGGCTGTCGCAAGAGGTGGGGGTAAGGAGACGCAGTGGTGAGAATGGGAACTAAAAGAAGATGGGGGTAGCAAGAGTTTTAGAAGAGTAGATTTTGAGGTTAAAATAGTGGGAACTAAAAATGGCGGAGGGTCTGCGACAAGGAGATGCGGTGAGAACTAAACAAGATGGCGGACGCAAGAGGTGGGTAAGGAGGTTTGAGGTTACAGTACCAAAACACGAAAGGATATATTCCTACGCCAAGCAGGTCCGAAAAATAATTATGCGTGTGTTACTTACCTGTTACCGGTGTGGATGCGTCACCAAAAGCGCGGCACGCGAGACGGAAAAATAAAAGCAAACTGTTTTTGAAAATGCTTAACCAGCTTTAAGATCAACCAACATCACTACGCACTGATATACCTAGGTTTTTAAAGCGGTACAGACACCCTTTGCAGAGGCGTAATTTAACTATACCAAAAACCTGGTACTGGACCATCGTGATGGTCGCTAGCGTACGTAGGAGCAGGGTTCTCAAGCCGGTCGAAAGCGGTCAAAAACGTGTACGACGTAGGTGTTCGCAGTAGCTGCTGTCGAGTCAACCGTCGAGGTGTGAATAAACGAGATCTGTTCTCGCCGGCAATTTGGTTCGGAGATGTGAGCAGCGGCGAGGTGTTGTGTGTGCGGAGGTCGGGACTGAAAGAGGGAAAAGATGGGGAGCGAGGGATAAAAAGTGTAACAGAAAGTGACGTGTGAAGTTGTGATTGGTGGGAATAAGAAGTGATTTTATTGGTGGAAAGGAGCAAATGAAAGTTGCTGATTGGTAAGAATAAGAGAGGTTATGATTGGTGGAAAGAAAAAGGAATGGGGTATGTTGGAGGTGATGGGAAAGGTAAGTTTTGCTAGCAACAAGATTTGCAAAAGCCTGTCGTGAACTGATCAGCAATTTTTGAACGTTGGATGGTAGTTTTCTTGAGTGGATAGAGAGATGGGGCGATATGAGATGCGGTGGCGAAAATGGGAACTAAACAAGGTGGTTGAGACAAGAGGTTTAAGGACGAGGAAATTTGGAGGTTAGTGGTGAACATGGCGGTCGCAAGAGGTGGGGGTAAGGAGACGCGGTGGTGAGAATGGGAACTAAAAGAAGATGGCGGTAGCAAGAGGTTAGAAGAGTAGATTTTGAGGTTAAAATAGCGGGAACTAAAAATGGCGGAGGGTCTGCGACAAGGAGATGCGGTGAGAACTAAACAAGATGGCGGACGCAAGAGGAGGGTAAGGAGGTTTGAGGTTACAGTACCAAAACACGAAAGGATATATTCCTACGCCAAGCAGGTGCGAAAAATAATTATGCGTGTGTTACTTACCTGTTACCGGTGTGGATGCGTCACCAAAAGCGCGGCACGCGAGGCGGAAAAATAAAAGCAAACTGTTTTTGAAAATGCTTAACCAGCTTTAAGATCAACCAACATCACTACGCACTGATATACCTAGGTTTTTAAAGCGGTACAGACACCCTTTGCAGAGGCGTAATTTAACTATACCAAAACCTGGTACTGGACCATCGTGATGGTCGCTAGCGTACGTAGGAGCAGGGTTCTCAAGCCGGTCGAAAGCGGTCAAAAACGTGTACGACGTAGGTGTTGGCAGTAGCTGCTGCCGAGGCAACCGTCGAGGTGCGAATGAACGAGATCTGTTCTTGCAGGCAATCTGGTTGAGAGATGAGAGGCGCGGTGGTAAAAATGTGAACTAAATAAGATGGCGGAGGCACGAAGTTGAGGTTAAGGAGCGGCGAGGTGTTGACTGTGCGGTGGTTGGGGTCTGAAAGAGGGGGAAAGATGGCGAACGAGGGATAAAAAGTATAACAGAAAGTGACGTGTGAAGTTGTCATTGGTGGGAATAAGAAGTGATGTTATTGGTGGAAAGGAACAAATGAAAGTTGCTGATTGGCGAGAATAAGAGAGATTATGATTGGTGGAAAGAAAAAAAGGTGTGGGAGTGGGGTATGTTGGAGGTGATGGAAAAGGCAAGTTTTGCTACCAACAACATTTGCAAAAGCCTATCCAGAACTCATCAGCAATTTTAAATAACTAGTGTTTCGGGGGTTTTCTCTGGTTGGTAGACGAATGCAAGCTGTTTCTACCATACTTATATTATTCGTCTTTTTCCTTTTTTTTTTTTAAAATGACTAGTTTTTTTTTTTTTTTTTTTTTTTGGGAGTTTTCTGCGGATGGTAAACAAATGCAAGCTCTTTCTGCTTTTTCATAGGTTTTCCCTGGTTGGTAGGCGTTTTCTGTACTGGTTGACGAAGGCGATTCTAATTTTGGAGGTTTTCTCAGGTTTTTAGCGGTTGTCCCTGCCCGGTAGGCAAATGATGAAGTTTTACCTTGTCGGCGCGCGGATACTAGGCACGTACTGGCGCGCACACACACACACACACACACAGAGAGACAGACAGACACACAGACAGGCACACACACACGGACATGTTTCCAAAAATGCTTTTTTTTTTTTTTTTTTTTTTTTTTTTTTGATTCAGGAGGTCTCAAAACGTGTATTTCCGGTGAAATCTCGGTATCGAATTTTTGGGCGGAATGCAATACTTCCCCTACTTACTATACGTAGTAGAGAAAGTAAAAAAGTATTGTAAAATTTAAGGAAATAACAAGCAATATCTCAAAAGTGTACTATCTTGTTTTCAAGGGTTTTCCAGATCGGTAAGCGTTAGAATACTCTTAGAGCTTTTTTCAGGTTTTTTAGCGGTTGTCCCTGGCCGGTAGGCAATTGATAAAGTTTTTCTATAACGACGTCGTTTTGGCTTGTGGCGCACGGTTCCTAGGCACGTACTCGCGCGCGCGCGCACACACACACACACACACACACACACACACACACACACTAAAATAGTAGCGTATAAAAAAACTGATTTGTTACACTCACATAACTTTCTCTACTCTTGTACAATCTAATTGGTAGCTTTTAAGCGATAGTCAAATATTTTAACGCTGGTTGCTATGTGGCGAATTCCATTCTGTTTGCATGTTCAGGACATAAAAAAAATGAATAAACGAATTTGAGAAAAAGTATAAGTATTGGAAAATTTAAGGAAATAACAAGCAATATCTCGAAAACGGTTCACTCAACAAAAGAAACGTATATGACATAAGTTGTGTATTTTAACGCGATCTACATTTTTTGTGTAGTAAAATTTTGTCTATCTCTTATGGTTTACCAGTTATGCAAAAAAGTCGTTCACAATGAAGAATATTTTTGGAGACATTCCCAGAAAATTCGAGATATACATTTTATTTGACATGACAATATCTTAAACATATTATGTTTTAATCAAAATCGTTAGAGCCGTTTTTGAGAAAATTAAAATTTTCGAAAAATGTTCCATGTAAAGGGTAGTCTGGGGTGGGGGGATTTTCTTGAAAACCTTCGTGTCGCATCTCTGGAAGATACTGAACCTAAATACCAAGTTTGGTGTTTATCCGACTGTTCGTTTTTGAGTTATGCTGTTCACAGACACACAGACACACAGACAGACACACACACGGACATGTTTCCAAAAATGCTTTTTTTTTTTTGGATTCAGAGATTCTCAAAACATGTATTTCCAGTGAAATCTCGGTAACGAATTTTTGGGTGGAATGCAATACTTCCCCTACTTACTATACGTAGTAGAGAAAGTAAAAATGAATAACGCATTTGAGAAAAAGTATAAGTATTGGAAAATTTAAAGGAAATAACAAGCAATATCTCGAAATACGGTTCACTCAACAAAATAAATGTATATGGCATAAGTTGTGTATTTTAACGCGATCTACATTTTTTGTGTAGCAAACTTTTGTCTATCTCTTACGGTTTATCAGTTATGAAAAAGTCGTTCACAATGAAGAATTCTTTTGGAGACATTCCCAGAAAATTCGAGATATACATTTCATTTCTCTCGACATTATCTTAAATATATGATATTTTCATCAAAATCGTTAGAGCCATTTTTTAATACAAAGAGAACGGGATTTCACAAGTGAAACAGTACTGTGATAACGATACCACTGAAACAAAAAAAAAAATCTGATGTGTAACACTCACATGACTTTCTCAACTCTTGTACAAAGTATTTTTACAAACGCTTATTCCCCATCTAGTTCATGTTAATCGAGATAAACATTTGCAAAATCTATTTTATTGCTAATTTTCTTGTATAAAAAAAAATCTGATGTGTAACACTCACATGACGTTCTCTACTCTTGTACAAAGTATTTTTACAAACGCTTATGCTCCATCTAGTTCATGTTAATCGAGATAAACATTTGCAAACTCTATTTTATTGCTAATTTTCTTGTAGATGTAGGGGAAAATATATTTACAAGGGGAATATAGAAAAACAGTAGCCTTTAAGCACATACATATCTCTTAATAGCTGGTTGCTATGTGCAACACCATTCTTTTTGCCACAGATTAATACTGTTTGCATATCAAAGACAAAAAAAAAAATGAATAACGAAGTCCCATTTGAGAAAATAAATATTGGAAAATTAACAAACAATATCTCGAAAACGGTTCACTCAACAACAAAAATGTATATTACATAAGATGTGTATTTTAACGCGATCTACATTTTTTGTGTAGTAAAATTTTGTCTATCTCTTACGGTTTTTCAGTTATGAAAAAGACGTTCACAATGAAGAATACTTTTGGAGACATTCCCAGAAAATTCGAGATATACATTTCATTTCTCACGACATTATATTAAACATACGATATTTTTCATCAAAATCGTTAGAGCCATTTTTTTAATACAAAGAGAACGGGATTTCACAAGTGAAACAGTACTGTGATAACGATACCAACAAAACTAATTATTATTCACCCACTGAAACACATAAAAAAAATCTGATGTGTAACACTCACATGACTTTTCTCATCTCTTGTACAAAGTATTTTTACAAACGCTTATTCCCCATCTAGTTCATGTTAATCGAGATAAACATTTGCAAACTCTGTTTTATTGCTAATTTTGTTGTAGATGTAGGGAAAATATATTTACAAGGGGAATATAGAAAAACAGTAGCCTTTAAGCACATACATATCTCTTAATAGCTGGTTGCTATGTGCAGTACCATTCTTTTTGCCACAGATTAATACTCTTTGCATATCAAAGACAAAAAAAAAATGAATAACGAATTCCCATTTGAGAAAATAACTATTGGAAAATTTAAGTAAATAACAAGCAATATCTCGAAAACGGTTCACTCAACAATAAAGATGTATATGACATAAGTTGTGTATTTTAACGCGATCTACATACTTTCGTACTCACCTATAAGATATAGAGGGTAGAGGTCGTACGAACGTAGCACTTTGAGAATCTATATTCAACAGTTGGTGTTACTCCTTAGAAAGGAAGTATCTGCTGATTTTTATTTAATTCTTTACATTTTACATAGCACGTATGCACTGGCACAACACAAAAGCACTACACACAATACTCAGTTTTAATATTTGCACTAATAACATCAGGAATAACTGAAGTCTGCAAACAGTCATTTCCCATGTGCAGCCTTACGTACAGAAAACGTGTGTGGCTGATCTATGTGTAAAAAGAGCCTGAGAGCGGGTGTACGTCAGCGGTAAAATCTTTTAAATGCATTTTTATTGGCGATGGTAGAAATCGTGCAGTGGTGGATCGTGAAAATTCATATAAATGGATGTATCACCTCATAATAAGCCTCTATATACCAAGAATATTGAGTTTTTAAAAAGTCAGCAACTGTACCTGTGTTTCTATACGTGAACGTCAGATGGCAGCTTCGATACGTGTCCACGGAGACCTTAGTGCTAGGCAACTGTACCTCTGTTTCTATACGTGAACGGCAGATTGCAGCTTCGATACGTGTCCACGGAGACCTTAGTGCTAGGCAACTGTACCTCTGTTTCTATACGTGAACGGCAGATTGCAGCTTCGATACGTGTCCACGGAGACCTTAGTGCTAGGCAACTGCACCTCTGTTTCTATACGTGAACGGCAGATTGCAGCTTCGATACGTGTCCACGGAGACCTTAGCGCTAGGCAACTGCACCTCTGTTTCTATACGTGAACGGCAGATTGCAGCTTCGATACGTGTCCACGGAGACCTTAGTGCTAGGCAACTGTACCTCTGTTTCTATACGTGAACGGCAGATTGCAGCTTCGATACGTGTCCACGGAGACCTTAGTGCTAGGCAACTGTACCTCTGTTTCTATACGTGAACGGCAGATTGCAGCTTCGATACGTGTCCACGGAGACCTTAGTGCTAGGCAACTGCACCTCTGTTTCTATACGTGAACGGCAGATTGCAGCTTCGATACGTATCCACGGAGACCTTAGTGCTAGGCAACTGCACCTCTGTTTCTATACGTGAACGGCAGATTGCAGCTTCAATACGTGTCCACGGAGACCTTAGTGCTAGGCAACTGTACCTCTGTTTCTATACGTGAACGGGAGATTGCAGCTTCGATACGTGTCCACGGAGACCTTAGTGCTAGGCAACTGCACCTCTGTTTCTATACGTGAACGTCAGATTGCAGCTTCGATACGTGTCCACGGAGACCTTAGTGCTAGGCAACTGCACCTCTGTTTCTATACGTGAACGGCAGATTGCAGCTTCGATACGTATCCACGGGGACCTTAGTGCTAGGGAACTGCACCTCTGTTTGTATACGTGAACGGCAGATTGCAGCTTCAATACGTGTACACGGAGACCTTAGTGCTAGGCAGCTGTACCTCTGTTTCTATACGTGAACGGCAGATTGCAGCTTCGATACGTGTCCACGGAGATCTTAGTGCTAGGCAGCTATACCTGTTTCTATACGTCAACGGCAGATTGCAGCTTCGATACGTGTTCACGGAGACCTTAGTGCTAGGCAACTGTACCTGTGTTTCTATACGTGTCCACGGAGACCTTAGTGCTAGACAACTGTACCTGTGTTTCTATACGTGAACGGCAGATTGCAGCTTCAATACGTGTCCACGGAGACCTTAGTGCTAGTGCTAGGCAACTATACCTCTGTTTCTATACGTGAACGGCAGATTGCAGGTTCGATACGTGTCCACGGAGATCTTAGTGCTAGGCAACTATACCTGTTTCTATACGTGAACGGCAGATTGCAGCTTCGATACGTGTCCACGGAGACCTTAGTGCTAGGCAACTGTACCTGTGTTTCTATACGTGAACGTCAGATGGCAGCTTCGATACGTGTCCACGGAGACCTTAGTGTTAGGCAACTGTACCTCTGTTTCTATACGTGAACGGCAGATTGCAGCTTCGATACGTGTCCACGGAGACCTTTCGCTTCAGGTGACAAAATAACACTAGGCACTTGTGTGCCGTGGTGTAAGCCGCAATCACGGTATTGGTAGCGTGGATCTCCTTGGGGCTCTCCTCGGAGTTACCTCAACACCACGTACATGACCTGGTTCGTCACGGGTACGCAGGTCTGCACTACCACTTCCTCGGCGTTGAGCAGGCCCAGGAGGCGATCGTACCGGTACACCAGCTAGCACGTGGACATGTTATCGCGCTGTGGTGTTGCGTGTGCGAGGTATGGAAACTCAAGGACGCAAAACATGCACGACCGAGGGTTAAAAAGCAGAACAAGTAGTGACGTGGAGCGTTGTGATTGGTGTAAATAAGACGATCTCTGATAGGTGGACAAATTGAAATAACGTGATGTGATAGGCGAAAATAAAATCAAAGGTGATTGGATGAAAAATGACGAGAAGGAATTAGCGGTGAATTTGTGAACTAAGATGGCGAAGATTTTTTTTTTTTTTAAAAAAAAGGATAATATAAGTACGGCAACTGTAACGGTTTACGGCAAACGCGCGCCGCGCAATGCGTCACGCCCGGGCAATAAAACAAAAATCATATTGAGCAAGATGCCCGGCGTGACGCATTGCGCGGCGCGCGTTTGCCGTAAACCGTTACAGTTGCCGTACTTATATTATCCTTTTTTTTAAAAAAAAAAAAAATCTTCGCCATCTTAGTTCACAAATTCACCGCTAATTCCTTCTCGTCATTTTTCATCCAATCACCTTTGATTTTATTTTCGCCTATCACATCACGTTATTTCAATTTGTCCACCTATCAGAGATCGTCTTATTTACACCAATCACAACGCTCCACGTCACTACTTGTTCTGCTTTTTAACCCTCGGTCGTGCATGTTTTGCGTCCTTGAGTTTCCATACCTCGCACACGCAACACCACAGCGCGATAACATGTCCACGTGCTAGCTGGTGTACCGGTACGATCGCCTCCTGGGCCTGCTCAACGCCGAGGAAGTGGTAGTGCAGACCTGCGTACCCGTGACGAACCAGGTCATGTACGTGGTGTTGAGGTAACTCCGAGGAGAGCCCCAAGGAGATCCACGCTACCAATACCGTGATTGCGGCTTACACCACGGCACACAAGTGCCTAGTGTTATTTTGTCACCTGAAGCGAAAGGTCTCCGTGGACACGTATCGAAGCTGCAATCTGCCGTTCACGTATAGAAACAGAGGTACAGTTGCCTAACACTAAGGTCTCCGTGGACACGTATCGAAGCTGCCATCTGACGTTCACGTATAGAAACACAGGTACAGTTGCCTAGCACTAAGGTCTCCGTGGACACGTATCGAAGCTGCAATCTGCCGTTCACGTATAGAAACAGGTATAGTTGCCTAGCACTAAGATCTCCGTGGACACGTATCGAACCTGCAATCTGCCGTTCACGTATAGAAACAGAGGTATAGTTGCCTAGCACTAGCACTAAGGTCTCCGTGGACACGTATTGAAGCTGCAATCTGCCGTTCACGTATAGAAACACAGGTACAGTTGTCTAGCACTAAGGTCTCCGTGGACACGTATAGAAACACAGGTACAGTTGCCTAGCACTAAGGTCTCCGTGAACACGTATCGAAGCTGCAATCTGCCGTTGACGTATAGAAACAGGTATAGCTGCCTAGCACTAAGATCTCCGTGGACACGTATCGAAGCTGCAATCTGCCGTTCACGTATAGAAACAGAGGTACAGCTGCCTAGCACTAAGGTCTCCGTGTACACGTATTGAAGCTGCAATCTGCCGTTCACGTATACAAACAGAGGTGCAGTTCCCTAGCACTAAGGTCCCCGTGGATACGTATCGAAGCTGCAATCTGCCGTTCACGTATAGAAACAGAGGTGCAGTTGCCTAGCACTAAGGTCTCCGTGGACACGTATCGAAGCTGCAATCTGACGTTCACGTATAGAAACAGAGGTGCAGTTGCCTAGCACTAAGGTCTCCGTGGACACGTATCGAAGCTGCAATCTCCCGTTCACGTATAGAAACAGAGGTACAGTTGCCTAGCACTAAGGTCTCCGTGGACACGTATTGAAGCTGCAATCTGCCGTTCACGTATAGAAACAGAGGTGCAGTTGCCTAGCACTAAGGTCTCCGTGGATACGTATCGAAGCTGCAATCTGCCGTTCACGTATAGAAACAGAGGTGCAGTTGCCTAGCACTAAGGTCTCCGTGGACACGTATCGAAGCTGCAATCTGCCGTTCACGTATAGAAACAGAGGTACAGTTGCCTAGCACTAAGGTCTCCGTGGACACGTATCGAAGCTGCAATCTGCCGTTCACGTATAGAAACAGAGGTACAGTTGCCTAGCACTAAGGTCTCCGTGGACACGTATCGAAGCTGCAATCTGCCGTTCACGTATAGAAACAGAGGTGCAGTTGCCTAGCGCTAAGGTCTCCGTGGACACGTATCGAAGCTGCAATCTGCCGTTCACGTATAGAAACAGAGGTGCAGTTGCCTAGCACTAAGGTCTCCGTGGACACGTATCGAAGCTGCAATCTGCCGTTCACGTATAGAAACAGAGGTACAGTTGCCTAGCACTAAGGTCTCCGTGGACACGTATCGAAGCTGCAATCTGCCGTTCACGTATAGAAACAGAGGTACAGTTGCCTAGCACTAAGGTCTCCGTGGACACGTATCGAAGCTGCCATCTGACGTTCACGTATAGAAACACAGGTACAGTTGCTGACTTTTTAAAAACTCAATATTCTTGGTATATAGAGGCTTATTATGAGGTGATACATCCATTTATATGAATTTTCACGATCCACCACTGCACGATTTCTACCATCGCCAATAAAAATGCATTTAAAAGATTTTACCGCTGACGTACACCCGCTCTCAGGCTCTTTTTACACATAGATCAGCCACACACGTTTTCTGTACGTAAGGCTGCACATGGGAAATGACTGTTTGCAGACTTCAGTTATTCCTGATGTTATTAGTGCAAATATTAAAACTGAGTATTGTGTGTAGTGCTTTTGTGTTGTGCCAGTGCATACGTGCTATGTAAAATGTAAAGAATTAAATAAAAATCAGCAGATACTTCCTTTCTAAGGAGTAACACCAACTGTTGAATATAGATTCTCAAAGTGCTACGTTCGTACGACCTCTACCCTCTATATCTTATAGGTGAGTACGAAAGTATGTAGATCGCGTTAAAATACACAACTTATGTCATATACATCTTTATTGTTGAGTGAACCGTTTTCGAGATATTGCTTGTTATTTACTTAAATTTTCCAATAGTTATTTTCTCAAATGGGAATTCGTTATTCATTTTTTTTTTTTGTCTTTGATATGCAAAGAGTATTAATCTGTGGCAAAAAGAATGGTACTGCACATAGCAACCAGCTATTAAGAGATATGTATGTGCTTAAAGGCTACTGTTTTTCTATATTCCCCTTGTAAATATATTTTCCCTACATCTACAACAAAATTAGCAATAAAACAGAGTTTGCAAATGTTTATCTCGATTAACATGAACTAGATGGGGAATAAGCGTTTGTAAAAATACTTTGTACAAGAGATGAGAAAAGTCATGTGAGTGTTACACATCAGATTTTTTTTATGTGTTTCAGTGGGTGAATAATAATTAGTTTTGTTGGTATCGTTATCACAGTACTGTTTCACTTGTGAAATCCCGTTCTCTTTGTATTAAAAAAAATGGCTCTAACGATTTTGATGAAAAATATCGTATGTTTAATATAATGTCGTGAGAAATGAAATGTATATCTCGAATTTTCTGGGAATGTCTCCAAAAGTATTCTTCATTGTGAACGTCTTTTTCATAACTGAAAAACCGTAAGAGATAGACAAAATTTTACTACACAAAAAATGTAGATCGCGTTAAAATACACATCTTATGTAATATACATTTTTGTTGTTGAGTGAACCGTTTTCGAGATATTGTTTGTTAATTTTCCAATATTTATTTTCTCAAATGGGACTTCGTTATTCATTTTTTTTTTTGTCTTTGATATGCAAACAGTATTAATCTGTGGCAAAAAGAATGGTGTTGCACATAGCAACCAGCTATTAAGAGATATGTATGTGCTTAAAGGCTACTGTTTTTCTATATTCCCCTTGTAAATATATTTTCCCCTACATCTACAAGAAAATTAGCAATAAAATAGAGTTTGCAAATGTTTATCTCGATTAACATGAACTAGATGGAGCATAAGCGTTTGTAAAAATACTTTGTACAAGAGTAGAGAACGTCATGTGAGTGTTACACATCAGATTTTTTTTTATACAAGAAAATTAGCAATAAAATAGATTTTGCAAATGTTTATCTCGATTAACATGAACTAGATGGGGAATAAGCGTTTGTAAAAATACTTTGTACAAGAGTTGAGAAAGTCATGTGAGTGTTACACATCAGATTTTTTTTTTTGTTTCAGTGGTATCGTTATCACAGTACTGTTTCACTTGTGAAATCCCGTTCTCTTTGTATTAAAAAATGGCTCTAACGATTTTGATGAAAATATCATATATTTAAGATAATGTCGAGAGAAATGAAATGTATATCTCGAATTTTCTGGGAATGTCTCCAAAAGAATTCTTCATTGTGAACGACTTTTTCATAACTGATAAACCGTAAGAGATAGACAAAAGTTTGCTACACAAAAAATGTAGATCGCGTTAAAATACACAACTTATGCCATATACATTTATTTTGTTGAGTGAACCGTATTTCGAGATATTGCTTGTTATTTCCTTTAAATTTTCCAATACTTATACTTTTTCTCAAATGCGTTATTCATTTTTACTTTCTCTACTACGTATAGTAAGTAGGGGAAGTATTGCATTCCACCCAAAAATTCGTTACCGAGATTTCACTGGAAATACATGTTTTGAGAATCTCTGAATCCAAAAAAAAAAAAGCATTTTTGGAAACATGTCCGTGTGTGTGTCTGTCTGTGTGTCTGTGTGTCTGTGAACAGCATAACTCAAAAACGAACAGTCGGATAAACACCAAACTTGGTATTTAGGTTCAGTATCTTCCAGAGATGCGACACGAAGGTTTTCAAGAAAATCCCCCCACCCCAGACTACCCTTTACATGGAACATTTTTCGAAAATTTTAATTTTCTCAAAAACGGCTCTAACGATTTTGATTAAAACATAATATGTTTAAGATATTGTCATGTCAAATAAAATGTATATCTCGAATTTTCTGGGAATGTCTCCAAAAATATTCTTCATTGTGAACGACTTTTTTGCATAACTGGTAAACCATAAGAGATAGACAAAATTTTACTACACAAAAAATGTAGATCGCGTTAAAATACACAACTTATGTCATATACGTTTCTTTTGTTGAGTGAACCGTTTTCGAGATATTGCTTGTTATTTCCTTAAATTTTCCAATACTTATACTTTTTCTCAAATTCGTTTATTCATTTTTTTTATGTCCTGAACATGCAAACAGAATGGAATTCGCCACATAGCAACCAGCGTTAAAATATTTGACTATCGCTTAAAAGCTACCAATTAGATTGTACAAGAGTAGAGAAAGTTATGTGAGTGTAACAAATCAGTTTTTTTATACGCTACTATTTTAGTGTGTGTGTGTGTGTGTGTGTGTGTGTGCGCGCGCGCGCGCGAGTACGTGCCTAGGAACCGTGCGCCACAAGCCAAAACGACGTCGTTATAGAAACACTTTATCAATTGCCTACCGGCCAGGGACAACCGCTAAAAAACCTGAAAAAAGCTCTAAGAGTATTCTAACGCTTACCGATCTGGAAAACCCTTGAAAACAAGATAGTACACTTTTGAGATATTGCTTGTTATTTCCTTAAATTTTTCAATACTTTTTTACTTTCTCTACTACGTATAGTAAGTAGGGGAAGTATTGCATTCCGCCCAAAAATTCGATACCGAGATTTCACCGGAAATACACGTTTTGAGACCTCCTGAATCAAAAAAAAAAAAAAAAAAAAAAAAAAAAAAGCATTTTTGGAAACATGTCCGTGTGTGTGTGCCTGTCTGTGTGTCTGTCTGTCTCTCTGTGTGTGTGTGTGTGTGTGTGCGCGCCAGTACGTGCCTAGTATCCGCGCGCCGACAAGGTAAAACTTCATCATTTGCCTACCGGGCAGGGACAACCGCTAAAAACCTGAGAAAACCTCCAAAATTAGAATCGCCTTCGTCAACCAGTACAGAAAACGCCTACCAACCAGGGAAAACCTATGAAAAAGCAGAAAGAGCTTGCATTTGTTTACCATCCGCAGAAAACTCCCAAAAAAAAAAAAAAAAAAAAAAAACTAGTCATTTTAAAAAAAAAAAAGGAAAAAGACGAATAATATAAGTATGGTAGAAACAGCTTGCATTCGTCTACCAACCAGAGAAAACCCCCGAAACACTAGTTATTTAAAATTGCTGATGAGTTCTGGATAGGCTTTTGCAAATGTTGTTGGTAGCAAAACTTGCCTTTTCCATCACCTCCAACATACCCCACTCCCACACCTTTTTTTCTTTCCACCAATCATAATCTCTCTTATTCTCGCCAATCAGCAACTTTCATTTGTTCCTTTCCACCAATAACATCACTTCTTATTCCCACCAATGACAACTTCACACGTCACTTTCTGTTATACTTTTTATCCCTCGTTCGCCATCTTTCCCCCTCTTTCAGACCCCAACCACCGCACAGTCAACACCTCGCCGCTCCTTAACCTCAACTTCGTGCCTCCGCCATCTTATTTAGTTCACATTTTTACCACCGCGCCTCTCATCTCTCAACCAGATTGCCTGCAAGAACAGATCTCGTTCATTCGCACCTCGACGGTTGCCTCGGCAGCAGCTACTGCCAACACCTACGTCGTACACGTTTTTGACCGCTTTCGACCGGCTTGAGAACCCTGCTCCTACGTACGCTAGCGACCATCACGATGGTCCAGTACCAGGTTTTGGTATAGTTAAATTACGCCTCTGCAAAGGGTGTCTGTACCGCTTTAAAAACCTAGGTATATCAGTGCGTAGTGATGTTGGTTGATCTTAAAGCTGGTTAAGCATTTTCAAAAACAGTTTGCTTTTATTTTTCCGCCTCGCGTGCCGCGCTTTTGGTGACGCATCCACACCGGTAACAGGTAAGTAACACACGCATAATTATTTTTCGCACCTGCTTGGCGTAGGAATATATCCTTTCGTGTTTTGGTACTGTAACCTCAAACCTCCTTACCCTCCTCTTGCGTCCGCCATCTTGTTTAGTTCTCACCGCATCTCCTTGTCGCAGACCCTCCGCCATTTTTAGTTCCCGCTATTTTAACCTCAAAATCTACTCTTCTAACCTCTTGCTACCGCCATCTTCTTTTAGTTCCCATTCTCACCACCGCGTCTCCTTACCCCCACCTCTTGCGACCGCCATGTTCACCACTAACCTCCAAATTTCCTCGTCCTTAAACCTCTTGTCTCAACCACCTTGTTTAGTTCCCATTTTCGCCACCGCATCTCATATCGCCCCATCTCTCTATCCACTCAAGAAAACTACCATCCAACGTTCAAAAATTGCTGATCAGTTCACGACAGGCTTTTGCAAATCTTGTTGCTAGCAAAACTTACCTTTCCCATCACCTCCAACATACCCCATTCCTTTTTCTTTCCACCAATCATAACCTCTCTTATTCTTACCAATCAGCAACTTTCATTTGCTCCTTTCCACCAATAAAATCACTTCTTATTCCCACCAATCACAACTTCACACGTCACTTTCTGTTACACTTTTTATCCCTCGCTCCCCATCTTTTCCCTCTTTCAGTCCCGACCTCCGCACACACAACACCTCGCCGCTGCTCACATCTCCGAACCAAATTGCCGGCAAGAACAGATCTCGTTTATTCACACCTCGACGGTTGACTCGACAGCAGCTACTGCGAACACCTACGTCGTACACGTTTTTGACCGCTTTCGACCGGCTTGAGAACCCTGCTCCTACGTACGCTAGCGACCATCACGATGGTCCAGTACCAGGTTTTTGGTATAGTTAAATTACGCCTCTGCAAAGGGTGTCTGTACCGCTTTAAAAACCTAGGTATATCAGTGCGTAGTGATGTTGGTTGATCTTAAAGCTGGTTAAGCATTTTCAAAAACAGTTTGCTTTTATTTTTCCGTCTCGCGTGCCGCGCTTTTGGTGACGCATCCACACCGGTAACAGGTAAGTAACACACGCATAATTATTTTTCGGACCTGCTTGGCGTAGGAATATATCCTTTCGTGTTTTGGTACTGTAACCTCAAACCTCCTTACCCACCTCTTGCGTCCGCCATCTTGTTTAGTTCTCACCGCATCTCCTTGTCGCAGACCCTCCGCCATTTTTAGTTCCCACTATTTTAACCTCAAAATCTACTCTTCTAAAACTCTTGCTACCCCCATCTTCTTTTAGTTCCCATTCTCACCACTGCGTCTCCTTACCCCCACCTCTTGCGACAGCCGTGTTCACCACTAACCTCCAAATTTCCTCGTCCTTAAACCTCTTGTCTCAACAACCTTGTCTAGTCCCCATTTTCGCCACCGCATCTCATATCGCCCCCATCTCTCTATCCACTCAAGAAAACTACCATCCGACGTTCAAAAATTGCTGATCAGTTCAAGACAGGCTTTTGCAAATCTTGCTGCTAGCAAAACTCACCTTTCCCATCACCTCCAACATACCCCACTCCTTTTTCTTTCCACCAATCATAATCTCTCTTATTCTTACCAATCAACAACCTTCATTTGCTCCTTTCCACCAATAACATCACTTCTTATTCCCACCAATCACAACTTCACACGTCACTTTCCTTTACACTTTTTATCCCTCGCTCCCCATCTTTTCCCCCATTTCAGTACCGACCTCCGCACAGACAACACCTCGCCACCCAGCTCCTCTCCATCACGCGACCTCCATACTCCTCCATCTCCCTTCCTCCATCTCCCACCCCAAATTAACGAACCAATCAAAACACTACACGTCACTTCCTCAATTCTTTCAACTCGTCCCGGATGAGCCAACCGATTTAACGATAATCCTAACGCTCAGGGCGCTTTTCAAACTTACCGCCGCCGCCGTCGCACGCAGCGACACTAGCGACACTAGCGCCCCTAGCGGCAGGATTATCGTTAAATCAATTGGCTCATCCGGGACTAATACTACTAACGTCCTTTAACCTGGTAGGTCATATCGGACGGTGAATGAACGAAATTGAGTTGAGGGTCAAATGAGTCCGGTGTCCCTAGAGTTTAAAGTTATCCGACATTCGTCTTCTCAGAATAAAAAAAAACTTAGGAAGCCTTATACATGCAATTCACCCTAACCGAGATTCGAAAACGGGACCACTTGAAAGTGAGGGAGATTTACCCCCACACCACGGAAGTGGGTTAAATAAGTAAATACAACTGTTTAATTATTGTATTTTCAATAATCATGAGTTCAGAGTCAACCACTTCATGTTATTGGTGAAGTAGTCGTAGCATATGCTACTCTTGATTTCCAAAACCTCTAGATGAATTCTCTCGCTACTTCATGACTCGCGAATTTATCGTGGCGTTACCTATGATAAACAAGAAGCCGGAACCATTGTGATATATATAGTTTCTGGCATCTGAAAACCGGTGTCGTGGAAACATTACGATCTCGCAAAGAGAAGCAAGGTCATTTTAAGTCTCGTTTGTTCTTTCCTTCTTTTGTTTATCCTTCGTGATAAATAACGTTGTAACTTGTTTAGTAGCATGTATGTACAAATAAAGCAACAATGATGTACTTAAAACAACGCAATACTATCATCATTATAATAATTATTTACAAAATCTTATATGTTACACTCATATGACTTTCTCTACTCTTGTACAAACTATTTTTACAAACGCTTATTCTCTATATGCTTCATGTTAATCGAGATATCGAGATGTTAATCTTATTGCTAATTTTCTTGTAGATGCAAGGGGAATTCGTAAGCTTTAAGCTATGGTAAAATATTTTAAGAGCTGGTTGCTATGTAGCGCATTCCATTCTCTTTGCATGTCCAGGACATAAAAAAATGAATAACGAATTCCCATTTGAGAAAAAGTATTGGAAAATTTAAGGGAATAACAAGCAATATCTCTAAAATGGTTTACTTAACAAAAAAAATGTATATGACATAAATTGTGTATTTTAACGCGATCTACATTTTTTGTGTAGTAAACTTTTGTCTATCTCTTATGGTTTACCAGTTATGCAAAATTCGTTCACAATGAAGAATACTTTTGGAGACATTCCCAGAAAATTCGAGATATACATTTCATTTGTCATGAAAATATCTTAAACATATGATATTTTAATCAAAATCGTTAGTGCCATTTTTGAGAAAATTAAATTTTTCGAAAAATGTTCCATGTAAAGGGTAATCTGGGGTGGAGGGATTTTCTTGAAAACCTTCGTGTCGCATCTCTGGAAGATACTGAACCTAAACACCAAGTTTGGTTTTTATCCCTCTGTTCGTTTCTGAGTTATGCTGTTCATAGACACACACAGAGACACACACGGACATGTTTCCAAAGATGCTTTTTTTGGATTCAGGGGGTCTCAAAACATGTATTTCCGGTGAAATCTCGGTATAGAATTTTTGGGTGGAATACAATACTTCCCCTACTTACTACACGCAGTAGAGAAAGTAAAAATAGCGGCGTCATGGACTTAGGTGATGATGCTGATATTGGGCAACTTCTTCTTTAACGGATTATCCTCTTCGTTGTAGGACTAACAAGCCAATGCCTTGGGTCAGTAGCCTGTCGAGCAGCAAGCAAACTCTGGATCATAGTATATCCAGGATGGGTGATCAGCCCAATACCTGGTGTGGCAGTGAAGAAGAAGGAAATGAACTTAGTGACGAAAGGGATGATAGGAAAATTCGCGGATCAAATTATCCAACCCAACATTCGCCTAGTGACCGAGGAAAACCTCGAAAACACCTTCGATCAGATTGGTCGGCCCTGGTGGTTTGAACCCGGGACCTCCCGAGTGTTACCGCCTAAGCCATCCCTCTCGGTTATTGGACAACCAACACAAATTATAAACTATTCACAACTTTCAAAAGCAAACCCTCTACTTACAGAATATATCCGTGCAATGCGAGTGAGACACTAGAAAATAAATAGGTAATGCCAAAAGATTACAGTATTTGCCATGAAATTTAATTGTAACCCCCCACTAAGGGAACCGCGGGGGCTTGTTAAATTAAAATGTATACATCAGGAATCATAAATGTCGATATAAATACCTCAGTTTTAACAATAAATAACACTTGTTAAAAATGTATATCATAATCGTATTGCTCTTAAAGCGTAACATATACGCTTTAACGAAAAACGAATCATAAAAACAAAAAGGTGCTACAAGCGTAACGTTTTACGTGGAAGAGGAGTGCAAAATGAGAAAGTATTGCTTAATATAATAAATACAATGTACCTACATCAGCTACATCAGGAATACTTGACATTTTAGAATAGATAGCTTTATAACCCATTTTTATCACTTAGCGAATGCATGCTGAAGTATATTTCCATTCTAAGCATTTGTAGTTGTTCTGTAGGAGGTACATACTACTGTGTCAGGTTCCTATGCAGAGATTCCATCCTGAATGTAACGGTTTTATGGGATTTTTCCCTTGTCCGAGAAAGCAGTAAAATTGTCGTGTAGCATTAGGTATGCTCCACCTCATGCAGCCCATCATTAATTCAACAGTACAGGGCGTGGGAGATTAAAGGATTGAAAAGGAATAACAGTCAAGCACCGGCTGCGAAGCTCAGTGGGTGAGATGAGATACTGCTGCAATATGACCAAAACGGTGAATGTTTTAACTCATGACGTGACGACCCTCACTGAAAACAATTCTTTGTTGCTTAAAAGTGCATAAGTTCGTTAAAAAATTGAAATACCTCTTTAGAAAACAGTTAGGTTTATAGAAAAATCTGATATGTGGCATTTATATGGCTCTTTCTATCCACTTTCGTCTCATAGTCTTTTTTACTTCCTCTACTACGTATAGTAAGTAGTGGAAGTATTGCATTCTACTAAAAATTCGGTACCGAGATTTCATCGGAAATACATGTTTTGAGGTGGCCTGAATCCAAAAAAAAAACATTTTTGGAAAAAGGTCCGCGTGTGTCTGTGAACAGCATAACTCAAAAACGAAAAGTCGGATAAATACCAAACTTGGTATTTGGGTTCAGTATATTTCAAAGATGCGACTTAAAGATTTTCAAGAAACTTCCCTCAGACTACCCTTTACATAGAACATTTTTCGAAAATCTTGCTTTTCTCAAAAATAGCTCTAACGATTTTGATTAAAGTATCACATGTTTAAGATATTTTCATGACAAATGAAATGTATATCTTGCATTTTCTGGGAATGTCCCCAAAAGGTCTCTTCATTGTGAATGAATTTTGCATAACTGTAAACCGTAAGAGATAGATAAAATTTTTGTACACAAAAAATGTAGATCTCGTTAAAATACACAATTTATGTCATATCCTTTTTTTTTGAGCGAACCACTTACGAGATATTCCTTGTTATTTGTTTCAATTTTCCAATACTTATACTTTAGCTCAAATGGTATTGGTTGTTCGTTTTTTTATGACCTGGATATGTTAAGAGAATGGAATGCTCCACATAGCAACCAGCTCTTAAAGGATTTGACTATCGCTTAAAGCCTACCATATCACCCTTACGCCTACAAGAAAATTAGCAATAAGATAGTTTCTGCAAATGTTTATCTCGATTAACATGAAGTAGATGGAGAATAAGCGTTTGCAAAATAGTTTGTACAAAAGTAGAAAAAGTGATGTGAGTGCAACACATCAGATTTTTCTTTTCATTTGTTTCATTTGTATATCTTCCTTTAAATTCTGTGGTCATATCGGGGGTTTTGTCTTCTAGAAACCAGTAATAGTGTTACTAATTCGTTAACTGTAGGTATTTAAGTTTTGTTTCATTAATTTTCATTAGTAAAGACACATAAACATTCATATTTCCAGACTTTGCGGACGTTAGGGGGTTACTCTGTTTAAAGAAAAATTCCCTTGCTACAGCCGAGAATATAGTGGTTTGTTAGATGCTTTAACGTTATAATAATAAATTACTAAACGATAATAAACTACACGTAATCTATCTCGTTCCATTAAAATTCTATTTAAATTAGAGCTAACAATTAAAACATTATTGACAATACAAATATTCAAACAAAGCAAAAATATTGAAGTAGCAGCTCCTCAGATATGTTATTCATATAATTCTTCACAATAGTCTCCTTCACTTAGAAGATTTAGGTACAAGAAATTACTGAAAATGGTTAAGTAATGAGCATTGTGTTGTACACAAGAGAATGAAACAACGGTCAACTGTTGAAAAGCAAGTGCAAGTTGCGAGTTCGTAAGAAACAAACAAAAAAAAATGTATTTAGCAGTTATATAAACACAGTACTCCTATAAAAGTATAGGAAGAAATAAAAACTTGACGACTTCTCTCCTTTTATATAGCTTCTACAAGCTATTCTCACAAAATATTTTCTAACTACTTCATTATAAACTTTGCAGAAATAGCGTCATTAAGCATATCGTTGTAAACAAAATTAAAGTTAAGAACGCAGAATAATGCACAAAACATCTAAACAGAAAGAATTAAATGCAGTATATGATTATTAAATGCTTTTTGGGCAAAAGAAATTTAATGTAATTTATTGCAGGACTATAGACACAAACTACAAAGATTAATTACGTAATTATTAATACTTATATAGAAAATACAACAAATAAATTTAACGTGTATATAAAATGATTTTTTAATCATTGGAATGTATAACATTTAAATATGGCATACATAATATAAATAAGTAGTAAGTCAAAAGAGAATCTGCCCGCCTCTGTGATGTGGGGGTAGCTGTCTGCCTCATATTCAAAAGGTCCCGACTTTGAATCTCGGTTAGGGTGATTTAATGGAATTAGGTTTCTTTCCGGAGTTTTCCCTTATCCTGAGAAGACGATTGTCGAGTACCTTTACGCTCTAGGGAGCCTGGGATCATTTGATCATCATTTCACACACATTTCATTCATGCATCGTCCAAAATTACCTCCTAGGTTAAGGGGAGTTAAACTTCAAGCAAAAAGGAAACGGAATCGACTGCAGTATAGCGAGCAGACAGAAATGTGGACAAGAAGGACTATAGCAAAAGATAAACAGTAGAAAGACAATATAATTATTCGCAGGTAATCAACAGCGTTTAAGAGATACGCCAGGAGAATGCGATGTCGTAAAAACGCGAGATCATCTGAGAAGAAAGAAGACACCGAGTAGAAATAGTGTAAAAGAAGCGAGGTAGACAGTAAAGTACCGCGTAAATAAGGTCGCTAATGTGGGATAAGGACCGAAACATATTATTTGCAATACTTCATTCGTAATAAGAAACGCATTGGTAGTAAACATCGCACTCTGCTTAGAAAAGCGTAGACTGGTATTGATTCACTTTATTTTAAACAAGTAGTGACTTGTGACAGTTACTGGAGGGCCATGTTTCCGTGTAGTTTCTATGGCAACTTCCCCTCCGCTCGCTATACCCAATAAGGTATCACCCTCATTTCTCCTCGCCTACAAGCTGCACTTGAGGTGTAGCATGTTGCCATGTTATACTACATTGTAGCACATGCTTTTATACTGCTATGTTTCTAATACATCCCGGCTACGCTATTCTCCCACTTCTCTGGTATACGTTATCCGTCACAAGTCCCTCCTTGTTTACGTGTAATGTTCAAAATGTGAATAAATACTTATTCTAACAATACTAAAGTATTTATATGTCGGAAGCAGATAGCGACCAAATACATCACGAAATGGACATGTGTGCTTATTGAAGGCAATCATGTTCAGTGCCAAGTGGAAAACAGCAATAAAAATCTGATGTGTTACACTCACATGACTTTCTCTACTCTTATACAAACTATATTTACAAACTGTTATTCTCCACCTATTTCATATTAATCGAGATAAACATTTGCAGAAGGGGTCTTTTGACATGCAAAGAGAATTACATTTTACACATAGCGACCAGTTCTAAAAATATTTAACTATCGCTTAAGGTGTACTATGTTCCCCTTGTTTTGTATTTGCAACGACAATATAAAAATAACGTAGCCTCTAAGCATACACATATCTCTTAATAGCTGGTTGCTATGCGCATCACCATTCTCTTTGCCACAGATTAATACTCTTTGCATATCCAGGACAAAAAAATGAATAATGAATTCCCATTTGAGAAAATAAGTATTGAAACATTTAAGGGAATAACAAGCAATATCTCGAAAATGGTTCACTCAACAAAAAAATGCATATGACATAAATTGTGTATTTTAATGCGATCTACATTTTTTGGATAGTAAAATTTTGTCTATCTCTTATGGTTTACCAGTTGTGCAAAAGTCGTTCACAATGAAGAATACTTTTGGAGACATTCCCAGAAAATTCAAGATATATATTTCATTTGTCAAGAAAGTATCTTAAACATATGATATTTTAATTCAAATCGTTATAGCCATTTTTGAGAAAATTAAAATTTTCGAAAACTATTCCATGTAAAGGGTACTCTGTGGTGGGGGGATTTTCTTGAAAACCTTCGTGTCGCATCTCTGAAAGATACTGAACCTAAATACCACGTATGGTGTTTAACCAACTGTTCGTTTCCGAGTTATGCTGTTCACACACACACACACACACACACACACGGACATGTTTCCAAAAATGATTTTTTTGGATTCAGGGGGTCTCAAAACATATATTTCCGGTGAAATCTGGGTATGGAATTTTTGGGTGGAGTACAAGACTTCCCCTTCTTACTATACGTAGTAGAGAAAGTAAACATTTGCTCTCGAGCATTTAATCTTACCTTATATCATTAATTTATCATTACATTATTTCACTAAGCCATAGTCAGAAGTTTAAATGCTGGTCGCTATATGCTTGCCTTGAAATTCCATACTCTTGCATTGATGTCGCAAGAAACAACTTCAAAAACCTGCTATGTTACCTTTCAGATGGAGTTCTCTCCTCGCTCTTCTACAAACTATTCTTAGAAAAGCTTTTTCTTCTATCTATTTCAAATTAATCGAGATAAACGTTTTTAGAAATTGTTTCGATACATATTTCGCTGCGGATACAAGAGGCACAGTCAGATCATTAAAAAAGTTCGCTATATGCTAGCTTTGAAATTCTTAAAAACATTTGAACCGCTACTTAGAACTTCAAAAAAGTAAAAATAATTTGAAAATTCATAAAGATTTTTAAGAAAGTGTCCCACCCTAAACTACCCTTTAGACGGGAAATGTTTCAAAAGTTTTGGTTTTGATTAAAATACCATATATTTAAGATATTTGCATTATACAAATTATATATTGAATTTTCTGGGAATATTCTGTGAAATCTTCGTTCGGAAGGAATTTTGTATAATGGAACCATAAGAGATAGACAAAATTTTATCACACAGAAAATGTAAATATCTTTAAAACACACAATTAATTCCAAATAAATTTGTTTTGTGGCATCAAGCGTTTCCGAAATATCCGTTATTACTGATATGAATGTTTTACAGTGCTGTCACTACTTAGTTGCTTCTCACGATATCGTGGAAATAATATGGAATTTCAAAGCCAGTGTTCAGCGACCACATTTTAAACATTTAGCATTATTATTCCTCTTGCACCCACAAAAAATGTGAAATGATTCAATGAAGCTACTTATGCAAACTTTTATCTCGTTTAACTTAAAGAAGATATAAGAATAAGCTTTTGGAAGAGTGGTTAGTAGAAATATATAAAATAGGGGATAGAGGAAGCAGTTTGAATGTAATACATCAGATTTGATTTTATACGTAGAACTTCCGCTTATTTTACTGTAAGAAAGTTTGATTTCGGTAACTTAGGTTTTTAGCAGAATTTTATTCTTAGGAAACAATTTTAGAAGTAGTCTCGCTAAGAAATTCTGTTTAAAAACGGAATCAATAAAATTATTTTGTATTATAAAGTTAACTAATATATAAACTTCGCAAAGTGAACAAATTAAGGGCACCCAGACAATGAATCTGATTTCAATCTGAGTTCAACGAATCTGGGTTCAATGTGAGTCATTTCCTGCACTGGCTGTCATTACAGAACGTTATCACCACACGCAAGCGTAATTCTCTAGAAAGTTATACAAATAATGCTACATGTACATTCGTCATTTTAACACACAGTTATTTTTCACTATAGTGTATTTTGATCCGCTTCCCGTTCATGCTGCCATGGTGGAAAGTTGAATTTCCTGCATTCAGTGTAGGTGATCTAACCTACTTAGGTGCTTTGCCGATTTTACTGCTTGCATGTGCATGACATATATCGATATTTCACTGTAAACAAACGTTTAGAGGCCCCATTAATACGAAAAACATGTTTAGAAAGCATTTGTGTTTGCGTGTGTATATGTATGTGTGTGTCCGTGAAAAATAGTAACTCAAAAACGAAAGTCGGTTAAATACCAAACTTGGTGTTTAAGTTAGTGTTCCAAAGATGCGACACGAAGTTTTTCAATAAAATTCTCCTACCCCAAACTACCGTTCACATGCCAAAAAATTGTTCTTAGCTTGTATCTTCATGACAAATAAAATGTATATTTTGAATTTTATGGGAATAACTTGTGAAGTCCTCTTCATTCCGGATGACTTTGTATAATTGATAAACCGTAAGAGATAGACAAACACTTACTAAATAAACAACGTGGATCTCGTTATGTAGAATATAAAAGTGCTTGTGGTATTAACTATTTGCAAGAAACCCTTTGTTATTGGTTTGAATTTTGAAACGCAAAATTTTGAAAGGTAAGTTGCTACTCGTATTTTCTCGTCATGTAAAGGGAATGGGATTTCAAATTCATCACATATCGACCCGCTTTTTAATAATATGATTAACGCTTTCGTATACTCTACCCCACTAAATGTGTAGTTAATTTTTTTTAAGTTGTTTAACGTGGTGGTCATATCGGACGATGAATGAATTAAATGCGTGAAGTCAGCCCGGGTCCATAGAGCTTAAAGTCTCCTCAGAGGGAATTTTTTTCTAGCCAAGATTATTCCCTATCCTCTCCAGAGTCTGAAAGTATGAATGTGTGTGTGATCTAATGAATAAAGACCCAACGTTTATCCTAAATCCAACAAGTGAATACGAGTTAACACCATTGCCTTTAGGCTATAATATGACCCAAAGCAAAGACCCCGATAAGACCACTTGTAGTTAAAGGCGATGTATAAATGGAACTAAAAAAGGAATATAAGAAAATAATGTGTTGAAGGGTGAGTAGAGATGGGCATGTGAATGTTACACGCCAGAAAAAATTTCAGGAATGATTTTGATGTATAAATTATTATGAAATTCAGATCAAGTCAAGAAATGATGATGCGATAGCCGGGGATTCATTCATATCCTTCTGTTCCAAAAGTTTAGAAGAGCCAGATATCACTTTGCTAAAATTAACGAAGTGCGGCTTTAACCTGACGAATTTACTCTGAGATGTATAACACCTAACATTGATACCCGTATCGCATTTTCCCAGGTCTCAATACTTCTGATCGGTTCTACGACGCAGGAGGGATACGGTGTGATGGATGAGGTTTAAGTTAAGACGCGGATACGGGAATAAGCTGAAGATATAGAGTTCCCAGACTAAGAAGAGCAGCCGTTTACCAAGCTAACACTGTTTCTTCAACTCCCAGAGGAAGGCATCAGTCTCCTTCTAAGTTTCTCCAAAACAAAGGGTAATCGAAGAGGGAATAACTATCTCTTTCTCTTTCTTTTCATCATGCGCCAGATTGAACTTATAGACTCCCTTGCCAGGGGAGTGAGCTTGTGTTTTATTTTTGCCCTACTGAAGATATTTGTTGCAACAACAAAAAATCGATGTAAAAAATGACTAGACCGAAGAAATGAATAAACATTAACAAAGAATTTCAGAATATACGGTATAAATTCAAAACCTCAATTTCATTCATATGCTGATATACCTATTCGTGTATCTTAAACGAAGACTAGTGTCTCGGGCGCCTCCAGTTCTATTATAATGTTAATCTTCAGGGAGAAACAGTAGTCTCTCATTACCTGATGACGGTAACCCCCATACCAAGGTCAAGAATTTTTATTGCCTGTAAGATTCCAAGCTGCGTGTAATGACCAGAACCTGAAATACTGGTCCGACAGCTTGATTTTCAGTTACAGATACACGTACAATATACGGAACTTCACGCTTGACTAGAGGAAATATTTATGGGTTCCTTTTCTGGCAAACAACTTACCATATTGACGACGTCATGCTAAAAGCGTAAATAACATCTTAATGTTTCTGGTTCAGCATTTGATTCTGATAAACCTCGTAAATATGACGGCCTTGCTTTGTTTTAATTGAAATATGTTAGATAATATTCTTGTATTAACCATATATGTGTAAAACATACAATTTCAAACCGGGCAAGTCAAATTCCTCACAACAATTTTGGGTTGGTTTAAATACACAGATAAATACTGCATAAATATTTTCAGATATTATTCACATGGGTAAATTCCGCACACGATGGTATCAATAATTCCTTGCTACAGGTAATTTCCGCATCAGAAGGTCGGTGCTCTGTGGTAGTCTCTTCTTTCTCGCATGTTCTGTGATAGTCGTCTTGTCAGGTAAGTGAAATGTTGTTAGCCTGAAAAGGGAAAGAACTCGTTAATCACCGATGAGCATAATTTTTAGTCTAGATAGTAAATTTATTTGTGTATTTATATTCGCCAATTTGTCTCAGTGAGCTACTAGCTCTAGGAATGGTCTCCTGCGCAAATGACAGGTAAATACAATTCAATCTTTAACAGCGACACATCTATACTAATAGGTATACTAACCCAAGATTCAAGAAGTTCCGAAAATTATTTTCCCTCTAATGTTTACGAAAGTGAAGGATATTTTTATTGGGTGTTGGTAATGTCCATGACAACATTTCATTTGACTTTTCGTAATAATAACGACTGTTGTCTTTGCGTGGAGACCATATTCATTTATCATTTTTGATAATGTAGGCAATAGAGCAACGTTTAAAACATAAAATTTTGTGTTTTGTTACACAAATCTCCCTCAAAGACAATGAGAATGCTAGAAATTGCTTATGGTGAAGAAGCAATGAAAGAAAACCTGAAATCTCATCTGAAGGGGCGAAGATTTTTCGAACGCTGATGAAATTACTGCACCGTCAAGACAGTCTTCCAGCTGTTTACTCGCGGTGGCAGAAGTGTGTCACTGCGGAAGGAAATCGAGCGGGATGGCTCAGGGGGTAACGTCTGTGGCCCGCATTTGGGAGGTCGTGTGTTCGATTCTCGTAGCCAACCTTCCTGACCCATAGGTTTTTTTCGGGGTTTCCCCAGATCGCAAAGCGAACGCTGGGAAGGATCTTACATCCCCGAATTTCCTGTCCTCCATTTCATCTCCATTCTCATTTCACTTCTCCTTTCATCTGCTTTGTTTCTTTCAGGGTTGCAAGTGTCGGCGGGAAAAGGATGCTCTGAGTAAACCTTGTCCCCGGACTGTAAGTGGTCTCCGGGTCCCGCCACCCAGGGGATGTGTAAGACCTCAAGGGGGAAGGGAACCACACCCGGGGAGTTCAAATCTGTAAATGTTAGGGACCCTGCCCTCTGCCTGTCGTGCCTTCTGGTCCGGCCGACCTCTGTCTCCTTTCACCTCATCGCTCACTCCCGGGGGGGCCACGTCATGGGCCTAGGAACAAAAGATCTGAGTAGGTCGAGGAGCTAAGTCCCACTCCACTTTTAGTCCTATCCTATTTTGAAGGAAATGTTGTGTAAACCGCTTTAAGGTAACTTGTTTCTGTGTTATTAAGAAATTCTTACAACTTTTTGAACCCAGCCTCTATAAAGGGGAAATGTAATAGCCAATTTTGTTCAAAGGTATCTCGGAAACTATTCTTCTGATTTAAATAGTTTCGGCAATGGTGGATAGCCTACATCCTTGCATCCGACATAGGTAACTGCTTAGTAAATAGATCTTATCATTTTAAAATAAAGTTCAATTCTTAAAGTCATGACAACCAATATAAAAATTCTGAGTGCTTCGTCTTGATCTTCCCTAGCTGTGTAATGTTACATTCGTTTTGTTGTACAATGAGTGAAGAATAAATTCTGTTGATATTTAAATTTAAACATTTTTCTCATTTTCTCTCAAAATAGATTTATATACAGATATATAATATACAAGATGTAAATTACGTTTATAAAGAGTGTCATTAAAATATTTTACAGACACAAACAGTCCTCACATTTCAAAGACAGCCAACTTAAGTGTGTAGTAGAGCTGCCCATTGAACGAGTTTTGGCTATTAATTTGTACTATTCATGTCTTCGAACACAACTCGTGTTAACGGGCGAGTTAGGTATACCAGAACTCGAGCAGTATCCCGCTCTTAGTGAATTCCGTTTGATTTACCGAATATGTCTCATTTCCTGTTTGAACGCCAGTGTGACGAGACTCAAGGGAAAGGCTCAGTCTGTTTGTTTCAGTGGCGTTGTTATAGCACAATTCCTTATGCACAGCCCGAGTTCCCATTATATTCCGGCATGGAGTCGAACGGTACAAAAGAAAATACTTTCTTAAAATTAAATGAAGGAGTTTATCATTTAGAATATAAAACCGGGCGAAGTGATGTATGGAAGCGCTTCGGGATTGTTTCGAGAAAACGAAATGATAATAATAATAATAATAATAATAATAATAATAATAATAATAATAGTAATGTGTTGAAATATTCTTAAATTTACTTTTAAGAATAGTCTCTTTGGTTTTATTTTTATACTATTTGAGATTTTGTATTACTATTTATAACATTAAGGTGCTTTCATGTACCGTTAGTTTTCTGTTAGAGAATGTTGTCATTATGAGTTTATTTTCATGTTTTGTTAATTTCTACTCGTTAAAACAAAACGCAATTTTAGGTACAGCCATTATATATGTAACATTAAACTGGGTAAGGCAACAACTTTTGAGCTAATTAACTCTAAATTGTTTTAAAGATTGGTAGTAACATAATTTATATTGTGCGTTTATACAGTTTAAAAAATAATTATTTAATTTATTGTATTCTATATAAAATTTGTAATGTATATTTAACTCGTATTTATACACATGCCTCAGTATTTTCCCTTCATAAAAATTCTGAATGAAATGATATATATAAAATATATGACATTTATTTTGGAACACATTTTAATGCATGTTTAGCTTAGGTGTAATGACAGAATACAACGTGAAAAAAAATGTAATTTGTGTACCATAACGTAGTACAAGAAGCTTTAACCGTAACAGTAGGTAGAAACAAAGCTGAAAACGCAATAACATGGCACATAATATTGCCATTCATTTGTCCTAACATATTGAAGCAATACGGACTTTGAAACGAACGAATACCCGAATGAGTAAATGCCCATTTCCCACCAGAGGGTATATTAACCAGGCGCTCGACCATAGTTCGGTATATTCGTTGCTGCTTCGTTGCTTTTCGAACGAGTTATGCTCAAAGAAATGAGCGAGTTTCATTATGTACCACACGTAACAAATGAGTAAAACGCATGTCTAAGGTGTATAGGCTTTGATGATTATAGTTGTAAGATGAACACTTTAAAAACTGGCGAAATATTTTGGAGATCCAGTACAGAAAAACTTTCAGTGGTAAAGTGTATGCAGTTTCGAAGAGCAGCATCATTTCATGTAGTGATAAACAACATTGCCATGGAGGTGATGATAAAAACGTGCAGAGGAAACTTATGAGTAGTACTGCATAAAGACAGGCGCGAGAGAATATATCGGAACAATAATTCGCGCAGCGATTGAGGCAAATGTGTCAGTTTAGATCATTTAACCGCAGATGACGCCGCTCGTTACGGAATAATATATACAAAGAAAGACGGAAAGGAACAGCCTGTACTGCCAGAAAGCCGTGAGGATGCAGTAAGCAAATTAAAATTAAATTCAGTTTTATTTATGGATGCTCTTTAACTGCTGTGGTCCTTAGCGTCCCATTTTATATTGGACGTGAAACACCGGTAATTTTGCTCAGAGGCCTCTTTAAGGCTTGAGGTTCTTTTACGTGCCGTAAATCTAGGACACGGGACCACCGGCTTTACTTCCCTTCCGAAAGAAGCCATGGTAATTATTTTTACGCCCGAAAAAATCCATCACCCTCTGCCGGGTTTGAACCCGCGACCTCGGGCGCTAGAGGAGTAAGCAAATTGGAAAACTATTCTGGTTTGAAAACGGTAAGAGGAGAACACTTTTACTTTTTCTACTATGTATAGTAAGTAGGGGAAGTATTGCATTCCACTCAAAAATTCAATACCGAGATTTCGCCGGAAATGCATGTTTTGAGGCCTCTGAATCCTAATAAAGCATTTTCGGAAACATTTCCGTGTGTGTGTGTCTGTGAACACGATAACTCAAAAACGAAAATTTGGATAAATACTGCACTAAATACTAATACTAAAAACTTACCTCATTGAAATTTTTGCTATTGCGCAATTTACCTATAGTGTTGTCATACTGCTCAATATTTATGCGAAACTTGCCTGTGTAAATGCCGAATTTGCCCATGCTCATACATAATTGAAGTACACGACATGAATAGTTTTCCGCATTAAGTTCTATTGCTATTCTAGTTCCCTCTAAGATGCTTCATGTAACGAAGTTACATAAGACTATGCCCCCAAAGATTGCTGACATTCAACAACCTGAAGGGCTGAAAAAATGTGTTGTAATGGCTTAAAGAGGCAATAATTATATATTACTCCGCTTGGGCACTCACGATCCCTTAAATATCAAGTACTGCAATTATTTATTTAATGCGTACTTTTCTTTCGAGCTTTTGGACTAATGTTTGAGAAATTAATGAAGAGGGAGGAACTTTTAATTGAATATGAACTGAGTGGCAAAGCTCTACAACGCTAACTTATATAGCTATATTAACTAGCTTTTTCCCAGGTTTGGCTCGCGTGGATACTAGTTTATGACGTGTCAATGTAACATGGAATTACTTTCCAAAGCCACTGTCCCCTACATCAAATACAGAATCGAAAATACTTCCAGAGTTATTTCTTACGATTCGGTGTAATTTAATTTCCCTTGCCGCCTAAGTGTTTTCGTATTTTATATTTATTTTTACATTCATATAACATTTACATGTTGTCCGATACGTCATTGGGTTTAAAAATAAAAATAATCACTATATACAATATTTAAATATTATAACTGATCAGCCTATACATGCATTTTGTATTAGGAAATTCTTTAGTTAACTTTAAACATTCTCCCTTTTGTTGTTTTTACAGTACTGGATAGTTTATTGTACAGTATTGTGCCCATTATTAAGGCATCTTTGTCTGTTGTCTTTTTATTTACATTTACGTGTGAAAATTATTTTGTATTCTAAAAAATTAAATTGAGTTTTATTTATGGACGCTCTTTAACTGCTTTTACCATCCCATTCCATATTGGGCGTGAAACACCGCAAATTTTGCTCAGAGGTCTCTATATCAGACTCAGGGTTCTTTTATGTGCCGTAAATCTACGACACGGGACCACTTCCCATCCACTACTTTCCTTCCGAAAGAAGCCATGCTAAGGATTTTACGCCCGCATAAAATCTATCGCCTTCCACAGGGTTTGAACCTGCCACTTCGGGTCTAAGGCTAGTATTGCACACCTAGATCACGGAGGACGACCTGCTCTTGTATGATACTTATGATACACCTTATTTAGATTATCTAGTCTATCTTTACTAACTATAAACATAATTACTTGATAAACATATAAGGATATTACAGTATATATTTTGTTTTCTACAAAGATGCTTCTATTTATATTGTATATACATCATATAAATTTCTTTTGCAAAACTAAGCCTATTCATGTTCGTTAAATAACTGCTGCTCCATACCTCAATATTCAAGGTGTGGATGTATTATTTCGTAATAGATTAATTTCAGGTGTTCTGTGTTTGGGAATTTTGCTAAATTTCTTAATAAATAAAGATTTGTACTTATTTTTTGCATATATAATTAATCAATGTTATATCTGAAATTTAGATTTTCATCAATTATAATTTCTAGGAATGTTATTTTATCTAATTGCTGGATTAGCTTACCATCAATTGTTATATTTACAAACGTTTTATTACTATATCTATTATTGCGGTATTGGAATATGACTGCTCTTGTTTTTTGAAGATTTACTTTCAGTTTGTTTGTAAAATAATTATAGACTACTTGCTTTTTTGTAGTTATTAATTTTCCATAAATCGTCTAGTTCTTCGTTACCAATTATCATTGAAGGGTCATCTGCATATGATGCAGATATCATCTGCGTTTTGGAATATATAGTTTTTGGAAGGCCATTGGCGTAAAGCAGAAAAAGAATATGCCCCAGTACTGTACCTTGTGGTACCCAATCTTTAACATTTTCATAGTTGGATGAACAGATTATATTGCACGCCTAAGTTTAATTATCACTACTGTACATTGTTTCCTGTTTTATAAATAAGATTTTAATACTGTATGGAATTTTCCCCTTATACCAAATTTCTGCAATTTGTTTAGTAGCGTTTCGTGTGACACTGTCAAAGGCTTTAAGTAGGTCCAGAAATACCCCTATAATCTTCTCATCATTATAAAGCCCTTGAAGGATTATGTGGTAAAACTCTGCAATTGCTGTGGTATTTCAACTCATTTGCGATTTTGGTTTTCTTCTGAGAATTTTACAACAGCAGGATGATTATGTATAACCGCTTCATGTACCGTGTATGACACTCTGCAAACGACGAGGTATGGAGGTACAGTTAAGCAGGGCTATTGGTCGAAAAATCCACACATGATATATTTGTCGAAAAAGCGTTCTGTTCATAGTATACATGGCTTTGGTTTATTTCAGCTTTATCTGCAAATTTTTAATTATTATTTTATTTCTCGAAAGCCAAATGAACAGATTGGCTTACTATGTTAATCCTCGTTGTACACTTGATCCATTTCACTGCTTAACTCAACTCAGAAAAAGCATATGAAAGAAAAAGTCATTTTTCACTAATAGTTGGTTCTCGCTTTAAACACTTACTTTGTAAAAATCGTCATACGAAGAATTAAATATTTTCATCTACTTGGCTATCTCTACTCAATCTTCTACAAACTATTTTTGTTTCATTTATATAGCCCCCTTTAACTTCTATGGTCATGTCGGGGGCTTTGGCTTGAGAAGCAATAAATTGATGTTATCGCTCGCTGAACTGTAGGTTTTTTAACGTTGGTTTTTTTCAGTATTTTACTATTAAGCATACACACATTCACTCCCACATTCATACTTCCAGACTCTGTGGGGAGTAGGGCATTTTTCTGGTTAAAGAAACAAACCACTTTTACAAAATTTATTCTTCTGTATACTTCTTGTTAATTGGGATAAACTTTCATTGCATATTTACTCATTTCGTTGTAGGTATAAAAGGGATACTTTGGGTTAGATTTTTAAAAAGCCGATCGTTAAGTGATGGCTTTGAAACATAATGGTCCTTGCATGAACACGAGAAAAAATCGGATGTTCATTTCACACGATTTTCTCTACCCACTATCGTTTCCTTCTTTTACATAACTTCTACGCACTATTCTTACGAAACCTTATTTTTCTATCTACTACACGTCAGTCCAAATAAACTTTGCATAAATAGTAACATTTCGTTATAGGTACAGCAAATTCAATGAATACTCAGATGTTCAAAAGTGAGTCGCTGTATGCTGACCTTTAACTTCCAAAGCTGTTTAGCGCCCTAAAATCTCATCTCATCTCATCATTTAACTTCCAAATGGCATTGCGAGAAATAACTGAATGCGACATACATTAAAGTTATACAAAGGTAATTAATTGCTCTGTCGTACCGGCATGTTGCCATGGTAGCTCAGTTGGTTAGAACAACCGGACGGAAACTGGAAATGCATAGTTCAAATCCCGGCTATGGCAATGAATTTTTCAGTCATTTAATTCTACCTTTCCAACTTATACAAACGTGTTGAAAAATTCAAACCAACAACACCTGATATATATCCAAAATGGCCTGTGCCACAACAAAAGTTGTTTGAAATGAATTGTGTGTTTTAAATAAATCTACAATGTTTGTGTAATAATTTTTTGTCAGGCTCTTATATACGGGGTGAACAATCCTTGGCGGGACCGGTCAGCGAGGCTGGTTGCTGTGTCGGCGGTGCGGATGACAGCAATTCCACAATAATATAGATCGTTTATCGCGTAAGTTAAACTTAAAAATAAAAGTAAACTATTCATCTATATTAAGGAAGGAGATGTTGGAACTGTCTCCCTTCGTTGTTCAGGCATTTCTGGCACCTGCTTAGGAAATTGTCCATTACACTCTGCAGTTTCCTCTTAGAAATGGCAGCAATTTCTTGACAACTGTTATTTTTAAGTTCATCTAAAGTATGTAGATTTGTTTTGTAAACTTTCTGTTTTAATGCCTCTCATTCCCCCAGTTTAACTCTAGATTTTTATCGCCGGGCGCATAAAAGAGAAAGTTTACAAAACAAATTCACACACTAAAGATGAACTTAAAAATAATATTCTTCAAGAAATTGCTGCTATATTTTCTTTTTACTTTCTCTACTACGTATAGTAAGTAGCGGAAGTATTGCACTCCACCCAAAAATTCGATACCTTGATTTCACCGGGAAAACGCGTTTTGAGGTCCCTGAATCCAAATAAAGCATTTTTGGAAACGTGTGTGTGTGTGTCTGTGAACAGCATAACTCCAAAACAAAAGTTTTAATTTTCTAAAAAAATGGCTAACGATTTTTATTAAAATACCATGACAAATAAAATGCATGTCTTGAATTTTCTGGGAATAGCCTTTGAAGTCCTCTTCATTCAGAAGAATTTTGCGTAATATTGTATAACTGGTGAGAGTTAGGTGATAAAGAAAACATACGGCACAAAAAATGTAATCTCTTTAAAGCACACAATTTATTTCAAGTGAATTATTTTATTGAATAATCCGTTTCTGAGATATCCGATATTACAGGTTTGAATTGTTCATTTCTTGGGCATTCTCTTAAAGCCCTGTCAGCATTCAGTTGTTTCTCACGATTGCATGGAAACAGTGTGGAATTTTAAGGCCAGCATATAGCGTCCAGTTCTTCAACATTTGACTATCGTTGTTCCCTTTGTATCTATAATGAAATATGTAATGTAGCTATTTCTGCAAAGGTTTATTTGGATTAAAATGTAAAGATAGTAAAATAAACTTGCTTAAGAATAATTTGTGTACACACTGATAAGCGATAAAGGGAGAGGAAGTCATGTAAATGTATCACATCAGATTTTTCATTATTTATTTCCTACAATTTATAATGCTAAGATTGCATAAAATGTTGTATCCAACTCGTGAATAATTTTAATGACACCAGTGAAGACTGTCAAACGAACGACAGTATGTACGAAAAAGATTCCCTCGTATCATAATCACCAATATTATCCATTTACTTCATAAACGACTAATTATGGCACTCTAGCTTGTTACTGAATATTTATTGCTTAGATACGAGACATCCTCCCGGGCCTTTAGGATTTTTACGCCCTTGCAGGCGTAAAGGTTTAACCTTGGCAGCACAACAAAAAACGAACTAGTTTTAATGTATTCAATTTATGCAAATTTAGGAAAATATTATGCACGAAAACTACACATTTAATTATTCTCAAACATTAACATCGTCGCCCTCGGTATAAGCACCTTCATTAAACTTTTGACACATAATTAACTATAATTAATTAGAGCTGAGATATAAATTACAATGATTAAACGAAACCCTGATGGTGGTGTTATCTGTAGCAAATCTAACACATGTTCTTCGTTTACACAAACAGGCGATCTCTGTATACCATTAATAGAAGTGTATGTAGAAGGAACTCCAGCTAACATCTTGGAAATGCCATTTTTCGATACAATGGACTCGCATCTTATAAATAATATGAAAGAGTGCACAGCGCATGCCTGAGACACACAACTACGTCCATTGAAGTATATTTTTTCTCACGACCCTATTTACCGTTGAAAATGGGAGAGAAACAAAGAAAATGGAGAAAAGTAAGAGAGCCATTAAAAGAGAACTAATTGCTTTAATTTTGTCGTTATTGATCCATACTCTGGAATTTCTCTGCCTGATGTTATCTGAATCGAGTTAATACTTGTTACCTACTTGTTTAATTACAAAAATTATAACTTTTCTAATATTTTTATGTTGTGAGCTTCAAAGCAAACAATACCTGTAATATTGAATGGCTTTTTAAAAGTTTCCCTATTTTTCGTTTATCAATTAAAAAGTGTAGATCCTAAAGTTTCCATTTAAAACAAAAAAGAGAGGGGGAAAACGTGCTGTTTTGGAAACCAGTCTTTTGTTTCTCTGATTCACGTTTCAGAATCTCAGTATTACCTGTAACAAAAATGGTCGAAGTCTCGTTATTAATTTGATAAGAAACACATGACATAGCTCTACTTTCAGAAAAAAAGGTTTTTATAAACACCTATATTTTTTTAACATTTATTGCGCAACTTTCTTGTAATTAGAGAGACATTTGTAAAGAAAAGCATATATTCCTTCTTTTCATTACCATGTCCGAAGAAGAGCTGGGAATAGTTAGAACTACTGAGGTACTTTAAGGGTATGAGCGAAGGATAATCCAAACAAATTAAAAAAATAACCTTGTTGGAATTCATGACAGAATAAAGAAAAATAAGAAATAAATAATTACTATTTATATTTCCTAAATGAAAAGGTATACCAATACAGATATAAAAACGTAAGAACAACCCAACAACAGTATAACAAATGACGTTTTACACTGAGTAGCCAAGCTAAGATTGCCATACAGGGTGGACCATTTAAGTTGAGACTGTACAATATCTCCAAAACTAAGTGTTGTACAAAGAAATTTCTTGAATAAAAGTTACTTGATATTATGGGGGAAAGTAAATACCATTAGTCGTGTTTTATTTGGAGGTCGTTGTAATGGTTATTTTAGGATCAATTTAATTTTTTTAAATGGGAACCTACCTTTTTTGTATGTTGTTTTCTCACTCCTCACAAAAAAACTAAATAATATTTGTATAAAGCACTTTGCAATTGTTCTTACACCAATGTAAATAACAACGAAAATTCTGAATGACTGTGTACGAAGAACGCAATGAATGGTTCGATCATCCATGGATGGTCATTTGAGGGTCAAGTTACGTTTCATAATTGGGAACCAACATTTTTTATTTTGTTTCCTTATTCCTCCTTACAAAATAAACAGCTTTCAGTTTCTTATAAACCATTTTCTAACAAGAAAACAACATACAAAATGTAGGTTCCCATTTAAAAAAATTAAATTGACCCTAAAAAGACCATCACAACGTCCTCCAGATAAAATACGGCTAATGGCATTTACTTTTCCCCACAATATCAAACAACTTTTATTAAAGCCATTTCTTCTGAACCACTTAGTTTTGGAGATATTGTACAGTCTGAACTTAAATGGTCCACCCTGTATAAGAATAATGTGCTGCAACACACTGCATGTTTCAAACGGACCGCAACACTCGACAAGTTATATAGGTGCCGGTTTTGGGCAGATTCTGAATTTGGTGGCATATTGCACCACAAATATGTATAGAATGATTCCAGCCTTGAAGTTAAAGTTAGGACAGTTTACAGAAAGACAACCCCCTTAGTGTGGGGGTGATGCATCTGCGTCAAATTCAAGAGGTCCCGAATCTCGGTTAGGGTGAGTTACTTGGATAAGTTTTTTTGCGGTGATTTCCCTTATTAAAACTTGAATTTAAGCTCTATGGAAGCGGAGCGCATTTGAGCACCATTTAACCATTTCACTCTTTCGTCGTCTGATATGACCTACCTGGTTAGGTAGGTTATATCGGAACTATTAAAAGATGACAGAGGTGCAATAAATGCGGCTGTCCTAGGGAGTTAAAATTGATACGTTCATTTATATATGATGTAAAACCATAATTTTGAAATACTTTGTAGCTTTCTTTAACAAAGAGGATATTCCGAACAAATTTATTCATCTGGAATACATTTAATTCTTATAAAATAGATAGGAGGAACCTTCGGTTTAAACCTGCCTCTCAGGATGACAAAATCACGTGCATCTATCACAACAGTGTGTTTGTATCGCTTTTATCGCCTGTCCTTGGTTTTTTACTTTCTCTACTACGCATAGTAAGTAGGGGAATAGGGGAAATATCGTATTCCACCCAAAAATTCGATATCGAGGTTTCATTGGAAATACATATTTTGAGGCGCCTTGAATCCAAAAAAAGGCATTTTTTACTTTCCCTACTACGTATAGTAAGTAGGAAAGTATTGTAATTCATCCAAAACTTCAATATCGAGATATCACCGGCAATACATGTTTTGAGACCCCCTGAATGCAAAAAAACATTTTTAGAAAAACGTCCGTGTGTGTCTGTGAAATGAAAAGTTGGATCAACACCAAAATTGGTATTTAAATTCAGTACATTCCAAAAATGCGACACGAAAATTTTCAAAAGAATCCCCCCACCCAGACTACCCTAAAATTTTGATTTTCTAAAAAATAGCTCTAACGATTTTGATTAAAATAACTATATATTAAAGATATTTACATGAGAAATAAAATGTATATGTTGAATTATCTGGGAATAGCCTTTGAAAGTCCATTTCATTTAGAAAAAATTAGTATAATCTTGTATAACTGGTAAATGTTAAGCACAGGCGAAAAGCTACTGAAAAAATCTGATGTGTTACACTCACATGACTTTCTCTACTCTTGTACAAACTATTTTTACAAACGCTTATTCTCCATATGCTTCATGTTAATGGAGATGTTAATCTTATTGCTAATTTTCTTGTAGATACAAGGGGAATTGCTAGGCCTTAAGCGATAGTCAAATATATTAAGAGCTGGTTGCTATGTGGAGTATTCCATTCTCTTTGCATTACCAGGTCAAAAAAAATGGATAAAGAATTTGAGAAAAAGTATAAGTATTGGAAAATTTAAGGGAATAACAAGCAATATCTCGAAAATGGTTCGCCCAACAAAACAAATGTATATGACATAAATTGTGTTTTAACGCGATCTATATTTTTTGTGTAGTAAAATTTTGTCTATCTCTTATGGTTTACCAGTTATGCAAAAGTCGTTCACAATGAAGAATACTTTTGGAGACATTCCCAGAAAATTCGAGATATACATTTCATTTGTCATAAAAACGTCTTAATCATATGATATTTTAATCAAAATCGTTACAGCCATTTTTGAGAAAATTAAAATTTTTGAAAAATGTGCCATGTAAAGGGTAATCTGTGGTGGGGAGATTTTCTTGAAAACATTTGTGTGGCATCTCTGGAGGATACTGATCCTAAATACCAAGTTTGGTGTTTATTCGACTGTTTGTTTCTGAGTTATGCTGTTCACACACACACACACACACACACACACACACACACACACACACACACTCACGGACATGTTTCCAAAAATTCTTTTTTTGAATTCAGAGGGCCTCAAAACATGTATTTCCGGTGAAATCTCGGTATCGAATTTTTGGGTGGAATACAATACTTCCCCTACTTACTATACGTAGTAGAGAAAGTAAAAATGTAGATCTCTTTAAAACACGCAACTTATTTAAACTAAATTTTTGTGGTAAATCCGTTTCTGAGATATCGGTTGTTATAGGTTCGAATTGTTGATTTCTTGGTCATTCTCTTAAAGTCCTTTCACATTCAGTTGTTTCTCGCGATTGCATGGAAACAGTATGGAATTTTAAGAATAGGGTATAGCATTCAGCTCTTAAACATCTGACTATCGCTCTCCCCTTTATATGTATAACGAAATATGTAATGTACCTGTTTCTGCAAAGGTTTATTTGGATTAAAATTTATTAGATTTTTTTTTGTCATCCGTCTATATTCAGAAGTGTGCATTAACGAAAGAATTCATGTCAGCGGTGCAAGTGTACAAGAAACGTAGCAGCCTAAGTGTGTAATGAGCGGCACACACATGGTAAATTATTTATGAAATGACGCTATTGTTTGGTAATTTTATAGACTATAGTTTTATTGTTCAACAGCTACAATAAAAAATTCACTCATAGTTTACTGTACACGGTTCAGAATTTGTAAAAAGGTTAAGTCTGCAGAAAGAGCAGAAAATAGAAAGGGAGATGCTTTCATCTAAAACGTTGTTAAGGCGTAAAGTGCAAACTTCCATTACTAATAGGAATTGAGCGACGATGCCATTAGCTTAAAGGGTGGTGTGAAGAGCCAGAATTGCCAGTTCCGCAATGTGGGCGTTAAAATTTGTCTTACTGATTTCTTTAGTATGCTTTTAAAGCATTTAAATTTTCACATTTTATGCAAAATTTATGCAAAAGTACATTACAACAGAGTTTTAAAGAGGTAAAATCTACACTAATTATAAAGAGAAAAAATTCTTGTGTGTTACATTCACATGGCTTACTCTGCCCTCTATCGTTCATTATTGGGTAAACAAATTGTCATTACAAAAGTTTATTTTGCTGTCTACTTCATTTTAATCGAAATAAACCTTTTCTGAATTTTCTTCATTACACATTTCGATATAAATGCAAAGGGAATAGCGACAGTCAAATGTTTAAGAACTGGAGCTATACTCTGGCCACACTCTTTCCGTGCAATCGCGAGAAACAACTGAATGTTTTCAGGACCTTTAAAAAAATAATAAAGTTGCTGAACAATTTGAACATTAATAAGGGATATCTCGGAAACGGCATATGCCGCAAAAAATTATTTGAAAAAAAATTGTCTGTTTTAAAGAGATCTACATTTAGTGCGTTTTCTCTATCACTTAATGTTTACTATACATATAACATTATACAACATTCCTTCCGAATTAAGAGGACTTCACAAGTAATTCCGAGAAAATACAAGATATTAGAGAGATGAATCCGGAGTGAATCATTGAACAGATTCCTGTATCTGACGATCATGATGGAGACGGTGACGACAGAAGTGATCTTGAGCAAAATATACTTTTTTGATTAGATTTTGCACAAATAATTGAACATTTGTAGCGCGTAACTATGTAAGCAAATGTTGAAATGAGTTTGTAAGTTTGTGAACTGATGAAGCAGAATAGTGTGGTCCGATTAACTACCCCTACAATTAAGTTACAATCTGTTTCTGTAAACTGCCATTGAGTATACTTTCTGCACTGCAGTCAACTTAAGAGTTCAGCCGCCAGGTGTCCATATCTTTCGGTCCAAAGAACAAGAAGGTGCATTGTCAAATAGAAGTGATATTTCTAATTGTTATATATCGCAGCTATGTCGTTACTGCTCCAATCCTTATTCAAAATTAATGTATTCTAACGAACAATTGCGGTGCATAATCTTCGTACTACATTAATTTTCCGTTAATTCGTGTAACTCCTATATTTTTTATCATTGGCTCCTTCTGCTATAAGCAGTGTATGATTAATCTCCCTAGAGGCAAAGAATGCACATTATACCACCGCCATTATTTGTTTGTGACATCTTGAATTCATTACATGCATTCTCTCTGGCACTCAGCATGACTTGTTATATCGTAAGATAAAAATAGCTTCTTCCACTCAAGTGGTAATTCCGTTCTCAAGGTGAAAGAGTTACAGGTAATTTTCAAAACTAAAGCCAAGGTAGCTGAGAGTTTGGATGTCCATTCTTGCCTTGCATTTATGGCCTGTAAGATTTTTTTTCGCCTTTCGTGATCTACAAAATGCCCTACAATTTCTAGATGTTGGATCAACTTTGAAAAAACATTACTATTGGTTTAAATTAATTTCGGTGAAAGCAAATCTGTTTCCATAACAATAACTGTAGTTGAAAAGCAATACAGGGCGATAATGCCTTGACTTCTTGAGAATACTCAATATTATTGCATAGAGAAAAATTACTGTCTCTACCGGTAAACAAGAGTTTATTATGAATGCACGGAAATTTACATATTGTGGAAATTTCATTATACCACATGACTTCCTAAAACTGATAAATTTTTAGAAAATTAAACCATGACTGTAAGTAATTCAAATATCAAAATTCTGATGTTCTTTATGGGACACTAAACCGTAATTGTGTGTTCATTTATTTGCCTTTTGCTGTTTGTTTTGAAAGATATAACGAATATTTTGCTGTTGAAGCTTTATTTTCAATTCTTTTTATGCACAGGAGTAAAAAATGGCGACTTGGTGCTGCTCATTAGCTTTTGGAAGATTTCTCTAGAAGTAATAAAAGTGTTTGCTGTGAATATTTTTATCGTTGTAACCTTAATATGTCTTAAAATATTTTAGTGATATTAGATTAACTTTAACCAATAAAATGCAATTATTATTATTTTATTGGTGTTGCGAACTCTTTTATTCAGTATATTTCTTATAAGCAAAACTTTCATAGCTTCTACCATATATAGTACCCTACTGTATAATGAACGCTTCAAATCACCTAATAATATTCCTCACTTTTAGTGTAAGAAAACACCGTAAATGGAAGTACAATTAGATAAAGAAGTGTACATTAATGAATATTGCTAAATTAATAACATTATCCAAACAGAACGTGAGGATATTATGCGTTCATGTAAACCATACTTCCAACATATATTAATCTAGAAATCTAATTTGCATGGTATTTATGCAGGAATTAGGAATGGAGCTCCTGTGTTCTTGCATATTTCCTACCTTGTGATACTGTTGACAGATCATTCAGAAACACCTGAGTATCCGGCGTTAGATTTTTAAATAAACTCATAAAAACGAATAAGTTGGGGTACGATGAATTAAATTTCGTTCAAAATTTGGCATGAAAGGCTTCATGTGTGCTGGTTGTTCTGTATGAAGTAAGTGAAGTTACAGCCCACATTTCCGGTGGAAATGTTAATTCATCATCAACGTAATTTTCGTCCAGATAATCCAGAGTATTGTCGAACAATTTTGTGTTTTGGTAACAGTGTAATTAATTCAAATACAAAATAATCTCTGACTTCATTACTGGACAAGAGAGAAAGACCTAATATCCATCTGTGTGTCCAATTTCGGATCCAGTTTCTATATTCTTCTGAAAATCTCAAGTTTGGGATAGTTCTTAAACAGGCTACATCTTACTATCCATTACTTAGGGTAGTAAATGCCTTGTGAATAGCATCTTCAAAGTCAACTGATTTCAGACTCTTAAATTCAAGATAATTTGTTGAGCATTTATTTTTCAACTTGTGGAAACAGTTTCTGTAGGTTTTCTCATCTTATTAGCTGTAGATTCCAAATTCCTCATCTTTTAATAAAATAATTATATGCAAAACACAAAAGTGAAAAGAAAGGGATGAGTTGTATACTCATTAATAACTGAACCTTATTCTTTAACTTGTCGTAAACTGACAGTTGCATTGCCAAACTTTATTAGTTAGTTTTAAGAGAACAAAAAACAACCAAAGTTTATCCTCGTGTAGGATTGTTTGGGGTGGGAAAATTTTCTTGAAACTTTCAAGAACTTAAACACTAGGTTTGGGATTTAACCGTCTTTTCATTTTTGAGTTATGCTGTATACAGACATACACAGCGAAAAGAAACAAACAGAACAACTTGTACATAATTGCCATTTATATGCATGTCTATTGTAAAGAGCCTGATAGAGGTATTCGCTACAGTACTAGAATGTTCCGTAGGCAAGTATTTCAGATTGTGGATACATGTTTGCAATACTCGTCTTTGCAGAAAAAAGTACTACATTAGTAACAGCATCAAATTAAAAGAACAAGATCTTTTCCTAACTTGGTGTCCATTTCGTTAATGGCACCATGACTTCTTTCATGATGCTCGGCAGAGTTGGCAGTAGTTAGTTTTCTAGCTGTATGGAGATTCTTCCTTAAGTTGGTTAAATCTTTCTTGATGAAGAAGCAATCCTTTTCATACAGTTTTTAAATTTCCCTTCTTATTAATTTGGAAGGCTTCTCTGAAAAATCATACAAAGCTTTTCTTTTCACGTTGTTGCTTAAAACTTGCCTTGATAAATTTTCAGGAGGCGCGTGGTTTATGATTTCCAAGTGATGCATTTCAGCTTCGTCCATATAGAATTTAGTATTAAAATATTTTTTGCCAAATCTTCAATTTATGTCCTTTACAATATTTAAATACTTTCTGTACTTGTCTTCTAGCACCTTTCTCACGTACGTAAATTCCATATAGAGTGTTTGCCGACGGACGTCTGCATATTACTTCATTTAACAGACAGCTGTATTTATATCCCCTTGGCATGTTTCTATAAATTACGAAACGGAAACATGTATCAAATGCAGTAGGAGTTGGGGGAATTATTGCTTATGCAGACGAATGGAAGGAGATATATCCCTAAACGCAATTCCGAGGTTTACCAAAACCAAACCTCTTCCACAAGCGCAATTTGGATTTACCGGTAGAATATTGACAGCAGCTTCGCTTGGTGAAAAAACCGGTTCCTTTTCGAGACCTACAATTATAATTCCTTTATTTATAATTAATGACCTTGAATATGTTAAGTATGGTAAGGTGTAAGACAAAGAGATTCCAGTATGACAACGATATAACTTCACTTTTACATCCAGGGACTGTGTCTTGGATTCTGTGTAGTTGGTACCTCAGAACTGTAGGATGAACTTCTCACCTCTTTCTGTAGGACACCACTTCACGAAGTTCTAAACAGCATATAATCGTCGTTCTGTTAAAGCTCCGCCAACAAAACAGATGCGTGGTCAACAGGTAGTTGCGTAAGAGCACTCTCAGGATACAATTTACACAGAGCATTAACGTTAAAATATTCTGTCAAAATATTCACAACACCACACATCTTACAGACTTTTAATACATTTAAGGTGCCATAAATAATTAGGATTACAACTTTGATGATTTCCATTCTATCAGAGTACACTCCCAAGAGTGTGAGAGCCTTATTGGATTGTAGTGGTTACCATGCTAGCCTCTAGTTCCCGAGGTCGCGGCTTCAAACCCAACGGAGTGTGATGGATTTTATCGGGCATAAAAATCCTTAGCATGGCTTCTTACGGAAGGGAAGTAAAGCCGGTGGTCTCGTGTCCTAGATTTATGGCACTTAAAAGAACCTCAAGCCTGATAAAGAGGCCTCTGAGCAAAATTACCGGTCTTTCACTCCAATATAGAATGGGGCGCTAAGGACCAGAGCAGTTAAAGGGCGTTCATAAATAAAACTCAATTTAATTTAATGTTAGCCCTACTGAAGAATACAAAATAGCTCAAATAGATTTTGTAATATTTGTAAGAATGAATGATTCTTAGAATGTTCTAGAAATTTCTTCGCTGTTATTACAATGTTCCTTATGCACTTGATGGGGGTTTTTGAATGCTGTCTCCGTCTTTCTTCGAATATTTCGTAATTAATTCAACAGCAAGAACTTAACTTCAAGGGCATATGAGAAGCAGTGCATGAACCTAAAACTATTCAGTGACTGCAATATCTTTTGAAAATATTTAATTTTTTCCACAAAATTTGAAAATGTTCGTTGAAGGTGCCAAATACTAGGCCCATTTATTGAACTCATAACAGTAAATATAACAGAAGTGTGTCTATAACTAGAAATGAATTGCTTTTTCATACATTTTAGTTGAATATACAAAATTTTGGTTTAGAAAACTTTAAATGTTCTAATATTGTCTTCTACTATGAACCTTATATTTTTCCTGTATTTATGTAGTGTCACACCATTTTCTCACTAGTTCTATTGCATTAACGAGCCAACAGTAATTGTTTACTATTCGGTTGACAACTTATCACCACAAAATTAACCTCTACGTCGTCATCACCTGACACCTCTTCACTGGATTCTTCCTTTTCTTGCGAAAATGTTCCTGACCCAGACGTTATCAGTCCTCTTTATAGTTCTGACCCAGGTTTGTTTTACCTTTGGTCTTTGCTTGATTTCTACGAGAGAATATTTGCATCTGTATCTTGCTTGTGGTGATATTTTCATCTTTAAATGGCTCATCTCAACGGCCAGGAAAATCATGATCTCTATTGAAAAACGTAATGCGACGGCTGGGATTAGAACCACAGATTTTCGGCTCTCGAAGCCGAAGTTCTTACCGCAGTTCTTACCGCTTGAGCTACCATGGTAGAAATCCTACGGCATTGAATCTTTTCATCCTCCCCGTAAACCTTCAAGGCGATACTAAAGATTAGAAACTAGGTGACTTACCCTACGTTGTACGGTAGTTTTTAAACTCCAATGGCGATTTAAATAATTTCATTTACCTCTTTCCGTTCTTTATTAAATTATTGCACAATGATCTAGGAAATTATTATGGTCAGTCTCCCCTTTATTCCTTAGAATTGCAATTTCGTACAGACTTTGCCTATTCGTAATAACGTGTGCAAACTCCCCTGATATTTACGCAGAAGAACGTGAAAGCCGCCGGACTTCCTTAACCTCCTTCCATCAGTCTTCCAAGTTCAGGAAATGGTACACAGCCTGTAAATGCCCTTTGGCGCTGAGAAAATTATTGATCAGAAAGGGCCAATAATTTTAAATAATCACAGAAGGTGAAATGAACCTTTGTACCTTTTCCTTGGTCCCATGGTTATGTAGTAACACAAAAGCTAACATCGTTTTCACATAGTACAGAAACCGTTAATATATACAACGGAATTGAGTTGAAGCTGGTAAATATGAAGATTCGCCACTCACCAAGTTAACCGCTTTGGAAAAAACGCATAGTCTGCTGTCATTTTTTAATTATGGAAATATCGGTTGACTGGCTTCAAATGTTAGTTGGACGCAGCTTTCTCCTTTTATGCAATTATTTAACATACCCTGCTAACGAAGTTGATTAGGTACTGCATACAAAGGAAATAAAGCAAGCATTTCTTATATGAGTGTTATTAAAATATTTTGACATTGGTATCGCATTCGTATTGTACCGTTATTCTGTTTTGTTTTTCTGTATCATTGTGACCATGCATACAATTATATTGCTTGGAATGAAATATTCTGTTGACTAACAACTACTATTTTCTACTCCATAGCATTCTCAACTAAAAGTTCAAGACTTCTTTGGAGTTATGTATTTTTATAATTCCAATGTGTTCGTATTTTAGTACATAGACTTTGTAAATCCCTCTCGCTCTTTTAGTAAATCCTGAATTAAAATTGGAAGGTGTTTTAACCCCATGTCCGCCAGAAAGAATAGCACTTTCCAATTGTGAAAGAATTAACAATATCGGCTGATGTTTTATGGATTATCCTACATAGATACGCGCATACATACATACATACATACATACATACATACATACATACATACATACATACAAATTTTCTCTCGATATAATATTAATACAGATTTACTTCATGATACAATATTGCAAATACTTTGAATTTCCTGACTTTATAGTTAACCCATTAAGGTTATTTTGTGCTTATTCAAAGCTCGTAAACCCTATTATTACGTTTATAGCAAACACAAACGTCTGTATGAGAACACGAATAATTAGTGCTCTCATATTTGAGAATCGCTAGTATGTCACAATAGGGGAATCTAGAACCCGCTCATAGGACAATTTATGCTGCGATATATTTTTTTTTCGTTGACAAGTTAGTATACTTTTATTATACAAATAACATATAATTAAAAAATTAAAAAACAACAACATAAAATTGCTTTAAACAATTTCAGGCTTAATGACTCCTCTTAAAAACTTGGCGATAGTATAATAATAATAATAATAATAATAATAATAATAATAATAATAATAATAATAATAATAATAAAGGAGTGAACTCAAACAGGCTCGCAAAACAAATAATGGAATTCTACGAAAATAGAAGAAAATCAGAAGTAGATGCTATGAAGTGGATTGGTGAAGTAAAAATTATTTAAAATTGGCAGGAATTACCCAAAAATATCTTAAACAGAGATATATTTAGAATCAAGGTGCATAAGTGGAAGTTGACCAAGAGGACAAATCGAAGAAAAAACTGGAACAACATAGACAGACGAGAAAAAGAAAACCCAGAGTCAAAGATTCAAAGGAAAACAAAGAAAGTCTTTAAATTACTCATTCGCAATATAATAATAATAATAATAATAATAATAATAATAATAATAACCCCGTGACGCTACAGCCCATGAAGGGCCTTGACCTAAAAAAACGACTACCGGCCTCACGCCCACATACGCATGGCAGAGGTGGGCGATTCATCCAACCGATACGGGGGAGCTGATGCGGCCAGCACCACGCATCCCCCATTGGCAATAGTATAGCCATCCTCAATTTAATGACAGCTTTAATGAGAGGATATTTTTTTCTCCAGCTTCCGCCGAAATTCAGCAACACACCCAGATAGTTAGAAATTTAATGTTAGAATTGTCATCATTAGTGTCTTTACCTTATATATTTCTATTGCATTCTGTATTCAGTGTAAGAGACGCTTAAAGATTTGTTCCAACTTGTTAAACAGTTTTCGAACATGAAGCATTTATTTTAGACACTAAGCAATTGGAGTAAAATTTAGTACATAACGAACGATGCAGTTCAAATGGCCTTACGATTAAAATAGCTTGGTCTACCGGTGGGGTCTCTGAGTGCAAGGCCAGTTATAACGGGAGCGGAGCAAACAATCCAAACAATATAGGATTGTTAAAGAGGTGCCTTCATAACTGCTTTGGAAAGTATAAAAGTATTGAAGGGTTTCCCCACGCCCTTATGTTTGCATTTGCCGAAGGTAAACGGCAAGTCCTGCTCAAGAGGAGAGAAGGGAACTGAAGATAAAATCAATGCCGCTTGCTGGCTAGTCTACACCAGGCTGTTGCCTTTACTTTAATACTCATTTAGCATCTTAAAGCACGGCTGTAATTCATAACCATTTCTGCTGAAATTCGTAACTGTTTTCGGTGAATTCTAAATTACACCTGGGTGCCTAGAGAAGAAAAAGTGCACAAAAAACACCTACTGAACCCTCTAGTTTGGTTGTATAAAGTTGTCTAAGGTTTCTAGAGGATCCCAATATCCGGTTGTTTTGTCATTTTGTTTCGAAGCCTCTAGAGTATCCAAATTTCTCGATTTTACTTTCTCTTACCTATAATAAGAGGAAGCATTGCACTTCACCAAAAAATTCAATACCGAGATTTCACCGGAAATGAACGTTTTGTGGCTACCTAAATCCAAAAAAGGCATTTTTAGAAAAGGGTCTGTGTCTGCCTGTGAACATTTGGCTCGAGAACGAAAAGTGGATTGAATATGAAACTTCATATTCAAGTTCACCGTCCTCCAAGGATGCGACACGAAGATTTTCAAGAAAATCCCCCGCCCCAAACTACCCTTTACATGGAAAATTTTTCATTATTTTTTATTTTCTCATAAGCGGCTTTAAGGATTTTGATTAAAATATATGTACGATAAATAAAATGTATACCTATCTTGAATTTTCTGGAAATAGCCTCTGACGTCCTCTTCATTCTGAACGCCTTTTGTATAATTGGTACACCCTAAGAGATAGGCAAAATCGTATTACACAAAACTATAGGTCTCGTTAAAGCGCACAATTCATGTCAAATACAATTTTGTGGCGTTAACCATTTCGGAAATATTTAAATTTTCTCAATTGTTAAGTCGCTGTGCTGTTTCTCTCTCTCTCTCTCTCTCTCTCTCTCTCTCTCTCGTAATTATGTATGGAACAGTGAATTTCAAAGTCATCACAAACTTTTTACTTTCTCTGCTGCTTACCTATAGGAAATAGAGGAAATATTGCATTCCACCCAAAAATTTGATACTGAGATTTCACATGAAGTACACCTTTTGAGACTCCCTGAATAAAAAAGAAGCAGCTTTAAAGAAAGGTCTGTGTGTGTGTGTGCGTGTGTGTGTGTGTGTGTGTGTGTGTGTGTGTGAACAGTATAACTCTAAAAGGAAAAGTCGGTTAAATACCAAACTTAGTACTTAAGTTTAGTATCTTCCATGAGGATGCGACACGAAGCTTTTCAAGAATTTCGAAAAGTTTGATTTTCTCGAAAATGGCTCTAACGATTGTGACTAAAATACCATATGTTTAAGATGTTTTCAAGGCAAATGAAATACATAACTTGAACTTTCTGGGAATAGCCTCTGAGGTCCTCTTCATTCTGAATGACTTTTGTATAATAGTTAAACAGTAAGAGAAAGAATCATACTACACAAAAAAATGTACGTCTCATTAAAGCACACTATTTCTGTCATACATTTTTTGTGGAGTTCATTATTTCCGAGATGTTTCTTGTTATTCGTTTGAGTTTTCAAATTATTATGCTTTTCTCAACTGGGAAGTCGCCATTCGTATGGAATTCCAAAGGCATCACACATGCGACCCATTCTTAAAATATTTTACTATCCCTTAAGCCTACTGTATGTCCTTACTTCCCTTGTAACTAATGGAAATATGTGGTAATAAAACCATTTCTGCAAATTTTTACTTGGATTAGCATGACGTAGATAGAAGAATAAGATTTCGTAAGAATAGTTTCTTGAAGAATTGGTAGAGAAGCTCATGTGAACGGATCGTTATAGCCTACTGTATTCCTCTTGTACCTACAATTGTTGTAAGAAAGTTTATCTCAATTAACATGAAGCAGTCAGAATAAGCTTTTGTAAGAATATTTTGTAGAAGAGTGGTAAAAGTCATGTGAATGCAACACAGATATGTAATATTTTGTCCCGAAGATTCGTCAGTATCCAAATGTTTCGTTTTTCATCCAAGGAATAGATAAATCACTGATACTGTCTATTTTATGGGTTGACTGCATTTAAACCGCATAGACTGGCAGCTTGCACCTGTGAGTGAGTGCTAGAGAGTTCTTAGAACATTATTGTACGCACGTTGTCCTCGCTAACGACCGGCAAGCTGCTGGGACGTTCCTTGTGAGCTAAAATTCGTGTTACCGTTGCTCTATATCACTCAGTGATACTCAAAAATCGCAGCGCTGAGTCATATTATGTAAGTTTATTTCTAGAGGCGATACAGCCAATGTCAAAAAGAGTAAGAAAGGGATACGTTCCTCTTGTTACGATGAAGAGCACAAATCTTTGTTCGATTACGTTACGTCTTGCAGTAGCCTAAAGCCATACCATTCGTTAACGAGGATAGTGAGTTTATAATAACACAATTTTAGCTGAGAATGCCATGGAGTAAACAATAGTTGTTACTCCACAGAATATGCATGTAAAATAAGACAAACGCCGCGGATATTTCACTCCAAGCAATATACACTATGTGATCAAAAGTATCCGGACACCCCCACAAATATACGTTTTTCATCTTAGGTACATTGTGCTGCCACCTACTGCCTAGTATTCATTATCCGCGACCTCAGTAGTCATTAGACATCGTGTAACAGCAGAATGGGACGCTCCGTTGAACTCACGGACTTCGAACGTGGTCAGGTGATTGGGTGCCACTTGTGACAGAAGTCTGTACGCGAGATTTCCACACTCCTAAACATCTCTAGGTCTACTGTTTCTGATGTGATAGTGAAGTGGAAACGTGAAGAGACATGTACAGCACAAAAGCGTACAGCCGACCTCGTCTGTTAACTGACAGAGACCGCCGACATTTGAAGAGGGTCGTAAAGAGTAATAGGCAGACATCTATCCAGACCATCACACAGGAATTCCAAGCTGCATCAGGATCCACTCCAAGTACTATGACAGTTAGGCGTGAGGTGAGAAACCTTAGATTCCATGGTCGAGCGGCTGCTCATAAGCCACACATCACGCAGGAAAATGCCAAACGACGCCTCGCTTGGTGTAAGAGCGTCAACATTACACGATTGAACAGTGGCAAAACGTTGTGTGGAGTGACGAATCACGGTAAACAATGTGGCGATCCGATGGCAGGGTGTGGGTATGGTGAATACGCGGTGAACGTCATCTGCCAGCGTGTGTAGTGCCAACAGTGAAATTCGGAGGTGGTGGTGTTATGGTCTGGTCGTGTTTTCCAGGAGGGGGCTTGCACCCCTTGTTGTTGTGCGTGGTACGATCACAGCGCAGACCTACATTGAGATTTTAAGAGCCTTCTTGCTTCCCACTGTTGAAGAGCAATTCTGGGATGGCGATTGCATCTTTCAACACGATCGAGCACCTGTTCATACGGCACAGGCTGTGGCGGAGTGGTTACACGACAATAACATCCCTGTAATGGACTGGCCTGCACAGAGTTCTGACTTGAATCCTGTAGAACAGCTTTGGGATGTTTTGGAACGCCGACTTCGTGCCAGGCCTCACCGACCTACATCGATACCTCTCCTCAGTTCCGCACTCCGTGAAGAATGGGCTGCCATTCCCCAAGAAACCTTCCAGCACCTGATTGAAAGTATGCCTGCGAGAATGAACGCTGTCATCAAGGCTAAGGGTGGGCCAGCACCATATTGAGTTCCAGCATTACCGATGGAGGGCGCCACGAACTTGTACGTCATTTTCAGCCAGGTGTCCGGATACTTTTGATCACGTAGTGTATGTGTAGATGGCCACGATATAGAAACTAAGAGGCAGCAAAACAAATGCTATAACGCTACGATATGCTTGCGATACCAATGCCAAAATATTTAATTACCTCGTATAAGAAAGTTTTGCTTTTTATTTCCTTTGAATTATGTTGTAATCAAGTTCGTTAGCAGGGCATGTTAAATATTTGTATAAAGAGAGAAATATTGCTAACATTACAAATCAATATTTTGTAATTAATAATGGAAAAGAATATTTTTCTTGGTGATGGCAGATATTATTTTCCAGAGGTTAATTTGGTAGCCTGGAAGGTGGGGAATCTTCATATTCACCAGCTTCACTTCTATTTCGTTGCAGATGATAAAGGTTTATGTGTTGTGTGAAAACTATGTAGTTTTTGTGTTATTAAATAACCACGGGCGCAAATAAAAGGTACAATGGTTTAAGATTGTACCCATAATTATCTAAAACATTACTCTAGCATTCCGACCAATGGTAATTCCACCGCCAATAAGATACTTAAGGCTATGCTGTATTTCCAGAACATGAAAGACTGTCGGGGGGAGGTTAAGGAAGTCAGATGTTCCGCCGATATTTCACATTCTTTTTCGTGAATATCAGGCGATTCTCGTCCTTTATTAGATATAGTCTCAGTGTACGAAATTAAATTATAAGGAATGAAGGGGTGGATTCACCATGAAAATCTTTTGGATCATTGTACAATAATTTCATATGGAATGGAGGGAGGGCAATTAAATTAATTCATTCGTCATTCGAGTTTAAAAAGCTAACTGTCCAACGTCGGCTAAGCGGGCTAGTCATTTTAGTATGTTACCTTTCTGATCCTTAGTTTAGATTTAAGTAGTCTTTTCTTGTTGTTCAACAATCGTGCTAGTTTCTTTATTTCTTGTACTATTGTTTTTCTTCTGGAATTGCATTAGTCTATCCATACATGGTATAAAAACAAGTGTGTGTTCTCTACAAACATGCTGAAAGGTATTTTAGCCCGAATCACTGTTGTAGCTAATGTATGCCAACGCGTTGAACACTGCACGAAAAGGACGTTTCCAGCTGTGGGTGATAGATTAACTGATATCAGACGACCGTCTCGAAACCCCCATTTCTTGGGTGACAGTAGTTCCGATTCTTAATCTCTCTCTGTGATTCGGACAGAGATTTGTGAAATGAATATACATTGTAATACTCAACAAATAATTTTCAAGAAACAAAAGCACGCCATATCTATTGAATTTAACCACTGTTTCGTTTATTGAGTCATAACACACACTAGAAGTTTCCTTTGAGAGTTCATTTAGGTTCTTCCTGAAGTAATGCACCTGAAGTAGAAATATACCTCTTAGGAGGGTGAAACTGCGATCTGCCTACATTATCTGTCTGTAATTGTGTTAACAGTCACATAAACTGCCTGTATAATCCGGTACAGAATCTTTGAAGTCGCGCTTATTAAAACTCTACATAAAACATTACTGGATAAAATTTACAATAAATAGTACTATAAATAGAATACTATTTAATTAATTATTTAGTTCAACTTTTAAAGGAATGAATGTTTACATGTTTAACGTAAGACAGCCTTCCCTGTGTCGTCCATGTTACTTTTAAAGATTTGTAGTACACTTTAATAAATAATTATTAGAACTGTCTTCTTGAAATTTGTAGAGATTGCTTTTCAAGCTTTAATTTAAAGCAATATATGTTAGGTTTTTAAAAAAGATATTGGTTTTAAATATGATTATTAAATAAAATTACTTTTTTAAACATTCAAGATTAATGTTTTAATAAACTGTTTACAATTAAGCAAATTCCATTTATAGTTTCACTTATTTGGGTAATATTAGTAAGAAGTAAGACTATCGAGCATGTAACTTCATTAGTGCACAAATAATGTGTATCTGAATGTCAAAAAACTCAGAAAAACAGGATTTTATTGCAAAATGTTCCCATTTATATATTTAGAAGAATTCAGGTTCATACTTAGGGTTCTCAGTGTCTTCCCTGGTAATCTTGTGATTCCTCCTCAGCTGAGTTCAGAAATCTGTCTTTGCAGTTTAGAAAATATAAATATATAAAGAAAGTCTGTAAAATGGGGCATGTCTTACATAAACATTACATTAATTTATTAATATGCAAATTAAGAATCGTAATGCCTCTCAGAGAAATTGTGTTAGAACACAGCCACTTTAAAAGCTACAATAGCTTCTTAGGACCGATGTTAAATGTACTTTTAATCCTTGTTTGTTAACACGTTAAAATTTTAACATCATGTTAAAAGTCTTGTTTTTTATTAAGCTTTCATACCGAATTGTCAGCTAACATATTGTTAACGTAAAAGACAACTACGAACAACAGCTTTCGAGAAGGACGCGACCGAACTCAGTGTCTTCCTTGGTAATCTTGTGATTCCTCCTCAGCTGAGTTCAGAAATCTGTCTTTGCAGTTTAGAAAATATAAATATATAAAAAGAAAGTCTGTAAAATGGGGCATGTCCTACATAAACATTACATTAATTTATTAATATGCAAATTAAGAATCGTAATGCCTCTCAGAGAAATTGTGTTAGGACACAGCCACTTTAAAAGCTACAATAGTTTCTTAGGACCGATGTTAAATGTTCTTTTAATCCTTGTTTGTTAACACGTTAAAATTTTAACATCATGTTAAAAGTCTTGTTTTTTATTAAGCTTTCATACCGAATCGTCAGCTACTACGAACAACAGCTTTCCAGAAGGACGCGACCGAACTACACGGCTTTCGCACGCGCTCCGATGCGCTTTTGTCTGTGCATCGCAGGGCGCTCTGTTTTAGCAGTTGACAACTAGTTATGTTTATAGCTGTCTTACCTGGCATTGCATTGGTACATCCTATAAGTCGGAGTTGAAAATAAGAATAAGGATGATTTTTTAAAGTCGTAAGTACTATGTAATTTGTACTTGTAAGTCGTAAATGTCCAAAGTTTTGTCCAGATTGGTCAAATACTGACAATTTGTACATACGTGGTTGAAAAATATGAGTATGGGTAGTTTTTTTAAATAATTTGGCATCCTATAATTTTCGTCATGTTCTATAGTTCAAGTACACAAATTGCACACAATCAAGTGCCCTGGTTGACCAAACACTATAGTTTTATCTATAAGGAGCTGAAAATAAAGTAAGAGTAGCGTCTAAAAATGTTGAGTACTATATAATTCAAAATAAGGACTATGTGATTTTTGGAAGTTGTAACGTAACCTTTTACTTTTGCCAAATCCTATAGTGTAATTAATTGCGAAAATGTTGGCATTATGATTTAAACAGTGCAGATTTAAACATAAGGGGTTAAAAATATGGTTGGGGTAGGGTTTTTTTAGAGTTGTAAGGTAGCTTACAATTTTATTTGGGACCTATAGTGCAAAGTTTCATCTAAATAGTTCAAAGAACGTTGACTTGTATGTTAGGGGTTGAAAATAGGAATTAAATGAGGGTAGCTTATCATTTTTGTCAGCTCCTAGAATCAAAATGTACCCGGTTTTGTCAAAATCATACCAAACGCTGCAATGAAATATGAAATAAATGTGGTGATATGAACGATATATAACATTCCGTAAAGTAGCTCAATTTAAAAATATTTTAAGACTTCCCATTTACACCCTCATGCTCGAAGTCATTAAAATTTTTTTATAATCTGCCATATTTGCAATAAAGTGCCAAATGGAGCCTCTGATAACCATATTCAGTGAAACAGGTCATGGCGGCATGAACATGAAAAAGAAACCACTAACTCCCCAGTTTTCAAAAATTTTGGAAGCATTATAGAGCCTGTGACCATCTGGAATAATAGGGTTTTTCAATGGTGAAAGTATTATCAAAATCGGTTGAATGATTTCTGAGATTAACCTTTACGCGCACACTCACATATATATTTTTTATCTTTATAATATTAGAATAGATTATTTCCATGTGATTTTCCTGATTTTTAGGATTCGAATCGCGATGTTAGCTAAAAAATCTAGCTGCGGAAGGACTAATGTTCCACCCTTCAAAAATGCGTTAAATATATATATATATATAGAACTGGTTACTAAGTATAGAGGAATTATCGAGTGCAAGAAAAGCCGATGGACTTAAAGGAAAAGGATGCATCCTGAGAGAAAGTTCACGAGGAATTTAATAGCAATACGTTAATTTTCCTAGATACAGTAAGGCACTGCGGGAAATTTGTGCTAACATAAAACGCTAGTTGTGAAGTCGTTTAAATGGTTTAAAACTCACTACATTGAAACTAAAACGGATGAAAGCGTGTTATCACCGATAAAAGATCAAGGAGGCCCCAACAAAAATACTGTAGACTGCCTCTATGGCGGAGTGGTCAGCGTTCTAGTTTCTTGTCTACGATTCACGGTTGGTGCGGGGAATGTTTCTTTGCCAAGAGTTATCCCCTATCCTCCGTAGAGTCTGGTAGCACGAATACGGGAGTGAATGTTAGTGTCTTCAATGGAAAAGTTAATAATGAAAAAAATCAACCTTAAGGTAACCTAGAGCTCAGAAGTAAAATGCTATCATTTGAGTTGTTTCTCAAGTCAAAACCCCAATATAACCAGAGGGGTTAAAAGAGGCTATACAAATTAAATAATAATAATAATAATAATAATAATAATAAAAGTATTTTGTTCATACTATCAGAAATTTCTTGTATTTTCGTCTCCAAACCAATACGGGAAATTGAGTTTTTCCGTAAATTTACTTTCCGTACTCCAACACCAACCTTTTACTAGTCCCTTCAACTGTTTAATCAACAACTTAACTGAATCAAATGACTACATCCATGTCAAACTAGTGTGCAGTATAATATTTAAGCAACATATAAAGTATTTCGATATAGTATGAAACAAAATATTGTACGTGACTGCAGGAAAGTGCTTTTTTTCAGGACTCGTTTCGATTTTGCTTCGGCCGTAAACATCTTATTCGTCTTGAAATAATCATTTCCCTATGCAGTTACATAAATAACTATTTTGCTTCTTTACGACATTTCGGAAACCTTCCAGATAAACCCACATTAAATATCGGAGTAATTAACACTTGTAGCGTAGGAGAAATAGGCATGCTTATGGTTATGTTCCCATGGATGATAGTATTTTAACCTCGTATTCCCTCTATAGTCCTACTTATCACCGCTTTGGACAGTCTCTCCAAATACAGCGTCAACAGCCTGTTTATGGCATCCATTTTCCAAATTCTAACATTTGTTAAACGCTTTAGCATGAGGATAAAACGATACTAACACGAAGTTTAACACAGAGTTACAGCTAGTATTGTTCGGGGAAACAGAACTTGAACTTGCGTTAACTTCAGTGTTAAATCATTCAACATTGTGTTAAACTTTAACATCGGTTGGTGAATTCGGCCCTTAATATTTCATTGCGAAGAGACAGAGGAGCATCACCTGAGCGAAACTGCAGTGCATCTGCACGAGGATATTTACCTCATTTCCAGCAGTCATTCGGGAAGACAACTTTACCAACTGAACTCTCTGTTACCGTTGATAGAAAGCAAACACTGGTTAAAAAGTCAGAGAAGGGGAATCGGTTTCAGTGCCTTCCAATCTTGAAAGCCGCCTACACGTTTACCCTCTGCACCGTTTCGTGATGGTTTAGTTCTGCGTGCCGCAACTTTAAACAAAATCCGCTTCCAATTGTTAACGTTTTAAACACCTTCGAAAGCCAATTACATTTCTTGATTCACGCCTAAGTATTGAAGGCATTTACAGGGTTTCACGGCAGTACTTGAAGTCCTACAGGTGTCAGCGAGATAAACAACGTTCATACGCTCTGCGCTAAACTCTTGCGTAATACTTTCTCAGTAGGTTCCTAAAAGGTTACATTGGTCAAGATCAAAGGGTTCTTATTTATTTATTTGTTTTTGTGGAGTTAAATACTTCTCTTCCACACCACCAAAAGTACAAATAACATACGACAGAATATAATGAAAAGTAGTGTAAACCAATAGTGCCATAAAATATCACAATGCAGAAAAAAACCATAAATATTAAAAATGCATTAAAATATGGCATTCCTGAAAAATCACATGACTTTATCAATGAAAAATTTATACACATTCATTGTATGTTGTAGCGCTCATGTAAAAAGTGATTCTTTTATCTATGTTACGTTATTCGCGATATATTACTTTCTCTATTACGTATAGTAACTAAGAGAATTATTGTATTCCACCCACAAATTTTATGTCGATATTTCACCGGAAATATACGTTTTGAGGTCCCCTGAACCTCAAAAAGCATTTTTAGAAAAAGGTGCGCGCGCGTGTCTGTCTGTGAACGGCATAACTCGGAAACGAAAAGTCGGATAAATACCAAACTTGGTATTTAAGTTCAATATTTCCAAGTATAGACACAACGTTTTTCAGGAAAATCGCCCACCCCAACTACCTTTAAATGTTAGAAAAATTTATTCTAAATAATGGCTATCGATTTTTATTAAAATGTCATAGATATGTTAAAGATATTTACATGTTAATTAAATATGATTATCTGGATTTTTCTGGGAAAAGCTTGTGAAGTTCCCTTCATTCGGGAGGAAACCGATATAATCTTGCATAACTGGTAAGCGTTAATAGCTACACGAAAACGTACTACACAATAAATGCAGATCTTTTTAAAACACGCAATTTATTTCAATAAAATTGTTGTGGTGTCAGCCATTTCCGAGATATCTGTTATTAATGGCTCAAATTGTTCATTCAATACTCCAGTCATTCTTTCACGATTTGATGATTTTCAGTCCCGACGATTTTCAGTCGTTTCTCGCGATGTCATGGAAAAAGTATGGAATTTTAAAGCCAGCGCTATAGCGTTCAGTTCTAAAACATTTGACTCGCTATTTCCTTTGTATCTATAACGAAATGCGTAATGCAGCTATTTCTGCAAATGTTTATTTGGATTAAAATGAAGCAGATAGTAAACAAATCTGATGTGTTGCACTTTCTCTGCTCTTATACAAACTATTTCATAAACGCTTATTCTCCATCTACTTCATGTTAATCGAGATAAACATTTACAGAGTAATAAACTTTCATAAGAATAATGTTCATACCCACTAATAAATGACAGAAGGTAGAGAAGGTCATGTGAATGTAACACATCAGATTTTTACTTTCTTTGCCACGTATAGTAAGTAGGGAAAGTATTGCATTCCCTCCAAAAATCCGAGATTTCATCGTAAATACATGTTTTGAGGCTTCCTGAATCCAAATAAATCATTTTTGGAAATATGTCCGTGTATGTCTGTGAACACAATAACTCAAAAACGAAAAGTCGGATAAATAGCGAACTTCGTATTTGGGTTTAATGTCTTCTAAAGATGCAACAGAAGATTTTCAAGAAAATTCCCCCACGCCAAACTACCATTTACATGGAATATTTTTCGAAATTTTTTATTTTCTCAAAAATTATACAATATGTTTAAGATACTTTTATGGCAAATGAAATGTATATCTTGAATTTTCTGGGAATTTTTCCAAAAGTCCTTCATTCTGAATGAATTTGCATAACTGGTAAACCGCAAGAGTTAGACAAAATAGTACTACACAAAAACTGAGATCTCGTTAAAACACACAATTTATGTCATATACTCTTTTTTTGTCCAGTGAACTATTTTCGAGATATTCCTTGTTATTTGTTTGAATTTTCCAATACTTGTACTTTTTCTCCAGTGGGAACTCGTTATTCGTTCTTTTTTTCTATCGCTTAAAGCCTACTGTATTTCCATATTCCCTTTGCCCTACGAGAAAATTATAAATAAGATAATTTCTGCAAATGTTTATCTTAATTGACATGAAGTAGATGGAGAATAAGCATTTGTAAAAATAGTTTCTACAAGAGTAAAGAAAGTCATGTGAGTGCAACACATCGGGTTTGTTTTGCTTAAGAATGATTTCAAATTAAGAAAGACGTGCTTAGTTACAGGATAAGGAAACATTATTCAAATGTTCATTCGCGGGAACAAGCTCTCGCAATGGAAAGGAAAGAAAGCAGGAGGGAATAAGTAGAAATCGCGAACTTTCGTGCATGTCCATTAGATGGCGCTCAGAATGGAATAGTTCAAAACCGGTTAACACTAGGAAGAAGTTCAATAAGTGTATTTTAATGATCTTTACTTTTTTGCTGTAGCAAGTTTTGTTTATCTTTTAAGATTTCCTTGTAAATCAAAATTGTACAAAATGCAATCAGATAAAGAGACCTTCATAGGTTATTCCCAGAAAATTTGAGATACGCATTTTATCATGTGATACCTTAAATATGTAGTATTTTAATAAAAATTCGTAAGAGTCGTTTTGTAGAAAATAATATCGAACATTTTCCCATGTAAGGGGGTTTTGGGTGGGATGGTGTCGCATCTTTGGATAAAAATAATAATAACCTCGTGGCGCTACAACCCATGAAGCGTTAGACCTGCCAACCCGATTGCCGCCTCACATCCGCGTACGTATTACAGAGGTCGGCGATCATCCAACCGATAACGGGAGGTGATGTGGCCAGCATCACGCATCCCCCCAGCTAGAATGTTGGCCTCCATGGCCGAGATCGCTGCCTATCGCAGCTCGTAACTTTCCTCACGATGCTGTGTGGGGACCGGGACTTAAAATCCGCATCCCCATAGATGGGATCGAAACCGGCCGCATACCGTGACCAGGAACCACAGCTCCACGCTCTAGTCCACAGCGCCAGGGCACAGGACTATTTATCCGACTGTTCGTTTTTGAGTTATGTTGTTCACACACACACACACACACACACACACACCCACACATACCAAGGAGAGAGAGAGAGAGAGAGATGCGCACCTTTTTTTCTAAAAATACTTAAAGTCCTTTTTTAGGATTCAGGGGACCTCAAAACATTTATTTTCGGTGAAATCTCAGTGCTGACTTTTTGGGTGGAATGCAATACTTCCTTTGCATACTTTGTGCTTCGTAAATAGAGAAAGTAAAACTGCAGAATTCACTCGGTACAGCATCAACAAAGAAAGCCGAATATTCATGGTTCGAGTTCCAAGTTTTTGAAAACTGCGATTCAATTTTGCAACCTTAACCTACACACGATCAGTCTGAACAGCAATTAAGAGTAACATTTTGTAGCATGTTTCCCATTGCTTAATTTAAGTGATAAAATTATTCATATTTGAAATACGCACAAGGAATAAACAAACGTATAGAAGGAGTGGTTCTCCATATTTCTCTAAGTTAACGCTACAGATATTTGCACATATTTACCTACTATCAGTTTATTTTGTTTACCTAAGCGAGCTGGCTCAGGTGGAAAATTTGAAACTCGCATTCAATATTCCAGGGCGCCATTTTTCCGCGGTGTTTTTTCTTTCTTTTCCGGTCGCAATGTGAATGATGGGTTGAAACATTTGCTTTAGTTTTCCTGTCATTCGTTTCTTTATATCACCTCCTCCTTCACCATCACCTCTGCTTTTAACTGATCACCCACACAGAACGTGCTGTGATCCAGTGGTCGCTTGCTCCTCGCCAAGTGTCGGTTCCAAAGCTTTTAAGTACATAACGGTTTGTACTAGGAAAAGAAAGAACGTACGTATATAGAGTGGCAGTCAGAATAAAACCGCTATCCGTTACTTGCTTTGGTTGCTTTTTAGTCGCTTAAAACATGTTTAAAATTAAACATTAATCATACCTGGCAATTATTATCTAATTATAAAAATCGGATTAACGCATTTCTTCACTCTCCTTCACGGCTACAGCAAAGAAAAATAATTAAAGCAGATGTAAGAATTTTAGCTCTAAAATTAATTTTTTGCTCCAAATGCTAATTACTAGAGTTGTATTAACACTATAAACTGCCGACATAGAAAATAATTACAGTTTACTAATAGTAAAAACAAATACTTGTATGCTGAACTCACCTGTAAGCATATTTGAATTTCCAAAACTAGAATCCTAAACATTCCCATAAAAACACGTGGAGTGCCATCATCATCATCATCATCATCGGGTCTTTCTTCTTACCATGCTAGCTTCTAGTTCCCAAGGTCGCGTGTTCAAATCCGGCGGAAGGCGATGGATTTTTTCGGGCGTAAAAATTCTTAGCATGGTTCCTTCGGAAGGGAAGTAAAGCGGCGGTACCATGTGGTAGATTTACGGCACGGAGAACCTCAAGCCTGATAAAAGAGGCCTCTGAACAAAATTTCCGGTCTTTCACGTCCGATATAGTATGGGACGCTAAGGACCACAGCAGATAAAGAGCGTCCATGAATAAAACTCAATTTAATTTTGGATTTTTCTTCCCAAATGGTATACAAATATTCACTTTTATGACCTGCTATATTTCATAGACCTACGTAATATCCTGGGGTGGGTTATTTATCAGTTTAAGACAGAAACTGATAAACATACTACGCACTGTCACGGATGACAAAGGCAAGATTCTGCATAGGACCGTAAAAGGGTCTGTCTATCCGTCTGCATTGCTGTAAAGTTAAATGAATGTCTTAGCGTCCAACCGTTTATACAAATATAACACAGAGAGCGTAACTTAATCGTATCACTCCTTTCTTTAATGTATGAAAACGTCAGAGAAGCACTTTTTATTTACTTTATTTCTCGATGTTTTAGAATGTTGGTTCAATAACGAGCTATGTCAGCTGTATATGACGAGGGTACACCATTGCTGCCGTTCTGCTTTCAAAGGCAACGCATTCTTTTCTTCTTTTCCTTCTTCTTGTTTTATTCCTTTACGAAAAGGACGTAAACAGAGAGAAGTGACGCAGTTAAATTAATGGAATTAAGTCAACTGTCTCTTCTTTTCTATTCATGTTCTAAAATATTATGTTTCCTACTAGCAGTGATTCAGTATATAATCTTATGCTCCTCTGATGCTGGAGTTATCAATAATATTTTTTACATTCCACAGAATCCCCGACAATCGCAAAAATTACCGAAAGTCTGATTAGCAGGATCATAAAACAATATTAATTCTTTGAAACTTAAAAATAACAATCTTGAAGCTCCATTTTTTACCCGCTGTAATTGTCCGCAGAATAAGGTTAGTATGAGACGCAAACACTAATTTGATACTTTAAAACGATGAACAGCACTGTCTTGGATTAAGCTACATTACATCTAAGCAAGATCTTATGGCCGATATCTTACTGAACGAGGTGGCACTGTAACATGTGCGACCCGCATTCAGGAGTTCGATCCCAGTGAAACCTACTCTGACCCAAGGGTTTTTCGTGCTTTCTCTGGGTAGGCAGGCGAATGCTGGAGTGGTTTTATTTTACCAGGAACTTTCCTGTCCCTCATTTCCTGTACCCATCATTTCCTTCGTTGTCATCTGTTTCAGGGTTGTAGGACCAGACGACGGTGTTCAGCGGGTTGCGGCTGGATGATGGATGTGCCTTTGTAAAGTTTTGTTCCCTGGCGTCGGTCGGGACCCACTTCCGATGTGGGCTCCATCACGGGGAACTGCCAGGAGCTAGGGGATGGTAGGTGGGGTCGGACATCGTCATATGCGTTCTATCTGGAAACGTTAGGAACGCCGCCCATGCTTGTGCCCATCGTCATCCGGATCTGCTCGCCCTTTGGGTCTCTCCCTTCATCCCTCCCTCCCAGGGGTCACGTCAAAAGCAAAAAGGGCCGTTGCGGCCTACTTGCGGTCCTCTGAACCGTTTTGGGGGCACCTCCGTGATATATATGTACCTTTATCTTTATGACCGATGTCTTCCTATAAAGATCTATGTGCCCGTTCGTAGGTACATCCACAAATGAAATAATTCACGAATAACTGCACATATAAAGTTGAGATTTTATGTGTAATTGTGAGTAAAATTTGTTGACACGTTTCAAATTTGGTTGAAAGCGGTGCAAAATTAAGAGCAGTTTATATCAAGATCCGCATAAATAATAAACAACCGACCGCAACACGTACGGAGTTAAAATATTGTACACAGTTTGAAGTAAATTTATCCAAGCATACCAGAGTTGGTTTTAATTGGTGCACAATGAAATGTCGTTTATGTAGATATACTCCTAAAGTTTTATTTTAAGCATGATTTACCAAAATATACATAATTACCAACACTACCGCATTATTTCTGCTATAGAATGAACACACACAAAATGTAACGCTAAGAGTGTATTTCCGGATTTGCCCCGTTAATCTGTAAACACGCAGCCTCTTGTGGTAAAAAACCTTTGATTTGATTATCCTTCTGTAAATCATCAAACATCAAAAATAAAATGCAAAGAATGTTTCCATTATTACCAAAGGTGTATTATTTACCTAAATGATATTCTGATATAAAGGAGGGGGGCACCTCGCGCTGCGAGCAGTTTGATTTATTGTGGCTACATCCCCGGGAGGCATGGATGAGGTGTAGGAGCCGTAGGAGGTCGCAGGTCCGCAGGCAGACAGGTCCACAGAGACGCGCAGAAATCCCTAATATTTCCGCGCACCAGAAGAGGCGAAGAATCCCGAGAGAAGGCGACGAAGCGACCCTAACGGGCGGAACAACGCACCCTGGAGTCCACGGGGAGAAACCTTTACAATGTGGAAGACGCTACACCATCTGTCCGACACCGCCAGCACCGCAGGACCCGAAGACTCGCCTGAAACGTGAAAGCGAGAGATGAAATGAGAGGAAATGGAAAGGAGAAAATAGTGGTAGAATACACCACCCCGGCATTCGCCTTAGGTGACCAGAGGGAAACCACGAAAAACCCATAGTCAGAGTGAGCGGTCACCGAGAATCAAACCCGAGACCACCCGAATGCGGGCCACAAACATTGTCGCTTGAGCCATCCCGCTCGGTCATTGCTGACCTACGAAACATATCTTTGCTTATTTGTGCAATGTTTTGCTCTCAAATCAAATGTAATTTCCATTCTCAAAGTTCATTTGGCAATCAAATTATTCTTTCGCTGTTACTGTATTATGCACTTCTTACATTTTTTGTAAGTTATCAAGGAATGATCCAAGTGTTACAACTTGTTTCTTGTTGGGTTTAAAAAGAACTTCTCACGTATTAGCTTCTAGTTCCCATTTGGGTAGTTCCGTACAAATGGCACTAATGATCTTGACTTTTCACCAATAAGTATCATCGCGCCTCATGGGGTTTATTTAAGTGCAATTAAACAATTCTGGTAATCTCACAAAAATACTGACTGTGTGAACTCTTGATATAATCGGGTACATGTAACTAGCACTAACTACTACGTTAGATTCCAGTAGCTTCAAATTCATTTACCTGTGCCTCGAGCTGGAGACTGCTTCCTAACTAATTCTGTCATGTAAGTATCCTCGGAACAATTCATAAAAAACAGTAGCGTTGTGCAGCCAAGCGTAAGACTTCACACATCGCACCCACTACCACAAAAACGTCAGTATAACAGTATGTGCTTGTCAGTTTGTCACTTTCTTTACACGGAATTGTTTGATATCTGCTTATCCAAAAACTTCCTGGAAGGTTTCTCTCAAAAGTTAATTGTCTTTTGGAACAAAAGATAGATTCCAAAGAATAAGGATTTTTACTTGTGCCACTCTCATAATTTTTACCACATTTGCAGCACTGCAGTTGTATGTTATTGTAGCTGAATAAAAGAATCTGTATTGAAATGCTTCCTTAGTTTCCTGTCACGCCGTTTGCGTACAGGGACACCCTACGGTGCTTTCTGTGATCAGGTGAATTTTTACACTAAGTGATTTCGCGCATGGTGGGAGGTGATCAGCCCTCCGGTCATAGGTAGCGCCAAGAGAGAGAAACAGGACTCTTGAGGACGTGAGATGGGACTTTACCTTTCAAGATTTGAGGTTCTTTTACGCTTACATACACATTGCGTGGGACCAAATGTTTCACTTCACTTTCCAAGGGAGCCATGCTAAGGATTTATAACGTGTATCTCTTGATTTCATGCTTAATTCAGGTATCTTCTAAGGATGCAAGGCAAAGATTTTCAAGTATAACCCTTTGCAAGTAAAACTGTTCCTTAATTTTTAATCTGAAAAATGTTTCCAAGGAGTTTGATTAAGCATCATATTTTGGGGAATGACGAGGAAAATTCATATCTTGAACTTTTTGTACACGTCCTACTAAGTTCTCTTTGAATTTTATATAATTGAAAATCACAAAAGTTAAACAGCAACTTACTACAGGAAAAATGTAGATAAGTTTTAAAATATATAAACACTTTAGGTTTAGCTATTTTCAATTGTTAATTTGAATTTTTCAATATTTTATGTTTTTTTTCCTTTTTTTTTGAAATTTCATTTGACCGTTCTTCTGTAATTCGTGAGTTCGTGCGAAGTGATACTCAACTTAGCATATACTGATCTGCTTTTTAAACAGTTGACTGTTTGACTGTTTTATCAGCCATCTGCGTGCTCCTCTGCACCTGCAACAAAATGTGTATTGAAACCCTTTCTGAGAATATTTGTCATGGTAAACATGAAGCAACAAGTTGTTAACGAGTAATACCCACTGAAAGTAGTTAAAGAAAGTCGTGTGAGAATAGCACATTTTTCTAAATTTCAGTCTACAATTTTTGTTTCAATCACACATAAAGTTAGCTATTATTTATTATTGTGAACTTTTAAACCCACCAATTTGCTCTACGTTATTCTTCAAGCGTTTTGAAGAAAAATATTTGTAATAATCGTGACGGAAATGGGAATTCCAGAGCTTGTAATACGAAATGTCAACTGGGAGAGGTTTTGGGAACCAAATTCGTCATGCTAGAGGCTGAATCTGTTAACCAAAATTTCTTTCCAGTTTTGTGGAGCTATAAAATTGGTATGCTTTTTTTCACAAACGAATAGAGTGCCAACGTAACCTTGCAAAGCTGAGGACGAAAAAAGATGATCTAAAAGCTGTTTGATTATTGCACAAGTTGGGATCGATACCGTATGGTTTGCGATGACGTAAAACCAACTCTGCTAATCAGTTAATGCCTAGTTGCACACTACAAAAAGGTAAGCTCTTATGTGGAAACGCCGATACGCTTCGCTTACGGTGTTGCACTCTATCCTCGCAAAAGTCCAGCACCAGTCTCCGTGAAAGGTTGGAAATGAGTTTCTAGATCATTAGGTGTTTTTGTGCTAGTTGTGGCTGAAAATTATGACGTAAGAATACGTGCGGATAAGATGAATTTCTGTTAACAGAGAGACCATTTTTGTGAAGGATTATTATCTAAAAACTGCTCTACATGTTCAAATTCGAAAAGGAGCTTTCGAGACATAATATAGTGCATAACATAAAAAGGAAAGGACAAAAGCAAACCTCTTGTGGAAAAAGTCTTATGTGTAACAGTCACACGACTTTCTCTACCCTGTGTCATTAATTAATAGGTATAAAAACATAACTTATTTTTCTGTATACTCCTTTTAATAAAAATAAACCGTTGCAGAATTAGCTACATTACACATTTTTACTTTCTCTACTACGTATAGTAATTAGGGGAAGTATTGTATTCCACCCAAAAATTCTATACCGAAATTTCACCGGAAATATATGTTTTGAGACCCCCTGAATCCAAAAAAAGTATTTTTGGAAACAGGTCCGTGTGCGTGTGTGAACAGCATAACTCAAATAAACACTAAACTTGGTATTTAGGTTCAGTATCTTCCAGAGATTCGACACGAAGGTTTTCAAGAAAATCCCCCCACCCAGATTACCCTTTACATGGAACATTTTTCGAAAATTTTAATTTTCTCACAAATGGCTCTAACGATTTTGAATAAAATACCATAAGTTTAAGACATTTTTATGGCAAATGAATTGTATATCTCGAATTTTCTGGAAATGTCTCCAAAAGTATTCTTCATTGTGAGCGACTTTTGCATAACTGGTAAACCATAAGAGATAGACAAAATCTTACTACACAAAAAATGTAGATCACGTTAAAATACACAATTTATGTCATATACTTTTTTTTTTGTTGAGTGAACCATTTTCGAGATATTCCTTGTTATTCCCTTAAATTTTCCGATACTTATACTTTTTCTCAAATGGGAATTCGTTATTCATTTTTACTTTCTCTACTACGTATAGTAAGTAGGGGAAGTATTGCATTCCACCCAAAAATTCGATACCGAGATTTCACCGGAAATACACGTTTTGAGACCTCCTGAATCCAAAAAAAGCATTTTTGGAAACATGTCCGTGTGTGTGTCTGTGTGTGTGTGTGTGTCTGTGTGTGTGTGTCTGTGTGTGTGTGTCTGTGAACAGCATAACTCAAAAACGAACAATCGGATAAGCACCAAACTTGGTATTTAGGTTCAGTATCTTCCAGAGATGCGACGCGAAGGTTTTCAAGAAAATCCCCCCACCCCAGACTACCCTTTACATGGAAGATTTTTCGAAAATTTTAATTTTCTCAAAAATGGCTCTAACGATTTTGATGAAAATATCATATGTTTAGGGTAATGTCATGAGAAATGAAATGTATATCTCGAATTTTCTGGGAATGTCTCCAAAAGTATTCTTCATTATGAACGACTTTTGCATAACTGGTAAACCATAAGAGATAGACAAAATTTTACTACACAAAAAATACACAACTCATGTCATATTCATTTCTTTTGTTGAGTGAACCGTTTTCGAGATATTGCTTGTTATTTCCTTAAATTTTCCAATACTTATACTTTTTCTCAAATGCGTTATTCATTTTTTTTATGTCCTGGACATGCAAAGAGAATCGAATGCGTCACATAGCAACCAGCGTTAAAATATTTGACTATCGCTTAAAAGCTACCATATTTTCCTTGCATCTACAAGAAAATTACCAATAAGATTGACATCTCGATATCTCGATTAACATGAAGCATATGGAGAATAGGCGTTTGTAAAATTATTTTATGTCCTGGACATGCAAAGAGAATGGAATGCGCCACATAGCAACCAGCGTTAAAATATTTGACTATCGCTTAAAAGCTACCAGATTCCCCTTGCATCTACATGAATATTGCCAATAAGATTGACATCTCGATATCTCGATTAACATGAAGCATATGGAGAATAAGCGTTTGTAAAATTATATTGTACAAGAGTAGAGAAAGTCATGTGAGTGTAACACATCAGATTTTTTACGTACTGGACATGCAAAGTGAATGAAATACTCCACATAGCAACCAGCTCTTAAAAGATTTGACTGTCGCTTAAAGTCTACCAATTTCCCTTGCATCTACAAAAAAATTAGCAATAAGATTAACATCTCGATTAACATGAAGCATATGGAGAATACGCGTTTATAAAAATAGTTTGTACAAGATTAGAGAAAGTCATGTGAGTGTAACACATCAGAGTTTTATAAATGCAAAGGGAATAGTGATAGTCAAATGTTTCAGAACTGGACGCTAAATGCTGGCCTTATATAATCTGTCCGTACAGTCGCGAAAAGCAACTGAATGACGACAGGACTTCAAAAGAATGACAATGTATTGAACAATTCGAACATTAATGACGGATATCTCTGAAACGGCTTATGTCACAAAAAAGTTATTTGAAATAAAGTGTGTTAAAGAGACCTTTATTTTTATGTAGTGTGTTTTCGTCTATTGCTTAACGTTTACCTGTTATACAAGATTATACAAAATTCCTTCCGAATGAATACTTCACAGTCTATTCCCAGAAAATCCAAGATATATTTCATTTGTCATGTAAATATCTTTAATATACGGTATTTTAATCAAAATAATTCGAGCCAGTTTTGAGAAAATCGAAAATTTCAGAAAATGTTGCATGTAAAGGGTAGTTGAGGGTGGGGAATTTTCTTGAAAATCCTCGTGTCGCATCTTTGGAAAGTACTGAACTTAAATATGAAGTTTGGTATATATTGGACTATCTTTAGTTATACTTTTAACACCCACACGGACCTTCATTCTAAAAAAATGATTTTTTTCGGATTCAGGGGCATCAAAACACATTCTCAGTGAAATCTCCGTATTGAATTTTTGGGTGGAATGCAATAGTTTCCCTACTTACTCTACGTAGTAGAGAATGTAAAAGGATAAAAGCATGAATATATCACAGAATTTAGTTTTATGCACGTTTTTATATTCTTAGTTTTCAAAAGAGCACATACTACCTACATTATAGGTTTTTTTTCAGTTCATGTCTCATTTTTTTCAGCCATAATTCTGGAGAATGTTTATAGTTATTACAGTTTCTCGCTGTGGTGTTTTAAGCACTTATCTAAGTAATCTGTTTTTTGCATAATCCAAAATCATTAGAATCAGATTCCACTAAGCTTTCTATGCAGACAAGGAATAGTTATTTACACAACAATGAGAATTACAGCAATGAGTAAGGATTAAACACGACTTATATATCTATATAATATTTTATGTAATCCTAAATCCTAACTTATGAATTGGTAACTAATATTATGTTTAATATAGATGAAGTTGTGTGTACATTGTTTCTTAATTTGTGTAAAATGTCGGAGTGGTGTCCTTCATTTATCTGCAGTGCGAAGTAATATTCCAATTTGCTCAGAATATTAAATACAATATCTTGTGTGTTGCATTCACGTTACTTCATGTTGATCGAGGTACGATTTTCAGAAATGGTTTTATTACAATATGTTACAGGTACAAGAGAATACAGTAGGCTTAAGCGATGGTGAAATCCATCGCTAGCTTTGAAATCCCGTTCTCTTTGCCTGACCACAAAAAGGAAACTTGAAAAAGTTTTTGAAAATTCAAACCAAAAACAAAGAATACCTCGGAAAAAGTTAACGCCATAAAGCCGTTATTATGACATAAATTGTGTGCTTTAAACGATATATATATATACAAAAGTCTCTCAGAATGAAGAGGACTTCACAGACTATTCTCAGAAAATTCAAGATATAAATCTTATCTGTAATGCAGATATCTTAAAATATGTCATTGTAATAAAAATTGTTAGAGCCATTTTTGAGAAAATAAAATATAACGAAATTTGTTCCATATAAATGATAGCTTGGGTGTGAGGATTTTCCGACGTTTTATTTCGGAGTTATGCTGTTAACACACACACACACACACACACACACTCACACACACACACACACACGTAACGCGCGCGCGTTATTATTAATTCTAAAAATCCTATTCTTCTTTTTTGGATTCGAGAAATCTAAAAGCGTTTATTTCCAGTGAAATCTCGGCATCGAATGTTTGGGTGGAATATAGTAAGTACTTCCCCTACTTATTGCAAGTACGTAGGACTGTACTACAATTGTAAGTAAAAAGATAACACGGCCATATTTTTAAATATTTATTTCTGTAGAGAATTGCGATAACTCGATACAATTCCAATCGCAATAAAATACTACTGAACCGATGTGTTATAATGGTGAAATGTTTTCTGTAAAAAGAATAATATTATAATAATAGAATTTCATTTTAGACAGAATGTAAATGAAGTAATGCTCTCCGCCTTTAAGCCTAATAAACTCACACGTATAGCACGAGTAGAATATGGTCGTTTTCTCAGTCACTCCTTGGCTTAGTTTCACCTTATTTTTACCCGTTCACCTACGGGATACCTTATTACGTCACATTGTCGACATTCCGGTATAACTTACATGCACCTTGAATTCCTCGCGTCATGCACACATATAAACAATGCAGTGCCACAGCCCTATCAATAACATCGAATAAACGTGTTTCTTTGCGTGCTTTAAATCCATTGAGGAAGAAGGCAAAGTTTCAAAGATAATTTGATGTGAATTACCTCTTCTATCGCCAATGAAAAAAAGAAACCTTGATACATTTAGACATCGTATAGATCGCAGTGTTTAAAATGCTTTGAAATGCCTGTCTTGTGACTGGATCTCTGCATAATCAAACCTGCGCTATTGGTCAAGGGTTCATATACAAATATAGAACGTTGTATGTACACTGCAACTGCAATTCTTTGCTTGGTTTATAAGTTATGCAGAATCGCTTGTGAGCAAGGAAAACATCAACGACCTAAGAGTTTTTCTTGGCATCAAAATAAAATATTTAGACAGTTTCTTTCTCAAGTAGCTTGCCTTCTTGTTATGTTTCGCCAAAATGGAGCTGCTATGGCAGCGGCGCTTTGAGTATTTTGTAAGGATGTAGTGTGGAGTAGGGAAACTGCTAGCAATATGATTTCTGATAGTTTAAAAGCATTGAATTATGTATTGATACACTGTTACTGGACTTTACAAAGACTTTACAACAATGATCACACTGCTGTTTTAAGTTTCAGTTGTCCCAAGATGACCCAACCCCAGACATTGGCCGAGCTCTTAGATTTAATCTTTAAATATAACACTGCATTAGTAGAATTTCATGTGCTGTGTATTTATTTCAAAGTGTGCCATGACATGTAGCATGAGCTCACTTGTCTAGCCGCTGTGCCTAGAATTCATCCATCTTGTACTTCCTCAGAGGCGAATGACTCGTGTGTCGGAGAAGTTGCCTAGCAAGCAAGGCGTTCGGCCTGAACGTGAGAACCGTTCATGTCGTAACAACAGACGGTGGTTTGTATTGTATATGTCCTACCAAAACCTCTTACACAATGATTGTTATTTGGTCAATATCGAAGGTCCGTGAAAGCTGTAAACGGAGTACTTGTTATTATCGCTAGCGTAAAGCAGATAGATTTGTCAATAGTGTACGTTGCGGCTCCCTTCTTCGAATATAAATAAAAACATTATTTGTGTTTAAAAATAAACTTGTAGCTTATGCAAGAAAGATTAACATGTTTGATTGTTTATTTTACTTTATTTTGTGTATTTTATTTTACGCTTTTGCGTGTGACATTGTGAGGCACATTATTTGGTTTACCTTTATGATTATTGTCGTTACCATACCCGTATCTACTCTTGTTCTGTGCTTGCTAGGCAACATCTCGCCACACGGAGTGTGCTACTTACGTCTTTCCTCTTAGAGCTGACAGTAATCACAAAAAAATTGACTTAAAACAATGACGTGCATGTCACACTTTGAAAATGAACATTCAGTATTCAGGTCGGACAGTAGGACGCATCAGCGTGTGCCTTGACTTCATTAATGTTTACCTCCTTCCCACTTGAGGAAATACACTTATGAGATCACGTATTCTACCACCCTCTTGCGACGGACCAGTGCACTGCTTTACACCAAGCGTTCCCGACCTTTTGGACTCGCGGAGTACTTTCTATTGCGGAGTTCTTTAGGCCTTAGCCAGGTAGGGGAATAGAAGAAATGTAAGTAAAGAGATATCTAAATATTTGCGTTATGTCCATGCAATGAAATATATTTTAAAAGTTTTGAAATGTCTTATAATGTCTCACTTTATTTTTAACTACCACAATACGCCTGGCATTGTCAAATCTTGGCCATACATAAACGTTCAAAGTTCAATAAATCAAACCATTTGTTAGAAAATAAATATTACATAATTAGTGAGCGCAACACCAAGGTCATCATTATAATCATTACATCAGTTCATTCACTATTCTTCGAAATATTTATTGGTCGGAAGGCATAGGGATTCTTAAGCAGTTGGCTTTAAGTTATCTACACTCAAACCATTATGAATACAAAGAATATAAACAGCAGCGACCAATGGTCACTGACGGGCAGGTAAACATGGCCGTGTGTGCTGTCTGCAAATGCTAACATACTGTACGAGGGATGGGGCGGTTTGCGACCCACGATGTCACTGAAATAAGTCCAATAACAGTTCAGCTTCATCTCCTGGCGTTAATACTTAGAAATTCCTATGCCTGTTAATGAGGCATGTTCCTTACCCAGCCTCGTCGTCTGACTCTCTCACGCTATGTTCATTTTGGAGCTAAGGCTGCGTAGAAAACCTTCTTAGCTACATCCACTATCATGGCTCCGGCACTGAGGTATAGTGAAATGCTAAGCGGCCTGTGCTAGAGGAGGCGGGAAATTTAATTTGGCAAATTTCTGAATGTAATGTATAAGTTTCTTACCTTCTGATTTTTCTATTATTTCTCACTCTTTTATTTCATTTATTTTATTTTCAGAATATATTTTCAGACCAATCAGAAGTGAACAGCTGGTTACGAGCACAGAACCCGACTTCTGGTTCACTTCTGATTGATCTTCGTCACGGTGTTAAAGTGCTTACCTCCAAGATGACCTTTGCGTCAGGGGAACATGTGAAAATCACTTGGGAAAAGATCTGGTGAATATGGAGGATGCGAGAAAACTTCCCAGTTGAACCTTCTGAGCTCCGCCTGGGTCAAGATTCAACTTGGAAGTTTGCTGGTATCCTCTGTATTCACCGGAGCTTGCCCCAAGTGATTTTCACATGTTCCTCCAACTCAAAGGTAAGCACTTTTAACACCGATGATGAAGTCAAATCAGTGAACAGTTGGTTGCGAGCACAGGACAAGACCTGGTACAACCCTGGCTTGGAAAACTTGTCACGTCCCCAAAAATGCTTCAAAAAACATGTTGACTATCTAGAAAAGTAACAGAAGGATTTTACAATATAAATAAAATTAATTCAACTAGATCAATTGTATGTAATGTTTTTTTTTATAAAATAGGGAAACTTACTTATTGGACGACTCTCGTATTTTATGTGCGTTTTGGAAATTGAATTAGATTTTAAAATCCAAGTACCCTGTATGTTTCCTAAATATTTTCGTTACTAAGAATACACTAACGTGCTCTACGCTATACTGCACGTGAGTTATCCAGTTTGGTACTGCGCAGCTTTAGAGATGTAGGGCAGTTTACATTGTGCACACCTTTCCTCCATAGCGTCTACTTTTAACATATGTATTTCTTGTCTTCTTACCATTTCGTTGGTTTTCTAACATTGAATTTAAATGCACACTAACAGTCGCTTCTATTTTGTAGAGCCTTAACCCAAGAATATGTTTCTCTTAATTCTAATTGAACATTCATTCCGTTGTTTGCACATTGTCTAAAAACTTGTGGGTTGCATTAAATCAAATTATATTCAATTGATGGGTCACTTGGTGCAATACAAGTGTTTGAAGAATATTTATAGATACATATTAAATTTCGTTGACATCGGTACAAACTTAAACACAATTATAGGGAGTATCCCCCAAAAGTTGAAATCTTCTATATAAAGTTAGGAATTGTTAATAAAACATTTACAATTTAAACGAAATCTGTACATTAGTTTAAACACAGAGCCCCATAAAAATTTATAATTTGTACTGTTATTTCCCAAAGCATGTTCAATAATAATTTCCACCAAGTTAACAAAACTTCAACGAGTAATAACACCATCAATTGCTTCTTAAGTCAAAACCCCCATATACCATAGAAGATAAAGGTGACTACATAAATGAAACAATTTAAAAATAAAATACTTTTTGCCAGATCTATCGCGTTGTTTTTTATCGAAACAACGTACTTGAAGTTTAACGCTGTCTGCGTGACCTTTCATCAGATGTATATGTTCTACTAAATTGCATGAAAACTTTTGTTAAGTAATTAATTTTACTTTATTACCCTGTAACTGTATTGTTAAAGTAATTAAATAAAATAAACATTCGTCAAAATAATTGCTTATGTATTTTGAATAGTGACTTTGTTATTTCAGAACTTTAAACCAATTTTTTCTTCTGAAGTCTGATGATTTGTGGATACGATCTTTTTCTGGAACTCCATGAGTACCATAAACATATGTATGTACCATACATAACTTTAGGAAAGTTCTCATCTGAAAGGCATTGCTAAAATATTTACATGAATTATGTTTGGAAACTGTAATGCTTTGGATATTCTGCTTACCGAAGCGCATTTATTACTCTGCGCGTCGTTAACATGCTGTAGCTTAATGACAAGTCAAACTTTTACCTCAAACCTTTACTTTAGACGCCAACTCGTTAATGACAGCTAATGGAATGGGGTTGGTACCTTCCTACCCACCGCAGTCAAGACATGGTTCTTCTTAGAACACTACAGTGCAACAGGAGGATTACTGTCTCATAGACTTCCTTTTTCATATATGGAAAGATATCTATCACCTTCAGTCAGCCATAGCTTTCAGCTCTATGAGAGATCCCTTATTACAAACGCATGTAATGTTACCATTTTGAGCGTTCCTCTCTATCTCCGGATAGGAATGACTTGTCTTAATATTAGTAATTAATTGTTCTTCCTCAAAATCCGTGTGCAGGACAAGATTGGAAAAGTAGAATCAGACGACTATAAACTATGTGCCCAGAGCTTACGCCATTGTAAGTCGCCATTGGGGTATGTCATCTCAAAAAGTCTATTTAATACATTCACATGACTTTGTCTACCCTCTATCGTTTATTAGTGGGTATACAAATTATTCTAACGCAATTTTCTATTTTTAATCCAAATAAACCTTTGCAGAAATAGTTATATTACACATTTCGTTATAGATACAAAGAGAACAGCGGTATATTCTGGCCTTAAATTTCACACTGCTTCAATGCAGTCGCGAGAAACAACTGAACGTTGACACAACTTGAAGAGAATGACCAAGAAATGCACAAATCGTAGCTTTAATATCGGATACTTCAGAAGTTGCTTATACCACAAAAAAACTTCTTTTAAATAAATTGTGTTTTAAAGAGATATGTAATACATTTTCGTCTATCGCTTAACGTTTACCAGTTATACAAGATTATACAAAATACCTTCCGAATGAAGGGGGCCTCATAGGCTGTTCTCAGACAATACAAGATATACATTTTACTTGTCTTGTAAATATATTTAATATATGGCATTTTAATCAAAATTGTTGGTAATTTTTTAGAAAATAAAAAACTTCGAAAATTTTCCATGTAAAGAGAAGTTTAGTGCAAGGGATTTTCTTGAAAATCGTATCGCATCTTTGAGAGATGCTAAACCCAAAAACACTATGTGATCAAAAGTATCCGGACACCTGGCTGAAAATGACGTACAAGTTCGTGGCGCCCTCCATCGGTAATGCTGGAAGTCAATATGATGTTACCCCACCCTTAGCCTTAATAACAGCGTTCACTCTCGTAGGCATACTTTCAATCAGGTGCTGGAAGGTTTCTTGGCGAATGGTGGTCCATTCCTCACGGAGTGCGGAACTGAGGAGAGGTATCGATGTAGGTCGGTGAGGCCTGGCACGAAGTCGGCGTTCCAAAACATCCCAAAGGTGTTCTATAGGATTCAAGTCAGGACTCTGTGCAGGCCAGTCCATTACAGGGATGTTATTGTCGTGTAACCACTCCGCCACATCCCGTGCAGTATGAAAGGTGCTCCATCGTGTTGAAAGATGCAATCGCCATCCCAGAATTGCTCTTTATTAGTGGGAAGCAAGAAGGTGCTTAAAATATCAATGTAGGTCTGTGTTGTGATCGTCCCACGCAAAACAAGGGTTGCAAGCTCCCTCCAGGAAAAACACGACCACACCATAATACCACAACCTCCGAATTTCACTGTTGGCACTACACACGCTGGCAGATGACGTTCACCGGGCATTCGCCATACACAGACCCCGCCATCGGATCGCCACAATGTATACCATGATTCGTCACTCCACACAACGTTTTGCCACAATTCAATTGTATAATGTTGACGCTCCTTACACCAAACAAAGCGTCGTTTGGCATTTTCCTGCGTGGTGTGTGGCTTATATGCAGCCACTCGACCTGGAATCCAAGGTTTCTCACCTCACGCCTAACTGCCATACTACTTGGAGTGGATCTTGATGCAGTTTGGAATTCTGTGTGATGGTCTGGATAGATGTCTGCCTATTACTCTTTACGACCCTCTTCAAATGTCGGCGGTCTCTGTCAGTAAACAGACGAGTCGGCCTGTACGCTTTTGTGCTGTACATGACCCTTCACGTTTCCATTTATTTATTTATTTATTTCCATTTATCACATCAGAAACAGTGGACCTAGGGATGTTTAGGAGTGTGGAAATCTCGCGTACAGACTTCTGTCACAAGTGACACCCAATCACCTGACCACGTTCGAGGTCCGTGAGTTCCACGGAGCGTCCCATTCTGCTGTTTCACGATGTCTAATGACTACTGAGTACCAGGCATTAGGTGGCAGCACAATGCACCTAAGATGAAAAACGTATGTTTGTGGGGTTGTCCGGATACTTTTGATCACATAGTGTACCAAGATTGGTATTTATCCGACTTCTTGTTTTTGAGTTTGCTGTTTACAGACACACAGATAGACGCACATGGACATGCTACAAAAATGCTTTATTTGCATTCAGGGGCCTCAAAACATGTATTTCGGGTGAAATCTCAACATTTAATTTTTGGGTGGACGCAATAGATTTTCTACCTACTAGGTACGTGGTAGAGAAACTAAAAACTTGAGACCTCCTTGTAGTTACTGGGAAAAAATGCGAGTCAGTTGAATTTAATGTCGCACGGCATATTGCCATGGTAGAGCAACCGGACGGAAACCGGAAGGTCCGTGGTTCAAATACCGGCTGTGGGAATTTTTCAGTTATCTGATTCTACCTTTCCAATTTCATCTTAATATTGTCTGTCATCTGGTATTTTCTACCCCGAATATTTTCACCTTTCCCATTCGTTCTAGTCAAGTTTCTTCACTTCCTATATACTAGACAATCAGTTTCAGGATTATGCTTCTTTCGTCCACACTATAAAACACAAGAATTTTGTCCGTCTTATTTCACACACTGCATTCTTTTCCATGTTCACGTACCAGTTACTTCCAGTCCATTATTCTCCACTTCGTCTCAATGCCCACATTTCCGCACTATCAAGAACTTCCTTTACCAATGCTGACTTCAGGTTGAGTTTTTTAAAATAGTTCATTCCACTACTTCTGGTACATCCCAAATATCTAGCGCTGTCCACTAATTCCACTACCACCTACTAAGTTCGAAATATCTTCTTTGCTTACCTTCCGATAACCATTCTCATGCGTTAAATTTTCGTCTATCCCTTATTGTTTTTTTACTTTCTCTACTACGTATAGTAAGTAGGGGAAGTATTGTATTCCACCCAAAAATCCGATACCGAGATTTCACCGGAAATATATGTTTTGAGACCCCCTGAATCCAAAAAAAAATCATTTTTGGTAACATGCGTGTGTGTGTCTATCTGTCTGTGTATGAACAGCATAACTCAGAAATGAACAGTCGGATAAACACCAAACTTGGTATTTAGGTTCAGTATCTTCCAGGTATGCGACACGAAGGTTTTCAAGAAAACCCTCCCACCTCAGATTACCCTTTACATGGAAGATTTTTCAAAAGTTTAATTTTCTCAAAAACGGATATTTTGATTAAAATATCATATGTTTAAGATATTTGCATGACAAATAAAATGTATATCTTGAATTTTCTGGGAATGTCTCCAAAAGTATTCTCCATTTTGAACGACTTTTGCATAACTGGTAAACCATAAGAGATAGACAAAATTTTACTACACAAAAGATGTAGATCGCGTTAAAATACACAATTTATGTCATATACATTTTTGTTGTTGAGTGAACCATTTTCGGGATATTGCTTGTTATTCCCTTAAATTTTTCAATACTTATTTTCTCAAATGGGAATTCGTTATTCATTTTTTTGTCTTGGATATGCAAAGAGTATTAATCTGTGGGAAAGGGAATGGTGCTGCACCTAGCAACCAGCTATTAAGAGATATGTATGTGCTTAAAGGCTACTGTATTTCCAAATTGCCCTTGTAAGTATATATTCCCCATACATCTACAAGAAAATTAGCAATAAGATAGAGTCTGCAAATGTTTATCTCGATTAACATGAAGTAGATGGAGAATAAGCGTTTGTAAAAATAGTTTGTACAAGAGTAGAGAAAGTCATGTGAGTGTAACACATCAGATTTTTTTGATTTCATTTCAATGAGAATGAAAGGGATTACCACCGGCAATATACAACAATGAAATTAAAATGCACACTTTATCACTCTTGTCAATGTCCCTAACTTACTGCAGTTAAATCAAAATCTGTGGAGTTGTATTTGAGAAAATGAAGAACAATATTTAAGTGTTCATGTAGAATGTGTTATGTATCCGATTTTTCGTTCTCACGCCCGAGCATTCTGCTAAAACATGCCGTTTTTGGCATTTCAACGATATTGAGTTTTTTGATTGAATGCGATACCTACATCCTATATCTTAAGCAGTGATTAGAAAAGTGCAGTGGTGGTCACACAACGGTATTAGGCCTCAGGATTCCCAATTCACAGCCAGGTGTACAAAAATCAGAGCACACGTCATTTTCGTTTGAAATACACCAGTCTTTCGCCTTCTATCAGTTTATTTTCGGGGAAGCTTGTGAATAATTCCTTGCGCCTTCTAGTTCTCTTACATGACATGCCGTTGCAATTTTTACTACGTCATTCAAGCCACACCTTCTTAAAGGAAAATTTGATACCTCTGATATATCTCTGCTTTGTTTATGTTTAATACTAGTTTTATTATTTACACTGCAGAATCTCGACCTGCCCCTCCGCTGTTAAATAAAGCAGGGGAGAGCAAAATGATCTGTAGTCAACGAACATAACCATAATAATCCTTCATTCTGGTTATTTCGTAATACCTTTTACTTTAACTACCACTATCTAGTAGTAGAGGAAGTGTTGCATTCCACCAAAACATTACAATCGAGATTTCACCGGAAACATATTTTTTGATAATTACTGAATCAAAAATGCATTTTTAGAAAAAAAATGTGTGTGAATAGAGTAACTCAAAAACGAAAATTCGCTTAAATACCAAACTTTCTATTGAAAGAGATTTCCAAGAAAATCCCCCACCCCAAAATATCCTTTACGTGCACATTTTTCTCAGTTTATTTATTTTCTCAAAACTGGCTCTAACGCTTTTAATTGAAATACGATATATTTAAGATATTTACATGTATTTGCTAAGGCATTTGAGTATTAGCTGTGTACGTATGCGTGTGTGGGGGATATCGTAACAGTTTGCTCGGACAGTTAGATAAGAAACAAAAGAACAGTCACAGCACACTAATGCGTATAGCTTCAGGTACTTGAAAATTTAACACTTACAGTAGGAAATATTTCGTGAACGCTTATGTTACAAAAACTGAATTCAACACACATTGCATGTTTTAACAATCTATACAGCTTTACTGTATTATAGTTTTGCCTATCTCATTTAGTTTCCCAGTTATGTAATTTTAGAGAACATCATATAAGGATGAAGACTTCACAGGCTATACATAGAAAGTCGAAGCTGTGTGTTTTATTTTTCATGCCAATATTTCAAGCATGTCATATTTTAATCAGGATCGTTAGTTATTTTTGAGAAAAAAAGATAACGAAAATATTTCTTTATAAAGAGTAATTTGGGAAGGATATTCTTGAAAACCTTCGTGGTGTATCCTTGAAAAATACCGCACTTAAATGTAAGTTAGGCACTCGACTTTTTGCTTTTAAGTTATGCTATTCACACAACACACACACACAAACATACACACGTACGGCTAACTACTCTTAAAAATGTTCTTGTGTAGAAGACCAAAAATTGTAATTTCGTTGAGATTCAGGTCTAGAACTTTCACCCAAATACAATAACTTACAAACAGGTAGAGTAAAATGTGTTTATTTATATATAATCTAGCACCTAATATCACGAAAATACAAAATAGTTTATAAGATAATAATGGAAACAAGAATATTGGGGACTCCCGGTATTAAGTGGTGTTCTCCCTTTTTAATTTCTATTAATAGTCGCTTCGTGTATTTACAGCACACATGGACGCAACACTTGTTACAAATTCTAAGCATAGAAAGCAATATAAATGTGATAAAAACAGCCTGCTTCCCGTAATTCCCAAAATGAGCACATAGCAGGTACTTTTACAATTTTTTGTATTATTTTCACCTTGTAATATTGTATGTATACATCTGAAAGGTTTTTTATTCATAAAATCCACATATAGTAGAGTAATTAAATAGTAAACCTTTTGTCAACTCTTGCTGGTAAATCACAACTGCATTTTCAGGAGTGTATAGACTTAAAACTAATTTTAACTTTTCTCTACCGCGTACCTGATAGGTAGAGGAAGTATTACATGAAATTTGATATCCAGATTTCACATGAAACGCATGTTTTGAGCCCCCTGAATACACACATTTAAAGTAAGATTGTGTGTGTGTGTGTGTGTGTGTGTCTGTATGAAATAAGATATTTACATGACAATTAAAATTTGTGAAGTTCTCTTCATTCGGAAATAATTTTGTAACTTTTATGTAGTAAGAGATAAAAAAAATTCACTACAAAGAAAGTGAAAATCTCTTTAAGGCATACAGTTTATTTCAAATAACTTTAGTTGTGGCATCAGCAAATTCGAAGATATCCCTTGCAGTTGGTTTAAATTTTTCAATATTTTTGTCATTTTTAGAAGTGGTCACCTTCAATTGTTTGTGGCGATGTCATTGAGAGCGTATAGAATTTAAATGCCAGCATATAGCTACCCGCGTTTAAACATCTGACTCAATTCAGTTTCCTGTAACCACCTTGTGGCTACGACGAAATATCTAGTAACAGCACTTCTGCAAACGTTCATCTCGATCAACATGAAACTTATTTTTATATAAGCTTTTGCATGACTAATTTGTAGAAGAATTGGTAGAAAACGCTTAAATGTTGCGAACCGTAACAATTATAGAATGATCCGTTTGAGATAAAAATATGAAAACATTGTAGCAAAACATTTATTGCTGCACTTTGTTTGAAACTTTTGTATACAACATTGAAAATTGGGAGATTTCATAGGACGCTACATGGTCTCCATTGCGCACTCTGCATAGCTCATAAACGGTGATGCAATTCAGGCCACGTCTATTGTAACATCAGAAAAGGTTTTTATTATTATTATTATTATTATTATTATTATTATTATTATTATTATTATTATTATTTTAAAGCTTAAGTAACTTTTAACTTCAGATCATCGCTGTTCATGGGTTTCTGTGAATACAAGTGTCTTTAATAAAACTCCACATGAGGAGATCAGAATGGGGTTAGATAAGAGTTTGGGGGCGGCCAAGAAAGTGGTCCGTCTCTACCACACCGCATCCGATTGAAAGCATATACCATCTTCAGCTAATAATGCATATATTACTATTTTAATTGAAGTAGCAACAAGAACCAGATATCGGACTGATTCTAGACAATACTCCTTCCTGGAAATGTCACATTATACATGTAAAGAATAAGCTTTTTAACTATGCTAGCTGTAATTCATAGATTGAAATCTAAAGGACCAAGTGATAATAATCTGGGAATCATCTCATCCTTTAATTCAATCTCACTTTGATCGTTTAAATGTTTTATGGGGTAATTTTGCTAAAATTTTAATTAATGATCTTGAAGTACTCCAAAATCGTGCCCTGAAAATAATTTATGATTTATCCTATAGGACTCCCGCAAAAACACTATACCATCCAACATTTTATCTACAATTAAGCAGTAATCTATATTTTAATTAATTAATTAAATTGAGTTTTATTTATGGACGATTATTTCTATATTGAGGGTGAAGACCGGCAATTTTGCTCAGAGGCCTAAAGAGGCTTGACGTAAATCTACGACACAGGACCACCGGCTTAACTTCCCTTCCGAAGGAAGCCAAGTCATGCTAACCTGTCTGATAATATACCTCCGTAAAATAAACAATAATATGTTAAAGATAACATGCATATAATACAAGAAAGCATAAAGATCTAATAACACCAGCTGTGATTACTTCTACGTATGGTCTAAACAGTTTAACTCACATGACATTAAGTCATAAAATACACTACCTATATATTTAAAAAATTTCAAAAACATAAAAGGTTTTAAAAGAAAAATCATTGAAATCTTAAAGAAGGAATGTTTTAATAATTGACAAATTGGACATTTATAACTCTCCTTTTGTGGATCATCTTGTCAGTCAAAATCTATTTATACTATAATATTATTAAATTCCTATTTGAAATGTTTGCAAGCATGGTGCTCTGTATCTCACCCTTAGTGCAATTATACTATATAAGAATTGGTTGTTAATCTCATCACCATTTTTTATGTGAAAGTGTTTATATATATATATTACTAGTTTGCATTACAATATTGTATGTTAAATTTAGATAGGCTGTTTGCCCATTTGTTTCATTTGTGTTGCTCCCAATGTATGAGATCTGGCTCAGGGAACTTGTAAAAATAAAAAATAATAAAAAATAACTTTCTCAAATTTAACATATTGAAGAACACATCGCTGTTGATTTGTAGTATCCATTTCAAAGTCTACGATTTTCATTTACCATTATGAACTGTTGATTTTCCTTGTTGCCATGTACGGAAAATCTCCTGTTTTAAGCAAGATATTAGCAGGAAGAAATGTCTCCTAATATCACGTACCTAGCTTTCTTAATAATATTTAATACAATCCATAGCCAAACGGACCAAGCTGTAGTATTATAAAATGGGCATACCCTGTGAGAGTAACGTCAGAAGCATGTTTTACGCACGCCAATGACTACAGTGGGCACATTCTCTGCATGCGTACATACGGTTTCATTTGAGTAACCGCAATACATACGAATATATACCAAAGGACCCGTTAGTTATTTTGTCGGGACGAGCCGGCTATGCTCTGCCCGCATTCTTTTCCAGTGACATGCGCGCTCGTCCATCGACCTCATTACCCTCCAAGGCGCCTGAAAATTAGCAGCACTTATTTTAAATATATTCTAGTGTGTATTGCGTAATAGTCTTGATATGATGACACGCACGTAGAATCACGTATACGTGTCTAGAAGCGCTTGGTAAGTCTTGTTTTCTCTCTTTACTGGGACCAGGAAATCCTGTTCTGAAGAGTAGTTCTCACTTCACAGGCGGACACTGATGATTAGGGTTAGGAATTTTATGATAGGGCTTATATTTTTCAGTAAGACTGACACGTTTCTTAAGTACGTATAAATGCTTGTTATGAAAAAACTAAATAATTGCTGTAATTTGTCATATTTATGCATATATGGCCATTTCTCTCTGATAGAACATATTTTAGTAACTAGATGGTCATATTCGTTATGTTTTCACTCTTTCCAGAAGTAAATAACTTTCCTCGTGAAATTTCTTTATTCCGTGTTACATTTCTCAGAATTGCACATTTCATTTTGTTTCCTGGAAAATGGCAAATATCTACCTTCCTGTTTCGTTTTATATAATAATATGGACTTCACCCTTACGCATCAGTGAGTTTGTGTTTGTTACTCTATTGAACAGTTGGTTGCTTAAGCCAGGACTGCAGACAAGTGTCTCATTGTGTTATTCAATCTTGTTGGAGTCGGAAGTGTGTGTAGTATAGTTCAGCAAAAATGCCTAAAGTGAAGCAAAGTATTCAAGTAAAATTACAACAGTTCGTGTCTGAATATGGTGAGAAAGTATATTTGACTGATGGTAAAATACTGCATTGTAAACTGTGCGATGTATAAGTGCAAAAAAGTAATTTAACCTCAGCAATATGTGACAACAGAAAAACACAAATTGTAAACTGTGCGATGCAAGAATAACTGCAGAAAAAAGTCATTTAACCTCAGCAATATGTAGCAACAGAAAAACACAAACGTGGAGTACAACGGATTGAAAATGAGGGGGAAAAAACACTGCACAAAATACTCTTGTCAATCTTATTCACCAATCTGTGAAGAACTTTGTACAGCTTTCCTTTGTGCTGACATTTCCATAAGTGAACTGAACCATCCAAAATTTCGTGAATTCTTAGAAAAATTCAGGCAAATCTCTCCCTGATTCTTTTATATTAAGAAAGGACTATGCCAGTCGAAGCTACGAAAAAACAATCCTAGATAACGGGTTGCAAATAAAAGATATGACTATCAATTGCTGAAACCCCAGACTCTTTGGGAAGATACATTGTAAATGTGATTGCGGAAACTTAGGAAGAACATGGTTCAGACGAAAAGTTTCTAATAAACTGTGAACATTTAGAAAATTCAGTAAATTCAATAATGTTGACAAATTTATTGGGTGTGTCAAAAAGATATTTTTGAAAGCCCCTTCAAGTGTGCAGCATTTAAGTTGTTAGCTCCAGACATTTTCTTACCATTTTCCATTTTGACAAGATGGGGGTCCTGGATTGATGCCTGTAACTATTACTGCCAGAACTTCAACGTTGTGAAAAGCGTCATTGATTCATTCTACAGCAGTGAAGCCGCTTCAATTGGACTAGTCAAAGAATTAATGTATAATGCTGAAATTTCAGGCAAGCTTTCACGCATAAAATCAAATTTTGAATTTATTCCTGCTGCCATAACTGCTTTGAAGCAATCAAGTGTCATTAGTGAAGCACATAGAACAAGTGCAAACAAATAAAGTGAATAGATTAGAAACTGTTTGTGGTAAAGTGGGAAAAGAAGTGTCAAAGAAAATGGAAAATGTGTTAGAAAAAAAGAAGGACAAGGCTTTGTTGACTGACAATAGGAAATCTTTTTATTTGAAAATTTGCACAAGTATATTGCAACTCAGAGCTCATAAATTGAAGTAAAAATGAGGATGTATTAAACACACACACACACCATAGATTCACTATGTTCTGATAATGTTAATAAAAAGCATACAACAACATTAAATTCCATAGTTTAGCTTGTTTCTCATGTGCATTTTATTGTTAGACAATTAGTTCATTATCATAAACTGACTTACTAATTTATTTTATAACAGAAGTTTTACCTCATTTCAATACTGTTAGGTCATACTTTTTATGTTATTGTTTGTTGTTTTTATTTTAAATTTTTGGCCATAACAGTATATTTTTGTGCATATTATGGTGATTTTTAGATCATGAAACTCCTAGCTCTACTGATGCTACATGATAATTGGGAAAGTAAATTCGGGAAGTATATGTCCAGGCCTAAGTTTAGGGTACCTCCCAACATTTGCCAGTTATGAGGACAGGAAAACCTGGAAAAAACCTAGGTCAATGAGGAAGTGCAAACCTCCCGTTCACGAGTACATGCCTTATGACCTCGGCTATCCGTGTCGTACAAAAGAAATTGTTCTAAACCAACTATTAACGGGACTCTATTTCTTTATTATATCTTAAAATATAGATTATTTAGAGATTATATGTCACGTTTAAGGAAATAATACTAAAATAATTTAGAAAGAAATTCCAAACATGAATTGATGAATGCACACTTTCTTTCCAAATTAAAGAAAGTACATACATTATTTTTCCTACACTTTCTACTCTGTTTACTTAGGAAACCTACATTATTCTATGAGATTTACAACATACTACAGATATATTCTAAGCTTAAAATTGTCATTTAAAAGTGTAATTTTTAAATATTATTGCTTTACTTTTATAATATATAACTAAGCAAACAGCACTATTCAGCATTATTAATCACTTTTACTTCGTGCATTCTACATTTCATTCTGCTTGATCCTGCTGAAGCAAAGGTGCGCTTGCATCATTAAAATTACTTTCTGATAAAATGGAAATTAACAATTTTAAATTGCAGTACCTCTTCTAAGTAACCTTAAAAATGCCTCAAATAATATTTTATGCAGTGAATGTCATATCAAACTGCTCAGAAAAGAACATATTCTTTGTAAAAAGTCTATTTCCTCATCTGTTGTACCTATTTAAATGCATAAAAATAATATATTAGGATTGAGGTGATTCAATATACCAGTATGGCGTTTCCAATTTTGTGTGTAATCGTTTAATTGTCTTCAACTGCAAATGTGTTCAAACCTTCACTCAGTTCGTCATTTTGCATTTTATCCTTTAGTGCATTTTTTGTAATTGGAATTCAAAATATTATTTCTGAAGCTGTCTATTTTCTGTTAGCCGCTTATTCCATAATCCACATTTCAGAATCATTGATAAATTCCACAAAACAATATTTTTATTGTTTCAAAAAATGTTAACTGCATTCCTTACTAGTTTTATTATTTAATACTCCTTTGACTATTCAACATAAATTCTTAATTGTTTTACTTTGTTATTGATAGCAAAATCATAAAGATAGAGAATTGAACCTATATCCCAAATACTTGAAATCATTAACTTGCTGTGATGAATTGCATATTTGATCTAATTTTTCTTTCTCTGGAATGCCATTACTTGTGTTTTTTCAGCTGAATTTGATACATATATTAAACTAAAACACTACATCATTTATAATAGTGTTTTAATACAAAATATTGCTCAAAAATTATTATTTGAGTTGTATTTTCGTTCCATTTGCAGATAATTTCTCACTGCGTATTAAAAAGAATGGACGATTAATTACACTCTTGTTTTATGTCACAGTTAATTTGTATAACATTGGTAGTATATTTCTGATACTGATGCCTGTCATTACTAAATTCACCCTAGTGATTAAAGTTGTTCGCTTTACTCTGCTTCGAAAACATAAAATGTAAAACGCTACATTATATACTAGGTTCTAAAGTAAGTGTGCCTCAACTAAGATATGATGCAATGCTCCCGTTAAAAGTAAAGAAAGCGTTGGAGGATCTCGTAGATTTACAAAACAGTTTATCGCACAACACGGCCGTAAAATCCCTACGCAAGTAGGCAAGCTTTGGAAAATGTAAAATATATATGTAAGTAGGTATATATGTTCACCAAAAATACTTGGATTGGACTGGGAGCGAATGGCAATTATCTAGTATATTTTATACTTTGAATTTTCATTCTTTTCTCAGCGGCATATCCTATAATTTTTGCTAAAGTTAATTACCACACTATTGTGAATTTTGAAACCCTCTGTTTTCTTCTTGATCATTATCAAATTTAGTGTTTAAGAAAACAATATTTGTAATAATCGTATGGAGCATAAGAATTTAAGAGTTTATAGAGAAGGTGTCACATGAGAGATTGTGGGAAACATTAAAATATAAACGACACTCACACATACATGCGTGTGCGTAAGGAACTAACACTGGAGAACCTAAAACATATAACAGACTTCTTTTTTACATTGAACGAAATGAAACGAAATGTGCATTTCGGACAGTAAGTATTCCGTAAAATACAAAAAGAAGGAAGAGGACTTTTAAAGAAATTTAGTACCATTTGCCATGGCATTATATTAAATTATACTTATGCTTGAATAATAATCGCTGTAGTTACATTTGAGAAAATTAAAAATGTGAAGCACCTCCCCCACAAATGAAGCTTATTTTGGGTGTAGCAAATTCCCTAAAACTTCATTTTTACTTTCTTGGGAGATTATAGTTTTATTAGCCACATATTTGTTTTCTTTTTCTAAAATGTCAGTTTTTATTTCTTCCTTTCTTTCAAAATTTGGGTCCCCTAAAACATATGTCAAATACTGTGAGGACAGGTCCAACTCCTGGACTGATCAAACTGCCTAGTTTTACGTATGTGGGACTTTCCTCAGATCTTAAGATGACTATCAGACAGAATTCGTGTTTTAGATACCCGATCTCACTTCATACACTTATTCATCGTTCGATATGACTTGTCCGAATAAAGAAATTAAAAAATGAATTTTAATAAAGTTTAGATAACGTTTTTGGCTTAATATAATACCCCCTCCAATTGATATTATAGCATAATATGTAGGTAACTTTCTGTATATTGAAGATCAAAACTCTGTTCAGAGTTAAACTACGATAGCTTATTTAGTTATAGCGTTTTAAGGATATTTAATTATTTAGTACTAAGAGCTACGCAGAAATCTCCACTCTTCTTTATTTCCTTTTATTTTATTTATCTTTATTTTATATTTAATAGTGGAAAATCTGTGGGGTGAAAATAGGCACATAAAAATCAAAAGAATGTTTCCTTTTCGCTCATGGAGATTTTTTATACTTTTTTAAAGGAAACAAATAATATGTTTCGGCATTTTTAAAAAAAGCAACTGTCGAATCAAAAAACTCAGTAGAAGTGCTACGCACGGCGATATTTTATAAGCATCTTGCACTTCTGAAAATTCATATTCAAAGCACGGGAAATATATTATAACGGAATTGTAACCGACTGTCTAAGAGACAGATGTTACCGTTGACACGTATTCCAAATTTTCGCTAAAGTGGCACTCTCATATTTGTAACAACCGAGTTCAAAGGAAAAAAATCTGGTGTAGCACATTCATATGAATTTCTGTACCTACTACTGTTTATTTTTATATAGCTTTTACAAACTATTCTTAGGAAAGTTTATTTCTCTATCTGCTTCATGTTAATCGAGATAAACCTTTACAGAAGTAGTTGCATTGCACATTTCGCTGAACAAAAAAGAGGGATAGAGGAAACGGAATCGATAGTCAGAAATTCAACAACCGGATCGCTGTATGTTGACCTTAAACTTCCATAATCTTTCCATACATAGCGAGAAATTACTGAATAGCGACAGGACATTAAAAACACTAATTATTGAAAAATTCAAACCAATAACAACGTGCACCTCGAAAATGCCTAGTGCTACAAAAGAGTTCCTTGAAATAAATTGTGTGTTTTAAAGAGATGACTTTCCCTTAAAGTTTACGAGTTACACAGTATTATACAAAATTCCTTCCGAATGAAGAGAAGATGCCAGGATATTCCCAGAAAATTCAAGATAAGCATTTTATTTTTAATCTGAGTATGTTAAACATGCGGCATTTTAATAAAAATCGTTGAGCCGTTTTTGAGAAAATCGAACATTTCGAAAAATCGTCCATGTAAAGGATAGTTTGGAGTGGTGGGTGATTTTCTTGAGAATCCTCGTGTCGAATCTTTTAAAGATGCTGAACATAAATATTGTTATTTATCGGACATTTCGTTTTGAGTTATGTTGTTCACACGCGCGCGCACACGGACCTTTTCCTAAGAATCTATTTTTTGTATTCAAGGAGCATCAAAACACGTATTTCCGGTAAAATGTCGATATCGAAATTTTGTGAGGAATGCAATACCTTCTTTACCTCTATGTGTGTGGTAGAGAAAGTAAATAAGGTTTCTGAAGGAACAGGGTACGGTATCCCTGTTCTTAAGAAGGGAATACATTTACTAATCAATCTTTGCTTTCAAGCATACCTATTACTTAACAACAAGAAGGTGTCAGAAGATTAGACGTGGCCTAATAGTCCTAGTTTGTGCTCCCAAACCTAGTTACATACTATCACAATTTAAAACCAGTTACAAACCTCGGTTCATTAGCAGGCTATTGTAAGGCACTATTCAGTAACCATGGACATGTCTGGTCCTGTTAGAATTCAGAATATCTAGCCAATATAAATGTTATTCAAAGAAGTCACTTCAATATTGTTAAATTCCTTGAGCAAAGGATATACGTAAATGTTATATACTAACGATTACTGGTTAGTATGTTTTTCATAGCTATTCTAGAATTTCCTCATACAAAAGGTTTCTCTATTTACTTCCTGCTGATAACTATGAATATTCGCCAGCATTTTGTAGCATATAAAATAGCTAGCGGCTTTAATTGTCAGTATCGAATGAGGTTTTTGTTAATTTCATTTACACACCCTCTCCGTACTTTTTAAACATAGCATCTACGATGTTGACTACTCTCGCTTTACTGCTTAAAACTATAATTTAGTAAAGTTTCCGTAATAGTCGTAATTAGTTAGATTCCTGTCACGCCATCGGCATATAGGCATTTCTAAATCACTGATCTCGCCTTGTGGCCGGGGATTAACGCACCGCCCATAGATAGCGCCCCGGGAGAGAATGATGAAGTGAAGGAGCCTCGGGAGATCGTAGAAAGTCCCTATCATTTTCAGTTCGAAACACCCGCACTCGACCAGTAGACGTGGAGTCCCGCGAGAGGCCGACGAAGCGGTCCTTGCAGGCAGGCCAACGCGCCCTGTCGTTGGCGGGAAGAAATATTTCCAAAGTGCAGCGACCATGCTATCTGTCCATCACCAGACGTACTACGGAACCCGGGAGACACTGTTGAAAGATGAAATGACAGCAAATGAGGGAGAGGAGAAATCGTGGTAGAATACACCACCCCAGTATTCGCCTAGGCGACCAAAGGAAAACCACGAAAAACACCATGGTCAGAGTGGGCGATCACCTGGAATCGAACCCGAGACCTCCCGATTACGACCCACAGACGTTGCCCTGAGCCATAGGACGAGGGCCTATTGTTGTTTTGTTCAGAAAAGATCTATGAAGCTGAATGCCTCCATGTCAATTACTAGCGCTGTTGAACTTAGCTGTTGAATTAGGATTTGCTGCCTGATCTGGAAAAGTATAAATGCAGGACTGAGTTTAATGCAATACAAAATTAATGAAAGGCTCAAGTTACAACACAAGCACGAGTTACTCCTGCAACCGTAGAAATTAAAGATAGTTTTAAAAAAAGACACACGTTTTAAACAATGCACAACTATTAAAACATTAAAGATGTGAACTACAATGGACGTATCTTTATGAAGAGTATTGCCGCCATTATAAATCAATGTTTGTATCATTTTATGGCCTGAAGGTAGTGCATCTGTGAAATTTGGTAAATCCACAGTATTTTAGATATCTTGTTAAATGTGTGCTAATTATTATTATACAGAATAACAGTAATGTTTTGCATTGTTTCAAAGTTCTAGCTTGCAAGGTTATTTGAATGTTAATCATCTTTCGTGTATGAATTCATTGTTCTAATAAATATGATCCACTTGATGCATTTTTAAGAATATTCACATAAAAATACAGGTTTTACAGTAAATGAGTTTACAAAAAGATCTATTATAATACTTCTTTTATATTAATCTCTAATTATTGTATAAATTATCAATTATCGTACTCTCCAAAATTCTTTTATTTTTCAAAAGTAAATAATTTATTCCTCAAAATTGGAACATTACTTTAAAAAATATGGTCATTTTCTTTAACGTACTTTTGAGAGGCAGTATAAAACGTATTAACCAAATTAGTGTTAACCATTCTGAGTATGGAAAAATGCTGGAAGAAAGTTTGCGAGAAAACCAAATTTTAAAGTTGGGCGTGCCTATTAATAAGTATGTGCCTGTCTATTTATAGCTTAAGCTAACTGGTAGTTTAAATGCGCCTATCCGAAAAAAGCTACATGTTTTCTTAAATTTAACAATGCACATTATTTTACTCGCATTATGGAAATACTTAAGTTTTTAATTTGTCCTAATTTTTTATCAAATTTCACAGATGCATTGCCCAAAAAGAGAAGCCAAAGTGTGGAAGCGTTTCTTCTCTAGCCAGCGTTTACCATTCACAAAGGGACTGCTTTCCGTAGTCGTCCCGATACGCACTACGGTATTGACACAACTTTCTGGATTTGGTTTTCGCACTCGAAAATTGGGCAGTGTTTAGACGATGTCCTACTAAACTCTATTCAAGTCCTCGATCAAGACGGTTCCATATCTGCACAACCTTATTTAACCATAGGACACATACTACCACCAAGCTATCTGAGGATCTAATAGGCTCTGCTTTGATTTCAGTTAATTCCGAGGGTTCTAATGCCCACTTAGCTGTTATATCCTAAACTGTTAAAACTATTATGTTTATATAAATAACTAATTTTGTCGCTACGGTTAAAAGATATTAATGGTTGAATACGTTATGGTTGCATAACTCAAAAACGAAATGTTGGATAAATTCCACACTTGGTATTTAAGTTTAGTTCCTTCCAAAGATGCGAAAAACTATTTTCAAGAAAATCCCCCATCCTGAACCACCCTTTTGATGAAAAATGTTTCGTTATTCTTTCATTTTCTCAAACTTCTCTTAACGATTTTGATTATAATGTCATATACACATTTAGGATATTTACGTAATAAATAATATGTATATTGACTTTTCTGGGAATAGCCTGTGAAGCCCTCTTCACTCGGAAGAAATTTTGTATAATTTTGTATAACTGGTAAACCATAAGAGACAGACAGAAACGTACCATACATTAAATGTAGATCTTAAAACACACAATTTATTTCAAATATTTAAATAACTTTTTGTGACATTGTCATCCCCAAGAAATTAATTGTAGGTTTTAGTTTGTCACTACTTTGTCGTGACTCATCATTCAGGTGTTACTCGCGATGTCATAAAAAAGAGTGTGGAATTTCAATGCCGACATACCTATAGCGACTAGCTTTTAAATATTTGTCTATCGCTTTGCTTTTCTGTAACCATCTTATAATCTATAACAAAATGTATCACGAAACTGTTTATCTCGATTAACATTTGCTTTTATAAGAATGGTTTGCAGAAGCCGTATAGAAATAAACGAGAGTGTTTTATATTTGTAAACGAAACACTTTTTACTCTAGTTTTTTTTACGTCGCTTCAACTACATGGTCGTGACGGATCTGTTAGGAGATACCTCGTGGCTCATTTTGTGGCGGACAGTTAAGCCTTCTAGGTCTCATTCCTGTACCATACCACACCATACCATCTTGCTTCGTTACGCATCCAAAGAAGCCTTAGTGCTAGACAACTGTACATCTGCTTTTACACGTGCCGAGCAGCTTCGGCACGTGCCCATAAGGGACTTAGTGCAAGGCAATTGTATCTCTGCTTACACTTGCCAGGTAGATGGCATTAGGGTGCTATCCGGTGTACCTGCTTTCATTATTTGTGGATAGGTGGCAGAGCGTTCGCTATTACCTTCTATTTTGCATGTTTACTATTTTTTTAGACTTAAGGTGGAACTTTTAGGTCATGGTATTAAATATTCAATCCAGTATTTACCTTGGCGACTGAAGGAAACTACAGAAAAACTTCGGTCAGATTCCTCGACCGCAGGAATCTGAACCGGGGACCTATGCGGACCATAGACGTCCCGCTCGGTGAAAAACTTGTGGTGCGGTGCTAGAGGCTAAGCACATCACCTTGGCAACGAACAAGATCGAGGTCAGCAGAACAAGAGGAAGTATTCAGAAAGAGAAACAAAACAAGATCTGGACTAGACAACGGGAGGAAATTGCAGTGCTCGTCTCCGCTGGCAGTGGCGCATGTCACAACATTGAACAAAAGGGAAAAGCTCCTCTTGAAGCAGCTTTCTAGGATACACAATACCAAGAATATAAAAAAACTGATGTGATATATTCACATTACTTTCTCTATCCACTATTGTTTATTTTTATATAACTACTTCAAACTATTCGCGTTAACGTTGACCTTTGCAGAAATATTTCACAATACATTTCGTAGCAGGTCGCTGTATGCTGACCTTGAAATTCCATACTATTTCTATGGCATCGTAAGAAACAAGTGAACAGCAGCAGCACGTCAAAAAATTACGAAAGTATTGAAAAATTTAAACCAATAACAAAGCAAGATCTCGGAAGTGTCCGATGACACAAAATAATTATTTGGAGAAAAAAAATGTGTGTTTTAAAGACAGATATCTACATATTTTGTGTTGTAAGCTTTTACATATATATTATGGTTTATCAGTTATATAAAATTTATTCCGAATGAAGAGGACTACAAGGCTATTGCAAGAAAATTGAAGAAATACATTTTGTTTGTGTATAAACATCTTAACTATATGGTATTTTAATCACAATCGTTTGAGCCGTTTGTGAGAAAACAAAACAATAACGAGTCATTTCCATGCAAGGCATAGTCTGGAGTGGGGATTTATTTTATTATTATTTATCATCATTATTGTTATTATTATTGTTATTATTATTGTTAAATCTTCGTGTCGCATCTATAGAAGACACTGAATTTAAATACCAAGTTGATATTTATCAGACATTTCGTTTTTGTTCACACACGTATACACACAGATATATAAGGATCTTTTTCTAAAAATGCTGCTTTTGGATTCAGGGAGCTCAAAACATACATTTACGATGAAATTTCGATATGGAAATTTTGGATACTTACGTACTAGGTGTGTACGTGGTAGAGAGAGTAGAAATTGATTGGAACTGCGCGAAGAAATGCAACTCTCTCTCTCTACTTTTATTTGCATCTATAGGATGTTAAGACTACTCCTACCTCTGTGTAGCTGGATGTATTTAATGCAGCTTTAGTTGCTCCTTACAAGATTCGAATCTAAGATATTCAGCGTCGGAATCGTTACTTTCTCCTTAAAACTTCGTTTATGAGTACAGTTTAATCTAAATTTATTCAACGTATAATAAATAAGTAGCTGATTTATTTATGCATATCTATTAAAACCAAATGTTCCCTTTCATTCTAATACTTTTAGTTTTAGCTTAATATTTACAAAATGCTATCTTTTACTTTGACTGATATTAGCTTGTTAAGTTACATTTTCTTGTTGTTATTGTTGAATATATATAATATAGAAAATCTTTATGATATAGAAAGTGCTTGTTAGTTTGTTATGGGCGTCTAGCCAATTGAACAGTCATGTTTAGAAGTTGTACACATAAGTAATGTTTAACGTGTAAACTATGAGTATGCTTTGCACTATTGATTGCAAGACCAAATTACTAAAATACTAAAGGGATTTAAAAGATATGTATGCTAATAGTGTGAACACATTGGAGTAACAACGGTAGATACTTAGAGAAAGGTAGGTTTGATTTTTTTATTAAGAATGCCTGTTCAAATAAATAAAAGTCGTGTATGTCCTACCGTAAATGACATACTGGGTGTTTATTTCAGTGTGCTATGATATTCTGTATGACGTCACATGTCTAGCCGCTGAGCCTAGAATTAGATCCGCAGAAGCGTATGACTCGTTTGTCGGAGAAGTTGTCTAGCAAGTAAGGCGTTCGATTAATGACGTTACCGTATTAGTACTCTTCGGACCGACGCCGTGCTTTCTAGGCTACTTCTCCGGCACACGTATACTACGTTATGCCCTACCCCTTAATGCTGACATTCGCTTCAAAAAATTGACTCAAAATAATGACCCCATGACACTTTGAAACGGACATTCGGTAGATGGTCCGGTTGTAACTAAGCAAAATAAGACAAGACAAAGCAGCAGTAAACTGGAATTCTTCGTCCTGTTTTAACGAAACGACATACATTTGATATTTAGTGCTTCAATTGATACGATACCTACCTACCTACTTACCTACTTACTTACTTATTTACCTAGTCGGCTTACCCTCCTCTTATGTAGGGCTTACACCCCCTAGGATTTACAATCGCGCTTAGGGTCAGAGGCCTACGACATTGGTTCAGAGAATAAAGAACCCGGAACGGGGGGATTGGCTCGTAGCCAGGTATGAGAGTGAGGAAGAAGATATGAAATGAAGGCGAAATGGATGAAAGGAAAGGTGGTGGAACAATTGGTAGAATGAATGGCAAGGGGAGACCGAAGAACCCGGAGAAACCCCGCTACAAACGCCTCTTTGTCCACCACAAATCCCACATGCGGATCCCTGAATCGAAGCCTTGGTGATAGGTGAGCAGTCTAACCACTCGGCCCTGTCGCCGCCTTTTTTTAATATACGTAATAAAATCATTCAACTAACCGAGTAATTGTTTCACCGCTAAAATACTTATAGGCTAAGAAACGTCCTACATTTCCAGTTAAGAAACAACGATATGCACATGAATATTGACATGTTATTACGACTATTTTCTTCATAGGCTAGGCAATTAATATTGAACATTCCAAATCATAATCCATATCAGTTTCAAGCAATTAAGGTAGACCATTTCGAAGCTACGATATGTTATTGTTATTCAATAAACTTATATAATTTTATATAAAATAATACGTTGTTTTCATTTTATTACTATTTGTATTAAAGTTTCATTTAGTTAATAGTCTTACCAAATATCACTTGTGAGTTCTGTATTAGATAATAGCCCGATCGCTACAATATCGAACCTTCTCGTGATATTGCTTATGAATTGATTAAATCCCGCGACGTCAGTTCTGGGACTCAGCATTTTTTTTTTATTTTTTTTTCTTATCCACTATTGGTCTCCCAAGTCACTAAACGTTATATTACTTTTCAACCCTTAGTGGCATATTAAGAGTTCCTCTTGGGAACTTTACTCCAGGAACAACAGAAACTTAATTTGAACCCCTCCTGTGTTGACTCTCATCGTATCAGATTCAAATTAAATTTTAATGTGTTCTTCCCTGCGGCCCAGAAACGACAAAGTTGAGCTATTCAGATTCTGGGAACCTTGGCAACTTATTCACTCCCAGTTCATTAAAGTTTTACTCCTGTTTGGAGAGTAAGTTCATCATCGTTACCGTCACCTTCTCCTACAGCGCTGCAGATAGAATTGAACAGTTTCCAAACCAGGTTGAGCATTAACATCAGGTATTACTGGGAAAAGAAAGGTGAAAAGCAACCTGCATGAGCCCGAACCACTTTCTGCTCGCTGCAATGAGAGCTTGGCGGTGACATGTTTTGTTCCAGCGCCAGTTTTAAGTTTCGAGGTTGGTGCTTGAATGCCAATCTTCCGAGGTAATGGCCGACAACTTAGATGCTTTAGAACGTTTTCTGTATTTTACTCGGCGTTGTGGCTTGTTTTAGTTGCCTTAACCTGCATTTTTTTCTTGCCATTTGCTGCATCTATTAGGATGCTTTTTGTTCTCTTTCTGTTTTTTATTTCCCATAAGTTTTGCAGTATTTACATTTAGATAATTGCATTGTTTCTACCCAGAATGTGTTTTAATTTGATTAACGTTTAAAGTAAGCGAATATTTGTACTAAATACACTACGTGATCAAAAGTATCGGACACCTGGCTGAAAATGACGTGCAAGTTCGTGGCGCCCTCCATCGGTAATGCTGAAAGTCAATATGGTGTTGGCCCACCCTTAGCCTTGATGACAGCGTTCACTCTCGCAGGTATACTTTCAATCAGGTGCTGGAAGGTTTCTTGGGGAATGGCAGCCCATTCTTCATGGAGTGCGGAACTGAGGAGAGGTATCAATGTAGGTTGGTGAGGCCTGGCGTTCCAAAACATCTTAAAGATGTTCTATAGGATTCAAGTCAGGACTCTGTGCAGGCCAGTTCATTACAGGGATGTTATTGTCGTGTAACCACTCCGCCACATCCCGTGCAGTATGAACAGATGCTCGATCGTGTTGAAAGATGCAATCGCCATCCCCGAATTGCTCTCCAACAGTGGGAGGCAAGAAGGTACTTAAAATATCAATGTAGGTCTGCGCTGTGATCGTTCCACGCAAAACAACAAGAGGTGCAAGCCCCCTTCAGGAAAAACACGACCACATCATAACACCACCACCTCCGAATTTCACTGTTGGCACTACACACGCTAGCAGATGACGTTCACCGGGCATTCGCCATACCCACACCCTGCCATCGGATCGCCACATTGTGTATTGTGATTAGTCACTCCACACGACGTTTTGCCACTGTTCAATCGTGTAATGTTGACGCTCCTTACACCAAGCGAGGCGTCATTGGGCATTTTCCTGCGTGATGTGTGGCTTATGAGCAGCCGCTCAACCATGGAATCCAAGGTTTCTCACCTCACGCCTAACTGTCATAGTACTTGGAGTGGATCCTGATGCAGTTTCGAATTCCTGTGTGATGGTCTGGATAGATGTCTGCCTATTACTCTTTATGACCCTCTTCAAATGTTGGGGTCTCCGTCAGTCAACAGATGAGGTCGACCTGTACGCTTTTGTGCTGTACATGTCCCTTCACGTTTCCACTTCACTATCACAATAGAAACAGTGGACCTAGGGATGTTTAGGAGTGTGGAAATCTCGCGTACAGACTTCTGGCACAAGTGACACCCAATCACCTGACCACGTTCGAAGTCCGTGAGTTCCATTGAGCGTCCAATTCTGATGTTTCGCGATGTCTAATGACTACTGAGGTCGCGGATAATGAGTACCAGGCAGTAGGTGGCAGCACAATGTACCTAAGATGAAAAACGTATGCTTGTGGGGGTGTTCGGATACTTTTGATCACATAGTGTACAATAGTTATTTACGCAACTGCAAGTGGCCTTACGTAGCCGTGGTTGCTGAGGCGTTTAACTTCTGCACTCGATCGGTTTGAGTGGCTGAGTTAAGGTTGCGAGTTTAAACCCGACAGACCGATGATTTTTAAGTGTTCTTAAAAGCGACAGCACCATGTCAGTAGATGTAAAAGAACTCTTGTGAGACTACATTCCGGTTCACCGGGGTACTAATATGATCCTGGCAATTGACAGCGTTGTTAACAAACAAAATAGTTCGCGGGTTCGAATCCCGACATGGGCATGAGTATTTGTGTCCGTAAGTTCCCATTCTGGGTATAAGGGGCAGCATAAAATACCTCTAATTGTCGAGGTATGAGGGTCGCTGAATCCTCCAACGTCCCTCAAATTATACTACTCTACGTAACTGTATAGCAAAGTGAACTTTTCAGGATGAGTAAGAATATCGAAATGAATCTTAAAAAAACATTTTTCTGCATTATTTTGTTTCATACTATGTCGAAATGCTTTATGTACTGGTTATATATTGCACTACGTATTATGTTGGACAAGGACGCAGTTATATGTTTCATATGCTCATTGCGGATCCAATGTATTCATATGTTGGTGTTGGGGAACGGAAAAGTTCAATTAGGCGTATGGGTTTGGAAACGAAAAAACACGAAATTCCACATAGTATGAAACAAAAGAAAATTATCATAGCTATGCTATGAGTGATTTCCAAATTTCCGATCGAATTGCGAGTTGCAAAGTGACGAGAGAATTTATCTAGAGAATTTCATAATCAAGAGTAGCATTTTCTAGGACTATTTTACGAATAAAATAAAGTAATTTACCCAAAGATCTGAGTTAAAAACGCTTTCATAAAATATTTACATTTACCTACAATATAAACAGGTTATTTGAAAAGAAATCAGAATTATATGGTTGAACTTGGCTTGGTTGATCAGTAAAACTTGATAATTTAATATTGCTGTCATGTGGCGTGGGAAAGTAGCAGCAGACATGTAATATTGTACCTAAGGACGCAATAAACAGCATTATAGCTTATGACTTTATTGCAGCAAACATTATCTAAAAAACAATGCTTGAATCCACAATTATAAAATCTGCAGGAATTGCAAGGCATTTTATCAGAGTATTAAAAAATCTGATGTGATACATTCACATGAATTTCTCTTCGCTCTATCGTTTATTAGTGGGTATACAAATTATTCTTCTAAAGCTTATTTTTCTCTATACTACATTTTAATCCAAATAAGGCTTTGCAGAAATAGCTGCATTACACATTTCGTTATAGATGCAAAGGGAACAGGTATAGTCAAATGTTTAAGAGCTGGACGCTATATGCTGGCCTTAAAATTTCATACTGTTTTCATGCAATCACGAGAAACAAGTGGATGTTGACAGTACATAAGAGAATGACCAAAAAAATGAGCAATTCGGACCATTAATAACGGATATCTAGAAATGGCTTATGTCACAAAAAACTTATTTGAAATAAATTGTGTGTTTTAAAGAGATCTACACTTTTTTATGTAAATCTCTATCGTCTATAACTTAAGGTTTGCTAGTTATACAAGATTGTACAAAATTCCTTCCAAATGAAGTGGACCACAGGCTATTTCCAGAAAATTCAAGATATAAGTTTTACTTGTAATGTGAATATATTTAATATGCGATATTTTAATTAAAATCGTTGAAGCCATTTTCTATAAAGTAAAAAATTTCGAAAAATCTTTCATGTAAAGGGTAGTCTGAGGTGAGGGGATTTTCTTGAAAATCTTCCTGTCGCATCTTTTGGAAGGTATTGAACCTAAATACCAAGTTGACACTTATCCGATTTTTCGTTTTTTAGTAATGCTGTTTTTAGACACACACAAACATACTTATGCACACGTACACACGGACCATGCGGCCTCAAAACATGTATTTCCGGTGAAATCTCGATAACGAATTTTTGGATGGAATACAATACTTCCCTCACTAGGTGCTCTACGTATTAGAGAAAGTAAAAAGAAGGGACTATGTTTATCACATAAGGAAGAGGTGGTGGTAAACAGATTTCGATAAAGTTTAAGCGAATTAGGACTGTGATTGGTTGCAAAACAGCATTCTTTCAAACATGATTGATAATTATCTCCCATTTGAGGCTTTGAGTGAAATTATTTCAGTAATGTGTGCTATAATAACATATCTCCAGATCTCCGGCTGTGTAGCAGTGTACTGCCAAGGTTTAAGGTGAGATTAAAAACTTTATTCCACCAATATTACATCTTATAAATGTATGACTTAGTATCTCAGAAGCTGTTTAAGATATCAGACTGAAATTTTTACAGAATGTAGATGAATATTTTCTGAGTTCACTGACGCACTTTTATAAATTGAATTGAGTTTCATTTATGGATGCTCTTTAACTACTATGGTCCTTAGCGTCCCATTCTATATTGGGCGTGAAAGACCGGTAATTTTGCTCAGAGGTTTTTTTACGTGTCGTAAATATAGACACGGGACCACCGACTTTACTTCCCTTCCGAAGGAAACCATGCTAAGGATTTTTACGCCCGAAAAAATCCATCGCCCTCCGCCGGGTTTGAACCTGCGACCTTGGGAACTGGAGGCTAGCACGGTACGACTGCCTACTTTTATAGGTTTGTTTATTAAGAAAGATAGGATATTTTTAAATTATGTCGTCTTTTGACTAGTATTTATCAGCAATTATTTTTAAAAAAATATCCACCCGGTTATTAACACCAAAGTACATCCACAATAGCATTTAGAAGTTGTTTTCATGATACTAAGATTTAATTTAGGTGTCTTGAATTGTTCCTAAGAAAATGAGTCGTATATGCCAGAAAATGTCATACGCAGAAAACTCTGTTCAGAGCAAAAATGGAGAAAATAAACTCGAATGTTTGTAAAGAAAGGAACCACACAGTACACAGAAGCCGTCATATTTAAACCAATTTTTTTAAGGAAAATGTCTCCTGAAAGATAGGCTAATGTTTATATTTTTATTCCAAAGTTTGTAGAAGTTGTGATTTTTTTCTGTGAAATGGTGCAGAATTCAGAGTACAAAATGATATATACAATTCCATTTTTAAAAGTATATTTAAAATAAATGTAATTTTTGGCAATGTTTAGCATCCCCTAAAATTCCAATTCCGATTTGCTAATTGTACAGGCCACCACATGCTCTATAGTCCAAAGCAGAAGACGACGCGCGTCTCTATGCCTTTCATGAGAAGTCCTTGCAGGACCAGTAGAGCTCTTTACCCTCATGCCAGTCTTAAGTTTTAAAAAGTCCGCGTTGCGAACAGAAGTGTAAAATCTTCAGAACTGGCATGAAAGCCTCTTTTCTTCACAGTAATTCCCGGCGTCGTCATTGATGGGTGTTTAAAAAAGGTTTAGTTCCCTTGAAGAGCACTTAGAAATCGTTTAAGCGGAACAAAACATACAAATATAGATTTGTTGCATCCTTTACTTTTTGGAGTCGTTTTTTGGTTTTTTTATCTCATCAAGATGCAACTTTGCGCAATGCAGATCGTACATTGGTAAGTTCAGCATATACGATCTGCAGCAAGTTTACACGCTGCAGGGATAGGATTTCACTCCGTCACATGCAAAATGTTGCAAAGAGTTTCCATGCAGCAAACCATAATTCCTCCACATTTTTATATTAATTTGGATGAAACAAGGAGGATATTAAAATAACTTTATTAGAAGGAATTTGTTACAGCCATTACTAATAGCAGAAACTTTTCTCCGTTATACCGTCAAATATTATTCATTGCAAGGAGCATACTCTTATTCCATGCATCCTGTAATTGTAACATGTATGAAGATGATGGCTCTTATGCTATAATTAGGGACAGGATTTTATGGTGTAATACTTCTTTCAATACGCATGCATTATTGCATTGAAAATTTCCATAATATGCACATAAATATACCCATACAAAAAGTATTAAGACATCATATTAACATAAATAAATTTAAGGTAATTTTATGTAATCTGAGCTTCAACTGGAGAATTGGGAACCTGTAGGAATAGTTTCGGAATTAAATTACTAAAATTATTAACGGTTGAATATTTTGAAATCCTTTCCTTTGTGTAAATTACTAGGTTATATTTTTATAAATCTTAAGAGATACTAAACAATAGCGTTTAAAGTCACTTTAGTATTACTTGTAACTATAAACATCACAGTTGTACTAAGTTCCGAGAACACCTTTAATAGTCACCTTCTTACGGTAAAGGATGATGTTGAGATTAACCGATGTGACGTGACCTGTTGATTGCGTTACGTGTGAGCTACCATCAGTGTTACCAAGTTTCAAACTGACTCGATGGCACTAAAAATATATTTATAAAATATATATGTCAAACAAGCAAATATGAAGTAAAATTTTCGAACCACTGAAATATTCTGCTTCTTAACAAAACAGGCAAAATATGTTTTATTTGCAACATAAATTCTTTTTACATTAAAATGTAGTAATTAACTCGCATACCAAGGGAGCATACTTTCTGGCAGCAGAGCAAAAATATGCATTTGCATTAAAGTCCTGTCCCCAAGCTGTAAGCAAAGAAAATGCGAAACCTGCGGTTAATTACCATTACTTAAGCTAATTAAGAGTTAGGAGTATAGTTTTTCAGCTCACTTAAAGAAAAACGTACATGTGGAGGCCGCTGCACCTCCCCAGCATTTGTGTACATTCTTGAGGGGTTCGAAATTTCCTGTTGTATGCTTACATGTTCTAACGAAAATGTTTGAAAGTTTGAGATTCTTCTGTTTTTCTTCGCAAGAGCTCGTTACTACAATTTATCATTCGTTTTTCAGATTGAACCGTTGGACGTTTTTTTCACATGTTGTGTGAAGTAAGCATGTATTGCTTAATTTGAATTCATTTACAGGCAAAAATGTATCGTGAATAGCGTATGTCGGTGGAAGAATAACCTTTTATATGGCTGCTATGATGCTATATAAGATACCAGCGGGCTTGTCCGATGTTACACGGTTAGCTTTTTAAACTCTAGTGATGAATTAATTAATTAATTTTATTTGCTCACCCGTTCTTTATGAAACTATTGTACTATGGTCTAGAGGTTGTTTTTATAGTTAATCCTCCCCTTTACCCTTTTTAATTGTAATTTGGTACATTGAACTGGGTTGAGTTTTTTATTTATGGACGCTCTTTAACTACTATGGTCCTTAGCGTCCCATTCTATATTGGGCGTGAAAGACCGGACATTTTGCTCCGAGTCCTCTTTATCAGGCTTGAGGTTCTTTTACGTGCCGGTAGGCGACCCGTAGTCTTCCCCTCTGGGGGTTGACGCGCGTAAATGGCGTATCCCCTTTCATCCTGTAGTGGAGGGTTATTAGAAGGTTTTGGCGTCCAGAAACTTAAGTGCATACATCTATAAAATTAGAATAATGGTTATTCAGAAGTTTTGTTGCTGTTTCATTACATACACATCTGCAGTACTCGATAAATGGCAATTAAGAAACAAATATAAAGCAGAATCGAATGTCGTTTTTTAAACTCTGTATTTCGTTTTCTAAAGTGTTACATCATGGTCATATATGTATATTCCTTGCAACAAAGTTTAACCGGTTTTTATATATATACACTCTGCGTTGTGCAGAAAACATTCCGGCTTTTATATATATACACTCTGCGTTGTGCAGAAAACATTTATATTCTGTGGAGTAACGACAACTATGTTCTACTCCATGGCATTCTCAACTAAAGTCAAGGCCTTTTTCGCAAGCATGTTCTTTTATAGCCCCGTGTCCGTCGGAGAGAATTGGGCTTTTCAATGGTGAAAGAATTAACAAAATCGGTTAAGTGATTTTTAAGTGTATCCAACATACATAAACACACCAAAATTTTCTCTCTTTATAATATTAATATAGATGTATGTGGAATTGAAGTGAGGAGAATGTCACGCTAATGTGCCATGCCGAATCTTTATAATATATTTCTAACCTCTCAAGTGACCTTAGAACATATAGATATATGCATAAGCTTACACTTAACTGCTTTTTCTAATACTTTCAGCTCCATAGCATTGCATACATAAGCTTTAAGTGTTCGGTACTAGGGTAAATTTCCCTATAAACCATAACCTTGTTGCGACACTTCACTGTTTCGCTTCAAATAAAGTGAACTTGTTACCCGCATTTATTTGCATCCTGTGACTTGCAGATTTCGTCTAGTGACGTCATCACGAATTTACCACGATCACAGTCTCATCGAAACCTGAACTGCATAATAAATATTTTAGTCTGCTGCTATATCTGGAAAGGGGAAAAAAACTGGGCATTAAAATAGCACTGACAAGGGATGTTCGTGGTTCTGTATATTCGAAATCAGACTTAAGCCTGGCTCGCCTTTATAATTTGAGAGTGCTGAGTCTCTTGGTGATCATTTCTAGCAGGAACGTCATCCAATGATCAGACATTAATTTACTCTTTTGGTTTGTTCTGAATGAATTTAATAAGACTGCATGTTGCTGTTTTGAAAAGTATATTACTGTCCAGGTGCAGTAATCCATAATAACTCACAAACGTGAATTTTGTCTTGTGCAGAATTACCAGTGCCAGGTGAACAAGCACATATTGCCAGATTCCTTTCCAAGTTTTGGCTGTGGCCGTGGCCGAGTGGTGAGACCGTTCACCTCCCACAAAGCTGTCCGAGTTCGATTCCAGGGATCCGCATGTGGGATTTATGTTAGACGAAGGTGCGTCTGGGCAGGTTTCCTCGGGTTCATCCATTTCACCTTCATTTCATATCATCTTCTTCCCTCACTCTCATACCTGGCTAGGCCGGTCCCCCGTTTCGAGTTCTTCATTCTCTGATTCAATCTCCGTCTACTCCTCTACAGGCCTCTGACTCTAGGCGCAGTTGCAAGTCCTTGGGGTGTAAGCTCTGTTTGCGGGAACTAAGTAAGAAAGACTGACGACAGCTCACTTTTGCAGTTACTACTACAGGGTGAGCCAAAAGACTACGAACCGGCTGCGCGGTGTTTTTCCTGTCCGCGTCCTCGGCGCTCGTTTCCGTCTGCCGCTATCATAGAAAGGCCATACATTTTTAAAACTACTTTTAAAGGCTTTACTTACCAACTTTATGAAAGTGTGTTTGAGAACAGAATTATTAGTAGAGATTTGTGGCCCCCTCGGTCCCCGACCTAACCCCCTGCGATTTCTATCTCTGGGGTAACTTAAAACAAAGTGTACAAGACAAACCCACACATCCTGGAAGAATTAAAACAAAATATCCGCCAGGAAATTACCAGCATTTCTCAACGTGAACTACGGCGAGTGATGGATAGTTTCCTAAAGAGGTGCCAAAAATGTATGGACAACGACGGTGGCCAGTTTCAGCATCTCCTTTCATAAAGTTGGTAAGTAAAGCCTTTAAAAAGTAGTTTTAAAAATGTTGTATGGTTTCATCCGCGTCTTCCTATGATAGCGGAAGACGGCAACGAGCGCCGAGGACGCGGACAGGAAAAACACCGCGCAGCCGGTTCGTAGTTTTTTGGCTCTCTCTGTACTACTGGGCGAATGGTTGTGTGAAGCATTTCACACTTCATCAGTAAGACAAAGCTAAGCCGAGCGATATGGCTCCGCAATAACGTGTGAGATCGCATTCGGGAGGTCTCGGGTTCGATTCACGTCGGGTCGGCCACTCTGACCTTGGATTTTTTCGTGGTTTTCCCAAGTCTGTAGGCGAATGCTGGGATCGCTCCTCTTTTAGCACGAATTTCATTTCATCTGTTTTATCTTCATATTATGTTTTAGGGTTGTAGAACCAGGCGACGGCGATCGGTACGTTACGGCGGGACGTTGAGTTTGCACTATGTAAAGACTTCTCCCTGGCGCTTGGATAATCGGCTAGTGTCCCTTCCTGGAAGGGGTGGCTCGTTCGTGTCGATACTCCGGTTTGAAGATGGCGCAGCTAGGCTCACGCTGACGTCAGGATTGGCGTAATTCTGGAATCATTAGGGACCCCGTCCTTGCTAGAGCGTATCTGTTGCCCTTCGGGTCTCCACCTCAGCCCTTCCTCCCAGAGATCACGCAAGTCACAAGGACCTACAATGGCTTACACGCGGTGCTGAGCTTCAGTGATTGGAGGACCCCTCCGTCTGACTAATTCTAATTCCAAAACAAAGCTACAATAATTTCATTAAGACATTTTCATTGTATTTCCTCGTTATATCTGATGAACATTAGCATTAGGTACCCTCGCTAACTCCTCAGCGTTCGTTTCACACGGAACATCCATATTGAACACATTACAACACTTGATATCTTCAGAATCACTAATGTATATCAATTAATAAATAAACGATCCATACTTGCATTGGAATACTCAATTTTCACAAATCTCTAGTTCGGCCTCTTCTTACAAATGCACCTCCTATATAGTGCGCAGCAATCCCACAGAATTTAAGATATTTAGGATAGATTTTCCACAACTGCAATGAATGCTCCGTAGTCTGTAAAGAAGAGTCATTCTCCCAATCAAGCAACACATCAAACACTTATCGGAATCCTTGTACTTCAAACTGATTTAGGTAGAAAAAACCATTGCAGAATTAGACTAAAAAGAAATTGCTACAGGGATTTTACTGAGCGATTCCGAAGATTACACGTAATTCACCTCTCCATACAATGAACACTGAGCTTATATCTTAACGCTCCAAGGATCACACTTTTTACTAATTTATTCAGCTTATGTTAATGTTTGCAGTCACTGTATCTGTCTGTCAGCTAAATGCATGTTGGTGAAGCCAATGTGACCAACCATAAATGTAATTGTGATGTTATTTTGTAGAATTATCAATGGCTTAATAGCAGACCCAGTAATGGTCAAAATTATTATAAACGTACTTTTATTATTAAATTCATGGCGTGGTCACGGACCTGAAACGGTTTTACACGATGCAGCTCCTGATGAAAGCATTACTCTAAAGATCAATGTACCACAGGAAACCAGCCACGTTCAACCTCTGGATATGTATAAAGCTTAATTCCAAAGTTTGGTAGCTTTGCAAGACTTGGATCTGATCGTAACCAGCCAAAGCTTTATGACAGACGCTTTAGCTGAATTCCGTCATTTGTAATCAATTATTATGTGCAACAGAATACCAACCTATAATAATTATACATAATTATTGTGTATGCATGGCAAGCAGCTGGCTATGAACCTGGAGAGATCTCATTGCGTTTCAGTGTGGAACGCTGGAATGTGAATAGAAAGATAGGACTTATGCTAGTGAATGTGATAAGCTGGTAACCTTCCTATTGCCCACTTGGCTATAATGAGCTTTTTATGGGAGTGGGTCATAGCCCCCTTTAACTTCTGTGGTTATATTGGGGGCTTTTGTTTTACACTTTAGAAACAATTCTCTCTTTTCTATGCGCGCGCGCGTCTGTGAAGAGCGAACTCAATTTCAATTCGATATCGATATTTCACCGGAAATACACGTTTTGAGACTCCCTGTATAAAAAATGCATTTTTAGAAAAAATGTCTCTGTCTGTCTGTCTGTCTGTGTTTCTGTAAAGAGCCTAACTTAATTTCAATTCGATGTCGAGAATTTCAACGGAAATGCACGTTTTGAGACTCCGTGAATAAAAAATTTAGAAAAAGGCCTGTGTGTGTGTCTGTCTGTTTGTCCATCAGTCTGTCTGTGAATAGCATAGTTCAAAAACTTGGCATTTAAGTTCATCGTCTGCCAAGGATATGACACGAAGATTTTCAAGAAAATACCCCCACCCCAAACTACCCTTTACATGAAAAATGTTCATTATTTTTGTTTTTCTTAAACATGGCTATAACGATTTTTATTAAAGCATTATTTGTTTAAGATATCTGCATGACAAGTAAAATGTATATCTTGAATTTTCTGGAAATAACTGTGAAGTTCCTCTTCATTCTGAATGACTTCTGTATAAGATAAACAAAATCTTACCACATAAATGATGTAAATCTCGTCAAATTACACAATTTATGTCAAATACATTTTTGTGGCATTAACCACTTCCTAGACATTCTTTATTATAGGTTTGAATTGCTAAATACTAATATTTTTTCAACTGCAAAATAGCTTTTTTGTTTTTTGTTTGTTTTTTGTTGTATTTTGTCGTTTTGTTTTTCTGGCGGTCATGCAATGAGAGCGGAATTACAAAGCCATCACATAACAGCCGTTTTTAAAGGATTTTAACTATCACTTAAGCCTCCTGTATTCTCTTATTCCCGTACCTACAAGGAAATGTGTAATAAAACAATTTCTACATATGTTTAGTTCAATTAGCATGAAGTAAATAGAATAAGCTTTTGTAAGAAGTTTGTTGAGGAATGGATAAAAAAAGTCATATGAATGTAGCACAACTAAATTTTTCATTTTACGGACCTTAAAATAGGTATTCCCATTGAAATCTCGATATCGAATTTTTGGGTGGAATGTAACACTTCCTCCACCTACTAGATATCTGGTAGACAAAGTAAAAATAATTAATATCAGCGGGCAAGAGAATTTCGTAGTAGAAAGGGGTATAATAATAGGTTGTTCTCTGTGAAATTGGTTTATAACAGCTGCTGTGTTTTTGAGATTAAATGTATTTGTATTTATTTTAATTAAAATTCTGTTTGTAGACGATAAGAAGCATAATTTCGGCTTTTGAATTTGCTCTGCAGCATTTGCTGTTTAGGGCACTAGCTTATTACTTTATCTAGTACGTATAGTAAGTAGGGGAATTATTGCATTCCATCCAAAAATTCGATACTGACATTTCACTGGAAATAGATGTTTTGGGGGGGCCTGAATCCAAAAGAAAGAATTTTTATAAAAAAAAAGGTCTGTGCGTGGTGTGTGTGAGTGTGTGTGTGTGAGAGAGAGAGAGAGAGAATAGCATAACTCAAAAGCGAAAAGTCAGATCCAAATTTGGTAGTTAGGTTCAATACCTTCCTAAAAAGCGACACGATTTTAAAGAAAATCCCCCACCCCAAACTATCCTTTACATGGAAGAGTTTTCTAAATTTTTTATTTTCTAAAAGGTGGTTCTAACAATTTTGATGAAAATATCCCATATTAAAGATATTTTCATGACAAATAAAATGTTTATCTTAAATTTCCGGGAAATTGCCTGTAAGGTCATCTTCATTCAGAAGAAATTTGGTATAATTTTATTTAACTGATAAACGTTAAGCGATAGACAAAAACGTACTACCCAAAAAAGGCACTACACCAAAAATGTGGATATCTTTAAAACGCACAGTTTATTTCAAATAAGTTTTTTGTGGCATAAGCCATTTCTTAGATATCCATTATTACAGTTTCGAATTTTTATTTCTTGATCATTCTCTTAAAGTCCTGTCAACATTCAGTTGTTTCTCGTGATAGCATATGGAATTTTAAGATTTGCATATAGTTTCCAGTTCTTAAACATTTGACTATCGCTGTTCTCTTTGTATCTATAACTAAATTGTAATGCAGCTATTTCTGCAAAGGCATATTCGGATTAAAATGTAGTACGTAGACAGACTTATAAGCTTTAGTAAACTTGGTATGTGTATCTACCAATACACGATATAGGATAGAGAAAGTCATGTGAATGTATCACATCAAAATAATTTTAAATTATTTTAACCCGACAAATTAAACATTGAATAAAGATTATTTTACGGATACAGTAACGAGGAGGCATAAATATTGGATAATTATTGTTCTTCTTGTGAGACGAAACATTAGAAAGTTAAGCAAGCCTTTATTGGTTGATATCCAAGGAGCTCTTAAACGTTATTGCTATATATCATGTATAACTCTTATGGGTTTACTAGGCAATTTAACTTTTTCGTTGGTTATATGTATCCGCTTTAAATGCTCTCCTTGTACTCCAAGTCATTATTCTGAGAAGCGTATTGAAATGCCTAACTACTTTTGTTTAAAGCTTTACAGATATCTTCAATAGCCCTCTTCTGATGTTCATGGGACAAGATAAGTGCTTTGTTCAAGTGGTAAAGAATCCCTTCTCCATCCGCATACAATGGTTTGGTGCATTTCGGCAATTTCTCAAGCAAAAATTACATCAGACAGCTGGCCCAATAGTTCATTCGGTAGAGCATCTGTTGGTTCTGCTAGGGGTTCCAGGTCTCGATTCCCGGCTGGGGGTGGGAATTTTTCTATAACCGAGATTATTCCCTATCCTCTCCAGAGACTGAAGTGCGACTGTGTGTGTGTGTGTGTGTGAGAGAGAGAGAGAGAACTAATGTATAGAACCCCAATAAAAACCAGAAATCCAATGACTACTGTCAATAGGTAATATGTTGCAAAGGTAAAAGGCCGCCGATATGACCATTACAGTTAAATATGAAGGATAAATGAAAGAATTGAAAAAATTACATACCTACTTCCTTTATGCATTTTAAATTGTAATACGCAACACAACTTTTGTGACCAAATGCACCTAATCCAATAATTGCGACTGCGCAGATATGTTTTGAAACACAAAATCCGGTCAGTGGAGATTCTTAAGACCCTTATTTACAGCGTTTACAAAAACAGAATCGCTTTTGCTTATTTGGAAGAGGTTTGTCGTTTAGATGGCCCCATAATCTCATCCGTCCAAATTATTACTACTTAACACGGATGTTGAATTACATTTTTATTTATTTATTTATTTATTGTTCTGAACATAACAGGCATAAGCCCAATTACAATGTTCATTACAAAAATATAGTAACATACAATCATTTATAAATATAACGTATACAGAAGGAACAAACAGAAATTATAAATAACAATAAAAAGTTCCGAAGAAGTGGAACGAAATAAGAAAGAATAATAAGAATATAAAACAACCAGAAAAAGAAAATAAAGAAAAGAGAAGGTGGCATGGTAGTTATACAACTATTTCTAATTTAAATATTTGTATTAATCTACGAAAAAAAAATTATTGACTATTGCATTTTTAACTGACTTTAAAATATGTTGAAAATATCTACATCCAAATAATGGAAGTTTGTTATATAAATATGCAATTCTGTTTAATTGTGAATTTTTATGTATTTCTGAGTTTGCTCTTGGGGTGAGAAAAAGCTTCTTAAATCTATTTATTTTATTTAGCACATAAAATAGTATATTTGCGATAATATTAATATCATCAATAACAGAATGTAATACTTTATACAGAAATATTAATCCCGCAATGTCTCTTCTGAAATATAAAGCTTTAAATTTAAATATATCTAAGAGAGTTTCGTAATTTGTGCACATAGGATAACATCTAATTTATTTAAATAGTACATATTTTAAAAATTTCAATTGTACTTTTTTACTAATAAGTTCACATACTTTGTGGTTTTAGGATTCCAAATAATAGATGCATATTCGAGCTTTTGTCTAACAAAGGAGTTGTAAAGTCGAATTAATGTTTTTTCTCTAAATGTATAGGAATTCCTGATAATGAAACCTAGACATTTTAGTGACTTTGTTACAATTAATTCATTATGTCTGTTAAATCTGAGATTTGTTGCGAAATGTACTCCTAAATCTTTATTTTCAAATACTTCAACGAGTGGTGTCCTATTAATGTTATAAAGATATTTAAAGGGATGTTTACTTCTAGTGAAGGACATTTTTTACACACTTACTAATATTAAATGGAAGTTGTTCGTTTTGCTCCATACATATAAAGAATCTAGATGATGTTGAAGTTCTAAACAATCTCTAACACCATTGACACTTTTGTATAATTTAACATCATCAGCAAACAATAATATTTTGGAATATTTAACGACATTAGGTAAATTATTTATAAAACACAAAAATAACAAACGTCCTAAATTGGAACCTTGGAAGATTCCTGAATTAACATTAAACTGATATGACATACAATTTTTATAATACACTACCTGTGATCTGTCTTTTAAGTATGATCGAAATATGTTCATTAATGGAAAAGAAAAACCCAATTTCGATAATTTGGCAAGTAAACAGTCATGATCAACTTTACCAAATGCTTATCATTTTTGGATCATTAGTAAAATACATCACTTAGCATCATCCAAAGCCGAATATGTACAAATCGAGGTTTAAAGTCTCTGAAATTTTGAAAGTTAGAAAGAAGCAGATGTAGAATCCGGTTCGGGTTTGCTTATGGCGTATAGCATATTTATTTTAAATACTGAATTAACATTACTAAAACTATTTTGAAATCGCATAAATGTGTTGAAGATTTAGTAAAGCGATCCCACCATCTTTCACAGGAAATCATAAACTAGTTTAATACGATGCTGCGGTTCTCGATCCAAGGGCTGACGTATGCTTACCGAAGTATTAAAAACGCATTTTAAAACGCAATGGAATCGCATTTAAATCCCTGTTGGTACCAGCTGCCGTATTAAGAGTATTTTATTCGGGATTTTTCTCAGTCCTTGGGACAACTATAGCATAGCCTTAACATTCTAGGTCCCTTAGTTCATTCCTACGTTCATTTAATAAATTTGTTCAACTCCTAATATGTCCTGCTCGATCTAAAGAAACTTGAACGAAGAAAGAAAACGTAAACCATAAAAAGCATATAAGTTGCTATCGACTGGCCTATGCTTACAGGAAGATTATGAAAACAGATTTTAGTCAGTATGGCTATGTAAGGGTCAGTCCCTTCTTACGCAGGGAACCTTGGTTCGAATTCCCGTTGGGTTAAATTGCCTGACTGAGGTTTTTAATTGGGGTTTTCCTTCAATGGATATGAAAGTAGGACTTGGTCCAAAGACAGCAAACTAAAAACCAAAAACTTATAAAATGTAGCATGTGTTATTCTAGAATAAAAGGTTTCACCACAATCAATAGCCAAATTTTTTTTGGGTAAGCCATACACAAAGTAGTTGAGACATTCATTACATTGTTTGTTAACAAAATTGTTTGTGTTGCATTCAAATGACTTTCCCTATTCACTCCTCTACAACTATTCTTACAAACGCTTATTCCCTATCCACTTCTTGTTAATCGAGATAAACATTCGTTACACATTTACACATTTTGTTGTAAGTATAGAGATGAATACAACAGGCTATAGTAATAGTCATACTTTTAAAAATCGGATGGCTTTGAAATTCCATTCTCTTTGAATGACCACGAGAAAAAACTAATAGCGACTTCCCACTGGAAAAAAATCAATTATTTGCAGATTCAAAACCAATAACAAAGAATACCTCGCAAATGGTAAACCTACAACAATTTTTAGATCCATATTTTTGCGTAGTGAGATTTTGTCCATCTCATACGGTTTACTAATTATACAAAAATTATTAAGCATGAACAGACCTCACAGGCCATTTTCAGAAAATTTAAGATAAACACTTTAAACTTAAATGTATAATATTTTAATTAAAATCGTTAGTCATTTTCGAAAAAAATAGTTCCACGTGAAGGTTAGTTTGGAAGATACAGAACTTAAACCAAGTTTGGTATTTAACCGATTTTTTGTTTTAGAATTCCACACACACACACACACACACACACACACACACACACACACACACACACACACACACACAAGGACTTTTATTTTTTTTTAACAAAATGAGTTTTCCGGATTCAGGGGACTTAAAGCGAGGTATTTACAGTGAAATCTCATTATCGAGTTTTAGATGATTTGCAATACTTCCTCTACTTACTAATGGTAGGTAAATAATAGAGAAAGTAAACAAAGTGATACGAATGTCTTCGTTACTATAAACTGAAGTAGGTACATATTTATGATCAAATGAGACTCGCGTCTCCAACCATTGGCGTCAGTGAACAGTGAATAGACATTAGAAAGAAAAATTCTTCACGTTATGTTGCAGTTACATTAAAGCAATAAGTTTTAGGAGTTGCTAATGTTCTCATAACTTTGCCTCTGAGACGGCATGCAATTCTCAAGGGCAACGTATGTTCATTAGTTGCGCTTTCTGTGACGTTTGAAAATGTGTTAGCAGTGAACATGCTTTCTCTTTGGACACACAAAAGCGAGTCTTTCCACGCTTATGCAACAGAGCATGAATACATTGTTTGTACGATTCTTCCATTTTACAAATTAGAGGAGCAGAAAACTACCTATATTAAAGCACGTACAAATAAGGACATCTCTAAAGAAACGTGTCCCACTTTAGTTACTTCACGCATTTTGGGATAATGTTTATGTATTATATGCTTGAATTGCTTCCATTAATTGCCTTCGGTTATGTCATTTAATTGAATTATTGAGATTTTAACTCCGGCATCTTCCTGTAAGTTGGAAGGAGTTGAGATTGTCATTTATATCAAGGTTATAACAAACCTTATTTATTTATTAATAATACGGCACTTTTCTACCTAATAGTGTTTTCGCAAACGGGTTTACTTCGAATTTTTATCTTGTAGAGGAAGTACCCAAAAAAATTTGATGTCGATATTTCAATGGAAATACATGCTTTGAGGGCCCCTGAATAAAAAAGAAAAACATTTTTATAAAAGCTTGTGTGTTTATAAATACCAAGCTTGATGAATACTGGGAAAGGTGAAGACGGAGCACTGATGGAATGATGAATGGCGGAGAAAACCCATCCAGATGCCATTTTGTCCACCACATGTGTGTCCCTGGGATCGAACCCGGGCCCGCCTTGTTGGGAGGCGAGCTGTCTAACCACTCGGCTACGGCGCCGCCTTCAGCCTAAACCTGCCCGTATGTAAACATTTGACTATCCCTTTGATTCCCTGTATCCCCCTACTACCTACAACGAAATGTGAAATGAAACTATTTCTGCAAACGTTTATCTCGATAGCAGGAAGTGTAATTAGAAGTAAGCTTTTGTAAGAACATTTTATGGAAAGCATATAAAAATAAGCAATAGCGTGCAGAGAAAGCCATATCTTCTTATGCGTTTATTAATAGCGAAGCATCCATTAAGAGTCAACTTGTTCATCTATCCACCTATGCACGAAACATATAGCGAAACACCGTGAGTATGCAGATAGAATTGCGAGTGTTTTAAAAAAAACTCTGCGACACATTTCAATTCGTAAACGCTTCAATATTTTTAGCTAAAAGAATAAAACAGTTGGGGCGGGCCAATTACTTTGGTGCAATGATATGTCATAATCTGTACGATATGTTTTGATAATGAACAGGTTCTGTAAATGTTGCAGAATAGCAACTATTTCTCACTGTATGATCCCCGAGCTTCCACTACACTCGTTAAATCTGACGCGACATGCAAAAGTGACACATGCCTCTCGAACTTCCGTTTCTGCGGTTAGCAGTTATGTTGTTAGCAAGTTTTGAGAACCGGATCCGGAAAAGGGAGAAACAGCTAGGTTATATGATGTTTGCATATTTTGTTCACAGGAACTGGGACCGAGTACGCCATGAAGCCCACTTCATGGTATGCCTCCACGCTGGTGGTTACGTTTCTCTACTTGTACGTACTGGTCATCCAACATGTCCGAGCACAAGATCACCCAGCAAGTTCCAGCATAGCGTTTGATGAGGAGAGAGCGGATGGCCTTTACGATCCTGGAACGGTAACAGCTGATGCAGGGCCAAGTTTGTATGAGAAAGCCACTGCCGAGGCAGCGTCCCAGAGGGAGATAGACACAGAAAAGATCGAGCCGAACGAGGAAGGTGCATCCCTGAGAGCTGTAGGCAGTGGGTATCGACCCAGCTACTCGTTTGATCCCAGCTATAATAGCTATCAGTATGGGGCAAGTGATCCTGTACCGGCAGCAGTCATCGATTCATCATTGGCTTCCTCCAACACTCTCGACTTTGGCTATCATAACTACGAGAAGCTTACCAAATTTCTGAGGATGACGTCATCCAAGTTTCCAAACCTTACAGCGCTGTATTCCATTGGAAAATCTGTTCAAGGTATGATATTCTCAAGTACTCCAAATGACATTATGCAAAAAAGCTGCAGTGATCAACACTGCAAACAACCAGTAACATTTTATGTTACTGCCATAAACGTTTGTTCAATTGCATATTAATAAAGTAGGATTCCTTTGTTGTCATATAATATTTTACAAATTTTATGTGAAACAAAATTAGTTTATTAGGTTCCACAAGTAACCAGGGAATTCAAGGTATCAAGTCTCCTTCAAAAATGTATTTGTACTCCATTTTTATACTTACTTTGTTTCTTTGTTAATAATAAACCCTTTGTGCCATTTCTGAATATGATATTAGGTAAATTTATACTCAGAAAAATTTTATAGATCATCCATCATATTAAAATTACTGTATACAATTAGCCTCCCTTCCAGAGAACCCAATACACCTTAATGGTAGTTAATACAATCTGCAATACATAAAACAAGGAGCAATATGGCGAAAGGTGTTAGAGAGCACTCTATATGGTCATATAGAAATCAGATAAAGCAACAAAACTCTCTTATAAATTGTATCGAATGTTTCATTGTTTTGGAGCTATTAATGTATCTTGTAATACCAAATTGCAACATTGCATATGTTGCATGTTTGTTAGTTCAGAATTACAATTTTTCACAAGCATAATGATACCAAGAAATTTCTGCAGAGCAAGCTGAAATGTATCTACTTTTTATCATTAGTTCCTGAGGAAACTAATAAATGTTATTGCAAGGAATTTGTTACAGCATCGTGGACTAACAGAAAGAGCTGTAATCATCTTGGGTTGTGTGTTTTTTCACTGTGAAGAGAAATTTATGAATGATTGCATTTTAATTTATTACTATATAGACTTTCTTACACCAAAATCATGGTGTTAGACTTTTGCTCACTTTATTACAAAGAACTCTTTTTAAAAACACTGTACTCTAACTCCTGTGTAGTAAAATGTATCTGTAATAAAAAATTAAAATAAATTTAAAAACATAAAACATGCTCTGGGGTTTTCGATATCTGTTTAATACTTCTTTTTTGTTTCTTGAAAGGGCCCATCTGCTTAAGCTCCAGTATATACTGCAGCCATTATCTTATTGTGCTGCCCTACAAAATTATTGCTCTGTCCCATCAATCCTGTATCCCTAATGAATAGATACAGTCCTGTGAGGGAAAGAGCTTGCAAATTCTCAGATTCACCAAAATGAATCCGAGATACCTGCATCTTCTGTAAGCCAATGCTTCACAGTTGCTGATAATATGGTGTGCTGTTTCACTCTCTTTACCACAGAATCTGCAGACCAGAGTCCCTTGATACACTCACATATTACTTAATTGTTTCCTTTTTGGTGCATGTCCTATAAGGAATGCCAGTACTGTTTTGAGCTGGTATCTACTGATCTTCAACAGTTCTCCAACTACTTTTGAACACAGTTTACTAATATTTAGTTTACCATGTTTCAATCCTGGTCTTGTCTTCCAGACTGTTTATGTTTTTGATTGGTATATCGTTTAACTCTCTCTCTCACCAAACACTTGTGTATGCCCAGAGCTAGTTCTAGACCAATCAATGTTTTGCAAGTTCATAGCTTCTGTTTAATACTTACTATACTGTTAACTATGAATCTTAATTTTTTACAGAAATTATTATTATATCTGACAGTTAATATTTATAGTGTTAGTTTCCTGTCTTATATTTTACTGGCTGTATCTTATAATATAAAAGAAATTCAGTGCACAGAGGACAGAGAACTGTTGCGTTCCAAGAAAATGTTATGTGATGTTTCAAGCCATCAGCAATTGCACATGCCGTGAATCAGTTATTTTATAATAAATCATCCTAACAAGTGTTAGGCTCATGGTCTGCTATGATCTCATAAAACAAGAATTTTCTTTCCACCTCTTCTTGCGATGTCCCACAGATCTCTTCCCATGGAGTTGGTAATGGAACATAACTTTAGGGATTCTATTGGATCTCATTCGCCTTAAATGACTCATCCAGTTGTGTATAAAATTGAGAACTGCTCCAGGCCAAGTTCTTCCATTATAACTTCATTTCATATATGGTCCCATCTCATATATACTACAGTAGTTCTCATAAAACACATTTAATTTTCAGTTATCTGCTTTCATCCATCTGTCTTAATGTCCATGCTTCACTATCATAACACAGCACTAGCCTTGCTAATATTTTATATAGATGTAACCTTGTACTTTTCTGCGCTATGTAAGGTTACATTACTTTGTTGATTATTCCCATAGTTTTGGAATATTTTACAATTTTATTTATTTATACCTGCATCATCTTCAAATGTTAGATTACAGCCTAAATATGTCAAGACATTCCTCTCTCTAAAATCATGTTTTCCAAACATATTTTTCTGGGGACGGATATTTTCCGCAAAAGCCCATAATTTTCGTTTTCTCTATATTTATTTCCATGTTATATTTTTTCCCAACAGTGTTTAGGTTATGAACACATATTGTAAATAATTTCTATAGGTGCTATTAATACTATATCATCTACAAATACTAATACATCTATTTTTAAATTTCTATTGATTTGGAAGTGACTTTGCTGTTTTTGTCTATAATAAATTAAAACACTACATTGCATGTATACATATAGCAGTTTCCTCAAATTGTTGTATAAGAATTATTACTAGCAAACAAAATATCAATTAAAAAAAAGAAAAGAAATAGAGAAAACAAATAGGAAGAAAGAAACATTTTAAAGGGAGAGAGAGATCTGGTTGCTTGGGTATCTCTTTGTCAGGCATCGTAAGTCATTAATTCATAAAGCTTAAGTAAATAACAATGCTGTCTGTAGGAGAGAGCATAAACATACAATTCACTAAATTGTGTTTGTGTGTTCTAAATAGTTTTAAATTTATTTTTGCTCAAGTAGAAATCTCACTTATTTCAATTTAGTAAATAAAATTGGCTTTACATTGGATACTATTAATATTTACATTGCTACATTGGTTGCCCAAAAAATTAATTAAATCTGAAAGTAAAGCATCCCAAATGAATAATTAAGAATTCTGGTAGCACATTTTGGCAGGTATGGATTTATGAAACTAATTAAGCTTTCAAGATTTGAAACTGCTGCTTTGGCATTACATTCTTGTTTTCCATTTGCTTCTGAACCCCCACTTGCCCTCCTCCTCTTAGTATTTTCCTAAGGATACCACTATGCTATAGTGCTACCACTACTGCCATAGTCATTGCTCAATATTTCATGGAATGTTCGAATCAGCTCATTCCATAAACATAGAGGTTTAGACATTTTGACAGTTTTGCAGTATAATCAATATCTGAAATGAATATTATGTTATATAGCAATACTCTTCTGCGTTTATGACAAAAGTGACAATTTTACAATAAAGAAACAGAAGACATACATTTGTTTTCTATCCTAGGAAACAGAAGCCGAAACCCTAATGCCTTTAGTGAAATCATATGCTGCAGGTGATTAGAAATGCAATTAACAGCAAAAATACTGTAAAGCAGAGGCTATGGCCAAAGTTTATCAGGAGTTTGGCACCAACCAGCCAGGCAGTTGAAGAGATAGATAGAGATAATGGGTAGCACTCTTGCTCAATGTAAGCAAAGAAGTAATATCAAGAGATAACCAGAATATTCTGGAAGCTTCCCTTCTCCCTGCCTCTCAAATACTCTAGAACTCTCTGAAAAATTCCAGTGGCTATATAAGTAAGCGCACTCATGAGTCAGCAAGTTAGTTAGTGATTGCAATTCCAGTGCGACATCAATTGCCAGCAATTCAGTTCATTTTCTAAGTAAGGTTGTAACGTGACATACAGTGAATATTACTACTCCCAGAGATTAAGAGAGGTCTTGTGTTCAACACCCCAGCAGCTGAATCATGGAAAGAAGAGGCTGCATTGTATGTATTTCATTATGCCGCTATGTTGCAAAGAAAATGAAATACAGTAAGAACTAAGTGAAGAGACAGTGAAAACTTGAATTAGATCACATTGGTGAAGTGACAGTGAAAACTGGGCAAAGTTGCATTATTAAATCAAAATTATTTCTATTCAGAGGGTCAAAATGATCCAGTTGTTCTTAAAGATAGAGGAACTGAAAATTATCATTTTATTAAGTTTCAAGAAAGTCATGCAAATAGACATACAAAAATTAGGAAAAGTTCTGAAGTATCAATTCTCAGCACTTATTACAGTCGACAAAGAGAAATTAAAAAAATAGGGCAGTAAAATCATCCAACCATACTTGCAACACATTCAGCTCTAAAAATAGCTGATAAAAAGATAGTTATGTAGCATGAAAGTACAAGCTAAAGTATAAAAACAAATAAAAAATTCATATATGCATGTCATTTTTTTCCAAATTTCGCTGATGCATTGCCTTAGGAATGAATGAGCTCTGCAGAATTAAGCTAATAAAAGTCACATAGGTTTTCTTAATATTTTGTTTTGTTAGATAAACTAAACAATTTATAAGGAATTCCATAAGATCTTTGAAAATAGAGTTTCTTGGATTTAAATTTTATCAATGTCCATTGTTGCAGTGAAGATATTTACCCAAAGAAAGAAAGACTAGGAAAATGTGGCTGGACATGGATGATAAACTTCCTTTTCTTTACCTCCTCACATGTATTAGCCAAACATAAGTCTGCAGTCTTTCTCATTTGTAATATTAAGTAGCAATATATGTTTATAAAACACCTACACTAAGTATGGGGAAAAAGTAGGAAATCTAATAAAATCACCTTGCTTTCGATACCCTCCATTACACTAGAACATTTGGAATCACATGTTTCTGCAAAGATAAGATATATTGTCCCATCAGCTGCCGGGTCTTTCAATATGGTGAGTGTAATGAGTGAAATGAGGGTGCAAATCAGTTTGGATTTCTTAGGTGCTATAAGTTAAATAAGGATCTCTCAAGAATTAGGGGAAGACATAGAAAAATCTTTACCCAGACAATTCAATTCAACAAGAGATTCAAAACAAACTTTCTGAATGATAGACATTATGCATCATCATTTTCACCATAGATGTGGATTTAGCAGTGCATTAGTAATGTTCCATATGTAAACTAAGAGATAGAATCTTATATGTTTGTTAACTTAACTTATTTATTCATTTATTTATTTATTTATTTATTTATTTATTTATTTATTGTGCTAAGAGATTCACAATTTGATTGTCTACTGTACTTTGACCCTGGCCACTCATTCTGTAGACAATCACTACAGTTTATCTACATTTACAATTTCCCATCAATAGATTATCTTGTTTCAGTTTTTTCATGTCCCATTTCCACTTGTTTTTCACTTTTCACTTATTGATTACTTTACCATCACTCATTCATCATAGTTTTCCATTCAAAGTAAGATACACTACCTCTTACTTTTCTCTATCCACTGTCCAAAGCCATTTATTTTTGACTTTACACAAAAACTGTCCAATGCTCCTACCGTCCTTGCACATCATTTCGATTATAAGCTTATTTCTATCCCCCTTCAACCACTTCTTTCTAAAAAATTCTCTTCTCCAATTTTCTGTTCCTTGGCACTTAAATACTATGTGTTCAATGTCTTCAATACCGCCACATATCGGACATTGATTTTGAGGAATAACCTGTCTTAATCCTCTTAACTGCCGTGCTCCGGTTCTTACCCATGCAATAGATTCTCTCTCTTTTTTATTTACTATGTCTATATATTTTTCCCTACCTCATGTACTTTTCATTGGCCTATAACAAACCAATGAGCTCTTGACACACATTTGGCAATCTCACTGAGCATTATTTGTATTTCTATATCTTCCAGTCTTTTCCTTGATTTTTTCCAAAATTTTCAAGTTATTTTTCTCTCCTTCTCCACATGTCTCCTAACCCATTTTTCTCCAAAATATTCCGTAAATTACTTACCCATCCATCATTCATTAAACTATTCTCTTGGTATTCTATACATTGTTTTAACACATTACTTTTTCCTAGATTTAAAGTTCTGAACCAAAACATGTCTGTTATACCTAGTTTACCAAACATATACTCTAGTATTCTAGTATATTAATTCTCTATCTGTAATTAGGGATTTGGTTGTATGTAATTTAAAACCAGTTAATTTTCTCTAAATTATGAACATATAACTCAAAAGTTGATTTAATTTATGGGCATAGTATGTTACATATTATTATCTAACAAAACATTTGTGCATTTATCTATATCCTAGATGAATAAAGGAAGATCATTTATACCAATTAGAAAAACAAAGGAATCATAGCCATTAATAATAATGAAAGTATACACAACTGTATTTTCCAGTAAAATGCACCTACTGGAGCTGAAAATTTGATGCATAAATTACTTAAATATAATTTACAGGTTATAGGCCAGTGTTAAACCAAACTGCCACATCACTGTAATCATTTTAAGCTTTTTCCCCCTTCATTTTTGGTGTAACAGCACACAAACTATACATTTTTATTTCAGGTCGTGATCTCTGGGTTATGGTCGTTTCAGCGTCACCATATGAACACATGATTGGTAAACCAGATGTGAAATATGTTGCAAACATGCATGGAAATGAAGCTGTAGGAAGGGAACTTATGCTTCACCTAATAAATGTAAGCTTTGCTATGATTATAATATATTGCCTTGGCTTAAACCAGCAATTAAAGAGTTTCATTCTCATTATTAAAGGGAATATAAGTTTATTAAATAAATGAAAGTTGTTAACCTACTACCTAATACTTTTATATATAGTTCAAAACTAACATTAATAATTTGTAATGAAATCCATCTTCTAAAAGCTGTTATATCAAATTATTGTGGTAAATGAAAAATAAAAAAGAAGGAATAACAACTGACATTAAAGACTAATTATATTTCTGATAACAGACTAAACAATATAGATACATACTTCCAAATTTCATGTTTGGTACCAAAATTTCACTTTTGTTTTTTGGCTTCATATACTTATTTTAACAATGTCTTTTATTACTAACATAAATTCACTTTTAACCTAGAAATGAACCTGTTTTTTTTATATATGCCATTCTGAAAGTGGAAACTTTTTATTTTATATTAAATGACCGTATCAGTTTCTCTTACATTTAATACATCTATTGTTTGCTCCTCACATTCTCAGCTGCTCTCAAGATATGAGTTTTTTCTATATGAAATGTATTTTGTTGATATTACATAAACATGGTTCCTTCTTTACAAGCACGTATACCCAGAATACAAAAAGGATGTGATTTCAAATAGATACTATAATAAATATTTTCATTTATGATTTGTGCAGTACTAGTATGTTCAGCATAGAATGTTCAAACACATTGGCAAATCTAAACAACCCTGAAAAATAGAAAAAAGTAATGAATTATTGGTGACAAAAACCTGTACATAATATAATGTTGGTAAAATTTCTGTAAACTTTGACCACCTGCATGTAGTAATAGAATTTCCACAATATTTCTTCAAAGCAATTGAATGTATTACTTTTAAGCCTATAGGAAGATGTTTTATTGCGGTTAATTTCATGTCAAATAAGAAACCCCATCATACATTAGAAACCAAGCTATTACAATATGTTATTTGAAACATAAAAGGTGTTTTAGGGAGTGAAGAAAGTTATGGAGAGATAATATAATTCCTTTGAGGTCTATTCATAAATTCCTATAACATCTTAAGTAGGTATTCAAATCACAGCTAAATGTCATACATGGAAATGACTTGTTCCTTGTAATCTTAAGGAAATAAAATCTTAAAGAATAATAATAATATTTCAGTACCTGGTGACAAGCTATAGCACTGACCCTTACATCAAGTGGCTGCTTGATAACACTAGGATCCATATCCTACCATCCATGAATCCAGATGGTTTTGAGGTGGCAAGAGAGGGGCAGTGTGATGGAGGACAGGGCAGGTGAGAATTCTATCTAAGCTCCTCAGAAGTAACATTTTTAAACTTAATATCTAATACTTATGCTTCCTACCTACCCATTAAAAATTAAAAGAAAGAAGATCAAAAACATTGTTCATATTTTATACAAATAAATCTGATAAAAAATACAACAGATAAATAAAGTGCAGTTAAATATAACTCAATAGAAACCATTAGTATGTAAACAAACAATTAAAATATATTATAGTAATATAAATATAATTAAAATATATATAAGTATTTATATTAAAAGGTAAATATATATTTTTAAAGTAAGGAAAGTTGTGTGTTTTATGGGTTCTATTTCCCATTGGAAAACTGGTGCACTGAAGGCAAAGAATGTTGATTTAATTTCTTAAAAATGACTCATATGATCTCTAAAACTTTAAAATGTTGCTACTAATATAACTACTTAAATCTGCTTTTTAACATGGGAGAAATTAAATATCAACATATTATTTCATAGTATATTTCCATTTTAATAATGCAGCGCTTCCATCGTTCACATTTCACAGCATGCTTGTATAACAAGTGAACTTAACAATCTATTTACAACTGTAGACTTAAAGTCATCTATAATTATACTTTTTGCACAATACTGTACTCATTATAAGCTGAAATCTTATACTGCAAGTGAATGCTATCAATTGTTCAGAAATAAATGCTCCTTTGTTATTTGGCTTATGTAAGGATTATGTTTTGAAATATTTTTTAATTTATTAACAAAATAAAAAGAAATTTTCCACCTGCTTTCTGCTTTCCTAAGAGTTCAATATCCAAGGAAGTATATAGTCAAGGAAGTCACTGATATTGGGACTATGCCCTAAACTTATTAATATACGAGGCACATCCAGAAAGTAAGTTTCCCGATTTTGTTTCCTTTAAAGTATACGTATTTAGCCGGGAAAATTGCGCAAGTGTAACAGATCTATGACGTATCACTCATATGCCGGCCGGACAGGTCCCGCCTGGTGCCAGTAGCGCGGCAGTAATGGCTTGTTCTCCCGCCGCCTGGTAAGTTCGGTCAGCAATAAAGTTCCTCACTGCACAAAACACAACGTCGATCGAAATTCATTGTCAGCTCTGTCAAGTCTACGGGCCGAATATCATGAGCAAACAGATGCCGTGTCGCTGTTGTAGGCAGTTTTCCGAAGGTTGTCAAAGTGTCCATGATGAAAAACGCAGTGGGCGACCGCCCCTCATCAGTGATGACCTTATTGAGCTGGTGCGGCAACGCATCGTAGAGAACCTTACGGAGCTCGGCAGCCATTTTCTGGAGATATCGTGATCCTTGTTGCATGAAATTGTCTCTAAGCACCTGTTGTTCTGGAAATTGTGTGCCAGGAGGGTGCCGAAAAATCTGACACCCGAGCACAAAACGAAACACTTAGGAGCAGCACTGACATTTCTGCAGCCAAATCATGGTGGCGGCGACGAGTTCTTCGACAGAATCGTCACGGGCGATTAGACGTGGATTTCGCACTTTACCCCGAAAACCAAACAGCAGTCAATGCATTGGCATCGTAGTGGATCTCCGCTCAGACGAAATTCAAACATACTGTGTCGGTGCAGAAAGTCATAAAGTAATGTGCACGGCGTTCCGGGACAGGAAGGGCATTCTGTCATTGACTTCCTGCCCAGAGATAAAACAGTGAATGATGGCCGTTACTGTGAAACACTGTGTAAATTGCGACGTGCCATTCAAAACAAGAGGCGTGGAATGTTTACCGCAGGTGTTGTGCTGCTCTATGGCAATGCTCGTCCACATACGGCTTGGCGCACAGCAACTGTTCTGCTGGGAGCTGTTTGATCATCCACCATACAGTCCTGATCTTGCTCCCAACGATTTCCAACTTTTCTTGCACCTCAAGAAATTCCTGTCCTCTGGTCAGCATTTTGACAATGACGAAGAGCTGAAGATGATTGTCACATGCTAGTTCCATTCACAGGCGGCAGACTTCTATGACACAGAAATACAAAATTGAACCCACGACATGACAAGTGTCTCATTCCTTATGATGACTATGTCAAAAAATAGCTCAAACATTCCTGTACCTATTACCAATAAAGTTTTTCATGTAACTATGTTTTCTTTGTTTTAAAAAATAGGGAAACTTACTTTCTGGATGTGTTTCATATGATTAACATTTCAGAGCATGGAATTGACTGCACAATGTTTTGCAGTCATGTTAGTTATACTTTTGTAGGTACCCATTATTGTTCAATAATGGATAGGTTTGTTGCAGACTTTTTGAATGCCCCTCATAAAGTAAATCAAAAGGAAATATCAAATGACTTTCTTGATTGTTCAATTTAAATCCTTAACTAAAAACTACCTGGATTAAATGAATGCTTAAATGAGCCTAGGGTGCACAGAGCTTAGACCTACTTCATATTAATTATCTTCTCAGAATAAAAGAAAACTATAAAAAAGCTCACCACAGGAATAATCAAACTAGGGCACTCTAGATTAATAGCCAGACATACTAATCCCACACCATGGAAGTGGACAATGAAGAACTTATGTAGTCAAATCCAGAAAAGAATTAATAACTATGATGGCTGATCCCTCTGCTTCAGCCTTTATCTATTTCTGTAGTCTTAGCTTAGTCTTCTTTACACTCTCCCAGAACATTGATGCAATTCTCAGAGTAATGATCTAACATTTCTAGAGAATCTTGAAGGAAGTGTTATCAGCTTCTACAAACCACTGGTTTACTACCACTAAGACTGTACAATTTATGAAAATTCTCTCCCTAAGGTACATACTGAGGCTTTCACGGCCGGCGTCATAACTAATAAATGAATTACAGCTATCCGGGCTTGTAGGCCGTGGTCTAGAAGGCATCGTGGATACCGACGTTTCGCCAAGTACAGCGCTTGGCATCTTCAGGGTGAAGTGATTCAGTGTCTGCGGTGGTCGGAGTCAATGACCACCGCAGACACTGAATCACTTCACCCTGAAGATGCCAAGCGCTGTACTTGGCGAAACGTCGGTATCCACGATGCCTTCTAGACCACGGCCTACAAGCCCGGATAGTTGTAATTCATTTATTAGTTTATCTCCCTAAGGTTTTCCTCCAGTTCTGGGAACTGCCTGAAGCAGCTAATAGATGGTCCAGCAGTTCAAATTCTGCTCTGTTAATTGCAGCCATTGCAATGCAAGACTTGTACCTTGAAACATTCTCCTGAAGAAAGAGAACACCTTGTTTCTACTTTCCCCATTGTTTCTCCCTTCCTGCTCTTGTAATTTTAAAACTAGCCGGCATAATAACAATCTGTTATTGTAGCTCCTTTCAGTAAGTACAAAAATGGTTCAGACAGTTCTCAACTTGACACACAGATGGTGCTGGCAGTATCATATAGCAGAGATCATTCTTAAGTATGATCCCTTAGACGGCATAATGCACAATTTTCATACATGCGCTTTCATTTGTTTGGCTATTATAATGCTGTAAAATAAACATGCTGAAATTTCTTCTGAAAACAATAAAACTGAATCTTTGTACAGTAATTAAATACTCCCTATCAAATTTTAATGCCAACTGAAATAAAAGAGAATTGAGCTGGCATTACTTTTTTTTTTTTGACAAATATCCAAGATGTTCAGTTACGGACTACCACTAAGGAAAATATCATAACATTTTCACAATGTGCTTTGAATTATTATACATGAGCTTGCTGACATTACCAAGATCTCATTAGATCATATCTGGAAGATTTTACACAAACACTTGCGCATGAGTAAGCCCACAATGCAGTGGGTGCATAAGAGCCTCTGAATGAACATCTTACAGGGGTGCTTGCATATGCTTAGACAACTAATCAACTTTCGGTGACATTACATCACTGTTGACAAAAGGTTCACCATCACATGCAGTGATGAAGCAGCAGTCCAAACAATGGGTGCAAGATAGTGAAAACACTCCAAAGAATTTTAAATACACTACATGATCAAAAGTATCCGGACACCTGGCTGAAAATGACCTACAAGTTCGTGGCGCCCTCCATCGGTAATGCTGAAAGTCAATATGATGTTGGCCCACCCTTAGCCTTGATGACAGCGTTCACTCTCGCAGGCATGCTTTCAATCAGGTGCTGGAAGGTTTCTTGGGGAATGGCAGCCCATTCTTCACGGAGTGCGGAACTGAGGAGAGGTATCGATGTAGGTCGGTGAGGCCTGGCATGAAGTCGGCATTCCAAAACATCCCAAAGGTGTTCTATAGGATTCTGTGCAAGCCAGTCCATTACAAGGATGTTATTGTCGTGTAATAATCACTCCGCCACAGCCCGTGCAGTTTGAACAGGTGCTCGATCGTGTTGAAAGATGCAATTGCCATCCCCAAATTGCTCCTCAACAGTGGGAAGCAAAAAGGTGCTTAAAATATCAATGTAGGTCTGCGCTGTGATCGTGCCACGCAAAACAACAAGAGGTGCAAGCCCCCTTCAGGAACCACATCAGGGACCACATCATAACACCACCACCTCCGAATTTCACTGTTGGCACTACACACGCTAGCAGATGACGTTCACCGGGCATTCGCCATACCCACACCCTGCCATCGGATCGCCACATTTTGTATCGTGATTCGTCACTCCACACAACCTTTTGCCACTGTTCAATCGTGTAATGTTGACGCTCCTTACACCAAGCGAGGCGTCGTTGGGCATTTTCCTGCGTGATGTGTGGCTTATGAGCAGCCGCTCAACCATGGAATCCAAGGTTTCTCACCTCACGCCTAACTGTCATAGTACTTGGAGTGGATCCTGATGCAGTTTGGAATTCCTGTGTGATGGTCTGGATAGATGTCTGCCTATTACTCTTTATGACCCTCTTCAAATGTTGGCGGTCTCCGTCAGTCAACAGATGAGGTCGACCTGTACGCTTTTGTGCTGTACATGTCCCTTCACGTTTCCACTTCACTATCACATCAGAAACAGTAGACCTAGAGATGTTTAGGAGTGTGGAAATCTCGCGTACAGACTTCTGTCACAAGTGACACCCAATCACCTGACCACGTTCGAAGTCCGTGAGTTCCACGGATCATCCCATTCTGCTGTTTCACGATGTCTTAATGACTACTGAGGTCACGGATAATAAGTACCAGGCAGTAGGTGGCAGCATAATACACCTAAGATGAAACACGTATGTTTGTGGGGATGTCTGAATACTTTTGATCAATAGTGTATGTTCCTTCAGCAGGAAAGGTAATGGCCACTGTTTTCTGCGTTGTATACCTGAAAAAGGACAAAATTGTCAATGGAGAGTACTATATAGCTTTGCTGGAACAGTTGAAGGATGCTGTTAAGGCCAAACATGTAAATTTGATAAAGAAGAAAGTTCTTTTACATCAAGACAATGTACATGGTGATTGCAAATTTGCATGACTTGCACCTTGAACTGCTGTCACATGCACTGCGCATGTGCACCAGATTTGGCTCTCAGTGACGAATCCTCTTACAAAGTCTGAAGAAGTAGCTCACTGGACAGAGATTTACCTCAGATAAAAAAAACGTTTAAAAAGTAATTTTCTGAACAATCCTTGTAATCAAGGATCAAAATTATATCCCTGTGTATTCCAAGAAGACAAACGTCAGTTATATTGATGGTTCCTTTAATTTCTTATGGAGCGAGAATGTTATATTTGTTGTCTTTACTTTGTTGTGGTTTCAGGACAATAGTACTGAACTCAAGATTCATCCACAGTCACAAATCTGTCAAATAATTTCCATTTGTCCGTACAAGACCATTTAAGATTCTTCACAATTTCTTTACTCTTAAACATTTTTCAATAGGTCAACATTCAGAGCACCCAGCAAATTCAGCTATTTGTTCATTTTCATAGTTTTTCTCAGTCTCTAGGCTAATGCAAAGTTGAATTATTTACTTCCATTAATTTTGCTATAATTAATTTCATCTCCCTCTTCACCAGTATTTCTACTATAAATTATACTTTGCCAATGTGGCAGCCTGCACATGTGGGAAGTTGTTGAATTTTTTCAAATAAGTACCTTGAATCAGTCATCAACTCAGGTGTACTGAGATTCACTGATCACTTGCCCCTTGACATGTTTCTGATCCAAGGAACTGAATTGTGTGTCTTTGAGAATTCAACTCCTTAAAGAGGAGATAATCTGATAAAAAGAAATAAAAATTCAGACTTTTTTTGGGAGCTGGGTGAACCTTTTCTTTAGGAGGAAAATTTAAAAAAGTAGATAATTAGGAATTTAACAAGATGCAAAATTTATTTGTAAACCTTCATAAATGTTTGCTGTGAGGGTAGAAATTCACTTTCACAGCCAATGTCACAATATCCTACTTCTGGAACAACCTTACAGATGACAAACACAGCACTTATTTGTGATTCTCATGTTGTTGGTAATGAATAAATTCACTGAATAATATGCAACTATGCACAATTAATCATGGGTTAAAGCACAGTAGGCACTTGTTTCTGAATCACTTGCTAGGTTTCATCTTGATTAAACATTTGTTATTCCTGCCCCACACCACTTCCTTCACATTGTGTTTCACTGTATTACAAATTATACCATTCTTTCAAACAGAATGATGGCAAAATCAATTGAATTTTGTCACCGCATAACAAGGTATGTGCCTCACAATTAGCAATCCAAAGATTTGTCTTTACTTTGATAAAAGCTTTTGTGAGTAATTTTATGATTTCATTCTTTCTGACCTCATCAGCAAAGTGCAGCACCCCCTTCCAAAATCAAATTTTTTATTTTTCAAAAACTCTTGTCCTCAGGATAAGTATACAGATTTTAGTACTAAATAGGCAAAAAGAGTGCAGATCATTAACAAGGTGCATGCTAGAAAGATTTGGTATCGCAGTACAATATGCTGATGTAAGATGTTTCTTCAATATCTAACTTACTAGTAAAGAATATATATGGAAATCTTAAAACTTCTTATGTTTTTCAGAGAGAAAATTATACTTAAATGCTGGCTAGTATAAGCATCCTGATAGAAATGCTAGAAACATTTAGTATCATGGCTGCCGATGTAAGAGAGTTCTTCATTGCTTAACGTACTAGTGAAGAATATACGTACTTGAAATTACTGAAAATTCTTATATATGTCAGATAGAAAATGATAACTAAATACCCTCTAGAATTATTAACAGAGATTATGCCCACAAGATAAACTTTTAACAGTGGCCAATTGTATGTACCCAAAAAGTTTTAAAAAGCCTAAAATACTACTAATTTTACATCATCAAAATTCCAATGAGGTTTTATATAGTCTTTATAGTAATACTTCCTATATTACTCATAGACGTTCTAGTAGGTACAAATAAAACAATTAATACAGAATAGTACAGAAATACATTGATGCTGCATGGAGTTTTTTTTTGCGTGTTTTTGTAACATGTATCAAAGTTAAAGATTAAAAACAGAAGCACTATTAACAGTGAAGTATTCTTCATGTTGATAGTTTTGTTGAGTCACACTTATTTACACTCACTTTTAAAAGTTGTAAAACAATGAAACGTTTTTGAGGACGTTTGTCCTCATCAGCTGTTGGGTGACTGAAGCTCTCTTTTTCTTGTCTCCTCTTCCTCCTCCTCCTCTTGCTGTAACTGATCCTTTTGCCATCTGGTGCCAGGGACACAAAGCTTTAACACTTTGTTTAAAGGTGAGATTTCAAAATGAATGACGTTGTTACAGTTTATATATATATATATATATATATATATATATATATATATATATATATATATATATTTTCCCAGATATTCAGCTCTATTAGTATGGTAAGTGGTTTCAAAATTTTATACTTTGGCCAATATCATGATTTCCCATCCAAAAATAGTGTGACAAGTGGATTTATCTATTTGTTTTAGTTTTATGTATCTCCTGTGTTCCTTCAGTCTGGTTTCCAAGTTTCTTTTCATTTTACCTATATAGTATTTCTCACACTCTTCACAGCTAATCTGATAGATTCCAGATTTCAATGTATTCAGGATTGTATTTTTAAGAAGCTTGTTTAGCAGGTTTTTGAGGCTGAATTGGTTTTGTGGGGCTAGTCTTATATTAAATTTGTTGAAGATTTGTTCAAATTTTCTAAAAGTCCAAGGATGATATGTGAATTTTTCTACATCCATTTGTGTTTGAGAGTGGTGTTAATGTGGTTATTTGTGAAGTATCTTTGAGTTTCTCCTTAATTTTTTAGTATATTCTTTTTGAGGTTTAAGTTGAATCCATTTGTCATTGCTATTTTTGTATATGTTACTACCACTTACCACACCAATAGAGTTGAATATCTGGGAAAAGAGATATATATAATTAAAAACAACAACATCATTAATTTCAAAATCCCACCTTTAAACAAAGTATTAAAGCTTTGTGCCCCTGACACCAGATGGCAAAAGGATTAGTTACAGCAGGAGAAGAGGAGACAAGAAAAAGACAGTTTCAGTCACCCAACAGCTGATGATGGGGACAAATGTTCTTGAAAATGTTTCAGTGTTTTACAACTTTTTAAAGTGAAGGTGAGTGTAAATAAGTGTGACTCAACAAAGCTATCAACATGTATCAAAGTGTTAATCAGCTCTTCCACAAACAAAGCACTTACAGTGCTGTTTGCAGAAAGACAAACATAATCATTACCAGTTTTGTTCTGATGGAATGACTGAACTGTTTGGGAATCAAGATGAGCATTCACAAGAGGGCTTTAGACATGAAAATTCTTGGGAAGTTGACTGAAGTGATTCCAGCAATTCTACCAGCTGCCTAAAGACCTGCAGTTATTTAAGACTGGAATGAATATACTTTCTCGTTTAATCACTGCTTAAACTCCACCATATTGCTTAATAACACCATATTGGTAGTGATCCAAGTACTTCATGTAATAAAAATTATTTATTTATTTACCTAAGTACGTGTTTATTATTTACTGATGCATTGTTTGTTTATTTATATATTTGTGCTAAGAGTTTTACAATTTGATTGTCTACTGCACCTTGACCCTGGTCACTCATTCAGTAGACAATCACTACAGTTTATTTACATTTTACAATTTCTTGTCAATATATTATCTTGCTCTTTTTTTTCCAGTTTTTTTTTTCATGTCCCATTTCCACTTGTTTTTCACTTTTCATTTATTGATTACTTAACCATCACACATTCACTATAGTTTTCCATTCAAAGTATACTTATTGGCTAGTACCATCTATAAGAATGAAACTATTATTCTCTAAGCTCTTTTATAAATATATCAATAAATGAAAATTAAACATGCAAGGAAATTGTTTCTACCTGTAGGGCATGCTAGCTGCTGGAAACAGAACAAACTGCCTTTTATATTGTTTTTTTGGGGTTTATGTCTATCTAATTTTCTTAGCAAGCATCCTGCATCCACTTCAATTAATTCTGAAGTCTTAAGAAGCATCTCTACCAGTCATTGACTGCTTGCTTGCATTATAATTTAAACCTTTTAATGTCATCTGAAAGATTCACAAGATTTGAAGTCTTTCAGAATTATATACGAAAAAAGAAACAAGAAAAAAAAAAAACAAATGATGTGATGCATTCACACTTCACACAAATTTCTCTCCCAATTCACATATCCATTACACATTATACATAGTAGTATTCATATCAAAAGTGATTCTTCTGTCCACATTACATTAAGATATATTTTTGCTTAGGAAAGATTGCAAATTAAGCAGGATGTGCTTAATTATAACAAGGAACAGTATTCAAATATTTATTTGTGGTATCCAGCTTTCACAATGAAAACAAAGAAAGGGGGGGCGAGAATCACAAACTTTCAAGCATGTCCATTTGATGATTCCTAGTATGGAATATTTTGAAAACATATAACAATACAATAAGCTTTATTTGATATAAATTGTGTACAAATTATCTTACATTTTTCCTTTAGTAAGTTTTGGTCTACTTCCTAAGTTTTTCTTATAATTCAAAATTATGCACAATTCAGTAAAATAAAGAGAACTTCACAGGCTATTCACACAAACTTCAAGATATAGATATATTAGTCATCCAAATATTTTAAACATACAGTATTTTAATCAAAATCATTAGACCTGTTTTTGAGAAAATTAAAGATAATGACATTTTTTCATATAAAGGGCAGTTGGGGGTGGTGGGATTTTCTTAAAAATCATCATGCTGCATCCTTGTAAAATATCAAACTTAAATACCAAGTTTGGTATTCATCCAGCTTTTTGTTTTCAAGTTATACTGTTCACACACACACACATGCACACTCACTTTTAAAAATGCTTTTTTGTTAATCAGGGATGCTATTAGGGTCAAACATCCAGATTTGTTAAAAAGAAAGTTGTTTTACACCGAGACAATGCACTTGGTAATTGCAAAGTTGCATGACTTGCACCTTGAACTGCTGCCACATGCACTGCATATATTTACCAAAATGTGTATTTCTGATCAAAAACTTGATATTAAATTTTTGGGTAGTATACAACACTTCCTCTACTTAAATATACATAAGCATTACAGAAAGTAAAAAAAGAGAGAATTTCTCCAATAACTGATGATTCTTTGTTTTTCCACCAAAATAGTGCTTCTATTTTTAGTATCTTTTGCTAGGATTATCATTATATCAAGTAAAATTTGGACGTACTATGGCATAAGAACATTTGGATAATTATACCCATAACACCTGTAGATGTTTATTACAACCTCAATTAATCCATGTGAGCATGAATGTAGGTTTTGTTCAAGAAAATGGTTGAGTGAAATTTTAATAGGATGCAAATAAGGAAAAATTAATTTTCAAACCTGATGTTCAACTGTGGTAGAAAAATGTACTTCATGTTCCCTTAAAGGCATGCCCATATCTATAAGGTAGCAACAAGTAGTTAGTGGCTCAGTATATACATCTATTTGTTAACATTTTTAACAACTTACGCAGTAAGATAAACTGCAGTAATGACTGAGATATTATTAATAATACTTATCATGAAAATAATTGTTTCCATGCACAGCTAAAGTAGTTTAAACCTAGATAAAGAATATGCTCAGGAACTAGAAGTGAGAATGGTTGATGTCTACTTCTAGTGCAGATTATGGGAAATACAAGGGGACACTGAACATTTTTAGAAAATCAAACTAGGATTAGTTTTTAAAAATTTAAATAATTTTATTGTTTTTCAAAATATTCCCTTATAACATCAATACATTTTTCATTTATGAAAGTAGTTCTTAAAGCAATGATGCCACTCTTCCTGAGGCACTTCAGTAACCAGGTTTTTATAATGTTCCACTGCTTTATCAGATGGCGAAAAAGTGATTCCATGCATTTTATCTTTAATTTTTGGAAATGAAAAGAAATCACAAGGTGCTAGGTTAGGGCTGTATGGTAGACAGCCCATGGTGCTGACCTTTAGGGCATACGGATACTCAGTTGTTAGTTTTGCTGTATGCAACAATGCATTGTCATGATGTGACATTATTTTTCCATTTGGACATTTTTCACAAACTTTTTCTAAAATTTATGTACCAATCGGCAGTAACAAACAGTATGTCTATCTTCTAATACTATAGCAGCAATATTGCCCATTTTAGAAAAAAAAAAAACTAGCCACCATCTTCTTACCAGCACTGCAAATTTGTCAGACTTTTGTAGGCTTTGGTTCTGTTTGAAAGACCCATGGAGCTGGTTTTCTTTTCAGCTTCATAACAATAAATCCAAGATTTATTACTGGTAATGATATTCCACACCGCCTTGGAATTTTTCCAAAGTCTTTCTGCACCAATCAATGCATTGTTATTTTTGATCAGGAATCAGTTTATGTGGAATCCATTGACAAGGTTGTCTTACGACTAATCGTTGATGTAAAATGTTTTGGATTTGACTCATACCAATGCCCAATGTTCCCAAATAAATTCATAAGATGTCTGTCGATCTTCTTCAAGCATTGCTCAAATAGCAGCAATATTTTTGTCAGTAACAGCAGTTCTTGGCCATCCTTCAAGAAATTTGTCACTAAGAAAAAACTGATCCTTTTTAATTTGCGGTACCAATTATAAATTGTTGCCTAAATGGGACTTCTTTTCCAAGTACATTTCTAAGCCAACCTTCACATTGTTTAAGCATAATGATGATTTAAAATTGTAAAAAAGCATAGCCCAGAAATGTTCTCCAGTCAAATTCATTTTTGGGTGAACACACAATCTTTAAATGATAATGATTAACAAATTATTAGAACAAATTGAACAAACTACACAACAATCAATTGCAAAACATTAGAAAGTAGCTGTCAAACATAAACAATTCTCATTTGTTTTTAGAAACATGGCATTCTAAAAGTGTTCAGTCTTGGCCTCGTATTTAGATGCATCTGTCACCAAGAGTAGAATGGTCAAGGAACACTTTCATGTTTACATTGATTATAATCCAGTTTCATCTCAATATACTGACCAGATCCCTCATTGCAGTGGATTTTAATTTTAAGGGTGCATTCATTGATTCATTTTCACTTTAATAAACTGCTCATAAAATTAGATGGAGAAATATAAAGTATCAAGGATAAATAAAATAAAGTGAATATTTAAAATGGGGAGCACACATAAATATGCTAATAAAAAAGCTCAGTGCAGAATGTTATATCTTAAAAGATGCTAAAAAAAAGGTCTCAGGCACACAGGATCTCAAAAGTGCATATTTTGCACATGATTCAGCCTCATTCAATATGGTATAATATTCTGAGGAGTTGCAATAGAATGGGAAGAGTTTTTCAAAATGCAGAAACAAGCATTAAAAATAATGATGGATAAGACAAATAGAACAACCTGTAGAGAGTTGTTCAAAAATTAACACCTGTGGCCAGTATATGTATATATGCTAGAAGTAATTTATTATATCCGATTACATAAACATAAATTAAGTGAAAACACACAGATAAGAGGATTTACACATTCAATACCATAGGACTAACCTAGCATAGAAATGTTGACTTCACATTGGAACAAGACTATACAGCAAGTTAAGTTACCTACAACTACTAAAAATGTAAAAGATCTTAAATTGTTTAAAAAGAAGTTTAGGTCATTCCTATTAGTTAACAAATTGTATTCAGTTGCAGAGTTCTTAGATATGTAAACCTGTATGATACAATTGTTAAAGTACCTGATTAGTTCTTAGTTTCTCTACCTATTTTTGAACCTTTAGTTGTTAAGAATATTGAGTTTAATTGTCCTTGTCCTTGAAATTAATTATTAAAGCCATGAAAATTAAATTTTTTTCGAGCAGTGAATAAAGAAAACTATACTATACTACTTTATAATAGATTAGTGATAGAGGATTAATAAGTTACTATTTGAAATTATATTGAAGCATCTAATATCATGTATGTGAATTAAACCAGACTAGAAAGAAGGAAATAAAAAACAATTACATTTTTGTTCATATTTCCAAAGAATAATTGAATTGAATCATAGACTTACCTTTTAGCTTTAATAAGAATAAAACAGCATAACAAAATGGTGTCAAACATGAAAAATTATAATGAAAAAGAACAATAAACAAGGAAAAAGTAAAGAAGGAAATGAAGAGACCAAAAAATGGAAGCTAGAATGATGAGAAGAAAGCTAAGTTAATATAGTGAAGACAACAAAGAAAATTAAAGTTACCATACTTCTTTATGCAGACAGCAATCAGCACATAAATGTCAATTTTCTGAATTACAGATACAATGCTAGAGGTTTTGACCTTAACAGAAACTTTCCAGACTATTTCAAACAGAATAATAAAAGAGGCCAGCCAGAGACAGATGCTGTGAAGGAATGGATATCAAAGATTCAATTTGTTCTTTCCGGAGGACTTCATGGAGGTGCTTTGGTGGCGAGTTATCCTTTTGATAATACTCCAAATTCCAGTAAGTAGATAATAAAAACATTTATTTGGAATACCTCACATTTTAGGCTTGTAGATTCAGATTTAGCTGAATGATAATAATGTTTATTCAGTTTTAAGTTATCACAAGATTACTATATAGCATTTCTGAATAATCAACAAAGTGTAGGTTAAGGTTAACCAGATTTAAATTGCCATTTAAAAAAAAAAATGAATAAAAAACTAAAGGTAACTAAGCCAATAAGTAATAAATCAGAGGAAGTAAATGGGTTTATAAAAGCAAAGACATTTTTAGCATGCACAGTGATTCAGGATTAATTGAAATTTCACCCATCCTTATATTTCTACTTCATTAGTTAAAACGTTGTTGCTTTTTTCTTTCTTTCTTTCCTTTTCTTTTCTTTCTTTCTTTCTTTCTTTTTTATTTTGGTAATGCTTCCTTATATACATAAACCTTTTTCACCTTTGAAGAATAATGGTACCTATTTAAAACGGTAAATATTTTCATTTACTTAAGATATTTATTCAACTCTTATTCTCCTCTTTCTTGCTGAACCCAAAAGGAATGTGCAGATCATCACCACTCTGTGCTGGTAAGTTTTGCATTATGTAAATACTGTATAATTTTGAGATTGTTTTACAATTATTTTACCATAAGAGCTACTAAGTTGTTAGGTAGTAGGCACATTGAAGTATCTTATCATAGACTCACCAAAATAATGCAAAATTATGAAGTTTTAGGTGTAAGACTTTAATAGGCTCTCTCAAGAATATCATGTAAGTCTATAAATATCTTTAAAAATAAATTGTATGACTTTCTAGTGGTTAATCAACTTTATTCTATAGATGAGTATTTTGAATTATTGTGATTTTTAAAATGTAACATTAATTTAATGTAACTCCATTTTGTAATTGTAACACCTGTGATATTGAATATCAATGAAACTTTTATCTGACTATCTCTATTGCTGTAGAAGCTTACTGACAAGAAAATAAATCATCATCATCAACATTATTATTTGGATTAAAGTGTAGTAGGTACATTGTGCTAAGAGATTTACAATTTGATTGTCTACTGAATTTTGACCCTGGCCGCTCTTCCATAGACAATCACTACAGTTTATTTACATTTTACAATTTCTCGTCAATAAATTATCTTGTTTCAGTTTTTTCATGTCCCACTTCCACTTGTTTTTCACTTTTCACTTATTGATTACTTTACCATCACACATTCACCGTAGTTTTCCATTCAAAGTAAGATATATACTACCTCTTACTTTCCTCTATCCACTGTCCAAAGCCATTTAGTTTTGACTTTACACAAAAATTGTCCAATGCTTCTAGCTTTCTTTCGATTATAAGCGTATTTCTATCCCCCTTCAACCACTTCTTTTTAAAAAATTCTCTTCTCCAATTTTCTGTTCCTTGGCACTTAAATACTATGTGTTCAATGTCTTATGCAATTCTATCAAAACTAAATTCCAAGCAACTTCCACCCAGGAAAAATGAACTTATGTGTGAGCTCAGCCAGAATTACCTTATAGAAAATCGTTTATAGTATGTTTTGTTACAGGCTTTAAAATAATAATAATAACAAAAAAAACTTTTGCTGCCTCCCAAAATATCTGTGTACTGTAAAATACATTCTTTGTGATGTTTTGTTTTGATTCACCATTTGTTGGATATTTTGTTCTAAAATTTAATGATCTTTTTATTTTTTCCTTACAATTGCTGCTGCTATTATTAAGTTTAATTTCAAGAAGGGAATATACATGTTTGCTTCTTTGTTCTGTTGGCCCAGTCTTCCAGAGCTATTCATCAACACCTTCACTGACTCCTGATGATGATGTATTCAAGCATTTAGCACTGACATATGCAAACAACCATCCAATAATGAGCCGTGGAAAGGCCTGCAAAGCTGGTACTCCATCTTTTAAACAGGGTATAACAAATGGAGCAGCATGGTATCCTCTTACAGGTATGCAAATTTGATTTTCAATCAAAAATAATAAATACTAGATCATGGACTTTAATTACCACAATAAGAAGATTAAGTCTAAAAAGATAATTTTCAACACTTAGAATTTTTTACTTCATGAAATAGAAATAATTAATTAGAATACATAGCTTCAGAATTAACTTTAGAGAACTCTCATATACCCTTAAAATACTGCTGCTATCTTAAGAATAGTCTGTAGAAGCTAAATAAAAACAAATGACAGTGTCAAGTGAATGTACCACATCAGATGTTTAGTTGAGGGTTTTTTTTTTTTCTTTTTTTTTTTTTTTGTTTTTTTGTTTTTTTGTTTTTGTAATTGTTGGTAACTGCTATGAACACGATGCGCTCATATACTCTTCATCATAGCCTTCTAATTTGATGGGGATGTTCACAAGCCAGTAAATTAAAAGCTGTTGCTGCCTGTTTATGTGATGTGAGGTTGAAACTGTTTTTATGCAGTTGTCTTTATGGGTTGGTTTCCTTACATGCCAAATGTTGGGTGTTGTTTTTCTGATTATTATGATGTCTAGGAAGGGCAGATAACCTTGTTTTTCTACTTCTATTGTTAAACTAATAGATTGTTCTTGCAGGTTCAACAGTTTTGGTAATGAATATTGTAGGAATCTTTTGGAGACAATGATGAACATTACATCCACATAACAGTGCCAGATCTTAAAATTGTGTGCGAAGCTTTTTGTGAGCTAATTTCAAGCTGACACACAAAAAAGCCCATGAAGGGGGAAAGCAGTTTGTGCATACTTCCTTCTGAAGTTTGCTAGTAGTATCTGCTGTTAAACTTGAAAATATTTTGGTCTATGAACAATTTTGTTGATTTTATATATTCTTCTATTTCTACTGCTGGAATGCCTGTTTGATTGAGCCATTTTACCAAGTTTTTTTGGCTGTTGGGAAGCTGGGAAAGAAAGCTTCAAAAGACTAGGTTGTCATTGGGTGAAAATATGTAGGTTGATATTCTGTTGGCTAACTCCATAGAGAAGCATGGAGCTAATAAATCAGAAATTGTTTAAATTAGATAGAAAAGAAGCTTTGACTGGAATCTTCAGAAAGAACTGTTGAAACATAGGACAGTTCTTAAATGAAAAGGAAAAAGCAAGAAGAGGAATTGGTCTGTTAAAAGACAAGTAGCACAACTATAATTGCACAATAGATTTTAATATTTTTGAACTTTTAAGAAGTCATTACAAATTGTATGTAGAAATTATATTGTGCATCTATATTGTAGCGAATGAGAACACCAGTTGTTGCCAAACACACTTTATTTGTCACTTAGGTGCTCAGAGTAGCACAAACTTTACACTTGAGACACTTCCGACACACACTTAGAGCAGAACACAACTGAACTGCTGAATCACAACTAACAACAGGAGCCCCTTATATACGACATGCATAGAAAGTGGAATGTTCTAGTAAGAGAGGCCACTGGAAACAGCTGAAATGAATCTTCCGCAACAGTAAAAATTGCAGGGAAGCGGTACATAATGGGTTTGTTGCATGCCTATTGCTCTGAAGGTCGGTCAAAAGTCCCCACCCAAATGCCAAGTAGATTTACTTTGCATTCATCTATTCACATAATAATTATGGAATAACTTTATTGGGAAATATCACAGCAACAGACAGTGAAAATGTGTTTAATTTACAAAAAAGGGCACTAAGGAAAAGAGAAAAAAGATTCATGTAGACTCATCTTCAAGCATTGCAGTGTTTTAACTGTTTCTTGTAAACATATATGAAAGCATATAAAACATTCTATTAGATATGTTAGCAAAAAAGCTGTAATATGCATTCATATAACCTAAGAAATAATTTAAAATATTTTAGTTCATTTACCATGATGAGTTATTCAATGACAAGTCACACAAATTTTCACAATTGACTTCAAATTTTTTCCATGGATTACAAAACAAAGTGAATTATGTTTTAAATTCTTACTTTTTCTTAAAAAAATATTGAGCAATCCTACCTCTCTACCTTTAAATTAGAATATTACACAGGCAATAAGTGATAGAACTATGTTATAAAGTGCAATGCAAAGGTTAATATGTAATCTTTTACTTAATGTTTATTATAATTGATATAATTAATTATTTACACAATTTTTAAAATACAAACATTTAAAAACTATATATCCCTATTAACTCACACATTTAAATTTCTATAAAAACTATAAATAAATTCCTTGTAGTTGTATATTGTCGTAGCCTCTTCTTATATTTGCTCAAAATTAATGATGGGGAGCTACTCGCTTGCAAGAGAATGTACCGGGAAATTAATCAAACTTCTTACGCTGCGAGGCTACGACGAGGGACGCAGCTAAAGAAAATACAGAAAATATTACTAATTCGAAACGTTACATGGCTTAAAGGATGATACGGTAATTTGTATCACAAATTACTTAAATGTAAATAATGATTGTAATATGAATATGTATTTTTATGTGACATTGATTTCAGAGGTTTATTAATTGTAATTAATATTGGTAAATAATAATATACGGCTTTACTGAAACTGTCAACAATAACGCAATAATGCAGCAAGGGGGTGAGTTGTTTGTCATTGCCGGGAACCAGGAAGTTACGTAATGTTTCGCGCCTTTTCGGTAAAAAGCTTCTAGAATGTTCCCTAAAAGAAATATGTATTAGTGGTTTTCATTGGATAGTAAAATAGACGCTAATGTTGGCGCGTTTTATTAGCCAATAGCAGTTCATTTATAATCTTTAGGCGTATCTTAAGGCAAGCCTATAAATAAGCCAGGCCGAGGTAGCGTGTCCCCAGTGCAACAAGATTCTCAACACATTACACATCGTCCCCAGTTCAACGGAATTCTCAGTACACTACATATCGCCAGTCAGTTCTTCATTACGCGCAGCAGAATTACGAGAATCTAAATTACTATAAAGTTAATTCTACACAAAGTTGAAGTACGTGAGTTAAAAGTGAGAAGTTATTACAAACAGTTTCAGTATGGCGAGTATCCAGATAAATATGTGAAAGTGTTTCTGACGTGTTCGGCAATAAAAGTTATAAAACCAATTTCTTCGTCAGTATCATTTCTGGATAAAAGATTCCTTTCCGATTCACACCCTGCATGAGAAACATATTCGACCCAAAGAGCTAGCTGGAGGATATTTAAAGTGAATTATTTCAAAACTGATACAAATTGCTACGCCAGATGGAGCTAAACAAACCAACAAGGAGTGACGTCACAAGAAGGCTTCAACACACGTGATGTAAACAACATTACGTAAAGCAGCAACCGTCGCATATTGGCTTCCAAACGCGGAGCTACAATAATGTTACAATAAATACAATTTGTTCTCTCGCAAATAAGGAAAGGACTCTACACTAACATAATTAAAACTTCCAAAGAATGGATGGCTAAGGAATTTATTATATAAAGATAGATAACGTAGTGCTTGGCATCATGCCTTGGCACGGAGAAAGCAGTTGCACACCCTTACAGCTCGAAGGTTACCTCCTGACTCGCTTTCTCAAGCCACGCCATCCTCAAGCGTCAGTGACGCTAAACAACTCATCCCCTCCTAAAGCCTAGTTCCCCCCTACTCCAAACTCCAACTGCCATCTCAAATCCCGGTGACCAGAGAGACGTATGTCCTATAATCTCTGCATACATCACAATATATTTGCATAAAACAAAGATGGGATCCTGTATAGTTAATTTTAAATAAAATTAACTTAGAAAGTAGTGCATAGCGGGATTCCAGCAAAGCGTAGTTGGAGAGTAGCAGCAGCAGTCTGTTATTGGATGCCTTGTCAATTGTTCACAGCACTTTAGTTGCACTAGTTTGTTCACATGTAACTGTTAAATTTGGCATACAGTTGAGAAACATTTGAGCTTTCAATCTTATCCTATGGGGGACAACTTTACTACAATTTTAAGGTGCATTTTTTTCCTTTCAGGCTCAAATGAATACCATCTGGTTATCTTTGCATCATTGGTTGATGGAATAAATTAATTTAGTTCTAAAGTTTCAGAGATTGATTTTGCATTGCTGTATCTTGCTCAAAATGGTCACTATGTTCAAAACCACTTCTAGATTATTCATGGGATTGGTACTTTGTAGCACACAATCACTGTTATCATGGGTGATACATTGGGAATTTTTTTTAACATGCATCACATAGTTTTAGATCCAGTGACAATGTTAAGTTCTCCATTTGTAAGTTTGTAAGCATATGGGGGGTAACTAAGCTTAATGATTTCTGCCTTGTGTTATGTTTGGAAACATCAAATGGATTGAAGCAATAGTCATAGCACCATTTCTTCAGTTCACTCATTATGCACTTTCAGAAACAACAAAGCTAAAAATGAACTTCTAACGCAAAAAGCTGAACACAAAGTAACATTTAAAATGAAACAGCAGAGAGAGGCTTCATAGAATATCAGTTGCTAAGTTACACTGAACACTGGAAGTGATAGTCTAACACGTTTATACTGCATAATACATTGGACAGCATGGTGTGCTGCTGTCATGTGAAGCTCTCAGTTAGCAGTTCTAAAACCCTATGTGCTAACACAAATAAACTGTTTAAAAGTGTACTTCTAAGGAAAATCCCAACCTGATATTAGCAAGTTGAAACAAAATATATTGCAGATTCCTTTTGTATTTTTTCCAGATTATAATATTATGGGGTTAAATATAATATTTCAGTATAAAATATCCATACTTAAAAAAGTGATTGCTTTTTATTCTGAATAAGTAGTATTTTGAATACAAAAAAACACAATGTTTTTATATAAAAAATTACGTATTGTTCTTATTCCTAACATTCTGTATTCTGAGAATAAATTGCTTTTGTGTAACGTTGTGCATGTATAAGAAAAATGTTACCTAAGCTGTAAATCCTAAAATAATTTTATTTTCCACAAAGTATAAAATGTGTGTCCATTTATTTTATATGTGGAATGCGTAAACTAAAATTCAGAAAATTAGAGAAAGCGATGTTTTATGTGTATTTGGTTTGATGTGGAATAACTCTGATGTAAGAAGTGCATGTGGATTAAACAGGCTACCTAAAGAAATCAAAGCTATAATCACAGCACGCAAATTCCAAAGGCAGTAAAGCAATAGTTAATTGAGAATACTTTTTATAGTATGAAAGAGTATAAACCAGCAAAATTATTTAAACAAATTTTAAGTACATATATAAATGCATATAAATATTTATGTGTCCTTTAATGAGGCACTTAAAGGATGAATAAAATGAGTTATGAATACCAAGTTTGGTATTTTCCCATTTTTCCTTTTTGAGTTACATATGCTGTCCCCTCACACACACACAACACACACACACACAACACACACAACACACACACACCGCACACCACACACCACACCACACACAAGTTTGCGTATTAATAGTGTGCTAGGGAGGGTAGAGAAAGTAGTCTGATTTTTTCAATTTAAATTGTATTTAAGTTATTGCATAAAACTGCTTCAGAATTGAACATCATAAAATTCTTTTAGCATTACCAGGGTTTTCATTTTGTTTTAGGTGGTATGCAAGACTTCAACTATGTCTGGTATGGATGTATGGAAGTGACACTTGAACTTTCATGTTGCAAATATCCACCAGCTTCAGAACTGCCAAAGTTCTGGGAGGAAAACAGAATGGTAAGCATGTCAAGATGCTTGAGATAGTGAAGCAGGGAACGAATTGCAACTATGAGCCATTACTACACTTAAGTACTTTTTAAAAAACAGAACAGGTTTCAAAAGCTTTTGCTTTCATCTTCAGCTGTGGTTCAACTGGCATTGTTGTTCTCCTCATCATGCATGCAATTGATAGATGTTGTGACAAACCCTGATGAATATGCATGGTGGCAGAGCTTCAAAATTATGACTCTGCATTTGTTCCTAATAATAGAAATTGTTTCTAGAGGGGCTTAAACCCCTAGCACTTCCTGATATTTATCCCAAAGACTTAAGAAAATGCTTGAATAAAAGCCTCAAATAAATAGCTTAACCCAGCCAGGATTGAAACCTGAGCCCACAGCATGAAAGCAAGAATACTTATCCCTACATTGCCATAGATTAAATTAAATTGAGTTTTATTTATGGATGCTCCTTAACTGCTGTGGTCCATAGCATCCCATTCTACATTAGGAATGAAAGACTGGAATTTTGCTCAGAGGTCTCTTTATCAGGCTTGAGGTTCTCTTACATGCTGTAAATCTATGACATGGGACCACTGACTTTACTTCCCTACTGAAGAAAGCCATGCTAAGGATTTTTATGCCCAAAAAAATCCATTGCCCTCCACCGGGTTTGAACCCTCAACCTCGGGAACTAGAGGCCAGCATGGTAACCTTTACACCATGGAGGATGACCCTACATTGCCATGCTGACTCATAGTAATTATATTAACAATAAATTTTGTATACAACTTAATAAATTTAAATTGGATTGCATGCTGTTAAAATGACAGAAAAAGACATTCATGAGATTTACATAACTGCTATTTCTTCATTTGTTTAATAAGTAGTTCATTAACAGCCTGTATACCGAAAATAACACCTTGCTTTTGCTCATCATATTAGTGAATTAGCTTTATTTTTTAGGTAAGTTTTAATGAAAACTTAAGTTTGATGATTTTGGCACTTAGCTTGATTTTAAGTAGATCCTTTCAGATCCCTGCAGTAGTAAAGTAAAATTATGCCTGAAACTGTTAATACACAGAACATGTGTATATCCTGTAACAGGAAAGGTGCATTAACACCTCCAAGTTCTGGTACAAACAAGCAGCTAGAAAGGTTTTATCTATTGTTCACATGTAACTATATCTTGATAAATGGGAGCTGGAAAATTGATCCAAGAGAAATCAAAAAGCATACAAATCACAAAAAATGAAAATATAGCCTTTCCGTAGGAGCAAAATTTTTTTAAGAGCAAAGGAAATGAATTCATCACAAATATTTTGATAGCCATCCCAAGAAAAATAAAAAAGGACAAAAATGGTAAATAGTATATAATAAGATAGTGGTTCTATCAGGAAATATGAAAACCATGTGCATAGTTTTAAAATAATAATATTTTGTTAATTGTCTACAGAGCCTATTCCTCATATTAATTGATACATAAACTTGGCAAAAATATTAGCACCTAATTGTTGCAAGAACTATGAGAGAGCATAAATTTACTTGAAATAATATTTTTATTTCAGTCACTGGTGAAGTTTTTGGCTGAGGCCCACAGAGGTGTGCATGGATTTGTAATGGATGAGAATGGCAACCCTGTGGAGAAATCTTCCCTCAAAATCAAATCTCGTGATGTTGGATTTCAGACAACTAAATATGGAGAATTTTGGAGAATTCTTTTGCCTGGAATTTACAAGCTTGAGGTAAAGGTGCCTTGCATTAAAATAACCTCTCAATAACCACAAGTCTTTATTACAAATGGTGTATGATAAACATGTAATCGCATTGTTACTGCTAAGATTAAGAGAGCTTCAAGCACCATAGGAGAATGCATATGGAAAACTTAAAAAATTGCAAGGATTTTCTTTTATGTAGGTATTTTATTTAGTGCTGAGTCAATTACACGAGTCTATAGTACTTGGCCCTGGCCACTTGCTCCATGAACTTCCAATGATACATTCCATTTTTACAATTTTTCTCTTCTCTTTACTCTTAATTTTACTCAAAATTAAATTATCATTATTGGCTTTTGTTAACTGACCATTTCCATTTCATTCTGGCATTCCAAAGAAATTCCCCTGATCACCTTAACTGAGACTGACCTTGGGCATTTTCTTAAGCTCTAAAATCTATTATTTCTGAGCTATTTCTCTACGATTAGTTTTTTCCTCCATTCATTGGTTCCTCTGCATTCCATTAGAATATGTACTCCATCTTTGTTATTCAGCAATACTGGATATAGAGCTTGCATTATATGACATCTAAGGCCTCTTAGTTTCCAAACTGCTAGATGGAACTATGCATGACTTGACCTCTTCTCATTTATCTCATCCCCTATATTTTGTCTATCCATATCTCTTTTCATACCTAGAGCAAACATATTTCAAATCCCAGTACCATGCTATGTCTTTGTAACCATACACCACCTAATCCACTCTTCTCCAACTGATCCTTAATTTTACTCGGCCAGTTCTCAGCACTTCAATCTTTTTACTTTCTCTACTACGTATAGTAAGTAGGGGAAGTATTGTATTCCACCCAAAAATTCGATACCGAGATTTCACCGGAAATATATGTTTTGAGACCCCCTGAATCCAAAAAAATATTTTTGGAAACATGTCCGTGTGTGTGTGTGTGTGTGTGTGTGTGTGTGTCTGTGTGTCTGTGAACAGCATAACTCAGAAACGAACAGTCGGATAAACACCAAACTTAGTATTTAGGTTCAGTATCTTCCAGAGATGCGACACGAAGGTTTTCAAGAAAATCCCCCCACCCCAGATTACCCTTTACATGGAACATTTTTCGAAAATCTTAATTTTCTCAAAAATAGCTCTAACGATTTTGATTAAAATATCATATGTTTAAGATATTTTCATTAAAAATAAAATGTATATCTTGAATTTTCTGGGAATGTCTCCAAAAGTATTCTTCATTGTGAACGACTTTTGCATAACTGGTAAACCATAAGAGATAGACAAAATTTTACTACACAAAAAATGTAGATCGCGTTAAAATACACAATTTATGTCATATACGTTTTTTTATTGAGTGAACCATTTTCGAGATATTGCTTGTTATTCCCTTAAATTTTTCAATACTTATTTTCTCAAATGGGATTTCGTTATTCATTTTTTGTCTTGTATATGCAAAGAGTATTAATCTGTGGCAAAGAGAATGGTGCTGCACCTAGCGACCAGCTATTAACAGATATGTATATGCTTAAAGGCTACTGAATTTCTATATTGCCCTTGTAAATATATATTCCCCTTACATCTACAAGAAACTTAGCAATAAGATAGAGTCTGCAAATGTTTATCTCGATTAACATGAAGTAGATGGAGAATAAGCATTTGTAAAAATAGTTTGTACAAGAGTAGAGAAAGTCATGTGAGTGTAACACATCAGATTTTTACTTTCTCTATTACGTATAGTAAGTAGGGGAAGTATTGTATTCTACCCAAAAATTCGATACCGAGATTTCACCGGAAATACATGTTTTGAGACCCCCTGAATCCAAAGAAAGCATTTTTGGAAACATGTCCGTGTGTGTCTGTGTGTCTGTCTGTCTGTCTGTCTGTGAACAGCATAACTCAGAAACGAACAGTCGGATAAACACCAAACTTGGTATTTAGGTTCAGTATCTTCCAAGGATGCAACACGAAGGTTTTCAAGAAAATCCCTCCACCCCAGATTACCCTTTACATGGAAGATTTTTCGAAAATTTTAATTTTCTCAAAAATGGCTCTAACGATTTTGATTAAAATATCATACGTTTAAGATATTTTTATGAAAAATAAAATGTATATCTTGAATTTCCTGGGAATGTCTCCAAAAGTATTCTTCATTGTGAACGACTTTTGCATAACTGGTAAACCATAAGAGATAGACAAAATTTTACTACACAAAAAATGTAGATCGCATTAAAATACACAATTTATGTCATGTACATTTTTTTGTTGCTGAGTGAACCATTTTCGAGATATTGCTTGTTATTCCCTTAAATTTTTCAATGCTTACTTTCTCAAATGGGAATTCGTTATTCATTTTTTTGTCTTGGATATGCAAAGGAAAGGGAATGGTGCTGCACCTAGCAACCAGCTATTAAGAGATATGTATGTGCTTAAAGGCTACTGTATTTCCAAATTGCCCTTGTAAATATATATTCCCCTTACATCTACAAGAAAATTAGCAATAAGATAGAGTCTGCAAGTGTTTATCTCGATTAACATGAAGTAGATGGAGAATAAGTGTTTGTATAAATAGTTTGTACAAGAGTAGAGAAAGTCATGTGAGTGTAAAACATCAGATTTTTTATGGTAGACAAGACATTTCAAAATGTTTCTTCTGATAACTGACTTACCTGGTACCAATCTTTGATTACGCTTTCCATCATCATTCCTTTCACATTGACTTTTGCCAATTCTAAAAGTGATCCTACATTAGCTGTGTTCTGAGATACTCCCAGCATTACCTAGTGTGCAAAATGTTCTTAATATAAAATCCATTTTCTCCCACCCATTTTCTATCCCCTGTATCTTGATTCCAATGCAGCCTTTTGAAGCATATCACCTTCATCACTGGTGTGACATATAAAGATTTTCTCAGTAATTTTCTGCTTTTCCTAGTCCCCTATTCTGTTTAGTTTAATACCCAAATATTAAACTAAACAGGATTTTTCTGGGTTTTTTTCAGTTTCTTTCCTTACTTTCTCTACCATGTACTGGGGTAAATAAATGACTAGAGAATGGAGGAGACACCTTGCTCCTTGACCCAGCACAGATCTTTTGTGCTTACCACCCTCAGGAGGAATGAATAAGGTAAAGGAATTGCAGGAGGCTATAGGCTGCAAGCAGGCAGGCAGGCAGGCTGGTTGGCTGATAGAGGCTCGCACAATTCAAGCTTCATGACCTAGTCACACTAGCAGAGGCTTAGAGAAGGCTTCTCTCTGGCAGAACCAGGGAGAACTCAACTCACCTGAGGTGGCTCAGAGAAGGCTGTCATCTGGCAGGACGAAGAAGAACTTTCCAACAAGCAAGCATCTGTACCATCTGTCCAACACTGAACCACTGCTGGACAGTTCCTAAGCCAACATGAAAGTAGAAGCAAAAGGATGGTAAATGAGAGTAAGGAAATTCATGGAGAAGAGAAATCACCCCAGAATTTGTCCAGCCAACCAGGGAAAACCATGAAAAACCCATGGTCAGAGGGCGGCCCCAGCAATCAAAACTGGGATCCCCTGAATATGAGCCTTGCATGTTACCACAGAGCCATTTCATTCGGTACAACATACTGTTAGACAGAGAAGGTGTTGCATTCCAACCAAAAATGTATATCAAGATTTAGCCAGGAATACATGTTTTGAGGCCCCTCTGAATCCAAAGAAAACCTTTTTAGGAAAAGATGCATGTGCATGCATGTGTGCATGCATGCATGCAACATAACTCAAAACAAGAAGTCAAAAAATACCAAACTTGATATTTTAGTTTAGTATCTTCCAAAGATATGACACTATAATTTTCAAGAAAATCCCCATCCCAAACTACCCTTTACATGTAACATTTTTCTAAATATTTTATTTGTTAGAACTGCTCCAATGATTTTGATTAAAATACTTATGAGAAGTGACGTTTCAAAATACAATAAGTCCACTTGCATACGTAAATTAGTTTGAACTGGATTTCTACTCCATAAGATGGTCTGCATCAAGCTATGGGTTGCTTTAATTCAAAACATAATTTTTAATAATTTAAATTAAGCACAAATTTTGGGCTTAGATTCAAAATGTGATCAGCATCAAAATTGATTCAAACAGGATAAGTCCAACTTGTTGTGATCGCTAATGTATGTTGCACCTAAAGTTGAATAATAGTAAAGCTGAGAAAGCAAAGATTCAAAATCTTTACAAATGTGTTTGCTTGTATACCAGTTATTGTTGTATTGTAGGCAACATTTGTCATATACAACAGGTTTGTTGTCCAGCATTGTGTGTTTTTGCTCTAGCCTACAGTCTATGTAAATGATGAAAGTGGAAGAAGGTGTACATGTAGGGGGGGAGTGCAATGAGAGCATTCCTGACTCATTAAAGATAAAAAAGTGTTTCTTCAGTAACATCTTCTCTAAAAAATTTTAATTTGGGATTTGATGATCCTGCGGTAGATGTCTGTAACTATTACTGTAGATTGAAACATACAATCACCACTTAAGACGAACACTTAAGAGCCTGCCACAAGACAACGAGTGCAGAGCTTCCTGGCCATAAATGAGAGCATAAAAAATTTATAAAATTATGAAAAGAAATTGCCCAACAGCTTGTCTTTATACCTTGAACTACAGCAAGTTCAACTCTTCCCAAAACTTGCTATTGGCAAGGCATATTATGCACAACAAGTGTTATATAATGCTCTCTGCATTACAAACATTGAAAATGATCTCCAAACTTCTATTGCTGGACCGAAAACCAGGCTGGTCATGGTCCAAATGAAGTAACTTCAGCTTTGATAGATGGCATTCCATCAAATAGTGACTGCATGCCACATAGTGACATACATTTCATAGGTTCACCACCCTTGTTCTTTATTGTATATCCATGTGTCTTCTTATTCTATCTTTCTGTATACTTGGAATATTTAAAGAAATATTCTGATTTTTTACAAATTGTGCTAATGGTGATCCATAACAGCAACAATAGTTCTGGCTCATAAATGTGATGGGGGTCAGAGGCACAGCTAGAGAGGGATTTTGGGGGTTGGAGTAGTAGTAGTGGGGTTTTAGGGCGCACGACTGCTGCGGTCATTAGCGCCCATTGGGGGTTGGAACTCCCGCCCTTGCTAAAAGAAAATGTAAACATTAATAGCAAAGATAGCTTCATTAAAATAATAGCATCTTTTTAGATTGGTGGGAACGAGATACTTCCTAATCGTACCACTGTTACTGCTATGTTCATGCCCCCTGTCTTAGACAATGTGACAAAAGATAAACAGCAACAGAAACTGTATTTTAGATGGCATGGGAACAACCTTATTAAGATATTAAGGCATGTTTTCATTCTGATGCTAAATTTGTGTGATTTCCAAATGAGTGCAATGTCTCCAAGTTTAGAATATAACTCAAAACCCTATTTTGTAGTGAAATAAAATGGCCAGCAGTGGTAATATAAAATACTTCACTGTGGACATTAATTCTCTGTCACAACACATTTTTCACTTACAATATGCAAAACATCCTATCCTAATTTTAATTCCAATTGCTGCATCTTAATCTGTGAATATAAAACTGATTTATTTAAATATTTAGACTAAGGATTAATTCATATTTATCATTTGAATGGATACAAGTCATTTAAAAAATGGACCCCTATACATAACTCCCCCTCTTAATAATTTTCTGACTACACTATTGTGTGGGGTTAGCATGTCTGTCTCACATTCAACAGATACTGAACTCAAAGCTCTGTTGGGGTGAGTTACCTAGGGGAGAGAGAGAGAGAGAGTGTGTGTGCGTGTATGTGCGCGTGTGTGCATTGATAAGTTAGTGACCTTTTAAAGAAAATAACAATTCTTTCCAAAAAAATCAATCTTATTTTTCAGCTTAGTCTCCTTTCAATTTAATACATGTCCAATGTTTTTTCTCCAATTTTTTCAACCCTTCCAAAAAATCTGATTCTTTGAAGTCTGTAAAATATGAGGTTGTTTCTGCCATGATGTGTTCACTGGACATGAATTTCTTCCCAGCGAGCCAATTTTTCAGGTTTGCAAAGAGGAAGAAGTTGCTCAGAGCCAAATCTGGAGAATATGGTGGTTGAGGTAGCAGTTCTTTTAGCCCAATTCCACAAATTTTGCAATGACAATGCCTGACCTGTGTGCAGGTGCATTATCCTGTTGAAAGAGAACCTTTTTCTTCACCAAATGGGGTTGTTTCTTTAACAATTCCTTGTGAAACTGATCCAGCATTACGACATAATATGAACTTGTGATGTTTTATCCTTTTCCAGATAGTGGATGTCTACCACCCCTTGTGAATCCCAAAAGACAGTTGCCATGATTTTTCCTTCCCACGGAATGGTTTTCGCTTTCTTTCGAGCAGGTTTGCCAAAGGAAATCCACTGCTTTGATTGTTGTTTGGTTTCAGATTGATAGTAATGGATCCAAGTTTCATCAGCCGTGATATAATGGCACAAAATCTCATTTGGGTTGTGCTGGAACATGTTCAAACATCCCTGTAAAATGGTCACACAATTTTGCTTGTTCTCAATCGTGAGCAGTCGCAGCATCCATCTTGCTGACAGCTTTCTCATACCCAAAAATTCTGCAGAATGTTATACAACCATTCACTTGAGATGCTTATGGTCTTAGCTCTCTCACGGATTTTCACTGCAGTCTTCCAACACAATATCGTGAACTTTGTTCACCATTTCTTCTGTTGTGACCTCAACCAGCCGTCCTGTGCGCATAGCATCTTTTGTGCTTGAACGACCACATTTAAATTCTGTGAACCACTTGTAAGCCATGCCATGTGATGGAACAAAGTCCCCATAACACTTGTTCAGCTTTTCTTCCATTTCCTTCACCATCTTACCATGCAAAAAGTAGTGCTTTATCAGAACAGAAAATTCACTTTTCTCCATTTTCTACGAAGCAACACACATCTGTTTATTTTATATACTCTCAACAATGTTCTAAGAAACAAATGATGATGAATTTCTGTGATTATACCCAGAATAGATGTAAAACTTGGGTGCAAACAAGAAACCTGTTGTTAGAACACTATCTCTCATCAGTCATGCACTTATCAATCCACCCTCATATATATATCAGATGGCTCTAAGCTCTATGGACCCTAGAACTCATTTGAGTATCACTTCATCCATTTCATTCATTTATCATTTTATATGATCTACCTGGTTAAACCACACGCCTTTCACCAAAAAAAGGTCTTGAAAATGTTCTTTCATATGGAAAATGTTTCCTTCTGGGAAAATACTGCACTTTGCTTTCAAGGTGTGGTAGGCTATGAGCACTTTTTCCTTGATTTAGAAAGTTTAAACTTTTTTCTAGCCTTTAAGTACCTAGGATTTAAGCCATTTGGCTGACCTCTCAAGATTCGGAAGCCACTGAGAAGAAAGATTTTTTTCTCCAAAATTAAGATTACTACCAAGCACATGTTACTGTAACATTCACCTTTAAAAAGCAACAATAAAGAGAACAATGTCACAATGTTCAATACAGCTGTATATCTATGTAACAAATGCTCAGATATTTACCTGGAAAACATTGTAGTACTATCTTTATACACTGAAAATTGATGATATTGTTGTTGAAATCATTTAAAAGTTAAAACTAAATTGATTAATGATGCAAAAGGGCACTCATTCTTCAAATTTCCTGGAACATGTTTCAGAGGCTACTTTCCTCCATTGCAAACTAGAGACATTGTGAACAACTCCAGAAATAAAATGTCCAGTGGAGGAAAGCAGCCTTTGAGGCATGTCCTGGGAAATTTAAAAAGTGAGTGTTGTTCATTTTTAATTTTAAACTGTAGCACTTCTGTACTCAGGGCCTTTCTTTTCAGTTATATATGATTTTACTGGACTGCTCTTTTACTGAATAAAATAGTGCTCAATACGAAAGTAAATAAAAATGAAATAAAACCTGCTTTACTTACAGGTTTATGCTGATGGATATGTTCCAAGAGAGATAGACTTCATGGTTGTTGAACAGCATCCTACTCTTCTCAATGTAACACTTCATCCTGCCAAGGTAGGTCATGGTCACCATAATCAGACATGGTTCCGTCGACGTCTAAGGCCATTGCCTGCACAGTCATTATGGAAAGGAGCTTCGGTCCCTGTTGGGACTGCAGTTGTTAGTGGTGATGGTGATCACAGTGCTTCTGACCTTAACAATGGTATTGCAGTAATTGGTGGTGGAGGTGATCGGGGAGAAATAGGAAATAGTGATGGGGAATTTGAACAGGGGCATGATGAAGGGCGTGACTCAGGCAGAGTGCCTGTTGAGCCATACACATACTACAGTCCAGGAAGGCATGATATTACAGATATTCCTTATGGTTACAAAAATGATGATGCTCTGCATATCAGAGTGGCTCATGATACTTTAGAAGACTGGAGGAAAGCAAGAAGTGGAGCTACAGCTTTCTCTGCTCAGATCTTGTACTTTTCTGCATCCTTGCTCTCCTTCCAAGCCTTCTTATAGAATCTGCTATATAGCCACTTGTTAATGTAGTACTCAGGGTATGGACTCAACACCAAATATGAGACTGTATAATGCGCATTTTTATTATTAAGCATTTCCCACAAAAGTTCCCAGTACCCAAACCTCTTTAAATGTGAAAATGTACATATTTTATCAAGGGATATCCCAGGCTAAACTGTAAATAATTTTAAACAATAACTAACATATTTAAAATCACAGAGATATTACAAACAGATAGTACCTATGTTCTTGATATAAACCTGCACTTTCAGGTACCAGTTTTATTTGTAATTATTAGTAATATGTGGTAGTGGCAGATCTCCTTAGGCTAAACTATGACAAAAAGTGATGAGTGTGTTTTATTACTCAAGTTTTATACAGCAACTTTGCTCTTCTTTTCTCTTTCTTTTTCCATTATTTTAATAACAAATGCAATTACCATAGCATATCTGTGATGTACTTCATCCATTTTTTTTATTATATTTTATTGTCAAGCTTGAAATAATCCAAATATAGTTTCCTTGCTGAATGGACTAAGTAAACAGGAATTTAGTTTGGATTGAACTGAGCCCAATACAATAGAACTATAAGTTTAATAATATTATATTGTAATTGTTACAGTGCTAAACAGATTGTCATGTTACTACCATTAGTAATAAGATGATAATGCCTTATTCAGTATTTAAAAAAGAAAAGGGGGGAAAAAACAGAAAAAAACGTATGGTTGCATTTATAACCTAAGTTATTGGTTATTCTATTTTAAGTCTTTGCTATCATAATCTGAATCCTTTCATATTAAAGGCAGCTTATTAAATATGAAAAATGTACTCAAATCCAACTTTATCTCCTTAAAAATATGTACTTACCAATATAGATGCACATACCAGGTGAATCAGCTGATCTTATTTATTTATTTTTTTAATTTATTCAACTTGTTAAATGACATGTGTACTTTAGTTTCATCATGGGTTTAAGTCTCGCTCATAATCATAACTCTTTCTTGCCTCCCCCCCCCCCCAATATTGGGCATGAGATTTTATATTTCTCAAACTTGTACTTTCCTACATGCCTGATTAGCTGAAATTGGAAAGGCAGAATCAGACTGAAAAGCTCATTGCCATAGCCAGGATTTGAACCATGAATCTTCAGTTTATTTTGCCACTGCTCTGACCAACTGAGCTTCCATGGCAACATGCCTGCACAATATTAAATTCTCCAATTGAGTCACATTTTTCCCAGTAAACCACATGCTCTCAAATGGTGAGTTACACTATCATAAGAATGCCTTGTGGTTCACCAGGAAAAATGTGAGTCAGGTGGGACATTTAATGTTGTGATGGCATGCTGTCATAGTAGCTCAGTGGTCAGAGTAGTGATACAGTAAACCAAAGATCCATGGTACAAAATATTCTGGCTATGGTATTGAAGTTTTCAGTCTGGTTCTACCTTTCCAACGTTAGCCTAATCATGGCATATGAGAAAGCATAATTAATTAACATAGTAATAGTGGTAATCTATAAAAAACCAGGACTGAAAATACTTATGAAATTGTAAGTCATCAGTTGGGTATGTTATCTCAAAATTAATTTGAAAACACCTTATGATTTACTGGGAAAAATGTGAATAATTAGTGGAAAATTTAATATTGTGTGGGCATGATAGCTCATCTAGTCATGCCAGCAGCATGGAAAGCCTAAGATCTGTGATTCAAATCTGATCTATGGCACTGAATTTTTCAGAATGTTTCATTGAATCAGTCTGATTTTGCTTTTTCAATTTTATATATATGCAAAAATTACCACTGTATGAAAGTTACAAATAAATTTTAGCAGCTAAGATTTTTAAGTTCAGTAGAAAAAAGTACAAATAATGTTCTTGGGGAGAAAGAATAATAGCAAATAAACAAACATGATCTTAAAGACCTCAGAAAATGTACCTACTGCAGAATAAATTAATAATTACATGACCATGAAAGTAGGTAATTGTATTAAACTATTTTGCTTGAGTTTGCAACTGCACAACACCTAATTTGAATCATTGACTTTCATGTCTGCATCACTATTTTAAAATCTACACAATCACATAGAACCCCTCTGAGATTCTGTAGGTAAATCCATTAGAAATATTCTGCACCATCGTGCTTTTATATTTTATCAAATTACTGTTTCTTAAACTTTTTAAAGCTGATTTGTATTAATTGTGCAACATTTAATAAATAATTGATGCCGGTTAGTCACAGGAATGTTACAGGAAGCTTAGCTTAGCTGCAGAAGAAAACTGCATAACAAAAGAGAAATGATCTTGCATATCTAACACTATAATCTGCAGAATGGATGGATACACTTATCCAAGGGTAGCTGATTCACCTATTGTTCATGGTGTAAGGGTAATCAGTGCTAGGAAATACAGAGGATACCTACTAATTATGGGAAGGAAAATACATAAAATTTGATCCAAAAATGTTTTTGAAAGGAAATAATAATGAAGCAGGGTAGTGCTGTGAAAAGGTCACCTGCCTACATTAGTGTTGGGGGAAAGAGGATGTTTAACATGCATTCTGTAATTTTTTAACCAAACTGGTTTGTATAAAAACCTAAGTATGAGGATAGTGTCAAGATGCTTAAGTTATAATAAAATTGCAGAAGGAACTATTTCCTAAGTGTTTTATTATTAAAACCGGATATATGAATTACCATTAATTCACTTGCTTCTGCAGATAAAAGCTGCAGAATGTTTCTTATTAAAGGGTTGAGCACATTCTAGCCAAATGACATATCTTAAGCCAAAATGGTATTGGCACCTTGTTAAATTTTGTTTTAAGATATTATAAAGTTTTGCACTGAGATCCTTTCACCTATATAATGTATTCTTTATGCCACAGAGTTCCAAGAGCCATTTATTTAAAACCACTGAAGGCATATATGATATTGCTGTTATGCATATGATATTATCTTCCTTTGTCTAATGAAATAAAAAAAGCTTAAACATTTTATATCATTAAATGCTCCATTTCATAGTGCTGTTGCCAAATGAAGCACAGTAGTTTAAAAATTTAAATCAACTTTAACCTGAAGTGCTAAAAGTGTTAATGCCATTTTCCATTTGCTTAATCCATTAATAAGTGGAACTAGCAGTCATTATTACAGTGAATACTTGATTTTACGTTTTTTTATTTTATGTTTTCCTGCATTTTAGCTAAAAAAAATTAAATCCCAACTTAAATGTTCATAAGAACAATATACATTTCTTTGTGATTTTGATATCTCCACTTTTGCATTTTCTGGTACTTCACATGGGAAATTTTATGTCCTATGGTATATCAAACCATGATCTTTCACAGAATATTGCAAACAAGATGTTTCTTGGCATCCAATGCTGTGCTGGGAGTAACAGTATTAAAATCAGTATCTGATGGTTCACCTATCACTTTCATGTCAACACCAGCTTGTAGCGCCATATTTGTGTTGTTTCATTTTGTCAGTTCTGAAGCTGTCATAAGTTGTGTTATACACTATAGTGCTTGTACCAAGTTTCTCCTCAATTCTTTCATTGTATTCTGTTATTTAGTATTTTGTTTTGGCTGTAAATCCACTTAAGAATAGAAAAGTGTTTTCCATAATAGAGAAAACAAACTTCTTGCCCAAGTCAATGCCCATATGGGTTCAAGTGTTGATTTAGCAGCAGACTTAATTTATCTGCTTTAACAACAGATACATATTGAAAAATCAAAATAATAGTTGTTGCATTCTTTTCAATTTTTAATGTATTCATTTCATATTTGTTCACACATGCGTACCTTTTTTATAATGTTAATTTAGGAATATATCTTCAGTTTTCAGCTAAGTATTTTATGCTAAATGTAATATAATCTGTGATTGGTACTTAAACATTATTTTAATTCAGAGCTATTCATCCATAATTAAATATTCTTGTGTTATGTAACTGTTGGTATTTGTTAACCCTGTAAATATTCTGATGTGTCCTATATTAAGGTACTTTTGTACGTTTATATGATTCATAGGATAAATATAAGAATATAGTACAATACATTTTTCCAGTATGCTACCCTATTACTGTTTCTCAATGTTACAGTTTTTTAATACACAAAAGTGTAAAACAGAGGTTTTACTGTATTGTGTTACACTTCAGTTGTTAAAATACTGGCATAATAATTCAATAGCAAGCTTAGGGTGTATCTAAGATATTATTTTTATATTGAAATTGTGAAAGAAGAGGAAAAGGATAATCTAACAAATATTGGTGTCACATCATGCCCAAAATATTCTGTTCATCTATGGAAATAGATTTAACATTTAGTAGTTTCAAAACAGATACTAAAAAAGAAGATAAATTACTTGAGTTCATTAATGAACATTTTATGCAAGCACTAGGTAATTGAAAAATAATTTAGTAACATTTTGAAACACTAACAAAATAGCTTTATGGGTTACCTGATTAATATAGATAATAAGGTGCATAGGTTAGTTATTCATTTTGTGTTTATCTAATCCCTTAGATATATATTTTTAATGGCAAGCAAATTGCCAATGAATCACATTCTTAATACCTACTACTGACAAAGGAATCATCTGTGTTTCCAATCTCATGCTCACTTCCTGTATTAGTTTATAAACAGAGAAATTATGTACCTATATATAATCCCACAAAATGCTAAAATAGACATAGATGGTGTACTCCTGACATTTAACTTGTAGTATATTCTTTTTGTGCTAACAAAAGCCATCTGAATTTATATGGGAATATTAATTCCAAGAAAAACTGCCTTTTAACATGATTGCTGAATAGAAAACTTACTTTCTAAATAGGTAATTATTATGATTCATTGGGTTTTTTTTTTTCTGTGCCCATGGAATTTGAAGCTCTATAAGGAGAAAGATCATCATCATTTAACATACCAAAAGCAGTATAAATCCAGTTTTGGAACTTTTTTTCATTATAATCACTTATTTTTATTTATATCATGAAAAAACTCATTGCTCTGCAATTTCTATATGAAAGCACATACAATACCAATTAAAATAACAAACAGATAAAACTGTTTGAAAAGAACAATAAAGTAGATTTATAAACTTCTAATATTTTGGACTACTTTGTGTTCTCTATAAATTCAAAGCTTTCAGTTTACCTACTGCCTGCACAGTGCTTTAAGGCAAAGCCACAAAATTATATTCTTAGAAAAGCCTATGAATATAACAATGGCAAGATGGCTCAGATGTATTACTATGCAGCCAGTTATATAAAAATCTTCTTCTTCTCCTTTTGCTTCCTCTTCCTCTTCTTCTTCCCCTAACAAGTTTCTAGCAATAATAAAATAATTTCCTTTTACAAAGGAAGGTTTCTTTACCTTGCGCAGACTGCTTCAAGGCGGCAAATACCTGAAACATATTTTTTTTTAGCAGGAACCCCAATGAATGAAATACACCAGAACAGTTGTATTACAAAGCAGAGCATTTCTCAGAAATACCTATGGAATGTGTGTGAAAAAATATTTTTTTTTTTTTAGTGCTTGTACATGTAGTATAAAACCTCCATAGGTGGTAGACAATGTATATACATTGGTACCTATATTGTTTCAAGTGAATATGTATGTGTTTAACCACTTCCCTTAAATCATGTCTCAATTCTTTCATTTTGTTGTAATGTAGGTACTGTGTAAGTACAGCATAAAACTGAAGGGCTTATAACTCAGAAAATCAAAAATAGTATTATATTCAAATCAATTACTAAATATTTTTCAGATACAAGAAACATTCTGATTTGTTAAAAATGTTTTTTATCTGCTATGTCATTTCTATAGAATTACAAAGAAATAACAATAACGTATTCAATACAGAAAGACAAAATGCGGAGCTTAGTTTGTTGGAATTTTCTGGCACAGATTCTGCATATTATCCTTCATTTTTGTAGCTATATTAAGAAACAAAATACTCAAATCTTTTATTTTCTTTGATTGATTTTATATATATATATATATATATATATATATATATATAGAGTATTAGGAAAGGAAGAATTAGCATACAGCTACTACTAATGCATGGTTAATATTAAGTGCCATAACATCTTTATTTCTGCACAGCAATATAAAGGGAAACATACATACTTGCCTATTCTTAGATAGGATGCCATGGAGCATTCATTTTCTAATAGTCCTTGAAGTTAAGAATAATTCTACCATTGTAAATATCTAGATTAATGCTTTTCAAAATTAAATATTTTTATTTGTCTATGCTTGAGGAAAAGGTGCCTCATACTTTAATTTAAAAGTGAATATTTAAAAATAGAGCAGGAGTTTTAAATTACTGGATCATCCAAAATTCCAAATATCTTGGAACTGAAGCTGCATGATGCACCTCAGCTGATAACAGCAGCACGTTTGTGCAAGCTGGAGGGGTTTGGTGTGAGGAGCATAACTGTTTTATTCAAGGATAGCAACACAATTTGTTTTGCTTTTCAGTGAGACCAACATGTGAAGTGAAGTCAGAGTAATGGCAAATATTAGGCCTAATTATTATATTGCATATGCTTCATAGATTAGTTAATAAATTTCATGAAATGGGGAGTGTTCTTGATAAGAAACAAACTCTGGATGACATTCGTCAATGCTTGTAAAATTCCCCATAGAAATCACTTAGCCATCTTTCTCAACAAACGGGAATTTCATACGATTCTGTACAAAGGGCTATGAATAATTGCATGATGGAGAAGTTGATCATAAACTCATTCTTTTTTCATTCAAAGTGTGGTTTCATTTATGTGGGTATATAAATTCTAAAACTGCTGACAATGACATGCCAAAAAACCTAATCTGTTTCATGAGGAATCTCTTCATGATAGGAAAGTAGGAAAAATTTATTAGACAGTCACTCTAACTTGCTAAACATTGGGCTTTCATATTGCCCGGCTAGCAGAAGTGATAGCTTTATCTGCCAAGCAGACTCCATCTCAGCTATGGCGCTGCAATATATGGATGACCCAATGTAGGTCACATGCAATAATATGTTTTGATTATTTCAGAAAAGTAGCACAAAAAAAGGAATATTGCCACTAAATGTTAATTTCAAGTAATAAACCGAATGTTCCTTTACTAATAATGCTTCTGTGTTCCATACTATTTGTTTGTTTTATTGTTTAAAACCACACTATTTAGAATCAACTATTTTAGCAACCTAATAATTGAAGATTAAGAATTGCGTTAGGTATTAGGAACTTTTCTACACAATGTTACCACATTCATTTCTTTATGTACAGATAATTTTGGAATGAGTTAAATATATTATAATATTATTAAGTTATTCTAAAATTATCTGTACATAAATAAATGAATGTGGTAACATTGTGTATAAAAGTTCCTAATACCTAACGCTAAGTATAGTCTTTATTGTGCTAAGAGTTTTACAAATTTGATTGTCTACTGCATTTTGATCCTGGTCACTTATTCAGTAGACAATCACTACAGTTTATTTACATTTTACAATCTCTTGTCACTAAATTATCTTGCTCTTTTTTTTCAGTTTTTTTTTTCATGTCCCATTTCCACTTCTTTTTTTTTTTCACTTTCCATTTATTGATTACTTAACCATCACACATTCACTATAGTTTTCCATTCAAAGTAAGATGCACTACCTCTTACTTTTCAATTCTTAATCTTCAATTATTAGGTTGTTAAAACAGCTGATTCTAAATAGTATGGTTATTAAGTTATTCTAATACATGTATACCAAATTTCATCTACCGCTAGAATGACTCACTCTGCAAGACCAGTTTATAACCAGAATGTTTTTGTAGGGGGATGTTAAATAGTTTTATCTAAAAATTATTGTTGTGTCATTGTGCTGATGGCAGCACTGGCAGCAGCAATTGTGGTGGTGATGATTTTTATCAGCACAATAACTGCAACATTTTAATCTTAATTTCTGAATAATTATAATAAATATAAAAGTTGAGGCTTTGTTAATAACTACTATTCTAAAACTTAAAAAGATCCACATTGGGTCAAGGTGCAGGGTATCCGCTGTGTTTTCTGGTCATATTCATACTCGAGCGATCATATAAGGATCCCATGTTGCCCCTCTTTCTGGTTGGCAGGTCATCCTGCTTATGATATTGTATGCAATGCAGGCAGTCAATGTGCATAACATTACTACTATAATTACACTACACAATAAGAGAACTTCACATATTGAATTTCACTATTTTGAGCAGCAAAATATATGTGAAAAAATGATCTGTAAATGGTTGCCTATTTTGTAATAATTACCACATTTATTCAAAATGTTTGCATAATAAGACAGACCACTAATGTATCTAACATTAATTATCTAAATCTCCCAGAAATTTCAGCAGAAGGGGGATAGTTCTTGAAATCTTAACTTCTGTTTATGTCTGCGAACAAGACAGCTGAATGCTAAATGCAATCTAATGCATATTAATTGATACCATACTAATGCAATAATGGTAATCATTTCCCTTTACCTGTTGATGTTAGGCAGTATCTAAATTTCTTAATCTCTGTAGTATAACTAATTTTACTCGACAGAACCAATGAAAAAGAAAAAGATTTTGGAAGGCTTTTGAAAACTGAAATGAGTACATGATTATGTTCCATACATTCAAATTTTCTTCTTTCCTCAATCATCATTGACAACATTACTATTACCACAGACTGTCACAACATTTATTGAGCCCACCTTGGTGGTGTTGGGGTAGCATGTCTATCTCACATTCAAGAAGTCCTGAATTCAAATCTCTGTTAGGGTGAGTTACCCAGATAAGGTTCTCACTGGAGCTTTCCCTTATCCTGAGAAAATGAATGTCGGGTAGCTTTAACCTCTATGGCTTAACTGAGCACCATTTCACCCATTTCATTCATTCATCATCCACTATGACCTACTAGGTTAAAGGGTGTTAAATTTAAAAAAAAAGTTTTTGTTCAGCAGTTTTAGTTGGCTAATTCAAGGTTCAAAACTAATGCTGTTTTGAATAATTTTAGGTCAAAGTTAATGTTTTTTCCTCTGTACTGCTGATTCATTATTATAAAATAATGTTTTAAAAAATCTTGAGCTTATTTGCTATTGGTTATATGCATAATCTTCCACAACCTAATCTTACAAAGCCTCTTTTTTCTATCTACTTTATGTTAAGTTTGACAGAAATGCTTTCATTCCACATTTTGTTGTACATAGTTACAAGTGGTTACAGGAGACTGAAGTGATGATCAAATCTTTAAAAAGCATGTCACTATATACTTGCTGGTTTTGAAATTCCACATTCTCTGCACGACATCTTGATAAACAAAAGAAGTGACATAGCACTTCAAAACATGCATGATAAAAGTATTGGAAAATTCAAACCAATATTAGTGAATATCTAGGATTAAGAAAGTTTCTTTGACATAAATTTATCTATCTCTTATAGTTTACCCATTCCAAATATACAGAACTTTCCAAATATATAGCATATTAATCAAAATAAAAAATATCAAAAAAGCTTTCCATGTAAAAGATAGTTCAGGCCAGGAGAATTTTCTTTAAAATCTTTGTGTTCCATGCTTAAAATATGCTAAAATTAATAACAACTTTGGAATTTATCTGAGTTTTTGTGTTTTAATTATGCTGCTCACAAACACACACACTCAATGTGTGCACATACAGATCATTTTTTAAAAATACATTTGTTGGGTTCAGGGAATCTCAAAACTTGTAAACTTGTATAGCTGGTGAAATCTTGATCTTAGGTTTTTTGGATGGAATAAAATATCTACTTTTCCTTTCTACCATAGCTAACTGATAGAGAAAACAATAAAGTGATATAATGCAAACTTTTTCTATTCCCACATGCAACAGTAGCTCTCTATAACAATATCAGACCTGGATCAAATATATATACAAGTATTTATAAATTGTTAATAAATGTTTAATTTTTCCATAACAGAACAAGAAAGAAGGAAAGAAAAGAAATAATGTCTCTGAATAAAGCCCATTCTTGAAAATAGATTTGATTGTTAGGATGATTTTAAAGTTATTTTGCTTCTCCAATAATAAACTACATCACTTCCTTTTATTTGGGATTAGGAAAGTATAATCAGTGGATGTCATTTGTACCACTTTCTACAGATACTTTACAAATAAGCTCTTCAGTTTTTTTATTATTGTTAACAGTACCTAATTTGCTTCAAAGAGCACTCTTATCAAGAAATATTCTGCTCAGATATACACCATTAACTTCAGTTAATATTTATGTGCATTCTAAAAATGTTGTTTTACTTGCTTAGTTGTTATGAACACAATTTATTTTCACATCTAGAGCACTAAGAAGGAGGTGGCTGTGATTTCAGCAAAATGATTATATGCAGGGTACAGTTTGTCTGCACTGCCATATATTGTAAGTGTTGCAACACATATAAAGCACAAAAAAGTATAAGGACCATAACTTATTTAAACACAGAGGAACTGAATAAAACAGTATGCATATTTCTCTTATGTGACATCAAGTGTGAGAATAAGTATCATTTTAAAAGATGTCCAAAAGCTTTCTTCATATCCATTTGAGTTTGATCCTACATACTTTTCTTGTGCTGCCATGTTTCTTCTGTTTTATGGGCAAAGGTATAGTTCCTGCTAGTGTTTTTGAAATGGTAACTGGAAGCCGCTTTTAAGAAAATTGTTTTCTGTACCTGAGTTTCTGAAAAAAAGATGCAAAACATTGCAAATCTATTTTTTACAGCATTACTCTTCTGCCTCTCCCAGGTTCTAATGAACTCGATGCCCCAATGCCCCTCCCAAAATAAAAAGATGAAATAATTTCTGCAGCATTCCACAGCTCCTACCTCTTGATACATGCATTGCAATTTCGAAATGAAAGTTCTAGTACAGAGAACTACCTTTATTCATAAAGCAGACTATACTCAGAATTCAAAGTTTAGAATTAACCATATCTATTTTATATGCTAAATAAACTAAATTTCAAGTTATCCAGTTCCAATATGGGTTCAGTTATGGGTATCATATCTTAATAAAGCATATATTTTATGGTTACTTTTTATTAAAAGCAAAACAAAAATCTAACATAATACAGCAATAAGCTTATTATCTTTATGGAGATTGTGAAGCAAACTAGAATAGACACTGATTGATGTTTTATATTTGCTGAGAATTCTAGTATGTCACTATAAAGTTTTCTGGTACCTATACTTAGTAAAAAAACATGTAACCAGTGTATTAGCTTGTATGAAAATCTTGCATTCAACAGTATGACTATATATTACACCTCCAGTATAACAACACACCAAAAAAAATATTCAAATCATGCTAATACCTTAAAAGCAACCCATTAATCTCTTCTGGAATGAAATGCCACTAAAGGAAACCATTCTTTTAGATAAGAGATTTAAAACTTGCTAATCAAAATCAATAACATTGAAAACATTATTATTATTATTATTATTATTATTATTATTATTATTATTATTATTATTATTATTATTATTATTATTATTATTATTATTATTATTATTATTATTATTATTATTATTATTATTATTATTATGGCATCCTACATGTGACAAATCTCCTCTTACCCCATTAACTACAAACTGTTTTCCTTTGGAGTTAACCTTTTTTGCTGGCGAAGAGTTTATTTACAGGCTATCAGCAGTAAAGTACTTATTTGCAAAGAGTTTGTCTTTTTTGTATCACATTTTGCTATATCATACCTTTAAAAGGTTGCATGTTTTATTTATACATTTTTAAAAACAAACCAAAGGAAAAATAAAAAGGAAAACATAGCAATAACAGAGACAGCTGAATCTTTGCTGTTAGAAGCGCCTGTTTACAGAACTAGTACACAAGTTAAGTGCTTATGTCAGCCTTTTCTCCAATTAGTATTGCATCAGCATAACACTTATCATACCTGGTAGTAATTATTTATTCAGAATCTAATTATATTTAGATATGTAGCTATACTATATAAAGTAACCTTATGCATGTCACAATTCTAAAAATTTGTGCCTATTGAGAATGAATGTTACCACAGAACTACGTAACTGATGGACCATGAAATTAGTGATTTTGTACAGCTATTTCTTAATACACATACATTTTTCCTCTGTGTTGAAATTTTTTAAATTTATTTATGGTCTTGTGTGTTATTTGGAATTGTGCTTATAATTCTCTTATTTTAAGCTGAACTAAAAAGGGTTATTCCAAAAGTTCTTCTAGAAACTGCTGTCATTACTACAATAGTAATTGCTCTCAAGAATAAACCCATTATTCATTTGGTAAGTGAAATAAATGGAAAAAACAGTGTATATTCAGAAAAGTTATACATTTGAACCTCATTTATACATTACCACTCCTACATTTTTCACAGATATACACTAAATATTTTAAGCACTGAACTTCATTCATTAATAGCCCAATTATACATTTTTTTGGTTATACAGTTTCTCAAGTATGTCATATTCTTCTAATCCCAATGAATGGAACATATATTCATTTAATATTATGTTTATGCTAATGTTAAAATGCACGGTGTATTTTTAAAGTAAGTAGCATTTTCATATTTTGCCGCAGCAGTGCTGCAGCCCCGATTTTGGGCATGTGCAATCAGTTCCTCCATTAGTAAGGATGCCAGACACAACTGTGAGTGATCGTCACTTTGCATTTTCCTGTCGTGAGAGCATTTCAAAACGTTCAGAACAATCAGATGACCCGCTAACTTGAAGTCAGATCAGTGATTCATTTTTGAATGCGAGAAAAGTTACGCCAGCAAACATTTATCGCCAACTGTGTGAGGTTTGTGAAGAAACAATAATGAGTAATGGAATGGTGAGGAAGAGGGGTAGGCAATTTAACAAAGATTGTGAAAATATATGTGATGAGTTGCGGAGTGGCCAACCATCTATGATCATGGAGGATTTGGTGCAAGCTGTGGAAGAAAACATTGGTACCAAGGGATGCTCATCTGTTTCTTCATCTGAAGAAATTCCTTGGTGGGAAAAAATTTCAAGATGATAAAATTCTGAAACAAGAAGTGCAGACTTTGCAATCATCACAGGCAGCATCATTCTTTGATGAAGGTTTACAAAAACTGGTTTCTCATTATGACAAGTGGCGGTGACTGTATAGAGAAGTAGTGTAAGGTATAAGGTAATGAATGGTAATAAATAATTTCGAAAATAATGTTCTGTTATTTTTTAAAAAGTTATCAGTACTTACTTTAAAAATATGCCTCGTATATTAAGTATGGTTTCTGTATAGGTTCTGTAGATGTAGTACTAGTGCCCTGAAAGGTGTTTTTAAGTTTTTATTATGAATAACAGTATTGCTATGCACATAAATACTCAAAATAGTGTATTATATTTATTATTTATGTACTTGTTTCATTTATTACTTTCTTACATTAAATACCTAATTAGTTTGAGCAATAATATAAAACAATTTCAGTTCCATAAGAAATTCACTTTTATGTTTTCTCATTTATACATTATTTTAGCTGTCTCCCTTTGAAAATGTATAACTGAGGTTGTACTGCCTACATGTATTTTCAATTAACTAATTTTATCCCACTAATCAGCCTAGATTATTTTATATATACTTACATTAAAAGAAACAAAGAGGAAATGAAGAAATGACTGATGAACCTTATTTGCCAGAAAAATGTAAAAAGTTAAGACTTATCTTATATATTTTAGAAGATAATTGTTTCTATCATTATAATGTAAACATATCTAATGGTAATTGCTGCATTATTAGAACAGTTCAGGCCATAACTTATTATGTTTCATAATGCGAAGGCATGAGCTGACTCAAAATCCTTAAAACAATCTGGCAAATATGGGGTGAAGATAATGCTCTGATTGAGCTGAGAAACCTTAGCTGTGAGAATAATCAGGTTTTAAAACGTGAGTCTCAGTGGGACTAAAACCATGGATCTTCTATGTTCTGTGCCGGAGATATTTTCAACTCGGATATCATGATGGCCTCTCTAATCTAACCAAAAATTTCCCTCATTTGATTCTGTGAAATTCAGAAATTTGAAGATTAGCTCTACAATGAGATTTTTATACCCAAGGACACAGCTTTAAATTACTGCATTTAGTTTTTGATCTGTGCTTAGCTTAATCACCAAATGTTAATATTAAAATTCCTATAATTTCAAAATGATTAATGAATAAATGAATGAAGTGATTTCAGAAATATGAATGAAATCCTTCAACACCTAAATTTATGTCATTCATCTCTGCAGGCTTTTAGAAACCTTTGGAAAAAATCTTTACTCAAGCAACTGCTCCTGAATGGGAAGCCCTCCAAATCAGAAGTAGACATGCCTCTGTTTTCATCACAACATATGACAGGATTCATTGCAGTTATTTCGCTTAAGAGAGTTATTATTTTGATTTACAGATGCTGTTATGCAACAATAGAATATGTGCATGGATCACTTTTCAGAATGTAGAATGCTCTTTCTATAAGTTTTTATTTGTTTTTATACCTCCCATAGTTCCATCCCCAAAGAACAGTCATTATTAAATTATATGAAGCAACATTCATACTTCAATGTTTCTCAAAATTTAAATTTTCTTCTTTAGTGCAGGTAAAGTACCTCACTTTTTAAACTGACATCAGATATTTCAGTAAATAGCTTAATTGGTTTTCTACAAGACCTTAACATATCACTTTTCACTAATTTTGTATCTTACTGTTTAAAAACAAAAGTTAAACATACTCATTCATTGACATTCATAACAATTCCATCCATAACTGTTGGAAGGATAATCATTAAGACTTATAGTATTTAATGTTCATGCAATGTTTTATAACTTTACATGTGTTTGGCTCATTAATGCATACTTATTTATTTTTAATTGATGCTAAATTTGAGGCATTTTCGATATGTTATAAGTTTACTTGCAAGAGAATGTAATTTAGTAAAAGAACTTTTGACATGACACAGCACAAAATACTTTGACCCCTAGTTTATGTTAACATTTCATAAATTCATGTAGTCTTTTCAACTTTAGCATTTGAAAACTAATGGAACAACCCTTTCAGCTTCTACTATAGAAAGATTTTTATATTTCCTATATTTTATATATCATTTGACCAGTGGGTGGTAAAAGCCATCTACCATTTGAAAGTAATTAATTATTGCTTTTTAAAAAGTCTTATATTTGCTGTGATGTACAAAGCATCGATGTAGAAAATACCTTTTATATATATACATGACATAAATGTTCAATGCAGAATAAACACTTACTGCACTCATTTAGTGGGATTTAGTCTTGCATGGATAACAGCTCTGCCTTAGTGAAAGCAAACACCAATTTGTGAAAAAATGACCTTTGCTGTGTAAATAGTGGATAATTTATTTAAGATAAATGATGAGTATGTCCTTGTCTAGAATTACTATGCAAACAATTATGTATTTTTAAAAACTAAATATTGTAGTTTAAATCTGTACCATCTTAATATCAATTGAAAGTGAAATAAACCACTGGACAACAGATTATAATAACAGTATGGCATCTTAAATTTCTTTAGTATATTTCCACTCAATAAAACAGTGGATACATATTTTCTGTAATGATAAAATTAATCTATTTGGAGGGAAAGCAGTTCAAATCTGTTAAAAATACACGAATCTGTTTCCTATTTCCATTATAGTTTGTTTCAGTTATGTTTTTTATTTAATACAAACTGGCTTACCCATGTTTCATTGGGAGCCTTTTAATTTGAATGAACAATTTAATTAATGTAATTTATCTCCCTCCATTCATTATTAAATTATTTTACAATGATCTAGAAGATTTTTATGGTAAATCCTCCACTTTACCCCTTATAATTGTAATTTTTGTACAGCCCAGCTATTTTTAGTAATGGATGATATTCATGCAAAAGAATGTGAAACATGGGCAGAACATCTGACTTTCTTAACCTCCCCCTGACTGTCTTCCAAATTCTGGAAAGCTGCATAGCCAATAAGTGCCTTTGGTGGTGGAACAATCTTGGTCAGAATGGTATTTTCAGATAATCACAGTATTTGAAATTGTAAGCCTTTGTACATTCTCTTTGGTTCTATAATTACATATTCAGTAACATAAAAGCAATATAGTTTTTACACAATACAGTACTACAAAATTCCTTAACATATACAATGAAATAGAGGTGAAGCTGGTGAATATGAAGATTCCCCACTCCCAGGCCACCAAAGTTAACTGCTTTGGAAAAGACACAGCCTGTAACTATCAAGAAAAACAATCTTATCAATTGAATTAAGTGTTCTTTCACACAAGCCGTGTGTTGAACAATCTTATCAATTGTTAATTATAAAATATTGGTTGACTGATTTCTAATTAGCTGGAAACAATTTTCTCTCTCTATACAATTCTTTAGCATACCCTGATAATGTACTTGATTATAAGGCTAACATACAAAGGAAATAAAGCAAAGCTTTCTTACATGAGGGTTATTAAAATAAATTAAATTCAGTAAACATAGATGTTTGAAAACATTAAATGTAATCATATGATTTTTGTAGGTAACTCATAGATGTAAAACTCTTAAAGATTCTTCAAAACATATGTTGATTTTTATGAAGCAATTGTTTCAACAGTCATTCTACCTCTCCACCAAGAGATTTATCCCCAAATTGACTACTTAGTTTTCTCTTCACTTGATCCATAGCTTCAATTATTTGTATCAATAATCAAAATTGTATAATTAAATATCTCACAATTTAGATATATATATAAATGAGACATAAATTTTCAGTACAGCTTCTTGACAATATTCACAGTCTAAGAAAACTGTTTTAAGTATTTGGGGCAGCATGAAATACCTACTCCCAAAATAACTATATATTGCATCAATAATCTATCAGCCTAAATACAGCCATATAATAAGAACTTGTCTTAATAATTCAGAATAATAACTATCCACATATTAAAAAAAAATTAATTCTGTTCTCCATTTGGCTAGCTAATTTTTAACACAACTGTTTCATGTCTATACCTAAAACCTCCAAGCAGGTAAAATATTTAATGTGTGCGCTACACTCTGATTTCACTATGCACTTTTGTTCATCTTTCATATATTTATAAGCACTTTTTCTTCTCCCAAAATTAACATTAGCATTGCCAGCAGAATTCTTCATAAGATTTTCTAAAGGCAGTTCAAACCAACTCATCATGCATTCCTTCAAATCTTCAAAAAGTCTGGATGCAAACCCATCACTTTCTTCTAAATTGTGAAGAATCTATGAGAATAAATGGGAATAAATAATATGCAAAGAGGGGATGAAAACTTTGTACATTGGGGATAACATTTTTGCAGTATTGTGTTATATTCATCTAGTGCTTGCATATTTAAAATGGATAAATTTAATTTTGGGATAAATTCGTACTATCATACTGAATGTTGCCTTCACAGGGTTGAAAATAGTGCAGACAAATTGCAAACTTTTTCTAATGCCCTTGCTGTTCAAAGCATCCATGGCTATGAAGAAGAACTTTTTTGTAAAATTGTTTTTAAATCTTGCACATTTTTGGTGTTAGAATGCTTTTACAAGTACTTGTCCTTTGTTTTTCCATAATGCAACTTCAATAACCCTGGATACCTTAAAAAATATGTAAAGTTAATTTTGTACAACAATCAGAACTATTATTAATTAAATGGTGTTTGACATTCTGAGAACACAAAGCTAACTCAGCAGCACTAACATACTTATCTTCAGTTGCATCATTTTTCTTTTTAGAGGAACTTAGTAATTTTCTTGCTGCTGTCAATCGTATAACACAATTTTTATGTTGGGCTGTTGACAGATACTGTTTCACATCATTCCTACCTCTATGAGCTAGTAAACATCCTCAGATATAAATCATATAATTGTCTTTAAAGGAATGGTTTTACATATATTTACGTTTCACTCAATGCAACTGAGTGAATGCAACTACTGTTCCGTAAATTACTTACCCATCCATCATTCATTAAGCTATTCAATACATTGTCTTAATACATTACTTTTTCCTAGATTTAAAGTTCTGAACCAAATTTTCAAAGCTCTTTCCATTATCTTCCCCTTAGTTGCCACCCTGCCCATTTTTTCTAATTGTGCTACCTGTCTTACAATTGACTTCGGTAACCCTAGTATTTCTCTACAAAACATCCTGTGCACCTCATCTATACTTTCCCATCCTCTTTCTAATCCCCATATTTCTATACCATACATCATTTTTGCCTCCACAACCATCTCATAAACCTTTTCCAACCATTTAACATTTATATTAGGTACTCTATATTTGCAACTTCTAATTTCTGCCATCGCCCCTTTACCTTTTGCCAATGCAAACTTCTTTTGTTTCTCCCATTTATTACCTCCATCTATTTTTACTCCTAAATAAATGTAGTCACGCACCACCCTGTAATCTTTATTCTCTCCCTTCCACTTTTCATATATGCTTAATTTTCCCCCCTTTTTGAATACCACAATCTGTGTTTTCTCTTGATTCACTTTTAACCTCCATTCTTTACAATATACATCAATTGCTTGTAATGATTGTTTTAAACCACTTACTGTAATAGATCCTACCACTAGGTCATTTGCAAAAAGAAGTCCTGGGATTTGGATGTTGTTAATTACTGGTGCACAGTTATTATTCCTTCCAATTTCTAGTTAGACATCATCTATGTATAAATTAAATAAAACTGGGCTTAACTTACATCCTTGCCTGAGGCCTTTCTTTTGTTGAATTTCTCTTGTTACACAGCCTGTCTCTACCCTTACACAGAAGGTGTTCTCAAAATACAGTGCTTTAAGAATATTCACCAATTGCTGACTTACTCCCTTACACACTAATTTATGCCACAGAAGTTGTAGCTCCATTCGGTCATGAGCTTTCTCTAAGTCTACAAAAGCCATATACAATTTACCCCTTTTTTCTTTTAAATATTTGTCTGCTAATGTCTTTATAATAAATAAATTATCAATTGTTCTCCTTCCCTTGCGAAAGCCCATCTGGAATTCTGAAAGGATATTATATTCTTCAACCCAAAATTGTAGTCTAGCTGCCAAAATGCCCGCAAAAAGTTTTCCTAAATTAGATAATAATGCAATACCTCTGTAGTTATTAGGTTTATCGACATTACCCTTGCCTTTATATATAGGATGGATGATAGCTTCCCTCCATCGTTTAGGTACATAACCCTTTCTAATGATTACATTAAATAAATGTAATAAAATTTTCACTCTTCCTGTTTCAGTACACCACTCCTTAAGAAACTCTGTTGGGATGCCATCAATTCCAGTAGCTTTATTTTTCTTCAGTAACTTAACTTGTTTTATTATTTCCTCACTCCTAATTTCACCATCCAATATCTCTACAAAAACATTCCCTATTTCCAGAAATCCTGTAATTCCTATACTCCTGCCTTCCCCATATAATGTTTTAAAATACTCCATCCATTGTCCTAGTTCAACATTGGGTTTAGTTACACATTTATTATAGGTCGACTTAAGAACCTGCCATACCTTATTAACATTATTTTCATTTAGACATTTTATCAAATTCCTTTCATTACTTTCTCTCCAGTCCTTTTTCTTTTGCTCTAACAATAAATTATGTGAGTTCCTCCTTTGCATATAATCATCCCTAGATTTTCTATCACCTAATTCCCTCCACCTAACCAACAGTTGTTTTACTTGTCTTTTTGATACCCTACATTCTTCGTCAAACCAGTCCTTACATATGTAAACCCTCTTTTTTGTTTTCATTTCCTCTTCCGCCCTTTGCATAACTGTATTAAGGATATTTATTGCATTCTCTATTTGATTATTCTTAACCATGAATGTTACTCCACATAGACATATCTTTCCATAATTTGAATCTAGAGTCTGTTTAAATGTGTCACAAAATTCTTCTTTCCATTTATAGCTAATATACTCTTTTTTACAACAGCTCTCCACTCTTATATTGTGTTTTACTTGTGCTGTGTGCATCATAAAATCCACAATCAGTGGATAATGCCCACTAGTTGAGCTTAAATTTAATACCTTAAAATTCCTTAAAATATGCCCTAAATTTGGAGGCAACACAAAATCTATTACACTCTGCCAATTATTACTAACAAAGGTAAATTCTCCTTGTTCATCTTCCCCATATTTTCCATTCAAAATTTCTAAAGCATTCAACTCACAGAAATCAATAAATTTGTCCTTGCTTTGCCTAAATTTCTCACTTCTAAACACAATTTCATCACTCATCCAATCATTTCCAACATATGTATCACTTTCCCCAATCCTGATATTAAAGTCTCCCATTAGTATTACCGCTGCAGTTACAAATTTCTCCTTCAGCCTATCTATATCCTTTTTTATTTGATTAAGGAGATCAGAATTATGGAACCACGAGGGTGCGGGGGGGGGGGGGTTATATATTATTCCTACACAGAGTATATTCCCATCTATGTACTTAACATCCATTATAACCCCCAGTATTTCTCTACTCACAAATTTTATCAAAATGTTGCTTAACTTGTCAGAGCCTTCACTTTTCAGATTCAGGAGTAATGCCACTTTGAGCAGAAAGAGATACAATTGATAATAACGCATCCTGAAAACTACTTCCAATACTAGACAATAAAGCAACAGCAATTTTTAAATGATTGGTTGCCTTTTCAAGTTCAACCCAATCAGAGTGTTTGGCATTTGCAATGTGTAATAAAATACCTATTTTACTTTCCAATACCATATTAAGAACACAGGTGCTGCATATGTCCTTTCATCACTTTTAATTGATTCCAATCTTATTCTTCAGGGAACTTTTATTACATCCACATATGCATAATGCAATAAACTTATAGACATAAAACGCAATGATTAATGCATCGGACATAGCTTTTTCAACATTAGTGAAGATGACAGAAGTTTCCAACTCTTTATACTTTAGTCAAAAATGATGTACATTTCTTCAATCATTTTGTAAAATTTCCTGAGCCTCAGAATTTTGCTTGCAGCATCATTTATATCAAAGTTTAGAGTATGAGCACTATAATGCACATATTTAGCAATCCTTTACTTCTTCTGTATTTTGTTTTAAACACTATTGTAAATGCCCAACATACTAACCGTTTCACTGTAACTTTGACTACATCATTTGTTCAGCAACACTCTCTTTTCTTCTAATGCATTCAAAATTTCAGTTGCTAATGTAGAGGATTGTTTTAGTCTTCACAACATGGGGTCTGCCGAACTCATCTTGAGAAATAGTAAGATAACTCAACATCTGACTTATTTGATCTTCTTCTGTAATATTTTGTATTGTTTCCATTATTAATGAGAAAAAAGGGGGCATATTTGATACCTCTTAACAATTTCTGTTCATAAAAGCTCTGTTAACTCATTTTGTAATGATGGACTGTTGCTTATTTTTTCAGTACTAGAAGTGTTTATAAATGAATCTCATTTCACTAAAGGTGAAAAAAAGAAGCTTCATCTTCTTTTATTGCTCTGGAGTTTTGCTAAGAGGCTGGTACATGTTCTAAAAGACTTCATTTTACTGATACAGCTACTACTAAAAGCATTCTCAGAAATCGGGACAAGACCGAAAGGAAAGCATGTCTGCAAAATAATGCTGTTTCTGAGAGTAATGCATGTTTACAATAGGGGTTTAAGAGTTATCTGGGTGAGTAAAATTAAGCCTTTCTGAATAGCATGAATAATACTTCCATGGGCGAAAAATGAGAAGATAGTCCCCAGAAATAATGTATCTGCTGACCATAGAAACTGCATCCTGGGCAATATAAGAGTATGCATAATGGAAGTTTGTTACTCTCAATCTTGATAACCTCACTGCATCTCATTAATGTTTCTAAGTTAGCATTACACTAACTGGAGCATGCTTCTCTGAAAATCATTTTATTGTAGATCAGGTATTTCAGAACCTCCCTGAATGTAGCTTTTAGCTCAACTTTCATGGGACCACCCAATGACAGGCCAGCCTGTAAGTTACACTCTTGGACATGTACATACTGCTGCTCTCTTTCATCTGTTTGGCAAGTTTGATGATGTAAACCACTCTGGTGTATTGATATTTATTACCTTGTCCAGACTGTTAGTTCTAGTGGCTTTGTTATGTGTTTTAGAAGACTTTATTTCATATTTGATACTGAGTTATATGACTGAAAGATGTGACTGCCAACTTATCTATTTGCTTGTATGTCACATTATTGAGAAGTTATTTCATTCTGGTTTCCAGATTTCTCTTGGTTTATCCAACATATATTCTCTGACAATCCTTTCAGTCCATCTGAAACATTCTGTATAATTATGTACTTGTTTGTTTAAACTATGTAAGAAGAGCTAAAATGTGCTTTTATTTGTCAATTCCTTTTACAAAATTTTATGTTCATGCACCACTATATATGTTATTTCATTTGATTGCATGTTACATTTTTGTAGCATTCACATCTAGCAGGAATAGCAAACAAGCTTTGCATACCGGCTACTTCAATTCTCTGTGAGTATTATGCTTACGAGAGATGAGCAAGTCCTTATTTCTAAATTTAAACTGAAGGGTTTAAATGCCTGGAATAGAGTCTAACTGAAAATTAGGTTCTTTTGGTCTTAAAAATGTCTATGGTTATAGCTAGTATTAACCATTTTCCAGTAATTCATAATGACAGAGAAAACAAAATTAATTTGACATTAATTGTTTTTACTAAAATGTATAAAACCTGTTTGAAAGTTGATGCACATTAAAATTAAATTAATTGATTAAATACATTAATAAACCTATTGATTGTTGATTGACAGCACTGCTTTAAATGAATCTTTCAATGTTAATATAACTTTTATTTTTAAAATTATTAAAACATCTTCATTTCAGCATACACATAGGCATGGTAAGTACTATAATGAAGTGTGAAATATGTGAGACATGTCTTTTTAAACTGAATCATTTTTAAAATTACTAAGTGTATGTTACTTTGCAAAATAGTGAGCTTTACCTTAGTATCCACAGAAGTGAACCAATAGCAGTTGTTAGTTACAGCACATTTTCCTGTACCCTGCACTTGATTCGGTACACATCACATTTTTTTAAATGTATGTCCCATTACGTCCATAACATTTTAAAACTGCAGATTATAGAAATTCTGATTTTACAAACTGGAAACAACACAAAAGAAGATTTCTGGAACTTTGAAAACATACAGAATTACATTAAGAAGCTACTTTTTACAAAACATTTAATTGCAATAAATACTTTTTAACCTAAGAATAAGTCTTTGCTTATAAATATTATACAATATGATTTATGAGATAGTAAATTATTGATCAGTAATTAATAACCTCCTCTTCTGGGATTCAAAGTTGATATCTTACAATGAGGGATTGCACTGACATTGACCGACCAACAAATGCTGTTTGTACGCCACCCATTGTCAACAGCTAAAGTGCAATAAATGACACTCACACTTAATAACCACACAGATGATTTTTAGACATACAGAGCAGCTTTCTTTGATTAAAATTCAAGTAGTCTGTGTTAGATATGCAGTGGGTTTTCATCAGAACTATGAGAAGCATGTGATGATAATGCATTGTCCTACTCAATAATTTAATGGTGGGTGTCTGCAATTTGATGCAAGAGGCCCAAACTCCTCTTTTATAACAGTGCTTGTTGTCATGCATCTACTGCTGCAATGATTATGCAGAAGTGGCATTGGGAGATGCTAGAACATTCAACATACACTTCAGATGTCATTTTCTGATTTTGAATTGTTTTGGAAGTTGAAGGACCCCTTGTGAGGTTGAAGTTTCCCAAAAAGATAGGAATTCTTAGCAGTAGGTATAGGGAAAATAACCAGGAAAAGCACATTGCAGATGGCAATCTACACCTTTCAGTAGTATGGAAATAAGAGTGTGGAAAGGACGCTTGGAGGGCCTGTATGAAAATAGGAAGGTAATCCAAACAGTTGCTTTTAATATAAATTATTGATCAATAATTATGAGATGGCTCTGGTACTTCTCTCATAAAAGAAAGAAAGGAAAAAAAAATACTGGTATCAGAGAAATAGTAGAAGTGGTGGTATAGTTTAAGTACACACTTTGGTATGGTTGATAGTTTAGTTGCCATTGAAGGTTATGATCAAGGTTGTATGGTAGTATTTTTCATGTCAGTAGTCTTTGTGGAATAATTGATTCAAACAAAAGCACTTTCACAATAGGTACTTAAAACTTAACTTTATATAAGCCCCTTTTTCATATCATAATACTTTTATGCTCACAAATGGGAGACATGGGAGTCTTAAGATGTTTGTGTGAATATCTTATTTTGCAGATAATTTTTATGAAAATCTCAATGCATAATTTCAGTAAGAAAGCTGGTATTAGACATTAGTTAAATGGTTGATAAATTATTTTTATACTCAAATTTTCTTTTGTAAATATGCATGAATACATAAGTTTAATATCATGATGTACATAAACTAATGGCACTAAATGAACCCAGTTCTTATATCTATGTTCTCCTGCATGCTACAGTTTCCCTTGTCAGAAGTGCCACCATGAGATATTTCCAGTCTTTGGAGAAAGGTTATGGCAATATTTGTGTTTGTGTAGTGCTTAACATTTAAGAATGAGTCAGAAGCAGTAAGGTTTGCAGCTTGTACAAAATCAGTAAAATCAAGCTACAAATTAAGTTGCAACTACTCTTCTGTCAATTATTTAGTTGTAGCAAGATAATCATGTTTTAAAAAACCTCATTAGAATTAATGTTAGAGGTTCTGCTCACTATAGGTATACAGTATGTGCTTCTGACTCATTTTGCTTTATGTTATAAAACTGTTTTAATTCTGGTGCTGGTGTTCTGTAAATTGACTGTGTAACTCTTATTTCAGCCTCTTGAAGGTTCACCAGTTCAAGGACCAATTTTCTTCCCCAACTCTTAGCCAAACATTACAGTTGTACTATACTTTCCAGTGTAAGTAGTATTTTTAAATTTCACAAGCTTTGTCTTCCCCTGCTTTTAAAAAGTACACAGAATAATGGTACTGTCAAATATAGTAGATGCATGTGAAACATTCCAAAGCAATTCCTTCCCTTTCCCTCTCCAGTTTATTCATAAGCTTTTTACCCAAAGCCTTTGTCTTTTGCAATGTGAAAATTGTTAATCCATAGATCATATTCATCAGTAAAACCCTTTTTTATGCTGACACACTAAAAGTCTTATACACATTCAAGCATACTATTTCTAAACCTTCCTTTCTTTTGCAACCATTTCAGAAATAGCAATAAATGGAGTGTAGATTAAGCATAAAATTGTTTTGCTAACCACTATAAACCCCACTCATTGTAAAGTTTATTCACCTGTTCGTGATAACATTACTGGTTTGTAATATGTCATTCTCTATGGCTTGAACCACAATAAGCATATTAACTTTTGGTTTTCAACAGCTTTTTAAGTCCCTTTCCATTTATTTTTTTAAAAAAGCCAGTTTTTCCTAATGGATTACTTTCTAATGCATGTACTGTACAAATGTCAAAGTTTTTAATTGAAATCATACTTGTATTTATAAACAAGTGAATGCTTTTATAGGAGTTCCTTAAAGAATGTTTGATCCTCTAAGAGTGTGGAGCTTTGGTCTAATTTGTACTATATAGAAGAGTTACATGTATGTAGTTAGACTCCTATTAAGTGATTAAACTTGAGGAGCATCGTTTCAAAACGTATTAATTCCCCCTTTCCTAATTTTGCAGAAAACGATAAAAACATTTTTCTTTAAAAATATGCAGTGTTTCAGAAAAATCATGGCGCGTAAATATTTGTATAGACAATTGTAACTAGATCATATGAAATTTGAAGTATGTTTACCAGCTTATTCCTAAGTAATTTTAATTCAAGAATCCACTGAATATGTTTTGAAGCAGCACATTGGAATTAAATACATTTTGTTCCAATCATGAGAAGATTAATAGCCATTTAATTTCATTGCATGCATTTTGATCTGTCTATGGGATTTAATAACCTTTTGGCATTTTGAAGTGACATTCTACCCCAGTGTATGTTCCCTTACTATAGTTATTAGTTTTTAATCATGCTCAAATTACAGTATGAAACAATATATTGCAGTTAAGACACAAACTATGAGGATTTGAAATAAGAAAATAATAAATATAATAATAATAATAATAATAATAATAATAATAATAATAATAATAATAATAATAATAATAATAATAATAATAATAATAATATAAAAATAGAAAGAGCACACTGAATAGAATTGAGAACACAGACTGGATGTTAGGTTGTCTCACATCTGCCTAAACCACCTTCTTCATGCAGACAGTCACATGCTTCGGCATCCTGAGTACTGCCATCAGGTGCAGCATCAATGTTGAAAGCAGAAACATAGAACTGTAGAACTTCTACCCTTTGCCAGTTATCTCCAAATCTCATTTTGAGAAGAGTTTCTACATCAGACTTCTTTGCATCAGGTACAGCTCTTCGGGTTGACAGGACAGATGGCTCACGTATTGTTCTTATACCTCTTTTCAAAATCATGGTATAGAGCTTGCCTGGATTGTTGCATCTGTAAGTTGGCGCCAATTTGAGAACTATCTGTACATTTCTGTCTTTGTGGGCTTTTTTCAAATTACCCTCTTCATCTCCTTTATTCCTTCCACTTTCGTGAGCTGTGAAGTTAGTTCTTTATAGTCCCTTACCACCCAATTCTCTCCAAATATTTTGGCAGTGCCTACAGTCTGGTGATAGCCCTGTATTCTTCCGGCGTAATTATTTCTTCTTTTTTATGCAACATCTTTTCTACCACTCCAAAAGTTCTGTCAGCTGGTAGGAAAGAGTGCCCCCGACTGGAAAGTGCATTATAATTTTACGAATATGCAAAGTTGCTGCTAATTGATGGGAATAGTATGTCTCGCCAATAGCCAGTTTTGGCAATGGTTGCACCTGCTGTAGATCAAAGCTATATGACACTGTTCCAGGAGGACTTTCTTTCATCAGTTTGTAGATTGCTTTGGATCTTGCTTTGTGTACACCCAGTTCAGACAGGTGGTGGTTCTTTACAGATGTGTCTTCTGTATTTTTAATTTGAAAAGTCGTGTGGCTACAATAACTACATATGTCAGTTGCTGATGATCCAAAACTGATATTGAAGTTTGTGCGGAAAATGTTTTTTACTTTCAGGTTTTCAGAAACACTTGAGTTATAGATTTTGAATAATCTGCTGATACTTAAGTCAGCAACAAGTAAAGTCGTTGGCTTTTATTTCAATTATAATGAGACTCCTTCACTTCTAATTTTGTAATGAATTCAATTACTCTTTTCTTTTTCTCCGCATAGCATTCACTTTTACGATTCCCTCCTCTTTTATCTCTTATACCTTCACCTGACTTTAACCCTTTTGCAATATTATTAGGTCTCGTTTGTCCTATGCCAAACAATTTCTTGAAAAATTGGGCACACACAGACTGCACTTTATCTCCCATTTTCACCTGAAAATTAATTATTGAATTTATTCAAGATAAAGAAATAACTAAGTATGGCATTTTCTAAAATATGCAGTTTTTGAAGTTAATAAAACGTTAATATTTTTATTTGCTAAAACTCTCAAGTTAGTTATTACTTTTACTAAGCCTGATATTAAAGAAAAAGGCTAAAACAATGATTAGGAAAAGAACGGGAATATGAAATTAAATTCAAGTTAAGTAACATTGCCATTCTCCTCATATTAATAATTAAATAATCATTAGAAGATTATATTGGTAATCTTTGTTTAGGAAACTATATTTCCATTGTTCTATTCATTGTTAACTAACAGGTACAAACCTTGTATTTTACAACAATACTGTTTCTTGCTTGATCACTTTTCGGAACTTTTCCTGGTTTCGGTTTCTTTGGAGAAGATACTGTTATCATACAGCTCAGTCGAACATCTTGTGTTTGGTATGCTATATACAATTTCCTTGCTTTCACCAAAAAGTATGCTGGAATAGTGCCACATTTGTATCGTCCTTCCTTATGATGGCATGGTACTTCAAAATTTGTTAAATGTGGATCCAACTATAAGGAGTATTGCAATGTAGAGGTTTATAAATTATGAGGCATGAAAATTTAATTGTTGCCATAATGCAAGATGCTCTGAATGACAAATTAATAGGTAGGTATTAATATTAATAATGTTAACACTGCATTCAACTAACCTTGCTTCTCTTTCACATTCATGTTACGTTTTTCCTCGAACTCTTTTACTACTTCCCCTTGATCTTTCACTAACAGCAGCAGAACCTTCCATTTTAACACCCAGCACACATACACATACCATCACAACAGAATGAACCAATAATCAATGTGCAAATGTCACACTAATAGTATAGAAACAAATTTTCGTGGTATCGGGCAGGCTTACAAACATCAGAAATTCACACTAAAACTTAAAACATTTTGAACCGATCAGTTTTGTGAAAAGAATACAATTTGCTCCAACACTCCAACTTTAACAAGAAAAAAAGATAAGAACAAATATCAAATGCATCAGTTTTGATCAATAGTACTGTAGAACACTTACTTAAGAGTAGAAAATTGCATCAAACTAAATTTCAACTACAAGGGGGTTTAATACATTTTGAAACAAGACTCCTCATTTGTTTTGATTTAAGGAAAAACTTTTGATAATTTACAGTTTTCAGTAAAATACCTAAAATTTATACTTAAGAAGTTAGTGTCTTCCCTGTAAAATATTAGTGATAGCAGTTCAGCACTTTTGTGGTGAATTTCCAGTTCCATAATATTTACCAAGAATAATATAGAGAAACATATTGCAGCACATTCTATTAATCACTGAAACTGCATATCCTCAAAGAGTGCCCAGTTCTGAGTAATCATAGAGCATGTGCACTTATAAATGGCAGCAGTATGATTTAAAAAGCAGTCACTGAGTCTGGTGGTCCATTTAAATTCATAGTAACAGAATGTGGTGTTCTTTCTTTTATAGATTTAATAAATAATGCACATATTATGACATGATAATTTATGAAATACTATCAACAAGCAAAATTGTTGATTTTTAGAGAGCAGAAAAATGAACAATCAAAAGCCTCAAATATTTCATACCATTCACTAAATCTATATGTACTATGCAATTAAGGCTTTATATTTACTTGCTATAAAACCAAAAGGTCTTTGATTTATTTCCACAAGACACAAATAAAATTACTTAATTAATCAGAATAAAAAGAGTGTTATTGTAAAGCGAGGTGTTGATATGAAGAACTAAGCAAATCCTTGGCTCATCTGTTTATTAAAATGAGATAAGTTAAAAATCACAAAGAACGCTCATATTTATGGTGAAAACATAGAGAAAGATTAGAAGATCTGTATTCCTTCATATATATATATATATATATAAAATTAAGAAAAAAAGTAAGGGAAGAAATCAGAAATAATGGTTTTTACTCCCTTTTAAAAATTATTGATCTAAGCAATGTTTAAAAAAAACATAAAGAAAAGACATCTTTTCTATGTTGATTTTTCACTGAATGCCAGTAGCAAATAATGAGACATTTGTTTAACTGGGATACAACAAAGGAGTTGAACCCCTGCTGAAAATCAGCCAGTGCAATAACTGCCATTAGTGGCAACATGAGGAATGCTCATCATACGATGGCTCTGACGTGTTTATATGAAATATTTTATATTAATGCTTACTTTTTGAAGTATGAATATTTTGGATGAACCTTGCTGCAAAACAAAAGGTAAACCTACTTGAGAATCACAATCTTGAAGTTGCTAAGGATTACAAGTTAAATGTGTACTCTTGAGAAACACCTCCGAAAAGATCATAACATTTTATTTCTGTTTAATAGTAGTATTATTCTTTATGACTTCTAAAATGAGTTAGTATTTTCTGCAATGCAAAATTATAGGTTTAAGAAACTTCTTTCAATTACTTTTTACTTCTGTAGTCTGTACACATTTCCTTTAAATTCAAAGTGCAAAGGGCCAAAAAGAACATAGTTTTTCACTAACATTTTGTAACCTGCCATTATGAAGGCACAATACTTCATTAGCCTGCTTGAAGAATTTAGTAACATAAATGCTATGAAAAATATTCCAAGTGATGCTTCTGATGCATCAGAAGTGCCAAAACAAAGAAAATGTTGGGTTAATTAACTTAGAATTGAAATTACAAAATTATTATTTAGTTATCCATCAAGTTTTCTTAATATACTGTACAGGATAAATCAAAATATTAAGTCTTTTCAAAAATAATTAAATATTAGGTACTTATTATTGTTATTATTTGGGGTACTAAAAGTTTTGATACGATAGCATTTAACACATTAGGTTACATGTAGGCTTATATATTGCATACTTTAAGTGCATCCATGCTACATTAGTGATCTGATAGTGTGTGTTCCCAAAACACAATTATACTGTTTGCACCAGGGAGTATATATGTATTTACTCTTGCAGTAAAAGATAATAAAAGAATAAAACTAGAACAAAACAACTGAGGGGGCTCAGTACTCCCCCCTGAATATCTGAGGCTGAAAGAGCCTCAGCCGCCAGTCCTGGCACCCCTGTGTAGCACATCTGTTTTAGTGACTGCAATACTTACAAGATTGTACTGCTTTACAGCAGAACTCATATTCCTTTTGGGTTGTCTTCTTAGTGAAAGAATCTTCCTTCCTAATATAGCTGTCAAAAAATTGCACATAGGTATAAACTTTTTTTTAATGTCATTACAATGTAGAAATCAGATCAGAAATTAAACCCCACTGCAGTATGGGCAACCAAAAAATCTGCTGCAATATGAAGAGCTAAGGAACAAATGAGGGTAAAAAAAGGAAAAAACGAAAATAAAAGTTCATGAACCAGCTGATCTTCAAATATGCATTTGGCATGAAAATATATCTCCAATATAACAATGAGAAACAAAGAATTGAATAAATAAATAATGGTTCAAAGTAAACTAAAGGAAAAATGCTTTGGTTTGTAAGGAAAGATATTAACAATGATGAAAGCTGTGAGCAAAAAATGATTAAAAATAAGAAATAAAGAAAAGAAAAGAAAAATGTTCATTATTAAAGACACCAGAACTAGCTTATGTGTAAAAAAAATATGTATTCAGCAAAAAAATACTGAAACAATATGAAAAGTTAGAAATGAAGAGATGGATAATACAGTTAAGTAGGAAGGGAAAAAAAACAAACAACTGAAGTAAACTAAAAATAAAATACTTTAGTTTGTAAAGAAAGTCATAAATCACAAAATACACTAGTACTTAAGACCAAAATCTGCACAATTATATGTGTATACTTCAAGCTAGAATTTACAGCGAATACAATAGTGGACAAGATAAGTTAATGTCTATCCAAAACATCTATCTAAGACCTGTTAATATTGGTAGGGGATTTGAATTGTTGAGTGGACATACCCCAACAAAAGACATAGACTATTTTCAAAGTGAAGGTCTCTCATTAATAAATGATCCTAAGATGAAAACCTATATTGGATATAAAGGTTCCAGCTCAATTGATCTGTTATTCTGCAACAAGAATCAAAAAGTAAAGACACAGAAAGCCATCAGCAACTTCACCCGAAAACACTTGCCAATTAAAACATTTGCTATAAAAAGGACATTGAGGAGACACCTCTTAAAAACAAAACAATCAGAAAGTTTTACCCAAGGAAATTAAAGAGTGGGAAGGAAAACAAAACCAGGGGACATCAGTGATAAACAAGGGAAGATTGGAACAGGCAACGAACACACTTGAACACTTAATCACAAGCATCTTTTTTGATGTACCTAGGACCCACAGAAAATACAAACCATGGTTCAACAGAACCTGCTTCTTGCCAGAAAAGTGGCACTAGATGCTCTGCATCTCACACTTAGTGCACAAAACAAAGACAACCTACAGGAGTATAGCAGACTACAGAAAAAATACAAAGAAATAGCAAACAATGCTAAGAGAGAGTACCAATAGGAAATAGAAAGGAAATTATTGGAAGAAGCTCAGGAGAATCCATATAAGGCCCTAAACTTCAAAATTTCCAGATTCTTGAGACATATACCAATAGGAACATGGGAAACTCACTTGACCAAAATACTACAAACTAAAGATGTACATCTCAAGGTGTCCCTGATTCAGGGAAAGCTGCCTGTGATGAAATAGGTTGGTTCACAGAAGAAGAGGTATTAACTGTTAAAAAAAAAAATGCAAAGACAGAAAAGCATGTGGACCTGATGGGATTTTTAATGAGCACATAAAACAACTGGCACCAAAACTGGCAAATACCATTACAAGTCTTCTCAACTTCTGCCTAAAACAAGAGTATACCAAGAAATTGGAGGAAAGTCACAGTAAAAATGTTGTATAAAGGGAAAGGGGACTCAGGGAACCCCAACAACTATAGAGAAATTGCTTTAGCATGTACTCACTTCAAAATCCAGACAGGACTAATTGCAGAAAGACTAACCAGCAAAGTAGAGGACATCTTTCATACTTTGTTAATAGTAAAGAGTTCCTTACCTTGTAATGATAATTAATACTCCATTACGCCTCAGAACAACATAACCAACACTATTTCCCTTTGTTATATTTGCATCACATGTTTATATTCATGATCCTATAGCTCAGTTCTCCTGTACCATACAACCATTTAGCATGATCTAGAATTGCAAAATAAGTGAACGCATTCAAACCACTTCAATGTTGACACAACTTGAAAAAACGTCTTTATAAAGTACATCAAGAATCACGTTTTCCATCAGATACTTTTCAACAGTCCTCCATTTTACAGTTGTAATCACTCCACATTGTATAATTACTAGACGTGAAACAGTTGAGGATATCATATTTAAGGAACTAAATCCTCCGCCGACCAGTTAAAGTTGCAGAGAAAATGTTTTATCACACACCTTTACACACACATCTTCTCACTTCGCAGTCATATTTGAATTCACTGTAAATGAAAACAAGACCATCTCCATGTCATTCACACGAGGAGGGAAATAGGCACACTTCTATCACAAGTCCAGACCTTTAAAGAAGGTAACACCCTAGGTGTGACCTTCCAAACATTTAGTAATATTTTTACATTACAAGTTAAAGACAGAGCAACAGCAGCAAGAAAAGTGATGAACAGCATAAAACAGCTTAGTAAACTGGCAATAAACATAGCCATGAAACTATTTCACATCAGGATCTCACCTATTGCTACTTATGGACTTGAAAATATATGGACACCCCTTACAAAGAAGCAAATGATGGAGATAGAAAAAGTCAAAGCAACATACCTTAAGAAAGCACTGTGCCTCTCAAAACATATGCTATCTCATCTAGTGTATATTCTGGCTAAAGAGCAATAATTCTACATGGAGGACCTCAGACTTAAGGCTGCTTCTCCCAAACATGAAAGCCTTTGAAGAATTGATGCAAGAGCTACTACAAGAGAGAGTGAAAATATGGAGCAATATCTACGGTACAATGCTGTGGTCTCCCAAAACTGGATGCAAAGCAACTATGAACTACAGCATATTCTGACGACCAGATTTGCAGTGCATGGCTTTCATCACCCAGTTTGTCCAGATACAAGATACTACCATTGGGTAACCAATGCAAATGCTAAAAAGGGAAAGTGTGTGATAGATATTATGACATGGGTTGTGAACAAAGACAGGAATCCCTCACAAAATTCTGCTCACAGTGAAAATGAAAGTGACTTTTAAATGCATATTGTGTATTTTTCTACATTCAGCATAATAAAGTAAAATGGCTATATTTCTTCAAATTCGGCCTAGAAATATGTTTAATATTTAATATTTAATAATAATAATAATAATAATAATAATAATAATAATTTCTCTAAAGAGGAAACAGCCTAAAGTCCACTATTTTGATGTGTCCCACAATATGTATATGTTTTTATGGATGAAATAAATAAATAAATAAATTAAAAAAAAAATAGGGATTCTGACTTCAAGCAATTAATGGAATGACAGTAATGGAATAATGCACAGCATTACGTCTTCTCAACAGAACAGCAAAAGTAATAGCCTTTCAATAAACCCTAGAACATGTTGATAATTCCAATGGATTCATATGCACCTCTTACTTTTAAAAATGTGATGCTTAATACTTGGACACAAAAGCAATGAGAAAAGTTATGAAGAAGCCTCAAAGTTACTGAGTTGAAGTTTGGAAAAACATAGATATGCATCATGATAGATGAAAAAAACTCAAATAGAAAAGGAGCAATAGAAATTTTCCAATTAAATACTGATCATAACTGTTTGACAACTCATATTTACTGAATTAAAGTTTATAACTCTTAGAATTGCACCATTTGCAAGCAACAGAGCACCTGGTGGAGGGTAATGGATTTTTTTCGGGTGTAAAAATCCTTAGCATGGCTTCCTTTGGAAGGGAAGTAAAGCCAGTGGTCCCGTGTCATAGATTTACAGCACGTAAAAGAACCTCAAGCCTGATAGAGAGGCCTCTGAGCAAAATTACTGGTCTTTCATGCTCAATATAAAATGGGACGCTAAGAACCACAGCAGTTATAGAGCGCCCAAAAATAATTTTAAAATAAAAGCAACAGAATACTAAATCACAAAGGGAACACCCACTTCAGTTCTTTAAATCAAATCCCAGCCTTTACAAGATGAAAAACTACCAACTTTGTACTTGTATACCAAGAGATTCATGGGTCAACATCCTTACGTCTTAAATGGGTAACCAATTAAAACCCCAAGGTAACAATTTAACAGGAGGTTGTTTGGAAATAAACTCTTTTATGGAACAAATAAAACAAAATCAAATCAGAAATCTGAATCTACTATTTATGATGACGACGACACACTTTTTTTGCAAGTTTCAAGTCCCTTCAAACCAACATATTTACAATTTATTTACAACTCATCTAATTCTATATAGGCACTTTTTATTAAGAATATTTTTAACTTCCTTTGAAATACATTGCCACTTAATACTTTTAATTAATTTGGTAGCTTGTTGTACAAACTTTTGCCCATTTTATTTACATTTTCTCTATAGTAATTATTTTTTGTCCTTGTACTATACTTATGATTATCTTTTATCTCTACAGCATTCTTACTTACTATACACATAATTACCTCATATACATACAATAAAACAATAATCTGAATGTGTTTGTTTCAAGCTATGTTGAGTAGGTGCCTGAGCATGTGTTTCTAAAGTTACGTTGTAGCTTCAGATTGAATCATATAGTAACCATGAACATGACAAACTAATCTGTGTTATATTAATCTTGTAGACACAAGAAGGGCTCTTGAAGGAATTTTATTAATACAGAAATCAATTGATTTTCAATGCTTCTACACTTCTACTTGGGCAGTGAAACACTTATTGCTTCATTTATCCTGCATTTCCAATTGGTAAGGTGGAAATTAGGGTTCAAAACACTACATCTTTCTTAGCCAATAAAAGTGCAAGTTTGATTTTTTTACCTGTTACATGGAACAGTGCATTGCCAGACATAGGTTTGTATTGCAAACACTGTATGTAATGACATCAATGTTGGTTTCCATCTTGTCAATAATTTTAAGAGATGAAATCACAAATACTATTTGCTGAAATTATTGCATGATCACTATTAATGCCTGACCTCTAATATTATTCAATTGTATATACTGAGCTATCTAATTTCTCCAGGAAGAACCTTTGGCTCATTTTGCTTTATTCACCAGCTATGAGCAATTGAGCAACATCTGCAACTGTCCCGTTTCTGCAAGTTTACTGTGAAAGACATTTGTGAAACCACTCTTAGATTAGATTGGATACTCAAATAACTAGCATATGAACAGAAGTTTTCTCTTCCTCATCACCAGTTTTAATAGTTTACAATGGGAATTTCAAAATATCCTGTGTGTTCCTGACAACTTACAGAACTGTTGATGCAGATCGGTGTTGGTTACTCACAAAGTTAAAGGCTTGCTTTTTCTGCTTTCCTATCAAAATTAAGCAAAGATCAAACCACAAAAAGCAGACAGACAAAAGACAGAATTGCCAGTAGGATCCTAATTTATGCAATTATTTCAATAGGAATAATAGCAGTCCAATATAGCATAAAGTTCTTAACAGGAGAGGTATCAAATCCTTCATGCCAAACCTAATCTTTAAATTCCTGTCAAGGTAAGGATACAGGATAAGAAGACCATATATAGAAAATTAGCTGCCAGTTACAACTGTACAGTCTCAAAAACAAATGCAAAATTTTGCAGACCATTGTTTGGAGTGGAGCACAGTTGTACTGTATTTCTATATTGCTCCCCATGCAACCCTCAAACACACAATCAGAGCTCTATAATCCTATCAATTAGTGCAAATGTGTCAAACAAAAGTTAGGGTTTTCAAAAAAGGAATTAAACTGAGAAAAGAAGAAAAGTGGGTACTAAATGGGAAAGGATTAGAAACTGTCAAAGAATTTTCATATTTAGGAGTGAGGCTGAATAACAAAGGGGCATGGGAGGCACATAGTAGAAAAATTGAAGCAAAAGGGAAGGCTGTAATGACAGGAATAAGAATATGTGAATACAAGCTAGAAATGACAACCAAGTGGCTGGAAAGAATATACGAGGTTCTAGTGGAATCAAAAATTGCTTTATGCAGTAGAGATCTCATGGGTAGGGGGGGGGGGGGCTTTGCACAGATGTAAATAAGAAGATAGATAATATGCACAGAATGTTCTATAAAGAATTATTAGGGTTACTAAGATCGTACCAAGAGAAGTAGCTTTAGTAGAACTAGGAGAAACAAGAAGGAAAGGAATAATAATGGAGAGATTAATAAAATTCTGGTATAGATGTTTGTTTAAAGAAGGGAGAGAAATCTTAAAGTAACACATGAAGCAGCAAAAAGGCTTAGAGAGCACAAACAGATGGTGGGCAGAGATAGGAATAATTATGGGGAAAATAGAAATGGAAGACATATGGAAGCTAGAAGAAAGGAATGAAAGTGATGTAGGTAAACTAGTAAAAAGCAGAAGATATGGGGAAGTTTAGAAAACAAGAAATTATTACAATTCTGTAAACAAATAAAAAGAGACTGGGGAAGAGAACCATATGTAGATTACTGTAACAGACAAGAAAAAGAAGGGATAGTTTGGATGAGAACAGGAACAATAAGATAAGAGATAGGGATAAGAGATAGAAATAAAGGAATATGCAAAATGTGCTGTGAGAAAGAAAGTCTAACACATCATATGATGGAATGTGGGAGTTAACGTTATGGAGAAAAAAAAGAGGGGAAAATTGTAGCTATAAAAGTGTTAACAGGGAAAGAAGAAAGTAAGATTAGAAGCATAGGTGAGTTTTTACAGAAGGCAAAAGAAAAATGGGCGAGGAAAGTAAGGGGTATAAGAAAAAAAGTCAGAGGGAAGAAGGGAGATAACTATTGTGCTAAGAGTTTTACAAATGTGATTGTCTACTGCACTTTGACCCTGGTCACTCATTCAGTAGACAATCACTACAGTTTATTTACATTTTACAATTTCTTGTCAATAAATTATCTTGCTCTTTTTTTTTTTCTTTTTCTTTCCTGTTGTTTTCGTGTCCCATTTCCACTTGTTTTTCACTTTTCATTTATTGATTACTTAACCATCACACATTCACTATAGTTTTCCATTCAAAGTAAGATGCACTACCTCTTACTTTTCTCTTTCCACTGTCCAAAGCCATTTATTTTTTACTTTACACAAAAACTGTCCAATGCTTCTAGCGTCCTTACATATCATTTCAATCATATGATAACTAAGATAAAAGGGAAGGGGTAATATGAGCTACCAGGTGAGGCAAACTCCTGGGTGCCATGCAAGCCAAGGTAGCAACAAGATTAATTTAATTTGTACATAGTTTGTTAGACAAATGAAAAAAAATTGTAAAAGCTATGTAAAACAAGTCATACAAATAAATTCATTCATTTGTTCATTCATTCAGTACAAGTGTGGATGATTTGTTGCTTAAATCTGGAATCCTGTTATTAAACTGGCAATTAATGTTTCTAAATGCATACTTTATGCATGCTAAGATAAAGCATGTATTCATGGGTGCACAAAAACTTCAAGCAAAAATTACCAAAAGTAGATAGTCCATTCACTTCTGATTGCATAGGATTAACCTGTAAAACACAGAAATCAGAATATGCTCCTTGTACATGCTTGCAACAATCACCAAAGAAAACATTTCCAGTATGAAGTTGAAATTTTGGGAAAAAAGTAAAACGAGTATGGACAAGTATTAAAGATACAAAAAAGTCCATAAGAAGTATGTACAAACTTCAGTTTCAACAATCTTGTGAGGAAACATTCATAAACAAAATACCCTAACTGTAGTTGCACTGCATGGTTCAAACCATATGGTTCAAACAAGTATGGTATACTTGTCAAAGATAAAAAGGAATTTAACATACTCAATAAAGACTGTCATATATATGATACAAGAAGGGCAAACTATTACCATAGGGTGAGCATAAATAAAACTCAATAAGGACCCAATTAAATAGGAGGTTTATTATATATAACAAATTACCATTGTTAATTAATAATACCATAGACTCAAAATTTAAACCTGTTCTAAAAGAATTTCTAATAGGGAAATGCTTATATAATATTACTGAACTACAATGAATATGTGTATATATGTATATATTATTATAAAATCATTATTATGTAAATAACTTATGGTATTATTATAATCTGATTGACTGTGTACATATTATAAACATGTCAGATGCTCTTGTAGAATACTATTGACTGCAATAAAATTTATCATTATCCATCATAAAATGCTTCTTCAGGTAGTCTGAAGTAGGTAAAACCTGCAATACAGATTTACTGTCAAACACCTACCTATTCAAACACATACAAGAGTATTTGACATCCCTGCTCTAATAGGATAAAATATAATTTAAATGAAAAATATAAATTTATTCTTAAATGACAATTACACTTTTTGATTAGAAATGTACATTTTGTATTTAACAAACATTATATTTCATTCTTCAGCGCCAGGATGGTTTCTACCGACCAACACCACAACATGGCTACTACCATCGTCCTCAAGGGGCACCAGTCAACAAACCAAATGATAATGGAGGAATTCTATCGTCAATAAGCAGTGGCTTTAACAACCTCGTCAGTAATATTTTTGGATAACAGAATGAGAGCACACATCACCTTCACTTCATATTTCATGTATAATATCAAAAGCAAGGCATTTGCAGGTGCTTTACATATACATACATTACACATCATTTTACTGCACAAATACCATAGAAATGAACGTTCACTGATCTCTATAATGAAGACTGTGCTGGCCTAAGAACCTGTACCATCTTTTATCTTTCTTCTTTTTAATCAGTACCTTATATTAAAACAAGTAAACATATTACTTCTACTGCCACATATACTTTGTTTTTGCATTTGTGAGAATGCAAAACTATTTCCTTTAAACAATGTGTATATATGAAAAAGGTTTACATTCTAGTTAATATTTTTTGTGATCACAAAAGTTAAATAAAATATATATTTTTAAAATATTTTCAAAATGTACAACATTTTAATAGTCTATATTATTTATTATGTTCTTTTAGACCAATTTAACACAACCAATGTAAATGTATTTCAATCATACTGAATTTTATGGAAATAAATAAAAGAAAGGGAAAAAAAGAAAGAAAAGAAAAAAAAAGAGAAAAAATAACTACTATAGCTAAGCAGCTTTTATTTAGGATAGTCTATAAGCAAGTAGTTTATAAAAATAGTGAAACCACTATTTTCTAATATGTAACAAAGCCCTAGAAAATTGCAGTGAAAGCTCACATCCTGGTATTTAGCTATGCAGAACAATAACAAAAGACCAAAAGTGACCTTCATACAGCTCTTTTAAAATGCATAAATACTGCAAGTATTTGCATCAGGTATGCATGGAAAACTGCAGGTTAGCAAAGCTAACAATGAAACTCAAAATCTTGTCACAGATTCCAAAAGAATAAGCTAATGTTAAATAAGCCAAATAAATATCAAACACAAAGGACTGCATATGACTTGTAAAAGAACATACTGTATTACTTCTAAGTTAAAAAGAGGCCTACATCTTTTGTGAATTATTGAATTTTGAAGAAGTTTAATTTATATTGTTTTCAAGAGAGTTTCTGCTGTTACCTTTATAAACTATTTGCTCTATGATATTACCTGATATAAACATATATGTCAGTAACCCTTAACTACGTAGCACAGTAAGCCCAAGGCTGAAGTGCATCTGGAGCAATGACAGAAATCTGTATCAAACAAAACAAGAAACCCTTAACTACTCAGACTCCATAATAGATACATAAACTCTCAGTACCTATCTCTGAGAAGACTTCTGTTGATTCTGTTTATTAAAAAGTGAAAATATAAGTGTTATTGATTTTTACCCACTATCATTTACTTTTATATACATACTACAAACTACAAAAGTTTTTTTTTTTCTATTTCATGTTAAAACTTTGCAGGAGCAGTTTCATTACACATTTCATTGTAGGCATAAAGGGATACAAGAATCAGAATCTTCAATCAGATGTTTAAAAGTGGGTTGCTATATGCTGGCCTTAAAATTCTATTCTCTTTCCATGATGTGCAAGAAACAACTGAATACTGTCAGCACTTTAAAACTGACAAAATATTGAAACATTCAAACCAATAATAACAGATATTTCAGAAATGGTTGATGCCACAAAAAAGTTATTTGAAATAATTGTGTCTCATACACATGTTTCTCTTTAAAAATTTACGTTTTCTGAGTAATAGGGTTTTGATATCTCTTACGCTTTACCCATTATACAAAATACCTTCCAAATGAAGAGACCTTTAGACTATTCCCAGAAAATTCAAGATATACATTTTATTCATCATTTAAATATAATAAATATATCATATTTTGATAAAAATTGTTAGCCATGTTTGAGAAAATAAAAAATATCTAAATGTTTCCATGTAAAGATTAGTTTGGAGTGGGGAGATTTTCACGAAAATCTTTGTGTTGCATCTTGGAAGATAAGTACTGAACTTAAATTTCAGGTTTGGTACATATCCAACTGTTTGTTTTTGAGTTATGGTATTCATACACAAGCACATGCACATGCACACGCACACATACACATACACATATAAAAATGATTCTTTTGGAAACAGGGGGCTTCAAGACAGGTATTCCCATGAAATTTTGTTATTGAATTTTTGGGTGGTAGAAAAAGTAAAAATATCTTCATTTTTTAGTTGGTTTAGTTGCAGTTGCAATACAGTCCTGATTATCTGACTGAAACAGGTCATGGTGTAGTTGGATGGTTAGGAAGGTTGAATGACACAGAAAGTAACAAATACAACATTTAAAACTGATAAAATACATTTTTTATATCAAAAATTACATATTTGCTTATCACTCACTCAAAACACCACTTTTCTGTCTTCTCTCAGTTCCTTTTCCTGTCTCCAATGGTCGTTTTTCCTATGTCATAATCCTATGTGAATTTTAATAATGTTTCACCTTTCCCAATCTCTTCAAAGCTATCAGTTTTTCTTCCACCGAAACAGACAGTTTTTTCATCTTTGAAGCCATCACAAAGCACCACAGAACAAGATACGTACATACATAAATAAAAGTTTTATTGTACAGTAGACTCTAAGTAAAAGTATATATTGTGCTGTAAACAGAACAATTTTATGCTGTTTCATTTCTGTAGCAATGAATTGGTGGCCAGTTATTTATAACAATGGCCCAGCGGGTGGCAGTATACAACCATTTGTGTAGTCCCAGAAGTGTGATCACTGCTTACTCGTAATGGTTCAACAATTTGTGATTTTTTTACAGAGTTTGTTTTTTTTCAGCTGACCAGGTCAGATTAGTAAACGTTACCAGGAATATACTATATTTAAATTAGAACAGACTTGAAATTATTATAAGCAAAATTAAGAATAAATTACTAAATAAGTTCCCAAAACACAGTGTATGCAAATGTGCAGCTCCTAGGTGAGATGGAAGCTCTGAACTACTCTTTCCAAGCTGTGTTACGAGATCTTTCATAAACTTCATGATCAGAAACTGCCTGAACTCGAACAATGAGTTTGCTGTGTCTTTTGAGTGTCCAAGAGGTGCTCATAGAATGTTAAGTCGCTTTGTTCTGAACTGGTTTAGGAAAGGAGTCAAATTCCATTCAAAATCTGTTCTTTCCCAAAGATTCTTGCAGGAGGGATTGAAATGATTCACAAAATTATAAAAATGCTCAGAAATAGCACTCACATTGACTTCCAGGCAAATTGAGACAGCAGGCAAAATTATGAAAATTCATTCTGAGATAAGTAGTAGGAAGTAAAAGAAACTGTGCATATTATAAAGTTCAAAGAAAAACTGTTTACACTCAGCTGAATATGGAGCAGTAGCGTGACCAGTGAGGGGGCCACATTGCCTTTATGTAGAGTTAAAACAGCTACAGCTAATAGTGGTAGAAGTATAATTTTTTTAACTTAAGGCACTGATTATCACAGTGATCACTAACTTAACTTTTTACTGCAGAACCATTGTTCCCTTATTGTGTATTTTATTGTGCTAAGAGTTTTACAAATTTGATTGTCTACTGCATTTTGACCCTGGTCACTCATTCAGTAGACAATCACTACAGTTTATTTACATTTTACAATCTCTTGTCACTAAATTATCTTGCTATTTTTTTTTTTCTTTCTTTCTTTTTTTTCAGTTTTTTTTTCCATGTCCCATTTCCACTTTTTTTTTTTTCACTTTCCATTTATTGATTACTTAACCATCACACATTCACTATAGTTTTCCATTCAAAGTAAGATGCACTACCTCTTACTTTTCTCTTTCCACTGTCCAAAGCCATTTATTTTTTACTTTACACAAAAACTGCCCAATGCTTCTAGCGTCCTTGCATATCATTTCAATTATAAGTGTATTTCTATCCCCCTTCAACCTCTTCTTATTAAAAAATTCTTTTCTCCAATTTTCTGTTCCTTGGCACTTAAATACTATCTGTTCAATGTCTTCATCACCACCACATATCGGACATTGGTTCTGAGGAATACCCTGTCTTAACCCTCTTAGCCTCCATGCTCCGGTCCTTAACCATAATTTACCTTTAATGAGCTGTTTCTCTCTAACTCCAAGTATATATTACTCATAGCATTAATATTTGGATATAGCAATCAATTAAAATGATTTATCAGCAATGGAATATCACATGGCATTAAATCATCTTAACAAACCAGCAAAAGCTGTCAATAGATCACAAAACATGATAATTCATCTTGCTGTTCTTGTTCTGAAGCACTGCTGTATTCCAATTAAAACACTGATATCATCATCTCTGGAAAAGTCACTCCCTATGTCAATTCCATTAACCTTTTTCAGAGTTTCTTCAAAGTTTGTATCATTAGACCTCATTGATTTTGATTTCAAGGCATTATTTGTAACATTTAACATTTTGGTCCAGTCTCATGATTGGAACCTTAATTATGCAGTTTCTCATGAACACTTGGTCAACTGTTGGCCAACAACTAATGCTTGACTTTGTTTCTGATGCCAAATGATTAGATGGCTGGACCAGTCTTTGTTGATTCAGATAGGATTTTATAAGGATTAAATCTTGCCATTAAATGAGCCACAGACTTGGACAGATAAAGCCTAAAATCTTCTCTCTGTGGCTTGGTCAGAGTTTAGCTAAATGCAATCACTTGCGCACCTACTTGAATCTTCAAGAAATATGGATCCAGTTCATCCCATGCTTAATAAATGTTATACATTAACAGTAAGGATGAACTGTCAGAGAGGGGGAGGGAGAGAAAAGAACTGGAAGCTCCGCATATGAAGTTTACTGAAATTTCCATTGGAAGACTAAGGAGCAAAGTGCCTAAGAAAGTGCCCATGTACCATACTGTATTATGCATCCAGTTGTAAATGATAACACAAATTTTCCGGCTGACTACATAGCTCCTAATGGAAAAGCCTTTAAAAAAATCCAAATATATAGAATATAAACCAAGAAAAGAAAAGTTTTAATCCACAAAAAAAAGAGAAAAAATTAAAAATTGCAAAAAGAAACTGAATATTATGTACTTTGGAGTTTATCAGTTGATTTCCAGGACTTGAAGAAACCATCTATGAGAGGCATTATAAAAGTTCTCAACCTAACTCAGAGATGTTGTGAGGATGGCCAAATTAACATGAATTTGTTAAGTATCATACTTTAGAGGGTGAGCTGTAAAGTTTCAGAAGCACTGTGCTGTCACTTGTTTATGATGATCAGGTAAACAAACAAGTGTTAACATTTTCTACAAAATGGATCAAACTGAAATATGATCTATGATAAAGTACTTCATTTTGAAGGGTTTAACTGCAACAGAAATACAAAAAGAGTTAGATTCAACATTCAAAGGATTCTTTCCCTTCATTATCAAATGTTAAATGTGGACTGCAAATTTAAGCATGTTCACAGATCCATTCAAGATGATGAGCATTAAGGGCATCCTAAAACGACTCCGACCAATGAGATTGTGACAAAAATTCACAAGGCCATACTCATTATCACCAACTGAAGATATGTGAGTTTTCTGTCATTGAAAAGATCTCAACAGGCTGTGTCCACAGCATTTTACATGAAGCTTTGGGTGCTGCTTTGTTAACAATGGATTAAAAATTCATTGGAATGAACATTTCTCAAGAGTGTTTAGAAATGTTTAAATGCAATTCCAGGGAGTTTTCCCAATGTTTTAAAACAGTAGATGAAATAGAGATTCATTACTACATGCCAGAGATGAAGGAACAGTCTAAACAGTGAATAGCAACAGGTGAAAAAGCACCAAAGGAAGCAAAAATTATTCCAGTTTTCTGGGATTCTCGTGGTGTGTTTCTCATAGACTACCTCCAGAAGGATAGAACTATCACTGTATTACACTTCACTATTGGACCAATTGAGGGATACTATTCAGGCTAAGTGTCCTCAACTTGCAAATAATAGTTCTCTTTCATCATGATAATGTACCTTGCCTTCATATATGTCTGCTACTGACACAGGTGGCCAAGGTTGTTTAAGTATGGACTTGTGAACAGCAGATCTGTGATTCAAATCCCACCAGGACCATCCTTCCTGATTGAGATTTTTTCCATGCTTTCCTCAGTTCTCATAACCGGCAAATGCCTGGAGGTACCCTAAATTTAGGCCTGGAACGTTTCCTTCCAAAATTATCATTTCATTTCATGTATCACCAGTGTCACCATAATGCCATATGCAACAAGAGCAGGTTAAACACTATTTATAAAAAGAAAGTCTGGGGTTGTTGCTGCAAAACTCAGTACATGACCTTCACTTCCAAGTTCCTCCACATTTGCCATATTCACCAGGTTTGGCTCAATGATTACTTTTTCTTCCCAAACCTGATAAATGGCTGTGTGGACAAAGATTCAAATGATGAGGCTGAAACTGCGACAAATGCTTAGTTTGCAGTCAGACAAATCTTATTTTACTGAAGGCATTAAAAGGTTGGAAGGTCGAACTGAATGTATTACTTTACAAGGTTGAAAAATAAAAACAAAAATATAGTTATTTCTCTTAAAACTTTTGTGTTCTTCATCAAGCCAAGTACTGTTAGGACACCCCCTCATATGAAGGATATTAATATCTCTGCTGGCAGCACTGGAAAAAATTAGTTACAATAACTAAAATTTGTACAATTTTCATATAATAGCACTTAATGGTTCATAAGAATAGTATGAGCCAATACAAATGAATGGAAGGATTGCGGAGAAATTTTTCAGACTTTGCTCCTTCACATACCAAAATCTAATATTGCCTGCAGACTTAAGTAGTGGAAGGACAACCTTAAAATAAGAAGAGCACTTGGGGTGCCCAGCAACTAATGAAAACGTCACTTGTGCAGAACCAAGATGAAGAATTATAAATGGGTACATAGAAAGATAGCAGAGATTCATTCATAGCAAGTGTCAGAAATCCTGTACAAATTACTTCATGTAAGGAAGCTTTGCTAGTTACTCCACAACCTCAAAGAAGAATAAAGTAAAAAAGAATGGTATAATTACAAGCAATGATTTGGTTCCTGACATGCACTTATCACCAGAAGTGACAAAAGCTGGATTTATCAATATTATGTAGAATCATAGGCAAATGGCTATGCTTTTTTACATTGCTTTTCCTAAATGATGCCACTCCAATGCAGGTTAAATTATATTCAAGTGTAGGTGGTTGGCAGTTTCTTCTCAGCAGATATTTCACTTTAGGTATGCCAAAAAGCACTCTCTCCCAGTGTCTTCACAATCATTAAAGCGGGCTGAATTTTGGTCACAAGTTTTGCTGCTTCATCACAACAGTGCCTCTGTGCACACTGTCTTCAAAACAATCAAAATTTTGCAAGTGTGTTCCTATTTCTGTTGGAAAAGTAATTTAGTTCCTCACAAGTGGCCACACTGGAAATAAGAGGAAGTAGAAGGAGAACAAAATGATGGTGGCCTTTTGTTGTTATTGAAGTTAAACAGATTGTTTATTGTTTTTGGAGTTAACAATAAATTAAGCACAAGAAGATGTCTGTCAGTTATTTATTACTAAATGTGATTTTATAAATGATGACACACATCAGTTCCTTGGTCCATGAGGCCTTATTAATTTAACACGGTAGCATTGCTGTAGTTTGTAAGTAAATGAAATATCGTCATGTTGAAGATGTCTGAAAATAAGGAAGAATTTAACTTAAATCGCTTTTAATGGAGCATGCTACAACAAGTGGAAATATGATTTATAAAACTGTATCTTGAAATGAAAGGATGTAGAAAAGTAATAGAAAGAGAATTGAAACCCGAGAAGGTAACGGATACTGAATGGAGGAAAATGGATGTAAGGGCAAAGAAATATATTCTTAATGGTGTCAACAACAATCATCTGGGGATTATTATCATGGAAAACTCAGCAAGTTGTATGACACAAAAGTTTGATTCCATCTACTCGACCAAGTCAAGTACAAATAAACTATTGTATAAGAGAAAGTTACTAAGCTTAAAAATCAAGAGAATCAAGACCCCACAGAATTTATTAATATTTTTGAGAAGCAGATTAATGAACTATGGAACACTGGTGAGAGAATTTCAAAAGAGGATAAACTGAACTATTTATTGTTATGTCTGCCTGAATGTTTTGCTCACATAGTGGATATGGTAGATGCCCCACCTGAAATGGAAAAATCAGTAGAATATTTGAAATCAAAACTAATTTAGAATTCAAGAAGAGAGAAGTGTGCAAAGAAGATGTCCAATTCTTTGCAGTTGAGAAGAAAACAAATTTGTGTTACGGGTGCCAACAGCCTGGCCATTATCAGACTGTCCTACAAATAAAAACAAAGTGAAGTATTCAAATTGGGGAGGTGGATTCAACTCGAAAGGAAACAGCAACCTGAGGAGGACCAACAACTGGCGAGGAACAAATCCAAATGCAAGAAGAGGTATGGTGTCAGTTAGAGGAACATGATCCCAGATAAAAGTAACCAAGGAGAGGTGAGATAAAATGTCATTCAATGTTGGAGCAATGGCTAATTTGGTGAGTAAAAGTTATAGTGCTAAAACATTTCAGAAAAATGTGTCATGGCTATTAGTGGCTGTTCAGAGCACATAATTAACAATGATAGATGCTATTCTAGTTGTAAAAAATTAGATCCACCAGTGGAATGTAAAATTAGGTATGCCTTTACATTGAAAGCTAATAAAATAGGTGTCATCCTCCATGGCCTAATGGTACCATGTTAGCCTCCAGTTCCCAAGGTCACAGGTTCAAACCTGGCAGAGGGCGATGGATTTTTTTTTTGGGCATAAAAATCCTTAGCATGGCTTCCTTCAGAAGGGAAGTAAAGCAGGTGTTCCCTTATCATAGGTTTACAGCACACAAAAGAACCTTAAGCCTGATAAAGGGGCCTCTGAGCAAACTTTCCGGTCTTTCACACCCAATATAGAGTGGGATGCTAAGGTCCTCAGCAGTTAAAGGGCATCCATAAATAAAACTGAATTTAATTTAGTTGTAATAAAATAGACAATGCTAAATGACATTAGAAGTTAAAAAAGTTTATGTTCCAAGTATGAATTAAAATTTTATGAGTATCTCATCAATTACTAATCAGAATAAATGTGTAATGTTTAAGAAAGAGAGAGCAGAAGTTTATGGTCAAAATAATTAACTCATTGCTATTGCTGTGAGGGAAAATAAATGTTCATATTAAATGGAAAAGGAAGTAGTTATGAAAATATAAAATCATGCACAAGTGTTTTTCAAATGACAAACAAAGAAAGGTGGCATAAAATTCTTGCTCAATTTCAATAATTTGAAAATAATGTGTAAAAACAAAATAGATGATTTATCAGATAAAATTGAAAACAAAATGAGTAATTTACCTTTTGGAAAAAATCGAAAAAGAGCAAGAGATGTATTAGAAATCATACATAATGATGTAAACGGTCTACTAAATCCTACAGACTATTATGGTGAGAGAGAGGTTGTAATGTTTATAAATAATTATACTTGAGCTGCAAAGGTGTATTGCATAAAGCACAAATGTGAAGTGTTTGATTAATGCAAAACCAAACTAGAAAAATGATTAAAGAACTTCATTGTGATAATGGAAAGGAATACATAAACAGAGACTTCTACAGGTTGGCAAAAGAAAAGTGCTTTTATATAAAAACAGTTTCACTCATGAATTGAACGGAGTTGCAGAAGGACTTAACAGGACATTGGAAGGACAGAGCAAATGGTTTAATAGCTGAAGGAGAAATTGACAAGAGATGTTGGCCAGAATGTATAAAAGCAGCAGCTTGCACTGGAAATAGGCTGTTGACAAATATAGAGATAAGAAAGATACCATTGGAAATTCACACAGGAAGGAAACCAGATCAAACAAATTTAAAAATCTATGGAAGTACTGTATGAATAAGAACATCAAAGCTGACAATAAAAGGAAATCTAATAGGGTATACAGATACAAGATACAAAGCATTAGTGATAATAAGATAGTCATTAGCAGAACATGTGAGATTCATGGAATGGACTGCAAGATTAATAGAATATACATAATATTTTATTGTATACTGATTAATACATATTGGTCTTTCTCTACATTTTAACATTTAATGTAATACTTTAAATTTTTATGACTTTGTTTTAAAATTAACTATGTTTATCATCACTGTTAAAGAATCAAAATATTAATTTCAATTAAGTTTCATATAGTACTTGCTTCTTTCATCTATAGGTGCATTACTGAAATTATTCAGTTTGTAAATTTAAATTAATTTTATTCATTTATTTATCTGCCGATTAAAATTACATTAATTCACGGTAATGGAATTAATATGTACACATCATTAAATCCTTAATTACAATTAATGTGTTCCTGAATTTTCGTTGGTCAATTTATCTGCACAGTAAATCTGTTTCTCTGCTGCAATCATTTTTATGGACAAAGGTGTTTATTTATTTATGTTACCAAAAGCTTTTATACAATATTTGCCTGTGATAATGAAATACCAGCATCAAGCAGTGCATTCCAGCAGATAATAAACTTGCACTCAAAGAAAGTTAAGAAAACTTTGTAATTAGGTATATCATGTTAATGATATTACATTGTATTAAAAATTAAACTTGCACAAAACAGCTTAAATCAAGATTTTTAACAATAATTTTTTGGTAAGATTTCAAGTCATAAGAGCCAACTTATGAACTTTGAATTACCGCCTCACAACAATGTCTGGAAATTCATCATCCCATCAACAAATGTCTCCAAGCTCATCACATATCTGCCAAACAATAATCAAGCCAGCCAGTTGAACAAATGCTAAAGATGGGGAAAAAAAAACGTTCCCGAAATGCATATATGTAAGTACTAAAGTATGTGATGTAGTGTCTCAACCAACGACCCATTAATTAAAATCATTCTACTCTATTCACATTTTAGTTCTAAAGATGCACTATTTGGAACAGGTGCACTAGGCATTATCAGTTCAGAAAGGAAAACCTCTCTGAAGGATTTTTGGATTTTGGGTTCTGGATTTTAGTTTGTGTAAGTGTGGGAAAAATGACTGGGTGCATTTGGAGAGCAGGAAGTACCTATTACAATATTCTATCACCATTTCATTTTTGGTACAGTTCATAGATAGAATCAATACTCTAGAACATGCATTTTGTATTTCTGTTCTACATTTACTGTGCAAGCAGAACAAGAAATTATGTGTAATAAGACATGGTTCAGAGGTAAAGCAGGCACTTTACATACACATGACCAGGGTTCAAATCTCATATAAATTTCTCCTCCCTCCATAACATCCACCAAGCCACTTAATGTAGAATGGGCAAACTGTTTTACTTTTTGAATTTCTTGTTCTTACATTCAACTAACCTAGATTTTTCCAAAATATTTGGATATAGATATTATCCAAATCTAATACAAGCTTATATTGTGTGCTAATTTATTTCTGGACTTTTCCTCCAAACATTTGATATCATGACACCATAGCTGGTTGACAAGCATTGCTGGATAGGATATAGTTGGGGAGAGAGAAGTCAAGGTAGCTTTCTTCCCTCAACTATATCATCTGTATCATTAAAAAAAAAAAAAAAAAAAAAACAGAACGCACACATGCACACATTTTCACATTTACAATTTAAAGATTTAAGAGAGATCTCATGAGATTCAATCCAGTTCTGAACAGAGCAAAGAGCCAGATGGTAAGGGATTAATGATGGTGTAAAAGGCCGGGTAATGTAGACTGTGTCACTTTGCTAGCCACATGACAAAGCTTATCCCACACTACATATGGAGTGAAAAGATTAAAGGGCTCTACAAAATGGATGGAGGATGCCTTCTTGCTTGTTTGGATGATTCTTCAAGCCCTGTCACACCTTAAAGGTAGACTGCAAGAATGTCTAAGCTGAAATAAAGATTCCAGTTTGCCTTGTTCATTTTCCAGGTGGGTACAGGTGACAATGGGACATGGTGGAAAGAAAGCTGAAGGGAAATGATTGCTGAAGTAGGTGTCAGAGACAATGTTCTACTGAAAACGGTGTGCAAGCTGTGCAGAGCAAATAGATAAATCCAAGAGAGTGAAACAGTGCCAGAAGAATCTGAAACAAAAGGGATTCACCAGAGTTTAAAACAGAAAGGTGGTTCTATGTGAAGAAATCAGCAAGATATGTCCCCTTGCACAAGCCCTGGGTGAACCCTAAAAGAGGTGTTGGACATTAAAATCTCCCAACATAAGGTAGCACTCTGCCAGATTTTAAGATGTACACGATGTCAATAGTAGATGAAGGTGGTATGTACACAATACAAAAGGGAGGTAATATCAGTGTGACAGCAACAGCTTGCATGGTAGTGGTAAGTACGACAGGCTGGTAATAAATGTCATCTTGAGTCAGGATCATGATATCCCACATGCAGAAGCGCCCTCTTCCGGTGCAAGATTACACTGCACTGAAGACAAAGCTTAGCCTTCTGCAGCTAATCATGGAAGAGTAGGAACATGGAACTTCATCATTTTATGTCAGAATGGCCATTGGTGAAGGCTTAAGCCTATTATCTATTTGACTGATTCAAAGTGACATTTTTCTTCTGTGTGAGGCTTGGAGATTTGTGTTAGATTTGGTCCTGATCCATAGACTCCTCAGAGGGCTTCTGCTTTCCTACTTTGAGAATCAGCATGCTGTTGTAAATGGTGGGGAAACACACTGCCGAGTGTGATTAGTCTTAGGAGCTTCCTAGGATTGAGACCTCTGAGGAGGAGAGGACAGCCGCTTTTTCCTTTCCCACTTGATGGTGGAATCTTCACAAAATCCTCTTGAGAGTACTGGTTACTAAACTTCCTCGATGAGGTCTGAAAGGTAATCACGTTTGGTTTAAACATATTGACTGAATGGCTGGCTTTAGGTTTAGTGTTGGAGCTTGATATGAGCAGTTTGATGGTAGCTTCCAAAGTGGTAGTGATGGTCTATGTCTGCATGGCAGCATGTCTTTGCAGTATTGGTGCAGCGGTAACAGAACTAAAAATCCTGGATAACAGATGTGGCAGCTTACAGGTAAAATGTCATTTCCAGCCTTCCACGAAGGAGTTTCTCCCTAACCCTGCGCTCCTAGAGACCTAGATGGCATTTTCATTTGAGTACTGCAGATAGTTTGGAAACAAGGCTGAATGATCTCCTTTACAGTTGACACAGACAGATACTGAGGTACAGTCACCATCTTGATGGAACTTAACGCATGAGACACGAATAGAAACAGTGCTCCTACAAGAGACCTGCATGTGTCTGAAATGTTGGCATTCGAAGCACCAAAATGAACGAGCTATATAAGACTGCACATCTACACATTTATACCCTGCCTTAATCCTCTTGGGTAGATTGATGCCCTCAAACATGAAGAATAGGATATGTGGAGGTAGCAACATTCTAGCATGTATTCAAGAGACTTGGTACTGGAGATAACCTTGTGATTGACAAGATAACTGAGAAGCTCTTCGTCTACAATGTTATTATGATTATCTGATATTGTTAATATTTAAGATGACAAAAATGAGATGTACTATATTGTTCAGCAGACCTTGCATCATGTGTACCATTTTGGCTTCCTCCCCTCAACATTAGCCCAAAAGAATACCGCATCCTGCAAATAATGGAAATTGGCATTAAAGATCCTGATTTACATCATGCAGCCAACAAGAAAATGACGACTGGGGAATGGGCAAGGCAGAATGAATACAGTGGCAGCAAATCTAGTGGAGGAAATCAGAAACTGGCAAGCATATGACTCCTGGAGGCTATGCTATGCGATGATAAGAAAGATAGAGTGTAACGAAAAGTCACTGAGACATAACTGTAAGGAACACTCCATGTAGGACGTGCCTGTTCAGCATGTGATGTTTACATTTTTCAGTCTTGTCCAAATTCAACTAAATGCACATCAATGATCTGGTAAGTACATGTTCAAAATTATAATTTCTGCTTGTAACCAAGACAACGTATGAGAGACAGTTTAGGGAATGAGAGATATACTCAGAATGTTGGGAGATTTATATTTGATATTAAAATATTTTGAAGTTCTTTTATCCGTAAGGTAATTTGTAATTTTGAGGGAAATAGGAAATTTTATTTACTGTTATACATATATACCTATATTCTATTGTTTGTTAAAAGTTGAAGATATATGCAAGGGTTATTAATTTCAAAGATATATCCAATCTTGTTAATTTTAAAAGAGAGTGGAAGACGGTACAATATCAGTGGTGTAAGTAATGCAAGACTGGACGTTGTGCTTTGTGATATTCTGAACGCTTATGCAAGAAGCAGACACTGGTGAAAGAGAAAACACGTGAAACAAAACTGGAACTAAAAATATAATCAAAACATATTTTGAAGAACTTTTAAACATGTATTATATGTTCCAGAATTAAATAAAATACACTTAGGGAGCATTGTTTCTATACTTCATATATTTCCATGGATCCGATCCAATCCTTCCATGTGGATAGGCTCTGATCCACGTCCTTCAGCTGTGCTCTGGTCAGGTGTCATAGCTTCCCCATTGTATTTTCTAGAGACAACATTACACAAAAGGTAGCACAGTTGATCATGTTTCAAAAATGGTAGCACCGCTTACCATTACAGATGTGATCTTTTTCAATAAGTGCAATAACTTTTGGTATGTACCTTGTAAGATGGCATGACAAACTTTACAAACTTCAATCTCTTATATTTTTTGGGAAAGTAGGTGTTATAGGAAACTAGATATGTCATATTTTTAAGACAGTCTATACTCTGTAGTATACACATTCTCCATCTTAAAATTATATGTATGTAATTGAGTTAACTTCAGAAAATGATAACATAAGCACTAAATGAAAGGGAAATATCTACCTTTCCAACACTAAACTTTCTTTTTTTCATGAAGATGTCTATTATGAAACCATTAGAATAGTTTGTATTCTTCCCAGAAAAATCTGGTAACTTATTTAAAACTGCTATTAAATAATATTTGTATAGCGAGTCATTTTGCTCTGTAGATTACTTGAATGACAAAATTCTTAAGATAACATTTTTCAACTTAAAAACTCTACTCTGTTTTCTATAAATGATAAATCCCTGAAATTAATGGCAGCTATTTATTGTAGGTGTACATATTGAGTTATTGTAAATATTAATAAATGTACAATGTATAAACCGAAAACAAAATTTTAAAAGCAATGCTGTGATATAAAGGTGTAAATGTTGTGCACATATAGCAAAATTGTGAATGTGTGCACACGTATGTGCAATCATTGGCAATTCCAACCATGACATGATAAAAGGAAGGTGAAAGCATTATGTGACATATGTATATAATCTTTAGATGTTCTAAATTCACTATCTCAAGACCATACAAAATTACAGAACACAAATCTAATCTAAATCTACTAACCAATTCATTGATAACTAGTAAATAAAGTCATATGTAATTGAGAGTTTACCACCTAATACAAAAGCTGTTGTTGTAAAAACCTAATAGAATAAATAAATATATTTTCCAGATTTCTCTGTGAGTGTGTTTGTGTGCAACCTTAAATTTAGGCCTGGAATGTTTCCTTCCCAAATTTCCTTTACTAATAATCATTTCATGTATCATGTGTCCACTGCCTGTAAAAACAGGCATTAAAAAAAAAAAAATAGGGGAGAGAAGATAGCATTCTAGCTCATGTTAATCTTATTTATTTGGAAGAAAGAGAAAAAAAAACATGCTTCTATAACAGCTTTATAGCTCTTCTAAACTCATCTTCCTTATTAGCAGAGTTCAGAGGACTCCTAAACACACAGTCTCCTCTCCTAACAGTTGATTTGCTCATGAAGGTCAATGTAAGGGAATCTATCTGCATTTGTTGCATGTAGTATTTGCCATTAGTCATGATATTACTACATTAGAATCTTTTTAGTAAATTTTTGCTGGAATCCAAGCATTTGGACGTCATAAATGGGAAAACATGTTAATGAAAAGACAAAATCTGCCAATTTAAGAACTTTAATAACAATCTAATAATAAATCTTGCCTCACAATTTGAATGCAAAAATATGTACAGTATTTATACTGATTTGAAATACATGTCTATGGTTGACTGCTTTGTTGATTTTAATCCCAAAATTTTACTGTCCATCTTGTTTAGTAAAGTCATTACATCATCAGCAACTTCAAAACTGCTTGCATATCGCTTCATTATGACCATTGCCTATATTGTTTCTGACACTGTAGGAATTGGTTCAGCACTGGCTCATCATCATTTTCATTCTGCACTGATATTTCTTGTCATCTGTTCTTCAAATATATCATCTATTGTCACAGATTCACACACTGTCAATGTTTATGTATATTTCAAATGAGAAGCCATCTGCTACTTGGCACCATTCTTCACACTCGGAAAACTCATCTTTTAGTGTTCCAAATAGCCTTAATGAAATGCATGGCATCTAAGGCACTGATTTTTCTGCCATCGATTCCAGTGCAGCCAACCTTCTCTGTAACATCCTCTTAAGATATGTTTGCTTCATACAACATGTTATACCTTGATCTAAAGGTTGTTGTTTACTCATGCAGTTTGCTGGGAGGAAAATGATCTTTATGTTTCTTAAATTTGAAACAATTTATGGACGAGCGGTACACTGATCACTGAAGAGTGTAATTTTCCTGTTTCTTATGCCGTCTTGTGTCCCATGCACGTAAGAAATTTCCAAATACTCTAGAAGTTATCCAAAGTTTTGTGCTGCAAGTGTACTCACATGGAAAAATTGTGCATTCTTGAAGCATTGCAGACTGCATCCTTTTTCAATAACCAACAGTAACAATTTTTCCATTCCACTTTTGTTACAACACAACAGAACTGTAAGCCTCTCCTTGTTAAGTTTCCGACCAGGACAGTTAGTGCCCTTGAAATCCGGGGTTTTATCTGGCAGAAGATAGTAAAATAGTCATGTTCCATACGCATTATAAACGTGGTCAGGGCAATAGTTTTTCGAAATTGACGACAACGTTGTACTTTTCCATGTTTCTATATTTTTTCACAGTGTAGCATCATTATCTAGGGCAGCAGCCTCACCTCACCTCACACACATCTGTAAACTAAGTCATGTCAATTCTTGAATCTTTCAAAACATCCCATTGAACATTTTAAAATCATCTATTCCCATTTTCTGTGCTAAATGTATCACCTGAGCTCAAACCATAGTAACACCTATTGGCATGTTTGAAGCTTGTGCTTGTGTAAACCACTTTAGTGGAATGTCTTCTAATTTTGGAAACTGACCCTGGCGATTACATTTTCTTTTAGCATTTCTCCCTTTTTCAAAAGCATTTTCAATTAGTTTACATTTGCTAACAATCATGTTTAAGGTTGACGGAGGAATGTTCAATGGAAATGGAATGAAACATATGCTATATCTACATGTTTCATATTTGGATTACAAACTAATTCTTGAGGAATTTTGAGTTTTTCATTTGTTATGTGCCACATTTTTTTTTCTCCATTGCAAACATAAATAGCACAAAGTTATAATACAATGTACATATGTTAAGTCAACACTACCAACTATCATTGACATTTACTAGCCAAGCTAAAGCATCTATTTAACCCACACACTGCCTGACAGTCCCCATGCCAAGTTAAAGTATTCTCTATCCCATCCACACAAATCGTGAATGAGGATGTCAAACTTCAGCATGTAAGCAAGAGTGGCAAAACGTATTAAACAAACATTTTTATAGCATTTGGGGCCAGGACTTTTATAATTTGACATCATATATGGGGAAAACGTGTTACTCCACTGTACATAATTACATGGAACTGAGGTTGTGACGTAAATATGTTTCAATAGAATGGGAAATAATGTAATGGTACCTATAATTAAAATATAAATGAAAAAGTGATACTCAGTTTCTTTAACAACACTATATTTATTTTTTAAAGATGAATAGAAAATACTGTTTCAGTTTCACCAAATAATTACAGATTATAGCTAGCATTTTAGATTCATTGTTTAACTGTGCAAAAGTCATTTACCGCTCAATTTCAAACCTACATGTAGAGAAAATTCCACAAAAATGCCTCTGTAATGTTGTCAAATAATGGTGTGCCTCTTCTAGAAAGCAAAAGTATTCATTTAGGTTATTCAGAGATTTCACAATGATGGACACTGCTTTGTAGCTTAGTTGGCATTTTTAAATTATCACTATTGAAATTATTAATGCCTTCAAAGCATGCATACTGTTCACCTAAAACATTACACAAATGCTCTCCATTGTTAACTTAAATTCTGTATTATATTTACAACATATATAAAATACAAATCACTCCTGCTTTTTCATGGCTAACAAATGAATAATATCATTTGACAAATCTGTTGTCTCTTAACCATTATCAAAATTCAGGCTTACTCTGCATAAGCAGAGGAATTTTTAAATGCTAAACAAGGAATCCTTCTTTTAAACTGTTCATAATGTTATAGAAAATCTTACTAACATACTAGTAAATTAGCAGGTTATGCTTCTTATTTTTAAGAAATGTTAAAAAAAAAAGTACTACATTCACTACATACAACACACTTGTGGTAACATGTCTGCACTTATTCCATGCATAAATTCAGTATTGAGATAAGCAAATGCTGGTAAGTCAAAACAGACTTGTTTTTCATTTACCTTAAATTTTGTATACAAAAATATAAATACTTTAGGGGATAAAATTCTTTTGTAATTTGTATGTTTGAATATACATATATGTAAAAAAGGTTTTCTCTCTTATTTATGTTACAGCTTTACTGTTTGTATTTACTGTTACATTCACCCTTCACAGTAAAGTAGGTACAAAAGGTAAAACAAATATTCCCATTTATGGTGCAATTTAACTCCTCCATTTTAAAAGAAATTATGCAAATAGTACCCAGAGTTACACACCATACTTTGCTTACTTATTTTCAGTTCCTCCTCCTCCTGCTCTTCATTGCCACTGTTATCATCAACATATATTTATTTTGTTTACAGAATAGCACAGTGGCTGAATGTTACTCCAAATGATTAAAGTTATAGACTGAAATTAAAATTGCAGTTATACCACTCTTTTTTTGAGTACCAAAGTCTTAATCTGGTGACATGTTTCTCTCTGATTGGCTCTATGGAGTACTTTGTTAGTTAAAGTATTTAATTTGATAATTTCCCCTATGAACACACTGACCAAGTTTTCACAATTCAAGCTTTTATTGGTCATAGAATAAACTAGAGTAGTAATAAATATAAAAAACACTAACAGGTTCTGAAAATTAAAATGTTCAGCTTTATTTGGGCATATAGTTTCATATAATGGGGAAAAATTTGTCTTTGCTTACAAAAGATTTTCCAAAAAAAAAAAAGATGATTTCTGTAGTCACATTAAAAGCATCAACAAATGATTATAATTTGATTCATGAGCTATATGTTATGAATAATTTTTCATATTCATTCCCCATTCATGACATTTTTATTGCAAATAATAATATAGGTAGGTACTGCAAAAGCAGTTAGTACTTTTGTGTCTTAGGGATTCATTCACCTGTTGCAGCAAGAAAATCAGGCATTTTAGGCTTATTTCAAATAATTTTACATTAGATTTAAATGAACAACACTTTAAATAAGCTTTATCGTGCTTTTAAAGTGTGTTTGAAAATTCAAAAACATGCACTGACATCATTAGTTTTTATAAATGCATTTCAAAATGTATAATGTTTTCTGGGGGAAAAAAATATCCAAACTTGTGTTGTAGTCATGTACGTACATGATCTAAAATCATGAGAGATTATGACCTATCTATATAACATGCAGCTAGAGTCCACCTTAGGCTTATGTGTTAAATAAATGAAAAAAATCTGATTTGTTGCATTCATGTAACTTTCTCTGCTCACTCTTCTACAAACTATTCTTACAAAGGCTTAATCTCCTATTTGTTAATCAAGATAAACTTTCATTTCACATTTCGTTATAGGTATAAGGAGGATACAGTAAGCTAGAGTAATAATTAGGTTTGTTTTAAAAGTGGGTCACTATGTGATGGCTTTGAAATTCCATGTTCTTTGCAAGATCACAAGAAAACAGCAACTTACTGCTTGAAGAAAGTAAAGTGTTTGAAAATTCAAACCAATAACAAAAAATATTTCAGATGGTTAACATCACAAAACATTTTACTTGTTTAAACTGTATGCTTTAATGAGATCTACATTTTTGTGTAGTTAGATTTTGTATATCTTTTATAATTTGCAAATTAAGAATTCACAGGCAATTTACAGAAAATTCAAGATACATGTTATATTTTTTATGAAAATATCTACAAAATATATCTTAATCAAAATCATTAGGGCCATTTTTGTGAAAATCAAAAATAAAGAAAAATGTTCATTTAAAGAGTATTTTGAGGTGGGAGATTTTCTTAAAAATCTTTGCATCACATCCTTAAATTAAATTAAACTGAGATTTATTTATGGACACTCTTTAACTGCTATGGATCTTAGCATCCCATTCTATATTGGGAGTGAAAGACCAGAAATTTTGCTCAGAGGGTTGAGGTTTTTATCAGCCTTGAGGTTCTTTTATGTGTCATAAATCTACAACACAGTACCACTGACTTTACTTTGCTTTCAAAAGAAGCCATGATAAGGATTTTTACGCCCAAAACAATTCATTGCCCTCCGCCGGGTTTGAACCTGCAACCTTGGGAACTAGGGGCGGCTAGCATAGTACCCTAGACCATGGAGGACATCATCACATCTTTGGAAGATGCTGAACTTAAAATATCATGTTTGGAATTTAACAAACTTTTCACTTTTGCACACAAGCACACACACATTATTTTTTTTTTCTAAAAAAAGGTTTTTTAGATTATAGAGCCCCAAAACATGTATTTCTGGTGAAATCTCAGTGTCAAATTTTTGGGTGGAATGCCACACTTCCTCTTTTTATTATAGGTAAACTCAAGATTCAGCAAGTTATCCAACAGATAGAGATGGGAGAGTTATGGATTAATAGGGAGTATCAAAACAAAGGGTTCTGCAAAGAAGTAAGTCTGAGACTAAATGATATTGAGAGACAAGATTTAGTGGTATGAGAGAAAGTTTTTTTTTGAGGCTCTATAGGAAATAAAAACAATATAGGACAGGGAAAACTATATAAACATTTGCAAAAAGTAGAGAAGAGTGTGTGGGCAAGAACTAGAGTCATGAATTTAAAAGGTATAAGACATGACAAAGATTTATCAAAATGTGACATGTATGGACATGTAAATGTAGCTTTTCACTGTATTATACCACAGTCAAATAAAGGCACGGAGAGAAAAGGCTTGGCCACAAAAATGGAACAATTTAAGATGAAGAAATTTTAATTAGGAAATTTTCACTACCTATAAAAGAAGAAAAAAATATAAAGAGTGTAGAAAACTATTTGGCTAATATGAGAGAGAAATGTGCAAGAATGGTAAAAAATCTGATACAACCTATTCACATGACTTTTCTACCCTCTATCATTTATCATCATCACCACCACTCTGTGGTGTAATGGTTACCATGCTAGCCTCTAGTTCCTGAGGTCATGGCTTCAAACCTGGTGGAGGGCGATGGATTTTTTCAGGTGTAAAAATCCTTAGCATGGCTTTCTTTGGAAGGGAAGTAAAGCCGGTGGTCCCGTGTCATAGATTTACAGCACATAAACGAACCTCAAGCCTGATAAAAAGGGCTCTGAGCAAACTTACTGGTCTTTCACGCCCAATATAGAATGGAACGCTAAGGACCACAGCAGTTAAAGAGCATCCATACATAAATAAATAAATAAAACAAACAAACAAAAAATCTATCGTTTATTAGTGGTATACAAACTAATCGTACTGAAGCTTATTTTTCTATCCACTGCATTTTAATCCAAATAAACCTTTGCAGAAATAGCTACATGATACATATTCATTATAGATGCAAGGGAAACAGTGATGTTTAAAATGTTTAAGAACTGGACGCTATACATTAGCTTTAAAATTCCATACTGTTTCCATGCATTTGCCAGAAACAACTGAATGTTGACAGGACTTTAAAGAATGACCAAACAATGAACATTTCAAACCATTAATAACGCATATCTCAGAAATGGCTTATGTCGCAAAAAATGTTAGTTGACTTAAATTGTATGTCTTAAAGAGATCTACAATTTTTGAGTAGTATGTTTTCATCTATCACTTGACGTTTACCAGTTATACAAGATTATACAAACTTTTTTCAGAATGAAGAGGACTTCATTGACTATTCCCAGAAAATTCAAGATATGCATTTTATTTGTCATGTAAATATCTTTAATATATGGTATTTTTGAGTTATGCTGTTCTCTCTCTCTCCCTCACATGCATGCACGCACATACACACCTTTTTCTAAAAATGCTTCTTCTTTTTTTATTCAGGGGGCCTCAAAACACGTATTTCTGGTGAAATCTCAGTATCAAATTTTTGGTTGGAGTGCAATACCTTCTTTATGTACTATATACATGGTAGAAAAAGTAAAAAGGGAGCATGAAGGAAGGGGAATAATAGAAGAATAATAGGATGGTTAAATATAAATAGTGATGGAAGTGTAATATAATTGTGATAATCGCCAATATAGAAATAATGTGTAATTGATATGTAATCATAGTTATGAGACTGTGTTTAATTGGAAATAAATTCAATTTCCAATAATTTTTTCCCTTAAATAGATGTTGCAGTATCGCTAAAGAACTGAAAAAATACCCCAGGAAGCAGTAATGCATAATATTTAAGCTTCACATAATACTAATAATGTGGACTTACATTATTTCCTTTATTCCAACATGAACTATAATAACACTAACTTGCAAATTTTTCTGCCATCTCAGATATGAAAGATGGTTTTGATTAAAATTCTAGTAAAATTGTGATAATTTTTCCTAATCACATGAAGTTTTTCTTTCAAATCATAAAAAGTAATGTTTAAAAACATATTTTTACCCTTTAAAGGAGTAGGTACATCATAAAATAAATCAATATGCTGTATTTCTCTGTACTAAACAAAAATGGGTACCTCTTAAAGTGGATTTAATGGCTGCTCTGATTTAAATATTTTTGCCCTGATTGCATATCTCTCCTTCCGGCACCAGCCTGTCAATACTGTAATGTTACACGAACCTAGATATATTCTTTCCAACTTTACTGAAACCCTGTTTATCCTTCAGTTTTTTAGAAAGCAGCTTTAAGCTTACAGTCTTTGTAACATATTTCCCACAACTCCTGTGTAGTGCTAATCATTCATACTTTTTAATGCTTCTTTGATAATAGCACACTACTTGAAGTTTCTATCATTCACAGTATATAAAAATGCATTGTTGTTCATATGCTGTTTCATCTGAGGTCCTTCAAATACTCCCTTTTTTATCCTATCTTCAGACATCACAATACCTACTTTCTAGATTGGCACAAATTCATGTTTTTTCCCTCCCAGTATTAATCTATTTCTCCTAGGTAGGCTTTATTTGTTTTTATATGGTCACACAGTGATAAATGCCAGTCAGAATAGAAATATTAATTACATAGCAACGTATGTGTAAGCATAAAAAGGATGCTTTATTTTAAAGTTGTATGAATGCTTGAGATATCACTAATGTGAGCTTAAATATAATCTTAATTATGATGAAATACATATGTTGTCCAATATAATAAATATAATACTGAAAGGCATAAAATATATAATTATGTGTAATAGCAAAAATATTCTCATTTTCAATTCCATATAAAGAAATATTTTTCATAAAGACAATAAAATCATTATAAGACAGTATAATTATTATAGCTGCCACATAGTAAGTTTAAAACCATTAACTGACAAGAACATTCTTATTAGTTTATTTTATGTTAAACTGAACTGAATACCTTTAAATTTATTAGTTTTGAAGAGAGATTATGTGTTGATTTGATTTTAAATTTTATAAATCTACTTAAGAGGTTTAAGAAAAATGTGTAATCTTGCTAGATTACATAGATATGATTCACATACTGAGATATCATTAGCAATTCATAGGACTTTACAATGTCAATAGTACTATAAATAAATAAAAATAACATTAAAGGTATATTTTAAATGTTCTTTTAGTCCAAGAGGAAGAGAATTATCATTATCACCATTATTATTATTATTATTATTATTATTATTATTATTATTATTATTATTATTATTATTATTATTATTATTATTGTTGTTGTTGTTGTTGTTGTTGTTGTTGTTATTATCTCATTGTTGTTATTGTTGGTTGATTTTCACATGGCATTATCAAGCAACACAGGAGGAGGAGTTACCTTTGCTAAGCAATGGAACTGAGCTAACATGGTTAAAAATTGGTGTTTATCGTTCCTCATACTTTCTAATTATCCTCTTTATACATCTAATCTATAAAATACAAAGGAAATTCTAGACATCCTCATGTTCATTATACCTTGTTTCTAATCTTTGTGTAACATCCTATTGATTGGCTGATCCCATATTCTTACAAATTACAAAAGCATATTTTTGCTGCGCTGAAAGCATTTTTCACATTTGTACAAGATATACAAAAAATAACTAACATTATACAAAACTATAATGCAAGAAAAGGCAGAAAATTGTTGCTGGGTTGTCTTGGTACATTTTGCAGATTTCTTTTTTAAGCTGCCAAGTATTTGTATCTGGGAACATTCACTTTCGTTAACAACATACATCTAAATTCATTACATAAGTTATATTTGTACTTTTCTTTAAAAGAATAAACATGCAAAATTGTGCAAAACAGAACAATAAAATGCATATGTTTTACAAAATAGAAAAGTGATACAACGCTTATTACCAACACAATTAATGTTCTTAAAATTGGACTTCATGACTAGTTCACATTTTCATGTTAAATGTTTATATTAAAAAAGTGATCAAAACATTTACATCATTAGTCTTAAAAAACTAAGAAAAGGGACTTGATTGCCTTATGCTTACTTTTAAACTGTCCATAAACCATGAAACCATTTAATCATTCATGGCAACAACTTCAGCTCAGATTATTATCAAAGTTACAGATTCTTATAACCACTTCTTCAAAGAGCATTTAGTTCATAGGTTTCAAATTATTTTGATGACTCTATAAGCTTCAATGAAGGAATGACTGTCATGGTACAGTTGGTACATATACATAAAATGCACAAAATGTTCTGCACATACAGTTCCTGCTGCTGAAATTCTGCTAGTTTGTTAACTGCCACTTCTTTGCAAACACTTCAACTTTAGCACTTCAACTCATTCTGTTTTATAACATTTGGTGTTTACTCAACTAAAGGAAGCACTTGCTATAAAAGATACGGAAACACTTCTTCATCTTCACTTGATTCTCGACTTGAAGGAGGAGTATCCAGTTGAGGCAACCCGAGATCAAGGTATTCCTTTAAATAAAAAGACTTGCATATTAATACATGTTAAACAATCCATTTTAGTCTTAAAGATTAGCATCCAGTGCAAGAAATCAACCATACTATACTAAGCTTATATGCATAAGTGGATCAATTTATATTTTGATAGATGATGATAACAATGATAAATATGGAAATGGGAACTTAATAACATGTTAAAACACCTCCACCACTGCAACAAATGATGATTCTTAAGCACTGATGTGTAAGATTCATATGCCTTGGTTGATCCAGTAGTAATCTGCAGATACATAGGCACTAATCATATACAAAATTGTGTTTTTACCCATTTTATGTTAATCGTAATATAAATGTTTGCACAGAAATTATTTCAAATCAGGCAGTATGTGCTTGGTTTTAAACCAGATGCAAAAACAACACTCAGCTATTATATCACAAGTCAGTTTTTGTTTGTTATGAGTGCAAATGTAAAAAAAGAAGAATCGCTCATTTTCAACTGCTCACAGCTGAAAAGCTTTTCAACCAGGAAAACTTAAGTATACAATGATGAATATTTCAGAAACTGCCTTTGCTATGAGATAGATTTGTTTAATGAACTGTACCCATATTTTGATGAGTAAATTTATCAATATCTACATTTTTCATTCAGCAAGTTTTTGTCTATTGCTCACGATTTCACAAGTATTAGATTTCAATGAGAATGAGGAGAACTTTAAAAGGCTATTGATAGAAAATACACATGTTATTTGTTTTTGAGTTACTTCACAGACAAGACAAGATGAATGTGAGAGAGAGAGAGAGAGAGAGATGGATGGATGGGCACATACAGAAAAACTTGTTTTTTAAAATGCTGATTTTGAACTCAGGGGACCTCAAGGAGCACATTTTCAATAAAATCTCTTAAAACTTTATGAAGAAAAAGTAATACTCGCTCTATCTCTAAATCATCATCAAATTGAGTTCTTCGTTTGCATCCTAATTATGGTAAATTCAGCAAATATGAGCTAGGTACTTTAAGACATAAGTTAATCAATACTTTTTGCTTGGCTAGACCAAATATCTTATCTAGCAGAATTGTCCCAGATTTTTGTTACATCCGGCAGAATTTATTCATATCAAAATACTGTTCTAACTATTTCATTCAATCTTATCATCAAAGCCAATGTATGAATCTGACAACTTCATTACATTTAAAGATGTATCTGGTTTTCACATGTGAAAGATTCTAATTTGGATTTAGTAAGTAAGTAAGTACCGTAAGCACATTATTCACTGTATGAAATTCTTTACAAATTCTATTAGCTTTTAATAAAAAGATGTACTGAGCCCCTTGTCTCTCAAAGGGTAAACTGGTAAACATTTGGTCCTAAAACAATAAAATACAGGGGGAATAAAATAAAAGGTTAAATAAAATTAAAAGATATATTCTATCCTTTAATTCAGCAAAAGTGTTCGGAAAGTCTAAGAACAATGCAAGCACAAACTCCTGCTAATAAGAAAACAGAGCAATAAAATGTTAATACAATAAAATAAGAAAAAAATTAATTATTAATTAACCATTACCTCATTAGCTGTAATTGTAAGAATTCGATCCAAGTCTTCCACCAGCTCACAAAATGTTGGTCTTTCATTTGGATGATAGCTCCAACAGTCTCGCATGAGCATATATCTGAAATTCACGTTTTAGAAACATTCCTGTTAGAGATGCTAAATCTAAAACTTATGAGCTCAGTAAATTCAAAATAGCAAAAGGCTCACTCATTCATAAACTATTATAATGGTGATAAAACAGAGTTTCTATTTTGCCAGTGGTACATGCATGCCTACCTATATAGTCTGCTGTGACAGTGGTTAAACCTCTGTTTGTTAAGACCTTTAAAATAAGTGATACTATGTTTCAGGAACAAAGAGCAGGAAAAATAATATTTCAAATACCATACTTTGGCTATTATATAGGAAGATCATTTCTAAAAGCAGTGTATCCATAAATACTAACTTTTCAGAAAACAGGAGGGGAAAAGAAAGAAAAGAAAAGCTTTTGGACAAGTTGCTACTCACATCTGGCAGTTGTGAATAGCTGACGATATAGGAAAAGTCCCCATGATACTAGTTTTGCAAAAGTTACATAGTTTTTCTACAGCATTTATGTGTATATTTGACTCCAATGTTTATTAAATTTAATATTGAGCTTCAAGTGTACTATTTCCAGTTTATTAAACTATAAGTTTAAAGACCTTATTATATAAAAAGACAATGTAAGCCATAATGCTCTATTAACCTACAATGACTGTATGAAGTCAGGATAAAGAAGTCTGGATCAAGGCCATCAATGTAGAAAAAGAGTCATTAAAAAAGAACAACATCTGAAATTTATAAATGAAGGGTGTGCAACAGGAAGAGGATCAAGGAAGATTTAAGGTTCCAAGTCAGATTTGGTAACAATAGACAGTCAGCACAATTCAGGATTCAGAAAGAACAGGTCAGCTGAAGCAGCCATTTTTATCCTCTTAAACATTCCTAAGAAATCAGCCAATCAAAAAGAAAAGTATAAGGAATATTTCTATATGTAGCCACATTTGACGATGTACAGCTTAAATTATCGCACCAGGACAGTAGTGAATAAATGGTTACATTCATGTCTTAATAATAGAAAACAAACAGAAATTAAACACCCAAAAGATCTGGATAGTTAAGAAATGCTATTCTTCTGTTGAAATAATAAAACATGGTGTACCACGAACATCTGCATTAAGGCCACTTCTTTTTATACCATATCTAAATTATATAAACTCTCAAATCAAATGGAAAACATCTTTCTGCACATGATGCTGATATATTAATTAAAGGAAAAACAGTGCAAGGATTTTAGTTCTCTGTAATAAATACACTCAAAGAACTATTGTTCTGGACTAACGCTAATAATTTAATGATAGATACAGAAAAGCAGTTGCCCTAAAATATCTAAATAAGCAAATAAATAATGATTTTTACTCCCATATTAAAGCTAAACAATATGAATTAAAATCTGAATATGAGGGTGATACTGAACATTTTTAGAATGCCATGTTTCTGAAAACAAATTAAATTTGTTTATATTTGATAGCTACTTTCTAATGTTTCATGAGTTGATTGCCATGTAGGTTGTTTAATTTGCTCCAATAGTTTGTTAATTATCATAATTTTTAATAAAGAATTTGTGTTCACCCATAAATGAATATGACTAGAGAACATTTCTAGGCCATGAGTTTTACGATTTTAAATTGTGTTTAATGCCTAAACAATGTGAAGATCGGCTTAGAAATGCATTTGGCAAATAAGCCTCATCTAAGATTACAATTTATAATTGGTACAGCGAATTCAGGAGAGATCGATTTCTTCTTAGTGATGAATTTCATGATGGACGCCCAAGAACTGCTGTTACTAATGAAAATATTGCTGGTGTTCCAGCAATGCTTGAAGAAGATCAATGGACATCTCATGAATTTATTCAGTGTCATTGGTATGAGTCAAATCCAATACATTTTACATCAACAATTAGATGTGAGAAAACTTTTGTTATCAATGGATTCCACATTAACTTCTGATCAAAAACAACAATGCATTGATTGGTGCAGAAAAACTCTGGAAAAATTCCAAGGCAGCACTTCAAATTTGGTTTGGAATATTGTTACTGGTGTTGAATTTTGGATTTATTGTTATGATCCTGAAAAAAAAAGTCCATCGGCTCAATGGGTCTAAGCCTACAAAAGTCTGATGAATTCGTAGTGCTGGTAAGAAGATGGTTGCTAGTCTTTTTTCTAAACTGGGCCATATTGCTACTATAGCATTAGAAGACAGATGTGCCATTACTGCTGATTGGTATACAAATGTATGTTTCCCGCAAATTTTTGAAAAGGTTTGTGAAAAATGCCCAAGAGGTAAAAATAATGTTACATTATGACAATGCATCGTCGCATGCAGAAAAACTAACAACTTAGTATGTGGATGCCATAAAGGTCAGCTCCATGGATACTCAATCATACAGCCCTGACCTAGTACCCTGCGATTTCTTTTTGCTTCCAAAAATTAAAGATAAAGTACATGGAATCACTTTTTCGTCATCGGATGAAGCAGTGGAATCATTGCTTCAAGGATTGGTTTCATCAAATGCAAAAATGTATTGATGTTAAAGTAGAATATTTTGAAAAACAATAAAATCATTTAAGTTTTTTAAAACTAATCTTTGTTTGATTTTCTAAAAGTTTTCAGTGTCACCGTCATATAAAACTAAATTTTTAGAACTGTGAATACAAAATAACCTAGTGGGAAACACGTGTAAATAATCTGGCCAAAACATTAAATAAAAACATGTAATAAGAATCCTATAATATAACACAGATATCGAAATCTCAAGAACCACTTATTTTGCCAATGTTCACTCCATCCTAAGATATGGTATTATTTTGTGGAAGAACAATGAGCAATTAATTATCATTGATTGACCTAATAGTGGTGAGCAATGAAGCCAGGACTTAAAAGTACGTATGAGATTATAAAGCACAATTGGGGTATGTTTCTCAAAATGAATTTGAGAATGCCTTGTGTTTTACTGGGAAAAAGGCAATTCATTTGGGGAATTTAAGATTGTGCCAGCATATTGCCATGATAGCCGTTGGTTAGAGCAGGGACACAGAAATCTAGAGATCTATGGTGCAAATCCCAGCTATAGTATTAATTTTTTCACAGCATGTGTGGAAGAACATTTAAACATTTGCAGAAATGGTTTTAATACACATTTCGTTGTAGGTACAAGGAGAATACCCTTGTGATAATCAAATATTTTAAAAATGAGTCATTATGGCTTTCAGATTCCCTTCTCTTTTCATGAGAAAAACAAAAGAGAGGAAGTGACCTAGCAGTTAAAAAAAGTATAAGTATTTGACAATTCAAACCAATGAAAAAGAACATCTTAGAAATGGTTAATGTCACATAAAAAATGCTTTGACATTCATGACCTACATTTTTTTGTGTAGTAAATTTTGTTTATTCTCTTACAGTTCACAAACTATACAAAACTCATTCAGAATTAAGAGGACTTTACAGGCTATTTCATAAAATGTAAAATATACATTATATTCGTACATACAAATATCTTAAGTATACAGTATTTTAATCAAAATTGTTAAGAGCCATTTCTCAGAAAATCAAAAATAACAATTCATTTTCCATATAAAGGGTAGTTTGGGGTAGAGGGAATTTTTTAAAATCTTAATGTTGCATTCATGGAAGATCTTGAACTTAAACACCAGTTTGGTATTTCAAGATTTTTTTTCTAAATTACAATTCACACGCACATATACATTTACCTTTTCCTGAAAATGGCTTTTTTTGATTCAGGGGGGCTTCAAAACATTTTGATGAAATATTGATATTGAATTTTTGGTTGAAATACAATACTTCCTTTACTTACTACTGGTAGGCAGTAGAGAAAGTATAAAAAGGTGCACAGACATGTTATTTATCATTTAAACACTTATTTTATAAATGGCTTTAAATAAAGGATGCTGCATTGAGAACTCTTACCACATGCAATTTATTAATAATGAAAGATAGGCACATGCATGTAAACAAAAGCTTTCAGGAACTTATGTAAACCAAGCTTGCATACATTTCTAGTGAGCAGCAGGGTGGTTTCTCCATTCGGTGTCCACTTCTTAGAAGCTGAAAAAGCTTTTCAACACTTGGAACTGATGGGTAGGGGGTTCCACCTAATGTCATTATCTCCCACAGTAGAATTCCATATGACCATCTGGAAATGTAAATCATGTCATAGATAATGCTTAGAGATGCACAGCTCTAAATCAAAGATTTACCACTATACAACATTCCATTTATAAAATTACAACAAATATTTTGCAACAATTCTTCACTTATCTTTTAAAATATAAATTTATATACAGGATGGCACAGAAGTCCCTTTCTCTCTATGTACAACTACATAAACACATAATAAGTGACAAGATATGTACAGGTTTAGATTTAATTTAGTCATTTTTAATTTGTTGGCAACACATAAATGCATTAATTTTTTTCAAATTGTCCACCGCCTTGCTCAATACATTTCAGGCAACGCCCTACAACTGATTTACAAATATGGGACAGTAAAGGTTTACCTTCTTGATAGTATGAAATGCATTTTGAATGGACATTCTCAGTTCATATAAAGTTCTTGGCGATAAAGAAAACACCAAATTCTTCAGAATCCCCCATAGACTAAAATCACATGTCAAATCACAACAGTGTGGTGATCAATCAAAAATCCCACGGCATCTAAACCACTCTCTGAATGTGTTATTCAAAAAACTGTGAACGTTCAATTCAAAGTGGGGAGAAGCTCCATCTTGTTGCCAAATGAAATTTTGAATATGGTTGTTTTGCAGCTCAGGTACTGCAAAGTTCTGTAGCTTTTCTAAATAAGCTGCTGAAGTAACTGAACCTTCAAATAAATAATGCCCTACTAATCCAGTACTTGAAATTCCTTCCCATACATTAATACCTGGAACATTGAGCTCTTTCTCTCCATTATCTTACGAGGGTTTGTGTTGGACCAACAAACACAGCTATGGCAATTAACACATCTATTTAGTTTGAAACTTGCCTCATCTGTCCATAAAATTGACTGCCAAAAATTAGAATCTGCTTCATCGCATACTAAAAATAACTCACAGCACGCAATTATTCTGTCGTAGTCATATTCATGCAATGCGTGAAGTAATTTTGGGCAAAAAGGCTTGCATTTTACATATTTTAGGATTCTCTGCAGGCTCTTTCGAGATATGCCCAACTGAGCAGACATCTTCCTAGTTGACTTGTAAGGACTTGCTACAAATGCCTGAGCAACTAACTGAGCATTTTCTTTAATGGGCATTATGTGGCTGACCAGATCTCAAAGCATCTGCAATGTTCCCTGTTCTTTCAAATTGCATGTTAAGTTTCCGCAATTTGCTGAGTTGGTAACAGTACATCAGGAAACCTTGTACAAAAGTTGTCATAAATTCTGGCAGTCATTTTGTCATACTTCCAGCATAATTAAAGCATGCAAATGCGTTGTTCTTAGTAAATTTATGTGTCATTGCAAAGAATGTTACACAACACAGTAACAATAACCAAAACAAATGAATATGTATACCATGTTGACTATGATGTCCTGTAATTAATTTTATATTCCCAATGGACCACAAGATTTACTGACAAACAAATTACCTATGCAGAAACTGACTTTTGCACCACTTTGTATATATTCACATGCAAAATATTTGTTGTTTAATATTATACAATTTTATGTATTAAGATTCCATTTACTTACACATCGGACTGTGTTGTATATATTCTATGAAAAAGTGCCTCTGGAGCCATCCATTTAACTGGCAACCGTCCATCTGTTGTCTTCCGGTAGTAATCATGGCAATTAATATCTCTTGCTAGTCCAAAGTCAGCAATTTTTAGAATATAGTCATCACTCACCAGCACATTTCGAGCAGCCAGGTCTCGGTGTATACACTGCAAGTATAAAGTACACTTACCTTTATTGTATTCTTTTGTAGTATTAACATTTCTGCAGTTTAGTTTCATAGCATTATTTAAAATGAAGTACCATTGTTTTAGCAACAAATGACAACAGGTTTATGCATACAAATGCACATGCATAAATATAAGCATTGCAACTTTAAATGTATAAGAAAAACAGTAACTGAATTAATCATTTTCCATATATTAACCACAAAATTCATTATCTTCATTGAGCCCAATTCATTGATAAACAATCAACTGTTACTTCTTATTTATTTATTTATTTATTTATTTAATGTTGCTTTAATTTACAATCAACTGTGACTTCTGTAAATGCATCCATAACCCTGTAATATGAAGCTGCTAATACAGTGTTTGTGAGAACTTTTGCTTTATATATATACAAGATGTGATAAAAAAAAATTCACGAGCTTTATACATCCGATGTTCAAAACTTATGTTTTATCTTGTTGGTACACATGTTCCTATGTATGTTTGCATTTTCAGTGTTTTGAATATTTAGTTTATTGTTGACAGTTGAAAAAGTTATATGCATTTTCGAGTGCTCGGCAAATTTTTACTTTCGAAAAAGATGAATCAAAGAATTTGCATTAAATTTTGCTTGAAAATGGAATAAAGTGCAGCACCACATTCGAAATGTTGACTGTGGCTTTTGGTGAATCTACTATGAGTAAGACAAGTGTTTACGTGTGGTATAAATGTTTCAAAGAGGATCGAGAAGACATTGAAGATGACAACCGCCTTCGAAGCCCTAGCACATCAATTACTGATGACAATGTGGAAGAAGTAAAGAAACTGGTTCTGGAAAATTAGCGAATCACCATCAAAGAGGTTGCTGATGATATCGGCATATCCTTTGGCTCATGTGAAGCAATTTTTTTCAGGTGTTTTGAGCATGAAACATGTAGCAGCAAAGTTTGTTCCAAAATTGTTGAATTTTGACCAAAAACGATGTTGTATAGGCATCGCTCAGGAATTACAATGAAGTCAAAAATGATTCAGAACTTCTAAAGAAGATTACAACAGGTGACAAAACATGGGTATATGAATATGACATCGAAACTAAGGCCCAATCGTCCTAATGGAAACTGCCTGAAGAGCCAAGACCAAAAACAATTCGACAAGTTCGATCACATGTGAAGGTTCTTCTCACTGTTTTCTTCAATTACAATGGGATAGTGCATCAGGAGTTCCTGCTTTATGGTCATACGGTCAATAAGGAATACTACCTGGAAGTTATGTGCCGTTTGCGTGATGCGATCCTAAGAAAACGACCAGAACTGTGGCAAAACCACTTGTGGAAATTGCATAACGATAATGCACCTGCTCACACCTCAATGCTTGTTCATGACTTTGGCAAAAAAACAAAACTTATGCTGCCTCAGCCACCGTATTCACCAGACATGGCCCCCTGCAACTAATTTCTATTCCTGAAGCTGAAGAGAACCATGAAAGGATGACATTTTGCCATCATTGATGATATAAAAACACAATCACTGAAGGAGCTGAATGCCATAATGAAAAGTGAGTTCCAGAAGTGCTTCTAAGATTGGAAAAAGTGCTGGTATAAGTGTGTTATATCTGAGAAGGATTGCTTTGAAGGGGTCAAAGTTGATGTTGATTAAATAAAAATTCTTTAAGAAAAACAAAAATTCCCATTAGTTTTTGATTACACCTTGTATATTATTTATGCCAGCTTTTCCTAGTTAAACTCGTATATTCAAAGGCATTCTAGGAAATTTTAGCATATTTTTGCCCTTTGCAGCACTTTTACTTATTTGTTGATGTTATTGTAATTAATATTAGTTACATTACATGAATAAGCTAGCAAGTTTTGAAGTCAAAAGTCCAATTAAAAAACTTATAGGAATAAATGCATGTAGTGACAGCACGATGGATATTTATCTGGTGGTAATGAATACTAGTCCATATCTAGGTAATATCTTAAACATTCTGCTGTTGCAGCTATAATCTCAACTTTTTCATGAGAAGTTTAATTTTTTATCTACCTGCTTTTGAAGGGAGAGCTTTAAATGCAATTGATATAAGAAACAATAAATTATAATAGGAGATTTCAATACAGCCTCACCCATTTGGGGCTATAATTACATAAACAAATCCTGCACAATACTGGAAGATTTTACACTTTAATACTAATATATTATGACAAGACAATTGAAGCACCTATATACATAACTCAGGAAACTCAATCAATCCTGAGCTAGTTATGGTTTGCTCAAACCTACAAGACAGAATCAAACTGCAAATTAATGAAGACAAAAGCTCACGGTACCGAGCCATAGTAATAAATGCCAAACCTGCTATAACAGAAAACAAAAAGGAAAACAAGAATGATGTAGAATTTTAATAAAGCAAGATGGATCAACTACAAAAATGAAATTGAAAATATCATAGAACAACTAAAAATGAAGAAAGCTTAAGACACTTTGTACAAAAAATCCTAAATCTATGTCTACGCAATACAACACATCCCAAATGAAGGAAGGAAATGAATTAAAGAAATGGAGAGATGCTGCCAAAGATAGAGCAGAAGAATCTAAGCAACAAGAGAATGTTTTAAAATGGAGGAAAATAAAAGCAACAGCAGCAATACTAGCAAAAGAAATAACTGCTAAAAATGAAGCTTACACTAAATTCCTAAAAAATTTAGACAAGGACAAGTGCAACAAAAAAACACAATTATATAAATGTAATAAAGAATAAATGAAAAACAAGCTCTTTAGATCCTCTAGAATTCCAAAACAAAAATCTAACAGACCACTCCATCATGGAAGTTTTCATTACTTATTATACAACACAACATAAACTAGGCAAAGAAAACAAAAAGAGAGACAAAATATATAGAAGAATAAAAACTATAAAATACAACACAGAAAACAATGATGATGAAAACATATTTAAACAGCATGTGTATCAAAATTTAGAGTATACACTATGTACCCTGTTTCTGCCACTGTTCATAACTACCTTATTTACTTGGAACTACAAACACAATGGAATACAGCTACATCCCCTCGAGAAAGTATTCATCTGCATTTTAAAAAATTCTAGCAGCCGAATTAATGGAGGGAAAAATCTAATTTTTTTTGGACAAAGATAAAATAGTAATACAGTTTACTGTTTTGGCAGTTTTTCAGATAATTTCTTTTATCAGTTTTATAAATTTTTTAAAAATATGCCAAGTTGCAATTTTTTTGTATGTGTTGTTTTCAAAATTATTTTTCATGCATTGAGTAGAGCATTGTTTTTTGTTTTTGTTCCCCCCCCCATACATCCGCACACTTTCATCAACATGTCACTTAAACTGGCAAAGAAATGAATTCGTGAAGTTTTAAAAAGGTAGTTGAAAATGAGGAATTAGGGTAAAAACATTGAAAATCTCCAACTTTGACATTTTATTCCTCCGTCAAATAAAACCCTATTTTCACCGCAAAATCAAGTAATACACACAAAAAAAAATTGCTCTACTCAATGCATGTAAGATAATTTTGAAAACTCACATACAAAAGAGTTTGAATTTCGGCATATTTTTTCAAAAAATTATGAAACTGATAAAATGAACGATTTGAAAAATTGCTGAAACACATAAACTGTTTTACCATTTGATCTGTGTGCCCAAAAAGATTATATTTTTCCCTCCATTAATTTGGCTGCTAGAATATTTTAAAGTACAGAATAGTACTTTCTTGAGGGGGTGTATATGACAATCTACCTAAAAACATTGGTTCAGATAAAACTTTCAAACTGGCTCAAAGAGTCTTTAATTGACAGATGTTATTATTCTTTAGGTGAATAACCTAAATCATAAAAAAATTAGAATTTAGCATTGATGTGGTCAAAAACTAAACTTAGTTTATTCAATTTTGGTATTCCCATGTAGTGTACAGTAAATTGTTAAAATATTATATTATGCTATATATAATTATTTTTCAAGCTTATCATTTTTGTGTCTTATTGACCTTGTTTTATTGGACATTAATCTATCACCTTGACTTACAGTAAAATTGCCGTTTGTATTTAGCCTGTTGTTTAATACCATAAACTTTTGAAAAAATAATACAAATGATGAATAAAGTATAATTATGATTCTAGTTAATTAAAATACAATAACATTTTATAACTTACTCTCCTAGAAGCCAGATATTCCATTCCACGTGCAACTTGGTATGAAAAGGAAACAAGGTCCTTCTGAGTCAAGGTTTTCTTCTCTTTAAGGTCTGTCCCAATTGCAGGTTCATAGCCTGAAGATGGCCGATGCTGACGCAGAAAATCTCTAAGATTTCCATGGGGAGCATATTCTACAACAACATGTAATGGTCCATCTTGGGTGCAGCATCCCAGAAGGTTGATTATATTAATGTGCTTGCCTATCATTTTCATCATTTCCATTTCTGATACCAAATCCATCATTTCAGTATCGGTGTGGCCCTCTGTAAGAAATGAAACAAGATTAGAAATAATCTAAAGAAGACATAAGCTGGAAAAACTGCTCACTTTTGAACAATTTAAATGCTTATTTATTACTAATTTATTTATTTATCATATCTGTCTTACAATCAATGGAAATTACTTAAGTTTTCAGAAAAGAAGAATTGATTAATAATACATTATTGTGATTTATGCACAGGGAACCACAAACACAAAGGTAACCAATAATGTTTACCTTTTAAACTGAGTAGCATTTTCAATGAAAAGTTTTGGTGAATAGCAGTTTGTTATATGTGAAATGAAAAGTATTCCATGTAGCCATTGACATCCCACAAACTGACCAATACTTAAAATGCAGAATAAAAGAACAAAATAAGCAATAAGTCCATGAATAAATAAAGTTACTGATAATCATTCTACAGGTAAAGAAATAACTTCAGAAAACACTTTATTAGCCAACTTACCATATTTGGAAGCAAGCACTGAACCACTTTTACCACAAAGATGCACTCAAAATGAATAATTACTATAAAATCTCTCATTTAATGTTTTTCAGAAGATTGAGAGAAATTGCCATAAATGGGGTTTGACCCTAAATAGAAGTTTACATTTTTTCTTAAAAAAGTCATGGTACAATATGTGCAACCTAATGTTTACTTTTTCACAATATATATTACATTAACCAATGCATTATTTTTTTACATACAATGGAGTATGCAGATAATATCCTCATTAAATTTAATACATGGGTAAGGGAAATGATACAGGTAAAACGCAGAGAAAATATCAATAAAAAACCGATCTGGGTTACCAGCAGGCACCATGAAAGAAGTAGACTAAAGACATAATAGGAGTAGCAATGTAACATATAATTTAGATGTTTGATTGTTTAAGTTATACTTTTATTGTAGAAGCAAACTTGATATCTCTAACAAACTAGGTATTTGCATTTTGTCGTTGTATGGCTATACCTACCCTTGAGCATTTTCACTGCTACTATGTTATTGACCCCTTCTTTAATTATTCCTCGGGCTTCTGCTTTCACTACCTTTCCAAAAGCACCTTCACCCAAAGATTTCCCCAGAGTCAGCAGGTTGCGTGGTATTTCCCATTCTGTGTCCAGAGGTAGTTCATATTCGGATATCATTAAATCTGAGCTTGAAGATGTTCCCATTTGACTATGTGATTTCTGCTTCTCAATTTTCACAACCGGCATCGACTACAAAAAAAGCATTACAAAATTATAATCATGAATGGAAATATGAACTGTAAAATGCAAGTTTAAAAACAAAGAAGAAGAACTTACCAGAGGTTCCTGTGTGTTCGCTGAGTTCGCTAGATTTTGCTTTTCTACTATCACTTTCTTTGTCCATTGTGTCACTACTGCCGCACGAGCTGTCTCTATGGCCAGCAACTTTTTCATCTTCTCTCTAAAAATGGAAACAGAAAAGGAGCATTTATATTTTAACTCTTAACAGAAAATACATTGTCAGATACTCTGCACTTTCTCTGTGTTCTGTTGGCAAAACTGACATTTATGACTTCCAAAAATCCTCTATACCTTCTCATTATTCAGTTGCAATACTACCAGGAGGTTGATTGTTGGAGGTCTCTTCTATGTGTGTTTTTATAGTAGTTTTGCAAGCTTATGGTGCCTAAGATACTTGCATTTCCAATAATGTGGCTATTGCAACTACCTCAGATAATTATGGATTTCCAGAAGTAATATATTTTTTGGGGGCGTAAGCTTTTAGTTTCCAATTTGTCTATCTTAAGAATGAAATAATTTTAGGAGTTCAGCAAACTTATTTAGTATATTTATCGCAGAAATTCTAAGTATTAAAAGAAGAAAGGCAACATAAGTTTAGTTTGGTAATATCAGTAGTGGAGGAAAGAGATGTGTGGTCCATCCAGGAAGTGTGGGAGATCCTGGGAAGAAGATTGGAAATGGAGCTAAATGGATGGGAAATTGCAGACACCTATGGTGTAGGAAAAAAAGACAGAAGATGGATCATTGTAGTGAGATTTACAACATTATAAATTATTCATGAAATATTGAAAAGAGCTAAGAAACTGCAAGGAACAAAATACACATCAATAGACAGATCTGTCAGTGGAACAGAGAATACTTAAGAAGAAATTAGTGGAACAGATGAAAAAAGCAAGATTAGAGGGGCATCAAGCTCAACCTGAAGCTGTGGATAGATGGGAGACCAACTGACAACATTAAAATTGACTTAAGAGACGTTAATAGAAAATATGGAGGAATGAGTTGGCAAAATACAACACAGACAATAGGAAACATGACAACAGCAGAGATGACATGACAAACTACAATTTGAAAAAATCAAGAAGGGGGGAGACACCTCCTTATGCAAAGGGAGTGGAGGGAAATGGCTGATACAAGGAGAGAGGGGAGGGCAGCCAGCAACATGTGACAGCACCCAGGACAAGTGATGATGTACCAGACCAGCTGATGATGACAAATGAAACCAGAGGATAACACATCTCAAGGTGGACTTATGACATCAAAAGAAGTGGGGAAATCACTGAGGCAACAAGGTCGGCTGAAGAGAAGGGGAAGCAGCTGTATGAAATAGAGGAAATATACGCAGTACAGGAAGCCAATATATTATCTTCCCCACGGAAAAGTATATTAGTGTTAGACGGAAACAAACCAACAACATCTAAGGATATCACTAGGAATCCATACTCACTTAGGTGAAGGGTCAGAGAAATGAGAAGTGGTTCTATGTATAAATATATGAAGAATTGAACAGGGCAAGAAGCAACTCATATTAGGGAAGTAAATGATATACGTGTCGTGACAGCAGTAGGGATAGCAAGGAGAGAGTGATTATAGGTTCTTAAAGGTGCGAGATTGAGAAAAACTGAAATTTGTAAGTAAATTGGGCAAAACTGGGAACTGATGATTGCTAAGAGGACATAACCTGGTGAGAATGTTAATATAAAGGAATTGGACAGTTTAAAGGCAGAATCTGAATCATATTCAATGAATATGTTCATCAATATGGTAAGTAACAATGTGATAAGGCGGACAATGATAGAATCTGTTAGCAAAAAGCAAACCCAATGCTGATTGTTAAATACTGTAAGGTTGGGTATAATGAGAAAGGAGCCAGGGCTCAACGCCAATCATGCTTAAATGAATTGTAAAAGCTCCACACTCAATAAAGAATTACTGAATATTTATCACAGGTTTGTGGATTGAGTAATGGATCACCCCAGTACTTAAGGAAAGAAACAGAATATGGAATCTGTAAGCACAGCAAATCTTGCAAAAATATAGGACTGAAGTGAAAGAGGAGGAGGAGGAGAGAGATAAAGATTTTATAATATTCTTCTCATTTCTGCCAGCCAAAATTTATTCATTAGTGTTATGTTAGCAAAAGTCAATTAGAGGAGGAAATAAGTCTAAATGCTAAAATACATGGATGTACAAATAGTCAGCCTCCTTCATAAGTAGATGAAACATTAAATATTTATAAAGCACAAATGATATGGAATGCAGAAGAACCCCCAAGCAATCTATATGTACTTTCGCAAAACTTAAATATATGGATGACAGTTTTGACTAGACATACAAATTTTTAGGAGAAACTCTAAGTAAAGCTGATGTAAACCTCAATGTTATTTGATGTCATGTTACAAGAGATTACAATATGGACCAACATAAAGCTAGAAGAAGCCAAGGGAAAAACTCAAAAACAAAATCTAATTGTAGATCTACAGATGTGTATGAAGTAAACACATTTGCTGCTCTTCTAGATTTGTTTAATTTGCAAATCTAGACATGAAAATATATATTCTCTGTTTTTGCAGGCCATTGTTTACTGCCAACATGTCTACCACACATTTTCAGTCACTTTAGGTTTATCTTCATTTTGTTGATGGAGATCAAAAAAAATGAGAAAGAATGCAGTTTCAAACATTTTTTTCAGAAATTCATTGAAAATTGTCAGTAATTATATTCCTTAGATGAATATTCTATGTAAATGAAATTCTACTTCCATTTTGGAGAAAATACAGTTTCAAAGTATGTATGTCAAAACAGTCAGCTGAGTGTCCTTAAGGTCATGTGAGTCATTATTGCACATACTACTCATACTTTTATAATGCATATCTTTATTGCAAAAGTGAAACAGACAGCATAGAATTTGGCATATTTATGAATCCCAAAACAATATTACTCTACCATTCATGTTCCAAGAAGGAACAAATCTGTGCCCCTGGTATCATATGTTCATTAAATAAGAGTGACAATGAGTTTGATGGAAAACCAGAAACAGTGTAACATTTTAATGGCAACAATGGTGGAGTTGGCAGTTTTAATTAAAAATGAGCAAGCTATTCCTGGAATAGAATGTAAGTGTTGACCTTGTGAACATAAGTGGATTTATACTACATCTAAGTTTAGTCCTTCACTTTGATGATAAAACTTCATAATCAAACTGTCCTTACAGCTAATGAAACCTTTCTTGTAAATCATACTTCTGTGTAAACTTTAAATTTGGGACTGCAAAGAAATGTCCAACAGATTTTGGAGGGAATGGAGAATAAATGTAATCCATCAGATGTGTCAAATGATAAAACTTGAGAGGGAGAGGAGAAAGAATTTTGGAGGGAAAGAGGGATAAATGTAATCAGTCAGATGTGTCAAATGATAAAATTTGAGAGGCAGAGAGGGAGGAGATTAATTTTGGAGGGAAAGAAATGTAATCAGATGTGTCAAATGAAAATTTGAGAGGCACAAAGGGGGAGAAAGAATTTTGGAGGGAAAGGAGGATAAATGTAATCAGTCAGATGTGTCAAATGATAAAATTTGAGAGGCAGAGAGTGAGTGATGAATGAAAATGTTAGATAGAAATGTATATACTGTTAGGCCAATTTATTTGGAATTCTAAACGATATTGTCCATTAAATGTTTAAAGAAAAATATCTACACTTTTCACTGTGTCCAGAACTTTCTTCAGAAGAAAAATATTATCTAACTTTGAGAAGACTTTTAATATTATTTAATTTGATTTCTGATATAATTTGATTCACATCTTGTTGTTACACATAATTCTCATATTTGGTAAGCAATAAATTACACTTTGTAACACCAATAAACTAAAATTTGTAAAATATCTGTTTACAAATGGTTGTATATGATTCCTACAATGAGCCAAGAAACTTTTTCAAGTAAGCAAATAAAATAAACCAAAGAATTCTCATTCAAGAGTGGGCTAGAATTTAGACATCATTGTTTTAGGCATGTAGTAATTTATTAGCAATAAATTAAATTAATGACAAAGTTTTCCTAGCTAGCGACAATGATGCATCATAGAGGGGCAAATTTTTTATGAATTCAAATCCATACGTATGCTCTCATTCTGAAATCACTTTTGAAAGAGTAGATCAAGATGAATTCATAAACACTAAAAATATTTCTGATTTGAAATAAAAATAAACAAACCTTTTCAGTTTCAATCTGTGAAATACTACAATCATGATGAGCACTCCCAGAATGAACATTGTGCACAGAACCGCTGTTGCTATGTTGATCAGGGTTGTCTGCGGCTTCGGGGTCGGTAGGGGCTCTTGTGGAAGACCTGCAGAATATTGAGTATCAGTGTAAATTACACATAATTTCTATCCAAGAAAAGAATAACTTTTCATATCAATTGGGTAATTAAATATTGCATGATGGCAACTTTTTCTTCCATAAAGAAAAAGGTGTTGAATTACTGTTGACATTCTGGAAGAATATCAAAACATGCTAAGTCAAGATTCTGCTTGACACAGTATGTTTCACTTGTAGGGCAATGAAATATAAACACTAAACAACAAAAACAACCCACTTATCTCATTTTTCATGTAGCTATTGTTGATTCACTGTCAGTGTGACAGCTACACAGTTTTATTTTGCCTTATTTAAAATGTCTGTTTGTTCTTATTGCATGCTTGAAAAGCTTTCAAACTCTTGGTTAAGAGTTTCAGAGACTGGGGGGAAAAAGAGTTTTCCTTTTACAAAATGAAAGCTGCTATTTATATCAGTATTTCTAACCTTTAACTGCTGCTTAGTGCTTGTTATTGCTTTTTATTAAGTATATCTTTCATAAACCAAAAGGAAAATTCTTCTTTGTTCCAGTACTTTTTTCTAGATACTTATTTTGTTGCTAATGCCTTATACTTTCTGCATTTACTACTGGTATGCAAATCAGTATATCTGAAATCTTCTTTGGGACTATTTTAAAAAGGCATGAAAAGCAATAACAGGTACTGCTGTAACCTTATTTATTTCTTGCCCAAGTGTCATAAAAAGATGTATAATGATAAAATGCACAGACAACCATGAAAAAAATTTCTCTTGATCACTTGAAAATAATGATTTTTTAAACAGTATTAAATGTCTTTGAATCACACATGAAATTCTAAATGTTTATCATATTGTTATAAATGTAGCTCTCATATAAACAAACAGTATGGAGCATTCCTTGGGATTCTTTAAAGCACTAAGCAGCATGTGGTCCCTACGTCAGCACTCTCATTTATTGGTGGGCAGAATTAGAGCTGACGGATGGGCAGGTTAGACCTGTGTGCAAGTCTTTATTCCTCTGTCCCTGCCTTCTCTCTGCTGCCCAGTTCCCTATAAGCTGTGTTGGTGTTACATTGCTATTGGTGTATGTCTTAGTTATGGCTTAACATGGCACCACAAATGTTTACATTACAACAAATGATTTATCTTTTAGAGTATTACATCAAAAAGAGGAATTGTGGGAAAGTGTGAAGACGTTTTGCAACAAAATTTCCTGGTGCTCCTATTCCAAGTAGGATCACTATATTAAACCTCATAAAAAAGTTTAGAGAAAGGGGAAAGGGGATCAATTCAGCAGAATTGTGGAAAGAGAAACCCAAGTGTATTTACTGAGGAAAAACTTGATGAGATAGGAGAAAGATTATAACATTCTCATCAAAAATCTCTCTGTCATCTATCACAGAAATGGGTATTTCAAAAACATTCATTTAGAGCCACTAAAATTCTCAGATGCGAGCTCTATAAAGTAACAATAGTGCATGAATTAAAGCCTGTAGTTAATATGAGTCATTTGAGTTTTTGTAATTGAGCTTTACAAAGTGTTGCTGATGGCATTATGGATCCTAAATTTATTAAATTCACAGATAAAGCATGGTTTCCTTACATGGCCATGTTATAATACAAAAACATAGATACTGGAGTCTGAAAATCTTCATCTCATTCACGATACTCCCTTACATGTCGAGTAGGTTGGCATATGCTGTGCTATAATTGCACATAGGATTATAGGCACTATACTTTTTAATGATAGAATTAATGGTAAGAGATGCAGAATACAAATACTCAGCCCATTTTTTGAACAATTAACTGATATCGAGTGTCAGAGTGCTTATTTTCAGCAGGATTCAGGCAACTGCCCTTACAGCACCAAGACATTACATTTCATAAAGGAAATACTCAATGACAGGATTATTAGCAGAGGATTTTAGCCCTTTAGGCTCCCCCCCCACTAATTTGTCAGCTTGCAATTTCTATTTATGGGGAAATTTAAAAAATAAGGTATATAAAGACAATCTACTCACAATCTGCAAGTTAAAAGACTGTATTGTGTGAGCAATTGGGAGAATTACAGTAGACGAACTTGCACATGTAAATGCCAATTTCCTTCAAAGATGTCAAGAATGTGCTTCAACACCTTCTGTAGTCAAGGTTAGTAAAGAATATGAAAACTGTATTTTTAATAGCTGACTGTAGCAGACACCATTCACCGGCAAATGAAAGTGCTGATACAGGGACTACATCTGCCTAGTACCATAAATAAATAATCCCAAGGAACACCCTGTATTTATTTCAAATGCTACATTAATTAAAGATGGGAAAAAAAAACAAGAAAGAAAGAAGAGAAGAAGAAGAGGAAGTAGTAGTTTCATTTGCAAATATTACATTGAACTGCAAATTGAGTCTGTTTTGGTTAAATTAGGTCATTCAAAATATTACTTGGGAAGAGAAAGTTAAAAGAGGGGAGGTTTAAAGGACAAATGGCAACTCCATTCTCCTTCTATCTACAAGCAGCAGCAAAGGTCATTAATATTTTGCAGTATTCTGGATATATAAATAATTACATAAAGCAACATTCATCAAACAGAATTAGCAGCACTCTTCACTACCCTATGAAGTTCAGAAAGGCAAACATTTTAATGCTTATGGTATGTTAATGCTTATGTTTAAAAAAGAAACAGATACGGCTCAGAGCAACTACATAGCAGCTATGTTCCTCTTCTGACTATCTCCTACAAATAATAACAAGCACTATTCTAGGTAAACCAAAAAAATTTGCACTACTGTATGAAGGAAACTCTGCACCAAAGTGGCACAATCCACTTCTATATTTAGGCCATTTCTCTTAAGATAGGAGATAACTTTAACACAAATATATTGTGAATATATAAGTATGCAAACATAAAAAAAAGAAGACAAATCAGCTAATTTTGAATAGCCTCCTATCTTTGGAACCACAGGCCTATGCAGTGGTTTTGGGCTCCTTGGCAATGAGCACCTCAAATGAAAGCTATAACTCAAAGCCAAACATTGTTTATGGGCTCATCTCCCTTGCTTTGTTACATCATCAGCTCTCACCGACATGTGTGAGGCCCACACAGCCATTCACACCGAAACTTTCGCCCCAATATTGCGGCAAGAAGACAAAGGAAGGTGATGGCTACCATTGTCCTCCAGGAGAAAAATGGACATGAAGTTGTGGTGATGTTGGTGGTGGTTGTGGTAGTGGGGCGGATTGACACTGGCACAGGGGGCACAGATACAGGCCACACTTCATCTACAACCACCTCACTCGGAGGAGGGAGCTCAACTGCAAAGAGAATGGAGTGCCATTTCGGTTGCTCTTATTGGTTATTGATAATCATTTGGTATTGTAGTAATTATCATCCTTCTATGACAATATTTCCTTAATCAGTACATCACAAAAATGTATATTTATAAATATACTGAATTTTATGAAACCGACAGAAATATGTGTTATCACAAAAATTTTAAGAACATTTCAAGTAAAACTTTTAACATTATTCTGAATCAGTGCCAAGAATATTTTTGTTCTAAATTGTTCAGATTCTTTATATAATGTCACCATTGTTAGTGTAACTTTCCTCTTTTCTATAAAACAGGTCAAATTTTCATATTAATAGCTTAGAAAAGGATAACATATATACAGACTTGTGTCTCTGCTGCCCAGAACTTAATATCAAATCTTTAGAATTTCATAAAGCTGTAGTGCTTTAGGGCGGCAGCTCATTACACAATTAAAACCTAATGCTTTCAATTGCAATCATAGCTATAGTTACAATAAAACACCTTTAAGTCATGAAAGAAGATGCAATGGAGAGGTAATGGAGAGAATATTTTAACCCAGGATCACTTGCATCAGTTGTCATCATGCAATAACCATACAAATTCCATCTGTATTGTTACATGTAGTCTAAAGAAGTTTTAATTTGAATTAGAACAATATGGTTATTCTAAAATAACAAACTATAATAAGGAACTGGACAAAAACACAACAGTTTCCAAACTTGTGACAATAAACCTGATGAACACTTAAAATCACCAGTATAATTTGGATGCAAATATGAAAACGCACTTGCAGTTCCGTGTTCACTGACACAATCAGAAATTCTTGTAAAGCATAGGTACATTCATTGCAGGCATAAACAGGCTTTACAGTGTGTTCTTTGCATACTGGACCAAAGCAGTTGATACAAGTATCATGCAAATAAATGTTTCCTTCTAGAATATAAGACACATAATCTTTCCTATACATCATATTTTTCAGCAGATACTACCAGCAATTTGTATCATTTCCATTCAGGAATATACATTCTTTTCATTAGATCTAACTTTATAAGTATTACACTCATTTCTGTCAAAGAGGAAAGAAATCAATTTGTATTGACCTTGTAAATTATCTGTGCATTTATACCTCGAATGTATAATGAATGCATAATGGGACTTACACAGGACCTTTTATGCAGGAAATGTAGAAGGAAATATGAAACCTCCCAGCACATATTATGCAAATGCAAAGGTTTTGCCACTCATAGATATGTACACATAGACTCCTTTTTCTTGGAATATGAGGATATAAGAAGGGTAAATATCAAAGACATGATTTGTTATATTGGGACCATTTTTTTTTATTAAATGCCCAATAAACAATCCATTATAATAAATTAACAGCTGTTAGATTTTACTGTTCAAGGTATCTGAAATGTTAAATACTAATAGAACTAAATGATCATTTACTATTAATCTACTTAAGGATTTGAAATCAGCTATTTTAATTTCATGGGTTTTAATTTCTGCTGTACCACATTGGCAAATTAAAGTTATACATAGAAATGTACAAAAGTTAACAGCATTTCTAAAACATCCCATTTTCTCCTTAATAGATATTTTACATGTTTGCCACATAATAATCATGAGAGCAATAAACGATTGCATGATAAAAACTACTCAGTATTTCATTAAAGGTTCATTAAAAGTATATTAAGACAAAATCATCTACAGATAAACAATTGAGAGCACCAGAAAATCTGTGAAGTTCTCAAGAAAAAGGTTTTCCATGATAAAACTAAAAACCTTGTGTTATAGGTGCAGAAACAGGGTCCCTTATATAATAGAAGAATAGATTTGTGTGCAACACTTACTAAGAAATTTAACAACAATACTTAGGGGTTTGAAAAGAATGGAAGCAACACAGTTTTAAAAATGAATTAAGAGAAAATGTAATCAGAAGTTTAGCCAGGTTCAGAGAATCAGCAGGACAAAATAGCTATGGTACTATTAAATTGGTAAATATAAAGAGCAGTGATGGAAAGCACAAGTTTATATTAGATAGATGATGAAATACATGGAATGGATTGATAGAGTAAGAATGTTAAAAATGGGGAAATGATGACCACATCTATTTGCAAGATTTCTGGAAAGCACATCTGGTGTGTTTCAATTTAACTGGAGAACCTAACTAAAAGATATGTATTTTCAGTTTCTGATTTATGTTCACAACTATCATTATAAGTTATTAATACAACTGAACATACATTGTAATGAAAACAAATGGTAGTAATGAGTTTTTCTTCCGTCTTGACTCCTGCTCCTTCCATGAAAACACTAGTGAGTGATTTAAGCAATGTGAATAGGTAAAGTTGGCATTCTTGAGTGACTATCAAGCTGAAATGCAGTTGTGGTTAATAAAAGGTATGTTTGATAGAGTAATGATGTCTCAATGAGAGAAGCAGTAAGAAAGCAAGTCATGAGTAAAAAACCAAATGAGTAGCAAGTGTAGCTGGAGCCATAGCTGATATGAGAAATTTTAATCAAAACCCAGTTAATTTGCAAGGCATGTGGAAATGTGGGGAAATTTAGAATTTCAAAAGTAATTACATCAAGTGTTAGTTATTTTGAGAATAGTTATGTGGAGAAAAGGTTGAAAAATGAACTTACTTGCTAAGTTAAATGGACTGGTAGAACAATGGTCAGATAATATTTTGTAGTCCTATTAATGTGCAGCTGCCATACAGAACAAAAAGTGGCAAAGACTTGGAAGTCAATTCCAAGAATCTATATTTTTAGGCAGCTGTGACATAGGAAGGAGTTACAACAGGTTGACCATCTACACCAGCATTGAAGGCATCTTACTAAGGAACATTCTGGGTTTGAGTCAGAAAGAGGGAAAAAGGCAGCATGTCCAGCCCAGAAATTCCTCTGTTTTCCCTCACCAAAGTGAACCACCCACAATGGATGGATGTCTGCAGAGAAAACGACAACTTTTGGCTACCCTGTAGGACAAACAGCCAAAATTCTTTGCACTTTTCCTGCCAGAGGGGAAAGATTTATAAGGTTACTATGGTCACACTTACTGGAGCCAACTGAAGGTAAGAGTGCAACAATCTAGTGAGATCTTACAAGAGCTCATCATTATGATAGACAGGCTCGCAGATCTGACACATTTGCCACCAGACTTTATTTCTGGAGAGGCAGTCCACACTTTTATCAGCGGCATAAGAGACCACAAATGGAAACAGCAGCTTTAGCTAGCTATGCATTGATGCCCTCACAGCTGCCTAATGCATTGGAATGGCAACAATGATGCCCGGAAGAGCCAACTCAGTGCTGGTCAGAGCTGTGATGGCAATGAGTGATGGTGCCAAAGGTAACATTTTAACTAAGTGGGGGTGGAAGACCTATGCGCTGGAGGTGTGGAGAGCTCTAACACCACTAAATAAGGAGTTTTCAATCTTTACGAGGGTAATCCCAAAAGTAAGGTCTCCAAAGCGCTGGGATCGCAGGGAAACTGTTTATGTGGATGTTGGCCATACTGCTTGTTTCCTTCCTCCCTCCACTCTCTTCAGAAACCACCGCACATCCCTTAGCGCCCTCAGTCTTGGCTTGGCAGCCAGTTATAATGGAGCTCCCATTAGCCACTACCGCCAGGTGTGAAGTTCGTGCAGTTATTCGCTTTTTGAGTGCAAAAGGGGTTAAACCTGTCGAAATTCATCAACAGTTGATGGAAGTATATGGAGAGTCTTATATGGATGTCAAAAATGTCCGCAGGTGGTGTAAATAAGGAGTTTTCAATCTTTACGAGGGTAATCCCAAAAGTAAGGTCTCCAAAGCGCTGGGATCGCAGGGAAACTGTTTATGTGGATGTTGGCCATACTGCTTGTTTCCTTCCTCCCTCCACTCTCTTCAGAAACCACCGCACATCCCTTAGCGCCCTCAGTCTTGGCTTGGCAGCCAGTTATAATGGAGCTCCCATTAGCCACTACCGCCAGGTGTGAAGTTCGTGCAGTTATTCGCTTTTTGAGTGCAAAAGGGGTTAAACCTGTCGAAATTCATCAACAGTTGATGGAAGTATATGGAGAGTCTTATATGGATGTCAAAAATGTCCGCAGGTGGTGTAGAGAATTTGCAAATGGTCGCACGGAAATTCATGATGAGGAAAGAAGTGGGAGACCATCCATTTCTGATGAAACAATCGCAAAGGTTGAACAATCATGCTTCAAGATCGGCGGATCACTCTCAATGAGCACTGCATTTTTGTTCCTGAGATTTCTCGAAGCACTATTCATCGGACTTTGATTGAAGAGTTGAAATTTCGGAAGGTGTGCACAAGAAGGGTCCCAAGAATGCTGACAGAAGATCACAAAAGGCAACGTGCTGAAACTTCCTGCCAATTTCTTCAATGCTGTGCAGATGAAAAGAACAACCTTTTGGATTCAATAGTCACAGGTGATGAAACCTGGGCTTTCCACTTCACACCTGAGACCAAACAACAATCACGTGAATGGCGGCATTCCGGTTCACCGAAGCCGCAAAAATTCAAGAGAACACAGTCTGCCAGTAAAGTCATGGCAACTGTGTTTTGGGATCGAAAGGGGATATTGTTGGTCGACTTTATGGATCCTGGGACAACAATAAATGCCGACAGGTATTGTCAGACATTAAAAAAACTCAGACGGGCAATTCAGAACCGTAGAAGAGGAATGTTGAGCAAGGGCATAAGCCTTCTCCATGACAATGCTCGCCCCCACACCGCCCGTCAAACCATGAATCTTCTGCAACAGTTTGGATGGGAAACCATCACCCATCCACCCTATAGTTCGGACTTAACACCCAGTGACTACCACTTGTTTTCCAAGTTGAAAGAACACTTGGCTGGAAGGCGCTTTGGTGACGACGATGAAGTGAAAAATGAGGTCCATCACTTTTTCAAGAGCATGGCGGCAAGCTGGTATGACATGGGCATACAAAAACTGCCACAGCGTCTACAAAAATGCATCGAACCGAAATGGCATTTATGTAAAAAAATGGACAAATGTTAAAGCTTCAAAACTATGTACCATTTGTTGTCAATAAAAGTTTCTTTGTTTTTAAAAAAATTGGAGACCTTACTTTTGGGATTACCCTCATACAATTGCATATAACTAGTTTTAACAAAGAGTTGAAAAAAGAACAAATTGAAAATATTTAAAATTAATTATACATCAACAAGCCATCAATATGCAGCTGTTGCTGCTTTCAACCTGATTAGAAGTTTAAATAAATCAATACTTTTATGAATGCATTTATTTATTTCACTCTCATTAATTTCCATGAAAAACAATTTAAAACTAATTTTTTTTTTTTGAAGATTTAGAAGCTAGTAACAGTGATGTGTCATAATTTAAAATAAAGAGAGTTGAGGGTTGTTACACTACATCACTATAATATTCTTACTTGAACGCGTTTCGGGAGACGGTTTGTTCCCATCGTCAGCATGTCCTCATCTGATGTAGTGTAACAACCCTCTTTATTTTAAATTTAAAACTAATTTGAATTTGCAACGGACGATGTTTGTTTACGTAATATGTTTTTGTGTATTTGTAGCCCCACGTTGTGGAAGCCAATTTGTAACGATATTGCTTTACGTAATGTTGTTTACATCAGTGTTGAAGCCATCTTGTGACGTCATTCATTGGTTTGGTTTGTAGCTCCATCTGGCGTAGCAATTTGCATCAATTAGGGTTCGAAAGAATTTAAAGTTTTGTATATTGTCCTCCGGCTAGCTATCATCTTATCTTGGTAGAACATGTATCTCTATTGCAGGTTGTGAAGCGGAAAGGAATCTTTTATCCAGAAATTATACTTAATGAAGAAATTGGTTTTATAATTTTTATTGTCGAACACGTTCACTAACACTATTACATATTGATTTAGATACTCGCCAAACTGAAACTGTTTGTAATAACTTCTTACTTATCACTTTTAACTCACGTACTTCAACTTTGTGTATATTTAACTGTATAATATTTTAGATCTTTAATAATTTTTGCTGCGCGTAACTTGACGAACTGAAGGACTGACTGACGACGTGTAGTGTACACGAAATTTTGATGAACTAGGCGACCGACGTGTAATGTGTTGAGAATTTTGTTGAACTGGGGGCGATCTACCACGGACTCGACTTTATATACTCCCACTCCTCGACATGCCTAAAGATTATAAATGAACTGCTATTGGCTAATAAAACGCGCCAACATTAGCGTCTATTTTAATATCCAATGAAAACCACGAATACATATTGCTTTTTTAGGGAAACATTCTAGAAGGTTCTACCAAAAACGCGCGAACATTACGTAACTTCCTTGTTCCCAATAACGATAAACAGCTCACCCCATCGCTGCATTATTGCGTTATTATTGACAGTTTCAGTAAAGCCGTATATTATTATTTACCAATAATAATTACAATTAATAAACATCTGAAATCAATGTCACATAAAAATACATATTCATATTACAATCATTATTTACATTTAAGTAATTTGTTATACAAATTACCGTATCAAATTCAATTGCATAGGAACAATTCCTCTCGCACTTATCATCCATTTGTTTTTGTGATATTTTTCTCATCAAAATGCAATAAGCTATAGAAAATTAATAGTTAAATTCATGCTGATAACACCAGAAGTAAATCCATAACAAAGCTTTTGACACCAAAACAATTAATAGGTATACTTATGTTACTAGGGTGAATCTAGTAGATAAATTATGATATAACAACAAAACAAGGAAAACTTTTTCAGAAACAGAATAACATACACTAAACAATCCTATGTATTCTGTAAATAAATTTCTTTTTTACTAATATATACCTAAAGGGGAACGAAACAGCAATTTTTATTTAAAATCTCAGAGGTTATTCATCCAATTAAAATCATTTTTTCAACAATAGATAGCTCAAAGCACTGCATCTAATTAAAGATAGCCAAACTAAAACAGCACCAATAACTGAGGAAGGTCAAAACAGCCACTGAACATGAGCACTCAAAATTGATATCCAGCTGGCATGTAAAATTGCATGCTAATACTCAATTTTATACTTAAGCAATAATACATTTCCATAAAGCAATAGCCTATATTAAAGGAAAACAAATAATGCCAATCTTCATTTCTCTCCTTTATTTCCAAAATAGCTCTGTTTATATATGCCGCAGGCTTTTGTTGAAACCTGTCATTCTACATAGATCCTAGGTGGATTATGAAAAGCTGGCATATGCTGAAATAATGTGAAAGTACATGTTCTGTTGTGATTCTTCATGAAATGACGGAGCTTGTTAGATATATAACATAACTCTTAACTCTAACCGTAACACAAATCCAAACCAAAGCCTAAACTTAACCTTTTGCTATTTTCTGGCTTTTAGAGGCTCATCAAATGGTATATCCATGTGAAGTTGCTAGTTTCTCATCAGATGCCTCCCCAGGTAGTTGATAGGGGAATGCTAACCATATATGGCAGGTACGGGGAAATAAAATACTCAGAGCGAACCAAAACTAGCATCTACTGCCTTGTAGAGAGATATAGGATTATCAAAGGATTAAAAATCACCTGGTGCTCCAGGTTGGGGGTTGATGCAACAGGCGAACTACCCATTCATTGGGAAAAAAATGAAATATGAAAAGACTCCAGGGAATGTAGTTCCAGATGGAGAAGACATAGTGAATGACAATGGTAATAGATTGACATATGTGAACAGAATTCCTTAAGAATATTAAATGGATATTATCAGCATAGGAATATTCAGAAATTTACAAGATACTAGGATCAAAAAATCAGTTATTGATTACGTTATAGTAAAACAACAAATTAAATTAAAGGTTCAAGATGTGAGAGCATATAGAGGGGTAGCATTTGGTGACCATTTCTTAATCAACTCTAAAATCTTATTTTCTTTTTGTAAGAGAACAAATTGTATATGTTTTAAGCCCCACGTTGGTGCAGCAATTTGCGATGAGATTCTTACAAATGTTTGTTTACATCACGTGTGTTGAAGCCATCTTGTGACGTCACTCCTTGTTGGTTTGTAGCTCCATCTGGCGTAGCAATTTGCATCACTTAGGGTTCGAAAGAATTTAAGTTTCGTATATTGTCCTCCGGCTAGCTATCATCTTATCTTGGTAGAACAAGTATCTCTTTGCAAGGTCGTAAAACGGAAATGAATCTTTTATCCAGAAATGATACTGATGAAGAAATTGGTTTTATAACTTTTATTGTCGAACACGTTCACTAACACTTTTTACATATTGATATAGATACTCGCCAAACTGAAACTGTTTGCAATAACTTCTTACTTATCACTTTTAACTCGAGTACTTCAACTTTGTGTATTTTTTAACTGTATAATACTTTATAATAATTCTCGTAATTCTGCTGCGCGTAACTTGACGAAATGAAGGACTGACTGACGATGAACTGAGAGACCGACGTGTAGAGTATTGAGAATTCTGTTGAACTGCTTGGCGATCTATCTCGGACCTGGTTTATATACTCCCACTCCTCGACATGCCTAAAGATTAAAAATGAACTGCTATTGGCTAATAAAACGCGCCAACATTAGCGTCTATTTTAATATCCAATGAAAACCACGAATACATATGCTTTAGGAAATGTTCTAGAAGCTTCTACCGAAAAGGCGCGAAACATTATGTAACTTCCTTGTTCCCGGTAATGATAAACAACTCACCCCATCGCTGCATTATTGCGTTATTATTAACAGTTTCAGTAAAGCTGTATATTATTATTTACCAATAATAATTACTATTAATAAACCTCTGAAATCAATGTCACATAAAAATACATATTCATATTACAATCATTATTTACATTTAAGTAATTTGTGATACAAATTACCGTATCATTTTATAACAGTGAATGGAGGAGAAATTCAAATTGAGCGTGATAAACAGAAAAAACAGAAAGCACTCATAAATATAATTTGACAAGTTCAGAAGACGAAAGCACCTGTATAAGAAAACACTGAATGAGAAACTAACAAAAACAACATTTGATTCTATGCAAATTCAATACCAGTACATTTAGATAAAATACATGAAGCTGCAAAAGAAGCCATTGGTGAAAAATGTGACAGTCAAAAAGAGAATAGGTATTATTACTGGAATGAGGAAATAGGAAAGGAAGTACAATTAAAGCAAGAGCTTTATCTAAAATGGCTAAACACAAAGGACATAGAACATAAAGTAAAACTTAGAAAAATCAACAAGTAAAGATTAGGAACAAAATATCAGAAGCAAAAAACAACAGTTATGAAAAAAGATGTCAAAAGATAGATGCGTTCATTGGAGGAAAAATGAGTACTGAAGATTGGAGGACTTTAAAACATATAAGAAGAAACGATAAAGAAGTGTTTTGTAAATATATTAATTTTCAATCAGGGGAAAAGTATTTTAAGGATTTATTGATAGAAAACAAAGAGCAATATATGGATACAATGTAGGAAGAAGTTCATAAAAAAACTGAATGAGTATATGCACTTAGAATTAAAATTGCAAAGGAAGCAATAAAATTGTTAAAATGTGGAAAAGCACCAGGGATTGGAGGTATCCCTTCTGAATTGCTAAAGCATGAAACAGATAAACTATACAAATAACAGAGATTTATTTTAAAAATACCTGAACGGTGATGATATGCCAGAGGATTGGAAAATAGGATATATTTCCATAATACATAAAAAAGGTAAAAAAGATGAGTGTAAAAACTATAGAGGCACTGCAATAAATAGTGCATTAAATAGAGTATAGGTAAAATAATAAAGCATTTCCTTGAGCTACAATACAAAGATTTGGAAGCAGAAAAAATTTTCAGGCTTTAGAGCAGGTAGACCAACTATTGATAATATATTTTGTTTACAACAGATAATAGAGAAGATAACAGCTAGAACACAACCCCTCCATTTGGTGTTCATTTGTATAGAAAACACAATTATGATTAGCTTTAAAACTGACAGAAATTAGACCTATTTTGATAAGAGCAACTCAAAATTTATACAAAAATGCATGTGTAAAAGTAAAACAAAATGGGAAAATATTTGTCAAGCGGATTTCATGTTAATAAAGTATTACAACAGGGATGCTGAGTATTTCCTACATTATATAAAATTTACACAGAAAAAGTTATAGAAGGTTGGAAAAATAAGTGTAAAAATATGGGAATTCCAATAGATTATACTCAACAATATACTCCCTGCAATTTGTGGATGGTCAGTTAATTCTGGCCCAAGAATATGAAGACATAGAATATCTTACAAGGAAATTTATTCAAGAATACAACAAATGGGGCCTAAAAGTAAATATGCATAAATCCAAATATATGGCCATTGGAGATGTTCATCAAGATTTGGTACTGGAAGATGAAATGGGGATAATTAAACACACAGGGGAGTATAAATATCTGGGAGTAAAGATTACACAAGAAATGGAAATAAGATTAAAGATAAACTCAGCAAAGTATGCTATATCTACTTTGAATGGTATACTATGGGATAAACAGGTCTCAAAAGAAACTAAAACTACAATTTTTCAAACAATAATTAGCAGTATCTATTTAACTATCAGTTAAAAAGAAAATTATTGGCAACAGAAATGGATTATTGGAGGAGATCTACTAGGATATCTAAAAGACAAAAAAATTAGAAATGAGATTATAAAAGAAAATATGAATGTTCAAAATTCAATTTTAGATTTTATCCAACAGGAACATTTGGAATGGTATGGGCATGCTAAAAGAATGGAAGATTATCCAAAGGAATAATGGAGTGGATGCCACCAGGAAGGAGGAGAAATGGAGAACCACATAGCATATGAATTCGGCGAACAATGTATTGGGAAATTGAGGAAGATTTATTACGACAGGCAAGAATGGAGAAAAGTAATAAGAAGATGTTAAAAACTGTAGTCTTGGTTGCTGGAAAAATGTTTGTACATTGTAAAACCTGTAAACAAGATGTCATTCTGAATAAACAACATCTCGCCAAATGCAAAGGCCTTAAAAGTGATAACTGAGATACCTTATATTGGGAAGCCAGAGGGAAAATGATGCAGATCAATTAATCCCCAGGGCCATTGGTGAACAACAACAACAACATTATAAAACCAGAAATATATAAAAATACAATGGTATATAGAATGAAGTTATAGCATATACCGGCTTTTCATGATCTGTAGGATCTTCGCAAAATGACAGATTTCCGCAAAAGCGTATGATATATACAGACTAAAACAATTAAATGAACAACAGCCAAAGAGGGAGTTTGATTCGGAAAACATCGGAAGCATTCGCTGATGATGCTGCATTCACAATGCACGATTTAATACCACCTTGTGTTCATTTCAAAGCTATGCGATAAGTAGGAAGATGCCTTTCATTTGGCTTGTATTCATGGTAGCTGGGCAGTGAAACGCACGTGTCTCATAATTGGAACAACCTGGGTTTGAATCCTTGGTGAATATGTTTTTTTTTTATTATTTCAATTTTAATTTTATAAATATATGGCAATGCTGTTTTTTTTTCCATGCATAAGATATCATTAATTTTAAGACATTCATGCATAAAAATACAAACAAATTACTCTTCTCATTTTCAAAATAAATGCCATATTAGTAAGAATTCTAAAGTGAAAAACTAGACCAGATATTTAATTGATTTAATATTGGATGTGCAAAATTGCTGTCTCATTCTTCAACTATGAATGGCACTGGCATGATCATGCATGTGCACCTCATACCCTTGGAGCTCTACATGATATATTAGCAATCATACTGACTTTTGCTATGACTGAGCGCACACATAAAGACAAAGCTACAAGGAGATATCTCCTTATGTTAGTAAATGTTGCTGGATACTCTGTGTCTCAGGCTGCAAGAGCAGCTAAAGTCCCTATATCTACAGCTACGATGTGGGTGAGGTTATCCAGGGAAGAGGTTGTTCGTCATCAACCTGGCTCAGATTGAAAACATTTGCCTACTCCTCAGCAGGACACTGTACTTCTAAAAGAGGCAGACAGCAAACCCTTCCAGCATGTGTCTACAATAAGAAGTAAGTCTAATTTCCCTGGATTGAACCACACAGCCTTGCATCGTTTGACTACAGTAGGGCTCTCTGCTTGATTGGCAGCTAAGAAGCAGTGTCTTACAGATTATCAAAGATTATTTCGCCTCATATTTGCAGAAGAAAATACCAACCATTACTGGAATAGGATTATATTCACAGATAGTACATATTTCATCTACAAATGGTGGAAAAACTTTCTACCATCTGGAAAACGTTACAATGCAAAATACATGGCACAAATGGATAACCAAGGTTGTGTATGTATTGTGTTGGGATTAGATGTCACGAGATGGTCTATATGTGCTGTGGCAGCTTGATGGCACATTAAATAGCCACCAGTATAAAGACATCTTTGAAAACATCATGGTTCCTTCTGTAAGGACTATATATCCCAAACATATGAATGAATTCCAGCAGGATAATAACCCTGTCCACAGACGTTTCAAACTGTTCCTGCATAGGTAAGATATCATAGTAATTGATTGGCCCCTTGCTTACCAGATTTGAATCCTATTGAAAATGTGTGGGTAGAGGTAAAGAAAGTTTTGGAATTAAATTGGCCTGCAAGATGAGGCAGTATTTTTAACACTTAAATGATTTCAGTCTAATTATATAATATAAAAAAATAACAGCCCGCCTTAAAGCAATATGTGTATAATATAATATATAAAATGTATGTAACAGTCATTGTATTATGTTTACATTATTGTTTACATGTATAATAAAGTTATGAGAATGTGTTATGTAATTTAACAATGTAGGAGCTGTGAGAATAGAAGCCGAAAGTTGCTAACAATGAGGTAACAATTAGGTAACCTTGAGGCAATAATGAATTGGAAAGTTTAATAATGCTACTAGTAATTCTTGGAACAAAAATGTAATATTTAAAACAGTTTATAAATAGCCAATCAAAAACTACAAAAAGCTTAAGTTAAATAAAAGTATTCTATTGGAGTAGGATTAGCCAATCAGAGACTTGAAATAGAGAAATTTACAAATTTAAGCGTAAGCACCAGTCGCTAGTAGACAGCGTTTCCAACCGGACGCTAGACGCATTCCCAAGCTCAATACGTATTCAGTGTGAGACATATAAAATTCATTATGGCGAGAATATTATAAAGTTTACGTGTTAAAAAGTGCAAGTAATTAATAAATAATCTCACAGCTCTCTATATCAGTGAAATGTTATTTAATCGTGTGAAGGATTAATAAAAGGAGTGAAGTAAAAATTAAAATTTGTGTAAGCCTACATTCTTCAGCTGAAACACCCCCTGCTAAGAGATACATGTTTCTGCAAATTAATACTGACACAGCCGAGGCAAACATAAATATATAATATTTAAAGAAACATCAAAATACAAAGTTGATTTCTAAAAGTTGGGGCAAAGGCCACCAGAAACTTTGTGCCATACATGGGGCAGTTACTTTATCAAGTTTGGTTCCCCAACAGTGGAACTACAATACAACAACCTACTTCAAATTGGCTACCAATGTGGGGCAATAACTTTTTCAAAGACAACATAAGACAAAAGAGGTTTTGTGGAATCAAATACAAGATACTTGGGAGGAAGTTTCCTCTTATGAAAATTTGACTAGTCATCTGATATCATCCATGCCCCATAGAATGAAGGCAGTAATAGAAGCAGAGGTTTTACACACCTGATATTAAGTAATTTCTATTTTTATTTGTTTTTCATTTAGGAATATAATATTTACTTATTTCAAATTTAGTTTGAAAATGAAAAGGAAAGTGTTTCAAGTTTATGTGTAGCCATAAATGGCTTGGAATCAAAGTCTTAGCAATTGGGAATTATATTACAATATGCATTGCACAAAGTATGCTCAATACACGAACCTCAGTAGGCCTCATTACAATATACCTGCTTATAACTGCTCGGCTGTCAGCACATATTCAGTGGCTGGGATTCAATATGAAATGAACTGGCCGGAGAAACGATTTGTACTTCGACAAATAATGTGCACTTTGAGAGAGCTCTCTCTCTCTCTCTCTCTCTCTGTCTCTCTCTCTCTCTCTCTGTCTCTCTCTCAGGGCATACTTAGCAGTTGAACATGAGCTATAATCTTATTTCTATATTAAAATATTTTATGGACACAGCTTGTGTATACTAATTCTGAGCTCTAATAATTGAAGATTGGCCAACTTAAGGAGATCTTTAACAGAGGAACAAAATGAACACAGGCTTTAGGTTATGTTAAGTTTTTTTTTTTTTATGATTTTAGGATATAATGTGGATTGAGTTACTATAGATTGCTAATAAAAGTTGCAGGGAGTCAATAAGTTAAATAACTGAACATTAAATTTGGTATACTATATGTATGTTCACTGTGCAAAAGTGATGTAACATGCAAAATGTCAAATTGCACCGTAACTTTATGTGGGAATTAAAATAAAAAACAAAGGAACGAGTGTGGTGCAATATAGGTTCCCAACACTCTGAAATTTACTAGCAAATGAATTTTGCATACAAATTATTTGTTCTGATTTAAAAAAATTATGCATGCATCTAACCCCACATGCATGTGAGTGAACTACAAAAAAGGAGAAAATGATGCTGCAATTTAGGCAACTCATTGATTCAAGATACTTTATACTAAATATTAATTTAATCAAAGCATGTGTAATATTTGCAAACTGGAATTCTGATAGAAATTAGGTTTTATAAACCTGCCAGTTCCTTATCTATTTATGATTACATATGAAGTACCTAATTAATTATATTATGTGATGTCCAAATTTTAATCATTTATTTTTAAAAGCACATGTAATGGTTGCTAACTTGGATGACAAATGTCAAATTTTATACAATTGTATTTCTGTATACATTTGTTTTATATTTTTCATATGAGAAGTTTCAAAATAATGTGTTACTTAAAGAAAAAAGTTATTCTTTCACATATTGCTCTTATATATAAGTAATTAAATGGATTATGTGTATAGCAACAAATGCAACAATATGCAAACAATTAAAAGGATGCCCTATTCATTTTACTTTTGTGAAATATAATAAACATCACAACTTTGCAGATGAAGTTAAAATAACCCAGCACTATATGTCCACAATGAATGAAATGCTTTTTTGATATCAGCCATTACACAGACAGCATCTGCGCAAAAATTGATCTTTTGACCAATAATACAAATTGCCCTACATAAGTATAAAGCAGGAATAATATTAACAGTAAAGTATGAAACATGTTAAGGGTCTTTCTTGTTGGATAGTGTGTGTTGTAGAGTGCTACACATAGTACATATTGTTATTTATTATCCAGTTGTTGTAAAATCTCTAAAAGAGAAGCAAAATTACAATTGACCTGAAGCACTTTGGAAGCAAATAATCAATTCTAGCCCTGTATTTATCAAATACTATAATGAATTTAGTTGCCTTATGAAACCAATTCTATGTAATAGGTACTGATACAATGCAAACAAATATCCATGCTGGTTAAAGCTAGTAATAAATAATTAGAAATATTAAGTATTTATAAACTGATTTATATGCTGATAATATTAATAATGTTACAATGTTTTCATTTATTTCCCTATTTATCAGATCAGACCTTTGATTTTTCTTCTGTGCAAGCTGCCTGTGCCCCCAACCTTACCAGGCATGCACATTATTTGTATACATGCATATTTATATACTTGTCATCAGGCCAAGAAAAAAGCAGCATCTTTAATCTTTTCTGTTCCCCTTCACATGGTAAGCTGTGCTGAGGTAAAAAATAGTTCCCTGTAGAACTTTATTACATGCCAAAAGAGAAGTATATAAGCTTGCTGCTACACAAGAATCAACTATTGTAGTTATTTTGTACTACAGTACATTAAGTCATTTTAATGAAACTATTCCAAATTTAATTTGGAAATATCGCATTGATGCCAATGTTAACCACTTACAAAACTATCTCGAAAGATGCAAGTAATGGAATCATATAAGTACATAACGTCCCTAACAGTAATCTATGATAGAAAGGGTAATATGAATAAGTAAAATAAATTATATTTATACATTATAACTCATATCTGTATGCTATGGTCAGTTGTACGAAAGCATTTGTAATCTCATAGGTTGGCGAACCTGCTGAAAGATCAAAATGGCAACAACCATGTGTAGTGCAATGAATTATCCCACTCAATATTTTAAGCAAAGAAGAGTGGTACGAAATTAAATGTTAAGTTAAACATATTGTTTTGAATGTGTAACAGCAGGCTATGAAAAGAAAATAAGATCTGGGTTCATTTCAAGAAGCGCGCAAAGCAGCAGTTCTATTAGAGAGCGATGATACTGAGTAGTGGCATAAATCTTACACAGTATTCATCAGTTCAGAAACAAGGGTCATCTGGTATATTTTCTACATGAAAATTGGGCAAATGCAGGGCATAGCATAACGAAAGTCTGGCAAGATTCAACAATAAAAGTAAACATCGAGCATTTATTGATGGACTTACAACGGACTGAAGGTACCTATAACCGTGAGTAATTGCATTGTTTTACCACTTGTACTGTATTGATTGTTTAGATTGTGCATGCATTTCACACTTCACAAGTTGTGTTTTAACCTGAATAGCTTAACCTAAAACAAACACATTTAATAAAAAAAAGAAAGCTATGCACAAGGAATAAATATGGTTTCAATATGGTTTATTAGGCTTTAGGGGCAAAATACAATTAGGTATACTGCATTAACTTAGAAATGGTTTGTTATTTATGAGTTAATTTTCTTTCCTTGTTTGCTGTTATCTGAAAACGTTAGTATTGTGTGAAAATAAAGCAATTTCGAAAACCTTTTATATGAAAATAAGATCTTATATAATTTTGTTTCTTTGTGGCCATGCTTCCAGACTCAGTCAAGAGCCAGCTGATGCAAGTAGTGCTTGTGAGGGAGAGGTGGTGGCAAGTTGTGGAGTAATATATTTACTTTTTTCTTGACCTGACAATGAGTAAACTTTTTTCATAAAGTAATGCAACTGCTGGTTCCTAATCTTACTTTTTTTAAGTGTTTAACCAGAAACATTGGGCAGCTTTCACTTTGAATAAAAGATTCATTAAATTGGATTTTATTCCTCAGTAGGGTACTTTGATTTAAAAGAAAAACTGACCATTCAGTTTTTAATGCTGTAGCCTAGACCACATGTAACATTAATTGTGAGAAGACTGCTAAGGCAATTCTGAAAAATATCTCCCCATAAAGCTATTGGTTCACTAAGCTATTGGCACTATGATTTGTGCAAGGGGGAAAATAGTGTTAACAGCTCTTCTGAAGAGCAAGAAAAGCATCTACCCATCTTTGCTTTGTTTGAATTACAATATGCCTGTAAGGAAAAGCAGCTTTCTGTTGCTGCTAGTGAACTGCCTTATAACACACTTAACATGCTAATGTAAGTTGTACATTGTTTTTTTCTTATTATCATTCTTCGTTCTTCCATGATGCACAATCATCAATAGCAGCTACTCATTCATCCAGCGGGATAAATGTAACTGATCTTTTGCTTTTAGGTGGCAAACAGAAAGGTTATCTTCCATGTTTGTTCTTTTTATAATCTCACTTACAGCCCAGAACTAAATAATATGCTAGCAATTTTATATCACATTCACTTTCTTAGCTTTATAGTGTTCAAATGGTCTCTATAAATTATGATACAAAAGAGATTTTCCTATAATGTGCTAATTATAACCTACTTATAGCTCAGTAAGACATTTTTATATCACATTCATTTAATTAATTTTCTAAAGTACTTAAAGGCGGACTAAATTAATTTTTTAAAGGTATCTAACAATAAGATATAAACAATCCTGAGCACATTGTTGAAAACTGCATTGTTTTATGACCTCTTGTTTAGGGAGGTCCGAAGCTACAGGGTAGCTTTATAAGGTTAATTGATGATTTTAATATTGCATTGTAATAAGTGAATATATAAAATAGAAAGTAAATGAATAGGAGCTCTAGACTTCCTATTCGAAGCACTTTTATGTTTAATGCTCACCTCGCGGTGACGTCATGAGGCTAGAATCACGCCACACTACTGAATGTCTTTTGCATTAGTTAACCTTGTGTTGCATTTAATTCCTGTTGTTATGCTGTGAATGTAGGACAGTTTTTCTTTCGTAGTATTCTGTGAGGTGTTAGATCAAGAATACCTGCATGTGCAGTGCTTGGTTATGCAAATAATTCCAGTGTAAACAGAAATATTGATAATTACTCATTCCCTGATAAGAGATAAGAATCGACATGTATACAACTGTTGCTGCTCTGAAACACAAAAGCTTTATGCCAACCAAAAATGCTAGGGTATGCGGAATTCATTTCAAAGAAAGTGATTTTAATGAGCCAGATATTATTAAAATAAGAATAATGAAGAACAAGAAATTCAAAAGCTCTAGACTGAAAGATAATGTGGTGCCTTCAAAAGTTTTAGCAGGACGAGAAGAAAACCCTCCCAAAAACGAAACTCAAATCTTAAAAGAAAGCAATTGCTACATCTAGTCGATAATTCAGTAAGCAATTCTCAGCAAGAAAGTGAAGTTACACTAGTTTCTGAGTCGGAGTTGAAGATGATGCTGAAACACAGCGGGAGTTGGGAACTGAAATCGTAGTGCTATAAACAGCCTTAATGTAAACCAAAGTTTGACTGATGAGGAAGATGAATCTTCAGCTACAAATGAATGAACCAAATGAATATTTGAGGGAATCCAGTGAAAATGGAGATGATGATGTAGGTATGTCCAGAAAATATTCTTTTGTTTTTATATGTGTAAATGCTTTTCTTGTGCTATTCGGTATTTGTCACATATGTGGTGCACCTGTCACTGAAAGAAAATCTAATACACGAGGGGCATCAATGCAAAATATAACTCATTGTGTGGATGGGCATACTCATGAGTGGTGTTCTGGAGGCAAAAGTGGAAGTCTGAAGAGTAATGTGTGCATAGTTTTAGGCACGTATCTTTGCGGAATGACATTTAACTGTTTTTTTTGCATTCTCAAAAGCAATAAAACTATAACTTTTTCTGAATCATATTTTTATAGACTTGTTAAAAAATTTGTTTTCCCTTCTGTACACAAAGGCTGGTTAAAGGAAAAACAAAGTAATTTTGCAATTGCCATGAATGATCAAATTTATGTTTATGTGGGGACTCCCCAGGATTTTCTGCTAAATGCATGATATATTCTATAATGAATTTCATAAAATATAAAATATTAGACTTCATAATTATACAGAGAGGAACTATAAATAGTGATATTGAGAAAGCTGCTTGTGAAAGTTTACTGACTTCTGTGAATGAAAACCTGTCCAAAAATATAATTGTTTCTGACAGACAAGCCACACGGATGTTAGAGCTTTGATAAAAAAGAAATTTCCCCATATACACCATTAATTTGATGTATGGCATCTTGCTAAATCAATTATCAGAATATTCAAAGCACTGCACGACTACAACCATTTCTATTGAAACTTAACATTATGACTGATCAGCTGCTCTGGCAGCAGATACTTGCTTAAGAATGTTGGCTAGCTGCATGACGTCACCACAGTGTGCTGCCAGTGTGGAAAATATCCTGCAGATCCTGAACAGTAAGTCATACAATGTTCCGGTTTACACCATTAATATGCACATCCCAAGATCTTTATAAAATAGACATTGGAATTTTCAGTTCAGTCCTCCTTCAAGGTATGTTAAGTATATAACCTTAAATACCCTCAATCTAAATAGCTCAATTTCACATAATAAATAAACCTGGAGAATTACTTTTGATATGAGGTGCAAACACATTTGTAACATTAAAACTATAGCCTACTTGCAACATGGATGCTCCAGGCTGCTGACAACATAGATATCTTAGATATTAACATGCGACCGTGAAGAAGCTACCACACTGCAAATTCTTTTTGTTATAGTAAATATATAAACAGTTGAATACAAAATTGTAGATAAAATCCATTTACCGAAATACTGAAAATTAAGTATCACCTATTGAAAGCAAAAGGGTACTTAAATAAAGCCCTCTTTGGCAGAAATTAATATAGCAACATTTTCTTAAATTTTTAGATCTTTGAATATATATGATATGATTTAAATATCCTATTTTACTAGTCTAAAGAATAGTTTGAGAAACACCGCATTAATTTGTTAATATAACTGTATCCTTATTTTATTTTGTGATAGCTAAAGGACATTATACAAGAGATGTTCTAAAATGTCCTTGGCATAACCAAGAAAACATAAGATTTATGAATTCTCTTTTTGTGGGGTGGAGGGGGGATTCAACATAGTCACATTGTAAATCAATGCATTATTTCAACAACTTTCCATATTTTTAATTCCCTAAGTAAAATAAGATTTGTCTAAATACCAAAATAAGCATTTGTCTTAATTGCAACCTCATCATTTGATGTAATGTCATTTCTTTGGATTTGGAGGAAAAAATGACAATGGGAGCCAAATTTGGCAAATATAGCGAATGTGGAAGCACTTGGAAGCAAAGGTTATGCAATTTTGCAACATCAATCCCAGCTGTGTTTAAAGGCACAGTATCATGACAAAAGAGAATTTTTGTTTTTGCAAGGCGTGGACATCTAGCCTGAACAGCATCCTTCAACTGATCCAGTAGTGAAGCACATTACTCCCTCTTGATGGTTCTGCTCTTCTGAGGTCATTCATAAGCACCATACCACGAGAACCTAGGAAGCTGTAGCTATGTCTTTTCCTTCAAATGGAACCATTTCTGCTTTCTAGTGTACTTTCACCAGTTGCCACCCACTATTTGCACTACTCCATCCCTGACATACAGTGATAAATCCATGTTTATATGGCATCAGAGAAATTCACTGTAATTGAATTTAAACAACTCTAAACACTCACGACAGATGTTCATTTGGGTGCATTTCTAGTCCATTGATAACCAGAACTTCATACCCAAAACTTCATGTAAACCGTGGTGGAAACAGTCTTTGCAATGTCAGCCAACTTGCACACCTTCAATCGACGATCACTGAGTATGCATTGTGAATGTTTATCACAATTTTGTTGGTTATAGCAGTTTTGGGATGCACCAAGTGCTTGTCTTGAATGGACCAAGTTTAAATTCAGCAGCACACTTTTTAACCATAGAGAACAAAGGGTAAGTATCCTTTAAGTTGAATCTAACGCCTTTGTGTGTCTCTTGGGGTTAAACCCTTCAAAACCAAGTACTTTACCACTGCTCGTATTCCAGTTTTATCCATTGTAGAGAATGTTAACATTGGTTTGTTTACATGATTGTCATAAACAAGTGACTACCTTAAGCATCTGAAACTTTACAGCATGCCATCTAAAGGATGATACTTAACAACTATCATAATAAGTTGGCCATCTTTGCTCATCTGAATCAGGCTGAGAACATTTAGAATGTCCCTTGTTTTCAGCAATTAAGAAGTGTTATCACAAAAATTTGTCCATTTTGCTTTCTTTCTAATATAATCATTCTTTAAATCTAAACACTTCAGTATGTTATACAAAGAAAATAAAATTTTTCTGTTATCTAAAATTATTCAACTATTATTGCTAGACTTCAATCATTGACCACACCTATTTTCACTTTTGTTATTTTCCTTGGAATAATTTGTACCTTAAGAGGAAAATTTCAATATTGCTTCTAGTTATTTAAAACAATAAAACTAAAACTAAATTTACAACATGTGCAAAATGTCTCAAGATGTAGCTTTGTGCTGAAAATGATACAGGAGAGCAGCAACCATTAAAAATATTTTCTACTTAGTTTTGAACCTAACTCCCATAAATTTTCAAGAGAGCTTTATAACCTCAAGAAACATTTCAGTGAAATTAGGTATAATATTCCAAAAATAGAACTGTACAACAATAAGCAACAGAGGTGATAGAAAAGCATCCCTTATGATGGACATATATTCTACAATAAGCTACCAAATTATACAAAAATCTGAAGTGGTAATATATTTCAAAGGAAATTAAAAGCATTCTTAATACAGAAGTGCCTTTATAGAATTGAAGAATTGTGTTTTTGTCTAATGCTTGATGTTTGGCAATGAAGCCATTAGCACTCGTGCACTCCAGCATTTTTCTATGATGGATCCAGCAGGTTTTTGCATGTTTGAAGATGTTGTTCAGTCATTTCTTCTTCACTGTTGCATTGAGAGCAATTTGTATTTAAGTATTTTGCTAAATAGCCATGTTCTGTGATAAGCCTAAGTTTTGCTACTGCAATATTACATGGCATTTAAGGAATGATTTTCGATTTGTTTATGATAATACTCCATTTTTTATCTTCAGCTTTGCTATGTAGTTCTTGCATGTTTTTATATTTATTTTTTATTCTTTTTACAGGCATAAAAGGTAAAATAGAAGAATTGTAAATATTGTATATATATAAGATTGACAACACATGACACTTGTAAAAGTCTATATGCAAGTAAATATTATTTCTCATCATCACCATATTCATCCTACATAAAGAATTCATGTCAGCCAACCCCTCCTAGAAGCTGCATGACCTTGAAGCTGGTGGAGGGGCTTGTGTACATTAAAGACCTTGTAAACTAGGCTGGCGGTACTAGTCACCAGTAGGGTCACCCATGCCAGACAGGCTTCAATAGATGTTGGATGAAGAAGCAGCTTAACAACCTAAATCCAATCCCAGAGGGTATCTCAGTAAGACAACCCTCATGGTTCTCCCAGTAGGAGCCCACACTTATTGGGGCAATCATCCACCTAAAGCCAAGGTGGGAAGCATCATGCCGAGGGCTGTATGGCACCAAAGTGGAAAAATAAATGGTGTCGCCAATGATCTCTTCAGGGAACCAGGTGCAACCCTGTTGTAATTAGTCTTACTTTTGTGCAGGGGTCTCCGCAGATGATGACCTTTAAATCCCCCTCACTCATAGGACCAAAAAGGAAAGGATACACCACAACTTGAAAAAATCGGGGGACTTCCTAGTGAAGAAACCCCAGAAACAACTCCAGTAATGGAGGTTGAGGAAGGTCCAGCTGATCAAGTCTCAACTTCATTCACTGATGTTCCCCAAAAGAAAATAATACAAACCCTAAAGATGATTTAGATCTCAGATGCGCAGCCTCAATGGTAAACAGGATGCAAAAAAGCTTTCTAGAGCTCAAAGAAGGAAACTGGCCATAGAAAGAACCAGGACAGCTTGGGAAACTATAAGACCTAGGAAACCAAGAAAATCAAGATGAGTGCAAAGCAATCTGAGGAGGTGAAACAGAGGAATACAGTGAAACCCTCACAATCACAAGACTCAAGTAAGGTTGTACCAGAAAGGATAGGCACTAGAAGTAACAGTCTCAAACCAGCACTTCATCTCCAGCTGGGCATCAAAAGCCTGCTCAAAAAAGATCAAAGAGTGGAGAACAGACTGCAGTCAAACCCAGTGCTTCTGGGGTGACTTACAATCAAGCTTTGACCACCCTAAAAATGGCAATTGTTCTGGACAAGTATCCAGAGGAAAAACTGACTGAGGATCAGTCAGTAAGAATTCAGTCAGCTATTCTGGAGGAAGTCTGGAGGTGTGAACCAGGGACAGGCCCCCATTTTAAGAATGGCTATGCTGAAAAGGGCATATTGTATGTCTGTTGTGCTAATGAAACAGCCAAGAAATGGTTGATGTAGAAGGTGCCATGCATCAAACCCTGGGAAGGGTCTATCCTGTGGGTTGGAACCACTAGGGATATAACTTGAAACACCAGGGTAGTTGCATGGTTCTCAGTTAAATTCAAAGAGAAGGATCCAAGGGACTTACTTAAAAGTCTGGAAACCCAGAATTCTGGGCTTAAGACAGACAATTGGTCAGTCATCAACAAGAAAGAAGAACCCAATGGAATGACAGTGGTACTTTCCATTGATGAACCCTCTCTGAAGGTACTGACAAAAATGGATTTTAAACTCTATCTGGGATTCAACCAGCTAACCTTCAGAGTAATAGGGCTGAAAGCAAAACCTGAAGATGTTGAAGGTAATACAGATAAATCTTCAATACAGTAGGGGAGGTTTGGCTTCTTTACAAAAACTCCTGGTGACAGGAGACATTGCAGTAGCCCTGATACAGGAACTTTGGCTTGCCAAGGGCAGGGTATCAGGGCTAACTAACCTCAGAGGTAAGTTAATATATAATACTCACTCTGGAAATCTAAGGACTTGTATATTTATTAGACAAGATTTAAAATTTCTTACCCTATGAGAATTCTGTAACGGTAAGATTGACTTATCACACAGTGGGAGCAATGAAGGAAATTGTGTTAGCCTCGGCTTACCTGTCGTATAACATACTAAATCTGCCACCCTCTGAAGAAACTGGAAACCTTATGTTTCTTGGATTCCAGTATAACACCGATGGTTTGACATAAACTGAACTGAAACATCACCATCAGATTTCATGAGGCCCATTGCAAAGAGTCATTCCATCTTTGTTGAAGTACTGAGAGAAATTAGTTGCACTGTAGCATGATAAATAGCTATTCTGTCCATTTAGACAAGTGTGTGATCTAAAACCATTATCACCTTAAAGACCAAAACAGTGTATATACTCCTGAACCTTCCTTCAGACACAAAACTTGTATGGAACAGCTGCACAAAGTTGAACTTAATATTCTATGCTAGATGAAAAATAAAATCCATCTTGAATATTTTACTCATGGTTGTTCTAGAATTAATGATTCAAAATAAACACTTCACTACTATGAACCTAATGAACTGTTACCTAGTTCAAAATTTGACAATAATTGAGGATTATTCTTAAATCCATATAAGGCAAGCTAGTCCTGTTTATGTTATTCTACTCCTACTTTGCTTCATGACATCTCTGTTGCAAGCAGTCTGTATTTCTGCACTTCTGCATGCTTTCTATGCATGTTTATACACATCCCATTTTGCCACTTCTTTAATTCCAGAAGTGTAACAGACCTATAATTGGAAAGGTAGAATCAGACGACTGAAAAATTCAATGCCATAGCCGGAATTTGAGCCATGGATCTCCCAGTCTCTGTCTGGTTGCTCTAACCACTGAGCTACCATGGAAACATGCCGGCATGACATTAAATTTCCCAACTGATTTGTATTTTTCCAGGTAAATCACACGGAGATCTCAAATTGTATTGAGATGACATACCCCAATGGCGACTTACAATGCTGTAAGTACTTGGCTTCATAGTTTCGACCAAACTATGAGAGATCCGTGGTTCAAATCCGGTTATGGCATTGAATTTTTCAGTCGTCTGATTCTACCTTTCCAGCCTTGTCCAACACATGACTTACATGGAAGAACAATTAAGACCTATAATTATTAATCTTGCAAGGGTATTATATTGCTGCGCCATCTGTTGGTTTTATTAAGTACCTATTATGGAATACGTTATTGAGTAAGATATACTGAATAAAATCACTTATGAATGACAAACTCATCAAGTTTAGGCTTCAAACCATCATGAACATACTGCTACATGTGAATGCTGGTGGGAGGGGATCAAAAAGAAAAATGCATCCATTTCTGTTCGAACCTATGAGAAACATTTTGTCAATAGCAGTTTCACCATTAAAAGCATCATTTGAATCCTAGAAAATTACTTATGTAATGCAAACTCATGTAAATTGAAAAGGTTGTTACAGACCTAACAGTAGATTCTATTTGAGGAAACATTATTTGGACTTTCTTACATGAAACAGAAAATTACTCATATCTTATTTACAGATTTCATTGTTTTGACAGTCTTAGATTATTTCCTTGAATTGCTTCTCCAAAATGTTGATTCTAACATAAAAAAACTCTGTATCCTCAATGCATCTTTTAAACAATTTCCTGTATATGCCTTTCATTCTGATAATGCTTTTAATAAAGGAAGCTTACCTACAAAATTAACATTAAATTGAAATTAATAATTATTGAAACATTACATGGTGCTAAATAGCTGAATGTATCTGATTATTTAAACTTACTGTCAACAACATGTAAATATGCACTTGCATAAGTTACTCCAAGACTGTTTCCAGCTATGCAAGTATACCATCCTTCATCTTCATAGGAAACATTATAAAGCACCAACAATTCTGGTTTTTCTGGTGGAGTGCTTGGCTGCCAAAAGAAGGGAAAAAATCAAATAAAAACTTAGTGAATGAAAAATGTGCATGCACATATGCTCTTTGTCTGTGTATTTACTCTTGCACTACCTCATAAACATCAAATGGAATAAAGGTATATTATGAAGCATATGTTTATTGGCAGGTAAATTAAAATTTTTATGAAAAAATTGTATTAAATAACTTAGTTATTATGTAATTTAATCTTACTGAATCTAGAAATAAACCTTTTTTTCTTTTCTTTCTTGCACAATAATTTTCAAAAATATATACTCAGATTTAAACATATTTTATTTAAAAATAATTTTTAGGCTAAAAATGTGCGTATCAGAGCATGGAAAGTGTGATGAATTCAGCTTAGGCTCTCATCCAAAGCCTATGCAACCTTTGGTTTTGTATCATGGAACTTTTTCTTACTTCTTTTTCCTCTATCACTTGACAAAGGTAGAGAGGAAGTATTGCATTTAACCAGAAATTCCATATGAAGATTTCTTAAAATATATACATTCCGAGTCTCCTTGAGCCCCACTCCAAGATAAACAGAAACAGATATCTGTGTGTGTGTGTGTGTGTGTGTGTGTGTGTGTGTGTGTGTGCGTGAGAGAGAGAGAGAGAGAGAGAGAGAGAGAGAGAGAGAGAGAGAGAGAGATGCTAGGAGATAGCCAAAACCTTATAAAAAATAAGCTGGATAAATACGAAACTTTATATTTAAGTGGGCATCTTTTAAGGATGCAATGCAAAGATTTTTTGAAATTTTCCTGGCCCAAACAACTGCTTATATGAAAAATGTTTCAAATTTTTTTAAGTTTCTTTAAAATGGATTAAAACAATTTTGATCAAAATATCACTCAGTTGAGATGTTAACAGGACAACCAATAAATATATATGAGGCCTGGAACAATAATAGTGGCAAATTTGCTGCAGAAACACTGCACAATGAAACAGATGTTGTTGCCTTTATTTTGTATTTTTTATTGTATTTTATTGTGCTAAGAGTTTTACAAATTTGATTGTCTACTGCACTTTGACCCTGGTCACTCATTCAGTAGACAATCACTACAGTTTATTTACATTTTACAATTTCTTGTCAATAAATTATCTTGCTTTTTTTTTTTTTTAATCATGTCCCATTTCCACTTGTTTTTCACTTTTCATTTATTGATTACTTAACCATCACACATTCACTATAGTTTTCCATTCAAAGTAAGATGCACTACCTCTTACTTTTCTCTTTCCACTGTCCAAAGCCATTTATTTTTTACTTTACACAAAAACTGTCCAATGCTTCTAGCGTCCTTGCATATCATTTCAATCATAAGTGTATTTCTATCCCCCTTCAACCACTTCTTATTAAAAAATTCTTTTCATGTGACTTTGTCCAGTTTTTCAACTATCATTTCTATGTCACTTCACTGTTTTATGTTCAATTTCACTGCGACTTCACTAGTTCACACATTTCACTTCACTAATGTGAACTAGTTCAATTTCCCCGACACTTCACTTTCCTTCTTGGGGTAGCGGAATATGAAATATGCCCGACATAGCCAATTCTTCTGGATGGTTCGCTCGCTGGGGCGTCAAAAACAAAACTTCTTCAATCTCTCCTGCAGCAGCACTCACTGCAAGTCACAGTTGTCACAAACTCATTTTTAGAACCTCACTTAATGTCGTACCAAAAATGCACTTACTAACTTGCTCACTAAGTGACTCTTCTTGCGAGCATGCTTGCTTAAATAGCTAATGGAATCTTCCACAGAACATTCTGGACTACCTGGACACAAGTTCTGGAGGCAGGGAAAAGAAACTTCCAGAGAATTCTGTTTATCTGCCGATATTCCCTCTGGTGTTTACTCCAGGAGAGAGCGCCACTTATCTTTGTTTATCTCTGACTGCCTGGTGCCGACTTCCTGATAACCTTAGGCCATAGTCACTGCATCACACAGCTCCCTCCTTAGCACTGGCCATCCCAAGCAGCTCCATGATATGGGGCAAGCCAATCAAGGTGGGCAAGACCATCCATCATAAGTTTTCCTAGAGTTGATATTTTAGTATGATATTTTAATCAAAATCATTAGAACTGTTTTTGAGAAATTCAATAATAACACAAACATTTTCCACATAAGGGGTAGTATGGGGTGGAGGGATTTTCTTTAAAATCTTCCTGTTCATATCCTTGAACAGTGCTTAACTTAAATACTTATTTATCCGACTTTTCATGTTTGAGTTATGCAGTTGACACAATACACGTACATGCACACGCACGCGCACACAGACCTTTTTTAAAAATGCCTTTTTTAAATCAGGGGACCTCAAAAAATGTATTTCCAGTGAAATCTTGATATCAAATTTTTGGATGGAGCATAATAATTTGTCTACTTACTATAAGTATACAGAAGAGAAAGTAGAAATTGCTCTACAGAAAATTGATTAATATTGTGAAAACAGGGGTTTGTGTGAAACACGAGAAAACACAAGTTCTGGTTTCAAGAAAGGCGGTAAATTAAGTAAACATGAAATCAGTCAAAGGCAAGAAAGGACAGTACCACAAGACTACGTGTATTTAGGTTTCAGAATTGATGGGAGGAGGAAAATGGGAGAAACAAAATACAATAGTACTGGGAAAGGTAGAAGCAGCTATGTCAACAATAAGAGGATGTTTTTACAAGTTATTGGAAAATGGATGTTAAATGGCTGGAGAGAGTACACTGGGTGGAAGAGAACTTATTACATTCCTTCCAACATGTGCTTCACAGAAGTATTACAAACAATAAAGTATAATGGCATTTTGTTCTTTGATCAGCTGTTTTCGAAAAAACAAATATTTTTTGTTCTAAAATTAGATGTTTAATTCAACAGGAATGTATGAAGATAATAGTTTGTTACTTGTAAAATGAGTAGAGTAACCTATTTCTGACATAGTAACTGTGACATCATACAGCGTTTTTAAATAATTAAGCACTTAAAAAGGTATTCCAAACACCTTTCTGCAGACGTAATATGTCTGTAGAACTCTGTAAAATTGCAAACAGGTTGGGGTAGGTCATGCAATTTGAACCAGCTTCTAGACATAAACAAAACATAGCCTACCTCATTCCCCTCCTTTATTTGAATGGTGACTAGCAGTTTAATTTTCCAATGTTCCTTAATCCAAACAAACCCAATGAAAGGGTGATGTAATGTTTTGGCAAAATAACAAGTACAACTGGCATGCTATTGGCCTACACTAGAACGGTGTAAAATGGGAGCAATACCTTTAGCATCTAATAAGGACCTAAAAATGTAGTTGTTTTGTGTCTACATGTTGGAAAGATGATTTGGTTGATTATATTACAACAGTATAATTTGCAAAACATAACAATTTAACAATACACTATGTTACAAATGAAAACTTATTTTTTTCTGCGATACAATTAAAAGTAGGTGACTTTTACTAATTTTGGTGTGTAGAATTAAAAAATGCATTCTGTTTTTCTGTAGCACAGCTCATTTTGGCAATATGACAATGTTCAATGAAAATATAATTGTAAAATTTGCAAAAATATTATACACTTATATACAAATTTTAAAGAAAATAAAGAAGAAGAATAACATGAAAGCATACCTGAATTTGAGGGTGTATGTTAGTTATCTTGTGTACCCCTTTTTCTTTTCCCATGGAACTTCAGTATACATGATTTTCTCGAGTGTTCTCTGGTAGGTTTGTTGCGTGCAAGACACCAGCAGTAATCGGCCATCATATATATGTCCCAAAGTCCCTGATAACATTGTTCAACATATTTCAACTCTTGGTGAAACCTTTCATCTTGCTCTTCACTGACAGCTCCTAAATTCAATGGGAAGTAGTCAAGATGTGACTTGAGGAAATGAAGCTTCAAACTCATATTATAGCTGAGCAGTCTGAAATTTTCCAGCATATTTCTGAAAATTTCTTTGTATTGAAGATCTTTCCATTGCCCAAAGTTTCTTAATAACCTCTCTGAATCCATTCCATGCATCTTTTTCAACTTCATTCATACAGCTGATAAAATTAACATCTTTTGTTAATTTTCTTATCTGTGGTTCATCAAATACTCCCTCTCTGATTTTAGCCTGTGACAATGATGGACACTTTGTGCATAAGTACTGGAAGCAAGGGCAACTTTTGTCAAGTGCTTTTACAAATTGTTTCATCATATCAAGTTTTATGTGTAATGGACGAAGTAGAATTTTTTGACGATCAACAAGAGGCACATTAGTAAACTTTTTTGATCCAGATTCCAGTTGCTGCCTCTCAGGCCATTGGTCAGTTTCCCAATGTTTGTCCCTCGCCCTGCTATCCCATTTGCAAAGAAAATAAGGGATTTTTGTGTATCCTCCCTGTTGTCCTGGTAACAGACCAATAACCTTCCAGTCATATTTGCTATTCATGGTCGCATACTTAATTTTCTCAAAATCACACTTCAGAGTTTCATAAGACTCTCTTAGGTTCGTAGAATGTGCAAACGGTATTGAAACTAACTTGTTGCTATTATGAAGTAACATTGCCTTAAGACCTCGTTCAGAAGGATCAATAAATAAATGACAGTTACTTAGCTCATATGATTCCCTGCCCAACTGTTGAATAAGATTACACACATCCACACAAAATACAAGTTGAACTTCTTCTGCATAGTGCTTGTGGAACTGTATTTCGTGATTCCTATATGATGAAAATGTACTGCCAGTGATAACAAATTCTTCTCCTGTAGTCTTGAGCCCAGTAATTCACTTTTTTGTTTTGTGAGGCCTAAATCCCTCACTAAATCATTTAACTCAAATTGATTAAACTGTTGTGGTAAATTGTCAAATTCTTCTGGATCAGAAACCAACTCATTGTCGGAAGTCATAGAACTGCTTTCAGATTCACTAAAATTGAGGTCTGCTGGTGGTGTAGGTATGGATAGTTCAGGTCCATGAGGAATAGACTGTGTAGCTGAGTTCAGATTTGAATATTTAATTCTGCCTTATTTTTTTTGTCATAGCCAGCAAATTTGCAAATGCAAAAGTAACAATCGTCATGGTAATTCTGCTGCTCTCTCCATATTACTGGTTTGGCAAATGGCATTGTCTTACGTTTTCCTTCATACCAATAATATAATCCCTCAACACAACTGTTACATGCAATATGAGGCATGAACGATTTATCCTGATCACCAACTTTCTCTTTGAAATCTGAGTAATATAGTTTCTTTGTTTGTGAGTCTATTTTACGTACCTTCCCATCAAACACGTAACATCCACAAATGTAACAAAACTTATGAGGACTTTGTAGACACTGTCTCCTGCGTAATCCTGATGTAGAAGTCATACTTGAACTTTTATTTTAACACTACACATGTAGAAGACAAACGTGCATATTAACACAAGTTTTCAGTTCAACTGAAGTTGAGATCTACGATAGCTGTAAATGTAAACATAAACACCTTACAAGAAGACAGACCTGATCTATAGAACAAAACTGATAAATACTGGGAATATAAACATAAACATCTGGGTGATAAGGGAAGACAGAAGTGAGCTGATTAGGAAGAAAATCTACAACAGATTTAGAATAACACAATGAAACATAGCAGTAAGCTGTATAAGCTGAATGAATTTAGTACCATACACATATAAGCACATATCATAAAAATTAGATGTGATAGCAAAAAACGGACTTTCTTTTTTAAATCAGGGCACTGATTTCCATTAAAGTCACATATTTTTCTATGTACCGCAGAATTAATGTTGACCAGTGACATTCATAGATGTGAGTTTAGGTTACAAAATGCATCATTGAAAGATTCAGATGCACTTATTAGGACATAGCAGAAACGAAATGTATGTTTGTTTATGTCAATGAGACATGTACCACTGTGAAAGCAAAAGTGAAATGTGTTTATGTGCTGTCCTCTAACTGCTTTCTGAAAGTGAAAGCGACATTCCTCAACTCTGGGTCAGCAAACTATGCAACATTGCCAGCATGTCTGTTTTATGTTCCCAAAAAACCCAAAATATCTCTGCAGGAAATGGTCATAAAAAGAAAAGAATGAAACTTACCAAATGTGTTCCAAATATGAAATCTGTAATTGGTTAAGTTAATGCAATAACTTCCCTTCCACCCAGTATAATATATTAGTAGAGGCCAGAATCTTATATGAAGTTGACACCTGGGGACTCGATGAAGGATGGAAACCCATTGACTTGGTCCACAGTGTTGAATGAACGAATTGGTCTCCAACATGGATACTATTGCATATAGAAACATTCAATGCACTTAAAAGTCTAGTGCAACTAAAACCCAGCTCTCCCATAACTTAAGCCCTAGGTTCCATAAAATGTTTTGTAGAGAGGTGTTTGGGTTGTGGAGAACACCAAAGAAAGTTGCACGAATGGATATAAAATGGAGGACAAGGAAGGGTTTGATTATAGGAGCCTTAAAATATTGGTATAAGATGCTGAATCTAAATGAAGAATATTTAAAACATCAGGAAAATATCTAAGTAAGGGTGAGTGGGTACATTTACTGTAATGGATTATGGAGGTTGATAGGACAATGGAACAATTTTATGCAAGATCTATGTCCATTGTGTAGAGAAAGAGAAGATCTACAACATACTATTCAAATTTGATAGTGCTAATAAATAGAGAGAAAAAAAATTATATACATATATACAGGCTGTAACAAAAATGTATGGCACAAATTGCAGGACACATTACTCACACATAAATGAAGAAATTATGTTATATGAACATGGGTCTGGAAACGCTTTGTTTTCATGTTACAACTCATTAATCAATGGAAACACACACAAACAGAAATTAGAATCATGGGGAACATGCACTCTTGGTTACATCTGGTTACATTGTCATATCGTAGGTGCACCGCCAGTGTTTTGTCTTACATGTCCCTGTTGCCATGCAACTTCCATCATGGCTTGTTTACAGGTAACATCAACTGTTCCAGTGAGCAGGTAAGCACACAGTTTACTACGTATTAGTAGAGTTGATCACAGATTTGGCTTGTGCAATGGCAGATGCCCATTTGATGTATGGATTAGCAGACGGCAATGGTGCTTGTGCTCAACGTTTGTACCGGGAGAGATTTCCAGGACAAAGGTGCCCAGACAGGAAAACGTTTGAAGCCATTGATCATCGTCTTAGTGAACATGGGGGATTTCATGATACTCGCAACCAGGGGAAGCCTAGAAGGATAAGGACACTGCAACAGGAGGCGGCAATTCTTCAGGGAGTTGATGACTCTAGTGTCAGTACAAGACAAGTAGTTGCAACAATGAATGTTGACTACATGACTGTCTGGCGAGTTTTACACAAGGTCCTGCTGTATCCATACCATTTACAGCGTGTGCAGGCACTATCACCAACTGATTTTCCTGCACAGGTACGCTTCTGCGCATGGTTTATGAACAAAGTGTCAACTCTAATTTTAGTACAATGGTGCTGTTCACAGATGAGGCATCATTTCAACAAGATTACATTGTAAATTATCACAATTGGCATGTATGGGCTGACATCAATCCTCATGCTCCTGTTGAAACAAGCCATCAACAAAGATTTTCTGTCAATGTTTGGGCCGGCATTGTTGGTGACTGTTTGGTAGGGCCTCACATTCTTCCACCCAGGCTCAACGGACAAAGTTACTATAATTTCGTAGAGAATGTTCTACCTGATCTGTTAGCAGATGTGCTTTTAGCTGTGCAACAAAACATGTACTTCATGCACGATGGAGCACGTCCTCATTTTAGTGTTAATGCTTCTAAATAACAGATTCAGTGACAGATGGATAGGTGGAGGTGGACCAATTGTCTGGCCTCCACACTCCCTGGACCTAAACCCATTGGATTTTTATTTGTGTGGGAGCATTTGAAAGTTCTTGTGTATCGAACCCCAGTACCAGATGTTCAGAGTCTCCATGTCCATATTATGGAAGGTTGCGAAACCATATGCAATACTCCAGGGATACATCAGCACATATAGGATTCACTACGATGGCAGGTTGAGCATGTATCAATGCTCACAGAGGGCATATTGAACATATCCTGTGAGAAAGAGTTGCATGTGGTATGCTGGTATGTTCCATTCTTGTGTGTTTCCCATGATTAATGAGTTGGAGAAAATGAGTTGTAACATGGTAACAAAACGCTTCCAGATCCATGTTCATATAAATTTCTTATCTACGTGTGAGGAATGTGTCCTGCAATTTGTGCCATACATTTTTGTTACACTCCGTACATTATATATATATATATATATATATATATATATATATATATATATATATATATATATATAGGTATATAGTTAAAAATGGACAGCATTACAGTAAAAAAAAGGCTTAAGAAGGACAGTATAAAATTAGGACACTTCTTGTAAAAGGTGAATAACAAATGAAAATGGATAGTAAACAGAACTGAAGGATGAGTACAGGCTCATAGACAAATATACAACTGGTAAATATGTGTGTTGCAATTAATGTGAAATATGATATATATACTCATGACAAATTTACCATTGTTATAAATATTACAATAATAATATAAATAATTCATTGTCATTGTCTTCATGCTCACCAGAAACATATCAATAGTGTCCAAAATAGTGTCACTACTTGAAGGTTTATTTGGAATGTTTAAAGGATACTTACAGATACTTACATTGATACTGATTATATCCAAGATGCAATAAAGAAGAAAACATTTGTAAATTCACCTTAAGTTGTAAGATGATTCACTTTATGTAATAATTAACTTCTTTTTAAAGACATGCTAACATTTAATCTATATTTTCTATATCTAATACATCTAACATTATACAGTCATTAAGGATTTTAATTTCTAAAGTAATACTCTACTGTTAGTGGCGTAATGCCAAACTGTTGTTATGATTGCTATAGCAGGACTTTCCCAGAAAAATGTAAAGTTTGTGTAATAATGGTTGTTTAAAAGCGAACTTCATATAGCTATGTGATATAGAAGTAGAGACTTCATTTACAACCTGTGGCATTTGAAATATGTGTAATTCTTAGCTTAAACAATAAAAAACTAATGTAGCATCATGCAATTACATTTGAGTCTGTCCCAAAGCTGCCATGTTGCAAATGACATATTTTCTGCCATGCATCTCAAGCACCTTTAAGGTACACTGGAATCAATTTTCTTTGAAAAACATCAATTTTATTTATTTATTTTTGATTCCTTGGAATTTCCTCTTTTAAATGGTATATAACACATGAGGAGGAGGAAGACTATGCATTGATGTTTTCTCACCTTTAAAGCTCATTTTCTGAAAGTTTATTTTTTTCAAGTATAAATTTCTTTTCCAAACCTCCTATTGAACCTAACTTGTGTATATGAGTGTTGTGTACATACTGAAACAAAATTTTTATAATCAGTGAAGTTTTGGAAGGTTTATAAGTGACAAAGCATTGCAAAATGTTGAAAAATAGTTTTAAAAAGTCCCATTATGGGGAAAAAAATTATTTCTCAGTAACTAATGACCCTGAAGAAAAAAAAAGCTATTTCAGCATGAACGAAAGGAATGCGTGTACTGTAAAACATTGGCTATGTACCTTTAGCAGTTTCAGAGAAAAAGAAAAACTTTAAACACAAAATTTAGCATTGAGATGATAAGCAATTCCAGGTTGCCTTAAATGTGCCAATTTCTAATATTAATTAAAGTTTTAAGAGAAAATACTTTCAAGATTTAAATAACAATTCAAGGTATTACTGATATTTTCATGAAACATGGTCTTACATATTCACTTTAAGCTGTATTTATTCTACTGTGTTGCTACTAATTCCTGTCATAATTCTACTATTTGCACTAGCATTTCACTTAGTTATTTGTGCAATGAATCACCAAAGACCAAAATTTCTCCTCACATAACTAAATTCTACACTATTAAACCCCTTTTCCAAAAAGATAAAATGTTTCAAATGTCTAATATCTGCCTTAACAAATTTTCAACATTTCCTGGATATTTAACAAACTATATAATCATTTTGAATGCACAATCACTCCACTCTTAGAACCCAACATGATGTAAACAAACAATGTCATTAACTAGTCGCAATATGCAGGAAATGTATAGTACCTTACATATGTGCAATTATCTGTGGATTTTCAAGAAGTATGTTAATCAAACACAGTTCAAAACTTTTTATTAATATGAAATAGTAAATAATATGATGATATAGTATAATTAGTAAAACTAAAGAAGATTGTAGTTTTCACTTAATTCGTGTGGTATTGTTCACCTCTCTTCTGCACTCATACAATAATGATGAGCAATTTGTTTCTCATAGCTGATACAAACACAAGATTAACCCAGAGAAATAAAAAATGTCCTGTTCTAAGGCTGGATCGACTATTGCAACATACTTGTCAGGGATCAGTTTGAGTTTAGATGAGGAATATTGACATTCAATGTAACTTATAAACTCACAAATGAAATGCTAACTACACTAAATGATAAAAATGCACATTTGGTGGAATTTTCTGTGGCCTAGCAAGGGCATTTGATTGCATTAATCATGATATTCTGACAGGAAAATTAAAATGTTATGGACTAAGAAATTTAAATCTAAATAGGCTTTCATCATATATGAATGGAAGAAAATAAAGTGTTGATGTAAACAGCCACACTGGATATTAAAAGGAAACATCAAATTGGAAAAGAGTAACACATCAGTGTACCCCAAGATTCAGTATTAAGGCTTTTACTATTTTTTATCTACATAAATGACCTATCACTATACATTAAAGATACTGCATGTACAGTAGAGTCTTGACTATCCAGCTCGCAACTATCTGGCCTAAAGCTATTATAATGCTTTGTGAATATTTACCAAAACATGCTTATTTTCTGATAGACTACTTGAATGAAATAGATATGACTTTCATTTCTTTTGTGAACTGGAAGTGTGTGGCATTTCATTGTGGTTCAGACCAAGCAGTGAAAATACTAACGATTAAGTTCTGTATTCATCATTAATATGCATTCATGCTATGTTGCATCACTAGCAATGTCAGATATTTGTATACCAGGTCTATTGACAAAAACAGTCCTCAGAAAGACATCAGGATAAGTTGTATGTGCTTACATTATTTTGTTTTAAACAACATTATTCTAGGGTTCTTTTACATACTTTTAAAACTTAGACAGATGCTTTCAGTTGTTCACAAACTCTCTGCTGCTTCTTCTTTAAAGAAATTTCATTCTCTTATGTTGTGATGGCTTTAATCTCAAGTTACATCCAAGTTAACAGCAATTGAAATAATTGCTTGCTTCCAGTCATGCACACAAAAAGCTACATTATTTTAGAAAAGAAAAGTGTTAGTTTGTGAATTCCAAGCAAAGCTTACAAAATTCATGCCATGCACAAACTCAATTATCCTTTAGAATATACCTTCACCATGTTACTAGACTGAGTTTCATTAAGGGAAGTGTAGTATCCCTGAAACCACTCAACATGAGGATGAAGATCAGAAAGAACCTCACACCGAAATGACACATTATGACCCACCACCGTTGTTGAGTTTTTTGGTGCCTCTGTAAGGATTGGTCTGTGATGAAGTCGCTCTAGAAAAAACAATTATAACGCATCTTTTCAGATAGATATTATGCAGGTAGTTTTGTTAATAGGTTCTGCCTCATTATTTATGGCACCTTGCTATATGGTTATCAGTATAACACTGGGATACCAAAGAAAAACTGGATAGTGCTTTTACTCAGATTCATACCACACTTAAGTCACAAGACATGTCATGAATGCAAAGTAACGTCTGAAGAATGCACAGTATCTAGACTACCAGTGATAAAATTGAATGCCTCACAGCAACCACAATAAGTAACAGAAGCTTGTGATTTAAAACTTATTGCACATTAAACATTTAGTTTTAAACAAATTGCAAAATCAGCTAATTGTAATAAGGAATATATCAGAATTATCTTAACCTTCTGCAGTCAGTATGCAGGCATAACCACAAATATCTGGAGGTGACGTAAACTTAATTACCAACTGAGTATTTGTGACTGGAGCTATCTAATGCTTTGCATAATTATCATCATATGCCAGCAGTATGCAAGGATGCCATTCATAGCCTGTTAAAACATGTTTAAGGAGAATTTCCAGCCACAAGTTAATGATGTACAAATGCATGTGTGAATAGTTCTGCCTTTAGAGTTTTTCCGTGACATGCAAAGATGCCATTGAAACGAACACTGACAGATAGTGTGAAAAATGTATTGATTTTTGTGAGTTGAATGCTTTAGAAATTTTGAATGGAAAATATGGGGAAGATGAACAAGGAGAATTTACCTTTGTTAGCAATAATAGGCAGAATGTAATAGATTTTGTGTTGTGGCCTCCGAATTTAGGGCATATTTTAAGGAATTTTAAGGTATTAAATTTAAGCTCAACTAGCGGGCATTATCCACTGATTGTGGATTTTATGATGCACACAGCACAAGTAAAACACAATATAAGAGTGGAAAGATATTGTAAAAAAGAGTATATTAGCTATAAATGGAAAGAGGAATTTTGTGACACATTTAAACAGACTCTAGATTCAAATTATGGAAAGATATGTCTATGTGGAGTAACATTCATGGTTAAGAATAATCTGCATCCAGAGAAAATTGACTTAGAGTGAACCTGTGCATGTGCAATACCGATGTTGTATGCATAATTTAGTATAACTTTCAGCACATAGACCGTTTTTGCACATAGCATCTTAGTGAATTTTTTCAAAATCAGCATATATCAGATATGATACTTACATTTAAACAATATTAGTTATAATGTGCACAAATTTAAATAGTATAATATTTTAAATTTTACAGCAATTTTTTAACTTTCTTAACTCTGGCCCAAACTAACTAAATGCAGGAAGAGTTACACAGGATCACAAATGTATGCATAGCATCACATTTCAGGTGAATACACAAACCTTTGTGTCTTGCACTCCGGTATTTACAGGACAGTATGTGAAACAACTCTAAAAGTTGTACATTTTTAGGAGTCTCACGCATAAAGCACTCTTAATTTTGTATTTATATCAAACACATTGTGTTGATAAAATATTTTAAACAACAACACTCTGCATATAACAGTTCGCAAGTTGACCTAAGCAGAAACAAATTAATAGGAGCCCCAACATAAGTGAATGCTAGAGTGTATAACCAAAACAATAATCAGTAATAATTTTAAAAAACAGGGAATGATGATTAGATGAAGACTGATGGTAAATCATTAAATGCTAACTTAGTTATTCAATTGCATTTTTCATATAAGGTGTATTTGGTCAATAGGTTTTACAGAAGGTCTAAAAAATTACAGGGATAAAATGTAATTATGTGTACTGGTTCACCAAATTTTTAGGAGGCTCTACATCTAAATTACCATTAAATTTGTACTAATTTCAACCAAATGTGAAATGTTTGCACAAGTTCGATTCAAGCTCCTATATACAAAATCTCACTCTGTACTTGAAGTTGAAGATTTGTTTCAAGCACATAGATGGACAAACAAAGCAACATAATAGGTGCTCTACAGTAATAAACATCCTTAAAAAAATCTCAGATTGGTTTTCTAAGAATTGTGTGTCCAAGGAGGTAATTTGGGGATTTAAATTTAATACCAATATTTAAATTAAGAGAAGAGAATTGAATAATAACTTATGGAATATTGATTTATGGTAATCGTGAAATGGCAGTAACTACTGTTTTGTGTGTTTGAGATTTATGTTAATGGTGGTTCTCATCTAAGTGGAACAAATGTCACTCATCTTATGACTGTTCATCCTCAAAGTTAGTCTTAGCTGCAATCAGCCTGCAAACCTGAGCTCCATATATGTGTAGCATTCCACCATGCACATTCAATTTTATCTAGTAATAACATTACTTAGTAAGCACAATTTTATGAAGTAATGTTTTAAGAGTTCTTTTAATTCTATTAGTAAAACAGTGTTAGGCATCATTTTTATTTTTTTTTCTTCTTTCTTTCTTTCATTCTTTTTTTTTATATTGTTTTAAGCATAAGCATTCAACTTTCAGAAAAATACAGACTGCCACTGTTGAGATTTAGTAGAGGAGTATTTTGATTTTCTAATCTGGCAACAAGCAAATAAGTTGGAGAATGGTGATAACAATAAATAAAAATGACTGAGAAATGAGTAGTAAATTGTTGATATGCAAAAAACAAATTGTAACCATGGATTTTAGATAAGTAAAACTATTGAAACATTTTGGATCAGGGCTACACAAGCAACTTCAAGTGACATTAATTAAAAAGCTTGAATTAACATGTGTGCCGAGCCTTCAAGAAGCTGACAAGATGCCCTCTCAAATTTATAAATATGGGTATGACTGATAAAACTGCATTGAATATAAACTTAAGATTTGTGGCACTCACTGAAGTATTATAACGTTTTCTAATTAGTGAAAGTGAATGTTAAAGCCTCATTTATCTCATTCCTCGCAACTTTCATCATCATACATTCTAGGTAGGTACCTCGAAGGTGGAATATTCTTCTGCAGCACAGAGTAGTGTGGCCACCAAAATTCTTGAAGTAAAGGAACATGGCTGCTTAAAGTTTAAAGGTGCTTCTGTTTGTTACTGTGCAAAAATTTATTAGCTTCCAAAGACTTTCTGTTATCAACCTTAGTACTGTATTTAGTTCTTAGGATATTTTTATCCAAATGTGCAAGCACACATTTCTTTGGTAATATTTCACCAGTGTTTTTAGTATCCCAGTGTTATTTACTTTAAAACTACTCATATATCTTTAACCTGTACACCGTTATCTCACCTGTGTTACAGCTTTCATTAGGTTCAGTTCATTATGATCCACATCTTCTGGGGGAGCCTGTGACAACTTAAGCCATTGGATGTGTGGTTCAAGGTCAGAATAAACTGCACATTCAAATTCCACTGTTTGATTCACCACAGCTGTTACATTACGCGGGTAACCCTCCTTCACATAAGGCCTATGTGGGTATCTCTCTGATAAAAATGGACACAAATATATCCTTTGATGATAGATAACTCAGTAAAGCTTTAAAAACAAAGAGCACCACCTCTTTTATTTTATTTTTTTATACACATTATTATTAAACAGATACACAAGAGAAGATTGCTTTAAAACATAAGAGAATTTTATAAGCAGAGTGAAAAGACATAATGTAATGTTCCTCTTGGATCATAAAGCTTAATGCATCTTTAAAATCTGATCACAAAGAAGCTTAGCGTGTTATTTCAGCTGGTGGTGAAAGAAGTGAATACATTGCACTGTTTTTGTTACAAATTTACATGTGACATTCATAAATCATCCTGGCAAAGAGTAGCAACTTTAAAATGCAATAGCAATTTTTAAGATTTGGAAAAATTTAAGTCTTTCCCCCCCCCTCCATTTTCTGAATAGTTATTCTATGATACAAAAGTAAAAAACAAAACATTGCACCAAAAGCTACATGTGTGCTCAAATTCCTAAAGATGTTGCCCTAATAAGATCAGTTTGAAGGGAGGAGAAATTAAAACTTCTAAAAATGAGAAAATAAAACACAAATTTATGCAAAACATATACACGCTGGTTCTGGGGCTTACTGAAGAGCCAATGCTGGATTTTTATTTAGACAGTGCAAAACGTGGCATGCATGCCTTGCATGTATACAATATTACCCTTCATTTATGTCACCACATTCGAAATGTTTCCATTGTTTACAACATTTATTTTTAGTCCCCTCAGATTTCTTATGCTCACTGTGTACTAATCCCCTCAAATTTTACACTTAAAACATGTTGTGCTTCCTGCCGTTTACACCACATCAGAAGTAAAATGGCATACACACTAACCAGAAGTGTTTCAAGTAACCATGGAATGGTATCAACCAACCATGGCCTGACCTTCAGCACAGAACTTCCACTTTCCCTCACAGTCAGACATGTGGTGACACATTCATCCATGTTTTGCAATCTGCTGCATTCATTATTCTTTCAAATGTTTCGTTCTTTGATAACACCATTTGGTGTGAAGTTATCATGTTACTCATTGTTCCTCTTGCATAAGTTAACAAATAGATTCAGTATCAGAGATTTGCATTTTCCATTTTATCACATTAGATAGTTGTAAAATGTAAAACATTGGAATTTTTAAACAGGATTCATTTCTGACACAAAGTAATCAATTTTATTAATAGTTCTTTGATTCATCATGACCATGGAATGGTTATACCTGGGGTGTAAGATATCATGTTGCATCTATTGGAACAGTTCAATAAATCACATTATTCATTAAAAGCACTCGGTATTTCCTTTTGTATTTTGAAACATCAATACTGAAACACATTACACTACTTTTCATTGCATGGCATATTTCAGTATATCAAAATATTGGATTATTCTGGGAACATCTTTCTTATTATTCACATGACTTGACTGTTTCATTTCTCAAACCAGGGTTTGAAACTTAATATTGGAACTTTATTTATCTTTTCTTTCTATTTTTCCTTTCATGAAGCACATCTGTAAAATTGGTCATCAGTTTGAACACCTGTGTTTATGTCAAAGTTACAAAGGAAATCTATTTTCTGAAACAATGACTGGTAATTATCCCTGTCTTTCATTTGAATGATATATATGTATACCTGCTTAATATTTGCTTCATTACAGCACATAGCTTATAGTTTTGGATTGTTTGGGTAGCTTAAATCAAATGTAAGAAGTCCTAAGGGCATACTTAGAGAGTATTAAAAGTCCTCCTACATTATGTATGCTAAAACAATGGATGCCAGACATCTCTTATATAAGAAATAATTTCATTATTCACTCTGCTAGTTAATCGTATTTTACACTCAAGGGAACACTGGTAATATAATGAAATTTGAGTGGATTGATGGCACTTTAGTTTCAATGACTAAGTTTCCACTCAAAACATGTGTTTGAAGACTATTGTTTCCATTGCCAGCTGCATATAGGGTGATACTGCAAATTTTTAGAATGCCATGTTTCTAAAACCAAATTAAGTTTGTTTATATTTGACAGCTACTTTGTAATGTTTTGCGAGTTGAGTGCCATGTAGTTTGTTTGATTTGCTCTAATAGTTTGTTAATTATTATCATTTAAAGATTTTGTGTTCACTCAAAAATGAATTCAATAGAAAACATTTCTGGGCTATGATTTTTTATGATTTTAAATAGTCATTAATGCCTAGCAATGTGAAGATTGGCTTAGAAATGCATTTGGTGAAGAAGCCCCATCTAAGGCAACAATTTATAATTGGCACAGCAAATTCAAGAGAGATTGTTTATACTTTCTCTACTACGTATAGTAAGTAGGGGAAGCATTGTATTCCACCCAAAAATTTGATACCAAGATTTCACCGGAAATACATGTTTTCAGACCCCCTTAATCCAAAAAAAGCATTTTTGGAAACATGTCCGTGTGTGTGTCTGTCTGTGTGTCTGTCTGTGAACAGTATAACTTCAGAAACGAACAGTCAGATAAACACAAATTTGGTATTTAGTTTCAGTATCTTCCAGAGATGCGACACAAAGGTTTTCAAGAAAATCCCCCCACCCCAGATTACCCTTTACATGGAACATTTTTCGAAAATTTTAATTTTCTCAAAAATGACTAACAATTTTGATTAAAATATCATATGTTTAAGATATTGTCATGACAAATAAAACGTATATCTTGAAGCTTCTGGGAATGTCTCCAAAAGTATTCTTCATTGTGAACGACTTTTGCATAACTGGTAAACCATACGAGATAGACAAAATTTTACTACACAAAAAATGTAGATCGCGTTAAAATACACAATTTATGTTCATATACATTTTTTTTGTTGAGTGAACCATTTTCGAGATATTGCTTGTTATTCCCTTAAATTTTTCAATAATTTTCTCAAATGGGAATTCGTTATTCATTTTTTTGTCTTGGATATGCAAAGAGTATTAATCTGTGGCAAAGGGAATGGTGCTGCACCTAGCAACCAGCTATTAAGAGATATGTATGTGCTTAAAGGCTACTGTATTTCTATATTGCCCTTGTAAATATATATTCCCCTTACATCTACAAGAAAATTAGCAATAAGATCGAGTCCGCAAATGTTTATCTCGATTAACATGAAGTAGATGGAGAATAAGCGTTTGTAAAAATAGTTTGTACAAGAGTAGAGAAAGTCATGTGAGTGTAACACATCAGACTTTTTTCTTAGTGATGAATTTTGTGAAGGGCACCCAAAAACTGCTGTTATTGATGAAAATATTACTACTGTTTGACAATACTTGAAGCACATCGATGGACATTTTATGAATTTATTCAGACGACATTAGGCATTGGTACGAGTGAAATCCAAAACATTTTACATCAACAGTTAAAAGTGAGAAAACTTTGTTGTCGATGGATTCCACATAAACTGATTCCTGGTCAAAAACAACAACACATTGATTGGTGCACAAAAACTCTGGAAAAATTCCAAGCAGCACTTCAAACTCAGTTTGGAATATCGTTACTGATAAACCTTAGATTTATTGTTATGATCCTGAAAAGAAAAGTCAATCACCTCAATGGGTCTTTCGAACAGAACCTAAGCCTACAAAAGCCCAACAAATTTACAATGCTGATAACAAGATGGTTACTAGCTTTTTTCTAAAACGAGCCATATTGCTACTACAGAATTGGAAGATAGGCATACTGTTACTGCCAATTGGTACATAAATGTTCTGTTTACTATAAAGTTTTGAAAATGTTTTTGAAAAACATCCAAAAGGAAACATAATGTTACATCATAATGCATTGTTGCATACAGCAATACTAATAAGAGTATCTGGATGCCCTAAAGGTCAGCAACATGGATCCTCCACCATACAGCCCTGACCTAGTAGCTTGTGATTTCTTTTTGTTTCCAAAATTAATGATAAAATGCACAGAATCCTTTTTTGTCATCAGATGAAGCAGTGGAACATAATAAAACCTGGTTTCTGAAGTGCCTCAGGAAGAGAGGCATCATTGCTTTAAGGATTGGTTTCAATGAATGCAAAAATATAGTGATGTAAAAGGGGAATATTTTGAAAAGCAACAAAATCATTTGAAGTTTTTGAAACTAATTCTTGTTTGATTTTCTAAAAATCTTCAGCGTTGCCTTCGTATCCATTGATACCTGGAGCACAACACTGCACACAGGCCATAGTGGACTCTTTGTGCTTCCAACATAATCCCTGGGAGGAAGTAGAGAACTGCAGGGCAACTAGAACTGGAGGATGGTGTGCGCTAGCAAGGATAGGTTCCCTAATGATTTCAACATGGCATCAATCCTGATGCCAGCAAACCCTACCTAAGCCACCCACAACCTGGGGGTCCCAGGAATGAGTGAGACAGCTACCAGGAAGGAAAGAGGCCTCAGCAGTCCTGCCAAGTGCCATGAAGAAATTTTCCAAAGTACAAATTCCACTTTCCTGCCGCAACACACCAATGATCACCACCTGGCCCTATAACCCTGAAACAGATGAGGTGAAGCAGATGAAAAAGAAATAGACAGTAAAATTCGTGGTAGAAGGGGACCCAACCCAGAATTCACCTACCAACCAGGTGAAACTAAGAAAAAACCCATGGTGAGAGTGGTCGGTCCAACAGGAATCAACCCAGGAGCCCTCAAATGCGATCCTCACATGTTACCATGGAGCGAGCTTGCTCTGTGTCTGGTGGAGAACTTCACTGCGTAATCTACTGGCAGAATTTAAAAATGCATTACTCTGTGTGCAGTTTTTCCCATACTACGAGTTCTGGTGATGTTTTGGCATGTTTTAAAAGCTTACTTCCCATTTAAGGTTGTGTTCTGTTGTCCAGAAATGGTGGTCTACAGCAGCTTTATCTATTTGACAATGGGCATACAGATGAAGATAGAAATGAACATCTTCCAAACATGTTGAGTGAAAACTTATAAGCAATAAAGTGTCATCCATCCAGCCACAATTTCATTATTTTAAAAAGCTTCACTGTTTATAAACGTTTCTAAAGCCTTGGTGACTGTTAATGACATAATAAGGGTATAAAATATAAAATCCTCACCTAAAATATCCACCTTATAGGTGAAATTTACACAGCCATATATGTTACACACAATGCAAGTGTAGTTTCCTGAATCTTGAGTAACTAAATCCTCTAATGTGATGGACCAACGTCCATATCGATATTGGCCCAAGTATCTCTGTGGAATAGCATCATCCTTAATCCAAGTTATGTTAGGAGCTGGATTTCCTGTAAATACAAATACAATTAAATAAATCTGTTCAAGTCAGGAAGCAAACTATATAAAAATACTCATAAGCAGTGTAAGCACAGTTTTTATATCCTTGTATTTTAGGACATTAACTAAAACTTAATATGCTTTTGTTCTCTTAGACAACTTGAATACTACAGCTCTTTCTTAAGGGGAGATTAAATGCCTATCTCACCAGTGTAATTTGCTAAATTCATAACCCACTATCTCAGAAACTATTTAAAATATCACATTGAAATTTTTATAGGTTATAGATGTAAGCCTTCTAAGTTCACTGATCTACTTTTATACAATAAGTTGGTCTATTACTATCTTTTGATTAAAATTTTTCCAGCAATTTTTTTTTTTAAACTATCAGCTTATTAACACCAAAGTAGATCTACAATAGCGCTTGAGAGGTTTTCTTTATCAACCTAAAATTTAATTTAGCAGTCTTTAATAGTTCCTGAGAAAACAGGTCATTCACAGAAAAAGTTGCGCAAAGCAAAAATGGAGAACAGAGCAAAGAAAGACATGGCTTGATCACAAAGAACCTGTCATACTTTAACAGTAGTACCAATTTGTAGAGAAAAACTTCCCCTGAAAGAAGGGCTAAAATTACTCTCTAATCCAAAGTATTTTCTGTGAAGTGGTGAAGAATTCAAGTATAAAATGATAGATGCAGTAGCATTTTTAAAAATATATTTAAAACATAAGTATTACATCTACAGTGATAAAATATATATCAAACGAAAGAGGAAATTTCAATAAATATCATTGTACAAAAAACTAAACATTTCATGTTTTGTCAATTTTTGCCATATAATCTCCCCCTAAGCCACATTCAAGGATATGATATGGTCAACAAAATGCTACTTAATGTTTACCTTCAGCTGGACATTTGAGACGTAGCATATTTCCTGCAGGTTTTGCAATAACACGGTGCATTTTATCAGGTTTGATGAAGTAGGGTGGTAATGGAACACCTGTCTCATTGAAGCTTCCAGCTGCTCTGTTATCATCATGAGAATCTTGCCCTTCCTCCATATCAGAGATCAGTGACAATGAAGTAAGGTTTGCTAAATTGAAATAAAAGCACTATAATTATTATATATAAGCCACAAAAAATAAATAAAATGTTAAACTGAATAAAAATTACAGCTGTCTACCTTTTATAACATGTAGATATGTACTGCTCCCTACTACACAATTTGTGTTACAAAGTATGCAAGAATACCATCCTTCATCCTCTTTAGTTACACTTTCAAGGCGCAATTGTTCTGGATAAGAAGTCAGCTGTGAACTTTGTGGCTGCAACAAATAAAATTTTAAGTTCTACAATGATAATGCAAAACCTTTATGTGTATGTTCCCCTGCAATTCATCACTATATTATTTTAGTAATATGTATGTCTACTGGGACTGTTTATACATTCAGGGCCTGTTTCACCAATCAAGTTAAAAATACTCTAACCTCTTGCTTGCTAAGATTATGTTAAAAGTTTAACATAATGTTAAAACTCATGTGTTTCATCAAGCTTTTACAGTAAATTGTTAGTTGAATGAATTTATTTATTATCCACTTAGTAATACATATATATAATATTACTTTACAATCTTTTGATCAAACAAAGCAAAACCCACAATACTAAATACAAGTGGCTCTGACTTGAGAGTTGCTGAGTAAACAAGTGGCCTTCTAGTTTCAACGAATTGTTAGTTAACATCTTGTCAACATGAAGGACAACTACGAATAGCAGCTTTCAAGATAGCAGTGTTTGAACTTCATGGCTTCTAAACACACTCCTAAACAAGTGTCATGTGATTTTCCAGTTTGTTTGAGTTTAGAATTGCTATGTCAACTAAAAAAACTAGGTGCAGAGGAACTAAATGTTTCACAGTTTGAGAAACATTAATTATTAAACTGGTTACTGGCATACGAGTTTTATCGAATGCGGATGAACTTGCATTAAAGATTAAGGGTGCAGCCTGAGAAAAACTGCGAGTAATTTGATTGAAATGCATATGTTTCTCTCAGTATAGTAAGCAACTGAAGCAATTTTATGCTAACATAAAATGTAGCACAAAAATTTCAGGTGAAAAGACAAATTCTTGGTAATTTATAGTATAATAAAACATTTTCTTTTAACCAGAATTTGTTTCTGTATGTGTGTGTGCATGAGCACATTGTGCGCAAGCATGTGCATGTGTGTAGATTTACAGGGATTGATAAAAGTTATAATTAATGATAATGTGACCACTGTATTAGTAATTTAATGTTGTGAGATTCACAAAAGTTATGGAACCCATAATTTGAATATGCATTTCTCGAAATTCTTTGATCATTGCTAATTTCTCGATAATTATTGCTTCAATAGACAAGCATTACATCTTGAAAATTTGTTATTGGTGCTACTGTTCAATGTTTTATCAAAATGACTAAAAGTTTTATAGCAGGTTCCAAATCCACACTTTGGAAAGCATTACCTTAGGATGGGAACTATAGACCAAAATGGAAACAAAAATTGACATTAATATAACTAACTCCATTGTATAACAGATTGAGTGGCCAAGGCCCACTGTACATGGCCAGTACGTCCTCTGTCTCCATTTACTCAGGACATCATGGGAATAGTGTAGTAATGGAGGTGATGTGGTCAGCATGCTGCCTCTCCCAGTCACTGGGATGTGGTTTGCAAGATCAGAACTGCTGTTATCCACCAATTGTTCACCAAGGATCTCACAAAGCTAAGTGCATTCTGTACTAGGCTTTTTAGCAGGGGGAAAATCCCCATCCCGGTGCCGGGAATCAAAACCAGGTCCAGCCACACCACAGGCAGTAGTGCTACTGCAGCATTATGGACTGGCCTTATTATGGCATGCTAATTTAATCACAAAAGTATGTTCATTCCATCTTGCACCTGTTTAATGCTCTGATTCAGCAAACTAAACAATGGTTGCTAATCAAAGAAGTGACAGAAATCAATCTAATGATACAGATGTAGCTATTTCAACATTCAACTGTCATAGGTGGCCTTCAGATAAAATGACACCAGTATACAAGTAAACAGAATTAACAGAAAAGAACAAAAATATTACAAGAATGCTAAATGAATTATAAAAACTAAAGTATACAAAAGCAATAAACTAAGAGTCAAAAGTTACATCTCATTTATTACATTTATTATTGCTTTTGGATGACAAGCAATCAGATATAATATGAATCCTTAAAGGCATCATGTATTTATTACAGAAATACCATTGCGGTCATTATAAAGTCATAAAAACTAGAATAAGTAACAGCAAAAGCGCATTACCTTCACATTTTGACTTATGTATCCAAATTAATTTAATCTATCCATGTCAACCATTGTCTGCTGTAGTTGCCTAAAATTTTTAATATTTTAAGTCTATTAATAATACATGTTTTCCTTCTTTCATTGCACATAGAGATGGGCAGGGTGACAACTTAGGGGAAGATAATGGAAAGAGCTTTGAAATTTTGGTTCAGAACTTTAAATCTAGGAAAAAGAAATGTGTTAAGACAATGTATTGAATACCAAGAGAATAGTTTAATGAATGATGGAGGGGTAAGTAATTTACGGAACATTTTGGAGAAAAATGGTTTAGGAGACATGTGGAGAAGGAGAGAAAATAATGTGAAAAAGTTTTGGAAAAAGGCAAGGAAAAGACTGGAAGATATAGAAATACAAATCATGTTCAGTGAGATTGCCGAAAAGAGCTCATTAGTTTGTTATAGGCCAATGAAAAATACATGGGTAGGGAAAAATATATAGACATAGTAAATAAAGAAGAGAGAGAATATATTGCATGGGTAAGAACCGGAGCATGGAGGCTAAGAGGGTTAAGACAAGGTATTCCTCAGAATCAATGTCCAATATGTGGTGGTAATGAAGACATTGAACACATAGTATTTAAGTGCCAAGGAACAGAAAATTGGAGAAAAGAATTTTTTAATAAGAAGTGGTTGAAGTGGGATAGAAATACACTTATGATCAAAATGATATACAAGGACGCTAGGAGCATTGGACAGTTTTTGTGTAAAGTAAAAAATAAATGGCTTTGGACAGTGGAAAGAGAAAAGTAAGAGGTAGCGCATCTTACTTTGAATGGAAAATTATAGTGAATGTGTGATGGTTAAGTAATCAATAAATGAAAAGTGAAAAACAAGTGGAAATGGGACATGAAAAAAAAAACTGAAAAAAAAGCAAGATAATTTATTGACAAGAAATTGTAAAATGTAAATAAACTGTAGTGATTGTCTACTGAATGAGTGACCAGGGTCAAAGTGCAGTAGACAATCAAATTGTAAAACTCTTAGCACAAAATAGTAGTAAAAATATCAAGAGCTTTTAGGTTTCAAAGTATATAACAGTTTTGAAACCATACAAAGTTTTAGATTTCATTTTCAGTACCTAACAAAGAAAGTTTTAACCTCATATGTTCCACTAAACATCAACAAAAAATCCACATGCACATAAATAAAGAAGTAGCTGATAATACTTACTAAGACAATAAAATTCTCCATTTCACTGATGAGTGTACTGTCAGAAATATTACTGTCAAGTAATTTTACCCATGTTATATTGTTTTCTTCACTTTGCATGAATGCACTTTGACATGAAAGCACTGCTGTTCCACCAGCTGTAGATGTGAAATTTGAAGCTTCTTTAGCTAAGTAGTCTGTAACAATAAAGAGAAATTTAAGCAAATTTGAATGATAGACATCATTTTCAACAATAGTTATTACTTTTAGACATGTACAAACCAGAAATGTTGTGCACATAAATAGGGCATATAAGACAGAGCTGAGTATATAAACTATAAAATGGGGTTCCACATAATCACATACTCAACCAAATAATGGCATGTATGGTTATATCCTTTCTTGAACAATTACAATGTTTGAAAACTTACACTGTACCAAACTGTTATGATTTTAGCACATTTCATTGTTTGCACTGCATGCCTAACTTAGCAGCATTAAACTGTTGACATTTAATGCTGACTTGCATAGAGAGGAGAGTTTGTGCTTGCCATTATATTGGCAGTGCCCTGAGAGTATACAGTAGTAGCGGTCTGTGAAGGAAAGTTCAGTAGTGAACCATGAACAATATTGGAAGAAATAAGCTTGTAAAGAAAAGTAAATGGAAAGGCGAAGAGAGGAAAGTGAAGCTTTTATGAAAAAGGCATACAAAGGGATGATCAATCATTTGGATTAGCATTAAAATGTTGTACTGAAATCTGCACCCATGATGTTTCTAAAACTCTCCAATTTTTGTTTCATTTTGGGATATAAGTGCTAAGATGGAACAAAATTACTTTCTTGTCTGCAAATAGTTATTAAAAAATGATGTCCATTCAGGCTTCCAAAAACCAGGACGTCATGCAGAAATACAAAGTTTTTCTAAGTAGTGGAAAGAAACTTCATTGTTAACAATTAATATATTTTACTTCAGAAAATTTTCTTTTAGAGTGATCTAGAAAAAAGAGTCAGTTGAGGAATTTAATGTCGTGCCAGCATGTTGTCATGGTAGGTGCTCAGTTGTTAGAGCAATAGCATGGAAAGTTGAAAATCCAGGGTTCAAATCCCAGCTGTGGCATTTGAATTTTTAATTTAATTCTTGAATTTCCAACAACTACATTTCCAACTTAAGCCTACATATAGCTTGATGCAAGAATAATTAATTATCATTGATTGAACTCTGAATGTGTTTTTCAACAAACAGAAAGCTTCATAAAATTAAATTTCATTATTTTCAAAATACATTTTTGTTAATTGCCCTATTTCAGGTGAATTCCTCAGTTACATTCTTCAATTTTTCATTTGCCCTTAGGCCATGGAAAAAAGGAAGCATCCAATGCTCAATGGTAGCAAAACTTACCTTCAATTTTTACTTGAAATGTGAAATTTGTGCAGTTATTCACATTGCACATTGTACATGTATAATTTCCTGAATCCTTTTTCTGTACATCTTCCAATTTGATTGACAACTGATGTGAATAAATCTGAGTATTTTCTTTAGTCCAAGTGATGTTTGGTGCTGGATTGTCTATAAAGAATTAACGTAATCAATATTTTAAGATGATAATACCTTTGTAGTCATTTTCCTTAAGTATAATTCTTATAGTTATAAAAACAAGCAAATAATTGTGTGTACCTTATTCCTATAAACAAAATTAATTAGACAGCTTGACTTCATGTGTACTAAATACTTGCACTTTAAATGTAAGAAAATTAGAATCCGAAGTAAAACAATATAAATTAAATGAAACAATACCAACCATTTGAAGGGCACCTCAGAAGCACTGTGTTTCCTGGTGATCTAATAACCAAATGATTTTCTTTAACTGGGTTAAAATGGCTTGGAATGTTTGCTTTCTCTGTCTCATTTTTCATTTTAGTTGATTGTATACCATCATTAACATGTAGCACATTTTCTGAATTTGTAGCTGAAGGTTGTTCTGTAACATTATTGAAGAAATAACAACCAAATAATTGGTTTTAATAATACATCATTTATTATTTAATTTCAGCAAACAATAAATATCTACAATTTCTATTACATATGCTTAGATTGTGTACATATCAAAATAATAAGCATAAAAAATACTATTTTAGGTACCTTTATAGTTTAGGTTCACATTGCCTGTTCTTAGTTTTGTCCCAACAGTATAAATGCCATCCTTATTTTGAGGCTGTGGCATAGGTACATCCAGGCGTTGCTCTACACTTTCTGCCACCCGACCCTCTGCTGCATTATGCAGAAAATCTGTGTGCCTGTCTGGTGAAGGGCCATCTCCTTCTTCATCAACTACAAGCAATGTTATGTTCTGCCACTGCACAATGCCATTTTCCATTTTTATACGACAGCCATAAAGACCCGTATCTGTCACACGAACTGGTTTGAATCTAATCCTGAAATGGTTAAAGCTTTTTAGTTGATGTGTTATATAAGATATTAAATATATGCCCAAATATATTGTATTTCAGTTACTTCACTTAACAAATACATAACTAATGCTGATTCCTTAGAATAGCTTTCATGTAAGAGTTTATGATATTCTAGCCCAATTTTTCTACAACTTATACCAAATTTAACAGAGAAATTACCATGCATAATACAGCCTGCATGTAGGGTTGCCATAATCTGATAATCCAAAACCAGGACATTTCTTTTACAGTTAGTTTAATTGATTTAAGGAAATGAAATTTTGAGGAACAAGGAGTCCTAATATAAGAGGAATGTGCATTTAATTAATAATCCAGAGTTTTGGAAGGACTGCTATATTGTACTTTACCTTAGTAAGCACGCATTATCAAATATGTATTAAATGTATTCAGTACAACTTCATGTATTCAATATCAACATTTAAGTTTTTTTTACCAATAGAATTTCTCAGAAACTGAAGCAGAAGAAAGGAACTTGGTATTCTGTACAATAAGTTTACGAAAGTCACTACAACTTATATTTTTCATATTGCATTTTATTTGCAGCATTGCATTAACTGATTTTACTGTTAACCTATTCCTTTCTTCAGTTCACTGAGCACTCATGATGGAAAAACTCTCTCCACATTGGTGTTATGACCAGGAATGGAGAAATAATATCCCACAATTTTTAGCAACTTTGAATACTGCTCACTAGAGATGCAATTATGAATGAAGGCAACTCATTTCTTATGTGACAACAAATTCTAAAAACTACCATCCTTGGCCTCCCCCCGTAATACTTTAAATTTGTTGAATTCAAATATAGTAAAAATCAACTTTTTTTCCTTTCGGCCTGGATGTTTTAATGAACCATAAAAACACAGACAGACTGTGAAACCTGTGGCATACAGTAGCCCTACATGCATGTGATGCATATTCATTTACAGTGATTCCTTTATTAGTCAATTCACATTAAGTTATTGGCATTAAGTAAAAAAAGTGTTTCTCCATCAAAATGAAATTGTGTAAAATGGTACAAGTAAACTGATGTCCACACCTATAATGTAAAGAATGAAAGCAAACAATGTGTTCTATTTCTGAGTATAAACATCTGGCAGGGAGACATGTCTTCAACTACTAAGCAAATTTAAAGTTTAGTGTTACTAATCAACTTAATACTTAAATGAGACTTGGATTAATGCAAGTAATTCCAAAAAAAAATCTGAAAACACAAAAAATGGTTCTACAATAAATTTATATTTACTTGAAAACATAATAAAATGGATAAAATGTTTGTGCACAAAATGACTAATGAAAACAAATAGGTTCGGTGCTTTTTGGTGGACAAGACGACATAAAACATTTGACTACTGGACACGCTGTACAGGGTCTTCACCAGTAGGTTGAATGCAAGACCTGCAATTAATTTCACTGCTGCTTAAGTTAGTACAAGAGATATCCAGAAAGTAAAGAATGATTTGGCATAGCTAAATAACAACAAAAGATATCACCGCAAAACTTTATTTACAAAGATACAGTACCTTACTCTATTTCTCAGTGTAATTGCCATTGCTGTCAAGGCATTTATTGTAATGTGGTACCAGTTTTTCAATGCAGATGTTATACTCTTCTCCCGCCAAAGACTGTCACTGCCTCTTTGTGGTCTACATTAATTAGAAACTCTTTTCCACCCAAAAAGTCCTTTAGTTTCAGAAACAAGTGAATATTCTGAATTCTTTCATCAACATTGCTTTCAACTCATCCATGAGTGATGACCTCCCACACTGGTCTTTGCTGTGCACACTGGTTCTTCCTTGGTTAAACATTATGCACCATATTCTACTGAAGACTCGTTCATTGCATTATCACCATATACTTGCATTATTTGCCCATAAATTTCTATTGGCCAAACATTTTGTGCATTCAAAATATTAATCACACTGAGCACTTCACATTTGGTGGAATTTTCAATTGGATGTGCTGTACAACAGACAGGTGTGACCTCACAGCAACAAAACTCAACTCACTGAGATGGAGCAAGGAGCTAACTAGCATACAATTGCGGTGGTGGGAAACGGCACCGAGTATGATGTGCAATTGTCCTTTAATTTCTGGATGTCCCTCATATATATTTCATGTATATAAAACATACTGAACCTAAAGTAGTGATGGACACTCGAATGTTGTCAATAGCTGAATATATTACAAGAGTGAGAAATGACTATCAAATGGAAAAGTAGGGTTTCTTTATCATTTGGTTTCAAAAGTTTGTTGCTTACATAAGTAACATGCATCTCTTAGCAAGGAAGTTATGGTTGACTTTCCATTTGGATTTAAAAGTGCATTATTTAAGTAAAATGCATGTTCTGGCCGTGGAGTAATACAGCTTTCGCATACATATTAGGATACTTGCAAAATTACTTGCAATTAATGTCTGAAAATGTATGATACCAAATAATGCTGTAATACAGCTTTCTATTTTGTAAATAAAAACTTATATTTACATATTAGGGTTGTTTTAAAATTGTGTGCAGTTATTATTTTATAGTTACTTGAAACTATGTTGCATTTATTGTTTCAGTTTAAGATGAATGAAGTGAAATTTATTACAGCAGTGGGGAGGGTATCGTATAAATGCACTGCTTGGTCTTAAAATATGGTACTATTGTTTTAGACAAACTGTGATATTTAATGCATAACACTGTAACTGACATTCTAAGCTTCATGCACATCCCTGTTTTCAATATCAAAGCAGGTGCAGAGTATACCACATTTTGTTGCTGGTCACCACATGGTTATTTATTTACATATTTTGTATTCAATTTCTCAATGACAGTGTTACCAGATGCCTCACTTAATGGTAGGTAAGGTTAATTATGGTATGCTTCCAAAGTTGTGTTGTAGTAAATGAGTAGGTTGGTTTGATGGATTACAGTCAGAAGCATCATTTCTGCTTGGGGGAAGGGCAAGATTGGCTGAAGCACTTTCCCGAATTTTCATGTGAATTTGAACAACATATTTAGCCTAAAAGAAAATCATCTTATACTTCTCAATTGTGAAATATTTGTATTAAAATCACAATAGTCGTAATTTTTATTTTGGTAGAGCAATATTCTAGTCATTTCTCATAATCTGGGGAGGGGGGCAAGTGGCCCCCCCTGCCCCGCTAAATAACGCTCCTGATTACAGAGCTCTGTTCCAGAATATAGTGAGTATTGTGCAATTAAAAACTACTTAAGCTTTTTAAAATTACTTAAAATTTGAATTATTAAAATATTTCATGTCATGAGAGGGGTAATATATTTCTCCCTCTCCTCCTGTTCTTTCTCTTCATTAGCGAGATTATTTCAAGATCAAGGACATTGGAAGATTAGCAGAAACCATTTGTGCAAATTTTCCACAAGTGAACAAATTGATATCTTTTGTTATAAAGTGCCTGTTATAACACCCTATAGAAAACATGCATTTAAAGCAACAGCACCAGATCTTCCTCTTCCATCAGAAACAATAAATTGTAGCTTGCTGGGGGCACTTAGCTGTGCGTGGCACAGTATATTATTCCAAACACTTAGACACAACTAGGACACATTAAGCGTTAAATTATTTTGATAAAAATGATGCAGAATCAATTCAAATTGCAAAAGTACTAAAAATAACAAAAATTTAGAAGGCAAGCTTTATATATAGACATAACTCTGCATTATACCCTTGACTTCAGCTTACAGTGAGTGTGGCTTATTCTACTATTCGTTATGTTATTTCTTATTAGCTGTTGCATTATTTGTACACTTGCAAAAATGACGTCTCTTAAGTACTTATATGCACCATTACTTGATGGCTAGTGGTCATCAGCTATTATTTATATATTTTATGGTATCTAATGTCAAATAATGTTATTAAATTGCCATTGAGTTTTGAGTTTTTAATTTGATTACTATATAAATTCAAAATACGTATTTTGTGAAATTACCAGAGATGAAAGATTAAAATGTCTCACCCTTGTCGTGTTATTTTCACTCGCGTATTCGTTGGCTGGAAAGCTTTACCATCTTTATACCACGTGAATGTTGCTGGATCTAGGGGTGAACTGCATTTTAGTCTCAGCCGTTCTCCTGTCGTCAGTTCCACCTGTGTATTTCCCTTTTCTGCAAAATAAATACATGCACATGGGAATGATCTGATCAGATAAAGAAATCTTTATAATCCATCCAGCCTTAGAACCGGACTTGCTGTAAACAAAACATTTTGTATTCCTCCACGTTAACCTCATTTTCAGTACTTGCAGAATCAGCCATATTTATCCCCTATCCCCTTACCGATTGCTCATCAGTCATCATTGTGTATGAATGTAGCAGCGAGGTGAACGACACCACACAGTATTAAATGGAAGCTACAACTCCTTTAGTTCATACTATTTACTATTCTATATTAATCAAGTTTACGTTTGATTTTTTTGTATTTGAAAATACATAGAATATCGAGCATACTTAAGGTACTACATGTAATGGTGTGCTTTGATTTTCCGCGTATCGAGGACTGGTTAGTGACATGTGTTTACATCAAGTTGGGTTCTAAGAGTGAAACGATTATAGGAGCCAATAATAGATGTCCTAGAAAGAGTTGTCAGAGTAATAAATGATCAATTGGAAGTATTTTCATATCTTTAGCTGCACTATACTTTATATTAGATATTATGCAAATTAGTAATTCTTGCAATGTACTCATGTAGTGTGTATAAATTGTACTTACAAGAAACATATCTAAGTCACATATTAATTCCCGATGAAGATTAACATTTTAAAATGCTCAGCAAATATTAACTTAGTTTTATGCTTTTAAATGGCTGTGTGTGTGTGTGTGTGTGTGTGCGCGCGCGCATGCACACTAACTTACCAAGTGAGTGGTATACCTGTGTTTTCGCTCCATAGAAATAAGCAGTGCATCCAACGGTACAAATGAATACTACTTTAGAATAAACCACCTGAGGTTTTCAAGGACACCATCGAAGAAGTATTTGGCGCTAGCCCGTAGTGAGAGAATATTGAACATTAAATAGCAGCTCTAATTTGAACAATTACGCTTAAATGACTGCGAAAAAAAAACCGTCAGAAAAATCAGTTGGATTACAAGGTACCTAGCAAGGCCTAGACGCAATGACGTGATAAAATATTTCGGAAAAAATATTCCAGTGAGAGCTCTACAATAGATGAGGGACACATGATTGCACATTAGAACAGACCAAATTTCCTCTAAAATGGAAGGAAGCCAAAATTCTACTATTTCCAAAAGCGAAGATAAACCTATTTTGCCCAGCAGCTACAATACTATTAAATAAGGTAGTCGAAAACGTAATACCAATGCGAAACTGTATATTGATAAGACCAATGACCCGAAGTATGCACTACATTTAGACGTTAGGAACATACGATCAGAAACCGGAGAAAGATATACAAGAATATAATGCCCATATAATCCTCCATGGGTACATTTTCTACCCATTGACTGACCCTTGAAGTTCTTACTTTTTGAGCCGAGGCGCCCCTCCCCCACTCCTATGTTTCATGGCTAACGAGATAGACCGACTAAGGAGCGAACTGAAATGAGCTGATACTTCTAGTCCAGTCGTGACCCGATAAAAGTGAAATTATAGTCGACTAATATATCCATGTTCTAAACAAACAATTAAACTGCTCGTTAAACGCATGGAAAACGCAGTTATATCGTGAAGCTATTCGTTGTTAGCTATGTTTAAGACTACCATTACTACGTAACTCTGATTTGCGCCGTAGCCTGTCTGTCTCGTTAGCCACGCGCATGTTTCAGACGACGTAGCAGTTTATCGCAGATTCACCCCCATTGACCTAGTAGGCCAAATAGAACTCATCTTTAGACATATTATCTTGATTTAGTCATAAGCCCAAACCATTCCGCATACTTTCAAATGCTTGCCAACTAACTCAAGACTCCAAGCTCACCACTGAAATGTTACTATTATCTTATATTAATTGTTATATACCTTAATCAGCCTTAAACCTAATGATGAGTCATACCTTAACGCTCTAAAAATCTAATTAATGCACTTCAAGCATTTTTTATTACAGCATCTTTAGATCACTGACATACTGACATCGTGGATACGACTTCTAGGATCTTGGAATCCCGTGAGCCAGTCTCAACATAGGTCGAATCTGCTTACGGCAATGGAGTGCACTGAAAATTCTATCCCGATTTCATGTCACATGTCTACTTTATTTATTTTGACGATGTGCAATAACAATTTTCAAAATAAAAGACTACGTAACATTTTCAGGTTCAAAACACACGATGAACTTAAGTTTGATCCAGAAGGAACATGGAGTGCTCTAGATAATGACCTTGACCTCGTGTCTGAAGCCTATTTCTGCCCTACTTACGATATTAACACTGCGGACATAAATCACACAGGATGCATCACTAATAGCTATTAGTGAGATGTTTATGATACTTAGCGTAAACCCTAACAATTCAATGTGTTACAAATTCATCCTTTTAAGCATGGTGGAATACGCGCAGCTGATTGTTCTTTCTTTTATCTATGGATATGTTTTCTTAGTATTAATGCAGTGATCATATCATGTCTTGGTTGTGTTATTATATTAAGATAATTTTATTGGTCCAATACCTAATTGGATACACTGAAAATAATTGCACAGAATAAAATCCTAAGACTGATTCAAAGCAGTGAGTGACACACTATAGCGGTTCATATCCACAAAGATTTGTGTCTACGATAATTGTGGTAATATATTTAACAATGATTACGATGTTTCTACCATCTCCTTCAAGTGAGCCTGAATTTACTAATCCGTCAGCATGTGAAATACAGTGTGGATCTATTTGCAAGGTAAAATGTACCAAAGGCTGTCAAAGTTACTTTAGTTATCAATGTCGACTCCTGGCTTGTTGGTAAGGGGATGTAACTGATTAAAGAAAGTATGAAAAACAGTCAACGCAAACTGGCCGGACACCAAAACTCCTTATGCCAAATTAGAAAGCTAATTAACAAATAAAAATGTTAAAAGATTTATGTATATTTACTTTTTTAGATGAAAGAAAGTTTACTAAATGGCTCTCTTACAATCGTCAATTGCACAATGGTCAGAATTTACTTCCGAATTCGCGGCTGAAACGCCCCCTTCTATATCCACGTGTGAACTGTGGTGTCATTTTTGAAATAGCATCACTTTTACATTTTAATGTTGTCTTATCTATTCTTCACAAACAGGAAACTCTGTAGTCTGACAATCACATTAAATACTAGTCATATATCTTATTTTATGGCACATTAAAAACTCATTTATAAGCACATACTTCTGTATTGGCTAAATAATTAGTAAATACTAAACACACACAGTGGCTCACAGTATTCAAGCCATCCACTGCTACCGTAACGACTGCGGCAGATTGTTCCGCTTTCCTACTTAAGAAAATATTCAACTGACAAATATTTCTTTAAGCGAAAGAATAAGTGAATAAAGTGAATAAACTTTATTTGTACATTTTTTATACACAATCCTTTTTACAATATTCCACTTGTAAACTAACTTAACCTATGTACAAATTTTCTTGGCAGCTATGTTCTACCTATACTGCTCATTTTGCCTGGCACCCTGGCCTTATGGCTCAGCTGAACAGCCCTTGCTACCCTTAATCACTTATGATCCATCCTCTCCCTCCTCCGTTTGCCCTTCTACCTTTCTTGTCTCTCTTACTTTTCTAATCCATTTCTCCTTTAATTTTTTTAAGAACTCCTCCATATTCTTATTTTTCTTCTCTTCTTTTCTTGTTAACATTTTAATTGCTACTATTTTATCATCCATTTTTTCCCATTTTTCCTCCCATATTTTTTGTCCCCATTCTGCTAATTCTTTGCATTCTGTGATTCTTTCACCACTTCCGCATAGTTCAGAAATTCCGCTTTTTCTGCCTCTTAGCCCCTCTCAGGTACATTGATCCTGTTCTCATCCATGCAAACGCTTCTTTTTCAGCTCTATTACAATAATCCACATACCCCTCTCCTCCCCGTTTCCTTTTTACTAATCTATAGAACCCTAGTGCGCTTTTATTCTCTAAGCTTCCCCAAATCTCTTGTCTTTCTATGCCCTCCAGTCTGTTTCTTACTGTTATCCAGAAGCCGTTGCTATTTCTTTCTCCTGATCTCCAAATTTAAGCAAAAGAAGGCGGTGGCTGTTACTAAAACGCACTGTCACTTCCGTTCTTTAGTATTGTTTGGAAATTAGCAACCGGTAACGAGAGTTGAAATGCCCAGGAATTTTATATACTTATGAGTATAAAAGCTAATTTTATTTAAATAAAAGTAAAACTAATAAAATAAATATGTAATGCATATTAATTGCAATAGGGGATGCGACACATCAATCGCATCAATGGTAAGGTCGCCACTGGTAATTCTTCTGTTCCAAAATTTTCGGAAGGATTAACATGCATTTCATAAAATTGTAGAATCTTGAAGTGAATAGTATGAACACCTTATTCGTTGCAATTTATAGTGGCTTAAATGTTGATTCTTCAATTTGTGCCCATGCAGGGGCCGCATAAATCAATATTGATAGAAAACGCCTTACTTGTGTAATGGACATTTTGCATTAGCCCGGTTATTGTTTTCCCTTTTGTCTGCTGTATGGTTTGAGCCAGCAATCATTGGTTCTAATTTACTGAAGATAAATAAGATTAAGCCGTTTATTTTCATGCTTTTCAATAGTTGTCTTTCTTTCTTTCTTTCCTTCATTCTTTCTTTTTTCTTTCCTTACTTCCTTATCTTTTGTATATTTCTAACGGCCCATGTTGGATGTCGTCTGCTCAACAAACCCCTGTTCTCTGCATACGAGTAACTTTGTTTCTATTACTCTACATATCTTTGAGATCAAGATGTTATAGCAAAGTTCCAGTGACTGATCCTTGATACATTCTAGCATTATTAGTGTGACCCCGTGAAGGAGATGATAACTTCTCCTACTCATGGTAAGAGTTAAAGTTTTACTGTTGTTTCCGGAAGTTATATATGAATAAACCCGGTTACTACATGCAGTAATAAACTTTCGCCACCATAGAAAATCAAACACAATCGATGACACATTTCATCATACAACAATTCCAATGCAGTAAGACACTATTGCATTTGTAGATCGGTATGTGGTCGCCAATTCTCGAGAGGAAGTGATGTGTCGTCCTCCATGGTCTAGGATTAGCATGCTAGCCTCTAGTTCCCGAGGTCGCGGGTTTAAACCCCGGAGGGCGATGGGCTTTTTCGGGCGTAAAAATGTTTAGTACGGCTTTCTTCGGAATGGAAGTAAAGCCGGTGGTCCCGTGTCATAAATTCACGGCACGTAAAAGAACCTCAAGCCTGATAAAGGCCTCTGAGCAAGATTTCCGGTCTTTCACGCCCAATATAGAATGGGACGCTAAGGACCATAGTAGTTAAAGAGCATCCATAAATAAAACTAAATTTAATTTAGGTAGTGATGCGATTGACTCGAAACAATTCTCTGAATTCGGATGTCTAATGATCCGAAATAATTACACATCTATTGTTCAGCGGAAGATACACAAAAGTGAGCGCTATGTCTTTCAGTAGGGCAGTGCTACAGCACGTATGTACTTGAACTTGAACTCTTGACTGAGTGTTTTTGGACCTAAGGGTTCAGGCCAATAGTTCCCTGGTTTGACTCCAATGGGCTATTTCTTTTACGGTGAGGCGATATCTGTGGTAATAAAAGTAGTCTAAAATAATTAATGAACTTAAAATTATCAATTTGTCAAGTATATTATGGAAACATCAGTAAAATCTTCGACAGTATGTGCAAGTTGAAGTATACCTTCAACGAGCACAACGGTTTCAGCATCTATTATGATTGTGGCGCAATTTACATTTTATTTTGTTACATGCTACAAATTGTGCTACCAACATAATTGCTTTAACTCTCCAACTGAGACCTTGTAGTAAACGTTCCCTAGTGTGCTGTACATGGGGACGAATCACTCTGAATAAATCTCTAAACATGGCAGAAGGCTTCAGCAATTCATAAAGTAATACAGGTAGCATTATGCCGCTGTTAAAGAGTTTAGCTATATTTGTCAAGGCATCTTTCGGCAGATTTCTTATTGCAATATCTCTATCCTTTCCAATATAGTTTCTTAACCTGGGACTGCTCGCGTCAGATGCTGTAATGCCGGCTCTTCCAGCTTGGGTCCGCGCTTTCTGCCGCGGACCCCTCGACTTGCAGGAATCTGCCTGCAGCACGCAATACAGCTCGGCATTGGGGGAAGGCTGTCGTACGGCTGAATGAAGTTGCAGGAAGCGCAAGCACTTGTGACGTATTGGCTATCACGCCCACCCTCCACCTGGGCTTCGAGCACTGTTGCTGCATACGTGCGAGTACTCTGACTCAGCCGGCCGTAATGCAATACTTAGTGAGGTTGACCAGGCAGGCGGATAAAAGTCAAGTCATATCCGGACTTGTTTTGAATCAGCACAAAATTGCAGCTTTTTAACTTAAAAGCAGCTGGTATGTATAAGAAAATTCACACATTGTACAAACAGTTAGTATAGTTGAAAATACATTCGTCTTCTATTGTATGTTTTGCATTTAATGTAATTTCTGCTGAAAGAGAGAAAGTGTCTGAAAAGGTGCTGCAAACTTTAGAAATAACATTATGTTACATAAAAAACTGATGTAACGCATTCATACGACTTCCTTTATTAATGAAAATTCACATATGTTCATTATATATTACACTGTTAATACAAAAAGTGATTCTTGTATCTTGGCTACGTTACTCATGATATATTATCTTAGATATACTCCAAATTAAGCAACAAGGTTTCGACTTGCGGAAATAGCATGTAAATGTTTATTGGTAGTAACAAGTTCTTGCAGTAGAAAGAAAGAAAACAAAGTGGGGGATGTGGAAACAAGAATTGCAAATTTCCAGGAATATCCATTAGGTGACGCTTAGGAAAGGTCTAAACTTGCAACACAGAGTATTTCGAAAACTGATAATGCTTCGAAAATAACGGACACGAATTGTGTATTTTGATGAGTTCTACATTCTCTCTGTAGTAAGTTTCTGTCTATCTGTTAAGATTTTCTAGTTATACAAAAGTCAATCAATAAGTTCACAGGATATTCGGAAAAAATTTAAGACATACAGTTTTATTTTTCATATCAATGTATTAAATATGTAACATTTTATTCAAAGTATTTTTGCGAAAATAAAAAATAAAGAAAATCTTTCCGGGTAAACAGTAGTATGGGGTGGGAGATCTTGAAAAACTTCTAGTCGCATTCTTTGAAAGATGTTCAACACAAATACCAAGCTTAGTATTTTATCGCTGTTTCGGTTTTTGAGTTATGATGTTCATAACATATACATCCTACATGGGTCTTCTAATTCTTTTTTGGGAAACAGGGGCTTCAAAACATGTACTTCGCATGAAATCTATATGCCAAATTTTAGGGTAGAATGCAATACTTCCTCTTATCTGCTATAGGTAGATGATAGAGAAAGTAGCAAGAAGTCATTTGTCTTTTTTGATGGATCTCCATCAGGGTCAATGGATGCTTTGTCCCTAGTAACATGTCCTCCGTGGACTGGTGGTGCCATGCTAGCCTCTAGTTCCCAAGGTCGCGGGTTCAAACCCGGTGGGGGGCGATGGATTTTTCCTTAGCACGGCTTCCTTCGGAAGGGAAGTAAAGCCGGTGGTCCCATGTCGTAGATTTACGGCACGTAAAAGAACCTCAAGCCTGATAAAGAGGCCTCTGAGCAAAATTACCGGTGTTTCATGGTACGCTAAGAACTATAGTAGTTAAAGAGCGTCCATAAATAAAACTCAATTTAATTTCCCTAGTAACACAGATACATAGGTATGCTTCAATTGTAGTTACAGCTATAGATGAATAGCATAAAATCATGTCCAAGCAAGCATTAAATATAGGTGTAAAGTGGTTGAAAATATTTCAAAGTGTGGGAGCATGGCATGGAAAGTCTTGGTTTTAGCCAGAGCATAGAGCATGTCCGCCACAAATGCTTTTGTGGGCTCGTTAATGTGAAAGAACAATATATTAAACATATTTTATATAGGTATATATATATATATCTTAGTTTAACTCTAGTTGGTTGTGTTTTGTAAAATTAATTTTAAAGTCATGAAAACAATTTCATGAAATTTCTAAAATTATCTACATAACATAATTTGCAAGCTTAAGAGAAATACAAATTACATTATAATTGAATGGGATGGTATGTGCAGTGATATAAAATGTTTATTTCAGGAAGCGTCTTAATTTATAGGTCATTCATTTATGGATTGCACTGTGATGTCAGAATCATCGTTTTAGTTATTGCGAATCGAAGTTCACAAATTGCAGCATTGCACCATCTTACAATTTCTCATAGCACATTTGTCTCGCAATTTTATTTCAGACATGTGGCAACCCTAGCTGACAGGAAGTAAGGGACATATTTTTGAACGCAGCTTAGATATTGCTCATCGAATAATAAAGCACTGTTGAGTTGAATCACACAATTCAAGGCCACGGCAGAACTCGAGCACGATTTACGTTGATAGACGGCTGGCATTAAATTTTTAAAGACTGTTCAGTTCTGAAACTTTAGCCTACACCCAGTGTGAAAAAGCAGTTATCCAAAAATAAAGCACTTTTATTTTGCCTATATTGCAAATCTTAAACGGGAGAGATACAGAGGTAACTCTTGAAAGTAGTGATACTCTACCTCTCCTAACACCTGTTTGGAAAGCTTGGAACAAGAAATCACACGATGAAATAAGCATTCGCTCATGTATATGGGCCTAAGAAAATGCGTTTCTTTTTCCTAGTATACAGGAGCGGTAAAAGAAATACAATTTTAAATCTTGCATTGTTCTCTGCTGTTTCGGTCATCGTCGTTGACACTAATGGAGACAGAGAGGGGGAGTGGGTAAGTAAGATATATTGAGGCAGAGGCGTCGTAACAAAGAAAATATTGCGTAGCTCAACACGGAAGAGCTCAAATTACAAAATTATTATTATTATAGTTATCCGCCAAAACACATACTTAATATAATGTATGGGATAATTAAAAATATTATCGAGTGAGGTGGCGCCGCGGTAACCTGTGCGACTCGCATTCGGGAAGTGCCGGGCTCGATTCACGGCCCCGCCCACTCTGATCCACGAGTTTTTCGTGATTTCCACGGGTTGGCAGGCGAACTCTAGGGTGGTTCCTCATCTACCAGATTTCCTTTCCACCATTTACTTCCCTTTCATTCCTTTCCTTCTCATCTTTCAGGAGTGCTTCTAGGTTTCGTGGTGTGTGGCGGTGCCGAACAGTTGGCACGGATGCTTGCTCAAAAAAAAGAGTACTCCCCAGGGACAACACTAGGCAGCTCCAGCGGTGGGGAGGGTCTTCCGCGCGTCTTTGTGGCATGTCTGCCTGCGGCTTGTAGCGTCCTATGGGGGCGGTAGTCGCAATGTGCGAAGTGTTCCCCTCCGTTGTGTAACATATACCTATTCAAAATATTGATTATTATCAAAATAATGAAGTGTAACCTTATGTCCAAATATTGAAATTAAAATTAATTTTATTTTTTTGGGGATATTGTTTTGACAGTTAACATTTAACACTAATATATTACGTATAGGCTTATATATTATGTACATTAAGTGAGTCCATGCTATAATACATGAGAGGGCTGAGAGCGACCGAAACAAGACAATCCTTTTCCTAAAATGCAATTATCCTATTTGTACCAGGGAGCAGGGCCGCCCACTGGGGGGGTCATGGCACAAGCTGCGCCATCGGAAAACATTTTGGGAGGAATTCAAACTTTTGGGTAATACAAAAATGTTGAAGAAAATCAACGTAGGTAATATAAAGACATTTATTACAATTTTAATGGAATACCTACTGCAATTGTTAACAAGTTTGTATCTTTAGATTTGTTAATCTATGTGCCGTATCCCCCATCAAAAGTAATACTAAGTACAATTCATACGTATGGTAATAATGTGGACTATCACATATAATTTTTGGAAATGTATAATGTATAATTACTGTACTTAAGATTATAGGTAGATATGTATCGTTCAGAACGTATAGCGTCATTACCAGGGTTAGGATTTTTAGGTGCAAATTTCAGATGTAAAAAGGAAGGGAAAGGTGCTCAAATAAGGTGAAAAAAGGAACAATAAGGTAATGGTTTATTTAAGGGGATGCACAACTGAAATTGCCATTTTCTAAACTATCTATTCAATTGGGCTGAAATTTTAACCACATGTCAGTCTTCTTTAGATTTGTAAAATCTAGTACTAGTACACTCGTTTGGAGAGCTAACACTAGTTCACTTGCTAACACAATGCGACCGTCACACAACTCACTCTTGCGCCCATTCGCTGTCTACATTCTCTTATAACACCGCGACAATTACCAGAATGTTCTCATTCATGCTGGAACTTCAGTCTCAGCGATTTCTAGCAGTTTCGAACAGAACCCAGTCTTAACAATTCTCGGAACTGCGCGGGTAAGGTTACTGTCGTCTCTGCGTGCCCAGCCTTCGCCTCCACGCAAACAGATGACGTCCCTCACAGTAACAAACTCACATTCATGAACAGCAAGCTACTGATTCTGGTGGGATAGAATCACTCATTGTCAATTGCATTATTGCGGGCTACTTTATAGCGGTAAAGCGAGAGAAAGAGGTTTTCGTCGAACACACAATTATTTTCCATTGTTGCGGGTCTGCTTTCAATTCCCTACTGAAAGAGGTAGGCTTACTCAGCAAGCTGAGGAGACGTTAATTGAAAGTTAAAGAATAAGTTGGAATGGAACTTAAAAGAAAAAAGGGGAAAAAGGGGATTATGGGCATGGTTTGGGGAAAATGGGATAAAGGTGGCAAAAAGGGATGAAGATCCCAAAAAAGGGAAAAATGTGCGAGAAAAAATGCCTCTTTTCGCAAGTAGAAACAAAATTTCACACTGTGATATCTTTCCGCACAGCTTTAACTTACCCTAAGAAAAAAGGAGCGCACCTAAAAATCCTAACCCTGGTCATTACCCTTACTTCAGATAGATAGGATAGAATACATTGAAACGTCAAGTAATAAAACACAGCACCTGCCAAATATTTTATTTGCAATTTTTTGTTGTATTACGACTTTGTTTATTGATTTAAACTTTACAATTATTATTATATTTAAGCTTTTATTGTGTGCCGGTATCCTAACAACTACTACAGTACCTATAAGGCAGCCCCTTTGCGAAGCTTTCCAGCGGCAATTCAATAGTTGAAACTGAGCTCTCAGAAAAATTGAGGGGTGGTTGATTGTTTTTGGAGGGATGGCCCTTAGCCTATAGGGGGATGGACACCCCTGTCAGGGAGAATATATGTATTTACTATCTGATTAGTGGCTGCGCAGTAAAAATAATAAAAGAAAAATCTGATGTGTTACACTCACATGACTTTCTCTACTCTTGTACAAACTATTTTTACAAACGCTTATTCTCCATATGCTTCATGTTAATCGAGATATCGAGATGTTAATCTTATCGATAATTTTCTTGTAGATGCAAGGGGAATTGGTAGGCTTTAAGCTATAGTCAAATATTTTAAGAGCTGGTTGCTATGTGGAGTATTCCATTCTCTTTGCATTACCAGGACAAAAAAAAAACAAAAACAAATGAATAACGAATTCCCATTTGAGAAAAAGTATAAGAATTGGAAAATATCTCGAAAATGGTTCACTCTACAACAAAAAATGTATATGACATAAATTGTGTATTTTAACGTGATCTACATTTTTTGTGTAGTAAAATTTTGTCTATCTCTTATGGTTTACCAGTTATGCAAAAGTCGTTCACAATGAAGAACACTTTTGGAGACATTCCCAGAAAATTCAAGATATACATTTTATTTGTCATGAAAGTATCTTAAATATATGATATTTTAATCAAACTCGTTAGAGCCATTTCTGAGAAAATTAAAATTTTCGAAAAATGTTCCATGTAAAGGGTAATCTGGGGTGAGGGATTTTCTTGAAAACCTTCGTGTCGCATTTCTAGAAGATACTGAACCTAAATACCAAGTTTGGTGTTTATCCGACTGTTCGTTTCTGAGTTATGCTGTTCACAGACAGACACACACACGGACATGTTCCAAAAAATCCTTTTTTTGGATTCAGGAGGCCTTAAAACATGTATTTCCGATGAAATCTCGGTATCGAATTTTTGGGTGAATGCAATACTTCCCCTACTTACTATACGTATTAGAGAAAGTAATAAAAATAGAACAAAACAACTGAATTTCTGGGAAGGGGGTCTGAAAGAGTCTCAGCTCCCGGTTTCCAGCGCCCCTGCCTTAAGGTGGAGAATTAGTCGTCCTCCGTGGACTAGTGGTACCGTGTTAGCCTCTAGTTCCCAAAGTCGCGGGTTCAAACCCGGCGGAGGGCGATGGATTTTTTCGGGCGTAAAAATCGTTAGCACGGCTTCCTTCGGAAGGGAAGTAAAGCCGGTGGACCCGTGTCGTAGATTTACGGCACGTAAAAGAACCTCAAGCCTGATAAAGAGGCCTCTGAGCAAAATTACAGGTGTTTCACGCCCAATATAGAATGGGACGCTAAGAACCATAGTAGTTAAAGAGCGTCCATAAATAAAAAAAAAAAAGTGGAGAAATTCCTCCTAAATAACAAAAGTGTGGAGCTCGACCTGAGGAATGAATTGTGCAAAACGTCCCTCAAGCTTAGTTAGTAATTACAGGAGGAAAAGTACGAAAAAAGAAAGAAGAAGACTTGCGAAGGGCAGCCAGAAATCTGTCGACAGAGATGGGTTTCTGTTCCGAGTGAATGGACACAAAGGGACTATAAATCTGCCAGCCATTGTTAATGCTGTCGATTACATGGCGTCATCCCACGCTTGTAGACAGAAGACTTTCAGCGGATATTCTTAACACGGCAACAAAATCACAGTCGCAAGAATAGGGGGAGTGGCAAAGAAGAGTGTCATTTCCACAAAATAATTATTCAAGGAAGGCAAATAAAATTAGAGTCACGTTCTTATACGGCTTTATTCATTTTTGTTTTTTGGCTCCGAAATTACGCACTTGACGGTAGGAGAATTAGTAATAAAAGGAAGCTAAAAATACGTCCCTGCCCATCCTGTTCTTTGGAAAGACAAAAGCAAAATTCTCTAGAAATTACAGACAAGCGCCTTGGAAAATTAGTTAAGCGTGTCTAAATTCAACAACAGGAATATTACTCTGAATAGCCAATTGTTTTCTCACCAGAAAAAATCTGTTTTTTTTTCATTAATTTTATGACATCTTTATATTTGTCCTGTTCTTTATTAGTTAGGGTGTTTTAATATAATGAAAGAAGAATGTGTATCTTTCTGCACCATAATTTTAAGTTTGACAAAGTATACTTAAACATAAGTTTTAATAAACACACACACACACACACAGTGACACTGGAAAGTATTTATTTTCACTTAAAAAGTCTAAAAGTTAAATGAAATTCGAGTAGTTTTAATGTGCAGAAGGAAAAAACAATTTACTAATCTCTTCTTTTTTTAAAAAAAATAGATTTTATTAACCTTATAATTTTTTGCACCTATTTTTGAATCTCTTCATGTGTGGTATCTATAAAATTACTTCATATGCATTTAGTAAAAAAAATTACTTTGTCTAGCATTTACTTATAATAGAAGTATTGCATTCCACCCAATAATTCTATATCGCGATTTCATCGAAAATACATGCCCCTGAATAAATTATATATAATATATAAAACGAGTACATTACCCTAAGACGAAATTATGGATAAATACTGAACTTGATATTTAAATTCAGCATCCTAAGGACGCTAAAGATGAATTTTCTACGAATAGCAATCCCAGTTATTAGATAAAATGTTACACAATTTTGTAAAACTAGCAAACTACCAAATAACACAAAAAAACTGAGGAGTTTTTTTTATTACTTTTCCATTTATACCGGCCTTTAACGGCAATGGTCATATCGGCGGCCTTTTTTACCTTTGGAACATATCAATTTCTGGTTTTTCTTTGGGTTTTACACTAGATCACACACATTCACCCTCTCATTCATACTTCCAGACTCCGGGGAGAATAGAGAATAATCTTGACTAAAGAAAAATTCCCACCCGTCCCCCCAGTCGGAAATCGAACCCGGACCCTTCGCATAGTAGGTAGGTGCTCTACCGATTGAGCTACGGACAATTGTAGAGCTCATTAAAACATAAATTTTATCCGTAATGTTTTCGTAATGTCAGCCATGCAATTTACACTTTTCGAGTGCGTCATCTAACGGATGTGCTTGAAAGTTTCCCATTCTTACTTTACTTTCCCTACTATAGTTCAGCAACTTAGAAAAAAAAACTTGAGAGGGGTAACTAACCTGGTCGTGTATTCCCTCTCTCTAACTGCCTTAAGCGGACATGCCTCTTCTACTCTGCTTATGAGTCGCTGCTTAAGCATCACACGCCATTATTTCGACTAGCCCGTGTTTTATTTTATTTTATTCTCACAAAATCATTTACCAAACCATTGTTGTAACTATCCACCTGTAGAGACAGGGTTAAAGACACAGGAGCCTTGCAACAAAAATGCTGTGTTTACGCAAAGAGCAAGGTGCAGCGGGTGTGAAAACAAATGTTTGCATATAGCTGGCGATAGCATGCGGTATTATCATGGGATATCTTCCAAGAGTTAATTCGCACTTTTTAGGGTATTTCATAGCGTTCACCCCCCTCCACATCTATCTCTTCGAAGAAAAAAGTTCCTTGCTGATTGATTTTCATAATACAAATTATTTCAATTGAAGTTTTACATAGAAAACTAGAGGCTTTAATTTCTTTTTACAGGAAGACCAGTAACACATAATCATCACCACCTCGAAACTGTGCTCTTTAACATACCTCTTACAGAACTGGAATAAATATTTTAGTTTTTGAATTATCACGATGTAAACAAGGTCATGTTAAATTTTTCTACGCTATAAAATTGCTGTGTTCACAACAGTGACGTGACACTTGTTTTCCGCGTATTAGCCCACTTCTTCTTTAAGACACCTCACTGGATAACTCCTTAGCCAAAGGCAAAAGACAGGTAGAGTGGAGGTGTAGACCGAGGGATTTTACTAAGTTGTTAAGAGCGTACTCCACTCAAAAATTCGATATCAGAATTACACCGGGGTTCCATTTTTGAGGTGCCTATAAGGCCTTCACAAAAAGCATTTTTATAAAAAGGTTCTTTGTGTGTGTTTTCATAATTCGAAAGCGAAATGTCGGATAAATACCAAATTTATTTAATTTCAGCAACTTTCAAGGATTTAACATAAATATTTTCAAGAAAATTCCTCCAACGCAAACTACACTTGGAAAAGTTTTCTTTTATTTTTTATCATCTCAAAAACGGCTCAAACGATTTTGATTAACATAGCATCACGTTTGACGTATTGATATAAGAAATAAAGAGTATATCTGAATTTTCTGTAAGTAGCCTCTAAAGTTCCCTTATTTGATTGAATTTTGTGTAATGTACCTGTAATAAGGAAACCATAAGAAATAGTAAAATAATAATAATAATAATAATAATAATAATAATAATAATAATAATAATAATTTATAGCACAAGAAATGTGCACTCATTAAATTAAGGTTTTTAAAAAACCAACCTTTCCATCGTATAAGCCGTTTCAAAATATTCCATTTTGAAATTTATATTTTTCCGAAGTCTGAGAGCGCCATTTAACGAATGTATTTGAACGCTTTCTGTTGTTTAATTTTTCCCTACCACCTACCAGGGAGTATTGTATTCCACATAAATATTCCAAATCGAGATTTCACCAGAGATTTCCCTTCATCGTGAGGCCCCCCCCCCCCCAAAGAACTGATATTTTAAAATATAGACCAAAAGGTATTACAGGAGAACTGTAGAGCTCATTAAAATTCCCAATTTGAGTCAAATAAATTGTTTAGTAGTTGAGTTGTTTTCCAAATATTCCACATTAAAAGCATAGACTTTCCCAAAGCGTCAACTAACCGACATGCTTGAAAGTTTGGAATTCTTCATTTGTTACCAGAATAAATATTTAACTATTGTTTCCGCTGCTGCTGGCTTAATTTGTTTATCGTTTATGATTTCCGGTTATACAAACTTGAGCAATTTGAGCTGAATTTCCCTCTTGTAATACAGCAAGTTCGCGTACTGCTAGATACGGTAGCTTCGTGGAGATGGTCATATCGAACACTGTCTAAAGCTATGTATGTCCAGGAATACGATCATAACAGACTTCTTAGTTGATTTGGTTTCTGAAAGATGTCTTAAAAGGAAACCCAGGGGAATAAGCAAATCTTCTTTGAGTTCAGATAAACTTACAAACTGTTTGAGACGTCCTCGCAAGACTAATGGTAAATGATCTCCATTAAATGTGTTATGAGAGCCATTTCCTTTGTGAGTAAGGATTGTACGAGGGTTAACAAAAGACGAAGGAATAAAGCTTTTATTTGGCATCACTGTTACAATTAGCGCAACAACTTCAAAGCACTAGGGACGCTTAATTGCCCAAATTAATACCCCATCTGTCCAGTTGGTGTATCCACTGCAATACCCATTACAATCAATGCCACTTTATTCTATTGTGATTGTTAAATCTTCCCTGTCGTCCGGGATACCTTTCTTGAAGTAATGAGTATTATCGAGAACGACAAATTTTATCAACGTTTGTGACAGCATGGGACTGTATTTGGGTGGCTCCCTCCAAAACATACTTAAGTATGTTATGATCATAAATGGGTATCATTAAAATTTTTAAACCATTTATGAATACCGCGGATATATGGCAGCTTTTCTTGTCAGTCTACTTGATCTTATTCTTACTTTCTCTACTACGTATAGTAAGTAGGAGAAGTATTGTATTCCACCGGAAATATATGTTTTGAGACCCCCTGAATCCAAAAAAAGCATTTTTGGAACCATGTCCGTGTGTGTGTGTGTCTGTCTGTGAACAGCATAACTCAGAAACGAACAGTCGGATAAACACCAAATTTGGCATTTAGGTTCAGTATCTTCCAGAGATGCGACACGAAGCTTTTCAAGAAAATTCCCCCCACCCCAGATTACCCTTTAACTGGAAGATTTTTTGAAAATTTTAATTTTCTCAAAAATGGCTCTAACGATTTTGATTAAAATGTCATATGCTTAAAATATTTTTATGACAAATAAAATGTATATCTTGAATTTCCTGGGAATGTCTCCAAAAGTATTCTTCATTGTGAACGACTTTTGCATAACTGGTAAACCATAAGAAATAGACAAAATTTTACTACACAAAAAATGTAGATCGCGTTAAAATACACAATTTATGTCATATACATTTTTGTTGTTGAGTGAACCATTTTCGAGATATTGCTTGTTATTCCCTTAAATTTTTCAATAATTTTCTCAAATGGGAATTCGTTATTCATTTTTTTGTCTTGGATATGCAAAGATTATTAATCTGTGGCAAAGGGAATGGTGCTGCACATAGCAACCAGCTATTAAGAGATATGTATGTGCTTAAAGGCTACTGTATTTCTATATTGCCCTTGTAAATATATATTCCCCTTACAACTACAAGAAAATTAGCAATAAGATAGAGTCTGCAAATGTTTATCTCGATTAACATGAAGTAGGTGGAGAATAAGCGTTTGTAAAAATAGTTTGTACAAGAGTAGAGAAAGTCATGTGAGTGTAACACATCAGATTTTCTTTCTTTCTTTTTTTCAAGTATTTCAACGCATATGTCACTCCATCAAGTGATTACTATCCGTCCCCTCTCAAGCAAACATTTTTCTTTAAATTTATGTCCGGCTGTAAAGATTCCTTGATATGAATGCGTATTGCAGATGCGCTGTACTCTTTGGTAATGCTGGTCGACCTCAGTAGTGGGGATGTGTATATCAAAATACTTAGAAACATTACCGAATCTTTGCAAGGACTGTTTATAGATTTCATATCCACACTAAAACGCATGCAACCCAACATTCTTTGTTTTACTGGAATGATGAGGTGGATCTCAAATTAGGGGAGCTTGCGCAGAAGAAACAAGAAATGTGTGATTTGACAAATAAAACATATTAGTAATTCAGGTTTTCTGCAAAATATTTGAAGCAAAGAAATATTACGATTTTCACTGTAGAAATTACATTGTTTGACAACACTGACGCCATTAACACTCAACTATACCCAGATACTTCTCTGATTTTCACATCGATTCTGTAGCTGCTTAGCAGCTATTTTTCTGAGATGAAGTTTCACTTCTTAAATTTGTTTCTTTATAATTTCTATACTCCATAAAGTATAACAATAAATCTGATACAATTAGTCACATCTGCTGTAATTTTTTTTAAAAAGAGAATAGAGTGCTTTAATAAATTTTGTTAAAAATACATACCCTGCCCATTTTCATATAAGATTTTGGAACTCAGAGGAAAAATTGCCTCAAAATGCTCTATGTTTGTGTGACCAACTACAGTGCATTTGCTTTAAGTTGAAGCATGGAAAGTAGAAAGAGATAGCACCATATTCCACACGACAGTTGATAATCCTTAACTGCCTAATCTCAAAACCTTTACTATTGAAACTTACTATTTAAAATCTGGGTTAGGTTGAAACACGAAATTTAGAAGAGAACAGCCAACACCCGCTTGTAACAACACGAAAGCCAGCGAAGCAATGACGGCCGAAGTTATCAGGATATGTTCCATATTTCACTGCCAAAAGTGCAGTGGCAACAACACTACAGCTGATACTGAGAGACTAGGCAGTGAAGATTGACTGTGGCAGGGTTTCTCAGCACTCGGACCTCATAAGCGCACTCCCCTTCTAGACCGGTCAGGTAGCATCAAAATGGCCATATTTCAACTTAAACCTTACGTACTGTGAGTATATAGAGCCAAAGAAAGGAGGCTAGCGTAACATTTGCTGTTGCAAGGATCTAGCAGGAACCTTGGAACCATGTGGATGTTTCCTATTTTTTTGCACGTATGTTGTGACAGGATGCAACAAAAACAACTTGAAAAAAAATCTCTTATCCAAATCTGTCCTCAGCAAAAAGATGTATCCCATATGCACCTGGTCCTCCTGTGCCTTCTACATCAGAAACATATGGAAAAGAATCCTTGTCAAATTCTGAAGCAAATTTACTACATAGTGGCATGGATTTAGATATTATCTAAGAAGAGGATTTCTGGCAAACTGAAGATTTCGCTCAGAATGGACTGAATTGATGAGGGATTCAAATCTTTCCTAAGAATTCTACTGAAATATTGAAATATACGCTAAACAATATACTCTTGGCTCCGAGAACTGCATTTGCTATGTAGATACAATTAAGAAAATTTTCCCTCACCAGAGAATCTTAGGTATTGCCATATGTTTGTAGTTTAATGGCTAAATTGGGTGCTGTAGAATACATTCCAGCTAATTGAAGACTTTATAAACTGCTCAGAGATTAGTCTACAAAGTGGAGTCTTGTACATATAACAGGATTAACATGCATTAATAAATGGTTATCCATTCAGTCCATCTCAAGGAAAATTATCAGAATTTAAAATCATTTTTGAAAAAAATGGAATAAAGAGAATAAGCAGGAGGTGTGAGGTTATCTAAAAGTTATTGGCCTGCTCCTAGAACAATTGTCAGGTCATACCAAAAGATGTACGTATGATCACTAGAGATCGGTGCAATAGGCACTAAAATCTTGAAATAGGTAGGCAAATAGGCACTACAACAAGTTCAAAATAGGCACTGGTATACTATCAATTTTGATAAGCATTGAAGTAGGCACAATAATGTATTCATTTACTACTTAAAACACATTTTGACATGACAGAACAGATAGAAATATCATATAGTCGTGAGATTTCATTTAAAATCATAAACCCATCTACTTGAAGAGAAAGCTATTCGCATATCCTTTCTGGTAGCAAATTTTTCAATCACCCTTTGATTGAAATTAAGTATCTGCATAATGAGATTTCGTGCAGATAGACATACAAGTCCCTACAGATAACAAGTACCTTTTAAGAGTTCTGAAGAATCTTTATAAAGAAATATCGTAGTTTATTAGATGACCGCTGGTTGCAATATTTCTGGAGGTAGCGCTAACTTCTACTCCCTTCTCGAGCCTCCCCTTTCCCATATACCTGCCATAATATATAACATTTACTAAATTCCACTGTTCTATTAATGGAGTGGAAACTGTAAACACTTATTTTTTAATTCTCACTCTTCAACTACTATATAATATCACTTTTTAAGTAACTTCTCTCTAGAATACGTTTTACACTCCCACGCTGATTTGTAATCATTGTCGAGTCTGCTATGTATTATTGTTAAACGGGCTAATGTTGCATTCGCAATTAAATAAGTATAGGGTTATATGAATAAAAATGAGTATATAGTATATGCTTCACTTTTTCAAGTAAATATTCAGTTTGGTAAGAACAAAACCTTTCGAGTACCCACTTCATTTTGAGAACATACTCAAGCAATGGAAGGAGAGTAGAACATACTCAGGCATCCATCTTACAAGAGTAGGATATTCTCATATTTGGTATGAATAAAAGCTAGTATATTCTCAGTTTTATGAGCTCATTCTCCTCTAGTGTTGAGCATGGTGAGATGCATGTTCACTTCTGAGTATATATAGATTTCTTTTTATTTAAAACTAAATATGAAGAAAATGCCACAATTTATGAGCTGTATAGTACTCATGGAAAAGTTACAAACTAGCCAAGGGCATTAAAGAAGTTTCAAAATCCTACATTGTTTCAGAAAAACATAACCTAGAAGTAACATTGAAAGTCAGTTTTATTAATTAACCTTACTATGCAAAGTGTTAACTTCGAAACCCAGACACCTACTCATAACTTTATAAGAAAACTGTTTCATAGTATACCTAAATAGTGTAGATAGCCTTGGATTCTAAAAACAGTCGGATGACTTCATCCAGCCCTCATGAGTTATGACTTTCCAATCCACAATTATTCCTTTCTTCTGGCTTATAGCCATTTTGCTCATTGGTTTTCTAACATTGTCATGAACATTCAAGGAGTTTCAAAATCCTGTATTGCTTCATGAAAACATAACCTAGAAGTATAACTGAAAGTCAGATTTATTAATTAAGCTTACTATGTAAAATCCTAATCCCAAAATTCAGTTGCTTAAGAAACAGAAACCTTAAAAAGGTTACTTATAACAAAACTGTTTCGTAGAAAAATAGTGTAAACATCCCAGGATTCTAAAACAGTCTGATTCGAATCTGCATCCGGCACCTTATAATTAAGACTTTAAGAATCTGTGAATACTTTCTTTTTGCCTGATTTATTGATAATAGAGTTTTGCCTATTTCATTTTATTTATTGTTTTGCTAATCTAATTTACAGCTACGCTTTTGTGTGAGTTGCTTGAATTAATTTTTCATTTCTTGGAGGACTTCATATTTCTCTAACATTTCTACTAGAGCTTGTTATGCAACACAGGATAATTCCTGAGCTGTTTTGATAGGACAGAACCAAATAAACAAAATCTACTCCTCTAATTCTGAATGCCAAACAACACAACACCACACCATCAACGAAGCTAGTATATGGTCAAAGAGCGTAGATAACACCAGTCTATATTTACATTTAACTGAACAAGATGACGTGAGGATGAGTATATATTCGCATGAGGTAGTAGGCTTGTATTCTTATGAAAACGAGTATGTTCTGATTGAGCTGAGTATATAATCACAGAAAGTGTTCATATTCATAAGTACGAACTTTGAGAAAGTGCTTGCTTTTTATTCATATGACCCATAGTCTTTTTAGATCGATGGTGTAATTTCGCCCTCGCAGTAAGTAGAAAACAATAAAGCCATCGTATTACTGAATAAAGGATGAACTAATAATAAAATGATATATTTCCCAGTCATAAATCAATAGTTTTTTTTGTAGTTGACTATTTATCGTACGCCTTATTATGTTAAGTAGCCACTATTTTATTATAACACGAAACAATGCAGCTGTGACGTTGGGAAAGGAATGTCGGTATTACGAACTTCCTCAGGCATGTTGCCAACAATGACTCATTGGCTCACAGCGCGAAATATTAATTGCAATGGTAAGGTTAACATCACATTAAGGGTACTCATAGGTGACATTTATAAATCATGCAGTTTTTATCTACATGTTTTCAAAATTTTGTCACATACTGCTCTACCACAATTATATGTGTGCTTTAAGTTTCATACAGATATCTTTAATATTTTTAGTGGGAAAAAATCATTTTACTTTTATTTAACTAATTAACAAGGTATTGCACACGATACAAAAATCGTAATTTTGAAAAAATAAAACTACTATTTAGGACAAATCTGGAATTGAGACATTTTTCTGGTTGTTTTACAATTTGTTTTTGATCTTTAAGTGTACTTTTAAAGCAATAATGTATCTTCAGTGGTAGAATTAATTATGTGATCTTGAGCAATTTAAAGTTGTAGCAAAAACCATATTCCAGGTTTTTAAGCTCATTTCTCCGAGTTTGTGCTGAACGTTTAAATAAAATTTGTTATAAACTACATCGTATGGAGCATTTTAATACGCAAATGTATAAGAAAAATCAAAATCCAGTAAAAGGCCTTGGAGGCAAATAAAGACCATTAGGCCGTGTGCTCTTGAGCGTTTATATGGTCTTAAGATGAAGCTTTAAGGGGCTCTTGAGAACGAAAGCATAATATTTATTTGAGGCTATAAGTTCGAAGAATTTTTGGTCGTAAAAACTAATCGTTTAAAAATTCTGAACGAATTTCAGCTGTGGATATCCTTAATAATAATAAATAAGCACCAATGACAAAAATAATGAAATTACGATTAGGCTTTGATAAAAGTTCTCATATAAAGAACGCCATAAGAGACTCCTAAGCTACGAAAAGGCACACAATGAAAATACGAAATTATAAGACACTATAAAAGCAGTATAGTTTCTACAGTAAGGATGATATATATATACAAAAACTACAATTCTAAACAAAAGAGCAAAATAAGCAAATTGGCAAATGCCGAGCTCTAGTGATCACTAGACAGCTCGCCACAGCCTCCATCAGACTCATGAAGCTCTGAACGCTGCAGAAGAAGATCAGGAGGTGCAGCGTGAGCTGAAGGTACAGAATTGAAAAGTATCTCTAGGACGCAGAGACAAGAATGCCACATTCAACAGACTAACGCAGAATTGCCAACCCGACTTGACACCTTCAGCAATCACCTACAGACCTTCAGGACAGGCCACACAAGATCCTCTATAATACCCGGAGTCCGTGGCGACTACGTACCGTTATATCGCACAAGGCAACCTATTTCTTCCACTCCAAAACCACACACGCACCAATAACTCCATTCCAATGCCTCCATAAATCCACCAAATTAATTTCCTTCCAATTCCTCCCTACTTCTCACCAACAATCCCCAGCTTGCAAGCCGCAAACTATACCTCACCCATGGTTGTTGCACTGCAACCCTATCCAACCTTCACCTTGGAATGTGCGTGTGCACTAACGCGGTACCGCTGCAAATCCCTCTCCTTCCTACTCTGGTGGTGTTCTTAGTGGGTATGGTCATCTTCGGATGGCGAGTTCCACACTCTCAGTCTCCGTGAGGGGCTGATGTAGGTAACCGTATTTTCTCCCCCACTCGGAAAAAAAAGGACAGAAAAACGTTGGGTGCGGAGAGACAGTCTTGCACCAGGAACAAAAAAATTATTTTATGACAGTCTTCTAAACCCAAAACGTGATCCGGAACGACCCTTACGTAACTGGCTTATACTGTGGACAGAACATAGCGGCCGTTTTACCCGGGAGAATGAAAAAGAACCTTTCCGTTCCACTCGTAAATTATGACTCCTAAGGTTGTTTTGGTGCCAAACAACACAACACTTCAATAAGCGCGGTTGTCAAATCCAGCAACTTTACATCGCTTTCTAACTTTTTAGTTCCTACTTATATTCTCTTATGTGTGAACGTGTTGACGGAATTTAATATTTCATATTCGGCCGTGGTTAAGTGGCGAAGCATTTCCGAACATGATACCAAAGAGGATCCAAATCCTAGTTCTTCAACGCCAATGACTCTGACCAAGATAAAGTAAATAGTTATTGGTACGGGGTCAAAACTGATGAATCAAAACTGTTAATACAGTGCGGGATGTCAATCTGTGGTGATTTACCAGTAGAAACTTGAACCAGTTAACAGAAGGGAGACTTGAGTAATAACCACTCCGCTAAGAAAATTTCAAGCTAAAATTCCGACATGTTCCATGCACCAACAAACACAAAACAAAAGGGAAAAGCAGGTTTAGATAAAATAAGGGACTTTTCTCGTGATTTGTTGCGCAGGACTGTGTAAGGGTGTTACAAAACTGTGGCGTAAGGAATCTTGACTCAAGTTTCACAGTAATCGTTCGGTTATTATTACATGAAAGGTAATAATAATAATAATAATAATAATAATAATAATAATAATAGTAAAGGTAATAATGATGAGATAACAGTAACAACAGAACACAGTAGTAGTAAAGGTAATAATGATGAGATAACAGTAACAACAGAACACATTATTATATTATTATTATTATGTCCATGCTACTTTAAATCAATATTGAAATACAAATGCGCTACTCAACCAACAGTATTAGAAAGTTCGCAAAAAGGTTAGAGCAATTGAGTGCAAGAAAAGACGTGGCAACAACGTGTTAAGATATATTATGATCCTTGGTGTGTGGCCACAGGGATGGGCAGGTTACTGACAATGATCGCTATGTTCTGTTCTGTACCTGTTTTTGTACGGGTAGGTTTGATTAATTACTGTATAATGATCTAGAACATTTTACGGTGAATCCTCTCCTCTATCTTATCTTGTCTTTCTGAACGGAGGGGATTCGGCACTGATTCAGAGTGGATTTTGTACCTATACCCACGAGGGGACGTCCCCGTGAGGAAGGATGAGGGGAGAGGAGACATCGGTGGCCGAATCCAGGAGCGACGGTATAGCAATGACAGGGTTCCTAAGTTTCCAGAAGTAGACACTCGGCAGACGGGGAACCCTGCCGAACACAGAGGGGGTCCAACGCTCCTCAAGGGGGTTCGGACACCCGGCAGCCAACCGAAAGCCAAGGGACGGAGAATTCGCAGAGAGCATCCTTTTCCCCTGCCACGCTGAACCGAAACACTATTGCCGACACTTCCGACCTGAAAAAGACCAACGGGATGAAGGATGAAGGAACGAAATGGAGGGACAGGAAATTCGGGGGCTGAAAGAAACCACTCCAGCATTCGCCTGAGGACCGGGAAAAAACTGAAAAAGAAACATGGGTCAGAGAGGGCGGTCGCCGGGGATCGAACCCGGAACCTCACAAATGCGGGTCACAAATATCCTCTCCTTTATCCCTTATAATTATAATTTCGTATAGCCCTTACTATTCTCAATAATGCATGAAAAATCCTCTGATATCACGCAAAAAGGATGTGAAACATTGGCGAAAAGTCTAACTTCCTTTTCCTCCCCCACAGTCTTCCAAGTTCTGGAAATGCTGCTTAGGTTATAGGTACCCTTTGACGGTCGAACAATCAACGTTGGAACGGCCGAGTAAATGGATAATCACAGTAGACGAAAATTTAACCTTTGTATCTTTTCTTTGGTCTGTTGTTAATAGCACTAAAGCTACATAGTTTTCACATAATACATAGACCCGTATACAACGAAATAGAGGTGAAGCTGGTGAATATGAAGATTCCCACTCTCAGGCCACCAAATTAATCGCTTTGAAAAGACCAGTCTGCGATCATCGAGTAAAATAGTCCCTTGATTATAAAATATTGTTTGGCTGATTTCTGAAGTTAGTTGGTTAAACTATATCCACTATCATTTTGATTATAACATACAAAGGAAAAACACCAAAAGTTCTTTACATGAGTGTTATCAAAATATTTTGATAATGATATTGCATGTCATCGAGAGGGATGGCTCAGGCGGAATGCCTGTGGCCCGCATTCGAACCGAAGGTTCTTTTTGCGGTTTTCCTGGTCGCTAGGCGAATGCTGGGTTGGTAATTCGATCCGCGAATTTTCCTATCATTCCTTTCATCATTGCATTTGATTTTGTTCTTCTTTACCGGCATACCAGGCATTGGGCTGATCACCCAACCTGGATATGCTATGATCCAGAATTTGCTTGCTCTTCGACAGACTTCTGATCCAAGGCATTGGCTTGTAAGTTCTTGGGCATGTAAGAGGAGCGTAATCCGAATAATAATAACAAAATCTGATGTGTTACACTCACATGACTTTCTCTACTCTTGTACAAACTATTTTTACAAACGCTTATTCTCCATCTACTTCATGTTACTCGAGATAAACGTTTGCAGACTCTATCTTATTGCTAATTTTCTTGTAGATGTAAGGGGAATATATATTTACAAGGGCAATATAGAAATACAGTAGCCTTTAAGCACATACATATCTCTTAATAGCTGGTTACTAGGTGCAGCACCATTCCCTTTGCAACAGATTAATACTCTTTGCATATCCAAGACAAAAAAATGAATAACGAATTCCCATTTGAGAAAATAAGTATTGAACAATTTAAGGGAATAACAAGCAATATCTCGAAAATGGTTCACTCAACAAAAAAAATGTATATGACATAAATTGTGTATTTTAACGCGATCTACATTTTTTGTGCAGTAAAATTTTGTCTATCTCTTATGGTTTACCAGTTATGCAAAAGTCGTTCACAATGAAAAATATTTTGGAGACATTCTCAGAAAATTCAACATATACATTTTATTTGACATGAAATTATCTTAAACATACGATATTTTAATCAAAATCGTTAAGAGCCATTTTTGCGAAAATTAACATTTTCGAAAAATCTTCCATGTAAAGGGTAATCTAGGGTGGGGGATTTTCTTGAAAACTTTCATGTCGCATCTCTGGAAGATACTGAACCTAAATACCAAGTTTGGTGTTTATCCGACTGTTCGTTTCTGAGTTATGCTGTTCACAGACAGACAGACACACACACACACACACACACACACAAAGACAGACACACAGACACACACACGGACATGTTTCCAAAAATACTTTTTTTTGGATTCAGGGGGTCTCAAAACATGTATTTCCGGTGAAATCTCGGTATCGAATTTTTGGGTGGAATACAATACTTCCCCTACTTACTATACGTAGTAGAGAAAGTAAAAATAGTAGTAGTAGTAGTAGTAGTAGTAGTAGTAGTAGTAGTAGTAGTAGTAGTAGTAGTAGTAGTAGTAGTAGTAGTAGTAGTAGTAGTAGTAGTAGTAGTAGTAGTAGTAGTAGTAGAATCGCATGCCTATCGTACCGTCATAAGCAGATTCGATTCCTTTTCTTTTGCTGTGTTCTTAGTTGCTAAATCGTGACCCTCTATCTAGTTTTACATGCTTTTTCTATGGAGTAACAACTATTTTCTACTCCATGGCATTCTCAACGAAAAGCTAGTCTTTTTCGCAAGTATGCTCTTTTATAGCTCCAGGTGTTCCTATTCTAGTACATATGCCTTGCAAATTCATTTAGTAATCATCATCATCATCATCATCCACACGGCTTGAGCCTCAGGCCCGTTCCGTCCTCATTAGAAATGCTCAACCCTCTTAATTTTTCCTTGTGGTTTACAATTAAGTGCTTTCTTTAGTAATGAGTTTTCACCCATGCTGTCTAACTGTTCTTTCCAATTCTTACGGCAATTGTTTATACGGTCTAGCGCTCATTTTATTCCAAGCTCTCTTTTTATTTCTTCACTCTTTTTATGTTCAATTAGAGACACACCAACCACTGATCTTAGAAGCCTCATTTATGACGCTTCTACTGTCCTTTTCACTCTTTCTGTAACTATTCAAGTCTCTGCACCATAAAGAAGTATTGGCAATGCCACTAATTTATAAAATTTTAATTGTGCTTTCCTTTGTTGTTTTATTGCCCAGACATCTTCTTATGGTTCCACAAATATATTCATACGATATTTTTTAGCTTTTCTTCCATGTCAATGTTTTTCTGGTATAATATTTTGCATCCCAGATATTTAGAACTGCTCACTTGTTCAATAATTTCGATTTAATTATAATGTTTTATCTTTTATGTTGGGATCGGATAAACGCCATTGTTTTCTTTTATTTTATGAAATTTTAATATTATATTATTTTGTTATTTTACATAAATTATGTGCAGCAATCTGAAGGCTAGTCTCTGAATTAGCAATTACCACTTGGTCATCTGCAAACAATAAACAATTCATAGGTGATCCATTAATAATAAAATGTAACATATTCAGCCATTTTTCAATGGTATCGTTGAGATATACGTACACTACGTGATCAAAAGTATTCGGACACCTGGCTGAAAATGACGTACTAGTTCGTGGCGCCCTCCATCGGTAATGCTGGAAGTCAATATGGTGTTGGCCCACCCTTAGCTTGATGACAGCGTTCACTCTCGCAGGCATACTTTCAATCAGGTGCTGGAAGGCTTCTTGGGGAATGGTAGCCCATTCTTCACGGAGTGCGGAACTGAGGAGAGGTATCGATGTAGGTCGGTGAGACCTGGCACGAAGTCGGCGTTCCAAAACATCCCAAGGGTGTTCTATAGGATTCAAGTCAGGACTCTGTGCAGATCAGTCCATTACAGGAATGTTATTGTCGTGTAACCACTCCGCCACAGCCCGTGCAGTATGAACAGTTGCTCGATCGTGTTGAAAGATGCAATCGCCATGCCCGAATTGCTCTTCAACAGTGGGAAGTAAGAAGGTGCGTAAAATATCAATGTAGGTCTGCGCTGTGATTGTGCCACGCAAAACAACAAGGGGTGCAAGCCCACTCCAGGAAAAACACGACCGCACCATAACACCATCACCTCCGAATTTTACTGTTGGCACTGCACACGCTGACAGACGACGTTCACCGGGCATTCGCCATATCCACACCCTACCATCGTATCGCCACATTGTGTACCGTGATTCGTCACTCAACACAACGTTTTGCCACTGTTCAATCGTGTAATGTTGACGCTCCTTACACCAAGCGAGGCGTCGTTTGGCATTTTCCTGCGTGATGTGTGGCTTATGAGCAGCCGCTCGACCATGGAATCCAAGGTTTCTCACCTCACGCCTAACTGGCATAGTACTTGGAGCGGATCCTGATGCAGTTTGGAATTCCTGCGATGGTCTGGATAGATGTCTGCCTATTACTCTTTACGACCCTCTTAAAATGTCGGCGGTTTCTGTCAGTCAACAGACGAGGTCGCCTGTACGCTTTTGTGCTGCACATGTCCCTTCACGTTTCCACTTCACTATCACATCAGAAACAGTGGACCTAGGGATGTTTAGGAGTGTGGAAATCTCGCGTACAGACTTCTGACACAAATGACACCCAATCACCTGACCACGTTCGAAGTCTGTGAGTTCCACAGAGCATCCCATTCTGCTGTTTCATGATGTCTAATGACTACTGAGGTCACGGATAATGAGTACCAGACAGTAGGTGACAGCACAATGTACCTAAGGTGAAAAACTATGTTTGTGGGGGTGTCTGGATACTTTTGATCACATAGTGTATATTAAAAGAGTGGGTGATAATGGACACCTTTGTCTTGTCATTAAAGTCTGCGAATTGTTCATTTGGATCATTCCCTTTATCAATACAAATTCTGATATTAACATATACACTGCGTATTGCTCTTATTAATTGCGGAGGGTATCCTTTCTCAAGTGGTATTTCCCATGGTTCACCTTTAACTTTATCAAACGCCTTCTCATAATCAATAAATAATAAATGAGTTTGAAGATTAAATTCTCTTCTTTTCTCTAGTATCTGTTTATTACAAACATGCAATCGGTGTTTGATCTTCCTTTTCTAAATCCATGCTGTTCGTGTAATAATAATACTTCTAATATTTTGTTTAATCGTCTTATTATTTTTGCATATAATTTATAACAGGTTCCCAATAAGCTTATGGCGCTATATTGTTACAACTTGTTCTATCACCTTTCTTAAAGATGGGGACTAGTATTGTGATATTCCATTCTTCTGGCATATGTCCATAAATCTAACACACATTTATTAAATTGAGAAGGTGTTGCACGTTTTTAGTGGTTCGATATTTATCTTATTTATCTCAGGCGATTTCTTACTCTTAAAACTTTGTAGAGATTCTAACATTTCTTCTAGTGTAATGGGATCTGTGTTAACTTCTTCCGCTTTTATAATTTTGTTTTCATAATTCGTATAAAACTGTATTCATTCTTTCTGTTATTGGTTTTATTTTTAATTCAGCTTTCTCCTGTACAATGCGTGATTTTAGAATTTTATAAGCATATTCTTGAGCTCCATGCAAATCATGTTCCAAGTCATTTATATACTTTTCCCAGCTTATATGATGCAACTTCTTTACTTCTCATTTGACGACTGCACACCATCTTTTATATTCAATTTTATTTTCAGTGGCCTTATCTTGTAAATATCTTAAATAGGCTTTCTTCTTATTTTCAATAATTTCTGCTATACCTGGATTCCATATTCTCAATCCTTTTTCCTAGAGCTTCGTCGGCGCTTGAAGTATTATTTTCTTTATTGTTTTCCATTCTAAATTACTGATAGACAACTATTTAATCTATTATGATAAAGGTAGTTTATGCTCTCTTGCTTAAGAAGCTGGGTCTTGTATGTTTGTTTCTTAACATTATTTGTTTTCATTTTCCTCAAGGGGACTGAATTATTAATTTTGCAACTACTAAATAATGATCAGTCTGAGTATCTCTGCCTCGTAAACCCTTGTATCTTCAATCATTGGGGATATCTTTTTCTAGCAATTATATAATCGATTATACTCTTGCTGTTTCTTTCACTCCATGTTATCTTGTGAATCTCCTTATGCACAGAAATCTTTCAGTTGTTTCCCATTATTGTTTATTACTTGTTCACCTTTATCGCCTACTATTCCTGGGATTTTCTGGTTGCCTACTCTTGCATTTAAATCCCCTGCTAAATTTAAGTTGTCATTAGGGTTAACGGCATAGATTGTTTTGTGCAGTTGTTTATAGAATCCTCCTGTATCTTCTTTCCTGCCTTCTTCAGGGGCATAGGCTTCTATTACGTTACATATTCTCTATGATGTTTACATCTCAGGTAAACATTTTTCGTTTATCCATGAATAACATTGTACTTGTTCTTCAGTTTTTTGTTTATAAAAATTGCTACACCGGCTGATGCAAGTTTATTCTGAGGAACACTATTGAATGTATGTATATAATCTGTGAATTCTTCAGACCCTCTTAATTTCTTTTCAGTTTCTGTAATTACCGCTTACATCTATTTGTGCAGCTTTTAATTCTCTTTTCATGACCAATGCCTCTAACATTCCAAGTAACTATATTCCATTTGTTAATCTTACCCAATCATTTATCCTTATTTTTTTCGCTATAGGTCGTCTTCTTTGTATCCGTCCAGTTATTCGTTTGTGGAATTTTAGTTTATTGAAATGTCCTCATAGTAGGTAACCAGCCTACTGCTGAGTAAGACCGATGATGGGTCTGTCATCTTCAAGCCATCGGACCTGCTTCTTCTTGTACCGACCCCTAGAAGAGGGTTGCCCCTTCTGCCAGAATTTCTGTCATTGAGGTCTTTATCCTTGTTTCGCCGGACATGGGCTCTCAAATTAATCCCTAGAAAGTGAGGTTGCCACTTCCGATGAGGAAATGCATATTCCATTATCGTTGTGGACTTCGCCCATAACCCTGGGTAAGGGGAACCTGGAGTTCAGGGGTGCTACTCCCTGAAATGGTGTTGTCTCCTTAGAAGAGTCCTCACCCATTACCCAATCGATTTAGTCTTTTATTAATATAAGAACTGAAATTCATGGTGTTTTATAGCCCATGTCCGTAAGGAAGAATAGGACTTTCCAACACTGAAAGGATAATCAAAATCAGTCGAGTGGTTTTTGAGATTACTCTACACACACACACATACACACACACACACACACAAATAGTTTCTCTTTAGAATATTAGTATAAATTAGGCTTAATCAAGCTGCTAGTGAATGGTATAAAGAAAGGTAAGAGTTGCTACAAATACATATGCAAGAAGTTTCTGACAAATTCTGATGCTAAAGTTAAATATGTGTTTCAGATACCTTATTAAAAACGATGGCAGGTGTCCACTGAAAACCATTCATGGATTGGCTTTAAAAGCCTCATCAAAAAGTTTGTAGAGAATTATAAGAATCGAAATATTAAATATAATATTTTCTCGAGATGTTTTCATCGCTAGGGTGCAATATAGGTATTAAACTTCCCTATCCTCTTATTTAGGTTCTTTTCCCGGAATATCTTGGTTGTCTGCGAGGGAGAGAGTGGACGATTTCACTAGGACAAAGGGGATGTAACGACATTGCCATGGTAATCGGAATTTAAACAGGTCTACTGTAGGTCACGAAAAAGAAATGAACTATAAAGTTTTCACAAAAAGACACTGCATGGGTTCTTTTCAAGATACAAAATTTTAAAATAAAAAGTACTAATGTTCTAATTTAATTAAACAGGACAGCGATCAAACAATTTGCAATGAGGGGTATTGTACATTTTCATATTATATTTAAGAACAAAACATTTGTGTGAATGGACTGAGAGTTGTTTCATCATTTCCTGTACTGTGAAAAAATGTATACGTGAATGAAGAAGCGCGAATTCGTATTCTTGATCAGAGCTCGCAGTTTTAATCAAAGTGGTTTTGGGATATTCACACAGAATACAAAACCAAGAGGAAACGTTAAACTTTGCATGTTACTGTTGTTTATTGTAAATGACAATGTAGTCAAAAATTTACTAGTATTGTTGAAGTACACATCGTTTTAAATTACGTTAGAAACATAAATAAGTCTAATTGCGCATACATTCACCCAATATACGGAACTGCTGAAAATAGTCTCTTTAAATGTGTCCTTGTTTGGCTTTATATACAACTAATAATAATTAATTGAGCCGATGCACCCTAAAACAGAAGGATATTTATTATCTACTTTGCTGTTAAATGCTAGTTATATAAAATTCCACAAGAATGATAGTAACTTAAAGCATCTTAGAGAAAATTCAAACGTTTTATGTATTCGATTACCTCAAACTGGTGGTATCTTATTCAACACTTTTAGTATTACTCTTGCTGAGAAAGTAGTAAAAGTTCTTAAGTCAGTAGCGGCTCGTGAGCATACATTTTGGGTGTTCAAAAATTTTAGTCAGATAGTTCTGAAAATATGAAGTAGCATCTGCTGCACAGCAGTTATGATTATCAACAAACTGCAGTCGTTCCCAACAACAATAATGATAATGATAATAATGCGTAAGTTGTCTGACGAAAGAAAGAGTTGTTTTTGTGGATGTTTGTTGTGTATATAATTAAGTACGAGTACAGCGTTTAAGGGCAAGAACGAAGCAATGTATAAATTCAATTGTAATTGAGAGTATGTATGGTTTGGAATCAGAGCAAGAAGTTTCCGCGCTCTCTATTGCTCTGTCTGCCGCAGTGTGCTACCACCTAGTGGCATTAATGTAACATTGTAGTGATAGTAAAGAAACAGAGCGCGGGAGGAGGTTCGTGCACGCCTTCAAATGTGCACAATTTGAATGCATTAGGCCCATAAGGTAATTAGTTACGTTAATAGCAGTCGCGCATGTGCAAAAGCTCCTTAAAACATACAAAAATCAAGATGGCTGGCCTTGTAGTGCAGTCGGTAGAGCACCTGCCTGTCGTGCGAGGGGTACGGGCTCGATTCCCGTCTGGGGGTGGAATTTTTCTCTAGTCAAAATTATTCCCTATCTTCCCCAGAGTCTGGAAGTATGAAAGAGAGTGTGAATGATTAAAACCCAAAAAGTGCAAGAAACCCAACAAGAGAATGCGAATTAATACAATAGGCACTAAGATCCAAAGGAAAGACCGCCGATTAGACTAATGTAGTTAAAGGCGGAATATAAATGGAACTAAAAAAAAAAAAGTCAAGATGTGCTACCGACCCTGTTGCCACATTTTGAGTTTAGAGGAATGGTGCGGTAGATTCAAACGCAGTAGATTTTACATCGGCGCATATAAGTTACATTTAACAGCATTCGGGTTTCAGCAAAACGTCCTCCTCCGTGGTGTAGTGGTTACCAATCTAGCCTCTAGTTTCCGAAGTCGCGGGTTCAAACTCGGCAGAGGGCGATGGATTTTTTCGGGCGTCAAAGGCGTAAAAAACCTTAGATGGCTTCCTTTGGAAGGGAAGTAAAGCCGGTGGTACCGTGTCTAGATTTACGGCACGTAGAAGAACCTCAAGCCTGATAAGAGGCCTCTGAGCAAAATTACCGGTCTTTCACACCCAATATAGAATGGGACGCTAAGAATCATTGCAGTTAAAGAGCGTCCATAAATACAACTCAATTTCAACTCAAATAAAAAGTAACTAATAAATCCGCAAGGTGTCAAAAGTTTGTGCTCTTATATAACAGCCACCACTGGGTTAAGTGTTGGAGCAAAACATTTCAGAAAATATTCACCTTGTATTCTCGGAAAAAACACCAAGCTCCCATATACACACTTGAAAAGCGTATTTTCGAGAAATCCCGAATCTAATCTTTTAGGTTGAATGCCATACTTTTACCGTAAGAATGAGAATGTAAAAAGGCGTAGAGGAATATATTTTTCTCGGTTGAGTCAGTCATAATTGCAAGCATGCTATCAGTACTTCTTGATATAGTGCGACTGGTTTCAATATGCCGGGTAACTAGTTAGGTTCCGAGACAAAAAAGGCTTTAAAAGCTTTTAATTCGCATTTAAACCTATGGGGAATGGGGGATACACACGCCACTACATGGGTCGTATTCAAAAGGCTGGTTAGTAGATAGACCCTCATCTCTTTTACTTCCTTTGTCCTTCGTTTATCTCAAATCATGTCTTCAGAGCACGTCCCCATTTCTTTTCTTGTTTCTTAAAATATCACCATTTCATGTTGTCAGAGCTATACTTACTGGAGTCCAAGTAACTTACAGTCTTATTTAGAAGCAAAACAATGACTATAGCTGAGTCATGCCATGAAACCTTAATTTCTGGTACTTTGCTATTTTAGAGGAGGTTTTCCACAACAATATTTTTATTCAAACGTGCCTTCCTTGCGTTTTTGATTCAACTTTCAAAATTGATCAATACAACAACAAAAAACTTAATGTATTGCGTTCTCATGATTTTCTTTACTCACTCTTCTACAAACTACTAAGTGTTATAAAAGCTTATTATTATACCTGCTTCCTGATAAACCAGATAATTTCCTATTCATATTTACACATTTTGCTGTAGAATACAATAGGTAAAGCGATAGTCAGATTTTTAAAAAGCGGGACGCTCTGTGATCCTTTGAAATTCCATGTTTTTTGTGCATGACAAAGAGAAAAAACGAATAGCGACCTACCACTTGAAGAAGGTATAAGTATTTGAAAATTCCAACCAATAACAAAGGATGTCTCGGAAATGATTAGCATCACAAAAAATGCATTTGACGCAAATTGTGTGATTTAACGAGATCTACATTGTTCGTGTAGTAAGATTTTGTCTATCTCCGGTTTACCAATAATACACAAGTCATTCAGAATAAAGAGAACGTCAGGCGCTATTGCCAGGAAATACAAGATATGCATTGTATCTTGTAAATGTCTTAAATGTAGGCATTTTAATTAAAATCGTTACAGCTGTTTTTGAAGGGAAAAAGGCATTCGAAAAATGTTCAGTGTAAAGGTTAATCTGGCATGGGGGATTTGGTTGTGTCTTCGTGTCGCATCTTTGGAAGATACTGAACTTAAATATGTATGTATTTACCAAGCTTGGTATTTATCGAACACTTTCGTTATGCTATACACATACACACACAGTGGTCAATACATACGCACATGGACCTTTTTAAGGCTTCTTTTGAATTCAGGGAGCCTCAAAACATGTATTTCCGTTTAAATCTCGACATCGAGTTTTTGGATGGAATACAATATCTATTATAGCTAGGTGAATAAATAATGATATAAAATTATGAATTTTGGTTCTCTTTTCTTTTCCTTCTCTCTGTCATTTCTGTAAGAAAATCGTCTGCAGTCAATTTCGGGTCAGTTTTACGCTATGCTCAATTTCGATTACTTTCCCACTCGGTCAACAACCGTCTTTAGCAATCAAGATCTGTAAGTTAACGTTTCCTTATGCTAATATGTTTACGTATTTTTAGCATTTATACGCTCTTTTGGGTATTTGTATTTGTGTTCTGATGACTTTGCTATGAGCACTCGAAATCGCTACACAATTTACTTCAGTTTTACGAATCGTTTACATCTTCGCATACTGAACCCTGAATGAACAGCCCAGACACTTGATGCTTCAGAAGGATCAATTTCCCTTTTGTAACTGCATCCTTGAGAACGTCTTACTTATGAAAACGTACTATAGTGGAAAGACAACATGCCTTCAGTGGAAGAATGGAAGGAAAAGGAGAGGGTAAATGCAGAAGGAAAAAACATCCTTGGCAGAAAAATAGCAAGGCGTTCTCCAGTCCCTTTTCCCACCCACAGTTTGACTGAAAAAGAGCAGCAAGGGGAAGATTTGTTACGAACCTGAGGGGAGAAAGCATCCCTTCGGGCTTCTTTGATGGGAAGGCAAGTTGTTGCAGATGTGCCTACTTTCGTTTCAGTACTTAAAGTATGAACTACAGAAGCAGTAGTACTCCTTCAGTCATGACCGTCCAGTACACTCTCTTGTTGACAAAAAGACCCTTCTGTAATTTCCTGTGCTTCTGTAACATTTCTGTTATTATGGATTATATTGTTGCATAAACTATTTTCCTAATAACTGGCACCTCCACAATCAGAATGCATTTTCTCATATTCACTCTTGGAAACATAGTTTAGTGCTCAAAATATCACCTTCTTCTGTTAAGTTTACTGTTTTTTACCACAAATGTGTAATCCATAATCTTTGTGGATGCCTAGTAACAGAATACAAGGATATCTTAGTAAAAGAACCCATGCATTTTTAACCTGTAGATATATAAATTACGAGATTTTACCAGCGGCTTCGCCAGCGTATGTATTCCTTTGCACACAAAGCGGCATGGCTCAGTAGTCTGTGGCCCGCATTCAGGAGGTCCCGGGATCGATCCCCGACGGCCGCCCATTCTGGCCCATGGGTTTCTCGAGGTTTACCCGGGTCGCAGGCTGCTTGGGTGGTTCATATTCTACCACGATTCTCCATCCTCTCATTTCCTGTACCCATCATCTTCCTTGTCATCTGTTTCAGGGTTGTAGGACCAAGCGAAGGTGTTCGGCGGGTTGCGGCTGGGCGGTGGCTTACTTGGCTGTAAAGGTGTCGCTGCGGTACCGCTCAGTTAGGTCCCTCCTCACCGTAGGCTCTGCTTCGGGATCTTGGTGGTGAGCAGGGATCGAGCGGCGTCGGAATGCGTTCTATCTGGAAACGTTAGGGACCCCGTCCGTGCTTGCGCCCTTCGGCATCCGGATCTGGTCGCCCTTCGGGTCTATCCCCTCATTCTTCCCTTCCAGGGGTCAAGTTGGAAGCATAAAGAGCCGAATGGCCTGCGTGAGGTGCTCTGCCCCGGTCCCGGGATAAATACTTTTACCTATTCCTTTGCATTGCATAAATGTTTCATAGAATCGGTTTCATAAATCCCTCTCTCTCTCCCTCTCTCTCTCTCCCTCTCTCTCTCTCTCTCTCTCTCTCTCTGTGTCCGAACAACATTACCCAAAAATGAAACATGGATAAATAGGGTGCCACACCAAGAGTTCCAGAAAGTCCCCCCCCACGTCAAACTACCTTTTACATGGAACATTTTGTTATTTTTATTTGCTCAAAAACGGATCCGACGATCTTGATTAGAATAACATGTTTAAGATATTTATATGAAAAATAAAATGTATATCTTGAATTTTCTGCGAATAGTCTATTAAGTTCTCTTCATACTGAAGGATTTTTTTAATGGTTTCGTAGATGAACTAAAGTAGACTAAAGTTTAATATACGTAGACTATGGATAAAACATATTTTATATACATTTTTGCACCATTAATCATTTACGAGATATTCGTTGATAATGATTTGAATGTTCAAATGCCTTATACTATTTTGAGAATGAAAAGAGTAACATTTCAAAGTCAGCATGTAGTAAACCCCTTTTGAGGGATATGACTCGCTTAAGCCTCCTGTATGGCCCCTTTTACCTACAAAAAATGCTTAATGAAACCATTTTTGCGAACCTTTATCTAGATTAACATGAAGTAGATAGAAAAGTAAGCTTTGGTAAGAAAGATAACAATAAGCAATAGTGGATAGAGAAACTCATGCGACTGTAAAACATTAGATTTTTTTTAGATAAAGGTCTACGCCCACAATATTCCCCACCGCATACATGAAGAAACCTTTAGCTTCCCCCCCCCTCAAAAGGAATAACGATTCTGATTAAAGGTCAGATGTTCATTACAATATACATGTATATTGACATGAGAAATAAAATGTATGTCTTCAATTTTGCGAACATCATGTGAACTTGCCTCTATTTGTTTGAATTTTGTATAATTTTGTGAAACACGTAAATCCTAAAAGGAAATTGACCACGTAAAATGTACCGCTCGTTATAATACCTACTTTGTGTCAAATAAAATTTTTTCTACCGTTAACCATTTTCAAAATATTCCATGTTACAAGCTTTAGACCTTTCCCAGGCGTCACCTAAAAGACATGCTTGAAAGTGTGCGATTCTTAATTTTCCTCTTTTCTGCAAGAGAAATAAACATTTTAATGCTGTTTCTGCTTTGAAAACTTCTTGCTTAATTCGAAATAGTTCCTTGGGAAAAAAAATCGTAACATAGCAGGACAGAAGAATCACTTTCTATACGAATAGTAATTACATAATGAATTTGTCATTGCTAGAGAGAGTCGTGTGACTAGATTACATAAGAGTTTTCAAAGTAAGATTATATCTTATGTATACTTCTCCTACACACGTATGAGATATGGTTACATTAGAGTAACCACTAACCAAAGCGCCTCAAACAAAACACAAACAACTCGGAAAGATTGACGCAACCATGGAAATGTACACTTGGTATCCAGATATTCGTGACTGTAAAACTTTATTATTAATGCTGAATTTTCTTTTTCAGTAAAAAGACACTTTTACAAATCCATAGCAGGGTTTAAGCTATCCACACTGAAGAATGAGTTTCCAAGACTCCTTCGAACAAAAATTGCCTCTTCCGGTATTCATCAATTAGGGTTTTACAGCAAATCTACTTAATAAGTGCATGTAGAATAATCCAGAATGTTAAAGGAAGGAGCGAATTACTAGATGTTGCTCGAATGAAATGATGCAGCCCTCCCTTCTACCCACCCACAACTACTCATCTCTTATAAAAAGCACCCTACGGCTACGCTTTGCGGATTATTGGAACGGAAATGGACCCATAATGCCTCGGGTGTGATCCGTAAATTAAATGTTTATGATGAACAGTTTTACAAAATTGCTGTGATTTGTTCTTAAATATGTTGTTCATGTTATCTTCACTCACAATTTATGTTGGAAAATGTGTTAAAAGTATGATATTTGTGTACTTGAATAAAATAGTAAGAGATATCCCTGTGTGATATGAGTTTAATGATTACGAGCTATTGATAGATACGGGAATTTTGCCCACATTTCCTCTTTATTTCATTTATGGCCCCAAAAAGAAGATTGCGACAAATCATGTTAGAAGGAATGTAGCTTTTCAATCAATCACGGTCCTGATTCACTCAAAACTTTATCGAAATCCTCCTTACGTGATAAGCATAGCTACTCCTTTTTTCACATTCTGAACAACTCAGAGTATTATCTTGCACTGCAACTAAATGAACGCCATTCCGATACTGTGCACAAAATAGGAAACGATATGCAAACAACTTCGTCATTTACATTAAACATAACAAATAACGAACACATTCCTTCCAATTCCTAAGATTTGATAAATATGTATTCAATAGTTGTGTTTTAAATAATTTTTGTTGCAAAAAAGTTGGTTACTTCTAGTTTCCCACGCCAGATGGCAGTAAATATATTAAATGATCAAGTTGCAGTGATCAAACAAACGACGTGCGACCGCAAGATTCTGATTCCCTTTCAAAAACGCCGCTTACATTGCAGGTAAATATAAATATTTTATGCATATATTTTAATAATCACAATTTTTTGGTTAAATCACTCCATTTTATTCGTGAAATTATCTCAGCAAATGCTACTCGTGACTTACAAATCCTCTAGATAAATTCTCTTGGCAATTCGTGACTTGTGAACTTATCGATGGTTCTGTGTTCTTCCCAATTATGGACGTTTCGATTGTCATAACTCATAAATAATATTTTACAATTAAAATAAGTATGTAGGTATTTAGCTGGGTGAAGATTTATTACATTAACAAGATAAAAAACATTTACCCTTATTAAATACAGTGTAGCCTGCCAAAATATAGCCTAGCCCTTTCTACTTTGTGCCTGTGCACGTGACAGCCGTCTCCCACCCCAACTGCACTCAATCAATTGCTGTCCTTCACTGTCATTGTACAGACACCCTCGCAACTTCCTCTTATGGCGTTGAGTCTAAGAGGGTGCGAATTTGCCTTTCCGTTAACTACTTATCCCCTTCGGGTAATATAGAGAAACTAAATGCAAACCTCACAATAAATAACTAAAACATACAGTTATTCGAAATCAACAATAAAAATTATCCAAATAATATAAAGTCATAAAAACAAATAAAAACTTTTATGACATAAAACACAAACAAACACACTTCAAAGCGTACACATTAAGTGGAATACCTCAGTAAACTGGAGGTATTCATTCAATTTATTAACTGTACAAACAATTCCTGTAAAAATGATTCCTTAAAATTTGAAATTAACCTTTCTTTGTGCACACTTCTAATTCAGTGAAGGCCTAAAAGTTTCTGAAAACTGTAACGATAATTTTGGAACGGTTCCTCAACTTCCAAACATCATCCATGTTCGCAAATCTGTTTCAGATTATGTGTAGCTTTGAAGCAATTAACAGTTTGCCTTTTTACTTTCTCTACCACGTATCTTGTAGGTAGAGGAAGTAACGCACTCCACTCAAAATTCAATATTCCCTTACAGGGAAAATACTTGCTTTCACAAAAATTGCTCTAGCGATTTTTATTAAAATATCATAGGTATATTTTACATGAAAAACAAAATGTATATTTGAATTTTCCGGGAATAGCCTATCAAGACCTCTTCATTTGCAAAGAATTCTGTATAACTACATTTAACTGATAAACCACATAAACGACAGACAAAATCTTACTGCACAGAAAATGTAGATCTTCTTTAAACATACGCTTCATTTCAAATAATATTGTTTTGTGACATCAGCCATTTCCGAGATACGCGTTGTTATTGGTTTCAATGTTTCGTTTCAAAAAACACCCCCTCCCACACCAAGCTGCCATGTATATGGAAAAGTGTTCGCCAAAATCTGCTTATACGATTTTGATTATAATGCCTAACAAATATTTAAGATACTTACTTGACAAACAAACTGAAATCTGGAATTTTCTGGGAATAACCAGTACTGGCTTCTTCATTCGGAAACATTTTTGTATAGCTGGTAAATTATGAGATACACAAAATCAAAGTAGATACAAATTTTACGGTGTATCTGTTTTAAGCACACATTTATTTAAAATAAGCTTCTTTTCTGAGGCATTTACCACTTCGAAAACTCCGTTGTTATTGCTTCGAATAATACTTCATTATTTTTACTTTCTCTACTACGTATAGTAAGTAGGGGAAGTATTGTATTCCACCCAAAAATTCGATACCGAGATTTCACCGGAAATACATGTTTTGAGACCCCCTGAATCCAAAAAAACATTTTTAGAAACATGTCCGTGTGTGTGTTTGTGTGTCTGTCTGTCTGTCTGTGTGTCTGTGAACAGCATAACTCAGAAACGAACAGTCGGATAAACACCAAACTTGGTATTTAGGTTCAGTATCTTCCAGAGATGCAACACGAAGGTTTTCAAGAAAATCCCCCCACCCCAGATTACCCTTTACATGGAACATTTTTCGCAAATTTTAATTTTCTCAAAAATGGCTCTAACGATTTTGATTAAAATATCATATGTTTAAGATATTTTATGATAAATAATACATATCTCGAATTTTCTGAGAATGTCTCCAAAAGTATTCTTCATTGTGAACGACTTTTGCATAATTGGTAAACCATAAGAGATAGACAAAATTTTATTATACAAAAAATGTAGATCACGTTAAAATACACAATTTATGTCATATACATTTTTTTTGTTGAGTGAACCATTTTCGAGGTATTGCTTGTTATTCCCTTAAATTTTCCAATACTTATACTTTATCTCAAATTCGTTACTGATTTTTTTATGTCCTGGACATGCAAAGAGAATGGAATGCTCCACATAGCAACCAGCGCTTAAAAGATTTGACTATCGCTTAAAGCCTACCAAATTCCCCCTGCACCTACAAGAAAATTAGCAATAAGATTAACATTTCGATTAACATGAAGCATATGGAGAATAAGCGTTTCTAAAAATAGTTTTACAAGAGTAGAGAAAGTCATGTGAGTGTAACACATCAGATTTTTTTAAAAAAATCAAACAAGGATTAGTTTGAAATGGCTTTATTCTTTTTCAAAGTATTCCCCTTTAACATCAACACGGTTCTACATTCGATGAAACCAGTCCTTAAAGTAATGATGCTACTTTTCCTGAGACACTTCAGAAACCAGGTTCTTATAATGTTACATTGCTTCATCTGATAACGAAAAAGTGATCCCACGTATTTCATATTTAATTTTTGGAAACAAGAAGGAATCACAAAGTGCTAGGTCAGGGCTGTATGGTGGAGGGTCCATAGTGCTGAACGTAAGGCATCCCAAGATATTCGATTGTTTGTTTTGCTGTATGTGACGATGCGTTGCCATGATGTAACATTATTTTCCTTTGGGCGTTTTCAACGAACTTTTTCAAGCATTTGCTGTAAATAGACATTTGCGTACCAATTGGCAGTAACGATGTTCCAATGCTTTAGTATCAACATGGCTCGTTTTAGGGAAAAAAAACTAGCAACCATCTTTCTACCAGCACTGCGGATTCGTCGGACTTTTGTAGGATTAGGTTCTGTTTAAAAGACCACTGAGCCGACTGACTTTTCTTTTCAGCATCATAACAATAAATCCAAGATCATCACCAGTAAGGATATTCCAAACCAAATTTGAAGCGCCATCTTGGAATTTGTCCAGAGCTTTTCTGCACCAATCGATGCGTTATAGTTTTTGGTCGGGAGTCAGTTTATGTTGAATCCATCGACAACAAAGTTTTTTCACGTCTAACTGTTGATGTAAAATGTTTTGGTTTTGACTCATACTAATACCCAATCTGGTCCGAATAAATTCATAAGTTGTCCGACGATCTTCTTCAAGCATTCCTCGAACAGCGGCAATATTTTCATCATTAACAGCAGTTCTTGGACGTCCTTCACGAAATTCATTACTAAGAAAAAACCGATCTCTTTTGATTTCGCTGCGCCAATTATAAATTGGTACCTTAGCTCGGGCTTCTTTGCCAAATGCATCTCTAAACCGAAACCGATCTTCACGTTGTTTAGGCATTATTGACGACTTGAAATCGTATAAAAAATTTTTAAAAAAATCATAAATGTTCTCTTGTCAAATACTCTTTTAAATTATGATAAATAACAAAACTATTAGCCAAATCGAACAAACTACTCGGCAATCAAATCGAAAAACATTAGAAAATAGCTGTCAAATACAAATTCCCTTTGGTTTTAGAAGCATACATTCTAAAAACTTTCACTATCGCCCTTGTACATATTACGTAGAGAAGGTATTGCAAAAATTGAGAAATTCAGCCTTTTATTGATGGATAAATGTTTGCAGCTTTTATTTAACTATAATGGCCCTTAAGGTCCCATTCTATATTGGGCGTGAAAGGCTGGAAATTTTGCTCAGAGGCCTCTTTATCAGGTTGAGACTATTTTTCGTGCCGTAAATCTACGACACGGGACCACCGGCTTTACTTCCCTTCCGAAGGAAGCCATGCTAAGGATGTTTACGCCCGAAAAAATACATCGCCCTCCGCCGGGTTTGAACCCGTGACCTCGGGAAAAGAGAAGGTATTGCATTCCACCCAAAAATTCGATACCGAGGTTTCACCGGACATACGCGTTTTGAGGTCCCCTGAATGAGTAAATAAACACATAAATAAAACACATTTAGAAAAAATCCCTCACCCCAACTACTCTTTACCTGGGACATTTTTCGGAATATTTTCTCACAAATTGCTAACAATTTTGATTAAATACCATATATTAATGATATTTACATGAAAAATAAAATGTATGTCTTGAATTTTTTGGGAATAGCCTGCAACATCCTCTTCATTCGGAAGATATTTTGTGTAATCCTGTATAACTGGTAAACGTTAAGCGATAGATAAAAATACACTAAACAAAAAATGTAGCTGTGTTTAAAACGCTTAACTTTTTGTGGCATCAGTCATTTCCGAGACATATGTTATTGATCGTTCAAATTTTGCAATTCTTTTGAAGTCCTGAAGTCATTCAGCTGTTTCTGCGAATTCATTGAAACAGTATGTAATTTTAAAGCCAGCATATACCGTCCAATTCTTAAACATTTGACTATCGCTGTTCCGTTTGTATTTATAACGAAATGTGCTATGTAGCTACTTCTGCAAGGGTTTGTCTCAACTATTAAGAAGTATATAGAAAACTAAGCTTTAGGAAGAATAGTTTTTATACCCATTAATAAATGATACAGGGTAGAGAAAGTCATTTGAATGTAACACATCATAACTTTTAAAGGTTGTGGTTATTTAGTTGGTTCTCGCAACGTCACGGAAGAAGTTGGAATTTTAGGCCAGCATATAGCGACCCTCTTTTAAACATTTCAACATAGCTTCAGCCTCCTGCTTCCCCTTTCTACCGAAGAGATGGGCAAACATTTATTTCGATTTACATGAAGTAGACAGAAAAATAAGTCTCTACAAGAACAGTTTGTAGAAGGTATAAAAAATAAACGACAGCGGCTAGTCAGTTTAGAATTAGAATTACACTGCTCACAGACTGACATACGAGATTTCCTTCTTCTTCTTTTAATCCGGGAAGACGACAAAATCCTTCATTTTCAAGTTTCCTCTACCTCAGATAAGCGGTAGAATGATTAATAGCTTTGTGGGAACATTCCGAGAATGTGTGTAAAACGGATGTATAGCATAGAGTAAACTTTGTGTCTTTTACACATATTTTCCCCTCTCTTCTATATAACCTGGGGCTATAGTTATGAATCTCATTTATACTTCCAGATTCAAAGCAAAATGCTACTGCGCTATTATATGCAAATGGACTTTGTACATACATTCTCTATCTTACTTACCCGAGTCCACCATGCGCTCAGAAAACCTACTAGAAGAAACAATAAAACGCAAGATAAAAAAAATGTTCTTTTTTCCCCCAACATAGTCGCATTGTAAATTAGTAAGTTTAGTACAACGACTTTCCAACTTTATGATACCCTCAGTAAAACAAGATTGTCCATCTGTGCAAAACAAGTGTCTGCCTCAGCTTTAACCTCACCATTTTATGTGAATCTTCGTCCACCCAGCCACTCCTTCACTGGGATCCAAATCCGGCATAGTATGGTGGATGTGGAAGCACTTGTAAGCGAAGGTCCTACAGTTTTGCAGCAATAATCCCAGACGTAAGTAAAGGTGCATTATCGTGATGAAAGAACGTTCTTTCTCGCAAGGTGTGAGCATTTAATCTGAATACCGTCCTTCACTTGGTTCAATAATGTGCCCTGTGATAGTTCCGCTCTTCTGGAGGTAGTCTATGGGCATCATACCATGAGAATTAAAGAAAATCACAGCCATGACTTCTCCCGTAGATGGAACCGCATTTGCTTTCTTTGGTGCCATTCACCTGTGGCCACCCACTGTTTGGACTGCTCCTTCGTATCTGGCGTGTGGTGGTGAATCTATCTTTCGCCTGATATGAAACGTCTGAGAAACAACTGGAATTGCGATTAAACAAGCCTACATACTTTTGAGAAAGGATCATTTGATTGCGTTTTTGGTCCATTGTTGACAAATGCAGCACCCATCAAGCGGGAGGCTTTCTCATTCCCAAAACTTCTTGTAAAATATAGTGGATATGGCCTATCGAAGTCTTTGCAATGTCGGCCAACTCTCGTACCTTCAGTCGGCAATCACTGGTATGGCATTGTGAATTTTTATCAAAATCCCGTCGGTCGTAGCGGTTTTGGAACGTCGTAAGCGCTCATCGACTTGAATGGATGTACGACCAGGCTTAAATTCAGCATCCCAGTTTTAAACCGTAGAAAACGAAAAGGAAGAATCCAATTATGTATTCTTGTATTTTTGTTGGGGTTAAACCGTTCCAAGCCAAGTGTAAAGCACTTACCAGTTTGTTTACACGAGCGTCAAAACTTACGACGAAGGAAACCTTACGACACGCCATCTAAAGGATGATACTTCAACAACTATCATAGTAATCTGGTCATCTTTATGGCATCAGGCCGAGAACTTTTAGAACGCCCCTCATATAAAAAATCCAATATTTGATGATGGGGATCAATTAGGTTTGATGGTATCAAAGTAATATTAGGCAAGTAGTTACTACAGTGATTTTCAATTATCATTAACACAACCAGCCTTGAGCTTAGAATGAAAGTTCATCCGGAATTGAAAAACCCCCCACTAGCCAGGAATCAAACCATCCGATACTGTTTACCGTAGACTGGATAACTGTTCTCTCACATTAGCCGTATGTTGACAGAGGTTGGAAACTTGATTCGGACAGAAAGTCAGGGCATCTTGCCGTATTAGCTCAAGGGACAAGAACATCGACAAGAACATCGAAGATCCGTGGGTGGAGTTCCGGCCATGCATTGAGTTTTTCAATTCTAATTCAACTTTCCGAATCATTTACTGTATTTAATAACTCGAAATGTTACATGTGGTAATCCAATTATCAAGCTAATTGGCTTTCTGCCCTGTTGCTCCACGAGAAGCTATAGGTGAGAATAGGTCCATTAAGCAACATCCGTTCCTTCCACATCGTAACACGGGTTCTCCTCTCCCTTAATTCAATTACACGCCGGCAAAACTCAACTGGTCCGACAAAACAAGCAGGTAGAGGAAACCTTTCCTTATTCATGAGCCTTCTACTCTGACGGGGTTGAAATTACTTTGCTTTGGTGACCTCCAAGATAATCGGTGCTTTTTATGCTATTCACGTGACAGCAGGAAACTCTTCGAGCAACACAGACATACACAAAAGCATAGAAAACTGAAGGTTATGAGTGGGTGAAGAATAATAGGTAGGCACCTGTTAATTTTTGTCTCGTAATATTATTTTGTATTTAATATAATCTATTCAAATTCGTTGTTCCAATATCAAAACTTGACTGCCAATCGTTTTGTCTTTATTACTTTTTTAAAATGTTCCCTCGTTTTCCCCAGTTTATTATTACTGTTTTCTGTGGTTTATTTTACCGCGTTATACCGCAATTACTGTTACACACACAGACACCAGACCACAAACAGCCATGTCCAAGGCGAGACTCGAACCCGTGACCCTCAGCTTGGCGGAGCGCCGAAGCTATACACTCCAGATGCCGGCCGGCAGCTATAACCCACTTATTCTTATAAACTCATAGGTATTTTGCAAGATTTTTCCAGGATTGGAAAGGTAAAGAAAATAAGAAGTGCGAATATGCAGATAAAAAGCAACAAGCCTAATAAAAGTTGTTCCTGAAGTTAATATCTTTGGAGACAGTTCTGCTCGAAGTTGCTTCCATTTCTGGTAACACAATTTATGAACTGAAGCGATTATCCATTTTGCTCGTTTACGTACCACATACCAGTTATCCAATGCGAAACAAGAGTCAATACAGCACGGGGGGGGGGGTATTTAAGGTGGGACCTAGGGACCTTGATCTACCCCCCCCCCCAAAAGTTTCTTTTCTTCTTACACCAGCAGACACAATAATTTTATGAAAAGAATAGATTACCATAATCTGGCATGATATGACTTCTTTGGTTACTGTTGACATAAATAATGGTTTAATCCTTTTGTTTAATACTTAAGTGTCTTAAGTAGATTTTCTTTTCTTATTACTCTCTCTAGCACGCATCTAGTAGGTAAATGATTCCATCCACAAAATCGATATCGACATTTTACTGGAAATAACGCTTTGGAATGCTTTTGACCCCAAAGATCATTTGTAGAAAGTTTTGCGCACGTATGTGTGTGTGTGTGTGTGTGTGTGTGTGAGTGTGTGTGTAAATAGCATAAAACGAAAAGTAGGTTGAATACCAAACTTGATATTTCAGTTCAGCATCTTCCAAGAAATGCGACACGAAGATTTTCAAGAAAATACCCCACCCCAAGCTATGCTTTACATGAAATTTTGTGTTATTTTTTAGTTTCTCTAAAACGGCTCAAAATATTTCGATTAAAATGTCATATGTATAATATAATGACAAGAAAAAACAAAATTTATATATTGAATTTTTCTGAATACGCTATTAAAGCCTCTTATTAGATTGAATTTTGCATAATGTTTGATTACAAGAAAATCTTAAAAGATACGCAAAAACTTACTAAAGAAAAAGAAGGAGAGCAGATTAGAATACACAATTGTGCGAAATAAATCTTTTCGTGGTTTTGGAGTTTTCGAAATATTCCATGTTAAGCGTCATCATATGGACGTCCTTGACGACTCCCCCTTCTTTCGTTTCTTTTCATCGCAAGAGCTTGTTGTTGAATCTTTTCCGCAAGTTGTAACTAAGCACGTCTTGGTTAATTTTAAATCCTTCCTAAGCAAAGATATGTCATGAGTAAGGTAACGTGGATAGAAGAATCATGTTTAAGTCATGTGAGTGTGTCAGATCAGATTTTGCTGGAAAAGGTCAATTTTAGGCTTCTGGTGGACAAGAATCTTCCAAGCCAAGGAAAAGAAAATAAAAAATCTAGACATTTGTAAAAAGAACATTAGAATTCAAAATAAGATAAGGATTCAATGTTAACTTCAGATTACGATTTATCTGCTACAAAGAACATGCAATACATATAATAATATAGCAACTAAATGAGAGATTCTAGAAAGCAGGAAAAAAAAACTACACATATCAATACTAGTGTAGCTATTTGCGTTATAATTATATGCAATATTAAATAACTCAAGTTTAAAGAGTGGCTTAAATGTTTATTTACTTGGTAGTTACTCACAAGGCTCAAACAATTGACCAAAGAATACAATAGATACAAAAGCAAAAATAAATGAGAGTCCTCTTAAAGAATGCTTATATTAATTACATTTGCCACACTCTCCCCTCACAGGGCAACGTCTAAATACTTTCTGGGAAAGGTGACGTGTCACCCTGATCGTGTTTGTTGTAGTTGAGGTCCACTGTGCTGACTAGCTGATGTTGCTCTTCTTTCAGGCTTAGTGGGGTTTATTGGTGGAGTCTATCGATTCTAATTGTCCGTTTTCCTGTAGATGTTAATGCTTCAAAATGTTTATTGCTGCGAGACAAAAATGGATATAGTCCATCATGTGTTGGCTGTAAAGGTTTCCTGTAGGCATCGTGTCGGATGGAGACAAATTTGATGGTCGTTAGTGCTGGGTAAACAAAAACTTTCTTGCCGGCGTGATGCTCCGTGGAGCAGGTTTTAGTGTCCTCATATGGTTTCTCAGTCTGAATAGAAAAGAGGGAATGTCTGTAACTCTTTCTGTTCTCAAAGAAACCTGCAGGCAGTCCCATATGTGTGCCATAGGTCATTTCTGCAGGTGTGGTTTCTATATCTGAGATGATATCCGATCGTAGACCTAACAGTGCTAAAGGAAGTTTTGAAATCCAATCGTCAGTAAGATGAGTTTCAGTGCCGTCTTAAGCTGACGATGCCAGCGTTCAGTTTTGCATTTGCAGCTGAATGATATGCTGTGGTCTTAATATGGATAACTCCCATTAAAGTGGTAATACATTTTTAAAGTTGGCTTTCGAATTGTTTTCCACTGTTTGTGGTGATGATTTATTGTACACCAAATCGAGATATCAATGTGGATAATCTTGCCAATGAAACTGCTCCAGCTGTGATGTCTGCAATTGGAGTTGCCTCTGTCCGTTGTGAAAAGCATTCTATGATTGTGAGAAGATATCAATGTCCTTGTGACTGGTAGCGGTCCTACTATATCAACGTTAATGTGACTGAATCTTGCTGTCACGTTGGTGTGCGTGAAACTTTGCTTCTCTGACATGGTATGTAGGCTGATGCCTAGTTCCTGATGTCTTTCTTGATGAATGTTCAAATGAACTGTTTCCTGATTAGATTAATTGAACTTTTCACATCGGGATGACAAAGGCTGTGAATGGAATTAAAGACTGCTTGTCGATATTCTTTAGGTACATATGGTCGAAGTTTCTCTTGCATGCACGCATAGAGTTCCAAGCCATTTGGTAATGTTATTGTCTGGAACACAAGGGAAGATTACTTTTGGAGATTTAAGAGTTCATCACATTGTTGGGAAATGTTGGCGATTTCTTCCATGGTAAATGCTGTTCGCATGCCAATGGAGGAAATTCTTCAGCATCTGCCGCAAGTGTAACGAATGTCCGTGGTGAATTGACCGATAAAATTGGTATGTCGAATCTGTCGTGGTGAAGCTTTGTCTGAATACTGCTTGAACATGAAGATCAATGGCTGGTGGTACGTGTAAATCGGAACATAACATTTATCTAACATAAATTTACGGCAGCATAGGCAGTAGAGAGTTCTTGGTCGTAAGTTGAATACTTTCTTTGCATATCTGTGAGCTTCTTCGAGAAAAATGCCAATGTTTACAGAATGCCATCTATCTGGTGAAGTGATGCACCAACTGCGAAGTCCGAGGAATTGACCATTATAACTAAGTTTGAGGATGGATGAGCTAATAGGGTTGCATCGATCAGACTGGATTTCAAAGCTTCGAAGACTTCCCTACGATCTTCAGTGCAATTTATTTTGAGTTGTCATTCTTCTTGGTGCCGTGCAATAAATTCAAAAGAACAACTTGCTTGCTAGCAGAACCAGGAAGTGTTCTCCTATAATAATTGTTAAGCCCAGAAAGCGGCGCAGTCCGTATAAGATAGTCACGGACGATTTACACTCGTTCTGGGAGAGGTTTTATACCATCTTAGGAGATGAGATAACCCAGGTATTGTACCTCTGTTGCATTAACTATGCATTTGTTCAAGCTAATGTTGATATGGTATTCATTTAGACGTTGGAAGAGCAAGTGTAGGTGATCCTTATGATCATCTTCATCTTCTGATGCTACGAGGATATCAATTATGTAACAGTAAACAAAATATAGATCACGCAATATGAAGTCAGTGCATCGCTAAAAAGACCGAGCTAGCCCAAAAGGAAGGCGAAGAAATTCCAATAATCCAAACGAAGTAATTACAGCTGCCTTAGGTACATCATCTGGATGTACTGGAATATATTTGGTATGCTCTTATTAGATCTATTTTACAAAAGAAATCTTCTTTTCTAACTGGCTCTTGAAATCTTGAAGATTTGTTATGGGGTATATGTCCGGTTTGGTGATATTGAGTGCACAATAGTCTCCACAGGGACGCCCGGAACCATCATTATTTGGAACTAAATGAAGTGGGTTGGCCCAAAAGCTTTTGGAGAGTTGGCATATACCCATGTTGATCATCTGCTGAAATTCGGCTTAGCTGCTCTGAATTTGTGAGGAGAAAGTCTTCGTGCCCTTGCTGTCACTGGATGACTTTCAGTAATTACTATGGGAGTGACTGTTATGGGTGGAATAGAAAAATTAACATTCTCATAGAGTAAATTTGGGAACTCCTTGAGAATATCTGCGTGCTTTTGGCCAGGAGGCATGACATATACTGATTCTGTCCCAGATATTTTGGCCAAAGTACCAGATATTGCTAATGATGTTGAATGAATTAGCAGTCTGCTCTTCAGGTCAATTAAAAGGTTTTAATGGTGGATAAAATCCGTTCCAATGAGCGATTGTACATCAGCAACTAAGAAGTTCCATGGAAAGTTTCGGTGTAATCCCATATTAGTCCTAAAAGGCTAGTCTGTATGTTTAAATGCACGTCCCATTCGCTGCGGAGAGTCTCCGATTGGATATTTGTCGACGATTCATATCTGAGGGCGGAATTACAAATATATCGGCGCCTGTGTCGATGAGATAACGTACGTAATCCACTTGATCTATCATTAAAATGAGGTGGTGGGAAATGAGACCTCCATAACATGCCGCCGTGAATGTAGGGTATTCTGGTTTGACGAACTTTCTGAGTTTTGTACATTGGATTGCCGAAATGAGCATAGACTTTGGCACATGGTCTTTGCTTGAATTTTATTCTAGTAACGAAGATGAGCATCCAGTAATAGGCAAGAAGGGCTTCGAGTTTTAATATTGTTTAGCAGTGGGTGTGGTTTTTCTGCAGTTACTGTTTCAAAATCTAAATATAGAGTTAACCTCAATATCGAAACAGAAATTCGTGTTGTTTTATCAAAAGTCACACTAAGATACCATGACCTGATCAAAGATAAACAATCACATCCCTCTCATTAGGGCAGATGGTTATAAACTTTGTTCGTGAAGTCAATGAAAAATGCACTTTTTAATTTTGAATTAATTGCGCATTCTCTAATAATAGATTCCTTAGTTTCGTATTACACATACTGTTTCTACATTTTCCTTCCATTACGTGGGATTCTGCTATAAAATTTGTATAAACGATTTTTTGGGACGAATCTTATATTAGTTCGACTGGGGGCGCTGCCAGAAGAGAGTTGCGGATCTTAAAAACTTGGGAATCCCTACTATAGATAATTAAAAAAACAGAAAAATTATTTTTTCTCGGGAATACCTAAGTCCCGAAAACTTGTGTAGTTCTCAAATTGATCTGAAAATTTAAGAGTTTGTTACAGAATATATCAAAAGGTTAAATGAAAAAAATCAAACTATTTGATTAATGAATACAGAATTTTCAATTTCCACAGCTGGTTTCTTTGAGCATATTTTCAGCGATATATTTCCATTTAATTACATGCGCCGATTTATTTATGTTCGTTGGAGTACACCCCGTGATTACAATATCCATACTTCAGAGAGAGAAAATCATACCAAAATATAGCACACTATGGAAGGGACTGCTGCCGGTAGTTGTAAACGATAAAACTGGCTTCTGTAAAATTCTGCCTGCTGCTGCTCAGCTGGTGATAGCACGTATTTTGTATCCGTCGAGGTTAGGCGGTAAAACAGCTTTCCTTTATACCTGCGAAGTGCTTCCCACAAAGGTTACGCTATAGGGTGACGACCATGGTCGACTCAACACCTTCTTGGGCCCCCGGTGCGCAGGAAGAGAAATGTGAGGTTTCATATCACAATGATGATTATGATAATCAGGGCCCGGATTCTAATGATATGTCATCTATTAATTCTTGTATTACTAACGTGTGCATAAATCCTAATGGTGGGTCACAGGTTATGAAAGTGCATTTTTTCATTTTATGCCAGTTTCAACTTTTAGGGCATTTTTTTCGATTTTACGTCATTATTTTGTCATTTTCTGAATACATAAAGAGTATATTATTTCATATAGGGATAACTTTTGAAACATCAGTAATTTCACTATTCAGCTGAGAAATTAGAGTAATTTGTAATTCATCACTCACATTCTTGGAAAAAAATTACATTTCTACTTAATGGTCAGTCTGGTAATGTTTGTTTGTGGGTGGAAAAGACACTATTGTCAGGGGAGCAGTATAATTACAGTTATGAATTCATACTCAAACTAGACATGTGACAGGTCAGTTTTCCGTTTTTCGCGCTAATCAGTGTGAACAGACAGATTGATATTGTCATAGACTCTGAAGTCCTCTTCATTCGCTATGAATATTGTATAATCTGAGAAAAGTTAATGCTACATTTTATAAAACAGGCTACGGCTTCAAAAACAAATGTCTTAATCTTTTTTTTAGGATTTTTAAAACAAGAACATAAAACGATACATTTTTAATTAATTTTCCAAGTTAGCTAATTATTTTTATACCTACTCTTTCTGGTTAAATAGCAGTTTACCCATATAAATTAATTTATAACTTTCGGTACATTAACCTTACTAAATTAAATAAAACTCAGTTTTAGGTATTTTTGGTGATTATTATGTCCTTTTTAATTTTCAATCATTTTATAGATTATTTTTCAAACAGTTTTAGGTCATCAAAACAATAATCACCGATACTGAAGTCTCAAGTAATTATTGGTAAATGATGACTGAATCCAAAATAAAAATAACACAACAGTACATTCCTTCCCGCACAATATGCTTCCGCATTATAAACTAACATCATAAATTGACCTTTCTGTATTTCGATGTTGGAAATTATAAATTAGGATATAAAAATTAATATTTTATAATCTTTTATGATGAATACTTATGAGACCTAAATAATTTAATGGTGACGGTGCCATGCTGTTACTGATTAATTCTAGCACTTCATTAAAAAAACTAATATGATACATTCACACGCATTCATTCTATATTATACAGTTCATATAAAATGTAATTCTTTTATCCATGTTACGTTACTCAAAATATTTTTTTCCTGGGAATGATTGCAAATCAAGCAAGGTTAGCATTGAAATGCTTCTTCGTGGTAATAAGCTCTTGTAATGGAAAGAATAGGATCATGCGATACCCCGTTTTTTATAATTTGGATTAATTATTCATGGACGGCTATTAATCATAAAGGGCATATTTCTAGAATAAAAACTTCCCTGAACCTTGTAGACTTTATCATAAATTTAACTCAAAAGGAAGTGAATGCAATTTTATGTATAACCGTCACGTGATTTTCTCTACCCATTACCAATTCACGGAGAAAGAGACTTTAAAGAGCCATCTTAAAACATCTCAAAGCTAATATAGTGAAACCAAGACAGAGTGCAATGCCTTTATTTACAACAAATTCAAATAATGTTACAAATTAATACGCACGCAGCCAAACTGATACTGAGAATTATTGAAAATAAAAATTCGTGATATATTGCTCACCAAGTATAACATCTCTTGGGCCTGCTTGCGTGAGTACAATCAGCTGACTAAGTGCTGCGGCCACTGGCAACACCAGCAGCAGTGTGGACGCCATCTTAATGCTCTATAGAATCCACATCCAACCTGAAATAAATAAAATATGCATTAATAAGTCACTCAGGTTACGTGGAAATTGAAGGCATAAGGCTAGGCTAGACGCTGAGAAGTTCAAAAACGTCAACCAGTGCTCGATCGATGTCAAGAAGCCTAAATACACGCATATGTATGTTATAATACAAATACGATTCTGCATTCGCTGTTGGAAAGAAGGGGAAGTCGGAAATACCTTCTCTGAATTAATTCTACCAAGATTGGTGTAAATAACTAAGACTGGCTATGCAAATGTAACATGATCAGCAACTTGACGTTGGAGATGGAAGGGTGTGTGAGAATGGTTGATTTCCAATCAAAAGGCCTACATTTAATTAGAATATATAATTAAAATTATTTATATTTTATTTTGTAGAAAAATTAATCTATTTTGCCTGGCGTTGTTTTTACAAATTGCCGCAATGCTTTATCCTTGTTTTCTTCTTTTTCTTCTTCTCATTCCAAAAAGGATTTAGATCGAAGTATCTTTCACGTTCCTTCCAATTTTAATGTTCCTGTCAAGAGTATTCGACAAGGTTCATAGAGAGTATCAGTTGGTGTTCATTTTATTCAATGATTTAATTTAAGCTGAGATAGGTTGCGCTTTACTAAAATATCTAACATTGATGCCTCTACTAGAGTCGGGAGCACACATGAAGGCGGGTCGGGAAAGCTACTGTGCAGAGACAGAGACAGAGGTAGTACACTGTCTCTTTCTTTCATTCTCGCTCGCTTTGCGCTGGTAGGTCACGTATTCGAGCAGTACTACTGCGCAACCTTCACTCACCCACCTTCATGTGTGTGCTCCCGAACTCTAAACCTTTAGCAAATACTTCATAATTATATAGATGTTACATGTCAGTTGGAAGGAAAGACAAGTCTGTTAATGCTTTACCAAATTAGAAAGAAATTCTAAGAGTCAGATTTACCTCTCGTCCCAGCTCTTCCGCGATCGCACTTCCGTGGGGCATGGACAGAAAAACGCTCTGTTACTAAAAAAAACGTAAGGGTAGATAAAAGATGCGCATGCGCAGGCCAACGGCCTCCACAGAGTGACATATTATTATCTTCAAACATTTCAGGGATGTTATGTCGAGGTCTATAGGTTAAAGTGGTTCTAACGTTTCGTCACTGTCTGTGGGAGATATCTTCAGAGGTGTTGGAATCACGTCACTACTCCCTCAACTAATGCATGCAGCAACACAGTCGGCATTTATAAATGTTGGACAGGTGGGCAATGTCAGGGGAAAGAGTATGTTGTTTCTTGCCTGCATGATTGTTACAAAGTTGGGAACGTATATGAATTCAAATTTGGGTTTAAATCCATCATCTTTCTTTATTGACTATCACCTACAATACTGTTTTTATACCTACACACCTACACGTGCAGATGTATAATGAAAGTTTATCTCCATTAACAAGAAACAGAAGAATAAACCTTTGTAAGAATAATAATTTGTAGAGGAGTGAGTAGAGAAAGTCGTGTGAATGTAACACCATATCATCCCCCCCTATTTATGTGGGCAGGATGATAATCTGGGTGTTGATGCTGGGCACCAGAAAGATCTCCGTATTGGTTGTGACAGCTGTCATGGTAACAGTAAAGTTTAGAACTCTTGTTTAGTTTAAACCTGTATTTCTAATGTTTTAACTGAATGAATGTAACAAAAGGAAAACACATGCGTCAGCATACCTACAATTATCTGGTATTATCTCTCATCCTTTATCATCATTTTTCACAACATTCAAAATAATAATTTGAAGCTTCAGAAACAATGAAATTCAGTTGTATTTGCACTATTAATATCCTTCCTACTGACTGGTTGCGCTTCAAACTGATGATGCACTTTCCATGATAGTCTATCTTTTTCCGCTACGAAAGGAAAATAAGAAAATTAAGAAGCCAAGCAAGCCGCTGCGTTGGATTTTTCTTTAAATTGTTCTAGTCATTTGAAAGTAATTAATCATTGCAGTTGCATACAATATCTATTAAGCTTCCCATATAGGCTACAAGGGTAAAGGCATAATCACCTGCTGAGAGATTGTTGGGATACACCAGCAGATCGTTAAGTGACCACGGGGCTTTAAAGGCAAGTGGGTAGAAACTCATTCTTGCTCTCTAATTTATGAAGTATAGTCCCTTTCCTAAAATATAAACCATGGTTTTCAGCTAGCTCTTGCTTCTGGAATGTATGTTTATAACTTGAAAAGTATAGCAATAGAGGTTTTTTCCGTCTATTTTGGATTTCTTGTCCTCTTTTTTTCTGTCATTCGTGGAAAAAAAGGAAGTATTATAATCCAGCAAAAATGGCGTATTAAGATTTCATGACAAATTTACGTTTTGAGATCCACTGAATAGCAAACTATGTGTGTGTGAGAGAGGGAAGGATGGACGGAGTGAGGGGGAGAGACAGAGAGAGAGAAGAGAGTACGGCATAAAAAACTTCGCGTTTAAATTCGTACAGCTTTCAAGATGCAACATGAATGTTTTCATTACATTCTCTCACTGCAATCTGCACTTTACATGGACTAATGTTAGCTATTTTTGAACTAATTTTAGCTATTTTTCAATTTCTCAAAAATTGCTCTAACGGTTTTGTATGCCATATGTTGGAGATATGCATGACAAATAAAACCATATCTTGAATCTTCTGTGAATAGCCTATGAAGTCCTCTTTATTCTTCTTGAATTTTTGTGAACTGTATACATCTGAGAAACTGTGAGAGAGAGAGAGAGAGAGAGATATTTACTACTCAAATATATATATATACATATATATATATAAGCGCTTAAAACGTGTCCTTTGTGTTAACCTTTTTCCCCTTTTCTTTCTTTTGTATTTTTTTAATTCCTTCATTTGTATAGCCTCCTTTAACCTCCATGATTATATTAGCGGCTTAGATTGGAGAAACAACTGAAAATGTTATTACTCTTTAACTGCAACTAATTTTAAATGTTGGTTTTATTAACTTTTATATGAAACACGCTCAGATTCAATTCCACATTCACACTTCCAGACTCTGCGGAGGGTTGGAAAAGATTCCATTTGAAAAATTCCTCACCGCACTCGGGAATCGAGTCCAGTATGTCGGGTTAAGAAACCAGAATGCTGACCACTCGATTACAAAGTCAGTCAGTCCTTCCTTCCTCCCTCCCTCCAACCGTTCCTTATGTCTTTTTTTTTTTTTTTCTCTCGCGAGTTCAGGATAATACATCGACCTGCTTTTTAGATATTTAAGTGTCTTCTTAGCCTTTTGTATGCTCCTATCTAATTACAACAAACGTTTCGGCCAACGTTTATGACTCTTGAAAAGAGGTGCAGTTGTTATGCGTAATTTGCAGAATAGTTGTAAAGAATTATAGTGATTAAGAAAGCCGTGTGATAATAACTCATCAGATATTTGTTGTTCCTTTTTTGTTTTATCTACCCGTTATTTATGGTGGGTCAAATGATGTTACAACCAAAAATTCCGTATTAGATTTCATTGGAAATACACTTTTGGGGTCCAGCGAATAAAACAGAGCTCTTTTCGAAAACGTGTTCGATAGAACAACACAATTTATCAGCTGTTGGTGGAAATTTCTGATGCAGTGTGACATTTAACTACTCCTTCGGAGCCATTGGTTGCACTTCTAAGTCACATTGTGACTTCATCCGTTCTCTTGGTAGTCACTCTTTGATTTTTACTGCACGCAATTTAATGGCGGGCAACTCTTTCGCTTCTCTCTTACAGTCACTCAAGTTTAGATCTTAAAGCTCTCCTTCTTTTCTCTACTAGGCAACGGCTACTTTCACGCAGCAAGAGCTCACTGAGGAAATACCAGAATAGAACTCTATCATACAAATACACAAGGTGCCAGCAAGCGCTACCTTTAATACTAGCGGCAACTTCCATAAGATTCGCAACAGGCCAGGGGAGGAGAGTTGTATTAACTTCTACCCGTATTCCGATAGGAGTACCGGACAGTTCAATAGCTTACAGCACCTCCCAGCGCTCTCTCTCTCTCTCTCTCTCTCTCTCTCTCTCAACCATACGACAGCCGGCGCTAAATCCAAGCCCTGCCACAATATCTTCTCTCAGCTTGGTAGTTATCACGGCGACTTTAATAACAATAACAATCATAAGAAGAAAAATAGGTAATAGCATCCTGAATTTTGTTTTGTTGGAAAATGCTTATCTTAGACATATGGATTTGGCACCGAAATTCCCGAACTTTCCCAGAGGGGCTTTCCTCTCTGTAAGCTGACAATTCCCATGGCCACTTTAAGCTATTATACATATTTTCGTATGAAAGCATACCTACATTTCGTCATAATCTAGGACAAAGAACAAGGTTTCAAGACTCACATTCCTACAACTAATTTTAACTACAAAAAGTGCGATGGAATTGTACATTGACTGGATAAATGTAAGTTTCAATCCGCTTTTTCAAAACACAAGTTTTGGCCTGAAGATAATTAATTCTTAACTATTGCTTTCAAAGTTGCTTTGGTAGGACGATACTTAATAGTGTAACGTTTTTCATATTGTTATTGCAAATAGTTTAGTGCCTATAACTTATTTTATTGTAAATATTGTCCATTATATAAAATGCTCCAAGTGTCAAATTGTTTGACTTTTTACAATATTTTTTTTCCAGTGAATATTTTAAAGTATTGCTAAGGGACTCGGGAAATAGCTATTTAGAACTCTTTAATTTCCTCTCTATGCTTAGTTTAAAAGTTTCAGTAGGATAAGTGAAAAACTGCAACACGTTGAACTGAAAGATGTGAAAAGTTGAATGTCGGAAAATCATCTTTGTACACAAACATTTCATTCTTTTGTAAACTTAACTTTGTAAACTTATAAACTCCGTAATATAACTGCAATGAAAAAAAGTGGAATGTCATACGTTAATACAGAACTCTAAATTATCAGAAAATTGGGGGGATGAAAAATGTGTAAGTTTTGATCAAACATTCAGCATAGGTTTGCCTTAAATAAGCAGGTAAATAAATTCTTTATTCATTACTTTCAAAAGTCTTAAATTAAAAAATTTCAAAAACAACTTTGATTCACGAGTAAAAGCACAACCCGTTCCTCCTATCAGCCCCTTTTTACTTTCTCTGCCACATACCTATCCTAAGTAGGATAAGTTTTGTATTCCATTAAATTCGAGATTTGACGAAAATTCATATTTTAGCGTCCACTGCACGTGAACTAGGTAACCACTTTTAGGGGAAAAAATCAAGGGTACATTTGGGAGGGTGGCAGCATAACTAAAACAAATCTTGTATGTTACATACACATGACTTTCTCTAGTCTTTGCGGCGCTCACCTCCTCATCCGTGCTGTTAGGCTTACCTTGATGCTTCTCCCGTTGCTTCCAGAAGTTCTCAGCGTGTTGGTTCTCTTCAATTTATCCTCGGCTAGCTGCAGTAATTTTCCTTAAACTATATGGGAGCATGGACTTATCCTCGGTAAAGGAAAACGTAGATCTCGGGTGGTGATATAGGAAGACATAGACTTGCTTTGTTTATGAAAAGATGACACTGCCGTTTCTTTTTATTTAATTAACACTCGTAGTATACAAAACTGGTATTGCCGCTGTAAAATACTGTCCACCGCTGTTAAACTATGGCGCGGATATGACATGAAGTTTAAATATTCTTATTGTCGCTTTAAAAGTAGCGGATCTTAGGTGTGTTGCTAAAACTATCTTGATTCCCTGTTTTGGCGCGATATTTCACACATCCTGCAGCATCTCTCCCTGACCACACATGACATAAACTGTCGCACTGCAATGCTAAAATTCCATGATAAAACTGTTGACAATACTGTCTTTTTGGCGCGATATCTCACACATCCTGCAGCATCTCTCCCTGACCACACCTGACATAAAATGTCTAATAAAATGCAATGCTAACTTGACATGACAAAGCTGACTTGATTCCCTTTTTGGCGCGATATCTCACCCATCCTGCAGCATCTCTCCCTGACCACACATTACCAAAAACTGCCCCGAATTTTCCCCAAACAGATCCATTTATAGTCTCAGGCTTCTGAGGCTGCTTCCTTTCCTATTGGTCCACTTTTAGCGCGACTCGACGCGTCTAACTATTTCGAATAAACTTCCAGGGATTTCATTGGTCCAAGTTTAATATAAATCGCGGCTTTTCCTACATTTACCGTTAGGTTGTCTTTCTCACTCACTTGGTCACGGCGAATTATCAAATAATGGGACAAAGGCTCTACACCCTCGCTGTAGGAATAATAGCACTGCGACCGAAGAGAGGTAATAAAACTAGGTTTTCTGCCTTCGAAAGCACTATTCCTGTAGCTAAAACATTCTATCGTGGACAGTATTTTAACATAGCGCTTAAATTATTTACATTAAACCATTTATAACTCTACTAATATTAGTAACCTAGATAGATACATAACGTTAAATCACCCTTCTTAAAATATACAAGCAGTATGAGAAAAAGATATTTACATAGTACGATTTAACATCAATAAAAGTTAATTAATAAATTATCTGTAATTACAGTTCTTGGGCTCGGCCTAGAGTTGCCGTTTCAAATTGCCCTGTTCTGGAAAAGAATAAATTTTTCAACACTTGATACAATTTTCTTTTACAGAATAATTCCTCTGATTATGGCGTTTGTTAGTTTGTTTTGTTGACGGAGACCCTTCGCTATACCTGTTCCTTCACAAGGGTTCTGACAAACCAGTGGTGTTTACATTTGGGTCATTCACTCTACACTCTCCCTTTTAAAAACAGGTTTCCGAGAGACATTCTTATACACAATACATTTCCCGCACACGAATAACTTGTGACGCAAACAAATACTCTAATACCCAATTTAAGTTCTAAAATTAAATCTATTTACATACATATTTGTACATAATTATTATGCATTTATTTATTTCTTTACATCCTTATTTATCGGATGTATTACCTTTACTATTTGTTCATAGGGTTGCTACCTCATTTCGAGTAAAACTAACCTGATTATTTTCATTACATTCTTCACCCTTCTCATTCTCTAAACATTTGTACGGTTTGAGCAACTGTTTATGGTATCTCCCTACGATCTTGGAATTCTTTATTTCTTGTAACTCAAATGTATCCGAGCCAAAAATGTTAATCACCCTGTATGGACCTTTAAATAAATTTTCCATTCTATGATACCTTTTTTTTTTATAATTAATAAAACTAATTTATATGTTTAAAGAAAACTGTCAGCATATTGCTAGCATACCAACCAATTAATAATTTACAAATATTGCTAAATATAAAAAAATAATAAATATTCTGACAATAAAAGCTGTTTCAACCTTCAGACGAACTTATTCAAACAGAAAGAAACTGAAACATATTAATGGCAAAGGTGTTTCTTGTTCTTCTTCACTATCACTAATGAGCATTTAATACTCAAGTCTCTTTAGTAATGCAAAAAAAAATGTTCTGCACAACTGCTTAAGATAATTCATTAATTCACATGTGAAAGCTCTCCTTTCCAGGCACTGCAGAGTCAGGATCAATGATATTATGTCTTTTTTTTTTTAATTTGAATGCTGGATTTGTTTTTTTTTATACCAATACTAATTCTCCAAGTTCGATCAACCATTTCTTTCGCTTCTTTGTTTTAAATTCCTCCTTTCTTTTCTGCGCCCTCTTTGACCTTCTTTCAAAAGCTTTATTAAACGTCTCTACTCCCGTTAGTGTTTTCGGATCTTTAGTTTCTAGTGACTGTGGTAATTTCCCTTCAAGTGTTTCTATTAACTTCCCCTTCATCAGCTCAACTAATTTCCCCTCTACATTCTTATCTTGTTCACTTAAGTTTCTTTCTAAGCCCTTACTCTGCTCATTTAATTTCCCTTCGAAATCCTTATTCTGTTCACTTACGATTCTTTCTAAGTCATTACTCTGCTTACTTACGATTCTTTCTACGTCCTTATTATGCTCATTTGATTTCCCTTCTAGATTCTTATCTTGTTCCCTTACGATTCTTTCTAAGTCTTTACTCTGCTCATTTAATTCTCCTTCTAAATTCTTATCTTGTTCACCTACGATTCTTTCTAAGTCTTTACTCTGCTTACTTACGATTCTTTCTAAGTCCTCATTATGCTCATTTGATTCCCCTTCTAAATTCTTATCTTGTTCACTTACGACTCTTTCTAAGTCCTTACTCTGCTTACTTACGATTCTTTCTAAGTATTCATTATTCTCATTTGATTCCCCTTCTAAATTCTTATCTAGTTCACTTACGATTCTTTCTAAGTCATTATTATTCTCATTTGATTCCCCTTCTAAATTCTTATCTTGTTCACTTACGACTCTTTCTAAGCCCTTACTCTGCTCCTTTAATTTCCCTTCGAAATTCTTATCTTGTTCACTTACGATTCTTTCTAAGTCCTTACTATGTTCACTTAAGATCTTACCCCGCTCATCTACTATGCTTTCTGACTTTTTACTATGTTCATTGAATATGCTTTCTAAGTTCTTACTATGTTCACTGAATATGCTTTCTAAGTTCTTATTATGTTCATTGAATATGCTTTCTAAGTTCTTACTCTGCTCATCTACTATGCTTTCTAACTTTTTACTCTGTTCACTTAAATGTTGAAGCAATATTAGCAGCTGGTTTTGACCTGCGTCAATGACCTGCTCAATCGGTGATTGCCTTTCCAGCCTAACTTCTACCTCTGGTGCACCCATATTTTCTCCATCTGGTGTTATGCTGACAATAGCCTCCCCATTCAGTTCTTTCAAATCTTCCCTTGACCTACTCATGGTTCCGTTAGCAAGTTCTACCTCCCTAGTAATGACTTTACCCCCTCTCAATAACATGTGTTCACAAAACTGAGTCACTACTCTGCATGCCTTTTTGTTTGTTTTTGAATAAAAGTTCTAACCTGTATTTTTTTTCAATGTTAACTGGTGCGTTCCGGGTTCGAATCCTGGTGAAGTTCTAGAAGCGATGTTCTCAGCTGTTTTGTTGTCCCACGTAGGTAGACTAGAAGTTCGCGTTGTAATTTTGTTCTGCTGTGCCCCTTTCCTCTGAAGATTCTTCGTCTGTTCGTTGTTTCCTAGTCCTCCGTTTGTGTCGTTCTTCCCTTCGAGCTCCACGTTATGGCGCCAGTTTGCGGCGATCACCTCCTCATCATTTGCTGTTAGGCTTACCTTGATGCTTCTCCCGTTGCTTCCAGAAGTTCTCAGCGTGTTGGTTCTCTTCAATTTATCCTCGGCTAGCTGCAGTAATTTTCCTTAAACTATATGGGAGCATGGACTTATCCTCGGTAAAGGAAAACGTAGATCTCGGGTGGTGATATAGGAAGACATAGACTTGCTTTGTTTATGAAAAGATGACACTGCCGTTTCTTTTTATTTAATTAACACTCGTAGTATACAAAACTGGTATTGCCGCTGTAAAATACTGTCCACCGCTGTTAAACTATGGCGCGGATATGACATGAAGTTTAAATATTCTTATTGTCGCTTTAAAAGTAGCGGATCTTAGGTGTGTTGCTAAAACTATCTTGATTCCCTGTTTTGGCGCGATATTTCACACATCCTGCAGCATCTCTCCCTGACCACACATGACATAAACTGTCGCACTGCAATGCTAAAATTCCATGATAAAACTGTTGACAATACTGTCTTTTTGGCGCGATATCTCACACATCCTGCAGCATCTCTCCCTGACCACACCTGACATAAAATGTCTAATAAAATGCAATGCTAACTTGACATGACAAAGCTGACTTGATTCCCTTTTTGGCGCGATATCTCACCCATCCTGCAGCATCTCTCCCTGACCACACATTACCAAAAACTGCCCCGAATTTTCCCCAAACAGATCCATTTATAGTCTCAGGCTTCTGAGGCTGCTTCCTTTCCTATTGGTCCACTTTTAGCGCGACTCGACGCGTCTAACTATTTCGAATAAACTTCCAGGGATTTCATTGGTCCAAGTTTAATATAAATCGCGGCTTTTCCTACATTTACCGTTAGGTTGTCTTTCTCACTCACTTGGTCACGGCGAATTATCAAATAATGGGACAAAGGCTCTACACCCTCGCTGTAGGAATAATAGCACTGCGACCGAAGAGAGGTAATAAAACTAGGTTTTCTGCCTTCGAAAGCACTATTCCTGTAGCTAAAACATTCTATCGTGGACAGTATTTTAACATAGCGCTTAAATTATTTACATTAAACCATTTATAACTCTACTAATATTAGTAACCTAGATAGATACATAACGTTAAATCACCCTTCTTAAAATATACAAGCAGTATGAGAAAAAGATATTTACATAGTACGATTTAACATCAATAAAAGTTAATTAATAAATTATCTGTAATTACAGTTCTTGGGCTCGGCCTAGAGTTGCCGTTTCATCTTTTAAACATTATTCTTACAAAAGCCCATTTCTCTACTTCTTGTTAATAGAAATAAACTTTAATACACATTTAGTTGTATGTATAAGAAGAATACATTAGGTTAAAGCGAGTTACATTTTTAATCGCATGCTCTTTGCATGACTAGAGGAAAAGAATATTGTGTGTTACATTCACATGACTTCCTCTACCCATTATTCAACAAGCTATAATTACGAAAGCGTATACTTGTATCTTCCTCATGTTAACCTCATGTACTCCGATTAGGGGAATACAGAGGCTTTAGGCGATAGTCAAGTGTTTTAAGAGTGGCTCGCTATGTGATCGCTTTGAATTCCGTTCGTTCTCTTCTCATGGCAGAGAGACGGAGAGGGAGAAATGGCGAGTTTCCTACGGAGAAAATATAAGTATTTGAAAATTCAAATCAATAACAAAGAATATCTCGGACATTATTAACGCCCTTAAATGTTATTTGACATAAATTAAGTGCTTTAACGAGATGTACATTAAGATACAAATTTAATTTCTGATGAAAATATTTTAAACGTATGGTATTTTCATCAAAATCTTTAGAGCCATTTTTGAGGAAAAAATTTCGAAAACTTTTGCATATAAAGAATAGCTTAGGGTGGAGTGGGTTCCTTGAAAATCTTCGTGTAGCATTCTTGTAACATGTTGAACTTGTATACAAAATTTGATATTTAACCGACTTTTCATTTTTGAGATATGCTGTTCACACACACACACACACACACACACACACACACACACACACACATACACGCATGGCCTTTTTCTAAAAAATTTTTGTGTTCAGGGAGCTCAAAACATGTATTTTCAGTAAAATCTCGGTATTCAATTTTTGGGTGGACTTACTGCAAGTACATAGTGGAGAAAGTAAAACCCAAAAGTCTAATAAATACTAAAACTAGTATTTAAGTTAAGTGTCTTCCAAGATGCGTAACGAGATTTTCAAGAATTTCCCCCACTCAAAACTACCACTTACACGGAAAACGTTATGTTACTTTCGATTTTCTCAAAAACGGTTCTAAGGATTTGGTTTAAAATACTATATGTTCAAGATATTTGTATTACTATTAAAATAGCCTGTGAAGCCTTCTTCATTCTGAATGACTTTTTTATAATTTGGAACTGACAATTAATAAACAGAGAGACAAAGAAAATATAGAGCTTGCTAAAACACAAAATTTATGTCAAACTTTTTGGAGAAATTTATTTCCGAGATATTTCTTGATAACACTTTATCGTACATGTTTTATGCTAAGTCACCATTTTGTTTCTCACCCTGTCATAGAAATACAATGAAATTTCAAAGACAACACATAGGGACCTCCTTTTAAAAAATTGATTATCGATTCAGCCTCCTGTGTCCTTCTCGTACTTACCTATAACGAAATGCACAAAGAAACGATTTGAAAACGTTTATCTCGATAACCACTAAGCAGACATACGTAAACATAAGCTTTTCTAAGGAAAGTTTGTAAAAGGGATAGAGAAAGTCGTGTGAATATAACACATCAGACATTTATTTATTTTTATCCTCTTATAAAATGAGTTAAGCAAACAAAAATAATAGCGAAATCAGGCTTATAAACCCAGGAGTGAACGTAATTTCCATATTGAAACCTGTAATGTCAACGAGGCGCACCCAATCAAGATAAATTACCAACAGGTATTAACATCAATAATTGAAAATGCTTAGGAGATGGAATATATAGTGAAAAATCCTCTATATTCCATGATTGAAAATTTTTATATTAATTAGAACTACCTTTCTAAGGTAAAGTAAAGGGATGTACACATGACTTTAGAAAAACTGCATCATACGTACCAATAACAAACACTGTAATATTACGAGGGGCATTCTAAAAGTTCTCATCGGCCTGAACAAGAAAACACAATTAGGACAAATTAGTTTTTCCAACATGGTCACCTTGAAAATCTGTACTTTTAGTCCAACAACTTTCGAAGATTTTACTACCCTCAGTAAAATAGATTTGTCCAAAATAAGCGCCTGCCTCTCATTTGATGTGAATCTTCGTCCACCCAGCCATTTCTTCAGTTTGGAAACTTAAAAATAATCGCTGAGAGCCACATCCGGTGAATATTGTGGATGTGAAAACACTTAGAAGGGAATATCATGCTGTTTTGCAGCAACAATTCCAGACGTGAAGGCGCATTATGGTGATGAAGCAGAATTTTTTTTGGGGGGGTGGGCAAGGTGTGGACTTTAGCGTGAATAGGAACCTTCAATTGGTCCAGCTCCCCGTTGGGGTAGCCTACGAGCGTCAGTTCATATAAATCCCAGAAAACCGTAGCCATGACTTTACCTACAGATGTAACCGTGTTAGCTTTCTTTGGTGAACGTTCACCTGTTGCCAACCATTGTTTGAACTGATGCTTCGTCTCTGAGTGATGAACCCATGTTCCATCTGCTGTTGTGAAATGTCGGAGAAACTTACTGCAATTGCGATTAAATAAGCTATACACTCTTGAGAAATATTCACTGGAAGACCTTTGGGGTCCAGCCATCTATGCCCGTTGACTCTTAGTATAAAGGAAACTTTTTAAAGACATTTTTATTCTCCCTTAAGCCATTTACAGCATCAGTATTGTTTAAAACTCCACCGTTTGTTTCCTCCGTACTGTTTACCTAAATAGAGATTTTGATAGAGCTAACCAGATAGTTTTGGAGGTCCTTGAATAAAATAATGACATCCTTCTGAGTAGACAACAGTTCTATTTTCAGTAGTTAGGTACGCTTCAATTAACTCACGTTTCAGTCTGGCACCTACTCGCTTAACTCACGTAAGTCAGATGTTTTACAAAATTATACATTTTTGATTACGTGTGTTGTGCTCTAGTGTTATCTATGCGTATCTATACTAATATACAGAGAATCAATTCCATTCGAAGGCTATTACCCTACCGTCATTACGCCTTTCGAGATAATTCGCGCATTTAACAAATTCCTTTTATCACTTGCGAGCTGTCATGATTTCACCCATAGGTAAGCGGTACCCTTTCTGTATTTGCACCGCACTCTGCCATTGTCGACATAAGACTCCCCTCCCTCCAGGATACTGAAGTGGGTTTACACGCGGAGTACATATGTCTCATACGCTATGGTGTTTTCAGAACCATTCAGAATTTTTCCTAATAGCGACGTTGGCCTTCAAAGACTGGACGGTCATTTGTCTTCCTGACCCCTGTCCATCTCGGCTACGAGGGTGCTTAAGAAAAACATCTTTTGTGCGCTTAACTTGTAGCATGTGTGACCCACGTGTTTTTGTCTCCGGCAGCCTGTTGCCAAGTCCTGCTCGCAAGGAGTCCTTTCTATTAATTATAAATTTAATACAGTATATTATTCCCCATGCTGCTGCATTTCATCTCTTAATTTAAACCATCTTGTTTCAATATTAAAATGACACACTATTCGGAGCGCCCATGTCCACGGCAATCATGGCGCAATGTAATGTTGACATAATTGCCTGCTTATATTTTAGCAATAAAAAGTCGTAAATGGATTTGGATTTTAATAATGGAGGCACTATTTTAAAATTTTGATAAGACTAATTTCTTAGGTACTGCTTCTAGATCAAAACCTTACCTAGCGAAATCATATCGATTATGTATGTAACAGATTAAATAGGCCTGTTTTGCTATCAGATGCCTGAAAAGAGCATGGATATAAAGAGTTTGCTTACATTTATTATACCACTATACAATCAGTTTTATCGCATTATAATTTATAATGTGTGGTTCTGCAACGGAAGTAAGCAGAATATTTATAATCCAGAAAGAGTTATAAAAGTAATCTGAATCTGTAGCACGAAGGCTAGAGATTCATGAAGTTATATTTTTTAAAGACTTTGCTATTTTTATTGCGACTGGTTTTTTACTTTCTCTACTACGTACGTATAGTAAGTAGGGGAAGTATTGTATTCCTCCCGAAAATTCGATATATATGTTTTGAGAACCCCTGAATCCAAAAAAAAGCATTTTTGGAAACATGTCCGTATGTGTGTGTGTGTGTGTGTGTGTGTGTGTGTGTGTGTGTCTGTGAACAGCATAACTCAGAAATGAACAGTCGGATAACACCGAACTTGGTATTTAGGTTCAGTATCTTCCAGAGATGCGACACGAAGGTTTTCAAGAAAATCCCCCCACCCCAGGTTACGCTTTACATGGAACATTTTTCGAAAATTTTAATTTTCTCAAAAATGGCTCTAACGATTTTGATTAAAATATCATATGTTTAAGATATTTTCATGACAAATAAAATGTATATCTCGAATTTTCTGGGAATGTCTCCGAAAGTATTCTTCATTGTGAACGACTTTTGCATAACTGGTAAACCATAAGAGATAGACAAAATTTTAATGCACAAAAATGTAGATCGCATTAAAATACACAATTTATGTCATATACATATTTTTTGTTGAGTGAACCATTTTCGAGAAATTGCTTGTTATTTCCTTAAATTTTTCAATACTCATTTTCTCAAATGGGAATTCGTTATTCATTTTTTTTGTCTTGGATATGCAAAGAGTATTAATCTGTGGCAAAGAGAATGGTGCTGCACATAGTAACCAGCTATTAAGAGATATGTGGCTACTGTATTTCTATTTCTATATTGCCCTTGCAAATACAAAACAAGGGGAACATAGTACGCCTTAAGCGATAGTCAAATATTTTTAGAACTGGTCGCTATGTGTAAAATGTAATTCTCTTTGCATGTCAAAAGATCGTTTCTGCAAATGTTTATCTCGATTAATATGAAATAGATGGAGAATAAGAGTTTGTAAAAATAGTTTGTACAAGAGTAGAGAAAGTCATGTGAGTGTAACACATCAGATTTTTTTAATATATAACGCTGCTGCAGTATTCTATAAAACTAATTTATACTTATTCAGTCTAAATCGTAATGTTCATAATCATAACTATTTAACCAGAGGCATGAACGATATCTACATGGGAAAATACAAAACAATTAAATATTCAAATCACCAACTTGTCTCGCTAACAAAATTGCCAATGCTCTACGTCAAGAGATGATGACTATAGATAAATGTATTGTAAACTTAGAAGATCACTGCGATTGTTTTTGCATGAGAAAACCATTTTATAATACAAGTGAATTTTTAAATTAGTGTGTATGTTAAAGACGAATCTAGCTGTACAGTGTATGCCAACAGACAATAATTTATCTATTTATCATATCAAGTATACTCGAGTATTACGTGAAAACAAGAGATCTTGAGCACAGACTGCAGTGACGCTCCTGTCGACATAACCTGGCAACCAGTCGTCAAATTTAAATGTAAACGTTTATTTTATGGAACCAAGGGAAATATTTATCAACCAGAGAATTAAAACATTAACCCTTAAGTAAATTTAGAATAAAATCCATTTATTATAAATGTATAACTGTTTTATTTTTACATTACGTGCTGCACATTTCTCTCTCCTTAACCATTCTAATAACAGGAAAAAGCATGTTTAAAGCATGTGTGACTTTCTCTACTCTCTGTCGTTTATTAGTGAGTATACAATCTATTCTTACTAAAATCAGACTAAAAATTCAATGCCATAGCCGGGATTTCTTAGTCTGGTTCTAGCTTTCCAACCTTGTCCTACACATTGGCTTGCATGAAAGAACAATTAATTACCTTATTCTTACTAAAGCTTATTTTTCTACCTACTTAATTTTCATACAGACTAACCTTTGCAGAAATAGCTGCATTACACAGTTCATTATAAATACAAAGGGAATAGCGACATTCAAATGTTTCAGAACTAGGCGCTATGTGCTGGCCTTAAAAGTCTCTTTCCATGCAAATGCGCGAAACAACTGAAAATCAACAGTACTTTAAAAGAATGGTTAAGTATTAAACAATTTGAACCATTAATAACGGATATCTCAGAAATGGTTTATACTACAAAAAATTTATTTGGAATAAATTGTGTGTTTTAAAGAGATATAAATTTTTTGTGTAGTACGTTTTTGTCTATCGCGTAACGTTTATCACTTATACAAGATTGTACAAAATTCCTTCCGAATGAAGAGGATTCACAGGCTATTCACAGAACATTTAATATATACATTTTATTTTTAATGTAAAAATGTACGGTATTTTAATCAAAATCGTTAGAGCAGTATTTTATAAAATTAAAAGACTTCGAAAAATCTCCATGTAAGGGATAGTTGGGGGTGGAAGGATTTCCTTGAGAATCTTCGCATCGCATCTTTGGAAAATATTTAACTTAAAGTTTGTATTTATCCGACTTTTCATTTTTGAGTTATGCTGTTCAGAGACACCCAAGCGCGCGGGCAGACCTTTTTCTAAAAATGCTATTTTTGGCTCCAGGAGCCTTAAAACATATAATTCCGAAGAAATCTCGAAATAGAATTTTTGGGAATACAATCCTTGCCCTACTTACTATACGTAGTAGAGAAGGTAAACATTTTACTGACACATTATTTGCATATTCAGTGAACAGAACAAAGGTTTACAGCTTCCTTCCCTTGAAATTTATTTTCATACAAAAATTTAAAAACCTATCGTTAAAAATACAGTGAAACCCTTCGAAAACGTTTGATCGGCTTTTCCTGTTTCCTGATGTCTCTCCTAAAGTTTAGCACCCGTTGCTCACAACCGAAAATAATTAATATTATTTACAATTTTAAGAATCGCCAACTACGTGTTAAAACAAGAGTGGGAGCAAATATGCCTTACGTTACGATAACAATCATATTATATAAGTACTCTTATTTTGACAACTCTTAAACTGCGCACATTTCGTAACTTTTATCCGAATATCTATTAGAGAGGATCTATAAATTGGGAAAAACGCGTGAATGATTCAACTATTCTTTTACAAAATCAGCTAGGAAGGTTTGGCAATTTCTCGCGTTACTTGGTGCTTAGCAATCGGATTATATGCTGATTCACATTAGTCTCTGAAGCATTTCAACATAAGGAATTCTTCGTGCCGAAATCTTATTTCCAGCACCACTTATGCCACCGTCCGTCTGGCCTGGAAATATGCATTCCGCTGCTACCTGAGGACAATAATTATGTCTAGGGGTTGTTTCCTAACCCCGGAGAAACTACAACCCCCTTGATCTGCTTTGTAGTTGTATCTTGTCAAGGCCGACAAAGGGAATGAGACAGAAAACTAATATCCATACATCAGTTGTGTCGCTATACACATATCACCCCTTGATTAATTGAATGTGACTGAAGTCTCCCTCTCTCTCTCTCACCAAAATGGTGGCGGACATCTGCTAACGTTGCTTTATATTAGTCGTGTATAAATGTTAAATAAAAAATCCCAGCCCGAACCGAGCCTTTCCCTTGTAAGGCTGGTCAGCGCACGATGTGGTGCACTACTTCAAATTGTCTTTTGTGCAGTATTTAACATCCTCTTTTCAAAAGCGCCAAATTTAAAGATTTGAGGGCTGCTGAATGCATCAACATTGTGCTACAGCCGTCTCAGAAGTGGGATGTTGTCAAAGGCATGTATTATTGCAAAGGCACACAGCATAATCATTATATACTATTGCACAAAGCGATGATATTTAACTTTTTACTTTCTCTACTACGTATACTAAGTAGGGAAAGTATTGAAAATTCGATACCGAGATTTCACTAGAAATACATGTCTTGAGACCCCCTGAATCCAAAAAAAGCATTTTTGGAAACCTGTCCGTGTGTGTGTGTGTGTGTGTGTCTGTGAACAGCATAACTCAGAAACGAACAGTCAGATAAACACCAAACTTGGTATTTAGGTTCAGTATCTTCCAGAGATGCGACACGAAGGTTTTCAAGAAAATCACCCGACCCCCAGATTAACCTTTAAATGGAACATTTTTCGAAAATTTTAATTTTCTCAAAAATGGCTCTAACGATTTTGATTAAAATATCATATGTTTAAGATATTTTCATGACAAATGAAATGTATATCTCGAATTTTCTGGGAATGTCTCCAAAAGTATTCTTCATTGTGAACGACTTTTGCATAACTGGTAAACCATAAGAGATAGACAAACTTTTACTACACAAAAAAAATGTAGGTCGCGTTAAAATACACAATTTATGCCATATATCGTTTTTTTGTTGTTGAGTGAACCGTTTTCGAGATATTGCTTGTTATTCCCTTAAATTTTACAACACTAATACTTTTTCTCAAATTCGTTATTCATTTTTTTTTGTCCTGGTAATGCAAAGAGAATGGAATACTCCACATAGCAACCAGCTCTTAAAATATTTAACTATAGCTTAAAGCCTACCAATTCCCCTTGCATCTACAAGAAAATTAGCAATAAGATTAACATCTCGATATCTCGATTAATATGAAGCATATGGAGAATAAGCGTTTGTAAAAATAGTTTGTGCAAGAGTAGAGAAAGTCATGTGAGTGTAACACATCAGATTTTTTCCCAAGTACCCCTACCGATTATTTTCCATTCAAGCCTCTACCCCCAAATTAAGTTATTCTTGCCTCAAATTATATTTACCTGTCTAAAAATCGTATTGTTACATTTTCTGCTTCAAGTTAATTGAGGTAAATGTTTACATAAACAATTGCACATTTCGTTATAGGTAGAAAGGGAATAGTCATAATCAAATGTTTAAAAACTAGCCACTATGTACTGGTCTTGAAATGCAATACTCTTTCCATAACATCGCGAAAAAACAATTGAATAACTACAGCACTTCAAAAAAAATGAAGTACTGAAAAATTCAAAACAATAATTAGGGATATCTCGGAAATAGCCGATGCTACAAAAAGAAGGAGATTGAAATAAACTGCGTATTTTAAAGAGGTCTACTTTGGTGTGTGTGTGTGTGTGTGTGTGTGTGTGTGTTATGTATAGAAAGTTTTTGTCTCCCTTCCATTGTTTACCTGTAATACAAAATTACACAAAATGCATTCGAATGGAGAGAACTTCACAAGCTATTCTAAGAATGTTCAAGATATACATGTTATTTATTATGAAAATGTTTAAAATATATGATATTTTAATCAAATGTGGTATTTTTGAGAAAATATCGAAAGAGTTTTCATGTAACGGGCATTTGGGGTGAGGGATTCTTGAAAATATTCGCATCGCAATTTTGGAAAATATTAAACTGCATCAACTTTGGTGTTTATTGAACATTTCAGCTTTAGTATTGCTATTCACACACACACACACACACACACACACACACACACACACACACACACACACAGACGTTTTCCTAAACATACTTTTTTTAATCAGGAGCCCTCAAAACATATATTTGTATACTCTATTTTTTTGTTGGTTTACAATACTTCCTCTTGCCTACTGTAGGCGGTTAGCAGAGAACGTAAAACTAAATTATAGAATTTATTACTTATTAATCAAATAGCCCAGTTTTATTACAAATAGGAACATCACACAATAAATACGCCACAGCCAGCATAAAGAAAAGTATTGTACCATAAACACAGATGTTTCTGATCTGTTAATGGGGTAGGTGAGCTGGATTTCAACACACCAGCTCTTTTCGTGGTTGTAACTTCGTTAGTGCTAGTATCAATGGTAATTCTGAATTCAAGCACTTTCTGCTTTGTTTTGTTGGCAAAGCAGACAACTCCGCTCGCACTACAGCGTGTTTAATTCCACTAAATTCCATGAACTCTTTGCTGCACAACCCAAAAAAAGTCACAGATTATTTTCGTTTTTAATTTTCTGAATCATAACTAAACATTTCCAGGAGACTTTCTTTCAGTTTTCTGCAAAGCACAGAGGCTGTGGAATTTATAATCTTCTGTATTATCCGATTTCTCAATTTCTGGAATGTATTTCAAAATCTAGAATCCGAGAGTTTCTGGGTGGAATTTGCTCATTCCCTATCCATAGCCAAAAGTAATTCCATTTTACTATGTTCCAACACAGTTGGAAAAACTGCAATAATTCCCTTATTAATGCAGTCAAACCAAAGCTAAACTTTCTTATATTTGAAACCTCTTCACCTTCCTATGGACATTAAAATAGTTTTGTTGAAGCTTTGAATTTGAAAGATCGAGGTTGTTAAATGTACTAAATACATCTATCAAATAACCTAGTTGGTGGCAAATTCATTCATCATAAAATATATCAGATCGAAGTTCTCTTTTGTAAGGTAACATTTTGCTTCATTTTTCACTCAACTCGCTGCTGCATATTGTGTCGATCCAAACTCTTGGGCATTGTTGTTTTTCGTCTTTTTGAAAATATGGGAGTTCAGTGCACGCGAATTTATTAAATGCGCCGCTTTTTACAGTAATATTCCGCGTTTCGTACAAAATAGGAGTCACTTTGTTTTGCAACCAACTTTGCTAAATTATTTTGAAGTTAATTTCGCGAATACTAACACCTATGACCAATTTTTTTACCTTTTAGCGGAGCAGCACTATGTCTGGACAAACTTACTCACCTATTTCATGCCAAACTTCTTTCTAATCTTATGAAATTATCAAATGGAGACTTGTTTGTTCTAATAATCGTTTCTAGCTCAGAATTTAATCACCAATGCCACAAGTTTAAATGCCAAAATAGCTTGGCATGGGTAGACACAATCAGAGATTATGAACCTGAATCGCAAATATTTTGTACATTTTAATAGTTCCTACTACTTGCTCAACATCACGGGCCACGTCATTAATTCTATATAGTACGTTTGTGTGGGAATTCGATTTTTTTATGACTTTAGCAGAATTTCTGTGTAATGTTTTTTCTGCAGTAATCAAAGCCAGAATTAACTGATTCAACTGTGGTATAAGGTGACTTATTTTTTGCCATTAGCAATGCTTACTCTCATGTCTGCAGTTCAATCCTATTGTGTAAAACTCCACAATGTGTTTCAATTTTTACGTAAAAGTTTTGCTCCCATAAACTTAAGTAGCTTGTCTTTATATTTGCCGTGATTACATGTGCCGCGTTTTGGATTTTGGAAACTTGAATCAGACATGAAAAATCCAATGACACGGGTCGAGACTCGAACTTGCACTTAGTTTCTTGTCCGCCCATGGGGCACCTTGGATAAGTGTGCTCAAGACCTGGCTGGACAGGGAAAAACTTTGCAGCGTTGTAAGCGATGTAAGCTCTTGCATGGGTACCCCTATAATAGTATATTATGCAACAAGACTATAATGGTAGTAATTAAGACCCAAGTATGTTTATGAAGCGAGCAGTAGCAAGTTTCATAATTTTCATACGAGTGTCTTAATTACCATTTTAGTCAAGTTGCATACACTGTTTTCGGTCGACCACACTATAATTTCAAAACAATCTTACCTTGTTAATTGTATGTAATTAAATGCTGATCGGATAGCAGCAGTGATGCAGGACCTTGAGCGTGTTTGCGAGTAGTGCAACAGATGACAGCACTGTTCAGTCCGCGCCGTATTTATTGATTTTTGCAGGTAACGTGAAAGCAACACACATTGAAGCAAAGGAAATTAACTCAATTTATTAGAATATTAGAATTACGATGAACAGAATTTATTTAATTTTAAATACACATATTTCATTATGTGGGAAATGGATCCCAGAGGACTACTTCTTTGAAGGTTTTAAACGATATGGGTGAGCTGCGCGCGCCGCCGAGTAAGATCATAATGAGTCACTGAAGTATTATGGATGCCATAATAGTTCAGGTATGTCACATGTAATCAGTGTATTATAGTGTGCTCGAGAGACTCAAAAATATCTTAAGTAGCCTACATTAAAATGGATTAGATAGATGAATACAGTTTAACTAATAAGTGTTTTAAATGTACGCATACCTTCCTAATGACCAACTAAGACTGAAGCTTCAACCAGCGAGTAACAGAAATCATTATAACAGTTTGTTACGATCGAAGTTAATCCCATAAAATCCTCATCTGGAATTTAAATGGCACTAACCTACTTTTATAGCTATGACTGCCGAATGTTTACGCGTTTTGCATGCGCAAACCTTATTAATTTTCGTCGAGGCTTAACAAGGCTCACGCCGCTATGTATATTAAATTAATATTAATATAGATCTAGCCTAAAGGAAAATGCATACAGTGTATAAGTTATAATGTGATGAACAACTGCCTTATTATTTTTAATGATCAGCAAAAATAACGTTTCCCATAGAAGACAATCTACCTCCTTTTTTCGAATATTGAGCGATAATTTAACAACTTATCAAATAAGTAATGTCATTTTAACATTACAACTTTTATCTTCGAAACAAATTTTTGCAGTTTATTTCACATAATAATGTCAGAAGAAATAACAAAGGCCACAACTTCCCTTACAAGTCTTAGGAGAGATTTTACAGGAAGCAAATTCCGCAGAACGAAAATACGACAGAATTGTTAATGTCTTGCTTCAAAAGTGCTAAATACGTAGAAATACGCTACATTTTTTGTATTATAATCACTTCACTTATATTCATTTTAAATAAACCATTCAAATTAAGCTCAAATCAGAACGAAAAGAAAGAGATGAATGTTCTTCACAATTTTCACCTCAAATCAACCTTGGATTTGATACCAATGAGACAAAATCTCTGAAGTACTATAATTGTGATCATCTCGTGTCAGTATGTAAGGGTATTACGAAATCCATATTAATCCAATCTAACGAATCATTCAGAATTATTACGTTCGTTGTTAGAAACTTAGAGCCCTAAAGTATACTTCTAATGCATAAATACGAATGCAAGAACATCTTATTCCATATAATCTGATCCTAATATATTTTAAGTCGCTACAATATCTTTGTAATAGTTCTAATACCATAAATAAGGTTTAAGAATTAGTTTCACAAGGGCTAGTGCTTGTGAAGTAAGCTTTATGAAATTAAACCGGAAATTCCTTTATAAAAGTACACTTTTGATTTGTAAAATCTAAGTTGTGAAACAGAATTTCTGGTGGCTTAAATAACGTTTATAATTCGTAGGTTGTAAAGAAGAAATTATGTTTTATGAAATGTGTTATTGATTTAGTTTTCCATATGACGAAAATGAAAATCCTACATTTATGTACTGCTCAATACTCTCATGATGTTTGTAGATTTCCGCTTAGCATTTTGAGACCACGACTCACAAAACACACACACACACACACACACACACACACACACACACACACACACACACACACACACACACACACACACACACACAAATTGGAACTGACTCCATTTACATTTGCTGCAGATCATTTTCCCATATTATTAGAGTGCATCAGCTACAGTATAGACAACTGTAGCTTTATGTTCGAAATCATAAATATATGCACACTTATAATAAACCCGTGAACTCAACTGTAAGTGTTTTGATTATGTTTCTTCCATACAGAGTATCATAAAACGTTGCAAGATCTTTTCAATATGAGGGAGGGGACAAAAGCCTGAACAATTTTACAGTATGTAAAAAATTTCATTGAATACCACAGTAAAGGAATATTTCACAAGCAGTCCTTCTTTTAAATGGTAAAAGATTCTATTTCAGCTTGTTCTGAACTTTTTGACAACTTCTTTACAAATTTAACCTGAAACATAGCTTGGCAGTTCTAACATTCGTACTTCTGGCGAAAAATAATTGTATTAGAAGTTACGCGTTATTTGGCAGCACGACAGTCTATATAATATGTATATCTATTCTGCTCACGTAGTGTGGGACTAAATGACGGGTAATAGAAATCGTATTTTGTGAACCGTGATGGCTAATTCAATCTGTATATGAATTACTAGCGGACTTAGCTAACGCTGCAGGGTCAGCTTTTTAAAATCCAGTGACGAATTAATTTCATTTATCTCCCCCCGTTATGAAATCATTGTAAAATGATCCCCTTTAACACTTATAATTGCAATTACGTACATCCTTGGCTATTGCTAACAACGATTGAAAACTCCCATGAAATTCACGCAAAAGGATACGAAACATCAGCGCAACGTCTGGGCCTCCTTAACCTCCCCCTCACCCCAGCAGTATTTCAAGTTCTGGAAATGCTGCATAGCTTATAAGTAACTTTTGACAGTAGAACAATCACATAATGTAGAGTAATTTTTAGATACTTATAGAAGGTGACATTGTAAACTGTTGTACCTTCTGTTTGGTAGCATAGTTGTTTAATAACATAAAAACTACATAGTTTTCACATAATGCAGAAATCCTAACATGGAGAACGAAATAGAGGCGAAACTGGTGAATATAAAGATTCCGCACTCCCAGACCACCAAGTTAATCTCTTTGGAAAAGAACATGCTCGCGGCCATCGAGAAAAGTAATCTTCTCAATTGTTAATTATAAAATATGGGTTCACTGATTTCTAATGTTAGGAATTTTCCCTCCTTATAGACTTATATTTAGCTTAGCCTGATAAGGAACTTGATTACAACGTAAGTACAAAGGACATCTCGGCAATATTTGTTAAATGTCAGTTAAATAAATAAATATAACATACGACTCGTAGCGTTATAAACAGGATCGATTGTCGCCTTTTAAGCTTTGTCTTCTGTTTGCTTAAGCGTTAACATCATGACCATCTGCATATGTATATTGCTTGGAATAAAAGATAACCGCCGGCTTTTGTTTTTACCACGCATTCTCTGCGGAGTACAGCAACTAACCTGCTTTTGTTTCTGCATGCATTATCTGTCGGATACAGCAACTGTTTTATACTCCATGGCATTCTCAACCAACACTTTTTACATCCATTTTAGTGTTTTATGAATTAAAATTAGGCATTTTATAAACCATGTCCGTCAGAAAGAACAAGGCTTCTGAATGGTGTAAGAATTCTCTTTGTAATATTAGTGCAGATAAAGGCTTGCTCATTTGCTTTTGACCTACTTTGAAATTACGACGCTTTAAGTTGGCATTTGTCCCCTTTTTAATAGAAATGTTGACATAGGTAAATATCAACATTCCCATTAAGTCAATGAGCTTAAGCGTGCAGTGCGGACCGCTATCTAGCATTACCGTGGCGTGTCGCCGGCCAATCTCAAGTTCATGTTAAATCATGTATCCGGCATTGCTACTGAATGGCATTTGATTATAGTTAAGATAGGTTCGGGTAGACCAGGCGGCCGTGCCCAAGGTGAGCTGGTCGACATCAACAAATACAATAGCCGTTATTATTACATCATAGCTTAGCCACAGGAATTACAAGCGCGAATACGTAATCTGTTCCAAAACAGGGCCTTAAAATTTATCATCTCTCTCTATCTCTCTCCCTCACACACACACACACACACACACACACACACACACACACACACACACACACACACACACACAAACTCTTCATAACTTAAAAATGATGGGTTTAACTTCAGCCTTATTCGGTGACGTGCCCGTCCTAGAAAAATCTAATCTAATGTGTTATATTTACACCTCTTCCTGTATCCACCATGTTTATTGCTGTCTCTACCACGTATCTAATAGGTAGATGAAGTACATATGTATTGCACCCAAAAATTCAATATCGAGATTCACTGAAAATATGTCGGCGAGTACCAAACATGATATTTAAGTTCAGTATTTTACAAAAATATGACATGCAGAGTTTTTCAAGAAAATCCTCGCAACCCACACTACACTTTACATGGATTTTATTTTGGGGGGGGGCTCATAGGTTTGGATTAAAATACCATATATTTCAGGCATTTATACAAGTAATATGCATCTATATCTTGTATTTTCTGGGAATAGCCGGTAAAGTTCTCTTCATTCGTACGGATTTTGTATGATGCATAAACCATAAGAAATACACAAATTCGTAGTGCACCACTATTTAAAACATACAATTTATTTCAAATAACTTTTCTGCGGCATCATCCATTTCCGATTTCCTTTCCTTTTTTATGTAGTACGTTTTTGTCTATCTCCTATGGTTTATCCGTTATACAAAATGCCTTCCGAATGAAGAGGATTTCACAAGCTATTTCCGGAATATTCAATATCATATATAAGGCATTGTAATCAAAATCGTTAGAACCATATTTGAGAAAATAAAAAAATATCGAACATTTTTTCCTGTAAAGGGTAATATGGGGTGGGATGTTCCTGAAAATCTTCGTGTTGCATCTTGGAATGATAGTGAACTTAAACACAAACGTTGGTAGTTATGGAACATTTTGTTTTAGAGTTATGTTGTTCACACACACATACACCACGTCCTTTTTCTGAAAATGTCTTTTTTTATTCGGGTCTCAAAACGTGTATTTCCGGTGAAACCTCGACTTCGAATTTTTGGGTGGAATACTACTACTTGTCTACTGTAGATGGTAGAGGAAGTAATAAAATTAACAATAGTGGGTAGACAAAGGGATGTGAATATAATACATCAGAATTCTTTGATTACTTTTTATAGTGAATAGTAATCAAATAACACAATTACGAACGTGAGCTCTGTTTTAGCGTAATCCTTTATGAATTTAGCCCTCCACAGTAACACTTAACGTCAGTCACACTGGGGTCTTGGGGATCACTCTTTAGTTGTCATTATTTGATAAATAATGTATTTATTTAATGTTGTTTGCAGCACCCATTGAAACAAATTATAGACCTGCACATTCTGGGGCAAATACAACTTGAACAAATTATAAAAATGAATTCCGAATTATAAGCACAATTTATGTGTGTTCTTACGTGAGTTAGTTTTGCATTATTTTAATAATAATATTAAATCACTCATTTTGTTAGATTTAACATATTATATCACAAGGTGCCGTAACCTCAAGTCATTCGTTTCCCCATCATCTTCATTAAAAAATTATTTATTTGATTGCGCTGTCTATCCCTTCCGTAGTTCTTAAAGGACACCTCAAGTCCTCCACTGGTTTTGTTTGAAAATAGCAATAAGAGTTATCACTAAGAGTTTAATTCATTTTACTCCTCAGCTACAACAGTTGGCTAATTGAATGAACGGTAATAAGATATATCAACGGAGACTGTGCACCTGAAACTTTAAAAAAAAAAAAAAAAAAAAAAAAAAACGCAACCTAAGCAGGGGTTTCTGTAACTCAGAGCACGCAGCACTTTACTCGAAAATCTTGCACTATCACATAAGAATACGAACTGAATTTGTGCGAGACAATACCCTATAGCAGCGGTTCCCAAATTTCTTGCACACACGACCGCCTTTTCGATAATGAAATTCTTGGCGACCCCTCCATTCACTTCGCTGCTTAATCATTAATTTGCAAGTTTTCGAGCGACGTTAAAGGATAAATTAATTGAGCTTTCTTCAGACGAAAGTTTAAAACTGACTTTCCAGAAGGAAGATGTGTTTCAGTTCTGGCTAGCAAGAAGAACATAATACCCTGGTGTCTACTGCACTAAACGTGCTTATTCCATTCTGCACCTTCGTCAATGATGAACATCAAGACTAAATCTAGGAGCAGACCGCAGTTAGAAAGTGGCTTAATAATGTGTACAACTAATACACAGCCAGACATTGAACGATTAATTAGTAGCAAACAGGCTCATACTTATCACCCATCATCCTGATGTGCAGTGTAATAATTAATTGTTTACATAAAACTGTACATGTGTATTTACTGTGAAATTGTAGTATTAATATGCTTCTTAAATACAAAACATGACTCTATTTAAATGTAATATGTAATAGGTGACTAAATTCCATTTCCCCATTGTTATAATAATAATTAACAATAAAGATGATTTATTAATAATTCCAAATATCCACTGCGACCCCCCCAGATAGAATACCGCGGCCCTCTTGAGGGTCGCGACCCACAGTTTGGCAACCGCTGCCCTAGAGTGATCGTTGAAAGAGCAGCAATAAGAAGAAAATCAGATTGGGGGGGGGGGGGTTCGAGGACGCCATTGTGACCTTAGGGTTTATGATGGGTACATCGAGTGTATTGTTAGTGCACCAGCAGTCAGGTCTTAACATATTACTAGAAGGAAACGAACACCCGTATGAAATAAAAACGAACATTTTGTTTATTTTGCGTTAATTTGTATTTCACTTCACAGTAAAAACTAAACTGAAAATTGTTTCGCTTACTCTAAAATGATTATCAGTAATTTAGTAGACTATACACTCCCCCCCCCAAAAAAAAGCATTCATTACCAAAGGATATACCCGGAAGGCTCCAACCGATTCCTACGCATTACTGATGATAACTTTTACTCCTTGAATGAGCATTGCACTGATTGCAGTTAAACACCTCATTCAGTCTTAACAAAGGGGCGCACGTGTTGGTCTATTTTCCCTCTTCCGCCAACTATACTGGGGATGGCAACAAGTGACTGGGGGAGAAACTCCGAGGGTGCGGAACTGAAGCAATGTGCGGATGGGCATATGGTTTCAGTGATAACAAAACATCCAAGGTCGACTGCTGGGAACGAACAGAGGCTGCTCCCTGCTTTAACAAGGGACAGAAAGAATTTGTTCTCTCTAAAGAAAAAAATGACCTAAGTCTCTATGGTTGAATTATATACTCGACTACCTGGCTTATCATCCGACGTTGCAGGGAAAACTTTTTAAACTCCAATGACAATTTAATTAATCTCATTTACCGACCCCATCCCCCCCATTTTATGAAAGTATTGTACATTTATGTAGAAGTGAAACCTTCCCTTTTTCCCTTATAATAATTATTGCTCTAGTTCTCGAGGTCGCGGGTTCAAATCCTGTGGAGGGCGATGGATTTTTTTTTTCGGCCGTAAAATTCCTTAGCATGGCTTCCTTCGGAAGGGAAGTAAAGCCGGTGACTCCGTGTCGTAGATTTACGGCACGTAAAAAGAGCCTCAAGCTTGATAAAGTGGACTCTGAGCAAAATTACCCGATTTTCACGCCCAATATAGAATGGGACACTAAGGACCACAGCAGTTAATGAGCATCCATAAATAAAACTCAATCTTTTAGACTGAATCTTAGCCCAATAATACAACCGACTTTGTATTTCCGGATCGTTGTGCATTATATTCTTGCAGTCGTCTTCGACGGTGGCTCGATGTAAACAAAGCGAAGGTGGGGGTTATCCTTCTAAATGCCTGATTCCAGGGGTCAACGGGTGAGTTGAGGTACGTTGATGCTTCAAGAGCAGTGATGGACGAGTAATGTAGAATTTAGAAATATAAGTTTTGGAGGTGAGCTTAGCATTAAAGGCACGAAACGATTGTTTAAAACAATGCAGAATATATTGCAAATGTATTACATGATTTCTGCAGTATGTATGTTGTATAAAAGCATAACGTTCAAACGAACTTACATATAGGCCTCCTTCCTGTCCAGCTCTTACTTCAGGCATTCTACGAAGTGAATCCAACTTGCCCACCACTGCACGAGGAAGCGAAAACAGTGTTTTGATAGCCCTGCTTCTAGTAACCACGCCCCCTCCAGCCACCAAAATACCGTGGTATGCGATAGCGTGTCTACCGTGGAATCCGGCGGGTCCGAGTTCCAATCTCGATTCAGATTCTCTTTTCCTTTCCTTCTCATCATTTCCAAAAAGACGAAACAGGGTACTTAACTCTTAGTTTTTTTGGACCTAAGGCCATTTGAATATTCATTAAGTATTTTTTCATTCATCCTCTATATAGTATATACCCCTGAGATGCTTTCAAGTACACTGAAGACTTAGTGTAAAATTTTCCAAAATATGCATGCAGCTACGCACCGAAAACCTTGAATACGCACTAAGCTTGAACAGTTATAATGAAGCTCCTTAGTACAGTTTTAAGCAATATGAAAATATGAGAGACATGGAGAACAAAAGATAGGAGATAAAGAACAAAATTTCCAAAAACATCAACAAGGTTTTACTGTGAAAAAAATACTTAGTAATCATATTTTAAAAAAGTTTTGCTCTAGTTCAAATAAGCGGCCTTTCCAACATTTCTGCTGTGAAGGAATGCCGTTTTTCGGTAGTTATAAGCTCGTAAGCTGAAAACGAATGGTCAACATCGCAACTTTAAGAACGCGAGCTTGAAAACAGGCACTCCATCGCCCAATCCTTAATTTTCTGCACGTGTCCTGAATTTTCCTGCACACCAACTTAAAATCTGCATAAAATTTGACAAGGCGATGCTTATGCCCAACATCCACATTCAGTAGTTTGGTGCTGGAAGTTTCGCAGATATTTTAACTATACAGAATTCTAGATTAATACGATGATAGATAAACAGATACATATTAAAGGTAAGGCATTATTGTAGAGGAAAGTATGTTTGTAGTCATGTTATGTGGCATTCTATATTTGAACGGCTCAGTCATTATCGTTAGTACACTGCTTGTGGTTGTGCTGTACTTCGACAAACAAATGTTAGCATATTTCAAAAGCACACATCGATCCAAAAGTTATTAGACTTGCCAGCTATCTGTCTGAGAAGCTAGTACATTTTAAACATTCTTAACCATCTTTCTTGAAACAAGCAGTAGGGCAAAAGTCCACTACCTGACGTTAATTACAAAGATATTCAGTTGCTAAAAGCGTTATGTATTCCAAAATATATAAGCCATAGATTCCTTCATCACATTCTCATTAATTTCATTCTCACCATAAAAATCTGCTATTTATAAACATTTATGAGAAACTCGAACAAGTGAACAAATATGCAGATTGTGCATATTATGAACCTCCCCCCCCCCCAAAAAAAACTCTTAAAATATGAAATGAAATCATGCATGTTTTAAGTAATTCTTCGACGTTATAAGGTAGCATTTCTAACTTTCAAAATAATCAAATATACAGGACCCGTCAATAAACATATAAACTAACACAAAGTCTTTATTCTGTGTCAGTAATGAACTTAATTATATATCATAGGTTTAATACATGCTTCCTGCACCTATTCAAGAAATTTTGCTTCTCAAAATGATTGCCCTTAGCGACCACACACATATCACAATGGGGAATCGTTGTTTGAGCAAAGTTGATCAATATCTCCCCGGAATTTCTGCACATGCTGCTGTAATTTAATGACGGAGGCATCCGGCATAGGTGGTTTATTGCGATACACGCCATACCTCAAGATACCCCAAAGGTAAAAAGTCTAGACGTGTTATATCTGGTGAACATGCTAAGAACTCATAAGACACCTCTTAGTTCTGTCCAGTTGACCCTGCGTATAGATAGATCCTCGTGCAGGAAAACCCGCACGCCTCGGTGCTAGTGCAGGGGTGCCCTATCTTGTTGGTAGAAGAGCCCACTCTCTCCATAAACTGCGCCAATAGCTGGAAAAATTGATATCCTTAGCATTTCCAGATACCTGGCGGCAATAACTGTACCTTCAAAGAAGAAGGGTCCTATTAAACCCCTAGATGACAGCCCACGCCAGAAAGTCACCGCCAGTAGATTAACTGACTTGTCTACATGAACGTGTGGGTTTTCTGGTGCCCAGTAAGCACAATTATGACGATTCACTGTTCCGTAAAGTTTGAATTGGCCTTAACAGTCCACAGATTCTTCGTCATAAACTCTTCCTCATTTATGACATGCAGTAAGTGCTGAAACCATTTGCAAAACTGCACTCGAAGTTTAAATTTATTTAAACCATATGAATTTTATATGAACAAATATAATCCTTTACTTTCGATACAGTACTTCTACATACAATGCAAAAGAACATAATTATAATTATAATTTGAATTAGGAGCACGCTTTTAAAAAACAAGACCGATACTGCGGGAAAAAAGAATAAACTAAAATCTGCTTCGCGTAAGGTTAAGTGTTGGTTACAGGCCCAACAATACAACTTTTGGCATAGTTGGCACCACGCAACAATTATGTTTCGAAAAACAGTAAGATTTAATTTTCTTCTGAAAGTTTCTGAACCCGCACTTTTAATATTATAGAGCTCCTCCAAATAAATCAAAGGTGTCCGTTTTTCAACGTTAAATCGTTTTATATCCTCCTTTTGGTACTTAATAGTCTCTTTTAGTAAACATTGGATCATGTTTACATTATAGGTGTATGGGAAAATAATGCCCCATTGTTAAATTTGTTATAGTATTTTAAATTCAATTCGAATTAAACGTTTAATTCTGTCTGCGGAGTATATTACTCATGTTCACCCATGAATCGCGAACCACAGGTTGAGAAACGCTGCTAATCGGTAACAACTTAATCTACGACACATTTCGGTATGCTATTGATTCCAACATTTCTTCGAACGCTTAAGTTGTTCCACATATAGAAGGCAAGTTTAAGTGAAATGCATTTTAAAAATAGTTCACATGTTTTGTGCCCATTGGAACTAAAAGAAAACATCCATAGCACTTGTCAGTCACAAGCGAAGTGCTACATAATTTTGTTTATTTGCGGTTCAGAATAACGTTATTTTTAGTGTAGTGGGGCTCAGAGAGATAAAAATAGGGATAGTTGAAATTGTATAGATTGCTAATACCGATTTCCTACACGTATGTTGAAATAAGGGAAGAAGATTTAATAAATTATATTGAAAGGAATTCCGTAGTAATAATTCTGTAATTAAGAACGATTATTAGAAACTGAAACGGCATTGGCATAGACTATTTTTTTCATTCCATTTAAAACGAATTTTGATGTTATAAATTTTGATGTTTTAATCGGAAGTATTAAAAGCTGCTTTTGATAAAAACTCTAACGAAAAAGTTTCCGTTACCTTACAACAGCATGTAGTGATACACCGCTACAAACAACTGGTGAACCGGTTGTTTAGGAAATAAGTGACACACAACGTCCTTATATCTTGGTAAATGCACGGCTTTTATACTAAAGTCGATGTCTATCTTTTCTGTTTTAAGTTACGTCCCCTCTCTCTCTCTCTCTCTCTCTCTCTCTCTCTCTCTCTCTCTCTCTCTCTGACAAAAACGCGCGCACGTGTACCAAATTTCTCTCAACATTGGGGAGCAGCGGTTCAAGAAGTGACAGAATCTGATTTTTGTAGAAATTATGTTGACACCAACCTTTGTGATTTATCCTCTATCGTAGGTGTGGAGTAGACGATGTATTACCTATGAGGTTACGTGCAAACAGAGAATATTGTGGTTGTGATCGTCCATATGTATTCAGGGTGAATCACCTAAAACTTGCACTGCAAATATTTCGAAATGGAAAGTGCTATTGATGTGCAGTTTTCACAGCATTGATTGATAGTCAGGGGCTCGTACATTTAGCCTATAAACAGATTTTAATAATACTGAGAAAGTGTATTTTTTGAGCAAATATACAATTTTTTTAAATGGAACAATCCTAGTTACATCACATAAACAAAGGTAGAGTAAATTAGAATGTTAATGGTCTTTGTTGCAGGATTCTACGAGAAATCGTATTTTGAAAAGTTTCCACCCCGACAATTGTTTGTCCCATTCAATCTGCTTAGTTGCTAGGTGTGATGTTGTTATATTTGTTTGCATTGTGTTTTCTGTTCATTGATTGCATTGCGACTTTCTGGTCAGTTAGTTTGTGACAGTTCAAGCAGTAAGTCATGAGTGGAAGATGGAGTTTACTAATGCAGAAAAAGCCCATGCTCATGGTGTTGGAACAATGCAGTTCGTTCCTGTACGGTGTATGCGGAAACGTATCCCAATAGACGTCAACCATCTCGGCAATTATTTATCAACCTCTTCAACCAATTGCGTGAAAGTGGTACTGTAACACCTAGAAAACGTAACGAAACAAACAAGTGACTGGAGAAGACGCAGAAATTAATGTTTTGGCTACCGTTGCAGTAGATCCGCAAATTAGTTCCCGCACAATCGCACGTGGAAGTGGCATAAGTCAGGCAAGTGTATTGTGCATTCTCCATCGACATAGGTTCCATCCCTATCACATCTCTCCCTATCAAGAGCTGCATGGAAACGGTTTTGAGAATCGTGTTAACTTTTCTACATGGGCATTAAGACATGGTACTCCAGATTCATCATCTATCTTGTTTAGTGATGAGGCATCATTTACTAATCATGGCCAGGTAAACCGCAGAAACATGCACTATTGGTCTGTTGACAATCCCCGTTGGCTTCGTCAGGTAGAACGTCAGCGTCCATAGAGTTTAAACGTGTGGTGTGGGATAGGGAACCATCAGCTCATAGGCCCTTTGTTCATAGAAGGAGCAATGAACTCGCACAAGTGTCGCAGCCTCCTGACAGACCATCTGTCACAGATGCTAGAAGACGTTCCTTTACAGACTAGAAGGAACCTGTGATCCAACATGATGGCTGACCAACCCATAGTACACGAAGTACTACAGCTTGCCTTAACGGATTGTTTCCAAATCGTTGGATTGGACGAAGAGGACCTGTACCTTGGCCGGCCCGTTCACCGGATCTGACCCCTTTAGACTTTTTTTCTGTGGGGAAGGCTGAAAGACACTGTCTACAAGGATGTACCAACCACACCAGACGATATGAAACGACGTATTACTGCTGCTCGCTCTGAAATTTCCGCTGAAATGCTAGAACGTGTGCAGCAGTCTTTCCATAAGAGACTGAAAGCGTGTATTGAAGCTGCCGGTGGTCATTTTGATCACAACCTTTGAAGGACTATGTTCTCTTTACTTGTAAGAATACACAGAAGTATTGTAATTCCCTTTTGTTTTTCTTTAGTCTGTGCTGCCACAGGTTGTACTAGTGTCGGTGCGTAAAAATTTCAAAATAAGATTTCTCGTAAACCACTTGCACTAGAATCTTGCAACAAACGCCACTGACATTCTAATTTACCCTACCTTTATTCCGTTGATGTAACTAGACATGGTTCCATTTAACAAATTGCATGTTTGCTCAAAAAATACACCTTCTCAGTATTATTAAAATCTGTTTATAGGCTAAATGCACGAACCCATGACTACCAATCAATGCTGTGAAAACTGCACATCAATAGCACTTTCCATTTCCGAAATATTTGCGGTGCAAGTTTTAGGTGATTCAGCCTGTATATATAAATAATGCGACAACTATTTTGAGAACCAAAAATAATTAACAGGTACGGGAAGCTTGTATTAAACCTGTATAATTAAGCTCAGTACTACGGGATTGCCATATAGAAGTGAAATCGGGACATTTTAGGGAATGTTGCTGGACACCGTTGGGAGGACTAAATAATAGCCTGCGTTCAAATATAATCAAAAGTGTTTAATTGTTAAATTATTTTGCATATCACTCATATTTTTCTTTCTTATGCATCCTGGTTAGGTTGACTTTTATTACTTTCTCTACTACGTATAGTAAGTAGGGGAAGTATTGTATTCCACCCAAAAATTCGATACCGAGATTTCACCGGAAATACATGTTTTGAGACCCCTTGAATCAAAAAAAAGAATTTTTGGAAACATGTCCGTGTGTGTGTGTGTGTGTGTGTGTGTGTGTGTGTGTGTGTGTGTGAACAGCATAACTCAGAAACCAACAGTCGGATAAACAGTTGGTATTTAGGTTCAGTATCTTCCAGAGATGCGACACGAAGGTTTTCAAGAAAATCCCCCCGACCCCAGATTACCCTTTACATGGAACATTTTTTCGAAAATTTTAATTTTTGCAAAAATGACTAACGATTTTGATTTAAATATCATATGTTTAAGATATTTTCATGACAAATAAAATGTATATCTTGAATTTTTTGGGAATGTCTCCAAAAGTATTCTTCATTGTGAACGACTTTTGTATAACTGGTAAACCATAAGAGATAGACAAAATTTTACTACACAAAAAATGTAGATCGCGTTAAAATACACAATTTATGTCATATGCATTTTTTTTGTTGAGTGAACCATTTTCGAGATATTACTTGTTATTCCCTTAATTTTTTCAATACTTATTTTCTCAAATGGGAATTCGTTATTCATTTTTTTGTCTTGGATATGCAAAGAGTATTAATCTGTGGCAAAGGGAATGGTGCTGCACCTAGCAACCAGCTATTAAGAGATATGTATATGCTTAAAGGCTACTGTATATCTATATTGCCCTTGTAAATATATATTCCCCTTACATCTACAAGAAAATTAGCAATAAGATAGAGTCTGCAAATGTTTATCTCGATTAACATGAAGTAGATGGAGAATAAACGTTTGTAAAAATAGTTTGTACAAGAGTAGAGACAGTTATGTGAGTGTAACACATCAGAATTTTTTTTCAAAGTATAGTCAGAAAATTCACTACAAGTATAGTTTTTACTGTTTTTCTGCAATACGATTACTTTAATCGATGATGTCTTTAATATTACGCTTACTAGACCACTGTGTGTTCGTTCATTAGGAAAATAGCCTTTCAACATTAGCATTAACGCTAGGGATGCTAAAGGAAGCTCAGTTGTCTTCTGTAGTTCTGAAATCCATTGCGGAGATTTGCATGATTGAAAGAAACGACCGACTTTGCATTAGTTTACTTACTTTTGAAACTGTCATTCCTCCCCTCTTATTTCCTTTTCACATATCGTCTCCAGAATACTGACTAGTCACATAACAAATAACGTTAATCTGGTGTCCTCTGTTACAAATACAAATTCAACAGAATTTTCTATGTTTCTCATTTAGGGATCTTGTCGAATACCATCCATTTAAAATGAAGTATGAAAACACTAGAACAATATTTCCACAACTCTTTCAAAAAGAAGCAAAATAGTTTTATTATAAGTACGATATATATTTTGTAGTATGGTAATAGGCGATAAAATATTAAAGTATTCGCCATAAACTATAAAATAGGGATTATTATTTTTACACGATTGGTTTATATAATTAAAAAAATAGAAAAAGTTTCGCGCGTGTGTGTCTGCGAACAGCATAACTCAAAAACGAAAAGTCGTATAAATACTAAACTTGGTATTTAGGTTCAGTATCTTTCAAAGATGCAACACAAAGATTTTCAAGAAAACCCGCCTAATCCAAACTACTCTTTACATGGAAGACTTTTCCAAATTTTCGATTTTCTCAAAAACGGCTCTAATGGTTTTGATTAAAATACCATATGTTAAAGATATTTACATGACAAAACGTGTATCTTGAATTTTCTGGGAATATCCTGCGAAGTCCTCTTCACTTGTAAGTAATTTTGTAAAATCTTGTATAACTGGTAAATGTTAAGGAATAAACGAAAACTTACAGCACAACAAATGTAGATATCTTTAAAACACACAATTGATTTCAAATAAGTTTTTGGTAGCACAACCCATTTCTGAGTTATCCGTCATTAAAGGTTGGAATTGTTAATGTTTTGGTCATTCTCTTAAAATTTGATACGGAATTCGATTGTCACCACAGCCCCAGGTTGGGCGCCAGTTTGATACGAGATCGATGATCATGAATGTTGAAGCCGTATACTTTAGTTCCTTCGATGGTGATTCTGCTGACGCGATCTCGTAGTTCCTTCTGCTGTCTCGTGCGCCAGCTGCTCCGTGGTACGCTATGAGATATTTCCCTCAGGATGCGCGTGGATGTGTTGTGAAGAACAACACCAGTTTAAATTGACTGAGAAATTTTAATGTGATCTAATACTTCAGCTACTGAAGCGAGATGTCGACCGTTTTAAGAAAAAGAATGAAACTGATTATAAATCGTAACAGTCGAAATTGTAACAACTGAATTATTATGCCTGCTAACTTCTGTAGTATCAATTTTACGGTTTGAAATAACCGTTTCAGCACAAAAAGAAACTGGTATAGTACCTTGGCGTGAGTCGCTAAAATGCTTATCGCGAAATCTTACTCATACAACCGCGTCGCTAAGAGCTAAAATATCACACGAGCAGCACGTACTGATGACAGCATAGAGAGAGTAACTCTCTGATCTAAATTTACAGGCCTTTATTAGTTTTAGCTCCGTCTACTTCATTACTCCCCACCAACTTTGTTTTTCATACTTAAGTCCTGCATCTGTCTTTGTTACTTGTTACCAGGGAGCTTGGCTAAAATCTCAGAATCTAAATGCCTTTATATTTTCCAGAATTCTGTCTACGTGATCCTGTAAACGTACTGAGCTTATAATCTAACTGAATTTCCATAAACTTTAAGCTAATACGTTCACTGCTTCGAATGTTGCTAATGACTTAGGTTAACACGACTCGCTAATGACTGTTTCTCGGACAAACGTTTTAACTCAAGCTTTCACATTATACATTTATTTAATGTACGGAAAAAATTATTTATTGCAATTGTTTCTCTATCTTACTGTTATTGCTGTATTTTCTATTTGTTATATATTCCCGTCAATAATTATGGTGTGAAAGTCCTGTCAACGTTCAGTTGTTTCTCGGATTGAATGGAAATAGGACAACGTTTAGCGTCCAGTTCTTAAGTATTTGACTACCCCTGTTCCCTTTGAGCTAAGTATAACAAAATGTGTAATGTAGCTATTTCCGGAATGGTTTATCTCAATTAAAATGAAATACATGGAAAAATAAACCTTCGTAAGAATGGTTTGCATACTTACTAATAAACGATAGAAGGCAGAGAAAGTAATGTGAATGTAACACATCAAATCCTCTTAATTTTTCGTGTTCATCCAAGGTAATTTCAAAACCATCACATAGCGACCGGCTTTCAAAAGATATAACTGTCGCTTTAGGCTACTGCATTCTTCTTATACATACATCAAAATGTGTAAATGAATATTAAAATGCATTAGCAAGAAGTATAGAGAAGCTAGATATTAGTTTTTGTGAGGATGCTTTGCAGATAAGTGAGTAGAGAGTCATGTGAATGCAAGACACATGTTTTTCTATCTACTTCATGTTAATACACATAAACATATATGCAGAATAAACTTCATTACACATTTTGTTGAAGGTACAAGGTGGATAGACGAAACCGAATCGATAGTCTGATGTTTAAAAGCGAGAAATGACTGAATAAGGACATCACTTTTTTATTGCCTTTAACTGCAATGGTCATATCGGCGGCCTTTTACCTTTGGAACATATTGTCTATCGGCAATGGTATTAATTCGTATACCGTTCTGGTTTTTCTTTGGGTTTTATGCATTAGATCTCTCTCTCCCTCTTTCTCCCCCTCTCCCTCTCTCTCCCTCTCCTTCTCCCTCTCCCCCCTCTCTCTCTCCCTCTCTCGCTCCCTCTCTCTCACTCACACACACTACACTCTCATCATACTAGATTCGGCGGAGGATAGGGAATAATCTTAGCTACAGAAAAATTACCACTCCCAGCCGGAAATCGAAAACGGGACCTCTCGCACAATGGCAGGTGCTCTATCGATTGGGCTACGCGGCCAGCTAACAGCACTTAAAATGACATAAACATTGAAAAAATCAAACGAATAAAAACTATATCTCGGAAATGGCTAATGCCACAAAAGAGTTATTTGAATAAATTGTGTGTTTTAAAGAGATCTACGTTTTTGTGTAGTACGTTTTCCGCCTCCTAAAGTTTACGAGTTATATAAAATTAAACAAAGCTCCTTTCGAATGAAGAGAACTTCACAGGCTATTTCTAGAAAATTGAATATACGCGTTTTATTTGCCATGCAAATATCTTAAACATGTGGTATTTTAATCAAAACCCTTAGCCATTTTTGAGGAAATCGAGAATTTCGAAAACTCTTCCATGTAAAGGTTAGTTCGGAGTGGGGAGATTTTCATGAAAATCTTCGTGTCGCATCTTTGGAAGATGCTGAACTTAAATACCAAGTTTGGTATTTATCGGACATTTCGTTCTGGGGTTATGTATGCAGTTCACGGGCACACACACGGAGGTCCTAAAAGATTCAGTGGGCCTTAAACATGCATATCCGGTGAAATCTCGATATCGAATTTTTGGGTGGAATACAATACCCTCTCTACCTATTAGGTACTTGGTAGAGAACGTAAAAAGGAAAAGCAAATAATACAGGCGATGCCAATTCTGTGAAACATGTGTTGTAACAGCGAGTGATAGGTCTGCTATTAACGTTGAAGTTAGATCACAGATAAAGTACAGTAAGAAATATGACAGCTCGTATTTTACTTGATACCGCAGTGGAAAGTGAACAGAAACCACAGTGTGTTTTGTGTTAATGTTAACGAATGAGCTCTGTGAAACCTACATGGATCTACAGGAAGACCTGTTCATTTGCGTCTGAACTATGTCCAACCTGAGTGTCACAGATTACCAAAAACGTTATTTAATTCTACGTGTGCATTGTCGTGATAGTATTAAATCCTTCTGCAATGGTAAATTGTGGTGTTCCTTTGTGTACTAGCAAACCAGGAAAACATACAGTGTTACTTTTCATGAAATGTCATGTGATTTGGAAGGAAGGTGATGTGGAAATCGCGTTACATGACAGAATGTCTTTGCTCATTTGGAAAAGATACCTCCCTCAATAGCGGGTCGAGACGCCCCCATCCCTTAAGTAGTTTCCAATGCTTGCACAACCTTAACATACGAAAGAGATACCTAGAATACCGTGCAGTCTTGTACACCAATTAACAACATGCCTATAAGTTACTATTTGGAACTAAAATCATGCAAAATAGGAAAAGAAGTAAAGCAGGAGCTAACTACACTGAGTATTTCCGCCTTTCAAATGGGAAAATGCAAAAGAAAAGCAGCTTCGCTCAGAGTGAACAGTCTCTTGAACAGGCCATTGCAGCGTTGTAAATGAATACAGCCACAATGTGATACGGTAATTCTGGGATAATGGCCATAATTTTTAATATGTTGTATTACACGAAGGATTTTTAAAGAAAAGCGTGTTTAAGCAGCTAAATGGATTCCTTGAAGATTAATATTTGTAATAGTAAGTGCCCATAATCACACACATTTATTTTGGATGAAAAAGTCCTGAATTTTGAAAAACCTATGCACTGACCATCTCTCCCTATGAAGGGGGAATGGCCATGTTGTATAGGTAAAGATGACCACACTTTTTCTACTCAAACAGCTGTTTAGTGATTCATTAAAGCAACAATAACAGTGCAATGCGTGGTTTACGTGGTAATCAAACACTTGTGTGTTCTGACCCCTGCAGAAAAAAGTTTGGGGAAAACCATAAAATAAATATGATTTTAATTATTTTTTGTTATAGCTTTTCCACAAAGCAAATAAACATCAATGAATGAAGTGCATGTATCATGATGCCCTCACTGGCAACGAACACATTGGATTCAATCAACTTTCTGTTTTGTCTTTTCGTAGTCTTCGCTGCAATCACACATTCCTTTGCAAAATCCACGAAGCAATCGTTACTGAAATCACCTTCAATCTCTACTATCTCCTTGGAACTGGAGCTGCGGGTTGAAACAGGTCGTTTTCTATCTTCAGGTTCAATAATTGCCTATTGTTGAAGTTTGGCTTGATGTTAGCCTTATTAGCTTTCATCTTATTCTCTCAATATTCTGGGGGGAAGTTAAATGTGTGGCGTTAAGTTTTGCTCTTTTTCCTGGCAGTGTTTTGAAAGATGGGACTGGTGAAAGAGCATTAAAAACTTTTGTGGGAGTAGGTTCATAACGTGCTTAGATGTACTTGGCTGTGGCTCAAGATTTTCTGATTTGCCTGAACTTGAAAGTTCTCTGATATTTTTGTTGTCAATATCAAACCGATTATTCAACATAATTTTCTACAGCTGAAGGCTCACTTGAAACTTCACTTATGTCTATGAATGCCTTTAGGAGAGTTGGTAGTTGTCGCGATGGTGCGACAATTTGGTACAGGAATGTAAATGCCACCTTTCCTCATTATCTACAATATCTTCTGTCGATTCAGCTGCCGGCTGCTCCAATGGGAGAGCTATGAGTACTTTCCCTCAGGGTATGCTGGATGTATTGTGAAGGACAACACCAGTTTAAATTGACTGAGAAATTTATTGTTAACTAATATTTGAGTTATTGAAGGGAGATACCGACCGTTTGATACAAAGACATAGATTGATTATGAGTCATAGTACTCGAAATTGTAAGAGCTGAATTATTATACTGGCTAACTTCTGCAGCATCAATTTCACGGTTTGAAATAACTGCTTCCGTAATAAAAGAAACTAGATGCGTAACTCGCCGTGAGACGCTAAAAGATTGACCGGCAGGATCCCTCACGATAGCCGCTACTCATAAGCGCGCCACTGGGACTTAAAATATCACACGAGGAAGTACCGCTGGTGGTACCAGAAAAGAGTATGCACAACTGTGTGCAGGAAGTTGTGCACGAGGGAATGTGTCTCTGATTAAGATGCACGCCTATTTTTTACTTTTAGCTTCACCTACTTCATTATTTCCCACCAAAGTTATTTTTCACGTACAACCAATGCTTCATTTCCTCTTCATGCGCGTCTCTGACTCTGTTACCATGGGCCTTAGCTATATTCTCAGGATTTCCGTCGTCTCTCTAATTTTTAAAATTGGCCTACTTGCCTGTGTAACGTACTGAACATAACTCTAAATTGCCTTCTCGGAAATCCTTAAACTATGTTTTCGCTCCTTTTCGGCTCACTAATGACTCTCGCTAACCTAACTTCTAATACCTCCATCTTTCCGGACAGACATTTAAACTCAAAACAATATTCTAAATCATTACACACTGATTTAATATACGGAAATTATTCATTATAATTATTTCTTTATAGTACTGTTATTTCTTTATTTAATTATTTATATCTGGCAGTCAATTACGGTATCAATGCATAGTCAGGAATAGCATCAGGGTTGTAAGGATACATGCCAATAGCTTCGAATCTGGAAATGGCATTTTCAGGTGTGGCTCATTTTCCCCAACGGTCATGGCTGCACACATATTGATAAAAATTAATAATGATGACGAAGCGGTTTATTAGAATATGAAAGAACAAATAAAATAGAAAATATATCTTTAAAAATACAATACAATGAATATACCTATGTCTCCGGAAAGGCTGTCCAATTCTCCCACGTCGTCCTCCGTGGACTTGGTACCATGCAAGCCTCTAATTCCCGAGATCGGGGTTTCAAACCCGGAGGAGGGCGATGGATTTTTTCGGGTGTAAAAATCCTTAGCATGGCTTCCTTCGGAAGGGAAGTAAAGCTGGTAATCCAGTGGCGTAGATTTGCGGCACGTAAAAGGACATCAAGCCTGATAAACACACCTCTGAGCAAAATGTCCTGTCTTTCACGTCCAATATAGAAGAGACGCTAAAGACCATAGTAGTTAAAGAGCGTCCATTAATTAAATCTCAACTCTTCCGGAAGATTGTAAGTCATCTCTCCCATTTGTAGAGGTGAGAAGGCCACAACAAAACTAGGAGAACGGTATAATAATGAAAGCAATGTCAATAAAATACCTCATACGCACTTAGTGTGTAGTTTCCAACTGCTGTCTTGAAAGGACGTTAGCTTTCACTTTCTCCATTCAATAGCGGAAAAATAATGATTGACCATGTAGAAAGTAACAACAGAAATAAACTAGCGGATTTGCGACCATAAGCAGTGCACGTGATCAACAATCGATAACAAGGACTGAAGCCTTGCCGCCAGCCAAATTGCAAAAAAAACATCACGCCACAACTGCGATAATGAGAGCCATTGGCCATCTCTCCGTATGGCCGTCTTCCCCGGAATTACCCTGTAACATCGCGTACCTTACGGCAAAGAATAATTTAAGATTTCACTAAGAATTTGGGTCTAAGTCCTTATGGAATCCTTGTATACAAGGATAAGCGTCGGCTTGTTAATCGATTTCAGCTGTCAGAGAAGTGTGCGTAGTTTCGCTCCTATAAATAGGGGATTTACGGTGACTTCATGTTTCGTTTAGCGGAAGTTAGGTCTTGAAGAAAAGTGAACCAAGTAAAGAAAATAGCAGGCTAAGACCGGCTCAGATCCTTCTTGCAACGCCAAAGCGATTTGAATATTAGACAAGCTGAAGGCCTATCTTCACCGCCGTCAGCTCTCAGTTGAGAAACAGGTCAAGGTTTCTACTTCGTTGAAATTAAATTGTTTGAAAACCTGGGTCACGAATGACATGGTGAAGTCAGGCCTTCAGGTTGCCAACAAAGTGGGAAAATGTAACACAATAAAGGAAGCAAAAGCTTTCCGACTTAAAAGCGGGTGAAAAAGGGAAAACAATTCTTGCTTCTTGCAAGCGGAGTGCAATTTCTTATCCCGGTCTGTATTTTTAAAGGAGTCAACGAGAAACAAGAATTGGAGGATAATATGCTTGCGGTTCCACAGTAATTATGAATAGGGATTCACAATGCATAATTCCGGATTCTTCATGGTGTGGCAGAAAGTAGATTTTGTACCTTGCAACACTACAATGTTGATCTTAGATCGCCATGTACCTATCAGATGGCGAAGAATTTCAAAACCTTAATTTTGTCTAAGAAAACTGCTTTGTTGTTGTTCTGTGTCTGCCTTCTCAGACGACGGCGTACTTACAACCATGATCGATTTCGTACTTCGGACAGCTGAAACACTACAACCGGGAAAACTATTGATTTGCTTATAGCGATGGAAGCAAATGTAGGCGACTACACTTTGACTCTCTGTTGGGAACAAGTAACATATGTCTTCTGGATTCAGAGCGTGTGGAATTTTTTCCTGTTAATGAAAATGATATTCTTGCATTTGCCTTCTGTTCTTTCTGCACCTCTGACCGAGCGTGATGGCTCCGCGGTAACGTGTGAGGTTCGTATTCGGGAGATCCCGGATTTGATTCCCGTCAGCCTACAACTCTGACCATGGTTTTTTTGTGGTTTCCCCGGGTAGATGGGCGAATGCAGGGGTGGTATCTCTTCTAACACGAATTTCCTGGCCTCATCATTTCCTTTCATCTGTTACAGGGTTGAAGGACCAGACGACAGCGTTCGGTGTGTTACGGCAGGATGGCGGATTGTTCGCTTTGAAAAGATTTCTCCCTGGAGTTTGGTTGGACCGCCAAGGACCCCTTCCTAGGTTTGGCCCTGGTATCTGGGACTTTCCCGGCTGTACGCGGGCTAGCCGGTGTCAGGATGTGCTTCATCTGGAATAGTTATGGGCTCCATCCTTGCTAGTGCACATCGTCGTCTGGATTTGGTCGCCCCTCGGATCTTCCCCCTCATCCCTTGCTCCCAGGGGTGACATTAGAAGCTAAAAAAGGGCCGTTGCAGCCTATGTGGTATTCTACTACAAGTTTCTGGAGCCCTGGGTATGTGTATTCCCTCTCCACCTCCTTCCGCACCTATGCCTACACAATCTTCAAATGCAAATTCAATGCCTGCAGCTTTAATAACCACTCTGATTCCTATAGTTTGTTTCAACCCTCTATATCAAGTCATATCAAATCCTGTATCACAACAGTCCTGCTCAACACTGCTTTCTTCAAAAAGGAAACTTCATCGGAAATTAATCTCTTAAATCGAAGATAGCAAATAGTAAGATAAAAATTCAAGAAGAGATTTTAATCAGCGAAAATCGTACCGAAGCCGCATCCAAAAGTTATTCGAAGAAGCTAAACGTTTCCAAAACTTCGAAGACTAAACAAGAGCATTTGGCATTATGCTGTATTGAGCATAGCGACAGCGATGACAAAAGGGGCATAGAATTCCATGAATATTATCTCAACTAGAGAAAATGAAATTGCATTCAACGTAGGCAAAACAAAAGGAACGCCCAAAATATCTAAATAAGTGTAAAATGGAATGAAGAATAAAAAAAGTCATTTCGTTTCATATAACATTGCAGTATATTCATTTTTAATCTTCAATCTATTGTGGAATTTATATTATTTATTTTAAGAACAACTGAGACATATTTCTCAACGTATATGACAAATAAGCTCTTTTACAACAAATGTTGTATCTTGTAATAATCATTAAAAGCTAATTAGGTAAATGAATTGGTGTTTTGTGTAGATACCTTGACGAATGCGTAGCTCTCTTCCTCAGATATTCATTCAATCTCATCTTATGTAGGACTTACACCCCCAGGACTTGCAGGCGGGTGCCTGGGGTCAGAGGCCCGTCGAGGAGCAGACAGAAGAGCCAGGATGGGTGATCAGCCCGATCCCTGGTATGGGATGAAGGAAGTGGATGGAACGAAATGACGGCGAATTGGATGAAAGGAAAGGTGATGATGGAGCAGTTGGTGGAATGAATGGCGGGGGAAACCGGAGAAGCCGGAGAAAACCCGCCCAGACGCCGCTTTGTCCACCACAAATCCCACATGCGGGTCCCTGAGATTGAACCCGGGCCGCCTCGGTGAGAGGCGAGCGGTCTAACCATTCGGCCGCCGCCACGAAAAAATAACTCGTAAGAAAAAGTGAAGCATCTCCACTCAAATATGTTATATATGAACCAAGCGTTTTAAGCCATTGCTTTGTAGTTTAAGTTTATTATGGGTATTATTTGCTGATATTTATATTAGGTATTTTGTTACAGTACATGCGTTTTATGAAAGTGCATTCACATTTGCATTTCAGTACTGATTAAAAGCGTGTAAAGTACCGAAATGAGACATAGTATGAAATGAAGATATTGATTTTATTCTTGTTTCAAATTGCACTGTTGGTCACAGAATTCATATGGAGGTAATCAGAATCTTACGAGGACTGTCCCAGAAGTACCTGACCTAACAAAGAAAACACAAAAATCTTGCGAAAAAACATTTTTGTTTCTCTACATAGTCTCCTTTCAGCTCGATACAATTTTCCCAGAGATGTTCAATAACTTCGATACCCTGTTTATAGTGAGAACCGTCGAGTTCTGCAAAATAGCCATCAACTGCATCCACCTCTTCATTGTTGGCAAATCTTTTACCACCAAGCCATTTCTTCAACTCTGGAAACGAAAATAATCAGAGAGGGCTAAGTCTGGCGAATAGGGTGCATGAGGAAGCAATTCGAACTTTAACTCATTGATTTTGGCCATGGCGATAATGGGTGTGTGAACTGGTGCGTTGTCTTGATGAAACAGAACTTTCTTTTTCGCTAAATGCGGCCGTTTTTACTTGATTGCATCATTCAAACGCTGCAATAAGTTGGCATAATACTCGCCATTGATTGCTTTTTCTTTTTGAAGATAATCAATGAAAATTATCCCACGCGCATCCTAAAAAACTTACGCCATGACCTTGCTTGCAGATGGAACTGTTTTCGCCTTCTTTGGAGCCGATTTTCCCCTTTCAATCCGCTGTTTTGACTGTTCCTTCGTCTCAGGTGTGAAGTGATGGACCCCGTTTCATACATGGTTATGAATCGACGCAAAAACTCGGCTTTATTGCAGCGAAACATCGCCAAACACTCGACTGAAACATCCTCACAACGCTGCTTTTGTTTCATGTGAGTAAACGCGGCACCCATCTGGCGCACAGCTTTCTCATGTCTAAATTTCCAGTTAGTATGCGATGTACAGCACTTTTTGAAATGCCTACATGTGTGCTAGCTCGCGTACTTTCAATCGGCAGTCATCCATTTTGTGAATTTTCTTCACAATTTCTGGCGTGGTCACCTCATTTGGTCGACCACTGCGATGTTCCTCTTGGCAGCTCGTACGGCCTCGCTTAAACTCTGTCACCCAATATTTTACTGTTGTAAACGATGTAGCAGACTCCCCAGGAGTGGAATCTAGCTCAGCTTTAATATTAGTTGGACTAAGACCTTTCAAATGAAAGTATTCTATTCATTAACTATGGCCAGTTTTATCCATGTTTGCAAATTCGCTGAGAGAGTTCACTATTAATGGCTGTCAAACAATTACTAAACAACGTAGCATCGTCAAACTTAAGCTTTATAAGGGTGGAACTTTCTACCATAGTCATTTGTTTGAAACAACAACCGCTATATATACGTCAGGTCAGGTACTTCTGGTACTGCCCTCGTAGTTAATCGAAGGACATAATAAAGAGCCTTTCTTATGCATTATAAATAAATGAAAGTACTACGTTACATTAGATATGCACGTGGTGATTACATAGAATTATACACACAACGATATTTCCTTTCGTAGAATGCTGCCAACTCTAACTACTAGTGAAGAAATACTTCGTTCTCTTGATAGTTACGTAAGAAACAAGTGGATTGAGTAGAAAAAATGTGTGCGCTTGTTCTGATGGAGCTGGAGCCCTTATTGACAGCCATGATAGGTTGTTCCTAAAGTCAAGAAAGTACAGAGTGGCGCAGATAAATGTAGCCCTTCTTTCATTTGGATGTGATATGTTGGCTGCTCAGATAAAAGTAGGTGTGCAAGTATTAATACGGAATAAAATAAAAGTACAGAAGCGAAGTAATAAAAAGGACTCACCATTAATAATTATATTATAGATGGTGTTGAAAATGGCCCTCTGTAGCACCCCGTAGCGCGCCACTTTTTAACCAAACTCTTTGCCGTTTGTCCTTTATCCGGAAACGTGTCCCTGAAAATTTCGTGGGTCTCTTTAATGGAACCTGTTTTAACACACGCTTCCACAACTTCTACTCATCCCTGTACCAAGTTATTTTGCAGAATGCGAACAAACACGTGCAGGGGCGTCATTTCAGAGTATAGAGGGGCTCAATTGTACCCCCCCCTACGTTATGAGAAATGATTCGGCTATTGGTTATTATTGCTCTACCAAAAGAAAAATTACTAGAGAACTACAAATATTTCTCACATTTAAATGATAAAAGATGATTATTTCTTAGGTTAATATGAAAATTCGGACAACTACTTCAGCCAATCTTGACCCTTCCCCCAAGCAGAAACTGAAATGACGCTCCTGAGCACGTATAATTCGACAGATGAAATAAATCGATATGCGGACAGAAAAACGCCAACAATCGACTACGGATGGGTGGTTCCCGAACAATTATTGCATAAAGTTCCCATTTATATGCCGCCTTTAACATCTAAGGTCATATCGGCGCGCATAAAGTTGTTGTGTCCACTGTAACTGTTTATTCATTTCGCGATACGATAATAGAATATTATGCAACGAGACCATAATAGTAGTAATTAAAACGCGAGTATTATTATTATTATTATTATTATTATTATTATTATTATTATTATTATGTTTATAATAATTATCATACGAGCGTTTTAATCACCATTATAGTCAAGTTTCATACTACTGTTTAAGCTCGACTATGTAACTAAATTAAAGGTTTCATAAGTATTCTTTCTGGTTTGAGTGATGTGTTACAATCGTTATTCCTTTATCTATGGTTGCAATACAATGACCTTATAGCACCTGACTTTTCTGAGAACGAATTTATACCTTTTGGTATTCTCCAGTCCATGAATTGTGAATAGAATTTCTCGTACATCTTTCTTGACTTTTGTGGCAACAAGTTATTGGTAAGATTGAGTGCTTTTGTCGTAATTTCTGGGGTGTAAGTTGAATGTCACTATTTCTAGTGTCAGACATTTTGACTTTTTTCTAAACTCGCGCTAGCACCGTTGTCGATCGAAACGAGAATACTCGATACTTGCGCTTTTACAATGTTACTTGGCCACTTCTGATTGGTCAAATACCAATACTTTAATGAACAGGTGTACTTTAATGAGGCCCATTAAAGTACTGCTGCTAGTCGTATAAATACAACATTTTGGCATGGTCGAGCATAAAAATATATAATAATGCAATTTCAAGCAGTTAAAATATCACATTTGCATTCAATAGAAGGCGGGATACTTTTATCTGCGCCATCCTGTATAGCTCCAAATGAAACGAGTGCATTGTTTACACATAGGGAAACATTGACCCTCAAAGGCATGCCAAGAATTTAAAACTCTACAAAAGCAAAGCTAGTTAATTTCATTAAGGCTGAACCGTTATATAACAGGTAATTTTTCATTACTTCATTCTAAAATGCGCTGGTTGTCCAGGGTCAAAGGACTAGCAAGGTTATTTCAATTAAAGCACGAGCTGTTTGTAACTGAACATAATTCTCACTTTGCGTAACTCATTGTTGACGAAGCGAAGTTGCCTAATCCTATCTTTCAGACGTATTTTCCAAATAAATGAACTAAATCTTATCTTCAAGGAGAATTTTTAACTGTTCCTGATGTAGACAAAATAAAGGCATTCCAAAAAAATTATGATATGAATTTGTTACATAAAAGACAAGACAGTCTTGTTCCAACATTGGAGTCATTTAGAATGGAAAATAAAATCCTAGTCGATTCTGAGTTAATGACTTTCTTGAAAGGATTTGTAACCACCTCCAACTGTAAAACAAACATTTGAAAGATATTTTCCAGGTTTTACTATCCATTTCTGTGGATTCACGATTCACGATTCACGATTCACTCACAAGAATGTTTAAGAAAGAACGATTGGGATTTGAAGTAAAAATGGGCTTAAATGCAATCCCGGGATATTGGTTTGTCTTGATTCTGGATATTGTCCGAGTGAACAGTGAATTTCTTGGCTTGATTGAAGCAGCAATAAAAATCGTTATGCACTTCTCCATAAATTAGCCCCCCCCCGAGAAGGGATTTTCATCGCTGCTTTAAACACAAACCACACGTAGAAACTAGGTTATTATGAGTGCCTATCTGCGACTGAATTTGTCTAATGTTAAACTGTTACTCAGGATCTCTGCAAGGGGTGACAACTCACCATCTCATTAAAAGTAACAATGTATTATTTATTTATACTCAGCAGTCGTTTTATGGTCCGGCCCGAATTGCGTGGATGCGTGCTCCGCATGCTGTCTACTACATCCGGAAGTTTTCTATTCTAAAGCTCCCGTGTTCCATACTCATGAGTAATAGTAACATGCACTATAATGAGTACTAACCTTCTCATAAATAAATGTCAAGTGGTGTCCTTCTGCAATGAGACATTCCTGGCATTCTCGTTACGAGGTTGTAATTCATTAACAATATCACACTGTGGACTTTCAATTTTAAAATTTTAGCAGCTGCATGGACAAAGGTTTTTGAAACACCCACTTGCTGTGCAACACGACTTAGAGACTTATTTGAGAGCGTTTGAATGGTGCACCAATTTCGTAATTTTTTTTTTTTCGGTTCTTAGGCTTAGCGTTTAGGATCCCGTTGTCCTAAACTTATTAACCGAACTTCTGGAAGTATTTCTATTTTGAAGTTGAAGTATCAGGAAATGTCTCCTGAAGTTGTCTACACATCTGTCTATATGATTCGGTTTTTAAGTATGTATCGTACATAACAATTCTTGAATTTTTCGGTAGGTATTTCAGTAGCCTAATAACAAGACAAGAACAGCAACAATAATAAGAATACTCTTAAAGTAATGCGCACATAAGACATATGTTTGCACAATGAACAAACTCTGGTCTTTACAGCACGAACAGAAGGCAGTAACCGACAGTTGACATTCACAGCCGATAAACGCAGCCTTGAGCGGGTCACTTACCGCTGATGAGCTAAAGGAACAATACCGAGGTCACTGCAGTGCAAGCGAATCACGCATACACGCGGTTGTTGCTGGGTTACAAAATGACCGCTCTGTTCAACAAATGCATAATCCTGAGGATTATAGGAATGAGTGAATATTTAGCACATGAGGATAACGAGTGCGTTAATTTTAAGGTGTGCCATAATCAAGATTAAACATGCGTTATACATACAGGGCTTTGTGCAATTCTAATTCCTAAATTATGAATTAGTAATTAATATTACAAAATTATTTAACTTTGGTCTATGATTCTGCACTACGCTATGGCGTCGTCATTTCAGCAATTAATTTTTGTCCTTGTCCTCAAGACGACGTCTATGTGTTTTTGTTTGGTACTGTGCACGTTTCTGGAAAGTGTTGATAAAACTCAGGTTAGTTCAGTAGATTTCAGATGTAGTAGTAGTAGTAGTAGTAGTAGTAGTAGTAGTAGTAGTAGTAGTAGTAGTAGTAGTAGTAGTAGTAGTAGTAGCAGCAGTAGTAGTAGTAGTAGCAGCAATATATCGATGACATTTTTAAATGAAGCAAATTCCACATTTATATCTAAGCAGAAAAAATAACTATTTTCTATTATGTTGGAACTTATTTTGCAAAGGCTTATACTAGTTTAGTAAGTAGATAAAACAGAGATGTGCTAAAAGTAATTGACTACATCTTGCTTCTTAATGGACAGCCATTACAACGTAATAATGCAATTGCCATGCTTCATAGAGCGATTGAGGATTTGTTTAAGGGTAACTTGTATTAAATTGTGTACAAAAGGCAGTAATGACATCGTTCCTTAGTGATGATTATGCAGATTTTTAGCGTAACTAACTACCAATACTACAAGGTTTACATAATATGCGTTTATATTATGCATTTGGTTATTAAGTTTTTTAAAAACAATTTAGTTTTAAGAGCTTACTTCCAGTTTCGTGACTGTTTCCGTAAGACTCCTTAACATGTTTTTTAAGTGCACAGGATGTCCCTAACATATACCAAAATAGGCTAAACGTTACACTCACTAAAGTTCTAGGCCCGTAGAAGTGTTTCAGAAATGACACTGGTACTCGAGTCCATATAGGTTGAGAAACGTTACTGTATAAAATGTTTCGCTGTATTGCACGAGTTCTATTTCAAAATCTAATCTTTGGGAAAATCATTAGTTTGGCTTTCCTTTGGCGATTAAACCGGTGCCGGAACAGTCTGCAATCACCCAGCGAGATGGACGGAACACCGGCATCCTGGAAATTTCATTTCCACCAACGCACCCATTTACGCTAATTATGAGTAAACCAGTGCTCGTCTCCTCCATCGCCCACGCATTCTCGAATGTGCATTTGTGTTTACACTTAGGCACCAGCTCGAAATTCCATCCTTTAAGCGCGCGTTGTCCTTTGGATTATATAACGTATTTCACACAAAATTAAGGTGTTGCAGGAACAGTACTCTACGAATGCAGGACTGGTCCTGCATATTATTTACCCTCTAAATAGCGATGTATGTTACTTCACCCAAATTCTGAATACGGTTTTCCCGATTAACGTAACGTATCATCCCACTCTTCCAATTTAGTAACTTCTGTTTAATGCATTTGTGTGTGAAGGTAGTCAATTTAATATACTAAATTGATAATTATACTTCAGCACCTTTCAGCCAATGTGCGGTATCATTGATGCCTGATTCACCAATTAGAATCGAAATTAATCGATACTGCTCAAAAACTAATAACTGATATATTTTTTGCTTTCTTTACCACGTACATAGTAGGTAGAAAAGGTATTGCATTCCATTCAGTAATTCGATAACAAGATTTCACCGGAAATACGTGTTTTGAGGATCCTTGTATAAAAAAAAGCATTTTTAGAAAAGACCCGAGTCTGTGTGTGTGTGTGTGTGTGTGTGTGTGTGTGTGTGTGTGTGTGTGTGTGTGTGTGTGTGTAAACAGCATAATTCAAAAACGAAATGTCGGATAAATACCAAACTTTGGATTTAAGTTCAGCACCTTCCAAAGATGCAACACCAAGATTTTAAAAAAAAATCCCTTACCCCAAACTACCCTTTACATAGAAAATTTTTCGAAATTTTGTATTTTTTCAAATATGGCTCTAACGATTTTGATTAAAATATCATATATTACAGATATTTACATGACAAATAAACTGTATATCTTGAAGTTTCTGGGAATAGCTTGTGAAGCCCTCTTCATTCAGAAGGAAATTTATATAATCTTGCATAACTGATAAACGTTGCATAGATGAAAACGTACTATACACAAAAAAGTACCTATATCTCTTTAAAACCACAATTTATTTCAAATTACTTTTTTTGTGACATCAGCCATTTCCGAGAAATCCGTTATTAATGGTGCGAATTGTTCAATACTTAGTCATTCTTTTAAGGTCCTGTGGATTTCCAGGATTTTCTCACGATTGCATGGAAAGAGAATGGAATTTTAAGGCCAGCATATAGCGTCCAGCTCTAAAACATTTGATATCGCCATTCCCTTTGTATCTATAACGAAATGTGTAATGAAGCTATTTCCGCAAAGGTTTATCTCAATTAAAATGAAATATTCATTCATTCATTATCTGTTTACCCTCCTCTTATGTAGGACTTACACCCCCAGGACTTACAAGCGGGTGCCTGGGGTCAGAGGCCCGTCGAGGAGCAGACACTCATGGATCAGATAGAGCATCCAGGATGGATGATCAGCCCGATGAAGGGGATGAAGGAAGTAGATGAAACGAAATGTTGGTGAAATGGATGAAAGGAAAGGTGATGATGGAGCAGTTGGTGGAATGAATGGCGGGGGAAACCGGAGAACCCGGAGAAAACCCGCCCAGACGCCGCTTCGTCCACCACAAATACCACATGCAGGACCCTAGGATTGAACCCGGGCCGCCTCGGTGGGAGGCGAGCGGTCTAACCACTCGGTCACGGCGCCGCCAATTAAAATGAAATAGACAGAAAAAAAATCTGATATGATACATTCACAAGACTCTCTACCCTCTATGGTTTATTAGTGGGTATATATAGTATTTTTACTGAAGCTTATTTTTCTATCTACTACATTTTAATCCAGGTAAACCTTTTCAGAAATAGTTGAATTACACTTTTCGTTATAGATACAAAGTGAACAGCGATAGTCATCTCTTTCCTCGATCAGTAATCAAGCGCTTACCAAACTAGTACCGCAGCACACTACAGAGTGATCTGTTTGAGATGCCAGAAAAGTAAACCGTTTTATATAGGTAAGAGGTTAATGAACACATCTGAGTAATTTGCTGTAATATAGTAAGCGAAAACGATGGAAGTTAATAATGAGTGATATTTCATACTTCATTCGCATGACATGGCGCGCTATTGTGCATAGGAGACAAAATGGCGGTCATGCAAACAACAGCGCGCTCAGTGTGTTATGTGGTATACGAACTTTTTCAGAGTAACACGAACCCAGTGAGCTTTCAGACTTCAGTACAATTGTCAGGTAGTCCCATCACGTTGAGACAGTGTTAACTGGTACATTTTCTTGTCGAATGGTCTCAAACTGCCTCGCACAGGATGTTTGATAGAAACAGAGAGGTAGAGGCAGGAAGCGGACGGAATAGTGGTTAAATCGATGGATGCTTATGGACAAAGCCACATTTCATGTAAGTGGCTGAGTCAACAACCATAACTGCGTTATTTGGAGAACTCAGAACCCACACATCTCATATGACACATTTAACATACCATACGACACACTTAGTGCGCTGCTGTGGCGTGACCACCATTTTGTTTCCTATGCACGATAGTGCTGCCATGCCACGCGGATGAAGTCTGAAACTTCACTCATTGTTAACTTCCATCCTTTTCGCTTTTATTATAGCAATTGCTCAGCGATATGTGCACTAAACCTCTTATATGTAACGTTTTGATTTTCTGACATCTCAAACGAATCATTCTGTATATTAACATACACAATCGCGAAGAAACTTTCCTAGTAGGTAATAGGATCATAAATGCACGCATAGGTTTACATTTCAGCTGCGTTCACAAAAGTCTTTTGCATTATGGTGTTTAGAGGTTGGGTAACAATCCTTAAAATCTGATATGTTATATTCACATGATTTTCTCTACACACTCCTCCAAAGCTATTCTTACAAAAGCTTAATCTTCTGTCTACTTCATTGCTAATCAAGATAACTGTTTGTGAACTGCTTTACACATTTCGTTGTAACTACAAGGGTGACTCAGAAGGTTGAAGTGATAGATAAATCTTAAAAATCGGGTCGCTATGTGCTGGCCTTGTGCACCCATACTGTTTCCATGACATCGCTGAATGGTGAAAACACTTAAAAATAATCCCTGCTTTACATTCACATGCATTTCACTACCAATGGCAAAAAATTCAAGATGGAAATTTTATTTATCATGCAAATGTCTTAAAGCATACGGAGTGGAGAGAAAATATTTGTGTTGCATCCTTTGATGATGCTGAACTTAAATAGCAACTTTGGTGTTTATGCGACATTTCATTTTTGAGTTATGCTGTCCACACACATTTTATTCAGGAGATCTCAAAACGTGTATTTCCAGTGGACTCTTGATGTCGAATTTTTGGGCGAAGCGTCCTCTGTTTACTATAGCTAGTTAGAAGCCAAAATAAAATTCCACATTTTAGGAGGTTCTCAAAATAAACTACCTACCCTTAGTTTTGTATTGATTTCAATCAGAAATGAAACGTGCAATTATTTTATATTTCAACTCTTATAAGTAACATGTCGACACAGTAACGAAAGCACCTAACAAAAGGTTGTAATATAAAGCCTAATATACGCAGTTCTTTCATGTAACAAGCTTGCTTTTTTCAGTCTAACATATTTAAGAATAAACACTAAATTAGTTCTTAAAATTCAAGATTGGTTCACAACGAACGAGAACGAGAAAATTGAAATACATGTATTCAAATGGGAGCGTTCACAATCGGCGAGAAGCCTTCCCGGGCCCCGGGAACGGGAAAGAAGAGTTGCCCAGCTTTTAACTTTCTTGTTCTCGTTCCCGGTTACGGCATATTAGATCCATATTGTGAACATTAGACTCTTCACTCTAAAGATTATTCTAGGCGGCCGTGACATGAAACAGCCGCTAGTGCTTTCTATAGTCGCAAGCTGGAAACATGAAACTGGAAGAAATTAGTAGTAAATGTGCTTCCTAACCTCATCCCGACACCCGCAAATCCAATGAGCGTTGGTTCCTCTGGTGAAAGGGTCATTTGTAGTTTGTTTATATGTAACTCAAAACTGGCTATTACCTCAAAAACAATGGCAAAAGCTACAAAGAACAACAAAAACCGGTGGAAATTAAAAAAGAACAAACAACTTTAATGTATGCCATTCAATAGAGGAACGAAAGCTTGACACAACTAGAGGGATCGGGAATATAATGGATATGCATTTAGATAATGTTTACTCTTTCGAATTTTGACGTTGGTTTGGCTAAATTGGAAGTAGGTGAACAAATTTCATCGGTCAGTTAAAAACAAATGAAATCCTAATGCGCAAAATCTACTTTCACTTTGTGATCGATATGATCATCGATATGCATTCCCGTTCTCGTTCCCGGACTGTTGTGAACCAATATCTTGTATGGTGTATTGCTTCCCGTTCTCGTTTCCGTTCTGGTTACCGTTCTCGGACGGTTGTGAACCAGCCTTTACATGCCGGAGCTTCTATAAGGAAAAACTACAAAACTACTTTCCTAAATACTATGATACTCTGTGAATATACCGTTACATCAATGGATACTGTCGTAGCAAGTTTTAAGATAGTTTATTTAACACCTGTCCTGCGTCGTGTCGTAGCGGGTTAAGTGCAGCGTTCCCGGAAGGCGTGTGGTTTCGAGCCCGCCTATGAGGTGCGGACTTTTCGCCTCATGTATAGGATCGGTGCCCAATCATCACTGTGATGCATTTGAGGAGCTACAATAGGTAGCGGTCTGTAGGTTACGAAAATCAACTCCGCATGTGGACGTCAGTTGGGGTTGTAGGCCAAGGTCTAAAGGACTGTTGTGCCGAAGATTAATTAGCATTTATCACCATTACTATTTTCTGTATCGTTTAACGAATACCAACATAATGGATATCAGTTTTTCATTATATATTTAATTTGTTTACATGTATACTACTTGCAATTCAAGCACTGTGTACAGAATGTCCCATCATATTTGGGATATGATCATGAGTATTATAGCCTATGTAAAAATTGTATGCATTTATATTACAGAGTCGACCAACACATATCTTCAGAGCAGATGGCAATTACACAGGATGTTCTACAAATTTGCAGCAACACACAAATGTGTGAGTGTTTTCTTGTGTGGGTGTAGGTGTGTGTGTGTGTGTGTGGGAGCAGTAAAATTCAAATACGAAATGTAAGATAAACACCAAGGTTGCTATTTTTAAGTTCAGTGTGTTTAAAGATGCGACCCGAATTTCCCAAAAAAATCCCAACATGCCAAACTACCCTTTACATGGAAATATATTGGCTCTTTTTTTTTAATTTAATTTTTTTTTCAAAAGTGGCCTAGATTTTTATTCAATACCAAAATGTTTCAGATGTTTGCATGACAAATAACATGTAGGTATATTCTGAATTTTCTGGGAATAGCTTCTGAAGTCCTTTTGATTCTGATTGAATTCTGTATAATTTCATATAACTGGTAAACCAGATGGACAAAAACCTACTACACAACGAATGTGATCTTTTAAAACACATAGTTTACGTAAAATGATTTCTTGTGTCATTAAACATTTACTAGATATTAATTGTTACTGGTTTTCAATTTTCAATATTTGATAAGCTTTTGAAGCTCTAAGCAACCTTCCCTCCAATTGCTTCTCGAAGTCATGCAAAGATAGGAATTTCAAAGACAGAATATAGCGACACGCATTTTAAAGATCTGACTGTCAGTATCCCAACGAAATGTATAATGAAACTATTCCTGCAAGCGTTTATCTCGATTAATATCAAGCACTGGCGCAGCCAGAAGGGGGATTTTGGGATATATTCCCCACCCCCACAAATTTCTGCGTCATTGCATTTAGTTGTATTACAACTAACGCGTCCTCTTTTTATGCAAAATGCGTAAAGTGAGGTTTAAATGATATAAAAGCCAGCACCCATTTTGATATCGCTTAACCCAAACTCTCCTGTTTTTGCGGTGCAGTGGTTTTCTTGTTATTGCATAGCAATGCTATGGGCGCGGTCCGGCTGCACGTGACCCAGAAGGACGACCAGCCCTTCGACAGTAAAGTTCTATACCTGCTTTGGGGGCCAACTAACAAGGAATCTGGCGGAATTTGGGGTGGAGAAAACCGATATATTCCGCATAGCATACCGGATTTAGAAAATTCAAAACTTTTTGGCATGTTTATTAATAATGGAATCTCATATTGATACAGGGAATAATGCGATTTTCATAATCTTCAGAAAGGGAGAGTTGGCGTTTTCTTTACATCAGTAACATAATAAACCGATTTTCTTTTGGTTCTCTTCCCCCGAGCTTTAATTTGGAAGCTCTGAACAAACTTGAAAGTAGACTGATGAGAACTCAAAAGCCAACACAGTGTTGTCTCATCTCTGTGGTTTTATTGCATGAATGTCAGTCAGCTTTTAAAATGAATAAAAAGCTAGGCTATAGTTTTAATTATAGTAAGAGTTTCGCCGGCGAGAAGAAAAACGACGATAAGCTGAAAGCATTATAAGTAAGAAAAAAATTGTGTTACATTAATTTTTTCTACCTACTATCGTTCGTTTTCTTTCTTTCTTTTGTCTGCTTCATATTAATCGAGGTGAACGTTTGCAGAAATACTTCCATTACACATTTCGTTGTAGGTACAAGCAGAATATATGAAACCAATTCGATAGTCATACCTATTTAAAAGCAGGCATGGATATGTTGACATTAAGATTCCAAACTCTTCCCACGACATCGCAGGAAACAACTGAATAGCGTTTAAAAATGACAAAGCATTGAAAAATTCAAACCAATGTAAACGGATATCTCGGGAATGGCTGATGACACACGAAAAAATTATTTGAAATAAATTGTGTGTTTTAAAGGAATCTACAATTTTTGTGCAGTACATTTTTGCCTACATCTTATGCTTTACCTGTTATTACAAACATTTTTCCGAATGAAGAGGATTCACAGGTTATTCCCAGAAAATTCAAGACACACATTTTAATTCTCATGTAAATGTTTTCACATATGTTATTTTAATCCATTAGGATTATTTTTTACGGAAAAAATACTGAAAATGTTTTCATGCAAATAGTAATTTAGGGTGGGGATTCCCTTGAAAATCTTCGTGTCTCATCTTTGGAAGATACTTAAATACCAAGTTTGGTGTTTATCCGTCTTTTTGTTTTGAGTTATACAAACACAGACACGAACACACACAAACGGATCTTTATTGATTTCAGGGGGTCTTAAAACATTATTTCCGCTGAAACCTCAGTTGGGAATGTTTGAGTGGAATTCAACACTTCATATACCTGCTAGTTTGTGCTAGAAGAAATAAAAACAAAAGGTCAAAAACTAGTAAGTTGTGAAAACAATTCAACGAGAATAAGAGAAGTGAAGTTAAACGTCAACTACAGTGAAAAACAAGGTCAATGACTGTTCTACATGACTGATGTCCTGCCAAATAATCAAACTTCCGTTGATATTGGATTATACTTGAGTAAACTATCGGTGATACAGAGAAATACAACATTCTGCGGAATTCACAATCTTAACATTAAATGCTATGAACGAGTTCACAAGTTCAAATGTCCATTTTGGTGCATTTGCCTTAAATATGCTTCATGGCTCAAGTTAAATAGTTGTTTTGCGAAAACTAGCTGAAAGTGCCTTAAATAGCCTTAAATATACTAATAATTATTGATCTATCATTGTATGTTTCCAACAAGTACTAATTATTTATACATATATAAAAGCAAACACTCATGTATAAAATTTCAGCTCCGTGAGTGCATGGGTTCACTTAATTAAACACCTTTGAAAAGACTCTCCATCTGAACTGTCCTTAACTCGTTAAGTTTTTGACCAAATATGAAATCTGTTGACAAATTTTCGTCAAATTTGTGTATATAAAATTTAAAGTTTATAAGTGCAATGATTCGCATAAAAGGTTTTAAATTTTAGGAAGCTTTCTGCCTAAACTACATTAATTTTGTATAATTTCAAACAAATTTGAAACATGTTGACAAATTATCCTCTACGCCCTATATATAAAATTCCAATTTTATATTTCTAGCAGTTAGTTCGTGTGTGCGGACGGTCAAAAGCTGGAAGTCTTTGCTGTGACATCATTAAACAAATGGAGAAAAAAAAGCAATGTTTGAGTCACATTTTATTGCACGAAATGTCATAAAAACCTGAAAGTATGAATGGTAAACCTTGTTCTGTATCTCCCATCTTTTGCTCTCCAAGCATCCCCATATTTACATGTTGCTTAACACTGTAGTCGGAGCTTTATTCTTACTGCTCACGTTTCATGTTTTAACGGTTTAGTGTCCGTTCAGATGCATATTTTAAAATGTTTTCGGTCTATAATTACATGCATATTTTAGGAAAGTTTACTAAATGTAAATCTTGGGGCTATTTATGGCATAGAACCTAAGAGGTATTCCAATAAAGAAATCAATTTATATTGACACATGACTTCACTGTAATAAGTATAACTCTTTAGTCTCTGCATCCTCGCGATCTTTGAAGTTTCACTAAGGTCCCATTCGCAATGAAGACGTAACGCTAACATAACGCAGCATAAGCGCAGACGTGAGGTCATTCACAGTCCAGCCTTAAGCTAACGCAAGAAGAAGGCACGGATTCCCAGATCCGTGAATTGCACGTGGAACTCTTCCGAACGTACCGTAAGCTTCAAATTGAATAGCATCGCTAATTATATACAATATGAAAATTCATCAATTTATTAATAAATAAGATATAAAGAGTGTTGAACCAAACACAAGATATCAGGCCTGGCTTAAGCATTTAAAATGGAGTGGTTCTGCCAAATAGAAGAGCACCATGATTGTACAGTAGAAGCGTAACATCTCATTGCGATCGTGAGCTACTGGAGGCAATGCATGGAGAAAGAAATGCAGAATTCTTGGTCTCGCAACGCAGCGCAAGCATAACGTTCGAAGTTTGCAAACCCTTGCGTTACGTGACTCTATGTGAACGCTTCTATTAAATAACATGACGCTTATGTTGCATGCGAGCTTGGTTTTCATTGTGAAGGGGCCTTACATGCCGCATGCAATTACGAAATAAAATAGGTATAACAAATATCCAAGCTTAGTAACTAAGTCATGAATAAAATCCAAGAGCAAATTTCTTGTACTTTTAACATTTTGAGCCCGATTAGCAAGTACTAGAGGGAATAATTTGAAAACGTTGGCTTAGGGCAACCCAATTATCTTAACGAAACACAGAACGTTTCTTTAGGCTCTGGTAACATGCCATTGTTAGCGATATCTTGGATTATATTTGGGTTTCTCGATGTTAAACACTAAGCAGATATTTTAGCGACACTTACTGTTTGCCATCGCTCCCTCAAACGTCGAAATCACACGTGAGTCCCTTGAGTAGCACATTCTCTCACGCCGAGGAACCGCTACCGACTGACAGGAAGGACAGGCTACTTGCATACGCCAAGTGGTGGAAACGGAGCCGCTCTTAAGGGGAGAGAACCTTCATTAATATGTGCAGGTACGTACATCTGCGGGGTTTGGTCCGGAATAGGAAGCGATGCCTTGCTCGTCTGTATTGTTTCTAAAGACACTCACAAAGCAAGGACAGGCGGGGGAGGGCGGTGGAATAAGGGAAATCTTATTAAAGATTTACTTTGCCTGTTTGTTACTAACATTAAAATATAGCAACATTTTCTATCCTTAGACCCTAGTTAATTATTATATCTTTTTTCCAATACCTCTAGGTTTGTATTAGGATCTGGAGTTAAGGTTTTTATTGACTAACTAGGAGTATGTCGCTCTTTGATTAAACCGGGAATTACGATGAACCTAAGTAACTTAGGCTTCATTCACAGTTGCAGCTAGGCATAAGCATATCGTAAACTTATAAACTAGATTTATATGTATAGTAAAGGAACCGCTAACAATCAATCATGCACGCATAAAATAAATATTAAATTAAACGTAAACTTACAAGCTTGCAGGGTTCAAGCTTTCATGTTTATGCCTACGTCAAATATAAGAAACTAGCAAGAGAGCAATTATTCTCATCACGTGAATATTCTCCCAACTCATATCACAACTTCCGTCAAGACAGCGTGAAACACCTGAGCTAATATGGCGACCTAGAAACAAGCACGACAAAAGAGGTTATGTACTCGTACGTGTATTATAATGAATAAGTCGTTTAATCCGGCTATAAAGGACGTTAACTTAAAAACAAAGTACCACCTACCATCACAATTTGTTTGCTGCGATTTTTATAGATGTCCAGTGATTTCTGACCCGTCATCTTACACAGAAAGACAGTACTCAAAACATGGCGACGAAAAATCTGATGTGAGATGGCAACATTTTCACGTGATGAGAATCGACCTCCGATTACCTAGTTTCTTATGTTTGACGTAGACAGATTGTATGAGGGGTGGGGTGGTTTGTTATCTACGTCACAGCTAGGTGACAACTAAAAACTCAAGTACGGTAACAGTTCAATCTAATTTAGATTTAGTGCTTGGAAATTCCTATACCTGGTTATAAGTTTATGGCCATGCTTAAGTCAACGTCAGCCAATGTGAACGCATGAATTAAGATAACATGAAACAAGCTTCTATGCTTACGTTCAGTGGCGTTTTAGCTAGTGGGACGGGGTGGCGTATCTCTTACGTAAAGCTTTAGCTGTTGGGAGGGGTACATAGTATGCTGAACTCCTGCCGAGCGTGACGCGTACAGTAGAAAACAGCCAGCAGTCTTTCACTATCACGCATCTTTATCCCTCACTTGCCTCAGACCAAGTAAGCACTACCTCCTTCCAGTAGCTAAACCCCTACCTGCCTGGAAGCGCTCCCCCACCTATTAGCTAAAATGTCGATCAATAAAGAGTAAGTCATGCTTATGTCCAAATTTCATTGTGAATGGCCCCGACATCACGTTAAGTTTATGCTCAAATTTTACGTCGTTCTTTCTCCCTCGTGAAGATGTCCTGGAGGCGAGTCTTTGCGAACAGCACCTCCAATACTGCTCGTGTAAACGCCATCCAAATTCACTAATTTTATGAGTAAATCACTCTTTCACAGTTTTCACTATGAATGGCCATCTAATACGACGGAATGCAAAGGGACGTAATGGAAATTATTCTAATTGGTAGTTGCTTTTACTACTCCATGCCACTGCTTCACGCCAATCGGTTCAAATTAGTACTGACATTGAAATTGGCGAAACGCAGGAGCGAATTTAGCTATTTAGTAACTTTAGGCCGAGAAAATACAATACAAAACATTTCTGATAAACTATTTTGGTCCGTTATATTATACCGGATATTGTCTGACCGAGTAAAGTACTTTTTAAATGGCCTATAACTGGAATTCGTAGTTGGAAACGTTACAAGATGTAGTTTTACTGTTTAGTGTAGTTTGTTAGTTTTAAATTTCTCGGTCAAGCGACTTTTGGGTCGCCCTGTACTCGTAAACAATATGTATACTTAGAAAGTCTAAACCCAGTCGACCGGGTCCATGGAAGTTGTGCAGCAAAGCTTCCCTTGATTTTAATTAATTCATTTATTTTTTAGAGTTGAAGGAATGTTTTCTTCAGCCCCTTGAGAGTCTGGATTACACTAGTACTATGACGCAAAGCTTGGATGTGGATTTGGGTTTTTCTCTTATTCATTTGGAGTTATTTCGCGTTTAATCAAAGATAGTCCAAAAGATGCGTAATCTTAATTTCATGGCATTTTTAGTGTAAGTAGAGTAGTGTGTACTACAGTTGTTCATACGTTAGTAGTAAACTGTACTGTACATACCTTAGTATGTAACCGACTACTTACATCCCAGCATGGGAACGCAATGGTTGACTTGGCGGCAGCGGATAACATTGGCAGAACTTCGTCTCGTATGGCATTTGATGAATACAAATGTTTCATGGAAAACTACTAATGGTTCATTCGTTGGCAAGAAATTAACAGTGACCTATACTGATGCACCATACATGGCACTTGTTTGAAAATAAAACAAATTCGTGCTAGTATGTGGCATTTATTTCAAAGATTCATTTACGTTTCAGTTCCTCTGTGACTGTAACTCTTTTTACTGGTCCTGTCTCTGTTTCTAGCCTACTCGTGACTACGAGAATTCAAATAACATTTATAAAGTAAGCATGGGAGCAGAATCATTTGGTAACACATTTGGGATGGCAGGGGGAGAATGGAAATGCAAACTGAATTTTCGTTAAAGGCAATATAAAACTGAGAGGGGGAATTACAATGAGGAAATAAAAAATAACGATCTTTTCCCATAAAAAGGGTATTTGGGGTGGGGAATTTACTCGAAAATATTCGTGTCGCATTCCTTGGGAGATGCTAACTTAAATACATTTCGTTTTTTAGTTATGCTGTTCACACACAAACACCTATTTTAAAATGCTTTATTCTGGATTAAGGGGCCTCAAAACATGTATTTCCGGTGTAGTCTCGGCATCCAATTTCACCTACTTATCAGAGATAGGCAGCAGAATAGCACAGATGGTTAAAAAAAATTAAATGAAATTTTATTTGCTGTAGCTATAAGTGTGCATAAGCTAATTAAGGACATCATGTTCATTAATTATGCAAATGAGGTAAAAAGTATTTTATTCACAGTTGCAGCTTATGACTCTGGGTTAGTACGCGCCCCCTCATGCGTATTCATCAAAGGCAGAAACTGTAAGTAGGACAATTGCCTAGATGATTACAATCATAAATTTAAAAATTTTCCAGAAGTCCTCTGAGGGAAGTCAAAGCTATTCCTTTAGGCAGAGCTGGTTACCCAAAGACCCGATGTAGATGAAGTAGATGAGAAGATTCCTTAAGTGGAGCAGGATACGCAGAGAACTAAGTATACATTAACTTGAAACAAAAACCAATTGTAATTCAGTTTTTCGCGATATCATGTCGAGCAAACAGCGACCCACTTTTAAACATCTGACTATCGATTCTGTTCCCTGAAATCCCTTGTAGCTCCAACGAAATGCGTAATGCAATTATTTTTGTAAAGGTTTAACTCGATTTACATGGAAATAGATAAAAAATTGCTTTCGTAACAATAGTTTATAGAAATTATATTTAAAAAATCTGATATGTCACATTCACATGACTTTCTCTACCCCTATCGCCTATTAGTGAGTAGGTATACAAATTATTGTTATGAAGGTTTATTTTCCTATCTACTTCGTTTTAATCGAGATAATTCTTTCCGGAAATAGCTGGATTATACGTTTTGTTATAAATACAAAGGGAATAGCGATAGTCAAATGCCGTGATGCCCAACCTTAAGCGAAACAGGGGAAGGCGGATTTACCCCCACGCATTGTTCGCGGAGCTATAACGTATTCGTGTGGTCATGGGTTGTTCAAACTCCAATGTTTGTTATCTTGTAACGCGACATTGCGACCTGCCGTCAGTCAGTGAGTGAAGTGGAAATGCTTCATAATACAAAACGAAGTAGGTGAAGTAAGATTACAATGTGACACAATTAGCTAGTAAGAGAGAAGGTTTGGCTTCACTGGTCATTTGTTTTACAACTGGACTTATACGCTGTCCTCAAAATTCCTGCACTTTCCATGGCATTGGGAGAAACAACTGAAAATCGACAGGACTTTAAAAGAATGGCTAATTATTGAACAATTCGAACCATTAATAATGGATATCTCGGAAATTGCTGATGCCACAAGAATAGTAATTTGAATTAACTGTGTGTTTTAAAGAGATCTGCACTTTTTGTATAGTACGTTTCGTCTATCTCTTAAGTTAATCAGTTATGCAGATTATTGGAATTTCCTTCCGAATGAAGAAGACTTCACAAGCTATTCCCAGAAACTTCAAGATATACATTTTATTTGTCATGTAAATATCTTTAATATATGGTATTTTAATAAAATCTTTAGACCTATTTTTACAGGAAAAACAAAAATTTCGAAAAAATTTCCATGTAAACGGAAGTTTGGAGTGGGGGTATTTTCTTTAAAATCTTGGTGTCACATAATTGAAAGGTACTGAATTTAAATACCAGGTTTGGTATTTATCCAACATTTCGGTTTTGAGTTATGCTGTTCACATACATACACACGAAAATATTTCTAAAAATGCGATTTTGGGATTCAGGGGCCTCAGAATATGTATTTCCGGTGATATTTCGATTTAGAGATCGTATCTGCTATCACATGGTAGAGAAAGTAATAAAATATAGGGAATCATAAAGGCGTGAATGTAACATAATTTTTACTTTCTCTACGTATAGTACGACTTTTGCATAACTGGTAAACCATAAGAGACAGACAAAATTTTACTACACAAAAAATGTAGATCGCGTTAAAATACACAATTTAAGTCTTACACTTGTTTTTTGTTGAGTGAACCATTTTCGAGATATAGCTTGTTATTCCCTTAAATTTTCCAAAACTTACTTTTTCTCAAATGGGAATTCGTTATTCATTTATTTATGTCCTGGACATGCAAAGAGAATGGAATGCGCCACATAGCAACCAGCTCTTAAAACATTTGACTATCGCTTATAACCTACCATATTCCCCTTGTATCTACAAGAAAATTAGCAATAAGATTAACATCTCGATTAGCATGAAGCATATGGAGAATAAGCGTTTGTAAAAATAGTTTGTACAAGAGTAGAGAAAATCATGTGAGTGTAACACATCAGATTTTTTATGTTTAAATACAAATTGTAGACCAAGAATTGTATAGTGTATTCTGTTTGGACGGTACCACAGCTGAGGAAGTAGGTATAGGAAGGAGAAAAGACGCCCTCGCTCTGGGAATGTTGCACATGTCACGGAGGGAACCCTCTTAATTGCTGTTTCTTCTCAGAATACTCTTCCTTCCACCTCCCCTTGGCATCGCTAAGCTCCAAGCGCTCCACAACTCTGTGACTTTCATCAGTGGTCAAGGCAACACAAACATTCTAGCTCTTCCCAGCTTAAGGGGATCGATCTGTGAATTTCCCAAAACCAAATTACTCTACTGAGCTTTTTGAACCTTTTACTATATCTTTTGTCAGTATAAAGAAGTGCGGAAGCTTTTGTATAAAAAATACTCCTTACGATGCAATTTTCGTAAATTTTAAACAACATTTCATATTTACCTTCCTTATTGAGCAAGAAAATAAATTTGCTAATAAATATACTTTTAAATTAATTGGTTTAAAAACAATAACTTTTGTTCAATTGCGAGTTTCGGCTTTTGCAAAAAATATACACTAATCAAACTTAGGTGAACTTGTGGCGTAACACGTTTGTCTTACATATATAGTGCACTACTACAAGTTTTAGTTAGTATATATATTTCAAAAGTTTCATTTTATAACTTAATTTGTTTAATTGTTCCATTTATACCCCGCATTTAACTGTATTGGTCTTATCGGCGGCCTTTCCTTTGGAACTTTTTGCCTTGTAACTCTTGTCGTTGGGTTTCTTGTACTTTTGGTTTTTTAATCATAAGATCATACACATTCTCCAGACTCTGGGGAGAATAAGGAATAATCTTGGCTAGAGAAAAATTCCTACCCCCAAGCCGGAAATCGAACCCGGGACCCCTAGCAGAGCAGGCAGTTGTTCTACCGACTGAACTATGGAGCCAGCTCTTACATTTTATATATATATATATGTATATATATATATATACATTTTTTATACCTACATTGCATCGATGAAGCATTTTAAATGTTGAAAAACGACTAAAATATTACAGCTGGGGAGGGAAAAAAATTCTCATATTAACTACTCTTCGTAATATAGTTTAGATTTGTACTCAAATGGATTGGTTTAGAAAGTGATTAATGTGTACACCAAATTTTGAAAAAAAGCTTCACGAAATATTGTGGAAAATGTTAGAATTATATTTAAAAAAAGGCCTCAAATACGTAGCCCACCTTCCGCTCAGAATTACTTAAATCGTCACTAAGTCTATCAGCTTCACCCCGATATAAAACATCTCATGTGATACATTTACATGACTTTTCTACCCTCTGTCGTTTATTACTGGATATATAAATTATTCATACTCAAGTTTATTTTCCTATCTACTATGTTTTAATCCAAATAAACCTTTGCAGAAATAGCCACATTATACATTTCGTTATGGATACAAAGGGAACAGCGACAGTCAAATGTTTAAGAACAGGGCGCTAATGCTGGCCTTAAAACTCCATTCTGTTTCCATGTAATAGCGAAAAACGACAATGTTGAAAGAACTTTAAGAGAAATGAACAATTCGAACCTTTAATAACGGATATCTCAGAAACGGCTTATGCCACAAGGTGTTTTAAAGAGATCTACACTTTTTGTATAGTATCTTTTCGTCTATCGCTTAACGTTTACCAGCTATACAAGATTGTATAAAATTCCCTTTCGAATGAAGAGGACTTCATAGGCTATTCCCCCAAAATTAAAGATATACATTTTATCGGTCATGTAAATATCTTTAACATATGGTGCCTTAATCAAAATCGTTAGAGCCATTTTTTTAGAAAATAAAAAATTTCGAAAACTGTTCCATGTAAAGGATATTTTTGGGTGGAATGCAATACTTCCTCTACTTACTATACGTAGTAGAGAAAGTAAAAACATTTACACGAAAACGTTTCTAGAGAATCGGACTTAATAATAGGCTAAAAAGCCCTAATTGTAGGTTTTGATCATCTTTGCCCAATTTTCACCGATCGGTCCGCTTAAGCCAACAACTATAAAGAGAGAAAATTTATATGTAGGTTAGTGTGTGTGTGTGTGTGTGTGTGTGTGTGTGTGTGTGTGTGTAGATTAATCTCAAAAACCACTCAATCAATTTTGATAATTCTTTCACCATTGAAAAGTCCTACTCCTTCTTACGGACATGGGCTATAAAATACCTTCTAATCTGAATTCATAAATTACCGAAAAGGATTTAGAAAGCCTTCGTTGAGAGTGCCATAAGACAGCAAAAGTTGCTTAGTTTCGTTTTATGCAGTGGCTGAAGACGTTACTAGAAACAGGAAAGCTTTGGTGTCAGTTGGGTTTATGTGCCGAAAGGAGAACGTTATTGCTAATTTGTGCCGGACAATAAAGGAAATTTTTTCTTATGCAAATTTTGTAACATAAATTACGAAGTAACTGGTATCAATCACACGTGTTAAACGGTTTACTCTTTATGTGTTAATGGCAATAGCACTATAAGATGCCACGCATAACTGTTCATCGTTGTTTCAATATATGTGCAGCGGGTAGCCCCGGACGATGTGTCTTAAATTTTTAATAATTCTAAATAGGCTGATTTATACAACGTGTGTGAATCCATCTTAGCTCTAATTTAATAGAGAATGTTCCCGGTTTGAACATTGAGGCAGTATTTTTTATCGTTTAATTGATATCATTTTTAATTGTGCAATATAAAAATAATATCCTGTCTATAAGCATCAATAATTACTATAAAATGTATATTACAGCCATTTTATTATGTGTATTTATTGTATGTATATAGGTATAAATTGTTAGATGAATGTATTTCTTAGTTTAGTAACGGGAGGGTAAAGCAAGCTGCCTTTAGTAGCAAACAAAGTAATAAAATGGAAACCTAAGGGTGGCTAACAATAAGGTGTAACCTTGGGAGAGAGCAATAATTTAGATAGCTAAGAAGGATACGATCAGACGATGGAAAAATACTGGTGTAACGTCCAAAAAGTTTGTAAATATTCACGTGGGTGCAAAAAGCTAGTCAAAATTATACTAAGAGTGTTCTGCTGGAGTAGACTTAGCCAACCAGAAACTAGGAAGGTTAAATTTGAAATTTTAAGCTGTGGACGCTAAGAGGTAGCGTACCCAAGCAGTTCAGTTCAGTGGTTGTAGTCAGAGTGGGCAGATGTGAGAATTTAGTGCAGTGCGAAAAAGCTAAACTTTGATATTTAAAAATGTAGTTAGGAACATCTCACAGCTCCATACTTAGATATGTCAGTAAATTGTTAACTGATTATATATATAATTATATATATATATTATTCAACTGCCGTGAAGAAGTAATAAAGAAGTTAGAATTTACAACTATAATGGCGTTATATGTGTAAAATTATTCTGCAGCAGTACCGCACCTATATAGAGATACTTGCTCTAACAGATATCACTGATGCAGCCGAGGCAAAAATAAAAATAAAATAAAAAGGTCATAAGTAATTAAACTTTAAAGATTTATTACACACAAACTTTATTATTAACACACTCACACGACACCTCATGTAAATTTGCATCCTGGTGGACTACCTGATTCAACATCTGAACTTATCTGCCAAGTCAGCTTACAAGATGAATGAAGATAGTCTAAATTTGACCGATTCTTCATCTACAGAATGGTCATCCGTGGACTAGTGGTACCGTGCTAGCCTCTAGTTCCCAAGGTCGCGGGTTCAAACCCGGCGGAGGTCGATGGATTTATTTTTCGGGCATAAAAATCGTTAGCATGGCTTCCTTCGCAAGGGAAGTAAAGCCGGTGATCCCATGTCGTAGATTTACGGCACGTAAAAGAACCTCAAACCTGATAAGAGGCCTCTGAGCAAAATTACCGGTCTTTCACACCCAATATAGAATGGGACGCTAAGGACCAGAGCAGTTAAAGAGCGTCCATAAATAAAAACTCAATCTACAGAAACACCACCAATGAGAACGATATTGTTTTGGGGCTGTGAGCAGCTATTGAGAATACTCCTACATAATCTGAGCCCAAAGGTCTTCCGCATAGCGGAGACATTGTTGCTGCAATTAAGAAAGTTTCACCAATGCCTGGTGTCTCGCACAAGATACTGATGTCGCGAAAACGGAGAGCTCAGCGGAATGAGATCTTAATCTCTTTGCACTATTACAGAAGTCAAAAAAGATCAGCAGTGTTAAAAACAAATGCAACAAGAAGCCAGATGGTGAAACAGAATGCAACATCTGCCGCGAGACATTTGATTTGATAAAGACTAGAGTCATGTCACCTTGTGTATAAGGATGGGAACATGAAGAATGCACAGATATAAACTCAAAATGCTTATCTTAAAATTATTATATGTGCATTTCTAAAAACAATTCTGAAAAAAAGTAGATCCAGAGAGTAAAAAAACTGAAAGTCATTAAGTGTCCGGGGTAAGTAGCTCTGCTCACCATATAAAAGAATCAGAGCAATTAGTTAGAATTCTTGTGATTATAATGTTCACTCTTATATTAGTATCATATTTGTTCTTGTATTTGAAAATATATATGCTCAATCTGATATTAAATAGTATTTAATCGAATTATTTATGAATTTGCTTAAGTGTCCGGGGCTAGGGGCCTTTTCCCTATGTTAAGGTTTCTGCATCATGTGAAAACTAGTAGCTTTTATGTTGTTAAATAACTGTGGAACTAAAGGGAAGATACAAAGGTTTAAAATTTCACATACTGTAATAATTATCTAAAAAATTATTCGACCATTCTGATCGGTGGTACTTCCATCGCCAAAGGGTTCTCACAGACTATGCAGCATTTCTAGAACTTGGAAGACTGTCGGGGAGGGAAGGGAGAGTTAAGGAATTCGGACCGCCGAATCGTGCAATAATTACATAAAGAACGGGGGGGGAAGGTAAATGAAATTAATCAATTCGTCATTTGAGTTTAAAAAGTCAACCATGCTCCGTGGGGTACGGCAGCTAAAATAGTGTCAAATATTAGAAGAAACAACATACTACACTGTATACATGTACAACCCCACACACATGCAGCACAAATAAAGGAGAGCAAAGTAGCTGCGCAAAAGGCTATACAGCTATTTATAGCATCGTGCTTGGAGTGTGCACTGGTGGGTGTCGAGACATAATGATTCAAGTGGGATATGCAGGTACGCCCTCTACATGGCACGCGACTTGCATTACTTTCGATTCGTCTCGCTGGTTAATCGCTAGCATCCGGAATTGTTCCGAAACCAGTAGATTTGCATAGCAGCTGCACGCTTGCAAATTTGCATCCATCTGTTGATACAATCCCGGCAAGAGAGGAAAGGTCAAACTAACAATTGTTTTATGCAGACATGCTCACCGACGGATCAAGGAAGGGGTTAATAAAGCCTACAGGCACCTTATTTATAGAAAAAAATGTATGATGTGTTGCATTCACATGACGTTCTCTGCTTACTCTTCTACAAACTATTCTTACAAAACATCATTCTTATATTTACTTCTTGTTAATTTACAAATTCGTTTTAGGTATAAGATAATAAGTTGATCGCTTTAGGATGGCTTTGAAATTCCATGTTCTTTGCAAGACCACGAAAAAAAATCTGATGTGTTACACTCACATGACTTTCTCTACTCTTGTACAAACTATTTTTACAAACGCTTATTCTCCATATGCTTCATGTTAATCGAGATATCGAGATGTTAATCTTATTGTTAATTTTCTTGTAGATGCAAGGGGAATATGGTAGGCTTTAAGCGATAGTCAAATATTTTAAGAGCTGGTTGCTATGTGGCGCATTCCATTTTCTTTGCATGTCCAGGACATAAAAAAAAATGAATAACGAATTCCCATTTGAGAAAAAGTATAACTATTGGAAAATTTAAGGGAATAACAAGCAATATCTCGAAAATGGTCCACTCAACAACAACAAAAAATGTGTATGACATAAATTGTGTATTTTAAAGCGATCTACATTTTTTGTGTAGTAAAATTTTGTCTATCTCTTATGGTTTACCAGTTATGCAAAAGTCGTTCACAATGAAGAATACTTTTGGAGACATTCCCAGAAAATTCGAGATATACATTTCATTTGTCATGAAAATATCTTAAACATATACTATTTTAATCAAAATCGTTAGAACCATTTTTGAGAAAATTAAAATTTTCGAAAAATGTTCCATGTAAAGGGTAATCTGGGGTGGGGTGATTTTCTTGAAAACCTTCGTGTCGCATCTCTGGAAGATACTGAACCTAAATACCAAGTTTGGTGTTTATCCGACTGTTCGTTTCTGAGTTATGCTGTTCACAGACACACAGACACACACAAAGACACACACACGGACATGTTTCCAAAAATACTTCTTTTGGATTCAGGGGGTCTCAAAACATATATTTCCGGTGAAATCTGGGTATCGAATTTTTGGGTGGAATACAATACTTCCCCTACTTACTATACTAGTAGAGAGAGTAAAACTGATCTTGTGTTACATTCACATGACTTTCATTACCCACTGTCATTTATTTTTATACAACTTCTACAACTATTCTTATAAAACCTTGTTTCTCTGCCTGCTTTATGTTATCACGATACACGCTTCCAGAATTAATTTCATTACACATTTCGTTGTGACCACAAAGGGGATGCAGGAACCAAAGCGAGAGTCAGATGTTTAAATGCGGGACGTTCTTTTCATAACACCGCGAGTAACAGCTGATCGGCGACAGCACTTAAATGACTTAATGTTGCAAAATTCAAACGAATAAACAGCGAATGTCTCGGGAATGGCTGATATCACAATAAAAGTTATTTAAAATAAGTGTATTTTAAAGTGATTTACACTTTTGCGTAGTACGTTTTTGACTATCTGTAAAGTTTACTCGTTATACGAAATTTTACAAAATGCCTTCCAATGAAGGGAGTTCACGGACTATTCCCAGAAAATTTAAGATATACACCTAGGAAAACCGAGAAAAAACCTTCAGTCAGGTTGGCCGTTCCCGGGAGTTTGAATCCAAAACCTCCCGAATGGGAGTCGCACACGTTACCGCGGCGCCACCTCGCTCGGTGGCCTATCTCTAAAAGGTTTTTCTTGGGGGATTCAAAATATGCATTTCCGATGAAATCTTGACATCGAATTTTTGGGTGGAACAATGCTATATTTTACCTACTATAGGTAAATGGTAGAGAAAGTAAAAAAGAACAGTGACTTACTACTTGAAAAGCATTTGAGAACTCAGACCAATACCAAAGAATACCTCGGAAATGGTTAACGCCATTAAATATTTTATTTGGCATAAATTGTATGCTTTAACGAGATCTACCTATATTTTTACGTAGTAAGATTTTGCCTTTCTCTTATGGTTTACCAATTATAAAACAAAAATACATTCAAAATGAAGAGGACTTCATAGGCTATTCCCAGAATATTCAAGATATACATTACATTTGCCATGCAAATATCTTAAACATATGGTATTTTAATCAAAACCGTTAGAGCCATTTTTGAGAAAATAAAAAATATCAACGAACAATTTTCCATGTAAAGGGCAGTTTGGGGTAGGGAGTTTTTTTAAAATCGTGTCGCATCCTTGGAGGATGCTGAACTCAAAAACCAAGATTGGGATTTAACCAACTTTAAGGTAGTATGCCTGTTCACAGATAAAAGGACACACACATACACGGACCTTTATCTAAAAATTCTCTTTATTATTCAGGGAGTTTCAAAACGTGTATTTCCAGTGAAATCTTGGTATCAAAATGTTTGTGGAATGTAATAGCTACTTTCCCTACTTACAGTAGGTAAGTAGTGGAGAAAATAAAGATATAACAATTATTATACTTAAGGTTATGGTGCTGTCTTGCTGATCTATTCGTTCACCATGAGTGAATTCACCATAGTTGTGGACTATAATCTCAAAATACGTTCCACCAACTCGGAAAGAAAGAAAGAAAGAAAGAAAGAAAGAAAGAAAGAAAACTCAAATAAACCGAATAAAATATGCTTTACATTTAGTGTTAAATACCTTCTGAATAAGAATTAAGCTATAAACAATGAGAATATACACTAAAATTGTACAATCAAACTACTTAAATATTGCGTTTAAAATCATCTTTATTTAATAAATAATGTTATAAATCTTTGCATCCAAAGGATAATCCTGGATCACTTATACGAAGTTTGAAAACTTAGGAATGAAAATGCTCTACTAATAACTGCAGTTTGCTCATTGTTAAGGGATTTACTTATATTATTATACCACAGGGTAGTGCTGATCATAAACACAAGAGATATCATGGGAAATTTTTTACATTAGGGTTCCATTCCATTAAAAAAATCTGATGTATTACACTCACGTGATGTTTTCTAACCTTGTACAAACTATTTTTACAAACGCTTATTACACATCAACTTCATGTTAATCGAGATAAACATTTGCAGAAACTATCCTATTGCTAATTTTCTTGTAGGTACATGGGAAATATGGTAGGCTTTAAACGATAGTCAAATATTTTAAGAACTGGTTGCTATGTGGAGCATTTCATTCTCTTTGCAGGTCTAGGACATTAAACAAAAACTTTTGACAAAATGTATATGTATTGGAAAATAAAAAAAAATCATTCACAATAAAGAGGACTTTTGGGGACGTTCCCAGAAAATTCATGATATACATTTCATTTGCCATAAAAATATCTTAAACATACGATATTTTAATCAAAATCGTTAGAGCCATTTTTGAGAAAATCAAAATTTTCGAAAAATGTTCCATGTAAACAGTAGTCTGAGGTGGAGGATTTTCTTGAAAATCTTCGTTGTCGTATCCTTGAAAGATACTGAACCTAAATACCAAGTTTGGTATTTATCCGACTTTTTGTTTTTGAGTTATGCTATTCACAGACACATACACGCGCGCGCACCTTTTTCTAAAAGCGCCTTTTTCATCCAGGGGACCTCAAAACATGTATTTCCGGTGAAATCTCGGTATCGAATTTTTGGGTGGAATGCAATACTTCTCCTACTTACTATACATAGTAGAAAAGGTATAAAAGAAAGTAAAGATATTCAAAGGCAAAAGATAAGCCAACAAAATTCGTATCTTTTACTTTCTTGCCCCTATGATGGAGGAAGTATTGCAGTAAACAGCATAATAAACAAGGAAAATTCGTGTAAATGCTACATTTCATACTGGAGACCATACTTATTAAGAGCGTCAGGCGAAGAAGAAAACACGTTCTCACACGCGTGTTTACATTTAAAAACGTGCCGTTATTAATTTAATTTCATTATTTACTTAAAGTCGGATTAACATCTAAGTCATGTGCACCACATTATGTATACATTTGTATTTTGTATTACATTTTAAGGCAGATATTTCAGTAGACTTAATATTATTATTATTAATTTTTTTCCAAAACAACTTCTGACCATTTTGATTAAATAAGTAATGATGTCTCATAAGCAATGTCAGCTTTTAAGCAAAACTTTATTCGAAATGGTTATTACAGGAAATTGTTCTAATCTTAAAGTAAAGACCATTAGATTCTACAGTCTTGAGCCACCGTTCAGTAAGGTTTGCTATCCCGCAACAGTACCAATTTCTGGTTTTTAATGCGAAGAATTCGTTGATACCCATTTCAACTGCTTCAATGTTTTCAAAATTTCTTCCACGTAGGAAATGGGCCATGGATCTAAACAAATGGTAATCTGTTGGTGCAAGATCAGGGCTATATGCTGGATGTGGTAGCAGTTCGATTCCTTCCAATTCCTGGAGTTTTTCTTTTGTTCTTTGAGCAGTATGAGGTCTCGTATTGTCTTGCTGCAAGATTACTCTTGTTGCTATTAACTATTGCCGGGTACTTCTGTCTCAAAACTTGATAAACTCGTTCCAGTTGTTGAGAATAAAGATCCGCATCGACTAAATGTCCATTTGGTACAAATTCCCAGTGAATCACACCTTCAAAATTCCACCAGACTCACATCATTATTTTGGTACCGATCCATTTTTCATTTAATGACAAGTTTTGCAGGCTGACGGGGATCGAACCACTGTTGCAGGTGTCAAAGTTGCGGTAATATACCCACTTTCCATCACATGTGACAATTCTCCTGATAAATCACCCTCCCAGGGATTAACGAAAAGCTCACGACAGATATCCACCATACGTTGAGCCTGGTCAAGTGTCAATTCATGTGGTGCAAATTTACAGCTTCTGAATGATTTTTAAGTATTTTATTGTGGAGATGTATGGTACCTTTTGAAGCACCAAGTTCTTCTGACAACCTACGAGTGATTGACTGTGGATTTTCTTCCAAAACTTTGCGTTTATTCTCAACTTGGGTCTTCAAGGACGTTGTAAATCTTTAATGTTTTCATCTCCATTATTAAAACGTTGGAACTATCGCTTACTAACGACACCTTCTGACCCAAAGGTCGCAGGTTCAAACTCGGTCCATACCAATTGATTTTAAGGGTGCTTAAAAGCGACAGTCCAATGTTATAGATTTGCTAGCATGTAAAAGAACTATTGCGGGACGAAATTCCGGCCCAACGGCGGCGCTGACATGATCCTGGCAATTGACAGCATTGTTAACAAACAAAATATCTGATGCGTTACGCTCACCTGATTTTTTCTGCTCTTGTACAAACTACTTTCACAAACGCTTATTGTCCATGTACATCATGTTAATCGATATAAACATTTGCAGAAACTTCGTATTGTTAATTTTCTTATAGGTGCAAGGGGAATATGGTAGGCTTTAAGCGATAGTCAAATCTTTTAAGAGCTGGTTGCTATGTGACGCATTCCATTGTATTTCCATGTCCGGGACATAAAAAAGATGAATAACGAATTCCCATTTAAGAAAAAGTATAAGTATTGAAAAATTGAAACAAATAACAAGGAATATCTGGGAATTGGTTCACCACAAAAAAAAGTATATGACATAAATTGTGTGTTTTAACAAGATCTACATTTTTGTGTAGTAACGCTTTGTCTATCTCTTATGATTTACCAAAATTCATTCAGAATGAAGATGACTTTTGGGGACATTCCCAGAAAATTCAAGAGGTACATTTCATCTGTCATGAAAATATCTTAAACATATAATATTTTAACCAAAATCGTTGAACCACTTTTGAGAAACTAAAAATTTTCGAAAAATGTTACATGTAAAGGGTACTCTGGGATGGGGGGATTTTCTTGAAAATCTTCTTGTCGAATCTTTGAATGATACTGAATCTAAATATCAAGTTTGGTATTTATCCGACTTTTCGTTTTTGAGCTATGCTGTTCACAGACACATACGCACACGACTTCTTTTTTTTTAAAAAAAAAATATTTCTTTTGGATTCAGGAGGCCTCAAAACAAATCCCGATATCGAATTTTTGGGTGGAATGCAATACTTCCTGTTCTTACTATACGTAGTAGGGAAAATAAAAATAGACCTTCGACCCCACATATTCCTTAGCCGCGGTAGCAGCAGCTTTATAATGTTGTTTCCAATAGTGCTTCAGGACTCAAACTTTGTTGCCTCCATTTTAAAATCTTGTATTACTCACTGCTAATATGTTAATAATACGGAACGATAACCATAGCACCCTATAAATAGTACTGACAGAAAATAAAAACATATATATTTACGATATAAACCAAGCCCCCCCTAAAAAATATATATTATGAGAAAACCTAACATGCATTTGAGACGTTGGCACGATAAACTCAATGTGTATCTTAAATGTTCTAAAAACTTAGTGTCATTGAAATTTAAATAAATATGAAACAGGAAGAGACGGACAAAAACGTACAAACGGGGTGGCGCACGATATGCCATACCGTTTGTTTAACACATAACACACAATTATTTGTATTAAAGTAGCACAGCAATTGCTCATTGTAGTCTGGGAAAGTGTCGTCAATGTTCGATATGACCACTGTCTTGCCTCACAACTTCTTGTGAACGAATCCTTGCATTTGTTACCGTAACTTCAGATAGTGCACGGCACAACTCTGCAAGTGAGCTTTGATCTGTATTAAGTTTTCTGCTCTCCTTTGAAACAGTTTCTGCCTTAAGAATCTCCACAAAAGACCGGACTATGAGGCGGCCACATTTTACTATCCTTTTCAGGAAAACAATGCGACATGACACAGAGATCAAACGTTGCCCATCTCCATGGTGAGGGAGTAGCGTGTCTGCCTCACATTCAAGAGGTTCCTAGTTCGAATTTCCATGAGAGTGAGTTACCTACATACGGTTTTCCTGGGGTTTTCCCTCATTTCGAGAAGACAATGTCGGGGAACTCTAAGCTCAGGGACCCCGAGGCCCATTTGAGCATCATTTCAACCATTTCGTTCATTCACCGTCCGATATAACCTAAAGGACGTTAAAAACACACAAAAAAAGTCTCGCACAGGAAATCGAGAACGGCGTTTGTAGTGTGTGGGCGTGCTCCACCCTGCATCAACCACTGCGTTTGCATAGGGAATTGTGTTACCAAGAGTTGAGGGGATAATAGTATTTTCTATCATGGCACTGTATCGATCTTTGTTCACGGCTTCATCGAAGAAAACTGAACCAATTATTCTGCCCACACATTAACGTTTGTTCCATAAGCTCTCTCAGCCAAAATCGAACGTTTTGCCAGTTCACAACGCCGTTCAGACGAAAGTTGGCCTCATCTGTGAACCACGAGTTGTGAAGTACAGCCTGTTCTTCCATTGCCCACAACGCATACAGTAGCCTCCGCTCCTTATCTCTCTCCGTAACTTTATGCATTACAGTGATTTTGTATCGAAACAAGTGCAGAACTGAATGCAGGATTCTTTTGCACTGACCGACAGAGATACCCAACTCAGCAGAAGCCCTCCTTGAGAATTTGGAGTCAAGGCCAAGCAAATTGCCTGTATGTTTTCAGGAGCACCGACACTAGCCGGGCACGGTTCTCTAACAAAGAACCGGGTTCATTTGTAGGAAAAGTCGGTAAACTGTCTGTCTGCAAGGAGCCCACCTTGTACTGTCGGCCACGATATGAGTGTGTTCGGTGAGAAGAGGAACAAGTGAACGGGGCATCGAAAGTGCAGTCAGGTAAAGAAAACATTCGCAGTTCCGTTGCGTTTACTAGCGATGCTTTGGCCTGCAATTGCAGTACTGTTTTGCATTATGCAATTGTACATTCCCACTATTGCCTTGCCTCTCATTCTCCTCTGATCGCTAGCCTTGATGACATCACGCATTGTCAACAAAACAGTGGCGCCCTCCTCCAAGTGCACTCATATCCTATCCGACTATACTAAAGCACGAAAACGTCTTTTGCGTCGGTTCTTCTTGATTCGCTAATGGCGCCTTAATTTTGTTTATCGTTTAATTGCTACACAGATGATGAATTATTAATTAATTCTCGATTATAAATTCTGTTGCCTCGGTTAGCTCTGCTCTCTGACGGCCGAACATGTGTAACTTGGCAGGGTGGAACAGGTAGGAAGGTGTGTCTACGTAACATTATTAAGAACACTTGAAGTTATGATATTATCCTCTATATTTAATTAACATTTTAAGAGTTTGTATTTCACTTTACACAGTTGCTGAACACGTATATGAAAACAATAAAAAGGAAATACAATAAAACTTCTAGCTTTTGCTGAACGGCCAACCCTCCTTTCTCCGCAATTTCAGAAACCAGTGTGTTTGGTAGAGCTATAGCAACTGCAAATTTGTGATGTCATTTATGGAAATTTCTACAAACTACAACATTCACTTGCACAGTTTGAAAATTGGTTCTACAATATTACTGCTTTAATACAGTAATTCAGTGCTATAACATTCCGTGCGCTACCCTGTATATTGGAATACGCTGTTCTTGCGTTGAAGTTTGCCTTAAAGTCAAAGGAGTCGATTCCAATTCAATATGGGCCCATCTCTACCCAGTTTTCCTTTATTTTACTCTGCATATAAACAATAGTACAAACAGCACCAAAGAAAATCTTCGGCGGATTTTGTATCGTTTTCTGGAGTCTTTTGAGACGTGTCCTTCACCTTACTATCGCAGAGTGTGGTGGTTTGATAACACAGCAATAAGGGGGAAAAGATGGGAGGTTGACGCCTTTGCTTTTTCTGGTGTTATTGAAACCAAAACTTGTCTATTGTCTCAGAAACAGTCATGCCGTATACTAGCGAAATTACTCGTGGACGTATCGTGGGTATGTGGGAGGCTGGTCGCACTGTTGCAGCAATTGCAACGGCAGTGCATAAAAGTGTTTTTATAGTAAATTACTGGACAAAAATATTCCAGGAAAGTGGGGAAGACGGTCTACATACTCGTCAGAAAGTCGGCACTCCCCGTAAAACATCCGCAGATGATGATATCCGTTTACTAAATGCAAATTACTCTTTTGTTACAATTGACTGATCATGTTTAGAAACTAGAGATAAACATGTATATGTATATGGTTTACCGAATATGACATATATATTATGGCAATAAAATTGGGTTATGTTTTTGTCTATAATCCTGTTGTATTCCTATGATCAGCAATATGTTAGTAAATGTATATTAACCAACTATAGTTTGAATTAGAGGGAAAACATGCTACTTTATTTATTTATTATTTAATTATGTTTGCTTCTATGCAGCAACAAGCATTGATAGCACTGTGAGAACACATTCTGTTTATTTTTTGTTATAAAGTGCTGCCTTACTACGTATTTAATGTTTTAAAGCTTTAATTTGCACCCCCTGAAAGTCTTCTCACACTACACATTCTACATTTCGCTAACCTGAGCGCTCATCAAGTTTTCCCCTCAGCTTTTAACCCTTTCAAAGGCGTGTCCTGCACTAGCCGATAAGGTATGGGCTATTACGATAAGAGGTCTGTATGACAAACTGAATGCACTCACTCTACCTCTTTCTCTTTTAGCCAATACGATCAAGAGCGTAAACATATATTTCGTTTCTACGCCATTTTGTGACCTTTGTTGTGGTTATTGGTGCAACTATTTAGCAGGACTGGCGCATCCTTGCACCGTGGCCTAAAGCAACCAATGAAATGGCCATGGCTTCGCAAAGCCACGTACAACGATAAATAATGTGACGTAAACGCGAGGTGCAGTGAGATTTTCTTTGGCGCTCTTTGTACGTGCTTCTGCTTCTCCTCTCCTGCGTGTCAAGAACGTGTTTCTGCCTCTAGTCTCCTCTTATTGGCTGCTGGACGCACAAGCGTTTATTTCAGTATAAATAAGTTGTGTTTAAAACAGCAATTTGCCCTCACACACATGAAGAAAATATACTTTTGGCCAGACACACAGGAAATAACTATACTACTGTAGTACCTTATCGCAGGAAAAAGAGGGGAAATGTTTCTCTCAGAATACGTATGCATAGAAAAAACCTGCGCGACACCGGCTGCTTAGTCAGCGACACAAGTTCTTCTCCACCAGGCCGTGGAATTAAAGATGATTCAGATATCGGGTTGCAGGCCAAAGTGCTATACTCAAGCAGTTCACATCAATCGCAATGGAGGACGAAAGCCATATATATTAAAGCAACATCCCGTATTGATTTCGAAATCACCAAATATGAGCCTCATCCGTTTAAATTATTTTTGGAAAGCCATTAGAGAATTGAAGGTCGACTTGAGGCAAGATTATGGATCATGTTAGAGCCAAAATTAGTATTCATGGTGAAACATTAGAACAAGTTACTGAATTTAAACACTTAGGCTGCAATTTATCTTACAAAATAATAATAATAATAATAATAATAATAATAAAAACACTGAATCGAAGCTTGCTAAATGCCAACAACTCTTCTCAAAAGAGTCAGACAAGACACAGTCCTGAAATGTTATAAACTTATAACTATATAAGGTAATGTGGCTCTCTCAATATGGGTCAGAAGTATGGACAATACCAGCGCAGTAGAAGCGGAGAACAGAAGATAAGGAAATGAAATCACTAAGGTACTAGCAGATATTCACTCCAAGATCATAGGAAGAATGAGAAAAACTTTGAGCTGAAATAAATATACTGCGTGTCTTAGACAAAATGGAAAGAGCATGTATTAGCAATTATTTAAGATAGAATACCCTTAAAAATAATCCAGTACACATCAAGAGGTCAAAGAAGTTTCGACAGACCAAGGTAATCTTCTATCCTAAAACAAAACCATTATAGGTAAATATTAATTTAGAGATAAAACAGACCAGAAGGCCTAATCATGATGTCTAAGAAAAATACTTACAAGATATCAGGATAAAAAAGCAGGAGCGCTGAAACGGGTAGATAACGAAATTTAAAGTAAGCTTGGAACTGAAATATCTAAAGCTTAAATAATTATATATATATATATATATATATATATATATATATATATATATATAGTAAAAAACAGGATAAGAGAAAAACGAACATGAAAAAGAACTGGAAAGAAGACCATTCACCTGAGAACTTGGGAGAAGGAGAACTGGAAGTTACGGAACGGTGAAACAAATCCATCAGTTAAGCAGAGTCAAGGAAAATAAAAAGTCACGTGAATGTCTTTATGCACCATCGTTACCTATATACCTTCTACAAACTCTTCTTGCTTCTTACAAACTCTATCCAGTTCATATTCAACCAGAATGATATTTCCTATTCTCTTACGCCATTTTCCGTTCTATTCCTAATAAATTATAGGCAAGTGTTTACACTGTTATATTGGCTGGTTGGTCATCTAATTCTAACTTTGCTTTATTAGGTGGATTGCATGCGTATTTTTTTCTACTTACTTCATCTTGAGATAAATGTTGCCAGAAAAAAACTTCATTACATATTTCGTTGAAGGAGCAAGAGAGATAAAGCGAGTCAAATGTTTAAAAGCGGGTCTTTATATACTAGCTTTGAAATGCCATGCCCTTTGGATGATACCGCAAGAAGCAACTGAATATCAACAGCACCTTAAAATGACTACCTATTAAACAATTCGAACTCAATTGTTTGTTTCAAAGAGATTTACATTTTGTATGAAGTAATTTGGTCTATCTCATAAGATTTACCAATTATTCAGAATTATACAAAATTCCTTGTGAATGAAGAGGACTTCACAACCTGTTCCCTGAAAATTCAATGTATGCATTTTATCTTTCATATAAATATTTTAAACGTGTGCTATTTTAATAAAAATCGTTAGAGCCAATTTTTAGTAAATAAAAAATTTCGAAAAATGGTACACATTAAGAATAGTTTGGGGAGGAGAATTTTCTTGAAAATCTTCGTGTCGCATCTTTGGGAGACACTGAACTTAAATACCAAGTTTGGTATTTATCTACTTTTCCTTTTCGAGTTATGCTGTTTACTTACACAGGTCTTTTGCTAAAACACTATTTTCTTCCTTCTCAATATCGACATGATAGAGGCATGTCTGGCTGCAGATCATTTCAACAAACGTGCCTCATAATCGAGTAGATTAGTGTTCATAAGTTTTGTCGTAAAGTGAATGAACAAGAGATATAATCACTTTGAAACAAAATACTGTTGCTTTCTATGTATTTAATTTTAATCCTTTATCACTTAATTCCAAAAAATTGAAAAGAGCATCACCTACCTTTAATGACGAAATTATTGTCATGTACTGTATTCGATGCTATAGGTAATTAGTATTTATTTAATGTTAAACAATGTGGTTACAGGATTTCCTAAGGTATTAAAAGATATCCAGCAATTATGTTTGCTGCTAATAGAACAGCCAGAGTATGAATTTTAAGGTCGAACAGACCTAGTTATTAAACATCCACATTCAAAACTAATCTTAATTCAACATAGAGCAACAAAAATATTGCTTTACTATTTCTGAAACTATTTAGGAATTTAATATTGTATTTCATACCGAATCTGAGGTGCAAAATATTGAAAAAGGAGAGATAAATGCAAGCCAATACTAATATTTGGGCTTTCTCTGCCAATTTGTTCTGAACAAATGGTAACATTTAGTATCTTGATATGCAACGCTTTTTTAACAGTTCTAATCCAGCCTTACGTTATGCGAACCCTTTGTTTGAATGTTATAGCTCTTAAACTCGACTTTACGACCTTTAACTTTATTAATGAAATGTACAAGCTATTACATATATATCCAATATAGGAGAAATAATTTATGCTAGAATTGAAATATTAATTTAGTACCTTTGTTTGGTGTGACTGTACGGTACCCATTTTAGGTATAGGCGTGTCTCTTAATTGGGTGTAAGCTATTGCTTCTCTTGGAGTACGGTGTGTGGTTAGGGCAGGACGCATAATCGATCCGATTTTTTATGAGCAGACCGTAATTGGTGAGAGGCAAATTATATATGGTTTGAACAAGATTCTGTCACAGCACATAGAACGAAGGAGTCCATTAAGGTTAAAAATTAAGCAAGAGTTTGTAGTTAGTAATTAATTCCCTCTCGTTCCCCAGACTTAGCACTCTGTGATATTTGTTTGTGGGGTAGACTGAAGGACGCGTATGGAAAACAAACCCTCATGCATTGAAAGAGCTCATGGAAAACATGCGAAATTAAATCAGAAATGTTACAGTACATGCGGTTTCAGCCACAGCGATAACACATTTCTGACCAAGAGAAATGTACGTCTTTCGCCTTTTTATATTCTTTACCACGTACATAGTAAGTAGAGAAGATACTGCATTCCACCAAAAAATTCCACATCAAGATTTCACCGGAAATACATCATGAGATCCCCTGAATAAACAATAACAATAAAAAATTTGATGTGTTACACTCACATGACTTTCTCTACTCTTGTACAAACTAATTTTACAAACGCTTATTCTCCATATGCTTCATGTTAATCGAGATGTTAATCTTATTGCTAATTTTCTTGTAGATGCAAGGGGAATTGCTAGGCTTTAAGCGATAGTCAAATATTTTAAAAGCTGGTTGCTATGTAGAGTATTCCATTCTCCTTTGCATTACTAGGACAAAAAGAAAATGAATAACGAATTCCCACTTGAGAAAAGGTATAAGTATTGGAAAATTTAAGAAAATAACAAGCAATATCTATAAAATGGTTCACTCAACAAAACAAATGTATGACATAAATTGTGTATTTTAACGCGATCTACATTGTTTGTGTAGTAAAATTTTGTCTATCTCTTATGGTTTACCAGTTATGCAAAAGTCGTTCACAATGACGAATACTTTTGGAGACATTCCCAGAAAATTTGAGATATACATTTCATTTCTCATGAAGATATCTTAAACATATGATATTTTAATCAAAATCGTTAGAGCCATTTTTGAGAAAATTACAACTTTCGAAAAATGTTCCATGTAAAGGGTAATCTGGGGTGGATGATTTTCTTGAAAACCTTCGTGTCGCATTTCTGGAAGATACTGAACTTAGATACCAAGTTTGGTGTTTATCCAACTGTTCGTTTCTGAGTTATGCTGTTCACAGAGACACACACACACACACACACACACACACACATGGACATGTTTCCAAATATGCTTTTTTTGGATTCAGGGGGACTCAAAAAATATATTTCCGGTGAAATCTCGGTATCGAATTTTTGGGTGGAATACAATACTTCCCCTACTTACTATACGTAGTAGGGAAAGTAAAAAGCATTTTTAGAGAAATGTGCGTGTGTGTGTGTGTGTTTGTATATGCGCGCGGGCGCGCGCCTCTGTGAACAGGATAATTCAAAAACGAAAAGTCGAATAAATACCAAACTTGATATTTAAGTTCAGTACCTTCCAAAGATGCGAAACGAAAATCTACCCATCTCAAACCACCCTATACATGGAACAATTTTAGAAATTTTTTATTTTCTAAAAAATGGCTCTAACGATTTTGATTAAAATACCATATGTTAAAGATATTTACATGAAAAATAAAACATGTCTTAATTTTCTGCGAATAGCCTGTGAAGTCTTCATACGGAAAGAATTTTGTATAATCTTGTATAAATGGTAAAACATTAAGCGATAGAGGAAAACGTACTACACAAGAAATGTAGACTTCTTTAAAACACAGAATTTATGTCAAATAATTTTTCGTGCCATCAGCCGTTTCTGAAATATCCGTTGTTAATGGTTCGAATTGTTCCTTACTTGGTCATCCTCTTGAAATCCTGTCAACATTCAAATGTTTCTCGCGGCTGCAAGGAAACCGTATGGAATTTTAAGGCCAGGTATAGCGTCCAGTTCTTGGACATTTGACTATCGGTGTTCCCTTTGTATGTATAACGAAATGTGTAATGTAGCTATTTCTGCAAAGGTTTATTTGGATGAAAATGCAATAGATAGAAAAATGACCGACTAATAAACGATAAAGTGTAGTGAAAGTTATGTGAATGTATCACATTAGACTTTTCCGTTATACGTCGTGAACCAATGTATAAAAAGAATCGCCTGTTTCCTTTAGAAGTTAAACTATTAATTATCGTGCAAGCAGTAGCGTGAGACAAATTAATTTGGATCAACATTTTCTTTCAAAACATGCGTACCTAGTTGCCCTGCAGCTGACGAATATCATCGAGTAACATGTCACATTTTCGTTGTTTCATCACTTGCCCGAGAGCATTTTCAGACAAATAATGACCAATTCTGCTTTTTCCTAACATAAAAAGCATAGCTGCACTTTAATTACAACCTTCGGTGTTGTAGTTAATAAGTATTTGTTTAATGTTAAATCATTTCTCAAATGCATATAGGACAGCAACAAAAATGCTGTTAATTTATTTCTGAATTAACTTATTTCTAACTTTTTAAAGTATTTTATGCCAAATCTAAGGTGCAAAACATTGAAAAAAGAAGAAATAAATGCCAACCATTGCTCTACAATTTGCACTGAACGAATGGTAGATACCACTGATCTATTTAGTATCTGGATACGCAAGGTCTTTAGTTTCAAAGTGTTTTACTGACTCCCCGTGGCTCCTAACTACAGCAGCAACGGCAAAGCACTTTCGACTGACCTCTAAGCAATCTGCATTTTAGGTATCAGTTACTTTGGATTTGTTTCTCTTACTTTTTTTTTTTGTCACTTTCCCGTCAGAAGAATCTAGAATGGTTAAAGATATTTTAGGTTTAAAAATGCATTTTTCATTCGAAAATTCATTTTGATAATTAATGTTTCATTAAAACAAAATGCAGTCAAAAGCTCTACCGTCCGTATTAAAGTTACAAGAAAATACCATTATAACTGTATTAATTACATCGCTTCAAAAGTCATAAACACGCTAACATATCTACCGTAAACACTCACAGCTCAGATGAAAGATAACATTGTGTAAGTGGCGATATCCACGCGCCATTCTCGCCCGGAGATGGTCGACTATAATCATGTCCACCTTGGCACCAAACATGGTAAAGGGAGCATGCGCAGTAGCAATCTGAGCACTGCTGAAGGTAGACACGATGTGGCGTATTAATAATTTGGGGGGTTTCATTGTCATTACCAAACATATTGTTGTTTTCGTGACGTCACTCCTGGCTGGTCGTTTTACTAGCCACGAGTGGGGGGATAGCGTCTGTTTTACTTAGGATTCCGAGAGAAGCGGATCGCACGTGCCAGCTGGCTTTTGGATAGATGGACATCCCCCCTCACCTTTCATGTTTAATAATGTAGGAACCCCAAACGGTTGGGAAATAAATCTAGGAATGTGTAAGTAGATTTGTGTTATGGATTTTGTACAGTGAAAAACCCACGCCTTCCTCTTAACCTCTACATCACGTTTCGGTCCTAAGTGAGTATACCTGCCCTCAATGTACGTGTTGGGTACTAAAATTAATTTAATTTTTCATGTGAACCTTTAGGCGTCTATCCAGTATGTAATGACAAGGTGTCTCTCCCAAAGGTGTTAGAAGTCGTCTGGTGCGGAAGAAACATGAACGCTGGAGTGCAATCACGTATTTTGTCGCTTTGCCTTTAAGAAGCAGAGTAGACTCATAAGGAAATGTGTATCTGAGAGGTACAACTTTGTGCAAGACAACGAAATATCTCTTTTTCAGTATACAGGTAATAATTATACATTAGTTAGTCATGTCTAATAAAAGAAACTTATTATATTTGCATGTGACGCAAGCGTAAAAACCAAAATCAGTTAAAACAACATTTGTCTCAAAATTAGGGCTGTCTATCCCATCTCACCTGACGTTACGCCACTGGTTATGAATAAGATAGATTTATAATTCAATGCATGCAGTATCGACTCATACAATTGACAATTCGCCGTGTTATCCCTTTATCACCAAAGTTCTTTGTTCAACCTTCCAGCTAAGAAATATAAAGTTGAGGTCAACTTTGTCATACATTATTTATGAATTACTTTCAAAATCAAATTAATGGCGAGTGGCGAGTATGAAAACTATTCCAGCTGTACTAACTTATAACCGTATATCCTAATGAACTCCCTCGAACAAAAATGAGGGGAAGAAAATATGTCTATAAATATGCCCGTCCTTATTAAAAGGGATGACGAAGAGGTTCCAGAAATCTGCATAAAAATTTATAAATATCTTCAATATCAATTCAAAATTATGATAAAATGGAAATGGAATTACCAAGAAAACAGATGACAAAATTTGTATCTAGATTTTGAAATTGTATTAAAACAGAATTATAGGGCGGCTCCGTGGCCGAGTGGTTAGACCGCTCGCATCCCACCGAGGCGGACCGGGTTCAATCCCAGGGACCTGCATGTGGGATTTGTGGTGGACGAAGCGGCGTCTGGGCGGGTCTTCTCCGGGTTCTCCGGTTTCCCCCGCCATTCATTCCATCAACTGCTCCATCATCACTTTTCCTTTCATCCATTTCACCAACATTTCGCTTCATCTACTTCCTTCATCCCATACCAGGCATTGGGCTGATCACCCATCCTGGATGTTCTGTCTGATCCATGAGTGTCTGCTCCTCGACGGGCCTCTGACCCCAGGCACCCGCCTGTAAGTCCTGGGGGGTGTAAGTCCTACATCAGAGGAGGGTAAACAGATAATGAATGAATGAATTAAAACAGAATTATACAAGTGGAAGAAAATTAACTGCATTAAACAGATTATAAGATAGGACTGATAGGAAAGGATTGACTGCGGAGGTGACTGGGCATCGATCCAGAGTGGATATTGCAGTTACGCCCCACGAGGGGGCGTTCCCAGGAGGAAGGAGGAAGCGAGAGGAGACACCGGGCGGTCGGAACCAGGAACGACGACACAGCAATGGCAGGGTCCCCAAGTTTCCAGATAGAGACATTCCGGCAGACGGACAGGCAGACTGGGGACGTACCCCACACAGAAGGGGTTTAATGCCCCTCAAGGGGGTTCGGATACCTCGGCAGCCAACCGAGGGACAGAGAGTCACAAAGAGCATCCCTTTTCCCTGCCACGCAGCACCGAAACACCATCGCCGACACTTCTGACCCTGAAAGAGACCAACGGCATGAAAGATGAAGCGAAATGAGAATGGAGATGAAATGGAAGGACAGGAAATTCGGGGGATGTAATGATACTTTCAGCATTCACCTGGCGACCCAGGAAATCTCGAAAAACCTATGGGTCAGGAAAGTCGGCCACGGGAATCGCCCTCCGAATACGGGACATAGACGTTACCGGCTGAGCCATCCCGCTTGGTAAACAGATTTTAAACATTATAAGAACTTAAGTTATAGACATTTTAACATTCCCTATTACTTACGTACAGTAAGTAGAGGAAATATTGCGTTCCACCCAAAAATTCGATGTAGAGACTTTACAGGAAATACACATTTGAGATCCCTTGAATCGAGAACAAGCATTTTTAGAAAAAGTTCCGTCAGCGCAGCGCGCGTCTACCTATCTGTCCGTATGTCTGGTCCTGCGAACAGCATTACTGAAAAACGAAAAGTCAGTAAAATACGGAACTTTTACCTATTTAAGTTCAACATCTACCAAGGATGCGAAACGCAGTTTTTTCAAGAAAATTCCTCCCAAACCACCCTTTACATGGAAAAATTTTCGAATTTTTTTTCTCAAATGGTTTTCATTAAATTACCACATGTTTAAGATATTTGCATGAAAAATAAAATAAAATCTTGAATTTTCTGGGAATAGCCTGTGATGTCCTCTTCATTCTAGGCCACTTTTGTACAATTAGTAAACCGTCAGAGATAGACAAATTTTTATTACAGAAAACATAGACCTAGTTTTCTTCTTCTTATACTTTTATAATTTTTCCCCTTTTTTTCCAGAGGAACTTTAAAGAGCTCTCGCTATATTTTCTTTAAGCATAACATATTGTACGGCCTGTATTTTTCTTCTCTTCCTCCGCAATATTGAACCTCAACAGACGCGTATCTGTCCCTCGAGTACACAGGCGTGGCTAAACATTCCGCTCAACTCAAGTCACAGTTCGAGACCCCACCTTTTTCTCCTTTTTCTTTCTTTCTTTTTCCTCTATTCGGCCTGTGTTTATTTTTATTAATGATTTTTAATAGCACATGGCCGTCTTGTTCTTACGTAAGCAACCGTGTTACATGTTTCGTTAGGTCCTGCAGCAGGGTGTCCCGCCTCCCCCGAAACACGTGTGTTTTGTTTATAACCTTTGGAGTACTGTTTCCAGACCACGTCAGTAACATAATCAGTTTACATTACCGCCCATGCAAGGCAACGCAAAGACTAAGATATACTTTATTCGCTAGAACCCAATAGAGTTCACAATATTTCTAGGAATTAATAGTAACACATTTCCAATATACTCTAAACTCTTCATTTGTCATCTTTACTTTCTCTACCATTATCTAGTAGGTAGAGGAAGTATTGCATTCTACCCCAAAATTCGATATCAGATTTCACCGGAAATACATGTTTTGAGGCCCCTGAATTTAAAAAAGCGTTTGATGTATGAGTGTCTGTGAAGAGCATAACTGAAAAACGAAATGTTCGATAAATACGGCGGCAGTGGACTCCGTTCCGACTGGCAGTGCGTTCCAACCAACTCGCGTACTAACGGGAGAGTAAGAAACTATGAACCGCTACGCGGTGCTTTGCCACTGGGCGTGTGGAAACATAACGCACTGCTGCTATAAACAAGGTCACGCTGTTGACGTGGTTTTGCTCTGCAGTGTGAAGTGCAGTATTGAGTTGACGGTGATGTGATGTAGTTCAGTTATTATGAGTTATTTATTATTTTGTCCTGTACTTAGTCACAAAGTATGTTATGGCTCAGTATGTTTTCTACTGCATAGCGTGTATTTATTTATAACTCATATGTGTTAACTCAGTCAGCTCCCAAGTGAAAGTACGATTTGCAGAAAGATTTCCAGGTGTAAAAGTTCCAGGCCGTACATCAATCCATGAACTTTACAATAAATTTCAGGCTAAGAAATCTAAAAGACGGCGTATGGTTCTTACCGAAGAAACATTACACGACATCATTCAGTGTTTGGAGAATTCCCCCCAAAAATCACTTAGGTGTCTTTCACAACAGGCAGGCATTTCTTATGGCTCTGCGTGAAGAGCTACCAAATTGCTGAAGTTAAAACCATATACAATAGCTGTGGCACATGCTCTTCAACCAGGTGATCTGTAATTAGGCGCACATTTTGTGAGTGGAGTCTCAATAATGTACACAATGGCGAAATAGACCGATATTTAATATTTTTCACGGACGAGGCTTGCTTCCACCTTCATGGATATGTATGTACACAAAATAATCGTTATTGGAGCTCTGACAAACCTAATATTGTTCATGAAGTATCCCTTCATGACGAAGTAATTGGTGTATGGTACGCCATGAGCGGATAAAGAGATTTAAGGCCAATATTTTTCGATTCACAGTTGACGTCCGTGCATACGTGAATACAATTTTGCCCCCTTTTTAGAGAATTAACCGACAGGGAGCTTGATTTTGCGTTTTTTTCAACAAGACTCTGCAACAGTTCATGCTGTCTCTGCATCACTGCCAAACCAACACATGCGCAATAGGCAATTACGGATCCCTACATATAGTGATCAGGCACTGTGTGTTGAAACCATAGATAAACCTTAAATTTAGTACACATTGGTGATGTTGATGAACTTGTCTACCATATTCATACGAAATACAACTTACTTAAATAAGGGTTATTAAAAGGCTTGTAGGCATGCAGAGAATTAGCCACATACTTCTACAGTATTAGAATAAAGACTACTCAGAGCTTTTGATTCTGTCTCATTACACAATCTACAGCGTTTGACATGTCATTAAAGAAATAAATATCACATATGTATCGTGCCGTTAAAAGCAGCATCTGTTTCTTATATATTTCGCCCTTTTACGTTTGCTTAGCATTCCTCCAGGGCTGTTACATCGTGGTCCATTTATGTATATTGCTTGAAATAATGTACCGGATGAAAGGGAAGTTATGAAATTAATTTAAACCAGTCATAGATCTCATCATTTGGAACACTTTTTGTAACATCTATTGTTTTTTCTTTCTTTCTATGAGTTTCCTGCGGAGATATTTTAGGTTTTTCGAGAACATAAAACACGCTGGCAACGTTGCAGGGTTTGCTGACCCATGATAGCGCGGGTGTCACGTTCACTTTCAAAGTCAGCTGGAGGACACCACGTAAACAGATTTTACTTTCGCTTCACAATGGCGTGTGTGTCACGAGTGTAAACGAACAAACGTTTCATGTCTGCTACCTCCTAATAATTGCATCTGAATCTCCCAATGACGCATTCTGTAACCTAAACTCACAATCTACGGCTATTTTTATCAGCTCATTCAACATTAAACTTAAATACATTTTGCAACTAACACTGCTGTAATGTAATCAACCAAACCATCTTTCTGACATGTAAACACAAAACAACTACGTTGTTAGGCCTTACTGGACGCTGAAAATGTTCCTTCCATTTTACACTGTTCTAGTGTAGGCCAACAGCATGCCAGTTGTACTTCTTATTTCGGCAAAACATTACATCACTTTTTCATCGTTATTATTATTATTATTATTATTATTATTATTATTATTATTATTATTATTATTATTAGGGAACGCTTGGAAAACTAAACCACCTTCAAATCAAGAAAAGGAGTGAGGTAGCCTATGTTTCGTTTAGGCAAGGAAGACATTCAGATTGCACGACCTACCTTGACCTGTTTGCAATGTTGCTAAGCTCTACAGCCACATTACGTCTGCAAAAAGGTGTTCGGAATAAGCTTTTAAGTGATTAATTATTTAAAACCTCTATGTTACTACCGAAACTATGTCAGAAATAGGATTCTCAACTTTTACAAGAAACAAACCTTTTTCTTCATACATTTTCGTTGAATTAAATATTTAATTTGGGACAAAAACAATTTTGTTTTGCTTTTTTGAAAACGGATACATTTTAAAACATTTTTGTTTGTTAACGTCAATTGCCAGGATCATATCAGCGCAGTCGTGTGCTGGAATTTCGTCCCGCAGGAGTTCTTTTACATTCATTCATTGTTTAACCTCATCTTATGTAGGACTTACACCCCCAGGACTTACAGGCGGGTTCCTGGGGCCCGTCGAGGAGCAGACACTCATGGAGCAGACAGAAGAGCCAGGATGGGTGATCAGCCCGAGGCCTAGTATGGGATGAAGGAAGTAGATGAAACGAAATGACGGCGAAATGGATGAAAGGAAAGGTGATGATGGAGCAGTTGGTGGAATGAATGGCGGGGGAAACCGGAGAACCCGGAGAAAACCTGCCCAGACGCCGCCTCTGTGAGAGGCGAGCGGTCTAAACACTCGTCCACGGCGCCGCCCCAGTTCTTTTACATGTTAATAAATCTACTGACATGGGGATGTCGCTTAAAAAGAAACAACCGGTCTGGTCCGGGTTTGAACCCGCGATCTTGGGATCAGAAGGCCAGCAGCTAACCAACTAAGCCACCCAAACCGACTCGAAAACGGCTGATCTAAGAATAAAATGCCACCATACTTTTCTGTTTGCAATACTTCTATGAAGCACATACTGGAAGGAATGTAATAAGTTCCCTTTCCGGTATAATCGGCTTCTTTCTTACACGCATTCTCTGTGGGCTAACAGCAATCCCGTTAAGTCATTTTTTATTATGGCACCATGTTCGTATTCTAACATACAGTCTTGTAAATCCCTAATATTTTAGTAATTTAAGAGTTGAAATTAGCTTATGTCCTCTGAAAAGAAGAGGGCTTTTCAATGGTAGTTTCCCAGATAACTCCCTAAAACACATACCTTTTTTTTTACCTCTAGCATATGTTATTACAAATTATACAAGTGAGTTCCTAATAAGCAAGACTCCAAATTGAAGAAGCTTAGAGGGCAGGCGTAGAGGCCCTTAAATAACGTTTTTTCACGATCGCGCATTTTCTTTGTCTTACAGTGTACAGATGCACCCAGTGAGAGCGGTTTTTACAACTTCTATAAAAACTGAGGTTGGTAAATTACATAACGATTCTGTAATATCTTGATATCATAATTCGACTCTGTTGTGAGTAAAACCGCTGCCTTCTGTGTATGTAAATTATTATTATTATTATTATTATTATTATTATTATTATTATTATTATTATTATTATTATTATTATTATTATTATTTCCTTCGGATTGTCTCCGCTCGCTTGGTTCCATCAAAATACCAATCTGCTTTTGCAACGGACTCTCTTTGTCACCCTGCCATTCTGAATAAGCTGGATTGGTTTTATTGCTAAAAAAAATTTCAAAATATATTTTCGTGCAAAAAAAGAAAAATGTTGAAAAATTCTAGTCTGTAGGGCGATTTACAAAAGCGCTCATATTTATGGTTATTTTTCCCTCCCTACCCGCTTTTAACCAGTAATCGATTCTGTAAATACCACTAGCATAACAGATTGATTTATATAGAACCTAGAAACTCCTTTGTATCGTTCTTTCGCCCCAGCTAATGAGGGTTTGGTGGGCAATAACCGTACAGAGAATAGTGAGACCGAGTCTTTTAACCAGAATATCGATGATGGAGTTTTTGGAACAACTACGATGTAGAGCTGGGACATGCATATTTTCAACAAGATGATCCTACATGCCGTACCTACATCAAACCAATCCGTGGCGCTAACTGAAGGATTCTTTGACAACCGGCCACCTAGATCTCCTGATTTGAAAACGGATTTTTTCCTATGGGGTTACTTAAATACAAGAGTTTACGCCAGAGGCTCCCAGATATTGGACATCTGAAGCACCACATTGCAACTGAGATTAATGGCATCGAGAACATACTCTTTAAACGAGCGGCCAGTAACAAGTAACGACGTGTTGAGTTATGCCTTATACAAGAGGGAGGTAAAGGTAAAGGTAGGCGTCATGCAGGGACCTCCGAAATAGGGGCAGCGCACCGCAAGCAGGCCGTAACGGCCATTTATGCTTCTAACGTGACCCCTGGAAGGGAGCGATGAGGGGACAGACCCGAAGGGCGACCAGATCGGGATGCCGATGGGCGCAAGTATGACGGGGGCTTGGCCTCGGAGAACCTGGAGATTGGTGGCTTGTAGGCAGGGATCGGGCGCCCACTCGGAGGAGAGACCTAATTAGCGGTACTACAGCGCTCGTTTAAAGATTATGTTCTCGATGCGACGCCAGAGAAGAAACCTTTACAGAGCGCAAGCCACAGCCCAGCCGCAGTCCGCCGAACACCGTCGCCTGGTCCTAGAACCCTGAAACATATGACAAGGAAGATGACGGGTATAGCAAATGTGAGGGAGGGGAGTCGTGTAGAAAATGAACCACCCCAGCATTTGCCTGATCCGGGAAAACCAGGAAAAACCCTTGGGCCAGAGTGGGCGATCGCTGGGGATCGGTCCCGAGACCTCTGGAATGCGGGCCAAGGACGTTGCCGCCTGAACCACTCCGCTCGGTTACAAGAGGAAGGATATTTTCAACATTTTCTATGCAGGTTAATAATTTCCCTAAGATTTTAGAGTATGAGTTGTGGCTAACATCATTCGTTTTGAAATATAGAACGAAATGTGCTGGTTCTATATAAATCACTCTGTAGAATTAGTATTAACCCACACAACCATAAGGCACGCAAATATCCCCTGGTTCAGCTACCCAACGGAGTCTCAGTTGCTAGCCTGTCTACTATGTGCGTGTGTGTGTGTGTGTGAGAGAGAGAGAGAGGTTTTGTAAATAAATGGGCAGAATGCCAGAATCTTCTGGTTTACCTAAACTGGGAATACATTCTCACAATAAGACACGTATCACTTTAAATACCCTTTTTCTAACTCCCAATGCATATATACAACAATGAAAAGATCATGTAACTTATTCCTAGCTCAATTTTCATGGTAGTAAAGGTATCTAAAGATATTATCTGGTCCCATTATGGACAACTAATAATGACTTTGGCTTAATTAATAGAGCAGAAAAATCTATTTTAGATGTCAAACTTCTGTGAAACAACTATAACATCACCGAGCAAAGCTCGATAGTCAATATACTATATTAGGAAAGACTAATACTAGCTCTGACCTGTTTGTTGTACATAAATTTGTTTCTTCCATATTTCAATCACTTACATGAATCTGCTTCTTGCACTTACCTGGAACAAAAATGCTATTTTAGTACATTTTTAGACATGCACACAAACTGTCTTTGATGAGGAAACGTACAAGTCACATGCCCAACACAGAACAGAACGCAATACCTAAAGCCTAAGTGTCAATCCTGAGTAAACTTGGGCCTGGAGGAGATCCTGGCTTTGGGAACACTGAAGCCGTCAGGCGGCTCCCAGGGCGAGAGATCGGATCATCTCATTTAAATCCAGATCATGGCTAGAACTCTCGCATGACTTCTCGAACATAGTGCAGCGGCTACAGAAACTGCTGCAAAACCACAGCCAGGTTGTTCGCGAACTCATTACCAGATACCCCCAGGTCACACAGAAGGCGCCGATGTTCTAAATGACGAACGGGAGTGACTCAGCCTCGTATCTTCTTCCAGTTGGACTTGGAAAACAAACGGCTTATGGGATCAGATAGACAGGCTACAACTCTTTGATACCCAGTACGCTCCAGATCTCACTCTAAATGACGAAAGGAACTAGGTCTCGTATGTTCTTCCGGTTGAACACACGTCTTAACGGATTAGATCGATGAGAATACAAAACTTTGTTTCCTAGTATGCTCTAGATCTCATACCAGTCAGGAAAATAAATTTGCCTCTTGGCATCCAGTTTCGCCTGCCCGAATACGTTTTCCATCGCAACGATCGAGTGCTCGGAGCAAGGGGACACATTGAGCTGCTGGTGAGATCATAAATTCGCCCCTGTAAACCTCGGAAGGGACGTATATATAGTTGTATGCACGGAGTTTCCTATACTCGCTCTGCCCCAAGCACCTGGAACACTGTTATTACCAGATGAAGACACCATTGGTCTCTGGGAAGGCGCGTGAACTCTATCCTCCCTCCAAGTCCTCTATCCGTGCGTCACGTTGGCTGGATACCTTAATGCCAAACACTAGTGTTGGCTTAAATTTAATGCCCTTATTAAAAAGGAGACAACACCTTCACTCGCATGATTGGTTGAGATTTCCAACTTCGAGTGTTGTACCCCTCACTACCAAACATAATTTCGAAGATAGGAGACTACTATCTACCATCGACTTTGCGATCATCAAGCACTGCCCCTACTATCTCATACAGACGACACTTAATATGTTACGTTCAGATCACAATCCATCGTTCTCAGTTCACTCCAGGGAAATTAGCTGGGAATGCCTCACGGATTGCATTACCGCAACCATCCCACCCAATCCCAGGATCATTAACATATCTTCCCATGAGATATCAGTCAATGTCTTCATACCAGAACGTTTCATTCGACCTAGAATGCATCATCTGACGTTGGTAGGTAGCGATGTTTGGCGTTAAAGGGATGCCACACAACCGAGAACTCCCGGCTCTTCTGCAGGCAAATACGTGAAAGCCAGAGCGAGCAGAGGTGCAAGCGTGGAAGAACACGATAGCCAAATCAGATCTCGGGAGTGCGACATCTGGAGGATTGCCAAGTACCTCCGTCACTAAATAAATTAATGCACTTTCCCAATTCTGGAAACCGAAAGCTTATCAGTGGTCCTCAAACAAAAGTAAAGCATACGTTGAAAACACATTCATGCCGAGAGGGGACTCCTAGAATGTAGACTTTACCAACCGGGTACTGTTGGAGGCCCGTTGCCCCTATGGTAGCTACCTAGCGGCAGATGACTTCCAAATATTCGCCCAAAAGAAGACTAAGGAGTACTCGGCGAAACAGTATCGGAAAATTTGGGGGTTCTAACAGGCTAGTTAACAAATCAAGTTCCGGAACCTTCCCTTCCGAGCTGTGTTCCTTTTAATAAAGGTATTCAAAATGTGCATCGTTGAGGCATGCGTGGTGATTCACCATTTCACATGAGTGATGAGTGGCCCAAATGAAACCGGACAAATAAGCAGCCCTATGCTATCCCTGGACGTCGGAAAGACTTCCTCAATGACCTAACATCCTGGGCTCCCTCTAGACTCATCTGGTTTGGATAGCTTTGGTATTATTCACTGTGCATCACACAATTGCTTTTCTATAATTTTTCGCACATTTTTGTGGTTTTCGTGAAAATGGCAAAAAAGCAAGGGTTGACTGATGAAGAGATGGTTCAGTTGTTACGGGAATTTAATGAAAATTTCAGCAATGTGGACTTATTCAACAGCTAGGAAGAATAGCGCAATTTAGCTGCTTCTGAGTGCGAAAATTATTCATGAGAAGTCAGCAATGGCTACTACTCTGACAATGGAATGACGTAAGTTATTACATTCCTAGATCATGTAGTATACCAGTTGCTAACATTGGACAAATAAAGAGCCATAAAAGGTGAGTTGCGCGCATAAAAGCTTGCAATAAAACAGATCAACCCTCTTCGGAACTGGCAGTAAAAATGACACTTCTGCCGTTCTTATGCGCACGATCAACCTGTACGATTTTTCATCTTCAGCTATGAGGGTCTGTGAAGAACTAAACTGTTGAAAGAAAACGCGCTTGCAATATTTCAGAGGTTAGGATTGCTTTTATTCCATGTTTTATTTTTCTATGTATTTCTAGCTTTCATGCGCGGTGCCCTTTCGGAAGGAAGAATAGACCTTTGAGACACGGTCAAGCTCGCAAACCTCGTTAGTAGTTACGAACAGCATTTGTAGTTAATTAATGAGTGCAATCTTCAATGTATTATACGAAGTTCTTTGCTTTTGAATGCAGGTCCTTATGAAGGGTAGTATATTACTAGCTACATCCCTATAAGCGGTGGCTACAACCCTGGAGGACGTATCTTCTAGCGTTTCTGGTTGGCTTGAATGTGTATCTAAGACATCTGACCATTCGTGTGTGAGGAAAACCCAAAAAGCTCTCATAATCCTATCACAACCTATAGAAACCCGAACAGAACCTGATATAATCCCAAGCAGACTGTCGGTGGAGCTTGTTTCATTGAGCTTTTCTGCAGAACTTTTGTATTATGTATTGCTTCTTGCACATTCTGCCTGCAGTGCCACTTTTTTCTTATGCATAAGAAGTATATAGATATTTACTTGTAAATGTGCGGATACAATTAGGCTTAGAGTGTAGGTCAGCTTTTATAACACCTTTACAGCCTTAGCATAGCTCAGTGAATGTTTAAATAGTATAATAAACCCACTCATTAAGTATATTTTAACTACTGTTACCTGTTTGTTACAAAACTGGGAGATTAGGTATCTTTCCATCGTAAGTACACTGGGGAAATTCTGTTAGCCATTGCCGGATCAACATAGATTTTACATTTTTATCTTTCTGTATTTTTCACAGCACACAATAACGTTCTACTACTTAAAACTTGTCAACGCAAACGAATGGAAAACGGAATTTCAATGATTACATGTATGACAATGTAAGTGAATATTGAAACAATGAAACTTTACCTTGATTCAGGCATTGTAAGCTGAATATTAACAAATTAGACCCTAACAAACATTCCAGAGCATTTAGGACAATATCGAACTTAAGCCTCCCTTTGAAAACTAGGGTCATTGTGACCCTGCAAGATTTTTAAGGTTCTAGAACGTGCGCAGTTAATCAGATAACTCCAAGAGGCCTTGGTGTAATTCTGTTTGAAGTTCAGGAAGTGATTGCAGACGTACGTGCAGTAACGCAAAGTGTGATGTTATGTTTACTAAGCAGTGTTTGTTCTCCAGAAGGTCACATTAACCCTCGTGTGCAATATTTTTAGTATTGTGGGGTTTTATATTTTGTTTTATCTCTATATTATCAAGTATTATAAACAACGAGTGGTTAAGGCAAATATTTTCAAATATTTGTCCTTTCAGAGCTACTATAAAACTGGCAGATAAAAGAAACTCTGCGAATGATATGGCTACTATGCTCCAAATTTGACCAGTGTATTTCTGATAGTGAGTTAGATCCTCTGGATGAAAAGTGATATATAAAAGTGATAACTGCAAAGAGTAATTAATTGACATGAAGTGAAGATAGTGCCGCTGATGGCAATTCTCAACTTAATACTCAGAAGGAGAAAAATGGATTTACAGGGAGTTCATCCTCACCATCGCGGAGCTAAAGGAGCTACTAAAACAGCTCTTGAATCGAAGGGTTTAACCGGTGACTGTGAGATACTCGTACATGTTCTTCTACGGCTTTATTGTGCAGCTGGTGTCTTGAAAGGCAACCACAGCAATCTTACAGATCTCTGGTCCAGCGGTTTTGGGGTTTTATTTTCAGAGCTAAATGAGCCTGTGATTATTTCAATTTTTACTCTCATGCCTACGGTTTGACGACAAAACAAACAATTAGAAAGGGGCTACTGTTATAGAAGTATGGGATTTCTTCATCAAAAGGTGCATGTGATATTACACTCCTCATGAATATCTCACAATTGATGAGCAGCTTGTTGGATTTAGGGGTGGATGTTAGTTATATTTGCCTCAAAAGCTCAATAAGTTTGATATGAAGATCCTTATAATGAATGATGCCAAAACATCTTACATGCTGAATGCGCTACTTCGTTGGAACTTCGCTAAGGTTAATCAGTGCCAGAATATTAGTTATGGAAGCTGTTCGAAACGGTTCATGGTAAAACCAGATGTGTGACAATGGACAGTGATTCACTTTGTACCAATTGCTCAGATGTCAACTACATATAAACCAACTGCTTGAGAAGTCTTCGAAAAACAAACCAGAGGTACACCCAGTTTCATTGCAAAATTTTCGGTTGAAAGATGATTCCGGGTGCTTTTTCAGGTGCCATGACTGACTTCATATTCACGAATGAACAAAACATATACCCATGCTTTCCAAAATGTATCGAGATAACTCTTTAGATCCTGAAATTGGAAAACCAGATATGATTCTGGCCTAAAACATAAAGAAAATAGGTTTGGCCAATTGCATCGCACATACGCAGTTGTGAGGTCTTCAATGAGGGTGGCCTTACACTTCTCGTTTGCAATTCCGGCGGGCATAAATGTTTTATACCGTTTCTCTTCGTTAACCCCAAGACTAAATATCCAAGAAGACAGTTTCTGAAACATCTCTCGAGAATGTTGTGCAAGCCATTTATGGAAAGACAACTAAGCAACACGGGCATCCAACGAACCTTGAAAAATTGCATCAGTGATATACTTGAAATTGCACCCGAAGCTTAAAGCTCGAGAACACACAAAGAACTAACAGTATCATAGAGGAAAAAATGTGGCTTTACCCCTATTTCAGATTTCGGAAGACACATTTAGTGTGCAATCAGTGTAGAAATTGTTACTGACTTGAGCATGGAGCAAAACTTTGTGAAAACTGACAACAGAAATTGGAGCTGAAGTGATACATTGACATGACTTTCTCTAACCTCTATCTTTACTAGTGGGTATACAAATTATTCTTTGTAAAGCTTATATTTGGATCTACTACATTTTAATCCAAATAAACCTTTGCAGATATAGTTACATTACACACTTTGTTATAGATACAAAGAGAAGAGCGATAGTCAAATGTTTAAGAACTGGACCCTATATGCCGGCCTTAAATTCCATACTGTTTCCATGCAATCGCGATAAATAACTGAAAAACGATGGGACTTTAAAAGAATAAGTATAGAACAATTCCAACATTTAATAACGGATTCTCAGAAACGGCTTATGCCACAAAGCAGCTTATTTTAAGTAAATTGTGTGTTTTAAAGAGATCTACATTTTTTTATAGTACATTTCTGTCTATCACTTAACGTTTACAAGTTATACAAGAATATGCAGAATTCCTTCCGAATGAAGAGGACTTCCTAGGCTATTCCCAGAAAATTCAAGATATACATTTTATTTCTCACGTAAATATCTTTTATATATAGTATTTTAATCAAAATCGTTAAAGCCAGTTTTTAAAAAATCAAAATGTTCGAAAAATGTTCCATGTAAAGAGTACTTGGTGGTGGGGGATTTTCTTGAAAATCTTCGAGTCGCATCCTTGGAATCATATATTCGTACCAAGTTTGATATTTATCTGACTTTTCGTTTTTGACTTATGCTGTTCACAGACACACACACACACATACAAGGACATGTTTTTTCCAAAAATGCTTTATTTGGATTCAGGATGCCTCTAAACATATATTTCCGGTGAAATCTCGGTATCAAATGTTTGGGTGGAATGCAATACTTCCTTTAATTAGTATACGTAGTAGAGAAAGTAATAAGTACCTAGTCTTTAAACTTACTTATAGGAAACTGACAAGAAGCAGTTGGTAACATTGCAACGCTTTAATTCCAGCGTCATTATTATTATTATTATTATTATTATTATTATTATTAAATGAGGTTTTATACCTGATTTGACAATCTGTGTCCTTAAGTGCTAATTCTGTTCGAATGTATAACGGTTGAGGACAATAAAATCAACCTGAAGTGCACATGGAAAAGCAACCCCATCCTATATTACATATAAACAGATCACCTGATCACCAGTCATCACCAATAATTGTTTGTAGCTTGTGGTAGAATATAACATCCCATTTTGCAAAATTTTGGAAACTTTTGTATTAATAAACAGACAGAGACTCCAAAATATTAGCTGACGTGTATGATTAAATTATTATCCTGCGAAGTAATTTGTAGATATAAGAATTAACGGTACTGTAGTTTTATAGCTTATTCTAATATTAATTATGTGTATATAATATCTGCACATAATCACTGTTTTACTTTTCTTTCAAATCAAGGAGTCGACTATGCAGCAATCGTTTAACGTTGTGCAACTATTTTCTAACATGTTAATAAAATAAAATTGGTATTGTGCCATCTGCTCTTCGTAATGAGAACCACTTACCTTTAAAATATACCTACATTAAGATTTGTAGAATAGTTAAAATAATTTATTTTGGATAGAGAAATTTGCGACCGTTTTACGTCATACTAAATGAGGAGCAGTTATCTGTAGTATGACGACATAAATATGTTGCAGTAGTAACGGACAGCGGGCCCAATTGCAACATTTTACATAATTACTTCACTATTCTGGACAAATTGCTACCACGCGGCTGTCTATAGTCCGAGAGGCATTCTAAAAGTTCTCAGCCAGACTCAGAGATGTAAAGATGGACAATGATAGCTGATATGATCGCCGATTGAGAATACGCGAGTTGGATCACAATGCAAAGACCTCGATAGGTCGTGTCCGCTACATTTTACACGAAGTTTTGTGTATGAGAAAGCTTTTCTCACGACGGGTGCCGCGTTTGTTAACAACAGACCAAACGTGCATTCGATTGAACATTCTTCAAATGTGTTTAGACTTGTTTAAACGCAATTCCAGCACGTTTCTCCAACATTTCATGACAGTGCATGAAACATGGATTCATCACTACACGCCAGAGACAAAAGAGCAAACCAAACGATAAATGGTAACAGGTGAAAATGCATCAAAGAAAGAAAAAACGATTCAATATGGAACATTCCATTTCAAATCGTTGCGAAATAGAAGGAAAATCGACCTTGCATTTTTTAAACGAAATGAAACGCAACTTTTCTTATTTGTAGACAAGCCCGATATAATGCTTTACTCAAACTCAAATTTAGAACATCATAGTTTTGCAATAAAAATTGTTCAAATTTATCGTATCTTCCTAAAATTTCCAACTTCAAGCTGTTATAACTCCGAAACCTTTAAATCTAATTATTTAAATCCAGCTTTATTTTGGCTTCCTAAACTTAATTTTATACGAATAAGTAAACTTGTTTTTAGTTTTATTAAGTGAAGAATTATTTTTTTCAGTGTAGGCGGTTACGGATTAAGAAAAATACTTTTATTATGTATGGTAAGATTTCGTAATTTAAACACAATCAAACATATATTTTAATGCAATGGTTACTGATACGGTTTCGTCTAAAATAGTTAAAGAAGCAAATTACTTTACGCGCTCATGATCGCTCTCAAGGTTAAGCAATTAGAACGCTTACTAAGCAGTATGCGGTTCTGAGTATTTCCTCACAGATTCACAGAGTGCTTGGGAATCATCGTGCGTCATCTACGTAAATCGCTGAGTTTATTCTCGTTTTGTGTTATAACTATGAATACCCAAGCATAACCACTTTACCAACATTGCCTACATCTCTTATTGACACTATGGATTATTCTCAATCTAGTATTTTAGTTTTATAGAAATCCGGATACACTTAAAATAAGTAAAAACTATACATAGATTTTTTGTGAACATTCTAAAACTAATTAGTATATGCTGTAATGAAATGTGGACTTTTATCTACAAAATGAGATTTGGTACAATATTCTGAAATAAAGGATTCCGGAGCTATGCATTCTTAAAATGCAACGAAACATTTATCGTTCTTTAGTGCGACAACCGTTGAATTTTAGATGCTAATATTCTATAAATATGCTTTCCTTAACATCCCTTATTAATGGAAAAATTACAAAGGAAACAAAAAATGTGAGTTTTTTGCAGTTCGATTTCACATGGAATGTCCCATATGCAGGAAAAACTTGGTTATCTGGGATGCTATGGGGCAGTGTTCATAGACTACCTCCAAAAGTGCAGAACCATAATCGGGGAGTATTAAGCTTCACTACTGAACATAATCTTGGCTTTCCCTTTAAAGTGAATTAAACTGTTTACACATTTCGGGTTCATTTCGACCTGATCTTGTGTAGTGGTCTTCAGCAAGCGCTATATTGTTTGCAGGTGCCAAATAGTGCACTCTCAGCTGCAACCTGTACAAAGGCATAAGGCACTACGTTGTTGATTAACCTAATAGTCAGAGAGCATGGTATACGGATGATCGCTTCGACTTTCGTTACACAAACAGCGCCATCTATTGGTTTTATAGTAAATGCTTGCCTCACTTCCGGTCAACCATATACTGCACATTAGTACTATAAGTTGCTTGTACGTATGTTGCACGTGGTTGTTCTGTATAGGTGAATCAGTGTGACTTAGTGAAATACATGTAAACGCTACCACATGGAGAAACAATGAATTCCGTTCAGTCTCTTTTAGCATCACCTTTTTCAGCATTAAACTTAGGAAAAGGAAACTAAACGTCTTGGCAGACCTACACCAAATCTAAAAATCACTCAGCTGTTAAAACAAAAACAGAGATGTTTTAACAGGCCATGTGTACCTATGAGTATATGGCTGGATATGTGATTGTGACGTTAAAAACGACCTACTTTGCTTTTCTTCAGTTTTATTTGGCGGTGAAGACATACTGAAGATCCATGGGTAAAACAGATATGAATGATTTTTATGACATCTCCCCTCCAAATGGCTTATAAAAGCACAGTTACAGATAAATTGATAATGCACATGCTAATGGAATTAGAAAGTGTCTAATCCTTAATAACTAACATTTCTAGAACAAAATTGAGGTGTAGTATTTATTACTTTAACAAACTGAAATTGCAGCTACCAATAACTTTGTGAAGCACTAGTTTCAAGAGTCACCAGCCGTCTCTCCTGAAGGATCCTATTTAGGCTAAACGTCCACACCTCGTAAAAAAGAGTTATCTTTCATAACTATAATGCGGCCCTTCACAGAGGTCAGGGGAGCACCTTCGCTTCCAAGTACCCCTACACCTGCCATATTCACCGGATTTGGCTCCCCCCAGCGATTAAATTTTGTTCCCAGACCCGAAGATTCACATACATAAAATGATGAGGTTGAAGCTGAGACAGAAGCTTGTTTTGCACAGCTGGAGAAATCTTATTTTAAAAAATTCGAACGTCTTTGGAATAAATGTATTGATTTACAAATAACTATATTGAAAAACAAAACATTTATTTTAAACTTGTAGTCAGGCCAAGAACTTTTGGAAAACCCGTTATCAGGATTTCTGCCCTGTATCTATGCGTTTCTATTCTGTTCACAACTCACTGACACCCATAACTAGCTTCCAGTATCAGAAAGTTGCAGCGGTCAAAGAAAATGTTACAAAATAAAATGATAACATGAAGTTTTACATTAACCCCTAACTTCAGCTGGCCCAAAGCTCTTTTGCTGAGCATTGTAAAATATAGTGGCGTAGCGCAAGGGGTAGACACTTTGAAACAAGTATTGTTTTAACTGAGTTTGGTTTTTAGACATCCGTAACATTTACGTATTTCGCTCTCTTGCACCAAGCTGTCCCTCTCAGATAGACATTTTCTTTTGTGTCTATTCTGGTTTTGCTAAAGTAAAGCGACAAAATAATATGTGGTTGCATTGCTATAGGGATGGGACATCGATACTCGGTGGTATCGAAGTATGTCTTTGAGATAAACCTTTGATACTTTTAAATGTTTGCATTTAACTTTATGCTAGATAAGCCGAGAGACACTTCACATTATTGCCTCGCACGTGTCCCCAAAGACTTGCTGGATTACAGTTCTTGATAGACCTTCACTGCGTTTCCTGTAGGTGAATCAATACAACATTTCATACTCTTGTATCTAACTGAAAACATACAAAACAATGGCGAAATGAGTAGGAGTACTGATGTAACATGCGGCGTTAACTGACTTGTGAATGAAGCTGATTTAGCTGATACACTAAATCACGTTTAAGCAAAAGCTTGGCTTGGTGACTTACTCTCAGATTATATTTACATACTCCGGTGATCAAAATCTGTGAATCCAGCAGAAACAAATGAGATCTTAAGAAGTGAGATAATACATCACATGGAAATATTTGTTCTTTCTTTTCATCTGTTAGTTTGCGTTTATGCGAGTCAAACCCGGGTCACGAGCGTAGCTCACAGGTATACCGTACGACTAATTTCCATAATATGGATAGAAAAGCCTTTAAAAGAAAGTTTTCAGTTCAAAATTTACTTACATAAAAAGGGGAGCAAAGAATTATTAGTATTATTACTATTATTATTATTATTATTATTATTGGATAACAATAGAGGATACATAACCTGTGGCATCATCAAGATAAAATATTGCTGCCAATTTAGACTGTCAATCAGAAACCATTTCGGAACTAGGCCTACAATACAAGTTACATACGTTTAAACACAGAAAACTACTAACAAGAACATAACTAAGTGAACAAAGTAACGCCTTTACAGTTTTTTTTATAAAGTATCGAGTATAGGTTTTCATACATATCAACCATGTCTGTGGAGAATGACGCGTGTATATTTATGACACAATGCTATCTTTCTAGCGAGTGTGTGAATATTTATGGTAGATTTGTTAGTGCACCTGTGACTTTTAGTGCTGTTAGTTTAATATCGATGGTAGAAATTTTCACTCCGTTCTGTTTTAATAAAACAATCATTATCAAAATGAACCTTCGAATAAAAAACGGTATGTTTAAAATCTAAAATATGTCGACCTATCCTAGCTCCTTCTCAGAAAGACGTACAAGTGACAAGATCCAAAGTAATTGTTGTCAATAGTACGGTTTATTTAGAGATTGTAGTCCTAAGAAAATGCTTCTCTTGTTAATACTGAAGTGAAGAGCCATGGAGAGTCAGTAAGAGACTTTGAAGCTAAACATACGTGGCACACCTGAATAGAAGGTTCTATTTAAAACGCATAACTACTGGAGGAAAATGAGATACTAAAGCAATGATTGGTTGTACAGGAGAAAATGGGGGGAAAAGAAACTTGGATGCACAATATACAGACAACACTGGAAGAAATAGGAATGGGGGAAACATGGACAGAAAGAAACAACACAAGTAAGGGTTTCTGGAACGAAATTAGAACAAGAGTGGAGGATATTGAAAATCAAGAAATTATGAGTAGTTTCAAGGAAAAAAGGTCATTAATAGATTATATATATTTAAAAAACGGAATGGGGAAAAGAAAGATATATTGAAGTACGTCACAAAGAGGGCAGAATAAGGTATGCATGGGCGAGGACAGGTGTAATGAATTTAAGTGGTCTAACTGGAAGAAGGGGGGGGGAAGATGTACTAAATGTAATGATTACATGACAATTGGTATTATATTCTGTAAAAGATACGGATAAAGGAAGAGAGAGTGTAATACTAGAGGAAGTGGGAAACTTTACCAATAGAGCTAAAAGTTAGGAAGATTTTTAATACAAGATCAAATGAATATATTGGGAAAACAGGAAAATATTTAGGAAAAATTAGGTTAAAGTGGTTAAAAGAGATGTCAAGTGAAGTGATAAGATCCGCGAGTACTCCGCGAGTACAAGAATAACCATAGCCAGAAGAAAAGTTAAGATTAATGCGCGAATCAAACAAAATAAGAAGGAGATAAAAGAGAATATTAAAGATTAAGTAAAGGGGGGAATAAACATTATTATGGATGAAATAAAATAAAGTAGAGATGAAATAAAATATTATTACGGATGAAATAAAATAAAATAGAGACACGTATAAATAGATCAGAAAGTAAAAGAACGTGAAAGGAAACAGACACAAGAAAATATGCCAGAGGGCAAAACCCTTAATAAATACAGGAAAGACTAGCTGGAGGAACAGTTAGGTTCTATTGAAATCGCCGAGTGCTCACCGGCGTGCGAAACAAAGAAACGGATGTGCTAGTCGCTCATGCGAACAGAAAATTAAATCAGCCGTAAATAACGAGAAACAGTAGAAACGCTAACTGAGCCTAAGGGTATTGAAATGGAACCAATGGGTGAGAAAGCGCAAGGAGCCAGATAACCAATAAGGAAGATAAAATGTCACGTGAATAGTAAAACCAGGGAACAAAACTAGAAAAGAGGCGTGAAATAGATTTTGGTCTAGGAGCAGGAGCGCGTTTTAGACACGCGAAAGATGGAACACTTCGTGTCGGGAAACGTTAGGAGGAGGATGTAGAAACTTCGTGTCGGGAAACGTTAGGAGGAGGACGTAGAAACTTTGTGTCGGGAAGAGCTATGAGTAGGATGTAAAACTCTGCGTTGAGAAGAGCTAGGATGAAGACGATCTAGTTTGTGTTGGGAGGAGATAGAAAGAGAATGTTAGAATTCTATATCGGGAAAAGAGATAGGGTAGCTAGGGATGACAAAAGTCATATTGTGAGTAAAGGAGAAGTAGAATAAATTCAAGGGTAAAAGCACGGAGACTGTAACGGGGGAAAAACTGATAGGAACGCGTCTTGTGTGAAGGGCCTGCAGTACGAAAACAGTGTGGATCTTCATAATAAATGGGCCATTGAGAGGAGTTGTGAGTATCATTCACCTCCCATCCACACAATCCCTGAGGTAAGATTCTCGTAACCCATCATCCTCTACCTGAGCAGCCGGCAATCACCTGAAACCCTACACCAAGACCTTACCAACCAGAAAACGTTACCTTTATTTTCCAAACCCCGCTACAAAATGGCACCCAACGTGTCTTACACCCACGCCTAGCACCCTACCAAACCAACACTCACACCAACACAACGGAGGACGCCGCCAAGGAACCAGCCACCATCACCAGACCAACAGCAGCACAGCACAACAGCACCGAGTAAGTACAACCAACATTTCATACACCAACGGAAAAGTGAATGTTACTCCGTAACGGCAAAACAACAAAAATCACCATGGAGAACGCCCTTACGGAGGAACAAACAACAGAAACAACAACTCAACAGGAACGTGCGGGAAATCCCTATACACTAGAGGCAGTAATTCAACAAATGTTTATACAATTCCAGCAACTTACCTCTCAAATCACCGCACAAGGTGAAACACTTAACTCTCAAATCACCGCACAAGGTGAAACACTTAACTCTCAAATCACCGCACAAGGTGAAACACTCAACTCTCAAATCACCGCACAAGGTGAAACACTTAACTCTCAAATCACCGCACAAGGTGAAACACTCAACTCTCAAATCACCGCACAAGGTGAAACACTTAACTACCAAATCACCGCACAAGGTGAAACACTTAACTCCCAAATCACCGCACAAGGTGAAATACTTCACTCTCAAATCACCGCACAAGGTGAAACACTGCATTCTCAGATCACTGCACAAGGTGAGAAAATCACCGCACAAGGTGAAACATTACACTCACAAATTCAGACACAAGGAGAGACACTAAACGCAAAACTAACAGCACAGGAGGAAACCCTCAAACAATTAGAACAGAGACTGATGACCCAGGTACACACACAATTAGTTGCCCAAGGGGAGAAGCTCGAGGCAAAAATTCTCGAGAAAATGAACACGAAATTCTCAGAACACCAAACACAAATAGAGGAGCAGGTAAACCGACAAGCAACCCAAGTGTCGGAGATGAATGCATGGCAAATGTCTTTACGATCGGAGGTCATTAGCATTAGAACAGATGTTCTGGAGGCATGCTCAGAACTAAAATCTTTAAAGGGAAGGGTCACACAAATGTCTGCTGACCATGTTAACCAGGAACAGCTGAATTGTGATCTGCAAGCAGCATGTGTAAATATTAAGGAAAATATAAATACAGAAATAACAGCAATGAAAGAACTCATCACCACTTCAACAAACCAAGCAGCTGCAGAACACAACGCGGCATTAGAACTAATTGACAAAAATTCGCGTGAGTTGGCACAGGTTAGAGCAACAATAGCAAGACAGCAAAATGTGTCAAATCAAAACGCCAATAACCATGCCACCTCTCGCGAAAATATCACCGCGGAAACGCAACCTGCAATTCACGTGCAGCTTGCGTCGTCGCAGTCACCAACTTCTAGTTTAGCTCATGAGGAACATAGCTATATGAATGTGCATGCGTACCCTATACATTTTAATTTATTAAATGAGATAGCCGTACCACAGTTCAATGACGTACGAGACAATGCGAAACGATACATTATGGATTTGGACGCCTATTTCGAGTTGAAACAAATTCCGGAAAACTTGAAATTATTGATTATAAAGAAAGGGCTACAAGGCAGGGCACTCTCTTGGTTTCGGTTAGCGATCGGCGACCACACCACATACTCTGACTTCAAACACTTATTCCTAACCAAATATTGGAATACTACTACCCAATACGCGGTGAGAATACGAATAAATAATGGGAAATATACACCAGGACAGGGGCAACAACTCATCGATTACTTCCTGGATCTGGCACAACAGAGCCAATTACTAGATCCACCCATGCAGGAAGATGAATTTGTAAAATTGATCGTGAGGCATTTCCCGGATAATATCCGAAATAATTTAATTGTGGCTAGGGCGACAACCATTGCCGACACACTAGAACTGCTGACGGCGCTACAAGGACACCAGAGCGGTAGCTCAGAAAATAGAGCACCGACACAAAATTTCAGTGGGTTAAGGGCACACCCCAACTATCAACAAAGACGAGGTCCATACCCTCAACAAAACAGATACGATGACAGGGGCAACCAGTTTACGAGACACAGGGGCGACAACCATTTCCACAGGAACCCACCGCGAGACAACGGGAGAAGGTACATAAACTATGTAAGAGTGAACGGGAGCCGGAGACATAACTCATGGGGCACAAACACACCGGAACCCCGTGAATACGAAACAAGACAAGATGGACGCCACAGCCCGAACAAAACCTTCAATGAACGCAGCCGCCCAGGACAAAACGTAGACGCACCATCATGGCCTCAGGAAAACCGACGGGAACATACAGAATACAACCCACGGTCAAACCACCAACGAAATGACAACACACAAACAAAACACACAGGGACCATAAAAAAGCAAACATGGTTCAACCGCGACAACCAGGGACCGACACAGCAGGATGAGAGGTGCGGTGGCGCATTCGGTACCAACGCGACGACGGAAAACTAAAACGGGGTCAGGATCAATTCCCGTTTCTAGAACCCCCAGCTCTTTGCAACACAGGGAATAACAACTCCATTAATGAAGAAAGACAAGGCGATATCATAGACTCACCACAAGTGTCAATACAAATAGCAGGCGAAGCATACCAGGCTATCGTGGACTCCGGAGCAATGGCTTCTTTATGCAGCATGGAGTTCTACAAAACGATCATATCGCGTGGAATAAAACTGCAAACACTGCCTTTTAAGAATGTTTACGCTATCTTAGCAATAGGGAGAAAAAAACCCGAATCCAACAACAAGTAATGATACCCTTTAACATCCAAGAGATAGACTTTGAGTATATTTTTCTAGTGGTTCCACATTTAGTGACACAATTAATAATTGGGAGCGACCTGCTATCTGAATTCAGGGCTAATGTAAATTATAGAACAAGGGAGCTCACATTAGTGACAACAAACAATGAAACAGTAACTACACATTTTCTCAAGACGCCAGGTATAACACCAGACTTAACGGAGGGTGAAAGAGACATCCATCAGAACAGGTTTTTTGTACAAGTCATCAGCCTTGGGGGCGAAATATGTAAAACGCAGGTAGAGATAGATGATAGATTTTATGAGGAAGAGGAATTAGAAGATATTAATGAACACGACGAAGAAGAATATAGAGAAGATGAAATAAAGAATAATTATATAAAGCCCGTGGGAGGCGCAAAGATAAGCGGACTGGATGACTTACCAGGTGAAAATGAAAAACAATACCTGTACGGAGAGACGGACACCCGACAAATTAGAGAGTGCATTGCACGAAAGGTGAATGACATCTCAGCCCTCAGCAAACGACAAAAACAAACACTAACTACAATTCTATGGAACAACAGAGAAGCATTTTCAGACAAAACAGGTTGCTTTAAAAATTACGAATATTCCTTTGAGGTGAAAGCAGCTCCACCATGGAAATATAAATGTAGAAATATACCAATAACACTTCAAAACGCAGTACATGACACGATAACACAAATGATTGAGCAGAAAATAATACAACCATCGAATTCGCCATATATAAACCCCTTATGTGTTGTTGCAAAGAGCTCAGGAAAGGTTCGCATTACGAGAGACGCACGTCACCTAAACACCTTTGGAACACCCGACAAAACTAGGAAAACAGAATTAAGAAACAAACACATGAAACGACACAACAAGACATGGAACCCGAAAGAAGGAGATAAGGTTTTATACAAGGCACACCACAAGTCATCCATGTTGAAAAAAGAGAACAATAAATTACATTTGATGTGGCACGGTCCGGCCGTAATCCGGAAACAATTGAGTGATCGAGCTTTCGAATTACAAAACCCACGTACTTTAAAAATAGTTGGTAGGTACAATTTGGCCTTAATAAAACCGTACAAAGTACCTACAAAATGACGGAAAATGAACCACAATGTAACGTTAAAATGTCTCAGTAAGCAATTAAAACAGAAACATAAACACAGCAGTTGAATTAGCGTGTAGGAAAAACGTAAGGTCAATAACACAACGACCAGAACAGGGTAAAGGCATGACACATAACGAAAATAAGAGTAAAAGACTAGGAACTGTAAAAGTGTGAAACATGTAAATTTGTTAAACCTAAGGCAAAGAATGTAAATTCATATTAAACTTAAACAATATGCATGAAAACTTAGTAATCTATACAAAAGGTGTAGAGTCACAGAGAAAGGGGAAATATAGAGTTAAGGCTTAACCAAAACAGAACAGAAGGACGATCATCTGGATATAGAAAATGTTAAAAGTCTCATCATAGTAAACACTGAACTATGATACAAATGAGTGTAAAGAATATTATTATGTATTGAATGTTAGGATAAGGTCATAGATTAAGTTCATTGTAAATAACATTAAGACCGCACTCATGAGCAAAACTAGGAACAAAATAAAAACGTAAATCTGTGGAAAATTATGTTTACTTACATTCAGGTATAGGGACTTGCACAAAAATGTAAGGTCAGACAGACACGTGATTATTCCCAGGTAGACTCAAAAAGGTGAATGACATCCCTAAACAGTCACAACAACTCGTGTGAACAGTGAAAAGTGAACAGTGCGCGTTACCTGAAAATACAAAGCACCAGTACACGAAATGAAACCGAAAAAAAATGAGTGCTTAAGTAAGTGAAAGCATGTTTCACGAAAAGGAAACACGAAAATATACACCAGACAAAAGACTAAAACAAGAAAACGAGGCCTGAATGAAAAGGGCGAAAAATCTATGAAAATGTAAATAGTTATAGAATAGGGTATAAGTAACAGATAAATTAGGTAAAGTAAAGTGCGCCACAAGGCACCAGGAGACGCAGAAGTCAGTCCCTGGAAACAAATTTTTCCATGTAAATTTTCAGGTGGAGCCACAAGCATAATTTGTAAGTTAAAATGTATATAAAACAGTTCGTCAGAACTAAGTACGGAAAAGCCTCACACAAGACGCGAGGGGGGAACTTTAGCGCGAACAGCGAAGCACTAGTTTCAGTGGGTTTTCAGACAAGCCATTAATTTTACTCATGCGCATAAAATGAATGCCTTATCTGAAGGGCATTTGAAGTGATAAGATCCGCGAGTACTCCGCGAGTACAAGAATAACCATAGCCAGAAGAAAAGTTAAGATTAATGCGCGAATCAAACAAAATAAGAAGGAGATAAAAGAGAATATTAAAGATTAAGTAAAGGGGGGAATAAACATTATTATGGATGAAATAAAATAAAGTAGAGATGAAATAAAATATTATTACGGATGAAATAAAATAAAATAGAGACACGTATAAATAGATCAGAAAGTAAAAGAACGTGAAAGGAAACAGACACAAGAAAATATGCCAGAGGGCAAAACCCTTAATAAATACAGGAAAGACTAGCTGGAGGAACAGTTAGGTTCTATTGAAATCGCCGAGTGCTCACCGGCGTGCGAAACAAAGAAACGGATGTGCTAGTCGCTCATGCGAACAGAAAATTAAATCAGCCGTAAATAACGAGAAACAGTAGAAACGCTAACTGAGCCTAAGGGTATTGAAATGGAACCAATGGGTGAGAAAGCGCAAGGAGCCAGATAACCAATAAGGAAGATAAAATGTCACGTGAATAGTAAAACCAGGGAACAAAACTAGAAAAGAGGCGTGAAATAGATTTTGGTCTAGGAGCAGGAGCGCGTTTTAGACACGCGAAAGATGGAACACTTCGTGTCGGGAAACGTTAGGAGGAGGATGTAGAAACTTCGTGTCGGGAAACGTTAGGAGGAGGACGTAGAAACTTTGTGTCGGGAAGAGCTATGAGTAGGATGTAAAACTCTGCGTTGAGAAGAGCTAGGATGAAGACGATCTAGTTTGTGTTGGGAGGAGATAGAAAGAGAATGTTAGAATTCTATATCGGGAAAAGAGATAGGGTAGCTAGGGATGACAAAAGTCATATTGTGAGTAAAGGAGAAGTAGAATAAATTCAAGGGTAAAAGCACGGAGACTGTAACGGGGGAAAAACTGATAGGAACGCGTCTTGTGTGAAGGGCCTGCAGTACGAAAACAGTGTGGATCTTCATAATAAATGGGCCATTGAGAGGAGTTGTGAGTATCATTCACCTCCCATCCACACAATCCCTGAGGTAAGATTCTCGTAACCCATCATCCTCTACCTGAGCAGCCGGCAATCACCTGAAACCCTACACCAAGACCTTACCAACCAGAAAACGTTACCTTTATTTTCCAAACCCCGCTACACAAGCAAATTGGAGAAGGTACGGAAAAAGGGTAACAAGGCAAAAAAGTAAATATTGGAAAATTATACTTCCCCATTATATATACCTACAACAGAATGTTAAATAGAAGGGGAAGAGAAATAATAAGCAACTCCTTTGTATTGTAAACATTGTATGAATTGCATGCAAGTACAAAGTAGATAATAGATTATTCGTTCATATGTGTGCGTGTTAGAAAGAAGTAGGATTGATCATTAGGCATTTGTCGAAATCTCTCTAGGCAAGCAATGAAACAATGAAAATGTGACGTGTTGATCGAGGATATTCGTTAGCAGCAGTGCAATAATAGGTAGGTATACACGTGATGAGAGAAAATGTCTACCCAACATTTTTTGTTGTTACGCAACGCTTTTGATAAAATACATCTTGTTTTCTATCTCCCAACACACCGAGCAAGACCACTTCACAGAAACAGTTTTGTTTCTGACTATCCCATGCTTTGCCCGAACAACAACAATAAGGTGTTTTCTTCAGCCTGGCACTGATGATGAGAGGAGCGCACCACTCATCATGTGGTCACGCCACCGATGTTTCTGTACAACACGTGCGTTGCAGCCTTCCCCGGGCTTTATTTTTAAAGGTTTACCCCAGGGTATACAATGGGATAGGGGGAGTTCTGGCCTGCACTTGTATCATGAAAATTACCATCTCCGTTTCGTTCACATTACCGGTTTAACTACCATGTTTCAAACTTACTTAGGCAACTGTTTTTAACACGGCACCGGTTTGCAGAATTTTGTTACATTTAAGTACATAATAAGTAAGGCCCGGATCCATGTCATATTTTAATTGTTGCATTTTCAACGTGTACATAAATCCTTATCATGAGTCACGGGTTATGAAAAATGCATATTTATTGTTATTTTTGGTCATTTTCTGTTGTAGTGCCTTTTTTTCGATATTAGGTAATTGTTTAATTCCCTTACATTTATAGTGAATAAATTAATTTCATTTACCTCGCCTGGATTGCTATGCAATTATTATATAATGATCTATAATATGTTTTATGGTAAAACTGTATTTGCCATATCATGTGCACGCATACGTATTTTATATTTCAGAAAAGTAACAAGTAGTTAGAATAAAAAAGGCAACTTTTCCTGAGCAAGTATTAAAAAAAAAAAAAAAAAAAGAATCATATTTTTACACCCAATGGTTCGCCATTTATAGTTGCTTTTCGTGGAGTTTAAACGGAGACTTTTAGCTATTGTTATGCTTTAATAGTAATAAATCAATTGCTGTCGCAGTTATTTTATATATTGTTACGCCATAGACATAATTATCACTTAATACTATGCAATTCTACATTTTGTAATTAAATTTAGAAATAGTTGTCCCACGAGGTTTTCTAATACAGCTACAAACTCGTCATGAAAATCCTTTCAAGCGCTCTGACGAAGTTCTACAGAACTTACACGATGTTTTTTTTTTTAAATAATGTATGGTTTTGTTTCACAGAATAATACCATTGGAAGACCAATGATTAAGTGCATTTTAATGGTTATTATGCTTACTTCTGGATAATGTCGAATCCTAGAACCAAGCACGTGTCCGTTACATGAGAAGAGCGTGTTGTGTGTTTTACAACATTCAACACCTCATTACTTGGAACACACACACACACACACACACACACACACACACACACACACACACACACACACACACACACACACACACACGCACGCACACACGCACAAAAAGCCATATAAAGAATAATAAATTGAGAACTTTAAGTAAAGAATCAGCAACTGTCATCAATCACGTTCTCGAGGAAGCATCAACAATGGAATTCATTGCACCATTGACGCGAGAGCTCAAGGTTAAAACATTGACAAGCAAGAATACTACTGGTGTACTTTTCACAGCATGTTTGCTGGAAGGTTAAGCGACTCAGTTGTGAATTCAACTGCGGTGTACTCAGTTCTTACATTGATAGGGCTTTGCCCTAGCTTTATAAAGTTAACTCTTTCATGAAAATGTCACTTAGTATGCCCAATAGTACCAGTGGATATAACAGTAAGATTAGGGCAGTCGTCTTCTGTGAGTATAATTACTTTAAAAAGTATGGCAACGAAGAAAACCGGAAAAATCTTAACTTCACGAAATGTCAGGAACTTACGGCTGAGGCGTGCTCATTAAGTACTTCAACTGTTTCACGTGTGTGTAGGGAAGCGAAAAAAGGCGCACACAGAGGGAGCCGCGAAATTGTTTACATCGCCGAGAAAGTGTATACGCTTACCTAAAAGAGTGACAAACCTGGACGATTTCGAAAAATAGGTTGTACGGCGCAATATTTTTTAATTTCATGGCAAACGTGACATCGATGACGATGAGGGTAGCATAGAACGGTATGGTTTTTATTCCTCTATTTCTGTATTACATTTCCATTATCTTGTCTCTTTTTTTTCTTTCTTTAGTTTTTAAGTGAACATTGCGATGGCATTTATAATAAACGCGTAGCGTTTTGAAGAAGCGAAGTGAAGTTTGGCAACCGCGCGATCACTCCGTATTGGTTGTCACGAAATGTCAAGAGATTTGGACCGCACAGTAATAATTGATCTTAGCATACACGAAGTGCGGAGATACCATGCTTAAAGCGGCTGCTGCCATCTTTCGGCTAACTATCATATCTTAAAGAAAATTACCGGTGGCGAATTCTGGGAAACTGGCGAGCTTACTGACATTTTCATTGATCTCCGTCTACCGCTTGGGAACCATTAACATTTCCGAAAATGAATGCGCAAGCATTACTCATCTGCTATATTCAAGCTAACCACAAGAATCGCGCTTCAAGGCCGCAAAGCTGTGCTAAGAGAATGAGCCCTTAGTTCTGAAGAAAGAAAAAAAAAAAAAACCACATTGCTTTCCGTCATATAAATAGCAACAAATTGCAGTAATTGTAGAAGCTACGTGATTGACCTCGGGACCTTCGAACGATTATATAGTCGATAAACTATACAGCTTGCTGTAAATAATGAGATCAGGAAACACCAATCAGAGGAAACATCAATCAGATAAAGCAGTGAAGAGTTAAGAACAAAGGTTGAGGAGTGAAATACAATGTGAGAACGCAGATACAACAGAGATGAAACAGAGCCAAACAAACTAGTACTATAAGTCAAGGGTAAGCATTGTGCGATGAGGCTCCCAAGCCCCACGGGGGACTCATGTCTTTCGCCGTTCTTGTGCGGCTTCTCAAAAATTCTGACGATGAAATAGTGAATTCATGTAAGGGTTTTATTATTGCTGCAACTATGACGCTCATGTAACACGTCTGGTGAAACATTAAACACGAAAATGTTATGGAAACAGCTTCGAGGATTTAACTACATCCATTCAAGTGCCATTTACAATTCAAAATCTTTCATAGAAGAAATTGGTAGATAGGTACAATGAATGAATGATTTATTATCTACTTTGTACTTACATGCAATTTATACAATATTTACAATACAATGGAGTTGCTTATTATTTCTCTTCCCCTTATATTTAACATTCTGTTGATTAATATAATAGGGAAGTATAATTTTCCACTGTTTACTTTTTTCCCTTGTTACCCTTTTTCCGTATTTTCCTTTTAATTCATTTTTCCTAAATATTTTCCTGCTTTCTCCATATATTAATTTGATCTTCTATTAAAAATCTTCCTAACTTTTAGCTCAATTGGTAAATTTTTCTATTTCTCTAGTATTAAATTCTCTCTTCCTTTATCTGTGTCCTCGCATTCCAAATATAATGCAAATTGTCATGTAATCCATTACATTTGGTACATCTCTCCCCCCTTCTTCTACTTGTTAGACACTTAAATTCATTACACCTGTCCTCGCCCATGCATATGCCTCTTTGTGGCCTGCTTCGATGCATCTTTCTTTTCCCCATTCCGTTTTTAAATATCTATAATCTATTAATGACTTTTTTCCTTGAAAATACTCACAATTTCTTGCTTTTCAACATCCTCCATTCTTGTTCTAATTTCTTTCCAGAAATCCTTACTTTTGTTGTTTCTTTCTGCCCATGTTTCCCCCATTCCTATTTCTTCCAATGTTGTTTGTATATTCTACATCCAAGTTTCTTTTTTCCCCATTTTCTCCTTACAACTTTAGTATCTCATTTTTCTCCAGTAGCTTTATTCTGAACCAGTATTTGATTGCCCTTTCTACCATTTTGCCTTTAGCTCCCACGCTCCCTAGTTCGGCTTGTGTTACTCCATTCGGTGAGCTTCTTGGTAATCCCAGGCTTATTGTGCAAAAATTCCTATGTATAGCATCTACATTTTCCCATTCTTTTTCCAGTCCCCATATCTCAAGATGATGTATCGTGGTATTGCTTAGCTTAGTAAGATGGCTGTCTACCGCGAGAGATGTCTTCGCGGTAACGTTTGAAGCACGCATTCGGGAGGTCCCCGGTTGATTCCCGGTGCCCGCCCACTCTGACCATGTTTTTTTTCGTAGTTTTCCCTGGTTGATACAGACGAATGCTGGAGTGGTGTATTCTACCGCGGACTTCCTCTCTCCCCCATTTCTTCTAATTTTATTTCCTTTTCATGTTTCAGGTTGACTGATTCAGGGGCTGATTCGCTCGCTGTCGAGCAGGTAGCATAGAGGCTTGCGATTTGGAACTGCTTCTCGGCCCTGTTAGAGTGACTCCGTCGAGCCTCCATTGCTGGGTTGTGTTTCCCCGGTCACACTAGCGGGCGTCTCCGAGGGACGCTTGGCCGGGTTGTCAAGCCTGGAATTGTTAGGGAACTGCGCGTCTCTGTCAACTTGCTCCGGCCTCGCTCTGCAACTCATACGTGTGCTACAATTCCCTCACCTCATCCGTTCCTCCCAGAGGTGTAACACAAAAGATCTTTTGGGTGTCGTGGTGCTAGATGTCCCCTCCGTTAACTAGTCCTATCCCATTCCTAAGATGTTAGGATTAAGGTCTGTTAAGTAATGACCTAATGAGTTTTTCCCATTACTAGAGCCCATCAAAGTATTCCTTAAAGAGGCACATTTTCCAACTTGAGGGTAGTTGTTAGATATGGCATTTTGAACAGACGTCCAATATTTGCATTAACTAAACCATTCATTGCAAAGTGAAGATAAGCTCATTTCAGATCTAGCACAGGCTGTATTCAGCTTCTAGAGTAAGAAAGGCTCTTTCAGAATGAACCTGTGACTATAACATGTGCACACTTCACTTCCCTGAGAAAAAAATCTTCGAAAATCTTTCTGAAACTGAAGCAGAAACAGAAGATTGCGTATATAAATTAAATTGGAGAATGTGCAAGAAAGAAATTGAAACAGCCAGCACATTATATGCTCCTGTGAGGCTTTGGCACGCAGGAGATATACTGCTTTTGGGAAAATGTTTTTAGAACCAGAAGAATATGAAACCACATCTGTTATGAGACTGTATTCCTTGGTAAAGGGTGGAACATAATGAATTGGCTTGGCAATACAGGTGGCACAATAAGCCCAAACTGAATTGCGTCCGGAGCAATAACGGAAATCTGTATCGAATAAGACAAGACATGTAAATTAAATGGTCTGGCAGAAGAAGTGAATGACAGTTTTAGAACTCTGTTAGCTTTTGGAAAATTCCTTTCTTGTTGACATAATGAAAAGTGGTTGCCTTATTTCAAGGCCAATTGTGGTTGATTATGTAGCTATAGAATTGAAACTACTGGAGATTGAAGAGAATTTGAGATTTAAACAGTTGAGATAAAGAGAGCGTTTAACCAATAAATTTTGGAAACAAGTATTTGAGTAAAAATCCAAAATTAAAACAATGTGCTAGGGGACTTTCCATTTTGAGAAAGCTTACTCGTGTGAGTCATTGTAATCAACATTTATTTTCATTAAATCTAAGCATCGAGCTGTTTTAAGTGGTGAACCTTTAAGTAAACTTGTTTGAACTGCTGACAGCTCAAATGGACTCCCGAAATAGTGCTATGCAATTTGTGTTGTATAAAAATATTCAGTGATGTACCTATTCAACAATGGTGTATGTCGCTATGACCTAAATGTTTGGCAATCAAAGGTAGGTACTATTGCGGGATGGTCAACTGCGTTTTATTTTAATGTTCAACAGCCGCGTGTAGGAGTAGGGGTACACATACGAAGGGGCCTCCAGAAACCTGGAGCAGGGCATCGCAAGTAGGACGCAATGGTCATTTTTGCTTCTAAGTGACGTCTGGGAGGGAGGGATGGGGAGGGCAACCCGAAGGGGACCAGATTCGGACGACAATGTGCGCTAGTAAGACCGAGCCCCTAACGATCACAGGAGGAGCACATCCTGGCGCCGGCCAGACACGCCATAGCTCGCGTATCGCCTGGGGGGTCCCAGAGAATCAAGGCACCTCCAGGAATGCGTCCTTCAATTTCAATTTAGTTTTAATTATGGGCGCTCTTTAACTGTTACGGCTCTTAGCGTCCCATTCTATATTGGACGTGAAAGAGCGGAAGGCTCAAAGGCCTCTTTATCAGGCTTGAGGTTCTTTTACGTGCCGTAAATCTATGACACGGGTCCACCAACTTTACTTCCCTTGACGGTCCGAGCAAACGTAGGGGGAAATCTTTCGAAAGCTCAGAATCCGCCCTCCTGCCGTAACACACCGAATGCCTTCACCTGGCCCTTCAACCCTGAAACAGATGAAAGGAAATGATGGACAGGAAATTCGGGATAGAAGAGGAACCACCTTAGCACGAAAAACCATGGCCAAGAGCGACCGACCTGAGGGAATCGAACCCAGTACCTCCCGAATGCGAGCCTCATACGTTACCTCGGAGCCATCCCGCCGTCTTCAAAATTCGTCCCTTAAATTTCGGCTGCCAAATGACGGGTTGGCCACCCCTATTATAAGCTGTTGAAGCGGAGTTACAGGAGCAGAATTAATGTCAGCTATTATATAGAACAGGATGTTAATGTTGAGAATAAAAGCAATGACAGAGAAGAGACACGCAGGAAAAGAAAGGCAGTGCGAAAGATAGAGCTCACGCATGTCGCGAACGCAAAATTTTTTCGGTCAACAAAAAGTCGAATACAGACTGTTCCAATAAGGAAGGCCCGAGTTCCAAGAATTGGAAGAGCTGCTACCATTTCTGTAGATAAAAAGTGACGGATCTCATTAGTTCTTCACGGAAATCTATAAGCCAAAGGATTACTTTACACCTGCCATGAGACGCGCTCCAAGAATCCAACAGCTGTTTGCGCTTTTTAGGTTCGCGCAGCGGAACTTTCCAATCCTTTGAGAGGGTTCTGAGAGATGGGGAAAATACTTGTACCTCCTTTCGCAGCTTTGGGGCATTTGCATGTCGAGTAGAAACCCCAGCACTTTCTCTAAGGCTTACCTTCGTTGGATAGAGGAAATGCAGGGTTATTCAAAAAAAGGAACAGACTTTAAATATTTCTTTCTAATGAATGACAATAGATGGCGACACATACCATACATCACTGAATATAGAAAAGTTCAAAATTTTATTTTATGTGTTCAAAATGAGCACCATTTGTTATGCGAGGACGACCAGTGTTTTTCCGTTTGCATGCGCAACCATCTTCTACGAATTTACTGTATCAATTGTAAATTTTTTATGACGAAGCGGCTCGTTGTTGAACTTACAACGAAATGCAGGCTGCAATGAAACAATCGGTTCACTTTTTGCATAATGCAGCACACAAAACTACTTTTCCTGTGGCGTTGCCATTTTCTCGTAAACAAATTCAGCGCCGCTGTAGGCACTGAATGGAACTAATAGATGGGGCTTAAAACTTTGAACTTTCCTCTATTGAATGATGTGTCGTATGTGTCGCTATCTATTGTTGTTCATTGGAAATAAATGTTTAAAGCCTGCTCCTTCTTTTTGAATAACCCTGCGTTATATTTCACCCAAAATGTGGCACCTAGGAACATTTCACCACGAAGAAGCGTTTTGAGTCCCCTGAATAAATAGAATATAATTACAGCGTTTTACAAATATGTTGGGATGAGCAATTGAGCATAATTGCTATTTAAGTACAGCGTTTCAAGAACGTCATATGAAAGGTTTCACGCTACTTCTCATCACCAAATTCAAGTCTTGTTTGTTATTTTCTAAAAAGATTCTGTTTTGGTTAAAATAGCAAGTTTAACATACATGAAGAATAAACTTTTTGTCTTAAATTTGTATCCAAAAACCTGCGAAGTTCTCTACATTTGATTGAAATTTGTACAGTTTTGTACACAACCGGTGTATATCTACCATAAAAATTAAGCGGAAATTAAGCATACATTATAAAAATATACAGCACATGAAACATTTTTGTGGTATGATTACTGTATCATTTTCTGTGATGCAATTTTCTTCAGCTGTTTTCTTTTTATTTATTTATTTATAGCCGCTCTTTAACTGCAGCTGTCCACAGCGTCCCATTCTATATTGAGCGTGAAATACCAGTAATTTTGCTCAGAGGCCTCTTTATCAGGCTTGAGGTTCTTTTACGAGCCGTAAATCTACGACATGGGACCACTGGTTTTACTTCCCTTCCGAAAGAAGCCATGTTAAGGATTTTTGAGACCTCGGGAACTAGAGGCTAGCATGGTAACCACTACACCATCTGTAACAGCGTAGTGAACAGTATGAATTATAGTAGAGACTATGGCAAGGTGCTTACCAGCCAACCAAATAGGAAAATTTGGCCACTTAATATGGGCGAAACCAATCGCGTACATGAGGATCACTCTCAATAAGGATGGCCAATAAATAGTTTGGCACGTGTCGGAGTCATAATATTTCAAGTAATCAAATGGTAAAACACGGCATCTATCTCTAAGTACTAAATCCAGGCATCGCGTCTGACATATGGATACGATAAAGGCGTTCCTTCTTAGGTAGCAAATCATGGGCTACATTAAACCAATTGCAACGCACCACTACGGGGAGCGAGGACGAATTCATGTTTTTCCATACCTGGGACCAACAAATACTGGACGGAACGATGCGGCAAACGCGCATCTCCGGCGATCTCAGTGAATGGCGTACGAAGGTGATACTGAAAATTTTTAGAATGCCATATTTCTAAAAACAAATGAAATTTGTTTATATTTAGCAGCTACTTTCTAATGTTTTGTGATTTGTTTGCCGTATAGTTTGTTCGAATTGCTATAATAGTCTGTTAATTATCGTAATTTAAAGATTTTGTGTTCGCCCAAAAACGAATTTGACTAGGAAACATTTCCGGGCTGTGATTTTTTACGATTTTAAATCGTCATTGACGCCTAAATATTGTGAATATCGGCTTAGAAATGCATTTGGCGAAGAAGTCCCTTCTAAGGTAAGAATTTATAATTGATACAGCGAATTCAAAAGAAATCGGTTTTTTTCTGGTGATGGATTTCGTGAAGGACGCCCAAGAACTACTGTTTTTGATGAAAATATTGCCGCCGTTCGAACAATGCTTGAAGAAGATCGACGGACTCTTATGGAATTATTCCGGCGACATTGGGCATTGGTATGAGTCAAATTTAAAACATTTTACATCAACAGTTAGACGCGAGAAAACTTTGTTTTCGATGGATTCCACACGATGGATTCCTCTCGACCAAAAACAACGCAATTGGCGCAGAAAAACTCTTGAAAAATTCCAAGGCGGCACTTCAAATTTGGTTTCGAATGTCGTTACTGGTGATGAATCTTGTATTGATTGTTATGATACTGAAAACAAAAATCAATCGGCTCAATGGATCTTTCGAACAGAACCTAAGTCTACAAAAGTCCACGAATTCGTAGTGCTGGTAGAGAAGATGGTTGCTAGTCCCCCCCAAAAGGGACCATATAGCTACTATAGCATTAAAAGATAGACGTGCCATTATGTCGATTGGTATATAAATGTCTGTTTATAGCAAATTTTTGAAAAAGTTCGTGAAAACGCCCAAATGGAAAAATAATGTTACATCATGACAACACATCGTCGCATACAGCAAAACTGAGTATCCAGATGACTTAAAGGGCCACACCATGGACCCTCCACCATACAGCCTTGACCTAGCACCTTATGATTTATTTTTGTTTCCAAAAATTGGATATAAAATGCGTGGAATCACGTTTTCGCCATCAGATGAAGCAATGGAACATTATAAAAACCTGGTTTAGAAGTGCCTCAGGAAGAGTGGTATCATTGCTTTAAGGACTGGTTTCTCGAATGCAAAAATGTACTGATGTTAAAGGAGAATATTTTGAAAAACAATAAAATCATTTAAAATTTTTAAAACTAATCCTTGTTTGATTTTCTAAAATTTTCAGAGTTGCCCTCGTATACAATAATTTTGAGGTTGGGCCAGTTCCATGGGCATAGCGGGTGCTAAATAACACCATTCTTGTACATAAGTCGTTAAATAAATATTATGCGTTGGAAGTTGATGCAGATTCGTTGGGGGTCGGATGTTCAGCTTAGTGGGCCAGTAACACAACCGTTTAGAGGTTTGGCTTCTGCCTCCTGCATTTTGTAACTCCTGCTGAGAAACACAGCGACACATTTTAGCTGTGCATTAAGTAACCCACGTCCACCATACATTGGGTGGCGATATAACTTAGAAATGGGAACTTTAAAAATACTCCCACGCCGCACATACCCACAAACTACCAGCAACACTAATCTCGCAGAGGTGGACGGCAACACCAACACCTGCGAGGTATACCACAAGTGTGACAACACATACAAATGCAATACCCACACACGTTGATACAGCTCCCTAACAATAAAGTGAATACGATTTATCAGCGGGGGCCAATTCAAAGTTTGCATTTCGCGTAGCGTCAAGAAAAAGCGTAGGTATACCCACCCAAAATTTTGGGATTCTCCACCGCGCGAAAGGGCTATGCGACACCGACTCCTATGTCTATGATCGGCCATCTCTTAAAAGAATGACACCTGGGCTAGCTTTCTTCTGTGTAAATGACTTTTGGTTGTGCTAAATTTGTTAGTGTATCTGTGACTTTGAAATGTGTGCATTATTACAATTATATACGGCATATTCTGGCGAGTTTGATACGGAGAATACAACTTTCGACTCTGTTCTGTTTTTATAAAATATTATTACTAATATTAACCTTCGTAAAAAAGGGGTTTAAAATCTAAAATATCTCTACCCATGCTAGATCCTTCTCAGAGAAATCGTATGTGTTACATTCCCATGATTTGCTCTTCCCATTCTTCAACAAAGTATCATTACAAAAGTTTATTCTTCTGTTTCATGTTAATCAACATAAACATCTGCAGAAATTGTTATTGCATATTTCCTTGTACGTACAAAGGGATTAGAGGAATAAAGTAGGCTTAAAGTGGTAGTCAAATCTTTTAAGAGCGGGTGGCTATGTGATGGCTTTGAAATTCTGTTCTCTTGGCACGGCCAGATTTTCCTCTTGAGAAAAGTGTAAGTATTTAAAAATTCAAACCAAAACAAAGAATATCGGAAATGGTCAACGCCACTAAACATTTATTTACATTTTGTGCTATGACGAGATCTTCGTTTTTTATGTAATAAGATTCTGCCTATCTCTTACGGTTTACCATTTATGCAAAGGCCATTCATTATGAAAAGGAGTTCAGAGGCTATTACCAGAAAATTCAAGATATACATTTCATTTGTTATGAAAATACCTTAAAAATGTGGCATCTTAATTAAAATCGTTGGAGTCATTTCTGAGAAAATATAAAATTTCAAAAAAATGTCCATGTAAAGCGTAGTTTGAGGAAGATGTGTCACATTCTTGGAAGATGCTGAACTTAAATATGAATTGTAGTATATAGTCTTATTTTCGTTTTTGTGTTTGCTGTTGACATATATATATACACACAAGCGCGCGCGGACCTTTTTCTAAAAACAATTTTTTGGGGGTTCATGGTACATCAAAACATACTTTTCAGGTGAAATCTCGATATCAAAAAGCTATAAAGTACAGGGAAAGGAAGATCGCATTTAAAAATCAGAAAATTATTTATATGTTAGGAATAAACCTCTCTCAGGGAAGCAATGAAACCATGAAAATGTGACCGTATGGGCGATATTCGTCGGCAGCAGCAGTGGCACTAGATGTACATGTGTCAAAGGAAAATTATTTGTCTTACGCTACATACTAATTACGTAAAAAATGGGGAATTAAAGTAAATAAAAATAAATCAAAAGTTATGGCATTTAAAAGAGGAAATAAACTAAAAAATCTGATGTGTTACACCCACACGACTTTCTCTGCTCTTGCACAAACTACTTTTACAAACGCTTATTCTCCATATGCTTCATGTTAATCGAGATATCGAGATGTTAATCTTATTGCTAATTTTCTTGTAGATGCAAGGGGAATTGGTAGGCTTTAAGTGATAGTCGAATATTTTAAGAGCTGGTTTCTATGTGGAGTATTCCATTCTCTTTGCATTACCAGGACAAAAAAAAATGAATAACGAATTCCCATTTGAGAAAAAGTATAAGTATTGGAAAATTTAAGGGAATAACAAGCAATATCTCGAAAATGGTTCACTCAAAAAAAATATATATGACATAAATTGTGTATTTTAACGTGATCTAGTTTTTTGTGTAGTAAAATTTTGTCTATCTCTTATGGTTTACCAGTTATGCAAAAGTCGTTCACAATGAAGAATACTTTTGGAGACATTCCCAGAAAATTCAAGATATACATTTTATGTGTCATAAAGTATGTTAAATATATGATATTTTAATCAAAATCGTTAGGACTATTTTTGAGAAAATAAAATTTTCGAAAAATGTTCCATATAAAGGGCAATCTTGGGTGGGGGGATTTTCTTGAAAACCTTCGTGTCGCATCTCTGGAACATACTGAATCTAAATACCAAGTTTGGTGTTTATCCGACTGTTCGTTCTGAGTTATGCTGTTCATAGACAGACACACAGACACACGCACGGACATGTTTCCAAAAATACCTTTTTTGGATTCAGGAGGCCCCAAAACATGTATTTCCGGTCGCGGTATCGAATTTTTGGATGGAATGCAATACTTCCCCCTACTTACTATACATAGTAGAGAAAGTAAAAAGAACAGAAATGTCAGATGGGGGGTTTAAAGTTAGTAGTTGTCAAGGAGTTTGATTATTTGGGGGTGAGGATGAGCAATAATGGTAAATGGGTGGTGCATAGCAGGAAGGTTATGGCTAAAGGAAAGGTGGCAATGACAGGAGTAAGGATGCGCAAATACAAATTAGAACTAAATGGATAGAAGGAACGTATGAGGCATTGGTAGAAGCAAGAATGCTATATGCAGTTGAAATTAGGGGGGGGCCTGAGTTAAGCAGAAAAATAGACTAGAGCTATAGAACGTTCTGTAAAGAGCTATTGGGGTTACCAAGATCAGCATCAGGGGAAGTAGCGTTAGTGGAATTAGGAAGAACAAGAAGAAAGGGAGTGATACTGTAAAGGATATTGAAATTTTGTTTTAGATGCCTGAGATAAGATGTAGCGGAAGTTTTAAAGATATGTATGGAACAACAAAAGAGTACGAAAAATAAAAATAACTGGTGGGCAGGGGTAGAAAAAATGATGCAGAAGGTACATATGGGAGATATTTGGAAAGCAGGAGAAAGCAATAGCAACGGCCTCTGGATAACAGTAAGAAACAGAGTGGAGGACATAGAAAGACAAGAGATTTGGGGAAGCTTAGAGAATAAAAAATCACTAGGGTTCTATAGATTAGTAAAAAGGAAATGGGGAAGAGAAGGGTATGTGGATTATTGTATAATAAAGCGAAAAAAGAAGCGTTTGCATGGATGAGGGCAGGATCAATGTACCTGAGAGGGCTAAGAGACAGAAAAAGCAAAATTTGTGAACTATGCGGAGGGAGTAAGAGCACAAAGTATTATATGATAGAATGCAAAGAATTAGCAGAATGGAGACAAAAAGTATGGAGGGGGGAAATGGGAAAAAATGAATGGGAAAATAGTAGTAATAAAAATGTTAACAATAAAAGAAGAAAAGGAAAATAAAAATAAAGGGGAGTTCTTAAAGAAAGTAAAGGAGAAATGGACCAGAAAAGAAAAAAAGGAAAGAAAGGCAGAAGAGCAAACGGAGGAGGGAAAGGATGGACAGTAGGGATTAAGGGTAGCAAGGGGTGTTCAGCTGAGCCATAAGGTCAGGGTGCCAGGCAAAAGGAGCAGCATAGCTGGCAAGGAAATTGTACATACGTTAAGTTAGTCTATAAATGGCATATTGTAAAAAAGAATTGTGTATAAAAATATACACAAATAAAATTTATTTTGTTCATTCATACTAATTACATGATCTCCACCGGAAGCCTTGGTTTGTGTATGCTAATATTGGTAATTTCTGGCATTCTTCTTTGATATACATTAAATGGTCATGTTTTAAGAGCTTTAAACAGGAGGTGAAGTTTTACTAAACAAATAATTGTGGGTGATGTTTGTGTATCCAGGGTGAAGACAATTGATGAGAACTTGCTATTGTCTGGTATGATTAGTTATTGAGTATTGTGCTGTGAATGCGGCTTTCATTTCTTAGGTTTACCAGTGAAAGTTTCTATCCAGGTGGTATTCATTTTTAAAATTACTTTCTTGCAAAATGCATCTGGAAGGCAATTAGATGGAGTGAATTTCATGTTGAATCCAAAAGCCACAGGTTCTACTGGAGAAATTTGAACATTTTGCGGTTATTACAGATGTTTTTCAGTTTACTTCTCGATTTCATTCCTTTTCAATTGATTATTCTGTTGTTTTGTGTTTCATAGCCAGAGACTTTAGGACATCGTAATTCCCTGTAGATTATTTACAAAAGTTTCGAAGTCGTTTGTGTAAACATTTATAACATCTGCAGCTCCTAAAACTTTGGAAAAGGCTTTCCATTGTTCATTACTGAAAGCAAACCCTTCGGTGCGGATGCTATTATTGTTTTTATAGATGTAAGAGATTCTTCAGTTTTAAGTTGGGTGATCTTCTTTGAAGGTTTTGAGGGTTCCCCCTCCCATTTTGATTGTGTGTAGAGGTTTCTCTGAGTTTTGCTTCAAAGGCTGGGTTTCGGGCTCGTTGTTGACTTGGCTTGAAGACTCAGAACTCTTATTTACCTCTTTGTTTTGTTTGATCTGTAAGTGCCTGTGGTGAGTAACACCGGATATTCAGTTTCTATTTGTGTTGTGTAAAAGGATGATTTTCCAATTGATACTTTTCAGTTTCCTCTACAGCATTGTGCTGCTTCGTTACTCTTGTCTGGAGTCTAATAATAGCTTTTAATGGGAAGTGAATGTGTGCTTCGAGTCTTGGTGATCGTTTCCTTCTTTTGTACTCGCTCATTCCTTGGAGTAGTGTGTTATCCGGTTCTGATAGGGTGTGGCCATGGGCCTGTGAAATGTGGTCGTGACCAGACATGTTATTTGGCTGAGGGTGGCGAATTTTGCATGACCTTGTAAAATAGCCTTCTTGCTATTGCACTGTGGATGGATGTGTGCATCTAATAATTTAATCCCTTCATGAGTTAAAAGGTTTTCTTGGGGTTTTCTAAACTTCAGGATTTACATGCACTTGTCCACGAATATTTAATGACCAGCTGAAGTAGGGTTTCATCAAGGGACTTATTTGGGATTATAGGGCACACATTTGATAGGATAAATAATTTTTGTCAGTAAAAACTTGAGATTCAGTATTTCATTATTTATTAGAATGGTTTGGTCTTCAGTTTAAGTTCTTCTACCAATTCCTTGCTTGTCAAATACAGTCAGACTCGACCGTTCAATATTTTTGAGACAAACTTTAGGATAGCAGGATAAATTTTCCGCAGCTAAAACACAATTTTTAGCTGTTGATCTATTCTCTGTCTTGACTCGAAAATAACTCCTTGCTCCCTGTCGGGTGTGGTTTGAAGTACTTCAGAACTTGTTGTGATGGGATGATATCTTCGTAGTATTTTGTTACATTACCGAGTGAGATGTCTCCGCGACAACGTGCGAGGCTCCCATTCTTGGGTCGATTAGGCACTCTGACCATGTGTTTCTCGTGGTTTTCCCTGGTTGGCAAGGCGATGTCGGAGTGGTTTCTCTTCTACCAGGAATTTTCTTTCCCTAATTTCTATCATTTCGTTTCCTCTTTCGTGTTTCAGGTAGACTTAGGAGTTGTGCAGTATAGGTTGGTGTCGGACAGATGACGCAGATGCTTGTTCGTTGGAAAAAGCTCCTCTCGGCCCTGCCAGATGACAGCCTTCTCTGAGCCACTTCCGGTGAGTGGAGTTCTCGCCGGTTCCGCCGGAGGGACGCCTCTCTGAGCAACCTGCGTTGTATCTCTGGGGCGACTCGCCCAATAGCCTACTTGATTACCCCCAGTTAAACAAACATTGGGCTTGGTCACTAACTGGACGAGTGACCGTTCAGCAGTGACCCTCTTATTAACTTGGTGATTCCACATCCTTTACCTACATCCTATCTTGCTTCGCTGCCAATCGGCCTGTTTATTTTCACAACCACGCAAGCTGTTGTAGAAGTTAAGCAGCATTGGGCTTGGTCGCCACCTAAACGCTTGTCCTCTCGGGTGGTTCGCCAGGACTCAGCCAATGGCAGCACAAGAAGCGAAGCTCCGCCCATTGACACACGACACAAAAGCTTGCTTAAACTGAAAACCTATTTTATCGCACAGGTAAAGCCGCATTAGCGGCTAGGTACTGTGGCGATTTTACATTCTGCCAGGTAAACCTGGGCGACCTGCTCTCGATTCCGGGATTCCTGATGTCTCTGTCGGCCGGCCTGTCTAAGGCCTATAGCCTCCTGCGGTTCATTCACCTCATCCGTTCCTTCTGAAGCACAAGCGTTGGGTCGCGGTGCGAGGTGTTCATTGGTCACAGGTCATAATTACATTACTTTAGAAAAATCCTTGCTATTCAGTCTTTGGGTTTACAGCTGGTTGTTGTTTTGTAGATATACGTATTTGTGGTTATATGTCTAGAGCGCTATGTTAGTTGTTGATGGTAATAATTCATTTGTTTTATATGTTATTTGATGCTAAGATGTTTAAGTACTATTTTAATACTTAATAATTCACCAAACTTCATAACTGTTGTTGAAGTGTATTCCTCCGGAGTAATTTCTTGCTATATTCGTCAACTTTTACTCACTGATATTATAGCACATTAGCTCTAAGAACGCTATGAAGCATAAACTTCTTATACAGACAACCTTCAACGCCCCACATTCTTTTGTTTCAACGTGATGACACGTAAGGAGTATGGAATTTAAAAACTAGCAATTAGCGACTTGCGCTTTAAAGTTTTGACTGACGCTACGGCTTCGAGTATTCTTCTGTGTATCCACAACGAAATGTTTAACGAAACATTTCTGCAAAAGTTATTTCAGGTAATATGAAGAAAGTAGACAAGTATACATTTGTAAGAATAAAATGTAGAATATAAGATAAAATTATAGTGAGTAGAGAAAGTAGTGTGAATTTCAACATAGGTTTAATCTGCCCAATCTTGTAATGAAAAGAACATTGGTGAAAGATGACTTTTTCTTTAGTAAAACCAGACTTTTCTGTCATTTTTTCCGTCTCTTCTTTTTCTACCTCTCCTACCTATAACAGGTAGTATTGTGTTGCATCCAAAATTTCACCGGGAATGCACATTTTGGAGTCCATTGAAGCAAAAAGAAAAGAAAGAAAGAAAAATGTTTTTTAGAAAAATGTCTGAGAGAGGGAGAGAGAGCTATAACTGAAAAACCAAAAAAAAAAAAAAAAACAAAAAAAAAACGATTTATCTTACTTGGTATTTTTTAAGTTCAAAATCTTCACATAAAGAATCGTAAGTATTTATTTTCTCAAAAAATTAGGGTTATTTAATGATCAGAGGAAAGTGTCACTCCAATGTTTTATTTTTATTAATTACACACACACACACTCACACACACACACACACACACACACACACACACACACACACACACACACAAGAACTTCGTAAAGCAGCATGTAAGAAAAGATGAATTTCTGTACCGTTACGGAAGTAACGAAATGGGAGTATAGATGCATTTTCCTGAATTTTTTTATAAATAGCCTGTGAAGCCACTGAATTTCCTGTAGTTTTTTGAAAGTCCTATTATAGGCTATATTATGCGGATCTCGTTATGTGCCATTTATGTCTAATTTTTTCTGTGGCATTAATTTCCGAAAAATTCGCTTATTTGACAAGTTTTGCACTCGGATCTTTCAGTTCTTGCCTCTCATATCCCTCAGGGAAACACTAAATTTGGAAAGAAATCCACGGTTTTCTCAAATGCTTAATTCAAGGAATGTTCCTGGAACTGTCCATTTCCCTATTATTTCTTGCTCTTTATCGAGTAGTTTCGTATGTACAATCAAGTTGCCTTTGCTCCAGCATAAAACCTGTTCTTTTTAAATATCACATTACTATCATTTACATTCGGAAACCTCATGTACACGGTGTGGAAATTAAAACTACCACTAAAAGCTGTTACAAGTTAGTATCGCTATTCAAATGCGACAAACGTGACGACGGTTCGACTCTCAAAGTTGTGCCTAGGCCATTTTAAAATTATGCCGCAGGTGTTCGAATACTTCCACCGATACAAAACCACCTGTAATGATGGAACGCGAGTTGGCTGACGTTGCAAAGACCTCGTTAGGCAGTGTCCATTACATTTTACACCTTGCTCTGGGTATGATTCCATGGGTGCCAAGTTTGTTAACAAAGGACCAAAAACGCATTTGAATGAACTACAATAGTCGTTAGACTTGTTTAAACACAATTCCAGCAAATCTCTCCGACGTTTCATAACAGTAATCACGTCAGAGACGAAGGAGCAGTCCAGGTTGAAAGTGCACCAAAGAAAGCAAACATCTGTAGAAAAAGTTATGGCCACAGCTTTCTGGGATTCTCATGGTGTGGTACTCATAGACTCTCTCGAATGGCAGAACCATAATCGGGGAATATCACACTTCACTACTGGACCAATTGAAGGCTGCTATTCAAGTTAAACGTACACACCTGGCGAAAAATAAAGCTATTTTTCATCGCGATAATGCGCCTCCACACACGTCTAGGATTACTGCTGCAAATATGCATGATGTATATCAGCCATAGTTGCCGGATGAGGCTCCCAACGAATATGTTTGATCCAAAACCTAAAAAAATGACTGAGTGGACGAAAGTTCACATCAAATGATGAGGTTGAAGCTACGATAGACGTTTATTTTGCACAGTTGGACAAATCTTATTTGGGTTTTAAAAAGTGAGAAGTTCGTTCCAATAAGTATTGATATTGCTTTACAAGGTAGCTTAAAAAATACAAGTTAAATTATGTGCTTTTTTTCGAGAACTTTTAAAATGCCCCTTATGCTATAGGTAGATGCTAGAGAAAGTAAAAAGGACACTTACTCGGAGGAATTTAAACAATACGTGTGGTTAGGAGGAAAAGCAGATGAGTATTTGGTCAACTGTCCCCAAATTGAAGACATGATTTACGGTGTAAAAGAGCAGCTTAAAAGAGACTGGTGTTACATTCGCATGACTTTCACTACCCATTATTTTACAAACTATTCTTAGAGAAGCTGTTTTTCTATCTATTCCATATTATTCGAGAAACCTTATAAGAAAATAAATACCTTATTACACATTCTTGTAGGTACAGAAGGCTACGGAAGGCTGAAGTGATAGTGAAATGTTTAAAAAACGGGTCGCTATATGCTGCATGACTATGAGAAACAACTGAATGGAAGTTAAAAGAACTGTGAAGTATTTGAAGATTCAAACCAATAACAAGCAATATCTGGAATGTGGTTAATGGCACAATAGACTTATTTCGTATAAAGTCTGTTTTAACAAGATGTACATCTGTTGTGTAGTTAAGCTTTTATCTCTCCTTATAGTTTACCCAGTTATATAAAAGTATAGGAAACTAATAAAGAACGAAGAGGACTTTAAGAGGCTATTCATAGAAAATTCAAGATGTACATTTTCTGTGACATGCAAATATCTAAAACATTTGGCATTTTAATCAAACTCGTTAGCACCATTTATGTGAAAACGAAAAATAACGAACATATTTCCATTTAAAGAGTAGTTTGGAGTAGGATTTTCTTGAACATCTCCGTGTCGCATCCTTGGAAGATGCTGAATTTAAGGACCAATTTTAATGTTTATTCGACATTTTTCAAAGTCCGAGAGACATGCAGACGTTTTAAAAAAAGGTCCCTCTGGGGTCCGCAAAACGTTTTATGACTTACTATAGGTAAGACGTGGAGAAAAAAAGAAAAAGAAGTAAAACCTGTGATCTAATAAACAGACGTGAATGTTTTCTGAGACTGTCAATGAAGAGACGTCACAGACCTTCCTTACGTTGTAGGAAAGGCACCCAAATGCTGGGGCTCTTTTAAATCCCTCTTCTCCGTAAATCCACCAGATGACATTTGCAGCTGTCGTGATGATGGCAAACAGACTTCTGCGGAAATTTTAAGTCAGTTTTCTGTAACGCTACACATGGTGTGTGCGCCTCCTCGCGTTTGACAAGATCCGCGGTATGCTCGTTTTTTACCTCTTCAGAAAGCAGTAAAAGAATTATTGCTTCTATTATTTATACTACCATACCTTCTAAATCTCTTCTCTCTCTCTCTCTGTCCTTTCTCTTGATTCTTTGGAGAAAGTACTGGATTTAACATAAAACTCTGTATCGGGATTTCACCCGAAATATGTATGACATTAAATCATCCACAAGAGAAAGAAAGAAAACATGTTTCTAACCGGATAGTGTTTCAAGCTATTTTTATGCTTTCCAAAGCTAAAGGCCTTTTTCAGGCAACGCTGATTTAGATGCTTATTTTGGTTGCAACAACTTACGCAGATAAAATTGGTCAACATAAAAAGACACGGAACAAGAAAACACTTTTGCTGTTCTATCCTTTAACAATTAGATCAAATGGGCGGGTTTGATTAGGTCTAACTGGACAACGAATCTCAGCTGTTTAGGCTTTTTAGTCGTTAGGTTCCGTTACCTTTACTTTTGTGTTAAACATTAAATCATATCACCTTATAATTGATACTCCCAGACTCTAGGGAGAAATGGAAATCGTCCTGCCATCTCCAGCCGAGAATAATCCGGGACCCCTGGATTTATAGATTAACAATGCTACCCTTCAAACTACATGGGGCGGCCATTTCATAATATTTTTCTGTAGACAATTTGTTTTAGGGGGGGGGCACTGAAATAGATTGCGTACAGATCTCGCCAGGGAAATGCTTAACGAGTTCTTCTTTGTCAAGATTTCAGTTTTACGCTGTTCGATAGCAAAATAACGTACAACATACATTTTCGCAGTATGCTGCGCACAAGTGAGCATTATGTGGTCTTTAATTTTAGCTTTTACTTTCTCTAGCACGTACCTAGTAGGCAAAGGGAGCGTTGCATTCCACTAAAAAATTCTGCATCGAGACTTCACTGAAAATATACGTTTTCAGGTCTTCTGAATACAAAAGAATGCATTTTTAGAGAAAAAGAGTTTGTCGGCACGCGTGTGTCTGTGAACAGTATAACACAAAAAGGAAGTTTACATAAACACCAGACTTCGTATTTAAGTTCGGTACCTTCCAAAGATGCGACACGAAGATTTTAAAGAAAATCACATCATTGTTACATGGACATTTATTTCGTTACTTTTGATTTTCGCAGGAATGGCTATAACGATTTTGATTAAAATGCCATAATATACGTAGGATACTCTTGAATTTACTCTAAATAGCCTGTGAAGTCCTCTTCCCAAATTAATTTTATACACGTTTGTACAATTGGTAAACTATAAGAGAGAGACAGAAATTACTACTACAGAGAAAATGTGGATCTCTTTAAAAACACTCAAGTTATTTCAATTAATACTTATTTTAGCATTAGGCATTACCTCAACATCGTTTTTTATTAGTTTGAACTTTATACACGTTTTATATCCCTTTGGGGATTACCTTATTCCACCAAGCCATGGCTACATTTCTGAGGTGGAGGCACACAGCGGGCGGAATCCGTTACCTCCGATGATAGGGTGAAGATGGTGATGTGGTGAATTGAGAGGACCTACAGCTGTTACCGTGGACTCCGAACCACTTTGGGCCTTTGGGATACTTCACATCCGCAAGTCAGAGAAAACGAAAGCACTGCGCTACCCCGGCGTCCTTATTTTTCAAAACTTTGTCGTCTTTTAAAATGGCTATTATTCAGTTATTTGTCGCGATGAGTATTTAATTTTAAGGCCAGCATAAAACGACCCACTTTTATTTAACGACTATCACTTCGCTTTCTGTATCCCCCTTGTATCTACAACGAAATGTGTAATAAAACGTTTCCGCAAACGTTCTTTCTCGATTAACATGGAGTAGATAGAGAATGGAGAAATCAGCTTTTGTGAGGATTTTGTAGAAGCTATATAATGACAGACCAAAGAAAACTTCAAAACGAAAATATTTTTGGCTACGTTAAGCTCGCTGGTGCACTAGAAGCCGTATGTAAAAACTTATAAAGACTGGTGTCCTTAAAAGATCAAGGAAAGCTGGCAGAGAATGGAAATGCCATACTGCTCTACTGTTATTACAATTAATCTTTCTTTTCCTGAAAAACACAATCTATATTTTTGAAAATATAAAATATGTTTGTGTGTTTCAAATTTAAAAATTACAAGCACGTAATTGGAACAAAATCCATAGACTATGTGGCTGAAGCTATATAAACTGAAATGTATACAACTGGCCACACGTAAAAAAAATTAATATCACTCTGTCACTTCAATAAGTGTTACTCCTAAAATATTTATAAGCCTATGACTTAATTAAATTTACATTAGTTGTTAATCATTTGAAAAATGCTAAGTTGATTACATAATGGAGTCTACGGGAGCTGGCCCTGGCCACCTATCTCATAGGTATCCAGTGATTACAGCTTATTTTACACATTTTTCTTCTTTCTATACTGTTTTCAATAACTTCCTATTTACAGTAATGAGATAATCAAATTAGCATTTGTCGACACACCATTTCCATTTCTCCTGGCATTCCAAAGAAATTCTCCTAATTGCATTAACTGTGAATGATCTGTGAACATTTTCTTAATCACTACAACTGACTCTTACATCTAAGCCATTTTTCCTTGGTTTTTTTCTCTACTCATTGGTTCCTCTGCATTCCATAAAAATATGCACTCCGTCTTCGTTATCCCCACACATTGAGCATATATCTTTCATAACATTTATCCTTTGCCACCTTAATTTCCAAACCCTTTGGCGGAATCATGCTATGCCTTCCCTCTCCTTTTTATTGCATTTATCTAAATATTTCTCTTTGCTTAGTTCAGGCTTAATCATTTTATAAATAATATTTTCTGATTCATCTCATCTGAAATGTTTTGACCATCCATATCTTCAAACTTAGATCCGGAGTATTTCCAAAAGCTCTGTACCATTCCATATCTTTGCCCCCATATATCTCCTAATCCATTCTTCTCCAACTGGTCCTTAATTACACTCAGCCGGTACTCTGTGCTTTTCCTGGTAATTAAGATAACACCTTAAAATATTTTCCTCATAATTGCTTTATTCGGGACAAACATTTCACCACCCCTTTCACGCTGATTTTCTCAAGTTCTACAAGTGGCCCTGTTTTAGCTGTGTTTTTAGGAACTTTCAACATAATACATTAGCTTACCTACAAACATTTTGAAAAAGCTCAATTCAGACGCAAAGGAGCAATTGTTACTCTTAACAGTTATTTTTCGTTTTCATTCAGTCATCATCAAAAACCAAAAAGGGGGAGAAAACTTATTGTGAAATTCATGTGTATAACGCCGTGAGTAAAGCCAAGACCATTACATTATGGCGTAACTGTTTAAAACCAAACAAGGAAACATCTTCAGAGAATTAAAAACATAAAATTCCATGTATTCCATGAATATGCATAGAATTAATAGATATATGGAATTTCAATATGAAATATGTCGGAAAATTTGTAACATTTAATGACAAATTATACTACTACCACTGCCACTACTTTTTTATTTATCAGATCACACGCTCTCTTTTTCTTTATAAATTTTGTGGCCCTCCCCCCGCCGGGAAATCTTCAAGTCTCACCAGGAGGCGTGCTCCCCTGTGTGAGAACCACTGCGTTAAATTGAGAGGATTTTGTTATTTTATCCATGTCTGAAGATCACAGTGACCCAGTGAAAACAAATGAGGTTGTTGCTACTTTCGCTCTCGTGCATCCCTAATTCCTCCCCCTGGTCCCTCGCATGATGGACGATGCCAGACCTTGGAAACGTTAGAACCAGTCTTTCTAACGAAACACCGTTTACAAATGCGTGCTCCTTATTCTCCCTATGAGAGATTCAGTTCTCTGTGCGACCTACTAAAGAGCGAAACAGCAAGCAGTGGTGTCGTCGGTTTCATTTGCACATTCATTTGAACAGCAATTGAGGCAGTATTGCCGCTCCAAAGTAATAAATCATTTTTAGTGCACCATCTGTGAGCAATTGCATTGTTAAGTGTATATGTAGGCATACAGTAAACTGTAAAGAAATACAGGGTGATTTATGAAGAACTGACACATTTATTTCTTTAATTGTTTCAAAACGACAACTTATTATACCTGAAAAACAGAGAAATTTTGGGAGATTATTTACCTCTATAGCAAATGCTGAAAATGTCCTGCATCCTGCATAAGGCACAACTCAGCACGTTGTTCCATGTTACTGGCCACTCGTGGAGGACTCTGTTGTCAATAGCTTGAATCTCCGATCGTCCAATGTCTCGGGACGTGTGGCATAAATCCTGTCTTTTAGGTAACCCCATAGAAAGAAGTCCGGCGATATCAAATCCGGAGATCTCGGTGGCCACAGGTTCTTGGAAATTAGCCGGTCGTCAAAGAAACTTGCAATTAGTACCATGGATTCATTTGATGTGTGACATGTAGCGCCGTCCTGCTGAAAAAATCCTTGATTCAGCTCAACATCGTCTAGTTGCTCAGCAAACTCCATGAAAATCCGTCGGTACTCTGCAGTGTTCACAATGTTTTAAAAAAAAATTGGTCCCACTATTCTCTGTGCGGATATTTCGCACCAAACTCCGATTTTAACCGGGTGGATAGATGCTTCATGAATAACATGTGCATTTTCCTGGCCCAATAGCGCGAGTTATTCAAGTTCAATAGCTGGATAAATGGAACCATGCTTCACCTGTAAACTATGTGACGGACAATATGGCAGGATTTTGCACAATGAACGCTTGAAACAAATGACAATAATTCAGTCGTCTATCTTTATCTGGTTCCTGTAACTGATGGACAACCGTAATCCTATACGGCTTTAGGCTTGCACTTTTCACAGCTCTCTGACACATTGAGTAGCTGTACCCTGTCTCCTGCGACAAACAGCTTAATAAGTTTTTGGGGTGACTGATCCAGTCGTGCTCTTACGTCAACAACAACCGTGGAAAGCCTAGATGAGCGAGTTTCGCCTTTTTCACTCACCAGAGATCCAGTTGTTTCCAATTCGTTTACCAGTCCCAGTATTGTGTATTGCTTTACAAGAAGAGTCGTTCATTTAATTTGTACTCCATTTTCACGTTGACTAGAACAAAATCTCAAAAACAGTTGCCGACAATGAAACTAACAATTACGAATAAAACACGAACGTATGCGCATCTAGTGACAGACAATCGACACTCCAGAGCATTCTGCTTAATTTAGTGCTAAAATTGGGGCATTGAGAGAATTTCGGACAGAATAATTAAAGAAATAAATGCGTCAGTTCTTCATAAGTCACCCTGTACAACTTCAGTGTAAAAATGAACATGTCGATCGAGGTATGAGCAGCGAGGTATAAATGTATAGAATGTTTTGTCCGAGAGAAAAGTCCGACATGTTGCGAGTAAGAGCTTTTTTCTTTTTTTAACGTTAGTGGAGATTCTCTTCAGTAATACCACGAGTGCTGATAGTTTTGGTAATTTAATTGGGGTTAATGAATGCGTATTATCATTAGATATTTATTCCGAGACCGAAAGCTCAATTAAATTGGAAAGGTAGAATCAGCCTATACAAGGCTTGTGTGAAAGAACAATTAATTACCATCCTCAATTAAATTACCCAAGAAAAATACAATCCAGAGGGAGATTAGGTAAGAATTACATTGTGAGAAGCATGCCTTTCTTTCTTTTTATTTTAGTATAATCAGGTTACTGAAATGATCACAATGCGAGAACGAAGCCATTTTGTTCGGCGCAAAGGATTGAAAATTGATTTCATACCCCTTTGTGTTTCTTTTTGTATTATGGGATATTAGATCTTGTATCACTTGTATATTTTGAGTTCGCAGATCACCAAATGTCGCTATTTTTACAGTTTGTACCAACAGTGAAGATGAAAATACATGAGAAAAGGCTTCTTAGTTCCCTAGTCGAATCGAATTATAGGAGTAAAAAATGAATGTGGGGAAAAACTATTAGTTATTCGTTTTTGAGCACTATGCTTTAAAACTGTCGATTAAGTTCGATTCTGATTAGTGAATAAGGCATCGAAGAGACCCCACATTGGCTGAATGGCTCTCGTGTATAATTATTTTTGGGGAATTATTCCAGAAAATTGTACGAGACCGTGACGAGAGAGACTTCAAGAAGAATATAGTTCGGGAAAAACCCTCTAAAATCAAATGATTTAGCATGTGATGTATTTTATAAGCCAAAGAAAAGTTAGAAGCAAGCGCAGGATACCGAGACTCATGACGAAAGTACATCCAAATTAGAGGAGAAGAAGAAGAAGAAGGTATTAATTAATCTCAAAGATTCTCAAGTATGAGGTATCTCAGGGAAATTTGTTCTAAAACACACCGAGTGTCTGGTGTGTCGATCGATTTAAGATTTTCGCGTTTAATAAGAACACTTGACGCGAAAGTATTTATTCACCAAAAAATCTGATGTGCTGCATTCACATGACTTTCTCTACTCTTGTACAAACTATTTTTACAAACGCTTATTCTCCATCCACTTCATGTTAATCGAGATAAACCTTTGCAGAAACTTATTGCTAATTTTCTTGTAGGTGCGAGGGGAATATGGTAGGCTTTAAGCGATAGTCAATTCTTTTAAAAACTGGTTGGTATGTGGAGCTTCCATTCTCTTTGTATGTCCAGGACATAAACAAAAACAAAACAAACAAACAAAGGAATTCCCATTTGAGGAAAAGTATAAGTAATGGAAAATTGAAGCAAATAACAAGGAATATCTCGGAAATGGTTCACTCAGCAAAAACAAAAACAAAAAAACGTATATGACATAAATTGTGTGTTTTAACGAGATCTACATTTTTATGTAGTAAACTTTTGTCTATCTTACGGTTTTACAGTTATACAAGAGTCATTCGGAATAAAGAGGACTTTTGGGGACATTCCCAGAAAATTCATGATCCATAAAAATATCTTAAACATATGATATTTTAATCAAAATGGTTAGAGCTATTTTTGAGAAGATAAAAAGTTTCGAAAAATGTTCCATGTAAAGGGTAGTCTGGGGTGGGGGTATTTTCTTGTAAATCTTCGTGTCGCATCTTTGAAAATACTGAACCTAAATACCAAGTTTGGTATTTATCCGACTTTTAGTTTTTGAGTTATGCGGTTCACAGACACACATTCACACAGACAGACACACGGACCTTTTTATAAAATGTTTTTTTTTAATTAGGGAGCTCAAAGCATGTATTTGCGGTGAAATCTCGGCATCGAATTTTTGGGTGGAATGCAATACTTTCCCTACTTACTATAGTAGCAGAGAAAGTAAAAATGCTATTTATGTACTATGCCGCGAAGTGTTACGAGTGATAGTAAAAATGTTCGGCAAGGTAAACTACCGCGAATTGATAACACTTGTTGAAAACTGAAATATTAATGGTTATACGAGTGCATTATGACGGAAGTTAACAAAACACGTCAAAAATATATTCTGTGTCTCATAACCTGACAAGTTTCATTACTTAGTTCCCGTAAATATAATTAATCATCAACTTCAAAGCAAGCATATTTTATTCCTTCGCTATCACCAATGAGATCTCGTTGTACCCTTACCAGATATTTTCCAGAAATGTCCATGCTCTACAGTACTTAAGCCGCTATCCCAATCGACCCTGTACACAAAACTCAATAACCTGATAATATATAGTAGCGAAGGACCAGGAAGGCAAGATCTACAACTCCAGAGAAAGGAAGTCTAGCGACGAGCAACTTCGTCGACGATAACGAACATCGACAAGAATGCCGCAAAGGAGAGCCAATGCATGGTGACATATCCCGACGAAACAACTTTACGAACCCTTTCGATCTAGATTCCGGCCTCGGGATAAACTAATATTGGCAGCGATTAATACAATTTACTCGTATTACTTTACATTACTTCCCAAAACTTTGGAATGGCATATCTTTATTTTCTGTTCACATATTTTAATCCACTTTACTGCCGGCAAGCCGCATATAATGCACTACATAGAGAAATAATGACAGTTACTTTATTGTTACAACGAACTGGTAATAAATGAAATCGTTTTTGAGCATTTATCATAACTTACGATGGAGAGAAACATTAGCTTTTTAGTTTCTATATTACTTACCTAAGGTAAGTATATAGGTATCGCATTCCATCCCAAAAAGGTTTATATGGTTTTAGGTCCCCTGAATAAATGAAATATATTTTTACTTTCTCTACTACGTATAGTAAGTAGGGGAAGTATTGTATTCCACCCAAAAATTCGATACCGAGATTTCATCGGAAATACATGTTTTGAGATCCCCTGAATCCAAAAAAAGCATTTTTGGAAATATGTCCGCGTGTGTGTCTGTGAACAGCATAACTCAGAAACGAAGTCGGATAAACACCAAACTTGGTATTTAGGTTCAGTATCTTCCAGAGATGCGACACGAAGGTTTTCAAGAAAATCCCCCACCCCAGATTACCCTTTACAAGGAACATTTTTCAAAAATGTTATTTTTCTCAAAAATGGCTCGAACGATTTGGACTAAAATATCATATGTTTAAGATATTTTCATGACAAATGAAATGTATATCTCGAATTTTCTGGGAATGTCTCCAAAAGTATCCTTCACTGTGAACGACTTTTGCATAACTGGTAAACCATAAGAGATAGACAAACTTTTACTACACAAAAATGTAGATCGCGTTAAAATACACAATTTATGTCATTATACATTTTTTTTGTTGAGTGAAACATTTCCGAGATATTGCTTGTTATTGTTTTAAATTTTCCAATACTTTTACTTTTTCTCAAATTCGTTATTCATTTTTTTTGTCCTGGTAATGCAAAGAGAATGGAATACTCCACATAGCAACCAGCTCTTAAAATATTTGACTGTCGCTTAAAGCCTACCAATTCCCCTTGCATCTACAAGAAAATTAGCAATAAGATTAACATCTCGATATCTCGATTAACATGAAGCATATGGAGAATAAGCGTTTGTAAAAATAGTTTGTACAAGAGTAGAGAAAGTCATGTGAGTGTAACACATCAGATTTTTATAGAAAGGACCAAGTTTGATATATAAGTTCAACATCTTCCAAGAATGCAACACGGACATTTTCAAGAAAATCCCCTTACCTTAAATCATCCTTTATATGGAAAACATTTCGTTAGTTTTACTATCTCTAAAATGTTTCCAACATTTTGATTAAAATGTCACATTAATATATTGGCAGTAGAATTAAATGTATCTTGAATTTTCTGAGAATACCCTCTGATCTTCTCTTTATTTGGTTGAAATTTTTTTACTTTTGTACAATAAGGCTTACTACAGGAAAACATCTAGACCAGATTTAAACACAACATTTGGGCCGAATACATTTTTCCATACTGCAGGCATTTTCGAAAAATTTCATGTTGCTAGTTTCGGCATTTGCAAAGCGTCGCTTAACGGACATATTTGAAACTTTATATCTGTTTCTTTCTCCCCGCACCACTTTCCTCCTTTTTTTTCCTCTCTCACAAGACCTTGTTACCACGAATAAACATTTGAATGCTGTTTCCGCATGTTGTTTTCAATTTCTTGCTCAATTGGTAGTAATTCCGTAAAAATACATCTTGAGTAACGTAGCGAAGGTAGCAGCTTATCACTTTTTATATGATATATGTAATAATATATGTGACTTTGTAATGGTAAAGATGCTCGTGGGAATGCATCATGTCAGACTTTTTATACTTCTACAGTATCACATTTAACTCTGCATATGATCGTTTTCCTTTCGCCACCCTCAATCTTGCATAGTGTTTAATTTTGTGGCCCACAGTCGTGTTGTTTAGCCTTCTTTATGTTGTAAACTGTTTGGCCATGGCTATTCTCGATTCGTTTCATCAAGAATTCTTTCTCAGCCTTCCGCCTAAAAGAAAGTAGGTATGGATTACGTGACAAAATACACTGTGTAGATATTTTTAGTGACCAAAGCCGAGAAGGTTGGCTCCGTTGTAACGTATGAGGCTCGCATTCGGGAGGTCTCGGGTTCAATTCCCGTTGATCGCCCACTCTGAATTTGGGTTTTTCTTTGCCTTTCCCTGATCCGTAGACGAATGCTTTTCATTTTCCCTTTCATTCCGTTTCCTTATCGTTCAGGTGTGCTTCTAGGTTTCGTGGTGTATGGCGGTACGGACAGATGCTTGCTCAAAGGAAAAAGTACTCCTTAAGGACACTAGAGAGGTACTTGGTCGTTCATCGCCCTCTGTAGGCAGCTCCAGCAGTGGGACGGGTCTTCAGCCTGAAACTATTAGAGACTTGGAACGTCTCTGTGGCAAGTCTGCCTGCGGACTGTAGCTTCCTGTGGTTCATTCACGTCATCCCTTCCTCCTTGAGGTGGTGGTCACAATGGATCTCTATGTAGGTCGCGGTGCGCCAGTTGCTTCCCCCATCATTGTACGAAGACGGGTTGATAAGTCAGTGACTTTTTAAGGACAATAACAAATTTTTCCAAAAAATCAATTTCATTTCTCAACATAGTCAATCTCCTTTCAATTCAATATGCGTTGTCCAAAAATTCTCCATTTTTTTAACCCTTCCAAAAATTTATTTTTCGAAGTCTGCAAAATATGAGGTTGTCATTGGACGTGAATATGTTCTCAGCGAACTAATTTTTCAGGTTTGCGATGAGGAAGAAGTCGCTCGGAGCTAAATCTGGAGAATATGTTGGGTGAGGTAGCAGTTCATAGCCCAATTCCACAAATTTTGCAATGGCAATGGCTGACTTGAGTGCGGGTGCATTATCCTGGTGAAAGAGAACCTTTTTCTTCACCAAATGGGATCGTTTCTTTAACAACTCCGTGTGAAACTGATCCAGTATTGCGGCATAATATGAACCTGTGATCGTTTTACCCTTTTCCAGGTAGTGGATGTCTATCACCCCTTGTGAATCCCAAAAGATGGCTGCTGATTTTTCCTGCCGACGGAATGGCTTTCACTTGGTTTGGAATGGTTTGTGAAACACGCCATGTGATGGAGCAGAGTCCCCATAATACTTGTTCAGCTTTTCTTCTGTTTCCTTCACCGTCTTGCCACGCATAAAGAAGTGCTTTATCAGAACACGAAATTCACTTTTCTCCATTTTCTACGAAGCAGCACACATCTGCTTATTTTAGACGCTCTCAACAATGTTCTAACAAACAAATGACGACTAATTTCTACGATTATACCCAGAATAGATGTAAGACTTGGATGCAAACAAGAAACCTGTGATTAGAACGCTATGTCTCGTCAAAGTCATGGACCTATCAATCCACCCTTGTATAGCCTTATAACTATACCTTGTGACGATAACTACGTGGCCAGAAAAATAATTCTACGAATAACATTAAATCGAAGTGTGAAGCATAATGGTGGACTTGTAAGGAAGTCTTGGAAACCGCCAAAACACCAATAAAGACGAAAATGAAAGATATTATAGCAAGGTGAGGAACTTCCGAATGATAGTTTATTTTACATTTTCTTGTATCTTTTCAATATTGTACTTTTCCTCGTGTTTTCAGAAATCACGATCAATGCTACTATTTGCTGCTCTTTTCCCTTGTAACACATCCCGTTCTTTTACTTCTGATAAACTACACTAATGTGCCTTAATCCCTAATGAACGCTATCCATCGACCGTCCACCATTTGTGTTTGAAATTATGTGAAATAATAAAGCTAAATACTGCATTAAAAGTTTTTCGTGGTGACTAATTGATGTCAGTTTGATGCAGTGCAAAAAAATATCTTTAGAACTAAGCAAAACTCTCTCTCTCTCTTTCCCTCTCTCTCAAAAAAAAAAGTGACGGGGGCAACCCGCTCACCATTTGGAAGAAATACTCCTTTATGAAATAGCAACGCTTAAATTCTAAACGTTGTTCCAATATTAAATCCTTCGATGCAACCGAGATAAGGCTGAATGGGGTAAAGGAAAAATACTAATAAACAGGAAAGAAGGAAGTGGAGGCTGACTAGTTTTTTGCAGAGACTGTTCATGTCGCACACGTGCGTCCCACGTGTAGCCCATCTACTGATTAACGTGAATCCTGCAGCTGCAGAGGGGCTTTTGCAGGAGTGCGTTTACTGTGAAACAGATTCTCTTAGGAGAACACACTTTTTGCTTCACGTTAACACAATCCAAACCGTACAGCTTAAACACAATCTATGACAGAAGTAATCAACTCAGCTCTGTATTACTACTTTCTCTTCTGTGTATAGAAGTAGAGGAAGTATGATGTTCCTCCCAAAACTTCGATAACAAGATTTCACTGGAAATACATGTTTTGAGGTCCATGAATAAACAAAAATTTAGGAAAAGGTCCGCGTGGGTGTTTATGTGTCTGTGTGTGTGTGTGTGTGTGTGTGTGTGTGTGTGTGCGCGCGCGCGTATGTCTGGGAACAGCATAACTCAAAAACGAAAAGCCGGATAAATACCAAACTTGGTATTTAAGTTCAGTATCCTCCAAAGATGCGACACGAAGGTTTTCAAGAAAATTACCTCACCCCAAACTACCCTTTAGATAAAGTATTTTTCTAATTTTTTTGTTTTCTTAAAAATGGCTCTTAACGATTTTGATTAAAATAGCATATATTAAAGATATTTACTTTACAAATATAACCTATATCTTGAATATTCTGGAAATAGCTTGTGAAGTCCTCTTTATTCGGAACAAATTATATATAATCTTGTATAACTGGTAGACGTTAAGCAATAGACGAACACGTGCTCACAAAAAATGTACATCTGTTTAAAACACACAGTTTATTTCAAAGAACTTTTTTGTGGCGTAAGTCATTTCTGAGGTATGCGTTATTAATGTTTCAAATTGTTGAATATTCTGTCATTATTTAGTCCTGTCGACATTCACTTGTTTATCGCGATTGCATGGAAAGGTGTGGAATTATGAAAGTTGCATATAGCGTCCAGTTCTTAAACATTTGAACGATCGCCGTTTCCTTTGCAATTATAACGAAATGTGTAATGTAACTATTTCTACAAAGGTCTATCTCGATTAAAATGAAGCAGGTAGACAAATAAGCTTTTGTAAGAATAATTGTACACCAACTAATAAACGATGGATGGTAGAGAATGTCGCGTGGATGTAAAAAATCAGATTATTTTTACAAATGCTGAATATCGTGAACTTATTTCTTAACCTTTCATGTACGTTGTTGCCTTCATAGGTTACTCTTTTGTAACACAATAAATGCTCCTGCGTTTAATATCTTTCACCAAACAATAAAAGACCCAGGAAAGGTGGATAGAATAGTTTGAGATTCGAAATTCACTATAGAGCTGTGGTTAAACGAAGATGACAAATCGTTTCAACCAGTAGAATATTTCTTAACGAATGCTATAATTTGCCAACAATATCCCTACCTTGGTAATACAGCTATTGTTGCTATCCATGTTTCGTAAAAACTGTTTCTTGTGGTTAGGTGTAATATAGGTACATTAAAACCTTGAGAAATTATATTACGAAAGATGAAAGTATCTCCTATATATTATTTCACTAAGGATTCCAGACAGTTTGAAATAAAGGTTATGGATAGTACATAACGAAATTAGGATAAATGAGCATTCACTAGAAGAGTTAGGACACAGATCGCGTGGCAGATTTATCAATTCAACTAAAATTTTCTAGACTTCCATCTGCCAAGCTAGCCACTCCACTATCTGCTGATAGGTTTATGTATTGAAGCACACTTTGCATGCTGTTTCCGTAGTGTAGTGGTTACACCTGGTGTCAGTCGCGGTTCCTTTTCTTTTTTCCTTCCTTATTAAACTTTAAATGGTTTATCGCATTCTCATTCATTTGCAACTTTGCCGAAGACCATAGGTTTTATTAGACTTTCTATTGCTATGATATGCGCCTAAGTATGTCAGGAGTGCTTGGACATAAATTAAGAAACGCAGTGTTACTTAAAAGTAAATAAAACACTGTGGAGTCTTATAGATTTACAAAGCATCCTATCCCACAACGCAGCCGTAAAACCTCCACACGGATAGACTACACTTGCAAAATTGAAAATATACGTTTCACCGATACCTTTTATACTTGGGTTGCTGCGTTGACAGAGCACACAGATTCAAATCTCGGGCCACTTTGTGTAGGGATATGTGGTATCTGAATGACTTCCATATATATACATATCGGCCGAGATGGCAGTTACCTCGGTATTACGCCACAGCGCAGAAGCGGCACAGGGAGTATCAGGAGTACGTTTATCAGCTGTGAGCTGTCTCAGTCGTTGCTTTGTCTTCGTGTTGTGAAATGTTTCGACAATATGTGTATTGTGTATGATTTCCTTAGGTGTTATTCTCTTATTAGTCCACGGAAATGCCTGCCAATAAATTCACGGTTGATCAGCGTATTTTTATGTACGATACATACGTGAAAACTGAATCATGTAGACAATTTAAGCAGCAATTTCCTGGTTATACAGTTTGGGGTAGAGACACTTGAGATGTTTGGTCAACAAATTTAGAACAACGGGATCGCTAAAAGCTAAAAAATAAAGTTTATAGGAACAATTTCCACACTATAGAGTTGTGTGGACAATAAACTTAAGGATAATATAAAGGTAGAAATTATGAGCATTACGCAAGAAGAACTTATAACAAGGTTAGTACTCATTACATATATTTACTAACACTCGTAAATAAATAATGCGGGAGTTGTGGAACGGAAAACCCCGCAGCGTAGTAGACTGTGAGCGGAGCACGCATCCGGGCGATCCGCAGCCTTGACATAAAACGAAGGCACTGTACATATGTGTATATATATACATATACATTCTTCACATTACCTGGAAAGTCCGTGGCAATAAACATTCGCTGAAAAAAATAAAAGTTACTAATGTCATCACTGTGATCATGTTATATTGTAACACATACAGGATCCAGTATTTAAGCATGGGTGTATGACAATTTATGTTTTATTTGCATATTTGTCAAGGTTATACGAATTATAGTCATCTAGTATTTGACTATTGTAAGTAATGAGTAGTAATAATACGGAAAAAGCGCCTTGTAGCTTACAGTGATTCTACACTTCTCAAAACATAATGAAACATACGGTAGAGACCGGCGTTAAAACATGAAACTCTCTAACCCAGTATTGCTCTAGATGAATTAAGCATTAGTGGTTGTTTAAACAACAATGACTCAAAATTCCTAAAGAATATATCGCCTGCTTCCATGAAATAAATAAGAAGTTAATTTAATGCCAGCCTGAAACTGTGGTAACTAAAAGCTACCCGGTCAGACTTCGTTGGTTCACTAAGAATATATCCATATATTGGCCTTCGGTCATCAAGGACCATTTAACCAGCAGGATCTCATATTTCTTGCTTGCTTTAATGATTAATTAACTCCTTTAACCTAGGTCATATCGAAGGGTGAATGGATGAAATAATTGAAATGATGCTCAAATGGGCCCAGCATCCCTAGGGCTTAGAGTAACCCGACATTCGTCTTCTCAAGATAGGAGAAAACCCCGAAAAAACGTTACCCATGTAACTCAGCAGCGCAATTCAAATTCTGGATCTCTAGAATGTGATACGCACACGCATCTGTCACACCACAGAAGTAGTCAAGAGAATATAGTATTTCAAACCAAACACAATATAACATTAAGCATTTTTAAGAAAAACCTACAACTTGAGTTAATGCTGATAAACAGGTAATATATTTTGAAATAACTTTAATGTGAAATTAAAATCATATTTATGCAGTTTTAATAGTGACACAAAGTGCTTTATTTTAAATTAATAATGTCAAAGCACCACAACGAAAAACAGAGCCAAATAATAAAAAGATAAGCTCATACCGATGCAAAGCCAGATTAGAAATGAAATACATAAAATTAATTTAAGTCATGCAAGTTCACGAATCAGTAACACTGTTCAGTGAAATCATACAACATACCTCAACATTCTGTTCTACCATTCGTGTTCACTTACAATTAAACTGTGTTTACTGAAATATCCATCATCTATGCTGTTGGTAGGACTCCAAATACACTGCAAAACTTCTTAAGACACATTCTGGATATTTGAGATTAACAGTCAACAGCATTTCATCAGTCTACATCTGTATTTTTCTGCATAATTTGTACCAGTTGGAAATCACACATTCATATCCCTCAACAAAACTAGGCATAACACTCGTAACAACCCGAAAATGAGAGTTTTCTTTTAATTTCACTTAAACGTTTTCAAATCTATTGACAGTAGTAGGTCGCAGTGGCAGCATTAAAACCTTCCGAAAAAAGAAAGAAAACTGTAGCATTTTTTCAAGCGATTGCACAACTTTTTGTCGCTCTTAAGTATAAATTCCATAAAAATGTATTTCGTCTTGCTTTTTACATTTTCGTTTGAAAAAGAGTCATTAATTTGGAACACATTTCCTTTTATATAACATTTTATTACAATTGTAGCATTTTGAGTCAATTTCGTACTTTAAAAAAACATATAAAGTTAATTGCAGGCCGTGAAAAATAAAAATCCAAGAGTACAAGCCTTTATGAGTATTTCGCCCTGTATTACATATGTGGAAAATTACCATCCTTACATTTAATGCAGAAAATGAGTTGCTCCAAATCCAAAGGAATAATTGTAAGTGCGACACCTAGCTGGATGGATGGACGTGAAGGTTTTTTATTAACACCTACATGTCAACGTCAGAAACAGTAAAAATTAGTATATCCAATCAATAGAATGAAGATATTTTAAATATAATTTTAAGTATTCCTGTATGAATGAATGATTTATTGTCTACTTTGAACTTACATGCAATTTATACAATATTTACAATACAATGGAGTTGCTTATTATTTCTCTTCCCCTTATATTTAACATTCTGTTGTATATATAATGGGGAAGTGTAATTTTCTACTATTTACTTTTTTGCCTTGTTATCCTTTTTCCGTATTTTCTCCAATTTGCTTCACATCCCTTTTAACCACTTTAACCTAATTTCTCCTAAATATTTTCCTACTTTCACCATATATTCATTTGATCTTGTATTAAAAATCCTCCTAACTTTTAGCTCTATTGGTGAACTTTTACATTTCTCTATGTTAAATTATCTATCCTCGTATTCCAGAATATAATGCCAATTGTCATGTAATCCATTACATTTAGTACATCTCTCTCCCTTCTTCTCCCTGTTAGACCACTTAAACTCATTACACCTGTTCTCGCCCAAGCATACCCCATTCTGGCCTCTTTGTGGCATACTTCGATGTATCTTTCTTTTCCCCATTCCGTTTTTTAAATATATATAATCTATTAATGACCATTTTTCCCTTGAAACTACTCATAATTTCAATATCCTCCACTCTTGTTCTAATTTGTTTTCAGAAACCCTTACTTTTGTTGTTTCTTTCTGCCCGTGTTTCCCCCATTCCTATTTCTTCCAACGCTGTCTGTATATTGAGTAGCCAAATATTCCTGTAGGTTATTGAACCCTTTACTGCATTAATTATTTTGCTACATACGCCGCTCTTCCTCTAATCCCTAAACCGGCTTTTATATACCTTTCACCGGCACCACAACCGAACTGATTAGAATAGTCGTGATTGCTAGAGCGATACGAAGTGGACTAGCCATCCATTTATTGCCAAACGTTGCGAGTTTGAGTCCCAGCGACTGCAGGCAAATGTACTTGTGGTAAAGGGGAGGGCCGATGTAGTGGCACGCATGGATACGACGGGTTACATTTGACTGTAGTTGCAAATAGTATTTTTACAATATAAAACAGCTATAAATAGCTTAATTTTATTGCTGAAGGTTAGTATAATATGAAATTATAAAAAGAAGCCCATTAAAAACCTAAAAAGAATATGATACACCAGACTATAAAGGGTTAATAATAATTTAGGAGATACAATTTCATGACTATTTTGTGTCTTGGTGTACGTACGCCTGTTCAGGTTTAAATGGCATGAGTGTCTAGTAGGATAATTATGAAAAGAGTTACAGTGTATACATGTGTGCATATTTCTCTTCACATCTAACTGACAGTTTAAGACATACGTACACGGAAGTGTAAATATCCGAAGTTCAATAAAGAAATCTGTGAATGAGTAGTGGGCAGAGCTCCACAAATATTCCCAACATCCTTCTTTTGTACAATAAGTAGTTTAGTGGTATAACTGGGCTGCCTCACAGCAAGACCCCAAGTTTAAGATGACTATAAACATGGCTATAATATACTCTTATTATAAAGATTTTTGTCGATATTATGTCTCAAAAAGCACAGCATGAATAATCCTTAGTTAGGTACTTTATGAACTATATAATCTATATCTGATTTCCAACCCAAATGTCTATCAAGATAAATACCCAGAAATCTAGCAGTGGTATCGGAAGGATTGGAGCACGATTTAAATTAAATTGATTATTGATTGTTAACATCAAATCTTTTCTTTTTAATTTTCAAATAGGTGCCTTTGACTTCGTTACTAATTCCATCGTCGTTTTATAGCACATATACAGTGCTAACTCATCAGAAAATAAATATTCTAAAACGTTATCTCGTATATAGTAGGGGAGATCATGCATATATACTACACGCAGAACTGAGAGGGAACAGAGCCCTATGGGACACCATATTTTACACATTTACGATCAGATTTGCAACCATTTGAATAAACAGACTCAGGTAGGGATGAAGAAAATTTATACTTTTAGGATCAAAGTCATAACATTCCAACTTATGCATAAGAGTTTCATGGTGAACTGTGTCGAACGCTTTTGTTAGATCAAAAACGCTTCCGATGACTAAGTTATTTTCTTTAAACTCACATAAGCTTCGTTTTATAAATGCTATAGCTGCATCAACTGTGTTAAGACAACTCTAAAGCTGTATTGACTCGAAGAGAAAACAGAATTGTCTTCTAAACAATTAATTATTTGCTTATTCAGTAATATTTCAAAGACTTGGATAGTACGGATAACATGCTAATTGTCCTGTAGTTAGAGAAATCTGATTTGCAGGCTCTTTTGTGTACAGGGATAACCTTTGCACATTTATGTGACTGAGGAAAAGTACAACTATCAATGCAAGTATTACAAATAAAAAGGTTCACAAATAAAATTAGCAGCATATTTAAGAATAATAGCATTCAAATGTATACATCAGTACAATAATTATTGGTCAACTTTAGAATGGTATCATAAACCCCTTCAGTAGTAACATGTCCTGATCAAGTATTAATTCCACGAAAGTCTCGGTAACATAAAATGTATCCTTGATAATTGGCAAAATCTTTTAATAATGTTGACACTACCAACGTCATTGGTTTATGTTAACGAATTCATTAACCTGCAACTGAATGCCATTTAGTTGGGAAGTATTCCAGGAATCAACCCAAGCACCATTAGGTAATATATGGGCGCCCTTATGTGAAGGATGTGTAAGGCACAATCACCGCATAAATAACTGCTTGAGATAGGTCTCGCCACACCCGGTTTCTGCAGGAAGCTATTAATAGCTCCAACTTTCGTGAAGACGCCCGCACTGGAGTTCGTCATTAACTGGGATGCAAATCTCAACCTACCAAATTTCTTCTATGGCAGATGTCTTAAGAAGCTTCATTAACCAACGGATCATTGATTAACCTTATAAAGAGAAAGTAATGCTTAAATCACACTTGCAAATCATGAAAAATAACTCTGTAAACATATCTAATTATTACCGTATGCTGGGGAACCAAAAGTTCCTGGCCTCAGCAAAGGTATTCACTGACAAAAAGTGAACATCAACACATGAGCAATTTATGGGATCTTTGGCGTGACTAAAGATAAAGTTAATTACTGGAGGTGTTTTATAATAACAAAATAACAATCTTCTACTCTCCAAGTAGAAAAGCACCAACAATATCACAAATTCAGTGCAGCGTCAAATAGGAAACATTACAATGTCCCTTTTAAGCATAGAGAATTCTTGCAGGGGCGGCTCGAAGGGAGTAGCAAGTTAGCACTAGCCCAGAAATATTGTAACCAGTGGTCCATTTAATAAACAATTATATTTCTTTATAAAATTCTCCGTAACCCTTAAAAAGTACTTGTTATCCGTAGGGGACTTGTATGTCCATTTGTACAGGCTATTAGCGAAGCCTTTGCTACTGACGATAGCGAACTTCAAGGGGCAGGTGCGGAGGAGGAAATTTGGAGGTGTGGCTTCCTCAACAGAAAGCTATATGACGTGTATACACCTAGTGGAAATGACATATAAAACGTAGCTCCGCCAATGACAGGCTGACATCTAACGTGTTGTTGGAAGAATCTCAGTTGAAACAACCACGTGCAACGTGAGATTTTAGTGTTTTATTGTGTAAACAGTAACCAATAGTATAATAGCTTATGCGAGTGAAGTGATTTCTATAAGTAATTTGCAGGCACAAGCATGTTACGCTAGATCGTTAGGAGCAGATACCTGATTTCAATCAAAGGCCGATTGAAAATTTTGCTACCAGAAAGGATAGGCTAATAGATTTTGTCTTTTGTCTTCAGTTTATGTTTTTGAATGAAATCTCACGGTTAATTCGAAAACCGTTCAGTATTTTACTTATTTTTTATATTCTCAGTAAAATTAAGGGAATTCAGTGTAAGTGATCCTCATTAATACATGCAACCCCCAAAATATTACTCATTGACTGGCACTGAATTCTTGCAATTCCGGAACACACCAGGTGAAAGACAAAACAATTCATTAACTCTACCCCAAAAATACACTGCATCATATCCACAGCATACTTCTCGTTTACCTATTTTGTCACATTTATGTAAGCCTTTATTAACTTTATTTTATTGTGTACACTTGCCTAATTATGCATGTGTCATTTGTTATTGAAAGCAGTGAGAAGTTTTAATGTAGTGGCCGAGATTTTATCTAAACTCCCATAAATTACTATTTTATGTAGAAAACTTGGTTACGCTTTTTGTTGATATAAAGAGTTTGTCATACTATAGAACAAAAATTTTATACGCGATCGTCTTGGGCCCCATTGGGGACAGACGCTTTCAGAAGTGACATTTATAATTCATTACAATATATTTTCAAATCCAGAGGAAAGAAGACATACGCAGTCATATTATCAACCAAGCTAAAATTTCGATTGTGAACCCGACATAGACGGGTCCAGGGAGCAGATGAGTGGGCTATAGCCTCCCGCTTAATTCATACAAACAACGTTGCTTTGGTAAAGTCGACATCAACACTTTTATTGCTATTTAATTTGCTTAAACCAGATAACATTTATTTGCTCTCAGTCATGAGTGAACTTATCATAGTGAAGTTCATGTATCTCTAAAGTTGTTCCACTAACTCGAAAAGAAAGAAGAAATAGAGTGAATAAAATATACTTTGTATTTACTATTTAATAACTTCTGAATAAGAGTCAAGTTTTCCCAAAAATTAAATTAACCTTTGCATTCAAGAGACAATTTATAGATCACTTATATGGTACTTGAAAATTTACAAATGAAAATGCCCCATTACTGACTACGCTTTGCTCATTGGTAAGGTATCTCAAAACATGTTAGCCCCTCCCTAAAGGAATCCTGAATCCCTCTCTGGAACCCGATGATCTAAACGCATAAACTGAAAACAAGAATCACTCATCAGCGACATTCATCGCTCTAGTACAGAACAGCTGCCGAGGTTTATCATCAACTACACCGTCATTTAATAATCCACTTCACAGTTTAACCTAAGCACATGACATTTTAATGAAAGTACGCAAAAAAATAAAAAAATAAAGCAAAGGCACGCAACTATTGCGGAGTTCAGAAATCATTAGTGGTTTTTTCGCTTAGGAACATTCTTACAATCCTCTCCGTCTCTAACAACATTAAAAGCATTGTATAAAGGATATAAGATTACTGCCTTTCTAATGCCTCTGTTTTGAAGGCATCTCTTCTTTAAACTAAGGCATAAGAGATGCACATCTATCCCCAAGCACCATGAAACGCCCGAAGGCGAAACGACTTACTTTCAGTATATATACTTATATATGTCTGTGTGTGTGTGTGTGTGTGTGTGTGTGTGTGTGTGTGTGTGTGTGTGAGGGAGTGAGAGTGTGAGTGTTGATCAAAAACGATAATCGATGGGGGAATTTGATTCGCTCACTCTCTTAACCTCACAAAGATAACTAATCTCGCTCCGGACAAACCGTCTACTCGCTTTGCAGGAAAGGTATACGTCACAGATTAGCAAAGGCAACAGCTGAAAATGTAGACCAATTGTTTAAACCAACGGGCCAGTCGATATTGGAACGACACATTGTTACTGAAATATCAGTTTTAGTCTTTCCGGCCCGAGAATGGGATCGCACATCCGCACATACACAATGCGTAGTATCACTCCACGCTTGACATCACGTGAACGTATAGAGAAGTCTCCTCTATTCTCCCAACTGTTTACTTTCGGGAGCTAAAAATTAAAACCAATAATAAATGATATCTCGGAAATGAGTATGCCACAAAAAGGGTTATTTAAAATAAATTGTGTTTTAAAGAGCTATACTTTTTGTGTAGTACGCTTTTGTATATCTCTTAGCGTTTACCAGTTACACAAAATTATAAAAATTCTTTTCGAATGAAAACGACTTCACAGGGGAGTCCCAGATATTTGAATATATACATTGTATTTGATAAATAAATATATGGTATTTTAGTCAAAATCGTCACTTTTGAGAAAATAAAAAATTCGAAAAATATTCCATGTAAAGGGTAGTATGGGATGGGGGATTTTCTTGAAAATATTTGTGCCGCATCTTTGGAAGGTACTGAACTTAAATACCAAGTTTGGTATTTATAGGGCTTTTTGTTTAGACACACACACACGTACTTTTTTCTAAAAATTCTTTCTTGGGTTCACGGGACCTCAAAACATGTATTTCCTGGATAATCTCGGTGTGAATATTTTGGGTGGAATACAATACTTCCTTTACGTATTCTAAGAACGTAGTAGAGTAAGTAAAATTAACCACTTCATGTATTGCCTACAGTAAAGCACTATACTCAAGGTAGCCGGAATATTATTGGCAGGGTTAGGATTTTTAGGTGCGCACCTTTTTTCTTAGGGTAAGTTAAAGCTGTGCGGAAATATATCACAGTGTGAAATTTTGTTTCTAGTTGCGAAAAGGGGCATTTTTCTCGCACCTTTTTCCCTTTTTTGGGACCTTTATCCCTTTTTGGCACCTTTATCCCATTTTCCCCCAACCATGCCCATAATCCCGTTTTCCCCCTTTTTTCTTTTAAGTTTAATTCCAATTTATTCTTTAACTTTCAATTAACGTGTCCTCAGCTTGCCGTGTACGTGCGAATAGTAAGCCTACCTCTTTCAGTAAACGCCGCGCGGGAATTGAAAGCACATCCGCAACAATGGAAAATAATTGTGTGTTCGACGAAAACCTCTTTCTCTCGCCCGCAATAATGCAATTGACAATAAGTCATTCTATCCCACCAGAGTCAGTAGCCTGCTGTTCGTGAATGTGAGTTTGTTACTGTGAGCGACGTCATCTGTTTGCGTGGAGGCGAAGGCGCAGTTCCGAGAATTATTAAGACTGGGTTCTGCTCGATACTACTAGAAATCGCTGAGACTGAAGTTCCAGCATGAATAAGAATATTATGGTAATTGTCGCGGTGTTATAAGAGATTGTGGACAGCGAATGGGCGCAAGAGTGAGTTTTGTTAAAGTCGCATTGTATTAGCAAGTGAACTAGTGTTAGCAACGAGTGTACTAGTACTATATTTTACTATGCCAAAGGTGCCCAGTGCTCGATTTATTGTTCTAGCTGAGGAAATCATACAAGATTTCATAGACACTGGTGGAACTGTTATGCGACGTATTATTTGTGATTCAGGAATTTTGTTAGATGTAAAACACAAGCGAGATCGCATCAAACAACACATTTCCAGCTCTAAGCATCAAATGAACAAGACTCTGCAAGCAAACAAATCATAGCAACCTCTATTACGAAATGCGTTTCCACAGAGTTCTTCAAAAAGCCAAAATTTGAAGGAATTAAACATTGATTTGTGTGCAACTCTTACACAAGCAGGAATTCCACTCAATAAGGTGAACCAACCAGCCTTCAAGGGATGTCTTGAAAAATACACAAAGATGTCAATGCCGGATGAGAGCACGTTAAGAAAAAACTACATGGAGCCTGTTTACCAAGAAACCATAGAAAGAATCAAGGAGAAAGTGTCTGATTGCGATGCGGGAATCATTGTGGATGAAACCATAGACTCAATGGAACGATATGTTTTGAACATTTTAGTTTTTCCCTTAGCAGGGGAGAAAGTTAAGCCCATGTTGTTAAAAATGTACGAGCTACAGAAAGCCAATGCCAGTACAGTAGTGCAATCCATTATGGACTTTGCCAAAAACTTTGGCCTACTGGTATCGAGTTTGAAAAACTTCTTCTTGTGGTTACGGACCAGCCTCCATACATGGTTTCAGCTGTTAACCAATTGAAACGTTTATTTCCTAACTTGAATCATGTGACTTGCTTGGCTCATGCCCTTCACAGGGTTTGTGAATCCTTAAGGAACGAATACGACATCCAAAATCAATTCATCTCTGCCCTTCTACTGAAAGCTCCGAGCCGTGTTGTTTACTACAGGGAAATCACTGGCCTGCCCCTTCAAAATTTCCCGGTCATTACTCGCTGGGGATCTTCGATTGAGTGTGCTGCTATGTTGTGTGAGAATTTTGACAAAATTAAAGAGTTTGTGCTTTCTTTGGATCCATCCGACGCAGGTACAATTTCCAAGGCACAGCAACTTCTGTTACCGGAGAAAATACATAATTTGCAGACAGAACTATATTGTGTCCATAGTTACAAGTACCTGCCTGCAACTATTAAACGATTGGAAGAACAAGGTCTGGAAAAGGAAAACCAATGGTATATTTTTACTTCCGTGAGGGAGCAGTTAGATGGCTTTGCCAAAGACAAACTTGAATCTAGTCTTCAGAAGAATCCAGACATTGAGGAATTCGCCACAGCTGTAGAGTTGCCATTCCGAGTGCATACAAGGTTTGCACCACTGGTTTCTGTGGATGTTGAAAGAAGCTTTAGCAACTACAAAGACATTCTATCTCCTAATAGAAACACACTTACTTTTAAAAATGTGGAGATGCTTAATGTCTTGAAGTACAACAGCTTCATGTTTTTTCCTTCTTTTGATGAGTGATACTTTGATGTACTTGTATGTAGTTCAATAAAGTAGAATAGAGAAAAGAGAAATCGTTGAATTAGTTAAGGGAATGCACAACTGAAAGTAACTCAAAATCTCAAAAAATCTAAAAAAAAAAATATGTTCCAAAAAAATTCTTCATTGCTTGTGCTTTTAGAATCCACTTTTATTTATTGACCTAGCGAACGCTTCAGGATCGTTACCAGACTTTTTAAATACCCTTGCGCATTTGGTTGCTAGCTGTTTATATTTTTAAAACTTGATTTTAAGGCGTTTCTTATTTTCAGCATTTCTGCATATTCAAAATGATCCACACGATGTAGTTTTCATCCATTCATACTGGCATTTTTTATGCTTATTTCAAAAACCCAAATAAATAAAACTGTCATATAATTTTTCTGTGTAATGAATAGTTTTTGCGCTACTAAGTTTTGAAGATAACAATATATACCAAAAAATAAAACGAAAAAAATGCAAATACAAAACTGCAAAACCTTTTTCTCTCTTAAACTAAGAATGGTAGAAAAAAATTATATGACAGATTTGTAGTTCCTTGACATAGAAGCAACATAAAATTTTTTTTAAAAAAATGCATCATGTGTTGCATTTTGCATATACCCATAATTTTATATTTTGAAAGTTAACAACTTGAAAACTAATTAAGATTTTGGACTGAAATTCACAAAACAATTATATCTAAAGAAGACAACATGTGGTTAAAAGTTCAGCCAATTGAATGGTTAGTTTAAAAAATAACAATTTCAGTTGTGCATCCCCTTAAATGAACTAGCACGTTATTGTCCCTTTTTTCATCTTATTGAGCAGCTTTTCCCTTCCTTTTTTCATCTGAAATTTGCACCTAAAAATCCTCACCCTGATTATTAGGCAGCGCCATTTATGTCGGTCGAAAAATCGACTCCGCACATAACATTATCTCTAAAGAGTAGATATAATGTAGATATTATCTCATGAGTTCATGTAGATATGTCACTGGATGATTGTGGCCTCATTTACAAACTTATAATGTTTATTTCATTTCTAGAAAGTCAAACATTAAAAACATGGTGTTACATTTCCGGCTGTAAACCTAATTCATCTCATTACTTACGCCAACTGAAGAGGAAGGCACAAAATAAAATATAATTTTTCGCTAAATTAACATTTTAAAATTACCATACGAAAAATATTAAAGCTATATTAATAACAACCATGGATGTTAAAAGCTGGTTATAAAATATGCTCTGAATGTTAGTAACCATTACACTCGTTTCTTAAAAATAAATTATTACGATTTGAGCAAAGTCTTAAATTATAAAATTTATTTTTGCATGCAAACATAAATGACGGAGTAATAAACTGGTGAAAAAGAACTGACAGGGTCACAAGATCTATCTGTCTCAGTGTGAAAATATCACACGTGTTTTACTAACATTAATTTGAGTAATTTCACAGAAATTTCAATTTTAATTCAATATTGTAGTTTTTTTTACTCTCAGCTGTCTTGTTCAATAATAAATTGTGCTCACAAATCGCAAAGATAAGTGCATTTAATACTACACTAAAGAAATGAATGTTATTTTATCGTCATACATTTGAAAAGGTAACTGTTGGAATTTACATTAGCTCTTCTTTATATCAAACATTGCATCTTACTTTGTGCAATAATCACTTCCCGATATAAAAGGTGTTTAATCAGGTTTTGTGGCTTCTTTTATACACATTCCATATTATCAATTTGTACGCTGAACATAGTTCACATATTCACAAATGAAAAATAAATTAGAGATTAAAATTTCCTTTCAGATCCCTGCGTTAACACATCCTACCAGCAAAAAAAGTATCTAAATTTTGTTGTTCTAAACTCGGAGGATTTTCAGCTATAGCGCTTTGACAGGCTGACGTTCCATGCGATGTGCTCTCAGTTGATACACACCTCGGCGACTCCATGCTGAGTCAACGAGTAAAACACCAGCAGAAAGACAAAGTGAGTATACACGGAGTAAGGTCGCTATGAATAACGCAAGAATAAAGAAAATGTTGTTAAGAAGCTTCTAAACCCAGCAAGATTAAACGAGGAATAGAACGGAATGTAGAAACAGATGCAGTGAATCAGGGACAAGATGAATGTAAAGCAGGAAGGAAAAGAGCTTGACGATATTATGACGCGGGCTGCAGCCATCTTGGAAAGTGCAGAATACGTGTTGCGGAAGCATTCCCAAGCTCCACGGCAGAGGTTACTACTGATTGCCGATCTAAGAGAAATAGGTTTAACCGTTGCAAACCAGGCAAAGCGGCCTCAAAGCACAGACTTCCAGAAGAGTTACAGCTGCAATCCTGAAGTTTTACAGCAAGATGCAATATCATATCAGGCTTCTGGGAGAGATGTTTTCAAGAGAAACCGGTTTGATGGAGAAGTCAAAGAGGCCCGGATCATATATTTGGTGATTACCTTAAAATAAGCACATAATTATATGCATTATTTACACAGAATAAAGAAGACACGCGTGCTAGTTTTTCTAAGTTTCCAGAATTACACTGTTAATGTTTCTCCAAGGTGACACTCTATACAATGTATGCACATGCATTGTGCCTCAAAGTATTAAAGTTTCTTCCAGTAGCTCTATGTCAGCGATATGCAGATGCTGGGAAAATACGAGGACAGATCGAAAAGTAACGCTAAATATTTTTTTCTGCCTTGGTATTGCAGCTGGAATGTTGCAATTTCACACAGATATAGTTTGAAGTTTTCAATATAGAGGGTGTTTTTTGTTTCATGTGCAGCTCTAGCGAGAGAAGCGTGAACTACGCAACAAACATGGTGCGCATGTTACTGTCGTTCACGTGTGAAGAGTAGAGAGGTGTGGTTCGATATTTGTGGGCCAAACGGCATAAACTGAATGATATTCACAGGGACATGCGTGGCGTGTATTGGGATTGTATGGAACGTAGCAATGTCTCCAGGTGGTTGCCTTCTTCCTAGAGTGCCGTGTGAACCTTAGTGATTCGTCACGCTCCGGGAGGCCGGTAACAGCTGCAACCCCGCAGAATGTCAGAGGTATTGAGGTGGCAATTTTGAACGACCGGCGTGTGCAACTGCGAACCTTATCGCAATAGTTCAACATTTACTATGGTTCAGTGTATGATATTGTTCATGACACATTGAAATTTCGTAAAGTTAGTGCTCACCGTGTGCCTAAGAACCTGACAACCACAAGGGCCGGCGAATGACGAGCTTGGATCACCTAACGCGGTACACCGCAGAAGGGCATGACTTTCGGAAAGGAATCGTCACTGGTGATGAGTCGTGGGCATACCACTACACGCCCGAAACCAAGCAGGCAAGTATGGAGTGGAAACATGCTGGTTCCCCAGAGAAGAAAAAATTCAAAGTGACTCAATCTTATAGGAAAGCGCTTGTGACGGTGTTCTGGGATATGCATGGAATTGTATTGGTGGACTTTGCTGAACACGGGACCACTGTGAATGCTGCAGCCTACATGAAAACTTTGGTGAAGTTACGTCGTGCCCTTCGTGACAAACGCCACAACATGAATGCTGGCGATGTCAAAATTCGTCATGGCAATTCTCGCCCCCATGTTGACTGCTGCTGTTCGTCAGAAAATCACCAAATTTGGTTGGGAGGTGCTTCAGCATCCACCATACAGTCCGGAGCTTGTACCGTCGTTTGGTTCCATGAAATTCCTGGCCGGCCAACGCTTTGCGACAGATTCGGAAGTAAAATCAGCAGTCCACAGATGACTATACTCCAAGGAAACGGACTTCTAGAACAGGGCATATTGAAACTGGTGTCACGATGAGAGAAACGTGTTGAGAAGCTTGATGACTATGTCAAAAGTAAGTAAACGTGTAAGTTGATTTGTGATTTTTGTTTGTTTGTTGTTGTTTTAACCATTAAACGTTTTTGTAAAAAAACTATAGTGCGTTACCTTTCAATTCGCCCTCGAACCGTTAGGCGGGCAGGGGCCACATTGCATTGGCATAGGTGTGTGACGTCACACTCCACTCCGCTGTAGTTCACTGTATGACTATGGTTGCAAAAGTAAGTACGAAATTATAGGACAAGTTCATTACAAAGAAAAATCTCATACTTCCATCATGATTTCCCTCGTGCTAGATTTCCAAGTTTTCACAGTCACGCTGAAAGGATGTTTGGATCGTCGTACTTATGTGTACAGCTCTCGAGTGACGTTGAAGAAGTGGAAAAGTATCTTGAGAAAACGTTTGAACATCTTTCGGTTATTCCAGTCACTTGTAGGATTCATTATGTGGAATGATAGATGAGTATGTCGTCAAATATGAACAACCAATCACACTGATTCATAAATTCCGCGTCTGGGTATAAAACAATTGCAGAACAGCAACAACTGCATTTTATCACCCAGCACTATAAGCATGATCTGTAGCATGTGACAAACATTCAAGTGATTCGCCTGTGCAGTGTGTTTACCTCGACAGTTTATTTGACCGTCCTGATTCAGGGAACTGTATTTATGCAAACAAGAGTGTTTGTTAGTCGCTGCATGAATTTAATGGCATACAATCAAACTATTGTTTACATCTACAAAGAAATATTAGTATTCATATTCAGCCTCCCTCTCTCTCTCTCTCTCTCTCTCTCTCTCTCTCTCAACACCGTTGTCTTTGATTTGAATGCGATATATAAAAACGTTTCGTGCAGTTCTTTTACTGTTAGTAGGTAATTATCACATTCAAAATAATGCATAATTATAGCTAATTATGGCATACGTGATATTATCATTGCTAAGGAATGACATCATCGCCGCCTTTTATACCAACCTCATAGATGTTACTTGTAAGAAAAAACTAAAATGTTGTCGCCTTACTTAAATTAGCATAGGCCTTAGGGAAATAAGTTTCAACATAACAAAAACAAGCCATTAGATGTCAATTTTGAAAATGTTATCGACATACTACTACCACCACTACCACTACTACTATTATCGAGCCGCCGCGGTAACGTGTGCGACTTGTATTCAGGAGGTCCCGGGTTCGATCCTCGGCGACCGGCCACTCTAACTCATGATTTTTCGTGGTTTCCCCGGGGTCAGCACATGGGTTCCTCTACTACGATCTCCTTTCCATAGTTTTCCTTTCATTCCGTTTCCTTCTCATCTTTCAGGTTTGCTTCTAGGTTTCGTGGCTTTTGGCGTTACAGTACAGATGGTTGAGAAGCATGCTCAATGGAATGAGTACTCTCCGTGGACACTAGAGGGCTGATTGATTGGTGGGTCGTTCTTCGCCCTCTCTCACGGCTCCAATCGTGGTCTTGCGACGTTACTAGAAGTCGCCGGGCCGAACATTCGAGCCCCTTCCATAAGGGAGTTGTTCGGATTGAGTTGGACTCGCGGGACAGTGGTTGCTGAAACCCATGGGAGATAGGGGCCTGGCTGGTTTTCCGTCCAGGCGGGGTTGTGAGACGCCCAGATGTACTCCGGCACTAACCATGAGTTAGAGTTGGTAGACATAACTAGATGTATTGTCGGCCCCATCGAGGTTCTTTGGTAGTCTTCCCTGATAGGGTTTTCCCTATTGGGCTGACGCGCGTAAGTGGCGTAACCAATTCCGTCCCTGTGTGGCAGGAGACAAGGGGAGGTAGGTAAATCTGACTCGATCTCGGCCACGCAGGGAGGGGGGCAGAGGATGCTGCCCTAATGGAAACGCCACACGAGTTTATCTCCTGGGATCCGAGGATGAGGGCTGAGTAGTCAGCCCAGATCCCGTGGTAGTTATCTACCTCTACTACTACAACAACGGGGATCTACTGAATTAATGTGTGGCTTGCCTATTGCTACTTGTTTCACGATCTGACTCTTCGCGCCAGGTACACTTGTCAACCTGGAGGAGAAGGCACTCACTGTTGGAAACCAAATGCTGAAGCATTAACACGTGTAATCCCTCAGGCCCAGGAGCGGAGTCGTCCTCCGTGGACTAGTGGTACCGTGCTAGCCTCTAGTTCCCAAGGTCGCGGGTTCAAACCCGACGGAGGGCGATGGATTTTTTCGGGCGTAAAAATCCTTAGCACGGCTTCCTTCGGAAGGGAAGTAAAGCCGGTGGTCCCGTGTCGTAGATTTACGACACGTAAAAGAACCTCAAGCCTGATAAAGAGGCCTCTGAGCAAAATTACCGGTGTTTTACGCCCAATATAGAATGGGACGCTAAAAACCATAGTAGTTAAAGAGCGTCCATAAATAAAACTCAATTTTCCAGGAGCGGAGAACCGAAAAGTCGTCGTTGCATGCTCCAACTCTCGCATATTAAAATAATTGTTAAAAACCCTCGCGGTTGTTAGAGCAAATGAGATTTCCTGGACTATTACCGGGTGGAAATGGATCGAGCTGGCTGTTGCCTCGAAAGTCCGACCCAGGGTGTCTGCAATACTACACGCATCGACGATGTTGTCATCGTTTACGAGGAGATGGGTAAAGAGGTAAATCGGGGATTACAGGTAACGCGAGGTCAAACTCGCTACATATGTGCCAGTAAACCTTGTTACTATTACAAATAATCTTGTGAGTCTGACCAGCGGTTGTTTGTAAGTCATTAAGTTCTCTAAAGTAGGATGGCACTTAAATACCCGAGGAGCACCTCTTCGTACACGAAGGGCGTTCCCGCACAAACGAACTGCGACGGAAAAACGTCTGTGGTGGGAAGACATCCGGAGAATGGAGTTTCGGTAGCGGCCAGAATCAATTAAGTCATGTGTTTGACATTAGGAAATTCACGGTCAGAGAAACATGCTAGGTGGGAATAGAGAGTGCATTCTGCTTTGCTAAATTGCCACTTAGGTATACCAATGAAATATACATTAGCAGAAAATGATTAAATCGTGCATGGGAAATGATCATGTGTATCGGATATGGCATTCCACAATGAAGGACAAAGCTCCTGGATGAAGGAAGAATCAAAGAAAGCAATTCCCTATGGAGTATTCCTCTTAGTAAAATACAAATTGTGTGCTGTGGTCCGCTGAAATACTGCGGTCTTTAATGATGGCGATAATTATTTTATGTTTTTACAACACTAAATGCATGTTTGATTACTTTATTTATTTCATTACGTTTACAAACTTAATTTTGTCGAGAGGAGCGGCTGTAATGACACCATACATGGAACTCAGAAAGCGGAAGAGGATTTCGCACAGTCGCCTATTGCACTTCTGGAAACGTCTAGGAGAAAGGGGTAAAGTGAAGGACACAGAGTGCGATCAGATTCGGGGCGACTGGCTCGGACGTAGGCGAGGTCACTAACTCTCCAGATATTACATCCTGAAGCCGGCGCAACCTTCACAGACCTACCTCTCCCGACGGAGAGGTCTTTCTAAGGTTCCGTTCCACACCGAATACCAGAGGAGACAGTTTCTACCTGCCGTCCACCCGCCTGATCCTTCGTTCCTGAAACACAAGGAACTGGGGGACAGAAAACTTCGCGGAATTATACTTCACCCCAGCATTGGCCTACCAACCACAGAAAACCACAAAGGAACCCAAATTCAGAGCGACCGGCCCAACGGGAACAGAACCTAGGACCTTCCGAATACGAGACTCACACCGCGCAGCCTCGCTCGGTGACACCATACATACAGTTTGAAAATAAATATCTATTCTGAAAATTCTCTCATGACTTCATTTGTGCTGCTCTGTAATCAAAATGAACAACTTATACCAACGATAATAATGTCAATGGTTCGTTAGTGAATCGGTATTTATTTAGACATTTTGCTTCTATTATCGTGCACTTTTCACTGTTTCACTTTACGATCTAAATAACGATACAACTGTATACGTCAACGCAAACCTCTTCTGCTTTATGAGCATTACCGATTGGGAACCTCACGCAACTTGAAAAGACCAGAAGACTGATGCCAAAGAGGTTTGCCATTTATTACATTGCTTACTCTACACAAAATGCATAAGAGTAAGCTAGACTAAGGTTTCTGGACACCAGCCCTCTTTTTTTTAGACACTTTGTCCTCTGAGATTAACTGGAGGCAAAGATGCGAACTGATTTCAGAAAGTTCTTGGTTCACTTCAGTAGAATTTTCGAACTGCGTAACATGTAACATGTGTATCTACACTGGCCACGAATACACTATTTCTGCTGCTTTAATGTGACAATGTGTCATATTAAGAAGCAGCCGTCCTCTAATCTTCATCTTCTGCTCCTTCAGTGTATCCGTTGTTTATTAATGGTGAATATTATTTATTAATGTTTCCCTAGCTAGCTGCTTTGTTATTGAGCTCAGGTCATGTGAAAGGGTTGAAAGTGGCGAAATAATTACAATGAAAAGCGATGTTGAAAAGGTTAATCTTTGCTTTCTAAAATCAGTATTGGAATTTTATATGAACACTTTTTCTTAAAGAGGCAACGAATATGAATATGTGAGAATTTTCCGATAGTTATTCTTAATCCACTACGTTCTTTATCGTTAGTTTAGCAAGTATGTTCAATTTGTCACCTAATATTTCTTTTTCGCGAATTTCTAATATTTACTAGCGGAGATTTGTCGTATAGAACTAAAAATAGAACTGCCGTTACTATCACAATGTATCGTGGAAGTATTTACATATTTGGCGCGACATTCTTATGTTGACGAGCGCTTATTTATCGTACGACACTTTAGATTGAAGTGGTTATCTATCGCAATTTATCACGCAACTATTACTTTGGTGCGAAATTATCGTGTCGACAAGCGCAGGTTCCTCGTACAAAGTTTAGATAGGGCTGGGTACTTGCTACCACAATTTTCAAGCTTATGTACTCTTCAATCTTCTATAAGCTTCTAAGCCTTTCTATTTTCTTATTGGCTACTCTTACGTGTGGCTTCAATCTTCGAAAATTTAGCTCCCACGTTCTAAATTCTTGTAGACTCTATTCACTATCATGTGACTTTACTTCGAATTTTTAAACGGAACGTCACTCTTAACAACTGCTACCTTTTCAGCGATTCTTGGGAACGTTCCTTTAGAATCCGTTGGGTGTGTCATTACCATAGACACTCTCTTTTTGGTGACTTTTATTCTTTTAGCTTTGAAATATTCCATTATTTAACTCGCATGTCCATTCACGCCGTTACAATATTATAATTATTTGGAAAGGTAAAATCAGACGACTGAAAAATTCATTGCCATAGCCGGGATTTCAACCACGGATCTCCCGATCTCCGTCCGGCTGCTCTAACCACTGAGCTACCGTGGCAACATGCCAGCAGGACATTAAATTCTCCAACTGATTCACATTTTTCCCGGTAAACCACAAGGAGATCTCAAATTGTACTGAGATGACATACCCCAATGGCGATTCACAATGTTGTAAGTACTTTTAAGTCCTGGGCTTCATAGTTTCAACCACTATTAGGTGAATTAATGGAATTAATTGTTCTTCCACACAAGCCGTGTGTTGGACAAGGTTGGTAGCCTGGTAGTTCAGTGGTTAGAGGAGCCGGACGGAGACCGGGAGATCTCTGGTTGAAATCCCGGCTATGGCATTGAATTTTTCAGTCATTTGATTCTACTTTCCAACCTTGTCCAACACACGGCTTGTGTGGAAGAACAATTAATTCCATTATAATTATTTATTTGCATGTTTCTGTCATTTTATAAAATATATATGAATATAATATATGATAGTTAACAATACATACGTTGTTTATTGATACTCATTGATAATTTGGTTTGATATCACTCAGTAATTATTATGAATAAAATTCCGGCTTCAATTTCTGAAAATCACTCGGATGTTCTTGAAGGGGAGGTGGAACACAAATGTTTGCAAAGGGTGGTGTACATGTTTTAAAATATTTTCTAAATCTTCCACTAATCCATCCTGTATTTCATTTGAAAGCTCTCCCAGAGTTTCGTCCCAACACTAAAACAACATCCATACAAGGGAATATCAGTGCACGTTCCTAAAAAGTAAATTTTGGGGAAATACTAAGCGCGAAGTAATGAATATTCACAAGAAGAAAACGACCGAAAGAAAAAGACAACAATTGGATGCTGTGCAGAGCAACTTGATGAGAGATGTTTGCCGGATCTGACGTCATCCTTTGCTTGAAGCAGACAAGAAGGGGCCTTGTCTGGTCATTTTTAAATGTACTTCATGGCATGGCCCAAGCTCTACATGTCTCTCTCCTCGCGATTCCTCTCAAAGATTACTGTGGCTGTAGCACTGCACCTTTGGAAGCTAATAGGTGTCTTAGCACATTATCACAAAACAAAGTATTGAGATACCCTGAAGCCCTACAATATGGGGCACTGGGTACTTGAGGAGAAAACCTGAAAATAAATTCTGAGGTGTTATATCCTGGATGAAGTTAAACTCCATAAACAACTGTGTATTATCTTAAATTTAGAATTCACACTAATTAACTAAGGACAGAAATGTTGCAGCTTCGCTTCAAATTAATTGCTACAGACTTTATCGTGACCATCAAAGACAGTAACTCTTGTATATGTTCGTTTGCACACAACTATGCTAAAACATCTGATGCGTTGCATTTACACGACTTTTTCCACTCCATTCTACACACTATTCTTACGAAAGCTTACTTTTCTATATACTACTTGTTAATTGAGATAATCTTTCATTGCACATTTACACATTTCGTTGTAGGTATAAGACGAACACAGTAGGTTAAAGCGGTAGTCATTTTAAAAAGCTGATCCGTATGTGATGACTTTAAAATTCCGTGCCCTTTACAGGAGCACGAGAAAAAACGAATAATGACTTACGCTTGAAAAAAGTGCAAGTATTTGAAAATTAAAAGCAATAACAAAGAATATCTCTGAGATGTTTAATACCACAACAATTTGTATTTCACAATTTAACGAGGTCCACATTTTTTTGTGTAAGATGTCTACCTCATACAGGTTACCAATTATACAAAAGTAATCCAGAATGAAGAGAACTTCAAAGGCTATTACAAGAAAATTCAATACAATGTTTCATTTATGATGCCAATATCTTAAAGGAGGACTGAACTATTTTTTTCATTCATTATCTGTTTACCCTCCTCATATGTAGGACTTACACCCCCCAGGACTTACAAGCGGGTGCCTGGGGTCAGAGGCCCGTCGAGGAGCAGACACTCATGGATCAGACAGAGCATCCAGGATGGGTGATCAGCCCAATGCTGGTATGGGATGAAGGAAGTAGATGAAACGAAATGTTGGTGAAATGGATGAAAGGAAAGGTGATGATGGAGCAGTTGGTGGAATGAATGGCGGGGGAAACCGGAGAACCCGGAGAAAACCCGCCCAGACGCCGCTTCGTCCACCACAAATCCCACATGCAGGTCCCTGGGATTGAACCCGGGCTGCCGCTCGGCCACGGCGCCGCCTAGGACTGAACTAACTATTTTATTTAATATTCTACAAGATCTTGTGTTGTGCATACTAATGTTGAAACCCGGAGCAATGTACGACTTACCATTCAGGATCTGCAAGGTATTTTCCACACTGGCAGCGCACTGTAGTGACGCCATTCGGCTAGCCAGCATTCACCTGCAGGAGCAGCTGATCAGATATAGCGTTAAATTTCAATGGGAATGTTAGTCATTGCTGTGTCTTGAAAGTTTTCATAAGCGATTTATTAAGATGCATACGTCAAATTCATGGTGTATATGTGGAAATTTCTTTTCTTTATCAAATCTCTAATACCCGCGTTCTGCCAGGAACAATTTTATGGGCAGCTTTTCATTCAGAAGTCAGTATATTTTCGCAAGCAGCGTCCTCAGTATCACCACTTGCAGTTTCCCTCTGTACAATTATGAAGTCCAATATTCTATTAGTTGCTAAATTCATTATAGAATATGTCACATATTTAACAGAAATTCCTGGGGAGTCGTACTGTCCATCCCCACATAAACTTGAGTCCTTCATAGCAATTGCAAAATTACGTTCTTTTTTTTTAACCAGCCTTTGGGTACAGAAGGAAAAACAAATTTCTTAGCAAGTCTATAAAAATACGATTCAGAAAAATAATAGTTTTATTGCGTTTAACAATGGAAAGAAAGAGTTAAATGTCATTCCGCACAGACACATGCCTGAAGCTATGAACACATTACTTTTCAGACGTCCAAGCAACGCTTGTAAGTGTGCTCGTTCACACGATGAGTTAATGATTTGCATTAATGTACCTCGTGTGTTAGTTTTTCTTTTAGTGATAGGCCCACCACATGTGTGCCAAATACTGGATAGCTCAAAGGAATATTTTCTGGACATACATCTTCTCCATCTTTACTGGATTTCCTGAAATATTCATTCGATTTATGATCTTGATCATTTATAGCTGAAGATTCGCCTTCCTCCACAGTCAAACTTTGGTTCACCTTTTTATAGCACTAATAGCTTTAGTTCCCAATTCGCACTGTATTTCAGCATCATCTTCAACTTCATGAGTAAAGACTCAGAAACTAATACAGCTTCACTTTCTTGCCGTGAATTGCTTATTGAATTATCGACTAGCTGCAACAATTGCTTTGTTTTAAGATTTGAGTTTCTTTTTTTGGAAGTTTTTTCCTCTAGTCCTGCTAAGAATTTGAAGGCACCACATTGTCTTTCAGTCTAGGGCTTTTGAAATTCTCGTTCTTCGTCTATAACATCCGGCTCATTAAAATCACTTTCTTTGAAATTAATTCCACATAACCTAGCATTTTTGTTGACACAAAGGTTTTGCGTTTCAGAGCAGCAACCCTTTGTGGTACACATCAGTGATAACGGACATTTCTGTTTACGCCGGAATTATTCCACTACCAAGTACGGCAGGCATTCTTGACCTCACATGTCACAGAACACTAAGAAAGAAAAACTGTCCTACAATCACGACATAACAACAGGAGTTAAATGCAATGCAAGGCTAACTAATGCAAGTGACATTCAGTAGCCTGGTGCGATCCTCGCCTCATGACGTCACCGCGAGGTAGCGTTTAACATAAAATGCTACCAGAATGAAAACGCGAGGTCGTAGAACGACGCGGTTTTCAACAATGTGCTCAGAATTGTTTATATTTTGTTGCTAAAAGGCTTTAAAATTTAGTTCAGTCCTTTTTTAAACACTCAGCATCTTAATCATATTCGTTACAGCCATTTTTTTAGAAAATAAAAAAAATAATAAAAAGTTTTCCGTGTATAGGTTAGTTTAGGGTGGGGAGATTTTCTTCAAAATATTCTTGTCGTATCCTTGAAAGATGCTGAACTTCAATATTAAGATTGGTATTTAACAGACTATTCGTTTCTTAGATATGCTGTTATCTCTCTCTCGCACTCACACGGGCCTTTTATAAGAATGATTTTTTGTTTTTTTTTGTTTTTGTTTTTATTAAGTCTCAAAACGTGCATTTACAGTGAAATCTCGGTATGGATTTTTTTTATGTAATGCAATACCTCTTTCAGTGATGGAACGATCACAAGATAAGTGCCTTAGCTAAGGGAAGATTAGCAATGACTACTATAAGAATATGCTTAAAGAAACTACCAGATATGCAAATTAAATGGTTGGAAAGCGTTTACAAAGCTGTAGTTGAAGCAAAAATAAGCCTATGGATCAGAGATTTGAGGACAAAGGATGGGAGATGATTGATAAAGTACATAGATCGTTCTGTAAATGTATGTTAGGTTTATCTATTTCATCACCTAATGGAGCAGCAATGTTGGAGTTGGAAAGAGTAGGTAGCAAGGGCATGATAGTAGAAAGGATACTTAAATATTGGCATAGATTGAAATCATTGGACAAGCATAATATCTTAAGGGAATGTTTAATAATACAAGAAAAATCCAGGGATGGGATGAACTGGGCTCAAGGAACAAGGAGAATTTTACAGGAAATAGGAATGGGTAACTTATGGGAGGAGAGAGAGGGGTTAGTTAAAGGTTTCTGGAAAGAAGTGAGGAACAGAGTAGAAGATATAGAGAAACAAGAAATTATTTCAAAATCTGGAAGGAAAGAAAAGTTTGAAACTATATAGACAATTAAAGGTGGACTGGGGAAGGGAGAAGTATGTGGATGTAGGTAATAGGTTAGTGAGAGAAGGGTGGGCCTGGTCTGGATTAAGTGCACATAGGCTAAGGGGAGATAGGAAGGGAGCGAATTTGAATAGGTGTCCTCTTTGTGGAGAGGCAGATAATGATTTGCATTATGTAATTGAATGTGAAGAAACTAAGTTATGGAGAAACCAGTTTTTACCTAAAGAATGGGAGAATGTTAACAAAGAAGTATTAAAAGTTAGGATAATGAAAATACAAAAGGAGAGGGATATAAAAAGAATAGGAGAATACTGGGGAGAGTAAGAGAAAAATGGTTTAGAAAAATAAAGCAATATGAATTTGTTATGACCCACCATGCATAAATGACCACGGTGTTAAAATGCATGATGGACCAAAGAAAGAAAAAAATAGCAACTCATAGTAATGTATTAAAAACTGTAAGAATTTTGTATAGCATTATGGAAATAAATATACATACATTACTTTAAAAAAATACTATAGTTAACGAGTAGACAAAATAAAAAGTACTACTAGAGCCAGTTCCTATCGCCAATCTGTTTTCTGTGTTATCAGAATAGAACTTAACCGAAAGTGGCATTATCTCATTACACGTAGCTATAATAGCTGCCTTAGGTTTACTTACGAAACACGGTTAATGGTTCTGGCTAATTTCAATCAATTTCGAGCATTAAGAGCCGTTTCGTCTAAGCAAGATTAAGTAAAAATAGTACATTGTAACGGAGAGGAACTGAATTTGGACTTCCGAGAAAAAGTATTTTAAATATGATTCTCGCACAGCACGGAAAGATGATGAAGAGAGAGCGATCGAGTATGAGCCAAGCAGTTTTGTTACAATATTTAAGAATACTCTTATCTATCTTTTTATTAATAGCTCTTACAGTGCTATGTTGTAGTACATAATGCAATTCTAACTTTATTTAGTTTTCTCTGTTGTTCCACATTGACGCAGCATTTAAATAAGATGAAAGCAACATATGTATTAAATGAGTTAAAGCCATATTGGAATTCCAAATTCAAAGAGATGGACAATACTTGACACATATATCATTGTTATGAATACATTGTGTTAAAATTATAAATTAAGTTTGTTGGAAAATACTATATAAAAACTTAATATTTGCAAGGAATGCTTTGTATTATGAAAAATCAATTTAAAATTGTATTATGTAAAAATAACAAAAGAAAAATGGAAAATACGTTAACAAGAAGGAACAAAACACATTGCATTTGCAATATGTTAAACCTAATATGCAATAAAAATGTCAACAAAAGAGAAAAACATAATAGATGCTGAAGAATGAATTTGTATTGTAAATATGTTATTTATATAAAATCTGACTTGTTTAACTTAAAGAATTTGTATATAATTTATAATTTCTTTCGTTATAATTAGCAACCAGACTAGGAAGTAAACAGCGTTCAATTTTTTATTACCTTAAGAACATTTTTGTAGAAGAAGGCATCCTGAACAACGCTAAACAGAAATATTTAATTGTAAAAAATACTGTGTAACATTCTATGCAAAAGAAATTATCAATAATGAATTGTGAAACAACATAAAGAATCAACAAACAAAATATTGAGCCTAAATACTTAAAATTTCAAAGTTTCTTAATTTTATGTACTCCAATTTAATTTGTCATAATTACTCCCAGTCATATACTGTTTTATTCAAATGCATTCATAATTCCCACTTTCTTTACTGTTCTCCAGCTTCTTGCACACATAAGCCGTATCTTGTTGTACTGGTCAAATATCACTTGGTCATCAGCAAGAATATGTACATATTATATACTTTTTTCATTGTATGAATCTATCTCTTAAGTTCAATCTACGCATTTTTGGGACAAAAGGGTGATAAGTAGCATTCTCGAGGAATACTACTTGTGACAAACGTCTATGATAATTCTGATACAATTTTCACTCCATATGTGTTATTAATTTCTTATATAATACAGATGGAAATTTCCTTATCGCTTCAATTTCCAATACATTCCACAATAATTGTTTCTGGGATCCTTTTCAATGTCAAAAATACTATTTCAGCCTTTTTATTTCAATTCCTATCCCTGTGACATAAGTAAGCTCTTTCTCCAATCCACTCTTCCATCTTCTCTTCCCAAAACAAGTAAATAAATAAACAATAAAATAAATAAAGCAACGACACAATAAACCGAAGATCCGTGGTTCAAATTCTGGTTATGGCATTAAATTTTTCAGTTTGATTCTACCTTTTCAACTTTAGCCTGAACACGGCATGAGCGAAAGAACATCAATTAACGTTTAACCTACCGTTTTTTTTTTTGTTGTTTTCTTTGTTTTTTTTTAAAGTTCCCTTATTGTACCCAGTTTATACTGCTGTGTTTCACTGTTTTCATACCGCTTGTTTCCGCAACACACATACACACACACAAACACCCATGCCCGTGGCGGGACTCGAACCCGCGACCCTCAGCTCGGCGGAGCGCCGGAACGACCACTCCAGCGACCACAGCTACGAGGGCCGGCGCAGTTGGGCGAGGTTGTCCGAAAGGAGTGATACAGACGGTCAGTTGCTTCCACACCTCAACTTAGGTTTATAATTTTAAATTTAAGAGAGAAAATGATGTTTAAGGCGAAATCTGCAACTTGTTTATTAGAAAATAGATTAGTGGCTCCTTAAATCATAAATGTCGTTTGGTCGACCACACTATTATACGCTGCTTACATGTGACGTAACTGAATTGTTATCGCATCCATAATACTTCAGTGACTCATTCTGATCTTACTCGGGTCGAGTGCAGCTCCCCTATCGCCCATACCTTTTAACATGTTTAAAGCGGCAGTCCGCTGGGATCCATTCCTCAGATAAACAATGAAATATGTGTATTTAAAATAAAATAATTCTGTTCATTGTAATTTTAAGATTCTAATAAACTGAATTCGTTTCCTTTGCTTCAATGTGTATTGTTTTTACGTTACCTGCGAAAACTCAATAAATACGGCTCAACAGTACTGCTATCCGTTGCACTACTCGCAAACATGCTCAAGGTCCTGCAATCAATGCTGCCATCCGATCAGCACTTAATTAAACACAATTAACAAGGTAAGATCTTTTTGTAAATTTTGGAAATTATGTTTTTTTTTTAATTTATGGACGCTCTGTAGATAACTGCTATCGTTCTTTGCGTCCCATTCTATATTGGGCGTGAAAAACCGGAAATGTTGCTCAGAGGCCTCTTTATCAGGCTTGAGGTCCTTTTACGTGCCGTAAATCTACGACACGGGACCACCGACTTTACTTCCGTTCCGAAGGAAGCCATGTTAAGGACTTTTACGCCCCAAAAAATCCATAGCCATCCTCCGGGTTTGAACCCGCAACCTCGAGAACCAGAGGCTCGCATGGTACCCCTAGAAATTATAGCTGGTCGACCAAAAATAGTCGTATGCGGCTTGATTATTAAGACATTAGTGTGAAAACATACCGCTCGTTTCATAAAATCCTCGCGTCTTAATTACTATTATACTTTTTTTTGCATAATATACTAAAATGACAATTTGTAATCTAGATAATGCCCCACCAAAGCTACCATCTGCTGCAGAGGCATTAAGGATTAGAAATTCATTTTTTCAATTGCAGAACTTTTTTGTGTTGTGTTAATAGCTGCTGCAGACGCTTGTTTAGGTGTATAAACGTTGATGTTTATGGCAAGGAAGGTGATTCGACCGTATTTCGAGACAGCTTTAGGGAAGAAATTGTAGTCAGTGGTGGCCGTTTCCCGCGACAAACCTCGTTCATCGCCGAAGAGCTTTTAATTTGAGGTTATCGAAATTTAGAAGCACTGTTGGGTGATAATTTGGCATTGTAGGCAAACAAATGGAGAATGTTTAAATCTGTTATTCTTATACAACCCAATTTTGTTAGTTAAGCATGTACTATATTGCACATTGTTATTCGTAAAAGAGATGGTGTTAATTTGGAAAGTGTTAAAATTCATCCCTTTATGAACATTGAACTGTGTCTCAAGGGTACGTAGAATAGGAATCGGAGTTAAGCACTTTTTTGTTGACTATTTTAAGGGATTTGATGCAGTATTTTCCGAGGTAATTAACGTGCTAAGTGGATGGGTCCACTGCACACCCACACTAGTCACATTAACATTATTGGAATCAATACTCTCACTGCATTATAAAATGTTATTTTTCTGCAATTAAAACTGCATGCTCGATGTTAAACTATAACGCACATAGCAGCCATAATATAATGTTGTAAATCTTCTTCCTCGTCTCGTGGACTAAGCCAATTTGCTGCTTGTTTCAAATGTATCCAAAATGTAGTTATTTCTAACCTTCTTTCCATTTTTGCTCTTCATTTCTTGCATGACGGAAATATATTTTCCTGTCCACTTACAGTTCTCTCCATATACTCCTTGCAACTCTTCCCATAAGGTAGAACAAGGGTGGCGAAAATGTCTTTCTCTCTCGATTCATCAAATATGCAACACGCACTACACCACTCAGCAGCACATGGAAAACAAATGAATAGACGGCTAGAAAAGGAGTTGCGCCTGCGAGTCACACTGCCTCGCGAGTCGCGCTTTCGCCACCAGTGAGGTAGGCTGTTATTTGATCAGCTGGACATGTCATATTCAACATTGCGGCACATGCGCAGACGCGAGTTGTTTGTTATCCCGCGGAACTGCAGCAGATTCCGAACTGCTTTCCGAATGGCCGTTTTTCCGAAAGGCTGTTATCCTATTTTTAAGTTCCCGAATATCAATTTCCGAAAGTAATTTTACGAAAGGTAATTGTTTATATGTAGGATAATTATTCAATCAAATTTAATGGGAATAATTTACACTGACAAGTTGTATCTCATAGCAAGCAGATTTTCCAAATGTCAACTCTGTTTTTATAAGCTTTATGATTCTAAGCAATGGATTGAATTCGTTTTTATATGTTGCTGCCCCATCCCACTTGACGGAGCATGTGTAGACGCAAGTTATTGTTTATTATCCCAGGAAACTGCAGCACGCTTCAGCACCGTCCCGCTTGGCGGCTCATGTGTGGACGAGTTGGTGTTTACTATCCCAGGAAACTTTAGCGCACTTCAGCACCGCCCTGTTTGGCGCCTCACGTGTGGACGAGTTGGTGTTTACTATCCCAGGAAACTATAGCGCACTTCAGCACCGTCCCGTTTGGCAGCTCATGTGTGGACGAGTTGTGTTTACTATCCCAGAAAACTATACCGCACTTCAGCACCGTCCCGTTTGGCGGCTCATGTGTGGACGAGTTGGTGTTTACTATCCCAGGAAACTATAGCGCACTTCAGCACCGTCCTGTTTGGCGGTTATGTGTGGACGAGTTGGTGTTTACTATCCCAGGAAACTATAGCGCACTTCAGCACCGTCCCAATTGGCGGCTCATGTGTGGACGAGTTGGTGTTTACTATCCCAGGAAACTATAGCGCACTTCAGCACCGTCCTGTTTGGCGGTTATGTGTGGACGAGTTGGTGTTTACTATCCCAGGAAACTATAGCGCACTTCAGCACCGTCCTGTTTGGCGGTTATGTGTGGACGAGTTGGTGTTTACTATCCCAGGAAACTATAGCGCACTTCAGCACCGTCCTGTTTGGCGGTTATGTGTGGACGAGTTGGTGTTTACTATCCCAGGAAACTATAGCGCACTTCAGCACCGTCCTGTTTGGCGGCGCATGTGTAAACATGTGTTACTGTTTACTATCCCAGGAAACTGCAGCATGTTGCAGCACTGTCCCGCTTGGCGGCGCAAGTGCAACATGAGTTACTGTTTACTGTCCCAGGAAACTGCAGCACGTTTCAACACCGTCCCGCTTGGCGGAACATGTATGTACGTGGGTTATTGTCTACTATCGCAGGAAACTGCAGCACTGACCCACTTGGCGGCACATGTTTGGACGTGAGTTATTGTTTACTATCCCAGGAAACTGCATCATTTTGCAGCACCGTCTCATTTGGCGGCACATGTTTGGACGTTGAATGGTTGATTGATTTTTTTTTTTATTTATGGACGCTCTTTAACTACTATGGTCCTTAGCGTCCCATTCTATATTGGGCGTGAAAGACCGGTAATTTTGCTCAGAGGTCTCTCAGGCTTAAGATTATTTTACGTGACGTAAATCTACGACACGGGACCACCAGCTTTACTTCCCTTCCGAAGGAAGCCATGCCAAGAATTTTTACGCCCGAAAAAATCCATCGCCCTCCGCCGGGTTTGAACCCTCGAACTTGGGAGCTAGAGGCTAGCACGGTAACGTGATTTATTGTTTATTTGCCTAGAAACTGCATCATTTTGCAGCACCGTCCCATTTAGCGGCACATGTTTTGACGTGAGTTATTGTTTATTTGCCTAGAAACTGCATCATTTTGCAGCACCGTCCCATTTGGCGCACATATTTGGACGTGAGTTATTGTTTATTTGCCCAGAAACTGCATCATTTTGCAGCACCGTCCCATTTAGCGGCACATGTTTTGACGTGAATTATTGTTTATTTGCCTAGAAACTGCAGCATGTTGCAGCCGTCCCATTTGGCGGCACATGTTTTGGTGTGAGTTATTGTTTATTTGCCTAGAAACTGCATATTACAACACCGTCCCACTTGGCGGCACATGTTTTGACGTGAGTTATTGTTTATTTGCCTAGAAACGGCAGCATGTTACAGCACCGTCCCACTTGGCGGCACATGTTTTGACGTGAGTTATTGTTTATTTGCCTAGAAACTGCAGCATGTTGCGGCACCGTCCCACTTGGCGGCACATGTTTTGACGTGAGTTATTGTTTATTTGCCTAGAAACTGCAGCATGTTACAGCACCGTCCCACTTGGCGGCACATGTTTTGACGTGAGTTATTGTTTATTTGCCTAGAAACTGCAGCATGTTGCAGCACCGTCCCACTTGGCGGCACATGTTTTGACGTGAGTTATTGTTTATTTGCCTAGAAACTGCAGCATGTTACAGCACCGTCCCACTTGGCGGCACATGTTTTGACGTGAGTTATTGTTTATTTGCCTAGAAACTGCAGCATGTTACAGCACCGTCCCACTTGGCGGCACATGTTGTGACGTGAGTTATTGTTTATTTGCCTAGAAACTGCAGCATGTTGCAGCACCGTCCCACTTGGCGGCACATGTTTTGACGTGAGTTATTGTTTATTTGCCTAGAAACTGCAGCATGTTGCGGCACCGTCCCACTTGGCGGCACGTGTTTTGACGTGAGTTATTGTTTATTTGCCTAGAAACTGCAGCATGTTGGAGCACCGTTCCACCTGGCGGCACATGTTTGGACGTGAGTTATTGATTTGTATCCCACGAAACTTCTGCATCCCAGTACTTTACGGCAGTACGTGGACATGAGTTAGGTTTTCTATCCCACGAAACTTCAGCACCGTTACTATTTGCGGCAGTTTTTGGACGCGAGTTATTGTTTTCTATACCACGAAACTTCAGCATCGCAATACTTGACGGCAGTACGTGGACATGAGTTAGGTTTTCTATCCCACGAAACTTCAGCACCGTTACTATTTGCGGCAGTTTTTGGACGCGAGTTATTGTTTTCTATACCACGAAACTTCAGCATCGCAATACTTGACGGTAGTACGTGGACATGAGTTAAATTTTCTATCCCACGAAACTTCACCATCACACCGCTAATGGCACATGTTTGGACTTGAGTTATTGTTTTCTATCTCACGAAAGTTCAGCATCCCAATAGTTGACGGCAGTACGTGGACATGAGTTAAGTTTTCTATCCCACGAAACTTCGCCATCACACCGCTAATGGCACATGTTTGGACTTGAGTTATTGTTTTCTATACCACGAAAGTTCAGCATCCCAATACTTGACGGCAGTACGTGGACGTGAGTTAAGTTTTCTACCCCACGAAACTTCACCATCACACCGCTAATGGCACATGTTTGGACTTGAGTTATTGTTTTCTATCTCACGAAAGTTCAGCACCGTTCGACTTGGCGGGAGTGTGTGGACGTGAATGATTGCTGTCTCGCGAAACTGCGGCACTGTCCCAAAAGGCGGCACATGTGTGGACGTGAGTTATTGTTTGCTATCCCGCGTAACTGCGGCACCAGCCGATTAGCGGCAGTGTGTGGACGCCGCCCCCATTTAAAACAATAGGCAGCCGCAAAACTGTACTGTGTGATTCCAACAGAGTGGAAGACTGTCTTTTGGACTCAGCCTCGCTGGTATGAATGAGTAAATTAGTTAAATACATTATTGCGAATTTAAAACGTGTTTCGAGCACCACTGAAACAAATTTGTCTGTGCCAGTGTTTCTTTTAATACCTTTGCAGAGTTTTTAATATGAAATCAATTAATCCTATTAGTGTTATATACATTCTGAAACTCAAAACTGAAAAGACATATAATGAAACTGTTGAACAGGAGTCTTATGAGTGGATCAGCAAACCCAACTAACATCACATAAGACTGTCATCCACCGCATTGTGTGATGCCTGAGATTGGAAGAGTGACGATACAGTTAAAGAGCCTTGGAATCAAGGTTTGGAAAGTTAAGTACAAAAAAGTCGGAGTGCAGAAACGATTTGTCAAACAGCAATATCTAGTGGCATTATGATGTTCCAAATACTCCCCCACCAAATATTAAGAAAAGCTAATAAGAAAATATGCATGCGTTAAAAATAAGAGAAAGTAGCTTTACAGTACCTAAAAGGTGCTCATTCTTATTAGTTAGAGGAACTATTACATTTGACCGAAAAACTCGATATCGGATTTCACTGAAAATCTGTTGTGAGGCCCCATGAATGAACAAAAAGCAGGTAAACGTCCGTACTCGCGCGAGTGCATCTGTGTGTCGAACACACAACTCAAAAACGAAATGTCGGTAAATATGACTCTTGGAATTTAAGTTCAGTACTTTCCAAAGAGGCGACATGGAAATTTTCAGAAAATTTCCACACCCCAAACCACCCTTTACACGGAAAATATTTTCGTCATCTTTTATTTTCTCAAATAAGGTTCTTAATGATTTTGATTAAAATACCGTATACGTAGGATATTTACATGACACAAATGGCCCGAGGTCACGGGTTCAAACCCTGTAGAGAAGGATTTTTTTCGGGAGTAAAAATCCTCGGTGACCGGCGATTCCGTCCCGCGGTCAGTTTTATATGTCAGTTGCGTCTTGGATTATTTGGGTCATACATCAGTTGCTCCCTGGATTGCTTGTTAACACGTCAGTTGTATCTCTGAAAGATTTGAATTGTTAGTCCCAGTAGTTTGAATTCCTGGCACAAACAACATTTCCCTTTCCATTTTGCAGACTTAGGACTGTCCGTAACATTTTTAATTTAAGCCCCACAGATGAAAATACCAATAACAAAGAATTTGTATGGTTGAAACATTGCAGGTAGGTAAAAATGTTGTTTGTGGCATCATCACCATAAAATGTTAGCAGTGTCATTATTAAAATTGTGGTTATGTTCTTGATTGCTTTCAACGATTTTATTTTTAACATTTAACTTTATGAAACACTTACAAGATTTCATGCAGCACGCCCAACGCGAAATATTGTTCTGCAGATCCTTGTGATGTCTAAATTTGTAATCTTCGATCACAAATAAAGGCTTACCCTTCGCACTTGTCATCGACTCCATGGTTCGTGCACAACTGAGAATGAGAACTATTACGTATATCCAGTTTGACCTTTATGCTGTATGTGACGTAGCAGAAAGCGTTATAAACAATACTTTGTTGTGTCTCGTCGCAGAACGCGTTCTGTAGTGTTTGGCCGTGTCTTATCGAAGAACCTAAACCTACCCAAGCAGGTAGCTATGGACGCAACTGACGTATATATTTTAAAAAATCCAAACGTAACTGACGTACTGATTATTCGTAAACATGTTTACGTGGACGCAACTGACATAGCCTCAAAATCCTTAGCATGGATTCCTTCGGAAGGGAAGTAAAGGCGGTGGTCCCGTATCGTAGATTTACGGCACTAAAAGAAACTCAAGCCTGATAAAGAGGCCTCTTAGCAAAATTCCCGGTCTTTCACGATCTATATAAAATGGAACGCTAAAAACCATAGTAGTTAAAGAGCGTCCATAAATAAAACTCCATTTCATTTCGACACAAATCCTGTATAGTATTGTATAACTGACAAACCATAATATATAGACAAAAATTCACTTCACAGTAGTTAGTACTTGCACTACGCTTTAAAACACTATTTACTTCAAATAACTTTTTGTGGCATCAAGCATTTCCGAGGTATCCGTTGTTACAGTTTTGAATATTTCAATACTTGGTCATTTTTTGAAGTGCTGTCAACATTCAGCTTTTTCTGGCGATGTTATGGAGAGAGGAGAGAATTTCCTGCTTATAGCGATCTGATTTTACCTTTTGCCTATCGCTTCGGTTTCCTCTATTCCTTTTGTACCTACACCGTAATGCATAACGAAACTATTTCTGCAAAAGTTTATCTCGATTAATATAAAGGTTGTAAACATAGTTTATAGAAGCTAATTCAAAATTGAAAAAGGTTTGTTGCTGCATTTCGACTGTTGGGTAGCCGAACTTGAAGTAGTTGCAACCGCACGTATGGTAAACATTTTCCAGTAGGCTTCGCCGCAAGTTTAAAAATATTAGCTTTGTAATTTTTACTGTTTCTTTAAATATTATATATTTATGTTTGCCTCGGCTGCGTCAGTATTTATATTTTTTAGAGACATGAATGTCTTAGCATGGAGTGGTGCGATTGAAGAATGTAGGCTTTCACAGATTATAATTTTACTTCACTCCTTTTATTAATGCTCGACACGATTTAAATAACACTTCACTGATCTGATATAGAGAGAGCTGTGAGATTTGTTTTTTTATTAAATACCTGCACTTTTTAACACGTAAAACTATTTTCGTCTCACACGAATACGTATTAAATTTCTCGAGGACGCATCTCGCGTCCGGTTAGGAACACTGTCTACAAGCAACTCGTCCAGTTACGAGTGCTGTCTACAAGCAACTGACTTCTGAATTTGTAAATTTTGCTCCATTTTAGTTTCTGATTGGCTAATCCTAGTCCAATAGAATACCTTCATTTAACTAAAGCTTTTTCTGGTTGTTGATTGGCTATTTTATAAACTGTCACAAAAATTATATTATTGTTTTCCAAGAATTACAAGCAGTATTGTTAAACTTTCAAATTCATTATTGCCTCAAGGTTACCTCATTGTTAGCAACTTTTAACCTATTATTCTTACAGCTCCTACATTATTAAATTGCGTAATACATTCACATAACATTATTACACATGTATACAATAATATAAACACATACAATGACTGTAATATACACTTTTTATATATTGTTACATACACATATTGCTTTACGGCGGACTGTTGTTGAATTTATATATTCTATAATTTGACTGAAATCTTTGCCTCAAAATAAATTCTAGTGGGTAGAGAAAGTCAGGTGAATGTAACACATTATATATACATTTTGTTTTTAATTTGCTTCCCAGAAACGCAATAAACACTTTTCCCTTAATTAAGCAGAAGTTAATGAACCAGTTAAGAAAATCTGAAATTTTGATGAGGCATATTGTTTTACTTCAAAGAGCCTAGCAAAATGGTATGAGGTAAAAAGACTTGCAATAAGGCTGCAAACATTGAAACTAATTGATGTGAAGCAAAAAATAAAGCGCAAGAAAATCCTTCGGGTACTACATGCCTTTGGAGACTTCTTTGTGCCTGGAACTAAGTAGAGATATTCATAGAACTATTGCTTTGGTTATGTGGAGAGAGCAAGAAGTCTCTGAGGCGGGAGTTAAGTTTAGGTTTACTCCAGACGTTCTTTATTCTTCCATGCAAACAGATGTTTACGTCTGAGTCGGCAAAACTCTTCTGAGTTTAGCGTCTCTTAGTGCAACAAATTTAACGACGAGTCGACGGAATTAGCAAAGAAAACATTACATTTCTGCAAGACAACATATACTGATTCTTTTTGAAAATAGGTTCTCTAGAATTTAGCTTACACCATCACGTTATTACTTTGTTACTGAGATCTTGCCTACTTGAATTTCTGATATTATTCTTGCATAAAATGTACAAAAGGACACTAATTTGAAAATAAACTTAAATGGCTGGATCTCGATCACGATTATAGTTTAATAAGCAGGGTCGGAATTCTGAGATATATCATCTTTTAATTGTTGCAGCATAGGCATTGCTAACGTGTATATAAATCCTTATCATGGGCCCCAGATTATCAGGATACATATCTGTTGAGGGAGTATTTTTAACATTTAAATGATTTCGGTCAAATTATATAATATATAAATTCAATAACAGCGCGCCTTAAAGCAATATGTGTATGTAACAATATATAAAAAGTGTATATTACAGTCATTGTATGTGTTTATATTATTGTATACATGTGTAATAATGTTATGTGAATGTATTACGCAATTTAATAATGTAGGAGCTGTAAGAATAATAGGTTAAAAGTTGCTAACAATGAGGTAACCTTGAGGCAATAATGAATTTGAAAGTTTAACAATACTGCTTGTAATTCTTGGAAAACAATAATATAATTTTTGTGACAGTTTATAAAATAGCCAATCAACAACCAGAAAAAGCTTTAGTTAAATGAAGGTATTCTATTGGACTAGGATTAGCCAATCAGAAACTAAAATGGAGCAAAATTTACAAATTCAGAAGTCAGTTGCTTGTAGACAGCACTCTTAACTGGACGAGTTGCTTGTAGACAGTGTTCCTAACCGGACGCGAGATGCGTCCTCGAGAAATTTAATACGTATTCGTGTGAGACGAAAATAGTTTTACGTGTTAAAAAGTGCAGGTATTTAATAAAAAAACAAATCTCACAGCTCTCTCTATATCAGATCAGTGAAGTGTTATTTAAATCGTGTCGAGCATTAATAAAAGGAGTGAAGTAAAATTATAATCTGTGAAAGCCTACATTCTTCAGTCGCACCACTCCATGCTAAGACATTCATGTCTCTAAAAAATATAAATACTGACGCAGCCGAGGCAAACATAAACATATAATATTTAAAGAACCAGTCAAAATTACAAAGTTAATTTTTTTTAAACATTTGGGACGGAGGCTACCGGAAACATTTTACCATACGTGCGGTTGCAACTACTTCAAGTTCGGCTCCCCAACAGTCGAAATACAATACAACTCCATTTCTTCAAATTGGCTCCCAAAGCGTGGGAGAAATAACAATACAATAAATAATCTACTTCACTGTTTTATACCATTTTCTATTTTAGGGCATATTTTTTCGTTTGCACGTCTTTATTTTGTAATTTTCTTGCCCTTTGCGCCTTTATTTAGTCATTTCTTGCATTTACATTGTGCATATAAAGATTTTTATATTATTGACATTTTACATACGGATAATACTTCAAAAATTAGACATTTCACTACTCAACTGTGAAATAGGAGTAAGGCTGGTAACTGAGAAGCTTGTGGTACATTTTCAGACAGGTCTAATAGATATGTAAGGCATTATTGCAATTACAAAACTTAAGTTAAGCTACCGTCTGTTTTAGTATAATGTGTAGTGTTAAAGATATAAAAGTTAGGTTAGTTATATGGGCTACAAACTTCTTTTTGTACAAAGTTTCTTTCATGAATAAAAACGTAAGTATTGCTGGTGTGACATGTTACAGTTACAAATATTGCCTGTTATAATGATTACGTGTTCCACTTATAGGTTATCCATGTCATCCGCTAAAATGTCTTGTAAGTTACGAGAAAAACTGAAGCAGTCGCCAAGCAGTCAACGGGCATTTTTGAAAAAGGACGTGAAAGAGATAAGTTGCGTAGAGAGAAAGCTAAAGCTGTCTTGTAGACTAACTGGTAAGAAGAAGCTTAAACTAAAACGTTTGCGCCATGCAGAGAGATAGAGACGCCATCGGAGATGCTAAAAATGTTTTCTGTAACTGCAGCTTCATCTTCTTTGTCTCCTGTGAAAAGATCATATTCCTCAAATATAGGATCTTTCAACAAGAGTGTCCTATCTTTAACATGTGATAGCTACCGTTTTATTGAGTTACAGCAGTCATTTTTTTCATGTGGTTACAGTTGTTATTGACAAATAGCCATGGAACGTTACAGCATTCAGCAACGCGTAGAAATTGTGAAAATTTATTATCAAAACGGATCATCTGTTCGCCAAACCTTCCGTGTATTGCGTGAAGTTTACGGTGTGCATAATCGTCCCTGCGAGAGAACGATTCGGCGTTTGATCGATAAATTTGAAAGAACTGTCAGCGATCAAAGAACGCCTGTACGTAATCGACGTAAGCGCTCCAACGAAAACATAGGCGCCGTTCGTGAGAGTGTACGCGAGAACGGAAACAAATCAATTGCTCGTCGAGCGCAAGAATTGGGGCTTTCACCGACCACAATTTGGCGAATTCTGCATCTGGAATGAGAGTTTCACGCTTACAAAATGGTGTTAACTCAAGAACTAAAGCCCAACGACCATAGGTTGCGCCGTGTATTCGCTGACTGGGCTATGGAGCAATTGGAAGCTGACCCGGATTTTTTGTCGAAAAATCATTTCAGCGAGGAAGCCCACTTTTGGATGGATGGTTGTGCTAACAAACAAAACTGCCGCTATTGGAGCAATCACAATCCAATGCAGATTCAAGAACGACCACTTCATCCCCAAAAAGTTACTGTGTGTTGTGGATTTTGGTATGGTGGAATCATTGGTCCATATTTTTTCCAAGATGAAGACGGAGAAGCTCTAACTGTCAATGGAGAAAGATACCGGGCTCTTATAAGGGACTATTCTTGACCTCAGTTGGATGGTATGGATCTCGGAAACATCTGGTTCCAGCAAGATGGTGCCACATGTCATACTGCTCTCGAAACAATCGATCTTTAAAGGAGAAGTTCAGAGGTTTCATCATTTCCCGTGGTGGTGATGTAAACTGGCCGGTCATATGATTTAACGCCGTTGGATTACTTCTTGTGGGGTTATGTTAAATCTCGAGTTTATGTCAACAAGCCAGAAAAAGTAAATGATCTTATGAATAACATCACGCGTGTTATTCTGAAGTTGGACCTAATTTACGTTCTTCTGTCATTGAAAATTGGGTCAACCGTATACGCGCAACCCAACGAAGTCGCGGCGGTCACTTAATTGATGTCCTCTTCCACACGTAATGACATTAATTATGTTCCAAAATAAAAAATAAATAAACCTCTATCATTTATAGAACGTGTTTTATTTAAGTTCAAAGATAGGACACCCTTGTTGAAAGACCCTATAGATCCCTTGGGGAAACATAAGCAAGAAGACAAATTTACCTTGCTGTCCAAGATAAAGGAAGGCAGCAGTAACAAAAGTATTTTTTACAAGATGCCAGAATTATGGTCAGTACCAAGAATGCTGAAGCTGGTAAAAGAGAACAAAAACAAACAAGTGTTTCATTGTGATGACAAAATCTGAAGCAGATAAGCAATTTATCAGTTAATATCCCGAGTATAAAGTGTAAAAAATCTGAATGTTTCTCCTTCCGTAAAGTTTTTGAGTACTTAATGTATTTTTATGCTGCATAATTTGTATGTGTATCTACAGATACCACGGGAATATGCAATATTCGGTTTAAAGTGTTTATTTATAGATAGTTGGATATCCATGCACTGCAAAAGATTTAATTACTATTCTCGTGTGTGATACTGAGTTATGAGTGCATATCCAGTATGTGTGGAAAATCTAGCAAGGAAATAAGTGATTTATCTTTGTGGAAAATGGGACACTATTAACAGTGAAGAGTCAATTGATAAATTTATGAGTCGAAATGATATTAAAAACTTTCACTTACATCAAGATGCTCAAAAGATGGACGATCGTTTCGAGGTTATCAGGACCTCATCATCAGCGAATTAATCCTCATCCATCTTTTGACCATCTTGATGTAAGTGAAGGCTTTTAATATCATTTCGACTCATAATTTTATCAAATAGATGATTAATGAACTGAAATGGGCCCAATGGATAGATGCAGCGGATCATCCACAAGCAATTTTACAGAAATCGTCACATTTTACAATAGTATTACAAAAATTGCAAAGCAACTTACAATATTATTGAAGTTTCATGGTTGTATGAAGAGTAGACCATTAAATCCCTTTGAGAATGTTAAAGTTAACTTTGAGACACATGATATAGTCTTACAGATTGATTTTGTAGAAAATTACAATCTATGAGTCAGGATAAAATTCAAAGTGCTCTCTGGAGCTAGTAGTTAGTATTTTTATAGATGTTTAGTTGAAGGATGGATCAGTATACAGTTACACTATCTTCAGTGATGACGTAACACAACAAGTGTTCAGTAGCGGCAATATTATAACTACTCTTGCAGGAACTACGCAGATAAAGTCCTAATATCCAGTTGGTTATTTATCAAAGTTAAAAAATCGCTTGACTCTGCTGAATCTGACATTTCAAATATATTTTGGTATTCCCAGTAAGCAGGGGCGGCCCCGGGGGTAATGCCTCCGTACCATAGTACTACCTTAATAAAATCAAGAAATACATATTTGAAATTATTTGTATACTTCAGATTACATCAAGAGTACGGTCATGCTTATTATCATTTTAATGGCGCAATGAAATGGCTTGTCTGACAATAAAAAACCATAGAAGCTGAAGGAAGCAACTGTAAATTGCGAGTTTGTAACCTTATATTATTATTATTATTATTATTATTATTATTATTATTATTATTATTATTATTATTATTCTGTGAATCCGTGCCACTTCTGTCCCGGCGCAGATTCATAGCACACTGGGCTTTCAAGATTCTTGCGGAGATTGGAGGGACAAGAGGATAGCCCACATTCGTGTCAATTAGTACCTGTCACGGCTTATTTTGGCAGCACATGCGATCATAAGTACCAACTTTATTGTATACCTACGACATGGTGTGCTATACTGAGAAGTTAGGAATAAGATACCAATCATTCGCAGTGTAAAACTTAGCAGAAAATCGTGCTCTGTTATATCATATTCGTCATTAATTTTCCATTGTTTATACTAAGAATTAAATTAATCATTTTTATAATGCTGCCTGCACTGCCAGCAGTCCAGCACAGGACTGAAAGAGAACTAAAAACTCTATAGACAGCACCGGCACCCGGTCAGCTATGAGTTTGCGCGCGCGATTTGAACGGGAACCGTGGTGCTTGGCTTATGTAGTTTCATTAGTGTGTTTACTTGCGCTCTATAATAGTGCGTTTACCATTAAGGGCCTGCATTAGAGTCTCCGGTTAAAGTTCCGGTTAGATATTTCTATTGCGACCTTCGGTTAACAGCTAACCGGGAGTTATTCTTAGCAATGACCTCACCGGGTAGCGATTAGGATACTAACTTGGAGATAGCCATAGAAAAATGGCGTGGTGGTGGTGGTGGTAGTGTTGGTGGTAAATTTACTGCATCATCTAAGAATTTCGGGGAGGTATTCCTGGCACTACCACTGCGCTCTTGCTTCAGGCGCCACTGCTAGTAAGTGGGACGTTTTTTGCCATTCCATAAAGTAGTTAATGGTTACTATGTGGAAAACAATAAGGATAGTAAAGCTACTACTGACGCACCTTACGATTTCTATGAATTTGCTAAATAGAGAGTAAACGCGATTCATGTCCTTCGCTTACCAGCTCAAAATGCGAATTCAGCCGTTCCAATGTTGAATACTCGTTGGGAATGTGTTTAACCTATTCCAGGACTGCACAATCTCCACTTCATTGCACCAGTCAACGAAGGAGTCATAAAGGTTTCTGCAATCTTTGCCCAAGAAGATTCGTTGTTACACCAAGTAACTCACACTGAGCCAACATGCAGCACTGATGCTGCAGTATCTTTGAAGATAGGATAGCATAGGACTAGGTGCGGTACCTCGACCTACGCAGATCTTTTGTGCCTATGCCCCTGACGGGGCGCCCCCGGGAGGGATGAGGTGAGAGGAGACAAGAAGGCGGTCGGAACCTGAGGCACGACAGACAGAGGGCAGGGTCCTACCATTTACAGATTGGAACTTCCCAGGTGCTAGCTGATACAGCCGGCCCCCTCCCCCTTAAGCTTACGCATCCCCTGGGGGGGTGTCCGGGACCCGGAGACCACTTGCAGTCCGGAGGACGAAGGTTTCCTTAGAGCATCCTTTCCCCCTGCCATGCACAAGCCGAGACCTCCCTCGGACACTTGCAACGCAAAAAGAGACCAAGCAGATGAAGGGTGAACTGAAATAAGAATAGAAAAGAAATGGAGAGACAGGAAATTCGGGGGATGCAATAATCCTACCCAAAATTCGACTGGCGACCCGGGAAAACCCCGAAAAAACCTATAGGTGAGGAAGGTCGGCCATGGAAAATTGAACCCACGACCTCCCGAATGAGGGCCACAGACGTTATCGCCTGAGCCATCCCGCTCGGTTATCTTTAAAGCTAAGTGCAGCAAACTTTATACTTTCAGTTATGATCAGGGTCCGGATTCTGATGACGTGTCGTCTTTTAATAGTTGCATAATACACATTGCTAACGTGTACTTAAATCCTTATCATGAGTCTCAGGTTGAAAATTCATATTTATTAGGTCATTTATTGGCATTTTATGATATTTTATTTTTTTCGATTTTTAGTCATCTTGTAACTGCCTTGTCCTTTGCGTTTTTATTTACCTACCTATTTTCTTGCAATTACATCCGTAAAGTTGACAAATCTCAATGAATAGACATATAAAATAAAAACTCTGCTACGAACTTAGAATGAGAAATTAGCCGTAATTACAAAGTTACAAATACACGAACAGCAACTGAAAGCCAGAATGGCGTAAACCTCCGATACTATTGCAGAATAATTAGGGATTCTATTGGATGTAAAGATATTACAAACATAAATCGCACATATACATAAAATCCTTAAGCATGTTGGTCTATAAAACTTTTATGCTCCTTGCGATAAATAGCGCACGTCAGCGTAAACACCGGAAGCGCTTTCGCTACATTACCAGAATCTTCTGGATGTTTCTCCTTCTTCAACGTTCGAGAACTCTATGGAAATTTCCATAGGCTATATAAGCGAGCGTTCTCGCGAGAGGAATTAGTTGAGTTGTTGAGTGAGTCAGTGAGCGAGCGAGAGCGAGTTAGTCTCTGGTGCGACATCAAGAGCGATTCTTCGAGTGAGATTGTGACGACTGCTATGACCTGCATCAAGTGTTGCTGCGGAGCGAGGGATCGAAGAAGCCTTGTGTTCAACTTCTCAGCGAGTGAACCGTCCAGAAAAGGCTACGTTACGAAGAAGTGAAGTGACGGAAATTGAACTAGTTCACATTAGTAAAGTGGTAGTGTGAACTAAGTGAAGTTCCAGTGAAATTTAACTAGTTCAAAACAATGAAGTGTCATTCAGAACTTAAAGAAATGACAGCGACATCTCCTCCTGCAAAGCGCTCAGATGTAAATGGTGGTCTAAGGTATAAATGTGTCTTTCAAAATAGAGGCGTTTGTTTACATTTTTCTTTCGGATAAAATAATTCAATTACCAAGAAAGCTGCGCGGTACTTCTTATCTTGTTGTTCGAAGCCCTGCGTTTTTTGTTTTTTTTTACTTCCTCTACTACGTATAGTAAGTAGGGGAAGTATTGTATTCCACCCAAAAATTCGATACCGAGATTTCACCGGAATACATGTTTTGAGGCCCCCTGAATCCAAAAAAAGCATTTTTGGAAACATGTTCGTGTGTCTGTGAACAGCATAACTCAGAAACGAACAGTCGGATTAACACCAAACTTGGTATTTAGGTTCAGTATCTTCCAGAGATGCGACACGAAGGTTTTCAAGAAAATTCCCCACCCCGGATTACCCTTTGCAGGGAACATTTTTCGAAAATTTTAATTTTCTCAAAAATGGCTCTAACGATTTTGATTAAAATATCATATGTTTAAGATATTTTCATTACAAATGAAATGTATATCCCGAATTTTTTGGGAATGTCTCCAAAAGTATTCTTCATTGTGAACGACTTTTGCATAACTGGTAAACCATAAGAGATAGACAAAATTTTCTACACAAAAAATGTAGATCGCGTTAAAATGCACAATTTATGTCATATACATTTTTGTTGTTGAATGAACCATTTTCGAGATATTGCTTGTTATTCCCTTAAATTTTCCAATACTTACTTTTTATCAAATTCGGTATTCATTTTCTTTTGTCCTGGTAATGCAAAGAGAATGGAATACTCCACATAGCAACCAGCTCTTAAAATATTTGACTATTGCTTAAAACCTACCAGTTCCCCTTGCATCTACAAGAAAATAAGCAATAAGATTAACATCTCGATATCTCGACTAACATGAAGCATATGGGGAATAAGCGTTTGTAAAAATAGTTTGTACAAGAGTAGAGAAAGTCATGTGAATGTAACACATCAGATTATTTTTCTGTTGGAATCTTCTTTTGGGTCAACGACAAAATAAGGACTGGCCACTTTATATGTTATAATAACTTGGCTCATGTAAACGTCACTGCGATATTCCCGACAGTAACACAACGAATAGTGGCAGTGTGTTGTTATTTGCGCTTCCCTAAGGAATTCATCGCAATACTTCTGCTCTTAGTTTTTTCTCACCTCTGTTTCGTCATGATCATTTCTACTGTTCGAAATGCATATGTGACTCTTTTACATCTGCTCTTTAATAATAGATAAACCAATGTTATGACACTCACACAACTTGCTCTTCTCAATACAAGTTCACATCACACCTTATTTATTGTAGCATGCATTGAACAATTCTTCTTTTGTCCAATTTACGTTTCATGACTAGACATTACTTTTCAAAACGTAATACAAAAGAAAAAAAAGCTCATCCTATGGAAGAAAGCTTATGCATTACATTCACATGACTTTATTTTTATAAAACTTTTACAAGCTATTCTTACGAAAGCTTACTTAACTATCTACTTTTTGTATCACCTTACAAACCACTGAGAGAAATAACTGAATAACGACAGCATTTTAGGAAATGAAGTAATGAAAAATTGAGACCAACAATAAACAGTTATCCGAAAATCGCTGATTCCATAGAAAAATTATTTGAAATAAATTGTGTGTTTTAAAGAGATCTACAGTTTCTATTCAGTACGTTTTGTGTATCTCTTGAGATTTACCAGTTATATAAAATTATACTGGTTTTTCTCAGAAAATTTAAGATAAACATTTCGTTTCTATATAAGTACCTTACATATACATTCATTCATTCGCTGTTTATCCTCATCTTATTTAGGACTTACAGCCTCCAGGACTTACAGGAGGTGCCTGGGGCCAGAGGCCCGTCGAGGAGCAGACAGAAGAACCAGGATGGGTGATCAGCCCGATGCCCGGTATGGGATGAAGGAAGTAGATGAAACGGAATGAAGGCGAAATGGATGAAAGGAAATGTGATGATGGAGCAGTTGGTGGAATGAATGGCGGGGGAAACCGGAGAACTCGGAGAAAACCCACCCAGACGCCGCTACGTCCACCACAAATCCCACATGCGGGTCCCTGGGATTGAATCCGGGTCGCCTCGGTGAGAGGCGAGCGGTCTAACCACTCGGCCACGGCGCCGCCCCTTAGATATACATATGTATTCTAATCAAAATGTTAGAGCCATTTTGGGGAAAAGTAAAAATTAGGGAAAATGTTCCATGTAAAGCGTAGTTTGTCGCGTCTCTGGAAGATACTGAAGCTAAATACCAAGTTTGATATTTATACGACATTTCGTTCTTTTAGTTATGCTGATCAAACGCGTGCGTGCTCTTTTCTTTTCATTCAAGGGCCTCAAAACGTGTATTTCCGATGAAATCTTGATATTAAATTTCTGGATAGAATACAATACGTCCTCTACCTACTAGTTACATGATACTAGTTAAAAATAAATGTTTGAGTCAAATTGTATATTTTAATGAGCCCTTAATTTTTTCTTAATCAATTTTGTGTTTCTTTAATGGTTACAAAATTCAATTTCAAGAGACTTCATAGGCTACTCACAAAAATTTCAAGTTGTGTATTTTATATTGTCAATGTGTGACGACATTTTAATCAAAAGCGGATGTCTTTTTGAGAAAATAAAAATAAGGAAAACATTTCCATATAAAGGTTAGTTTGGAATCACGGGAATTTCTTGAAAACCCTCGTGTCGGATACTTACATGACGGTCGACAGTAATATCAAGTTTGGTATTTTTCGACCTTTTGGTTTTGAATTACACTGTTTCACTGACACGCACACAAGCACGCGAGTGCTTTTTATAATACTTCTTTTAGGGTTCAGAGGACCCCACAATGTGTTCCCAGTGAAATCACGACATCGAATTTTTGGGTGCTAGTACACAATAGTTTACCTACCATAAATAAGCAGTAAAGAAAGTAAAGTCATCTTGAAAAGAACTTACGGGACCGAGCGGAATGACTCAGGCGGCAATGTCTGTGGCCTGCATTCGGTAGGTTCCGGGTTCGATTCCCGATGACCGCCCACTCTGGCCATGGGCTGTTTTTGGTAGAATACTCCCATTTCCTCTCATTTAATTTCTATTTTATGTTTCAGGTATGCTTTCACGTCCTGCGGTGCTGGCGGTGCCGGGCAGATGGCGTGGATGCGTGCGCGTTGGAAAGATTTTTCCCCGTGAACGCCAGAGTGAGCTGTCCCGTCCGTTAGGGTCGCTGCGTCGCCTTCTTAGGATTCCTCGCCACTCACTGGTGCGCGAGTGTTCAAACAGGAAATGTTCGGGACTTCTACGCGTCTCTGCATGTGGACCTGGGACTCTTACGGCTCCTTACAATAGATCAAAATGGTCGCAGTGCGCGAAGTGTTCCCCCTCCGATACACACATCCTACATCCCACGTAAATTAATCTTCTGGCGTTACTTCAGTAATTTCCTATGCTGATAAACAATGCTTTTAAAAATTAAGGGTAGCTAAATTATATTCGAACCCACTCGTGGCATCTTTCTACTACGCGAGACAGCCAACAGAGGCGGACTAAAATCCTTACCTTATAGTAAATGTTGGAAATGTTGACCTTCTGTTCTCAAACAGGCAGCATATCTCGTGTAAATATTCTCGCTCACTCTCCGAAGCTCAGCAGCAGGAATTCTTGGGATTTCTTGCACAATGCTTTCTCTAAGTTTCTGTAGTGTGCGAGGATTGGAACGATACACTTTGTCTTTTAAAGAACCCCGTAAATAAAAATCAGAACTCGTTAGGTTAGGAGAGTGAGGGGGCCACAAATCAACACTAATCATTCTGTCATCAAACACCTCTCTTATTGCATGTAATGACTCGGCAGCCGTATGTGCTGTTGCAGAATCTTGCTGGAACCAACCATACGATTTCTCTTCTGTCAAGCGATTGCAAAATGGCCTCAGAATTAACCTCTTATATCGCTCTGCATTTATTGTTTCATCACAGAATATGACCCTATTATTCTTCTAGCACTTATCGCACACCACACTCCAATTTTCGGATCATAATGAGGCGTTTCATCACAAGAATTCCTGCTGCTGAGCTTCGGTGAGTGAGCGAGAATATTTACACTAGATATGCTACCTGTTTGAGAGCAGAAGGTCAACATTTCCAGCATCTATTTATAAGGTAAGGATTTCAGTCCGCCTCTGCCGGCGTAATTTCCCCGGCGACTACCGGCTGTCTCGCGCAGTAGAGAGAGGCCGCGAGTGGGTTCGAATATAATTTAACTGCCCTATATTTACGCATTTAGCCCTAATAATTGAAATCTGTAAAGTTTATGAATAGAATAACTGGTAGACGTTACGTGCAGGATGTTCAGATGCGATAGATCCCCTTGATTAAACATGCAAGACGAAATGATACACTTCCTCGGATTCATGCAAGTAGACTGGCTAATACGTAGTATACACTTGAGTTCTTTGCCGCGATGTCAAAGAAAGAGTGTGGAATTTCAAGTCCAGGATGCAGGGATCCGCTTTTATAATGTGAGTATTGATTCGTTTCCTGTATTCCTCTTGTACCTACAACGAAATATGTAATTTAATTACTTCTGCAAAAGTTTATCTACCACGAGGCGTCAATAAAAATTTCTAGAATCTCGATTAACATGAAGTAGTTAGATATCCTTTATAAGAACAGTTTGCAGAAGTTATCTCAAATCGTTGATATTGCACAATCGTTGAAGACTTTCGAAGTATTCTTGAAATTTCATCGAGGTGCGGATGAGAAAAGAAAGAAACTCTCTTTGTTCCAGAAGCGATAATATGATTGACATTGTGCAATAAATGCAGACTCATGGCCGGGCTCGTTACCGGCAGAAGCACTCCTTGGCATTGACCAGTAATATTGTCACTACTGGTTTTGAATCTGATGGCTGGAAATGAAGAGAGGTATGAATGATGCTGGTGCTGAAACACAAGGGAAGATACAGTTAGCCGCCTGCTGTGAGGCTTAGACGTGTGCCCTGCCCTGCTGTGTGACTCAACAAAGCTTGAGAAACAGAACGATGAGAAAACCAAATCTCTACACGCATTGATGATGTTCCTCAGCAGCAGTTCAAAATAAAATACTCCGTGGTAGAAATTCAGAAGCATTAGTGCCACCAGTCTAACTGGTGAAAATCTTACTAGCCATAATACTTTTAAAAATGACAAAAGCATTGGAAAATTGACACCAGTAACGCATACCTCGGAAATGACAGATGACACAATAATTTATTTGAAATAAATTGTGTGTTTTAAGAGATATAATTTTTTTGTGCGCAAACATTTTTCTCTCTCTTAGTGTTTACCTTAATTATACCAAACTCCCTCCAAGTGAAGAGGACTTCACAGCGTTCCCAGAAAATTTCAAGATACGCATATTATCACGTAAACAGCTTAAATATGTGGTATTTTAAAAATATCGTTAGCCACCTTTGAGAAAATTACAAATTACTAAAAATTTCATGTAAAGGTTGGGTAATTGAGGGTGGAAGATTTTCTTGAAATCTTCGTGTCGCATCTTTGGAAGATGCTGAACTTAAATACCAAGTTTGGTATTTATCCGGCTTTACTTTTTTGGGTTATGTTCACACATACACTCACGCACAGGCACACAAGGGGAGCTTTTTCCAAAAATTCGATGTGATACATTCACGTGACTTTCTCTACCCTCTATCGTTTATTAGTGGGTATACAACTCATTCTTACGAAAGTTTATTTTCCTTTTCTTCAGTTTAATCCACATAAACCTTTCCGAAAAGAGCTGCATTAGCGAATAGCAACAGTCAAATGCTTCACAACTGGACGCTGTATGCTTTCCTTAGAATTTCATACTCTGCATGTTATCGCAAGAAACAGCTAAAAATGGACAAGTCTTTAAAAGAAGAACTAAGTATTGATCAATTCGAACCATTAATAACGGATATATCTTGGAAATGGCTAGTGTCATAAAAACGTTATTTTAAATAGATCTAAATCTTTGTGTATTACGTTTTCCTCTGTCGCTTAACGTTTACTAGTTACACAAGATTGTACAAAATTCCTTCCCAATGAATTCCAACGAAATTCAAGATATACATTTTGTATGGCATGTAAATATATTTAATATATGGCATTTTAATAAGAATCGTAAGAATCATTTTTCAGAAAACAAACATTTCGAAAAATCTTCCTTGTAAAGGGTAGTTTGGGGTGGGGAGATTTTCTTTACGATCTTCATATCGCATCTTTGAAAGGTACTGAATCTAAATACCAAGTTTGGTGTTTATCAGACTTTTTATTTTTGAGTTATACTGTTCACAGACACACATACACGCGCGCACACCTTTTTCTAAACATGCCTTTTTGGTTTCAGGGAGCCTCAAAACATGTATTTCCGTTAAATCTTGGTATCAAATGTTTGGGTGGAATTCAATACCTTCTCTACCTACTATGTACGTAGTAGATAAAGTAAACAATTTTTTTTTAATTTCAGGGGCTTCAAAATATGTATTACCGTTGAAATCTCGATATAAATTTTTTGGGAGGAATGCAATACCTACTTCCTCTATCTATTAGTTATGTGGTAGAAAAAGTAATTGGATAGAGAAACGGCCCAAGTACAGTTAGTTCCTTGTACAACAAACGATTTTAAGCTTTTAGCCTGGGAAGTTGCATTTATGTATGTGTTTTACCATAAATGAATTGTTGGTATATATGGTTGTGTTATTCTGAAAAAAAAAGTGAAGCAGTTTTATTTTAAATAAGAGGCCGTTGTGTCAAACTTTGTCGAAGGCCTCTCTGTATACAAGAAGACACCTACAAAGTCTCTTTATTTTCGAACCAGTCCTGGATGGTATAACTACTCGATGTGGCTGCTGTGGGCAGGAGTGCGAAAGTATAAACTTGAACTGTGTGTTCTTATAAGGGGCTAAGTAAATCCAAAAAATTGGGGAAGTAGCAGATGTTCAAATACCTTAAAGAAGATAGAAAGAAGACCATATAGGACGGTAGTTTCGGGGATCATTCCCTTGTTTTTCAGACTTTGGAATCAAGATCATATTCACATGCTTCCAACTTTTTGGAAAATAAGTTAAGCTTCATTGTCAATAACTACACGCGCCAATAAATTAAAAAGCACAATTTTTCACATGATTAAAGGGATTGTTTAGCGAAGCGAAGCTAGTCAACAAAGAACGCAGAAAAAACAATAAGAAATACATAATCTATTTCAAAACCCTTTTGTTTCCAAAATGGTAGCTCAAAATGTAGTGTCCTGCCAACTCTCTCTCTATCCTTCGTATGTCGTTACGGGGGTAGCGAGAACCCTACACCCCTCTGTTCTGGATTTGCTCATGTGTAACCTTACCAGTTACAACAATGTCTTACTGAGTTCCTAAGAAAATAGGTTTATATTACGTCCACACCGTGTAAAATGCAAACTCTCTGGATCAAATACCCAACATCTGGTCAACTTAATACAGACGTGCAGGGTGAAGGGGGTATAGATTTCTGCCTTTAAACTGCGAACGAAGTCATTGAATGAGGCAAAACATTCTTTCATAATGTTTGGTTCTATCTACGAGCACTTAGTCAAAAATACGAGTAAATAATTTGTAATTTGGCAAGAACACAGCATCCTCTCCTGTGACATGCCAGAAATCGAGGTCATCTATAAACGAAGTAAACAACCCCGCTGTTGGTCGGAGGGAGAGGTAGTGTGAATGAGTGTTTGCATTTTAAACGTAACTACAGATATTTAATCGTGAAGAACTGAAAAAACATTGTAAGCAAACCTTAAGTTATTAAACAAATGTTCAAGTTAGATATTAGCGAATACTATAAGCATTAAAAGCAAACGAAACATTGCAATAAGTTATTGGTACATAATTCTTGAAAATGTTCTTGTCATTAGGCATGCTTATACTCACGTTTCCACTTAAGACTGTTTCGAAAGCTGAAGACACCACATTTTGCACATCACATCTCAGGTGCTGCACTATTTTATATACAACTTCCAGGTTCTGATGATCCACATATTCTATTCGTAGTTCAGAATCCCTGTCAGAGAATTAATGCACACTCTCTGTTAAGTACAATTGTTTGCTATCACATTTACGACATGCTCGTAAAGAAACTTACAAACGAGCTTCAAATGTCCAAACTGTTTTGCGTTTCCAAACATTACTTTTTCAGGAACTAACAGAAGTCATCTTTCTGCAATAATAATGTCTGGATGGTGCTTTTGGTCCTCACTGTGATGTAACGATTCACATTTCCAATGTCTGTTTTGAAAATAAAGAAGTAGAACAATTTCTGGACAACTTAATCCATAAATTCTAGCTGCTTCTATAAAACTGCGTCTCAGTTCCGTGATGAATAAAAATGAAGCAGTTGTTTGAGCCAATTACTTTCTAGCGAAAGAAAAGCTGGGTAGCAAGTGCGTGCAGAAAAAGCAAAGCTGGAATTTGATATGAATAAAATAAAATAGCACTTGGCTTGCATTTGCTAGCGGTAGGTAGCAACTGTTTGCGTATGCAGTCATATGCGTAAGGAGTCAGCTCATTTCCTTTGCTCGGAATGACGGGAGCCAATAGTTTTGCAGTCAACAGTAATGCGGCAACGTATTGGTGCACGATAATCATTCTTGTTACCTGCTTCCGGTCTCCTGCGTTTATATTATAACATATTTGCTGGTCGGTTTCTGGGTTCCTTCATGGGGTTATGAACCGTAATGCGTAGCCTTTATTTCCCAAAGAGCAAAGCATGGATAGAATACTTCAACAATGTGTATACTTTTGAATTTTTAAAAATTTTTCTCTCATGCACATTTACCGGCTACTACGTATCTATACAATGGCGAATGAAAGAGATGATTTTCTTAAGGTTCATTAAATTCGTTCACTACTTGCAAATTTAATTCATATATTTGATTTTTCCAGTATATTGTCAGTAACTTCTTGAATGACCTTACTTGCTGTACCTGATGAATGCCTAGTTTTGCTCCCAAACTATTCTGGTAGCCGGAATCGAATACGGTTTTCCTACACCTAGGAAGCGCTCTCCTCCATTAAATCTACACTATTTTTGTAATCCTCTCTTGGGGTATTTTTTAATTGTTCCATTTATACCTCGCCTTTAAGTACAGTGGTCATATATGTGGCCTTTTACCTTTGGAACATAATGTCTATCGGCAATGGTGTTAACCTGCATCAATTTTCATCGGATTTCTGGTTTTTCTTTGGTTTTATACATTAGATCACATACACATTCACACTCTCATTCATACTTCCAACTCTGACGAGAATAGGAAATAATCTTGGATAGAGAAAAATTCCCACCCCACAGCCGGAAATCGAAACCGCGACCCCTACATAGCAGGAGATGCTCTACCGGGATCAGCCTGGAGTACTTTGTCGGGTATTTTATGCCTGCTTCTTGAGAATGTGCATGTCTAGCATTTTAAAGCTCCTAACTTAAGAATTTTAAAGCAAAAGCTGCTTGTTAAAAGGGGATGGTAAACAATTGCTGCAGAAGTCTAAGACTTTAGCCAGACCCACCAGCTTTTACTTACTCTTCCAGCAATTTCGTGTAGAGGTGGCAATTGCTAATAAATAAGTAGGTATAAAGCAACCTCAACACCCTCATTAATTTTGAAGCATTATTTATTTACGAAAGGTTTAACAGCAGGGGGCACTTTTGCGCCACGTTCCCTGACCTAGTTCACCTCAGTGCAAAGTGCGACAGCTTTTATCTACTGCAACCCCAAGCCCTAAGCAGCATGACGGAGGTTAGGGTGTACGAATGACAGGTAGTGATTATCAATTGTAGTACCAAAATTACAACTCTGAGGAAACTTCAATGGCGCACCGTGTGAAACCTGTTGATTCTATAAAAGATATATAAAGGAAAACCCTATTAAACTTCCCTCGAACCCTCTGAGGCCCCAAAGCCGCTTTTATACTAATACGCATCACAGGGCAATCATGTGATGATGTCCCAGATAAACTTTCACAGCGTATTAAATGTTCAGAGGGAAATAAATTACAATAATATTTCATGCAGTGTACAATTTAAACTATGCGTAACCATATCCTTTGCATGCTGTACATATGCGCGTATTCTAATTAAGCCGTGAAAATTTGTAGAAAGAGAAAAAAAACGTATATCTGCTAGATGAATAATTGCAAACTACAACTTTAGTGGTGTTCCGGATCGAAACATGAATAAAAGTATGCTTCGAGCTTCCGTGGAAAAGAGAGCCCGAACTTCCAGCTAGATATGATTAAAGAAAGGTAAAAAATTGTGACTGTCCACTTTTCTCTGTCACTTCATTAATGTGATTTAGTTCAATTTTCACTATCACTGCTCTAAGTTCTCACTATCATTTCATTAATGTGATTTCGTTCAATTTTCCTTTGTCACTTCACTAATGTGATTGAGTTCAATTTTCACTATCACTGCACTAAGTTCTCACTGTCACTTCATTAATGTGATTTAGTTCAGTTTTCCTCTATCACTTCACTAATGTGATTTAGTTCAATTTTCCCTGTCACTCCACTTAGTTCTCCCTGTCACTTCACTAAAGAATTAGTTCAATTTTCATTGACACATCAGTAAATTCTCACTGTCCCTTCACTAATGTGATTTAGTTAAATTTTTCCTGATAATGAAATACGCGCGAATCAGCGTATTCTTCTTCCGCTTCACTCGCCTGGGGAGTCGAGCACAATACCTCTCTAATCTCTCGCGGCAGCTGCAGCACTCACTGTACGTCATAACTACCGTCGCAACGCAAAAGTATGTCGCACCCTAACTGGCTCACTCGCTTCTGTAGCCGTTGGAGTTTTCGAGAGAGTTCTAGAATGCTCAGGAGGCGGGGAGAAAGAAGGCTGCAGAACAATCCCGTTATCTCTCGATAGCGCTTCTGGGAGAGAGTCCTTATCTCTTCAACCAGTCAGTCAATCGGTCAGTCGGTCGGCCTCTTCTACTCGATAACTGACGGCATGACTGAGTTACAATATGAAATCTCATACTCTTAACCATGCTTGCCATCATTATGGAAACAAGTGTTTTTTTTACGTTTTGCAATTTATAGACTTCAATGTACACGACAAAAGATTAATATTTCATAATATTTCATATTTTATGAAAATAATATTTCTTCATATTTTGTAAGATTTACAATCTTTCGATTTTAAAATAATTTCCGTTAACAATGAACCGAGCTTTCCAGATATTCTATTCAGGCAGCTTTCTGTTAACTAGGTTTAGACAATCTAAGCCACTCTTTCCAACAAGTCCGGTACGTTGAGAAAATGTAGCATATGCTCTATGTGATGTCTCGTGCGAAATTAAACGCCCTCTATTCCTGAAGAGTTTTCATTTTCGTGAACCGGTGCTTTTAGTGCAATACTGTAATTATTAATCAAGGACAAAGCAGCCGTAAATCTACGTAACGGAACCACCGGCTTTACTTCCTTTCCGAAGTTAGCCATGCTAAGGATTTTTACGTCCAAAAAAAATCCATCGCCTTCCGGCGGGCTTGAACCCGCGACCGCTGGATCTATAGGCTAGCATGGTAACGTAATTTCTTTTTCTTTCTTTTCTAAGTAGGGGCTTCACACTGATTAAAATCTATAAACTCCATGTAATTTGTTATTTTGTTATTAAATATGGACAAAATCTGCCAAGCCCACTTTTTTTAAACTAATAAAGTGAAGTTGCTCCAAACCCTTAAATTATAAGGTGTTTTGGCTTTAAAATATATATCTCATAATATTTTGGGGCTTTTATTCTTATTTTAAATTTTTTGCAAAAGGATTTTTGTATTTTAACAAAGTGTTCTCCAGATTTTACCGGTCTCTTGGTATGACGTTCCTTGTTTTAATTGAAAGGTGTAATAATGAACATGTTTCTAACACTAATATCAGCGTTGAACGTTTTTTCCGCTGTTTTACTTTATACTGACATCGTTCAACATCTTATGTTTCTATTATTGTATTACTTCCTCGATATTAATGCCTCATTTTTAGTACAAAAAGTTATATAGCACCCTTTTTCAGTCGCTTTAACTTCTAAGATCATACCGTGGCATCTTTAGGTGCTTATTCCTATGTCGTTGTGAGAAGTAATTAGTTTATTTCAGATAAGTTTTAGGTTTGCTACCGCCACATCTGTTTTCTTTCTGCTGACAGCAACCAGCCTGAGTTTCCTATTGATCTCTTCCGCTTGGTTTGATTGCCTTTTTGTTGCCATGTGGACTTCGGAAGTCGTTATGTTTTATGTCTGCATTATATAGTATGGCACTGATATTGCATTTACTAACGTCAGAAAATCATTTACTAGCTTCTTGAATTACAGAGTTAAACATAGCAAAGAAAAAGTTCATGTTGAAACAAACCATATCGCTTTAATTCGCACTAACAATCAACAAAATGTATGCAGCATCGAAGTAAAGTCTGGCTACGTAGCTGTGTGAAGAAACTTTCGTCTTTTGTTTTCTCTGCTACAATAAGCAGGGGAAGTATTGTACTTCACCCAAACATTCATACAGAGATTTCACCGGAAATATATGTTTTTAAACCCCCAACCCAAAAACAGCATTTTTAGAAAAAGGTCCGCGTGCATGTCTGTGTGGCTGTGAACAGCTTAGCTCAAAAACGAAAAGTCGTTAAATGCGAAACTTGCTATTTAAGTTCAGGACCTTCCAAGGATGCGACACGAAGACTTTTGAAGAAAATCCCTCCACTCTGAACTACCCTTTGCATAGTAAATTGTTCGTTATTTTTTATTTTTTGAAAATACCACATGTTTAAGCTATTTTCACGACAAAATGTTTATCTTAAATTTTCTGGGAATAGCCTATGAAGTCCTTTTCATTCTGCACCACTTCTGTATGCTTGGTAAAACGTAAGAGATAGACACAATCAGTGTTGATGGCGCCGAAGCAAACAAGTTATGTCAATCATTTTCTTTGACATAAATCGTTTCCGATATATTCTTCGTTATTGGCTTCACTTTTCAAATACTTCATACTTTTATCAACTGCAAATTGTTATTATTTTTTTTCTTTCTTCCTTTTTTTCTTTTTCGTGTTCATGTAAAGAGAACAGAATTTCAAAGCTATCACACAGCAATCGACTTTGAAAACATTTGACTATCGCTTTAGTTAATTTTTATATACCTACAACAAACTGTCTAAATCAGTAATGAAGTAATCTGTATTAACAAGTAGATAGAAGAATGAGCTTTTGTATGAATAGTTTATAGAAGAGTGTGTAGAGAGTCATGTGAATGCAACACATGAACATTTTTTTCGTTGTGGTACAACGTTAAAATTATACAGTGCGATTCATATAAACCTGAAGACTTTTAAAGGCATAATATGATTTCCCTCTGAAAAATAATAAACAATTGTAATTGAGTTTTATGATCTAAGTGCTCTGGGAGAATCGTTTTTGGGATTGACCCATTGATGCTCCATGACTAATGTTGTCTATTAGTAATTAGTTATCTAGTTTTGCAGTCATGAACGAACATGCAATTCCTAATTAGGTAGTGCTTTTTATTGCGAAAACATATTGGCAGACAAATGCATCGATTGAAACACAAGAGTTGTTCGAAAACAATTCAAAGTGCACAATGTTCCAACAAAGTCAACAATTTTATCCATAGCAAGATAGCTGGAGACAACTGCCTGCCTCTCCCCAGCGAGATCTGCAATCAGTCAAGATCGCGATGATATTGGTGTGCTTGAATTAAAAATGAGCGGATACGTTATTGTCAATGGTTTCAGGCTCTTCTTATTACAACTCCATACACTATCTCGGTAAGCTAGTTTAAGGATGAAGCGTGTTTCACTTGTCAGCCTACATCAAAGCGTAAAACAGCAGATATTGGGCTCCTGATAGCGCAAATACAAGGACGGTTCGAAAAGTAACACACAATAATTTTTTTCTCCCTTAGTATTGCAGCTAGAATGTTGCAATTTTACACAGATATGGGTTGAGGTTTTCATTACAGAGGGTATTTTTTGTTTCATGTGCAGCTCTAGCAAGAGAAGCGTGAACTTCGCAACAAAGATGACGCACATGTTACTGTCGTCCAGTGTGAAGAGTAGAGAGGTGTGGTTCGATATTTGTGGGCCAAAGGGCATAAACCGAGTGATATGCACAGGGACATACGTGGCGTGTATGGGGATGATTGTATGGACCGTAGCAATGTGCTGTGCATTCTTCCTAGAGGGCCGTGTGAACCTTAGTGATTCGCCACGCTCCGGGAGGCCGGTAACAGCTGCAACCCCGCAGAATGTCAGAGGCATTGAGGCGGCGATTTTGAACGACCGCCGTGTGCAACTGCGAACTTTATCGCAACAGTTCAACATTTCCTATGGTACAGTGTATGATATTGTTCATGGCACGTTGAAATTTCGTAACGTTAGTGCTCGCTGGGTGCCTAAGAGCCTGACAGACATCCACAAGGGGTAGCGAATGATGAGCTTGGATCACCTAACGCGGTACACCGCAGAAGGGCATGACTTTCTGAAAGGAATCGTCACTGGTGATGAGTCGTGAGCATACCACTACACGCCCGAAACCAAGCAGGCAAGTATGGAGTGTAAACGTGCTGGTTCCAGTGAAGAAGAAATTCAAAGTGACTCAATCTGCTAGAAAAGTGGTTGTGGCGGTGTTCTGGGATATGCATGGTGTTGTATTGGTGGACTTTGCTGAACATGGGACACCTGTGAATGCTGCTACATGAAAACTTTTGTGAAGTTGCGTTGTGCCCTTCGTGACAAACGCCAGAACATGAATGCTGACGATGTCAAAATTCTTCATGACAATGCTCGCCGCGATGTTGCTGCTGCTGTTCATCAGAAAATCACCAAATTTGATTGGGAGGTACTCCACAATTCACCATACATTCCGGACCTTGCACCGTTGTATTTTCATCTGTTTGGTCCCATGAAGTAATTCCTGGCTGGCCATCGCTTTGCAACAGATTTGGAAGTAAAATCAGCAGTCCGCAGATGACTATACTCCAAGGAAAAGGACTTCTAGAACAGGGCAAATTGAAACTGGTGTCACGATGAGAGAAATGTGTTGAGAAGCTTGATGACTATGTCAAAAAGTAAATAAACGTGTAAGTTGATTTGTGTTTTTTTTTGTTTGTTGTTGTTTTAACTATTAAAATTTTTCGTAAAAAAATTATTGTGCGTTAGTCTTCGATCCGCCCTCGTATCATTCACCAAGCTCACTGCATTCGGAAAAGGTTGGGGTCCGGTGCGCGATGCCAGCTATCAGAATTGTGGCACCATTTTCTACGACAATATGGTAGAAAATTGCCATAGAATTTATGCTCATATACTGCGGTATATGGGCATAATGCATTCGTGGAGCAACCGGACATCAAACTGATAGAAGGCTCTTCAGCAAGATTGCACAAGTCATACGTCTAAGATGAGACTCATAGGGATTTACTTCGATTATTGTCTTATCAATGGTCTCCTAGATCACCCAACCTCATATCTTCAGATTTGTTCTTGTGGGCTTTACTTAAGGACAGATACCTATACAAGAACTGACCGCGGTCACTTGCTGAATTTCGTAAGCAATTGCGAACGACACCAGAAACATTGAGGGTACAGTTCAGAAAACGTCACAGAATATGGCGCGACGAGTACAGCTGTGTATGGATGCAGGTAAAAAACATTTTCAAAATTTACCGTGGGGAATCTCCCAAGGTACAAGGCATTTTCAACATTTACATTAAGAAATCTCCCAAAGATACAAGAAATTTTCAACATTTACGTTGAGAAATCTCCCAAAGATACAAGAAATTTTCAACATTTACGTTAAAAAATCTCCCAAAGATACAAGACATTTTCAACACTTACAGTTAGAAATCTCCCAAAGTTACAAGGCATTTCCAACTTTTACGTTGAAAAAGCTCCAAAGATACACGACATTTTCAAGATTTAGGTTGAAAAATCTCCCAAGATAAAAGACATTTTCAACATTTGCGTTTAAAACTCTCCCAAAGATACAAGACATTTTCAACATTTACGATGAAAAATCTCCCAAAGGTGCAAGGCATTTTCAACGCTAACCGTAGGAATCTCCCAAAAGTTCAGGACATTTTCAACATTCACAATGAGGAATCTCCCAAAAGTACAACATATTTTCAACATTTACGCTGAGAAATCTCCCAAAGATACTTTGTAATTCAGAACAGACTGCACATGTTTGTTACTATTGGTTTAGAAGGCATGTCTTTAAAAGTGTTTAGTTTTATATGAATCGCCCTATAGTTTTGGGACTCGTAACGATGTAAAGGCACTTCATTCTGAAAACCTGAATGCATTACACATAAGGAGGGCCTAATATATCCCAGTTGTACGTGTTCGAATCCTTGGAATTCACACTGGCTAAAAAGTTTAGGTGCTAACCTGGTTTTAATTCAGGAACGAAAGTCCGCCTACGTGGTTCGGAGACCCAGCGTCATTGTTCATTCAATTAATGAAGTGAAGGAAGACGCCTATTAGGAACGAGCACTGATTTAAGTGAAGTGTCATCTATAGAATACAAAGCAGCACGCAACAGCCCTTAATCTCTACTTAAGATCTCCAAATGTTCACCCAGCAGTTGTGAAGTGAGATTTTACACAACGAAGAATCAACCAATACACATATGAACATACGCAAATTTTTCTACGGAAAACATATTTTGCCTTCGCGTTTTTCTTTTACTTTCTATTTATGCATCCACATTAAAAAACAATTGCCCTACGATGGTTTGTGTTACCTGCGATTTATATCAGCTGCACATACCAATGTTTGCTTCTCAATTCCGTGTACGACAATTTTTATACTGCTTAAATAAGGGCATCTTATGCGCAAGGTCTAAAACAAATAAGACGAAGGATAAAGAAACTAACATCTTAATCCTGTTTGTTCGCTTTTGTCTTTGAGTTACGCGACTGACGGCTGAACTGGGCGTGAGACAGAGGGTAAATAGGTGGTTTACTCGTTTTTTTCAGCAGGATCTGCAGTTAGGATTAATATATTTATACATTTAAGTTCTAATGTTTCATTCACCAGAGCTTTCTTATTCGTTTGAGTCTACCTTGTGCATTTCCATCCACTCATTCTGTAAAGCAGCAGTAAACTATTCCTCCTTTTTATAGCTCATTATTTTATAGCAGTTCTAATAATAAATAAATGGCTTTGTCGTATTCATCTAGGTAACAGTTTGTATGCATACTTATATTGTTAGAAAATAATTATCAAATTGAAAATCATGCATAACTGCGTAATTATGGCATGAGTGTTATAATCGTTATTATAGAAGGACGTCATCACCACTTTCTGTACACAATCGTGTGCTAGTTATTTGTAAGAGAAATCTGGTATGTTACATTCATAACTTTCTCTATCCTCTATCGGGTATATATATTTTTCAACGAAAGTTTATAGTTCTGTCTACTTTATTTTAAACGAGATAAACCTTTGCAGAAATAGCTACATTAGGATAAAAGAGAACAGCGACAAGTTATTTTTTAGCAGACCAACTGTCAAATGGAAGCAAGACTGGACCATTAAAACATCAAGCAAACTCCACAGTTAGGAAAGGTCCACAAAACACTGCACATTGCAGACACTAAAAAGAAAAGATCAAGTGATTATATCACGTTTGCGAATAGGCCATTCACGCCTAACCCATTCCTTCTTACTCGCCAAAGAAAATGTTCCTCATTGCGAGACCTGCAATTGCCGTATCACCATCAAACACCTCATCACTAAATGCAGAAGTTAAACCATGGAGAGAAGAGGACATAACATCCTGAAGATATGTTTTAGCGTTAAACAACCCTACTCATTTCAAAAACATTATTTTTTTCTTGAAAGACATCAAACTGTATAACAAGATTTAAATATAACACACAAATAAAAATGTATAATAGGTAATAGGTTATACTGTTCTATCTGTCTTCAATATTTAATAATGTGAAATATGTTTATAACAATGTATTACATATATGTATTATTTAATCAATGTAAAGTATACAATGTATTATTGTACTCGTATGTATGGATATAAGTCATGATATGACCTACTAGTCAAAGTGACTATAAATAAAGAAAAATAACAATAATAAGTGATAAAGACTGGGAAGCGAAATTTCATTACCTCTCAATTTCATTAGCATTTGAAATTATGCAACTTTTTAAATGCTGATCGTTGCAAGTTTCTGAAATTTATCCGTGAAACACATGCAAATTATTTATACTAAGTCATCCTTCAGTATATTCTTCCAGTTGGAGGTGCATTTCCTTCGATGTGTTAAGAGTACACCATGTGGGATGGTTCAGGCGGTAACGTCTATGGTCCGGATTCGGGAGGTGCCAGGTTCAAACCCCCGGAGTCGACCAATTTGACCGAAAGGTTTTTTCACGGCTTTCCTCGAAAATTTGGTTAGATAATTTGATCCGCGAATTTTTCTACCATCCCATTCATTATTACATTTCATTTCCTCCTTCTTCACCGCCATACCAGGCATTGGGCTGATCTCACATTCTGGATATGCTAAGATCTAGAGTTTGCTCGCTCCTCGACAGACTACTGACCCAAGACATTGGGCTGATCTCACATTCTGGATATGCTAAGATCTAGAGTTTGCTCGCTCCTCGACAGACTACTGACCCAAGACATTGGGCTGATCTCACATTCTGGATATGCTAAGATCTAGAGTTTGCTCGCTCCTCGACAGACTACTGACCCAAGACATTGGGCTGATCTCACATTCTGGATATGCTAAGATCTAGAGTTTGCTCGCTCCTCGACAGACTACTGACCCAAGACATTGGGCTGATCTCACATTCTGGATATGCTAAGATCTAGAGTTTGCTTGCTCCTCGACAGACTACTGACCCAAGACATTGGGCTGATCACCCATTCTGGATATGCTAAGATCTAGAGTTTGCTTGCTCTTAGACAGACTACTGACCCAAGACATTGGGCTGATCACCCATTCTGAATATGCTAAGATCTAGAGTTTGCTTGCTCTTAGACAGACTACTGACCCAAGACATTGGGCTGATCACCCATTCTGGATATGCTAAGATCTAGAGTTTGCTTGCTCCTCGACAGACTACTGACCCAAGACATTGGGCTGATCACCCATTCTGGATATGCTAAGATCTAGAGTTTGCTTGCTCCTTGACAGACTACTGACCCAAGACATTGGGCTGATCACCCATTCTGGATATGCTAAGATCTAGAGTTTGCTTGCTCCTCGACAGACTACTGACCCAAGACATTGGGCTGAGCACCCATTCTGGATATGCTAAGATCTAGAGTTTGCTTGCTCCTTGACAGACTACTGACCCAAGACATTGGGCTGATCACCCATTCTGGATATGCTAAGATCTAGAGTTTGCTTGCTCCTCGACAGACTACTGACCCAAGACATTGGGCTGAGCACCCATTCTGGATATGCTATGATCTAGAGTTTGCTTGCTCCTCGACAGACTACTGACCCAAGACATTGGGCTGAGCACCCATTCTGGATATGCTATGATCCAGAGTTTGCTTGCTCCTCGACAGACTACTGACTCAAGACATTGGCTTGTAAGTTCTTGGGGGTGTAATTCCTACAAAGAGAAGGGTAATCCGTTAAAGAAGAAGTGTTAGGGTACGTTTAGCGCTTTCAGAACACTGTGAGAATGCATATATGTTCATACACCTATATTCGTCAACTTCTTCTTCTCCACCAAGCATTAAACCTTTCCAAGGTTTGTTGCGTGCTCCAAATGTTTAATTTATTGATTTATCCATCGTTTCCTGGGTCATCCAACATTTCGTTTTCCTTTAGGTATGTAGTAGAGTATTTTTCTTAGACAGCGTTCCTCATTCATTCTCTCTACGTTCCCTAACCAGTTTTGTCGGTTCTGCTCTATTTCTTCATTTAGGTTAAAGATCCTTAATTGTTTTTGTATGTCATCGTTCTTTATTCTATCTCTTCTAGTGATTGCTAATACTGTTCTTAAAAATCTCATTTCCGCTGCCTGTAATCTGCTTTTATCTCTATTTGTCCGTGAATACGTGTATGTGTGAACAGAATAACTATACAAAACGTGAACTCAAATAAACACCAAACTATGTATTTAAGTTCAGCATCTTCCAAAGATGCCCCATAAAGGTTTTCAAGAAACCTCTACACCCCAAACTATCCTTTAAATGAAAAATGTTCATTGTTTTTTATTTTCTCAAAACTGGTTTTAATTATTTTGATTAAAATGCCATACAATTAAGATATTTACTGGAAAATAATATGTGTATTTTGAATTTTATGGGAATAGCCTTTGAAGTCTTCATTCGGAACGAACTTTGTATAAGTTTGTGTTCCTGGTAAACCATAAAAAATTTACCACAACTTACTATACAAAAATGCAGATCTCCTTAAACACGCAATTTATTTCAAATAACTTTTTTGCGGCACCGGCCATCTCCAAAATATCCATTGAATTTGTTTCAATTCTTCAATACCTTTTCATTTTTGAAGTGCTGTCGTTATTGGGTTGTTTCTCGCGAAAGCATAGTAACAGTATGGAATTTCTAGGCCAACATAGCGATCCACTTTTGAACATTTGACTATCGTTCGCTCTCCTGTATACCCCTTGTATATACCTACAACGAAATGTCTAATGAATTGATTTCTGTAAATGTTTATCTCATTAACGTGAAGTATACAAAAAAAAATCTGATGTGTTACACTCACATGACTTTCTCTACTCTTGTATACAAACTATTTTTACAAACGCTTATTCTCCATATGCTTCATGTTAATCAAGATATCGAGATGTCAATCTTATTGGTAGTTTTCATGTAGATGCAAGGGGAATATGGTAGGTTTTAAGCGATAGTCAAATATTTTAACGCTGGTTGCTATGTGGCGCATTCCATTCTCTTTGCATGTCCAGGGCATACAAAAATGAATAACGAATTTGAGAAAAAGTATAAGTATTGGAAAATTTAAGGGAATAACAAGCAATATCTTGAAAACGGTTCACTCTACAAAAGAAATTATATGACATAAATTGTGTATTTTAACGCGATCTACATTTTTTGTGTAGTAAAATTTTGTCTATCTCTTATGGTTTACCAGTTATGCAAAAGTCGTTCACAATGAAGAATACTTTTGGAGACATTCCCAGAAAATTCAAAATATACATTTCATTTCCCATGACAATATCTTAAACATATGATATTTTAATCAAAATCGTTAGAGCCATTTTTGAGAAAATTAAAATTTTCGAAAAATGTTCCATGTAAAGGGTAATCTGGGGTGGGGGGATTTTCTTGAAAACCTTCGTGTCGCATCTCTGGAAGATACTGAACCTAAATACCAAGTTTGGTGTTTATCCGACTGTTCGTTTCTGAGTTATGCTGTTCACAGACACACAGACACACAGACATGTTTCCAAAAATGCTTTTTTTGGATTCAGGGAGTCTCAAAACATGTATTTCCGGTGAAATCTCGGTATCAAATTTTTGGGTGGAATACAATACTTCCCCTACTTACTATACGTAGTAGAGAAGTAATAAGGTTTTGCAAGACTAGTATGTAGGTAGAAGATATATAACAGTATACGATAGCTGTCTGAGGAAGCCATGTGCATTTAATACATCACATGTTAATATCATTGTTTTCTTTAATTATGTTCTCTACTACGTGTAGTACGGGAAGTATTGCAATCTACCCTAAAATTCGATACCGAGATTTCATCTGGAATACATGTTTTGAGCTGTCCTGAATCCAAATCAAGCATTTTTGGAAACATGTCCGTGTATGTGTCTGTGTGTCTACCTGTGAACAGCATAACTCAAAAACGAAGAGTCGGATAAATACCAAACTTGGTATTTGAGTTTAGTATCTTCCAAGGACGCAACACGAAACTTTTCGCGAAACTCCCCCACTCCAGAGTATCCTTTACATTTAATATTTTTTTCGAAAATTTTGATTTTCTCAAATTTAACGATTTTCATTAAAATATCATATGTTTATGATATTCTTATGACAAATTAAATGTATATCTCGAATTTTCTGGGAATGTCGCCAAAAGTCCTCTTCATTCTGACTGGCTTTCGCATAACTGGCAAACCGTAAGAGATAAACTACATTTTAGAACACAAAAAATGTAGATCTCGTTAAAACACACAACTTATGTCATATACATTTGTTTTGTCAAGTGATCCATTTCCGAGATATTCTTTGTCATTTGTTTGAATTTTCCAATACTTATAAATTTTTCTCAAATGGGAATTCGTTATTCGTGTTATGTCCTGGACATGCAAAGAGCATGGAATGCTCCACATAGCAACCAGCTTTTAAAAAATTTGACTATCGCTTAAAGCCTACCATATTCCCCTTGCACCTACAAGTATATTAACAATAAGATAGTTTCTGCAAATGTTTATCTCGATTAATACGAAGTAGCTGGACATTAAGCGTTTGTAAAAGTAATCTGTACAACAGTACAAAAAGCCATGTGAGTGCAACACATCAGATTGTTTTTATTAGCAATTATAAAGTTCAAACAAATCCATGCGAGTGGCCCTTGTCTCTGCTAATCCTTTGTAACTCTCCATCTGCGTTTGCAGCATAAACTGAGATGTTTGCGGAAGGCTTATGTAATGGGCTCTAAAAGCAAAGGCAAAGAACACTTGAAGAACACTGCGTTATTTATCATCTTAGAGTAAGGACGAATTAATATGGAACGAGATGGCTCAACAATAACGTGTGAGGCTCGCATTCGGGAGGTACCGTGTTCGGTTCCCTTCGGGCCGGCCACTCTGCCCATGTTGTTGTTTTTCGTGGATGTCAGCATTATCTCCTTTCATCTGCCTCATCTATTTCAGGGTTGTAGGACTATGCGACGGCGGTTGGTAAGTTGCGGCAGGACGTTAGAAAGATTTCTCCCTAGCGCTTGACAGGATTGCTAGAGCCCCCTTCCTTCCTGTCTCGTCTATTCCCGGGATCCCCTGGGTTAGTCGGTGTCAGGACTGGAGTCATGTAATCGGAGGGACACCTCCTTGCTAGCGCACATCGTCGTCCGGATGCAGTCGCCCTTCGGGTCTCGCCTTCATTCCTTCCTCCCAGGGGTCACATTGGCCTACGTGTGTTCAGTTATTGGAGCTTCGCTCGCATATTTGTTCGCAGCAGATAGTTCACAAGGTCCCAAAACAAAATAGGTAAAAATATCAGCCTGCAATCGGATTAAATTTTACCTTATTATTATTTTTCTTGCAATAACATAAAATGATTCTACACTGTTCTTTCTTCCGTTCCTAGATCTCTTGGAGCTCAACAGAGATTGAAATTGTAAATTTTTTAAATCATTGTTAGAAAACGAATTAGCAAGCGTTTTATCGGCTGAATCTGTACAAACCGGTCATGTTACGTGTTTTAGCAAACAGACAATAGTCGGCTGCAGTTCTAAATATAATGTGTCTATTTTCTATAATCTTGGATTTTTTTTATTAAAAATAAACTTTCCCTATCACAGTAAGCGTTATAAATCCACCATAATTTATACACCATTTTCTCAGTAATATTTTTAATTTTTCTGTAGAATTTTTAAAATATAATGTCATAAGAAATTTGAATTTTTCTCACCTTTTAGAGGATTAAATAGCGAATAATGTCCATAAGAATGCCAGGAAGTTCGTTAGTACAATTTACTCTGAAACAAAAGAAACAAGACATTTTAATCCCTGAATTGCTCCTGATTAAAGTGTATTAAGGTAAGCATTTTGATTCACCATCACGGTTTCCCGATTATTAAAGTCTCTCTATCAAGCCAGAGCCTGTTAAACAACTATTCAATTCAATTCCAAATAACTTCTGAAATTTTAAAAATAAAAATAATTGATTCTGTGCGTGTCAGTATTCTCTATTTTTCTGGAAATCATTTGTTTTGAGTAGTTGTTAATTTAGTAATTTATAAGTATTTCAACACTGAACTTAAGCATCAAGAATACAATACACACAATTTCTTAAGTTGCGTTTTTCATTTCTTTGATCTTATGATTTATATTTTACCGTGATCTTTATTATATTAGGCATATATTTTTGTCTGATGGGATGTAGAACAGTATTAGAACAGTACAGTACAGTACAGTACAGTACAGTACAGTACAGTATTAGAACAGTAAACAAAATAAATAAATAGCTCACCATTAACAAACACTGAAAATAAGTATGCATAATAATGAAAATATTATTAAAAGAAAGGTTAATATGCAGTTCTACACATTACACTTCCATTAATTAATTAATTAATTAATTAATAATAATAATAATAATAATAATAAGGTTATTTTCAGCGAAAATTTGCGTTTTAAATGGTACAGTTTCTATAACGACTAAAATTAGACTAATGATGGCACTTGACACGTGTTTCTAATGTAAATACTGAAGTATTACACTTATATTCTCCAGCTGTCATATGAAATGCTTATATGTTACGGAAAAAAATGAACAATGCTCATTTTGCTTACTGCTAGTTTTATTTTATTAAAGTAATGTTTGGTTGAATATTTCGAGAAAAAGATGATAAACCAGTGCTGAAAATACTGACATGACCACATTTATGGTGAATGTAGAACAATTAATGCAATGCTATCTTGTGGTTTGTATGCTGAAAAATATCCTGAGGGAATATCAGCCATTTCGAGAGAGACTGGAAGGTAACGCCTGCAAACGTGTCTGAAATAAGATTGGAGAAAATGGTGAAATGAATATTCTGACTGCTGTGCAAACTTCAGATTAGAGCACGTGATATTGCTAGAGGAAGCAGCATAAGCCAAAGAAGTGTGCTACGGATTCTTCATTGTTGCAGGTTCCATTCATATAAAAAATAACAAGGTAACACTTGGATGGGTGCCAGAGCATAAAGGGGTAACAGGCATTGAAGTCGCAGACACGCTAGCAAAGAAAGGTTCTGCTCAAAAGTTTATTGGCCCTGAGCCAGCATTTGGTATTCCCTTAACTACTATAAGGAGAATCATCTCAGAGAGGGTTAGAAATAACCACCAGCAGCAATGGGCGCAAGTGGAAGGACATACACATAGTAAGAGAATGGCGTTGAGATGAACTCTTTATGTCTTACTAAAGGTGACTTAAATCTTAGTAGGCCACAAATGAGGCTTAATAATAGGCTTCTTTACAGTTCACTGTAGACTAAGAGAACGCCTTCATATAATGAAAGGAAAATCCAATTTACAGGTTATGTGTTGAAGAGGAGGAAACCGCCTCTAATACAATCTCTGAAACTGTAAAGCGCTAGCCAGACGAAGATCTGGAAGTGACGGTTCAATAAGAGATCTCCCAGGAGAGTCTAGTTAATAGTACACAATCCCTTGTTAAAGGTACTGGTCTATTTAACCAGAAACAAGGATGAGAACAAAACAATGGACCTCCAGGTCTCAGTTTTAGGGCATACGTCCCTACTCCATATTTTCGTTAATCTAATATCCATCCATATCACGTTTCTTTCTATCAAACCACATGGACACTATTTTGAGAATCAGTAATTTTTGTCAGTGGATATTAGCTCAAGCCATGTTTCCACGTATCTATTTGTGGATAGAGTTAAGATGCAAAAATCCTAGGAAGTAAACCTTAGTAAATTGTTCATTAAATGATCCTCGCTGGCGATAACAAAGCCGATGAGGTGTAGAGCTATGATGTGGCCTTCATTTAATATGAAGGGCTTTTTTGTTTTTTCATAGAAAATTCAGTGAATTTCGGAAAATATAAATGTCTTAAAACTTGAACCACAACCTTTATTAGAATAGATCTCAATGGAAATTAGGAAGAACATGTGGTATTAGCAGGATGGTTATGCAACCAATGTTGCAAGGTGTACAAGAACAGATTGCTTTTTCAAAACACTAGATAGGTCGCGGAGGGCCTGTAGGATGGCCAGCCTGATTTGACGATCCTATATTTCTTTCTAAGGGCAAGACTAGAGGATGTAGGTTGCAAGGATGTACCAACCACACCACAAGACATGTAACACAGTATTATAAAAGATTAAAATGCGATTTCATGTGCAGCAGTTCCTGCAATCGAAGACTGGAAGCTTGCGTTACAGCGAATAGTCAATTAGGGGCCTGGCCTTAAAAGCTCAAAACAGCAATTTAATTCTCACATTACTATTAGCTTACTTTTAAGGGGAGATTACAAGTCCTATCCCGCCAATGTTAAATCTCTAAATTAATGAGCCATTATGTCAGACTAAAAGTTTTATAGTATGTAGACGAATGCGTTCTAAGTTCACTGCTTTTATCCAATAAGTTTGTTCATCAGGTTCGTTTCTCAGTTTTACCATCTTTTGATTAACATTCATTACCAATTCGTTTTTTCTTAAGAATAATCAACAATAATCCACAACAGAAGTTATATGTTGTTTTTATCATCCCAAAATTTAAACTAGGTATCTTCAATAGTTTCTGAGGAAATGGGTCATTTATGCCATTCATAGAACAATATCTTCAAGCAAAAATGGAGGATGCAAAACATCACATAGCTTGAGACATAGAAGCTGCCAAATTCGGCATTTTGCAGAGCAAAACTTCCCCTATAGGATGGGCTAATGCTTACCTTTCTACTCCATAATGTGTTGGAGTTATGATTTTTCTATGAAAATGTTACCTAATTTACAATAAAAGAATTGTTAAAAATATGTTTAAAATATTTAAAATATAAGTAATCATTGTGCCTACAATGAAATTATATATATATATATATATATATATATATATATATATATTACCTATGTGTTGAAACTCTTTTTTAATATTAACACTAGTTCTTTATGTCTAGTTTTGATTATTTGCCTTCAGTGCAGTTGTTAGAATGGCAGTTTTAAGTGCCTTAGTGTATGCCTACTTTAAAACAAACTCACATAAAAGTCATGTTTACGATCTGCAGCTGATTCCTTCCTGCGGCTTTGTTTTCGTTTGTCGATGCCTGCTTCTGATGAAGGATTTAATTGGAAAGGACCTACTGCAAATTAAATGCTGGGTTTTGGGCTTCCCTTAATAGTAACTACATTAGATATTGCTGCTCTCTGGCGTCCCATTTTTAATTGGCAGATTTATCGCTGAAAAACGAGCTGGAACTTCCACAGTGTCTGGAAGCACAATACCAACTTCTTCAAAAACGCCCGAGTCTAAAGGCACTATCCCTATTTTTCGAACTTATTTAGAGAAGTTACTTCGTTTAGAGCTCTCGGACATCCTTCTTCTATTAGCCTTGGAATATGAAACTGAATAACGACTTTGTCAGTGTTCTCAAATATGTCTCCATTGCTTGGATATAGGTTTTGAAATACCCCATATACGTTACATACAAGCATGGAGTTTGCGAACACAGTGAAAAGGAATACGAACCATATTTACAGCACTACTTTTTTCATGACTTTCAATGAAATCAAGATTTTTTGTGTAGTTTGAATGTATAAGATAAACAAGGCTACATCCAATGCTCAAACTACTGATGGGCAACTGTTCCAGATGGAATACCGTCTCCCGTTCGGCTTTCATTGGGTGCCTTGTAAACAATAACCGTTGATGGGACATTAACTTTCCCCTGCAGACATACAAACAGCGACAGTTGACAGCGCATCTCTTTCAGCTGATGTTATATTCCCAACTTCCCCCCTTCCTCTCAAGGTGAAGACTTCGCTCTCCTTGCGCTTGACGATTGCGAGCCATGTCTCAACAGCGTTGAAAATTCTATTTGGAAGAAACGAATATTGCTTCTGAATAACTTAAGTACCCCAAGAAACTTGAAAACGAACCCTTGCTAATTGAGTTTTTTCAGAGACATACCTGACTGACGCTTTCTAACTCTGCTATCTAGTCTTAACCTCCTGCTTTCTCCTCTTTACTAAGTTTGTTTTGGGATATTGTTCCCTTCTGTAAGCTAATGCACAAATGGACTTCAAGGTGCCTTTTTTGGTCCACCGTAAAAATACAGCAAAATATACAAAAAATCTCTTACTCTCGAAGGCGTATATATAATTCTATTTTGGGCTTCTTGTACGTGATGCTTCAAGGAATCCTAAAATAACTTAGAATATTCCAGAATTCCATTTCTAACCGATGGTACGGATTTTTATAGATCTGATTGATCCCAACTTTGTTGATTAATTTTCGGTTTATGGTTTGAATAAATAGTTTGCTTTAATGATTCGTATAAATTTCACTGTGTTAATATTTATAGAATAAATTAGAAATTGCATTCCACGTTAGTTGGTAAACGTAATCGCTCTAGCCATGCGTTAATTTCTAACAAATTATAATATTACATCTAACACATTACTTTATTATATAGGAAGGAAACTGATAAAATAACATGTGACCAGGCGTCTTACCCTACTTGGAAGCACTGTGCCATTTGTTTGGAGTAGCGAAAGCCGTTAAGCAAGCAAGTTATACATCTGCATCTACTACAGAGATATCAGGTCATTGGACAACGGACCCTGGAAAAAGGGAACGTCGTTGTATGTTCGGTGAAATTGGTTTACTTTCGTACAAACAAAAACTACGAAAGCAGAACTTTATGTTGTATTTGTGCCATAACCTGTAACTATATTGCAAATACAAACCACATTCAAGTAGTTCGCACATGATGAGGAACCTCTTTGAATAAAGGTTATTTTTATTTTAAAGCTTTCTTTTTTGAAAGGCTCCCCTTTGGACAAAGTATTAGAAATACAAAATTACCAATAAGAACACACATAAATGATTGAACAGGGCAATAAAAACAGAACAATATTACAAAACGAAGCAATGTTAGGAGGAAGTGATGTTATGATTAGGAAAACATTTAAATTGAATACAATTTTAGAGGCTTCGCAAACGTCTTTAGCAAATTGTTGGAATTTGAGCCCGAACTATGGTATAACTTACTCTTTAGTATGATGTGCGGAAGTTTTTAGTAATTGTAAAGCTATGTGATATCAATGCAATCTCATTTTGGTGCGTTACAGAAATAATAATAATTGATAATCGCTGTGAATTTCAGACTTGCCATGTTTTATATAACCCTCTTTGAGAACATGGAAAAGAAACCTAATTTAAATTTGTGAAACTCTCCATGTAACGTTGGTTAGAAACCGATAGCTTTAGAAACATGACGGGTAGTAATCTACATTAATACAATATATTACAAAGCAGAAACGTTTTGTATGTATGTAGGCACATATTGTGAGTAGGGTATTTCAAACCCCATTCAACCGATTTTGATAATTATTCCACCATTTTTTCTGACAGACACGGGCTATAAAATGCCTTCTAATTTCAATTAGTAAATTACTAAACGAAAATCTCACGTGTTACATTCACATGACTTTCTCTATTCACTATAGTTTATTTTTGTACACTCTCTAAACACTATTCTTTTGAAAATGCGAGTGGATAGAAGCTGGCCTTGAAATTTCATGCTCTTTCCATGACATGGCGAGAAATGACTGAATCGCGGCAACAATTGAAAAAGATGGCAGTGGTGAAAAATTCAAGCAATAATAACGCACTTCTCAGGAATGAATGATGCCACTAGGAAAGTTATTTGAAATAAATGGTGTGTGTTAAAGAGATCAGTGCTTTTTTTGTGCATTTCTTAAGGTTTACATTTAAACAATAGACAAAATTCCCTCTGAATGAAGAGGAATTCATATTCCCAGAAAATTAAGATATGCATTTTAGAGAAAATAAAACATTTCGAAAAACTATTCCATGTAAGGGATAGTAGTTTCGGGTGGGAGGATTTGATTGGAGATACTGAACACATACACGGAAATTTTACTATCGCTTTTCTATTTAGCTATACATAGCTACTATGGGTATGTGGCAGAAAAAGTAATAAGCTTTGGCAGCAATAATTTGTAGAAGTTATATAAAAATAATGGTGACTAGAGAATGCCATGTGATAGTAACATCAAAATGTATCCTCTATCCGGGCTAATGCACATCGGCAACTTCTCTGGCTCAGGTGTTACACAGATTTGTCTATAACAAAATAGGCAGGCGCAGGAAATGTAGTTTTATAGCCAATAAACGTGCTTGCAACAATAAACTCGTCGTTTTTCAAATACTTTTAAGGTACTTAATCTTCTTACTCGATTGGTCTTGTGCTATATGTCTACCACTCTTAATTTTACAGCTAAATGTAAGAAGTCAAAACTTCCCTCGTACGTGATGTGTTCATGGCAACTCACACTTTTTAAATTCAGTTGAGTTTAAGTTCCAACAGATTATTTTTCTTTGTGGTTTAGGTGTTTCAGTTGCGCTGCGAATCTGCTTAAGTATTTAAACGAGCACAAGTTTACAGTGTGGCTGTGTTGGGCAATCCTTGTTGGGTTAAAGGAGAGGTAGATAGGACATGTAAAACTATGTTATATTTTATGTTTCCGTTTTTATTGGTTTAAAAAATATTTAAACATAATTTTTATGGTAACTTACGAATTTTAATTATAAAAAATTAACAATTTTATTTATGGGCGCTCTATAACTGCTATGGTCTTTAGCGCCCCATTCTGTATTGGGCGTGAAAGACCGGTAATTTTGCTCAAAGGCCTCTTTATCAGGCTTGAGATTCTTTTACGTGCCGTAAATCTACGACACGGGACCACCGACTTGGCTTTACTTCCCTTCCGAAGGAAGCCACGCTAAGCATTTTTACGCCCGAAAAAATCTATCATCCTCCGTCGGGTTTGAACCCGCAATTTCGGGAACCATAATATTTAATTATGTAATGCATATAAGGCGTTAAGAAGAATGCAGCAATATAGAGAAGAAAGTTGGTTTGCATAAATCAAAGCAATATATGAAGGATATTATCTTCACTTTTTTTTTATAAATTCGCCTTATTACTTTCTCTAGCACTTATAGTAGTTAGGAGAAAGTTTTATATTGCACTCAAAACCTTGATACCGAGATTTCCCGAAAATACACATTTTGGGATCCCCCGAATCCAAAAAAGGCACTTTTACTTCCTCTACCGCGTACCAAGAAGGTAGAGAAGATATCGAATTCCATCCAAAAAATTATATATCGAGATTTCACTGGAAAATCATTGTTTTGAGATCCCTGAGAACTACCAAAGGCATTTTTACCTTCCCTTCTGCTTATCTATATTAAGTGGGTGTAAAGTTAGAACTAGTCAGACGCAGGGGGTAACTGGAGCACAGCACCGCACTAAGCCCTTTGTGCTTCTAAAGCGCCCTCTGGCAGGAAGGGATGAAGGGAAGATCCGAAGGCTGCCCAAATCCGTAGAACGATATGCCTTAGCAAGGAGGGTTCCCAACGATTCCAACATGACATCAATCCTGACGCAGGCTAGACCTGACTTAGCCATCCGCAACCTGGGGGTCCCGGGAATAGACGAGATAGTTCCCAGGAAGGAAGGGGGTCCCAACAGTCCCACCATGCGCCAAGGAGAAATCTTTCCATAGCGCAAATTCCACCCTCCTGCCGCAACACACCAACCGCCGTTATCTGGTCCTATAACCCTAACATAGATGTGGTGAAACAAATGAAAGGAAATGATGGAGACAGGAAATTATAAACAGGAAATACGTGGTACAGGGGACCCACCATTTGTCTACCAACCCGGGAAAATTACGAAAAAAACAGTTGGTCACAGTGACCGGCCCGACGAGAATCGATCCGGACTTCCAGAATGCGAGCGTCACACTAACAGCGGAGCCATCTCGCTTGGTAGTAAGTAGATTAAGTATTACATTCCATTTTCAACGAAAATACACGTTTAAAGGCTCCCTGAATAAAAAAATAGAAAAATATCAGTGTTTGCGCTTGTGGGCAGCATAACTCAGAAACCTGAAGTTGGTTAAATACAAACTTTATGTTTAAGTTCAGCGTCTACCAAGGATGCGACATGAAGATTTTCAAGAAAGTTGCACCACCCTAAGCTACCCTTTAATGTAAGATTTTCAGTTATTTTTTATTTTCTCAAAAATGGCTCCAACGACTTTGATTAAAATACCAAGTGTTTAAAACATTTGCTTTACAAATAAAATGTAAAATGTACACCTTGAATCTTCTGGGAATAGCCTGTGAGGTCCTCTTTATTCTGAACGACTTTTGTGTACTTGGTAAACCGTAAGACATGACACACAAAAATCTTACCATACAAAAAATCTACATACATCTCGTTAAAGCACACAAATGTTTTGTGGGGTTAACCATTTCCAATATACTCTTTGTTACTGGTTTGGATGTCCAGAAACTTAGGTATACTTCTTACTTTCTCTATCACCTACCTATAGTAGGTAAGAGAAGTATTGTATTCCACCCAAAAGTTCCATATCTAGATTTCACCAGAAATGCATGTTTAGACACTTCCTGAAACCCAAAAAAAAGTATTTTTACAAAAATATCTGTGAACAGTAAATCCAAAAAGGAAAAGCCGTATAAATACCAAAATTGGTATTTAAGTTCAGCATGTTCCAAAGATACTACACGAAGATTTTCAAGAAAATCCTTCCACCGCAAACTATGCTTTACGTGGTAAACGTTTCGATATTTTTAATTTCTCCAAAACGGCTCTAACGATTTTTATTAGATTACCATATATTTAAGACATATACTCAAATAATATATATATATATATCTTGAATTTTCTGGGAATAACCTGTGTATGCTCTTCATTACGAACGAATTGTGTATAACTTGTAAACCGTAAAAAAGACACAAACTTACTACATAAATAATAATAATTATAATAATAATCTCGTTAAAACAAAAATCTATAGAAATAATTTTTTGTGGCATTAAGCATTTTCGAAACATACTTCATTATTAGTTTCAATTGTCAAGTATTTTATAGTTTTTCAACTGCTAAGTAGGTATTAATGTAATCCCCTTGTACCGATAATGAAATGCGTAGGTAGTACTACGCAAGTGGTGGACCAACTTAAATTACGCCAAATACAAAGAGAAGGATCAGAGGGATATGTAAAGATAAATTTACTGGAATAAAAAATGTCGCCAAGAAATTGAATTTCTCGGCTGATTTCCAAGTTCGTGAGAAGAAAATAAGTCGGAGTCACAACAGTCAGACGCTTTGTGAGGTCTACTTATTGGGGTAGAAATGCACACAAAGAACCAGTTATACCTATGCTCAGTGAAGAAAAAAACACTGATCATATGAAATTTTGTAAAAGATTGATCAGGTAAGGTTTTGTTGATGACACTCGGAAGGACGTGTAAAACGAGCGCATATCCTTTTTACAGATGAAACTCCCATTGAACTCAACCCTAAAGCAAACAGACAAAATCGCAGAATTCGTACAAACAATCCTGCCAGGATTTCTCCAGTCCTTGTTCCAAAAGTTTCCCTAAAAGCTATGGTCGCGGGTGGTGTGTCACGGTATGGGAAAAGTAGACTTGCACATTGTTCCTCAAAAACACACTGTCACTGGAAAATATTATAGACACTCAATTTTTTCAGTACTCAAGAACCCATGGATGACTTCAATTTCCCAGGCGCAATATGGGCATTTTGATGCAGGATGGAGCAACAGCTCATACTATGAAGGCAACCATGCAGGTGATAGACGACTTCAACAGCGTTTGGACTGACTGGCCAGGTAATTCGCCCGACTTCAATATCACTGGACACTTGTGCGCCAAACTTCAAGATAGTGTTTTGGACAACCAGACCAGACCACAGGGATCAATTAGCCGCCAGGGTTCAAGAAGAATGGGTAAATATCAACCAAAACTATATTACCGATTTGGTGGAAAGTTTTCCCCAACGCATTACTGCGTGCCATGCCAACAATGGCGGACATACAAAGTACTATATTTGATGTGTGTTAGATACATGCTGTTTATTATGATGGAGAAACAAATTACCTAATTATTATTTAAAGGGTGTTATTTTCTAAAGTTTGGGGATGAGAAACTTTCGGTCCACCCTGTAGGAGAGAAAGTAAAAAAGTGTTGGATTTGTATGACTCACTCTAAACTACATAAGCTTTTCTTCTGTCTACATTTCGTTAATAGAGACAAACTTTCACTACACACTTCTTTGTAGATATAAGAATATAGGACGATGATTCACATTTTTAAAAAGCGGATCGCTATGTGATTGCTTTATCAATTTCATGCTCCTTGCATGACCACGAGAAAAAATGAATAGCGATTTATCATTTGAAAAGAGTGAAATTCAATTCAAATCCATAACAAGGAATATCTCGAAAATGGTTAACGCCAAAAAAAGACTTATTTGACAAACATTGTGTGCTTTAACGTGATCTATATTTTCTGTGTAGTCAGGGTTTGTCTCTCTCTTAGGCTTTACCAGTTATATAAAAGGCATTCAGAATGAAAAGTACTTCACAGGCAATTCCCAAAAAATTCAAGATATACACTTTATTCGTTATAAAACATCTTAAATATACCGTATTTAATCAATATAGTTATAGCCATTTTTGAGAATATAAATAACGAAACTTTTTCCTTGTAAAAGGGTAATTTGAGGTTAGGGGATTTTCTTAACAATCTTCGTGTTGCATACTTGGATGATGGTGAACTTAAAATACCATGTTTGGTATTTAATAGAAGATTCATGATTGAGTTATACTGTTCACAGACACAGGACCTTTATCTAAAAAGTTTTTTATTTCAGGTACTTCAAACGTGTATTTCTGGTGAAATCGAATTTTTAGGTGGAATGCAATACTTCCTCTACTTACTTCAGGTAGGTAGTAAAGAAGATAAAAATTCAGGTTACGACCGGGACATGAAGCACGTATTTTGGCTTTTTGTACCGAAACTGTCACCATGACGGGATACCCGAAATCTCATTAAACCTAACTCTATTCATGGATCCTGGTGAACTTTCAAGGAGATCTCAAATTCTCCGGAACATGAACAGACATGCGTTTTTCATGTCTGACTCATCTCTCCAACTTGGAACATTGCAAGTGGTCTTTAAACGCCAGGATATCTGGGTATTTGAGTTCACCTAGATCGTTTACCAGACGCATGAATCAGACCAAAAAGTATTGAGCGGTAGAGCATCGGAACCCAAAGCCGAAGGTCTGTGGTTTGAGTACCGGCTATGCTGATGAATTTTTCAAGTGTGAAACGACTCCTTGATATTTGTTATAGCTATCTGGCATAAGTTGTATAAAGTTTAAAAGAATAAAAATAAATACAGATACAAGTCATAGTGATATATTACTTTTCATACCACTTTACTGTAAAATCTGAAAAAGTACTTTATTCCACTAAACAATTTGACATAGAGACTTCACATGAAATACATGTTTTGGTCCCCTGAATAAAAAAGAAATTCATTTTAGAAAAAGGTACCGGCGTGTGTATGTGTGTGTGTGTGTGTGTGTTGAACAGCATAGCTCAGCAACGAAGTGTCGGGGTATCTTCCAAGGATGGAACACAAAGATTTTCAAGAAAATCGCCCCTCCCCAACCCAAACTACTCCTTATATGAGGAATATTTCGTTATTTTTTATTTTATTAAAAATGGCTTTTGTGATTTTTATTAAACAAATACAATATATATCTTGAATTTTCTGACAATATTGTGTGAAGTTCTCTTCATTCTGAATGACTTCCGTACACTTCTGTTTAGGGGTAGACCAAAATAATTTGTCATTAACCACTTCAGAGATATTCATTGTTATTGGCGTGAATTTTCAAATACTTTATACTTCACTGAAGTGTTTATTTGCCATTCGTTTCTGTAGTCCTGCAAAGAGTGAAATTTCAAAGCCAGCATATACGAAGGCAAATCAAAGTCTTTGCCCCTTTTTTTCTGGTAACATAAGATACATACATTCAACTAAACATATAGATATTATTCCTTGTACCTTTCACTATTTTTCCACATAGTCCCCGTGCCGGTTCAGACATCTGTCCCATCGCAGCACTAATTTTGCGATGCCGTCTGACTACGGAACCACTGTCGCACTGTTGTCTTGACTTCGTCGTAGCAAGTGAATCGCTGTCCTGCCAGGAACTTCTTCAGTGGACTGAAAAGATGGAAATCACTAGGGGCAAGATCCGGGCTGTATGGTGGTTGCTCTAGAAACTCCCAGTGAAAGTTCCTTAGCTTGCCGACAGTTTTGTTTGCCGCATGTGCTCTCGCATTGTCGTGGAGGATGATCACGTTGTCAGCATCGAGAATCCCGCGGCGCTTCTTTCTGATCGCAGCCCGCAGAAGTGACAGTGTGGAACAATATCTGTCGGCATTGATGGTGGCACCTCGCGGCATGAAATCCAGCACGAGCGGTCCACGGCAATCCCAGAATACCGTTAACATCACTTTGTGAACAGATGGCGCAATACGCAATTTCTTTTTCACGGGAGACTGCGGATGTTTCCACACCATACTCTGCTGTTTTGATTCCGGCGTGTAATGCAGTACCCACGTTTCATCGCCAGTAACAATGCGATCCAGGAAATTCTCATCCTCCTCGGCATATCGTTGCAGCTGAGTCAAAGAAGCAATCATTCGCTTGCCTTTCATCACATTATCCAACTGCTTAGGAACCCATCGACATGAAACCTTCCTGTACCCCAAGCACTCGTGAATGATGTCGAAAGCACTCCCAAAAGAAATATCGAGCTCCTGAGCAATGTCTTTGACGCACACGCGCCGCTCTGCTTTCACCATCGCATCCACGCGGGCAATATTGTCTCAGTCACCGATGCACGCGGTCTCCCCGCACGCTCATTGTCATGCAGATTCGAACACAGAACACCACCATCTCACACTTCTCAAAACAAGGTACCTTTCCCCATATGATGGCTGCTTTCCCTGTGGATCTCGAGGGGCGTTCGTCCCTACTCCTTAGAAAACGGATCACACTTCGTTGCTCGTAAGCCGTGGAGTGTTAAGCACACCTGCATTTTGAATGCATTGACAGCAGCGCTGCCACCGACAGCAGCTGGAAATTCTATGAGGACCGACCCATGAAAAGTCCACTACTTCGAATGTCTATGTTGGTGTTTGTTTCACATTCGTAAGACTTTTTGATTTGGCCTCGTAGCAACGCATTTTTACTTTCTCCACACGCACCTAGTAAGTACAATTGGTTTCCACTAAAAAATTCGATATCGAGATTTCACCGGAAATATGTTTTGAGTTCTCCTGAATCTACAAAAAGCTTTTTTTTTTTTATAAAAATTTCCGTCTTCATGTGTGAGTCTGTGAACACCATAACTCAAAAACGAAAAGTCGGATAACACTTTGTATTTTATAAGGACGTAAAGTGAAAAATAGGAGGAATTATATATATATATATATATATATATATACTCAATAACATAAGTTTGCAATGCTGGAAACTATAAAGAACGTTTCAGTATCAGATTCAGAATATAAATTTGTTAAAATTATTATTATAAAGCTACAGTCTTTGAAAACTTTCTGCTCTTCCCCGCTCTCTTTACTGTTTTTACAAATTCCACAGAATACCTTTGCTGCTTATTTCCAACGAGATTTAAGTGAACACAATTTACAGAAATAAGCTCAGAATTTAGGCGACAAATGGCTTAATATCACAGAATATGTGCATTCTGCAAATAATCACAAGAAGAGTATGTTATTTATTACATATATTATATCACCCGATAAGCTACGACTCAATTTTGTTTATTACATGTGATCTTTACCCCTCATAAATCTAATAATAAAATGTATCATTCATAAACTGGATGTAATCTCGTTCCGACTTTAAGGAATTACTGATTTGCCCATGTCGTTTCTATTCCTTCGTAACTTATATGTAGTTATTGATTTAGTAAGCTCTTAAACTGTCATTCCATCAAGGTGATAATTCTACAATGAACCGTTTTCTATTATATGCCCGCAGTAGATATAGTTTGATCTTTGTTTCACAGCTTGTGTTTTCTTTCAGGTTCATTCTTCCGTATCCAGTAAAGCAGCTTTAGTCCATATCAACATTTCAGACAAATATAAAGATGATAATAAACACCGAGAAGCAATAGCAATAGGTTAGGACGTCGGGAAAGGGTTCTCAATCCTGGTCATTAGTACTAGCTTCGCTCTGATAAAATAATCTGATGTGTTGCATTAACATGACTTTTTCTACTCGTCCTCTACAAACTATTCTTATAAAACTTATTATTCTAGCTACTTTCTGTTAATCCAGAAAAACTTTCATTCAAATTTACATGTTTCGTTGTACGATAAAGTAGGTAAATAATAGTAAGATTTTGATGTGTAATGGCTTTGAAATTCTATGCTTTCTGCATAATCACAAGGGGGAAAAACGAATAACGACTTCCCATTTAAGAAAAGTATAATTATTTGGAAATTCAAAACAGTTATATGAAAATTCAAAACAATTATGAGGAGCATCTCAGGAATGAAAAACTGAAAACAAGTGTTCTTTAACGATATCTATGTTTTTTGAGCACTACGATTTTTCTGTCTTTTACAGTTAACCAATTATACAAAAGTCATTCAGAATACAAGCTATTCCCAGACAATTGAAAATATACATTCCATTGGAATGCAAATATCTTTAACACCTGGTATTTTAATCAAAATCGTTAGTCATTTTTTACAAGTTGAAAATACATTTTCAATATAAAGAGTAGCTTCGGGTGAGTAAGATTTTCTTGAAAATCTTTGAGTCGCATTCTGAACTTACATCTTTAGTATTTAAGCAACTTTTTTATTTTTGAGTAATGCTGTTCATAGATACACATGCACATACATACATACATACATACATACATACATACATACATACATACATACATGCATACATACATACACTATGTGATCAAAAGTATCCGGACAGCCCCACAAACATACGTTTTTCATTTTAGGTGCATTGTGCTGCCACCTACTGCCTGGTACTCATTATCCGCGACCTCAGTAGTCATTAGACATCATGAAACAGCAGAATGGGATGCTCCGTGGAACTCACGGATTTCGAACGTGGTCGGGCGATTGGGTGTCACTTGTGTCAGAAGTCTGTACGTGAGATTTTCACACTCCTAAACATCCCTAGGTCCACTGTTTCTGATGTGACAGTGAAGTGGAAACGTGAAGGGACATATACAGCACAAAAGCGTACAGGCCGACCTCATCTGCTGACTGACAGAAACCGCCGACATTTGAAGAGACAGACATCTATCCAGACCATCATACAGGAATTCCAAACTGCATCAGGATCCACTCCAAGTACTATGACAGTTAGGCGTGAGGTGAGAAACCTTGGATTCCATGGTCGAGCGGCTGCTCATAAGCCACACATCTCGCAGGAAAATGCCAAACGACGCCTCGCTTGGTGTAAGGAGCGTCAACATTACACGATTGAACAGTGGCAAAACGTTGTGTGGAGTGACAAATCACGGTACACAATGTGGCGATCCAATGGCAGGGTGTGGGTATGGCGAATGCCCGGTGAACGTCATCTGCCAGCATGTGTAGTGCCAACAGTGAAATTCGGAGGTGGTGGTGTTATGGTGTGGTCATGTTTTTCCTGGATGGGGCTTGCACCCCTTGTTGTTTTGCGTGGCACGATCACAGCGCAGACCTACATTGTTATTTTAAGCACCTTCTTGCTTCCCACTGTTGAAGAACAATTCGGGGATGGCGATTGCATCTTTTAACACGATCGAACACCTGTTCATACTGCACGGGCTGTGGCGGAGTGGTTATACGACAATAACATCCCTGTAATGGACTGGCCTGCACAGTCCTGACTTGAATCCTATAGAACATCTTTGGGATGTTTTGGAACGCCGAATTAGTGCCAGGCCTCACCGACCTACATCGATACCTCTCCTCAGTTCTGCACTCCGTGAAGAATGGGCTGCCATTCTCCAAGAAATCTTCCAGCACCTGATTGAAAGTATGCCTGCGAGAGTGAACGCTGTCATCAAGATTAAGGGTGGGCCAATACCATATTGACTTCCAGCATTACCGATGGAGGGCGCCACGAACTTGTACGTTATTTTCAGCCAGGTTTCCGGATACTTTTGATCACGTAGTGTACACACACACACACACAAGCATTTTTTCTAAAAATGCTTTTTTTCAGGGAGTCTCAAAACGAGTTTTCTGGCGAAATCTCGGTATCGAATTTTTAGGTGGAATATAATAATAATAATAATAATAATAATAATAATAATAATAATAATAATAATACTTTTATATAAGAATACTATAGGTAAATGGAGAAACGGAAAAGAAAATGGTGAGCCACTTAGATTTTAAAGCTAGAACTATTTAAATGCGAAACAATCAGCGGAATAAGGATTGGTACCGTATACTATGTAGAATTGTAAGCAGGAAACGGAGTCAGATGCACGTAAGTGAGTCACATACTGCTAAACAAGATGCTCTCTGAGCCAAACGAATGCTCTTGAAATTGATAAAGACCGGTCATCTTGAAGTAACTTCCTTTTCCAGTCCTCGTATTCAGCTGAAAATCTACTTAAACTGCCGCTCCCCGCTCGGCAGCATGTCCCAATCTACAGCGAAGAAGGTGCGGGCGTGTTACAATGTGTGGAATGTGTTAAATATACGGCCAAAAGATCATAGAGAGTTAGGTTTTAGCAGTAAAACGCTTACATTAGCTCAGCTGTGAATTATTACAAAAACTTCGTAAATAATAAATGCACGTGTAACAATTTTAACAAAGTAACACGTTTAATAACTTTCGTGAATTATTATTGAAAATATTAATCAGTTGTTTGAGAACTTAATTCTTATAATGCAATCTTATGATCACTTGAAATTCGTAACCTTCTTTATTATGAACCTCCACTGTAGACTGCGGCTTTTTTTAATTAATAAGGTGTGCATTCTGTGTTGTTTAAGCAATGACGTGGGGCGATGAGACTTTTATCTACAGATGCGGTAGCAGGAGAGCAATAATTTCCCGAAGTTTTGAATTTAACTAACTTTTATTAGACACTTTGTAGCACTTCAGTTTATATATCTCAATATTCACAATGCTCATTAGTATGCTATTGTGTTAGGATACTATTTTACGTAGATTTCTCCTTCCTATGCGTCTCGATTTCTCCCGACGTGTAGTAACGCTCGTCCTCTGGCGCTATCTCTAGAAGAATGCTGAAGAACATTTTCTGTAACTATGTACAATTTGTTACGTTGCCATCGTTCCCATTGTTCCCCTCTGTTAAATTCATTCTCCAGGGATATATTTAAACAAAACATACGTGAATCTTTTGTATTAATGACGGCCATGTTCACATAGTTTAAAACAATGCATACTTAAATTGAAATAACGTCTTCCGAATAGCGTGCCATCACAATAGCCACTCATTACATAAAGGCTGCAATTAACAATAATAACACAATTAACATTAATCACATGAATCAAAGCAAATACATTAATAATCATTTTGAAATTAACACATCCTTATAGTCTGCATTAATACATCCAAATTCTGCCACATCTTTTTCCTATACATTTGAAATACCAACATGGAATGATGTACAATTCGTGTATAAATCTTCAAAAAATAATACACAGAGAGTGCAGTGTCATTTGAATCCACCGTTAGTCCTTAATATATAATCGATAAATGCTTCATTGGGAATTCGCTGCATTTACCGCAATTAAAAAGAAGTTCTCGCAATATTACGATATCGATGTTACTAAAAGCCATTACCGGCCCATTCAACTATTGGCACTTTACCCCTTCAAAATAATGAAGTCACTTTAAACGATAAAACCACAACCTTTACATTACAAATTTAAATGCGAAATGGGTATGAATAAATATTGAAATGCGAATGTAGACTTACCTGGATGTTTCATTATAGTACGCACATGTATGGAGAAGGCCACAGCTAGAATTTTGAATTGTTAATTTCAATTCCGAGAACACTAGCCAAACTGCAGCCCATCCACTCTCGACCTGTAGCCATTACGTTCGAACAGTGCAAGCTTTACGGGTTCACCAGCTAAACTCTCGTGGTAACAGAGTCGTATGAATAAAGCGAAGCAAAAGCTTTTCCTTAAAAATTTGAAGCTTACGCTTCAGAATTTATGAATAAACTGTAAGGCAATAGCTTTAGCTTGTGATGACGAAACTAGGAAGAAGCTTCTCCTTCGCCTTGAAGCTGTGGCTTCGGCGTTAGATTAATTGTATGAATAAAGCGAAGCTGTAGCTTAATTCTGGAAACAATTACTTCTAAAATGTGAAGTCTGGTTAGTTGTAGACTCACCTTTGCAGAGTTCAGATATAGCTCAATTAGCAGCGTGTGTATGCCATGTAAGTTCTATAGACTACATCGATGTCCACCTGAAGACATTACAAAGCTCTATATCCTTTCAACGAAAACATTTTAAGTGGACTGCAAATCATTTTCTGTCAGACACAGTGGAAGGAAGAGGAGCCTGTCATCAGAACAGATGAAGATGGTATTTGACTGATCCAGAGTCATACAATATGGGTACTGCAGTCCATCATAGGGGAAGAAATGGGGTTCATCATCAAATCACAGTGAGTAAAACGGTGACCTAGGATTTCTAAAATATAACATAAGAGTAAAAACTGACATGATGTGACTGTGGCAAAAACAAAGAGTAGTTAGAAAAACACAGGTTGTATGTATCTGCAAATCCCAAACCCTATGCATTACGGCGGCGAATATATTGATAGAAATGGTTATCAATGTGCACACTAAATGCAAAGGAACAGTTCACAAGTATTGAGCTTAGCTGGCCCGGTTCAGAGCATAACATTAACAGATATGATATGCAAAATTTCAAATATAAGGGGTGTGCTTGTGGATTTGGTTGATGAATGGTATGGCATAGAAACCTGACTAATTACCCTTCATCGTAATCCAACAGAGGACAGTCAAAAGTAGTTTAACAAGCGTTTAAAAAAGAGAAGGTAGTAACAGAGCTTTGGTTTAGTCAGCTAAAGAGGCGGTTTCCTATTCTGCGATCTGTCTTTAGAGTTGGCTTAACAAACATTCCAAAAGTGCTGTTTTGTATTTCACAATGTTGCGAAAAATCTGCAAGATGAAGATTTTGAAGACACTGCGCAGGATGTCAATGAGATGATGATAACAAAAGGAGCCTGTAACTAAGAGGGAAATTCTTAAGAGAGGACATGGAAAAGGACAAGATGCAACTGTAATACAGAATGGAAGATTTTGAATTGCTTTATTTGTTTATGAACATAAAACAATTATCACGTACAAAATTGCTAATCATAAGAGTTAGATCTACAACAAGCTACCAGAAACTCTATGCAAGGTGCATCAATGTCTAAAGAGCAGTGTGTATGTCAGTTTGTTTCCTATCCATTTTACTTCTTAGATTGGTTTTCATATTACCAACTTTTTAACAGTCATTTTGTTATAAATTGTGTGCAAAATTAGCCTCAAATACATGTATGACCCTGAGTTATTTCCGTTTTGCTCCCAAAAGTTGGGATTTCTCTAGTATGTGAGGACACACGTCTAAAGCCGCAGCTAAAAGCACCATTGTACTTTTTGCTCAAACCGACCTTTCATCTGAATCGAAGCTGTCAGTTTTAATAGATAGTTCACACACTTACAACAAATAAACCGATAGGAACCATCAAGACCAACAACAATGAAATCAGATCCCCCGCTAACTTGACACAGTTGCTGATAATGACGACGAAGCAGATTGCTACAAGCTTTCACTTTTGTCATAGAAGGAAAAGGTAGGAGGAAAAGGCAAGATTGTTCATACAACCTGAAGTCAAAGTTTTCGCTTCTATCTTTTGCTTGCAAGCAAATTCTGTTGACTTCCACCTTTATCTTCCTAGCTTGTGCTTCAGTTTTATTCATACGATCCACTTATTTTCTTAATCTAAGCGGAGTTATGAGGTATTACGTCAGCCAATGTACATTCATAAAACTCCAAAATGGTCATCTAAGATTCGAATGGGAGGATATTGATGATATAACTAACTCAAACAATTTTAATTGTAAAAGAAATATGCTTCTCGAATGTGAGGTGGCATAGACCGCGAACTATCTCTCTACATCGCAGATTTCATTGTAATAACCCGGTGAAAAGAGCATTTTGATCACTGCCTCGACAGAGATCGTCCACATTTCTCGGCCTTCTGCTTCTAAGAGCCCTTTTCAATAATCTAAATGCACGGCATTCCATTGGCAACGCACCAAATGAATTAACACGGACGTTCAATGTACCACATGGAACGTGCTCCCGTTAGTTCTTCACATGCTCCAAAACTGACGGTTGAACCAGAGGTGTGACCTGATCAGTGGCGTAGCAGGGAAACACATTTTTTCATTTATTTTGGCTTTCACAAATTAAGACAACATTTAACCTTTTTGTTGTGCATTAATTATACGCTGAAAAAGAGATCTTTTTCCTTGTAGAAAGAAACCATCCTTCCCGGATAGACACTTCCTGGTATGTCTACCCTGCCTACTTCTGCTAAAGGAAACTGTAAACACAACAAACGTGCAAGTGCATTAATCTCCCTTACCCTGTTGTCCTCCACTGTATGCTTTGGAGTTTGGAGTGGAGAGACTCTTTGCTATATGTCTATCCCTAGCAATGCTCAGTATGATATCTTTGTATGCTTAGGGTAGATATGTCTATGGTGAAGCAATTATGTGCAACAAGTATCCATCATTACTGGTAGTGAGAGAGTGTTTATTTGTTTTTGAGTGCAGAAATACTGCTCTGTTTGTTTTGGCTTTATACGTAGTGCATCTGTTCCTTAAACTGGTGAATCCATACCATTAAACATCTATGTCATGTACGAGATAATTTAAGGACTAGTTATTCGTTTATCTAGTAGTAGTAGTAGTAGTAGTAGTAGTAGTAGTAGTGGTAGGAGGAGGAGGAGGAGCAGGAGGAGGAGGAAAAGAAGAACAATTACTGGTAGTAGTGGTGGGTCGTGATAGTAGTAGCAGTAGAGTAATTAAGTAATAGTAGTACTATAAGTAGAAGTAATGGGAGGAGGAAAAGAACAGCAATTAGTGGTAGTGGTGGTGGGTCGTGATAGTAGTAGCAGCAGAGTAATTAAGTAATAGTAGTACTATCAGTAGTAGTAGTAGTAGTAGTAGTAGTAGGAGGAGGAGGAGGAGGAGGAGGAGGAAAAGAACAGCAATTGGTGGTAGTGGTGGTGGGTCGTGATAGTAGTAGCAGCAGAGTAATTAAGTAATAGTAGTACTATCAGTAGTAGTAGTAGGAGGAGGAGGAGGAGGAGGAGGAGGAGGAGGAAAAGAACAGCAATTAGTGGTAGTGATGGTGGGTCGTGATAGTAGTAGCAGCAGAGTAATTAAGTAATAGTAGTACTATCAGTAGTAGTAGTAGTAGGAGGAGGAGGAGGAGGAAAAGAACAGCAATTAGTGGTAGTGGTGGGTCGAGATAGTAGTAGCAGCAGAGTAATTAAGTAATAGTAGTACTATCAGTAGTAGTAGTAGTAGTAGTAGTAGTAGTAGTAGTAGTAGTAGTAGTAGTAGTAGTAGTAGTAGTAGTAGTAGTAGTGGGAGGAGGAAAGGCACAATAAATAATAGTGATGGTGGTAGTAGTAGGAGGAGGAAAAGAAGAACAATAAACAGTAGTAGTGGTAGTAACAGCAGTAGTCGTAGTAGTAGGAGGAGGAAAAGAACAATAATCAGTAGTAGTAGCAGCAGTAGTCGTAGTAGTAGGAGGAGGAGGAGGAGGAAAAGAAGAAAAGTAGTAGTAGTGGTATTGGAGGTAGTGGTAGTGGTAATAGTGGTGGTGGTAGTAGTAGGGTGGTGCTGCTGGCGGCGCCGACGGCAGTAGTAGTAGTAGTGGTAGTAGTGGTGGTGGTAGTAGTGGTGGTCGTGGTCGTCGTCGTCGTCGTAGTAGTGGTAGTAGTAGTAGTAGTAGTAGTAGTAGTAGTAGTAGTAGTAGTAGTAGTAGTAGTAGTAGTAGTAGTAGTAGTAGTAGTAGTAGTAGTAGTACAGAAGGTATTGCATTCCACCCATACGTTCGATACGGAGATTTTACCGGACATATACGTTTTGAGACTCCCTGAATAAAAAATACAGCATTTTTAGGTAAAGGTCTGTGAGTGTGAGGGGTGTGTGTACGCGCGCGCGCGCGCGTGCGCGTGTGTGTGTATGTGTGTGTGTGCAATAAGAATAACTCAAAAACGAAAAGGTTGTTAAATGCCAAACGTGGTATTTAAGTTCAGCATTTTTCAGGTATACGACGCGAAGTTTTTCAAGGCAATCCTCTACTAAAAAATACCCTTTGTGATGAATATTTTTCGTTACTTTTTATTTTTAAAAACATTGTTCATGACTTTAAATTAAAATACACGTTAAAGATATTTTATATAACAAATAAAACGTATATCTTGAATTTTCCGCGAAAGCCTTTAGATCCTCTTCATTCTGAATGATTTGTGTATAATTCGCAAACCGTAGGAGATAGATAATATCTTACTCCACAAAAAATGTAGATCTCGTTAAATCACAACGTTTACCAATACATTTTTGAGCCGTTAACTATTTCCGATACATTCTTCGCTACTGATTTAATTTTCAAATAACTATACCTTTTATTTCCTCTACCACGTACGTACCTAGTAGGTAGAGAAGATAATGCATTCCACCAAAAAATTCGACATCGAGATTTCAAAGAAAACACATGAACTGGAACCCCCCGAATAAAAAAAGTTTTAGAAAAACATTCATGTATGTGTCTGTTAACTGCTACACTCAAAAACGAAAACTCGAAAAAGTACCAAACTTGGCGATTAAATTCAATATCTTTCAACATAATCTTTCTTACCTAAACAACCCTTTACAAGGAAAGTGTTCCATAATTCTTAGTTTCTCAGTAATGGCGCTAACGATTTTAAGATAGCCATATGTTTAAGTTAATTACATGACAAAGTCTATATAATAATTTTCTGGTAATAGCCTGTAAAGTTCTATCTATTGGGAAGAAATTTTTTATAACATTTTTTGACATACTGTCAACATTCAGTTGTTTCTCATGGTGTCATGGAAAGAGTACAGAATTTTATACATTTGATTATATCTTCGGGGCGGCGCCGTGGCCGAGTGGTTAGACCGCTCGGCTCCCACCGAGGCGGCCCGGGTTCAATCCCAGGGACCTGCATGTGGGATTTGTGGTGGGCGGCGTCTGGGCGGGTTTTCTCCGGGTTCCCCCGCCATTCATTCCACCAACTGCTCCATCATCACCTTTCCTTTCATCCATTTCACCAACATTTCGTTTCATCTACTTCCTTCATCCCATACCAGGCATCGGGCTGATCACCCATCCTGGATGCTCTGTCTGATCCATGAGTGTCTGCTCCTCGACGGGCCTCTGACCCCAGGCACCCGCTTGTAAGTCCTGGGCGTGTAAGTCCTACATAAGAGGAGGGTAAACACTGAATGAATGATTATATCTTCGGCTTCCTTTATCCCCCTTATATCTAAAAGGAAATTTGTAATGAAGGCGTTGTAGCGTTTTGTCCCACTACTTCGTTGTGATAATTTTACCTGCGTCGTTGTATGTGTAGTCTTCAGGACTCGAAATCGCCGATGTCAATCTGGAAGCACTTGTATCTCAGGGTCAACTGTCGGCGAATCGGCCTGAAATTCCCTACTGTTATAGTCAGGGTAGGATTGCTGGAGTGATGACACCAGGATATTGTGTTGAAAGAAACACTGTTTTCAGTTTTCTCACTCTTTATGCTAGAAATTCTGCAAGATTCATTCGTATCCCCTAACACGTGCGATTCTTTTAGCACTGTCTTCCCATTGTTGTCTCTTGGAACACTAAAGTTTGCTCCGGCTAGTTATTTAATATCTCGATGCTCTATCACCGTTCTTTAAATTCCCGCGAACTTGAAATAGTCACTTGACTAACATTAACTCGTTTATGAACTAGGATCTCGTAATTATATCGAAGAATACCGTTAGCACCTTATACAAATATTTCACCTACATCACTTTATAATTGCGTCCTTTTCTGACCCGGAGTGCAACTGTTACCTTAACGAAGATTCATGACAAACTGTCCCTAATCCACGCTCGCGTTCACATATATCAGTCACTGCTCGCCTCCAAATTTTGTACATGTCACTGCGTCTTCCTATCTTTTCATTGGTACCAATACTTATCTTCTACATTTATTGGCTCCCTAGTTGAAAATTCAAAGTCTAACTGTAAGAAAATTCCGTTGCCTCATAGCGTTTGTTTACTCTTAAAACTTGCCTCATCACCACGAAGTACAAAAGAAGCTTTCGAATTTTATGGCCCCACGCTCGGAAAATATAATGGACAGTCTGCAACGAAGCTACTCTTATTTTGTCTAAATCTTTTCTTAGGCAATTACGCCTTTATTTATTTGACAACAGTATTGAAACTTAAAGCAAATTTACAGCTTCAGAAGGGCTTTCGATTGATACAGTTTCGAATCATAATGCTTTAAAATTATGAAAGATTATCAAATTGCAAGTTAATCAATTATCAACAATTCCTAAATTATAATTATTACTGGGTTCCTTTTTGTGTATGCTTAATCAGGCGGAAATATCGCTACAGGGTTAACGGTTAGCATAAGAATAGGTTGTAGAAGCTATATAAAAATTAACGTTAGTGGATAGAGAAAGTCATGTGAATGTATCACATCGAATTTATCAAGTGGTAAGTCGCTCTTCATTTTTGCCTCAGGTCATGCAAAAAGCATGGCATTTGAAAGCTATCAATCACATGGTGAAACGCCTTTTAAATATCTATCATTTAGCCTGCTTAAATTTTAAATTTTATTTATTCTTCTTAGACCTAGAACGAAATGTAAAACGAATCCTTATTTCGAAGTAGATAAAAGAATAAACATTTGCAAGAACTGTTTGTAGAAGAGTGGGTAGAGTAATTCATGCAAATGTTCAGATCCTTATTAATACGGTGTTTGCCTTTCTTATTCCTGGATTCTGAATAGCTAGGATAGCTGGTATTGGCACACTTCTTGCTCTTTGCTGACTTTCCCTGTTTTGTTAAGTACAGAAGTGTGGGTCTTGCGCAACTTCATGCTTCACAGCACGATTCTATTTTCGGCCCCATTTTTCGCGACAGGCGAACCGCTGACTCTGTTCACTCTGGCGTTTCCGTTAGTTCAAATGTGGCGCTCCCGAACTTCTCAATTTGCTGGCCTACACTGCAAACACTGTACGTTCTAATGTGCACATTATAGTTGCCCTATATATGTTAGCAGATGACGTAAAATATTTAGGCGAAGACTTCCTTTCCAGGAACCTTTGCTGTAAATGTTTTCTGCTATTGCAGTCGAAGGTCTTGATATACTGCAAACTCAATAATTAAGAGCATAACTTACTCTTATCTCTTGTGAAAAATCCGTAGTGTTACATTCACATGACTTTCTCTACCCTCTATCGCTTATTAGTGCGTATACAAATATTCTTACGAAAGTTTATTTTCCTATCTACCTCATTTTAGTCGTGATAAATCTTTACGGAAATTGCTGCATTACACATTTCTTTAATGCAAAGGGAACAGCGATAGTCAAATATTTTAGAACTGGACGCTACACACTGGCATTAAAATTTCATAATCTTTCGTTGACATCATGAGAAACAACAAAAAATCGACAGCACTTTAAAGAATGTCTAGGTAGTGAACAACCCGAACCATTATAAACGGATATTTCAGAAATGACTCATGCCACAAGAAAGTTATTTGAATTAAATTTTGTGTTCTAAAGAGATCTACATTTTTACTTTCTCTATTACGTATAGTAAGTAGGGTAAGTATTGCATTCCACTCAAATATTCGATACCCAGATTTCACGAGAAATGCATATTTTGAGGCCCCTGAATCCTAATAAGGCATTTTTGAAAACATGTCCGAGTGCGTGTCTAATTTTCGATAGTAATCCTGTTAAAAGACACACACACACACACACGCGCGCGCGCGCGGACCTTCTCTAAAGTTGCTTTTTGTTGGATCAAGGGGTCTCAAAATATGTATTTCCGGCGAAATCTTGGTATTGAATTTTTGGGTGGAATGCAATACCTTCTCTACCTAGTATATACGTAGTAGAGAAATTAAAAAAGTGCTTAAACTAGCTTTTAAAAAGTCTCTCCAAACCTCTGAAAAGCTTATTTGCAACTCCACTCAATATGCCCTCTGTTTTCGTTTTCCTGCATAATCTTTAATCCATATGTGTGAGGTGACTGAAGGCAGATACTTTTTTAATACAAACGAAATTACATATTGTGATACGAGTGTGGCAATACGTGTTACCTATACTAAGTATAAAGAAAGAACATTGTGTCTCTCTGTCTTTATGCATACAAGTATGCATCTAGGTTAATCCCTATCGACTGATTTTGATAATTCTTTCACCACAGGAAAGCCCTATTCTTTCTGATGGACTTGGGCTATAAAACACCTTATAATTTCAGTTCATAGATTACTAGAAGATAAAAAAAATATGTACAAAGCCCATGTCCTGGAATACGAATATTCTGAGGTTATAAAAGGGCATTTGTGGAGAAGGCTTTGACTGTTTGTTGAGAAGGCCATGGGAAAGAACGTAGTTGTAGTTACTCCACAGAAATTGCATGTAAAATAAGACAAATGCCGTGGATATTTCATTCCAAGCAATATATAATACACAAGGCACGTATAACTGTACGATACGCACGCGATAGCCCTCATTTGCTTTATTTCCTTTGTGTGTTATACATAAGTTTGCAGGGTTATGCTAAATAATTGTATAAAGAGAGATCATGCTGTCCAGCTAACATTATAAATAAGTTAACCAATGTTTAATAATTAAAAACAGAGAATATTATTTTCCTCGATGGTCGCAGACTATATGTCTTTTCCAAAACTTGATGGCCTGGAAGTGAGGAAGCCTCATATTCACCTCTGTTTCGCATATATATATATATATATATATATATATATATATATTAAGGGGTTCTGTATTATGTGAAACATATATATCTTTTATGTTACTGCATTATTATAGAACCAAAGAAAAGGCAAAGAACTTTTAAATTTCACCTTCTGTGACTAATTAAGGACTTACTCGACCATCCCGAAAGGTAATTGTTCCACCGCCAAGAGGTACTTATAAGCTATGCAGCATTTCCAGAAATTCAAAGAGCGTCAGGGGGAGGTTAAGGAAGTCACGATGTTCCGCCGATGTTTCACACCCTTTTGCGTAAGTACAATTTTCCATCCGCTATTGGGGATACCCGGGATTGTCATGAAATTACAATCACATGGTGTAAAGCGGTGGATTCGCCATTAAGGTCTTCTAGGTCATTGTACAATCATTTCTTAAAGAATGGGGGGGGGCATTAATGAAATTAATTATATCATCATTCGGATTTAAAAAGTTATAGTCCCTTATAGTTAAGGTAGAAATAATGCAAATTATGCGGTGAATTAAAGCAACTGGTTAATTTTTATACTTGAGGTTATTCCTTTGCCATTAAATGGCACGAGCAAACATGAAAGTCTGGCCTTTAGCAAGCACTAATTTTTCTCTTGAAGCAGGATGTTTGTGGCAAAAATGGCAACTCTTTTTGACACGAGGAACATGTGTTTAGCATTTACTGCTCTAGATAATTATTCATTAAAGAGAGCTTACTCCTTTATCTACTACCTGTTAATCGAGCTAAACGATTCTAGAAATTGTTTCATTGCACATTTCGCATTTAAACATTTGACTATCGCTTCGGTTTCCTGCATCCCCACTTTCATCTCTCATTTGTAAACTTGATTGTACTGTGCAGATTGTTAAACATGATTATACAAAATCACATTGAATATGTATATGACCCAGCCGTAGTCCCAAGGTTGGTTGTACATATTTTAATTAATTCAAGAGGAAATTACTGTGACGTCAGAGAGGAGCAGGAGAGATGTTAATGTGACAGAAGTGAATTGTGGGGTTGAATGTACGACTTGTAGCTGGTGCGCAGGTTCGGGAGAACCTCCGGAAGCTCTAGATCAGCATGCAGGGTTGTGTTGCGAACACACCAGGATGCTCAGTAACCATCTGTTTTGGATTCTCTGAATTCTGTTGATCTGAGAAGGCGAGGCACACCCCAGGTACAGCAACTGTACCGCCATATAGTTCGAATGACGGATGTGTAAATAAGGAGCTTGTGGTGCAGAGGTAGTGGAGATAGTACAAAAATAGATGTTTTACCTGACAGATCCCATGGCAGAATTTGTATACCAAGCTGGTAATATAAAGGTTCCACCTAAGGTTGCTAAGGTAAGACCAGAATATCTGCTATATTCTGCTGTGAGTTCCTGTACCCTTCAGTAAAAGCAGGAGGTGAGTTAGTTTTCGTTTGTATGTAAACTTGACAATTACCCATACGTCGCTAGCAAAAAACAAATAAATGTCACCTTGTCAACGCCAAAAGTTGAGTGTTGAAATGATAACGTCCCAAGACCGTATTTAGAGGGGAGGTTTTAGGGTTCAACCCCCCGAAACATCTGGCAGTTTTATTTATTTAAATTCATTGCAAACCAATATGGGAAAATGTCGTTAGATAACAGTAGGTCTGTTGCTAGTAGCACATTTACAAGAAAAAGGGAAACTTAATATCGTCGCCGTACATACGTAAGATGACCATATATTCAGCTTTTCGAAGCAGTCTCCATGCTTTGTGCTGTAAGGTGGAATATCCGCATTCTGGTGAGTTTTTCTTGTCTATATAATGTTTCCAAGCAATTTTCTTATCCATGTAACGTCTATATACTACGGAGTAGGTACATGGTAGCTGTGTGGGGTACTGTTAAGTTTGGATATGCTTGCGGAAAACCCTCCCCGAAATTTTTTTCTGGGTACGGTCATGTAACGTCCTGACATACAACAAAATCATAGACTAAAATCAAATAAATACTTAATATTCATTAATAATCTAGGAATTATTATTGCATAAACTTTGTATACCGGCTGATACAAGAGGTCGTTTACGTTTCAAGAATGGTAAAGGACGCCAAGAAGAACACTCTATTATCTGACAAAATTCATGTACATCCACTGTTTTACCTCTAGGAGGTTGATGAGGTGGAGTGGATAGGTCTCTCAGAGCGCGCAATCTCCATTTTTAGGTTAGTCACCGTTAACGTTACATTTCATAAATCTGTTGCTAGGCTTTCAGCATGACTGTCCTCCTGCACATTATATCGCTGTCAGAAACTGCATCAATGAAAGGTTCCCCAATCGTTGGATTGGCAGTGGTGGACTTGAATAACAGCCACCTCGACCTCACGATCTGACCCCATGGATTTCTCTCTTTGGGGTAAGAACCTCTCATTTACTCATACTACTCTAGGTACTGTCGAAGAATTGGTTGCCGTGTTGCTGCAGCTTAACTGGTGTTCGCGAAAACTCCTGACATTTTTTAAGGTACCAGACAACTCGTGGTATGCAGATGCCACCTCTTTGTTGAAGTTGATGGCGAGTTATTTGAATAACGTCTGTAAGTTAAGCATTTCAACTCTGCTTTCGTGGAAGCACTACGTACTGCGTAATGACTGTAACATGAATTTTGGTACATTAAAACATTTTGTCCATCTTGATCTATACAATCACTTAAAGGTTGTAAATGACGACCTTTTGATGCGCGCTCCTAGACTCCCATTCGCTTCTCTTCATCAACATTCCTAATGCAAAACGGTGGATGTATAGAATTTTACCATGTATAATAGTTTTTCCTTGTCCGCGTCCTCGGCGCTTGTTACCGTCTGCCACTATCCTAGAAAGGCGCGGATGAAACTCAACATTTTTAAAACTACTTTTAAAGACTTTACCTACCAACTTTATGAAAGGAGATGCTGAAAATGACCACCGTCGTTGTCCATACATTTTTGGCACCTCTTTAGGAAAAACTATCCATCACTCGTCGTAGTTCCCGTTGAGAAATGCTGGCAATTTCCTGGCGGATATTTTGTTTTAATTCTTCCAGGGTGTGTGGGTTTTTCTTGTATGCTTTATGTTTTAAGTTAGCCCAGAGATAGAAATCGCAGGGGGTTAGTTCGGGGGATAGGGAGCTACAAATCTCTACTAATTCTGTCCTCCTCAAACTTTGAATTGTTCTCATCGAAATATTAGCCGCATAAGCCGTTGCAGAGTCTTATTGAAAAAGCCAAAATCACGTTCCCTGTCTATTAATTCTCTAAAATAGGAGGCAAAATTGTATTCACATATGTACGGGCGTCAACTGTTGACTCGAAAAAAATTGGCCCTATAACTCTTTCTCCGCTCATGGCACACCATACACCAATTTTTTCGTCATGAAGGGATACTTCATAAACAATATTAGGTTTGTCAGAGCTCCAATAACCATTATTTTGTGTACACACATATCCATGAAGGTGGAACCAAGCCCGCCCGTGAAAAATATTAAATATGTCTATTTCGCCATTGTGTACACTATTGAGACTCCACAAAATGCGCCTAATTACAGGATCACCGGTTTGAAGAGTATGTGCCACAGTTATTTTATATGGTGTTAACTTCAGCAATTTGATAGGTCTTCGCACAGAGCCATAAGAAAGCCTGCCTGTTGTGAAAGACGCCTAAGTGATTTTTTGGGGGGAATTCTCCAGACGATGACCGATGTCGTCTAATGTTTCTTCGGTAAGAATCGTATGCCGTCATTTAGATTTCTTAGCCTGAACACTTCCTGTGGCCTGAAATTTACTGTAAAGCTCATGGATTATTCTACGGCCTGGAACTTTTACACCTGAAAAACTTTCTGTAAATTGTACTTTCACTTGGAGCTAACATACACGAATCATAAATAAATACATACTATGCAGTAGAAAACATAATATATTTTGTGACTAAGTACACGATACAAAATAATAAATAACTGGTAATAACTGAACTACATCACATCACCGTCAACTCAATACTGCATTTCACACTGCAGAGCAAAACCACGTCAACAGCGCGATCTTGTTTATAGCAGCAGTGCGTTATCATGTTTCAATACGCCCAGTGGAAAAACACCGCGCAGCCGGTTCATAGTTTCTTGGCTCTCCCGTTATAAATAAATATTATATTTCAGCACTACCTTTATTTCGAAGTGGTTCATAGCGTCTGCGATCTGAGTACACGTGCAGGATTTCTTACTCCTGATTGACGAGAAAGTAGTTCCAGTGAAGCACGGCATAAACAAGCGATGACTTTTTATATCCGGAGTAAGCATCCTGTTTATAGAAAACTACTACTCTCTGTTGAACATCAGAGTATTTTAAGTGTGAAAGTTAAGAAATATACGTTTTAATTGTTCAGCCATTTTCACATGTAGACGATTTATCGGAGCACCAGATGCACGGCATACTCTCTGCAGTGAGTAACTGCCACTTAGAACAGCACTTCTCCTGTTTCCTATGAAATGGTTTTATCCGCTTGAACGTTTACGACTGTTTCTTGTTAATCCCCCAAGCCTGGTACCAATTTACACGCAAGCGTCCTGAATCATTTAAGCACGCACACATTCTTGGGAGGCACACGACTGTTTAATGAGAGAAGTTTAGCCACAAACTCTGCTGGAAATAAGGCAGCTTATTCATTATGTGGATACGGCGTCGCTTATATACACTACGCCATTGTTGTAGCTGTTAAGTGAAACAACAAATTCGCATTTGTATCTCTGTTTTCGTTACTATGCTTCAGCAGATTACCTATCCTTGTCTACATGCAGATCTTCTTGGACCAAATTATCTATTTGGCAAATATAGCGAGAAAAGGCTCAAACAACGACTAATTCTTTGCAATAAAGTGTGCAAAATAGACTAATACTACATTGCTCTATGAACGGCCATTTTGTTACAGGTTAAACTTTAATCATTCTATTATTAAAACGCGTATCTAGGTGACAATAATCGTGATGTCTGTTGGTCCTGAATGGAGGTAAGAGATTCTCTCCGACACAATTTCCTCCTACTTTTTCCGTTTCCTCAGGTAGTTGTACGCCGGTTTCACAACGTTTCTCGCTGTCTTCCGGTTAATTGACGCTATTGTTTTCTATTACTTTCTACTCCAACCCTCTGTTTTCATTCTCTGCTGTATTTCACTCCTCCAGGTAATTCTGGTACGACCTTTCTTTCTTTTTCTGGTGTTGTCGATTCAAATATTTATCTCGGAATTCTTCCTATCTTTTAACTGTCCGTACCATCTCAGTTGTTTATTTTGATAATTTTGTAGCATGGTTCCATGTAGGTATGGGACCTCAATATCGTCGATACCTTGATACTCTCAATACTCGGTGGTATCGAAATATGTCTAATACTTTGAGATAAACCTGCGATACTTTTAAACTTTTACATTACTGAAATGTGTTGCGTTTAACTTATGCTATATATGGAATGAAAAGAGTCGAGACTTCACGTTATTGCCTCGCACCTGTCTCCAAAGAGTTGCGGACTATAGTTCTTGATAGACATTGACTGCGTTTCCTATGGTTGAATCACTACAACATTCCATAGTCTTATGTCTACATGAAAATGTGCAAAACAATGGGGAAGGATAAGAGGTGCTCATGTAACATGCAGCGTTAATTGAGTTGTGAATGAAGCTGATTTAGCTGACGCACTACATACGTTTCTGTAACAGCTTGGCTTTACATTTACCTACTCTGGTGACTAGAATTTGTGAATCTAGCAGAAACAAATCAGAACTTAAGACGTAAGAAGATATAGCATGCCTACAAGTATAGGGTACGATTAATTTCCATAATATGGGTAGAAAATAATTTATAAGAATGTTTTCAGTACAAAATATAGTTACATAAAAAGGAAATCAAGTAAATAATAATAATTATTAGCCCCCTGACTAACAATAGGGAATATATAACCTGTGGTATTATCAGGATAAAAAAATGTTGCCAGTCGGAGAATGCGTTTATACATAGAAAACTACTAATAAGAACATAATTCAGTGAACAAGCTATCACCTTTACAGTTTTTATAGAATGAGTATCGCGTATCCAACATCGAGTATCGGTGCTCAAAAAGCAGTATCGGTATTGAGTATCAAGAAAAAGCGGTATCGTCTCATCACTAGTTCCATGTATAGGATTCATGATTTTCATAATGCCCGAATAATGCCAACAACGTCTCCTCTCCTCTATAGATAATGCTTATACTTCTGGTGCAGAGAATATAATACTTTTAATTAAGAATTTTATACATTTGTGGCTTAGTATTCTTTCGAATTTTATAACAGCCAATCTACTTGGATGTATTCGTTGTTTGAAATTGCAACATTTCTTTGTTGTCTCTAGTAATATTTTTGATAGACCTCCAGTGCTTCCAATGTCCTGGCTCATCCCAGGTGCTTGCCTATGCTTTGGAATTCTCTTTCCCACATTTCACTTGTATTTGTTATCAGTTTAGCTCATTTTTCTTCATAAATTATTTCATCTTTTTCTCTTCTTTTGTATTTAATCAGTTCAAGCAAGCTCACTTCTGCTTAATTTCTTCTTTAAGTTCATCTTCCCAGTACGCTGTTCCCTTCCGTCTCTCTTCCAGTTAACGTTAAAACGTGACATGCCATATACGACTGCTCATGGTGAAAATTTACGTCAGACAGGAATGCCGTTGCAGTGATAGAGGTGCTGAAGGCCGGGCCGCAAGTATTGCACTTCCAAGCACGCGACTTGCTTTCTTGCAACTTGGTGTTACGAAAGAGCACCAATACAAAAGAAAGAAGAAAAAAGTCCTTATCTAATATTCACGTGACTTTCTATACGCGCCATGATATGTTTTCCATAGTTTCTACAAACTTACTTAAAAAACATATCTATCTATTTCATATGTAATAATTGAGATAAACGTTTGCAGAAATAGTTTCATTACAATTTTGTTGTAGCTGCAAGCTAGATACAAAAACGGAAGCGATAGTTAAATGATTAAAACAGGATCGTTATATCTTGGCCTTGAATTCTATACTGAAGTAGATTGTATCTTTACGTTATTTGCCCCACGTTTTGGGCGTCAATTTGAAGTTGAGTGTTGCTTCACGTATGGAAAGCCAATTTGAAGTAGGAGTTGTATTGTAGTTCAACTGCTGGGGAGTCGAACTTGAAGTAGTTACAACCGCACGTATGGTAAAAATGTTTAAAACAATATTATATATTTATGTTTGCCTCGGCTCCGTCAGTATTATTTTTTTAAAGTCATGAATTTCTTAACAGGGCGTGATGCGGCTGAAGAATGTAGCCTTACACAGATTATAATTTTTAATTCACTCCTTTTTATTAATTCTTGACATGATTTTAATTACACTTCACTGATATAGAGAGCTGTGAGATTCTTTTATTTAATACTTGCACTTTTTAAAACATGTAAACTATTTTCGTCTCACACGAATACGTATTAAATTTCTCGAGGACGCATCTCGCGTCCAATTAGAAACACTGTCTACATCCAACGCGTCCAGTTATGAGCGCTGTTTACAAGCAACTGACTTGATTTCTACCGCCTAAATTTGTAAATTTCTGTATTTCAATTTCTGATTGGCTAATCCTACTCCAATAGAATACCTTCATTTAACTAAAGTTTTTTCTGGTTGTTGATTGGCTATTTATAAACTGTCACAAAAATTACATTATTGCTTCCAAGAATCACAAGTAGTATTATTAAACTTTCAAATTCAGTATTGCCTCAAGGTTACCTCATTGTTAGCAACTTTTAACCTATTATTCTCACAGCTCCTACATTATTAAATTACGCAATACATTCACATTACATTATTGAACATGTATACAATAATATAAACATTTACAATGACTGTAATATACACTTTTTATATATTGTTACATACATATATTGCTTAAAGGCGGGCTGTTATTATATTTTCTATTGCATAATTTGACTGAAATCATTTAAGTGTTAAAAATACTGCCTCAATACTCTTTCCAAACAAATGACCGATATATCTGAAATTGCTGATGCCACAAAAAACTTATTTGATTAAATGTATATTTTAAAGAGATCTACATTTTCTGTGTAGTAAGTTTTGTATCTCTTATGGCTTATCAGTAGGTATCACAAAATTATACAAAATACTTTCCAAAGAGGGGGACTTTACAAGCTATTCGCAGACAATTCAAGACATGCACTTTATTTGTGATATATCTTAAACATAAGGCATTTTAATCACATTTGTTGAAGTCATTTTTCAGAAAGTAAAAAATAACGAAATGCTTTACTTGTAAAGGGCCGTTAGGGACGGTAGGATCTTTCTTGAAAATGTTTGTGTTGAATTTAAGTTACTGAACTTAAATACCAAGTTTGGTATTCATCTGACATTTAGCTCTTGAGGTATGCTTTCATACACACACGGACGTTTTACTAAAACATGCTCTTTTTGGATTAAGGAGTCTCGAAAATATGCATTTCCGGTGAAATCTTGATATGAAATGTTCGGTGGAATGCAATACTTCCTCTATGGTACGTGGTGAAATAGACATTTTCATTTCTGTAAATTTCTCGTCCTCCATGGACTAGTGGTACCGTGCTAGCCTCTAGTTCCCAAGGTCGCGGGTTCAAACCCGGCGGAGGGCGATGACATGGCTTCCTTCGGAAGGGAAGTAAAGCCGGTGGTCCCGTAAAAGAACCAAGCCTAATAAAGAGGTCTCTGAGCAAAATTACCGGTCTTTCACGCCCAATATAGAATGGGACGCTAAAGACCACAGCAGCTAAAGAGTGTCCATAAACAAAAGTCAATTTAATTTCTGTAAACTGTATTTATGCGCTCGTTAAAGGAGTTTTTTCTACCTGCTTCCACTTTGTAAACGTCACATGTGAGCAATTAATGTGTCAAAAATATTTCGTGATATTTCTTTAAACTACACAGGACGTACCTACTGTAGGCAACAAAACTCGACTGTGTTTACTTTCTCTATGGCTTACCTAAGGTAGAGAACAATTTCATATCGATATTTCATCCGAAATACACGTTTTGAGGCACTCTAAAATTATAATTGCGTACTCCTGCTTCTGTTTGCGTTTTGTGTGTGCGCGTCCTACATCTGTGAGCAGTGCAACTAAAAACGACAAATGAGGCATATTTTAAGGATATAAGAGGAGGAGCATTTTTTTAAAGAAATTTACACTATACCAGCATTATCCAAGTATGTGAAAATATGAGAAATACATACATTTATTTATTCATTTCATTTTTGGTCCAAAATTTAAAACTACGTGCTGATACAAATATAGCCATGTCTACATATTCAAAACAAAAAACCTTAAAAATATGAGGTTGATGTGGAATCTGTATTAGCATTTCTCTTTTGTATTACTGCAGCTCACATAGTTGCAGTAATTTAATTGTAGGTGCTTTTAACGGATAATGATATAGAAATACTTCCAATATTTTAAAGAAAATGTATACTTATGCAGAAAAATAAATTAACATTTGATTTGTCCATAGGTTGGCTATTTTTCTGGTGTTTTATAGATTATGATTGTTCTAAAGGTACGGAAGGATCGGGTTATGTTTAGGCTGGGAGATCCCAGTAACGGTATACTCGCGGGCATAAAATGTGGCCCAACGAAGCTGTTTATGTTAGTACTGACAAAAGCTAGCCACATCCTCTACCAGCGTGACCACCTCTGCTTTTCGAGGATAATTCTAGCCATTGGATTGGCAGGGTACTTCACCTCCCCAAAATTAGGTATGGCCGAACTGCCGAAGGGTAACATTACAACTTACACCCTATACAAGTATTTTCATGCTACCTACCGTTTTATTACTGTCCGTTTTCTTATTGCCGTTTAGTAGCAGCAACAACTTAACCTTCATCTCCATGTCGCTGATGAAAGCTCTCATATATGTAAATGATTCTTTACCCCTTCCTCTGGAAGGCCGAATTATTTGTAATTAACCTTTCCTTGTGTGCCAATCGTAGCAAAATTCGTTCATAAAGGCGTATCCGAACCACCACTCCATTTCACATAGATTATAAACATCGTTCATTGGTTAGTGTTTATGCCACTGAATTGTTTTTCACGCCAGTCACATAGAGAAATAGTATCGGCCGGTCGGCACCAAAAGTTGGCTACCTGAAAGTAGAAACCTTACAGCGATCTAGGGGAACATGCCACTTTTCATGCACGACAACGTATAGCGCGGATGCGGCTGGCTCCCAGAAGCTTCACTCTAACGTTCTGTCATGTTTATGCAAACAATATTTCAACTTTAGCTGCTTACGTGTCTCTTTGACTGGTCCTTTTGAAGTGCCTACTTCTTGAGACAGATGCCATGGGGATTTTCTTGGAGAGCGTTCTAAAGCTGCTCCAGCTTCATGCAGTTTATATTCGTAAACCATTATTTTTCGCTTACGAATTCTAGTCCATGAGGAACCAGCTTCTCTAAATCTAAGAACGAGTTACCTAACTGCATCTCTTTATGGGACTTCAAAACCAGGACATTTCTTTGAAATTTGCCTTCTGACCTTTCGATATGAATCATTTTTCGCATACGTATTGTACATGACAATCCTTTGATCTATGTGAATGTTTTAGCCCGTACTCCAATAGGAAAATAATCTGAATACACGTCGCAATGAAATTTCGCTGAACCTAGGGGAAAATATACAGTAATATATCAAACTGATAGTAATGGTTACTCTTTGGGCAACAAACCACACAATCGGACCGAAATTGTTGTTTATAAACAGTCGTGCTATACCCATCTATCCTAATTCATTTATCCTGATATTGTCATCATGACACACTCAACCAAACCGGTACTTCTCAATTGGTATCTCCAGAGGACCCTTGATAGCCTTATATACTAGCTCATAAAATGGCGTGTTAAAGTTAACGGCACGAAATACCATCTCATCATATTCATCAAATGCTTGAAACAACGCCATCCCACACATAGACTCCCACCTCTCAGGAAACAACATTGCCTGCACAGAAAGTGTAAAATATCTAGGCCTACACATGGACCATGGACTCACCCGTAGAGATCACATACAAATGACTCACTCACACCCCAGCTAACGTCCAACCGCGCAAACTCTATCCACTTATAAATTACAGCAGCCCTCTCAAACTATACACAGGCCTCATATTGTGTAAAACATTAATACGCCCCATACTCACCTACGCTGCACCAGTATGCGGTTATGCAACTCCCACGTATTTCAGGCAGCTTCAATCCTTCCAGAGCAAGGCTCTGAGTATAATTGCAAAAGTGTCTAAGATAACTCCCCCGACATTCCCCACTCGTAACTCTAACTGTAACTCCGCTTGTGTGGCAGATGTAATCGACTGATTTCCCTTTTTGCTAGCAACCTGAACCCAGACCTATCAGTTATTGTCGCACAAATATACCCAGCGATATTAGTACCTCCATAAGACTAACATCCATACAGTACTTTCAACTCACACCCACAAAGTCCGTTGTTTCAGACACACACTTCCATGCAGCTATTTCACACTGTCCGCGATGGTACCGCCCTAGAAGAATGCCCGACCTTCTGTAAAAGAGCGGCAACCTTCTCACTGGCACGAGCTTCGTAGACACATCAGGAGATTAACTCAGTGATGCTGAGATAACCCCTGCCATACCATTTCACCTCGATCACCACATGTCACTCCCACTAATCTCACAAAATCCTGCATGCACACTCACAGTCTCTTTTAACCCTATATACCACTCATCTCATGCATACTTTTACAAAACAGGCGCCACTCAGTGTCATGAATGTCGCCCGGCTATTAGGATGACAAGCTCGCATGCCTGCATGCAAGTACTTTCACAACATTACTAACCGGTGTGCTCAAGCGGAACCCATCTATCAACATTTGACGAATCCCTTACCAAGCAATCCTGTGTGTACACTTAGTTAACGAATAAGATTTCTGATTGTTTCGATACAAACTATAAATGGTATTAGTATATTTGGGGAGATTGTGTAGCCTCTGAGAATGATCGTCACCGGGGGCGGCGAATGTGTGCCCGCCCCTAAAAAGAAAATAAAAAAGCAACATGAACCAATATTGCCGCGTCAGTTCCGCTCTCTATCGATCTACCCAACACATTTTACGAAGTCGCTGAGGCACTCCCCCGTCTCGCGCTGCATCAGCCGAAACGTAACTTGATTGTATAGTACTTCTCTAAAAGCGAATGACATCCACTATCTGACAAAGTATCAGCTTTAGTGATGGATTCATTGCATTACAAGACAAAATCATTATTTATGCTAGATGACGAGGGCGATTAATTCACGCAACCTTGACAAATAACTAAATGCATCATAAATTGCATTAACCTGTGCTTAAATATGCTGGCTGACATAGAGACATAGAGCACAACATAGTCTATATAAAATTGTCATTTTTATTCTAAAGCATAAGTTTCATCAACAGACAACAGTATTTTTATAATCAGTAGCATTGTTAATAATGCTACAGCAGTATCTCCATAAATGAAATCAGAATACTCATACCAGCGATCGATTATTTCTTCACAACTTTGAGCCATATGTCCATGTGCTTGTTGTCACTATTAAAAATAAAATAAGACAAACACCTAAATAAATAGTTACCATCTTAACAATGCGGGCTCCGAAGGGTCACCACATACATCAAGCTGTTAATCGTGGATCCTGGTTCCAGTCAAAGTGATGATTACATCCTTGTCCCAAAAGACTGTGACCATGCGTTTGCCTATTGTGGGCGCTATCCGGAAATTCTTGGAGGGGCTGCCTTCATGCTTCAATTGCACTGATCGGGCTTTGGTCTCCGGCTCACGGTAGTGGAGTCAAGTCGCGAATTTGGATATGATGCCTTCTGGATTCTGCTACGTCGATTAAGGAGATTAATGCTCACGTATTTTTACTGTTGTCTTTATGGTGCAGTTAGGGATCTGGGAACCCCCCGACAGACACTTTCCCCATCTTAAAGTGTTAATGCACTATGTGGTGCAGTGTGATTCCGGCACGTCCCGTGGCCACCTACATCTCCAAGAATAAAATGCAGCTTTTCTCATGAATAAGTGCTACTCTCTAGAGATGTTCACTGGCGTTGTAACAGTCACTTTCCTCCCAGAATGGTTCGTTTCTCCGTTGATGTACAACCACGTTTCCAGGATCCACCCAGCTGTACACGGTTTGTAGTGATAGTGCTCTCCACTCACTGTCACCAACTGCCTGTGAATATCTACAGTTTAGCTCTACACACAGAACTATGTCATCCAGTACTGCCTTTGATTACCATTCTTCATTTTGTCTCTTCATGCAATAACAGCAGTTGGATAAATACGCTGTTGTTTGCAGGGATTACACTAATTTGTTTCATGCTGACAAAAGTTAGCAGACGACCGTACTACGGTTTGCAACTGTAATGGCAGGCAAATGGCGGACCATGGATAATGGAAAATCCGAAAGCGCAAATCAATATGGAACGGTCCTTGTACCATTACAGTTTGTTGTTTAATCTCACAACACTAAAACATGTATCCCTCTCATCTTTATCTTGATTTCTTCTCATTGGAATGTATCTTTGTTGTAGGTGGTTTGCCGATAGTAGATACTCAGTGCAACATATTTCATCGGCCAACTTCGATACCAGGATAGTCTAATTTCTCAACAAGTATATTGGCTTCAACAAATGTAGATGCTGTTTCCAAAACGAATTCTACTTTAGACTACACTACACGATTTCCGTTTACCAAAGTTTCTTTTAAAATCGCAACACGAGGCTAGCCAACTTAAGAGTTTTTATATTTCACGGCTTTTCAGACTTACGGTGTTCATCTAAAGAACATTTCCGCCTATATTCCAGGTGACTCTTACAATTCTTGCACAATAAAATACCGTAAGATATGATAAAGCTCTCAGATTTGTATTCTGCTCTGTCCGCCCAAATATTCGCTACTTTAGGGATATTTAACCCCGAGCACGCACAAATTACAAATCTTGACTCAGCAGCTCAAAGCTAGAGAGAGTAAACAGAAATAAAAAAAATCACCACAGAAATAGAACCTTTATAATTAACACAAACAGTTTTTAATCTAATTTGCGGGATATCAACTGAATTGCGTATTTTCGCGCATTTTGGAGCAATAATCTCTCAGATTAAGGGTGCGCAAATTATTCGTGGAATTAAAAATCAGGTAATCAATTTTATTTTATTAATACACGCTAAATTAAAATAGTATGTAAGTACAGTACATTATCTTCGAAAGCATCATGCTAGTTTGACGGCTAGATGGCGCATACCTGCCTCATTGAATTACCACTTGCCCCGATTTTGTCGGGATCGTCCCTACTTTTCTGTAACTTCACGTGTCCCGACGTGAGTGTGACAGGACGTCCAAATGTCCCTACTTTTCTGTTTTTAGGTTACAAGCCGAGTTGTATTATTGAGTCTTCTTATATGTCAATTAATACTTGTAATAATATTAGTAATATATTTTTTCTTTTTCATTAAAGTTCTACATTTGATCATCTTGATAACTTTTAAATTTAATTTACCAACTGACAAAAAATGGTCCGGTTTTTAATAAATATGCAGCCCCATAACTTATTAAAAATAGTAAAATTTAAGTTCTTTGTTCCTATCAGTAACGAACATGTAGAAAATGTGTTTTCTTTAATAAAAAAATCTGATGTGGTACACTCACATGACTTTCTCTACTCTTGTACAATCTAATTTTACAAACGCCTATTCTCCATATGCTTCATGTTAATCGAGATGTCGAGATGTCAATCTTATTGGTAATTTTCTTGTAGATGCAAGGGGAATATGGTAGCTTTTAAGCGATAGTCAAATATTTTAACGCTGGTTGCTATGTGGCGCATTCCATTCTCTTTGCATGTCAGGACATAAAAAAATGAATAACGAATTTGAGAAAAAGTATAAGTATTGAAAAATTTAAGGAAATAACAAGCAATATCTCGAAAACAGTTCACTCAACAAAAGAAACGTATATGACATAAGTTGTGTATTTTAACGCGATCTACATTTTTTGTGTAGTAAAATTTTGTCTATCTCTTATGGTTTACCAGTTATGCAAAAGTCGTTCACAATGAAGAATATTTTTGGAGACATTCCCAGAAAATTCGAGATATACATTTTATTTGTCATGACAATATCTTAAACATATGATATTTTAATCAAAATCGTTAGAGTCGTTTTTGAGAAAATTAAAATTTTCGAAAAATGTTCCATGTAAAGGGTAGTCTGGGGTGGGGGGATTTTCTTGAAAACCTTCGTGTCGCATCTCTGGAAGATACTGAACCTAAATACCAAGTTTGGTGTTTATCCGACTGTTCGTTTTTGAGTTATGCTGTTCACAGACACACAGACAGACAGACACACAGACACACAGACACACAGACACACAGACAGACACACACACGGACATGTTTCCAAAAATGCTTTTTTTGGATTCAGTGATTCTCAAAACATGTATTTCCGGTGAAATCTCGGTATCGAATTTTTGGGTGGAATGCAATACTTCCCCTACTTACTATACGTAGTAGAGAAAGTAAAAATGTATGGCCAAGAAAGAAACAAACTCCAAGTAAAATCCGTGGACAGTGAACTTGTGGTTAAAATATACTAGTATATGAGTTATTCCGAATGCCATCGATATGCTCTACACCAAAAGTAACTTCTAAAAATCGATGCATCAAATAAGAGCTACGACTTTTTTTTTACTTTCTCTACTACGTATAGTAAGTAGGGGAAGTATTGCATTCCACCCAAAAATACGATACCGAGATTTCACCGGAAATACATGTTTTGAGACCTCTTGAATCCAAAAAAAGCATTTTTGGAAACATGTCCGTGTGTGTGTCTGTGTGTGTGTGTGTGTGTCTGTGTGTCTGTGTGTGTGTGTCTGTGAACAGCATAACTCAAAAACGAACAGTCGGATAAGCACCAAACTTGGTATTTAGGTTCAGTATCTTCCAGAGATGCGACACGAAGGTTTTCAAGAAAATCCCCCCACCCCAGACTACCCTTTACATGGAAGATTTTTCGAAAATTTTAATTTTCTCAAAAATGGCTCTAACGATTTTGATGAAAATATCATATGTTTAAGATAATGTCATGTGAAATGAAATGTATATCTCGAATTTTCTGGGAATGTCTCCAAAAGTATTCTTCACTGTGAACGACTTTTGCATAACTGTTAAACCATAAGAGATAGACAAAATGTTACTACACAAAAAATGTAGATCGCGTTAAAATACACAACTTATGTCATATACATTTCTTTTGTAGAGTGAACCGTTTTCGAGATATTGCTTGTTATTTCCTTAAATTTTTCAATACTTATACTTTTTCTCAAATTCGTTATTCATTTTTTTTGTCCTGGACATGCAAAGAGAATGGAATGCGCCACATAGCAACCAGCGTTAAAATATTTGACTATCGCTTAAAAGCTACCATATTCCCCTTGCATCTACATGAATATTACCAATAAGGTTGACATCTCGATATCTCGATTAACATGAAGCATATGGAGAATAAGCGTTTGTAAAATCAGATTGTACAAGAGTAGAGAAGTCATGTGAGTGTAACACATCAGATTTTCTATATTGCCCTTGTAAATATATTTCCCCTACATCTACAAGAAAATTAACAATAAGATAGAGCTTGCAAATGTTTATCTCGATTTACATGAACTAGATGGAGAATAAGCGTTTGTAAAAATACTTTGTACAAGAGTAGAGAAAGTCATGTGAGTGTAATACATCAAATTTTTTATTTTTACTTTCTCTACTACGTATAGTAAGTAGGGGAAGTATTGCATTCCACCCAAAAATTCGATACCGAGATTTCACCGGAAATACATGTTTTGAGACCTCCTGAATCCAAAAAAAGCATTTTTGGAAACATGTCCGTGTGTGTGTCTGTCTGTGTGTCTGTCTGTGTGTCTGTGTGTCTGTATGTCTGTCTGTGTGTCTGTGTGTCTGTGAACAGCATAACTCAAAAACGAACAGTCGGATAAGCACCAAACTTGGTATTTAGGTTCAGTATCTTCCAGAGATGCGACACGAAGGTTTTCAAGAAAATCCCCCCACTCCAGACTACCCTTTACATGGAAGATTTTTCGAAAATTTTAATTTTCTCAAAAATGGCTCTAACGATTTTGATGAAAATATCATATGTTTAAGATAATGTCATGAGAAATGAAATGTATATCTCGAATTTTCTGGGAATGTCTCCAAACATATTCTTCATTGTGAACGACTTTTGCATAACTGGTAAACCATAAGAGATAGACAAAATTTTTCTACACGAAAAATGTAGATCGCGTTAAAATACACAACTTATGTCATATACATTTATTTTGTTGAGTGAACCGTTTTCGAGATATTGCTTGTTATTTCCTTAAATTTTCCAATACTTATACTTTTTCTCAAATTCGTTATTCATTTTTTTTATGTCCTGGACATGCAAAGAGAATGGAATGCGCCACATAGCAACCAGCGTTAAAATATTTGACTATCGCTTAAAAGCTACCATATTTCCCTTGCATCTACAAGAAAATTACCAATAAGATTGACATCTCGATATCTCGATTAACATGAAGCATATGGAGAATAAGCGATTGTAAAAATAGTTTGTACAAGAGTAGAGAAAGTCATGTGAGTGTAACACATCAGATTTTTTTTTAATGGACTCTCTTTAACTGTTTTAGTTCTTAGCGTCCCATTCTATATTGGGCGTGAAAGACAGGACATTTTTGAGGCCTTTTTTATCAGGCTTGAGGTTCTTTTACATGCCGTAAATCTACGACATACTTCCCTTCCGAAGTAAAACCGGTGGAAACCACGTTAAGGAGTTTTACGCCCGAAAAAATGTTCATATTAAATGTTTATGTTCATACTAAGATAAACATAATTAATTTCAATACCTTTAGAAATGTTTAATACAATATTTTATGTAGTTTACTTTTGTTTTAAGTGTTTAAGGTTACTTAGCAAAATGGAATATCGGCCACATTAGGTGTCCCGACTTTTGACTTCTAGGTGACAACCCCATGTTTGACTTTATCACCATTTTGAATATTTAATAGTTTTCTAATTTAAATTATTTAAGGTTCTTACCTCAAAATTCGTTGTCGTCGACGCTGGCAGAACGTCCTTCTATGGGCAACAACGTCAAGTATTACGGTAAATCGATATCGTTGCTTCTATGATTCTGACATAATTACTGGAATACTTGGACTACTCTTTTTCGTGGCTTAGAGTCTTACCGTTTTTTCGTAGCTCGTCTACGTATGTCAGCATTAATTTCTTTTTCAAGAACTTACCCTTTTTGACTCTAGAAATGCGCGGCAGTGAGCGACTCCTTTAAAAACGAAATAACCAACACCTGATATAGGAAAACAATTCTGATGTGTTACACTCATATGACTTTCTCTACTCTTGTACAAACTATTTTTAAAAACGCTTATTCTCTATATGTTTGATGTTAATCGAGATATCGAAATGTTAATCTTATTGCTAATTTTCTTGTAGTTGCAAGGGGAATTGGTAGGCTTTAAGCGATAGTCAAATATTTTAAGAGCTGGTTGCTATGTGGAGTATTCCATTCTCTTTGTATTACCAGGACAAAAAAGAAAATTAATAACGAATTCCCATTTGCGAAAAAGTGTAAGTATTGGAAAATTTAATGGAATAACAAGCAACATCTCAAAATGGTTCAGTGAACAAAAAAATGAATATGACATAAATTGTGTATTTTAACGCGATCTACATGTTTTGTGTAGTAAAATTTTGTCTATCTCTTATGGTTTACCAGTTATGCAAAAGTCGTTCACAATGAAGAATACTTTTAGAGACATTCCCAGAAAATTCAAGATATACACTTTATTTCTCATGAAAACATCTTAAACATATGATACTTTAATCAAAATCGTTAGAGCCATTTTTGAGAAAATTAAAATGTTCCATGTAAAGGATAATCTGGGGTGGGGAGATTTTCTTGAAAACCTTCGTGTCGCATCTCTGGAAGATACTGAACCTAAATACCAAGTGTGGTGTTTATCCGACTATTCATTTCTGAGTTATGCTGTTCACAGACAGACACACACGGACATGTTTCCAAAAATGCTTTTTTTAGATTCAGGAGGCCTCAAAACATGTATTTCTGGTGAAATCTCGGTATCGAATTTTTGGGTGAATACAATGCTTCCCCTACTTACTATACGTAGTAGAGAAAGTAAAAATTACACGTGTGCAAACAAAACGCACGAAAATACGGCAATTACTAGTACATATCATAGTTTACTACATACTCTGCTATTTCATTTAAGCCTTCTAGATAATGATATAAAAGAAGGAGTGACAATTGGGGATAAATAAATTTATTGTTGAAACAACGGATATTCACTAATTTTTTGCAGTGTTTCTCGAAAAGTAGTGCCATCTACAAAGGAATTCAAAATATTCATTAGCTGCTATGATCGTACAAGATGCAACCTCGAAAAACCTGCCAGTTGAAATTTCTGCAAATCACTGTAGGCCTCCCCCCCAAAAAAATCACGCAGTTAAACAATATTGCAGTTATAAAATTTTGCGTGTATTGCAGTGTTTGTGGTGTTAGTTATGAAGTTCTAATCATTTCACGATGTATATTTACCACTAAACTACGTAGAACATGTGAATGTGCAAAGATAACGTAATTTAACCCTCAAATACTACATTTCGTTTTCTGACAGTAGCAACAACTAACAGCCCTACCTATTGGGAAGTAGTTACCCACACACCATTATGCACATTAACTGGTCCGAGAGAGCATGACTAACGCCACGATATTGAGAAGTAGGTGGGAGGATGCCCCCTCATGTTTAAACTTGAGTCATCACAACGCACATGTTTGTCGCTTGAAGTTCACTAATGGATTTGAGTGTTATTTAGAAGCGACTTAAGGGCACGAGTTTCTCGTTAGAGCGTGTGTAAATGCTACATAACGCCAGATTCCAGGGGTATCTCTGATTTCAAACATCGCGGTTGCAGCGTTGGGAATCCGCGCCGTGTTGCATGAAGAAACCTACTCTTGGCATATACGACAAATGTGACGCAGCCTAACTCAGGTTAGCATGGCTGATGCCACATATCAGGGCGATCAACTTGAGTCACTATATATATATATATATATATATATATATATCACAGAAATCACAGACAAGGTATTTACACAAATGTCACACTATGTCGGTCTTCTGCTAATATTATGGGTCATTGCCATATCGTATACGAGCATACTGCTCTGTAATATTCTTTTCTTCGGTGCAAAGGTTTGGTCACACTTTCCTTCTCTCCCATAATCGCTGATTACCTATAACCTGGATGAATCTTAAGTGTTAAATTAAACACTAAGCCGTACTATGGACTTTAATTATACAACAGGCGTTTATTATTAAACCTTGCAAGTTACTGTACTGTAATAGTATGGCGAACAGCTTATAGCTCTGTTTTAATTTGATTTCGGCGTACTTATCTAAACCAAACAATTAACTTTCTTGGTTTTCTTCTACGCATATCTTCTTCTTGTAAAAATAAAGCCTACACAAACAGACAATTGCAAAAATAATTCAATTTTCCAGTTAATTGCAAAGCCAAAACCTAATAATTAATATTAAACTAATAACCTAAATACCCAATATTAACCAATGCTCGTATAATTGGCCTAATTAATGTAATCATAACTAATTAATATAAATAGTAATATAATTAATATTATATTCAGTGCGTCAGCTGGTGACTAAGTGGTCGGTCTGCAAAGTTTGAGCATATGCGAATATAAAATCAGGGCGACAATGTAACAGATACAATATAACTACACTTCCCAATACATGAAACAGGTGCGTATTTGTCGAGGAGGCAACCTAACAGTTCGAATATCACCAGATTCTAGTGATTTATACTATGGTGGAAAAATGTCGAAGTTGCATTTTAGTAACCTCTGGTATATTTTAATTTCTACACCTACTGTATTTCCCAACTAAATTGACATTGAATTTTACTTATGGATGCTCTTTAACTGCTCTGATCCTTAACGTCCCATTCTATATTGGGCGTGAAAGACCGGTAATTTTGCTCAGAGGCCTCTTTATCAGACTTGAGGTTCTTTTACGTGCCGTAAATCTAAGACACGGGACCACCGGCTTTACTTCACTTCCGAAGGAAGCCATGCTAAGGATTTTTACGCACGAAAAATCCATCGCCCTCCGCAGGGTTTGAACCCGCCATTTCGGGAACTAGAGGCTAGCATGGTAACCACTACACCACGGAGGACGACATATTTCCCAACAGCGTATGGTTCCCGGTAGGAATGCAGCCAGTCAGTCACTCAGTAAACACTTTCCGAGCTCCATCTACAACGTGATAATGTGACGCCGGACTCCCTCCTACTGCAGTGCCAACTTTGGTGTTTATAATCCCGCTGGAATCAGCCAAAAATGGCTAAATTATCGCGAAACCTAAGTGTTATTCTGTTTAATGCATAAACAACGTGCACTCTCTCAATCAAGTGGTGTAACCAGCGAACGTATGATGAAGTTTTCGACTATGGTATCTTTCTCCCATTAATCGCTTACTCCAAATGTTTGCAAAACTTGCCGTCAGTTTTGGTTACAAGTAGTATACCTTTAGGCCTTATACCAGCAATTTCTGCATCAATAAGTCTTCTGTGACCTCTCCACAGCAGTAACAGTAAGATCGCTGAGACGACCAGAATCCATTGTAATTCTCCGGTAGGATTTTACCTATCTGATAATTAGAGGCAGACATGACATTTTATATTTTCAACCATGCTTGTTATCATTATGAGAACGAGTATTTTAACGTTTTACAGTTTGTAGAATTCAAAGAACATGACAAAAAATTTCATATTTCATAACATTTTGGTAGTATCTTCATCCCTTATGAAAATTTTCACCGTTCTTCATATTCTGCAAGATTAACAACTTTTCGCTTTCAAAATAATTTCTCTTACCAGAGAATCGCGCTTTCAGATATTCTATTCGGGCAGTTTTCTGTAAACATATTTATAAAACCCAAGCCACTCTTTCCAAGAAACGCGTCTGAAAAAACCTTTCCAAAATCAGGTTGAGAAAATGTAGCATTTCGTTTACGTGATGCCACGTGCGAAATTAAACGCCCTCTGTTCTTCAAGAAAATTATTTTCGTGAACCGAGGCTTTTAGTGGCATATTGCAATCAGTATTATGAAAGGGCAAAGCAACCAGTAACTTCTTTTTCTTCGCCCCGCCTAAGTTTAAGGGTTTTACACTGGCTAAAATCTATAAGCTCCACGTAAGTTGCACTTCATTTGATTGATATTTTATTATTAAATATTGGCAAAAATTTATAAACCCTGTTTTTTTTAACTAATGAAGTGAATCTCCTCCAAATCCCTAGAGTACATGTTTTGGCTTTATTATTATATATAAAATATGTTCGGATCGTTTTCTTCATATTTTGCCTTCTCTAGTCATAACGAAATGGTTATTTACAATACAAGTCTTAAAAGTGGAATTTTATTTTGCAAATAGGAATGTTTGTTAAACAAAGCTTAAAACCCAGTATAGCAATCCTATGAGCAGAATAAAAACACTTTTAGAATGTGTTGCCATATACACTTTTTTTAAATAGCCCTGAATATTAACTTATAAAGTATCCAGCAGAATGTTGTGTGGAAATAGCACTATACATTCAGATATGTGCAATGGTGAGCTGTAGTCTGTTGTTGTTTGATCTTCATAGTACCAGTGCTGGCAACAGAATACATTTTCACTGTAACTACCTTGTATGTTTTACCTTGCACCACTGAAGAAATCTGTTGTGTGCAATGTCATATGTTTACTCGCCTCTTTGATAACAATTCCAACGTTATCCCCTCCGTTGCTTGCAAAATTTCTGGTTCTGCTGAATCCATTTCCAAGTCATTCATCGCATGAAACAAGGGTGGTAGCAATGCAGTGTTATAAAAGTTTTATTCCGCTGATCATCATAATCTTCAGGTTCTAGTAGGGATGGGCAGAAAATAACGTAACGGTTACATTGTTAATGGTTACCTTAATATAGCGGCTACCAAAGTAACGGTTACAAAGTAATCAGTTACCCAATAACGGTTACCAAAGTAACGAGTGCAACTAGTTATCGCGTTAATGGTTACTCAGCCTAGCTGACGTCATTCACGCACGTACGTAGCATTGGTATCGCTTATCGGGAACTAGTTACGTTACCTCAATCAAGACCATCTCTTAGTTTGCAGCCTGATTCTTCCTCGCACGGAGTTGCAAGTAGATACATATTTGTTTAACACAGCGCATTGCTTATCGCTTCGAATATAGGCCACAGACCACAATATGACAGGTCAGTCAGCACTCCGACAACAAAGCTGCACACATTGCATTAAGATGGTTCATATACGATTATAGGTGCACGAGTTTTTATACATCGCATTGTGAATAAACAATTAACAGTTTAGTAAAATGCGCGGGCCGCTAAGCTCAAACAACGTTGCACAAATTTTAACAGTGGTGAATCAAGATCCAGAGTTGCATAATTTCAGCGTCTACCTCCTAAGATTGCTTAAAGTGACCTGAAATTTCTCCAATTTTCGAATTCCAAAAGTATGCGTAAAGAGTGTGCTTCCGGTCGTTTGGATTTGTTAACATGGGTATTTACGCTTTTAACCTTGCATGGTAAAGAACAATGAAAGGCCGACCGATACACGACAGGCTTAAAGCATTTCCCGAATCAAACCTCAAAATTGAAAGGGCTGCCTCATTACCAAACCTACCATAATTGTAAGTTAAATATTCTTTATTAATATTACACAACTGCAAGCTTCCGACCTCGATTTGCATGAATGTAATGATTTTTTCATTTACTCACGGCTGTTCCCATCTACACGTGCCCGCGTAGCCGTGATCGTTAGAGCGTATAGCTTCAGCGCTCTGCCAAGCTGAGGGTCGCGGGTTCGAGTCCAGGGTTGGACATGAGTATTTGTGCCTTTGTGTTGTATACGTGTAACAGTAATTGCGGTAATAAGCGGTAGAAAGTAAAACAGAGGAAACGGAGTAGTGATAAAAATGGAAAAATAGGGGAAACAAAGAAAGAAAAACAATAAATAAGATTAAAAAAAAAGAAAGAGGCGCACTTACGGCACGAATAGCTTAGCCAATAGGGAGAAGGCTATATATGAACTAGTAGGTATATACACCCGCTCAAGAACGTATTCGTCTGGTTTTTAAAAAATTCTAGCAGCCAAATTAATGGAGGGAAAAATCTAATTTATTTGGACATAAGGATCAAATGGTAATGCAGTTTACGTGTTCTGGCGGTTTTTCGATTATTCATTTTATCAGTTTTATAAGTTTTTGAAAAATATACCAAAATTGCAACTTTTTTGTACATGGTGTTTTAAAATTAACTTTCATGCATAGGGTAGAGCATTTTATTGTACATACCATCACACACTTTCATCGACGTGTGATTTAAACTAGTGGAGAAATAAATTCGTGAAGTCCCGAAAAGTGAGTCAAAAATGAGGAATTAAGATAAAACTGTTGGAAATTTCCAACTTTGCCATTTTATTCCTCCGCCAAATAAAAACCTATTCTCACCATAAAATCAAGTAACCCACAAAAAAATTTCTCCACTGATATAATTTTGATAACACCACGTACAAAAATGTTGCAATTTTGGCATATTCCTAAAAAAATTATAAAACTGATAAAATGATCTGAAAAACCGCCAAAACACATAAACTGTGTTAGCATTTTATCTTTATGTCAAAATAAAATTAGATTTTTTTCCCTTCATTAATTTGGCTGCTGAATTTTTTAAAGTGCAGACGAATATTTTATTGAGGGGGTATATGGAGCACGTATGTATGTGCAAGAATGTAGAAGCAAGTGCGAATGCATTTTGCGGTTATAAACCACCGCAGTAATCAAAGTGTTGGCACAGCTAGAGAAACTTCTTTTTAGATTGCATCAAATAACAATGTAAGTCTGTATAGACATCGTTCATATTGAACGTAGTTACAGCTATCGTTGCTAGTAACCATTAATGTAATGTAACTGGGAACGTATAAAAATGAACACAAATAACTTAATCGTTACTGGTAACCGTTACATATAACCGATAACGCTTTGTAACTGTGACAGTTGTAACCGTTACTCGAAAATAATTGTTTGTCACACCCCTAGCTTCTAGTATGTGTGGCTCGTGTTAGAAGCCCTACTTTTAATGCCAGGTGTCTTAAAATGTTATTTCACAGCTGCCATCTGATGCAGCAATTGTTAAGCTATCGCTGTTGTTTTGCACAATTCATAAAATAACAAACGAATCTCCTCCAGAAACATAATAAACCAGGGCACGACAAATCCCGGGCGCCACGTCGCCATGGCGCCTAAAACTCTTTGTTTGGCGTCTTGTTTTTCGAGCTGAGTATAATCTCTTTCTTTATGCGTTCAATTCCCGGTCTGGGATCGCTGTACTCTTGCAAAGCGCGTGTAATAACAACACGGATTACGGAGCTCTACTAAGTTGACCAATAGAATTACAGTAAAGTTTCTCGTTGCCTCTTATCGCCAGCTTCTGCTATTGTTTACGCTTTAATATTCGTTTTTAATTTTGGCACATGGTTGTTGCGACAAGCTTCGTCAATATTGCGCTTTTCCTTTCAATTCACATTTCAATCGTCTTCAATGCAAACAAGACATATCATCATTGTGTGAACTGTTCCAAATGCTTAATAAACGGGGACTGTTTGTATTTCCTGTATAAAGCAATTAAACACAAAAATCTAGGGTAACATTTTGTTATCGCTAGAATGCTGTTCATGATTATCGTACCTACCTGTTATTACGAAGTCCTCAACATAAGATTAGATCATCATCAACGTTTGGGCCTTATCCGTTCCGTCCACATTAAACTCGTCTCTCCATTTACGCCTTCGTCTTCCTTTATTCCGTTTCTCTGTTGGTTTGTATTCTGTTAATATTTGGTAATCTAAGATTAGTTGAAACTTGAAATGTTTGTAGTCTCAAACTTTGAGAATCGAAAATATCATTATCACATGACCGATGATAATATTTATGTGATTTGGAGATTTTATAACTTTACATGAAAACCTAGGATTTTGAAGGACATCGAGCAGCATTCATATAACGTATGGCAACCCTGATTGCGCACGCATTTAATGTTGCCTCCAATTTGCTTGATGCCTTCTGCGGTGTCTTTTTACTTTCTCTACTACGTAGAGTAAGTAGGGGAAGTATTGTATTTCACCCAAAAATTCGATACCGAGATTTCACCGGAAATATATGTTTTGGGACCCCCTGAATCCAAAAAAAGCATTTTTGGAAATAAAATTTGCTGTGTGTCTGTGAACAGCATAACTCAGAAACAAACAGTCGGATAAACACCAAACTTGGTATTTAGGTTCAGTATCTTCCAGAGATGCGACACGAAGGTTTTCAAGAAAATCCCCCCACCCTAGATTACCCTATACATGGAACATTTTTTGAAAATTTTAATTTTCTCAAAAATGGCTCTAACGATTTTGATTAAAGTATCATATGTTTAAGATATTTTCATGACAAATAAAATGTATATCTTGAATTTTCTGGGAATGTTTCCATAAGTATTCTTTATTGTGAACGACTTTTGCATAACTGGTAAACCATAAGAGATAGACAAAATTTTACTACACAAAAAAATGTAGATCGCAATTTATGTTATATATATATTTTTTTTTGTTGAGTGAACCATTTTCAAAATATTGCTTGTTATTCCCTTAAATTTGTCAATACTTATTTTCTCAAATGGAAATTCGTTATTCATTTTTTTGTCCTGGATATGCAAAGAGTATTAATCTGTGGCAAAGAGAATGGTGCTGCACATAGCAACCAGCTATTAAGAGATATGTATGTGCTTAACGGCTACTGTATTTCTATATTGCCCTTGTAAATATATATTCCCCTTACATCTACAAGAAAATTAGCAATAAGATAGAGTCTGCAAATGTTTATCTCGATTAAGATGAAGTAGATGGAGAATAAGCGTTTGTAAAAATAGTTTGTACAAGAGTAGAGAAAGTCATGTGAGTGTAACACATCAGATTTTTCAATTCTTCAAACTTTGATTGTTACGGTGTTAATGCAAATATGAAACGTGCTATAACAACTGAAAGAAAATAGAATAGGCAAAGGCCAATTACGAATTTATTTTCCGTCTCGCTAGTGGCAGAGGAACCGGCTTCAACATAGAACAGCAAATGCTAATGCAATTTTAACTCCTGAGCATTGTGTAACCGGGGAGGCTTCAGTTGGGGAATGCTGTGACGAAAGTGAAGTGGCAGCACAACGTTTTGTATAGACGCTGAAAACAACCGGGAAAGGAAAGTTCAAGAGTGATGCAATGAATTAGTATGGCTTTTAATATAAAAGAGGAATATTTTGTGAACAATGTGTGTATTCTCCTCGTCTTTCTGATCACAATACAAAAGTTGTGAAAGGATCGAATGGTTTTTACAAAGAAAGAGAGAGAGAGAGAGAGAGAGAGAGAGAGAGGGAGAGGGAGGGAGAGAAATCATCTTAGCAAAAAACATGTGTAACAGCAACCTCTGCATAGTTGGCAACAGAAAATACTTCTTCACTACATGGTTTAGGCGGGACACCTGCTCCGTGTTCACAGTATTTCTTTCCATATTTTCTTGGGTCTTCCTACGTCTTGATGGTCTGTATTACTAATTCTGAAAGTCTTGTTTGGTCTTTTCAGTATAAGTGCTGATTGTTTCGATATTGTTAATTTTATCATGTATGGAATATATCTGTAATTAATTTCTGATGTCTTCATTTCGTATGTGATCTAATCTTGTACAGGCATTAGTCCTCAACAAAATCGTTTCTACACTCTGTATGCTACCATTCGTTTTCTTATTAATCACCCAAGTTTCACTACCACAAAGTAAAAGAGAAGCCATTGTTTTATATTACTTTATCCATTTTTATTTTCTTTTTTTTCGTCTTAATGTCTTATAAAATGCACCGAATACCTGTTCAAATGTTAGCAACTTAGTATAAACATATTTTTGTGTTTAAAATCTCGCAGTAAGTTAGCATCTCCTAGATGTATATGCAAGGTTCTATTGTTTTATCAGAAAATATTCCTATGCATTTAACAAAAAGGTATTTCATCTTTGGAAATACAGCTCATTACATTGCAAAGAAGAATAAGCTATTTTCAGACTTCGGAGGCCTATTAGAATTAAATTCAAAATTGAGACAAATACAAAGAAAGTATACCAATGAAAAAGCATGCAAAGACTTGAAGGACGCTTAATATATCAGTTTAATGCTTCCACAGACACGGCAGGTAATAAGAAGTGACTTTTTTGTGCCAGATACTGGAAGGAGCATTTCCTTCATTTGTACCACACTGCACGTAGTTAATAAAGTCTAAAAATGTGGACTTTTAGCATCTAGTACCAGTAAGTTAACTGGCATTTCCACAGCAAGTATGATTGTCTGTGATAATGGTCTTGAACAGAATGTGAATCATATCACAGTTGTACGCTGTGTAGCATACAGATTAAACTCACGTGTTCCAAGTTGTCTGAAGAACAGGAAGACGATCCTGTACATCGACGATCTTTTTTTTTTTAGTTCCATTTATACCCCGACTTTAACTACATTGGTTTTATCGACGGCCTTTCCTTTGGAACTTATTGCTTATTGCTAACTCTTGTAACTCTTGTCGTTGGGTTTCTTGAACTTCGGTTTTTAATCATTAGATCATACACACTCTCATTCATACTTACAGACTCTGGGGAGGATAGGTATTAATTTTGGCTAGAGAAAAATTCTCACCCCAACCGGAATCGAACCCCGGAACCCTCGCACAGCAGGCAGTTGGTCTACCGACTGAGCTACGGGGCCAGTCTCGGCGATCTTGATTCAGTTTAACAAGACTCTATGCATTTTTTGGTCGACCACTATGCTATGCTGATTACATTGTCGTAACTGTACTGTTATGTATCCATTATACTTCAGCGAATCATTATGATGTTACTCGGCGGCGCGCGAAGCTCCCATATCGATCATACCTTTCAACACCTTCAAAGTAAAAGTTCCAATTTCAAACTTTCCATTGCATAATGTACAGAGTGAGCCAAAAGACCCCGAACCGCCTGTGCGGTGTTTTTCCTGTTTTTCCTCGGCGCTCGTTGCGTCTGCCGCTATCATAGAAAGGCGCGGATGAAACCATACATTTTAAAAACTACTTTTAAAGGCTTTACTTACCAACTTTATGAAAGGAAATGCTGAAACTGGCCGCGGTCGTTGTCCATACATTCTTGGCACCTCTTTAGGAAACTATCCATCACTCGCCGTACTTCACGTTGAGAGATTTCCTGGCGGATATTTTGTATTAATTCTTCCAGGGTGTGTGGGTTTGTCTTGTACACTTTATGTTTTAAGTTACCCCCCGGGAGGGGTTATTTTATGAACAATATTACCGGCTGCGCAGTGTCTTACCATTGGGCGTGTGGAAATATGATAAAAACATGATAACGCACTGCTGCTATAAACAAAGTCACGCTGTTGTGGTTTTGCTTTGCAGTGTGAAGTGCAGTTTTGAGTTGACGGCGATGTGATGTAGTTCAGTTATTACGACTTATTTATTATTTTGTCCTGTACTTAGTCACAAAGTATATTATGGCTAAGTATATGTTTTCTACTGCACAGAGTGTATTTATTTATGATTCGTATGTGTTAACTCGGTCAGCTTGCCAAGTGAAAGTACGATTTGCAGAAAGATTTCCATGTGTAAAAGTTCCAGGCCGTACAACAGTAAATTTCAGACCACAGGAAGTGTTCAGGCTAAGAAATCTAAAAGACGGCGTTCGGTTCTTACTGAAGAAACATTAGACGACATCGGTCATCGTTTGGAATATTCCCCCCCAAAATTCCATGATGGATAGTTTCCTACAGAGGTGCCAAAAATATATGGACAACGACGGTGACCAGTTTCAGCATTTCCTTTCATAAAGTTGGTAAGTAAAGCCTTTAAAAGTAGTTTTTAAAATGTATGGTTTCATCCGCGCCTTTCTATGACAGCAACAGACGGCAACGAGCGCCGAGGATGCGGACAGGTAAAACACCGCGCAGGCGGTTCGGAGTCTTTTGGCTCACCCTGTACTATATCACCATTCTCCTAAAAGACTAAGAGTGCTGAAACAAATAGCATAAAATGATAATCTTCATTACAGTATACAAGTTTCAGTGCTTAAACGTGATGGTTGGCAGGCGAAGTTCGTGCTGCTTCAGCTCTTGATGTGTTATAGTGCATCTACGATTCTAGATCGTGGCGTATGCAGAGAGTGCATTTGGTGGGGGGGGGGCTGAAAAAGTAATAGCTGAAACTCACGATGTCAGTCAGCCATGCCTTTTATTCCTCGTCACTTTTATAGATTTATTCATGTGAAGGGGATAACAACTGGATCACTGAGTATGATATATTGACTAAATAGAGGATTTTACAGGTTAGCATGACCAGCAAATAACTTTTTAAGTATCAATAGTACCAAAAAGCAAACAAGAGTACAAAGAGACTAAACTTCCCAGCCAGGAGATCCACTCAGAAGTTCTACATTCAATTCATTACAACTACAGAAGGTGCTCTGTACCTGTGACTTGCAGATAGTAAAATAACAGGAGCAATCAATGTTGCCTACCAACGTTTGCAATAATAATTTTCCAAAAGAAAGGATTAAATTCCCTGTCATCCCCCAATATTAACCATTGTTTTAACGTATGTAGTATTTTTATTTACCTGTGTATTAACAGGCCGTGGCCGAGCGGTTAGACCGCTCGCCTCCCATCTAGGCGGCCCGGGTTCAATGCATGTGGGATTTGTGGTGGACGAAGCGGCGTCTGGGCGGGTTTTCTCCGGGTTCTCCGGTTTCCCCCGCCATTCATTCCACCAACTGCTCCATCATCACCTTTCCTTTCATCCATTTCACCAACATTTCGTTTCAACTACTTCCTTCATCCCATACCAGGCATCGGGCTGATCACCCATCCTGGATGCTCTGTCTGATCCATGAGTGTCTGCTCCTCGACGGGCCTCTGACCCCAGGCACCCGCTTGTAAGTCCTGGGGGGTGTAGTCCTACATAAGACGAGGGTAAACAGATAATGAATGAATGAATGTGTATTAACAGGTACAGTGTGGTATGCTAAACCTGTAAGTATAAAAGAGTTACAGAAAACAAAGATGACACTGCACTGTTTCGAGATTACGATTTAGGATATCTGGGGGCTTGAGTCTCCTGAACCGCCCTCTCCTGCGTACGCCCCAGCTGGAAGACGCTGCTGCAGAAAAAGACAGAGCTTCTGTGGCAAATCATTTTTAGAAACAGCTTAGCAACTTAAAGTTTGTCCCTGTTGGACTACCCTCAGGTTTCTTAAAAAAACTTCTCTTTCTCTTACTGAAAGGGAGCAATTTTAGTGAAATGCCAAAGTTCAATATGATCGTTAAATCACTATAGTATGTTCCAGGAGAGAATGAAACAAGATTAATTTAAATGACATATTTCATAAGTTCAGTTGCATGGGTTCAATACCACCACAAAAGCTTCTGATGAAACTGAAAGGGATCACCTTATCCATCATAAGTGTTTAGAAGGGAGGCTTTCAAATCAGGAAGGCATTGAAAAGTTCACCTCAGTATTTGACCTTTTTGCTTGCTCGACTGAGATCGCCAATTGGAAGAAGATTTTAGAGTCAGCAGCTCAGCTCTTCAAGAAACAAATTTGTCCTTCGAATGGTATTGATAAATTATAGCTTGGCAAAATATTCTGAATGAGTGGTATGAATTTAAAGCTTGGAAAGGGAAGAAACTGAGTCAGCTTCTTGGCTTAGCACTAGCTAATGAAGAAAGATTCCCCACATTATTTCCACATTGTAAGAAAATTAGTGTCCATATATCGAGCAGAGGTATTACCGAGGCCCGATTCCCGCGGACCGCTCACTCTGACCATGAGGTTCTTCGTGTTTTCCCCTGGTCGCCCAGCGAATGCCGGGATAGTGCATTCTACCACGATTTCTCCTTTCCTCCATTTCCTCTCATTTCATCTCTTCCAACGTTTCAGGTGTCTTCGGGTCCTTCGGTGCTGACGATGTCGGGCAGATGGCGTAGTTGCTTGCGCATTGTAAAGCCTTCTCTCTGTGAACGCCAAGATGCGTTGTCATGCTCGTTAGGGTCGCTTCGTCGCCCTCTCTCGCGATTCTTCGTGTCTAACGGTGCGCATGCCCTCAAACTGACTTCTACGCGTCTCTGTGGATCGGCCTGCCTGCAGACCTGCGACCTCCTACGGCTACTATACCTCATCCCTACCTCCAGGCCATAATAGATCAATTCGTCCTCCGTTGTGTAGTGGTTACCATGCTAGCCTCTAGTTCCCGAGTTCGCGGGTTCAAACCCGGCGGATTGGCTTCCTTCGGAAGGGAAGTAAAGTCGATGGTCCCGTGTCGTAGATTTGCGGTACTAAAAGAACCTCAAGCCTGAAAAAGAGGCCTCTGAGCAAAATTATCCGTCTTTCACGTCCAATATAGAATGGGACGCTAAGGACCACAGCACTTACAGAGCGTCCATAAATAAAACTAAACACACACAATAGATCAAGCTGGTTGCAGTAGTGGCGAGGTATCCCGCTTTCAATTAACACATCCTACATCCTATTGTCCACAATAATGTATGTTGTTCCAGGTGAACTGGGTGTTGTGAAAGAGGATCAATGAAATGAATCTTGTGAAGATTAATTTCAGCTCGTTATTGAAAGTGGAAATGTAAATAATTTGATGACCAAACTGAATGGACCACCAATTAAGGAATTTGACTCTACGAAGGCTGTAGTATTTCGATGCAAAAGCTCCTAGACATCTGCATAGCCGCAAAAGACACAATAAAGATGTCTTGTAAAGTTTGGACGTGTTTCTTGTGTCACATATTTTAGTTAGGTGTTCATTTTTATTTTTCAAAAACCTAAACGCTAGTTACGTTAACAGTGCAAATACTGAAAAATAAACTGGCTCCTATATTTAAAAAAAACTTTTGTCATAGTTTGTAACAAGGCACGATATACTTTTCAACAGGCACTTATGGCCCTCCTCATATTTTCTTTGTTTTTCTTTCTAAGCGAACGGATAATTATAGTGTTCTTTCTACAGGCTTGTATACCAGAGACTTACTGTTGGAAAACTCATAACAATGTCAAGTCATTAGTCATAATTTCAAGTAATAATAATTTATTATTATTGCTATTGGTATTATTGGTAGAGAATTATATGAATGTACATATCAGAATTTTCTACTAGTGTTTAAAGCCCCTTCTTACTACATACGGCACCACAGGCGGTGGAACTGATGATATATCAAATGAAATGTTGATTGGGAAAGGAATTTTGGGAAAAAAAGCGTCATAGCCTAAGTTTAGTGCATTAAAAATATCTAAAATATGCACTAATCATGCACTAAAATTGTTACCTTACCTAAGCGAATACTTTTTGGTACTTACAGTGTACATTCTTCCTTAGACATTCCGATATTTCTAATTGACTTGCAATATACAATCATTTTCTCCAAATGCTCAGGTGTAAGTTCATGGCATTTAACAGTAACACAAATTTGTATACCGAGAAGGATCTTTCCACGTCTACAGATTTTAGTGGGAAAAATTCGACAGGGAAAACACTTTAGGAAGCACTATGTTTTCAGCTTTTAAGATATTTATCTACAGAACACAAAACTTTAATGTCAGGACTAAACTGCACGATTTACTGCTTACTTTTCCAGTCTACTTTAAAGAAGTACTCTCAGGTTTACTCTGATCTCATTGAGAATTCATATTTGTGTGTCCATAGTAAGGACTTTATTACTTTGTCACTAATTATTTAAATAATCTTAAATTTAAAAACACATGTATTATATGCTCTATGCATGCAAAATTGATGGGATATGCAGCAATATGGGAAATATGCAACTACATGCACTATAAAACTTTACATACAAGCACGAAGGACGTGAAACATGTTGCACAACTTAATTCCATGTTACAAGTAAAACAAAATCCGATGCCTAATTACAGGAGGAAAAAAAATCTCTCAGAGCTGGCGGCAGATTTTCCGTTCTTAACAACCTCGCCATCGTGAGCCGGTTCTACGGTGGCTTTCTGCCTGTAGAGCCAGCAACTCGAGTTCGACTCCTAGTAATACAGGCGGATTTGGAATGGAATGTAGTGACGTTTTTGGGAAGAAACTGGGAAGCAGTGACTCTCGGTCCGGAATGTATCACACAGCTTGCCTTGCTAGGCTGTCGTCACAGAATTATATTTAGATTCAACGTTTAAAATGTGTTTTATGTTTTATTTATATTTATTAAACTTATAATAATGCTCTTGCACGCTGCAATTACGTATTATGTAGAAGACGGCTAATCGCAACTCTGCTGCCTGCAGTTTAGGTTCGAATGTTGATAGATTGTCATACATTCAAATCTAGATTTTTTTCAACCTTCTATGACATATGTACACAGAACGCCAAAGAAAATCTTCTGAAGATTTTCTCTCGTTTTCTGGGGTCTTTTGAGGCGTGTCTTCACCTCACCTATCGCAGAGCATGGTAGCTTGATAACGCAGCAATAAGGGGGAAAAGAGGGGAGGTTAATGCCTTTGCTTTTTCTGGTGTTATTGAAACCAAAACATGTTTATTGCTCAGAACCAGTCATGCCGTATATTAGCGAAATTACTCGTCGACATATCGTGGGTATGTGGGAGGCTGGTCGCACTGTTACATCAATTGCAATGGCAGTGCATAAGTGTTTTTATAGTAAATTGCTGGATAAAAATATTCCAGGAAAGTGGGGAAGACGGTCTACATACTGTAGGGCACACCCCATAAAACATCCGCAAGTGATGTTATTTGTTTACTAAATGCAAATTACTCTTTTGTTATAATTGACTGATCATGTGTAGAAGCTAGAGATAAATATGTTTATGTATATAGTTTTACCGAATATAACATACACATTATGGTTATAAAATTGAGTTATATTTTTGTCCTGTTGTATTCTTATGATCATCAATATGTTAATAAAGGTATATTAACGAATTATAGTTTGAATTAGAGGCAAAACATGCTGCTTTATTTATTATTTAGTTGAGTTTGCTTCTATGCAGCAACAAGCATTGATATCACTGTGAGAACACAGCTCTCTTAATTTTTTGTTATAAAGTGTTGCCTTGCTATTTATTTAATGAATATCATTCAAGCTTTAATTTGCACCCCCTGAAAGCCTTCTCACACTACACATTCTACATTTCGCTAGCCTGGACGCTCATCAAGTTCTCCCCTTAGCTTTTAACCCTTTCAAAGGCGTGTCATGCACTAGCCGATAAGGTATGGCTACCAATCACGATAAGAGGTCTGTATGACAAACTGAATGCACTCACTCTACCTCTTTCTCTTTTAGCCGATACGACCGAGAGTGTAAACATACATATATTTCGTTTCTACGCCATTTTGTAACCTTTGTTGTGGTTATTGGTGTAACTATTTAGCAGAAGGACTGGCGCACCTTCGTATCGTGGCCTAAAGCAACCAATGAAATGGCCATGGCTTCGCAAGAGCACGTACAACGAAAATAATGTGACGTAAACGCGAGATGCAGTGAGATTTTCTTTGGCGCTCTTTGTAAGTGTTGCGAAAAGCTGAGATGCTAAATCTCCCTTCAGTAAAAATAATGTTGATTTTACTTCTTCAACAGATTGCCTTCAACTTTGTAGGACTTACACACCCAAGAACTTACAAGCCAATGCCTTGGGTCAGCTGCCTGTCGAGGAGCGAGCAAAGTTTGGATCGTAGGATATCCAGGATGGGTGATCAGCCCAATGTCTGGTATAGTGGCGAAGAAGAAGGAAATAAATGTAGTGATGAAAGGGATGATAGGAAATTTGAGCAAATTATTCAACCCTGAATACGCCTAGTGACCGAGGAAAAAAAACCCAGGTTAGTCGGTCCCAGTGGTTTGAACCCGGAACTTCCCGAATGCGGGCACAGAGTTTACCGCCTGAACCATCCCGCTCGGTATGCTGGCTTTACGTCGCTAAATTCCCAGCAGCGACCAGCCTGTTGTGTGTGAACTTAAGATCAGTGAAAATTGGTCTAAAATATAAAAAATTATAAGTTGGGCTTTCATTACGTCCGATTCTCTAGGAACGCTTTCGTGTACATATTTTTGTTATCGGAGTAAAAATGAGCTACGTGACGATTTAAATAACCCTGAGGGGAGGACTGGTTGCGCATTTGAGGCTTTCTGATGCTTCTCTCACATTTTTTAAAAATTCTAGAAGCCTTTAGTTTAAAAATTCGTTGCATATACGTTAATCAGTTCCTAATTTACTCATGTTAAGTAAAAATGTATACCATTTAATAAAAAACAGAAAGCAAAATTTAGGCCAGCTTTTATGAATAAATTTTCCTGTTCGTTTTTTTTTCGATTATAATATTTTAGACATTTTTCAGAATTTAAAATACTCCTTATGGCGCAGTTTTTAAGTTATCAGAGTGAAACTTTGAAAAGTTTCCCCAATATATAACTAAAACTTTCTATATATAAGGCAAATGCTCACTCAAGTTAGATAAGTATAGGTGTATACATATTTGCAAAAGCTGAAACTTACAACTGAACACAAAGTATTTTTAAACCAATAAATTTAAAAGTATATTTCTTAGCAGACTTATTTTCTAGCTCAATAAGCAACATAAATCTGAAATGTAATTTAAAATTATGAATACTGCATTGTTAGGAGCATTTTTCGTAAAATAGCTTAAATTTGTGCTAAAAATATATAATCCAGGAACGACTTAACATACGTGAACCAAGCTTTGCAACCACACTTCTTTTATAGAGACATAAGGTGTGGTAAAAAATTAAAAACCCTCAGTAGAAGACGTTGGGTTTTGGAAAAGTCACAGATCGGTCCCTTAGGAACTGCGTAACAAGCTGTGCTATGCGCTTGAAAGCTATTCAATATCCAGATGAACGCTCTAGTGCCCCTTTGCACCCAGTACCTTCAGGAACACAAAGAAGGGAATGCGAAGAGTACGACTTAATGAGCAATGAATAACGAGATAAAATGGACTGTCCTCCTTCAAGATAGAAGAGACTGTTCCCAGAAGCAGCGAGGGCTATTTTTATTTGAGGGACGGACGGATGGTGTGCTGGAGTCTACTCCATTTACTGATCCAAATGGCCTCGAACCAATTTATCCAATACTGTGTTTGCTTCTCAAGGCACTGACTCTTAATTGATGCTACTGCGTAATTTATGACCAATCAATGTAATGGGCCTAATCACATGGTGCCTCGCTGTTACTCTCAACCCTAAACGATTACGCGGTTTAAACGTTTCTGTTAAGCAAACACAGATTGTTATTATTAGTTATAATATTTCATCCGAGAAGATGACAAACTTTCAAAACGCAAAACGCGTACAGTGATTAACTTTTTTGTGCGATACTGCGTTTTCTACGTCTTCCCGATGATATTTACACTGGAAGTAATTTAGAATTCCAACACACGAAGTCGTTTCCAAGGAAACCCATTTCTACCAACATAAATTTGGTGGCTGTAATAACATACAATATACACTAGGACAGAAAATAAAATGAACTTAAAGCTTACATCTTTTCCAATAATCAGTAATAACCAGGGATGGGGCCTCGATACTGTCGATACCTCGATATTCGATGGTATCGAAGTATGTCTAATACTTTGAGATAAGCCTTCGATACTTTAAATTTTTAAGTTTTGCATTATTGGAAGTTGTTGCGTTTAGCTGTATGCTATATAAGGAATGAGGAGAACTATAGTCCAGCAACTGTCCCCAAAGAGTTGCTGGACTATAGTTCTTGATAGACCTTGACTAAGTAAAAACTTGCAAAACAATGGGGGATGGAGTAGAGGTACTCATGTAACATGCAGTGTTATGTCATGACGCACTAAATCGCATTTCTGCAATGGTCTGGCTTGGTGACTCACTCTCAGCAACTACATTTACCTACTCTAGTGACCAAAATGTGTGAAACTAGCAGAAACAAATCAGAACTTAAGACATGAGATAATACTCCGCATAGAAATATTTGCTCTTCCCTTCTATCTCTTAGTTTGTGTTTACCTATGCAAGTCAAACTCGGGTCACGAGCGTAACTTACAGGTATACCGTACGACTAATTTCTGTATATAAATAGAAAATCCTTGAAAGGAGAGTTTTCCGCTCAAAATACAGAGTAAGCCAAAAGACTCCGAACCGCCTGCGCGGTGTTTTTCCTGTCCACGTCCTCAGCGCTCTTGTCGTCTGCCGCTATCGTAGAAAGGCGCGGATGAAACCATACAACATTTTTAAAACTACTTTTAAATGCTTTACTTATCAACTTTACGAAAGGAGGTGCTGAAACTGGCCACTGTCATTGCCCATACATTTTTGGCACCTCTTTAGGAAACTATCCATCACTCGCCGTAGTTCACGTTGAGAAATTTCCTGGCGGATATTTTGTTTTAATTCTTCCAGGGTGTGTGGGTTTGTCTTGTACACTTTATGTTTTAAGTTACCCCGGAGGGTGAGACGGTAATTTGTATCACAAATTACTCAGATGTGGTTAACGATAATAATATGAATATGTATTTTTATGTAACATTGATTTCAGGGGTTTAATAATTGTAATTATTATTGGTAAATAATAATATATGGCTCTACTGAAACTGTTAACAATAACATAATACTTTAGCAAGGGGGTGAGTTGTTTATCGTTACCGGGAACCAGGAAGTTACGTCATGTTTCGCGCCTTTTCAGTAAAAAAGCTTCCAGAACATTCTATAAAAGTAATATGTATTAGTGGTTTTCATTGGATAGTAAAATAGACGCTAATGTTGGCGCGTTTTATTAGCCAATGGTAATTCATTTATAATCTTTAGGTGTATCTTGAGGTAAGCCTATAAATAGTGTAGATTCAAAGCGAGCGTCCTCCAGTTCGGCAGGATTCACGAAGCATTACACATCGTCCGCACATTACACGTTGGCCGCTCAGTTCGTCAAGTTACGCGCAGTGAAAATCATTAAAGATCTAAAATATTACAAAGTCACTTATATACAAAAATTGAAGTACATGAGTTAAAAGTGAGAAGTTATTACAAACAGTTTCAGTATGGCGATTATCTAGACAAAATCTGTGAAAGTGTTAGTGCACGTGCTCGACAATAAAACATTATAAAATACATTTCTTCACTAGTAATTTTTGGATAAAAGATTCCCGACAATCTTCTCTACTTGTGGCCCGCACATCTACTCCAGTATCAGCCTCAAGGCGTAGCCGAGAGATTGAGGGCCCTCAGCCTCAAAGCGTAGCCGAGGGATGTTTTTTAGAAGGAGAGGAGTGTAGCAAGTTGCAACTGCGAAGCGACGACAGGGCGTAGCCGAGGGATCTGCGCGTCTAAAACTCCAATCATTCACGTTCAGCTACTTCACGGGCCACAACTAAAACAACTTTGCCAAGATTCCTTTTCCGCTTCACACCCTGCAAGAATTAAATGCCTACCTAAATAGCTGGCCGGAAGACAATATACATAACCTTAAAACTAATTCATATAGATTGCTACGCCAGATGGAGTTAGCAGGCGACCGACGAATGACGTCACACAAGATGGTTCCACGCGTGAGGTAAATAACATTACGTGAGAAACATTATCCACAACGTGGTGCTACAAATACACAAACACATAAAACATTAAAACTACTTCAAATTGGCGCCCATACGTGGGGCAGTTAAAGTGAAGAAAACATACAAATTTGCACTTTCAAATTGGCGCCCAACGTGGGGCGACAACTAGGAAAGGAAGGCTAGACGACTAGGAAAGGAACAAGAATAACCAGAGAGGCGAAAGCAGCAGTGAAACGACCTATAGACGCAGATTCCGAGACAGAAGGGTAATTCAGCTACAAGAAAACATCGAAACGACGTAGATTCATCACGATACAACGCAGAAGCGACATACAAACCTAGGAGAATGGGGCAGAACGCTGGACATCAAAGCTGCAGCATCAGACAGCATCAAAAAGGTAATTAAATGAGACTTAGGAGCGGTAGGATAATAAAAACAATGGCTACCAATAATACAGAAGAAATAATTATGGAGGGAGATAGTGTAACAGTTAGCTGTGATCCAATACAAAGTACAGGGAATAGCCCAGATTTTTTGGGGTTTGAAGATGAAAATGTTAGTGCAGAAAGTGAGAGTAGAATAGCAGGAAATGTTAATCTTGATACTATTGTGATTATGGAAATGCTAAAAAATTTGAATGAGAATATGAAAGATATGCAAAAGAGTCATAGGGAATTAAGGGAAGATCTTAGTAAGAAAATAGATCAAAACAGGGAAGATATGCAAAAGAATAATAGGGAATTAAGAGATGATATTGGTAAAAGCTTAGAACAAAACAGGGAAGAGATTGAAAAGAAATTCATGGAGCTAGATAGTAGTATGATTAGAATGAAAAATGAAAATCAAGAAATGATAGCACATGAAATAGGTGAAGTTTCAAAGAAAATGTTAGACATGAGCAGGGAAATATCCAACCAAAAAAATGAGGTTAACAATAAAATAGAGCATGTTAATTTAAAATGTACAGAGCTAGGTAGCCGAATGAGTAGCATTTCAAGTGAGTTAAAAGGGATGATGGAGGCTACAAATGCAGATTTAATACAGGTGCAAGTTAATTTCAGAGGGGAAATATCTGAAATTCAGAAGGAGTCAGAAAAACAGAGAAATAAATTGTCAGATGAAGTTAAAGATTTGTCTAAAGATTTGAATCAAAAGCTAACTTCTGAAATTAACAAACACCAAAATGTTCAAAATGAGAATAATAAGAAATTGGAACAGACAATAGAAAATCTGCAGGGTACTGTAAATAGGTTAGAATTGAATTCAAGGGCAAATATATGTGATGTGCATGTGTCAGATGTACAAAATAATGATAGAGGTAGTTCCTCAGGTATGATAAATAATGTGAGTGATGCGGCAGCTTCATCTATAGCTAATGCTGAAACTCAGAGTGCACAAGTTACACTAGAGAATTTAAATATGGGAGTAGGGAATTTGCAAAATTACAATCATATCTTAAGTGATTTTCCACTTCCAAAATTTAATGAAAACTCCAGTCCAGTACAGTTCATTGCAGAATTATCAGAGTATTTTCAAATTAAAAAAATACCTGAAGCATTGAAAATGATAGTTGTCAAAAGATGTTTGGACCAGAAAACCTTAGATTGGTTACAAATGGTATCAGGGGGTGAAATTTCATATGAATCCTTTAAAAGATTATTCATGAACAGATTTTGGAATGTTACGGTACAGCAGAGAATACGAGCAATGCTTAGTCATGGTCAATTTAATCCACGAGAGGGAATATCGATGACTGATTACTTACTAAAACATGCAAGTCAGGTTAGAAACTTGTCACCTCCAATCAGTGAGGAAGATTTTGTGAGTTTGCTCGCAAGGCATTATCCTATAAGGATACAAAATTACTTATTAATTGCAAAACCACGGAACATCTATGAGATGACAGAATTAATAACAGCTTTGGAACAACAGGAAGAAGATATGTCTCGGGAGTGGGAACATAGATTTTTAGATGTACGAGATAGAAGAAATTACCAAGGTAGTTATCAACGAATAAGAGGACAAGACAGACATCATGAAATTAATACCAGACAACGGTATCAATCATATGTTCCACAATTTGAAAGATCAAGGATAGATAGGAGACCAGGCCGGCAGGAACAAATAAATTATGTCAGGACAGAAAGATTGCCTGAAAGAGGGCAAAATTATGGAAGGAGGCACACTAGGCAGAGGGGAAATTTCACTCACTGGAGGGAAAATAATAACCGAGAAAGATCTGCGGAACGGCAAGAAAATTACGTGCCAAGGGGACAAAATGTCAGAAATCGAGGATTTCGAACTCGAGGAAGGGGAACTCAAAACAATGGTAGCGACACTGAGATAGATTTAGCGCCTGTTAGGAATGGCAGTCCCGTACGTGAACATGGAAATAACCAGGAAAACTGTTAACAGACTCCTGTGTAGTAGGTTCTCAGGACGTCTTTAATAATTCAGTATCCATTACCAATACAAATCATACACCTACACATACACCCTGTAATAAGATTACAGCAACAAAAGATAAAGGAGAAAATTTTGAATCACCTCATATTAGAATGGAAATTGCGAAGAAAGAAATCATTGCAACTATAGATTCTGGTTCATCAGCTTCAATTTGCTCACAGAAATTTTACATAAATTTGATTAATGAAGGTAACAAAATTATGGCTCTTCCCACTAGTAATTTAGTTTGTCGTGTTGCAATCGGAAGAACTACACAGGTCATAAAAACACAAGTTCTACTTAGCATACTTATTGGCGGAGAGAATTTTGAGGTTATGTTTCTAATTGTAAACCACCTGATTTGTGACATAATTATAGGATGTGACTTCCTACATGAATATGAAGCATGTATAGATTTTAAACATGAAGAGTTAAAGATAACAAAAGAAGATAGAGAAATAAGGGTACCATTTATAAAAGAAAAAATTTCTGTAATCGAGATGACAAAGGATGAGAAAAATATTTGTGACCAAGAGTTTTTTGTGCAAATAACAGAAACTGATAGAAATAGTCAGATAAAGCAGGTAGTCACAGAATATGAAGGGAATACCACGCCATATTTTCAACAGCTAGCAGAAATGCCAGAGAAAGTAGAGGAATTTACAATCCAAACAAAAGACGACCATGTGAGCGAGACAAACAACAGCAGGAAAGAGAAGAGAAATGAGGAAATAATACACAAGTGTGAAGAAGCTTATAATCTTACGATAATGCAAAAACAAATCCTTCATGATGTTTTGATGAACAATAGTTCAGTTTTTAGTACTATCCCAGGCAGATGTAATGTATATCAGCATACATTTCAAGTAGAAGACGTACCACCATATAGGCACAAGTATGACAATTTACCTATAAGTCTTCGAGACAAAGCTAGACAATTAATAAATAGCATGCTAGAAAATGGGATTATTGAGCAAAGTAATTCTCAATACATAAATTCAATCTGCTGGAGTATTAAACGAGATGGTAGTTTGAGATTAACTTTAGACGGCAGATATGTCAACAAGTATATGAAACCAGATCATTTTCAAAGTGAGGGAATTGAACAACTAATTACAAAACTTTCAAGAGGAAGATTTTTGACATCCATCGACCTCACTGCATCATATTGGCAAGTGGAATTAGATCCGCAAGTGCGTGATTACACTTCATTTCAGTACTCAGGGATCCAGTATCGCTTTTGTGTAAATCCTTTTGGTTTAAAAAACTCAGGAAGTGGATTTTTGAGAGCCATTCACAGTATCTTTGGAAATTCTGCAGATGACTTTTTAATAAAGTATATTGACGACTTCTTAATCATTAGTCAAACATTTGAAGAACACATGAATAATGTCCATTATGTGTTAAATAAACTACAACAACATGGTATGACTGTGAACATACTAAAATCAAAATTTTGTGTTAAGGAAATAAATTTTCTGGGTTATGTAGTGGATGAACGAGGTATAAGACCTGATCAGAAAAGAATAGAAGCAATAATGAGAATTCCGCCACCCAGGAACGTAAAACAAATTAGACGTCTCTTAGGGGTATTGAACTTTCAGAGTAAGTTCGTACCAAGATATTCGGCTGAAATAGAACCACTGCGGCAGCTACTCCGAAAGAACAATAAGTGGAAATGGACAGAGGATCATCAAAAATGTTTTGAGAGAGTAAAGGAACTCTTTGCTAAGTCCATATTACTTGAGAGGCCCAGAGAAGATTTGGAATATGAAATTTATGTCGACGCATCAATGCAAGGATACGCCGGAATTTTAGGACAGCGAGACATCAACAATGACTTTCACGTCATCAGTACAGCTTCTAGAGGACTTACAAATATTGAGCGAAATTCTTCAGTGACTCAGTTAGAAATTGGAGCACTATATTTCTCATTAATTCGTTTTAAAACCTATATTTATCAGAAAAAGGTGAAAGTATATTCAGACCACATAAGCTTAACTTTCATACAACGGTGTAGATTATGTAGTGGAAAACTTGCTAGATATATTCATGCAATATCTGCATTCGATATTGAGATTATCCACATTCCTGGCAAAAACAATACCTTCAGTGATTTACTATCAAGATTGAACTACAACCCACAAATTCCCGAAAATATTGAAAGGCCTAGAAATGAAGTCAAAATATTGACAATTGAAATTCCTTTAAGTAAAGAAATGATTAGAAAATTGAAAAATATGGGGGAAATTCAAAATGAGGATGCAAAATTGTTTGAATTTAAAGAAAATGCACCATTGATTGAGGAGGCAAAGAAAGAAATTATAGCAATTCGAGATGGGACATTATACAAAAAGCATGGAAAAGAAATGCCTAGTTGGAAGGTAATGGTTCCGAAAAGCATGGAAAAGGAACTAATTAAGAATTTTCATGAAGGGTTAGCACACTCCGGGACGGACCGAACAACTTCTATGATTTTAGAGAATTTATACATATCCAAATTGCGTCAAAAAGTTCGGAAATTTATATCGTGCTGCAACCTGTGTCAGAAGGCAAAGCAAATAAATGCAGCATATGCATTTGAAACTAATTCGGTTATAAGGGATAAGCCGAGATGTGTAATTAGTATTGATATTCATGGTCCGATGCCTCCAAGTCAATTTGGAAATAAATATATATTTGTCTGTTATGATATATTCAGCAAATATGTAAGAATTTACCCTTTGAGAAAACCTACAGGTTTAGCATGTTTGAATAGACTACTTAAGTCATATGTGATAGAAGAAGGACCTATTCAATCTGTATTGAGCGATAATGCTTCGTACTTCACAGGAAAAAAATTTATGGATGGACTTAAAGAAAATGGCATTAAACAATATTTTTCGTCAAGATACAGACCGAACTCCAACCCAGTGGAGAGGGAAATTAAGGAAATTTCAAATTATTTAAGGGTGTTATGTCATCGAAAACACACCCAATGGTATGGATACGTGAACTTTGTTCAGAACCTACTAAATGAAACCATAAACAATGTGACAGGATATAAACCATGTGAACTTAAGTTGGGAAAGAAGATCAATACAATGTGTAAAAAAGTTCCAGAAGCCATTCCAGATGCGCATTCGATACCACCAACAGAAGAAGAGATGTTCCGAAAAGCATTCGAGAGGATGAAGAAAAAAGCCATAAAAAGAAAAATTAAACATGAAGAAAAGAAGAGAAAGGAATGGAGGATCAAAATAGGAGATTTAGTTTTGGTTAAAACCAAGAAATTATCGGATAAAGAAAATAAACTTTATTGGCGAATGTTTCTCAAATACCATGGACCATATGAAGTTGTTGAAGTGTATGGAACTAACACATATGAGTTATGTAATCCAACAACTCGAAAAAGCATAGGAAAGTTTCATATTGAGATGCTTAAACCATACAACCATTAAGATCATGGTGAAATAAAAGACAATGATGATAAATAGTAAATGCTGGATAGTTAAAGGCGAAATGCAGAACAATGTATTGGAACGTAAGAGGGTTAAATAAAAATGTAAATCATATGAATGGAGAAATAAATTGTGGTCATGACTAACTGTTTGAGAAGAAAATAAATAAATTAAATATTTTTTTTGTAACTGTAACAACATTTAAAAATTAAGAATGCAAAGATTGAAACTTAAGATGTTATATTAAAGTAAAGTACATGAATACTATTACAAGAGTATTGTTAAAATAAAATTCAAAATAACAAAAATGGTAAAAATAATTCAAAACAAATACTTATGTAGCAAACAGAATGTGAAACATTGAGATGTAAATATTTGTGTAGAGGGTAAATATTTTGGTAAATATGTATAGTAATTACAAGAAAATTCTTGAATTGATAAATTTTTGGTAACAATATGAGAAAGTAAACCATTTTTTGTAACACTAATTAAATAGTTTAGGGTATAGTATTTGCTATAAAAAAAAAAAAAAAATAATTTGTAATGTAAGATTAATATCTAAATTAATTAAACCAAAGCCAGTAAGTAGTGGCGAGATAAAACATATGTCGTGTGTTAAATACGTGTGAAGTGTAAAGTGAAAGTGATAGCGTGTGTTACAAGATTTAGGAGACTAAAAACAAAATTATAAAATTTCCAAACAGGTTATAAATATTTATAATTATGTTTCTAGTGGGGCATATGAGACGGTAATTTGTATCACAAATTACTCAGATGTGGTTAACGATAATAATATGAATATGTATTTTTATGTAACATTGATTTCAGGGGTTTAATAATTGTAATTATTATTGGTAAATAATAATATATGGCTCTACTGAAACTGTTAACAATAACATAATACTTTAGCAAGGGGGTGAGTTGTTTATCGTTACCGGGAACCAGGAAGTTACGTCATGTTTCGCGCCTTTTCAGTAAAAAAGCTTCCAGAACATTCTATAAAAGTAATATGTATTAGTGGTTTTCATTGGATAGTAAAATAGACGCTAATGTTGGCGCGTTTTATTAGCCAATGGTAATTCATTTATAATCTTTAGGTGTATCTTGAGGTAAGCCTATAAATAGTGTAGATTCAAAGCGAGCGTCCTCCAGTTCGGCAGGATTCACGAAGCATTACACATCGTCCGCACATTACACGTTGGCCGCTCAGTTCGTCAAGTTACGCGCAGTGAAAATCATTAAAGATCTAAAATATTACAAAGTCACTTATATACAAAAATTGAAGTACATGAGTTAAAAGTGAGAAGTTATTACAAACAGTTTCAGTATGGCGATTATCTAGACAAAATCTGTGAAAGTGTTAGTGCACGTGCTCGACAATAAAACATTATAAAATACATTTCTTCACTAGTAATTTTTGGATAAAAGATTCCCGACAATCTTCTCTACTTGTGGCCCGCACATCTACTCCAGTATCAGCCTCAAGGCGTAGCTGAGAGATTGAGGGCCCTCAGCCTCAAAGCGTAGCCGAGGGATGTTTTTTAGAAGGAGAGGAGTGTAGCAAGTTGCAACTGCGAAGCGACGACAGGGCGTAGCCGAGGGATCTGCGCGTCTAAAACTCCAATCATTCACGTTCAGCTACTTCACGGGCCACAACTAAAACAACTTTGCCAAGATTCCTTTTCCGCTTCACACCCTGCAAGAATTAAATGCCTACCTAAATAGCTGGCCGGAAGACAATATACATAACCTTAAAACTAATTCATATAGATTGCTACGCCAGATGGAGTTAGCAGGCGACCGACGAATGACGTCACACAAGATGGTTCCACGCGTGAGGTAAATAACATTACGTGAGAAACATTATCCACAACGTGGTGCTACAAATACACAAACACATAAAACATTAAAACTACTTCAAATTGGCGCCCATACGTGGGGCAGTTAAAGTGAAGAAAACATACAAATTTGCACTTTCAAGGGGTATTTTATGAACAATATTACCGGCTGCGCGGTGTTTTTCCACTGGGCATGTGGAAATATGATAAAAACATGATAACGCGCTGCTGCTATAAACAATTCTCGCTGTTGTGATTTTGCTGTGCAGTGTGAAGTGCAGTATTGAGTCGATAGTGATGTGATGTAGTTCAGTTATTACGAGTTATTTATTATTTTGTTCTGTATTTAGTCACAAAGTATATTATGGCTCAGTATATGTTTTCTACTACACAGCGTGTATTTATTTATGATTCGTATGTGTTAACTCGGTCAGCTCGCCAAGTGAAAGTACGATTTGCAGAAAGATTTCCAGGTGTAAAAGTTTCAGGCCGTACAACAATCCATGAACTTTACAATAAATTTCAGGCTACAGGAAATGTTCAGGCTAAGAAATCTAGAAGACGGCGCTCGGTTCTTACCGAAGAAACATTAGACGATATCGGTCATGATGGATAGTTTCCTAAAGAGGTGCCAAAACTATATGGACAACGGCGGTGGTCAGTTCAGCATTTCTTTTCGTAAAGTTGTTAAGTAAAGCCTTTAAAAGTAGTTTTAAAAATGTTGTATGGTTTTATCCGCGCCTTTCTATGATAGCGACAGACGGCAACGAGCGCCGAGGACGCGGACAGGAAAAACACCGCGCAGGCGGTTCGGAGTCTTTTGGCTCACTCTGTAAAGTTACACAAAAAGGGAAGCAAAGAAATTATTATAATTATTATTATTAACCTTGACCAACAATAGGGGACATAACCTGCAGTATTATCAAGATAAAAGAATCTCATGTAATACATTCACATGCCTTTCTCTACCCTCTATCATTATTAAAGATATGCAAACTATTCTTACTAAAGCTTATTTTTATATCTATCAATTTTAATCCAAATAAACCTTTGCTGAAATAACTACATTACACATTTCATTAAATATTCAAAGGGAACAGCGATAGTCAAATGTTTAAGAACTGGACGTTATGCCCTGACCTTAAAATTCCACACTCCTTCCATGAAATCGCGAGAAACAACTGAATCTTGTTGCGACTTTAAAAGAATTACCAAGTAATGAGCAATTCGAACCATTAATAACGGATATCTCATAAATGGCCTATACCACAAAAAAACGTATTTGAAATATATTGTGTGTTTTAAAGATATCTGCATTGTTTGTGAACCGCGGTTTTGTCTATCACTTAAAGTTAACCAATTATGCAAGGTTATACAAAATTCCTTCCGAGTAAGAGGACTTCACAGGCTATTCCCAGAAGGTTCAAGATATACATTTCACATGTAAACATCTTTAATATATGGTATTTTAATCAAAATCGTTAGAGCCATCTTTAGAAAATAAACAATTTTCGAAAATTGTTTCATGCAAGGGGTAGTTAGAGTAGGAATTTTCTTGAACATTTTCGTGTCACATCCTTGGAAGATACTGAAATACTTAAATGCCAAGTTTGGTACTTCTCTGACTTTTCGTTTTTGAGTTATAGTGTCCAAGACACACAAACAGACAAACACACGGACCTTTTTGTAAAAAGGCTTGTTTTGAAGTTCAGAGGTCCTTAAAACATGTATTTCCGGTGAAATCTCGGTATCAAATTTTTGGGTGGAATGGTATACCTTCTCTATGTACGCGGTAGAGAAAGTAAAAATTGCTGCCAATTGGAGAATGTCAAACAGGAACAATTCCGGAATATTAGCAATACAAAATTGGTTAAATGCGTTTATACACTGAAAACTACTAAGAACATGATTCAGTGAACAAGCTATCGTCTTTACGGTGTTGTATCAAATATCGAGAAATAGTGATATCATCCCATCATTAGTAATACTGATTAATAACACATTACAGCATGAGGCACCACGTCTGCGGCGCCGATTTTTGAAGCGAGTTGCCTGCTCTGCCGAGCGGTGATTGCGGCAGTATTGAATCTGGACCCTCTGCCTCTCGTTCTCCGTGGCTGAAGTCTGCTTTGGAGATCCCTTCACTGGTTGTGATGTTCTGCTTGTGCTCTCGCCTCGGCTAGCTATATTATTATAGAGTTGTGGATTTTAGGATGAGCATGGATTCTGGTTCCTTGTAAAGGATGTCTTAGATATCCACAACGCGTGTGACGGACCAAGAATTTAAGGCATGCTAATCCAGGAAACTTATCTCACCTTTTATAATGCTACATTTACTGTCCACACTTTGCTTTTTGCCCTCGCGTACCTATCACACACTATTTTGCGTTCTTGACTAAGGCGGCGGAAGCAATTTACAATTTGTACTTGTAACGCGTTGGAAATGTGCATCCTTCGCGACGATAAAATATACTGAAAACGTCGGCGTATTCGAAGTTCTGCGTCTGCGTATTATTCGGCACTTTTAGACTTTTCGGGGCAAATTGTTCACCTCGGGCATAGTATGTTTGCTTAGACAACAGTACTTTTAGAAATGCCTCCAATCTTCTGTTTGACTCGATTTTATAGGAATCGTCTCTTAGATCTCTCTTGCATTAAATTTTCGCGCTCTTGAACGCGTGTAGTAGTTCTTACGTAGTTCACTCCTATACAATTATTGGCTAATCCTAACAACACATGACATTTTTTAACATGGCTGTGGTTGCTCCCCGAAAAATCTGCTGGATCTCCCCTCCCCTTCAACTTAGTCACGACGAATTACTGAACAAAGATACAAAAGATTTCTACCCTCTTGCAAGTTCACAAAGGATTCTCTTGTTAGCCATCCCATAAAACGTCAAATTTCGTCGCTGATTCAACTTTTTTATACTCAAAACTTGGTGATTCCGTACAGTTTCCTAGTATTAGCTTACAAATATATACACTTCCATCTAATTTTAATACCCTTTATAACAGTTTTAACCTAACAGAATTAGCATAAAAACATTACAATTATTATGATAAACAATCTACTGTATACATATTTACATATCTCTGTTATCTTACTCGTAATTATACATATTATTACCTACGAGACGAAATTACAGTCTCAAGTAAATGGCACACTTCCAACAGAATAACTTGTATTAGACTTTTCAAGAATCATGATCCTATTTTCCAAGCCTCTTCAATATCTGCGTCCTCATAATTGCGTCTCTAATTTCAATTTTTTTTCTTGAAATAGCAATTTCCATTATCATGTATATCATTATATTCATACAACCCGCTTTGCGCCACGGCCTCAACCATCAACCAATTGACTCAACGCCTCCTAGGTTACAGTATCTTACTAAGCCGCCGTATTAGTTATAGCTGTTGAATTTGCAGCATTTCATTACCGGAAAACCGATTGATGATGGGTAAGCTCGTTTATAAATTTTTTATTAATAAATAATTCAGAATAAGAAAACACACGACCGTGCAAAAAATAGTGTGCAATACATGTGTATAAATTGCGTGAAGGTGTCTTGACTTCCTGTCGTTTTTTCAAACTATTCCTCAATTTGTACTAATGCACTTCTCAACTCATATCGTAAAGTATACCATTTCAGGAATTAAGAGTAAGAAGAGGTTTTATTACCAAAGCTAAGCATATATATCACTTTTACGCTGTAATCTATTGTTTTACATTTATAATTGTATTTATGTGAAAAAGGAAAATTATCATTTCTTTTAAGGGGGAGGGACTAAATGGCGAAAATTGGACATGGAAAAGGGGAAAAACATGTTTTTGTACAGCCTTATTAATTGGAACTTCTTCATTTTATATAATTCATTGTAGGCACACTACTTATATTGTAAATATACCTACGTTTAAAAATGGTATTGAATTTGCCATTTTGAACTGTGAATTCTGTGCCACTTCACGGAAAACAATCTGTGTTACACTCACATGACTTTCTCTACTCTTGTACAAAATATTTTTACAAACACTTATTCTCCATATGCTTCATGTTAATCGAGATACACATTTGCAGAAACTATCTTACTGTTAATTTTCTTGTAGATGCAAGAGAAATTGGTAGGCTTTAAGCGATAGTCAAATCTTTTAAGAGCTGGTTGCTATGTGGAAAACGAATAACGAATTTCCATTTGAGAAAAAGTTTAAGTATTGGAAAATTCAAACAAATAACAAGGAATATATCGAAAATGGTTCACTCGAAAAAAATGTACGACTTTCTGCTCTTAGTGGGTCTGTGGTTGGTCATCAACAGCGATGGAAATGATGTCTTATATGTGCTACAGATGTCACTCTAAGTCATACGCTAGCTCTAACGCAATGCTGGCAACATATGAATAACTAATGCCGCCAAAGCCGGTAAGATACTCAGCCACAAGGCGTAGCCGACAGATTGAGGGCCCTCAGTCTCAAACGTAGCCGACGGATGTTTTTTAGAAAGAGAGGAGTGTCGTTCGCAGAAATAACAACACATCGCATATTTAGCGGATTTCACTTTTTATTTAGGTTGGCAGTTCACATTTTGTATGTGCTTTAGCGAAAAAATTGCTACGTTTGTTGTGTTTATAACGCGATTTTCCTTATAAAAATAAAACACCTAGAAGGGGCTGGCGGGTGGGCACCAGCTATTAAGAGATCACATCTACTTCTAAACTCACTTTAAGGTAATTTATTCACTTTCCTTTTGCTTTTATAAGCATTCTCTATGACGACCGTCTAAGTGCAGCATAGCCAAAATATGACATAAATAACGAGATTTACATTTTTTGTGTAGTATAATTTTGTCTATCTCTTACGGTTTACCAGTTATGCGAAAGTCATTTATAATGAAGAGGACTTTTGGGGACCTTCCCAGAAAATTCAAGGTATATATTTCATTTGCCATGAAAATATCTTAAACATATGATATTTTAATCAAAATCGTTAGAGCCATTTTTGAGAAAACCAGAATTTTCGAAAAATTTTGCATGTAAAGGGTAGTTTGGGTGGAGGATTTTCTTGAAAATCTTCTGTTGCATCTTTGAAAGATACTAGACTTAAATACCAAGTTTGGTATTTATCCAACGTTTCGTTTTTGAGTTATGCTGTTCACACACACCTTTTTCTAAAAGTGTTTTTTTTTATTCAGGGAGCCTCAAAACAAATATTTCCGGAGAAATCTCCGTATCGAATTTTTGGGTGGAGTGCAATACTTCCCCTATTTACTATACATAGTAGAGAAAGTAAAAAAAAGTTTAAATTTTGGGATGATAAAACAACCCCTAATTCTTGTTGGGGATGTACTTTGGTGTTAATAAAATGGTTGGTTATTTAAAAAAATGCTGATAAATTGTAATCAAGGGAAGCTATAATTAAGCCAGTAATCCTATCTTCCTTAATAAACGAACCTACTGAATAAAAGCAGATCAGTGAACTTGAAAGGCATACATTTATATGTATATATATCCCAAGGTCGCGGGTTCAAACCAGGCGGAGGGCGATGGATTTTTTCGGGCGTAAAAATCCTTGGCATAGCTTCCTTCGGAAGGGAAGTAAAGCCGGTGGTCCCATGTCGTAGATTTACGGTACGTAAAAGAACCTCAAGCCTGATAAAGAGGCCTCTGAGCAAAATGACCAGTCTTTCACGCCCAATATAGAATGGCACGCTAAGGACCATAGCAGTTAAAGAGCGTCCATAAATAAAACTCAGTTTAATTTCATACATCTATACCCTGTAAAAACTTCAGTCTGATTTCTTAAATAGTTTCTGAGACAATAAGTCTGAATTCAGCAGGTTTAACATTGACAGGAGATTGCTTTTAATTTACCATTAAGGACTTTTATACACTGTAATCTGGGCATGCTACTTTTGAATACACTATTTGGTCATATTGAATTATGATAGACGTAAATATTTAATGGAATATTTAAAAAAGACACCTATTACTTATTGTATATCCACTTATATTTTCACACATTGTTTTTAATTCAGCTGTCCACTTTTCAGCGGTTGCTTCCAATTATTATTCCTGTCCGCCATAGTGATCTATCGTTCCACTCTCCGCTTTTAAACCAAATTTAGCCATAACTTTTTTTTCACACTATCGCACCAACTTAAACGAGCCGTTCCTATTTTCATTCTTCCTTTGGGAAACCAACCAATTATTCGTCTGGGTCATCTTTTCTCCTCCATTTTTTGTACATGTCCGTACCATTGCAATATCCGTTGTTCAGTTCTATTATCACCTAGTTTCTTTAAGGAGAGATTTATTGATTATTGATGCAGCACAATTTCTCAAGAACCGACAAATTTTTAAATTGCAAAATATTAGCAGCTAGATACTTAAAATGTGCTTCAGATACAAATTTGACATAGGTTTTTGTTTTGCTTTTATCGGAAACTACATGTTCCCTTCCATCCAGGTTAGTCTGCAAGAGTCCGGCCATCACCAATTGGTCACGTGAGATGTCCATGATCATTGCATGGACCTAGCGTAACAAATTAGATGGCTTCTACAGACGCTTTCAGATCTCCTGCATTCTCTAAGCAGTTGACAATCACCAGCTGATTGTATTAGAAAGTAAAAATGATGTGTTACATTCACATGAGTTTCTCTATTCTTGTACAAACTATATTTATAAACGCTTATTCTCCATATGCTTCATGTTAATCGAGATGTTAATCTTATAGCTAACTTTCTTGTAGGTGCAAGGGGAATATGGTAGGCTTTAAGCGATAGTCAATCTTTTAACAGCTGTTGTTATGTGGAGCATTTTATTACCTTTGCATGTCCAGGACGTAAAAAAAACGAACAACGAATTCCCATTTGAGAAAAAGCATAAGTATTGGAAAATTCAAACAAATAACAAGGAGTATCTCAGAAATGATTCACTCCACACCAAAAAAAGAGTATATTACACAAGCTGTGTGTTTTAGCGAGATCTACATTTTTTTGTGTAGAAACATTTTGTCTGTCTCTTACGGTTTACCAGTTATGCAAAAGTCATTCAGAATGAAGAGGACTTTTGGGACATTCACACAAAATTCAAGATATATATTTCATTTGTCGTAAAATATCTTAAATGTGTTATATTTTAATCAAAATCGTTAGGGCCATTTTTGAGAAATTGCAATTTTCGAAAAATGTTCCATGAAAGGGTAGTCTGGGGTGGGGATTTTCTTGAAAATCTTCTTGTCGCATCTTCGAAAGATACTGAACCTAAATACCAAAATGTGTTATATTTTAATCAAAATCGTTAGGGCCATTTTTGAGAAATTGCAATTTTCGAAAAATGTTCCATGAAAGGGTAGTCTGGGGTGGGGATTTTCTTGAAAATCTTCTTGTCGCATCTTCGAAAGATACTGAACCTAAATACCAAGTTTGGTATCTATCCGACTTTTCGTTTTTGAATTATGCTGTTCACAGACACATCCACACAGACACACACACACGGACATTTTTCTGTTTTTTTTTTATTCAGGGGAACTCAAAACATATATTTCCAGTGAAATCTCGGTACCAAATTTTTGGGTGGAATGTAATACTTCCCCTACTTACTATACGTAATTAAAGAAAGTAAAAATAGAAGTTAAATAAAAATATGCGAATCAGCTGGAGATTTTAGTGTCATGCCGGCATGTTGCCATGGTAGCTCAGTGGTTAGAGCAACCGGACGGAGACTGCGAAATCCGTGGTTCAAATCCCGACTATGGCATTGAATGTTTCAGTCGCCTGATTCTACCTTTCCAAAGTAAAAGTAACTGCTGCATAATAATGCAATAGTGTGCATTACGATATGAGGTTATGAAGAGGGTTTACAGAATCGAGGGAAAGAAAACAGAGCGGAGCGAGTTTCTCTAATATAGTTCACAACGTGTAGATATTGTACAGAGTTTTTAACACGATAGTGTCTTTTAAAATAATATATTTAAAAATCTTATTACATATAATATGAATATCTGACCGGTGTTAGCAGTCTGACAAACGTAAACACGCTAAATGCCGGAAGTGGTTAACATAATAGTAGGCTATTCCAAAAATCAAGTAAAAGATGGTGGCATAAAGTATTTGTGATGGAATTGAAAACGTCATGTGAAATTGAAGAAGCGTGGCAAGTCGGGTGTGCTTCCTTACTCTTAGTCATAAATGACAATTCCCGGGGAAGATTCTAAACTCATGCCTGGAACGTTTCCTTCAAAAATTTTCTTTCCCAGTTTTTCTATTTCACGTACCTACCTCCAGAACAAATGATCACTCTACTGGCGTATGCTGCACGAAAACGCATTAAACACTATTAAAAATAATGTGATACATTCACATGATCTTCTCTATCCTGTATTATTTATTAATGGGTATAAAGACCACTTATGGAAGCTTATTTTTCTATCTACTTCATTTTAATCGAGATAAACATTTGCACATTTCACATTTCGTTAGGAATAGCGACAGTCAAATGCTTAAGAACTGGACGCTATATGCTGGCCTTCAAATTCCACAATTTTTCCATGGAATCGCGAGAAACAACTGAATGTCGACGGGACTTTAAGAATAACAAAAGTATTGAATAATTCAAATCATTAATAACGATTATCTAGGAATGAGTTATGCTACATAAACATATATTTGAAATAACTTGTGTGTTTTAAGGAGATCTACATTTTTCTCAATGTAGAGAGGGTTCTCAAAAACTCAATGTTGAAATTTCACCAGAAATACATGTTTTGAAGCCCCTTGACGTCAAAAGTCCATGTGTGTATATGTGTGTGTATGTGTGTGTGTGTGTGTATGAGCAGCATTACCTACTCTAAAACAAAATGTTCAAGAAATTCCAAACTTGGTATTTAACTTCAGCATCTTGCAAACATGCGACACTAAGATTTTCAAGAAAATCTCCCACCCCAAACTACGCTTTACCTAACATTTTTTTTCCATATTTTCGATTTTTCAAAAATGGCTTCAACGATTTTGGATTAGGCTGTAAAGTCCTGTTCATTCGGAAGGAATTATGTATAAATGGTAAACCATAAGAGATAAACAAAAAAGTAATAGACAAAAAATGTACACAGCTTTAAAACACACAATTCATTTGAAATAACTTTTTGCAGCACCAATCGTTTCCGAGATATCCGTTATTATTAGCTACAATTTTTCAATACTTTAACATTTTTAAAATGCGGTCGCTATTCAATTGTTTCTCGCAATGCAATGGGAAAAGGATTCAGCGACTAGCTTTGAAACATCTGACTGTAGATTCAGTACGTAAAACGAAATGCAAAAATGTTTATCTCGACTAACATGAAAGAGATAGAAATATAATCTTTCGTAATAATAGTTTATAGAAGCTATATAAAACTCTTATGTGATACATTCACATGACTTTCTCTATCCTCTATCCTTTATTAGTGGGTATACAGACTATTCTTACTAAAGCTTATTTTTATATCTACTACATTTTAATCCAAATAAGCCTTTACAGAAATAGCTACATTACACATTTCGTTATAGGTACAAAGGAAACAGGGATAGTCAAATGTTTAAGAACTGGACGCTACATGCTGGCCTAATAATTTCCCAGTTTCCATGCATGCAATCGCGAGAAACAGCTGAATGTTGAAAGGACTTTAAAGAATGACCAAGAAATGAACAATTTGAGCCTTTAATAACGGATATCTCATGAAATGGCTTACACCACACACACACACACACACACACACACACACACACACACACAAACACACACACACACACAAACTTATTTGAAATAAATTGTGTGTTTTAAAGAAATCTATTTTTTTTGTGTAGCACATTTTCGTCTATCGCGTAAGGGTTACCAGTTGTACAAGATTATGGAAAATTCCTGCCAAATGAAGTGGACTTCACAGGCTATCCCCAGAAAATTCAAGATATAATTTTATTTGTCATGTAAATATCTTTAATATGTATTTTAATCAAAATAGTTAGAGGAAAGTATTGAACCTAACACCAAGTTTGGTATTTATCCGACTTTTCGTTTCTGACTTATGCTGTTCACAGACACACGCGCGCGCGGACCGTTTTCTAAAATGCTTTTTTGGATTCAGGAGTGTCGAAACATGTATTCCGGGGAAATCTCGGTATGGAAATTTTTGGTGAAATGCAATACCTGCTCTACCTACTATGTATGTGGCAGAGAGACAGTAATAAGCGATAGTGGGTAGAGAAAATCGAGTGAATGTAACATATCGGATTGTTTCCGGACTGCTTCTTTGACATAGTAGTTTTATAGGTGCAGTAGTTTCTGTGGAACGAATAAGTTTACACAGTAGAAGCAGTTAAAGCACCACAATAGGGTCGACCACCACGAAAAGACTGCGGGAATAGCCGACATCAAGAGCGATTCTTGGTTTAGTTACATGTTCGCAGCCACTGAACAAATATTCTATTTAAAACCCATCCAGAAATGTTTATGAAATGCTTTGCACGGGTAGACAGACGCACACAGCTCTGTTTTGTGAGGAGAGAAGCCTGTATAGGCTGGTTCCTTCCTAAACCATCTCACCACTTCTGGTTTCCCCATCACGCACATCTTTTCTTCAAGCATGCCATAAAACGCTCTTTTGTTCCTCTCAACATAATCGCAGTACGTTTGACCTCATAGGCCACAGGCGATCAAACAAATGTTCATGAGCTAAACTGGCTCATTATCCTTGAACGTCAATTGGTCTGGTAGCGCATAAGCACCACTCTCTGCAATAAGCTGCAGTCTGTCAACAAACTTCGTTCGAAACGGTGGCATACTCAGATGATATGTTTGGCTCTTAAATTATAGTTATTAATGGGGTACATAGTTTGCAACAGAGAGGGACACTTGTGCACTACGACCTAGTGTGATCTATTGCGTCTACCAGCACCACCCCAAGAGGAAGGAACGAAGTGAAGGAACCATAGGAGGCTAAAAGCTACACGCGGAAGGCTACAGAGACGCGCGAAAGTCCCTACAGTACCTGGCTCGAATACCGTTCACACTACTGGAGCTACCCAGAGAGGGCGATGAACGACCCGTCCACCAGACAGTCCTCTATTGCCCACGGATAATACTCTTTCCTTGGAGCAAGCACCGGCGCCATCTGTCCTGCACCGCCATACACCACGAAACCTAGCACACCTGAAACATACGAAGGAAGCGGAATGAAATGGAACTGAGGGACAGAAAATCCTGGTAAATGAGTAACTATCGCAGCATTTACCTACCGACCAGGGAAAACCACGAATTGACCAAGTCAGAGTGGAAGGTCGACGGGAATCGAACCCAGGAGTTCCCGAATTCGAGTCTCACACCTTATCGCCAACTGTTTCGGTAGTAGATAAAAATATTTAATGAAGGTTCCAATGATTGAAACTCCCGGCTTCACAATGAACTTTCATTTTTCATTACTAGGTGGGATGGACGAGTTAGACGAGCTAAAAGGCAATCATATAGCTGTATGTGAAACAGGAAATGAAGCCTTTTAGTGATGGGGAGTTTATAAAGAATAGCATGGGATGGATACTAGAGCAAATGTCTTGAATAAAAGCACAAGTAACCAGAACAAATATAATTGCAGTTCAAAACTATCAGCAAATGCAGTGGTTGTTCGTATTTCTGGAGTATTTTCGTAAGCTGTAAACGAAATCACGGAACTAAAAGTGACATTGCACAGTAAGGATGCGTTCATTTATTGTTGATCCTCCTCTCCCCCTTGTCGCGGTTTCTCAGTCCTACTAGAGTCTTATGTAACGTTTAAAGTCAAAACATAACTATTGGCATACTTTTTAATAGAGTTGCTTATTGTTATAGCTAACGCGAGGAAATTACATACATCATATTTGATTCAAGAATTTAAAGTTGAAGTGAAAAATGCAATTCACCGTTTAAGACAGAGAGGGAAGAAGGGAATACCTACATACCAATCTCTTCCTTATTGGATAGAATAACTGTCCGACAGTGACTTTTGTTGGGTTTAAATACCTTAGTTGGCGGTCGAAGAAAAAGAATCCATATTTTCTATTGAAGATCCTTGCATTCACAGACGTTAACGAAACTTCGTACATTTACGAACACAACGCGTCGAGAAGCCGAACGGATCGAAAAGTTGATAACACAGGAGGGCGCAGATAAAAGTATAGGTAATTAATCAAGCCCACCTGGATTGGGAATCCAAGCTTAATAACGATTTCAAGGAACTCTATAGTTGAAAAGTAAAGGTAAGAAAAGATTGAGATGGCTCCGTGGTAACGTGAGAGACTTGCATTAGGAGGTCCCGGGTTCGCTTCATGTCGAGCCTGCTTGAACCCGGTCCAGACCGATCCGATGCTGTGCTAAAAACGACAGCCCACAGCAGATTTACTAGCATGTAAATGAATTCCAATAAGATCAGATTTTAATATTTTATCATTTAACACAAAATTGATAAAAACAAAACAAGTGGAAAGAGCACGTCGACAGAATGGCAGATGGCAGATTACCAAAGATGATAATGAATTACCAACCAAGTTTAGTAGACCTCGCAAGAGGTGGTTTGATGATAGAGACCGGGGCAGGTGATATCACTTAATCCTTGAGGGGAGAACAAGAAGAAGTAAAAGAAGTCCTGCGGGACGAAATTCCGGCACATCGGTGGCGCTGATATGGTCCTGGCAATTGACAGCGTCGTTAACAAACAAAATATTTTTATTTATTTACTCTTCTGACCGTGGGGCTTTCGTGGTTTCTCTGAGTCGGTAGGCGAATGCTGGGGTGGTTCCCCTTCTTTCAAGATTTCCTGTTCCCATCGTTTCCTTCCATTTGCTTCACCTCATCTGTTATACGGTTGTAGGACCAGGCGACGCCTGTTGGTACGGTGTATAGAACGGTGGAATTAGCGCTTTGGAAAAACTTCTCCCTGTGCTTGGCGGGACTGTTGGGACTCCTTTCTTTCTTGGAAGTGTCTCGTCTATTCCCGGGACGCCAGATTAGGGATATCTAAGGCGACATTGGTGTCATGTTGGAATCCCCATCGTCGTCCGGTCCTGGTCGCCCTTCGGGTCTCCCATTCATCCCTTCCTCCCAGGGGCACGTTGGAAGCAAAAAGGGCTATTATGACCTATGTGCAGTGCGTTGCTACTGGGGGGCTCCTTCGTCTGACTACAACTTACTCCTAAAGGTAGGAAAAACGAAACTGCAGTTGGGAACATTTTTCTCTGACTTTGCTCTTCAATGTTATAAACAAGCAACGGTAACGGCTAGTCAGCAAAGAAACTTTAGTGATTGCCAATTAAGATAATTTCGGTAGCTTATTTCTAGTGCGGAAAGACGCACATACGCCTCAATAATGTATGGGAAAACATTGAAACAATAGCAATTGCAAGATTCTTCTGAAAACTGTGCAATTTTTGCATAAAACACAGGTTTGTTGTTGATCTGGTCTCTGCTATAAATAAAAGACGGGCAATAAAGTCAGCATTTCAGCAGCTACAACAAAACAAATTAGAATGTGGCTGCCGATGGAGCACCTGACTATGTGTGGTGAAAAAGGGATTTTTCAGCAAACTTTGTGTAACTATACATTTGTATTTTATATGAACGAGGCACAACCTTTGCAAGAAGCACTGGCTACATTACTGGATGTTTTAATTAACAGCATAAACAATATTAAATCAAAATCATTCAAACATCGTGAACTCAAAGTTTTTTTTTAAATAAAAGCATTTATTTAGGCTTGTGGGTGCCATTTAGTACCGTTATGCGAGATGGTTAAGTCATAGTTGCATACTTTGCTGGTTCTTTGAACTGCGTGCTGCAATTAATCATTTCATGAAGTAACAAGTTTGTGTATTTAATAGACACGAAATATCATAATTATAATAATAACAATAATTATAATACAATACTTAATTGGGCTGGCCGAGTAGTCGGTAGAATACCTACCTGTTGTGTGAGGTGTCCCCAGTGTGGATTCCCGGGCTGGAAAGTGGGAGTTTTTCTCTAGCCAAGAGTTTTTAGCCAGGATCTAGAAGTATAAATGAGTGTGTTAATCTGCGGCGAGACCTAATGAATAAAATCTAAAGTTTACCAGAAATCCAACGACAAGAGAATACGAGTTAACATCATTGCCTATAAGCAATAATATGTTCCAAAGGAAAGGCTATTGCAGTTAAAGCTGTAATTGGAACTTTAAAAAAGAAACTTAATTGCCTACCCCCGGGCAGAGCATCTGATGTGAATGAGTTTCTCTGGTCTCAAAAAAAAAATCAGGTCAATGTGGCTATGTTCGATGGAATAAAAAGCTTGTTGCAAGATTACGATTTGGACCACATTTGCTGGTGAAACAACTGTAACATTTTTCAGTTTGAATTCCTTTGGAAATATTCAATAAACCCATTGACATCTTGTGCTTAAAATATACAAATTTTGAAAAATAAATTTACAGCTTATAATTTCAGGATTAAAAATCAAAGGAAAATAATTTTCTCCTGTTTGCTAGTCCCGTGGTATATGAACCACAAATATTGCAGTTGAATTTGCAGTTAGAATGTTTACATTGCAAAATTATATTGTACTTTCAGAGGTAAGTATTGGTATCATGTAGGTATTGAAATATTTAAGTTTATTAGTGAATTCAAATACTCCAATCTTAGATCATATAGTGATAGAATAATAGCTATGTTTGGCTCAAATTGTAAATGTTTTGACAATTTTCACCTTTTCTACTACCTACCCATTCTAGGTAGAGCAAGTATTGCATTCCACCTAAAATTCAATATCGAGATTTCACAGGAAGTACGTGTTTTAGGTCCCCTGAATTCCCAAAAACGTATTTTTAGAAAAAGGCCCGTGTGTGTATGTGTGTGTGTGTGTGTGTGTCTGCCCGCCTGTCTGGACGGCATAACTCCAAAACAAAAAGTCAGTTAAATGTCAAACCTGGTACTGAAATTCAGCATCTTCCTAGTTTTTCAAGAAAATCCCGCTACCCCAAACTAACCTTTATTATGAAAAATGTTTCCTTATTCTTGATTTTCTCAAACCTGGCTCTAAGATTTTTATTAAAATGCCATATGTTTAACATATTCCCATGACAAATGAAATGTGTATCTTGAATTTTCGGGAATAGTCTTTGAAGTCCTCTTCATTCTGAACGATCTTTGTATAATTGGTAAACCGTATGAGATACACAAACTTTTACTATCCAAAAACTGTAGATCTTGTTAAAGCACACAATTTATGTAAAATACAATTTTATTCTTTGGGTGTTAACCACTTCCATGGTGTTGTTAATTTTTGGTTTTGAATTTTCAAACACCTCAGTACTATTTACTTTCTTTAACACGTTGTTGCATTATTGAAAGTTGTTGCGTTTAACTTTATGCTATATAAGGAATGAAAGAAGTCGAGACTTCACGTTACTGTCTCGCACGTATGCCTGAAGAGCTGCTGGACTATAGTTCTTGATAGACGTTGACTGCATTTCCTGTGGGTGAATGAATGCAACATTCCATAGACCCTTGAATCTAAAATGAGAACATGTAAAACAATGGGGGAAGGAGTAGAGGTGCTCATGTAACATGCAGCGTTAACTGAGTTGAGAATGAAGTTGATTTAGCTGAGACACTAAAATCACGTTTCTGCAATAGCCTGGCTTGGTGACTCGCTCTCTGCTATTACTTTTACCTGTGAATCCAGCAGAAACAAATCAGAACTTAAGATGGGAGATAATGCAGAGCATGGAAATATTTGTTTTCTCAAGAATGCTCGTGTTCTTAAAAATATTTGTTCCTTTGTATCTCTGCTTTTCTATAATACTTCCTTGATTTATTCTTCAAATCTTTAATTGTGTCTAATATGCCTTCGTTTTAAATATGAATATGCTAATGTATGTGGGTGGGTAGTAGAGAGGCTTAATCCATGAACTATATTTCCGAGTGTTATATGGCTAATTTCTTATAAAAATATATATGTTATGTGGTAGTTGTGAATAGTGTTAGAATGGTAAAACACATACATTATGTTTAGTTGTTTGAGTTTCATGTAAAATATATATTAGTTTATATTTTTAAGATTGCAGAATAAAGAAGAATTGCTAGTATTTGTTTTTCTATGGATAGAAAATCCTTCAGAAAAAGGTTTTCAGCACAAAGTTACATAAAAAGGGAAGCATAGAAGTATTATTATTGTACTTGACTAACAGGAGATATATAAACTGTGGCATTATCAAGTTAGAAATTGCTACCAATTGGAGAATGTCGAACAGGAACAATTTCGGAATTAGTATGCAATACAAAGTTGGTTACATGCATTTATACACAGAAAACTACGAATAAGAACATAATTCAGTGAACAAGCTATCGCATTTACAGGTTTTTACAAAGTGAGTATCGAGTATCGATAATCAGTAATCGCTCAAAAATCAATATCGATATCGAGTATCGAGAAATAGTGTTATCGTCCCATCACTACTAACAACAATCATTCTTTCGCTTTGAAAAGGGGAAGTGGGTGGTTTTCAAGACGATAGTAAATAATTACTCTAATGCTGAAAATAAACTGAGCTATGTCAACAAGTCAAAGCTGCTGATGAGATCGAATACTTAAAGGTGAATTTATATAAAAAAGAAGAAGCAAAGTACTATCTGCAAGAGGTCGTTGAGAATCACGGTAGTAAATCTTGAACGCAATGATACAAACAAGAATGGACTGAACCGTCTACTTATCAAAACAACTACGCATCTCGCCGACAGCATTCCTGCTGCTAATGGAGATGTGTTACCAGACAAGCATGCTATGTGTCTGTTACCTGAGGCTGATTTCTGACCCCGACCACAAACCACTAACACTACCTGTTGGTCGGGGTGACATCTCAAAAATTTGGGGGCCGTTGCGTGAAAGCTTTGTTTTAGGACTGTAGAGAGAGAGAGGGTAGATAACGTCATTCCATATTACTTAGTTTCCATAAAAATTTCGTCTTCATGTCAGATCATTATCATTATAAACTTTGTTATCAAGTTTTCAATTTCTAACGAGGAACCTATCCAAATATTACGACAGGGATTATTTTTGGATACTTAAGGGACACCGTAGTCTGAAATACAATTGTATTACTTTTGGTGCTGCTTACTGCACTAAATACCATTGTGTGTTACTGTGATCATCATCATCATCATATTATTATTATTATTATTATTATTATTATTATTATTATTATTATTATTGGAATAGTAGAATCAAACTGCCTTAGCGGGATTTGAACAAAGGATCCTCGGTTTTACGTGTCGTTGCTCTAACCAACTGAGATATTGTGGCAACAATTCGGTACGACATTAAATGACCCAAATGATTCATCTTTTTACTGGTAAACGACAACGCGTTTTCCAATTTATTAGATAACATCCCAAAAGCGACTTTCAATATTAGAGATTACTGCTCTAAAATTAAAATTATATTGAGTTTTATTTATGGACGCTCTTTAACTACTAGTTCTTAGCGTCTCATCCATTTTGAGCTTGAAATACTGGAAATTTTGCTCAAAAGCCTCTTTATCAGGCTTGAGATTCTTTTGCGTGCAATAAATCTACGACCACCGGCTTTAATCAAATCCCGTTAATGGCATCGAATTTTTCAGTATGATTCTACCATTCCAACTCTAGCATAGGCACGGCATCTGTGGGAGAACAATTAATTATCATTAATTGACGTAATAGTGGTTAACTATACAGTCCTGGACTTAAAATACGAGGCCTGTTTTTAAGGTAAGCACCGATATTTTTTTTTTAAAACTAACAGAACATTATTTTCGAATACTTTATTCTCATTCATTACCTTACACCTCACACCACTTCTCTACATAGTCACCGCCGTTATTCAGGCACCTGTCCTAACGGGAAACCAGTTTTTGTATGCTGTCAAAGAATGATGCCACTTTGATGAAAGCCAAGTCTGCACTTCTTGTTTCACAACATTGTCATTGAAATGTATTCCACCAAGGAATTTCTTCAGATGAAGAAACAGATGAAAATAGCTGGGTGCCAAATTCGGACTGTAGGGAGAGTATTCGAATTGTTCCCAACCAAATGATGCAATCAGATCTTGAGTTTGTTTGGCTGTGTGTGACCGGTCATTGTCACTCATTTGTTTCCCCATAAACCTCACGCAAATGGCAATTTGCTGGCGTATCATTTCTTGCGTTCAAAAAACGAATCACTGATCTGACTTCACAGTCGACGGGTCGTTCGATCGTTTTGAAGATTTCGAAACGCTCTAACAACAGAAAAACACAAAATGACGATCGCTCACAGCTGCATCAGCTTCCTAATGAATGGAGGAAGTAATCGCACAGGCTCAAAATTACGTCTGCAGCGTTGCAGCCGCAATATATTAAAGCGTTATTTAATTTAAAAACACGCCTTGTACTTCTGATATTGTAAGTCGCCATTGGGATGTGTTCTCTTAAAATTAATTGGAGAACGCTTGTGGTTTATCGAGAAAAAAAAATGAGTTAGAAAGGGAATTGCCGTGGTAGCTCAGTTGGTTAGAGTATCGGCAGGAAAGTCGAACGTCGTTTTTTTTTTCTCGGAGGAGTAGTGTTTAACGCCCGTTCTTACTGCATACGACACCACAGGTGGTGGGCAATGATGATATATGACAAAATGATTATTGAAAAAGGTCATTTGGAATGGCAACGTTTCAGTTCTAAGTTTAAAGTACCTCCCCCAGCATTTGCCAGTTATGAGATTTGAGGAAAACCTGGAAAGAACCCCTAAGAGAAGGTTTGGCAAATCCCGGCTATGATTTTTCAATCCGATTCTACTTTTCCAGCCAGCCACACATACTGCATGTGTAGAAGGACAATTAATTATAATTATTATTGAGCGTGCTAAGTGAGCATTGAAAGAGGAAGGACGTGTTTACGGTGAGCTCCTGGAGTATGAGAAGAAAAGTGGCATAAACAGCAATGGGAGTGGGCATTTCAGTATACATGGCAAGGATAGGACCATTTATGAGAATGAAGTTCCAAAAAGGGGGGGCACAGAGGGAAATGTTGCAATGAATTGCTCAATAATAGGAACCATAATTCTAATCCTATTAATGATTGGAGGTGCTGAACAGAATCCTGGTCCAGAAAATAATACAGGCATTTTGGAAAATCTTATGGGAAAATATCAATAAAATAGATGGAATGTAGCAACGAATAGGCAATAATGTGAACAAAATAGCTAAGGAAATAAAAGAAGTTGGAAAATAAATTCATGGAATTAGAAGAGAACTAGACGAAGTGAAACTGAAAAGGGAAAGAACAGTTGAGAGAAACAGAAGAGTTAGGTTAGATTTTATACGTGTGAAAGAGAGAAGAGATATTTGGACAATACAAGAAATATCTCAAACTTAAAGACAACTTAAAAATGGAACTACACGGATGGGAGGTTACGGAAACCTACCACATAAGAAAACACATGGGAAGAAGACCAAACATCGCACAGTTTTCAACGATGCAACTAATATATGAAATACTTGGGAAAGCTAAGATGCTGAAAGGCACAAATATATTTATCAACAAGATTTACAAATTGGGTAAGCAATTTAAGAAATAGGCTAGAAAATAAAGATCTAGGCGATATTTGGAGGAAAAGAGAAACAAATTATAATGGTTTCTGGAAGACAGTAAGAAAAAGATTCGAAGATATAGAGATTCAAAATTGTTCAGTCAGCTATCAGAGAAGAGATCCCTTGTGTTCTATGAAAAACAGCTGGGAAATAGAAATGTATATAAATAACACTAGTCAAGAAGAAAGCAGGGGGATAGTATGGTTAAGAACAGGAATATGGAGGCTAAAAGGACAACGAAACAGGTACCCACAAGGTGAATGCCCATTATGTGGGGGAAAAGAAGATGTAGAACATATAGTATTTGAATGTAAGAAAACTGAGATATGGAAAAGAAAGTATGTGGTTAAGGATGAATAGAGAATCTGATATAAATAAAATTGTAGACAAAAACTGCAAGAGTATGGGGCAATGTTTAGAAAAAGTTTAAAATAAATGGAAATGAGCTGTTAAAAGAGAAGAACTATAGTTCATAATTATTTAATTAAGAGTAAGAGGAGGAGTAGTAGTAGTAGTGGTAGTAGTAGTAGTAGTAGTAGTAGTAGTAGTAGTGGTAGTAGTAGTAGTAGTAGTAGTAGCAGTAGTAGTAGTAGTAGTAGTAGTAGTAGTAGTAGTAGTAGTAGTAGTAGTAGTAGTAGTAGTAGTAGTAGTATTGTAAATGGTTGTGTATAACTTAAATTGGACTGCTCACCTGGGGCCAAACTCTAGTGTACAATACACGTATTTCTTAGTGCTTCAGTAAAACTTAAATTATTATTGTTTTTCGGAATAGTGTTAAACTGCTATTTTCATTTCTTAAAGATTTTACCCACTCGGAAAATATAAAGTTGAGTTGCCTGTTACTGGTAAGGATTCTGCTCTCATAAACAAAAACGTCTTTTGCCGACCTGTTACTTTTACAATTTATAGCATCTGAATCATATGGTAGACCACTACTGGTGCGGGAGCGAGAGGAAGGACGGATTGCAGCAGCTACAAATGATTTACGGCTATCACTTCGGAGGCTTTCCCAAAGGACCCTTTGTTTGGAGAGCTATTTTCACTTTCTCTTCCGCTTACCTGGGGAAGTATTGCTTTAGATCGACCCGAAATACACATTTTAAGAATACTGAAATGCAAACACAAAAAAGACCTGGCACTAGTACGGTATGTAAGTAGGGGCATAATGCAGCGTAAATACTTACGAAAGCGAGATATTTATATCCAGAAGTATCTACAGAGAATGCAGGAGTTGTTGCCGGAACGAAGTCATATTGCCCATCCACCTTCCCTCAATCCAATCGAAGTTGGCAGGCTGAGGGCAGTCCGAAGAGGTGTTATTAAGTGTACCTACCCTTATTAGGGTTTTAACCATTTATTGACGGGAAGAGGTGATATTGGGTGGCGGTTGAGATTAAGGTTGAAGGGGTAAAGTCCCAAGAGACCGAACGAGGGCGCTTCGATGGAATGGCAAGGAATGGCAAGCTTCCCATTTGAGGCAGTATTTTTAACACTTAAATGATTTCAGTCAAATTATGTAATATAAATATAATAACAGCCCGCCTTAAAGCAATATGTGTATTTAACAATATATATAAAGTGTATATTACAGTCATTGTAAATGTTTATATTATTGTATACATGTTCAATAATGTTATGTGAATGTATTACGTAATTTAATAATGTAGGAGCTGTGAGAATAATAGGTTAAAAGTTGCTAACAATGAGGTCACCTTGAGGCAATAATGAGTAAGAAAGTGTAACAATTGTAATTCTTGGAAGCAATAATGCAATTTTTGTGACAGTTTATAAAATAGCCAATCAACAACCAGAAAAGAGCTTAAGTTAAATAAAAGATTAGGAATAACCAATCAGAGACGTGAAATACAGAAATTAACAAATTTAGGCGGTTGAAATCAAGTCAGTTGCTTGTAGACAGCGCTCATAACTGAACGCGTTGGTTGTTAACAGTGTTCCTAATCGGACGAGAGACACGTCCTCGAGAAATTTAATACGTATTCGTGTGAGACGAAAATAGTTTTACGTGTTAAAAAGTGCAAGTAATTAATTAATAAAAGAATCTTACAGCTCTCTATATCAGTGAAGTGTTATTTAAATTGTGTCAAGAATTAATAAAAAGGAGCGAATTAAAAACTATATCCTGTGTAAGCCTACATTCTTCAGCGGCACTACGTCCTGATAAGAAATCCATGTCTCTAACAAAAATATTGACGCAGACGAGGCAAACATAAATATATAATATTTAAAGAAACAGTCAAATTACAAAGATAATATTTTTTAAACATTTGGGGCAAAGCCACCGGAAAGTAGATTTGGGGCGAAGGCTACCGGAATCCGGGTACTATACGTGCGGTTGCAACGAACTTCAAGTTCGGCTCCCATAGTTAATATATAATACAACTCCTTTAATACAATCTACTTCAAATTGGCTCTCAAAACGTGGGGCAAATAACAACGTAAAAAATAAAAAAAAATAACAATACAACAAACATATCAACTTCACTTTTTAGCGGCCATTCTTATATAGGCCTACTGGCGAATTTTGTGATGAGTTGCCAAGCGAAGAAGACAAAACGTAGCTAAATGATTGTCGCCATAATAGATAAACATATACGCTATCATGCGGCATTGCAGATCAATGCCGCAATTGATCCGCTCCTCTACTTACAAAAAACCTCCCTCGGCTACGCCTTGGGGCTTAGGGGCCTCAGTGGTGGACTACGCCTTGGAGCTTAGGGCCCTCAATGCTGGAAGCAGAAGGACAACACAAGCAACGCTCCCCTAATGTCTCGGGTGGAATGCATGCGATGAGAGTTGTGTAACGTGTTAACATGGAGCAAAAGTGACAAAATATAATTAAATATAGTAACCACAACGTCGAGTAGTGCTCCTTATGTTTAATAATGTTATGAAAGTAATAAAGATATTCCTGTAGATGCGAGTGTGCTGTGTGTATAGTGAAATGAAATTGAGTTTTATTTATGGACACTCTTTAACTGCTGTGGTCCTTAGCGTACCATTCTATATTGGGCGTGAAAGACCGGTAATTTTTCTCAGAGGCCTCTTTATCAGGCTTGAGCTTCTTTTACGTGCCGTAAATCTACGACACGGGACCACCGGCTTTACTTCTCTTCCGTAAGTAGCCATGCTAAAGATGTTTACGCCCGAAAAAATCCATCGCCCTTCGCCGGGTTTGAACCCGCGACCTCGGGAACTAGAGGCTAATATTGTGACGCAGCGGCTATGGCCCAAGGTTATCGGCAGGTCGGTGCCGGGCGACCGGAGTAAGTAACGTTAAGTACCATTCGCTAGCATAAACACCGGATTCCTATCGGCAGATAACTAGAACCTTCTGGAAGCTTCTTCTCCCCTCTCCTCCAGAAAGTGTGTCGAAATGGTTGTAGAACGTGCGAGAACCTTGTGGAAAGATTCAATTGACTATAAAAGCGAGCATTCTCAACTGATGAAACCCCAGCCGAAGAGGTTCACGAATTTCTAAACCGCTTAATCCAGTGAAACTCCCATTGATAACACATTGCCAACACCTTCAGGAGCACACAACGACCATTCTTCATGTGCAGCCAATTCACGCCAAGACGCACAAGAAACATCACGCGCAACGAAGCAGCAGCCCGTGGCTCACAGGCCACCCAGCCCCGGACCTCCGGACCTACACCATAGCAACCGACGGTAAACGCTCGCCACATCATCCATTCCGTACACGCAACCTTAACACACTCGCGCCATCTCATCTAGATATAAGCTGTAGCTCTAAACGCATCTTACCACTAACAGCAACAGCTCACCGCACGCACTAACCTCCTGGGCGCCAGTCAGGACTTGTCATGGCGGGCGCCGGGAAACCGCAACGAGACGCTTGCATGCTCCGCATGCTAGCTTGAGTAGAACTAACCGATACTAACCGGGAAGCTTCCGTGGAACCAGAACACTTTCCTCTCTACTCCTGCACCACGTATTTGCACAAAACTACTAATAAAGCACCCCGCCCCTTAGCCTGTATGTTTAGACACTAACAGCATGTGTATGGGGAGACGATGTAACCTCTGAGGATGATCGTCACCGGGGGCGGCGGGTGTGGGGGCGCCCCCACAAAAAGAGAGAGAGAGAGAGAGTCAGACTTGATGCGTCGAGTCGAGTGTGAGTTGAGTTGCATCGGACAGTCAGCGAGCAAGTTGGTGAGCCGCGATGAGCGCGTTTGTGGTGCGATTCTCCGAGCGAGCAAGTGACGGCTGTAGTGACGCGCAACGAATGCTACTGCGGAGCGACGGTTGTGCTCGACTTCCGAGTGAAGTGAACCGTCCGGCGTGAAGGGGCTACGCCACGAGGGAAATGAAGTGACGGAGAATTGAACTACTGAAGTGAATTCACAGGATAAAACTAAATAACAAGGCAGTGACAATAAAAACAACCTTACAACATTTCTGACATAATTTTGTAAACCGATATTCTTTCTGAATATCGTTTCACACTTGTAATATGAAAATGTGATTATGTTAATCCTTGAATTACTCACGCTACAATACCTTGACATGAATGAATAAGTGAAGTCTTGAGGTTTTACTTCACTTCTGTCACATTTCAAGGCTTACAAAGTTTAATCTTCTTCTTCGGTTTATTATTTTTTTCTTCTTTCTTTTCTTTTGGTTTGCGCCCGTACGTCCGTTCTTTGTAACGTCAAAAAATATATGGTCGTGTAAAAATGTTTGTTACTTTCTTTACCTGTCATGTAATATTGTTCATCCGATATTAGATTAACAACTGAGAAGATCATTTTCTGGATGGTTACAGACTGTCATTTCCAAAATGTTTAAACCACTGGCCTGAGAGTCAGGTATCTTCATATTCACCGGTTGCGCCCCCGCTTCGTTGAACATCAATATCAAGATAAGTAGGAACAAGGTTTAAAATGTCATCAACTGTGTTATCTAAACATTACTTGACCATTTCGATAGTTCTTTCACTAGTAAAATTTATTTCCTGCTTATAGGCTATTTACCACATTTTCAGAATTTGAAAGAGTACTGGGGGGGGGCTTAAGGTAATCAGAAACATATCATCGCCATGGACCCATTTATGTGAATATCAGTGAATTTTTCGTCCCCATTAGGAACATCAGAAAGAACGACGAAATTACAGTTCTAAGGGAGCATATTTCATTTTTAAACCTCTAGATCATTGCACAATAGTTTCATAAAGTTACGGGGCAAGGAGGTAAACGGGCTTGATTAAGTCACTTGAGGTTTATTAAATAAGCCACCCAATGCTGGGTACGAGTGGTACTATTTATATTTTGAGCCTAATAATTAAAACAAAGTAATTTCTGATTGAAAACTGCTTTATTTTTTTTCAAAATATTCTCCTTTATGATGAATGCACTTTTGCATCCGTTAGAACCATTTGTCAAAGCATTTATTCCAGTCTTCTTGAGACACCTCCAAAACATGGTTTTTGAAGACATCAACGGCTTCTTCTACCACGAAAATCGTTGTCCACGCAATTTATTCTTGATGTTCTGGAACAAAAAGAAGTCATTGATTGCCAAATCAGGACTGTATGGCGGATGACCCATCAATTCTATTTTTTTGAGCCTTCAAATACTCTGTTGTTAGACAAGATGTGTGTGCGCTCGCATTGTCTTGATGAAGAACGATCCTACGGTTCTTGTTGGTTTTCCTTACTTCACCGAATACTTCCGACAAATAAATGGTTGTGTACCATTCGTTCCTCTAAAGGCACTGTTGCCACATGGCCAGTTTTGCTGAAAAAGCAGGCGACCATTTGCTTCGAAGTGCTTCGAGTGCGAACAACTTTTGTTGGATTTGCTTCATCTTGAAACACCCATACAGTCGACTGCTGTTTACGTTCCGGCCCATACGCATAGATGCATGATTCATCACCTGTTACAATCTTATATATGTCTTTTGAGGTACCGCCATTGTATTTCTTGAGCATTTTTGTACACCGATCGACACGAGCATCTTTTTCAGATTGCGTCAAAATATGTGGATCCTTTTTAACGTAAAACCTCGTAAGACAGATAGTAGTCTATAGGAAATGGAGCAGGGTGGCTCAGATGGCAACCTCTGTGGTTCACATTCGGTTTCGATTCCCGGTGACCACTCCATCTGAACGTGGAGTTTTTCGTGGTTTTCCCCTGGTCTCCAAGGTGAATGCCGGGGTGGTGTATTCTACCACTATTTCTCCTTTACTCCATTTCCTCTCATTTCATCTCCATTTCAAGTTTCAAATGTCTTTTCAGCTACTGCGATGCTGACGGTGCCAGGCGTGAACGCATGCGCGTTGGAAAGATATCTCCCTGAAAGCCAAAGTGAGCTGTATCGCCCGTTTGGGTCGCTGCCTCTTGGGATTCCTCGCCGGTGGTGCGCGGGTGCTCAAACTGGAAATGTTAGGGACTTCTGCACGTCTCTGTGGGCCCATCTGCCCGCGGAGCCGGGATCTCCTGCGACTCCTTCACCTCATCCCGGGGGGGGTAGCCACCATAGATTAAAATGGTCGCATTGCGTGAGGTGTCTCCCTCCGATGAAAACATCCTACATCCCACTCCATAAGAAGGAAGAGGGCCTCACAGGTTTGTTTACACAAATTTCAAGATTCGTCAGAACTATCAAATTGGGGGCGAGGGTCTGGGATGGGCGCATTGAAAAAAGGAGGAAGAGTGATTGGAGGCGAAAGGATTTATCCATTATATACTATTAAATCAGTTAATCTCGAAATATACTCGGTGTTCAGTTGCTTCTCACGATATCATGGAAAGAATGTGGAATATTTAGGCCGGCATATAACCATTAGCCTTTAAAAATCTGACTATATGTTTCCTCTATCCCGCTTGTACCTTCAACGAAATGTGCAACGATACTATTTCTGCAAACGTTTATCTCAATTGAAAATGAACTTTCGTAAGAAAAGTTTGTGGAAGCTATATAAAAATAAACGATACTAGGCAAGGAGAGTCATGCAAATGTAGCACGTCAGAAAATGTTTTCAATAGGTATTTATTGCAAAAATGTTGTGACTGGCCGACTAAGTTAACGAACGCGACTGAATTTCAGCGCTACGTACATTTCCCATGCTGTTCATTGTTAGCACAACTATTATTGTTATTATCGTTATTATTGTTATTATTACGTTTATTTCCGAATGTAAGGTCTATGATTAGGCCAATTATTGACTGCTCAAAATCGGGGTGCGCCTTATATTCGCACACAAATTATAAAATTGTAGTTAATGGAAATGATACAATCTTAGGCTATGCAAGGGAAACATATCACCAACACCACAAATCGATATTTTTAAACTACTGGTATATTTTTCAATGTCACCTCAAAATTAACAAGTTCAAAGCTAACCAATGCAAAAATACATACAACGGCATTGCATCAGGCATCACTGCCCTCATCACTGGTCGTCTTTGTATCGCCACTTGATTTGACACAAGAGTCTGAATCGCTGTCAGTAAGGGCCATTCACAATGCAAATTAAGCATTAACATAATAACGACGTAAAACTTACATAAACTTAACGGGATATTGTACCATTCGCATCGACAAATGCAAACATAAGTAGCAGCCAATCGCAAGAGAGCATTAAAGAACTGAGCTAATATGGCGACCTGCAAAGCGACCACCGACTAAAGAGGTTATATACGCGTATCAAAATGAACAAGTGCCAGATTCGCGGTTAAAGGTCGTTGAACAGACAAAAAAGCATCATCTACAATCATAGTTTGTTTTGCTGTTAACTTTATAGATCTTCCACTGATTCCTGGTCCGAGATCTTACACAAAAGTCAGTTAGCGAATGGCGTCAGAAAATCTGTTGAGATATGACAGAATGATCACGTAATGAGAATGACTCTCTGATTGGCCAATCTCTTATGTTTGACGTAAACATAAACTTGAAAGCTTGGACTTTGCAAGCTTCTAAATTTACGTTTAATTCATGTTTCCACCACGCTCTGCTACCATGTTTGTACCGCCTGGTACAATCGACTGGACGTGTAAAGGGAGCCAGCAATGGCTCACTTTTTATATTTGTGCAATTCATTGTGAATGGTTCCATTACAATACGTATTATAATCTAGTTTTTAAGTTTACGTTACGCTTACGCTTAATTTTCTTGTGAATGGGGCCTAAACAGGCATCACGCTTGTCTCCATTGTCGAGAATTTGTTTCTTTAACATAGAACGTACGACTAACACGCCACTTTCATATTCTTTGGCGTGTATGGTAACCTTTCTTTTAAAACGTACAGAGAATGGCATTCGCGTGGTTAGTACACTCGCTTCCATTTATGCTGTCCCTGCCGCTTTGGGACGCATTCTACTGGCCTTTACAGGGAATATTACCTAAATTGCTATGGTTCTTAGCGTCTCATTCTATATTGGGCGTGAAAGACCGGTAATTTTGCTCAGAGGCCTTTTTATCAGGCTTGAGGTTCTTTTACGTGTCGTAAATCTACAACACAGGAAGCTATGCTAAGGATTTTTACGCCCAAAAAAATCCATCGCCCTCCGCCGAGTTTGAACCCGCGACCTCGGGAACCAGAGGCTAGCACAGTAACCACTACACCACGGAGGACGACCATTACAGGTTAGCATGTATGGCAAGGAGAAGGTGTGTGTATCTGTTTACGTTTTCGTGCATGCAGTGGGGTCCTGTTTTACGTGCACAATTCTAGATTATTCACATATGAATGTATAACTTTGAGCAATAGTTTTACTCATCATCACTTACATATAATAACCATGATTACATTTATAACTAAATAAAACCCTGTTTGGCACAATTTCTCATGAAAAAGTATTTTTAATGGCAATATAATGTAAAACTGAAATACGTACATACTTTTTACTCTAAAATAGGATGCATTTACTAGACATTTTAATAATCCGTCCAGCCTCCATTCTTGTCCAATACCTGATTTAGCTGCCTAGGCACTGAATCACTCGTCGCCCTCTGGGAACACTGTCATGAAATGTGGGAACATATGGAACATTTCATGTGAAATCCAGCGACAAAAAAACTGGCATTTTTTTTTGTGTGTTGTAAGTTTTCCTCTTAATAAGGGGTGCTAAGGAAAGCATATTTATCAAATGTTACGAACTAAAACTCAACGGTTGTCACACTATTGAACGATAAATGTATCGTATTAATTCATTTTGTCGCATTTTAAGTGTGCATAGCTCCGGAACCCTTTATTTCAGAATATTGTACCGAATCTCATTTTGTAGATAAAAGTTCGCATTTCATTACACCATATACCAATTATTTTTATAATATTCACAGAAAGCTATATATAGTTTTTACTTATTTTAAGCTTCTCTAGATTTCTATAAAACTAAAATATTTGATTGAGAATAATCCACAGTGTCATTAAGAGAAGTCGGCAATGTTGGTAAAGTGGTTATGTTTGAGTGTTCGTGGTTATAGCACAAAAAGTGAATAAACGCAGCGATTTACGTAGTTGATGCACGATGATCAACAAGCGCTCCGTGAATCTGTGATGAGATACTCAGAACCACATACTGTTTAGTAAACGCTCTCATTGTTTAAGCATGCACAGCAGTTTGCTTGATTTTCAGCACAAAACAAACGTGTGACAGGGACCATTTGCGAGTAAAGGAGTTTATTTCTTTAATTATTTTACACGAAACCTTATCAGTAATAATTTAAAATATATGTTTGATTGTGTTTAAATTACGGAACTTTAACATATATAACATAATTATATTTCTGAATCCGTAGCCGTCTACACTTGAAAAAATATAAATTTATTCACTTAAATAAACATAAGAACATGTTTACTTATTAGTATGAAATTAAGGTTTAGGGAATCAAAATAAAGCTCGGTTAAATAATTGGATTTAAAGCCTTCAGAGTTATATACCTTGAAGTTGGAAAGTTTAGGAAGATACGATAAATTTGAACACTTTTGCAAAACGTTGATGTTCTAAATTTTAAGAGTTTGCATAAAGCACTGTATCGGGCTTGTCCGCAAATACAAAAAGTTTCGTTTCGTTTAGAAAATGCAAGGTCGATTTTTCTTCTATTTCGGACGATTTGAAATGGAATGTCCCATATGCGTTTAGGGTCAGAGTTCTTCCAGCACCTAAGTGCCTAGGCAGCTAAATCAGGTATTGGACAAGAATGGATACTGGACGGATTATTAAAATGTCTAGTAAATGTATCCTATTTGAGAGTAAAACGTATGTACGTATTTCAATTTTACATTGTGCTGCCATTAAAAATACTTTTTTCATGAGAAATTGTGCAAAACAGGGTTTTATTGGACAAATGATTCCAATAATGTCTAGTAGGTAAATATGTCCTCTTTGATAGTAAAAAGAATAATGCAGTTCAGTTTCACATTATGTTGGCATTAAATTTTTTTTTCGTGGAGATATTGTGCAAAAACGTGGTTTTATTTAGTTATATACTGTTTTAAGATGGTTATGAAGACTAAAGCTATTGCTCAAAGTTATACATTCATATGTGAATAATCTAGAACTGTGCACGTAAAACAGGACGCCACTACATGCGTGAAAAGGTAAACAATGCACCTTCTTCTTGCTATAGGTACATCCTCATCTGTGAAGGGCAATAGAATGCCTCCCAAAGCTCCGGGGACGGCATAAATGGAAGCGAGTGTACCACATTTCTCCTCAAAATAATCAACTCATTCACTTCTAGCTTTATACTAATTTCTTTTTTCAATTAAAATAGTTATTTTATTGTTGTTCTCAGAAACTTACCAGTAGGTAGGTACTTTCAACAACTTACGCTTGCTAGAGACGGTTTAAGGATAGTAAAGCTGTAAATATTAAATCTATTACGGCATGCTTAAGTATTTACATTCGGAAATGTACTATACTGTATTCTTACCCACTATTAATTTATTTTACCAGCTGATAGTATTATTTTTCGATTGTAGTGTGGAATAAAATGGAGCAGTTGTTGGTGTCAGATTTTCTGGAGAAGATAAACGTTTTTGGGCGATTCAGCGATAGAGGATGCGACAGCACGTCCTGAAGCTAAGAACCAAATGCCAAGTTCTTCGGAGATCAGTGGTACTTGGGGAAAAGAACAGTAAGAAGGATTCTTAGACACTGGGTTCGTTGAGACCAGCAATAACAAACCGCAGTGCGTAATTTGCGACAAGTGTTGCTACACAGTGCGATGTTCCCAGCGAAAATGCGGCGTCATTGTGAGGGGGTCAACCCAGAATGCAAGGGCAAATGAATTGATTTTTTTCAGAGGGAAGTGCAGTGAACTTACAGAAGCCCAAAAACTTGTATTGTATCTCTCAAAAAACAATTAACATAAAGACTTTGATGCCATCATACTTTAGTAAGTTACCGAGTTGATCAAGCTGCTGAAGCGCGCACCATAACTGAAAACCTTATAAAGGCTTCAAGAAAGGACATTCTGGATGGAAGAGCCACGAAATTAATACACACAAATCTTTTGTGCCTATGTAGTAGTTAAATGTTACTCTCTAATTGTGATGTTGTTACACTGTACAGTATCATACCATTTAATGCTTAATTTGTTAAACTAGCAAATCATTTATTTTACTCAGCAGAATTAAACTATAACTTTCTCAATTAACAGATTGCCAAAAAAGACAAACCTTACCAATATACTTAAGAAATATTAGCAATATATTGTTTTAAATAAATGAATAAAAGTGAGTAAGAAAACAAAACCATAAAAAAAGAACATTTTACTATCTGTCGTAAAGTATAGGTACTATCATAAAGACATAATAATGTATTTTAACCGATGATTGTACCTATGCATGCTTTATCAAAATTAAACTGAGCCTGTTAGTGTTGTAATGGCTATTTGTTTAATAAAATGTTTTTTAATCTAAAACCAAGGCAAAACTTAAGGAAAAAGGAAGGTATTGTTCCTCTTGCACCGATCAGTAAACCAGTCACTGCGATGTCCTGTTACATTGCGTTGTATCACTATTTAACCCTTAATTTTTGTTTACGTCCTTTATCCTGGAAAAGGACGATGAATGAATGGAATGGGTGAAATGTTGCTCACATGAGCCTGGGGTCCACAGAGATTAAAGTTACCCGACATTCGTCTTCTTAGGATAAGGGAAAACCCCGGTAAAAATCTTAGACGGGTAACTCTCCCTAACCGAGATTCGAACTCGGGACCTCTTGAATTTGAGGCAGGCATACTACTGCCACACTACAGAGGCGGGTAAACCTTAATTTGTTAAGGAATTGCTACGTTGTTACATCGTAAAGCATCACATAATTCAATTCGTCATTGCTAATTTGTTAAGTTGGTGCACAATCTGTTATATACAGAGAGAGCCAAAAAACTACGAACCGGCTGCGCGGTGTTTTCCTGTCCTCGTCCTCGGCACTCGTTGCCGTCTGTCGCTATCATAGAAATGCGCGGATGAAACCATATCTACAACATTTTTAAAACTACTTTTAAAGGCTTTACTTACCAACTTTATGAAAGGAGATGCTGAAACTGGCCACCGTCGTTGTCCATACATTTTTGACACCTCTTTAGGAAACTATCGAATCAATCGCGGTTGTTCACGTTGAGAAATGCTGGCAATTTCCAGGCGGATATTTTGTTTTAATTCTTCCTAGGTGTGTGGGTTTGTCTTGTACACTTTGTTTTCAGTTACCCCAGAGATAGAAATCGCAGGGGGTTAGGTCGGGGGACCGAGGGTGGCCAGAAATATCTACTAATAATTCTATCCTCAAAATGACTTTCAATTGTTCTCATCGAAATGTTGGCCGTATAAGCTGTTGTAGAGTCTTGTTGACAAAAGGCAAAATCACGCTCCCTTGCTGTTAATTTTCTAAAAACAAAAGGAGCAAAATTGTATTCACATAAGTACGGGCGTCAACTGTTGACTCGAAAAAATTTGGCTTCCAAAAGAGGTGCCAAAAATGTATGGACAACGACGGTGGCAAGTTTCAGCATTTCCTTTCATAAAGTTGGTAAGTAAAGCCTTTAAAAATAGTTTTAAAAATGTTGTATGGTTTCATCTGTGATGATCGTTTCTATGATAGCGGCAGAAGGCAACGAGCGCCGAGGACGCGGACAGGAAAAACACCGCGCAGCTGGTTCGTAGTTTTTTGGCTCAACCTGTAGTTACATCGGTGCATTTCTTAATTATTTTTAGCTGGATTTTATATGCTTTTAGAAGTCACTATAAGAGCTTGTAGTTAGACGACTTTAAAATATAAAGCAATTTAAAAAGTCTTTTGTCAAATACATTATTTTAAGACGCACCACGGAGTTAGCAAAAGACATGAAAGCTACTTTACTTTCAGGAATAAAATTCGTTAAATATCCGCTTTAAATGGAAAATGAAGCCGGGTTGGAAATGCTAATACCGGTACTTGGAGTCTTTTCAAAGGTATCTGCTTCTCTACAAATCGTTACCATACAACTAGCGTTGGATTTTTAAATGAATAGATACATTTCTCACAGTGAATGACATCCCGTGGGATAATTGTGTCGATATGAGAACAGACGGTGCGAAGGCAATGACTTGAACGGCGTCTGGTGTTATCTAAAAAATTAAACAAAAAGCAAAGGAGTGCAGCAGTAGCCACTGCATCCTCCACCGCCAAGCCCTTGCTGTGAAGAAGATGCCACCTTCCCTTAAAAGGAATCCTGGGCGAAAGCCTGAAAGTAATTTATTTTATTAAAACACGACCCAAGAATACCAGACTATTCGAAGTGTTGCGTGATGACGTGGGGAGTTTACATACATCTTTAAATCTTCACACATAACTACGTGGCTCTCTCGAAGGAAAAGTTTGAATCGGCTCTTTGAAACGAGGGTTGAAGTCAGAACCTTCCTGGTTGACAATGACTTCCCTTGGGAGACGCGTTATGTGACGGACGCTGGCTAATAAAATTGGCATCTTTGGGTGATTTGTTTGAGAGAGCTAATAATATAAGCCTCTCACTTCAAGGAAAAGCAACAATGCTGGACGCCAGCGATAAAATCCAAGATTCGAAAGGAAATCAAGTTTTGGGCTGAATCAGTGAACAATAGCGACCTTGACAGCTTAACAATGGTAAAAAAAATTACAAAACAACTGTGTTTCACATTCATCTGTTTGATGGTTTCAACAGTTATTTTCCGGAAGGACTTGGTAAATAATTAAGAAGAGGATTGGGCAGTAAACCCATTCCGTGCTGCATCAGAGAAGCCCCGCCTCTCTAAGAACACAGAAATATAAATGCTTGAATGTTATGACATCAGACTCTATAGCAAACGATAAGTTTTTAAATAAGGAGGCACTATCTGAATTCTGGTGTCAGTTAAAGTTTTTTCTGATAAACTAAAACTATCCTTTTGTCCTTTGCAACCACTTATTTATGTGAATCAGAATTCTTTGCTCATGCAAGTACAAAAACAAAAGACGGTATCGGAGCCAGATATTCGGTTTCAGCTGTACCAAATTCAATCAGGCTAATTACGTCTCATATCTCTCTCTCATTAAAATAGTTATTTTACAGTCCCAAGTGGTATTTTTTATTTTTCTACATTAAACATGGATGATCTACCAGATTTATGAGAATATATTTTGGATTTACAATTATTGTTTTAAAAAGTGTTGCCTTAATGTTCTTTTTTATACACATATATTTTAATATAGTGAAATTAAGAGTTGAAAATATTATTTTCTAATGAAAGAAGTTAATAAAGTAGGTTTTACCTGTCTAAGTTCTAAATTCTGAATGTTTTATCTTCTATGCAAGTATGGTCACATAAGTGTTATGGGAAAATTAGTGCTCTTTTCTACTGAAAAGTGCTCATAGTTTGGGAGCTATCTTACAATCTAAGCAGACTCAAGGAAGCCATCATTTCCATCATAGGTTAAGTTTTAACATGGTTTGTAAAAGTGTAGGTATTTTATTACGAAGAATGGAATTGAGAATTAGGGCTAAGTTATAACACTTTTGTATTAGCTGACGTTCTGTGTAACAGTTTAAATTGCTTTTAGAAGATTGCATTTCACGGACCATTATTATTTTATCCGCTACTATATATAAACTATCGTTTGTTTCGTGTTCCTAGCAACCTAAATACTGGTTTTAATCACAGTAAGAATTGAAACGTTTTAATCCATTTGTATTTCATTTCTGAAATTAGAATTCAAGTAAAAACTGTAATACTAATTAACAGCACCCATTAGAATGTCCTCAGGAATAAATATTTCTCCCTTTTCCGTACAAATTTCAATTTACATTTATACTATTGTTTGTTCAGAGTCTTTTGAGACAAAGGAAGGGGGAGACAGGGACGTGGAGCGACCGGTGCGGTAGCTAGCATAAAGAGCCGCCGCCACACGAAGCCGACTTGGCACGAGAGACTGGTTTTCTATCTTCCCCACCCACTGTCTCAAAAAACTCTGAACAAAGAATATCTGACATTAATTTCAGTTTATTTACCTATGCCCATTAACTACAAGACAACCAGCATTGGTGGCACCATGTTCCTGAACAGCAACGATAAATCCACACATTTAATTAAAATAATTAGTCTAATTAAATAAAAATAATTGGTATCAATGTATATTAAAGAACAAAGAGGAACGAATACAAAAATTATAAACCTAGAGGATATCGCCAAGTGGGAGGAGCAAGAACAAGATGAAGTGGTATGTTTGAGGAGGAACAGGTCGGCAGGCCTATACCTTGTGGAGGAAGAAGAAGAAGAAGAATTACTCTGATTTACATTTTCTTAGCAGATAAAATATTATCTCCACACAAGATTAAAATATAGGTATTTAAATTTTCGTGAAAACTCGGCAAATCTCGGGCGATAAACTTTTCACTCAATATTAAAACACTATTTTAGTTTCTTATATCTACTATAAATTACTACTATTATCAAAGCCTTATATGTTATAGGCAGCATATACATTGAACAAACAATTTAAAAAAAGTCATGACTACACTTACATATGTTCTACGCATGCGATGATTAGTAACGTTCCGGAAGTAAGCATACCCAAATAAAATATTATCCTTTCCGGGCGACTGTTGGAAACAAAGACTGACAAGGACAGTTTATGATAAGATTAATTAGAGTACACACATAAATAAAATTGAAATAGATTTAACTGCTAAAATTATTGTCAGTATCTGTAATTTTACATTATAGTGTCAGAGTATAGGCGATTCCAAGAATTTCTACGAGTCAATTTTCTTTTGTTAGGCACTCTTCTTAAAGTCCTCATGAAACAATTTTTAAAATCTATTTACTTCCTGAACATTTTCAATAAACAATTTTAACTTAAACTTATGTTCACAAACTTCTGTGAAACTCTATAACATCACCAAACAAAGCTCGGGTGTTCACGTATTTATAGAATAACAAATAGGGATAGGAAACCCCGATAAATCGATAGTGGTGCCTAATACTTTGAGATAAACTTTCGATACCTTTAAATTTTTAAGTTTTGCTTTATTGAAAGTTGCTCTGTTTAACTTTATGCTAGAATAAGGAATGAAAGGAGTCGAAACTTCATGTTATTGCCTCGCACGTGGCCTCAAAGAGCTGCTGGACCATAGTTCTTGATAGAACTTGATTGCGTTTCCTGAGGGTGACTGCGTGCAATATTTTCATAGACTCTTGTGTCTAAACGAAAACATGCAAGACAATGGGGGCAGGAATAGAGGTACTCGTGTAACATGCAGCGTAAAGTGAGTTGTGAATGAAGCTTATTTATTATTATTATTATTATTATTATTATTATTATTATTATTATTATTACTACTACTACTTTACGTTGCTTTAACTACAGGGTCATTTTGCAAGGGATCTGTCGGTGGATAACTCTTAGATCGAGGTGTGCCGGACAGTTAGCCTTCTAGGTCTTATCCCTGTAGCCACCCGCTTCGGCGTGTCCACAGAGACCTTAGTGCACAGCAACTGCCGTCCAGTCCAACCGCCGCGCTCACATAGAAAGGGGATCGAATTTTGGCGTTAACCCTCATTATGTTGGCTGAACTGGAACCAGGTGCAAAATATCATTGTGTAATTAAAAAAAAATGAAGTGCGCAAAATCGAATTTCCACTTTGTGATCAATATGATCATCGATGTGCATTTTCGTTCGTTACCGGGCTGTTGTGTACCAAAATCTTGTATGTTTCCCGTTATCGTTTTCGTTTTGGTTAGCATTTTCGTGTTATTGCAAAAAAGTTTGAATCTACCTGCTTAAGTGTTAAAATAGTTATTTTCCCGAAATGTCTCATTGTTACAACATTCCTATTACAAATCTTTGAATCAAACCATCCCTATGATATCAAGTATTTATATCCCATTATTGCACGAAAAAACATTAATGAAACACACATGCTAAAATAAGCACTTTTAGGCTCTAAAAGTTTAAAATAGGTTGCAGTTGTCAAAATAGTCATCTTAGGCACCACAAAACCCCTTCTATACCTTTAAATTTGAAGAAAACTAATTTTAGGTTAGGTAAAAAAAATAGGTGTTTAGCTTAAAATCGAGGTCAGGGCAATGTAAAGCAAAATGATCTATCAGCATAAGTTAAATTACAGTAGACTCGTGATTACAGGTTAACCAAGGGAGTTGTTGGAAAACAAATATAGTAAGTAGAGAAGTTATTGCATTATACCCAAAAAATGCGACATCAGTTTTTACTAAAATACATATTATGAGGCCCCCTGTATAAAAATCATTTTTAGAAAAATGTCCGTGTGTATATCTATATACTGTGTGTCCGTATGTCGGGGAACAGCATAACTTAAAAACAAAAAGTTGGATAAATACCAAACTGGTATTTAAGTTCTGTATCTTCCAAGGATGCGACACATAGGTTTTCAAGAAAATCTCTCAACCCCAAACTACGCTTTATTTGGAAGACTTCTCAAAATCTTTTACTTCTTGAAAAATGGTTCTAAAGATTTTTATTAAAATACTGATACGTATTACCTAAAGATAGTTACATGACAAATAAAATGTATATTTTAAGTTTTCTAGGAATACCTAGAAGTTCTGTTCATTCGGAAGGAATTTTATATATCCTGTATAACTCCGAAACGTTAAGCTATAGACAAAACGTACTACACAAAAAATATAGATATCTTTAAAATATACAATTTATTTAAAATAAGCTTTGTTTGTGGCATAAGCCATTTCCGAGATATCGGCTATTAAAGTTTAGCATTTTTTTCAATACTTTGTCATTTTTTTAAAGTAAGGTTACCAGATTTTTTACCTGAAATCCGGGGACATCTCAGCTCCAGGCTAAAGGTCATTAGACGCTCGGCTCGACAGGATCTGCAGCCAGAACTTACAGAGAAAAAATGCATAGATACATGCGATGTTCACACTTTAAGAAAGTTGTAACTCACGATTGCATCATTATTACACAATATTAAGCCACATGGTTTCAACAGTTGTTATTGTTACTGTCATTATTGTAATATAGCTATGAAATTAAAACATTTCATTAACTTAATTAGAAGACGAACAAAGCCTCTTAATTATTCAGACACAAAACCACAATACTGAAATACAAAATCACACATTTTTCTGACGATTGAATATTTTTTTGCATGTCTTTTCTGGAGGCCAGTTTTGCAGCAAATTTCTGACATGTCATGGGGAAGTTTGTGATGACAGTCAACACACATTGAACTGTTTTAACACGCATCTTGAGCGATGGGACGTCCACCTCATCATCATCATCATCATCATCATCATCATGGCTGTAAAAACCCTCTCTACAGACGTATTACTTCCTGGAAAACTGGAAGCAGTGAACAAGTTAAATACGTAGAAATACTATTCGCGCGATTATCTCGTCATTTAGTGAAATACTATGTCAATTGCGTCTGCTGGCACCGATGTCTTAATCGATATACACGACTTTCGATTTAACATCTTTCATCTTTACGGCTTGATAATGAAAGCAATTTCGAAAACAGTGACATTTTTGGAAGTTTGTTAAAATCGGGCACATTCCGGGGACAAAAGTATGAATTCGCAGACGTCTGGTAACGTTATTTTAAAGTCCTGTCGATATTCAGGTGTTTCTTTTTTTGCGATTGCATGGAAAGAATATGGAATTTTAAGGCCAGTATATAGGCCCCAGTTCTAAAACATTTGACTATCGCTATTCTCTTTATATTTTTAACGAAATGTGTAACGTAGCTATTTCCGGAAAGATTTATATTGATTAAAATGAAGTGGATAGAGAAATAAATGCTCATAAGAATAATGTGTACACCCAGTAATAAGCAATAGAGGGTAGAAAGACATGTGAATGTAATACAGCAGATTTTTTTGTATCAGTGCAGTGTTAGGAAGTGTGTGTCAGTGAAGTTGGATGGTGCCGTGGCGATGCGCGGGCGCTGTCTGTTTACTGTCAATTGGAGTTAAGTCCGCATTATTGTCGGTGTATCCGATTATTGCTGTGTTGATTGAATCTGTGTAGGCCTACTCTAAACCCTCTTCATATAACTTTGCCCTGTGTCTCTTAATTGTCACGTGCACTAGTCACTTCTCATTGGCTGCGATCGTGGAATAGGCTGTTGTGCGATACAAACTAGTTCCTTATTTAACGTGATCGTTTATTTTAATATATTCAAAGAGATTTGTCAAATTTATATTTGCATAGCAGGATGAATCAAATACGAGTAGATATATTACGTAACAGTGTTACGCATCTACAGGGTGAGCCAAAAGACTCCGAACCGCCTGCGCGGTTTATCCTGTCCGCGTCCTCGGCGCTCGTTGCCGTCTTCCGCTATCATACTCCGCGATGAAACTATACAACATTTTTAAAACTACTTTTATAGGCTTTACTTACCAACTTTATGAAAGGAAATGCTGAAACTGGCCCCGTCGTTGGCCATACATTTTTGGCACCTCTTTAGGAAACTATCTATCACGGAATTTTTAGGGCGAATTTTCCAAATGATGACCGATGTCGTCTAATGTTTCTTCGGTAAGAACCGAACGCCGTATTTTAGATTTCTTAGCCTGAACACTTCCTGTGGCCTGAAATTTACTGTTGTACGGCCTGGAACTTTTACACCTGGAAATCCTTCTGCAAATTGTACTTTCACTTGGCGAGCTGATCGAGTTAACACATACGAATCATAAATAAATACACGCTGTGCAGTAGAAAACATATACTGAGCCATAATATACTTTGTGACTAAGTACAAGACAAAATAATAAATAATTGAACTACATCACATCACCGTCAACTCAAAACTGCACTTCACACTGCGCAGCAAAACCAAAACAGCGTGACTGTTTATAGCAGCAGTGCGTTATCAAGTTTTTATCATAATTCCACACGCCCAGTGGAAACACCACGCAGCCGGTAATATTACCCCTCCGGGGTAACTTAAAACATAAAGTGTATAAGACAAACCCAAACACCCTGGCAGAATTAAACAAAATATCCACCAGGAAATTTCTCAACTTGAAGTACGGCGAGTGATGGATAGTTTCCTAAAGAGGTGCCAAAAATGTATGGACAACGACGGGGCCAGTTTTAGCATTTCCTTTCATAAAGTTGGTAAGTAAAGCCTTTAAAAGTAGTTTTAAAAATTTTGTATGTTTCATCCGCGCCTTTCTATGATAGCGGCAGACGGCAACGAGCGCCGAGTTCGCGGACAGGAAAAACACAGCGCAGGCGGTTCGGAGTCTTTTGCCTCACTCTGTAGATTTCTTATCAACAAATAGGTAGGAGGATCCTTCGATTTAAACCAGCTTCTCAAGATGACGAAAGCACGTGCACCTGTCATGACCGAGTATTTTATCGCATTTATCGACTGACCTTACATTTTGTCATATATCACCATTCAAAGGTGCACATTGGCCAATCGGAAAAGGGGAAGGAAAGGGAGCACGGAAGAATACATGTAGGCGGTTCAAGGTTATATGTAGGCATAGGGATTCTAGTAGTTGGCTTCAAGTTATCTACGCTCAAATCATTATCTCTACAAAGAATGTAAGACAGCAGAGGCCAAGTTACTGACAGGCGGTTAAAACTGGTCCGAGTGCTGTCTGTAAACGCCAAGATGGAAGAGGTGGTTTGTTATTTGCGATCTCCCTGTCTATAGTCCAGTAACACTTCAACCTTATTTTCTTCAGTCCTAGCTTTACTGCCTATGAATTCCGGTTTAATCCCACGAACATTTTAAAATTAGATTAACCAGAACACGGTTTCTCTGAAAATCGTTTTATCGGAACTAAGATATTTTAAGATTTCGCAGGCCCCTAAATGCAAGCTCATACCTCAATGACTGCATTTATTGCTGCCATTTTTAACATTTCGTGGAATATCAAACGAAGCCCTAAAGAATCTTAACAACAATAAAATAGTTTTAATCGAACACCTCTCTTCCACGAAGGTATGTTTTTTGACTAGTCAATCTGTGCAGTATATACCTAGATCTCTTTTCAGCATAAAGGAAAACCCAAGAAAACGTCAATATCCAGGTAAGTCACAGCAAACAGATTCGAGTTACATTCTACCCCATACAACGGAGGTGGGATAGATGGTGTTCGTTACATAGAAGTAATCCTCAATGGAGGCATGGAGAAATTCATTACGACGCCATTGTTATGCATTGCTTTAAACAATTACTTTATCACACATGTAGTTTTAAATAATACATTGTAATTAATCACTTAATATTCATTTTCATCTCGAGGGCGCTTATGGGTGGGCTCAAATTAGTTTGGGTGGTCTTGCTGCTGCTCTCACTAAAGCATGTCGGAGTAAAGACGGGATTACGATGAACTTAACGTGAAAGTACGTAACGTGAAGCTAAGAAATGCTGCTAAGCTGAAGGTCTAATTAAGATGCACTTAATTTAACGTAACGTAATGAGTCTTGACTGACAGTTCTTTTCTTATTACATGTTACCGCTTCACGTCCATTGTTTATAATAAAATACCATGTGACATCCAACTTAACGCAATGGGAAGGAAAAGTTGACATTGCCAAGCTCTTAAGTCACGTTAAGTCAACCCTAAAAAGCTCCATTTAATACATACGTTTAGACTTTCCCGTGTTAAGCCAAGGGATATTACATTAAGTTCACGTTACGTTCCGTCGCGTTGCGTTAACAAATGGGGATAAACATAAGTTGGGATTACAAAGTACTTAACGTAACGTGACGTGACGGAACGTAACGTGAAGTTAGATATGGCGCTAAACTTAAGCCAGGATTACGATGAACCTCACTAGCGTGACTTAAAGTGACGGAACGTAACGTGAAGTTAAGATATGGCGCTAAACTTAAGCCAGGATTACGATGAACCTCACTAGCGTGACTTAAAGTGACGGAACGTAACGTGAAGTTAAGATATGGCGCTAAACTTAAGCCAGGATTACGATGAACCTCACTAGCGTGACTTAAAGTGACGGAACGTAACGTGAAGTTAGATATGGCGCTAAACTTAAGCCGGGATTACGATGAACTTCACTAGCGTGATTTAAAGTGACGGAACGTAACGTGAAGTTAAGATATGGCGCTAAACTTAAGCCGGGATTACGATGAACCTCACTAGCGTGATTTAAAGTGACGGAACGTAACGTGAAGTTAAGATATGGCGCTAAACTTAAGCCGGGATTACGATGAACCTCACTAGCGTGATTTAAAGTGACGGAACGTAACGTGAAGTTAAGATATGGCGCTAAACTTAAGCCGGGATTACGATGAACCTCACTAGCGTGATTTAAAGTGACGGAACGTAACGTGAAGTTAAGATATGGCGCTAAACTTAAGCCGGGATTACGATGAACTTCACTAGCGTGATTTAAAGTGACGGAACGTAACGTGAAGTTAAGATATGGCGCTAAACTTAAGCCGGGATTACGATGAACTTCACCAGCGTGACTTAAAGTGACGGAACGTAACGTGAAGTTAAGATATGGCGCTAAACTTAAGCCGGGATTACGATGAACCTCACTAGCGTGACTTAAAGTGACGGAACGTAACGTGAAGTTAAGATATGGCGCTAAACTTAAGCCGGGATTACGATGAACTTCACCAGCGTGACTTAAAGTGACGGAACGTAACGTGAAGTTAAGAAATGGCGCTAAACTTAAGCCGGGATTACGATGAACTTCACTAGCGTGACTTAAAGTGACGGAACGTAACGTGAAGTTAAGAAATGGCGCTAAACTTAAGCCGGGATTACGATGAACTTCACCAGCGTGACTTAAAGTGACGGAACGTAACGTGAAGTTAAGATATGGCGCTAAACTTAAGCCGGGATTACGATGAACTTCACCAGCGTGACTTAAAGTGACGGAACGTAACGTGAAGTTAAGAAATGGCGCTAAACTTAAGCCGGGATTACGATGAACTTCACTAGCGTGACTTAAAGTGACGGGACGTAACGTGAAGTTAAGATATGGCGCTAAACTTAAGCCGGGATTACGATGAACTTCACTAGCGTGACTTAAAGTGACGGAACGTAACGTGAAGTTAAGAAATGGCGCTAAACTTAAGCCAGGATTACGATGAACTTCACTAGCGTGACTTAAAGTGACGGGACGTAACGTGAAGTTAAGAAATGGCGCTAAACTTAAGCCGGGATTACGATGAACTTCACTAGCGTGACTTAAAGTGACGGAACGTAACGTGAAGTTAAGATATGGCGCTAAACTTAAGCCGGGATTACGATGAACTTCACTAGCGTGACTTAAAGTGACGGAACGTAACGTGAAGTTAAGAAATGGCGCTAAACTTAAGCCGGGATTACGATGAACTTCACTAGCGTGACTTAAAGTGACGGAACGTAACGTGAAGTTAAGATATGGCGCTAAACTTAAGCCGGGATTACGATGAACTTCACTAGCGTGACTTAAAGTGACGGAACGTAACGTGAAGTTAAGAAATGGCGCTAAACTTAAGCCGGGATTACGATGAACTTCACTAGCGTGACTTAAAGTGACGGAACGTAACGTGAAGTTAAGATATGGCGCTAAACTTAAGCCGGGATTACGATGAACTTCACTAGCGTGACTTAAAGTGACGGAACGTAACGTGAAGTTAAGAAATGGCACTAAACTTAAGCCGGGATTACGATGAACTTCACTAGCGTGACTTAAAGTGACGGAACGTAACGTGAAGTTAAGATATGGCGCTAAACTTAAGCCGGGATTACGATGAACTTCACTAGCGTGACTTAAAGTGACGGAACGTAACGTGAAGTTAAGAAATGGCGCTAAACTTAAGCCGGGATTACGATGAACTTCACTAGCGTGACTTAAAGTGACGGAACGTAACGTGAAGTTAAGAAATGGCGCTAAACTTAAGCCGGGATTACGATGAACTTCACTAGCGTGACTTAAAGTGACGGAACGTAACGTGAAGTTAAGATATGGCGCTAAACTTAAGCCGGGATTACGATGAACTTCACTAGCGTGACTTAAAGTGACGGAACGTAACGTGAAGTTAAGAAATGGCGCTAAACTTAAGCCGGGATTACGATGAACTTCACTAGCGTGACTTAAAGTGACGGGACGTAACGTGAAGTTAAGAAATGCTGCTAAACTAAAGGCCCAGATCTTTAGCATACATTTACGTAACGTAAATGACTTCTAATTGGTAACTTTTTAAATTAATTCATGCTGCTGCTTCACGCTGATTGGTACTAATTATCACATGATATAACAAAAACCTAAAGTAGGGAAGGAAAAGACTGACACTGACGAATTCTTCAGTTACGTCGCGTTAAGTAAATTCACGTGAGATAAGGCAACCCAAAATAATCCATTTAGGAAGGTTAGACATTCACGTTGTGTCGCGTTAAGCTAAATTACGTTCATCGTAATCCCGGCTTAAAGGTATAACTAGATGCATTTAACGTAATATGGGATTGACTTTGATTTGTATTTGCTTTCATGCCATAGCTTCACGCCACATGGCACGCCATTAGTCACATGACATCAAACTTGCGGGAAGGTAAAGATTGACTAGACAAATTCTTAAGTATGTAGCGTTAAGTCAACCCTGGCTCAACAAATAGCTCTATTTGTACCGTATTAGACTTCCAGTTATGCCAAGTTTATCGTAGTCTCAGCTTAAAACATAAGATAAACAACATTTTTCCACGAAAAGTGTGCTTTGAGGTAGGATTAATGTTCCTAAAATCGCCTTGCGCCCCTTAAAGTTGCCAGACTCAAATATGAAATTTGGTGTGTAACTTTTCGTTTTTCAGTTAAACTTTCTCAAAAGGATAGGAAGCACATGCACGCACGCGGGTCGATTTCAGAAACTGTTTTTCTGTATTCAGGAAATTTCAAAACTAGCATTTCCAGTGAAATCTCTATGCGGAATTTTAGTCCCTTCTACCTCAAGTATGTAGGACAGAGAAAACACAGTTGTTGTCTGCCTCAAAATAAAGAAAAAAATGTGTTATGTCAAATTAATTGTCCATATTCAAAATTATTGTTTGAAGGCAGAAACGTCTTAAATTATATTGTTGAATTAATTATAAAAAGATTGCACAGACCATTCTTGGCCTAAATGGAAGTGTAACGTGGCTCGTAGTCTGCGGAAAGCTCAGCTATTCAATCAGTGTCCGAAAAGTTTGTTGTGAACATGCTTTGATTACGTCTTCAACTAGAAACACACGAATCTACCGCGCCCCTTTTTATAATTCTCCATGATTTGCAAAAGGATTGAATATCCTCGTTCAGCGTGGTTGGGAACTTCCTAGGAAGTCAAATGAGTACTGATTTGCATAGTCTCACCTGCCGCAGCGCTCGACTTATAATCTTGAAAGGGCATAAAGATGGGAAGAAAATTAAAATACCCCAAACAGTACATCAAAACAGTTATTTTTTATTACCGGCAGGTGAGCTATAAAATATGAGAGAACAGAATGTTTATTAAGTATTTGTATTATCAATATAGTCGGAAGACAAAGCGCGAGTTACAAACAGGTTAGTATGTGCTTACCTAGAGAATTGTGGTTCTGCTGAAGCAGGAACCAGCTTGAAGACAGACGAGTGTGGTCACATCTGAATATTACATTGGAGAAGTTTCTCTTAAACTCAATCAGCTTACACTTTATAGATATAAATGTCTTCAAACACTGTTTTTGCTACCAGCACATAAATTTCAGTATCAGTATTGGGCAAGCCAACCAAACAATGTACTATTCACAATAACACGAACACACTCTTCTAAGATAATATTCGCGTCACTATAAGATATGCAGATGTTTTTCATGAATTAGCGTGTCACAGTCAAGACAAATCTTAAGCTGTCATTAAGAGTGATTTATTAACCAAGAACATTCACAATAGCTAATGTAAGTTCGCCGACAGAGTTTCCTTTGGCGGACTGGTCGCTTCCAAAGCTGTTTATTGCGATTAAAAAAAACAAAAACAAACACTCGCTTAGCTATCACCCTGCAATATTTTATTATTTAGTACCAAGGGAAAATTCTAAGCGCCTTCACATTGTGGCAGTCAGAGCCCAACTATGACATCACTGCATCGTCGTGTGCGCTGTGTTGATCCCTCTAGCGGTCCGTAGGCTAACTACACCATATTCTCTCGCTGGTTGGCTGCCGCATTAAAAAGGGCGGTACCAACATCGGCCAGGAAAGGTGCGAAAACAATTATATCTTGGCTAAATAAACGAAACGGTACGCGATTCGCTTAGCTCACCTGCGCGCACGTGCGAGTGAAGGAAAGAGGGGGGATCGGAATCATGCCCAGTTACTTTGGAGTTTCTAATATGGGTTTCTAGTCGTAGATGCACTTATAAAAATCAATTAAACACACTAAAGCTCCCTAGCTTTTATCTGTCGTTTGCTTTTATATATTGCAAGAGTTCCAACGCTATACTAATCGGCTGCTTCATTGCTTTGTTTGGAAAACGTTATAGAAACACAAACACAAAAGCCTTTATGCTGTTCAGAATAATACAATACAAATCTTATAGTAGTTAGAAATGCCTATTTTGAAGTTGATGGCTATTTATAAAGTACCAGCATATTTTTGCTGTTACATATTCCACTCACCCATTGTTAATTCATCAATTCTTTCACTCCTCTCCAAAACAAAATCGGTAATAAAAAGAAGAAATCATAAACAAACAAACAAATAACAGGAAAGTACAGAAGGCTGCTATAAAAGTTTCTCTTACACTTTACTGCACGAATAGTTCTTAAACTCTATAGTGCATTCCTATTTATATGCCTAGACCCAGATGCGAACACAGGCAGCGTAATTTGAGACCTAGGTTTGTGTGCTCAAAGTATGTAAGTTAAAGCTACATAGGCAAAGGAAGTATAAAATACAAACAAAATTAGTTTTCAGTATTATTCAGAGAAATAAAGTTGTTTTATAATAATAATAATAATAATAATAATAACTATAATGCAACCTTTTTTAAAATGTTTAGTTCATTATTAAACTGTGATATATTTACAAATTTCTGTCAATTAATAAAGTATATAACAAACGTACCTGGTACGTAACAGTCGCACAACTTTAACTCGATTTATTTTCATATCTAATCTACAAGTTATACGATTTTAACTTTTAACTACAAGTACCTAATAGGAATAGGAAGTGATGCATCCCACCCAAAAATTCTATTTCGAGATTTAACCGGAAATACTTGCTTTAAGGCCTCCTGAATAAATACAAAAAAAAGTATATGATCAGCATAGGTAAAGTTTGATACATACCAAACTATCAAAATCAACGATTTTGATTAAAACACCATATGTTTAAGATACTTATATGACAAATAAAATGCATAATATTATTTTAAGCTTTCTGGGAATGGCCTGTGAAATCCTCTTCGTTGGGATAAAATATTGTACAATTTGTATAACTGGTAAACCATAAAAACTAGACAAAAATTTACTATATAAAATATGTAGATGCATTTAAAACACAGTTATGTCAAATACCTTTACTGTGGCATCATCCATTTCCGAGATATCCGTTGTTATTTGCTTGCGTTTTTAGTAGGTACTTTATCATTTTTTGAAGTTATTCAATAAATTATTTCTCGCAGTATCACAGAAAGAGTATGGAATTTCAAGGCCAGCATATAGCGACTCGCACTGAAACATTTGACTATCGCTTCGGTTTCCTATATCCCTTCAGTGCTTAACAACGAAATGTGTATGAAAGTATTTCCACAAACGTTTATCTCGTTTAACATAAAGTAGGCAGAAAAGTAAGCTACCAAGTTTCGTATTTATCCTACTTTTCGTTTATTGGTTATGCTGATCACAGACACGCAGACACACACACGGACCTTTTTCTGAAAGTGCTTTTTTTATTCAGGGGTCTCAAAACATGTATTTCGGGTGAAATCTCGGTATCGAATTTTTGGGTGGAATGCAATACTTCCCCTACGTAGTGGAGAAAGTAAAAATGAACGTCAAAATACGAGATGCTCAAAATCGCACTGGCAACGATGCTGCGGCAATTGTCAATGTTATTTTGCCCCAACCCTAAATTGCCATACAGGTTCTTGATATTGTATAGGGTTAATTTCGACTCCCTACCCCACATTACAAGATACATCGTACCGATAACAAGTATTAAATGCTTGCACACGCATTCAACGCGTAGGTCTACTATTATTTTATTGTTGGTGTCGTCAGTGTCGTATATTTGTATTTACATCAGCGAAAAGAAAGCTTATAACAAGCATTGAACAGAAACTCGAAGGCGTTAGCGACAGCATGTCAGCGTTCGAGGGAATCAAATCATGATAGAAGAAAGAAAGTTTAGGTGCAAATTCATATTCGAATCTTGCCTTACGTTTTCTAAAACAAAGCAGTGAATCAACACATATCTTATCAGATGATGTGATATAGCTGTTAGGAAGGTTGCGAGAAGAAAGTCCAGAAAAAAACCCACTGATTTTATGGAATAGTCTTTGTAGGATAGAATAGGGCTAGTCAACGGAGGGGACGCCTAGCACCTCGACCCCAGTGGATCTTTTAAGCGTACACCCCCGGGAGGAACGAATGAGGTGAGGGAACCGCAGAAGACGTATGGGTTGCAGAACGAGGTCGGCACAAGTCGAAAGAGACGCGCAGAGCTCCCTAACAGTTCCAAATTTGACAACCCGACCACGGGAGGTGGTTCAACATATCTACATTTGGAATACAGTTATTTTTTTCTTTTCGCTGCTTGAAATCATTACCATCGATTATCCAAACAAGAAATGCGTTATCCGAAACGGCTCTGCCACCTTTATTTCGATTAAGCTTAACATTCAAAACGACTTCTGAAAAAAACAACTCTTAATTATTATTACTGCATACATGTATAACACATTCCTTGCTATAAAATAATGAATACCCATGATTATAAGCAGAATTTTATCTACCTACATATTTTTAATTACATAGATTAATACCTGTCATATTGAATAATTAAATATGGGATTATTGTTAAGAAGAAGTTCCCTAACAATTCTGAATTATTACATTATCCTTCCGAATAAGAATATTTAAAGAAGGCATACTTCCATATAATCACTCTTTATTCAGAACGAATTAGCGGATTTTTCTTGATTCCAGATAATCATTAATACCTATCGCTACATTAGTTCTTTTGTTTCTATGATCAACGGAATGATATTATCTAGGCTTTTACATTAAATGACATAGCATCACAATGTTTATTGAATGATGATGCTGTTACTTATTAATAAACGATCATATCATGGACGCAGATAGGATAGGTAAATAACCATTATTAAATGGTTACGGATAAAATATTGTATGCAACTAGTGGGATACGCATAATTACCACTCTCAGGTAATTACAGAACTCGGCTTACCCCTCGTTCTTACAAAATCCATTCGAGCGGTAATGATGCTCATAACATTACACCGCTGTCGTAGTAATGGAAACGTGTTCGTGTCTCTTTAAATGCTGTTTCATCTTTTATCACGCTGTATATGCCTCCAGATTTTACATTTATTTGCTTTAGCACATATTTTGACACCAGTTCCAAGAAGTGGTTTTGATCTGTGAGACTAGTGTAGATACCTGAAATTATAACTTTCTTTACCACGTACCAGTAAGTAAAGAAGGTATTTCACCCACAAATTTAATACCGAAGTTTTACCGCAAATATATGTCTGGAGGTCACTCCTGAATCAAAAATAAGTATTTTTAGAAAAAAAAGTCCGTGTGTGTGTGTGTGTGTGTGTGTGTGTGTGTGTGAACAGCATGATTAAAAAACAAAATGTCGGACAAACACCAAACATGACATTTAAGTTCAATAGCCTCCAAGGATGCGACACGAAGATTTTCAACAAAATCCCATCACCCCAAACTACACACACGGAAGATTTTTTAAAAAAAAATTGATTTTCTAAAAAATGGCTATAACGATTTTGATTAATATATCATGTACCTTTAAACATATTTACATGGGAAATAAAATGTATATCTTGAATTTCCTGGGAATAGCCTTTAAAGTCCTCTTCCTCGAAAGGAATTTTATATAATCTTAACTAACTAGTTAAATGTTAAGCGATAGAAAAAACGTACCACACAAGAAATGTAGATCTATTTAAAATACACAATTTATTTCATATAACTTTTTTGTGGCATCAGCCATTTCCGAGAAATCCGTTATTAATGATTCGAGTTGTTATTGCTTTTAACACCCTGCCGATTTTCAGTTGTTTCTTGCGATATCATGGAAAGAGCACGGAATTTTAAGGTAAGTGTAACTATAGTGTTCAGTTCTTAAACATTTGATTATCGCTATTCCCTTTGCATCTATAACGAAGCGTATAATGCAGCTGTTTCTACAAAGGTTTATCTTGATTAAAAGAAAATAAACTTTCGTAAGAATGATTTGTATATCCAATAATAAACGATACAGAGTAGAGAATATCATGTGTGGAGCTAGGATAAACATCCATTGAGCGAGGAATCAACGTAACTACCACCCTACGAAGTACACGTGAGGTCGTACTAAATACACACGGACCCAGGGCTGCACAGTCGACAGTCATTGTTCGCTTGCGTTACTGGTATGGTAGAATTGCTCTCTGTGAGCTTTGCGTTTATGTTCCATTCTACTCGACGCTATTGCTTACAGTTTCAGTTACCTGTGGCACCCCTTCCTCTCATCGTCGCACTGTCGTTCGTGCACACACAGTAAGCCAAAGGATATCCTAGCTGTGGTCATGTGAATATAACACATCAGATTTTTACTTTCTCTACTACGTATAGTAATTAGAGGAGGTATTGTATATTCACATAAAAAATTCGATACCGAGATTTCACCGGAAATATATGTTTTGAGACCCCCTGAATTCAAAAAAAGCATTTTTGGAAACATGTCCGTGTGTGTGTGTCTGTCTGTGTGTGTGTGACTGCATGTGTGTTTGTGTGTGTCTGTGAACAGCTTACCTCAGAAACGAACAGTCGGATAACACCAAACTTGGTATTTAGGTTCAGTATCTTCCAGAGATGCGACACGAAGGTTTTCAAGAAAATCCCCCCACCCCAGATAACCCTTTACATGGAAAATTTTTCGAAAATTTTAATTTTCTCAAAAATAGCTCTAAAGATTTCGATTAAAATATTATGTTTTTAAGATATTTTTATGACAAATGAAATGTATATCTCGAACTTTCTGGGAATGTCTCCAAAAGTACTCTTCATTGTGAACGACTTTTGCATAACTGGTAAACCATAAGAGATAGACAAAATGTTACTACACAAAAAATGTAGATCGCGTTAAAATACACAATTTATGTCATATATAATTTTTTTGTTGAGTGAACCATTTTCGAGATATTGCTTGTTATTCCCTTAAATTTTCCAATACTTATACTTTTTCTCAAATCTGGTAATCAAAGAGAATGGAATACTCCACATAGCAACCAGCTCTTAAAATATTTGACTATAAGTTAAAGCCTAGCAATTCCCCTTGCATCTACAAGAAAATTAGCAATAAGATTAACATCTCGATATCTCGATTAACATGAAGCATATGGAGAATAAGCGTTTATAAAAATAGTTTGTACAAGAGTAGAGAAAGTCATGTGAGTGTAACATATCAGAGTTTTTTCATTTATTTCTGAAGATTAAGCAAACCATTACCTTGTGATTGTATTGTAAATTCGCTTTGTTTGCATATATTTCGTTCTCTCTCTGACCAAGACGCCCGATTCATTAGGACATAATATAAATATTAATAATAACTGCTTGAAAATATTTATAGTTTTCAGATACCTACCACTTGACTTCTTTGAATATCTAACTTACTTGCAATTGAACTGCGTCTGGGAGTTACGGAATTCTGTTGCTTTGGAAAAACATATCTTGGGAACATTACTACTCTGATGACTTTTGAACTTTACTATTTGGTTCTTCCTAGTTCTAATGAACACATCTTCCGCTTTTAAAATACTTTCACTAAATACTCGGCAGTAATTGAAATACGCAGTCGGTCACTATATTAAATTCTAGCCAAATAAACTTAGCACAGTCCTATAGAACTAAACGTTCATGCTTTCTCACCGAACTATTCCGGTTAGAGGCAGTGCTAGAAGTGACAAACTCCTCCAATCTTTTAGCCCACCTTGATTGCACTGTTGCCACTTGATGTGACGTTTTCAATGAGGTTGTTGTTTAATGTTGGGGTTGTTGGTGATGATATCACGGTGCTTGTTCTGCTGCTGTTGATGATGATGGAACTGTTCATCAGCAATAGCTTTTGGTTGTTCTTTTACGTTTGTTGACCTCCTTGCAAACGTCTCACCGACCAAACAACCACAGTAAGTTACGAAATACAGTAAATGTTTAATTTTAATCAATCAATACATGTAATTAAACTTGGGGAATTACCGTTATGCTACTTCACTTTATGTATGCTTAATAACAATGAAGAACCGTTTCGTAAGGGTTACCACCAGCACGCGCAACACACAGTTACATTATGCTTATTATGCGGAAGCAAACTAATCACTGAGAACCTGGGACAGCTGGGAATTACTGCAGGTACCGGTAGGGTTCACATGGCTTCAACATCATTTATTTGAAACAGCTTTCTGTTGGGCCACGTGACGGTGATACACAATATAAATTGAGCCGTATGTACAAAGCAATCATTACTCTGGTTACAGGGGTTTGTTGCTTATGCAGGGCAACGAAACAGATATAAAGGGCGAATATTAGAGAGGAGAGTGACCGAGAGAGAGAAAGAGAGAGGAGTTTCCAGTGCAGGCAGTAAACATAAATTGAGTTTTAGAATAGTTAATTTTAAAGGAATAAATATAAGGCTAAATCATGCATATCACCTGACTATAGGTATAATGTAAACTCTTGTTGGTCTGCATCCCTGAACGTGTTACTAACGTATACAGTAGGTATACTGCGATACAAGTGAGGTAGGCGCATCATTAGAGAACCAGGAAGAGTTAAAAATACTTCACTGCCGAGTATTTGTATTTCCGAGATTCTCCAATGCACATTTTTACTTTCTCTACCACGTAGGTACTACATAGTAGGTAGAGAAGGTATAGCATTCTACCCAATAATTGGATACTGAGATTTCAACAAAAATACGTGTTTTGAGGCCCCGTGAATAAAAAAATTGGAAAAAGCTCCGTGTGTGTGTATGACTGTGAGCAGCATAACACAAAAACGAAAACACCAAATTTTGTATTTAAGTTGAATACCTTCCAAAGATGCGACACGTAGATTTTCAAGAAAATCTTCCTACCCCAACTGCCCTTTACATTAAACATTATTCGAATTTTTGATTTTCTAAAAAAATTGCTCTAACGATTATGATTAAATAAAATGTATATCTTGAATTTTCTGGGAATAGCCTTTAGACTCCTCTTCATTCGGAAAAATTTTTGTATAATCTTATATGACTGGTGAACGTTAAAGGTAGCCGAAAACGTACTACACAAGAAATGTAGAACTATTTAAAACACACAATTAATTTAAAAAAAATTTTTGTGGCATCAGCCATTTCCGAGGAATCCGTTATTAATGCTTCGAATTTTTCAATACTTAGCCATTCTTTTAAAGTCCTGTCAACATTCAGTTGCTTCTAGTGATGTGAAGGAAAGAGTGTGGAATTTTAAGGCAGCATATAGCGTCCAGTTCTTAAACATTTGACTATCGCAATTCCCTGTGTATCTATAACGAAATGTATAATTTATTTATTTCTGCAAACGTTTATTTGGATATAAAAGCGGCTTTATTAAGACTGGTTTGTGTACCCATAATAAACGATAGAGAGTAGAGAAAGTCATGTGAATGTATCACATCAGATTTTTCATTTTGTGAATATAAAATGTGAAGCTAGTGAAGCGCCACTTCAGCTGTTTTTCCACCCAAAAATTTGATACCGAGATTTCACCGGAAATACATGTTTTGAGGCCCCCTGAATCCAAAAAAAAAGCATTTTTGGAAACATTCCGTGTGTGTGTCTGTGTGTGTGTCTATGAACAGCATAAATCAGAAACGAACAGTCGAATAAACACCAAACTTGGTATTTAGGTTCAGTATCTTCCAGAGATGCGACACGAAGGTTTTCAAGAAAATCCCCCACCCCAGATTAAAATTTTAATTTTCTCAAAAACGGCTCTAACGATTTTGATTAAAATATCATATGTTTAAGATATTTTCATGACAAATGAAATGTATATCTCGAATTTTCTGCGAATGTCTCCAAAAGTGTTCTTCATTGTGAACGACTTTTGCATAACTGGTAAACCATAAGAGATAGACAAACTTTTACTACACAAAAAATGTAGATCGCGTTAAAATACAGAATTTATGTCATATACTACATATTTTTGTTGTTGAGTGAAACATTTTCGAGATACTGCTTGTTATTCCCTTAACTTTTCCAATACTTATACTTTTTCTTAAATTCGTTATTCATTTTTTTTGTCCTGGTAATGCAAAGAGAATGGAATACTGCACATAGCAACCAGCGCTTAAAATATTTGACTATCGCTTAAAGACTACCAATTCCCCTTGCATCTACAAGAAAATTAGCAATAAGATTCACATCTCGATTAATATGAAGCATAGGGGAATAAGCGTTTGTAAAAATAGTTTGTATAAAGAGTAGAAAAAGTCATGTGAATGTAACACGTCAGGTTTTTTTATGTCCTGGACATGCAAAGAGCCCTTAAAATATTTGACTATCGGTTAAAACCTACCATATTCCCCTTGCATCTACAAGAAAATTAGCGATAAGATTGACATCTCGATTAACATGAAGCATATGGAGAATAAGCGTTTGTAAAAATAGTTTTACAAGTGTAGAGAAAGTCATGTGAGTGTAACACATCAGATTTTTTAACTAGGGGCATTCGAATATTATTTTCTCTGTTTTAAACATTTTATATGTAAATATTCCACTACTCGCATAGAGAAATATATGTACTTTTTCGAATCACTACTTTAAGCGCGAAAATCACCCATGCCGAAGTGATACTGCCGCAGCAGTAGGGAATAAGGAAAATGGTTGTAAGCGAGCGAAATGGAAAAGCCACAATGTCCATGAGCAGGTATAGAGGTTTGGTGCAACTACTCTTGCCTTTGGGATGTTCAGCTGCACTGCTTATGTCTGGTTGCCATGATAACCAACGAGTATGAGTGCTGCATACTCGCATAAACTACTTGCTGCGAGGCCATGGTGAAGCTCAAATCCTAGATCCCAAGATCTAGTCGGTGGTCACTTGGTGGACATTTGTGAAATCTCTTGTAGATTTGAAAACATCCCTTCCCTTGGATAACGATATTTTTTCCCTCTCAAATCACTTTTCAAATTCCAAGTTCTCGGACTCGGTCTTTCAGCGTCAGTTCACTTCATGTGCGAAAACAATCTCCACGTAGCGATTATTGTCGTTGTTTGTATGGTCTTGGAAGTTCGCTTGTGAGAATTAAAGTAACAACAATAAGTTTATGTCTTAAATACATTTAAACCATTGGCGATTTGTAACGAATCCGCAAAATGGCATAATACGCGTTACAAAAATCTCTTTCGCGGTGGACGAGGACGATAAGGGAGACGTGATATTTACGAGACGACCTAAGCCAATTCTTGGTGTATGACACATAAAGTGGAAAGGAAAGGTGTGAAATGTTACATCACACATTTTAAAAGCTTGTGGTATAGTGAGTACGCCAACCGTAAGAATAGGGAAATCAACTTAACACACAATACGAGGGTAGTCTGACAAGTTTTCGACCTAATAAAGATACAAGACATTTTTTCAGAATTTTTTATTTTTTTATTTTTCAACATAGTCTCCTTGTAACTCTACGCACTTCTCCCAGCGATGCTCCCATTTCTGTAACCCGTCCAAATAGTACTCGGCATTTTGCCCTGCAAAATAATTATTCACGAAGGTGATTGGCTCTTCATTTGACGAAAATCTCTGTTCTCTGAGCACAATTTTCAGATAAGGGAACAAACAGAAGTCGCTTGGGGCTAGATCTGGTGATTAAGGCAGATGGTCAAGCAGTTCAAACCATAATTCGTGGATTTTCGCCATTGCAACCGCTGAGGTGTGAGACGGTGCGTTGTCTTGGTGAAACAGGATTTTCTTTTTCTGCAAATGTGGCCGTTTTTCCGCAAGTTCTGCCTTCAGTTTGTCACGTAATGATGCGTAGTATACTCCTGTAATAGTTTTTCCTTTTTGAAGATAATCGATTAAAATAACTCCATGACTATCCCAAAAAACAGTCGCCATCACTTTCCCAGCCGAAAAAACAGTTTTTGCTTTTTTTGGAGCCAGTCCCCCCTTTGCAGTCCACTATTTAGACTATTTTTGTTTCGGGCGTATAATGGTGTATCCAAGTTTCATCTACAGTAATTAATCGGCGCCAAAACTCGGATTTATTGCGCCTAAACTGCGCCAACAGAGCGTTGGAAATGTTCATTCGAACACGTTTTAGGTCAAACGTGAGCAAACGCGGCACTCAACGCGCGGACAGCTTTCTCATGTCTAAATGTTGATTTAATATGTGACAAACACGTTCTTTTGACATGTTCATAGCCTCTGCTATCTCTCTTACTTTAATTCGGCGGTCGTCTAGCACCATTTGGTGAACTTTGGCGATGTTTTCGTCGGTAGTTGCAATTTGTGGACGTCCCGAACGTTCATCGTCTCCCAAGCTCTTACGGCTACGTTTAAATTCAGCAGCACAAAATTTCACTGTGGTAAATGATGGTGCAGAGTCCTCATACACAGAATCCAACTCATCTTTGATTTGCGTAGGCGTATTGACTTTCAAAAACAAATACTTAATGACAGCTCGATAACTGAGCGTCCAAAATGGCTGAAACTTTGGTGAGTAACTGTCAACAGATCAACAACGAATTCACTAGTTTTTATTTACGAGTGCTGCCATCTTCATGTTGAGGTCGGAAACTTTTATGACCGCCCTCGTATATAGGTAGGTTGCATGTCTTGTTTTGTGTGAAAAGAGCTTCACCTATCATTTAGGCACAAGGCGCCACTGCTATGTCGTACTGTTTCCTCGATTTCTTTGGTAACAACTGCAACGCTATCTTCTCCGCTGCTTGAAAAATTTCTTCTGGTTCTGCTGAGTCCATTTCTGAGTCATTCAAATAATCCACCATTACATAAATCGATACAAGGCCTCCGCTTAATATAACAGGTGGCCCAACCGCACCGTATTTTACGTGTGTAGATTTCCCTTCGTGCGTTTAAAGAGTTGCAGAACTCAACGGGGCAAATCCAAGCAAACGCAGGTCAGTGGTGAATTGTTGCAATAAGGTGAACGATCTTCGTTCTACTCCTTTTACTTATCAGCGAAGACGATTAGCGGATCGCGATTATTGAAAATCAGTTCCCAGACTTGCACTATAGTGTACAGTCAGTAACGATTGATAAGAACAGTGTAAACGGACCGAAAAGGTCTTTGAATTTTTTTCCATTTCAGTTATAGAGACTTTATTTTCGAGGGAATAAGTTCACTTTTACATTAAGAAATATATAAAATGTTTTTACATGACCCATTAGTATCCGCCCATAACTATTTTGTAAATTGTGTTTACACTGTTCTTGTCTTAACATTACGGATTATACGCATTTGTAGAGTTAAATTTAAACATTAAAGCGCCGTAACGAATAACATGGGAACATGAGAAAAAGTTTGTTCGCTTGCTATTATTATTATTATTATTATTATTATTATTATTATTATTATTATTATTATTATTATTATTACGCACTATACGCATAGTAGAATAAATCAAAATATTAAAGCGAGATAACGAAAACCATGCAAACGTAAGACCACGTAGTATGTATCACTGGCATTTGTTAGCCAGCTATTATTATTATTATTATTATTATTATTATTATTATTATTATTATTATTACGCACTATACACAAAGTGGAGTAAATCAAAACATTGAAACAACATAACCAAAACACGAGACCACGTAGTATGCATCTCTGGCATTTGATCGCTTCCTATTATTATTATTATTATTATTATTATTATTATTATTATTATTATTATTATTATTATTATTATTATTATTATTATTATTATTTTTATTACGCAGAATATGGATAGTAGAGTAAATGAAAACATTACAGCAACAATAATGAAAACTCTGCAAACACAAGAACACGTAATGTATATCACTGGCATTTGTTTCCCTATTATTATTACTGCTCACTATTAACATCATAATATAGTAAATCAAAACATTAAAGCAACGAAACGTAAACCATGCAAACATAGAGCACGTAATGTGTATGACTGGCATTTGTTCCACTATTATTATTATTATTATTATTATTATTATTATTATTATTATTATTATTATTATTATTATTATTATTATTATTATAATTACGCACTGTGGAATAAGTCAAATTATTAAAGCGACGTAAGGAAAACCATGTAAACATGAGATGGTATGCCAGCGTGGTTTTCGTTAGTCGCTTTAATGTTTTGATTTACTCTATGGTGCATAATATAATAATAATAATAATAATAATAATAATAATAATAATAATAATAATAATAATAATAATAATAATATGGGGAACATTGGTCAGTGATACACATTGCGTGGTCTCGTGTTTGCATGGTTTTCGTTAGTCGCTTTAATGTTTTGCCTTAAATCTACTATGGTGTAATGCATAATAATAATAATAATAATAATAATAATAATAATATAATAATAATAATAATAACAATAATAGGAACAAATGCCAGTGACACACACTACGTGCTCTCATGTCTGCATGGTTTTCGTTACGTCGCTTTAATGTTTTGATTTATCTATTATGCGTATAATGCGGAATAATAATAATGTTACGCCCTCGGGAATAATAGGTTAGCATGGTAACCACTACACCACGAGGGCGACTCTAAAATACCATGTATTAAATATATTTAGATGAAACATAAAAAGTATATCTTGAATTTTCTGGGAATGAAGTCTTTTTCATTCAGAAGGAATTTTGTATAATATTGTACAACTGGTAAACGTTAAGCGATAGACAAAAACGTACTACAGAAAAAATGTAGAACTCTTTAAAAAATACAATTTATTTCAAATAACGTTTTTGTTTTGCTTTAGCCATTTCTGAGATACTCGTTATTAATGGTTCGAATTGTTCTTTCTCGATCATTCTTTAAAATTCTTTCAACATTCAGTTGTTTCTCGCGATTGGAAACAGTGTGGATGTCTAATGCTAGCATATGGCGTCCAGTTCTTAAACATTTGACTATCGCTGTTCTCTTTGTATCTATAACGAAATGTGTAATGTAGCTATTTCTGTAAACGTTTATTTCTACTAAAACGTACTAGATATAAAAATAAGCTTTAGTAAGAATATCCTGTATACTCGCTAATGAACGATAGAGGGTAGAGAAAGTCATATGTATGTATTACACCAGATTTTTCTACATCTAACACTGCATCACGCGAAGATAATAATTACTTCTCGGGTATTAAGGGACACATGTAGCTACTGAGTTTTTAAACTTTGGCGTTTATTGATGTATTCTCATGAAATCTTCACTGTTTTGTTGCTATATCAAAAAGAAATATACTTTTTCAACATTGCTTTTGAGGTTATTACATTATTTCAATAAGTAATGTGGGAAATTGTTATATTATTAGTTACTCCCATAACAGATGGAACAATGATAAGGTTTTAAACATCTCCTTGTTCATTATTGTCATTTATTCGAAAAGTAGAATAATGGTCTCTCATAATGACTAAGTATACCAAACAGTTGTACATTAGGTTATAAATTAAAATTTTCCCCTTATGCATTCAAAGTAATAATCATAATAATTTAATACAATTAAACGCTGATATCAGTAACAGTTTAATATGGGATTGAATAACAATAACATATCAATTACAAGAATTTAAAAAGAGAAGCAAAAGCGAGTCTTTAAGGGTACTGATCACTACTCATAAAGAATGTTTTAATCCTTAATTGAATCCAAGTCAATTGTAGGATTGTTGGGAATGTTTAAGACTTCAAATGGCGCTATCAGCCAGGAATCAAGTCAAACCCCATTGGGTACCTGGTCACTGTGGCATCATGGGCAACGAAGAAGCAGATAGACTTGCCAAAAGAGGGGCCAAGACCAGAACCAGTCTTACCAGTAAGTAACAATACTGTTAGAACTGCAGTACGCCAGTAGATTAAAAGGAACAGTCATGCCGAAGGCAGAAGTTGCCTGGGCAAAAAAAGGGCAAAACCATAGTCAAATCATCACATACATATCTGAACAAAGTCCTGGTTTAAAGTGACCGCAAACAAGTTAGGAAAGTAATTGCTGTAATTACTGGTCATGGACCCTCCAGGAAACATCTCCAGACTATGAAACTCTTTGATTGCAACCTACTTTGCTGTCACTGTAAGCAATCAGCAGAAACCGCTGAACACCTTTTAGAATGTAATTATAGAAAACTGCAGATTCACAATCCTAAGGAACGAGTAGCTCGACCTTTAGGAGAAGAAGATAGTAAAAACTTCATAGGAAAGATGTAAAATAGTTTTAAAGGATAGATCTATAACTATGAAAGCAATAGGGCCGCACAGAAAGCATAATTTTACCTTGTGTCTTCGACAGCTCCTTTAAATCAAATCAAATATCATATCAAACCCTTAACTGACTGGGATTAATATTATTCACACGACTAACCAAGTGTGGTCTGGGAGACCCCAAAAAGTTAAATACAAATTCAGTAATAGCATATAACTTTTAAAACATTTTACTAACTATCTTTAAGTAGATTTTAATAATTACAATTTCATGGAATAATAAAATATATCATATATATGAGAAAAAAACTAAATGCATTCTTTTTTTCTTTTTATTTATAGCATCTTTTAGTTTAAGAACACTTTAAAATAATTCAAGCAATAACTTCAGAATAAATACGCTCTGCATTAAAATTACAAGCAACAATTTTAGATTATAAATATACAGGAGATAAGGTAGAATATAATAGGTAAGTTATATTTATTATTTTCTTCCATTTTACATAATTATAAGGTTTTCCTTCAATGTATTGTTTAACACCCACATATCTTCATACACTGCCGTTTGTGAAAATTGCAACACCAAGAAGGAAACACATGAATTCAATGAATTTAATACCACAGGTTAGGTACATGACAAGTAACAAACGATAAAATTTTCAAATCTATACATGACCTATGAGCCCTAATATTCAGTATTTGGTGTGGCCTCCATGCGCTGCAATTAGAGCTGCTATACGCCGTGGCATTGAATCAAAAAGGTTTGAATAAGTTCCTGAGGGATTTCCCTCCACGCAGTTTGTATTCGAGCCCACAAATCCGTGACACTGGTTACTGGAGGACCGTGACGCACCAGGTGTTGACCAATCATATCCCAGACATGGTCGATGGGCGACATGTCAGGCGAACGAGCAGGCCAGGGAAGAAATGGTACCCGTCGCTCTTCGAAGAAGGCTTGTATATTCCTCGCAATATGTGGCCGAGCATTGTCCTGTTGAAATGTGGCCTGTGGAGATGCCTGAAGCAGGGGGAGTACCTCATGCTCTACAACCTCCGCTAGGTACCGGTTGCTGCTCAAAGTGCCCTCAATTCGAAGGAGGCGAGATTGGTTGTTGTAACCAATGGCGCACCAAACCATCACAATTGGTGTTTGTCCGCAATACCGCTCAACAATGCAGCCCTCCAGATTGCGTTCACCACGGTACCGCTGGACACGTATGCGGCTATCACTGTAGGACAAGTTGAAGCGGGACTCGTCCGAAAAGACTACATTTTGCCACTCAGCACCCCAGTGACGGTGTTTACGTGCCCATTGCAGTCGGAGGAGCTTGTGGTTTCTGGACAATGGAAGTCGACGTAATGGCATGTATGCAACCAGTCCAACCTGCAGCACATGGCTACGAACCGTTGATGCAGACATGTTACACCTGTTGCAGTGCTCCAGCGTCGAGCCAACACTGTGAATGAAGCTGTACGGTCCGTTATGGCCATGCGGACAAGATGACGGTCATCCTGTGCTGTGGTCATATCCGTAGTCCAGTACCCGTCCTTCGCTGCGTACGATCTTCATCTATCCACTGCTTCCAGACACGCATCACTGTCGTAGCAGCATGCTCTGTACGAGCCGAAATGTCACGGTATGACAAACCCGTTTCCCGGAGACCGATCACTCTGCCCCGTTCGAACTCACTCACATACCGATATGGTTCCCTTTGATGTGACGAGGCATAGTGGCACTCACTTTATTGTTTCCACTTGTTTGACAGCTCTGCACTGACTACACTGGGCGCAACTCTGACCTTGTCGAACCGACACGAGAGGGCTCTGCTCGACCTACGTGTACCCCATCTCTCTGCAAACTTAATCAGCTAATTGCTTGCACACTCTTCTACACTTCCACCTAGTTTGGAGTTATTCGGGAAACTCTTTCTTGGTGTTGCAATTTTCACAAACGGCAGTGCATATGGTAATAACTTTGATAAGAATCTATGGTACATTCCAAACCAGTGGGTTTTCTGTACGAACGGCACACGTATACAGTTTTCTTCTTTTGCTGGAGGGACACTTCCTCTTCTGAAGTTTCTCCTGAAAGCACGATTTTCCTTCTGAAGACCCAGAATTACCCTAAAGCTGGTTCGAACTTCAATAGTCTTCCCTTGCTAAACTGGGATGATCCTTATGCTATCAATGCTATCGATGATACAATGAATACTCAATACGGTCAATAAGATCAAGCAGAAAACTGCACTTAATACAAACGCTGAAAGGAAACCTACGCACACAAGCCATCGAAATGGAGCATGTGCCCGTGCAGCTATGTAGCTCTGCTTATTATATTCTTTTTATCACATGCTCATCTAGATTTAGTTCCTAGAGTTTCCGCGAATTTGGGAGATGCAAGGACAGAGGGGCCCAACTTGTCCAGCTCCCAGAATTCTTTCCGGATAAAGATTTGGAAGGACTGTAGATTTTTCGCGTCTCCAACTTGTATTATCCAGAAATAGGTGGAAAAGATTATCCAAGTACGGTATCCAAAGATTTCTTAACATCTTGATGGAATTCGAGGGTCAGATAGTCTTCCAATGCAGACACTTGTACGCTATTACAGATCACAGAGATTCTTCCTTACACCCAGTCTCAAATAGTGCGTACGACGGTGCAGGCTACTACCTTATGATGCAAGATTTCCACCGCAGGACATCTGTTGCAGCGATTTAATGTTGCCCTGCGATACCGCCACAATTTGTCAGCTCGGAACATTCTGATTGACAGACGAGTTCACTGCAGCTGTCCAGTCAATGGTATCTTCGGATTCGTAAATTTGTTACGAATGGTGCACCATCGTCTCAGCGAATAGTTCCGCTGTATCCACGGTAGAACACTGGTGGTAGCCATGAGACATTTATAACAGAAAGTAGAAAGTTTAATTTTCCAAGGAGTATCAAACATTTCGCATCCACTGCTATCAGCTCACAACACCTTTATTAACTGGAAGCCGTAGTTGTTCCCTGTAGACGCGATAAGCAGCTCCGAATCACAGAAAATAACCAATAAAACATCCAATCCTCTGAAAAAAATTTTGGTAATGGGCAGCGCTTGGGCAATGTACCAAATCCCACTGAGTTTGTAAGTGTGCACATACCATACTCGTTGAGAAAGGTTGAGTGTCCGAGTCCGCTGCTCTACCAAGAGAACCCGCTACTTCGTAAGTTTTTCAGTCCAATTAAGTGCCACTGTCTCCCCAAAACAGTGCGCAAACACAAAGCCCAAGACGTGTGACTTACAATTCGCATATCTAGGAGGTTAAGTAGCTCTCGCCAATGACCAAACTGTAAAACCCTCTGACTTGGTAAAATAATATTTTGCTCCAGAAACGGCGCTATAATCTCGAAGACACTAATGCAAGGTTTCCATGTCAGCATTATTTGTCGCGAAAACCGTCACACCATCCGCATATGCTGTAAGTTGAAATCGCCGACATGCAGTTCCACCCACCCATAGATTATTGTAACTGCCACAAAAGGTGATTGAGGCTCAAAGCAAATGAACCCATAGATAGGGAAAACCTTGTCGGACTGACCCCTCTATTCGGATTATCGGTGAAAGATATTCATTGTAGAGCATTTTGGATGTTGCCGCAGCATAAAGATTTTGTAATAAGGAAAGAACCTTATCCTGGGATTACCAAGTGCCACGTAAGTGACAGATAAGAATGACTAACATTGTCGAAAGCCTTTTCAAAGTCAAGGTTAACCAAAGCCACTGGAATCTTCTCGGTTTCAAAATCACAAAGAATATCCCTCAATAAGCAATATTCTGCATAAAAAATTAAATTGAGTTCTATTTATGGACGCTCCTCAGCTGCTATGGTTCTTAGCGTCCCATTCTATAGTGGGCGTGAATAATCGGAAATTTTGATCAGAGACCTCTTTATCAGGCTTGAGTTCGTTTATGTGCCGTAAATCTACAACACGGGACTACCGGCTTTACTTCCCTTCCGAAGGAAGCCATGCTAAGGATTTTTACGCCCAAAAATATATCGCCCTCCGCCGGGGTTGAGCCCGCGACCTCGGGAACTAGAAACTAGCATTGAATATACTGTATAGTATTCATGTCCTCGGTACCTAACTTGGACGTTGCAGAGAATTGCCCCATAAACCAAATGTAACTTTGAAGTTAATGCTTTTGCCAGTAACTTGTAGTCGCAATTGAGGAAAGCTATCAGCTTGTTCTCGGAAACTGTTCTAGCGCGTCGGTACTTTGGAAACAGAAGAATTACGCCCTCCGCAAACTTCTCTGTAATCACAGCGGTACGTTGAACTTCCTCAAACATCGCTGTCAGTTCTCTAGCAATGACGTCCATTTTACGAATAGAAAGCATACGAAATACCATCCGGCCCAGGAATCGTGTTCCGCTTTACAATCTTCAGACCTGCAGCTAGTTCCTCGGGGGTAATATGCCGCAAAAGAGAGGAACCAATCTACGAAGATAGTTGATTCTACATATTTAAGGTGGCACCGGTATCCCCACCTTTGGAAAATAAATCACCGAAATATTCATGAAAACGCTAATGGTATCAAGTGGTTCGGAAATTATCCGCCCAAAGTTCTTGTATACAACGCTGATTGCATTGCTTGCGATATACGGTATGATGGAAGAGAGAGAATATTTCTTGTGCCAACGAAGGTAGGCATCGTGAAGCCAAAGCATTTCCCATTGCTTTAGCGATATTTGTTCTTTAATGCCACGCAGACATTTGGACACATCACGACCGGCTTTATGCAGATTAGCGAGATCCTTTAAAACAGCACAAAAGAAATTCAGTAGCTCTCGCCGTTCTCCGGCTCGTTGGAAAATATTCGGTTAAAAAGCTAAACAATTGCTGATTTAGCCTTATAAAACCACTAAGAGAATTTGAAGTTGATGAAGGAAGGTTTCAACTTCTCCCACAGTAAGCCGAACTCTCATCGAAAGTCTTCCTCCATGAAAATGGACACTCAAATACTCCAGTAAGCTCACCCAGGAGAGGGAATATGTGCATCCCGAGTGATCCGACAGACGACTGCACAGTGATCACTGAACGCAAAGGGCTGAACTCGTATATCACGGACAGTAGGAACTGGCAATTCTTGAAGCCAAAAATCCATGAACAAAGGTAAAGTCCACTCGAGAGCCATATTTCAATTCCCAGGCATCCACAAGGTCAAATTACGTAGCGTTCTGCTTGAGCATAGGACTAAGATTAAGCATCCTACGTTGATCTTTCACAGTAACAGTGCAGTTAAAATCCCCACCAATGAGATATTTAGAACCCTTAGAAAGAGAAGAGCTGTTTTGAAGAAAAACTCCCGTTTACATCGACGTTGAGAGCCGGAATGTACATATGGGTTGACTAGGACTAAATCGGTGTACAGGGGGATGTCGATATTAGTAATACTCATCCATTTTTTGTAAATCAGTGCCGATCCTCGGCTGTCGGGAACAAGATTTATAAAGTTTTTATAATTACAAGGTCGGGCATATTTACTTCGTGTAAAAATCCATCATCAACATCATATAGTTATAGAAATGAGAGAAGTAATCGCTGATTCATGGATTTCGAATGCCATTGACATTAATAGAAGCAAAAACGTGTAGAAGAAAGGTACAGAGAGAAGAGAGAGAGGATAAAATTGAATAAGATGCACACGCGAGGGAATGAAATACTACTAAGAGACCGGATATCAACATAATGGAAAGATTTAAACTGATCCGCCACTCTTCTCGCCAAATTGTTCCATTGCACTATCGGTAAGGCATACAGACGCTCTCTATGTTTTTGCAAAGCTTTGTCTTTCTTCTTATCAGTCTTCTCATAATCACCATCCGAGGTCACTGCGATCAGGATAGGCAAATCGGAAGAATTCATTCTGTTAGCCACCAACGGCAAGGGGCAGTCCACATTCACAGTCTAGGGTTGTGGACTTCGTGTCGTGGAGGTTCCATTTTACGAAGCCGTGGATCTTGTGACTGTCTCTTTCTCTGGTAACAATTACCGATTTGGAGCCTCAAATCTTAGAGCCCGAGAAGATGCGGCCTCACGTTTCAGCTTCTTGGAGTCAGGTTCGCCTTCTGGATGACTGCGCTGCAAGGAGTCCGGGCTCGTACAGTAGGACGAGGTTGAATGCTGTCTCGCTCTCAATATTGACAGTCACTGAAGTTGCCGATGTCGGTACTGCGACATCCGTAACCACCGAGAGAACAGCAGCAACCTCTGTCACATACGGTGACACGACTTCCGCTGTTGGTACATCACTTGGAACACCGTCTGTTTCGATATTGGTTTGAACAAGTCACTCATAAGCTGTTGCCTTAGTCATACTGAGAAGGAACAGGTGTCCATAACCAGCGTTGAGGACAATCTGCTTTCAGATGTGTATTATCCTTGCAAATGAAACAAACCCGTTGTTGTCCACTGTGTGAAATACGCCTCTAAACTTGTGATCTTTAACATGGGCAGTATCGGTGCGGTAAGTTGAATATGTAGCACACGTATACCAAGATAAACTGGAAACCTAGAACGACTAGACCAGCCGTCGGAATTGACGTGCAGTATTGTGCCGTAATGTTGAAACTCGTAAGCAATCCTATCGTTACTGATTTCCGGTGACATATTGTAGACGCTACAAAATGCAGCCATAATTTGTCCAACCGTCACCTCACTGGACGTTAGAGCAAACTGGAAAGCACCCACGTGTTTATGTAATGTCTCTTCATAAACACTGCACTGGTGAAACTTGATATAAACAGCCTTTTCTCTTCCCACCAACTTAATTCTATGTACGTGCTATGGAATGAGCTCCAATGTGTTATGCATCCATTCGTGTATTTAAAAACAGTTGCATACTGTTATTAAACATACTTTTACAGTATTCTTACGTACTCCCTTCTGTTACACCATTTCACTGCCGGCACTCAATACACAACGAAGAAAAACAACAGGCGTGGTAACATACCAAGCGCTCTCCAACTCATGCAATGTGAACCGGCCAAGATTCAGATTCGGACTGCGCTTATTTAAGGCATAATGTACCTAGGAAAATTAAAACACCACAGTTTTTTTTTAACTATTTCAAATCGTTGTTAATATATTCATTTTTATTCATAATTAATACCTTTTATATGCTCCTTCGATCTTACGGTTTATCGTATGACTCCCAATTTTTGCATTTGTGGTTAATATACAAACTTAAAGAAGCTTTGTTCAGGCATTTCTTTATTTTAATTACTTTAAGAGAAAAAGAATCACATAATTAAATTTTTCAAGTTTTTCAATGCCAGTTAAAAATTGGAGCTTAAATTTCAACGCGGCGTTATATAAATGTACAGGACCAATTAAATAGCTACTTGCTATTTAAAATTTCTCGTATTAAAAAAAAGTTGTGTAGCATGGAAGTACGAGTTTTAAATATAATGGAAATGTAAAAAACAAAAAATAACATTTTTTTGCCAAATTTCATAGATACATTGGCTTAAAATAAACATAGTACTTTCGTTTTCTATGCTCTGAGAGATACCTGATTGCTTAAGGTGTAAAGAAAACCCTGAGAAGAACGTGCAACCTCCCACGTGTCCGACCTGTATAAAGTAAGATATAATGGGGCTATAATATACAGTCTGCTTTTTCATATCCACCTCCTCAGTTGAGAAATATGATTTTCAAACCTAACAGTAGAGTCAATGTAACTTTGAATACCCTCGTGTTTTTCCCATTCGAGGCCACGCCACGGAGTTTCTTATACACTTGGTAGCCCTTTTCTCTCAACGCTTAAGCAGTGATGGATCTTGTTTTATGGTGACGTGTATTTCTTAGCACTCGTGTCCAGAACATAAGAAAATGTTTCTATTTCTTTGCGGCGGCGCCGACAAAGCATTCTGACTCCTACCTGACACGGTCTTAGTGGTGAATATTTGCCGTCGTCTTAAATCCCTCGGGTCATTTACAACACGACAGTTCTCTAAGGTCACGAATTCAAGTACTGGCGGTGAGTATTGTCCGAATAGATCTCCTTTACCCTTATATTAAATATTGTTGCTTTCTGAGAACGATGTTTTCTCAGTTCTTGTCGCATTTAAGTGGCTTTAACCGTTCGTCTACATTTTTTTTTTTTGGCCAGGACAATATGACTATGGACATTACGTCGTCTATTCGCCTGTTTTTCTTTTCGTCGGGAACAAAAGTCGCACAAGGATTCGCAAGGATTATATGACATTTCACCAGTGCAATAACAGTGTTGTGGAGTGAAGTATTTATTGGTCTTAAACGTTTTACACATTGAGACTCATACATCGCAAGGGCCAGACCGTACATGCTTATAAATATAATACACTGTATTGTCACATTAAGGTTTAAAGTGGATGGAAGATATACCTTGCAGTGCTTGCAAACACGAGCAGGAGGCGAGCTGAGGTCGTCAGGTTGTAGTGAGTCGCAGCGAAACCACGGGGTCCTTTCGTCTCTAGATTTAACCCCTTAGGATTAGTGTGTGTGTGTGTGTGTGTGTGTGTGTGTGTGTCAACTTGTTTTTTTGTAATTACAATCACAACACCGTATTTCTCTACTTCTCCCTCTACTAACAGAACCCACCTCAACATTCCCAATCCTAGCAGATCATTTTACAAATAATTCTTGGCTGCTCCATTACTGCTTTACCGAAATCAACAATAAATACGAATATATTCAAAAACAGTTTACGAAAAGAGAATTAGGAAAATGGTTATTACGAAAAAGAGTTGTTAGGACATTGTTTAGGAAGAATGGATTAGGAAAACTGACCGGGAATAAATAGTACAAATTTACGTTTTAAATTTCATTATTTCCATTCGTTCTCGTCAGATTTTTAAATAGCATACCCACAGTATTGACGGATTTCACAAATAGTCAAAATACTTAGTTGACGAAATATTTATTGTCGACATTCCCTTTGTAGAGTTTCGCAAACGCATCATGATGACGAATTTCACAAAAAGGGAACATTTTTCATTGCTGATGAAAAGGAGTAATATCAAAAGCCATCAAAGAGCAAGCTTTCGCGAATTCTACTTTATGGGGGTGAATATAATTATTTTCTGACAAAGCGATACACTTTGTAGGTAGTGATATGTTGTAGAAAAGCTTCCCAGTTAGTAATTAATAGGCCGAGGCCTTTATACCTTATAGTTGTATGCAGCACGGAATATAAATCTCATCATCGTGCACTTCTCAACACGATGTCGGTATCGTTGAGGAAATACTTCGGGATTATGTCGAGGTGAAAGTGTATATTAAACTGGACTTATGGAGATGTTCGGAACAATCAGTTTTTCTTTATACTGTAAGAGTGGTGAGCCTGGCACTATGAAGTGTAACCACATAGGCTTGAAGATGATTCATCAGAAATGTTCTCTCCTAATTTGCAAATATTTACCTCTTTTGTTTGTAAATATTTTATGACAGAAATTTTAAAGTTTCCTTTAAGAAACTACTCTCTTCTATGCTTATTATAAGCAATAATTTCTCTGGAATTATATTAAGACTCATTTCTTCAAATCTGTACGCAACAATCTTTGATAGCTTTCCCAATAATTGCCATATCATTGGAAAACCCAAAAACGTTAAGATAATAATTCTGGAGTGGCTGGAACTCATCATGTCTGATTATGAGGACCTCTGTCAATTCATTCAAAATTTGATCTATGAGAAAGGTAGTTGCTGCTACGTATTGAAAGTCAGTTTGTAGATGCTGTATTATATTTCAACTGTTGGGGAGCCGAACTTGTAGTAGTTGCAACCGCACGTATGATAAATAGTTTCCGGTAGCCTTCGTCCCCAAAAAATTAAAAAATATTACCTTTGTAATTTGACTGTTTCTTTAGATATTATATTTATGTTTGCCTCGGCTGCGTCAGTATTTATTTTAGAGACATGGATTTCTTGGCAGGGTTGTGATACGACAAGAATGTAGGCTTACACAGATTATAATTTTTACTTCACTCCTTTTATTAATACTGGATACGATTTAAATAACACTTCACTGATATAGAGAGCTGTGAGATTCTTTTAATTAATTAATTACACTTTTTATAATGCGTAAACTTATTTTTAGTCTCACAGGAATACGTATTAAATCTCTCGAGGACACATCTCGCATCCGGTTACTATCACTGTCTGCAGGCAACTGAATTAATTTCAACCGTCTAAACTTGTAAATTTGTGTTTTTCAAGTCTCTGATTGGCTAATCCTACTCCAATAAAATACCTGCATTTAACTAAAGCTTTTTCGGGTTCTTGATTGGCTATTTTTTTAAACTGTCACTAAAATTACATTATTGTTGCTCAAAGAATCACAAGTAACACTGTTAAACTTTCTTACTCATTATTGACTCAAGGTTACCTCATTGTTACCTCTTTGTTAGCAGCTTTTGACCTATTTCTCACAGCTCCTACATTATTAAATTACGTAATATATTCACATAACATTATTGAACATGTATACAATAATATAAGCATATGCAATGACTGTTACATACATTTTACAAATTATTACATACACATATTGTTTCAAGGCGGGACGTTATTGAATTTACACATTATATAACCAGACTGAAATCATTTAAGTGTTAAAAATACTGCCTCATCTATTTCCAGGGTGATAGAGTCTATCCTGACGTTGCTATAGGCGTTGTCGTTTCTTGCTTTGTTTTTTTTTTCAATTTGGATACTGTTTCCTATTCTAAGTATAGAATTAAATCTTATAGTTATTTAAACAGGCATGCTTAATGTTACAAGCGTTTTGCAAATGTTTATGTCCAGTTTTATCAAATACCTTCTGTGGCTCCAGAAAGAGCACTGACTTAAGACTAGTATTTATGTGAGTACCTGTAGGTGGTGTGAATTCTGGTTTTTGGAGATTAAATACTACGTATTCATGGAAACGCATGTTAAGCATTTTCCGGTCCCTCTTCGTATTCTAGAACAGATACCTATTGCTCGCAATTAGTAAGATCTGTTCTGTTAACAACTTTTAGAATTAAGACAGCTCTTGTTCCTGCTTCAATACGGTTTAATATGTAATAACATTCATACACACCTGCTATAATCTTTGGATGCAAGTGCAGTCCGAAGTTAAATACCTAATAGTTCAATAAAATTTGTTTATGAATGGCTAGGGAACAAATCTTGCGAATGTAACAGAATACAGTCAGTCAATTTAGTCGCGTAAACACAAAAGTGCTGAATTGTTTTCCCAAGTTCCAAGTGTAAACAACCGGACTGTGAGCAAAAAAACGCTTGAGCGAATCTGAATGGAGAGACATGAGACATCATTAAGACGAACGCAGTGGTTTTTCCTGTTCGTTCTCAGGCACCAGTCACTGCAGTGCTTGGGAAATGCTCTAAGCGAGAACTTCTCAGAATTAAGCGACACATGCTAAAGCACGAGAAGGAACTGGAGGTTTATAGAGCACTTCTCTGCCTCGGGAATGGGAGAAATAATAGGTAAATCGACATCTCATTGTTAGATATTCACAGAAAAATAAGATTGATGCAGATAAACCCCAAGATTCGAATCAGAAAATAAAAATACGTAGGTACCGATTATCCCATTTTATAGCATATTAGGATGTTAAAAGTATGTTGGTTATTCGCCTTCTATTTGCATTACGTAGTACAACTAACGATTTTCTAAATTGTAGGGACAAGAGGATGTACAGGTTACTACTGCACAAACTATTATCAAGTGCTTGAATCTAGAATGATATAGCGTGAATAATACGGGTGGGATTCTAATTTTTTTTCTTTGGTAGAATAATATGTTTGCTACTCTTTTACTTTCCCTATACTTATGTGTAGCAAGTAGAGGAAGTATTGTATTCGAAACAAAGAGTCGTTATCGGGATTTGCGGTTTTTAACGTCCCCTGAATTAAAAGAAAGGCGTTTTTAGAAAAAGTTCCGCGTGCGCTAACCTCTATGTGTGTGTGTGTGTGTGTGTGTGTGTGTGTGTGTGTGTGTGCGTGTGTTGTTTAAGACATTTGCATGACAAATAAAATACATATCTTGAATTTTCTGGGAATAGCTTATAGAGTCCTTTGCATTCCGAATGAATGTTGTAAAATTTTGTATAACAGTTAAACCACAAGAGATTTTGGTTGAAATAACACCCTTTGCATAACCACGAGAATCAAACGGATGATGACTTAAGTGCTTCAAAAAGTATAATGTGTTTGAAAATTCTAAATCATAATAGCGAAAATCTCGAATGGTTAGTGCAAAAAAGTTATATAACGGTTTAACTATAAGAGATGCTATTCCAATACTATAACTACGTCTATCATTAGCTACCAGCTACTTCAAAAAGCTATAACGTATTTCAAAACAGTGAATACTAGAATGGTTAATGAAAAGAAAAGGACATGACTTGTGTTTTAAGATCTACATTTTTGTGGAGTATTTGTGTGCCTATCCTTTACGCTATACTAGTTCTACTGATGTACCAGGTGGCTCACACAAGCCATTCTTCGTTGAAGTTAGTTTACCCTGGATAGCGAGGATGCCAAAAGTATTGCCTAAACAAGGCTGTAAAGGGGACACCATATCGACAAAGAGGAGACCATACTAAATGGAAGACCAATGCTTGAAAACAAATATACTAGCTGCTATGCATAACTGGTAGAACACCGTAGGTAGAGCACGTGCTTGATGTGTAAGAGTCCCGCATTCAATTCCCAGCTGGGCTCCAGAAAGTTTTCTTTTAAGAACGTTTCATGGTATGCCCAGGATCCAGCGTTGAATATGAGTGTGCGTGCGTGTGGTTTTTAATCGATTATTTAATAACCAATTCGCCTATAAACAAGAATTTATAATTTCTGCTGGGCAAAAGCATGAGCACGCGTGCTGTCATATAAGTACATTATAGTTAATCTACAATTAGTACCTATAACTACATGGCGCCAATTGGTGTCGTAAAGTTGACAAAATTAAACAAAACACTATTTTACACACACACACACACCAGGTGGCCCAAACAAGCCGTCCTTTGCAGTTTTGTGTTTCCCCGCATTCATAGGTGCAAAACAAGTTGCCGCACCACTGCTGTTCAAAGGGGCAGTTCAGGTACAAAGCGAAAGGTCACTGCGGTAGTGCTGCTGTCTGCAGGTGTTTACGTGGTAGTTTCCTATTGATAAGCGTCACGTGGTTGCCTGCATGCAGTTCGAGCCAGGCCATTCAGACAAAAAGGTAACGTTCACCAGTAACGAACACACGAATTTGATTAGGATCTGTGCGGAGAGCAACTAAATGCAGCTGAGGCTCGAAGGCTGTGTTCTGAACATTTCCAGACGCGTCATCTGTCTTCTGGCACATTTGTTCAAGAAATGATGGATCATTCCAGTTAGAACTTGGGTCTGAGACGTACTTACATCAATTCATCCACTAAGGCGGGCATGTGTTTGCACATGCTTATTATGAATAATGCACTAACAGAAAACAATTTAATCCTAACGCACTTTTAAGGGTACATAAATATAAAACAAGTAGAATTTTGTTTAATCTTGTTAACTTTGTGGCACCAATTGGTGCCATATAGTTGTACTGATTGTATTAACTGTCATGGAACAAAATGACTTAACACGTGCGCTCAGGTTTGCGTCACGTGGCAATCCTGAATTCTTGTTAATGAGCAATTACTTATTACGCAGAGGTACAAATTAGAGGGTCAAACTATAGTGTATGAAGATGAGTCGTACATACACAGCAATCATACATCTAAAAGTTGAAGGAACGATAGCGAATTAGGTTTTCAGGCACCTGTTGCCAAAGGGCAAATACTTATTATCGTTCATGCTGTTCGTTCCAAATGCCATTCTTTTACAAGTCGCAACAAAAATCAGAAGATTTTCGTCAAGAAATGAATACAGAAAATTACATGAAGTGAATCAACACCATGTTGATACCTAATATGCCTTCTGGGTCTATTCTGGTTATCGACAATGCTTCACAATGTGGTAACACTCAAATGGACAAACAACCTACCTCAAATTCCTTGAAAGAAGAAATAAAAACCTGGTTGCTTAGGCATAATATAGCTTTTGATGAATGCACGAGTAAAACAAATATAACTTAGTTAAAGCCAACAAATCCCTTCAGAAGTCATAACTCATAATACTTGGCCAGATATATATATATCGCCATAATGTACTTAGACTGCCACCGTATCACCGTATCAGATCTAAACCCAATCGAATTAATCTGGACTGATGTCAAAAACTGGGTGGCCTGCAGAAATATCACTTTTAAACTAAAAGATGTGGAGCAGTTATGTCGCCAGCGATTTGCAGAAATTGGAAGGCCAGAATGGGAAAATGTATATCGACATGTTGAATAAATTGAGAATCATTATTTCAAAAAATACGAAATTGCTGAAAATCAATTAGAAAGAATTCTCATCCAGGATAATGGTGCAGAAAGTAGCGACAGCAGTGATGGCGGCAATGATGTGAGTGATTCCGCAAAAGAGGAAGGGCTGTCAGGTGTGGAAGAACTGGAGGCAGATGGTTGACAGTGTTTTTATATTAAGGGCATTTTACAGCGGTGGATTTAAATATACTGTATATAACTATACGTTTATCGTGTAGTGCAGTGCATAACCGGTGTGCGAATATTTGTCAATCACTGTCCCACGCACTCCTGCAGCATGCAGACGACCAGTCACCTCTTGATCTGGTATGTAACTCGCTTCATAGCTGTCATTAAGATTTTCACGTGTCTAGAACTGTTGCGCCGGTTATACTCTCATATTCAAACACCACAGACTGGGCCTACCGTAAAACGTTTTGTTTAAAGACAACTTTCTGGAGCCTAGACGGGAACCGAAATCAGAACACCTCACAGCCGGCAGTTTCTCTACCGAATGAGCTCTGGGACCAGCAGTAGTAGTTGTTAAATGTTCGTTTTGAAGCATTGGTCTTTCGTTAAGCGATCTCCTCTCGGTCGATATGGAGTCCCCTTCCCAGTTCTGCTTAAGAAACCTTTTGGCATCCGCGCTATTTGGTGTAAACTAATTTCAACTAGGACGGCTTGTGTAGGCCACCTGGTATATATAATATATATTATATTATGCATGTGTGTGTGTCTTTCTTTAAAGCCACGCTACAATTAAGTGATATTTTATTAGTGCATCGTTCATAATAAACATGTTCAGATGCAAGTCCGCTTTGGTGAATGCATTGATCTAAGCGCCTCTCAGTATCAGCATGGACACATCTTACAACTTCTGCTGATATTGAAAGGATATTCCGTATCCTTTCTTTTAAAATTTCTGAATTTTCTGGTACCGTTTCGTAAACCTTGGCTTTGATATATCCCCATAAAGAAAAGAGAAAAAGGAAAACAAATCCAGGGGACGACCTCACTGGCCACCGAATACAACCACTTTCCGGGGTACACATTATTGAGATTTTCTTTAACTCCTCTAGAATAATGGAATGGTGTACCATGTGCCAAAACCAATGATTTAGAGTTAACTAAAGCGGGACGTCTTCTGGAAGGTTCTCAATATTCAGCACATTCTGGAAGAATTACAAGTAGAGCTGCTCACTATGCCTAGGAACTAAATAAACTGTTCCAATGATGTCTCTTAGAATTACGTACCACACGTTAACCCCTAGTTCTAGTTTCTGGTTTGAAAAAGGGGTGGGTTTTATGCCCAAGCACTGCGACCTTAAAGATCTATTGCGCATCCCCGCTTTCATCAGTTAAGTAGTCTGTTGCTCGATATGAACTTAACCAGACTGCTAACTGAGGCTTTCGATAGTTCATCTATCTTTGGAAAGTGATTGCAAAAATACTTACCTTTGATTCGCAAGAGCAGGGCAATCACATAGCAGATGAGTAACAGTCTCATCTCCTTCTAGGCATCTACTACAGATAGGGTTGTTAAACAATCCCATTCTGTATAGATTAAACTTTAGGGCACAGTGTCCTGTAATGAATCCTGTTGCCCATGCAAGCCTTCTTCTACTAAGACCGCACAGGTACTTTGCCCTGCTGTTATCCAAGTCTGTAATAAACAACTTGGAATGTCTGCAACCCTCAATGGAGTTCCAGTAGCTCTTGTGTTTTACTTGAACCCAGCACTTAATAGCCTGTTTCATTGGTCTGTAGGACACCCCCAGTACAGGCTCCGGACCCAAAAATGGGATTTCACTGCCAAATCTTGGCAGCTTCATCTGCTTTCTCATGCCTGGTATACCTGTATGTCCTGGCACCCACATAAGTTGAACCTTATTGTATTCAGCCAGTGTCATTAAGGATTCCCGGCATTCTGAGACGAGCTTTAATTTTATTGATGGTGATTCAAGTGCTTTGAGAGACGTTAATACCCCATTAAACCTGCGTGTGATGTGGTCGTAACCAATGAAGATTCTCTGGAGCCCAGTAATGAAGATTATATTTGTTTGCATTGGAGTCATTAACGAAATAAAAGCCTCACTGGTGAAATCCACATTTTCATTTATTTTATTTAAGAGCCTTCTGTAAACAGGTACACGATTCTGGAAATCGTTCCCATAAAGCTGATGGTGTATGTGCAGTTCATAGGGATTCATTTTCACTTCGTTGAAATAGGTTGTATTGGAGTTTTTGTAGCTCTTCTTAGTCGTAATTCCGACGAGAAACATTAATAGTTAAGAAATAAAAATACCGGGGATGATACATTAGTACTTAATTGTCGAACTTAATATACGTCGAATAACTTGCGCAGAACTCATACGTCACGTTATAAAAACGTTCAGAAAGCAGCCTTCGAGCTTTAGTTTTTATGAGAAGGCGCATTGAAATGCGCCTTCCCGTAGATCATGACCATATCCATGCATTCGTTGTTGGAGGACATGCTACCTGTTTGACTGCAAGGAAGTGACCACACGACGCTTATCAGCACAAACCACGAAATAAACACATGCAGAGAGCAAGCACTACCTCAGTGACTTTCCATTTCGTACCTGCACTGCCCCTTTGAAAATCAGTGAAACTTCTTTTGTCCTTCTGTATGCGGGAAACAAAACGGTTTATTTCGGCCAGCTGGTATAAAACGCTTATTCAGAATGAAGAGGACATCACAGAGGACTCACAGAAAATTGAAGGTGGGGAAGTAGGGGAAGTATTGTATTCCACCCAAAAATTTGATACCGAGATGTCACCGGAAATATATGTTTTGAGGCCCCCTGAATCCAAAAAAAGCATTTTTGAAACATGTCCGTGTGTGTCTGTGAACAGCATAACTCAGAAACGAACAGTCGGATAAACACCAAACTTGGCATTTAGGTTCAGTATCTTCCAGAGATGCAACACGAAGGTTTTCAAGAAAATCCCCCCACCCCAGATTACCCTTTACATGGAAAATTTTTCGAAAATTTTAATTTTCTCAAAAATGGCTCTAACGATTTTGATTAAAATATTCTATGTTTAAGATATTTTCATGACAAATGAAATGTAATCTGGGAATGTCTCCAAAGGTATTCTTCAATGTGAACGACTTTTGCGCAACTGGTAAACCATAAGAGATAGACAAAATTTCACTACACAAGAAATGTAGATCGCGTTAAAATACACAATTTATGTCATATACATTTTTTTTGTTGAGTGAACCATTTTCGAGATATTGCTTGTTATTCTCTTAAACTTTCTAATTGGAAATTCGTTATTCATTTTTTTATGTCCTGGACATGCAGAGAGAATGGAATACTGCATATAGCAACCAGCTCTTAAAAAATTTGACTATCGCTTAAAGTCTACCAATTCCCCTTGCATCTACAAGAAAATTAGCAATAAGATTGACATCTCGATTAACATGAAGCATATGGAGAATAAGCGTTTGTGAAAATAGTTTGTACAAGAGTAGAGAAAGTCATGCGGGTGTAACACATCAGATTTTTTGTTTAATTTTTTATTCGTTTTTTCATTTTTGATATATGCTATTCACAGGCTCAACAAACACGGTGAAATCTGGTATAGAATTTTTCGGCGGAGTGCAGTACTTCCCCTACCTACTATAAGTAGGTGCTAGCGAAAGTAATAAACAATAGTAAGCAGAGAAAGTCATGTGAATGTAGCACATGAGAGAATTTTTGTCTGCTATCTTTAATTATATATGAGGGTATATGATTGTTATTTTGCATCACATTTTAGCTGTGGTTTGTATTATTATTGATATCAGTATGTTTGCTAAACCGTGCCAGTGCGGAAGCTGAGTTTGGCCCAGATTAATGAATACACAGAATGATTATCCCTGAATATTTACTTCATTGCCATTCAATATTCACTAATGCAATTCAAAACCCGTGTCAGTTTCAACCAATCACGGTAAACTATTAATCTGAAATCTAGCCAAAAATATAGGATTGTCGCAACTGATTTGCAATTGTTTCTAAATATAAGCTAAAGAAACGAGTGCTAAGTTGAAGTATTACTGTTGGGGAGCCGAACTTGTAGTAGTTGCAATCTCACGTATGTTAAACAGTTTCCGGTAGCCTTCGCCCCAAATGTGTTTTCAGGTGGCCTTTGCCCCAAGTTTAAAAAAATATTACCTTTGTTATTAAACTGCTTCTTTAAATATTTATGTTTGCCTCGGCTGCTTCAGTATTATTGTTAGAGACACGTTTCTCTTAGGCAGGGTTTTGGTACGACTAAGAATGCAGGCTTACACATATTTTAAGTTTTAATTCACTCCTTTTTATTAATCCTTGACACAAATTAAATAGCACTTCACTGATATAGAGAGCTGTGAGATTCCTTTATTTAATACTTGCACCTTTTACGCGTATACTTATTTTTCGTCTCACACGAATACGTATTATATTTCTCTAGAGGACGCATCTTGCATCCGGTTACTATCACGGTCTGCAGACAACTGACTAGAGTTCAAAGGTCTAAACTTGTAAATTTCTGTATTTCAAGTCACTGATTGGCTAATCCTAGTCCAATAGAATACCTTCATTTAACTAAAGCTTTTTCTGGCTGTTGATTGGCTATTTTTAAACTGTTACATTATTGCTGCTCTAATAATGACTAGTAGAATTTAAACTCTCAAACTCATTATTGCCTCAAGGTTACCTCATTGTTAGCAACTCTAAATCTATTATTCTCAACTCCTACATTATTAAATTACGTAATACATTCACATAACATTATTAAACATGTTTACAATAATATAAGCATATGCAATGACTGTTACATAATTTTACAAATTATTACATACATATTGCTTCAAGGCTTATTGAATTTACATATTATATAATTAGACTGAAATTACTTAAGTGTTAAAATACTGTCTCAAACGGGATAACGAACGGGATGGCTCTGAGGTCTGCATTCGGGAGATCCCAGATTCGATTTCCCTGCGACCGTCCACTCTGACGGATGGGTTTTCTCGTGTCGTCAGGCAAATGCTGGAGTGGTTTCTTTCATCCTCCGAACTTGCTGTGCCTCCATTTTGTTCCATTACCTAATCATTTCATTCTTCCTTCACACGGTTGGTCTTTTTCATGGTGGTTAAAAGTGTCGCAATGCTGTTTTGGCAGGGAAAAGGATGCTCTCTGTGTACTTTCCCCATCCCTCGACCTTCCGCTGGTTGCTGGGGTATAAGGACCGGATTTATGAGAGCAGGATGAACGAGATTCTTGTATAGTTATATAAAACATGTGGAAAGGGCATTCAAATGTTAACTCGTGGGCGATGTAAAAAGTAGGATGTGCTACATTCACATGAATTTCTCTACCCACTCTTCCACAAAATATGCTTACAATTTATTACTTTCTCTGCTACGTATAGTAAGTAGGGGGATTATTGTATTCCACCCGAAAATTCGATACCGAGATTTCACCGGAAATACATGTTTTGAGACCCCCTGAATCCGAAAAACATTTTTGGAATCATGTCCGTGTGTGTGTCTGTGTGTCTGTGAACAGCATAACTCAGAAACGAACAGTCGGATAAACACCAAACTTGGTATTTAGGTTCAGTATCTTCCAGAGATGCGACACGAAGGTTTTCAATAAAATCCCCCCACCCCAGATTATCCTTTACATGGAACATTTTTCGAAGATTTTAATTTTCCCAAAAATGGCTCTAACGATTTTGATTAAAATATCATATGTTTAAGATATTTCATTACAAATGAAATGTATATCTCGAATTTTCTGGGAATGTCTCCAAAAGTATTCTTCATTGTGAACGACTTTTGCATAACTGGTAAACCATAAGAGATAGACAAAGTTTTACTACACAAAAAATGTATATGGCGTTAAAATACACAATTTATGTTATATACATCTTTTTGTTGAGTGAACCATTTTCGAGATATTGCTTGTTATTCCCTTAAATTTTCCAATACTTATGCTTTTTCTCAAATTCGTTATTCATTTTTTTGTCTTGGTAATGCAAAGAGAATGGAATACTCCACATAGCAACCAGTTCTTAACATATTTGACTATCGCTTAAAGCCTAGCAATTCTACTTGCATCTACAAGAAAATTAGCAATAAGATTAACATCTCGAAATCTCGGTTAACATGAAGCATATGAAGAACAAGCGTTTGTAAAAATACTTTGTACAAGAGTAGATAAAGTCATGTGAGTGTAACATATCAGATTTTTTTTTCTATCTAATTCTTATTAATCGAGATAAATGTTTACAAAAGCTTTTTATTACATACTACCTGGCTAGCTGGCTAGCAACTGTTCTCCTATGAAAAATAAAAATGAAGTAATTCATAAACTATATTAAACATCTTCCCACTACTATGAATGTTGCAGTGGATCTAGCTATCTATGCCACACGCACAGGTGTTACAGCACGTTACCAAATAGCTCACATGAGAGAATAAGAAAGAGTGTTGAAATCTGGAGGAACCTTTCACGGGTAGTCTTTTAAATTGGAATGACGCATTAATTTCATCTACCTCCCCCGATTCTTTACGAAATTAATGTATAATGATCTATAAAGCTTTTATGGTGTACATTCCTTATAATTGTAATTTCGTACGGTTATTTCTAATGGCCGATAAACATTCCTGATATTCAGCAAAGGATGTGAGACATCGGCGAAACGTCTGACTTCTTTGACCTCCCTCCCACAGTCTTCCAAGTTTTGGAAATTCTGCATAGCCTATAAATCCTTTGGCTATGGTACATAAACTGTGTGCTTAGCAAGTAATTCCGTTGTAAGCTTGTAACTTCCATGCACTCCCTACTAGGCCCTCCTATCTCGAATGCGTGTTCTTGGGTGTCTCTTGGCATATCAAGGCCAATTTCTGTTCAAAGGAATGCGAGCGACCAATTTATCAAGGAACGTGGAATGCTGTTAATTAAAAATCGAATGTGTTGCACTCACATGACTTTCTCTACTTTTGTACAAACTATTTTTACAAATGCTTATTTTCCACCTACTTTATGTTAATCGTGATGTTAATCTTATTGCTAATTTTCTTGCAGGTGCACGGGGAATATGGTAGGCTTTAAGGGATAGTCAAATATGTTAAGAGCTGGTTGCTATGTGGAGCATTCGATTATCTTTGCATGTCCAGGGCATAAAAAGAAAGAACAGAAAAAGAAAAAGAAACGAATAACGAATTTACATTTGAGAAAAAGTATAAGTATTGGAACATTCAAATAAATAACAAGGAATATCTCGGAAATGGTTCACTCCACAAAAAATGTATATGACGTAAATGGTGTGTTTAACGAGATCTATATTTTTTGTGTAGTAAACTTTTGTCTCTCTCTTACGGTTTACCAGTTATGCGAAAGTCATTGAGAATGAAGAGGACTTTTGGGGACATTCCCGGGAAAGTTCAAGATATACATTTCATTTGCCATGAAAATATCTTAAACATATGATATTTTAACAAAATAATTAGAGCCAATTTTGAGAAAATCAACATTTTCTAAAACTGTTCCATGTAAAGGGTAGTCTGAGGTGGGGAGATTTTCTTGAAAATCTTCGTGTCACATCCTTGGAAGATAGTAAACTCAAGTACCAAGTTTGGTATTTATCTGATTTTGGTTTTTGAGTTATGCTGTTCACAGACAGACAGACATAGCAGTAACACGCATAGACACCCACGTATATGTTTCTCAAAATATTTTATTTGGTTTCAGGGCACCTCAAAACATGTTTTTCCGGTGAAATCTCGATATCGAAATTTTGGGTGGAATGCAATACCTACCCTTCTTACTATACGTAGTGGAGGAAGTGAAAATGCATTTTGATATCAAGTTATGAAAGCGCTATAATCAGATTTCCTCTAGTGGCCAGTATGTGGTCATCTAGCAGTTAACTGTATAAAACTAGAGATAAAGGGGCCAAACAAAATTCGACTTTGGGTTAAATTTTGAGAGGAATGCAGGGATTTAATCAGATTTGTTCTATGTCCGATAGCGATTGACAAGTCGTTTGACGATAAGGTTTTCACAATTGACCAGCCGTTTTTTGTCAAGAATTCCCGAACATGTTCGACTACCACTAGCTTCATTGATTCAGAAATGGATTGAAAAAAATGCATGTGTCAATTTGCATGTCCGAAGGATCGTTAAGTTTGCAAGTGGTTTTGACGGCAAGGATGTCCGATCGTGATTGGCAAGACGTTTGACGCAAGGACACCTGAACGTTTTCGATGGCAGCTAGTCTCTTGATTGACAGGTGGAACATAAAATTAATGTGTATCCTTTAACGTATAACGATAGAAAGTTGTAAAAATTCAATTTAAAACATTATTGCAGACAGCATATTCGTGAAAATGTGCACAACTTTCGGTATAGTATGATTTAAAAATAATTATCAGTTATTGATTTGGTTGTGCTGCACGTAAGCAAATCATCAACCCTACGTAGGTAAAAATACACCCGACAGGCAAGCAGTGTAAATAGCGGGAAATCATAAATTAATAATCAAGATAGGAATATGTAATATTATAACACTGTAAGATAGTTGTACCATAAAATGTAGACAGATGTAAGAAACATTGTAATTAGCTAGAAAGCCCGCTAGCGCCAGGGTTTAAAGTCCAGTAACATACACACGCTAATGAGCACAGGATTCGTCAGAATTGCGCCGAGCTGATAGAGAGGTCCGGAAAGAAACAAGGACGGAAGGGGGACAATTCCTGGAAATTCAAGGGGGTTGGATAAGAAGTCAGCAATTGGAAAGAGAACCAAGAATTGGGAGTGAGACAGAGATAGTGGTTTTTAACAAAGTAGTCAGGCAGAAACTTGACTTCTAAAAGTAAACGATTTCTTTCTCATAGCACGCCAAGTAAATAACGTCGAAATAAAGATTAGGTAAAAAGGCACGAAAGTTAGCGTCATAGCAGTAAGGCTTAAAACGAAGGTTCGCTACATATTTCAACACTCTTTTATATTCTCTCATATGAGCTATTTGATGATGTGCTGTAACACGTGTGCATGTGGGTGGAGGAGATAGCATGGGACATAGCTGAAGTTAAATGGGTTATTGACCACCTTCCTGACAAGAAGGTCCCCGGATCCGACGGCATCCCCAATATTGCATTAAAACACCTCCCACTTCTTGTAATACAAAGACTTGTAGAGGTATATAATTTCTTATTGAACAACGGAATATATCCTGATAATTGCAAAATAGCCAAATTTCTACATTTCCCTAAGTGACAAAAAGATATTCCTAATCCTAACAAATATCAGTTTATTAAGCACCACTAGTAAAGTTTTCGAGAAAATAGTACTCAAAAGGCTCAATGCATTTCTTATCAAGCACTACATACTCATCAACGAACAGTTCGGCTTTCGAGACAAACATTCTACTACATTACAGCTCCTAAGCAAAACAGAAAATATTGCCGGTGCTGTTATATTAGACTTGAGCGCGCCTTTGATAGAGTATGGCATTCCGGCCAACTCGCAAACTTATCAATATCAATATACCCGATACCATTACCAAACTTGAAGCCAATTATCTTGATAAGCGATTCTTCTATTCTTCAGTCAATCATACCAAATCCACCGTTCGCCCAATTCACGCAGGCGTACCACAAGGTAGCCTAATAGGACCCATCTTATTCAATATTTATGTTAACGACATACCTAAAACTCACAATACCTCCTTACATTTTTATGCCGACGATACTTCCTCCACAACACTAGCCAGTAGAACCACAACTATACATAGCAGACTACACACCGCACTCGCCACTATTTAACCATGGCTAAAAAAATGGCGCATCAGGGTCAACAACAACAAATTTAAAGCTTTAATTCTCACCAAGCGCAGATTACACCGATATCCTTCACACTCACTTCCTCCCCTCCAATTATTCGGAGAGGACATTAATTGGACTAATCAGGTTACTTACCTTGGTGTAACTATGGATCTAGGTTTAACCTGGAGAGCGCATATTAAAACCGCTAGAAACAAGGCTCAAGCACAGCTACGGAAACTTTACCCTCTGCTAAACATTAACAATGGACTTCCCAAACTTGGTACCATTCTCTGTAAAAGACTAATCCGATCGATCATTACCTATGCCACTCCAGCATGGGGATATGATGCCCCATCACTCATCAGAACTCTCACAACATTTCAGAACAAAATTCTTCACATTGCAGCCAAAGTCCCTCCTATTGCTCCGACCTCCAAATTACACGATGAACTCCACATGCACACTCTTGAATAATTCATTAAAATGCTCGCATACAACTTATACCACACCACACCACAATCCACTTATCAATCAACTTGGTAACTACGATACTGACGACCTACAATACAAACGCCCATTACACCTTTTTGACCGTTCCCTCACTATTGACGATTCAGCCATTGACGTGGCTATACACTTATATAACTTAACACGTAATATTAACATCTGATCTCTTACCCTTAGAATCATGCAATAGTTATCAACAGCAGTTATCACTACTACAGCTGTCCAGTAAGTTTAATATTCAGGTAATACATCTACATCCTCCCCCACCATCTACTACAACCTTCAAGACCAGACCTCATATAACGTGTCAGTCAGTCCGTCCCTGCCAATGCAGTTCACTCCACTAGTCCGTCTGTCAAACTACACCACAGCACTTAACTCCAGCAATCCAGCAATCGAGAACAGGTCGCCCAGGTTCACCTGGGCGGAATGTGATCGCCACAGTACCTAGCCGCGTATGCGATTTTACCTGTGCGATAAAGAAGGTTTTAAAGAATATACACAAGCTTTAAATATTTATTTCTTTGTCATGGATGGAGTTTAGCTCTCTGCGCTACCATTGGCTGGGTCTCGGTGTTCCTACATGGGTGGACTAGCGACCACGTGGTGACCAAGCTCAATACTGCTTAACTTGGGCGACCGCTTGTATGGTCATCAAGCCAAGCAGTCCGGCATGGCAGCAAAGCATGATGGGAAAACTAGGTATGGTATGGGGGTATCCAAGTTTTCAGCAGGGCTAGTCGCTGCTAAATGGTCACTCATCCAGCTAACGACCAAGCCCAATGCTGCTTAACTTGGGGGAGCTTTTGATGTGAGGGATTGGCAAACCTCAGCCTCGGGAGCCCAAGCCGTCCTTCGGCAACCGGTAACTCTTTCTCCGCCTTGGCGCTTTGTGATCATAGCGGCCCAAAGAGTTCACCAGCTGGTTGGTGTGGTAAGTGAGTTTCGTGTACATGACCGGAATGGGTGTGTAGGATGTGTGACGGGAATCTACGCCCGGTATCATAGATCATTAGAAGTGCCCTGTTCTGGACGGTCTGTAGCCTGCGGATGGTGGACGCTGCCGCCGATCCCCAGACCTCGCAGCCGTACAGGATCAGGGGCGGGATAATCGCTTGATATAGGCGAAGTTTGAGGTTTGTGGGCATTGTGGAGCGGAACGCAGGGTACAGGTATCTGAGCGCGGAGTCGCCGAGGCTGATCTTTGCGCTGACATGTGGAGCGAAAGTGAGGCCGCGGTTGAGTGTGACTCCGAGGTATTTGGCAGAGGTAACCCCAGCACCTGACTGTCCATTTCCCCAGGGTTCTGCACAAACTCCGGTATGTGTAGAACTCGGGCCAATCAACGCTCACTTGCATGTAATTGCAGGTCATCATGTCCGTCTGTACTTTCCGTGGTGCTCAGCGGAACCCGACTATCCACGCATGCACTTCATTATTACCTCTCCCCTGCGCTTTTGCTTAGATTGCATGTTGCATGGGGAGGCGATGTAGCTGCTGCGGATGATCGCCACCGGGGGCGGCGGGTGTGGGGCCGCCCCTACAAAGAAAAAGGAAAGAAAAAAGAAAGCCGTCCTAAAGTTCGGTGTCAAGAATTCACGGAAATACATATTTCGCAGCGCGAAGACTTAAAAAAAGTTGCATTTTTAGGAAAAGATCTGTGTGTGTGTGTGTGTGCGTGTCTGTGAATACTATAACTCTAAAACCAAAAGTACGGTGAACATCAAACTGGTATTTAAATTCAGTATCTTCCAAAAATGGAACAACAAGATTCCTTTTCATGGAGCTTTTTTTCCGTGTTCTTAATTTTCTCAAAAAATGACTAAGGATTCTGATTAAAATACATGTTTAAGTTATTTACATGACAAATAAAAAGTATATCTGGAATTTTCAGGGAATAACCTGTGAACTACTCTTCATTCGAAAGAATATTGTATAATTTGGTATAACGGATATACAGATAGACATCAACGTACTACACAAAAAAATTATACCTCTTTAAAGCACACAATTTATTTCAAACAATTTTTTTCTGTGACTTCAGCCATTTTCGAGATATCCTTTACTGGTTTAAAGTTTTCAGCAGTTAAGTGTTGCCGCTATTCAGTTGTTTATTTCAATGATATAGAGCATGGAATTTCAAGGTCAGCATATAGAGACTAGCCTAACTACGGATTTGGTTTCCTCTATCCCCCTTGTACAAATTATTTTTGCAAGGGATTATTTGGACTAATAGAAGTGAATGGAAAGGTAAGCTTTTGTAAGAATAGCCTGTAGAAACGATATAAAAATAAACAATAATGGGTAGAGAAAGTCATGTGAATGTAACACATTAAATATCTTTTCCTATGATGTTAGTTAAAATAGCAACATAGTAAGTTTAAGACTAAAACGTAGGCTTGTTATGCCTGTTTTTTTCATTAAAATTATATTGTTTTCAATGAAAACTAGGAAACGACAAAAAAATTAATAATAATGCATTAAATATTAGCTGCGTGATTACTTAACGTTTCACAACCATTGTCACATACTTCATTCCCAGTTTCCGTATTACGCAGTACTATAGATATCTGCACTCTATCCTGTCCATTGTTTTCGAACTGACAGTCTGTATGGTGCAGTTCTGCCAGCTTTCATTGATATATTTTCTCTCTAAAATTTAAGAAGCTTGGTGGCTTAAATGTGTTTCGAACTATAAAGCAAAGTAAACAAGCAGCTCGAATTAAAAAAAGGCGTTTTTAAGGAATACATGACAGAAGGCGGGTTAAGTGCGTTAGCTTTTTGAGATAGAAAACGAAATATGCCGTAAACTCAGTTATAAAGTGAATACTAGTATGAGACGTAACTTTGTACAAAAGGCGAGGATAATCACTCCCGTTTCCTGACCCTATCGCAAGAAGTCACAAACTCTGTGTTTGTATTTTCCACCATAGAAATACAAATATCGTTTAGAGACATAGTTGAAAAAAGATCGTTAGAATCATATATAACAATAAACAGTACACAGGAAAGAGATGAATATATTGATAAATTAAACAAAGAACAAAGAGTACGAGCTGGTGTGTGGAAGCTAAAAGGAATGAGAAAAGGTTTTCCACAACATCGGTGCCCATTATTTGTGGTGGAAAAGAAGACATAGAGCACATCATTTTTTAATAAAAGGGACATAGATTTGGAGAAAAGAGTGTATAAATGGGAAGCGAGTGTGTACCTAGTTAAAGTAAAACAGAAATGGATTTGATAAATAAAAAGCGGAGTAAACGAAACAGAAACGATGTTAAAACAAAATGTTTTTTAGGAAATTTTGAACGTGAATATGGCAAGTTAACAGCCTGGGCTGAATACTTAGCAATATTGTTTTGTATGCTCGTATTCTTTTGTATTGATGCTTAGTACACATAAATATTCATTCATTTTCCACCATGTGCTTGTATTTCGTTTAACACACTTGCAGAATTATAATTTGGATCCGATCATGCTGGGAGCATTCACAATTATTTCAGTGCACAGCAAATAGCTCAAAAAATAAATGATAAGTTTAAAAAGAGCTAATTGTGAAAACAGTGCACATTACTAGACAAATTTCAACCAAACATAACTTCAAACTAGCCGTGATTACGTATCAAGCCAGCCATGAATTATTCGCAATGAAGCGAACATTAGTTTTAAATAGCTAATAGTGGAATGGTTATCTAAGGAATAGAAGTGTGTCTTACACTTGTTGCCTCATTTATACTTTTAGGGTATTCTATGTAAAACTATTCCAAGATATATTCTGAGCTCGTACATTCAGCCCTAAGTGACATTTTGGCTACAAACCAATAAAATAGAACAAACACAATCACTGTAACTGATCTACGAGTGCTCACTGAATTTACTACGCTACAACCTCTACTGAAAGGTAAAGCTTAACATCAACCAAACGTTTCTTCCTTATCATTTAGCTGAACGTGGTATCTAGTGTTGTATCACATAGTGATACGATAAACAAAAGAGGCAGAAAGAGAGCTGGACAGGCGAATTGAAAGGTTTGGCTCATACCTACATCCCTTCCTGAAAGATGAGTTCAAATGCACATAGTTATCTCGGCAAGCAGGAAGCTGATATTTGGACCGCAAACTTTAAAATAAAATGCTCTACATGAACAATTTATATACTTTTCTGGAGCGCCAGAAAATTTTATGGTCGCAAATGATACGAGGAGCGTCCAATAAGTAAGTTTCCCTATTTTATAAAAATATTACACGCAATTGATCATGTTGAATTAATTTTATTTATATTGTACAATCCTTCTGTTACTTTTCTACATAGTCAACATGTTTTTCCAGGCATTTTTGAGGACGTGTAACAAGCTTTTCCAAGCCAGTGTTTACCAGGTCGGGTCCTGTGTTCGCAACCAGCTGTTCACTGATTTGACTTCATCATCGATGTTAAAAGTGCTTACCCTTGAGTTGGAGGAAATGTAAAAATCACTTGGGGCAAACTCCGGTGAATACGGAGGATACAAGAATACTTTCAAGTTGAATCTTGACCCAGGAGGAGCTCAGAAGACCCAAATGGGAAATTTGCTCGCATCCTCCATATTCACCAGATCTTTTCCCAAGTGATTTTCACATGTTCCCCTGGCTCAAAGGTCATCATGGAGGTAAGCACTTTTAATACCGATGATGAAGTCAGAGCAGTGACCAGCTGGTTGCGAGCACAGGACCCGATCTGGTACAGCACTGGCTTGGAAAAACTTTTGTCACGTCCCCAAAAATGCTTGGAAAAGCATGTTGATTATGTAGAAAAGTAACAGAAGGATTGTACAGTATAAATAACATTAATTCAACATGATCAATTGTGGTAATGTTTTTTATAAAATAGGGAAACTTACTTATTGGATGACCCTCGTATTTATACAATGTTTTACAGCGTCTTAACTGTAAAACACTACAATACTACAAGGTAGAGCATGCTAGTTACTTGATTTTGCACTAACCAGCTCCGCCCTATACCCATCATTAAGTTATGTATTTCATTTAATTTGACTTTATTTCACAGAATTAGAAGCTGCGGCGGGATCGTAATCTTGAGGGAAAGGAGAGGGAGAGTTAAAGAGGGCGTGGGCAGATTGATGCTTTAAATATCTCGGATCGCGGTGTTCCAATGTAAAATGAGGACACCATTTATGGATGAACAACTTTATTTACACGCACATTTTATACCTTCACTTCTTCCTGTCTCTTAGTACGATCCGACTGCACAATAACATTTATATTTTCGCTTCCTTGGCTTAACTCGCCAACTTTTCGCGGTAAACTTCCCGTATCACCAGGTATACATTGCTAAGATCACATGCCAGATACGCTAACACTGCTGCTTAAAGCATTGACTCGCACATGTCTTACTCGTGGATGTAAGATTTCGTCATTTAATTTTTCGTTTCTCCCACTAAATCATTTGACAAATTTCTTTAGTATTATTCGCTGAAAGTATTTTGAAGTGGAAAATTATTTGTAGTTGGTTGGAAGATACTTCGTGTTTATCTGCACCACGTATGGAAGCCAATTTGTCGCAGTCACTTCGTATTATCTTTTGCTGGGCGCCTGTTATTGTATTACTACTTTGAATGTTGGGTTCATTGTCCTCCGGCTAGCTATTATTTCTCGGTCAAGCAAATCTCTTGAGCAGGGTGTGTAAACGGAAAGGATTTGTTACTCACAGATAACACTGATAAAAAAATTTGTTTTTACACTTTTATTACCGTCACAATTAATTAAGTTCACATATTGACTCTTGATACACGCCAGACTGAAACTGTTATATTTTCTAATATCACTATAATCACTTATTTACTGCACATTATTAATTAGTGTGTTTCACATTTATAACAAACTTTAAGACGCGAGAGATTCTGTAGAATTGCGTAACGTGTACTTTATGTATGCTTCCGTTGAACTACGCGACGTATAGCTCACGAATACTTATGTTGAACGTATTACACGCGAATGCTTCTGTTGGACTGACGAAATCTGCCTCTGACTTTAGCTTTTTATACTCCCACACCCCGATATGCCTAAAGATTATAACCGAGCTGCTATTGGTTAATAAAACGCGCCAACATTAGCGTCTATTTTTATATCCAATCAAAAATTACGAAAACATATGCTCTAGGGAAAATATTCCCGCTATTTCTAAGAAAAGCGCGCCAATCTGACGTCATTTGTTTGTCTCTTCTAATTAATATTCAACTCACCCCCTCGCACATTGTTATCCGCTCCTATTGTCAGTTTCAGTGAGGTCGTGTAAACTTATTTCCTAACAATGCATATAATTAACAAACATCTCAAATCAATGTCATACAATAATGCTTATTTACACTACAATCATTCTGGCATTTACATTATTGTGATACAAATTACTGCCACAATTTCTATAAGGAATGTATTTTTCTATCAGTCGGGAATCAGTACAGAAACTTCCTACTTAGCTCTGTTATGTGAATCTGAAGCATAAACGTTCTCACGCGAACTGATACGATAACAAGATAAGTCAAGTTCTTCTGAACTCTTAAATTTCCAAACTTAATACTAGCTTGTATTGATACTCGTACGTCTGTTACAGTTTAACCGCGACAACCAAACACCCTGAGCTTCAGGGAAGCTTTTCCATTGTATTCGAAAAGAGGGGTTGTTTTCCACTGAACATACATTTCTCTGCAAGCCCGTATTGATTTCAACAACACATGTGGCCGTGCGCACCATTTTCGATCAAGATTTTACCGTGGTAAAATATGGACTTTACCGCGGTGAGCGGTCATTTGTGGTGCATCGACGCCGGTAAAAGTTGATCGAGAATTTTACTGCGGTTAAATCTGACCGGCCATGAACGGCCGGTTTTCTTCGATTATTTCCAACTTTACTTGTGCTGAAATGTTAAAATGGCGGAACCATATAGGTTAGAATTCCCAACGAATAGATACACTCCATTTTCACCATTGAATACATCCTGATAAAGTTACTTTAATGTACTTTGTAATTGTTATTGCTTTAAGGCCTTTTTGTGCGACAGGTGCTTTAAATATCCTGATCCAGGACGTAACGAAAATCACACAATCACGGCGTTACATATTACAATCATATCAGTTGAAGCATAGTTCCAATAAGAAGGCAGAAATAAGGAGAGTAATGAACGGATTTAGCGCAATTACTATATCTTCAGGAATATTAAGCACATTAATTACACAGATATAGGAATACGGTAACCTGAAGAGAACAGTACCGAAGTCTTACCATTTTATGTTGTCATCGTGGTGTCGGGGTAGCGTTTGCTCCTTTTATTCAAAAGGTTCCAGGTTCAAACCTTGTTTGAGAATATATATCTTTTCTTTCTTTTTTCTGCCTCTCTTTCAGTAAGTGATATCGGCGAAGCTAACTGGAATTTAATCAGTGTGGAAGAAAGAAAAATGTCTATAATAGTTCAGCACATTTTTCTAATCAATTGTAAGACGAGCTTTTCCCGCGTGTTCATCTTAAAGTTATTGCTTCTATCTCTGTGCTTTCTATCTTTTCTTAAGAATTGATGGTAAATGCAATAAAGTAATAAAGAAACTTGGGTCTGCTTTTGCTTTCCCCATTGCACGTTGAACTACATGCATGCGCTTCAGCAAAGAGGTAGAAGAAGTGAAAAACAGACGACATGATGTACATCCGGATGCGTTCAGTAGAGTTTATCTGCAATGAACGGTGCGCTCAACCAAGGTGAGCGCCTGCCAGGTAACCACGGTCACCTAAACTGCGGTAAACAATGGTGCAACGCTGTGTGGTGATTACCCCGGTCAAATTCTTGCCGCGGTAAGCTGAAGGTCCCTGAAGGTTTTTTTTTAACGAGGATGGTGCACGCGGTCATACTGGTCTTCTTAAAATTAAATTAATACAGAAATTTATATTATTATTTGCCTTAATTATCCGACTGTGAATGTAATGTACAACTTTAAAGCAGCGGATGCGCACAATACAATGTTTTATTGTTCTCCAAACGCAATATATTCCTTTCTGGCTACTCTATTACTCCATCAATTGAGAGAACGTTTATTCTTGTTCTATGATGAGGTTTCTGCTGTGGATAAAAACCAACTTGTTCGTCTTGGTACACTATTGAAGCAAAGAACTTGTAAAATGTATTGTAGTTCAGGTGTTTAGCCATCAGCTAAAGGTGCTAGCCAGCAAAATCCCAGTGCCATAGGAGTAGAAAAAAAAGTTTAATATATTAACCATTAAATGATTTCCTTTGATTTATAGTTTAAACTGTACACACAATGTTCTTAGAATGTATACATTGCAACGTTTTGATACTTCAGAAATGATATAAAATTACATAGGCAATTTGTAAATGATTCAGTTGTAAAAGAAGCTAACATACATCATCTTTTATATCTGACATAAACATAAAATAGTGCAACTGTCACAGTGCTTCTATGTATTTACATTTTAATGTTGATCCATTTGCTTCTTGTCATTAATACATCACAAAATAGCTAACAAACTCATTAGCTTTCTTCAAATTTTCCCTTCATTTTAAGGAAACTAACAAAATACAATTTTGAGTAAGCTTATCTTAATCTAAGATTAGAAAAAACAAGTCTATTCATAACCCCATCAGTAAAATATGGCACCAATATGTTTATATGTTTGTTAGTTAGATTATATACCTACAAATGGAAACAATTTCCAAGTAAAATATCAAAGAAAGACGAAGTATTAAATACAAGCCAAAACAACTTCTGAGCAGCAGGCATTCACTTATAGAAAAGTTGACATTCTTGAGGTAAGTATTCCAGCATCTGTTTTCTTTACTGATGTTATTGGTAAAACTTCTTTGTGAAGTACATAATGGTAAGAGGTTCAATATTTTTACATTCAGACGGCAGCTGAAGTGATACACGTCCTCTTGGTCTACTTAATATGTTGTTATAAACATTCTAGATTTATAGCACATTGAGAGTTATCCTCATTCGCAATGCTATAGGGTTATTACCTGTGAATTGTATCCATCTTGCTTCACTTATTTTGACTTCAGGGTTTTTTAAATTTGTGACTCAACGGGTGTGAAATCCACAAATTCTGCTTCCAGTATTATTACTTCAAAGGGATATACTTGCCTTGAGTGTGCTAAAATTGTAATCACACTATATGGCACACTTAAAGAACATGTTTGCGTATACGTTGAGGGAGGTGCTTTCTTTACGTTATTTGTTAGCACCACGTATGGACGCCAATGTGAAGAAGTTGTATTATAGTTCAACTGTTGGGGAGCCGAACTTGAAGTAGTTGCAACCGCACTTATGGTACCCGGTAGCCTTTGCCCCAATTTTTAAAAAATATTAACTTTGTAATTTGACTGTTTCTTTAAGTATTAAATATTTATGTTTGCCTCGGCTGCGTCAGTATTTTTGTTAGAGACACGTTTCTCTTAGCAGGGTTGTGGTGCGACTAAGAATGTAGGCTTACACAGATTATAATTTTACTTCACTCCTTTTATTAATCCTTGATACGATTTATATAACACTTCACTGATAGAGAGCTGTGAGATCCTTTTATTAATTGTTTGCACTTTTTAACACGTAAACTATTTTCGTCTCACACGAATACATACTATAATTCTCGTAAACATGTCTTACGTCCGGTTAGGAACACTGTTTGCAGGCAACTGAACTCTAAATTTGTAGAATTTTCTCCTTTTCAGTTTCTGATTGGCTAATCCTAATCCAATAGAATACCTTCATTAAACTAAAGCTTTTTCTGGTTGTTGATTGGCTATTTTTAAACTGTCTCAAAATTTACATTATTGTTGCTCCAATATGACTAGTAGCATTTAAACTTTCAAACTCATTATTGCCTCAAGGATACCTCATTGTTATCTCATTGTTAGAAACTTTTAACTTATTATTCTCACAGCTCCTACATTACTAAATTACGTAATATATTCACATAACATTATTACACATGGATACAATAATATAAACATATACAATGACTGTAATATACACTTTTTATATATTGTTACATATTGCTTTAAGGTAGGCTGTTATTGAATTTTATATTATATAATTACACTGAAATCATTTAAGTGTTAAAAATACTGCCTCAGCGTTTGTACTATCGTAAAATCGCGGTCACAAAGGTAAGAAGCTGTGCCCAGTGTCCAAGAATTTTGATTTACTTGACCGAAGTAATTTAGATTATCAAGGAAGTGACAGTTATCGTTCTGGACAACGCATCAGTTATAATTAAGGACATGACGATATACCGTGGTAGTAACAAAGATGACAATGCAGTTTAGTCAGATAAATAAAACCAATGTAAAGAAATGTAACGTCAATAGCACTTGTGGTTGGAGGGACTTTAGCGAGAACTGTAATACCCCTTGTATGATTTACCAGCATCCTTGAGCATCTTTTGTTTTATTCTTTTCGACTCATAATTAATTCGCCGTTTTATACATGTATCAATGTGTTTAACAGCACTAGAAACAGCTAACACTCACATTCTCAGCCATAGCACCTTCTGAAAATAAACCCATTTCACCCTAAATTTTCCAACTCCTAGTACACATTGTCACACTAGATGTACAGACGGCTCCAAATGTTTTCCGTTCCACCCGTAGGGGGTGCGGGTAAGCGGGGTGTCTTATCGAGAGGTTATGCCAGGTGCCTTAGCTCATACCTGCTCTACAAGGTTAGGGAATGTAATAGTGCAAAGAAAATATCATTCCAACACATTTCCTTTAGACTTGGCTATAAGAAAGTAATAACTGTGAAAAGAAAACAGCAATAAAATTACAGCACGGCAATATAAGCGTATGCAAACTAATTTTTAGGAATTAGAGGCATCACATTATTGTATAATAAACAAGTGTTAAAACAAAATGGTTTGGTTTCAATATCCAATGCTTTCTCTACCCATTAATGACTAACATATGTTCTTTATTTATCATAATGTCATTATAAAGTATGGTTTATCTGTGCACTTTACCTTAATCGTGACAACAATTTAGGCCAGAAATTATTTCAAATTGCAGTCTAAGTTAAACTTTTCCCTATTTGGTTGCATGCAAGTTGCCGTAATGACAAACAGCCGTGTATCTATACCACAACTCTTCTTATTACTCTATCTCTACTACGTACCTATAATAAGTAGGGAAGGTATTGTATTCCACCCAAAAATTCAATAACGAGATCACTGGAAATACACGTTTTGAGATCCTCTGAATACGAAGAAATCCTTTTTAATTTCTCTACTACGAAGCTACAGGACGTAAAGAAAGTATTGTATTCCGCACAAAAATTGAGTAACAAGATTCGCCGGAAATACACGTTTGAGACTTCCTGAAGCCAAAGAAGGCATTTTTACTTTCTTCACTATGCAGTTACACTAAGTAGAGCAAGTATTGTATTCCAACCAAAAATTGAATAACGAGATTCACCGGAAATACCCGTTTTGAGACCCATTCAAAGTAAGCATTTTTACTTTCTTTACTACATCGCTACACTAAGTACAGAAAGCAGTGTGTTCCTCCCAAAAATTGAATAACGAGATTCGCCGGCATTACACATTTTGAGACTCCCTGAAACTAAAGAAAGTGCTTTTACTTTCTCCACTACGTAGTTACAGGAGGAGAGAAAGTATTGTATTCCACCCAAAAGTTCAATAAAGAAATTCACCGGAAACACACGTTTTGAGTCGCACTGAAACCAAAGAAAGCATTTTCCTTTCTCTACTACGTAGTTACCGTAAGTAGGACAAGTATGGTATTCCACCCAAAAATTGAATAACGAGATTCAATGAAATACACGTTTTGAGACCCATCCAAAGGAAGCATTTTTACTTTCTCTACTACATAGCTACAGTAAGAAGAGAAAGTATTGTGTTCCTCCCAAAAATTGAATAACGAGATTCACCGGGAATACATGTTTTAGACTCTCTGAAACCAAAGAAAGCGTTTTTACGTTCTATGCTACATAGCTACAGGAAGTAGGGAAACTATTGTGTTCCGCCTAAAAATTCAATAAAGAGATTCATCGGAAATACACGTTTTGAGACCTCCTGAAACAAAAGAAGGCATTTTTACTTTCTCTACTACGTAGCTACAAGAGATAGAGAAAGTATTGTAATCCATCCAAAAATTGAATAATGAAATTCACCGGAAATACCCATTTTGAAACCCCTTGAATCCAAAGTAGGCATGTTTACTTTCTCTACTGTGTAGTTACATTAAGCAGAGAAAGTCGTGTGTTCCACCTAAAAATGCGATGTCGTTGTGACCCCTCAATCTAATGAATTTATTTTTAGTAAAACGTCCAAGTGTGTGTGTGTGTGTGTGTGTGTGTGCGCGCGCGCGCGCGCGAACAGCATAACACAAAAACAAAATCTTGGTTAAAAACCAAACTTAGTTCAACTTCTTCCAAGAATGCGACACCGAGATTATAAGGAGAATCCTCCACTCCAAACTGCCTCTAATATTGGAAATTTTTCAAAATTTCTTATTCTTTCAAAAATGACTCTTAGGATTTAGATTAAAATATACATGTTTAAGCCATTTTCATGGTAAATAAAATGTATATCTTAAATTTTCTAGGAATAGTCTGTAAATTCCTCTTTGTTGTGAATGACTTTTAATAATTAGTAAATCGTGATAGACAAAATCTTACTGCATAACAAATGTAGATCTTATTAAAGAAGAAAATTTATATCATACAACATTTTTATGTCAAATAACATATTTATATTTTACCTATTCTGAATTATTGTTTGTTATTAGTTTGAATTTTCAAATACTTTATACTTCCCTCAACTACAAATAGATATTGTTTTAGTCTGTTTCTTTCTTTCTTTCCCATGTTCATACAAAGAGAACAGAATTTCAAAGGTATCACGTCTCTGGCTCGCATTCGGGAGTTCGTGGGTTCGATTCCTGTGGCTGACCTTCTTGATCCATGATTTTTATCGGGGTTTTTCCCGGGTCGCAAGGCGAATGCTGGGAAGGATTCTCATATCCTCGAATTTCCTGTCCCTCCATTTCATATACATTTTCAGTTCCCTTCATTTTTCATCCGTTGGTTTCTTTCAGGATTGAAAGTGTCAGCGATAGTATTTCGGTGCAGTGTGGCAGGGGAAAAGGCTGATCTTTGTGACTGTCTCCGTCCCTCGGCTTTAGGTTGGCTGTCGCGGGTATCCTAACTTCCTTGAGGGGTGTTGGACCCTCTTTGTGCGGAGTGGGTTCCCCGATCTGCCTGTCCGTTTGACGGGGAATCTCTATCTGAAAACTTAGGGACCCTGCCATTCCTATGCGGTCACTCCTGGTTCGGCCGCCCAGTGTCTCCTCTCGCCTCATACTTCCTCCCGGAGAAGCCCCCTTGTGGGGCGTAGGCACAATATCCACTATGTGCAACGAATTTGTGTAAATAAGTGATGAAGGTTTATTATTAACATGAAGTAGATGCAAGAATAATCTTTGTAAGAATAGTTTGTAAAGTGTGAGTATAGAAAGTTATGTGAATGCAACACATATTTTATAGCAAAAGCTCCATATGCCTGTGGTCTGTGAGCAACATAACTCCAAAACGAAAAGTCGCTTAAGTACCAAACTTGATATTTAAGTTCAGCATCTTTCAAAGACGTGACACAAAGATTTTCAAGAAAATCTACCCCCACCCCGCACAACACTTTAAATGGAAAAATTTTCGAAATTTGTTATTTTCTCAAAAATAGCTCTAACGAGTTTGATTAAAATACTATTTGTTTAAGATATTTTCGGGCCAAACTAAATATAGATTTTGAATTTTCTGAAAAGAGCCTCTCAAGTCTTCTTAATTGGTAAACTGTAAAAGATGTACAAAGTTTTGCTACGTAAGAAATCCAGACCCCGATAAAGTAGGTACGCAGTTTGTCATACATATATATTCTATGAGATTAACTATTTCCCAGATATTTGTATATTGGTTTGAATACTTTTTGTAACTGACAAAGTCGCTATTCGGTTTGTTTTTGTCGCGGTCATACAAACAGCATGGAATTTCAAAACGTCGCGTAGTGACATGGTTTTTGAAAATGTGACTATCGTTTTATCTACATATATTACAACGAAATGTGTAAATGTGACCTTTTTTTGGTATTTAATTAAAGTCCTTTAACCGGGCAGGCCATTACGGACGGTGGCTAAACGAAATGGTTAAAATGATGCCCAAATGGGCCCGAGGCTCCTAGAACTTAGAGTTATCAACATTCATCTTCTCAGGACAAAAGGAAACCCTGGAAAAAGCTTCATCCAGGTAACGCACTCTAACTAATTCGAACTCAGGACCTCTTGAATATGAGGCAGACCCCTACACCACAGAGATGGGCTAAATGTGAATTGGAAGTTTATCTGGATTATAAGAAGTAGACAGGAAAATAAGATTTAATAAAAAGAATTTGTAGAATGGTGTAAAGAGAAAGTTATGTGAATGCAACATGCTAGATTTTCTCGTGGTAATGTAAAGAGCGTAGAGTTTCAAAGGCACCACATAAAAATCTGACTATCGTTTGAGCTACTGCATTCTTCTTATACTTACAACGAAGTTTGTAATGGCAGTGCATCTCAATTAACAAGAAGACTCTTTCATTCAAGCCGTGTGTACGACAAGGTTGGAAAGATAGAACCAGATTGAAAAATTCAATGGCATAGCCGAGATTTGAACTACGGATCTTTCAGTTTCCGTCCAGGTGGCGCAGAGGTAACGCGTGTGACTCGCATTCGGGAGATCCCTAGTTCGCTTCCCGGCGATCGCCCACTCTGACCCACGGGTTTTTTTCGAGAGATTTCCCGGGTTGTCAGGCGAATGCTGATGTGGTTTCTTTCAGCCCTCGAATATCGTTCCATTCCTCATTTCATTCATCATTAACCCCGTTAGGTCTGTTTCAGGGTTGGAAGTGTCCGCGATGGTGTTCCGTGCGGCGTGGTAGGAAAAAAGGATCCTCTCTGTGAAACATCCGTCTCTCGGTCTTCGGCTGCTTGCCAGGGTATACAGACCATCTCTTGGGGGCGCTGGATCTGTGTGGGGTAGGGTCCCCAGTTTGCCTGCCCGACTGTCAGGGCATCTCAATCCGGAAACTTTAGGAACCTTGCCAATGCTGTGCCGCCACTTTTGGTTCCGGCCGCTCGGTGACTCGGTGCCTCTCACCGCGTCCCTCCCTCCCGGGGGCGTCAGCTCGACGGGCACAAGCACAATATCCTCATTCATTGGATCGGGGTCGAGCACCCTCCGTTAAACATGCCGTTCCATTCCAATCCAGGGAAGAGAAGCATTTTAAGAATTCAGAATGTGAATCATAATACAAAGTATCTAAGTTGTTTTTATTTCTTCAGATTTGTAATTTGAAAGCAAGTTCACTTTTGAAACAATTTAATTTTCAACAAAAGTACATCAACCGTTCTGCATTAACACTTCTGGGTCACTATTTTGAAAATTTAATTTATATGTAATCCAAACCGAATAAAACAGCTATAACACTAGTCTGCATTTTCAAACTTTTTGTCAGATGATTTCTTAAAAGTAGGTGTTCTTCAATCAAGTTTTCATGCTGATTCCAGAAATAACTTCTGTTTTTTTTCTATCACGTCAGGGTTTTACACAAAATAAGAAGTAATGTTTTAACAATTTTACTAATGAGCGTAGAAAAGTATTCAAATACCATTTCATACAAGGTAAGTTTTTATTCAAGAAACATTTTAAGAACACCTCAAGAACTCCCCTAATTTATTTCAAGGCTACATTTTAGCAAAACAAGAAGCCAAAGTGTTTCATTTAATTTTTTTCAAACTTTCTCTTGTTTGACTTCCTTGCAGATCCTTGAACATGACTGTCCCTCTTCAACATCCAACAGTAGTCGGCCATAATAGTTTCATTCCATCTCCCCATGTACCTCCTCTCCGTTTCCTTAATATATTGGTGAAAACGTCGACCCTGCTCTTCGCTATAATGTCCCAGATTTTCTGGAAAGTAGCCGATATGTGAATGCAGAAAATGTACCTTTACACTCATGTTACAACCCATCTTCTTGAAATTTTCCAACATTATTTCGACAATGGCCTTGTAATTAGGATCTTTGTTATTGCCTAAGAAGTGTTTAGTAGCTAATCGGCAGGCAGTCCATGCTTCTATTTCTCCCTCATTCATTGTCCTCTCAAAATCTTCATCCTTCATCAATTTCTTTATTTGAGGACCAATAAATATTCCAGCCTTTAATATGTCTTGTGTATTGAAGGGAAAAATCTTGGAAAGGCATTTGAAGAAGGGTACATCCTGTGGTAGAGCCCTTACAAATTGCTTCATCAAGCCCAAGTTTATGTGTAGTGGCGGAAGCAATATTTTTATATCTCTATATCTCTACATTTTTTAAGTGAAATTTTGAAAATAACTGTACGTGATAGAAAAAAACTAGAAGCAGTTCTGAAATCAGCATAAAAACTGAGTCAAATCACTTATTAGTTTTCAGTCATCCGATATCATGCAGACTAGTGTAATAGAAGCTGCATATTTTGCGCTAAACGTTGTTCCTCGTATCTATTAACATTTTCTCCTTTTTGATACAATAACTGCTTTTCTCTATGTCTTGGCACGGTTTTTTCTTCCTTTGTCTTTTGAGTGTGTAAAGTGGGAATTATTTTTCGAATAAAACAATCTATATTTGTTTTTGAGTATCAAACGCAAAATATATCACATTTTGAAGAAAACTGAATGTTGCACTTCATTGTGCTCAAACTGCTTCAACAGTTTGAAATTAATATTACTTTTGCTTCCGTATTTTTAAAACGTTGCTTGAATATTATCAGAACTGAATATGTCAACTGTATGGAACTACATACTTAGTGCTAAAGTTGTGATCAATCTCTATGAAAATTAAAAAGAAAAAAAACAAACTTATACACAAGATAATACATACTCTCTGTTTCAAAGTGCGCTAGAACACTATATTGGTGGTAATTATGAAACGATTATTATTATTATGATTATTATTATTATTATTATTTTTTTTATTATTAGCAACGAAGATTAAAAACAAGATACGCATTATGTGCATTTTGTTTCTCAAGAAAATTACTGAATAATGCATCTTAAACTTCTGTAGCACCCGCACAAACAGTGCAATATTTGATTTTTAAACAACATATGTAAAGAAACTGTTAATTTATTTCGCTTGGATAGATCTAGCAGGTGGAAAAGTATTTAGATTCGTCTTCTTTCCTCTTTGAGTCAGGTCGTTGAATTATACGAGCATACACAGAAGTAAATATGACCTTTGAGACGATACCGGCACTCAGTGTCGGCTATAGCCAGGCATGACAGTCGAGAAGCCATTCCTTCCCCCCTCTTCCTCTACACCTCCTGGTCCTTTCGAAAACATTTGGAGCCTTCCGTACTATCTGATACATGTCATCAGATAGTTCCTTTCTACATTCAAATCTCACTTAGTGCAGAATAGTCAGGTAGCAGCAAAAGGTGGTCACCTTTTGCTGGTGACCCTTCAATATTGTTTTCTGCTACTTTAACAGTGTTTTCCTTGTAAATTATGAACCACAGTGTCCTACGACTTGATGCTGATATAACAATGCAGACGTGAGAGACCACGTAAGTAGATTTACTCGGTTTTTTATGCAAATAAAATGAAGAAACTAAGCATCCATATTAAAGAACTGCATATTTTTTCCGTCCATGTTTTTTGGTGAAAAATAAGCCTACTTAACTTTCAATTTTACTTCAAAGTGCTTTCTCACCGTTCCATCTCTCCGCAGCTATTTGGAATTACACTTACCACCTTTTCATAATGTAAGACTTTACGTCAAGAATATCTGTATGCCAATGACGCATTTTCGAACAAAAGTGGATTTACGTGGTTTTCACTTTGCAAATATAATTCTTTGATGAAATACTTCTTTTAAACACTCAAGTTAAATTAGATTGCACTAATGCTAGTATTGTTTGATTTTGAGGGAAACCTTATTAATCTATATTAATATTATAAAAAGAGGAAATATGTATGTATTATGTATGTATGTATGTATGTATGTATGTATGTATGTATGTATGTATGTATGTATGTAAGACGTAGGGTAATCTCCAAAACCACTCAACAGATTTTAATAATTATTTCACCATTGAAAAACTGCATTGTTTCTTATGGACTAGGATCATAAAACGCATTTAATTTCACACACATATTATATATATATATATATATATATATATATATATATATATGGCAACGATTTAGCAACTAAGAAAGCAGAAGACGCAGCAAAACTAAATCAAATCTGCACATAACCCCACGATACGCATGCGATACTAATGACAAAATATTCTTTACGTTTAAATGGTGCTTTATGACCGAAGGCCCTTACCCCAAAGGGCCAAAATAGTTTTATAATGCTCAAGTAAAAAGTTTTGCTTTATTTCCTTTGTACTTATATTGTAATCAAGTTCGTTACCAGGCTATGCTAAATAATTGTATAAAGAGAGAAAATGTTAGAAATTAGTGAGCTGATGTTTTATAATTATTCCTCCAGATGGTCACAGACTATGAGTGGTCTAGGAGTGCGAAGTCTTCATATTCACCAACTTCACTTCCATTTCGTTGTACCATGCATTCGATTTATAGCGGACGACAGATCGCGTACGTGTAGCTCACTTATAATGCAATGACCTAGGTATGCTCCGCCAGCGCACAGGCGGTGAATGGCCTGCTGAAGGCTACGTTTGTCAGCTGTATTATACTGTGTCAGTTCTGCCTTCAGTTCGAGCTGTAAAGACTAGAGTTTGTTCATTGTGCATTTCAAAGGTGAAAGTGCATTCAAGACATCTGTGTTGTGTGTGAATTACTTTAGAGTGCCCTTATTATCGTTGCTGTTCTTGTCTTGTTATTAGTCCACTGGAATGCCTACCGAACAATTCGCGCTTGAACAAAGAATTTTTATGTACGATACATACTAAAAGCGAAATTATGTAGACAGATGTGTAGATTATTTTAGGAGAAATGTGCTAGTATTCCAGTTCCAGGTAGAGAAATTTCTAAATGTCTGGTTAATAATTTTAGGACAACGGGAAGGCTAAACCGAAAAAGCGAAAAAGACGAAATTTGTGTATCATTCAACGCTCTCCAAAGACTCCCTAAGATGCGTTCCACAACAAGTGGGTGTTTCAAAAACCTCTGTTCAAGCTGCTAAACTTTTATAATTGAAATCTTACAGAGATGACTATAGTTCATGAATTACAACCTCGTGACGACGAAAAACGACTCAATTTTTGTAACCGAATTTTACACATTGGCCCACATTTAATAATTTTCTCAGATGAGGCATGGCTTCATTTAAATGGTCATGTTGCTTTACAGAACAATAGATATGGGAGCACAGAGAATCCTTATTTAATTCATGAAATTCCGGTGTATGATGTAAAAATCGGTATATGGTGTGCTGTAAGAGCAAAGCTGATAATGGGACCCATATTTCTCAATGACACCGTAAATTCCTATAGGTGACGTATAAATATCCTTGTAACCTTTTTTAAAATTTTGGCAGATGACAATGAGAGAGAAAACGGATACATCAACATGCCGGCCCTTGTAGCCGTGGTCGCTGGAGTGTGTAGCTTCGGCGCTCCGTCAACTTGAGGGTCGCGGGTTCGAGTCCCGCCATGGGCATGGGTGTGTGTGTGTGTGTGTGTGTGTAATTGCGGTAATAAGCGGTAATGCAAAACAGTAAATACACAGGTAATGATAAACTGGGTAACCAAGGGAATTTAAAAAAGGGGGGCAGGATTCTACCACAGCCCATACTGCTCAAAACTCCTTGGAAGACAAAGGCGGATTTTGATGACAGGATAATTTCTAAAGAATCTTACTGTGATTTGTGCGGAACCCTAAACAATAAAGTTAATAGGAATAATCCCCACACCATAGATGAACTTAAGGGTAATATGAGAACAGAAATTATTAAAATTACGCGTGAGAATGAAAATTTCACCCGATGCGAGGAATGTCTCATTGCAGATATATGTCCTAATATTTTGATTGTATGACTATGTATTATATTTGAAATCGGAACACGCGAAGATCTTCTGTAATAGACAATCAAAATGTCAAAAGTTTACCTCTACTTTTTGTATAATTATTTTTTTTTAATTAGGCGGCGCCGTGGCCGAGTAGTTGGACCGCTCGCCTCCTACCGAGGCGGCCCGGGTTCAATCCCAGGGACCTGCATGTGGGATTTGTGGTGGACGAAGCGGCGTCTGGGCGGGTTTTCTCCGGTTTCCCACGCCATTCATTCCACCAACTGCTCCATCATCACCTTTCCTTTCATCCATTTCACCAACATTTCGTTTCATCTACTTCCTTCATCCCATACCAGGCATCGGGCTGATCACCCATCCTGGATGTTCTGTCTGATCCATGAGTGTCTGCTCCTCGACGGACCTCTGACGCCAGGCACCCGCTTGTAAGTCCTGGGGGTGTAAGTCCTACATAAGAGGAGGGTAAACAGATAATGAATGAATGAATTATTTTTAATTGTAAGCAGTTAAAATAAATAAAAAATTCTCTGAAAAAATGCAGATGGACACAACTTACAACACAACTTATAACAAGTTTAGTACTCATTATAATGCATGTTACTATCACTCATGAGTAACGTGGAACGGAAGCCACCCCAGTGTAATAGTGCGTAGAACACGCATACACCCGATCCACGGCCCGGCCATATAACGAACGGACTATACTTCCTGGATTATGTGAAGACTATATAGCTTTTATGTTATTAAATAACTACGGGACTAACAAGAAGATACAAAGGTTTAAAATTTCACCTGCTGTGTAATTACCTAAAAAATTACTCAACCATTCCGACTGATGACTGTTCCACCACCAAAGGCTATGCCACATTTTCAGAACTGTGGGGGAGGTTAAGGAAGTCAGATACTCCGCCAATGTTTCACATCCTTTTGAGTGAATATCAAGGGAATTTTTCATCCCTTATTAGGAATAGCCGGGGCTGTACGAAATTACAGTTATAAGGGGTAAGGAATTGTACAATAATTTTATAAAGAACGTAAGAAAATTAAATTAATTAAACAGTAATTGGAGTTAAAAAACCATTCGATTGGCCGGCTAGTAGTTACTAAACATAAATTTATTTACAGGCTAAAATAGGACATGAAATCTCTAGCTGCTACCTTTACCCGTACTGTCTCTTTCAGAAGTTGGGGCATGGCACGTTGCCCTGTCGCGACGCCATGCATGCTCGTAACGTAACTTCTACATGTGTGTATGTGCCCCAGTTATTTCAGGCTGCAGGCGCGAGCCAGCTATTAAAAAAATACTTGACAATAATTCTCGGGAAGCATCTATTTCTGCTTCGGTTGACACTACTTCTGTTGGACTCCTGAAAAATATTTCCTCTGTGTGCGCGCACGTGGTGTGTGAGTGTGTGTGCGCGCGCACGCGTGCCTTTTCATTCAGAATCTCTGAAGATAGCTGCAAGATGTGACGTGTGGTGGACCAGTACAATTTTAAGAAATGTAGCTGTCCCATACACAAGGCTTACTTGTGATATAATTACGGCACTGGCTGTGCCAGCTTCAAAGAAAGCCACGAAGACTTGGCAACGCTGCTACGGCGTGAAGTAGTATGTAGTCCTATGCTATTGAAACCAAAGAGGTTTTGATTAGGGCCCTCTTGTATTTCAAGCTTAGAAGTTTATTCATGACACGTAATAACATCAGTTTAAGTAAAAACATTATTAAACTGCAATACGCAAAATAAATAATAGTATTTACTTTTTACTATCTCTGCACCTACCTATAATAGATAAGAATAAGTATTGTATTCCACCCAAAAATTCGATGTAGAGATTTCACCACAAATGCATGTTTTAAGGTTCCCTGAATAAAATAAGCAGTTTTAGAAAAAGGTCCGTGTGTGTGAGTGTGCTCTGTGAACAGTATAAACCTAAAATGAAATGTTCAAGCCTGGCCCCGTAGCTCAGTCGGTAGAGCTCCTGCCTGTTGTACTACTAGTATGCTACTAGTACCGGTTTCGATTCCCGGTGAAGTGGGCATTTTTTCTGTAGCTAAGATTATTCCTTATCCTCTCCAGAGTCTGGAAGAATGAATGAGAGTGTGTGTGATCTAATGATTAAAAGCCAAAGTGCAAGAAACCCAACGACCAGAGTTACACGAATTAACACCATTGCCTTAGGCAATAAGTTCCTAAGGAAAGGCCGCCGATAAGACCAATGCAGTTAAAGGCAGAATATAAATGGAACTAAATAAATAAAAGAAATGTTCGATAAATACCTAACTTGACATTTAAACGAGGACTGAACTAAATTTTTAAAAACTTCTAACAATCTAATATAAACAATTCTGAGAACAGTTTGAAAACCGCGTCATTCTACGACCTCTCGTTTTCTTTCTGGAAGCACTTATGTTTATTCCTCGCGGTGACGTCATCAGGCTGGGTGCGCGGCACACTACTCATTGTTACTTACATTAGCCTTGCGTTGCGTTTAAACTCTGTTATTATTATTATTATTATTATTATTATTATTATTATTATTATTATTATTATTATTATAGTTCTATTTTGAAAGTTTATAGTCGCTTTAACGTATTAGTCATATCGCGACTTCACAACATTTTATAAAATAAATATTTAACAATGAAACAATTAGCTTATTTAACACACTGGAAGCTTTAAACCATTATTTTGTGATTATAGGATAGTTTTCCGTTCCTAAAGTTCTGGGAGGTGTAAGGTCAAGAATGCCTTCGTGCAGCGCTTATGGTTGTATAAATAATTTCGGCGTAAACATAACGTTGGTTATTGTTTATTCCCTGATAGAGATAAGAATCTACATGTTACAACAAGTGGGTTGCTGCTGTGAAACGCAAAAACCTTATGCCGGTCAAAAATGCTTGGACTATCAGAATTCATTTCAAAGAAAGTGAGTTTAATGAGTCGGATGTTATAAGAATAAGAATAATGAAGAACGAGAAATTCAAAAGACTGAAAGATAATATTGTGCCTTTCAAATTTTTAGGAGGGCTATTTTCTTATAAGAAAGCAAGTCATACATATAGTCGATAATTCAGTAAACAATTCTCAACAAGAAACTGAAGCTACACCAATTTCTGAGTCTTTATATTTGGAGTTGAAGATTGATGCTGAAATACAGCGCGAGTTGGGAGATTTTATATATAGCTTTTTAGCGCTATAAACGGTGCTAATGTGCTCCAAAGTTTGACTAATGAGGAAGGCGAATCTTCAGCTGTAAATGATGAAGATTATAAACCGAATGAACATTTGAGGGAATCCAATGAAGTTGGAGAAGAAGCTGTAGGTATGTCCAGAAAATATTCCTTTGTGTTTGTATGTGCAAATGCCCTCCTTGCGCTATCAGTATTTGTCACCCATTATGTGAATGGACACACTTATGAATAGCGCTCTCGAGGCGAAAGTGGAAGTCTGAAAAATGTGTGCATACCTTCAGGCATGTATTTTTGCGGAATGACATTTAACTGTTTCTTGGCATTCTCAAAAGCTAAAAATTATAATTTTTCTGGATCAAATTTGTTTTCCCTTCTGTATGCAAAGCCTGGCTAAAAGAAAAAGAAAGGAATTTTGCAATTACCATGATTTGAGAACGTTATTTTGTTGTATTGTATTTCAACTGTTGGGGAGCCGAACTTAAAGTAGTTGCAACCGCACGTATGGTAAAACGTTTCCGGTAGCCTTCGCCCTAAATGTTTAAAAAATATTAACTTTGTAATTTTGACTGTTTCTGTAAATATTATATATTTATGTGTGCCTCGGCTGCGCCAGTATTTTTTTTTTTTAGAGACATGAATGTCTTAGCAGGGAGTGGTGCGAGTGAAGAATGTAGGCCTACACAGATTATAATTTTACTTCACTCCTTTTATTAATGTTTGACACTATTTAAATAACACTTCACTGATAGAGAGAGAGAGAGAGCTGTGAGATGTTTTATTAATTACTTGCAATTTTTAACAAGTAAACTATTTTTGTCTCACACGAATACGTATTAAATTTCTCGAGGACGCATCTCGCGTCCGGTTAGGAACACTGTCTACAAGTAACTGAACTCTGAATTTGTAAATTTTGCTATATTTCAGTTTCTGATTGGCTAATCCTACTCCAATAGAATACCTTCATTTAACTAAAGCTTTTTCTGGTTGTTGATTGGCTATTTATTAAACTGTCTCAAAAATTACATTATTTTTGCTCCAAGAATTACCAGTAGTATTATTACTTTCTAATTCGTTATTGCCTCAAGGTTACCTTATTGTTGCGTCATTGTTAGCAACTTTTAACCTATTATTCTCACAGCTCCTACATTATTAAATACGTAATACATTCACATAACATTATAACACATGTATACAATAATATAAACATATATAATGACTGTAATGTACACTTTTTATATATTGTTTTATACACGTATTGCTTTAAGGCGGGCTGTTATTGAATTTATGTTATATAATTTGACTGAAATCGTTTAAGTGTTAAAAATACTGCCTCAGAGTGATTCAAATTTTTGTTTATATGGGGATGGACAGTACGACTCCCCAGGATTTTCTGCTAAATATGTGGCATATTCTGTAATGAATTTGGCAACAAATAAAATATTAAACTTCATAATTATACAGAGAGGAACTGTAAATGGTGATATTGAGAAAGCTACAAGCGAAAATATACTAACTTCTATGAATGAAAGTCTTCCCATAAGATTGTTCCCGATAGACACGCAGTGTTAGAGCTTTGATGAAAAAGAAATGTCCCATATACAGCGTGAATTTATGGCATTTTGCTAACTACCTTATGAAAATGTTTAATAAGATTCCAAAATCAACTTCCTATCTGCTACTTGTGAAAGTTGCAGTGTAATTCTAAAGGAAAAGTTCGCGTCAATTCTAAATCACATTACTAATGTCCATAATTGGGTAGGTTTTGAGAAATTTCATTCATGTGCTCATGATGTGTTGAGTGAAGAAAAAGTTAGATACAAATTGGCTATGTAAGAATTCCATAAAATACAATGACTTGTGCAGTACTATAAATTCACAAATAATGCAAGATTTTTAAGTGACATTATGCATATAAATCATTTTCATCATACAGGAAGCCTTGAATCCTATCATAATGATCGCCTGAAGTATACCCAAAAGTAACGCATTTTTACTTTCTCTACCACGTGCATAGTAGGTAGAGATTGTATTGCATTTCACCCAAAAATTGGATATCAGGATTTAATCGGAAATACATGTTTTGAGGCTCTCTGAATCCAAAAAGACATTTTAGAAAAAGGTCCGAGTATGTGAGTGTGTGTGTGTGTGTGTCTATGAACAGCATAACTCAAAAACGAAAAGTCGGATAAATACCAAACGTGGTGCTTAGGTTCAGTATCTTCCAAAGATGCGACACGAAGATTTACAAGAAATTCCTCCCACCCCAACTACCCTTCACATAGAACCCTTTTCGAAATTGTTGCTTTTCTAAAACATATCTCTAACGATTTTGATTAAAATACCATATATGAAAATATTTATATGACAAATAAATGTATGTCTTAATTTTTCTGAGAATAGTCTATGAAGTCCTCTTCATTCGGAAGCATTTTGTGTAATCTTGTATAGCTGGTAAACGTTCAGCGCTGGACGAAAACGACTACAAAAGAAATGCAGATCCCTTCAAAGTAAATAATTTATTTCAAATACTATATTTTTTGTGGCGTAAGCCATTTCTGAAATATCCGTTATTAAAGGTTCGAATTGTTCCTTTCTTGGCTCATTCTCTTAAAGTCTTGTCAACATTCAGTTGTTTCTCACGATTTTAATGAAAATATAAGAAGAAAAAAGGATTCCAATATTTGGGTATTACTCTGGATGAAAAATTAAATTTCAAAAAATATACACAATATATTTGTCAAAAATCAGAAAAAAATAATGATGCAGCTTGGTAGAATTACGCAGAAAAATTTTAAATTATCATTGAAAACAATAACAACTTACCACAATGTAATATTTGCTTCCATTATAACATATGCGGCGGGTACCTGGTCAACCAGGGTGGATGGTGTAGTTATTGGAAAATTATTTGAGAAGGGCGCAAAGAAAAAAATTATTATGTTTTAATGGTGCTGTAAATACCACGCCACCAGCGGCTTTATTAATAACAACGGCAATATGGTCGATTGATTATTTAATACGTTTCAAAGGAGCTAGATTTTGAGTTAAAAGAATAGATTTTCAAATAGTAGAAAAATAATTGCAGTAAAGTGCAATACTTTATTAGATATTAAACAAAATTTGAAGAGAAGATGGCATAATAAACGGGAGGAAATAGAGGAGGGAAGAAGAGCTTTTCAGCTATTTTCAAAGGTTCGAGAAAGAATACGACTAACACACACACAACCAACAAAAGAATTAATCCACCTTATTACGGAACATGATCCTTATAAAACAAATAGAAACAAAATTAACGGAACAAATGACGATATATGCGATAGTTGTGGAATTAGGGATACACCGGAACATACAATTTTTGAATGTAATAGATACAATCAACATGTATTAGAAGAAAGGAAACATTTAGGAGGATATACCCTATACACAATTTTAATACATCCTGATTTAATGAATTATTTACAACAATTAGAAAATTATATAAGTAAAACACTGTGGGAAAAATATATATTACCAAAGGTAAGGAGACACAATTACTGAGAGGGATAGGGGAAATCAGAAATCTGAGAGGATTAGAATAATAAATCAAAATTTATATATGGGAGAAGATACAAGTATAAGTGAAGAGATGTTTAGCTTACAATTGTTGACACTGACGGAGAATGAGGATGAGGAGGAGATGAGAAGAGAAGAAGTAATGATGTATATTAATACTTAATTAGACCGAAATTTGACAATAAATGGAAGAAAGTTCTTTGTTGTTTTTACAGGACGACAGCAGTGAGGAGAGCGAAGATTTCATTTCAGACGACGGGAAGGAGGGAAATGTGGTGATTATAGGAGGATGAAGGAAGAAAAGGAAAGGAGAGGAGACGTTGGTGTTGAAGTGCAAGTTCATCACTGTTGGACGAGCACCTAGCAGGCTCTCCTTTTTTGGAGAAGCAGTTGATATGGTTTGGGAGGGATGCTGAGTGGAGTTATGGTGATGTTAGATTCATTGAGGAATGCATCGTTATGTTGTTATTAATAAGAGGGGAGTTTGGAGTTTATATAGGTTTGGAGGTGGAGTTAGTGTTGGAATAAAATTCAGGATGTGAGTGAAGTGAAATGATGTGGGGTAAAGTGAGTGGATATGTAGTGATAGAAGAAAGAATATTTACTGTTTGGTTTAAAGAGGTAAAGGTTTAGTATACAGTGATAAAATTTAAAATTGATATATAAAATAAAGAAAAAATAAGATAATAGAAAAATTAATTTGTAGATTAAATACAATTTTATAAGGTAAATAAATAAGCAAATAAACACATAAATACATAAATAGCGGTCCAGTTCTTAATCATTTGACTACCGCTGTTCCCTTTGTATCTATAAGGAAATGTGTAATGTAGCTACTTCTGCAAAGGTTTATTTGGATTAAAATGAAGTAGGTATAAAAGTAAGCTCTAGGAGGAATAATTTGTATATCCACCAATAAGGATAGAGGTTAGAGAAAGTAATCAGATTTTTCATTTCTAGGCATGTGTAATAATTTTTCACACGGGGAAAAAATAGTGGGCAGTTCTGCGGAATATTCTAAATCGGCTGGAGAATGGGTGTACATATAAAACGAAGTGTGAGAAAAAAAATTATGAGCGGAGACAGAACCTCTGAAACTTAAGTAGTGAGTAAAGTAAATGAGTATAAGTTTCAATACGAGTATGTGTGGCAGGAGTGACTGACCGTAGTGACATATCTTGTAATATTGGCTCACTTCAGATAATTAATTCTCTCGGTTTGTGAGAAAATGGTGAAAAAGAAGAATAAAATATGGAAATAACGAAGTGGGTTCAAAGAAATGAAATTTTAAACCATGGATATTCGCCATTACACATTCTTGCTGAAACTTAACTCGTAAGACCGATGAAACTACTCCAGCAGGAGATACCTGCTTTAAAAACGCTGGTTAGCCGTATGACGTCACCACAGTGCGCTGCCCTGCGGATCCTGAACGGTAAAGTCGTACATTGAGTTTTCACCATAATGCTGCGCAACCCAAGATTTGTAGAATATTAAATAAAATAGACACCTGCATTTTTAGTTACTCCTCCTTTAGGTTAAGTATTTTTCAAATATGCGACATGAAATGTTGACTTTTCTCAAAAGGGTCTCTGAATTTGTGAGATCCCGGGTTCGAATTCTGTCGACAGCCCACTTTGACTTAGGCTTTTTCAGATTTTCCCTGGTGAATAGGCAAATGCTGGTGTGGTTCTTTCTTTTTCCTTTCATTCCGTTTCCTTCTCATATTTCAGGCGTGCTTCTAGATTTCGTGGTGTATGGCGGTGCCAGACAGATGGCGCGGATGCTTGCTCCAAGGAAAGAGTATTCCCCGTGGACACTAGAGAATTGCTTAATTGACGGATGGTTCATCGGCATCTCTGGGCAGCTCCAGCATTGCGACCGGTCTTCGAGCAAGGAATTGTTAGAGACTTCCGCGCGTCTCTCTGGCCTAACTGTCTGTGGTCTGTAGCCTCCTGTGATTCCTTAACTTCATCCTTTCCTCCTGAGGGTGGTAGCCGCAATAGATTCCCTGTAACTCGCAGTGCGCGAGGTGTCTTCCTCCGTTGTTTACCCTCTGGGATTAGCCTGTGAAGTTCTCTTCATTCTGAGTGACTTTTGTATAATTGGCAAACCGTAAGAGAGACAAAATTCTACCTCCCTTAAAAAATTATATCTCGTTAAAGCACACAATTTACGTGAAATAACATATTTTTGTGGCGTTAACCATTACCAAGATAACCTTTCTTATTTGTTTGAATACTGAAATACTTATACCTATTTTCAAGTGGTAAGTCGCTGTTTGTTTTTTCTCTCACACAAAGAGAATGGAATGTCCAAGTTATCACATAGCGATGGATTTGATTATCGCTTAAGCCTACTGTTTCTCCCCTGCACCTGCAAGGGAATCTAAATTAATATTATAAAGAGAGAAAAATTGCGTGTTGTGTATGTAGGCTAATCTTAAAAACCATCAAACTATTTTCATAATTCTTTCCCATTGTGAAGCCCAATAACATTCTTTCTGACGGACATGGAGCTATAAAACACCTTACTACACTTCATAAACTACTAAAACATTAAAAATGGTTTACAAAGCCCTTGTTCTTGTATACGAACATACTGGAGTTATAAAATAACATATGAAATTGCGAAGAAGGCCTTCAATTTTAGTTGAAACGCCATGGAGTAGAAACCAGTTGTCGTTACCCCAAACAACATGCATGTAAAATAAGACAATTGCCGCGGATATTTCACTCCAAGCAACTATACCAGGTGGCCCAAACAAGCTGTTCTTTCAGTTTTATATTTCCCGGATACATAAGTGCAAAAGGAGTTGTTCAAGGAGGCACTACAGCAAAAGGTCATGGAGTTAGTGCTGCTGCACGTGTGTACTTAGTGGTTTCGTACTGTTAAGCGTCACCTGGTCGCCTGTTTGCGGGTTGAACCAGGTCGTTCGGACATAAAGGCAACATGTTCAGCAATAACGAATTCACAATAATGTTATGATCTACGCGAGACGCACCGAAATACAGCTGAAGCTAGAAGGCTGAATGTTTTCCGACGCGACATCTGTATTCTGAACACCTTTTTTAAAGATGATATTAAGAAATGATGAATCATTCCAGGTACAACGTGTTCTGGAAAGGCCTATCTGCGGCGATCTAATGCTTCCTGGAATGTTATTCTGAGAGTCGCTTACATCAATGCATCCAACAAAGGCGGACATGTATTTACACATGCTTATCACGAATGATGCACTATTAGAAGATAATTTAATTTTCTCGAACCTTTAAAGGTACATAAACGTAATAAAATATAATTTTGTTTAATTTTATTAACCTTGTGGCAGCAATTGGTACCATATAGTTGTACGGATTGTAGATTAATTGTCATGCAACTATATGACTTAACACGTTTGTTCAGGTTTTTGCCAAGCGGCAATCTTGAATTCTTGTTAACGGGCGAATTGCTTACTAAATGACAGATAACACAAACAAACACAAACACACACACACACACACCTCAGAAGTACTCCCACATTCAAACACCAGAACCTGAGTATACCGTGAAATGTTTTTGTTTAAAGAAATTTTCTGGAGCGCAGTCGGGAATTGAACCCGAAATACCGTATAGAGCAGGCAGATGCTCTACCGAATGAGCTCCAGGACCAGTAATAGCAGTTAATGTGTTAGTTTTCATTTCGCGGTCTCTTCTCTATCGTTATGAAGTCCCCTTAAGGCTAGTTCACAACCGCTCGAGAACGGTAACGAGAACGGGAAGCAAGGCAGCATACAAAATATTGGTTCACAACAGCCTGGTAACGAGAACGAGAATGCATATCGATGATCGTGTCGATCACAAAGCGAAAGTGGAATTTGTGCATTGGTATTTCATTTGTTTTTAACTGACCAATGACATTTTCTCACATACTTCCAATTCAGCCAACATAATGCGTTTAACCAACGTCAAAATTCGATAGTGTAAACATTATCTAAATGCATATCCATTACATTTCTGATCACTCTAATTTTACCAAGCTTTCATTCCGTTATTTAATGGCATACAATAAAGTTGTTTATTGTTCTTTTTTAATTTCCACCGGCTTTTAAAATTCTTTGTAGCTTTTGCCATTGTTTTTTAGGCAATAACCAGTTTTGATTTGTATAAACACAAACTACAGATAAGCCTTTCACCAGAGGATCCAACACTTAATGGATATGCGGGTGTCAGGATCTGAGGTTAGATCTAATTCTTTTCCCAAACTGATGTTTCCAGCTTGCGGCTACAGAGAGCACTAGCGGCTGTTTCATGTCACTGCCGCCTAGAATAACCTAGTGAAGAGTATAATATGCACAATATGGATCTAAAATGCCGTGCCTAGGAACGAGAAAGTTAAAACTTGAGCAAGTCATTTTTCCCGTTCTCGGGGCTCGGGAAGGCTTCCCATCGATTGTGAACGCTCCCATTTGAATACATGTATTTCAACGTTCTCGTTCTGGTTACGTTCTCGTTGGTTGTGAACCAGTCTTTACAGCCTTGCTTAGGCAAACCTTTTGGCATCCGCGCTATCCGGGATAAACTAACTTCAAGGAAAAATCTGATGTGTATCACTCATATAACTTTCTCTACTCTTGTACAAACTAATTTTACAAACGCTTATTCTCCATATACTTCATGTTAATTGAGATATCGAGAAGCTTCTTAATGCTAATTTTCTTGAGGTGCAAGGGGAATCTGGTAGGCTTTAAGCCTATTCAAATTTTTTAAGAGCTCGTTGCCATGTGGAGCATTCCATTCTCTTTGCTGTTTAGGATATTAAAAAAAACGAATAACGGTTTCGCATTTGAGAAAAAGTATATTGGAAAATTGAAACAAATAACAAGGAATATCTCGGAAATGGTTCACCCCCCAAAAAAATGTATATGTCATAAATTGTGTGTTTCAATAACATCTACATTTTTTGTGTACAAACATTTTATCTATCTCTTAGGGTTTACCAGTTATGTAAAAGCCATTTACAATGAAGAGAACTTTTTAGGGATATTCCCAGAAAATTCAAGATATACATTTCATTCACCATGACATTTTAATCAAAATCATTAGAACGATTTTTGATAAAATCCAAATTTTCGAAACATTTTCCATGTAAAGGGTAGTCTGGGGTGGGGGATTTTCTTGAAAATCTTCGTGTCACATCTTTGAAGGATACTGAACCTAAATACCAAGTTTGGTATTTATCCGACTTTTGAGTTATGCTGTTCACAGACACATACACATCCACACAGACACACACAGGAACGTTTTCTAAAAATGCTTTTTTTGGGATTCAGGGGCCTCAAAACATGTATTTCCGTGAAATTTCGGTATTGAACTTTTTGGTGGAATGTAATACTTCCCCTACTTACTGTACGTAGTAGAGAAAGTAAAAACGGCTTGTGTGGGCCACCTGGTCACGATTTAGCAATTAAGACACAGCAAAACAAAAGAGAATCAAATCTATTTATAAATACCATTACCAAAATATTTTAATTACTGTTATTTATTTATTTCCTTTGTACTTATGATGTAATTGAGTTCGTTAGCAGGACATGCTAAATAACTGTATAAAGAGAGAAAATTGCTAACATTAGAAATGAATGAATCGATAGTTTATAATTAACAATCGAGAATATAAATATGCCATTTTTAGCATTATATGCTCATTTACTTTCAAATGCTTCAGCATCTTTAATTTCATATATTTGTCTACACCCTTCTAATGAATATAATTTTTCTTGATGGTCGCAGGATATGTGTCTTTTCCAAAGAGGTTAACTTGGTGATCTGGAGTGCGGAATCCACATATTCACCAGCTTCACTTCTATTTCGTTGTATATGTTAGGGTTCCTGTATGATGTGAAAACGGTGTACCTAGTTCTTATGTTATCAAATAACTATGTGACCAAAGAGAAGGTACATACAAAGATTTAAGATTTCGTCTACTGATATTATCCAACAAGCATTCCGATCGATGATTGTTACACAGCCAAAGGATACTTATAGGCTATGCAGAATTTCCAGAACTTGAAAGACTGTCGGGTAAGGAAGTCAAACATTCCATCAATGTTTCACATCCTTTTGCGTAAATATCTGGGAAGTTTTCATTCGTTATTAGCCTTAGCCGAGTTTGTACGAAATTGCATTTATTATTGCAAGGGGTAAAGGGGAGGATTCGCTATAAAAAATCTAATAGATCCATGTGCAATAATTTCATAAAGAACGGTGGAACGTAAATGAAATTAATTCGGCATTCGAATTTAAAGAGCTACTCGTGCAGTGTCGGACAGCCAGCAGTATGTAATAAAAACATTTCTGCAAAATTTTATCTCAATTACCATGAAGCAGATAGAAGAATATGCTTTTGTAAGATTAGTATGAAGAATAGTGGGTAGAGAAAGTAATGTGAATGTAACGCATCAGATTATTACCTTTTTTCAATGAAATTGAGTTATATGGAGCTACTCAATGAAACATTTATACCAGATTTACTAAATTCGCTGCTTGTTTCCGTGCATTTCTCCATTAGTCAATTTTAAATGTTTAACAGCTATTCGTGATGAAATCAACTTTTGCACGTGTGAATGCTGCATAACGTTGATACAAGCTGCTCCGCTACAGTAGAAATTTACCGTACCCGACATTAAAATGTATTATCACAGCTGCCATGCGAACATTACAGCTTTCATTAAAGCACTGGTTTAGGTTAATAGGGTTACATAACCTCACCTCACCTTAAAAGCGGTAGGAATGTATTGAAATTACCGTTTCTTGAACCACCAAAGTTAGGCAAGGCTTGTTGGGATACCCAAGTGTCTAATTCCCAATCCAATTACATATCTGTACCCCTTACAGTTAAGTAGCTATGCCAGTTTTAGCATTATTTACTCGTTTACTTTCAAATGCTTTAGCATATTTAATTTCATATATTTGTCTACACCTTCTTATGCATATTCTGTGTATCATTAAAAAGAATAATACATTTGTTGATAAGGAAGTAATGTTCTTCAAAGTGCTTGTTGCAAACAGTGGATGATGTTTTTAGGTTCCCAGTCTTTCCTTGGAATTGTTTCATCCACTTTTTACGCCGCTTTTCGTTCTAGGGAAATTAAATATACTTACTACTGAACCGCCTCTTATCAAAGTACTATGGTAATTAGAATTACAATAAGGGACACAGCACCTCTATCGCATTTATATAAACACAAAGGAAAAAAATAAAAAAGTATAAACTATTTCTATACTTCAAAAATAAGAGCAAAATAATTTGAGTCTATGAACAACTGAGCTTGAAATAAAAGCTTACCTTGAATTGTAATACAGAGTCAGTAATATGAAATGGTTTACATATAACACAAAGGCAATGCAGCTACTGTCAGAATCTAGAGCATAAAAGTTTTAATTCAGTTATAATTCTCCAAATTCTAAGACAAGTCATATTGCACACTCGGTTCCATTTATGTCCTCACCGCAGCTTTGGGAGGCATTCTACTGACCTTCACAGGTGGTGTATGTATCTATAGTAGGGATGGGACCTCGATACTGTCGATGCTTGGTGGTGTCGAAGTATGTGTAATACTTTGAAATACACCATCGATACTTTTCCAATACTAGTTTTAAGTTTTTAAGTTGGTTGGTTTAATTTTATGTTAGGAAAGGAATGAAGGAGTCGAGACTTCATGCTATTGACTCGCACGTGTCCCCAAAGAATTGCTGGACTATATTCTTGATAGACCTTGACTGCGATGAATGTAACATTCCATAGACTCTTGTGTCTAAATGAAAACACGCAAAACAATGGGGGAAGGAGTAGAAGTACCCGTGTAACATGCAGCGTTAACTGAGCTGTGAATTAAGCTGAGTTAGCTGACGCACTAAATCCGTTTCTGCAAAAGCTTGGTTTGGTGATTCACTATCACCCATTAAAATTACTTACTCTCGTGGCCAAAATCTTGAATCTGGCAGAAACAAATCAGAATTTATGAACTGAGATAATACAGCGTAGGAAATATTTGTTCTTTCAAGAATGATCGTGTTATTAAACAAAAATCGTTGATTCCTTTATATCTCTGCATTTCATGTAATATTTCCTTGATTTCTTTCTTTATATTATATAATTGTATCTAACATGCCTTTGTATTAAACATGTAGATGTAACTAATGTATGAAGGTGGGTAGTTTGGAGGCTCAATCCATAAACTTACTATGCTTGTATATGGCTAATTACTTATTACCGGATGATCAAATGCATATGTTATGTGATGTTGTGAATAGTAGTAGAACGTAGAACACGTACATTATTTTTATTTTTTTGAGTTTCATGTAAAGTATGCACTGGTGTGCAAAACCTAAGGACGAGGTGGGTAAAGTAACATAACAAATTAACTACTTGGTGGAAGTAGATTAAGGTGCGGCAGCATGTTGCCAGAGGTCTCTCACACATACACAGAAAGCTGAACGTCACATGGCATGAGTGTAGCGAGCCTATAGTGCTAAATGGGTCTGGTCCCGCAACACGGGGCAGTTGACGAAAGAGGACAAGACTGTGTGTGGCAATTATCGAGCTGTTACGATGCACTGTAGTGGTGTTCTTCATTGCAACATGGCCCGTAGACACCATTTGGATGACTTCACACGGAGAAGAATCATCGGGAAACTGAAAGAAGGGCGAAGTGTGACGAGTGTTGCTCAGGAGTTTGGAATTGCTCACAGCATTGTTTCACGTGCATGGAGAATCTTCCAAACCACAGCACTGCTGTACCAACGAGAGGTGGTGGTCGACCACGCTCAACTACAGCAACAGATGACCGCTACATTGTGCAAGAGGCAAGAAGGGATCCACGCCAAACAGCGGGTGCAACTGCAACCACATTTAACAGGAGAGCTAGGCACGCAATCTCACGATACACAGTGGCACGTTTACTACAGAGAGGTGGTCTCTTTGCCCGACGGCCAGTACGTGGGGTTCCATTGACATCCGCACATCGGCGTCACCGTTTTCGATGGTCCCAAGAACATCAAAATTGGACCAACGAGGAAAGGGGTCGCGTCTCTTCTCGGATGAGAGCAGATTCAGTCGTAGTGATTCTCGACGTACCCTCATCTGGCGAGAGGTGGGAACTCGTAATGAACCTAGGAGCATCCTTGAACATGATCGTGTTAGTGGTCCGGGTGTTATGGTTTGGGGAAGCATAATGTTGCATGGGCGCACTGACCTCCAAATCTTTGAACACGGTACGCTCACTGGTCAGCGTTATTGTGAAACTGTACTCCTTCCCCATGTGCGTCTTTTCAGGGGTGCAGTCGGTCCTGACTTCATTTTTTATGGATGACAATGCGCGACCGCATCGAACAGCGCAGTTGGAGGTGTCTTGGAACGAGAGGATATTCGGCGAATGGACTGGCCTGCCCGTTTCCCTGATTTAAATCCCATCGAACATGTGTGGGATGCTTTGGGGAGATGCATTGCAGCACACCCACATGTACCAACGACCATCCAACAGTTGTCAACAGCGCTGGTGAAGGAATGGAGCGCCCTACCACAAGAACTACTTACCAATTTTGTGGCCAACATGGGAGCACGATGCAGAGCATGCATTGCTGTACGTGGTGATCATACACCCTTTTAAGTACCATGTATCTGTTTCTGTAAATCTAGAGAGCCATCATATGTCGTATTGACTTTAGTGTAGCTTATGGTATATGAATAAAAGTGGCATTTCTGTTCGTCCCATTGCATATTTTGTTTAGTTGCCTACTGTAGCATACCGCAGCAGTTCCTTCTGTGTATAATTCAAGTTTCGTCGATCTATGTTACTTGGCAGTGTCACAGCATGCGAAAATTACTTTCGTCCTTAGGTTTTGCACACCAGTGTGTATTAGTTTATATTTTCAAGTTTGCAGAGTAAAGAAGAATTGCTAGTATTTGTTTCTCTATGGATAGAAATTCTTTAAAAGAAAGTTTTCAGCACAAAATGTAGTAACATAGAAAGTGAAGCAAAGCAATTATTATTATTATTATTATTATTATTATTATTATTATTATTATTATTATTAGGCTTGACTAAAATAGGGGCTATAGAACCTCTGACATTATCAAAGAAAAAAATTGCTGACAATTGGAGAATGTCAAACAGGAACAATTTCGGAATTAGCATACAACACAAAATTGATTGCATGCGTTTATACACAGAAAACTACTAAAAAGAACATAATCCAGTGAATAATTATATTTTTTTAATAAAGTGAGTATCGAATATCGGTGCTCAAAAAGCACTATCGCTATGGAGTATCGAGAAATAGTGGTATTGTACCATCACTAATCTATAGCAAGAAGGAGCCGTGTGTAAGTGTTTACCATTTCGCGCATGCCTTGGCCTGCTGTTTTACGTGCACAATTCTAGATTACTCTCATATGAATATATAACTTTAAGTAAAGCTTTACTTATCATCAATATAATAACTATGTTTAAATATATAACTAAATAAAACCCTGTTTTACACAATATCTCTACGACAAAATATTTTTAATGGCAACATAATGCAAAATTGAAATGCACTATATATTTTACTTTCAAAGAGGATAAATCTACTAGCCATTATTTTAATAATCTGTCCAATATCATTCTTGCCAATACCTGATTTAGCCGACTAGGAACTGAATCACTCGTCGCGCTCTAGGAACACTGTTATGAAATGCGGAACATTTGCATTTAGAACCAGAGTTCTTCCAGCACCTAAATGATTCAGTGTCTAGGCGGCTAAATTACCTATTGGACATGAATGGAGATTGGACAAATTATTAAAATAGTGTCTAGTAAATAAGTCCTCTTTGAGAGTAAAAACTATAATATATTTCAGTTTTACATAATATTGTCATTAAATACTTTTTCATGGAGAAATTGTGCAAAGCAGTGTTTTATTTAGATGTACATATATTTAGACTGGACAGAAGATTTTCCAATAATCTCCAGTAAATATGTCCTCTTTGAGAGTAAGAAGTATAATATATTTCAGTTTTACATTATATTGCCATTAAAATATTTTGTCGTGGAGATATTGTGCAAAACAATGTTTTAGTAATTATATATTTAAACCTGATTATTATAGGTGATGACGTGTAAAGCTATTCCTTAAAGTTATATATTCATATGTGAATAATGTAGGACTGTGCACGTAAAAGAGGATGGCACTGCATGCGCGAAAAGGTAAACAGGTACCAAACCTCCTCTTTGCCACACATACTCATCTGTAAAGGCCAGTAGAATGCAGCCTGAAGCTGCAGTGACGGCATAAATGGAAGCGGGTGTACCATACTAAAAACTTTCTCCAATGAGCTCTTATGTTTTTCAAAATCTAATTTTCATCAGAAACTGATCTTCCTACAGAACCGTATGTTTATCGAGTTTAAGATGCTACTGAGAAGTTTACTGAGTACCTAGCTTCCTTAAGAAATTAATGAGATAAATACATTTGAAGAACCTTTAAAACCCACATAAGAACAACAAGAAGCTTTCGAGTCGTTTACAGTGTGCTACTTGTGTGGTACAGAATTCTGGAAGAAGAACTGGAAAGTAAGAGATCATGATCATGTATTGCCTGTTCAGAGTATTTTGAGACAGTGGAAAGGAATTCACGAAGTCACGGTAGCTATTACAAAGCGCGAAGCCGCCTTGCCGCGACTAGCCGGTTTTCTACCTGCGCCTATGGCTGTTTCACAAGACTGAACAGACAATCAGTGGTGAATAGCGTGAAAATCTTTAAGCGTAATCTGGCTTGCAGAATATCTTATTATAAACCAGTTTTCAAGCATAATCTAAGCGTTATATATTGCTTTTCATTTCATAATTAATCAACTAGTAACACAAGGCAATACGGTTCCGAATTCAGAAGAAATGCACATCTCATTCCCACTGGAGATATTAAGTCCAAGTTTGTAGACACATTTCGTTTTTTCTGCACAAGCACGGATAAACTAGTGCAAAAATGTAACACCATTTGCTGAAACACTTTGGAGAAGACAAGTTTGATGACACATAAAGGAGTACTCCAAAAAGGTTAGTTGCTTCATAGGATACCTTGAACTAGTGGTGCCTGCCGCCGAGGGAAGCATTCTAAAATAAATTTAATGAAATAGAAATTACTGATGTTGACTATGAGCATGTTAAAAATATATGAGACAGTTTAATATCAGAAATTTAAGTAACTTCTGATGTACTTCTCCTCGCAGATGTTTTTGAAACAATCAGAGAGAAAACACTGGAAACTCACAAAGTTGATCCTGCACATTATTTTATATCTTCTGGCCTAATTGGGATGCTATGTTCTGTATACTGGATTTGGGCTACAGGCATTACTAGATTAACATCAACCTCTCATGATGGACTTAAGTATAGGAGGTGGACTGTGCTAAGTTTTTCATCGGGATGCTGAAACTAACAACATTTACACGGAGCAGTTCGATCCCCATAAACCTTCTCGATTTATTACCTGCGAAATCTCAAGTAATCAATATAGCTGGGTTATACAACTCCCCTACTTTAAGGAGGGATTTATCTAGACAGTACTGGTTTAGAAGTATTAAAAGAAAATGGCCCCTTGGACGTATTTTGAAGTTGATGTGGATTATCCTACAAAGGTCCACGATTTGCATAATAACTTGACTTCCGTGTTTTAGCGTATGAAACCTAAGGTGACATCTTCAAAGATACTGATTGCACATATTGGAGGTCATTATATGGCTCATTACGTGGCTTTAAAATGGACCTCTCTCATAGACTACGACTAGCAAAACTGCATGGAGTACTTCAATTTTAGTCTAGGTGGTTGAAATCCTACGTTGATTTTAACAAGCGACAACAGGCAAGAAACGATTTTGAGAAGGATCTTAACATATACAAGCCATTTAATAACGCCTTGTTTGGAAACATTTTGGAAAATATATAGGCATACGATTTGTAGCAGACAGCAAGACTCTGGAAATGTTGATTGCTAAACCAACACTCGTTGATAAAACTATATTTGGTCCTAACCTAACTGCTGTTCATGTAGCTTCACGCAAATTCATCTTCAACAACCTACATATATTCTAACCAAGTGCGCGAAGTTCCTGGAGAGCCGTGCTAGTATGCCGGCCCCTTTGCCTAGCCGCTTGAATTGTTAGCGCCTTCGGCTCGCGCAACAATGGCCCTCACAATACTCTCTTTAAGTGAGCCTTCCCACTGTTCTGGTAATTTCCTTTTCGGTGGGGTCGAGTAGTTTCCCCTTCTAGAACATTAAGCTGTGTATGCGCGAATATATAAGGGGACTGCTTGCGCCAAACAGTTAAATTTAGTGAGAGAGACAGCTGAGTCCAGTTGACAACTGAGGGTAGCGAAGGCATTGGGCTACATTGAGCGTCTAAGCGACAAACAAAGTTGTTCTTAGCAATTGGAATTGTCATTTGTTACAATATATAGTGAATATATGGGGCTTCTGGAAGTCAAATTAATTCACACATCCTAATCATTTATATCCAGAACCTCCATGGGGCATCTAGATATAAAATAATTGAATCTGCCCACTAAAAACAATATCCAGGATCCCCATAGGGTTTATAGATATGAATGCGTTAGTTTTTCTAACCAGTTGCGCGTGGTGTGCAAAAGATGATGTTGGACCATTGCTGAGATGCTGCTCGCTCACAGCGGGCATTGGTTCGAGCCTTTAGAAGCTAGAACTTTGAAAGATTGTTCGTAGAACTTGAAAAAAAAATTAAAAATATAATTAAACGGAGGACGTTAGAATGGATCCCCTCTAGACTGTGGTGGTTTATCTATCGATTCGAGCCCGGTAATGGTTAAAAATATGCAACTCTGAAAGTACTGTTCGTGGAATTGCGGAAGAAAAATTAAAAAATAATCTAATTAAATGAAGGGAGTAAGAATGGACCCCTTCTAGATTGTAATGCTGTGTTATCTGTAGATATCTTTCTACCCGTATGGGTAGAAAGATATAACTTTGAAAGTATTGTCCGTAGAATTGTGGAAACAAAGATAGATCTAATTAAATGGAGGTAGTTAAAATGGAACCACTCTGGATTGTGATGCTGCGTGTATCTATTCGAAACCCGTGATGGGTGAAATTAGCGACATCATAATATTATGCAGAATCATCCCCATGACGTCATAGCGACAAGTCTAGACACGCAGCGAAACAGAAGAACAAGTATATTAATGATTATAATAACATAATATCCTCCAAACAAAACACGACTGATGGCATTTACTTCCCCCCATAATATCAAGCAACATTTCTTTCTACAACGCTTAGTTTTGGAGACATTATATAGTCTCAACTTAAATGGTCCATCCTGTATGTACAGTACTGGAAGTTAGTATAAAGGCATAGATATTTGTAGTAAAATTAGCATGTTCTGTTAGAACATAGTTGCATACAGTATATCTACGATAGTATGAGATTCAATACACTGACAAATGCATTCAAATTGTATCTCAGTTGATGTCAATAGCACAGTATGACAGGAATCAACGATTCAGGTGGTAAAGGGTAGAAATCTGTATAAGGGCAGTCAGAGCTGTGTGGTGTTAGGGTTTGCATATGTGCTTCTACTGCAATCAGTAAACAGATGCCATTAGTGTTTGCTTGACTGTATTGCAAAAATAATTATTGTGACAATGTCATATGAGGAATGGTTATCATGTGATGAAAAAGAAAAAAATAGTGTGTCTAACAAAATGGGACTGTTTAGTCATCCGATGCCAAGAAGCTGAACCCTTGTGGTTCAATAATTGATAATGTTGTTACATTGGATGCACAATATGGAAAGGACATAAGCTCAGTGCAAAGTAGAAAACTATCTTAGGTATCTAAACAGTTACTAGTGAAAAAACAAGGGTCCAAAATTGTTAATTCTTCCCAACCTGTTGGGGATTTACAGTTGCAGTAATTGACAGATGTGTAAGATAAATTTTGTCAAATGAGAAACATCTTCAATTCAAGAAACAACTGCATAATTCAGCTCGAACACTCACTCATAAGAAGGCTTGGTTGGATTTTGCGAAAAAGTATGTAATGGATTTCAGAAATGATCTGCAATGATGAGAAGAAGTGTAATTTAGATGGACCTAATATATTTCACTATTATCAGCATGGTCTTAGAACAGGGCAGTCAATAAGAATGAGGAGAAATTTTGGTGGCAGAGGTGTTATGATTTGGGAATCCTTCTGCGCTAAAGGTAAATCATGCATTGCTTGGCTAAACGCTAGAATGAACTAACATGTACTCTAAGATGGTAGAGACAGAATTGATTCAAATGTATGACGACGAAGAGGAAGAAAATATAATTTTCAACAAGATATGCATCTGTGCATTCTTCTGTTACAGCCAAAATGTGGTTTGAAGAAACACATATTCTCTTACCCTGGCCAGCATGTAGCTCAGTTTCGAATCCCATGGAGAACCTTTGGCGAATACTTGCAAGGCACCTTTTTTTTGCAATGGAAGGCAACTTCAGGTCACATCTGAGCTGAAAAGAACAATACCAGAAGCGTGTGCAAAAATTTCCATTCAAGAAATAAAACCCCACCAAAAAAGCCTAAGATACTTCTTAATATAAGGTGGTTCGACAAAGTACTAACAATGCATTAACCAGTAGGATAGAGGGTGCCTTCATAGCAATTTCCACCTAAGAAATGCAAATATTTTATTTTGTTACTCGTTTTATGATAGAAAGTAATTCTGTCATGACTCTTATAGTGCTCACATCTACTACTTTCATAATAAATTAGATGCATATGGCTAAGAAATTGTACCTACTTGTTTCCTTCAGTAGGAAACACAGTACCTTTATACTGATTTCCAGTACTATATATCTGATGAGTGTGTTAAACATTTAAAAAACTCTAATGTATTCATACCAATATGATGTGCTCCTACCGTATTACGGAGTTGAAAACTTCAAGCTCATGTATATGGATATGAACTCTTTCATACATCAAGTGAAGACCAGAGATTTATACCAGGACAAACTGCACTTGATAGACTGCAGTTTATAGGGAATCTAGATACCTCTGATTATCCGTTAATCACTGTGCCATTTTACGCAAAACAAAACGTTTTGGGATAGTTATCGATGAAGCGAATGGCAAAATCATTTAACGCTTTGTCGGTCTTATACCTAAGACTTATGCTCTGGATATTGATGGCAATGCGATAAGAAACGCTTAAATGCATCAAATGTAGGGTTATTAAGCAGGGCATTACATATAATAGCTCTGAAGGTTGCCTCACAACTAATGAAATCATAAGAACTCCAATGAATTTGATACACTCTTAACATCATATTGATTCATTAAGAGTGATTGCAGATGACAACGTATGTATAGGCTTACGGACATTTGCACATTGTAAGTAGTGTATAAAAAAGAATGTGATTCAGACTTGAGATAATGGTTTTCTCCGTGAACTTCTAATGTTGGTCTCAAGTTCAGATAAAAGAGCAGAGAATCAAAATATCTGAATAAAATTCATAATAACACTAATTAGCTCTACATAAATCGAAATAAAATATAAAATACCACAAACTAGATCATAATACGCCGAATGACACCAACTAAACTGGAAATAATCCGAAATAAGGTATAATTAAAACAGATAAACCTGAATAAACCGCGAAAATTCCTCGAAAGAAATTATAAATAAGGTTAGCTCTGATCTGCATGACGTTTTCCTCAGAAGGATTATAAGTTATATTCAGTTTATCCTCCTCATTTCACTTGCCGACATCAAACAAACAGAAATTTACAAAAGTCTAACGCTTAATGTAAAAGAGTAAAAATGACAAATTACAAACTAAACAAATTACTCTTGAAGTGTCACAATAACCATAAAAACGCATGTACGTGTATTACATAAGAGTACAAAAATGACTATAGTAAGGTTGAGTAAGGGTCCCTCCAATTACGCTAGGTGATGCGACATTTAAGCGACAAGAAGCCCGTTCGAGTGATCAAAGGGACCATTTAGACGATGAGACGGCTCGTTTAAAATATCAGAGAATCTATTTAGCAAACAGGAGGGTCAGTTTAGGTATGCTAGGGCCGTTTGGACAATAAGAGGACACGTTTGGATGATGAGATGACCCGTTTAGCTGATGAGAGGACTCGTTTAGATGATGAGAGGACCCGTTTAGGTGATGAGAGGACTCGTTTAGATGATGAGAGGACCCGTTTAGGTGATGAGAGGACTCGTATAGATGATGAGAGGACTCGTTTAGGTGAAGAGAGGACCCGTTTAGGTAATGAGAGGACTCGTTTAGATGATGAGAGGACCCGTTTAGGTGATGAGAGGACTCGTTTAGATCATGAGAGGACTCGTTTAGGTGAAGAGAGGACCCGTTTAGGTGATGAGAGGACTCGTTTAGGTGATGAGAGGACCCGTTTAGGTGAAGAGAGGACTCGTTTAGGTGATGAGAGGACTCGTTTAGGTGATGAGAGGACCCGTTTAGGTGAAGAGAGGACTCGTTTAGGTGATAAGAGGACTCGTTTAGGTGAAGAGAGGACCCGTTTAGGTGATGAGAGAACTCGTTTAGGTGAAGAGAGGACTCGTTTAGGTGATGAGAGGACTCGTTTAGGTGAAGAGAGGACCCGTTTAGGTGAAGAGAGGACTCGATTAGGTGATGAGAGGACTCGTATAGGTGAAGAGGGGACCCGTTTAGGTGATGAGAGAACTCGTTTAGGTGATGAGAGGACTCGTTTAGGTGATGAGAGGACTCGTTTAGGTGAAGAGAGGACCCGTTTAGGCGATGAGAAAACTCGTTTAGGTGAAGAGAGGACCCGTTTAGGTGATGAGAGGACTCGTTTAGGTGAAGAGAGGACTCGTTTAGGTGATGAGAGGACTCGTTTAGGTGATGAGAGTACCCGTTTAGGCGATGAGAGAACTCGTTTAGGTGATGAGAGGACCCGTTTAGGTGAAGAGAGGACCCGTTTAGGCGATGAGGGAACTCGTTTAGGTGAGGAGAGGACCCGTTTAGGTGATGAGAGGACCCGTTTAGGTGATGAGAGGACTCGTTTAGGTGATGAGAGGACTCGTTTAGTTGATGAGAGAACCCGTTTAGGTGAAGAGAGGACTCGTTTAGGTGCAGAGAGGACTCGTTTAGGTGAAGAGAGGACTCGTTTAGGTGATGGTAGGACCCGTTTAGGTGAAGAGAGGACTCGTTTAGGTGAAGAGAGGACTCGTTCAGGTGATGAGAGGACTCATTTATGTGAAGACAGGACTCGTTTAGGTGAAGAGAGGACTCGTTTAGGTGATGAGAGGACTCATTTAGGTGAAGAGAGGACTCGTTTAGATGATGAGAGGACTCGTTTAGGTGATGAGAGGACTCGTTTAGGTGATGAGAGGACTCGTTTAGGTGAAGAGAGGACTCGTTTAGATGATGAGAGGACTCGTTTAGGTGAAGAGAGGACTCGTTTAGGTGATGAGAGGACCCGTTTAGGTGATGAAGGACCCGTTTAGGTGATGAGAGGTCTCGTTTAGATGATGAGAGGACCCGTTTAGGTGATGAGAGAACCCGTTTACGTGATGAGAGGACTCATTTAGGTGAAGAGAGGACTCGTTTAGATGATGAGAGCACTCGTTTAGGTGAAGAGAGGACTCGTTTAGGTGATGAGAGGACTCGTTTAGGTGATGAGAGGACTCGTTTAGGTGATGAGAGACCCGTTCAGATGATGAGAGGACCCGTTTAGGTGATGAGAGGACCCGTTTAGGTGATGAGGGGACCGGTTTAGGTGATGAGAGGACCCGTTTAGGTGATAAGAGGACCAGCTTAGGTGATGAGAGGAATCGTTTAGGTGATGAGAGGACCAGCTTAGGAGATGAGAGGGCCCGTTTAAGTGATAAGAGGACTCGTTTATGTGATGAGAGTACCAGCTTAGGTGCTGAGAGGACCCGTTTAGGTGATAAGAGGACTCGTTTAGGCGATGAGAGGACCAGCTTAGGTGATGAGAGGACTCGTTTAGGTGAAGAGAGGACTCGTTTAGGTGATGAGAGGGCTCTTTTAGGTGAAGAGAGGACTCGTTTAGATGATGAGAGGACTCGTTTAGGTGAAGAGAGGACTCGTTTAGGTGAAGAGAGGACTCGTCTAGGTGATGAGAGGACTCGTTTAGGTGATGAGAGGACTCGTGTAGGTGATGAGAGACCCGTTTAGATGATGAGAGGACCCGTTTAGGTGATGAGAGGACCCGTTTAGGTGATGAGAGGACCGGTTTAGGTGATGAGAGGACCGGTTTAGGTGATGAGAGGACCCGTTTAGGTGATGAGAGGACCCGTTTAGGTGATGAGAGGACTAGTTTAGTTGATGAGAGGACTCGTTTAGGTGAAGAGGGGACTCGTTTAGGTGAAGAGAGGACTCGTTTAGGTGCAGAGAGGACTCGTTTAGGTGAAGAGAGGACTCGTTTACGTGATGGGAGGACCCGTTTAGGTGAAGAGAGGACTCGTTTAGGTGAAGAGAGGACGCGTTTAGGTGATGAGAGGACTCATTTATGTGAAGACAGGACTCGTTTAGGTGAAGAGAGGATTCGTTTAGGTGATGAGAGGACTCGTTTAGGTGAAGAGAGGACTCGTTTAGATGATGAGAGGACTCGTTTAGGTGATGAGAGGACCGGTTTAGGTGATGAGAGGACAGGTTTAGGTGATGAGAGAACTCGTTTAGGTGATGAGAGGACTCATTTAGGTGATGAGAGGACCCGTTTAGGTGAAGAGAGGACTCGTTTAGGTGATGAGAGGACCCGTTTAGGTGAAGAGAGGACTCGTTTAGGTGATGAGAGGACCCGTTTAGGTGAAGAGAGGACTCGTTTAGGTGATGAGAGGACTCGTTTAGGTGCTGAGAGGACCCCTTTAGGTGAAGAGAGGACTCGTTTAGGTGAAGAGAGGACTCGTTTAGGTGATAGGAGGACCCGTTTAGGTGAAGAGAGGACTCGTTTAGGTGATAGGAGGACCCGTTTAGGTGAAGAGAGGACTCGTTTAGGTGAAGAGAGGACTCGTTTAGGTGATGAGAGGACTCATTTAGGTGAAGAGAGGACTCGTTTAGATGATGAGAGGACTCGTTTAGGTGAAGAGAGGACTCGTTTAGGTGATGAGAGGACTCGTTTAGGTGATGAGAGGACTCGTTTAGGTGATGAGAGACCCGTTTAGGTGATGAGAGGACCCGTTTAGGTGATGAGAGGAGCCGTTTAGGTGAAGAGAGGACCGGTTTAGGTGATGAGAGTACCGGTTTAGGTGATGAGAGGACCCGTTTAGGTGATGAGAGGACTCGTTTAGGTGATGAGAGGACCCGTTTAGGTGATGAGAGGAACCGTTTAGGTGAAGGGAGGACCCGTTTAGGTGATGAGAGGACCCGTTTAGATAATGAGAGGACCCGTTTAGGTGATGAGAGGACCCGTTTAGGTGATGAGAGGACTCGTTTAGGTGATGAGAGGACCGGTTTAGGTGATGAGAGGACCCGTTTGGGTGATGAGAGAACTTGTTTAGGTGATGAGAGGACTCGTTTAGGTGATGAGAGGACCCGTTTAGGTGAAGAGAGGACTCGTTTAGGTGATGAGAGGAACCGTTTAGGTGAAGAGAGGACTCGTATAGGTGAAGAGAGGACTCGTTTAGGTGATGAGAGGACTCGTTTAGGTGCTGAGAGGACCCCTTTAGGTGAAGAGAGGACTCGTTTAGGTGAAGAGAGGACTCGTTTAGGTGATGAGAGGACCCGTTTAGGTGAAGAGAGGACTCGTTTAGGTGAAGAGAGGACTCGTTTACGTGATGAGAGGACTCATTTAGGTGAAGAGAGGACTCGTTTAGATGATGAGAGGACTCGTTTAGGTGAAGAGAGGACTCGTTTAGGTGATCAGAGGACTCGTTTAGGTGATGAGAGGACTCGTTTAGGTGATAAGAGACCCGTTCAGATGATGAGAGGACCCGTTTAGGTGATGAGAGGACCCGTTTAGGTGATGAGAGGACCGGTGTAGGTGATGAGAGGACCCGTATAGGTGACGAGAGTACTCGTTTAGGTGATGAGAGGCCTCGTTTAGGTGATAGGAGGACTCGTTTAGGTGATGCGAGTACCCGTTTAGGTGATAAGAGGACCAGCTTAGGTGATGAGAGGAATCGTTTAGGTGATGAGAGGACCAGCTTAGGAGATGAGAGGGCCCTTTTAAGTGATAAGAGGACTCGTTTATGTGATGAGAGTACCAGCTTAGGTGATGAGAGGACCCGTTTAGGTGATAAGAGGACTCGTTTAGGCGATGAGAGGACCAGCTTAGGTGATGAGAGGACTCGTTTAGGTGAAGGGAGGACTCGTTTAGGTGATGAGAGGGCTCTTTTAGGTGAAGAGAGGACTCGTTTAGATGATGAGAGGACTCGTTTAGGTGAAGAGAGGACTTGTTTAGGTGAAGACAGGACTCGTCTAGGTGATGAGAGGACTCGTTTAGGTGATGAGAGGACTCGTTTAGGTGATGAGAGACCCGTTTAGATGATGAGAGGACCCGTTTAGGTGATGAGAGGACCCGTTTAGGTGATGAGAGGACCGGTTTAGGTGATGAGAGGACCGGTTTAGGTGATGAGAGGACCCGTTTAGGTGATGAGAGGACTCGTTTAGGTGATGAGAGGACTCGTTTAGTTGATGAGAGAACCCGTTTAGGTGAAGAGAGGACTCGTTTAGGTGCAGAGAGGACTCGTTTAGGTGAAGAGAGGACTCGTTTAGGTGATGGTAGGACCCGTTTAGGTGAAGAGAGGACTCGTGTAGGTGAAGAGAGGACTCGTTCAGGTGATGAGAGGACTCATTTATGTGAAGACAGGACTCGTTTAGGTGAAGAGAGGACTCGTTTAGGTGATGAGAGGACTCAATTAGGTGAAGAGAGGACTCGTTTAGATGATGAGAGGACTCGTTTAGGTGAAGAGAGGACTCGTTTAGGTGATGAGAGGACTCGTTTAGGTGATGAGAGGACTCGTTTAGGTGAAGAGAGGACGCGTTTAGATGATGAGAGGACTCGTTTAGGTGAAGAGAGGACTCGTTTAGGTGATGAGAGGACCCGTTTAGGTGATGAAAGGACCCGTTTAGGTGATGAAGGACCCGTTTAGGTGATGAGAGGTCACGTTTAGATGATGAGAGGACCCGTTTAGGTGATGAGAGAACCCGTTTACGTGATGAGAGGACTCATTTAGGTGAAGAGAGGACTCGTTTAGATGATGAGAGCACTCGTTTAGGTGAAGAGAGGACTCGTTTAGGTGATGAGAGGACTCGTTTAGGTGATGAGAGGACTCGTTTAGGTGATGAGAGACCCGTTCAGATGATGAGAGGACCCGTTTAGGTGATGAGAGGACCCGTTTAGGTGATGAGAGGACCGGTTTAGGTGATGAGAGGACCCGTATAGGTGATGAGAGGACTCGTTTAGGTGATGAGAGGACCCGTTTAGGTGATAAGAGGACCAGCTTAGGTGATGAGAGGAATCGTTTAGGTGATGAGAGGACCAGCTTAGGAGATGAGAGGGCCCGTTTAAGTGATAAGAGGACTCGTTTATGTGATGAGAGTACCAGCTTAGGTGCTGAGAGGACCCGTTTAGGTGATAAGAGGACTCGTTTAGGCGATGAGAGGACCAGCTTAGGTGATGAGAGGACTCGTTTAGGTGAAGAGAGGACTCGTTTAGGTGATGAGAGGGCTCTTTTAGGTGAAGAGAGGACTCGTTTAGATGATGAGAGGACTCGTTTAGGTGAAGAGAGGACTCGTTTAGGTGAAGAGAGGACTCGTCTAGGTGATGAGAGGACTCGTTTAGGTGATGAGAGGACTCGTGTAGGTGATGAGAGACCCGTTTAGATGATGAGAGGACCCGTTTAGGTGATGAGAGGACCCGTTTAGGTGATGAGAGGACCGGTTTAGGTGATGAGAGGACCGGTTTAGGTGATGAGAGGACCCGTTTAGGTGATGAGAGGATCCGTTTAGGTGATAAGAGGACTAGTTTAGTTGATGAGAGGACTCGTTTAGGTGAAGAGGGGACTCGTTTAGGTGAAGAGAGGACTCGTTTAGGTGCAGAGAGGACTCGTTTAGGTGAAGAGAGGACTCGTTTACGTGATGGGAGGACCCGTTTAGGTGAAGAGAGGACTCGTTTAGGTGAAGAGAGGACGCGTTTAGGTGATGAGAGGACTCATTTATGTGAAGACAGGACTCGTTTAGGTGAAGAGAGGATTCGTTTAGGTGATGAGAGGACTCGTTTAGGTGAAGAGAGGACTCGTTTAGATGATGAGAGGACTCGTTTAGGTGAAGAGAGGACTCGTTGAGGTGATGAGAGGACCCGTTTAGGTGATGAGAGGACTCGTTTAGGTGAAGAGAGGACTCGTTTAGATGATGAGAGGACTCGTTTAGGTGAAGAGAGGACTCGTTTAGGTGATGAGAGGACTCGTTTAGGTGATGAGAGGACTCGTTTAGGTGATGAGAGACCCGTTTAGGTGAAGAGAGGCTTCGTTTAGGTGATGAGAGGACTCGTTTAGGTGAAGAGGGGACTCGTTTAGGTGATGAGAGGACCCGTTTAGTTGAAGAGAGGACCCGTTTAGGTGATGAGAGGACCCGTTTAGGTGATATGAGAACCCGTTTAGGTGAAGAGAGGACCCGTTTAGGTGATGAGAGGACCCGTTTAGATGATGAGAGGACCCGTTTAGGTGATGAGAGGACCCGTTTAGGTGATGAAGGACCCGTTTAGGTGATGAGAGGTCTCGTTTAGATGATGAGAGGACCCGTTTAGGTGATGAGAGGAATCGTTTAGGTGATGAGAGGACTCGTTTAGGTGATAAGAGGACTTGTTTAGGTGATGAGAGTACCCGTTTAGGTGATAAGAGGACCAGCTTAGGTGATGAGGGGAATCGTTTAGGTGATGAGAGGACCAGCTTAGGTGATGAGAGGACCCGTTTAAGTGATAAGAGGACTCGTTTATGCGATGAGAGTACCAGCTTAGGTGATGAGAGGACCCGTTTAGGTGATAAGAGGATTCGTTTAGGCGATGAGAGGACCAGCTTAGGTGATGAGAGGACCCGTTTAGATGATGAGAGGACTCGTTTATGTGATGAGAGTACCCGTGTAGGCGATGAGGGAACTCGTTTACGTGATGAGAGGACCAGTTTAGGCGACGAGAGGATTTGTTTAGGTGTTGAGAGGATTCGTTTAGGCGATGAGAGGAATCGTTTAGGTAATGAGAGGTCCCGTTTAGGTGATGAGAGAACTCTTTTAGGTGATGAATGGACTTGTTTAGATGATGAGAGGACCACTTTAGTTGTTGAGAGGATTCGTTTAGGCGATGAGAGGCCTCCTTTAGGTGATGAGAGGACCAGTTTAGGTGATGAGAGGGCCAGTTTAGGTGATAAAGGACTTGTATACATGATGAGAGGATTCGTTTAGGCGATGAGAGGATTCGTTTAGGTGATGAGCGGACCCGTTTAGGTGATGAGACTGCCAGTTTAGGTGATGAAAGGACTTGTTTAGATGATGAGAGGATTCGTTTAGGCGATGAGAGGATTCGTTTAGGCGATGGGAGGATTCGTTTAGGTGATGAGAGTACTCGTTTAGGCGATGAGAGAACCCGTTTAGGTGATGAGAGGACACGTTTAGGTGATGAGAGGACCCGTTTAGGCGATGAAAGGACCCGTTTAGGTGATGAGAGGATTCGTTTAAGTGATGAGAGGACTCGTTTAGGTGATGAGAGGACCCGTTTAGGTGAAGAGAGGACTCGTTTAGGTGATGAGAGGACTCTTTTAGGTGAAGAGAGGACCCGTTTAGGTGATGAGAGAACTCGTTTAGGTGAAGAGAGGACTCGTTTAGGTGATGAGAGGACTCGTTTAGGTGAAGAGAGGACCCGTTTAGGTGAAGAGAGGACTCGTTTAGGTGATGAGAGGACCCGTTTAGGTGATGAGAGGACCCGTTTAGGTGATGAGAGGACTCGTTTAGGTGATGAGAGGACCTGTTTAGGTGAAGAGAGGACCCGTCTAGGTGATGAGAGGACCCGTTTAGGCGATGAGGGAACTCGTTTAGGTGAAGAGAGGACCCGTTTAGGTGATGAGAGGACTCGTTTAGGTGAAGAGAGGACTCGTTTAGGTGATGAGAGGACCCGTTTAGGTGAAGAGAGGACCCGTTTAGGCGATGAGGGAACTCGTTTAGGTGAAGAGAGGACCCGTTTAGGTGAAGAGAGGACTCGTTTAGGTGATAGGAGGACCCGTTTAGGTGAAGAGAGGACTCGTTTAGGTGAAGAGAGGACTCGTTTAGGTGATGAGAGGACTCATTTAGGTGAAGAGAGGACTCGTTTAGATGATGAGAGGACTCGTTTAGGTGAACAGAGGACTCGTTTAGGTGATGAGAGGACTCGTTTAGGTGATGAGAGTACTCGTTTAGGTGATGAGAGACCCGTTTAGGTGATGAGAGGACCCGTTTAGGTGATGAGAGGAGCCGTTTAGGCGATGAGAGGACCGGTTTAGGTGATGAGAGGACCGGTTTAGTTGATGAGAGGACCCGTTTAGGTGATGAGAGGACTCCTTTAGGTGATGAGAGGACCCGTTTAGGTGATGAGAGGACCCGTTTAGGTGAAGGGAGGACCCGTTTAGGTGATGAGAGGACCCGTTTAGATGATGAGAGGACCCGTTTAGGTGATGAGAGGACCCGTTTAGGTGATGAGAGGACTCGTTGGGGTGATGAGAGGACCGGTTTAGGTGATGAGAGGACCCGTTTAGGTGATGAGAGAACTTGTTTAGGTGATGAGAGGACTCGTTTAGGTGATGAGAGGACCCGTTTAGGTGAAGAGAGGACTCGTTTAGGTGATGAGAGGACCCGTTTAGGTGAAGAGAGGACTCGTATAGGTGAAGAGAGGACTCGTTTAGGTGATGAGAGGACTCGTTTAGGTGCTGAGAGGACCCCTTTAGGTGAAGAGTGGACTCGTTTAGGTGAAGAGAGGACTCGTTTAGGTGATGAGAGGACTCATTTAGGTAAAGAGAGGACTCGTTTAGATGATGAGAGGACTCGTTTAGGTGAAGAGAGGACTCGTTTAGGTGATGAGAGGACTCGTTTAGGTGATGAGAGGACTCGTTTAGGTGATAAGAGACCCGTTCAGATGAATAGAGGACCCGTTTAGGTGATGAGAGGACCCGTTTAGGTGATGAGAGGACCGGTTTAGGTGATGAGAGGACCGGTTTAGGTGATGAGAGGACCCGTTTAGGTGATGAGAGGACTCGTTTAGGTGATGAGAGGACTCGTTTAGTTGATGAGAGAACCCGTTTAGGTGAAGAGAGGACTCGTTTAGGTGCAGAGAGGACTCGTTTAGGTGAAGAGAGGACTCGTTTAGGTGATGGTAGGACCCGTTTAGGTGAAGAGAGGACTCGTTTAGGTGAAGAGAGGACTCGTTCAGGTGATGAGAGGACTCATTTATGTGAAGACAGGACTCGTTTAGGTGAAGAGAGGACTCGTTTAGGTGATGAGAGGACTCATTTAGGTGAAGAGAGGACTCGTTTAGATGATGAGAGGACTCGTTTAGGTGAAGAGAGGACTCGTTTAGGTGATGAGAGGACTCGTTTAGGTGATGAGAGGACTCGTTTAGGTGAAGAGAGGACTCGTTTAGATGATGAGAGGACTCGTTTAGGTGAAGAGAGGACTCGTTTAGGTGATGAGAGGACCCGTTTAGGTGATGAGAGGACCCGTTTAGGTGATGAAGGACCCGTTTAGGTGATGAGAGGTCTCGTTTAGATGATGAGAGGACCCGTTTAGGTGATGAGAGAACCCGTTTACGTGATGAGAGGACTCATTTAGGTGAAGAGAGGACTCGTTTAGATGATGAGAGCACTCGTTTAGGTGAAGAGAGGACTCGTTTAGGTGATGAGAGGACTCGTTTAGGTGATGAGAGGACTCAGTTAGGTGATGAGAGACCCGTTCAGATGATGAGAGGACCCGTTTAGGTGATGAGAGGACCCGTTTAGGTGATGAGAGGACCGGTTTAGGTGATGAGAGGACCCGTATAGGTGATGAGAGGACTCGTTTAGGTGATGAGAGGACCCGTTTAGGTGATAAGAGGACCAGCTTAGGTGATGAGAGGAATCGTTTAGGTGATGAGAGGACCAGCTTAGGAGATGAGAGGGCCCGTTTAAGTGATAAGAGGACTCGTTTATGTGATGAGAGTACCAGCTTAGGTGCTGAGAGGACCCGTTTAGGTGATAAGAGGACTCGTTTAGGCGATGAGAGGACCAGCTTAGGTGATGAGAGGGCTCTTTTAGGTGAAGAGAGGACTCGTTTAGATGATGAGAGGACTCGTTTAGGTGAAGAGAGGACTCGTTTAGGTGAAGAGAGGACTGGTCTAGGTGATGAGAGGACTCGTTTAGGTGATGAGAGGACTCGTGTAGGTGATGAGAGTTCCGTTTAGATGATGAGCGGACCCGTTTAGGTGATGAGAGGACCCGTTTAGGTGATGAGAGGACCGGTTTAGGTGATGAGAGGACCGGTTTAGGTGATGAGAGGACCCGTTTAGGTGATGAGAGGTCCCGTTTAGGTGATGAGAGGACTAGTTTAGTTGATGAGAGGACTCGTTTAGGTGAAGAGGGGACTCGTTTAGGTGAAGAGAGGACTCGTTTAGGTGCAGAGAGGACTCGTTTAGGTGAAGAGAGGACTCGTTTACGTGATGGGAGGACCCGTTTAGGTGAAGAGAGGACTCGTTTAGGTGAAGAGAGGACGCGTTTAGGTGATGAGAGGACTCATTTATGTGAAGACAGGACTCGTTTAGGTGAAGAGAGGACTCGTTTAGGTGATGAGAGGACTCGTTTAGGTGAAGAGAGGACTCGTTTAGATGATGAGAGGACTCGTTTAGGTGAAGAGAGGACTCGTTTAGGTGATGAGAGGACTCGTTTAGGTGATGAGAGGACTCGTTTAGGTGAAGAGAGGACTCGTTTAGATGATGAGAGGACTCGTTTAGGTGAAGAGAGGACTCGTTTAGGTGATGAGAGGACTCGTTTAGGTGATGAGAGGACTCGTTTAGGTGATGAGAGACCCGTTTAGGTGAAGAGAGGATTCGTTTAGGTGATGAGAGGACTCGTTTAGGTGAAGAGGGGACTCGTTTAGGTGATGAGAGGACCCGTTTAGTTGAAGAGAGGACCCGTTTAGGTGATGAGAGGACCCGTTTAGGTGATATGAGAACCCGTTTAGGTGAAGAGAGGACCCGTTTAGGTGATGAGAGGACCCGTTTAGATGATGAGAGGACCCGTTTAGGTGATGAAGGACCCGTTTAGGTGATGAGAGGTCTCGTTTAGATGATGAGAGGACCCGTTTAGGTGATGAGAGGAATCGTTTAGGTGATGAGAGGACTCGTTTAGGTGATATGAGGACTCGTTTAGGTGATGAGAGTACCCGTTTAGGTGATAAGAGGACCAGCTTAGGTGATGAGGGGAATCGTTTAGGTGATGAGAGGACCAGCTTAGGTGATGAGAGGACCCGTTTAAGTGATAAGAGGACTCGTTTATGTGATGAGAGTACCAGCTTAGGTGATGAGAGGACCCGTTTAGGTGATAAGAGGATTCGTTTAGGCGATGAGAGGACCAGCTTAGGTGATGAGAGGACCCGTTTAGATGATGAGAGGACTCGTTTATGTGATGAGAGTACCCGTTTAGGCGATGAGGGAACTCGTTTAGGTGATGAGAGGACCAGTTTAGGCGACGAGAGGATTTGTTTAGGTGTTGAGAGGATTCGTTTAGGCGACGAGAGGAATCGTTTAGGTAATGAGAGGTCCCGTTTAGGCGATGAGAGAACTCTTTTAGGTGATGAATGGACTTGTTTAGATGATGAGAGGACCACTTTAGTTGTTGAGAGGATTCGTTTAGGCGACGAGAGGCCTCCTTTAGGTGATGAGAGGACCAGTTTAGGTGATGATAGGGCCAGTTTAGGTGATAAAGGACTTGTTTACATGATGAGAGGATTCGTTTAGGCGATGAGAGGATTCGTTTAGGTGATGAGCGGGCCCGTTTAGGTGATGAGACTGCCAGTTTAGGTGATGAAAGGACTTGTTTAGATGATGAGAGGATTCGTTTAGGCGATGAGAGGATTCGTTTAGGCGATGGGAGGATTCGTTTAGGTAATGAGAGTACTCGTTTAGGCGATGAGAGAACCCGTTTAGGTGATGAGAGGACACGTTTAGGTGATGAGAGGACCCGTTTAGGCGATGAAAGGACCCGTTTAGGTGATGAGAGGATTCGTTTAGGTGATGAGAGGACTCGTTTAGGTGATGAGAGGACCCGTTTAGGTGAAGAGAGGACTCGTTTAGGTGATGAGAGGACTCGTTTAGGTGAAGAGAGGATCCGTTTAGGTGATGAGAGAACTCGTTTAGGTGAAGAGAGGACTCGTTTAGGTGATGAGAGGACTCGTTTAGGTGAAGAGAGGACCCGTTTAGGTGAAGAGAGGACTCGTTTAGGTGATGAGAGGACTCGTATAGGTGAAGAGAGGACCCGTTTAGGTGATGAGAGAACTCGTTTAGGTGATGAGAGGACTCGTTTAGGTGATGAGAGGACTCGTTTAGGTGAAGAGAGGACCCGTTTAGGCGATGAGAAAACTCGTTTAGGTGAAGAGAGGACCCGTTTAGGTGATGAGAGGACTCGTTTAGGTGAAGAGAGGACTCGTTTAGGTGATGAGAGGACTCGTTTAGGTGCTGAGAGGACCCCTTTAGGTGAAGAGTGGACTCGTTTAGGTGAAGAGAGGACTCGTTTAGGTGATGAGAGGACCCGTTTAGGTGAAGAGAGGACTCGTTTAGGTGATGAGAGGAACCGTTTAGGTGATGAGAGGACTCATTTAGGTAAAGAGAGGACTCGTTTAGATGATGAGAGGACTCGTTTAGGTGAAGAGAGGACTCGTTTAGGTGATGAGAGGACTCGTTTAGGTGATGAGAGGACTCGTTTAGGTGATAAGAGATCCGTTCAGATGATGAGAGGACCCGTTTAGGTGATGAGAGGACCCGTTTAGGTGATGAGAGGACCGGTTTAGGTGATGAGAGGACCCGTATAGGTGATGAGAGTACTCGTTTAGGTGATGAGAGGACTCGTTTAGGTGATAGGACTCGTTTAGGTGATGCGAGTACCCGTTTAGGTGATAAGAGGACCAGCTTAGGTGATGAGAGGAATCGTTTAGGTGATGAGAGGACCAGCTTAGGAGATGAGAGGGCCCTTTTAAGTGATAAGAGGACTCGTTTATGTGATGAGAGTACCAGCTTAGGTGATGAGAGGACCCGTTTAGGTGATAAGAGGACTCGTTTAGGCGATGAGAGGACCAGCTTAGGTGATGAGAGGACTCGTTTAGGTGAAGGGAGGACTCGTTTAGGTGATGAGAGGGCTCTTTTAGGTGAAGAGAGGACTCGTTTAGATGATGAGAGGACTCGTTTAGGTGAAGAGAGGACTCGTTTAGGTGAAGAGAGGACTCGTCTAGGTGATGAGAGGACTCGTTTAGGTGATGAGAGGACTCGTTTAGGTGATGAGAGACCCGTTTAGATGATGAGAGGACCCGTTTAGGTGATGAGAGGACCGGTTTAGGTGATGAGAGGACCGGTTTAGGTGATGAGAGGACCCGTTTAGGTGATGAGAGGACTCGTTTAGGTGATGAGAGGACTCGTTTAGTTGATGAGAGAACCCGTTTAGGTGAAGAGAGGACTCGTTTAGGTGCAGAGAGGACTCGTTTAGGTGAAGAGAGGACTCGTTTAGGTGATGGTAGGACCCGTTTAGGTGAAGAGAGGACTCGTTTAGGTGAAGAGAGGACTCGTTCAGGTGATGAGAGGACTCATTTATGTGAAGACAGGACTCGTTTAGGTGAAGAGAGGACTCGTTTAGGTGATGAGAGGACTCATTTAGGTGAAGAGAGGACTCGTTTAGATGATGAGAGGACTCGTTTAGGTGAAGAGAGGACTCGTTTAGGTGATGAGAGGACTCGTTTAGGTGATGAGAGGACTCGTTTAGGTGAAGAGAGGACTCGTTTAGATGATGAGAGGACTCGTTTAGGTGAAGAGAGGACTCGTTTAGGTGATGAGAGGACCCGTTTAGGTGATGAGAGGACCCGTTTAGGTGATGAAGGACCCGTTTAGGTGATGAGAGGTCTCGTTTAGATGATGAGTGGACCCGTTTAGGTGATGAGAGAACCCGTTTACGTGATGAGAGGACTCATTTAGGTGAAGAGAGGACTCGTTTAGATGATGAGAGCACTCGTTTAGGTGAAGAGAGGACTCGTTTAGGTGATGAGAGGACTCGTTTAGGTGATGAGAGGACTCGTTTAGGTGATGAGAGACCCGTTCAGATGATGAGAGGACCCGTTTAGGTGATGAGAGGACCCGTTTCGGTGATGAGAGGACCGGTTTAGGTGATGAGAGGACCCGTATAGGTGATGAGAGGACTCGTTTAGGTGATGAGAGGACCCGTTTAGGTGATAAGAGGACCAGCTTAGGTGATGAGAGGAATCGTTTAGGTGATGAGAGGACCAGCTTAGGAGATGAGAGGGCCCGTTTAAGTGATAAGAGGACTCGTTTATGTGATGAGAGTACCAGCTTAGGTGCTGAGAGGACCCGTTTAGGTGATAAGAGGACTCGTTTAGGCGATGAGAGGACCAGCTTAGGTGATGAGAGGGCTCTTTTAGGTGAAGAGAGGACTCGTTTAGATGATGAGAGGACTCGTTTAGGTGAAGAGAGGACTCGTTTAGGTGAAGAGAGGACTGGTCTAGGTGATGAGAGGACTCGTTTAGGTGATGAGAGGACTCGTGTAGGTGATGAGAGACCCGTTTAGATGATGAGAGGACCCGTTTAGGTGATGAGAGGACCCGTTTAGGTGATGAGAGGACCGGTTTAGGTGATGAGAGGACCGGTTTAGGTGATGAGAGGACCCGTTTAGGTGATGAGAGGTCCCGTTTAGGTGATGAGAGGACTAGTTTAGTTGATGAGAGGACTCGTTTAGGTGAAGAGGGGACTCGTTTAGGTGAAGAGAGGACTCGTTTAGGTGCAGAGAGGACTCGTTTAGGTGAAGAGAGGACTCGTTTACGTGATGGGAGGACCCGTTTAGGTGAAGAGAGGACTCGTTTAGGTGAAGAGAGGACGCGTTTAGGTGATGAGAGGACTCATTTATGTGAAGACAGGACTCGTTTAGGTGAAGAGAGGACTCGTTTAGGTGATGAGAGGACTCGTTTAGGTGAAGAGAGGACTCGTTTAGGTGATGAGAGGACTCGTTTAGGTGAAGAGAGGACTCGTTTAGGTGATGAGAGGACTCGTTTAGGTGATGAGAGGACTCGTTTAGGTGAAGAGAGGACTCGTTTAGATGATGAGAGGACTCGTTTAGGTGAAGAGAGGACTCGTTTAGGTGATGAGAGGACTCGTTTAGGTGATGAGAGGACTCGTTTAGGTGATGAGAGACCCGTTTAGGTGAAGAGAGGATTCGTTTAGGTGATGAGAGGACTCGTTTAGGTGAAGAGGGGAACGTTTAGGTGATGAAAGGACCCGTTTAGTTGAAGAGAGGACCCGTTTAGGTGATGAGAGGACCCGTTTAGGTGATATGAGAACCCGTTTAGGTGAAGAGAGGACCCGTTTAGGTGATGAGAGGACCCGTTTAGATGATGAGAGGACCCGTTTAGGTGATGAGAGGACCCGTTTAGGTGATGAAGGACCCGTTTAGGTGATGAGAGGTCTCGTTTAGATGATGAGAGGACCCGTTTAGGTGATGAGAGGAATCGTTTAGGTGATGAGAGGACTCGTTTAGGTGATAAGAGGACTCGTTTAGGTGATGAGAGTACCCGTTTAGGTGATAAGAGGACCAGCTTAGGTGATGAGGGGAATCGTTTAGGTGATGAGAGGACCAGCTTAGGTGATGAGAGGACCCGTTTAAGTGATAAGAGGACTCGTTTATGTGATGAGAGTACCAGCTTAGGTGATGAGAGGACCCGTTTAGGTGATAAGAGGATTCGTTTAGGCGATGAGAGGACCAGCTTAGGTGATGAGAGGACCCGTTTAGATGATGAGAGGACTCGTTTATGTGATGAGAGTACCCGTTTAGGCGATGAGGGAACTCGTTTAGGTGATGAGAGGACCAGTTTAGGCGACGAGAGGATTTGTTTAGGTGTTGAGAGGATTCCTTTAGGCGATGAGAGGAATCGTTTAGGTAATGAGAGGTCCCGTTTAGGTGATGAGAGAACTCTTTTAGGTGATGAATGGACTTGTTTAGATGATGAGAGGACCACTTTAGTTGTTGAGAGGATTCGTTTAGGCGATGAGAGGCCTCCTTTAGGTGATGAGAGGACCAGTTTAGGTGATGATAGGGCCAGTTTAGGTGATAAAGGACTTGTTTACATGATGAGAGGATTCGTTTAGGCGATGAGAGGATTCGTTTAGGTGATGAGCGGACCCGTTTAGGTGATGAGACTGCCAGTTTAGGTGATGAAAGGACTTGTTTAGATGATGAGAGGATTCGTTTAGGCGATGAGAGGATTCGTTTAGGCGATGGGAGGATTCGTTTAGGTGATGAGAGTACTCGTTTAGGCGATGAGAGAACCCGTTTAGGTGATGAGAGGACACGTTTAGGTGATGAGAGGACCCGTTTAGGCGATGAAAGGACCCGTTTAGGTGATGAGAGGATTCGTTTAGGTGATGAGAGGACTCGTTTAGGTGATGAGAGGACCCGTTTAGGTGAAGAGAGGACTCGTTTAGGTGATGAGAGGACTCGTTTAGGTGAAGAGAGGATCCGTTTAGGTGATGAGAGAACTCGTTTAGGTGAAGAGAGGACTCGTTTAGGTGATGAGAGGACTCTTTTAGGTGAAGAGAGGACCCGTTTAGGTGAAGAGAGGACTCGTTTAGGTGATGAGAGGACTCGTATAGGTGAAGAGAGGACCCGTTTAGGTGATGAGAGAACTCGTTTAGGTGATGAGAGGACTCGTTTAGGTGATGAGAGGACTCGTTTAGGTGAAGAGAGGACCCGTTTAGGCGATGAGAAAACTCGTTTAGGTGAAGAGAGGACCCGTTTAGGTGATGAGAGGACTCGTTTAGGTGAAGAGAGGACTCGTTTAGGTGATGAGAGGACTCGTTTAGGTGATGAGAGTACCCGTTTAGGCGATGAGAGAACTCGTTTAGGTGATGAGAGGACCCGTTTAGGTGAAGAGAGGACCCGTTTAGGCGATGAGGGAACTCGTTTAGGTGAGGAGAGGACCCGTTTAGGTGATGAGAGGACCCGTTTAGGCGATGAGGGACCTCGTTTAGGTGAAGAGAGGACCCGTTTAGGTGATGAGAGGACTCGTTTAGGTGAAGAGAGGACTCGTTTAGGTGATGAGAGGACCCGTTTAGGTGAAGAGAGGACCCGTTTAGGCGAAGAGGGAACTCGTTTAGGTGAAGAGAGGACCCGTTTAGGTGAAGAGAGGACTCGTTTAGATGATGAGAGGACCCGTTTAGGTGATGAGAGGACCCGTTTAGGTGATGAGATGACCGGTTTAGGTGATGAGAGGACCGGTTTAGGTGATGAGAGGACCCGTTTAGGTGATGAGAGGACTCGTTTAGGTGATGAGAGGACTCGTTTGGTTGATGAGAGAACCCGTTTAGGTGAAGAGAGGACTCGTTTAGGTGCAGAGAGGACTCGTTTAGGTGAAGAGAGGACTCGTTTATGTGATGGTAGGACCCGTTTAGGTGAAGAGAGGACTCGTTTAGGTGAAGAGAGGACTCGTTCAGGTGATGAGAGGACTCATTTATGTGAAGACAGGACTCGTTTAGGTGAAGAGAGGACTCGTTTAGGTGATGAGAGGACTCATTTAGGTGAAGAGAGGACTCGTTTAGATGATGAGAGGACTCGTTTAGGTGAAGAGAGGACTCGTTTAGGTGATGAGAGGACTCGTTTAGGTGATGAGAGGACTCGTTTAGGTGAAGAGAGGACTCGTTTAGATGATGAGAGGACTCGTTTAGGTGAAGAGAGGACTCGTTTAGGTGATGAGAGGACCCGTTTAGGTGATGAGAGGACCCGTTTAGGTGATGAAGGACCCGTTTAGGTGATGAGAGGTCTCGTTTAGATGATGAGTGGACCCGTTTAGGTGATGAGAGAACCCGTTTACGTGATGAGAGGACTCATTTAGGTGAAGAGAGGACTCGTTTAGATGATGAGAGCACTCGTTTAGGTGAAGAGAGGACTCGTTTAGGTGATGAGAGGACTCGTTTAGGTGATGAGAGGACTCGTTTAGGTGATGAGAGACCCGTTCAGATGATGAGAGGACCCGTTTAGGTGATGAGAGGACCCGTTTAGGTGATGAGAGGACCGGTTTAGGTGATGAGAGGACCCGTATAGGTGATGAGAGGACTCGTTTAGGTGATGAGAGGACCCGTTTAGGTGATAAGAGGACCAGCTTAGGTGATGAGAGGAATCGTTTAGGTGATGAGAGGACCAGCTTAGGAGATGAGAGGGCCCGTTTAAGTGATAAGAGGACTCGTTTATGTGATGAGAGTACCAGCTTAGGTGCTGAGAGGACCCGTTTAGGTGATAAGAGGACTCGTTTAGGCGATGAGAGGACCAGCTTAGGTGATGAGAGGGCTCTTTTAGGTGAAGAGAGGACTCGTTTAGATGATGAGAGGACTCGTTTAGGTGAAGAGAGGACTCGTTTAGGTGAAGAGAGGACTGGTCTAGGTGATGAGAGGACTCGTTTAGGTGATGAGAGGACTCGTGTAGGTGATGAGAGACCCGTTTAGATGATGAGAGGACCCGTTTAGGTGATGAGAGGACCCGTTTAGGTGATGAGAGGACCGGTTTAGGTGATGAGAGGACCGGTTTAGGTGATGAGAGGACCCGTTTAGGTGATGAGAGGTCCCGTTTAGGTGATGAGAGGACTAGTTTAGTTGATGAGAGGACTCGTTTAGGTGAAGAGGGGACTCGTTTAGGTGAAGAGAGGACTCGTTTAGGTGCAGAGAGGACTCGTTTAGGTGAAGAGAGGACTCGTTTACGTGATGCGAGGACCCGTTTAGGTGAAGAGAGGACTCGTTTAGGTGAAGAGAGGACGCGTTTAGGTGATGAGAAGACTCATTTATGTGAAGACAGGACTCGTTTAGGTGAAGAGAGGACTCGTTTAGGTGATGAGAGGACGCGTTTAGGTGAAGAGAGGACTCGTTTAGGTGATGAGAGGACTCGTTTAGGTGAAGAGAGGACTCGTTATGTGATGAGAGGACTCGTTTAGGTGATGAGAGGACTCGTTTAGGTGAAGAGAGGACTCGTTTAGATGATGAGAGGACTCGTTTAGGTGAAGAGAGGACTCGTTTAGGTGATGAGAGGACTCGTTTAGGTGATGAGAGGACTCGTTTAGGTGATGAGAGACCCGTTTAGGTGAAGAGAGGATTCGTTTAGGTGATGAGAGGACTCGTTTAGGTGAAGAGGGGACTCGTTTAGGTGATGAGAGGACCCGTTTAGTTGAAGAGAGGACCCGTTTAGGTGATGAGAGGACCCGTTTAGGTGATATGAGAACCCGTTTAGGTGAAGAGAGGACCCGTTTAGGTGATGAGAGGACCCGTTTAGATGATGAGAGGACCCGTTTAGGTGATGAGAGGACCCGTTTAGGTGATGAAGGACCCGTTTAGGTGATGAGAGGTCTCGTTTAGATGATGAGAGGACCCGTTTAGGTGATGAGAGGAATCGTTTAGGTGATGAGAGGACTCGTTTAGGTGATAAGAGGACTCGTTTAGGTGATGAGAGTACCCGTTTAGGTGATAAGAGGACCAGCTTAGGTGATGAGGGGAATCGTTTAGGTGATGAGAGGACCAGCTTAGGTGATGAGAGGACCCGTTTAAGTGATAAGAGGACTCGTTTATGTGATGAGAGTACCAGCTTAGGTGATGAGAGGACCCGTTTAGGTGATAAGAGGATTCGTTTAGGCGATGAGAGGACCAGCTTAGGTGATGAGAGGACCCGTTTAGATGATGAGAGGACTCGTTTATGTGATGAGAGTACCCGTTTAGGCGATGAGGGAACTCGTTTAGGTGATGAGAGGACCAGTTTAGGCGACGAGAGGATTTGTTTAGGTGTTGAGAGGATTCGTTTAGGCGATGAGAGGAATCGTTTAGGTAATGAGAGGTCCCGTTTAGGTGATGAGAGAACTCTTTTAGGTGATGAATGGACTTGTTTAGATGATGAGAGGACCACTTTAGTTGTTGAGAGGATTCGTTTAGGCGATGAGAGGCCTCCTTTAGGTGATGAGAGGACCAGTTTAGGTGATGATAGGGCCAGTTTAGGTGATAAAGGACTTGTTTACATGATGAGAGGATTCGTTTAGGCGATGAGAGGATTCGTTTAGGTGATGAGCGGACCCGTTTAGGTGATGAGACTGCCAGTTTAGGTGATGAAAGGACTTGTTTAGATGATGAGAGGATTCGTTTAGGCGATGAGAGGATTCGTTTAGGCGATGGGAGGATTCGTTTAGGTGATGAGAGTACTCGTTTAGGCGATGAGAGAACCCGTTTAGGTGATGAGAGGACACGTTTAGGTGATGAGAGGACCCGTTTAGGCGATGAAAGGACCCGTTTAGGTGATGAGAGGATTCGTTTAGGTGATGAGAGGACTCGTTTAGGTGATGAGAGGACCCGTTTAGGTGAAGAGAGGACTCGTTTAGGTGATGAGAGGACTCGTTTAGGTGAAGAGAGGACCAGTTTAGGTGATGAGAGAACTCGTTTAGGTGAAGAGAGGACTCGTTTAGGTGATGAGAGGACTCGTTTAGGTGAAGAGAGGACCCGTTTAGGTGAAGAGAGGACTCGTTTAGGTGATGAGAGGACTCGTATAGGTGAAGAGAGGACCCGTTTAGGTGATGAGAGAACTCGTTTAGGTGATGAGAGGACTCGTTTAGGTGATGAGAGGACTCGTTTAGGTGAAGAGAGGACCCGTTTAGGCGATGAGAAAACTCGTTTAGGTGAAGAGAGGACCCGTTTAGGTGATGAGAGGACTCGTTTAGGTGAAGAGAGGACTCGTTTAGGTGATGAGAGGACTCGTTTAGGTGATGAGAGTACCCGTTTAGGCGATGAGAGAACTCGTTTAGGTGATGAGAGGACCCGTTTAGGTGAAGAGAGGACCCGTTTAGGCGATGAGGGAACTCGTTTAGGTGAGGAGAGGACCCGTTTAGGTGATGAGAGGACCCGTTTAGGCGATGAGGGACCTCGTTTAGGTGAAGAGAGGACCCGTTTAGGTGATGAGAGGACTCGTTTAGGTGAAGAGAGGACTCGTTTAGGTGATGAGAGGACCCGTTTAGGTGAAGAGAGGACCCGTTTAGGCGTTGAGGGAACTCGTTTAGGTGAAGAGAGGACCCGTTTAGGTGAAGAGAGGACTCGTTTAGATGATGAGAGGACCCGTCTAGGTGAAGAGAGGACCCGTTTAGGCGATGAGGGAACTCGTTTAGGTGATGAGAGGACTCGTTTAGGTGAAAAGAGGACCCGTTTAGGTGATGAGTGGACCCGTTTAGGTGATGAGTGGACCCGTTTAGGTGATGAGAGGATCCGTTTAGGTGATGAGAGGACCCGTTTAGGTGATGAGAGGACCCGTTTAGGTGAAGGGAGGACCCGTTTATGTGATGAGAGGACCCGTTTAGATGATGAGAGGACCCGTTTAGGTGATGAGAGGACCCGTTTAGGTGATGAGAGGACTCGTTTAGGTGATGAGAGGACCGGTTTAGGTGATGAGAGGACCCGTTTAGGTGATGAGAGAACTCGTTTAGGTGATGAGAGGACTCATTTAGGTGATGAGAGGACCCGTTTAGGTGAAGAGAGGACTCGTTTAGGTGATGAGCGGACCCGTTTAGGTGAAGAGAGGACTCGTTTAGGTGATGAGAGGACTCGTTTAGGTGCTGAGAGGACCCCTTTAGGTGAAGAGAGGACTCGTTTTGGTGAAGAGAGGACTCGTTTAGGTGATAGGAGGACCCGTTTAAGTGAAGAGAGGACTCGTTTAGGTGATAGGAGGACCCGTTTAGGTGAAGAGAGGACTCGTTTAGGTGAAGAGAGGACTCGTTTAGGTGATGAGAGGACTCATTTAGGTGAAGAGAGGACTCGTTTAGATGATGAGAGGACTCGTTTAGGTGATGAGAGGACTCGTTTAGGTGATGAGAGGACCCGTTTAGGTGATGAGAGGAGCCGTTTAGGTGATGAGAGGACCGGTTTAGGTGATGAGAGGACCTTTTTAGGTGATGAGAGGACCCGTTTAGGTGATGAGAGGACTCGTTTAGGTGATGAGAGGACCCGTTTAGGTGATGAGAGGACCCGTTTAGGTGAAGGGAGGACCCGTTTAGGTGATGAGAGGACCCGTTTAGATGATGAGAGGACCCGTTTAGGTGATGAGAGGACCCGTTTAGGTGATGAGAGGACTCGTTGGGGTGATGAGAGGACCGGTTTAGGTGATGAGAGGACCCGTTTAGGTGATGAGAGAACTTGTTTAGGTGATGAGAGGACTCGTTTAGGTGATGAGAGGACCCGTTTAGGTGAAGAGAGGACTCGTTTAGGTGATGAGAGGACCCGTTTAGGTGAAGAGAGGACTCGTATAGGTGAAGAGAGGACTCGTTTAGGTGATGAGAGGACTCGTTTAGGTGCTGAGAGGACCCCTTTAGGTGAAGAGAGGACTCGTTTAGGTGAAGAGAGGACTCGTTTAGGTGATGAGAGGACCCGTTTAGGTGAAGAGAGGACTCGTTTAGGTGAAGAGAGGACTCGTTTACGTGATGAGAGGACTCATTTAGGTGAAGAGAGGACTCGTTTAGATGATGAGAGGACTCGTTTAGGTGAAGAGAGGACTCGTTTAGGTGATGAGAGGACTCGTTTAGGTGATGAGAGGACTCGTTTAGGTGATAAGAGACCCGTTCAGATGATGAGAGGACCCGTTTAGGTGATGAGAGGACCCGTTTAGGTGATGAGAGGACCGGTTTAGGTGATGAGAGGACCCGTATAGGTGATGAGAGTACTCGTTTAGGTGATGAGAGGACTCGTTTAGGTGATAGGAGGACTCGTTTAGGTGATGCGAGTACCCGTTTAGGTGATAAGAGGACCAGCTTAGGTGATGAGAGGAATCGTTTAGGTGATGAGAGGACCAGCTTAGGAGATGAGAGGGCCCTTTTAAGTGATAAGAGGACTCGTTTATGTGATGAGAGTACCAGCTTAGGTGATGAGAGGACCCGTTTAGGTGATAAGAGGACTCGTTTAGGCGATGAGAGGACCAGCTTAGGTGATGAGAGGACTCGTTTAGGTGAAGGGAGGACTCGTTTAGGTGATGAGAGGGCTCTTTTAGGTGAAGAGAGGACTCGTTTAGATGATGAGAGGACTCGTTTAGGTGAAGAGAGGACTCGTTTAGGTGAAGAGAGGACTCGTCTAGGTGATGAGAGGACTCGTTTAGGTGATGAGAGGACTCGTTTAGGTGATGAGAGACCCGTTTAGATGATGAGAGGACCCGTTTAGGTGATGAGAGGACCCGTTTAGGTGATGAGAGGACCGGTTTAGGTGATGAGAGGACCGGTTTAGGTGATGAGAGGACCCGTTTAGGTGATGAGAGGACTCGTTTAGGTGATGAGAGTACTCGTTTAGTTGATGAGAGAACCCGTTTAGGTGAAGAGAGGACTCGTTTAGGTGCAGAGAGGACTCGTTTAGGTGAAGAGAGGACTCGTTTGGGTGATGGTAGGACCCGTTTTGGTGAAGAGAGGACTCGTTTAGGTGAAGAGAGGACTCGTTTAGGTGATGAGAGGACTCATTTATGTGAAGACAGGACTCGTTTAGGTGAAGAGAGGACTCGTTTAGGTGATGAGAGGACACGTTTAGGTGAAGAGAGGACTCGTTTAGATGATGAGAGGACTCGTTTAGGTGAAGAGAGGACTCGTTTAGGTGATGAGAGGACTCGTTTAGGTGATGAGAGGACTCGTTTAGGTGAAGAGAGGACTCGTTTAGATGATGAGAGGACTCGTTTAGGTGAAGAGAGGACTCGTTTAGGTGATGAGAGGACCCGTTTAGGTGATGAGAGGACCCGTTTAGGTGATGAAGGACCCGTTTAGGTGATGAGAGGTCTCGTTTAGATGATGAGAGGACCCGTTTAGGTGATGAGAGAACCCGTTTACGTGATGAGAGGACTCATTTAGGTGAAGAGAGGACTCGTTTAGATGATGAGAGCACTCGTTTAGGTGAAGAGAGGACTCGTTTAGGTGATGAGAGGACTCGTTTAGGTGATGAGAGGACTCGTTTAGGTGATGAGAGACCCGTTCTGATGATGAGAGGACCCGTTTAGGTGATGAGAGGACCGGTTTAGGTGATGAGAGGACCCGTATAGGTGATGAGAGGACTCGTTTAGGTGATGAGAGGACCCGTTTAGGTGATAAGAGGACCAGCTTAGGTGATGAGAGGAATCGTTTAGGTGATGAGAGGACCAGCTTAGGAGATGAGAGGGCCCGTTTAAGTGATAAGAGGACTCGTTTATGTGATGAGAGTACCAGCTTAGGTGCTGAGGGGACCCGTTTAGGTGATAAGAGGACTCGTTTAGGCGATGAGAGGACCAGCTTAGGTGATGAGAGGACTCGTTTAGGTGAAGAGAGGACTCGTTTAGGTGATGAGAGGGCTCTTTTAGGTGAAGAGAGGACTCGTTTAGATGATGAGAGGACTCGTTTAGGTGAAGAGAGGACTCGTTTAGGTGAAGAGAGGACTCGTCTAGGTGATGAGAGGACTCGTTTAGGTGATGAGAGGACTCGTGTAGGTGATGAGAGACCCGTTTAGATGATGAGAGGACCCGTTTAGGTGATGAGAGGACCCGTTTAGGTGATGAGAGGACCGGTTTAGGTGATGAGAGGACCGGTTTAGGTGATGAGAGGACCCGTTTAGGTGATGAGAGGACCCGTTTAGGTGATGAGAGGACTAGTTTAGTTGATGAGAGGACTCGTTTAGGATAAGAGGGGACTCGTTTAGGTGAAGAGAGGACTCGTTTAGGTGCAGAGAGGACTCGTTTAGGTGAAGAGAGGACTCGTTTACGTGATGGGAGGACCCGTTTAGGTGAAGAGAGGACTCGTTTTGGTGAAGAGAGGACGTGTTTAGGTGATGAGAGGACTCATTTATGTGAAGACAGGACTCGTTTAGGTGAAGAGAGGACTCGTTTAGGTGATGAGAGGACTCGTTTAGGTGAAGAGCGGACTCGTTTAGATGATGAGAGGACTCGTTTAGGTGAAGAGAGGACTCGTTTAGGTGATGAGAGGACTCGTTTAGGTGATGAGAGGACTCGTTTAGGTGAAGAGAGGACTCGTTTAGATGATGAGAGGACTCGTTTAGGTGAAGAGAGGACTCGTTTAGGTGATGAGAGGACTCGTTTAGGTGATGAGAGGACTCGTTTAGGTGATGAGAGACCCGTTTAGGTGAAGAGAGGATTCGTTTAGGTGATGAGAGGACTCGTTTAGGTGAAGAGGGGACTCGTTTAGGTGATGAGAGGACCCGTTTAGTTGAAGAGAGGACCCGTTTAGGTGATGAGAGTACCCGTTTAGGTGATATGAGAACCCGTTTAGGTGAAGAGAGGACCCGTTTAGGTGATGAGAGGACCCGTTTAGATAATGAGAGGACCCGTTTAGGTGATGAGAGGACCCGTTTAGGTGATGAAGGACCCGTTTAGGTGATGAGAGGTCTCGTTTAGATGATGAGAGGACCCGTTTAGGTGATGAGAGGAATCGTTTAGGCGATGAGAGGACTCGTTTAGGTGATAAGAGGACTCGTTTAGGTGATGAGAGTACCCGTTTAGGTGATAAGAGGACCAGCTTAGGTGATGAGGGGAATCGTTTAGGTGATGAGAGGACCAGCTTAGGTGATGAGAGGACCCGTTTAAGTGATAAGAGGACTCGTTTATGTGATGAGAGTACCAGCTTAGGTGATGAGAGGACCCGTTTAGGTGATAAGAGGATTCGTTTAGGCGATGAGAGGACCAGCTTAGGTGATGAGAGGACCCGTTTAGATGATGAGAGGTCTCGTTTATGTGATGGGAGTACCCGTTTAGGCGATGAGGGAACTCGTTTAGGTGATGAGAGGACCAGTTTAGGTCACGAGAGGATTTGTTTAGGTGTTGAGAGGATTCGTTTAGGCGATGAGAGGAATCGTTTAGGTAATGAGAGGTCCCGTTTAGGTGATGAGAGAACTCTTTTAGGTGATGAATGGACTTGTTTAGATGATGAGAGGACCACTTTAGTTGTTTAGAGGATTCGTTTAGGCGATGAGAGGCCTCGTTTAGGTGATGAGAGGACCAGTTTAGGTGATGAGAGGGCCAGTTTAGGTGATAAAGGACTTGTTTACATGATGAGAGGATTCGTTTAGGCGATGAGAGGATTCGTTTAGGTGATGAGCGGACCCGTTTAGGTGATGAGAGGGCCAGTTTAGGTGATGAAAGGACTTGTTTAGATGATGAGAGAATTCGTTTAGGCGATGAGAGGATTCGTTTAGGCGATGGGAGGATTCGTTTAGGTGATGAGAGTACTCGTTTAGGCGATGAGAGAACCCGTTTAGGTGATGAGAGGACACGTTTAGGTGATGAGAGGACCCGTTTAGGCGATGAAAGGACCCGTTTAGGTGATGAGAGGATTCGTTTAGGTGATGAGAGGTCCCGTTTAGGTGATGAGAGGACCCGTTTAGGTGATGAGAGGACCCGTTTAGGTGTTGCGAGGATTCGTTTAGGTGATGAGAGGACCAGTTTAGGTGATGAGAGACTTCGTTTAGGCGATCAGAGGATTCGTTTAGGCGATGAGAGAATTCGTTTAGGTGATGAGAGTACTCGTTTAGGCGACGAGAGGATTCGTTTAGGCGACATGAGCATTCGTTTAGTTGGTTAGAGGACCCGTTTAGGTGATGAGAGGATTCGTTTAGGCGATGAGAGGCTTCGTTTAGTCGATGAGAGGTTTCGTTTAGGTGATGAGAGGATTCGTTTAGGCGACAAGAGCATTCGTTTAGTTGGTGAGAGGACCCGTTTAGGTGATGAAAGGATTCGTTTAGGTGATGAGAGTACTCGTTTAGGCGATGAGAGCATTCGTTTAGTTGGTGAGAGGACCCGTTTAGGTGATGAGAGGATTCGTTTAGGTGATGAGAGTACTCGTTTAGGCGATGAGAGCATTCGTTTAGTTGGTGAGAGGACCCGTTTAGGTGGTGAGAGGACCGGTTTAGGTGGTGAGAGGACCCGTTTAGGTGATGAGAGGATTCGTTTAGGCGACAAGAGCATTCGTTTAGTTGGTGAGTGGACCCATTTAGTTGGTGAGAGGGCCCGTTTAGGTGATGAGAGGATTCGTTTAGGCGATGAGAGGATTCGTTGAGGCGATGAGAGGATTCGTTTAGGTGATGAGAGAGTTTAAATTATATGAAATCGGTTTGAATTCAGTCCAAGATGGGTTAGCTTAGATTAATATGATAGTTTAGTGCAGCTAGAATCAGATTAAATTGGTTTAGATTAGTTAGGCGATGACAGGACAAGTTAGCTAGTGTCAGGTTATATTAGCTTAGGTTAGATTGTATGATGTGGGTTTAGATGATGAAAGGACAGTCTAGGCTAGGTTAGGTTAAGTTAGGTTATATAATTCATCATAGAAATCTCTTACATCATGCATTATACATATGACATATGTACACCATAATTCTGCTCCAAATGCATGCTAAAATTGTTCATAGAGCCCTCTCGCATACCTTTAGCCACCATCTCTCGCTGTATTCTCCTTCCACTTCCTACCCATCCCATCTATACGCAATTTCACTCTGATCCAGCTCTTTCTTTATATACCTACTCATGTGATGCATGAGTCTGAAGTTTTCATAAGCCTGCACATATCTTGAAGCGAGATGAAGACAAGGTAAAAGGGTTGTATCTGAAAAGTCTTATGTGTAATGCTCACAGGACTTTCTCTACTCACTCTCCTGCAAACTACTCCTACAAACACCTATTCTTCTATCTACTTCATGTTATTTGAGACAAAGGTGTGCAGAAGTGGTTTCATTGCAGGCATAGTTGGAATACAGGAGGGTGAAGCGATAGTCAAATATTTAAAAAGCGGATAACTTTGAAATTTCACTGTTTGCAGGACTACGAGGAAAAAAGGAATAGCGACTTAGCATTTGAGTATGTATACGCATTTCAAAATTCAAACGAATAAAACAGAATATCTCTACAGCGGTTAATGCTGAAATATAATTGACAAATTGTTTTCTTTAACCAGATGTACATTTTATGTGTAGTAATTGTACTAGCTATACAAAATTATAAAAGTAAGAAATCGAACGAAGAATACTTCAAAGACTATTCACAAAAAGTCAAGATATAAATTTTATTTGTCCTACATATATCTTAAGCAAAATTATGGAACTTTAATTAAAATTATTTGAACAATTATTTCAGAAAATAAAGGATAACAAAAATTTTTCCATTAAAGTGTAGTATGGGGTGTGGGATGTTCTTGAAAATCTTCATATCGCGTCTTTGGAAGTTGTGGTTAAAAACTAAGGCGGGTTTTTGTTTAGAGTGATGCTGTTCACGGACAAACAGACAGACGGACAGACAGACACACATGCACGCAAGAGCACACACACGGACCTATTTCTAAAAATGCTCTTTTTGGGTTCAAAGGATAAAAAAACGGAATTTTTTTATGGAATACAATACTTCCTCTTACCTACTGTAGATAAGTGGTAGAGAAAGTTAAAGAGGGGGAATCTGAGTTGCTACATTCATGTGACTTTCTCTAACCACTTTTCTACAAAGCATGCTTACAGAAGCTCATTTTGCTGGTTACTTCATGTAAGATGTTTTAGAATACATATTTCACTTTAGGCACAAGAGGAATACAAGGGACTGAAGCGATAGTGAAATATTTTAAAAGCGAGTCACTATGTGATGGTTTTGGTACTCCACTCTTTGCATGACCACGAGAAAAGAAAAGAAAAAAAACAATAGCAATTTATCACTAAGTAAGATTATGATGTGTTACATTCACATGTCTACCCACTCTTCCACAACTATTCTTATAAAAGCATTTTCCTCTACTTACTTTTGTTAATCGACATAAACATTGGCAGAAATTCTTTTATTAGACAACGCGTTGAAGGTATAATAGGGTTAAGGAAGGTTGAAGCGTTATTCTAATGTTTAAAAGCGCGTCGCTATGTCATGGCTTTGAGAGAGAGAGAGAGAGAGAGAGAGAGAGGGAGATGGAGGAGAGAGACAGAAAGAAAGAGAGAGATGGAGGAGAGAGACAGAAAGAAAGAGAGAGAGAGAGCGCATGGTAAACAAACAGTGACTTCGGATTTGATAAGGATATAAAGTATTTGAAAATTCAAACCATAACAATCCCGGCCATTTTATCAATTTAATTGCAACGATGAGTACTTTCAAGAAATCATAAAGACTTTGGAACACTATATTGAAATATTTCGGAAATGGTGAATACCACAAAAAGCTTTCACTAAACGAGATATACACATTTTCTGTCCATTCTTCTTTTCTTTTTACTTTCTCTACTACATATAGTAAGTAGGTGAAGTATTATGTTCCACCCAAAAATTCGATACCGAGAGACCCCTGAATCAAAATAAAGCATTTTTGGAAACATGTCCGTGTGTGTGTCTGTGAACAGCATAACTCAGAAACGAACAGTCGGATAAACACCAAACTTGGTATTTGGTTCAGTATCTTCCAGAGATGCGACACGAAGGTTTTCAAGAAAATCCCCCCACCACAGATTACCATTTACATGGAACATTTTTCGAAAACTTTAATTTTCTCAAAAATGGCTCTACGATTTTGATTAAATTATCATATGTGTAAGATATTTTCATGACAAATAAAATGTATATCTTGAATTTTCTGGGAATGTCTCCAAAAGTATTCTTCATTGTGAACGACTTTTGCATAACTGGTAAACAATAGGAGATAGACAAACGTTTACTACACACAAAATGTAGATCGTGTTAAAATACAAAATTTATGTCATATACATTTGTTTTGTTGAGTGAACCATTTTCGAGATATTGCTTGTTATTCTCTAGAATATTTCAATACTTATTTTCGCAAATGGGAATTCGTTATTCATTTTTTTGTCTTGGATATGGAAAGAGTATTAATCTGTGGCAAATAGAATGGTGCTGCACATAGCAACCAGCTATTAAGAGTAATGTCTATGCTTAAAGGCTACTGTATTTCTATATTGTCCTTGTAAATATGTATTCCCTTACATCTACAAGAAAATTAGCAATAAGATAGAGTCTGCAAATGTTTATCTCGATTAACGTGAAGTAGATGGAGAATAAGCATTTGTAAAAATAGTCTGTACAAGAGTAGAGAAAGTCATGTGAGTGTAACACATCAGATCGTTGAGCCATTTTTGGGCAAATAGAAAATAACGAATATTTTCCATGAAAAGTGCAGTTCGGTGTTCGCGTGGTATCCTAGGAAGATGCTTAAGTCAAATACCAAGTTGGTTTTCATCTAACTTTTCGTCTTTGAGTAATGCAACACACACACACACACACACACACACACACACACACACACACACACACACACACAACCGAGCCTATTTTTATTTCTTTACTTAGGGTGTCTTAAAACGTGTGATTTTGTTAACATCAATTCGCTCTAGGAAGAAAGAGTGCTACTTACCTTTTTTGTTATTGCTCTACAGCTGCTGGAATATCACGGTTAAATTGTTGTATATACTGGAACATTAGCTGTCATTCTAAATATTTTCATATTAACTTCACTGTATCTTCTGTTCTTCTTCTAACTAGAAGTTTCGTCTGCTCCAGTCTCATGTTTCCCTCCATTTTTCTGAGACATTTTTTATATGCCTTCCTCATGACTGATTTTCCACTGTTTATTTATGTGGCACGCCAACTGTCTGACCGCATCCTAACTGAAGCCCCTCAGCCAACTGTTGGGAGAGCACAAGGTCCTTTTCAGCCTAAGGGGCGACAATTACAGGAGCCTGACGGTTTCGAACTGACACATTAACACTAGAGATGCTTTACCAACTCGGCAGTCACAATGCCGAAAAAGAATATTACAGCGAAGATTAATTCACAACTGAGGTCCCACAACCCTTCACTACTTAATTTGGTTTTTGTAATTGTCTGTTAAACCTTAATTCGTCAGCCTAGAGGAAGTTACGGTCATAGACCTCTATCTATCTGACGTTCTATATATCCTTTTTATCTGTTAGATTGTTTCAAACGATGCATGTATTTCGTGCGAGGGAATATTTCTTGAACTGGGAGCTTTGAATACTTCTGTTAGCCATTTGCAACATGTCTCGGTGCACGCGTTTTTTTTTTCTTTCTTGTCAAAATCATACATTTTCGTTCATCAAATTTATCACATTAAAACTACAGGTAACTTAATTTTTTCCAGCAATGTATGTATTACTATTATAAGTATAACTAAGTATAACTTTTCACATTGTTTTACATTGTCTAGAGTCAGACCAAGGGTGGCGAAAATGCCTTTCACTCTCGAGTCATCAAATATGCAACACGCACTACACTACTCAGCAGCACATGGAAAACAAAGTGAAATCAATTATAATTTTTTTTTCAATTTAAATATTTTATGTATATTTTTTTCTGAGTAAACGGCTAGAAAAGAAGTTGCGCCTGCGAGTCGCAGTGTCCCGCGAGTCGCGCTTTCGCCAGCACTGGCTTAGACAATCCACAAATTTTGATGGCGAAGTTGTTGCAATACAACGAGCATTAGAACAGATATACTACAGGACTGATACAAAAGAAAATAAAGTAGTTGTTCTCACAGACTCAGTTTCTGCCATTCAATCAATAGAACGATATGATAGTCTAGATGAATCTTATAATATTAAGGATGTGAGATCTTATTATAGATTACTCCAAACAAAATTTAACATAATATTACTGTGGATACCAGCACATGTGGGAGTGAATGGTAACGAGAGTGCAGACTTTCTGGCTAAAAAGGGTGTAGTGTTATACTCAAAACCTATAAAGCCTTGTGGACTAGACATGAAACTAAAAATGTCAAAATTAATATAGAACAAAAATACCGATATAATATTCAAAAGGAAATTACTAATAAAAATTATTCCAACATAAAAGGAATAGTACAAAAACATTTTCCAAGGAAAGAAGCCGTTGCTAACTTCAGATTAGCCACTTAGACATGACTGTCTGGCAAACATCTACATAGATTTGATTGATTTTATGAATGACAAAGCATGTAAAATTTGCAATGCTGACAAGATTTTAAATGGAGAACACCTACTAGAATACCCAGAATTGAGGAAAGCTGTACCGTTTGTGAAAATACACAATTTATATTGGCTAGCAAGGGAAAAAATTGATGAATCAAAACCCTGCACTTTAAATCAACAACAACAGTATAACTATAACTAAGAGTATCTGTTTAAACATCACGAAGGATAACTACAAATTAATAAGGCAGTTCCAACCACTGGGTGTAAAAACATGATTCTTTTCCGTACTTGTCCATCAAAGTGCCTTTTATCATACGTACCTGTTGATTTTCTATAATATAAAATACGCATGCGCGCACATGATATTGCGTTTCGAGTTTTACAAGCGGCAAGCTGTATGTCCATATGAGGCAACGTCGCCCCACTACTATTCGCTAGTGACATATCTAGTGGACACGCCTCAAATGTCAGGAGATTTGGACCCGATATTAGATTAGCTTTGACAGCAAACTAAACAGAAGTGTAAAACCCTTTGTACATGAGCAAGCTTGTTTTTCAATTTAAGAGTTTACAAGATAAGTGATCAAATATTGAAAAATACATGACAAAATTGGACAAGAATTGAAATGTCATAAACATGTATCTCGGCGTTGGCTTTGTCGTTGTCTCGCCAAACTGAACCGCTTCAGAAAACATTGATAATTTATCACGTGCAAGGTAATTTACTATTTCACGGTATAACAATTTGCAATGAAATATTGTTCTTTACATAATTACATAGTATTTTGAGGTATTGTCAGTTTACGATTAAGAAATGCAATGGAAATAACATGAATTGAGGGGATTGATTATACTTCGGAAATCTACCTGGCAATTTGTTCATATGTTCTCGCCTTCTTCATCTTATGGTAATCCACGGGGCACACAACGTACAGACATGGCCAACTTTCGTATAATCTAAGCAGCTTGCATACGATCCCTTGCCCGGGTAACCATTTTTGTTTGCTTTTCGCTTTCAGCCATGTTGCAGATTTCGTGACGCACTGTAAATACTCGCGTTACGTTGACCAGGGCCATAAAATCGTTGTTAAATCTTTGACTGTCTAGAGCATATCCTTATTTGCTTTTAAGACTTTCAAATATTTTAAAATTAGAATCAATTTGACAAGAAAGGTTGTAAAGTTGTGCCAATTCTTGGAAGGTTGTGTAAAACATTGAATTTGACATAAATTTAATCGTGTACAAGAAACTTAAGATATGCTAGAGTGGACATCACGCGATTTAAGGGGATAATTAAGAGTGGAATAGACCTTGGTCCTTGTACTCTATCCTGGTAAAGCTTAAGCCACGTCTTCACTGATTAACTTTTAACAAAACTTGTCAAGTGAAACATGTTAACATTTTGCATGTTGGCCGAATTTCGATCGTAGGATTGACTTAACAGGATAACTAGGGCTGCGCATAGAGTAACAAGGCAAGGACTGACATTGACCGTGCGCGGTACAGTCTATACAAGAAGAATTACGCATGTCTCGTGAACATGTACTTCATTTCTGCAATATTATTAGTAACATATACAGCCGACATATAACAGAAATGTCTTTATTAAATCATTAATGCAAAACGCTACGTCACAATGAGCACATGGATAAAATTTATGTCGATTTATAGCAATGAATTACATCCCACAACGTTGTGTCCTGTAGTTTATGTAAGGGAATATCGGCTGAAATAAATGCCGCCCATAGCTCATTAAACATTTGATTTGATGGAGGTGACTCTTGCTGTAGCAGTTTATCCTCAAATTTCGCAGCACAACGGTTAACTAAGTGTTTCTGTGTTAGCATGTCTTCACGCATAACTCTATCTACTATGCGCAGAAGCAATTGTGCTATTGCATGGTTTGCAATAAAGATTTTGTTAATAATAGAGAAAACCTTTTTTCCATACTCTAATATATAGCTTTGAAAAGTTCGTTGTTGACTTTGTTGCCCTTCCCTTTGGCATTTTGTCTACGTGAACACCGTGCTGCGATTCACCTGACTCAACTGTAAAGGTAACCCTATCGTTGTAAACAGTTGACTACAGGACGCGTATAAACAAACTTAACGCCTCCGATGTCGCAACCCTAATGATAACCGAAAGTGTTTGCGCCTGACTTTTAACATTTTGGATGGAAAACTTGATAAGCCAATTCGCTCTTGTGATCGGGCGAGCTTCGGACGTTTCCGGGCTGTAACCATGGCAACGGTGTACTTCCGATTCCTACGCGGCATTTATTACGTGCTTGGTGTTCAGCAGTTCCGTTGTTCACTCGCATTGTTCTGCGCTCGTATGCTTGATTTGGTTTGCTCCACATGAAGTTATGAATTGAACGAAAGATGATAGTATGTGGGACGTTTCTACAGGATAAAAAGGGCATACAGTTATGCCGAACTATTTGCAATTTATTATTATTCTGGAGTACAGTAGAGAACTGAAAAAAAGAAGAAGAAAGCCAAAAAGTCTCAAGTCCGGCTCTCAAGAAGTTTTTCAAGTCAAATCTGCCATCAACTTTAAGCTCATTTAAAATAGTTTCACTCCTGTGCTGGTTAACCAAATAGGGTCTCATCCACATATTTCTTTTTCATTACATAACAAGCACAGACACAAATAGCAATAGCCAAATCCTCATCACTGGAGTCACTTTGCCTTTAGTAAAAGATTTTATTGTCCCAAGAAGTCAACCGGTGTGGATGGAATGTTAAAAGTTCACAGTCAGAATATGATTAAGGCAATTAACATGTTGAATGAACGTTTTGTTAATTTTTGAATGCTATTTGTTAATATGTTGAGTAGTGCGGATTCCCCTTTACAAAAAGCTAAACGCTGCCTTTCGGAAGGGGTTTATCCCCTTAACTCGGATGATGACATACTGGACTTTCTGACGGGTGCGCTATAAGAATTCACTTTTAACCTCATGCCAGGATAATGGCAAATGACGATGAACCACTGAAATAAGAAAACAATACTGCTTTCTTAAAAAGCTGGGGACAGACAATTCATGGCTATTTCTTTCGGCCTCTCTAATTTACTAAATACAACCCAAAGGCACATGGAAACGGTGATGAGGAGACTGTTATCATTGGCGCATTTAACAGCTGTTTAGGTCTCTAGTCACATGCGCCTGGTCATGCATCCCCCTCTACAGAGACATTTCATTGTCTAAGTATATAGTTTTGAAATAACTGGGATAATGCCGTTAAGACTTAAATAAAAACAAACCTATGCATTTCAACCAAACATTTTAAAAGAAACATGAGAAATATGATACAATGTTCAACTGTTTGATTCTCAACCCAGAGGTCCTGAGATCGATTCCTGTATGGACCGGGGAATTTTTCTTCAACCAGAATAATTCCTCCGCAGAGTCTGAGTATGAGTGTGGGCGTGAATGTGTGTTGGAAAGTAAATTCCAAAGTTTATAAATCTACAATTCTTTTTGTTTATCGGATTACCCTCCTCTTTTTAGGACTTACAAGCCGTTGCATTGGGTCAGTAGCTTGTAGAGGAGCAAGCGTACTCTGGATCATAGTATATCCAGGATGGAAGGAAAGGGAAATTAAATGTGGTGAAGAAAGGGATGATATGAAAATTCACGGATCAAATTATCCAAGCCAACATTCGCCTAGCGACCGAGGAAAGCCGCGAGAAAAGCTTCGAGATTTTCAAAAAGTTGGTTTCGATGTAAAAAAATCTTATGCATTACACTCACATGACTTTCTCTACTCTTGTACAAACTCTTTTTACAAACGCTTATTCTCCATCTACTTCATGTTAATCGAGATAAAACATATTCCCCTTGCATCTACAAGAAAATTAGCATTAAGATTAACATCTCGATTAACATGAAGCATATAGAGAATAAGCGTTTGTAAAAATAGTTTGTACAAGAGTAGAGAAAGTTCATGTGAGTGTAACATAAGATTTTTTACTTTCTCTACTACCTGTAGTAAGTAGGGGAAGTATTGTATTCTACCCAAAAATTCGATATCGAGATTTCACCGGAAATATATGTTTTGAGGCCCCCTGAATCCAAAAAAAGCATTTTTGGAAACATGTCCGTTCGTGGTCTGTGTGTGTGTCTGTGAATAGCATAACTCAGAAACGAACAGTCGCATAAACACCAAAGTTGGTATTTTGGTTCAATATCTTCCAGAGATGTGACACGAAGGTTTTCAAGAAAATCCCCCCACCCCAGATTACCCTTTGCATGGATTATTTTTCGAAAAGTTTAATTTTCTCAAAAATGGCTCTAACGATTTTGATTAAAATATCATAAGTTTAAGATATTTTCACGACAAATGAAATGTATATCTCGAATTTTCTGGGAATGTCTGCTAAAGTATTCTTCATTGTGTACGACTTTTGCATATCTGGTAAACCATAAGAGATTAGACAACGTTTTACTACACAAAAAATGTAGATCGCGTTAAAATACACAATTTATGTCACGTACAGTTTTTTGTTGTTGAGTGAACCATTTTCGAGATATTGCTTGTTATTCCCTTAAATTTCCAGTACTTATACCTTTTCTCAAATGGGAATTCCCTATTCCTTTTTTTTTTTTTTTTTTTTTGTTTTGGTAATGCAAAGAGAATGGAATACTCCACATAGCAACCAGCTCTTAAAATATTTGACTATCACTTAAAGCCTACCAATTCCACTGGCATCTACAAGAAAATTAGCAATAAGATTATCATCTCGATTAACATGAAGCATATGGAGAATAAGCGTTTGTAAAAATAAGCTGTACAACAGTAGAGAAAGTCATGTGAATTAAAACATAAGATTTTTTATTTTATGTTCTTGACATGCAAAGAGAATTACATTTTACACATAGCGACCAGTTCTAAATATATTTGACTATCGCTTATGGCGTACTATGTTCCCCTTGTTTTGTGTTTGCAAGGGCAATATAGAAATACTGTAGCCTTTAAGCATAGACATATCTCTTAATAGCTGGTTGCTATGTGCATCATCATTCTTTTTGCCACAATTAACACTATTTGCATATCCAAGACAAAAAATGAATAACGAATTCCCATATCAGAAAAAGTATCTATAAGTATTGCAAAATTTAAGGAAATAACAAGCAATATCTCGAAAATGGTTCACTCAAAAAAAATTTATATGAGATAAATTGTGTATTTTAACGCGATCTACATTGTTTATGTAGTAAAGTTATGTCTATCTCTTATGGTTTACCAGTTATGCAAAAGCCGTTCACAATGAAGAATACTTTTGGAGACATTCCCAGAAAATTCAAGATATACATTTTATTTGCCTTAAAAATGTTTTAAACATATGATACTTTAATCAAAATCGTTAGAGCTATTTTTGAGAAAATAAAAGTTTTCGAAAAATGTTCAATGTAAAGGGTAATTTAGGACGGGGGGATTTTCTGGAAAACCTTCCTGTCGCATCTCTGGAAGATACTGAACCTAAATACCAAGTTTGGTGTTTATCCAACTGTTCGTTTCTGAGTTATGCTGTTCACAGACACACAGACACACACACACACGGACATGTTTATTACAAAACACTTTTCTTGGATTCAGAAGGCCTCAAAACATGAATTTCCGGTGAAATCTCGGTATCGAATTTTTGAGTGGAATGCAATACTTCCCCTACTTACTACACGTAGTAGAGAAAGTAAAAATGGACATGGCGTTTAGTCTCTTCTCAGACGAAGTAAAACGCAGCTAGGTTTTCAGCCCTAGAGTCGAAAACGAGGGTTTGCTAACGATTTGCGCCATTCACCTAAATATTCAAAGAATAATATCAGCATTTGAAAACACTACAGTAATCATTCTCCCTATAAAAGTTTATTCGTTTCAACTGGTACATCACTTTTCTTAGACTTCAGAAGTGCCCTGAAATATACACATTCGCTTGGGAAGGTTGGTTCATATCACACTTGAGCTTTGCTGCGCGCTCAAAAATAGCATATGCTGAACTATCCTTGAGTTAACTGAAAACTATGCAGAAGCCTAATAATATTTAATATCTTTCTTTTCTCTTAGTTTATTCAGTGTCCAACTTGTGAAGCATTGGGGAAAAATATTTCACACTATATTTTTCACTATCAGTCAGAAGAACTTAAGTACCCGCTTCTACATCAGCATGAAGTCTGCGTTTCGTTGATATTTTATAGCTACAGTCATAGTCCATATTAGTCATCCCCATCGATTTTTGTAATAGTTGTATATGTCACGAATAGAGTTGATGTGTCATGCTTAACGCCCGCTCTTACTGCATAAGGCAACACAGGCTGTAAACACGAATGATACACACGTGAAATGAAAAGATAATTGGGAAAGATGGTTCCAGTCCTAAGTTTAAGGTACCTCCCCAGCATTTGCCTGTTATGAGGACTAAGGAAAATCTGAAAAAGCCTTAGTCAGAGAGCCCTGGCTGGATTTGAACAGTGAACATGGAGTTGATGAACCCTGGTATAGATTCACGTATTATTTCAATATTTGCGTTATCACTCTGTAATTGAACATTTACAGTATTAAGCATATGCGATCTTACCAAGGTAGAGGGATGAGTGATTTACTGACTTAAAGGTAAAGCATTACGGAGGGCCCCCCCCCCCGGAACCGCAACAGAGCACCGCACGCAGGCCAGTCGGTCCATTGTGCTTCCAACGGGACCCCTGGAAGGGAGGAGTGAGGGGAGAGACCCGAAGTGCGACCAGACCAGGATGCTGACGGCCGCAAGCTTGTGTGGGATCCCTAAAGTTTCCAGATGGAACGCATCCAACGCCCCACGGTCCCTGCCCATAAGCCACCAACCTCCAAGGTCCCCCGGAGCGGAGCCCCACGCTGAGGAGAGACCTAACTGAGCGGTACCACAGCGACGCCAGGGAAAAACCTTCACAGTGCGCAAACCACCGCCCAGCCGCAACCCACCCACCACGTCGCCACCGTTTTATACAACCCTGAAACAGATGACAAGGAAGTTGGTGGTACAGAAAATGAGAGGAAGGAGAGTCGTGGTAGAAGATGAATCACCCCAGCATTCGCCTGGCGACCCGGAGAAACCACGAAAAACCCATGAACCAGAGGGGGCGAACGCCGGGGATCGATCCCGGGACCTCCCGAATGCCGGGGCACAGAGGTAACCGCCTGAGATCCTTAATGCTCTACCTTGTTGGTGATAAAAAAGAATGTAGTCTTTAATTTGTTTGGATGATTGATGACAAAAAAATATCCATGTGGTGAATTCCATGATTTGCGCGAACCAGTAGCCATGTTATTTTTCAAATTTGGGGGCATTAAAAACAACAAAATCCACTGTTATAATTACGGGTGCAATATATATGTACACATAGTAATACAAACATTACGACTGGGGTAAACCTGTGCCCTGCTTGATATATGGAAGGGCAACTTTTGATTTAATCAGCGAGTGTAGGTTTCATTTGTTTGAAATTGCACATTTTGTAAAACGTTTCTGCATTTTAGCACGTCAGTATGGTATAAATAATACCAGCGAGTAAAAGTACTCATTTACTCTTATTCTCTGTGCTTGTTTTTTGTATTCACACACGTTGAATTATACGGCGAGGAGATGGCATGGGTTTAATGAACTCTGTCCCAATATGTTTTTCGCACAGATACAATGTATAAACAAAACAAGAGCTATGTCCCAACTCTGTCGTCCGATACAATACTTTCTATCCCAACAGTTACTGCTGATATGGTTAAAAACGTTAGACTCAATACCTTCCTTCCTATTTAAAACTTAGAACTGTCAGCAGTTGCTGCTCGCAAGGCTCAAAATTTAGGTTTCAATTGCTTGGCAGCGTGAATGTGTTTTAATACCTCAATCAGTTGTGCAATATGAGAGGGTGGGCTGAGTAAACAAATCGGCTTAATTTTGAACGGAAGGATACGCGGTTGTTGGTAGTTCGAACGGAAGTTGCACTGAAATCGGCCCACATTGTAGGGAAAAGGGCTGCTACTGCATATGTAGTTTTCGAGCACATAATCGCAGAAAGCTTCAACATGCTTGTCACTTGGCATCACAAAATCTAAGTGCTCTGAAAATGAATCATCAACTTGTTCCGGTTTCATGTTTTCCCCACATGTTCTAGTGTTCCCCACTAAGTGAAAACGGCATCCTTTTATAATAATTAAAGCAAAACATTTGCGCACTGTAACATGAATGACCTGTTCAATGTCACAAAAGACAAATTTTGGTAATAGCTTTAAGTTATATTTATCACATTCGTCTATCAAATGCTTAAATGATTTAGCTTGCGTTTCAAACGTCATTTTGGAAGGAGAAAAAATAATGACATAATTTTGTCATGGACTGTAACAATTTAGTTAAAAAAATTTGGACTACTCTAAAAGGTACCATCAATGAATATTGTAACCACTCGACATAAACGCTCCAAAATACTTTAGTTTTGTTTTACCATTATCTCTGGCATTAACAAATAGAAAACTTTCAGCGTTATTCGTTGTAACTTGTAGTGATTCGAGTGCAACATGAAGCTGTGGTAGACTTTTTGTTAACTAGGATAAACCTTGCATCGTTTTAATGTTCTTGATGACAGAGACGTTATACGCGATCATGTAGGTACGTCGTCAACTTGGGAAAATCACAAAAACCCTACGGTCAAAGTGGGTGGTCGCCAATAATCGAACCCGGACTTCCCGAATGCGGGCCACTGACTTGTCGCCTGATTCATCCCGCTTGGTTGCATCAACCCGCAGTGCAAAATCTTGCTGGATCGATCACAAGGAGTATCATTCGTGTCAAAGCATTATTAAGTTTATGTCCATTTAAAGCACTTTGTTTTTTAATTATTGTGATCTATAAAACTTTCTATAACAGAGGGCTTCAAAACATGCATTTGAAGCATGTATCAAATTTTTGGGTGGAATGCAAACCTTTTCTACCTATGTACATGGTAGAGAAAGTAAAAAATGAAAATCTCATATCCATGGCCATTAGCAAGATACGAGGGGGATACACGAACTTTGAAAACACATAAATAAGAATTATCTAGTGAACCAAACACACATTGAAGCCATAGTAAAAACTTAACAAGAATATAATAATAAAACATGTAATGCATTACATTCACATGACGTTCCATATCCCTGTCGTTTAATAGTGGGTTACAAACTATTTTTATGAAAGCTTAATTTCCCGCTTCATTTTAATCCAAATAAACCTTTGCAGAAATAGCTGCATTACACATTTCATTATAGATACAAAGGGAACAGCGATAGCCAAATGTTTAAGAACTGGACGCTATATGCTGGCCTTAAAATTCCACACTGTTCCCATTCACTCGCGAGAAACAACTGAAAATCGACAGGACTTTAAATGACTAAATATTGAACAATTTAAGCCATTAATAACGGATATCTCGAAAGTGGCGCATATCAGAAAATAAGATTTTAAATAAACGTTTTTCGTCTGTCGTTAACGTTTGCCATAGACTACTCCTATAAAATTGAAGGCATGCATTTGTGTTGTCATAAACATATCTTAAACATATGGTATTTTAATGAAAATCGTTAGGGCTATTTTTAAGAAATTCAATATTTTTTTAAAATGTTCCATATAAAGGGTAGTTTGGAGTGGAGTATTTTGTTGAAAATATTCGTATTATATTCTTGGAAGGTACTGAAAATACTTTTTTTCGTTCTTGAGTTATGCTGTTTACAGACACACTCGGGTCTTTTTTTAAAAATGTTATTTATTTTTTATCCAGGGGACCTCAAAACATATATTTGCGTTGAAATATTGGCATAGAATTTTTGGATGAAATAGAGTACCTTCTCTGTGTATTGTGTACGTGGCAGAGAAAGTAATAACATTCCACTGTATCTTAGAGCCATAAGCCACAAACTTAAATTATATGATGAACAGCATAACTCAAAAACGAAAAGTCGAATAAACACCAAACTTGGTATACAAGTTCAGAATCTTTTAACGGAGCGACATGAATATTTTTATGAAAATCCACCCGCCCCAAACCTCTGTTTACAGGGAAAAGTTTTCGTTATTTTTTGTATTTTCTCAAAAATGGATCTAACGATTTTGATTACTATACCACAGGTTTACGATATTTGCATGACTAATAAAATGTATATATTTAATTTTTTCATCTAGCCTGTAAGGTTCTCTTCATTCCAAAAGAACTTTTTATGCTTTTGTATAGGTGGAAAACCGTAAGAGACAAACTATTACTTCACATAAGTGCAGATCTTGTTAAAACACACCATATATATATATATATATATATATATATATATATATGTGAAACAAAACTTTTTATACCATTAACCATTTCCAATATATTCATTATTGTTGCTTTGAATTTTCAAATTACTCATACTTTTATGTATAGTTAAGTTGTCATTCCTTTGTTTTTTGTGGCCATGTGAAGAGTAAAATTTCAAAGTCAGGATGTCAGCATGTAGTAGGCTATAAGCTCCTTTATGCCCTTATACCTACAACGAAATGTGTAATGAAGAAATCTGTATAACATTTATCTCCATTATCATGAAGTATCATGTATAGAAAATGTATACAACGTACAGAAAAGTGAGTTTTTGTGTGAATGATTTGTGAAGGAATTTGTTCAGAAAATCATGAATATAACATCAGATTTTTATACTAAACTCTCACATTCTCTTCTATACTTTCTTTTGTGATGTATTTTATGCCACTTTATCTGGTAGTAACAAGTTTGTTGTTACTCTAGCAGGACTGCAAAATAAGCCTGAGTGTAAATTAAATATTCAATGCACATAAAGATAATTGGACTTTAAAAATATTTCATCAAGGCAAAATTTTAAAATTATTGCCAGTATTATTTTTTGTGTTTTCATTAAAGAACAATCGTGTCACTGTAATTATTGACAGGAATATATAAATAATGGAATAAAGAAATGATAGTAAGACAGAGAAATAATTGCAATAAATAATTTCTGTATAGTAAATCAATGTATAATGTAATAAGCGTGAGTGAAAAGATTTATCCGGAAAAAAAGGTAATTAGCGAGTCATGTTAAGGAAATACATTAGCAATAGTCGAGTAGGGAACTCATTAGCGTAAAGATTCCTGGTATGCAGTTAGAGTTGAGTTCAGTACATTTGCAAAGTCAAGTAGACGGAATTCTATAAATTAGAAAGGGAACGATATTCTTAGATTCGAGCATGACACAGCATATAAACAGTTTCAGATACACATACGTAGAGTTTTAGGGTTGGACCGCGTAAGTAATGATGTTAATAGGTATAGTGATAGGTAGGCGGAGCTTTAGTTAAGATAAGAGCATGCATTCTAAATCAGACTTACTTACTTAACCCTGTGACTAACTCGTGTGACAACTCTTGTGATTACTCTTGTTTTATTTTAAGTTGTATAGAGCCCAGTGACGCGTTTGGGTTAGAAAGATTTAGTGGCTACTGCGACGATCTTTCCGAGTAACATTTCTGCGACTCTCTGCAACTGACGCTTCGCTTCATTATTATTATTATGATTATTATTATTATTATTATTATTATATAAATAATTAAAGGATGAACAAATTCGAAATAAAATTTTCCGTGAATTGATTTTTTCTAAAAAAAAAAAGGAACAATATTTGCGTACGCGCATTTCTTAAGAGTTTAAAATTGAAAAGGTTAAGAATATATAAGTAAGGAGTTATTAAGGCTACATTGAGGTTACAGTGGCACATAACGAATTCAGCAGTTACAAAAATGTATTCAGATATTTATATCCACCTTTCTGTGAACAACGTTTGGCAACATTGACTTATAAAACGAATCCTTTTTTTTGCTCTCTCTCTCTTTCTATTCTAATATTCATTTTAACGCATTAGCAATAACTGCAAGACAGTATTTGAAAGCAATGTTTACATCAGTTTTTGCTAAGATTTTCAGCGAAAGGTAGTTATTATTTTCCACAGACAAGGGCACTATGCATTAGCCAGATGTGAAATATTAAGGGGGGTCTAATTCTGTTTTTATTTTTTTCCATTTCAATTTTTTTTCATGTGAATATTTCAAATCTTTTGTTCATTTTGCTGTGACTTTTATAGCGTTATGCGTTATGTGAATAGTTTAAAAATATTCTTTAAAATAACGCTGCTAGCAATTTTTTATTATTTTCAGGCTCACTCGTGTTGTACATTAATAATTTAATAAATATTAGCGCTATGGAGCAGATCTTTGTTTTTGTTTTGATCGGGAACTTTCACTACTAAAATTATTGATAGAACTAAGCAGATGACACAGGGAACTATAGGCCTGGAGGATTATGGGGGAGGAGGAAGAGTAGTACACATACGGAGGGGCCTCTAGAAACTGGTGCAGAGCACAGCATGTAGGCCGCAACGGCCCTTTCTGCTTCTAACCTCACCCCTGGGAGGGAGGGAGGGAGGGAGGGATGGGAAGCGAGACACCGAAGGGCGACCAGATTCGGGCAACGATGTACGCTAGCAAGGAGAGGCCCCTAATGATCTCAGATGAAGCACATCCTGATGCCGTTCAGCCACGCCATAGCCAGCGTATCGCCCGGGATGTTCCTGAGACCAGAAGGAGTCCTTGGCGGTCCGATCAAACGCCAGGGAGAAATCTCTTCCAAAGCGCAAATCCGCTGTCCTGCAGCAACACATGCCATCGCCTGGTCCTTCAACCCTGAAACAGATGAACGGGGTCATCTCACTCGGTGACGATTATGGGATATTTTGTGCAACATTAGTATGAGTTTTATTTAAATTTTTATATTTAATAGCAGTTTCGAAAGAATTACAATTTTTTTATTAAAAATCCTCCTAATCTTAAAAACTAACTGATGTAAATGTTGCCAACTAGCCTCACTTTAAAGAAAAAGTCATACCTAAAAATATTTATTTTTAAATTTAAAACCCGTTATTTTTCAATAAAATGTTGTAATTATATCTGAAAATCATAACATCCATTTCGGTACACAAATGTTTATTGGGTTTTATCAGTCGACAGTAGGAGTGTTCCAGAGCATGCCTTGAAAAATGCAGCTAATCATCTTAAATCATTTTTAGACGAGTCGTCAATTGGATAAATGTAACATTGGTGAGACTCCCCTTAAGAGGAAGCGATAAGAAAGAACCAAAATATACTTGATCAGCTACACAAACATTCATTGAATCAATGAGTAAATCAGAGCTTTCTACCAAATGTTAGGTACTTGACTGTACCCTCAGGATCTTTCATTTGGGCGTTTCATTTTTGTCGCTGTATAATGATAAAAACCAGAAATAAGACTTGCCCCTGTAAATGGTAAATACATGCTGAGCTATCTTATCTGAGTTCTACCAACTCTTGAGTGATACCAATTTATCAAAACAGACATGGAAAGAATGTAATGGGAAGCGAAAGAGAAAGGGAAAAGAAAAACTTGACCCTGAGCAGTAGTAGTTGTTATTCTACTGTAATGATAATTTACGGTATTTAGAACGTGATTGAGATATGTGGACCATCTTCAAGCCACAGCCTTCTGGTGTTGCATAATGAAGCACAACCTCCGAATCTGATTACATTTCACCTGAAACTGCTTTTTATCTCCATGCCGACAAAAAGTCTCAAGAGAGTATCTCCTAGGCTCGACTCACAAGAGGGATTGGGCGGTGCAAACAAGTACGATGGACTGCACACAAGGCGATTTCCGACACAATCACCGGAAACTAACACCACATTGTCATTCCGCACGCATCTCATCTTCATCTTCGGGACACCTCCCCCAGTGGAACAAATGGCTACACCAAGTTCCCCGCCGTCCATCAAACCGCTCGTCAGTCCACACGCGTCCTCTCTTCGACGCAGAGAGAATTCAACATCCCACTACTTTCTGTCGTCGTCGTCGTATTCTTCTTCTTCATTTGTTTTTGATATTTATTAACTTATTTACATAGTCCTCAAACTTCAAGGCAAAATGGAAAATCCCAACTTCCGATAGTCATAAAATTTCAGAGCTTTGCAGGTGAATTCAGAGGTCAGACTCTAAGGTTAACATGCCCGTTTATTATAGAGGTATAATTTGCTAATTGTACATTAGGAGAAAGTGTTATATATATTCCAAAGATGTGACAGGAAGATTTTCAGGAAAATCCTCAACCCCAAACTACTCTTTACATGGAAAACTTCGAAACTATTTTATTGTTTTTTAAAAAAAATGCTGCAAGCGATTTAGATTAAACCACCATATATTTAAGATTACTTACATGAAAAATAAAACTACATTTTGAATTCTCGGGAATACTGTGAAATCCTCTTGGAAGACATTTTCGTACAATTTTGTTTAACCGATAACTCTTGAGGGATAGACAAAGATCTACTATACAAAAAATGCAGGACTCTTTAGCACATACTTTGTTTAAAATAACTTTTTTGTGGCATCAGCCATTTCCGAGAAATTCATTGTTATTGGTTTGAATTTTTCAGTGCTATGTAATATTTTGAAATGTTGTCGTCATTCAGCAGTTTCTCGCGATGTTATCGAAAGAGCGACCTCCTTTTAAACATTTGATTATCTTTTCGGTTTCATGCATCTACTTAGTACCTATAACGAAATGTGTAATGTAACTATTTTTGTAAACGTTTAAGTCGGTTAACATGAAGTAGATAGAAAAAAATAACTTTTGGTAAGAAGACTTTACAGAAGTAATAAAATAAATAATATAGGGTAGAAAAGCCATGTAAATATTACGCATTCAGATTTTGTTCTTATTGTTAAAATAATGTGAAAGTCTATTATGTCATAGTTCTCAAATATTGCTATCGTTTTAAATGGTTTTTCATGCCTATCCTGAGTAACGTGGGTTATGTACTTGTTAGAAATAATGCAGAAAAAATCCTCTTCTTTATTCAGTGATCTATGAGCCTGGATATGTGTATGTCTCGTTCTTTTGTGCACTGAAATTTTATACCTCGTTTTGAGTGCCTATATAAAGGGGACGCAGCATAACTCAGGTTACTAAAACTAAAGGTGGCTGATGCCGCACGTCAGGGAGGACAACGTTCTAACTTGAGTCATTAGATATATAACCAGAGAAATCACCAAATAACCTATTTACAAAAGGCGCACTATTTCGCTCTTCTACTAGTATTATGAGTAATTATCATGTCATATATACTACTCTGTAATATTATTTTCTTCGGTGCAAAGGTACCAAACCTTTCTTCCAAAAAGGATTACCTTTCCTCTTCGGTATAATCCTGATTACGTATAACCTATAATTTGGTTGCACCTTAAGTGTTAAATTAAACACTGAAGTGTGCTATGGACTTAATTTATATAAGATGCTATGTTATTAAACGTTGCAAACTACGCAACCAATAGTATGAAGAACAACTTATAGTTACATTTTAATATGATTTTGACGTACTTACATAAACCAAACAATTAAATTTCTTAGTTTTCTTCAACGCAGAGTTTTCCTCTAAAATAAAACACTACGCAGACAAAGCTTACATCAAAGATTGCAGAAATAATTCAAATTTATAGTTAACTGCAAAGATAAGACCTAATAATTAATAATAGTCTAATAGCCTAATAATTAATATTTAAATGCTCGCATATTTAGATTAATTAATATAACTATAACTAACGTAATACAAATAGTAAAGTAATTAATATAATACAATATTATATATAATTAATAGTATGTTCAGTGCGTCAGATGGTGACTAAATGGCCGGCGTACAAAACTTAAACACCTGTGAATATAAAAACAGGACGCTAACGTAACAGATACAATATTACTGACCTTCCCAAAACATGTAACAGGTGCGTAATTTGTGGAGGAGTTGCCGGTTATGAATGTAACTTAACAACCCGAACATCACCAGTTTCTAGTGGCTTTTCCCATAATAGTGGAAAAATGTCAAAGTTGTACTTTAGTAACCTCTCGTATATTGTAACCCCTATGTATTTCGTAATGTGTAATTCTTTATTTTATATTTTAAATACCCTTTTCACCAGCGGCTTTTACTTGTTGCAAACATATTTACAGGAATGTAAAAATGCTCATAATTTATTATACATATTTTACTTAGCTCCTAGGTTAAATGGTCTTGCAGTTATGACCTTTCAAGAGGTACATGGACCACTGCAGTTTAGGGAACGTCTGATTTTTCAGCTCAATTAGAGTAATTAGTACATGCGACTATATTTTATTATAATATTGCACCGAAGGGAGAAGGCTTTTGGGGGTTAAAAAGTTCGCCAGAGCATTACTAAAAAATCTAATTTGTTGCATTCACATGACTATCTCTACTCAAACTTCTACAAATTATTCTTACAAAAGCTTATTATTTTGTCTACTTCTTGTTAATCCAGATAAACTTTCATTAGGCATCTAAACATTTTTTGTAGAATACAGTAAGTAAAGCGATTGTCAGAATTTAAACAGCGTGTCGTTATGCGATGACTGAAATTCCATGCTCTTTGCACGACCACGAAAAAAAACAACAACAATACCGACCTACCAGTTGAGAAAAGTAAAATTCAAACAATACCAAGAAATATTTCGGAAATGGTTAAAGCCACAAAAAAAAGTCCTTCAACGTATATTGTGTGCTTCGAGACCTACTTTCTTTGTGGAGTAAGATTATGTATATTTTTTTACGGTTTACCAATTATACGAAAGTCGTTGAGAATGAAGAGGACTTCACTTTTTTCAGAAATTTCAAAGCATGCATTTTATATCTCATGCAAAGATTCTAAACATATGGTATTTTAATCCAAATCGCTAGAGCCATTTTTGAGAAAATGAAAAATAACGAAAGTTTTTCCATGTAAAGGGTAGTTTGGGATGGAGAATTTTCTTGAAAACCTTTGTGTCGCATCCTTGGAAGATGCTGAACTTAAATACCCAGTTTTGTATTTATCCGACTTTTCGGTTTTTAATTATGCTGCTTACAGATACACAGACACACACACTAACCTTTTTCTAAACGAATGCTCTTTTTTGGATTCAGGAAGTCTTAAAATGTGTATTTCTGGCGAAATCGCGGTATAGAAGTTTTGTATTTTTAGATTTTTAGAATTTCTATAAAGATTTTATAGACATTTTGTGCAATATTTCCTCTACTTAGTATAATGTAGGTATGTAGAAGAGAAAGTGAAGCTAAATAATACATCAAACAACATGAATGTAAATTACGAGAACTTGCTTCAGTAACAACAAAGAAATATCTTTACTGCATTAATGTTTACCGGGATTAATGTCGATGATGAGCAACTCTTCACTCCTCAAAATGATATTTGCCGAAGAATTACTGCTTTATCTCAAAGTCCAGTTTCAGTTATTGCAATATTTTCTTTGCATCGATGCCACTGAAGATCTTCCATCACATCAACCGATCAGTTGTCCAACTTTCGCTACTACTACATTCTGCACTACTAACTCCAGATGGGTTATTAATTATGATATTATTCGAGCCCGAAGTTTAAAAATTGATAACAATCAGAATAGGCAGCGAATAAGGCGATACAAAATAAAAAAATCTGAAGTGTTACACTCACATGACTTTCTCTACTCTTGTACAAACTATTTTTACAAACGCTTATTCTCCATATGCTTCATGTTAATAGAGATATCGAGATGTTAATCTTATTGCTAATTTTCTTGTAGATACAAGGGGAATTGGTAGGCTTTAAACGTTTAAGAGTTGGTTGCAATGTGCAGTATTCCATTCTCTTTGCATTACCAAGACAAAAAGAAAGTGAAAACGAATTCCCATTTGAGAAAAAGTATAAGTATTGGAAAATTTAAGGGAATAACAAGCAATATCTCGAAAATGGTTCACTCAACAAAAAATGTATATGACATAAATTGTGTATTTTAACGCAATCTACATTTTTTGTGTAGTAAAATTTTGTCTATCTCTTATGATTTACCAGTTATGCAAAAGTCGTTCACAATGAAGAATACTTTTGGAGACATCCCCAGAAAATTTGAGATATACATTTTATTTGTCATAAAAATATCTTAAAATATGATATTTTAATCAAAATCGTTAGAGCCATTTTTGAGAAAATTAAAATTTTCGAAAAATGTTCCATGTAAATGGTAATCTGGGGTTGGGGGATTTTCTTGGATACCTTCGTGTCGCATCTCTGGAAGATGCTGAACCTAAATACCAAGTTTGGTGTTTATCCGACTGTTCGTTTCTGAGCTTTGCTGTTGACAGACACACACGGACATGTTTCCAAAAATACATTTTTTTTGAATTCAGGAGGCCACAAAACATATATTTCCGGTGAAATCTCGGTATCGAATGTTTTGGTGGAATGCAATACTTCTCCTACTTACTATACGTAGTAGAGAAGGTAAAAAGCACAGGTAAATTTTAAAAAATCTGATCTGTTACATTCACGTAACTTTCTTTACCCTCTCTCTTTTATTACTGGGTATAGAAGCTATTCTTACGAAAGTTAATTTCTCTATACTTCTTTGAATGAGAAAACCTTTACAGAAATAGCTACTTTACACATTTTGTTATAAATACAAACAGAACAGCGATAGTCAAATGTTTAACTGGGCGCTATATGCTGATCTTAAAATTCTATACTCTGTCCATGCAACCGCGAGAACCAACTGTATATCGACAGGACTTTAAAAGAATGACGAAGTATTGAACAATCCTAACCATTAATAACGGAATTAATAACAAAATATTTATTTGCAATAAACTGTGTGTTAAAGAGATCTAATTTCTTGTGTAGTACCTTTTCGTCTTTGCTTAACGTCTACCAGTTATACAAGATTATACAAAATTCTTTCCAAATGAAGAGAACTTTAGAGACTATTACCAGAAAATTTTAGATATAATTTTTTTCATGTAAGTATAAGTAATAATTCGTATTTTAATAAAATCGTTAGAGGTATTTTTAAGAAAATAAAAAATATCGAAAAAATTTCTATTTAAATGGTAATTTGGTGTGGGGGATTTTGTTGAAAATCTTCGTGTCGTATCTTTAGAAGGTATTGAACTTATTACCAAGTTTGATGTTTATACATATTTCATTTTTTAGTTATGCTATTCATAGACACGCAGACAGGCACACAAACATATACACATGGACCTTTTCTAAATTTGTTTTTATTCAGGAGGCCTCAAACCAGGTATTTCTGTTAAATATCGGTATAAAATTTTTGTGTGGAGTGCAATACCTTCTCTATCCATGTAGGTATCGGTACAAAAAGTAAAAGGCGATTACACATTTTAAACAATCTTAGTCATAATAATTCTAATAACACATATCGTTGCACATTATCACAAGATATTGCTGTAAATGTTCTCGTGTTTAACTCCGCCGGCATCAACTACTGATTTACACAAATCTAATGTAAAACAGCGACTGTCTGCTAGATGTGGCAACCTTTTTGGAAGTAGCCTTATTTTCTTGTTACCACTGTTTGAAGTGAAAGCAGAGTTTTGCTTTGTTGTTAAGACGTGTCTATTGATAAGATACATTTTTTCGTGATTAACTATCTTTTTACAAACCTTACACAATAAAACTACTCTATCAGTTGAAAATATATGGACAACAAATTCACTAACATAACTGTGAAGTTAACTTTTTAATGGTTGACTGAAATTATACATCATAGCTAAATTATGTTACCTGAGCAGTCCTATAAGTAGCCGACCTGACGTATATATAGCGGTTGTTGTTTCAAACAAACGCGTACAAATTAAACGAAGAACTATACATGCATACCGTTGAAGAATTTATCAAGAAGCTATCCTCCGACCTTCACACCAAAACCTCTCGAAACACCAACCTACAACCCACTTAGGCAACTATGACCCGGATTTACAGAGGTACAAAACCCCACTCCACCTATTTGAACGATCCGTAAACAATGACAACTCAACCATCGACGCAGCAGTCCACTTGTTTAGATTCATGAACCATGACTAACACCATAGACCTTCCTGTTCACAGGCAATCCATCATAGTTCACACTGAACAACACCGACAACAAGCTCTGTAAACCTCTAAACTACAGGTATTTCACAACACTCAGACTCCTGCCCGCACCATCCTATTCACTCAGCATCACATGTAGACGATCTTATTTCACACTAACATCATACCTAAATAACCTACCACCCCCCTTCTAACTAAACTACTAAACTAACCTACTAACAACACCTTCTATCTCCCTGGGTGCTGCACAGACTTAGGTATGTGCTGTCTCCCAGGACACAATTCACGCTCTCGCATGTACGGCATGCCAGCTAAGAACTAACATTTACTAACCGGGGTGCTAACGCGGAACCCGACCACTAAGTGCATGAAATCCCTCTTACTAACATAGCACCCTGACTCCCTAGACACGCATGATTAGTTTACTAACAGCATGTGCATGGGGAGACGATGTAGCTTCTGAGGAAGATCGTCACCGGGGGCGGCAGGTATGGGGCCGCCCCCACAAAAAAGAAGAAGAAAAACAAATGACTGTGGTAGAAATTACCACCCTTATAAAGCTTAAGCTTGAAGTTCGACAATGCTACTAGTAATTGTTTGGTAGCCATAATGAACTCTCTCAGCGAATTTGTAAACATGGATAAAATTGGCCATCGTTACATGATACAATACTTTCATTTTAAAGGTCTTAGTCCAACTATTATTAAAGCTGAGCTAGATTCTACTCTGGGGGAGTCTACTCCTTCGTTTACAATAGTAAAATATTGGGTGGCAGAGTTTAAGCGAGACCGTACGAGCTGCTAAGACGAACATCGCAGTGGTCGACTAAATAAGGTGACCACGCCAGAAATTGTGAACAATATCCACAAAATGGTATTGGATGACCGTCGACTGAAAGTACGCGAGCTAGCAGACATCATAGGCATTTCAAAAAGTGCTTTACATTGCATATTAACTGAAAATTTAGACATAAGAAAGCTCTGAGTAAGATGGTGCTGCGTTTACTCACAATGGAACAAACGCAGCGTCGTGAGGATGTTTCAGTCGAGTGTTTGGCGATGTTTCGCTGCAATAAAGCTGAGATTTTGCGTCATAACCATGAATGAAAATAGGTTCATCACTTCACACCTGAGACGAAGGAACAGTCAAAACAGTGGATTGAAAGCGGAGAATCGGCTCCAAAGAAGGCGAAGACAGTTCCATCTGCAGGCAAGGTTATGGCGTCAGATTTTTGGGATGTGCGTGGGATAATTTTCGTTGATTATCTTCAAAAAGGAAAAATCAATCAATGGCGAGTATTATGCAAAGTTAATGCAGCGTTTGAATGATGAAATCAAGCAAAAATGGTCGCATTTAGCGAAAAAGAAGGTTCTGTTTCATCAAGACATTGCACCAGATATCTCCAGTGTACTCCAGAGTGACCTGTCTGCCAGTTAGGATAAAGTTATCTATATACAAAGTACAGCAACTGATTTATCTTGCGAACGCTGCCAATACGGCTTGCTGATTGGCGGAGAGCTCATCACGTGGTATCCACGCGCCATCTTGGGCTGGTTGCCTCAATAAAAACATAAGGAAATAGCTGTGTCGAAGCTGATTTATGAGTGAAAATACCAGATTGCTGTGCTTTCGGGTGCACTACGAGGGCACAAAAGGATATTAAATTATATATGTTACCTTCGAAACTCAGAAACTTGGAGAGAAGAAGAATTTGGTTGGCCAAAATCAGTAGAAAGCACTGGACTCCTGGAGAGCATGCAAGACTTTGTGAAGCAAGTACCTATTTCGTAATTATTTAACAACATTTATTTAATATTGGATTTTATGAGTGCTTGAATCTGTATATTACGCAATTTCAATCGTTTTGTGCTTCTGGAATGGAACATTTAATGTTTCTGTGTATTATAAACAGCAATGTAGTTATAACCTAATTTGTTTTCTGATTCATTTGATTCTATCAGTTTTGCTCAAGTATTTTAATGAAAATGCAACAAGTTTTATAGTTTGTTTATTTGTTTCATGCTTATTAGTGTAATACAATAGTGGTACAGTTTCTTTATACAGCTAGCATTGATTATGTTCACATTTTCACTGTAGTCTCAACTTGAAAAGTATGAATACATTAACTTCCATATCATACGGTGCTGAAATGACATTTTCTATTCTACTTATCAAATGCATCTTTATATTTATAGTCAAAAGTTGCATGAAGTTGAATATGTCCAATTAGAAGAGCTTATTAACGATTTCAGCATGCTTTCAGATCCTAACCCTTTAAACTGTGTTTATTTCCAATATTATAGTGCATATTCTAAAAAATTATCTTATAATTAGTAACATTTTTTAACTATGTTCAATAACCAATTAATATGTAGAAATCTATCAAAGCATGTAATGTTGCAATACCAGGCTGAAAAATATTTTAAAATATGTACGTTATACGTTCCAAAGGCCGCCGATATGAGCGGGGTATGGAACAATTAAAAACAAAACAAAAAGGTTGAATATCACAGTTTCGTCAAGTGTTGTAACTCAACTGATTGAGTCTTCAGAAAAAACAGCATTTTACTCTTATTCTTGTTTAAATATTAGTTTGGTTTTGTTTTTACAGTATACTATTTTAGAATTATTAATTTTCCATGTTTTTGGTAACTCTACAAATTTGTGTAATATTCTGCAATGTTTTGTCCTGATATTGCATGGGAATTTCTAAAAGGGATCTATAATAATAAGCAAAAATCTTAGATAAAAATATGCAACTTTCATAACTAATTTCACCGCCAGCAGAGCAGAAAGTAGCAATTTACGTCTGGAGGGTGAGATGATTTCATTTTGAGTAGGTACAATTTTCCGTAGAAGAAAACCACATTTATTTAATATTATTTCTTAACCTATTTTAATACATTCGAAATTCGGCTAAATTAAAGGATAACACATCGGTAGATTTCCTTGCGAATACTAAAAGTGTCATACAATATTTTCTTCGTGCCGCTTCTGTAATTAATAAAGATTTGTTAATAGTTGTCATAATAGCACGAAGCGTTTCTAAATTGTTATTTTACTCTACGATTTAAACTGTGGACAGGAATGCCATTGCAAGTCGCGTACATGCAGCGAAGGATTCTTTTATTTTACAACATTAATTTGCGAAAACGCGTTAACACCTAATAATAACGTGTTAATACCTAAATAAAGTAATAGTTTTAATGCCGGAAATACGCAAGTTGTGCACAAGTATATTGGTGTCCTTATGTGTATGATTTTTATGTTTTATTTCCTTTTTCTAAGATCGTGCAACCATTCCGCATTACTTGTATATAGAAAGACAGGCAAGACTTTAGCCCAACATGGCTGCCGCGCTGACCATTGCTGTACTTTGAATATAGAGAACTTTAAGTTAGGATAGCTGCGTCCTCTTGAGAATTCCTCGCTCACTGGTACACAGGTGTTCAAACTGGAAATATGAAGTACTTCTGTGCGTCTTTGTAGGTCTGTCTGCCTGCGGGGCTGGGACCTCGTCCGGCTCCTTCGTCTCATCCCTGTCTCCCGCGGTTGTAGCCACAATAGATCAAGATGGTCGCAGTGCGCGGTGTCCCCCTCCGATAAACACATCCTACACTTTACGTTGCCAGCGCATTGGAAAAACTCCGTTTTTAAATTTCAAAAATAAAATAATAGGAAGTGAGATCTTTTAAAGAAAAATATATAGTTTAATAAGTTGCATGTTAGCACATTTTACAATTACTGTGGAGCAAAGTTTTGACTCTGTTATAGTGCGAACCACTAGACTAATTTTTCTAAAAACTGTTGGGCCACCACTTGGAAAATTTAATACTCAAACATATGTGCGTCTTGGCTCAGATCCAGAAAACGATCAGCAGAGGAAACAGCGTGTAGGAAATGTGGTCAGCCAATATATGACCAATATAAGTCCATCTCTGAATAAGTCAATTTATGGTGAGTACCACTTAAATTTTTTTCAACTCCAGTAATCTTGGTACCCTACGTTATAATGCGTTTTAAATTAGTAAATATATTCATAGCCTTACATTACTGATATCATTCGTTCATTCGTGGCAGAAATTATGCTACATCGCTGTTGCATTTATCGTATTATAATTCATAAATCTTGTGGCGCTACAGCCCGAGCGGACCTGGGCCTGCCAACCCGACTGTCGATCTCACCCCTCTTACGCAACAGAGGTGGGCGATCATCCAAGCGATACCGGGAGGTGTTGTGGCCAACTTCACGCTTCCCCTAGCCGGAAAGTTGGTTCACGAGATCAGGACCGTCGCCTATCGCAGCTCCTCGCTTTTTCCACGATGCTGAGTGGGCACCGGTCCTCTACCCGGGACTTACAGCAAGAACGATGGATTTGTGCCGGTGAAGACTGGGTGCGCAATCGTTTAGAGCCCAGTTGCCGAGCCTATATTCTCGATCATGCGCAGTACACTGAAATGGCCAGTATCGTGGAGAGCTTTGACCGTGCAGTATCCGTCTTCTACAGCTTCGGTGCCAGCACGTTAATTTTTAGAAAGTGATTGTTAATCGCATTCGTGATTAGTGTTTTGTGTCTTGTGTGTATGTGTGTGCGCGTGTATATGTATTTGCTTATTTAGACTAAAATGCCTCCCATTCAAAGCAAACTTGGTGGAAAAACACTGCACAGCCAAACACGTGAAGTTGTTAATAACGTCCATTTCTTCAAGAAACCGGAAGCAGCTTCTGGCGATATTCTAATTCCACTGAAGAAAGTGCAAGAGAGGGTGAGTGCAGCAACAAAAGTATCTGAGAGGACAATACGTAAAATAATTAAAGAAGGGGGAACATGTGAGGAACAGGGAACCTCCTTTGGGACACCTGGAAAGGTACATCGTGTACCAAAATGGATCACGGATATTGATGACTTTGATAGGTGTGTGATTCGGCAAACAATTTACAATTTTTATATTCAGGAGAAAACCGTGCCCACTGTCAGAAATCTGCTCCTGAAGCTTAAGGATTCCATTAACTTTAAAGGGGGAAGCACGAGTTTAAATATTATCTTACGTGACATGGGTTTCACGTGGAAGAAAACAAGGAACAATAAGGTCTTGTTACAGGAAAGACATGAGATAAGAGATTGGCGCGTGTCATATTTGCATGCCATTAAAAAGTTTGGAGACGAAGGAAGGCCGATTATATATGAAGATGAAACATACCTTCATATCAGCCACACAAGGCCAAATAATTGGAGCGATGACAGCATCTCTGGCTTATTCGCACGTGTTGCAAAGGGACCAAGAGTTATTATAGTTCATGCAGGAGGGCAATTGGGATTTGTTCCTGGTGCTTTTTTAATGTTCCAGTCAAATAAAAAAACCGGAGACTATCACGATGAGATGAATGGGAGGAATTACAAAAAATGGTTAACTGAGAAACTAATTCCTAATTTGCCTCCTAAATCTGTTTTAGTAATAGATAATGCTCCGTACCATAATGTGCAATTGTAAGGCTCCTACAAGCAGCTCCACAAAAAGAGCTATGCAGGAATGGCTTACATCAAGGCACGTGCCCTTTCAACAACAAATGTTGAAAGTAGAGCTCTACAGCCTCATTAAGGCGCATAAGACAGCCCATAAAACCTACGTGGTTGACGACCTCTTAGCCAAGCATGGCCATTCAGTGCTCAGGTTATCACCATATTCACCTGACCTAAACCCCATAGAACTTATTTGGGCCGACATAAAACAATGGGTAGCAGGTCATAACACGACATTTAAATTACAGGATGTCATGAACTTGTGTGAGCAACGGTTGCAGATATCAGTGAAGAAAAGTGGAAAAATGTGTGCCTGCACGTTCAAAAAATTGAAAATGATTACATTGCAAAAGAAGGAATCTTTGAAAATGTAATAGAGAGCTTTATAGTGCAAGTATCAGGAGACAGTGACAGTAGTGAAGGTGAGGAAACAGAAGAACAACATGATGATGATAGTGAGCTGTCAGGTGTTGAATATTTGCCAGATGATTAGATACCTCATTGATAAAACTGTGTGCGAGTGTGTGCGTGTTGGAAAAAAGAGAAACGAGCTGTACCACAATATTTAAAATGGTTTATATTAACCTGGTGTTCTGTGAGGAGTGCAATACATTGTTCACCCGCCCGTAGCAGCCGTCATTCTAGGAATGAACAACAATACGGTGAGTCACATGATAGTATACTACTTAGTTATTCTTTTGCCGGTTTATTTTCCCGGGTTTTCTGTTTTACTGTTTGTTTACCGTTTCCATACACCACATTTACAGAGAGCTGCCTGGCGTTAGACATAGGCTCGCTTCAGTGCGCGAGGAAGCAAGGTCACCAACACAGAACTATCGTTTCTACTGTAAAATCCTCATCCCGGGCGCATTTCGTAGCCGAGAACCAGAGCTCCACGCTCTGGTCCACAGCATCACGCGCATAAAAATTATAATAAATACTTGAGAAATTATCCTAAAAACCTTGCACCATAAATTACTCTTTATTTTGTTCTGATTTCAAACATTTTTAAATATATCGACAAACACATTCCAAACTCGTAATGTAACATTTAAAAGCTGTATGTACAGCGGTTTGCCTAAAAATAGTAAATATTTGGAGGCTTACCATTTCAGCTACTTTTTGTTTGTATCGATTTTAAGCAAAATTTAAAGGTCTTGACAAACATAAATACACACACACACACACATACACACACACACATGCACACGTACCAGCAGCAATAATTCGTTAGTTTTTCAACACCTACGAGCAAATGTCAAAGTGGCGACACTAAGAGGCGTTCTGCAACAGAGAATGCACCTCAATACCTTAAATACGAGGAGGAGAACGAAATCTTGGCTGCACCATTGCTTCTTACTTAAGGAAATCTAAGTAGGAACTGATTTTTAAAATTTTATGTTGCATTCACATGACTTTGTCTACTCACTATTCTACAAACTACTCTTACAAAAGATTATTATTCAATCTAGTATTGTTAATTCACATAACCTTCCATTACACATATATACATTTGTTATAGGTATAAGAAGGATGCAGTACGCTAAAATAATAGTCAGCTTTAAAAAAGTGGGTCGCTGTGCGATGGCTTGAAATTCTATGCTCTTTGCATGACCACAAAAGAAAAAATTCTGATGTGTTACACTCACATGACTTTCTCTACTCTTGTACAAACTATTTTTACAAACGCTTATTCTCCATATGCTTCATGTTAATCGAGATATCGAGATGTCAATCTTATTGCTAATTTTCTTGTAGATGCACGGGGAATATGGTAGGTTTTAAGCGATAGTCAAATATTTTAAGAGCTGGTTGCTATGTGGAGTATTCCATTCTCTTTGTATTACCAGGACAAAAAAAATGAATAATGAATTTGAGAAAAAGTAATTTAAGGGAATAACAAGCAATATCTCGAAAATGGTTCACCCAACAACAAAAAATGATATAACATAAATATATGTATAACATAAATAACATATTTTAACGCGATCTACATTTTTTGTGTAGTAAAATTTTGTCTAACTCTTATGGTTTACCAGTTATGCAAAAGTCGTTCGCAATGAAGAATACTATTGGAGACATTCCCAGAAAAGTCAAGACATACATTTTATTTGTCATGAAAATATCTTAAACATATGATGCTTTAATCAAAATCGTTAGAGCCATTTTTGAGAAAATAAAAATTTTCGAAAAATGTTCCATGTAAAGGGTAATCTGGGGTGGGGGATTTTCTTGAAAACCTTCGTGTCGTATCTCTGGAAGATATTGAACCTAAATACCAACTTTGGTATTTATCCGACTGTTCGTTTCTGAGTTATGGTGTTCACAGACACACACACACACACGGACATATTTCCAAAAATTTTTTTTTTTGATTCAGGGGGTCTCAAAACATGTATTTCCGGTGAAATCTCGGTATCGAATTTTTGGGTGGAATACAATACTTCCCCTACTTACTGTACGTAGTAGAGAAAGTAAAAAGAATATTGATTTAACACGAATAACTCCGATAAGTTGCATTCACATGCCTTTCCCTACTCATTCCTCCTACAACTATCTTTACAAATGCTATCTACTTCTTATTAATGGAGATAAACTTTAACTGCACAATTACACATTTCGTTGTACGCGTATAGACTAAAGCGATAGTCAGACTTTTTAAAAGGCGGTCATCATGTGATAACTTTGAAATTCCTCGCTCTTTATATGATCACGAGAAAAAACGAGTGGCGAATTACCTTTGAAAAAAGCATAAGTATTTCAAAATTCAAAATAATAACAAAAAGTATCTCGGATATGGTTCACATCACAACAACTTTTATTTGCTACAAATTGTGTTTTAACGAGGTATACATTTTTTGTGCAGTAAGATGTAGTCGATCTCTTAAGGCTTATCAATTATACAAAAATCATTCAGAATGAAAAAGAGGACTTCACGGGCATTCCCAAAATATGCTGGATGCACATTTTATTTCGAATGCAGATATCTTAAGAATTTTAAACAAAATCGTTGGAACCATTTTTGAGAAAATAACAATTAGGGAATTTTTTTAACTAAAGGGTAGTGGGGTGAGCGTTTCTTTGAAAATCGTTGTGTTACATCCTTGAAAGACACTGAATCTAAATACCAAGTTTGGCATTTAGTCGACTTTTCGTTTCTGAGTTTGCTATTTACAGACAGATGGACAGATGGACAGATGGCACGACAGACAGACCCAGGCAGACTTACATACAACGGCAGGCCTATTTTTGAAAAATGCCTTTTTGGATTCAGGCTGCCGCAAAACATGTATTTCCGGTGATAATCTCGTGCTGAATTTTTGGTTGGAATGCAATACATCCTCTGGTGACTATAGCTAAGGACTAGAGAAAGTAAAATATATAAGTGTTTGAAAATTCAAGACCATAAAAATGGTTAACGCTACATTTTTATTTGACACAAATTGCGTGCTTTAACAAGATATATATTTTTTCCATGGGAAAATTTTGTCTAGCTCTTATGGTTTACGGGTACAAAAAAGTTGTACAGCATGAAGAAGACTTCACAGGCTACTCTTAGAAAATTCAAGTTATACATTTTATTTGTTATGCGAATATATTAAACATATGGTATTTTACTCAGAACCATTAGAGCTATTTTTGATAGAATTTTCCATATAGAAAATGTAGAGGGTGGGAGAATTTTCTTGAAGATCTTCCTGTTGCATATTTGGAAGATATTTAACCTAAATACCAAATTTGGTATTTATTTGGCTTTTGTTACTTTCTCTACTACGTATAGCAAGTAGGGGAAATATTGCGTTCCACCCAAAAATTCGATACCAAGTATTCACCGGAAATACCTGTTTGAGGTGCCCGGAATCCAAATAAAGCATTTTTGGAAACATGTACGTGTGTGTGTCTGTCTGTGAACAGCATAACACAAAAACGAAAAATCGGATAAATACCAAACTTGGTATTTGAGTTTACTATTTTCCAAGAATGCGACACGAAGATTTTCAAGGAAATCCCCCACCCCAAACTACCCTTTACATGAAGCATTTTTCGAAAATTTTGATTCTTTCAAAAATGGCTCTAACGATTTTGATTAAAATATCATAGTTATGTTCATGGCAAACAAAACGTATATCTTGAATTTTCTGAGAATGTTTACAAAAGTGCACTTCATTCTGAATGACTTTTGTATAATTGGTAGACCGTGTGTATCTCTTGATAGACAAAACTTGACTACACAAAAAATGTAGATCTCGTTAAACCACTCATTTATGTAACACATCTTTATTTATTTATTTGTCGAGTGAGCTATTTCCAAGATATTCCTTGTTATTTGTTTGAATTTCCATTAGTTTTACATTTACTCAAGTGGGAATTCGTTTTTCGTTTATTGTGTCCTGGACATACAAAGAGTATGAAATCCTCCACATAGCTCTTGAAAGATTTGACTATCGCTTAAAACCTACCATATTCGCTTACACCTACAAGAAAATTATCAATAAGATAGAGTCTGCAAATGTTTATCTCGATTAACATGAAGTGGATGGAGAATACGCGTTTGTAAAAATAGTTTGTACAAGAATAGGGAAAGACATGTGAGTACAACACATCAGAATTTTTTTAGTTATGCTTTCACAGACTCACACATAAAGATAGACAGACAAAAACACAAATACATACACTCACACTGAAGGGGCCATTTTATAAAAATATTTTTTTTCTGAATTCAGCGATTATTAAAATTTACATTTCCGGTGAAATCTCGATATCGATTTTTGGGTGGAATGCGATACTGCCTCTAAACACTAGGTAGGTACATGGTAGAGATAGTAAAATTATTCTCTTGTGATGACATGCAATTTTTTCTTTCTTTGTAGGTAGAGAAAGTATTGCATTCTAACAAAAAAATTGAAATCGAAGTATCAGAGATTATTATATTTGATATAGGGAATAATACTTATAGGTAGAATTAGAACATTTTCAATATAAAAAATTAAAAAGAAACGTGTTTTGAGGTCCCATTAATTAAAACATCATTTTTAGAAAACAATATGTCCGCGTGCGCACGTGTGTATCTATATGCCTGTGAACAGCGTAACTAAAAAATGAAAGCTAGGATAAATAATAAATTTCGATTTTAGTTTCAGCATTTCATAAGGAGAGGGAACGATGATTTTCAACCATATCCCCAAGCTAAACTGCACTTTGCATGGAAGAAAATTCCTTATTTTTGATTTTCTCAACAACTGTTCTCGCGATTTCGTTTACAATATTACATGTTTAAGATATTTACGAGCCTAATAAAATATACATTTAGAATTTTTGGAGAGTATCCCGTGAAGTCCTTTTGATTAGGAGTCAATTTTATGTAATTTTGTTTAATAAACCACAAGAAATAGATAAAACCGTTTACACATAAATTGTAGATCTGTTTAAAACACTCAGTTAATTTAACACAACTTTTCCTGTGGCATCAGCCATATCCGAGTTCTGTATTGTTAGTGGTGTTAATTTTTCAATAATTCGTCATTTTGGGAAGTGGTGTTACCATTCATTTATTTTTCGCGATATCATGGAACTTTAAGGCCAACATATGATAGCGACTCAGTTTGAAAGATTTGACTATCGCTTGAGTCCTCTGTATGCCTCTTCTACCTACAACGAAATGAGTAATGAAACCATTTCTGCAAACGTTTACCTCGATTAACATTACGTAGACAGGAAACTAATCTTTTACAAGAATAGTTTGTAGGAGACAGATAAAAAAGTTTCTGATGTGTTACACTCACATGACTTTCTCTATTCTTGTACAAACTATTTTTACAAACTCTTACTCTCCATCTATTTCATATTAATCGACATAAACATTTGCAGAAACGATCTTTTGACATGCAAAGAGAATTACATTTTACACATAGCGACCAGTTCTAAAAATATTTGACTATCGCTTAGGCCTACTATGTTCCCCTTGTTTTGTATTTGTAAGGGCAATATAGAAATACAGTAGCCTTTAAGCATCGACATATCTCTTAATAGCTGGTTGCTATGTGCAGCACCATTCTCTTTGCCACAGATTAATACTCTTTGCATATCCAAGACAAAAAAATGAATAACGAATTCCCATTTGAGAAAATAGGTGTTGAAAAATTTAAGGGAATAGCAAGCAATATCTCGAAAATGGTTCACTCAAAAAAAAAGTATATGATATAAATTGCGTATTTTAACGCGATCTATATTTTTTGTGTAGTAAAATTTTGTCTATCCCTTATGGTTTACCAGTTATGCAAAAGTCGTTCACAATGAAGAATACTTTTGGAGACATTCACAGAAAATTCGAAATATACAATTCATTTGCCATAAAAATGTCTTATACTTATGGTATTTTATTCAAAATCGTTAGAGCCATTTTTGAGAAAATTAAAATTTTCGAAAAATGTTCCATGTAAAGTGTAATCTGGGGTGGGGATTTTCTTGAAAACCTTCGTGTCGCATCTCTGGAAGGTACTGAACCTAAATACCAAGTTTGGTGTTTTTCCGACTGTTCGTTTCTGAGTTATGCTGTTCACAGACAGACAGGCACACAGACACACAGGACATGTTTCCAAAAATGCTTTTTTTTGGATTCAGAGGGCCTCAAAACATATATTTCCGGTGAAATCTTGGTATAGAATTTTTGGGTGGAATACAATACTTCCCCTACTTACTATACGTAGTAGAGAAAGTAATAAACTATGATGAATGCAACACATAAAATCTTTCACTTTCTCTGCTACTTTCCAATAGTAGGGGAAGTTTGCATTCCACTTAAAAGTTCAATACCGAGATCACAAGAAATCACGTTTTTATACTCCCTGAAAACAGAAAAATATTTTAAGAAAAAATTCCCGTGTGTATGCCTATGAACAGCGTAAGTAAAAAGTTAAAAGTCGGTTAAATACCGAACTTGGTATTTAAGTTCAGTATCTTTCAGGGTTGCGACAGGAAGATTTTCAAGAAAATCCCCACCCCTAACTACCCTTTACACCGAATAGTTTTCTTTATTTTTATTTTCTCAAAATAAAATGACAAATAAAGTGTACATTCTGAATTTCCTGAAATAGCCTGTGAAGTCTTCTTCCTTCTGAGCGACTTTTGGATTGGTAAACCGTAAGAGGTAGACAAAATCCTACTCCTCAAAGAATGTAGATCTCGTTAAAGCACACAATCTGTGTCATATAACATTTTTTGTGGTGTTAACCGTTTCCAAGATATTCTTTTGATGCTGGTTTTAATTTTCAAATACGTATAACCTTCTTCTCGTGGTCGTGCAATGAGCATAGTGATCCGCTGTTTAAAAATCCAACCTTTATATTACTTATTCTTTTATACCCAAAACGCATGTTCAAACATGTAATGACAGTTTATATATATTAACAAGAAGTAGATAGAATAAACGTTTGTAAGAATAGTTTGTAGAGAAGATAATGTGACCGTAACACATAAGATTTTTCTCTTTTGGTTTGTTGTACTAGTTTAAGAAGTTTTTAAATATATTAGGTATGAAAGCGATGACGTTTGATTTGTAGTACTATCTTGAAAAAAACGCTTTTTGAGACCTTAGGTTAGTAGGAGAAAGAGAGTGTTTGTAGGAGTAAGAGCGGCAGGGAAAGAATTAGCAGAGAGAATGAGAAGAGAGGGTGAGATCCATTTCACCGTTCAGAAGTGAAATGGAAATTCTGCTAATTTATACACTGACAGACTTTGCAACTACTGATTGCGCCATTCTATTAATTTATGAGGATTCGTTTCTTTATTTTTCTGTTTTCTCTACGTTTCTTCCATGTTTCCTATTTAGCATAATATTTATTAAATTCGAGTTTCAAATAATCCTTTTCGGGGAAACTATCACACTGAAACATAAGAATTATTTAAATTTAACACTTGTTTTTGAACACTCAGTAACGCCAAGGGATAAATAAATATTTGAAAACAGATACGAGATGTTTTAGTGCATAGGGACATGTGAATTTTGCTTATGCAATAGCTTTTTCAAAGTGAACATTTCCGAAGTTTTATTCTTTTTATTTAAATTCCATTTGTGCGTGTTACTTGCGAACTGTTGAGTTTTCTCTTTCTTTGTTCTTCAATTTTAATTTCCTTTGTTTGGTAAGCCTGAGCATATCAGATAATTATTGCACAAATGTGCTAGTGGATCGAAACCGCGAAAGCTACATGGTTACAAACTTCTTTTGAACAGAGCAGAACATTAAAGCTTGGAAAATTAACCTTTTAAAGCTCTGTTAATTAAAAAACAAATTTCATATCCCTTGCATATTAAATAATCTATATCCTGTGGTTCATAGTATTCTTCCTTCTCAGTTAATTAATTGAGGATTAAAGGTAATATTGAATGAAAAAAATTATTGAATAAGATTTTAAATCATTATATTGAAATCATTGATTAAGACCACTTCCCTTGAAATAAAATGTTTAAACCTAAATAAAAAAACAAAAAATTTAAAGATAAAGGTAAAAAGCTTTTTCACGATAAGTATATTAATTGTTATATTTTACTTTTTATAGTATACCGAAAAGGGTAATTTTGTTATTACTTTTAAAACGTTTTTAACAGACACATAAACATGGGGAGAAAAAAACAAGGAAACAAAGACCAGTTGCAGGTTCTGCTAATCTGCGCAGTAAAGCTATAAACGAAACCTTTTTTGGGGGGTGGGGAACTAATATTTAAACAAATGAAGGGTACATGCAAAAAACGGCGAATGTCTTAATTTCAACGTTCTGAGATAAACCAATTTGAAAGTATACACCTTTAATAATGTCTAGGGTAATTCTTGGACATAAATGATAATATACATTATGTTTAGCCTAATTTATCGGCTTCATGACTAAACAGTGCTGAAATGTGGTAACAGTTTTTGTAAGCCATTAAAAACAAAACAAATTTATGAAGAGACATAATAAGGGGGAATGTCTGTGGTATATAATAACCTCAGAATTGTTATTTCACATTCTTGTCACTTCACCAATCTCCTGTAGTGTATCACGTGTTTTAATAGTGTCCCTAATCATGGTGAGGTAGGTTATCAATAAAAGATTTTCCTTCTGGTTCACAAAATAATCTAAGAACTTCAGATTACCAAATGTTTCCTTGGAGATTACTAGTACACCTGCAAAAGAAAATAAGAAGGTGGAAAAAACCGTATTATTTTATGTACACAAGTGAATGAAGAGCATCTTCATATAACTGTTCCACTTACTTTCATATGATCTCTCTGAAAGGACAAACTCGTTGACTGATGTTGCTGATAGGCGTAAAGTTGTTCTTGGGGTATTTACAACAGGTCTCTCCCAATGCCCATTGTATCACTGTATTCCATGATTCGTGAGTGCTCTATACAGATGAATAATTCACTTACAGGTCTTGTTTTGAATGGGCATGTTTTCGGTACAAAGGTATCAGAAACTTGTCAAATGATGAATCATTGCTTGATCAACTTCTGCAACATGGAAAAGTGATGGCTTATTTCGGGTACTCCTGAAATGATCCACCCAGTCTTCTGGGGTTTCAGCTAGAAGCTTTTGATTAATTAGTGCCATGTTTCTATTGTAGGAGTGGCCACGAATTGGAAATACCATTTTCACATAAACTAGGCGCCTGGAATGGTGAACTACAAAGTGAAGAAACCGGAAAACTCCCCAGTTTTTTTTGTCTACATGCAAAATCACGAATTATTTCAGTTGTTTTACCTTCTTGTCAAGTTCATAAAATATAAAATTATGTAACATAGAACACAGCTCTTTTACTCCTTTATGTGCAACTATTTCTGGGTATGTATAGAAAATAGAATGTTCACAGAAAAAACATGTATCTATATTGAAAGAAAACAATGAAATATGTCCATTATCTGTATCATTAGTAGATATATTAGGTATGCATAAATTGTTTTTAAAATCCATCGCTATTGCTTCCTGGTCACGTTCCTTCTGTGAAACAAGTCTTGGAAGTCGTTTACATGCATAAAATACTTCACCATTTCGTAGATTTCATTTGTCATGAGTGTCTAAATTATGCATTTAGCTTCAATTGTTTTATGCTTAACGGAATATTTGTTGAGTATCTTTAATTGTATTTTCTGAGTATTAACTGCAGCTGCTAAGTATTACATGTACCGCACGTACCCGTGCGAGGATAACCAAAACTTATGTTAAATTTGTTGCAGAATATTTTCCTACAGGTTTCATATGAGACAGGGTTATTTGGGTATTTCTCCAAAAACATAGAATGCATTTTCTTAACTGACGGACTATCAGGCAAGTAAACTTTCTGTGGATAATGTAGACTGTATGACTCTGTCTACCTTTAACAGATCTTACGTGATTTTCAATAGAAAGAAGTATTGAATCTAAATATTTTTGGGCGATTTTTATGCTTTCCTAGTCTGTCATTCTGAGATTTACCAGTATTAAGATTTCTTTGTAAAGTCTCTACCCGTTTCCTAGAAGTACCGAAGATGGACATAAAAGCTTTGTAACTCACATATTCTTCTATCATATTCCAATCTACTGGCATTCTAACCTTATACCTATAGACCTGATCGTGAAGTTGTGCTTCAAATTCGGCCTTTCTAGACTTCCTTTGAACAACTGGTGCAATCTCTATTAGACCAGATAAGTAGTTATTTTGTTCATTTCTAGACGTGAGCAAAGCATTCCTCTGTTGTCTTCCGAAATGCTAGTAAAACATTGTAATCTTTTGCAATGACAATCTTACTCTCGTTCATGAGATTGTACCCTAAGTTTCTTAGTTACATCTTCCACTTGACCGAAACTTTGTCCTTTCTTGGTTGATGATGTGCTTGGTTTACTGCGCTCTTCTTCAGACATAATTATACATGAAATTTGCTACAAACCACAGACATCAACAGGATAAACGTTAGAATACTAAACAGCCGAGATCAGCTTGTAATTCTGTATAATAGCGCCACCACACTGCAAATTGTGCCACATACAGAAGCTGACATTCTCCTTTCTTAAGTAGTACGGACATGACAATCACCATTCATAACGTGCACATGTTTTCTACACTCTGTTATATCTCAATGATAGTTACTTTATTCCTATTGGACATGTTACCCAACAAAACTTGTCCATCATGCAAACATTATCTCACTTTTTGCCTTACAGTGACATTACACCTTTTGTCGTGTATCCTTCAAATACAGACCAGGCAAGCGACGTGTTTAAATTCTGTTTTGTATCTGTGGGTAAACTTGTTGTTACCTTACAACTTAAGAATGAACTGATTGCTTTTATACTGGGTTTGTAGCATACTTTAATGCACTTAGATAACAATTACGCAGTCTACTATCTCCACAGAAGGACTTATCACGGGCAATGTAACATAATAAATAATTGAAATAAAATAATATCTCGCTTTCGACTTTCTTGAAAACTCACATAACAAATGGGATTGTTTGTTCTTCCACACAAGCGTATGTTGCACAGGGTTGGAAAGGTAGAATCAGACGACTGAAAAATCCAATGCTAGTCGTCTGATTCTACCTTTCCAACCTTGTCCAACACACAGCTTGTGTGGAAGAACAATTAATTCCATTAATTGATGTAATAGTGGTTGAAGCTATGAAGCTCAGGACTTACAACATTGTAAGTCGCCATTGAGGTATATTATCTCAATACAATTTGTGGTTTATCGGGAAAAAGGCGAATCAGTTGGGGAATTTAATGTCGGTTGCCATGATAACTCTGTGGTTAGAGCAACCGGACGGAGACCGGGAGATCCGTGTTTCAAATCACGGCTAGTGCATTGATTTTTTCAGTTGTCTGATTCTACCTTCCACTTAACAAATGTTTATCAATACATATATTCAAATACCATCTTAACGAACGCCACTTTAAGAATATTTCAGCTCAACGAAAAAACCGAAATCCCCTTCTATGTCTCCATAAGCGTCTTGTTAAGCCGGTACAACAAAAATCTCGGTATAACGGAAATAATAAATTCATCTTCATAATATATATGACCAATTGAAGAATTTTTAAAACATATTCTTGACTTACTGAACAATTTATAGAATCGTTTCCTGATTCAGACAGTGGTGGGTTCATCCTTGACCACACAGTAACACGGCGGAAGGCAATGGATTTTTTCGGGCATCAAAATCCTTAGCATGGCTTCCTTCGGAAAGGAAGTAGAACCGATGGTCCCGTGTCGTAGATTTACGGCACGTAAAAGAACCTCAAGCCTGATAGAAAGGCTTCTGAGCAAAATTACAGGTCTTTCACGACCAGTATAGAATGGCACGCTAAGGACCACAGCAGTCAAAGAGCGTCCATAAATAAAAACTCAATTTGTTTTGCCTCTGCTTGTGTCATAAAAAGTCTCTTTTGTCTAATCAAATTTCGAGCCCGGCAGACTGTTTAAAAGGTACCGTTAAATGGTAAACTTTTGTTTCGTCTGCTTATTGTTGCCTATGTGGTTTAGCCTACGTAAGGCGGGAATTTCAGTGTGCTCAGAGTAAGTCTGGTTTGAACAATATCAGCCCGGAGCAGCGAAAAGTAAAATAAAGCAGTTTTCTATATAAAAAGTTAAAATTCTTAAAAAAAGTTGACAATGTGACAAAAGGTGCAAGTTGCACTGTAAACTACTTGGGAGAACCAATCTAAAGTCCATAAAATTACTTATTTGTTTCTCAAAATGAAAACATTTGTGAGGTATGTTACGTAGTATATAAGCTCACTACATATTAATTATGTAATGTTGCCAAGTTTAATGTATTACATATGAAATTACTTTGTAGGAAATTTCGAACTGTTTTATTTCCTTGCATATCCATTCCTAATACATACAAATTACGTTTTAAAAAATAGGTACAGTATCATATTAGATTTAAAAGTTGCAGTTTTGTCCCTTTCAAGACAAAAATATTACATAATGGATTTAACGAAATTTCAGTACAACGAAGTCCCCAGAAATTCCTTATAACGACATTTGACGTCACTCCGTTGGGTATAGGAATACCCATACTTTCTGTAATCAGGTGAACTTCTTCAGTCAATGATTCCGCCACTAGGCGCACATGATGGCAGGTGAATGGACCACCACCCATAGAAAGTTTCTTTTAAAGTCTACTATATACAAAATATTTAAAGCTGGGTCATGAAGATGTATGTGGGAATGGTATACCTTATGTCTAAAGGGACATAACACCGTCAGGCTGTAGCCAATAGTGGAATTAATCCAGTTAGCAATATTTTATCATGGAAAGTCCGAGGATCCTACTAGAGAACTGAATACCAAGTCACAGCACCACAAACATCAAAGCATGCTCCACTTCTCAAGACGTTCACTTTATTCCGCATTCTTACATTTAAAGCATTTTAATATGTCGCTGGTGTTGCTATTGGTTATAATACAGAGTGAGCCAAAAGACTCCGAACCGCCTGCGCGGTGTTTTTTCTGTCCGCGTCTTCGGCACTCGTTGCCGTCTGCTGCTATCATAGAAAGGCGCGGATGATACCATATAACATTTTTAAAACTACTTTTAAAGGCTTTACTTACCAACTTTATGAAAGGAGATGCTGAAACTGGCCACCGTCGATGTCCATATATTTTTGGTACCTCTTTAAGAAACTATCCATCACTCGCCGTAGTTCACGTTGAGAAATTTCCTGGCGGATGTGGGTTTGTCTTGTACACTTTATGTTTTAAGTTACCCCGGAGGTGTATTTTATGAACAATATTACCGGCTGCGCGGTGTTTTTCCACTGGGCATGTGGAAATATGATAAAACCATAACACGCTGCTGCTATAAAGAAAGTCACGCTGTTGTGATTTTGCTGTGCAGTGTGAAGTGCAATATTGAGTTGACGGTGATGTGATATAGTTCAGTTATTACGAGTTATTTATTATTTTGTCCTGTACTTCGTCACAAAGTATATTATGGCTCAGTATATGTTATCTACTGCACAGCGTGTATTTATTTATGATTCGTGTGTGTTAACTCGGTCAGCTCGTCAAGTGAAAGTACGATTTGCAGAAGGATTTCCAGGTGTAAAAGTTCCAGGCCGTACAACAATCATGAACTTTGCAGTAAATTTCAGGCCACAGGAAATTTTCAGCCTAAGAAACCTAAATGACGGCGTTCGGTTCTTACCGAAGAAACATTAGACGATATCAGTCATCGTTTGGATAATTCCCCCCAAAAATTCCATGATGGATAGTTTCCTAAAGAGGTGCCAAAAATGTATGGACAACGTCGGTGATCAGTTTCAGCATCTCCTTTCATAAAGTTGGTAAGTAAAGCCTTTAAAAGTAATTTTAAAAGTGTTGTATAGTTTCATCCGCGCCTTTCTGTGATAGCGGCAGAACAACAACGAGCGCCGAGGACGTGGGCAGGACAAACACCGTGCAGGCGGTTCGGAGTCTTTTGGCTCATCCTGTAGAAGCGCATCTCAGTGTTATATTACGCCAGTATTACAAAATAGCTTAAAACATACTAATCGAAAACCTTTCTTGCTTTCCGTTTCGTTTTCTCTGAGATATGCTATAATGCAGCGTTGCCAGAAGTTTTGCAATTTTTTTCCGCTAAGCGCTTATGTTTTAATTCTGGGGATGGAAATTTTCAAATTATGTGTGCGTGCACGCATGTTACATCTTCATTAATATTCTCATTTTGGAAATTGGAAATAAAGTATACTAATAGCCTACATCATTATACTTAACGCAGTTTTATTTACTGAGAAACTACAGATACGCTCAACAGTTTTCGTTGAGTACAATTATTACACTATGTGTGATGCAAATAGATTCGTCGACTGCTGAATGTTCGCTTCACATTACGAAGTACGGTTTCCAATGTGTGTTACCTATATACAGGGTGGACCATTTAAGACTACAATATCTCCAAAAGTAAGCGTTGTAGAAAGAAATGTCTTTAATAACAGTTGCTCGATATCATGGGGGAACGTCGTGTTTTGTTTGGAGGACGTTATGATGGTTATTTTAGGGCCAATTTAATGTTTTAAATGGGAACCAACAATCAGGGTCAATTTAAATTGACTCTAAAATAACCGTCACAACTTCCTCCAAATAAAACACGACTAATGACATTTACTTTCCCCCATAATATCAAGCAGCTTTTATTCAAGATATTGCTTTCTACAATGTTTAGTTTTGAAGATATTGTGCAGTCTCAGCTTAAATGATTCGCCCTGTATATGTATATATACCTATATTTACTTTCTCTACCACGTATCTAGTAGGTAGAGCAAGTATAACATTCCACCCAAAAATTCGATATCGAGATTTGAAGCCTCCTGAATAAAAGTTAGAAAAAGGTGTGATGTGCGTGTGTGTGTCTGTGTGTGTGAACAGTACAACTCGGATAAGAACCAAACTTGGTATTTCAATTCAGCAGCTTCCAAGGATGTGACAGAATATTTTCAAGAAACTACGCTACCCCATAAGCTACTCTTTACTTTTAAAATTATTCGAAGTATTTTTTATTTTCTCAAAAATGATTCAAAGAGTTTTGATTAAAATACCGTGTTTTAAGATATTTAATTTTTAAAAAATGCATATCTTCAGTACTATGGGAATAACCGGTGAAGTCCTCTTCATTCGGAAGAAATTGTATACTATCGTATAACGAGTAAACCAGGACACAAACAAAAACGCTTACTAGCTACAGAAAAAACTGTAATCTCTTTAAAACGCAATTTATTTCAAATTGCTGTTTTGTGACATTAGCCATATCCGAGATATCCGTTATTATTGGTTTGAATTTTTCAATACGTTTTTTCAGTTTTTCTTTCTCTACCACGTTCTTGTAGGTAGACGAAGTATTGCATTTCATCCAAAAATTTGATACCGAGTTTCAGCCGAAGTATAGCTCTGTGTGTGCTTGTAAAGAGTATAACTCAAAATAACTCAAAAACGAAAAAATGGATAGACACCAAGCTCTCTATTTAAATCAGTATCTTCCAAGGATGCGACACGAAGATTTTCAAATATATTCTCATACCCCAAACTACACTTTAGTTAGAAAATTTTCGATATTTTTGAATTTCTCAAAAATGGCTCTAACGAATCTCTTAAATACCATATATTTAAGATATTTACACGAAAAATAAAATGTATACCTTATATTTTATGCGAATAGTCTGTAATGTCCATTTCACTCAGAAGGAATTTTGTATAATATTATACAACTAATAAATCATAAGAGACAAATATTTGGGTAGATCTCTTTAAAGCAGATGATTTATTTCGAATAAACTTTATGTGGCATCAGCCATTTCCGAGATATTCCATTGTTATTTGTTGAAAATTTTCAATACTTCTTGTACAGTGCGGTAGTCATTCAGTCATGGAAACAGTATGAAATTTCAAGGCCAGCATATAGGGGACCACTTTTAAACCTCTGACTATCGATTCGGTTTCCTTCTACTTATCACAACGGAATATGTGATGAAGCTTACTCTGCAAAGGTTTATCTCGATTAACATGAAGTTGAAAGAAAAATGAGGTTTCGTAAGAATAGAGTTTAGAGGTTATGCAGAAATAAACGATAGTAGGTAGAGAAAATTATGTGGATGTAATGCATCGAATTTTTTAAAACAAAATGTTACTTTCATTAATATTAGAGAAATATTGCTAACTCACAAAAAAGAATTATAGAGAAAGAAATAAAGGAAGAAGCAAAAAAACTTGCACAATATTGAAATTGAATGAAACTACATGACTTTTCAATATTCATGAGGGATAATATTTTAATACTGTAGGGTCCAGAGTATATTATGGAAACTACTTGAGTCCCTGTGATAAAGGCATAGGGTTGACACGTAGAGGAAATGACGCAAGTTGCATTTCGAATAGCATTTATCACGTGACTGTTGGATAGATACGGCTGACCAGCATTAGTAATTGAGAAATGTTGCGTGACCTGAGTGTACAAATGACCCTCGGCCATTTTGATTCTAGAGGCCCGAGTGCGACAACCCTCATCAAAGTTCTGTGGGTGTTAGCCGCTGTTCTTTCATTCTACGGGATATAAACCATGTGTTCAAAAGAGACATAGATACTGCAGGAGTAGCTCTCAACGTGTTCCATGTTGATTACCCTTACCACAGCATTTCTATAGTTTCGTATTTCCTTCCTTCTTCATCTGCCTATTACTTTTGTTTCTCTATTCTTTTTGTTTTAGTACATAGTATTCAAAGTTTTTTCCCTCCTCTAAGCCTTTCCACTCTGTATTACCGATAGTGTTTATTAATTTTTTTGTTAATAACTGGTTTGGTTTTAAGTTCTAAAGCATCAATAAATAATTAAAGGAATGGATCTTTTTAACGAGAAACCCTTATTTTTTACACAAGTCAAGATTTTCCATTGATTTATTTTATATTTATGATAGATATATAATATATAGCAGCGGTTCCCAAACTTCTTGCACACACGAACCCCTTTTCGATAATGAAATTATTGGCGATCCCTCCATTCACTTCGCTGCTTAATCATTAATTTGCAAGTTTTCGTGCGAAGTTAAAGGATAAATTAATTGAGCTTTCTTCAGACCAAAGTTTAAAAGTGACTTTCCAGAAGGAAGATGTGTATCAGTTCTGGCTAGCAAGAAGAACAGAATACCCTGGTGTCTGCCGCGCTAAACGTGCTTATTCCATTCTGCACCTCATATCTCTGCGAAATTGGATTTTCGTCAATGATGAACATCAAGACTAAATCTAGGAATAGAACTGCAGTTAGAAAGTGGCTTAATAATGTGTGCAACTAATATACAGCCAGACATTGAACGATTAATTAATAGCAAACAGGCTCATGCTTATCACTAATCATCCTGATGTGCAGTGTAATAATTAATGGTTTACATAAAACTTAACATGTGCATTTACTGTGAAATTGTAGTATTAATATGCTTCTTAAATACAAAACATGATTCTTTTTAAATTTAATATGTAATAGGTGACTAAATTCCATTTTCCCCATTGTTATAATAATTATTAACAATAAAAATTATTTATTAATAATTCCAAATATCCATCGCGACCCACCAGATAGAGGGCCGCGACCCACTGTTTGTTAACCGCTGGTGTACAGGGTTTGTGTAGGTCATCAATTTGCAACTTTTGTTTTATACCAGGGTTTTGGTACAATAATATTAGGCTGGCCTCGTAGCTCAGTAGGTAGAACACCTGCCTCCTGTGCGAGGGTTACGAGTTCGATTTCCGGCCGGAGGTTGGAATTTTTTAGCCAAGATAATTCCCTTTCCTCTTCTGAGTCTGGAAGTATAAATGATAGTGTGAGTGTGATCTAATGAATGATACCCAAAGTTTACCAGAAACTCAACGACAAGAGAATAGAGTTAACACCAATACTATGACAATAATATGTACCAAAGAAAAGGTCATTTTTAAGACAATTGTACTTAAAGGGGGGGATTAAATGGAACTTAAAAAAATAATATATTAGCAACTTCAAAACGGGGAATAAATCTCTACCTTGAGCGGATGAATCCGGACTTTTATGAGCTTCCATCGTCCCCGTCTTAAGAAGCCGAACCGGTCCTCCGTCTTTGGAACATTGCCAATATTCATTTTAAATATACAGTGTAACGTTCACGTTACCATCCATATGACACAGTGTTGGAGGTCCATATTGTGGAAGTTAAATTCCAGGAGTTGGAGTTTCTCATGGCCTGGCGGAGCCTCCGGCTGGCACCATCATGGTGTGTAGTTCCTGAGCACCATCTAGGTGCCATCAACTGCCTACAGGATGCAATTCGGTGTTCCAATGTGTCAATTTCTGAGCAGAATACACATTCATTAGATTGTTTCGTATATGTCGCCAGAGTTTTTCTGCTGTCGGTTTGGTCTCGTTTAAGACTTCATAGGCCATCTCCTGTCAATCCGTTGGAACATGTTTGCAGAAGTTGTTTACACCAATCTTCTCTACACCTACCTATAGAAGGTAGGATGTAGGACGTAGGATGTATACATCCGAGGGAGACATCCCGTCACTGCGACCAGCTTGACCTATTATGGCTACAGGGAGGCAGGGTTAAGGTGAAGGAGTCGTAGAAGGTTTCACGTCCACAGGCAGACAGGCGCACAGGGACGCGCAGAAGTCTCTAATATTTCCAGTTTGAACACCTGCGCACCAGTAGAGATGAAGAATCCCGAGAGAGGGTGACGAAGCGACCCTAACGGGCGGGACAACGCACCCTGGCGTTCACGGGAAGAAATCTTCACAATGCGCAAGCAACTACGCCATCTGCCCGACACCGTCGGCACCGCAGGACCCGAAGACACGCCTGAAATGTGAAAAAGGAGAGATAAAATGAGAGGAGATGGGGGAAAGGATAAATCGTCGTAGAATACACTACCCCGGCGTTTGCTTAGGTGACCATGGGAAAACCATGAAAAGCCCTATGTCCAGGTGGGTGGTCGCCGGGAATTGAACCCGGGACCTCCTGAATGCGCGCCACAGACGTTACCACCTCAGCCATCCCGCTCGGTCTATAGAAGGTAAGAGAGACTTTTGCATTCCAAACAAAAAAATCACCGGAAATACAAGTTTTGAAGCTCCCTGAGTAAAAAAAATACATTTTTATAAAAAGGTAGTGTATATATGCATCTTGTGCGTGTGTCTCTCTGTGAACAGCATAATTCAAAAACAAAAAATCGTTTAAAGGGAGACCTTACTGAGCTTTTAACCAAAAATGACAAAAAAATCGAAATTTGAATTCTGTCATATCATGCCCCAATTCTTCTCCGCATCGTGATATAATTATTTTTAACTCGCGGCCATGTTTAAAGGTCCTACACAGGCATTTAAATCACCCGTGCGCTGCATGGCAATAGCTTACGCCCACCTACTAAAGTGCTTTTTCTCAAAACAAAATTTTTTACCATTCAAAATGCTCCATGCGTCGCAATTTAATTCAGATCTCCTTGAAACTTTTTATATATGCTAAGATTCATATTGTGTATAAAAGTTGCTATGGGCATAAAAATCTGTGTATTAGTTAAACAAAAAAAATTGGGTCTAAAAGACTGAAAAATATTAAATTTTTTAATATGGTAAAATATGTATATTTTATTAGCCTTAAAATTATGTACAGAATAATGCCTATAGCAACTTTTGTTTATATATCCATAATGTGTGTATTAAAAAGTATCACAGAAACTATTGAAATGTTTTGACGCGAGGGGCTTTTTAAATATAACCGAATTTGGTTGACTAAATTACTAAAATAATTAAAACTATACATCAGAATGACTTTAAATTCGGTACACATCTTAATTTTGACCATTCTAATAATCTCTGAAAACTGGATAAACTGGTGTAAACTGGATAAAAAATAAAGAATTTCCAAAACTCAGTAGGATCCCCCCTTAAGTCCCAAACTTATTATTTAAGTTCGGCATCTTCCAAAGATGCGATACCAAGAGCTTAAAAAAAATCTCCCAATTCTCAACTACACTTTACGTGTACTAATTCCTGTTATTTTTATTTTCTCAAAAATGGCTGTAACGATTTTGATTAAAATACCGTATGTTTAAGAGATTTGCATGGCAAACAAAACCTATAGCTTGAATTTTTCTGGCAATAGCGTCTGAAGTCCTCTTCATTCTCAATGATTTTTGTATAATTAGTAAACCGTAAGAGATAGGCAAAACCTTAGTACGCAAGAAATGTGGATTTCGTTAAAGCACACAATTTATACAAGGTAACATTTTTTGAGGCGTTAACCATTTTCTCAACTTGTAAGTGCTATTCGTTTATTCATTTATTTTGTGGTCATACAAAGCGCAGTGAATTTGTACTATTTAAAAGTCTGACTATCACTTTACCTACTCTATCCTAAAAACGACATGTGTAAATGAGTAATGCAAGTTTGTTTGGATTAACAAAAAGTAGATACAATAATAAACTTTTGTAAAAACAGTTTTTTGTAAAGTGAATGGAGAAAGTCATGTGAATGTAACAATTTTTTCAGTCTATATGTACGCCAAACAACATTTCAAGTTTTCTACTCTAGAAGTCGAGGTTCCAACAGTAGACGAGCCCATAAGTAATCCTTTTCTTCTTTCTTAATTTATTTTCATGATTTATTCCCATGAGTTCGGTGTGGAATAATGTAGGAGAAAATTTATTTCTGATTCGGGATGTAACTGCTAATGCAATACTTTTATTTTCTCTACCATGTACATAAAAGGTATCAAGATTACACCTAAAAAATACATACTTTGAGGTCCCATGGATGAAAAAATATATTTTTAGAAAAATGTTCATGTGTGTCTGTGAAGTGTTGGATAAATATAAAACTCGTTATATATCCACCTTTCAACGATGCGACACAGAGAATTTCAAGAAAATTCCCTTCTGCGAGCTACCTTTTACGTGCAACATTTTCTTAGTTTTGATTGCTCAAAAATGGTTCCAACGATTTGAAGAAAATCCACGCTTTTTAGCATGACAAATAAAACGTATATCTTGAACTTTCTGGGAATAATTTGTGAAGCCATCATTCGGGAAGGAAGTTGTATAATTTTGCATAATCATAAGAATTATACAAAAATTACTTCACAGAAAATGTAAATTTGTAATGTAGATAGTTTGAAATTTTGAATACGTTCTCATCGTTTGAACTGGCTATCATTCAGTTGTTTCTAGCGATGTCATGGAAAGTGTATGGAATTTCTAAGCCAGCACATAGCGACACGCTCTTAAACATCTGACTATCGCTTCGGTTTCCTGCAGTCCCCTTGTAGGCCTACTAGGAAATGTATAATGAAATTTTTCCTGCAAACACTTATCTGTAAACGTGAAATATATATAAAAACTTCTTATGTGTTACATTCATATGATTTTCTCAACCCTCTATTGCTTATTTGTGGCTATGCAGATTATTTTACAAACGTTTATTTTCCTATCTACTCCATTTTAATCGAGATAAGCCTTTCCGAAAGTAGTTGCATTACACCTTTCGTTATAGATACAAAGGGAATAGCGATAGTCAAATGTTTAAGAACTGGACGCTACACGTGGCACCACAGGACTTTAGAAAATGGTAAAGTATTGAAGAATTCGAACCAAACGGATATGTCGGAAATGGCTGATGTAACAAAAAACTTATTTGAAATAAATTGTGTGTTTTAAGCAAATCTACGTTTTTTGACCAGCGTTTTCACCTATAGCTTAACGTTACCGGTTATACAAGATTTTGCTAATTTCCTTATGAAGGAAGTGGACCTTACGGGCTATTCCCAGAAAATTCAAGATATATGCTTTGTTTGTTATTATATTATTTTAATAAAAATCGTTAATGCAATTTTCGGAAAATGTTCCACGTAAAGGGTAGTTATAGTTAGGGTTGTGGGATGTCCTTGAAAGTCTTGTATTTATCCCAGATTTATTGTTTGAGTTATGCCGTTCACACACACAGACTAAAGTTTTTCTAAAAATGCCTTTTATGAATTTAGGGGCTTCACAACAAGTATTTCCGGCGAAATTTCGATATCGAATTTTTGGTTGGGATGCAATACCTCCTCTACTTACTACGTACATGATAGAGAAAGTAATAACATTTAATTTTTCTACTACTTCAGCATTCATTAGGACACACACACACACACACACACACACACACACACAATTTTATTGATTTTATGGAAAGCGATTTTAATTTGGAAGTAGTTTCAGAACCATTACATTTTCCTTTTTCTCTGTAATATATCTGTATTAAAACACAGATTTGACCGATTGCAAGCTCTATACCTATTATTAGTAACTACTAGACCTATATATAGTATAAATAAAACCTGTTCATTTGCGTCTTATGTCGTCCTGAAAGTGCCATACTTGACCATCGAGCGCCGCGGTTTAATTCTACATTTTAATCTGTGAATCCTATTAGTGTACTTTCGCGATCATATAACATTTTTCTGAAGTGGTGAAGTGTTGTGGTCCTTATGTGCTAGAAAATTGGGAAACTATTTGAAAGAATATTTCTATGCACATACATATATTGATGGCAGGTACATACAAAGGTGAGCTGGTTGAAGAAAAAATCAAGGGAAGTTTTCTTTATTTTAGCAAGTGAAACTTTTCATTTTAACACAATATATTGATATCCCCAGTACTCAGTGTACTGCGAGATATTGTTCTTCAAATGCAGCCAAAACGGTTTACTCATAAAAAAACATCCTTAATTCTTTACAAAGAATGCTTCCTCCTGCTCAAGAAAGCCCAATCATAAAGTGTGCAGAAAAATATGTGAATATATTAAACAGAGCTACTGAATTACATATCAGATGTACCATTAAAGTCTAAATGTTAGTCTGGTATACAATAATCTTTACATTAATTTTGACATCTTATTTCTCCTAAGTGTGACACTCTCTAAATGCAGGAAAAATTTCTCTACCCACAGCAACTCTGTTTTCCTTCTTTTTTAAATTTAACGTCCTTTAACCTTGTAGCTCTTATCGAAGGGAAATGAATGAGATGGGGAAATAATGCTCAGATGAGTCTAAAGAGCTTAAAGTTACCCGACATTCACATTTTCAGAATAAGGAAAAACTCCGGAAAAAACTTTGTTCAAGTAACTCACCCTAACGAGTTTGAAGTCGAGACCTCTTGAATGTGAAGCAGACGCGCTACTCTCGTTCTTCTTTCTTTTTCTCTCTCGTTTTTTTTACTCTATCACGTACACAGTAGGTAGAGAAGGTATTGCATTCCGATATTTCACCGCAAATACATGTTTTGAGGCCCCTTAATAAAAAAAAGCATTTTTAGAAAAACATCCGTGTGTATATGTCTGAACAGTGTAACTCAAAAACAAAAAATCGGATAAATACCACACTTGGTATTTAGGTTCAGTACTTTCCAAAGACGTGACATGAAGATTTTCAAGAAAACCCTCCTACCCCAAACTACCCTTTACGTGGAACTTTTTCAAGATGTTTTTATTCTCTAAGAATGACTCTAACTATTTTGATTAAAATACCATGGCTTAAAACTATTTACATGACAAATAAAATGTATATCTTGAATTTTCTGGTAACAGCCTGTGAAGCCCTCTTCATTCAGAAGGAATTTTGCATAATCTTGTACAACTGGTAAACGTTAAGAGATAGACGAAAACATACTACACAAAAAATGTAGATCTCTTTAAAACACACAATTTGTTTCAAAAAAGCTCTTTTGTGCATAAGCCACTTCTGAGATTTCCGTTATTAACATTCTATTACTATTGCTCATTACTTGGTCATTCTTTATAGCCCTTTCAGCATTCAGTTGTTTCTCGCGATTGCATGGAAGCAGTATGGAATTTTATGGCCAGCTTATATAGTCTAGTTCTTAAACATTTGACTGTCGCTGTTCCCTTTGTATCTATAGCGAAATGTATAATGTAGCCATTTCTGCAAAGGTATGTTTGGATTAAAATGAAGTAGATATAAAAATAAGCGTTAGTAAGAATAATTTGCATATCCACTAATAAACGATAGAGGAAGAGAAAATCATGTGATATTTTTAGAAGTGTTTGACTACATGGGTCACCACAAGGTGGACACTGATGGTACAATCAGTGGAATGAAACTTGGGAAAGGAATTTTGCGAAGGAAAGGTTCCAGGGCTAACCTTAGAGTACCTCCCCCGGCATTTGCCAATTTTGAGGACTGAGGGAAGACGGTCCTGGCGGGAGTTGAATCATGAACTTCCCCTTCACGAGTCCAAGTCCGACTTTGGCCACTCGTGTCGGTAACTCGGTTCTTGACCCTAAGCTGCCGTGGACATTTCCCCCTCTTCGCATTACTATTAGCCAGACCATTCACAAGGGTCATCAGAGTAACTCATCCGTCATTGTTAAGATCAGCACTCATTCATCTTCACCACGTCTTTTCAAAGCCTAGCTAAAATCAAAGGGGCTTGTGTCCTCAACTCATCAAAATACACACACAACAGAGCGTATTTAATTTCACGTACTAATTTCTGAGTTTCCTCTGTAAAACTGCGTTACTTCAGAAACTACAGTGTAAGTATATCTCTCATGTTTTGATTTTGTTTTACCAAAGTTTTGGATACATTCCACATCCGTGAGGTTTCTATAAAAAGAATGTAGCTGGAACAAGTGGACGCCATCTGTCAACTCAACATCCACCCACCAGCTACGGTAGGTTCGCTCTCATACAAATTGTACGGATAAGTATATTTTTAGTTATACCGTTTTACATTTCAATACAATAATTTAAAAACTGTATAAATCGCAACATTTAAACTCTGATAAAGACGTAAAAACATGTTTTATTAAACGAGAATGTTACTTAAACAAATTAGCAAACTAATTTACAAACATGGATCCTAGCAACATGAAATAGGTATATTCATAAGAAAAACAATCTGATGTGTTACATTCACATGACTTTTCTACCCCTATCGCTTACTAGTGGGTATACAAATTATTCTTTCGATAGCTTATTTTTCACTCTACTTCATTTCAATCGAGATAAACCTTTGCTACATTACACATTTCGTTAGGGTACAAAGGGAACAGCGGTAATCAAGTGTTTAAGAACTGGATGCTATACGCTGGCTAAAATTTTATACTCTTTGCATGCAATCGGGAGAAACAACTGAATGTCGAACAAAATAATGAGCAATGCCAAACATTAATGAACGATATCTCGGAAATGGCTTACTCCACAAAAATATTACTTGAAATGAATTCTGGGTTTTAAACAGATTTACATTCTTTTGCAATACGTTTTTGTCTATCGCTCACCGTTTACCAGTAATAAAGGATTATATAAAATTTCTTCCGAATGAAGAGGACTTCACAGGCTATTCCCAGAAAATTCAACCTATACGTTTTATTTTTCATTTAAATATGTTTAATTACACATTTCAAGCGAAATCATGCGAATTGTTCAGAAAATAAACAATTTCGAAAAATCTAGTACAGGGTAGTTTGGGGGTTTGGGGATATTTTTGTAAACCTTGTCGCATCCTTGGAGGATACTGAGCTTAAATTATCAAGTTTGGTATTTATCCTACATTTCGTTATTCAGTTATGCTTTTCACAGCTACACAGACTGCAGAAACACACACAGACACATGCGGGCGCGCGCGCACCTTTTTCTAAACCCGCTTTATTGGATCAGGGACCTCATTTGCGGTTAAATATCAAATTTTATGAGAAATGCAATACCTTCTCTATCTCCTAGGTACATGGTAGAGAAAGTAACAATAGGCAGGCATGTTGTACAAAACACATAAATGAAAATTGAAAACTGAAACAAGATTTATCTTCCAGATAGCATAGATTGAATCTCTCAACTTGTGTTAAAAAGCTTATTAAAGCATTTTTATACATTTACAGCTTCAATAAACATACATACGCAGACACAAATACACTCTCTCTGTCGACACGGGTGGCCGAGGTCGTTAACTGACTCGTAAACGGGAAGAACGCTGTTCAAATCCCACCAGGACCCCTTTTCCGTCTGAGATTTTTTCAGCTTCTTCTCAGTCCCCATTACTGGCAAATGCCGGGGATGTTTCCACTATAATTTCATTTCATCATCAATGTCCACAGCCATATATAGTAAGAATGTATTTGTATCCGCCACAAACAAAAATAAAACGGAAAGCAAACACTTTATCTCTCCCTGTCTCTTCTGCAAATGTGAGATTCTGTGATAAAATTGTTTGTGCTCATCTGGCATATAAAGAATCATTTTTCTCATGTACTTTTTCTTTTCTAATGTGATGTGTAAGTAGTTGCAGGTCCAAAGATGCTAGATCTTATTGTTTTCATTGTATTTTGCAATATTTCTCTTTTGGTGAAGAAAGGTTGAAATTAAACTAATTTTAATAAGATGTGCCACTATTGATACAGCCAGCTCTATTTGTAGGCTAACTTAAACATTTTTTTTTTTGCTACAACTAAGAAGATTTCACAATTATTTCGGCGCGGTACGTACAAATTTTTCAAATAAAAAAAAACCATATTAGACCCTTTTTATCATGTTCCTTGTGGTTCTCCCCGCCGGGATCTATTATTTCATCACATTGTAAGATAAAAAAGTCTCAAGGATACACTTTGGTGCAATACGACGTAAGCAACTCAACTCCTTGATTACCTTTTTTCGACCCACTGATGACCAGAAATGTTTTTGAGACATTTGTTTTACTAATAATCGGTTCGTGTCACCAAGTATCTCGATTTTTGCTCCGCAGACTTTTCGCGAGAAACTTTCTGAAAACTTATTATTGACAGAAGGGACCATAATCACTGTTTGTTATGTTACGTTTTAAACGAACAGCTGTTATTTTTCTGACAGTGTTTAACGCTCGTTCTTACTACATATGCCTCATAGACATTGATATTGGTGATATATTAAATGAAATAATACTGGGGGAGGGAAACGTTTCAGGCCTACGTTTAGGATAACTTCCTTGCATTTGTCAGTTATGAGGACTAAGGAAAATCTAGAAAAAACTCAGTAAGGGAGGACGATCCTGGTGGGCTTGAACCACAAACCTCCCGTTCACGAATCCGTGTCTTAATGACCTCGGCTACTCGTGTCGGAAAAACTTTGCTAGAAGAGGATGTGTTGTGAATGTTTGTCATACTGCGTATTCGAAAGAAGGAAACAACCATCAGATGGTTATCAATGTTCAGAGTTATGAATAAACTGCTTTAATGCAAGTAGTACGTTCATACACACCATACTTTGTGCTTAAGGTATATTTACATTTGAGCTGTAGGCAATTTGTCGTTCATTAAATTTTTTCGAAAGAATTTTCATTATTTTCACATTTTACTTACAGTAGAATGGGACCAGGCAGAGTTTAGCAGACCTAGACAAGTAGGAATGATGTATTAGCTACGTTATTTAAACCAAAGTGATGAAAGTAGCAATGGATTTTGTCCTGCACCTGACGATGATACATAATTTAATACACAACACAATTTCTTCATCTGACATGTTGGATGGATAGATGGATGGATGGATGGATGGATGGATGGATGGATGGATGGATGGATGGACGGATGGATGGGCGGATGGATAATGAAATAACAAGCAACCCGCTCCCAACCCCACTCCTCTACTCAGGGAGGCGCCAACGTATTGGTTCTTCTCCGTGGAGTTTTCCATTGGGGCCAATTTTATAAAAAGCCCCTCAAAGGGAAGACTACGAACAACCTCGGTGGGGCGACAGAGACTAGCACACCGTAACCAGCTCTCTACGTTGGTGCCGGAGGACATTAAGGTGACGTATCCAATCTCCCACGGGTGTCGGGAACCACTGTTCCGTCGAGTCCAACTCAATCTGAACAATCCCCTCCGGGAGGAGGGGCTCAAATGTTCGGCCCGACGTACTTCTGATGACTTCGGATGGATGAATGGTTGGATGGATTAATGTATGGATTGATGGAAATAGGGTTTTGATGATTTCAACAATACCTGGTCATGCAGCGAGCCTTGAGAACACGGATAAGAACAAAGGGGAAATCATTATATAACCAAAACCAGTGCTAGAATACAAGAATAGCAAAAAATTATGTTGATCTCGGTGATCAGGTATCACTATTAGGATTAGGATGTACAATGGAGGGGGACACTTCGCGCACCGCACCTTACATAGATATATTATGGCTACCATCCCCAGGAAGAAACATGAAGCGAAAGAACCACAGGAGGCTACGGTCGCAGAAGGATAGGTCGCAGGGACGCGTAGAAGTCCTAACATTTCCTAGCTCGAAGACCCGATCCACAAATGGAGCTGCCTAAGAGGGCGATTAACACCCATATAACCAGGCAGCCCTCTGATGTCCACGGGAATACTCTTCTCTTGGAGCAGCATCTGCATCTTCTGCTATGCACTGCCTTACGCCGCGAAACCTAAGAAGGAAATGAGGAAAAGGAAATCAGGCAGAAGAGAAATCACACTAACATTTGCCTATTGGCCAAGGAAAACTACGAAAACCCCAAGTTTTTGTCGACATCTGACGGGAATTGAACCCGAATCGTCTCGAATGCAAGCCTCACACGTTACCACGGAGCCAACTCGCTCGGAAGACATCACAACACTCTCAGTTTTGAGAAAAGGAGTGAAACGGTGGAGGAAAGTTGCCTTGGAGGTTCTATTGGTTAGTGAACACCTGGTTTTGTACAGCAGAAAGACAAATTTTCGGCGAGAAAATCTACATTCTGAGCATTCATTGAATCACTTGCCTTCCATCTAACCCGATATACATCATACGCCACTCCTTAAAATAAAACAAAATAAAACGGTGCATTATTGGGAAGTAGAAAGACCAGCAAGGAAATTTCAGCATCACTGCACGCTATGCTACCAAAGAATCTTTGCACAACAGTGCCAAAAAGCAGGGAAAAAATCAGGGTTTTATCTACGGAATTCCCAGGACAGTCTAAACTATCTAGGTGTTACCTGTTTTAATGAAAAACATGTGCAACAATGTCACTATGTTAACTGTAATATTTCATTTTATCTACTACTAGCAGAAATACCAGGCGTTGTCCTGTCCCTTGGCGGTTTTGGTAAAACATCAGTTTTCCAAATATCTGTTTATTTACATCTAAATGAATTAAATCAATTTCAATATTGTTGGTATTCAGTTGTTTTAATTTGATTACTTCGCCTTCATGTGACAGATGTCCCATTGATTCTGAAAATCCTCCAATCTTACCTTAACATTTTCTAACCCCATCCCCCTTTTAATGACGTTTTTTTCACATTTTCAATCCTAAAATAATAAAGAGAGCAACATTATATCCTTGTTATTATATTACTTGTATTATTTTTGTTGTTAAAATAGGTCCATCCGTACTGAATATCCTCAAAATGGCTTCCTACCAAACATTTCTCAACTCCTCTCCCGTTGAGCGTGATGTTTGTTAGACCTTTCATAAAATAATCAAGAGAATGTGGTTTATACGTGTATTTTACAAAACCATTGAGAAAACAGGCCTTTTCATGAAGAAAAACTTCAAAATTGTTTCCCATTCGAATACCTTCTGCCCCTTCTTCGGTAAGCGGTGCTTTTTGTGATAATAACCCACAGTATTTTTACTCTTGTCTTAAAGAATACCTATGTATATCGAATTCTCCATTTGTACTGAAAATCCCCCAAAGTACCTCCCATAGAACAATTTTAACCCTATCTCCCATTAGGGCTGCTTTTGAACCAAGCAAAATTTATCACTTTACTAGCAAAAGTGCTGAGAAAGCAGACTTATCGTTCTGATAATATTAAAAATGCCTCCCGCCGAACATTTATCACTGCCTCTTTTCTTGGGGGTGTCTTTTGTGATACCATTCCCATAGTTTTACTCTTGTTCTATACAATAATACATGTAGCAAATCTAATCGATATACATATTACAAAGTTCTTGTTCAGTAAACTAGCTTGTTCTCTGTAACTGGTTTATTTCAGTTTGAAATATAGTGAAATGTTGCTAAAATAAAGCGCAATAATTTAAAATACATTGGAAAAAGGTTAGGCAATTTTGGGGTCACTTTGTGGCTCAGCGGACACTGTTGCTGCAGCAGACGTGGTGAAACATTCCCTTTCTGCTAGGCCACCCAGCAAGCAGCTGTGTGTCACATTGAGACTAATTACTGTAAAATGTTAGGGTCACTGGTGAAAACCAAACCAATTTTACCTAATGTTTATATAAAGTCACCATTGGACGGAGTCATGGCATAGTATTCTTCTTCCTTAACCGATTGCCTTCTTCACTGTAGGACTTTTACCGCTAAGGACTTACAAGCCAATGCCGTGGGCCAGTATCCTGTCGAGGAGCAAGCAAATTATGGATCAAGCATATCCAGGATGGGTGATCAGCCAATGCTCGGTGTGGCGATAAAGAAGGAAATGAAATGTAGTGATGAAGGATTGATAAAATAATTCGGGATCAAATTATCCAATCCAGCATTCGCCTAGCGATCGAGGAAAACCGCGAGAAAACCTTCGGTCAGATTGGCCGTCCCGGAGGTTTCAACCCGGGCCTCCGAATGCGAGCCATCCAGCTCGGTGCGGCATAGTTTAAACATCAAAACTTCCCGCAGGGAACATGTAAATTACAATATTCATTCCTTCATCAAAATTGAGTAGCATATTATGATTTGTTTGCAACCTTTACTTGTTCGTGGACACATTTATTTAAAATTAGTCTTAAGTATAGGTAATCATGTAGCAATGAGGCCCTTGAGTATGTTAAAATGACAGGGATGTACTTGCCATTTCAAGCGGCCTTAGGTACTGCCTTCATTTCTTCTTAAATTATGAGGTTCTCAAAGTGAGTACTGCCTCTTTCAGATATTACTTCTTTGTACTGAACAACGCATGTCCTTTTTGTTTTGACTTGGTTTTAAAAATGTGTGCCCCCTTTGCTTAGCATTGTTACAACAATCATACATTTAATACATGGGTTTCATTTAGAAATTTCGTTGTGCAGAAAATTACAAGTGAGTAAGCACCTTAACTAATAATTTCCTTAATTGAATTTCAAATATGTATGAATCACCAGATGACTTAAAAACAAGTAATGGTCTCTTAAATCAGATTATGGTAACATAGCAATTACTTCTGATGACAAGAAGTTAGTTAAACATAACATTAATATGCCATACTGAAATTATTAGAATAACTAATACGTTTTTATTTCCCAAATAATACCTGTAATTGATTTATACTTTTTGTTCTTCTCAACTTTATTAATTTTAATAAATGTAATAAACTTTTATATAGCCTTTCATAACATTTCACACCTAATTCCAATTAAAATAATAACAAAATCTCGAATTTGAAAATGATAACTAATTTATTTTTAGTTTTTGGCCGGCATTCAATATTATAAATTTATCAATTAATTGATTAAGAACTTTTATTGGAGTTTTATTAATTCCAATATTACTTTGGTTAATTCCAAACTGAAGAACATTAATATGAAATTTAATTTATAGGTTTATTCTCTTATATTTTCACAAGAACAAGCCATATAAGTTACTTTTTCTAGTTACTTATGTAACTCTAGTGACTGACTCCTTACATTAGTAAGGAAACAGGATGCAAGTAGCAACACGTTTTGTTTTCAAATTGTTATATATTGTGTTTTCGTTCAGATTTAAATAAGTTCCTATAACATAATTTTTGGTTGTAACAATTCACAGAAACGAATGCGAATAACTGTATCTCTACTTAGGGTGGTGTGAGTCTACCCCGCCGTGCAGGTTTGGACACCATATTCACTAGGCTTCAAATGCATACTTGATACAACCGAAGTGAAATTTATGGCAACTCAGCTATACATCGTTATCGCAAGTGGTGCCTGCTCTTCAAAGTACACGGATTGTGCAGAGAAGACATGGCTGAAATGCTTTCCTTCCCCGGCTTCCAGGAATAGGCAATCAGCACGACACCATCTACTAGCAGGCAAAACTGAGCGAGATGGCTCGCATTTGGGAGGTATTGGAATCGATTCCCGTCGGGTAGAACACTCTGACTATAGCTTTTTTTTGTGGCTTCCCCGGTTAAGTAGGCGAATGCTCGCGAAAATAAAAATGAAGTCATCTTTATGTTTTACATGAATGAATGAATGATTTATTGTCTAGTTTGAACTTACATGCAATTTATACAATGTTTACAATACAATTGAGTTACTTATTATTTCCGTTCTCCTTATATTTAATATTCTGTTATATATACATATAATGGGGAAGTATGGTTTTCCGCTATTTACTTTTTGCCTTGTTACACTTTTTCCATATTTTCTCCAATTTGCTTCACGTCTCTTTTAACTACTTCAACCCAATTTTTCCTAAATATGTTCCTACTTTCTCCATATATTAATTTGATCTTGTATTAAAAATCTTCTTAACTTTTAGCTCTATCGGTAAATATTTCTATTTCTGTAGTATTAAATTCTCTCTTCCTTTATCCGTGTCCTCGCATTCCAAATATAATGCCAATTGTCAAGTAATCCATTACATTTAGTACATCTGCCCCTCTCTCTTCTCCCTGTTAGACCACTTAAATTCATTACACCTGTCCTCGCCCATGTATACCCCATTCTGGCATCTTTGTGGCCTACTTGGATGCATCTTTCTTTTCCCCATTCCGTTTTTAAATATTTATAATCTATTAATGACCTTTTTTCCCTTGAAACTGTTTATAATTTATTGCTTTACAATATCCTCCACTCTTCTTCTAATTTCTTTCCAGAAACCTTTACTTTTGTTGTTTCTGTCTGCTTATGTTTCCCCCATTCCTATTTCTTCCAATGTTGTCTGTATATTGTGCATCCAAGTTTATTTTTCCCCATTTTCTCCTGTACAACCAAGCATTGCTTTAGTATCTCATTTTCCTCCAGTAGCTTTATTCTGAACCAGTATTTGATTGTCATTTCTAACATTTTGCCTTTAACTCCCACACTCCCTAGTTCTGCTTGTGCTACTCCATTCGTGAACTTCTTGGTAATTTCAGACTTATTTTGCAAAATTTCCTACGTATAACATCTACATTTTCCGAACTTTTTTTCAACCCCCATATCTCTGCTGCGTATAACATCCTTGCTTCCACCATTGTGCTATATATCCATTCTAGCCACACAATTTTCATTTGTGGTATTTTGTTCACACATTCTCTGATTACCTGTATTGCTTGTTTCCCCAATGCTAGTACTTTTTTCTTCTGTTCCCCCAATCCCCTGCACTATTGAGCCTTACTCCTGGAGAGTCAATTGTCCTCACTACTTCCAGCTCCTTTCCTTCCTGATACCACTTTTCGGTCTTTCTTAGTTTATATTCTTTCTTAAAAATCATAATTTTCATTTCGTTTTGTTTTTTCTCAACCACAATTCTTTACAGTATTTGCCAATTGCTTCAATAGCTTTACTTAGCCTCACAAGTGAGATGAAACCTGCCACTAGATCATCTGCCAACAATAATCCTGGCATTTCCTTATTTTTAATAACTGATGAATTATGTTTACATAGGAATACTGCTTAGAAAATTTTTAGGTTAATTAGGTTGCGGAAAGATTTCAAACGCAATTTATAATTCGGCCAATCTGCTTCAAATTGGTCCGGGCCATGAAAATCTTTCAATAAATTAGTTTCATTTTACAATAATAACGTCCATGTGGAATGAAGAACAAAATTAAGGCTATATATATGTATGTATATGGTCAGTAAATGCTATAGCTATGTTCAGCTGCTTGAATTCGTTGCTGTAAGGTTACGTAATATTAGCCATCCATTCTGGCGGTAGAGATCCTGTGAAATGGATAAAGCGCACCTTGAAGGTGTATGACCTATAGCATCGCACATTTATATTGAAGTTACTAGATGTTTTAATGCATTACTAGGGCGGTGCTGTCCATTACGTTTTGCAATCGCAAGACACAGTTAAAATCTTTAGCTAGAATATAAATCTGCGGTAATGCACATAGAAGATAAGTAAGATCAGAGTGAAAAAATGTATATTCGCTTTCTTGTTCTTGTTCGAGCCTGATGGCGCATAGACACTCTGTTTCGTTCTATGTGGAATTTATGTTTATCCGTCTTCAAACCAGTATGTCAAATTGAACTTCTCCGTTCAGTTATTTTCCTTATTCCTACAATATATGAATAACTTTTCATAAGCATTTTCTTTCATATTGCAATATATCACCTTTATATATTACTTTTAAATATTACTTAATAACTCACCTTAATTGATTTACTTACATAGATATTTCTTTTGAAACGCCCTGCATGCTACTTTTAGTATTCCCTTCAACCGTTCACTTTTACTACCGCCTAAAATCACGAATCTCATCTCGGAACTACAGTGAAACGATACTACCCAAGTCGAAGTTAATCATAAAAATATCAAAGCCTATTGTCTTTCAACAAGGAGTAATGCAGCGATCCCACTTTCTCCGAGCTCATACAACCTAGCTACAGATCATCCTTAAAGAATTATCGTCGGATGAGAATACTGCAGAATATGGATACTCAATTAGGCCTTCTGTTCCCAATTTGACGGTTTTGTGATTTTTAGATGACACTTTCATCATAGCAAACAGTGGAAATTTTGCAAACTCTCTAATCAAAACTGCACCTAAAAATCATTGAAATAGGACTAAACATTAACAGCAAAAAGTCAAAATGTATATCAATTAAAAATGAAACCTTCCGTATGAGCCTCTGATTTTGAATCATGATGAAGTAATTCCTACAGTTGCCATAGGTTAAAATATTTGATGGTTAGGTGCAGACTTTCATAACTCCACACTTTTTGACTGCCGGAAAAACATGGAGAAGTTAAGAAGCAAATTAGATTGTTTGGTTGTGACACCTCCTCTAATACCCTATAGAAAATTCACAGTCCTATCCAGGTTTATTTGTCCAAAACCCATTTATTCATTTCAAACTATACCCTACCAGAAATTTTCTTAAAGATGCTGATATCACGATCAAAATTACCCGCAAAGATATACTACAACTACCAGCAGATCTTCCTGACAGCATGACTTACTCGAAGAAAAAGTATAAAGGTATTGGGCTATTTCAAACCCAGTGGGAAGCATTCCTACATCGTTTGAATGCATTAAAAACTGGAAATTTCCAGGAATGTTCATTTAATAACCTATAAAATCGCTGGCGAAATTGACAATTGTTTTCAGAAGCTTGACTTTGTGAATTATGAAAGTGCCACTGTTCGCAGCTTAAGAAGACTACTAAGGTAGAAAGAATTCAAAACTTGGTGTTCTCGCCCTCAAAAAGGAAAGGATGTAGTTTTTCATAAGCTGTTCATCTCTGTTGGACCCACATGCCAGAGGGACTAAGAGTGGTGAATGGAAGGAAGCGCTGAAAATGACAGCAAACGTTTGTCCAGTTAGAGCAATACAGGCAGGTCCCAGTACAGCTACCACTGTGGACCCAAGGAAACACGCTCGAAACGTAAGACTTCATCAGTGCGCTCAATGATTACCGAAGCCCTCAAACTGCAAAAGTACCAGATTTACGAGGAGGTCCATGGTATTGCAGAGAATGGGTTAAACAGAAGAGTCCACATTCAACCTGGCTCATGCTCGAGAACCATCGTAGATGCTACCGTCAGATGGGAAACAGGCAAAGACCAGCCGGCTGAAGTTCACAAAGAAAAGTGTACCATTTAAGAGCCAACAGTACCATACTTTTGCAATAAATATCATCTTCTTCTATTGATGTTGTTGGATTACTAATTGGGGCCAGGGGTACTATCAATGAACTTTTGTAACGTTTTGCAGAAAATATAAATGAAAGAACTCATTTATTATAACAGCGGCCCTTAGTGTTCTTAAAGGGACATATTAAAAATCATTTGTATTACATGTAAACTGATTAATTTCATATACAGATTTGGTTTAGGTAAGAGCAATTTCCATATACATTTGTAGATTGCAATTATTTTCAAATAATGTTTTATTAATTGCAACTTTATTAACATATATTTATATTCTTTACCATTTAAGTTATGTATTTATATAGTTTTATTGTTTAGTGTGGTTTGTTTATGGCAGCATAAGCTGAATTTGTTAATAAATTCTGCATACACAATAACCTAACTGTTGGCCCTGCAATGAGCATATGAAACATATGACTGCGTCCATGTCCAACATAATATGCAGTACAATATTTAACTAATATATAAAGTAATTCGACATAGTATGTAACAAAATATTGTAGGTAACAGCAGGAAAGTGTTTTTTCAGGACTCGTTTCAATATTCCGGCCTCAGCTTCGTCCTGAAAAAAAACCTCACTTTCCTATGCACTTACATAAGTAACTATTTACTCATCACATATTCCTCTTCCTGTTTCAATGCCATAAATAACATTTTTCAGTGCCATATTTGCTTAAGATGGCGGTGCCTAACGATTCACTTCCAATATTAACATAAGCATTATAATTAAAGATTCAAGAAAAGCAGCAATGTTTTATGTTATAAATACAGCACATCAATTTCATTTACGCTTAAAAACAGTTGCAACATCATTACTTTTGTAGGACAGAAATTACCATTGGAATTCGGCGTCGTCACCGTCAGTGCGAGTACCATTAGAAGAGACGAAAAAGCAAGAATCATACTTCAAACGTGTAATTACATGCAAATACTTACCTGTCTTTTGATTTTAATAAGACCTAACGCACCCTTCTTAGCATTGTAAGGGTGCACTATGTGCTGAGTTGACACTTCAGGTTTTTACAGCTGAATGGGGTGATACCTCTGTACTCTGGGCTTGTACACGTGTCCTGACGAAGTCCAAGTTCTACTTCCTCGTGCCCGGTCATAATTCCTGGTGGAGCATTCTTTCTTAACCCAGGATCACGATTTAGTCCTATGTTTTCAGCAGTTGTATTCTTTGGACTGTTTATTTATGTTTAAGGACAGATACAGGAGCTGCCATCTTAACAGTAGTACCAATTTATAGAACAAAGCAGTCCCTAAAAGATAAGGTAAAAGTGGTGCAAAATCCATAGGAAAAATGACAGACGCAGTACCATATTTAAAACTATATTTAAATATAAGTATTGTAACTATAATGATAAAATATATAAAAAATTAAACAGGAAATTTCAATTACTAAGACTGCACAGAAATTCTAAAAAATTCATTTTTGGCAACATTTGCCATTTAGTCTCTCCTTAAGGTGGTCTGCAGGAAGGGTGGATGACCTCTCGAGAGGCGACTGTCGCGCTTGACTGCTGCCTTTCTGCTTATTCTTTCGCGGAGGTTTATTCGTATTAATTTGTGCTGTACGTGTCATGCTGCTCTGCTTTGCATTCTCACCGGTACGTTCGTCTTCCTAAACTGTTTCAGTGTCAAGGTCCGCATTGAGGTCCCACCCTTGGGTATGTCGTAGTAGCAGTAAATTCCATCGCCATTTCTGTATTCGATTCGGCTAAAATCGCATCCTCCATAGCACTGAGAAAGTGTCCTTGCCCACTTAATCCTGGACCTGAAAACTATCCTGTGGTTTAATATGGCCCATCTGCACAGTGATTTTTTCCTTAATTGCATTATCTAACAAACGCCCATTTTGTTCTATGCTGTAGCCAACAACACAAAATAAACTCACTAAACTGTCTATAGCAGCTACAGGTTTGTCACGGATAATTTATTGCAGAAAATATGCCTAAGATGAGTGGAACTGCCACATAAAACACGTTTTTTCTTGCATAACATGCCTCACATATCCATATAAACCATTAGACAATATGGTTTTCATAATTGCCATTTGTGTGGAAAGTGGCGAATACCTGTCTCTACCGTCCAAAAATTCATTTAATGGACCAGTTATCCATTTAACTACGTCCACATTTCCATAACTTTGTAGAACGTTTCCTATTAGCGATTAGGCTTTTGTAAACTCTCTCGGCAATAGAAATCTTGAACCCCCATTTCTTCATTGACGATAAATTGTCCACTTTGTTATAATAACCTACAAATTATTGTATATAAACTGCAATTCTCTGTGGCAATCGTTTTTTATTTAATCAACAAACGACAATAACCGATATTAAAGCCCAGAGCCAACATTAAAACACGAAACTATCGATTGTATACATAAGTAAAATTATTTCCATAACCTAAAAGCTATGTCTTTTCGAAATGCAGAAGTACGTCAAAATAAACGCGCCGTTAGTTCAACCTGATCGATGATGGTGAAACTCAGGAAATTTAGATGACGCGTCAAATAAAAACGAGTCGTTTAGTTTGACATTCGTCACATTCAGACGAAGTTTGATGGAACTGACCAATATCTATCTGCTTCATGTTATTTTAGATAAACCTTTACAGAAATGGTTTTATTACACATTTCGTTGCGGGTACAAGGGGAATATAGTTGGCTTAAGTGATACTCGACTCTTTTAAAACCGGGTTACTTTGTGGTGGTTTTGAAATTCCGTTCTCTTTACATGACCACGAGAAAAAATTGAATAGCGACTTAACAGTTGAAAAAAGCATAAAGTATTTGAAAATTCAAACCTATAAAAATCTCGGAAGTTGTTACGCCACAAAAAAATTATTACCCATAAATTGGGTGCTTTAACGAGATATAATTTTTTCTCTGTGATACAATTTTGCCTATCTCTTCCGGTTTACCAAATAAAAAAGCATTCAGAATGAAGACAACTTCACAGGCTATTCGGAGAAAATCCAAGACAAAATTTTATTTTTCATGCAAATATCTCAAACATTTGATATTTTAATCAAAATTGTTACAGCCATTTTGAGAAAATAAAACATAACGAAAATTTTTTCCATATGAAGGGTAGTTTGGGGTGGGGGATTGTCGTGAAAATTGTGAGACATCCTTAGAAGACGCTTAACTTAAATTTAAAGTTCACCGGGTTTATATTTTTGAGTTAGCTGTTCAGACACACAAACACACGCGCGCGCGCGCTGATTCTTTGAATCAGGGGGTGTCAAAACGTTGAATTCCGGGGAAAATTTGGTAACGACCTACTGGGTGAAATGCAATTCTCCATCTACTTGCTATAGATAACCAACAGGAAAGGTAAAGCTAAGTATTTGAAGTTTCAAACCAGTGACAAAGAATATATCGGAAATGGATAACGCCACAAAAATTTATTTGACATAAATTGTGTGCTTTAGCGAGATTTCCTTCTTCTTTTTTGTGAAGTAACATTTTCTCCATCTCTTACAGTTTACCAACTGTAAAAAGGTTATTCATAATAATGAGGATTTCAAAGGCTATTCGCAGAAAATTCAAGATATACATTTTATTTGTCATGAAAATTTCTCAAACATGTGATATTGAAATCAAAGACGTTAAAGTCATTTTTAGAAGGTCAAAAATGCGAAACGTTTTCCACGTGAAGTTGGAGGGGAGATTTTATTGAAGTTCTTCGTGTTATTCCTTGAAAGAGAATCAGTTTTGGTATTTAATTGGACCTTTTTCTAAAATTTGAGGTAGGAGGGGTTCCGGAGGCCTTCTAACATGTATTTTCAATTAAATCTCCATATCGAATTTTTGGGTGGAATGCAATACCTGCTCTACTTAGTATAGATAAGTAGTAGAGAAAAATGGCTGATGCCACAAAAAAGTTATCGAAAATAAATAGTTTGTTTTAAAGAGGTCTACGTTTGTGCATAGTAAGTTGTTTCCCATTCTCTGATTTACCAGTTACACAAAGTCATACAAAATTCTTCCGAATAAAGAGGACTTCATAGGCTATTCCCAGAAAATTCAAGGTGTACAATCTATTTATCTTGTAAATATACTAAATAAATGGTATTTTAATCAAATTCCTTAGAGCCGTTTTTGAGAAAATGAAAAAAAAATCGAAACATTTTCAATGTAGATACTGAATGTAAGTACTCAGTTTGCTACCTATCTGACATTTATTTTTTGAGCTAAGCTGTTCACACACACGCGCGCTCGGTGATCTATTTGGATTTTTACTTTTTCAACCACGTCCATAGTAGGTAGAGAAGCTATTATATTCCACCCAAAAATTGATACCGATATTTCACCGGAAATACATGTTTTGAGGCACCCTGAATCCAAAAAAGCATTTTAGAAGGTCCGTGTGTGTCTGTGAACAGAATAACTCAAAGACGATAATTCGGATAAAACACTTAGCTTGGTATTTAGTTTCAGCACCTTCTAAAGGTGCGACACGAAGATTTTCAAGCAAATTCCCCACCCCAAACTAGGTTTTACATATCTAGAACATTTTTCGAAAATTTTTATTTTCTAAAAAAAAAAGGCTCTAATTATGTTGATAAATACCATATATTAATGATATTTACGTGACAAATATAATCATATCTTGAACTTTCTGGGAATATTCTTTAAAGTCCTCTTCAATCAAAAGGAATTTTGTATAATTTTGTATAACTAGTAAACGTTAAGCGATAGTTGAAAACGTATTGCACAAGAAATGTATATCTCTTTAAAATACACAATTTATTTCTAATAACTTTTTAATGGCATCAACCATTTCCGAGATATCCCTTATTAATGGTTCGAATTGTGCATTACTTAGTCATTCTCCTTTCAGTATTTCCTTTCGCGATTGCGTGGAAAGAGTATGGAACTTTAAGACCAGCGTAAAGTGTCCAGTTCTTAAACATTTGACTATCGTTGTTCTCTTTGTGTCTATAACGAAATGTCTAATGTAGCTATACCCACTAATAGATGATAAAGGCTAGATAAATTCATGTGAATGTAACACATAAGAATTTTTTTATTCAGGAGGCCTCAAAATATGTATTTAGGTGAAATCCCGATATCAAATTTTTGGGTGGCATACAGTACTTCCTTTACCTCTAGCTACGTGGCAGAGAAAGTAAAAGTAGTTTACATCTCTGTTTTAAGTAAAACATAGATTTTTATGTTCAGTGTGCAATTTTTTGCGCAACATAGATTTAACACGTATTTAAAGTATCAAAGAAATCTGAATCAAAACGCAATGAAAGGAACATTTAGAACGGTGACAAATGTTTTGAGAAAAAACTACTTTTTATACGGACGTAACCTATTAGCGGGCAGCACAGGGTAATTTAAATGACACTGTGAGACCTTTAAAGATGAAAAATAATTATATCTTTGTTTGAGTGAAGCATTGTTGCATGATTTTAAGAAAAAACCAAAATTCGAATTTTGGACCATTTTGGGTAAACACTCAGGCTTCTATTGCTCCATGCCCTGCGCTAGCCCCACGAGCCGACGATTCACATTTTCTTGCTGTAGTAGCTGAGATGGGAGTTTAATGAAGTTTAATGAGCGCTTAACCTTGGAAGTGTGCTAAATTTAACTTATGTAAAAATATCGTAGAGTTCTACTCTGAAGCCAGAAGATGGCAAGCTTTGCAAGAAATACGTTTAAACCACATAAAAGTGGTTTTCGGTAAAAAAAGAAATAAATGGTAAACATTGCCTTCGAGAGGGGATGAAAATACGCAGACGACGGTGCTCTGATCAGAACACCGGAAATGTCACGCAATTAGCAGTGAAGCGTCCAGAAGTGTGCGCGCGTGTTATTTCTAAAATCTCTCGTCGAAATTAACAGCGTCATGCAGTCTGCTGAGGTCGTATACAGAGCCGGCCAAAAAATCTTCTCTCTCCCTCCGTTTACCCACAAAGCAATATGCATCTGGTGGAACCCGGCCAGACTCCAGTTACTGTTATAAATATATCTCGTCGTAAGCCACGTGTTTGGCGAAGGTAACTTTTGCGTCGTCACACTTTACTGATACACAACTGTGCCTCTGTAGGTGTCGACTTTCAAAACTCCATATGTCCATGAACAGCTGCTGCTAAAATGTTCCTTACGTCTGTTGAATTTGATTAGTGCCACTGCTACCCTGCTCTTCTGAGTGAATGCTTATGTACAACAGGATTCAATACATCCATTAACACTATAAAGTAAAATAAACGCAATACTATTCCAAACAAAAACAGTGAAGATAGAAATTTGGATTGAAATAAAGTTAGAACCGTAAGAGTTTTACATTGTATTCAAATCTATAAACTATAATGTATTCAATCCCATCTAGTTAGTATTTTTCTAAGGTTGTATAATTCGGAATATCTCATTCCAAGCAGATGATCACGTGACCTACTGTACTTGGAGGATGCTACACCTAAGGGACCCTGGGATTGAGTTTTATAACTTGTTTTACTTTAAAGTTATTCACTTGAAAATTGGTGCCCTTAATATGAGTAATTAGAGAAATGACTGTGTAAAAGCCCAAAGCTCTAGCTCAAATAGTTTCTCATATAATACAATTAAATGCTTTTAATTAGCGAAAAAATGCAAATTTTCTAAAACTGTCTTGCGTATTAAAATATGTCAGAGAAGTATGATAATGGCATTTTATAATGTACAGTGAAAATAAATTGAAATTGAAATTTAAATATTTAATTGAAATTGATGTTATTAGTTGTAGAGAAATAAAATTTTTGTTTTTAGAATTTGCAAGTGTTAAAATTTACCTAGTTTTTCAGTGTAAATTATTTTTTGTGGGTCAGTAAATAAATCAATCATAAAATGCATGCTTGAATCTTTAGTTAGCATATTTGAGATTCTTCTTATTATTTTTTTCTGTGTACCCTCCCAGTTACACCCCCTGGACTTACAAGCGGATGCCTGGGGTAAACGCCTGTAGGCGAGCACAGACTATGGATCAGAAAGAACAGTCAGGATGGGTAATCAGCCCGAAGCCTGGTATGAGAGCGAGGAAGGAGGTGATATAAAATGGCCGTGAGATGAATAAAGGGAAAGGTGATGATGTAGCAACTGCTGGAATGAATGGTCGGGCCAACCGGAGAAAACCGCCTTGGTGAGAAGCGAGCGGTATTACCACTCGGCCAGGGCGCTGCCTACATTGAGATAATGTACGCAAATTTGCATAGAAAGTAGAGCAAAACTGAAATGTAAGGAATAAATTTCATGCGCAAAAACGTGAAGCTGAGAAAAAAGACATACAGAAAGAATCCAGTGGGGTGAAAAGGGACCGCACGGGTGATTTAAACACGCTGCTGGGCTTTTACAAATGGCAGGTCATGAAAAATGTTTGGCCAAAATGGTTCACCGGCGCTTATATAGAATATTTATCCTATATAATTCAAAATAGAAAATTTTGTCATTTTCACCTCAATACTGAGTCCCAGTGTTCCTTAAATACATGTTTGATATTTAACCGATAATTCGTTTTTGTGTTATGCTGTACAAGCACACACACTTTCTCTCTCTCTTCTCTCTCTCTCTCTCTCTAACGGGTTTTTTAAATTCAGGAGGCCTCAAAACGCGCATTTCCAGTGTAAACTCAATATCGTACTTTCGCCTGAAATGCAATACTCTATCTACTTACTGTAGAGCGAGATTGCTCAGCGGTAAGTATGAAGCTTGCAGTCGGGAGATCCCGGGTTCGATTCCTGTGCGCCAACCCCGACCTTGGGATTTTCGTGGTTTTCCCTGGTCGGTAGGCAATTGTTGGTTGATTTCTCATATACCATGATTTCCTTTCCACCATTTCCTTCTCATCTAGGCAGCTCCGCTAGTGGGATGAATCTTCGAGCCTGGGACTGCTAGGGACGTCCAGGTGTCTCTGTGGCCTGTCTTCCTGCGGGCTGTAGCCTCCTGTGGTTCCTTCACTTCATCCTTTCCTCCTGGAGGTTGTGGTAGCCACAATATATCTATCTAGATCGCAGTGCGCGAGATGTCCCGTGACATCGTATAACCTACTGCAGATAATTAGTAGCGAAAGTAAAAATTACTCGATCGTTTCCACCGCCAAGAGTACTTTACTGGCTGTGCAGCATTTTCAGAACGTAGAGACTGTCGTGGGGAGGTTAAGGAAGTCAGGCGTTTCTGCCGATATTTTAGGAGATATTTCATCCGCTATTAGGCTCTACGAAATTACAATTATAAGGGGTTTAGAGAAGAATTCACCATTAAAATCTTCTAGATCATTGAATAATAATTGCACAAAGAAAGGGGGGAGGTAAAGGAAATTAATTAAATCGTCATTCCAGTTTAAAAAGCTAACCATGCAACGTCAGGTACACAGCTAGCAGTCTAATAAAGCATTAGTGGCGGATTTAGCGCTGTGTGAATTTCTTAGGATAGAGCCTGAAAATAAAACCAGTGACTTGGGTCGGTCTAGATACAGAACTATCTGCCTGTCCTGGAAATTCATGAGTGCTAAGTACAAGTATAGAGTTTCCCTCTCGCGCGTCGAGTAGCTTTATTGTGTTTTGTTGTCCGTTCCAGAAGAATCACAGAGGCTCCATTGCATCTTGGCTGGCTTCAAGAAGTGAAGCACAGGTCTGCAAAAACCTCGGAAGATGTATCATTTAATTTAATAATAAGGCGGCGCCGTGGCCGAGTGGTTAGACCGCTCGCCTCCCACCGAGGCGGCCCGGGTTCAATACCAGGGACCTGCATGTGGGATTTGTGGTGGACGAAGCGGCGTCTGGGCGGGTTTTCTCCGGGTTCTCCGGTTTCCCCCGCCATTCATTCCACCAACTGCTCCATCACCACCTTTCCTTTCATCCATTTCACCAACATTTCGTTTCATTTACTTCCTTCATACCATACCAGGCATCGGGCTGATCACCCATCCGGGATGCTCTGTCTGATCCATGAGTGTCTGCTCCTCGACGGGTCTCTGACCCCAGTTTACCCGCCTATAAGTCCTGGGGGGTGTAAGTCCTCCATAAGAGGAGGGTAAACAGATAATGAATGAATGAATAATTTAACAATAATTCCTGAAAACAATGAACCAAAAGCGTATTGTTAATAAGACTTGCTTTGAGGTTACGATTGCTTTAAACAGTTCTTTCATCTACGTCATTTTATTACTATCATCATTTTTTCGTGTACCACGAATACGACCAAAGACGCGTATGATATAGCTGTATGTTCATTTGTAGAAACTGAATCGTAATTGGGAGTGGTTAATCAATGATCGTTCTCGTTCTGGCAATCGACATATTACTTTTTCAGATACAGGTTAAAAAAATGCTACTTCTTTTAAACAAAAGGCATTGCTGACGTTGCCATTGATATTGTGGCGTATTAATAACTTGGGGGTTTCATTGTCATTACCAGACATATTTTTGCTTTCGTCTCTCAGTCAGTTTCAGCCGCAGACATCCCTTCCTCCTGTGCACTGATCACGCCAGCTGGAAGACACTTTCATGTTGACTGGGATGACGTCACTCCTGACTGGTAGCTTTGCTAGCCACGAGTGGTGGGGAATATAGCGTCTGTCTTACTTAGGATACCGTGGGAAGCGGATCGCGCGTGCAAGCCGGCCTTTGGATCGGTGGACAACTCCCCTCGCCTTTCATATTTAATAATGTAGGAACCCCAAACGGTTGGGAAATAAATCTAGGAATATGTAGGTAGATTTGTGTTATAGATTTTGTACAGTGAAAAACCCACGCCTTCCTCTTAACCTCCACACCAAGTTTCGGTCCGCCGCAGCCAAGTAAGTATACGTCCCCTCAATGTGTGTGCTGGGTACTCGAAATTAATTTAATTTTTCATGTGAACACCGAGGCTTTTACTCAGATGTAACAATATTTAGCTGACAGGCTCAAATAGTTTAGTTAAATTCATTTCTTAAGGAAGGAAAAAAAACATTTGAGCCAAAATCAGGAAGCTCTAAGTCACAAGGTAGATAGGTATACCGCAAAATGTCTATTATGCCGGTACCACTTCAAATCCAAATGTGCAGAGCTAGGTCCAGACTATTCAAAAACACTTGCAAAAGCAAAGAATCGGAAACTACAGGACACTACTTTTGTTTTGCATGCTGAGATGCTTGCCTGCTCGCCACCTTTTTATTCACTATTTTTCAATGTGCTAAACTTTCCCTTTAGACCCAAGAGCTGACAGATCAGCATTGTCCCCTTCTATTAGTGAATGTAAACAACAAACACCAAGAAAGCTCTATACAGTCAACTATACCGTTATTAAACCATACGCTTAGCGACTTTCATGACTGACATAGATCTAAGCATAACTTTGTGTAGGAAATTTCAGGTAGCTGACGAACAGTCTCCAATCATCGGAGTTGGTTTCATTCATCATTTCAGTTTATTAGTTGACAACAGATAAACGTATTAGACAAAATAAGCAGTTTCTCTACATTAGGCAAATTGGTTAAGACATCAGCAATAACATCACTAGAAATGTTTGCTTCAGAACTGAAACATGCTGACATAATGAAATATGCGAATATTTTGCGGCTAAACCTTGGAACAGACATGACGCACACTATCATCACAAACAGACATGATGAACACTCATTTACAACGTAAGTTAAATTATTACCACCATGAGAGCTGTAAAAACTAAATAATAGCGTCAAGAAATAACTAACATAGGAATTCATTGAGCATCTAAAACCTTTGGGTAAGCCCTCTCACCTGCTACCCAACATGTTGCTGGGTCCGTGATTATGTGCACTTACCAACGCACACTCAGATAGATACCCCAGTACGTGATATACAGACCGAATGAGGTAGCGCAGCGGTAACGTATGTGACTCGCATTCGGGAGGTTCCGGGTTCGATATCCAGCAACCGCCTACTCTCGATTTTCCGTGGTTTCCCGGTTCGGCTGGAGAAAGCTGAGGTGGTTCCTCTTCAATCAGGACTTTTCTGCCCCTCATTTCCTGAACCCATCATCTCCTTCATTATCATGTTTCAGGATTGTAGAACCAGGCGACAGTTTTCGGCGGGTTGCGGCTGATCGGTGAATGTGCGCTTTGTGGAGGTTTCTCCTCTAGCGTCGTTGTGGCACTGCTCAGTTAGGACCCGCCTTCGAGTGGGCCCCACCCCTGGGTTTCAGAGGCTTATGAGTGAGGCCGCGCGGTGGATGCGTTCGATCTGGAAACGTTAGGTATCCCGTCCATGTTTGCTCCCGTCGTCATCCGGATTTAAAATTAAATTAAATTCAGTTTTATTTATGGACGCTCTTTAACTGCTGTGGTCCTTAACGTCCCATTCTATGTTGGGCGTGAAATACCGGTAATTTTCCTCAGAGGCCTCTTTATCAGGCTTGAGGTTCTTTTACGTGCCGTAAATCTACGACACGGGACCACCGGCTTTACTTACTTCCGAAGGAAGCCATGCTAAGGATTTTTACGTCCGAAAAAAATACCTCGCCCTTCGCTGGATTTGAACCCGCGACCTCGGGAACTAGAGGCTAGCATGGTAACCAGTACATCACGGAGGACGACGTCATCCGAATTTGGTCGCCCTTCGAATCTCTTTTCCTTCCCTCTCAGGGGTCACGGTAGTAGCAAAAAGGGCCGTTGCAGCCTACTTGCGGTGCCCTGCCCCGGTTGTAGGGGCCCATCCGTAACTTTACCTTTTCCTTTTACATGGTATACGGAAATTTTAACAATAACATTGTTGAAATGAAAAGACTTTCAAAGACTGGCCTCATAGAGCGTTTTCGCTGTCATTTTGAATACACATCGAGACAGTAGTGACCACCCCAGTTGGACTTAACCAATTTTGTATCTCATTTGTGTCTACGAAACGTAGCAGAGATACATCGGCTCAATGATGTATGATTTGGATTTTGAGCACTGCTTTATTGATAACTTGTTAGTTACTTCTGCAAATGAAGAGGAGAAAAATATCGCCTGAATTTTATACGACCATTATTAAGCGTATGTTACCTGTGGTAATTGCCCTAATTACCAAAGTTGATTAATTTCAGAACGATAGACACTTCGAACTTGTCCCCCACCTCAACGCCCCAAAAAGACTCCGATTTCTCAGGCATTATTCCTAAGACTGTCCTATCCCCTTTTCTAGTTTAATAAGAAATTTATTTACTTTTCTACAGTGAATGCGTTAGCTAAATGTATAAGTGTATCTCAAATTCTGTAATTGGACTGATGGAACTTGTTTTCACAAAACTTGTGTACTCTTGCCTTATGTCACCTAAGAATCCTAAGTGCTAGCTCAATTTTATACGCCCTGCTGTTATTGCAGCTATTAAAGATTGCGACCTTTATATCTATATCACAAGAAAAGGGTATGAAAAACTCTGTAAAATGACATCTGTTCCAGCTCTCTAGCTCAATTAGGAGAGCTCCTAGAGCAATCCAGAAAATTTCTCTTCACGGTTTTTGGCCAATTTTTTAAAACTTTACATTGTTGCAATTTCAAAACAATTTGACATATCTCGGTAAAACTTCTTATTTTTCCAAATCTATATGAATAAAGCACCTCTGGCAAATTTCATGAATGTCTGAAATGGTGAAGTTTATACAATGTTGAGTGGACCTGGAAAAACCCACGGATCAGCTTTTAAATTATTTTAACAATGAGTATATCATTATTCCAATTTTATATTTTGCTAGGTGATTTATAAAACCGCTACCTATTCATGGAATTAATTTAAAATTTTAAAAATACACACTTTTTTAAAAAATTAATTAAAGCTTTATTTATATTTAGAAAGCATTTCTTTCTTATCCTGCGTGTTATATTTACAGGAAAGGACATGAAAAGTGCTGTAAAATAATCCTTCTGTGGCTCTCTAGCTCAATTATGAGAGGTCCTAGAGCAATTCAAAAGATTTGTCTTCACGGTTTTGTGGCAATTTTTTAAAACTTTACATAGTTATATTTCCAAAACGATTAGACATATCTCAATTAAATTTATTATTTTTCCTCATCTAGGTATATGAATAGTAAACCAATGACAAATTTCATGAAAATCTGGGGTAGTGAGTTTAGAAAGTGTATTGAGTTGATCTGGAATAACTCACGGATCAGCTTTAATTTTATTTTAAGATTGAGCTCATTATTATCCAAAACGTGTATTTTGTTAGGTGATTTGCAGGAATACTATCTGTACATGAAAAACTTGAACATTTTAAGTTATTTAGTTTTTGAAAAAATTTAAATAAAAACTTTATTTAGATTTAGACAATATGTGTGTATGTAGGAATGTATGTATATGTGTATGTAGGTATGTATGTATTGTGAATGTGTGTATATGTGTATGTAGGAATGTATGTATGTATTATGTGTGTATGTAGGTATGTATGCATGTATTATGTTTGTGTGTATGTGTGTATGTAGGAATGTATGTATGTATGTGTGTATGTAGGTACGTATGTATTGTGTATGTATGTATCGCGTATGTGTTTATGTGTGTATGTATGTATTGTGTATGTGTGTATGTAGGAGTGTATGTGTGTATGTAGGTATGTATGAATGTATGTACGGATGTAGTATGTATGCTGTATGTATATGTATGTACGTATGTATGTGTGTATGTATGTATGTGTGTATGTATGTATGTATGTGCGTATATAGATATGTATGCATGTATGTGTGTATGTAGGTATGTATGTACGTACGCACGTATGTATGTATGCCTGTATGTATGTATGTATGTAGGTATGTATGTATGTGTATGTATGTATGTGCGTATGTATGTATATATGTATGCATGTATGTGTGAATGTATGTATTGTGTATGTGTGTATATGCGTATGTGTGTATGTAGGTATTAGTATATATGTATGTGTGTATTTATGTATGTGTGTATGTGAGTATGTATGTATGTATATATGTATGTATGTATATATGTATGTGAATAGCATAGCTCAAAAACGAAATGTGAATAAATACCAAACTGGATATTTTAGTTCTGTATCTTCCAAAGATGCGACACGAAGATTTTCAAGAAAATCTACCCACCCCAAACTTCTCTTTACAAGGAAAAATTTTGGATATTTTTTATTTTCTGAATAATGGCTGTAATAATTGTGATTAAAATACCATTTAAGATATACATTTATCTTAAATAACATATAATAAGTATATGTTAAGATATACATCACAAAGAAGATTTATATCTTGAATTGTCTGGGAATTGCCTGTGAAGTTCTCTTCATGCGGAGGTAATTTTGTATAATTTTGTTTAACTGTTAAACCTAAAGAGATAAGCAAAAGCGTACCAGAAAAATTTATAACTCCTAAAAAACACAATTTATCCCAAATAACTTTCTTTTGTGGCAAAAGCCGTTTCTGAGATATGAGTAACTATTGGTCAATTTTGTCATTTCTGAAATATCCGATACTACTGGTTTCAATTTGTCTGTAATGTTTTTAAAGTTCTGTGGCTATTCATTTGTTTCTCGCGAAATCAGGGAAAAGGTGTGGGATTTAAGGCCAGCATTTAGCAACATGTTTTTCAACATCTGACTATCGATTCGATTTCCTCTGTTCCCGATGTAGCTACAACGAAAGGTGTAATGTGTTTGCTTCTACAAAGTCAATCTGGATTAATATAAAGTAGATAACATGTAAAAATTATATAAACATAAACGATAGTGGGTAGGGAAAGTCATGTGAATGTAACACACATGGCGGATTTTCTCCCCCATCGCTTCGAGTCGACTGGGATCTCCAATAGGGTTGTTGTCTGAGGTAAAAATAAATGCTCCTCAATTGGTTGAATTACTTATACTTGGAAGAGAAGAGGAAGTAAATAAGAACAAAAGGTGAAAATACAAAGCAACACAAAGTTATAGTAATTTATTGTTGTATTCAGAGTCCCTACATTTGTTACCGTAAAACTAGGACAAACTGAATTCTACAAAAATGGACATTTTATCGTTTTGGTAAGAAAACCTCTGTTGGAAAGGAAACTATGTAAATGGGAACGTAGATGGACATGCTGCCGCAGGCATTGCTCACCTTCCCAATGCCTGTGAATGCAATAGGAGCAGCATAAAATAATTTTCCTTAAAACCTACATATGTTAGAGATCGTGTATTTTTTGTGGCTGCTCCTTGGTAGAAAGAGGGAGAAAACAAAAACACTTACTCTAACTATCCTTTCGTCTTTTGGTGTCGGTCGGTTAATGGAACAGAAACCCCTTCCAAATAAAGGTCGGTGGTCTTTTTTTTTCTGATTCGCACACATCCTCCTCCTCTTCAATATCAGATATTTAAAAATGTTTCTCGTTGTCAAAATCTTCTAAAATAAAAACAAACTGATCAGCAAATTGTTTTCAACACACATTTCCTATTAATACTGTTCTTTTGCACTAGTTTACCACAATAATAGCACTTTGCAACATAATATTTATTTCGGTCCGTAACAGGCAGCATAGCATTAAAGATGCGGTATTCGTACATGTTTATGACCATGTGTTTCAATAAGTGATCTTGTTCATAAATGCAGAAATTCTCCTTTTTCAAATGTAAGCTTAGGGGTAGATTAATAGTTCTATCCTCCAATGCTAAATCTTCTAAATTCATGACCCATTACCTCGTAAACTATTTAAGATTTCACACTAAAAATTTAGATGTATATCTTCTTTGTTCCCTGATCTTTTCTCTAATAAATTTGCTTTTAAAGGAAGATAGGATTTTGTCTCAATTATATGACCTTTGATTAAAATTTATCAGAAGTTATTTCTTAAAATAACGAACAATCCTATTAATCCACACTAGATCCGAACAGCACTTGGATGTTTTTTTGATGGATAGTCTTCAAACAGTTTCTGAGAACAGGATAATTTATGTCAGAAAATGTCACTCACACAAAAAGCTGTTCAAAGCAAACATAGAGAAAACATTCTCGTAAACATTTACAAAGAAAAAATAAACCAATGGCTTGATCATACAGAAGTTGTCATAGTTAACAGATTTATCAAATTTGTAGAGCAAAACCTCCCCTAAAACTTGAGCCAAATTTTACCTCTGTAGTTAAAAGTGTGTAGGAGTGACGTACATTTCCTATGAAGTGGTGCAAAATTCACAGTACAAAATGATAGATGCAGTATCATTTTTAAAAAATACATTTAAAATATAACTTTTGTGACTACAAGATTAAAATATATATCAAATTAAACAGGAAATTCAAATACTAAAATCGTATTTTTTGGCAATGTTTTCATTTGATCTCCGCGTAATACAGCACAGATTTAGCAAATTAGTGATAAAATTCAATTTATAATAAAATGAGACAATAAGTGTTCACAAAACATTGCTGCTTTCTTGGCCTTTCATTTTGTTTTTAATATTGCGAGAGGATATTCCTGTAGCTAAAGCTTTTCTTTCGTTTATGAATTCGTCATCGAAACGCCTTTTTTTTCAATTTGTCCCTATTTCTTCTCTATTGGCTTTACAGCCTTTGTTCAGCTTGGCCTCCTGCACAATTTTCCTCCACAAATCTCTATCTTCACTTTACTTTATCACCCTCTGATTGCAATCTTCCTTAAACTTTATCTAACCATCTTGTTTTGGGCCGTCCTTTTTTTCACTTTTTCTACCACGTACAGAGAAGTTATTGCATTCCACCCAAAAATTCGATACCAAGGTTTTCAGTTGTTTCTCGCGATTACATGGAAAGGGTATGGAATAGTGTCCAGTTATAAACATTTTATTATCGCTAAAGGAATATGCGCTATGCAAAGAGAATAGCGATAGTCAAATATTTCAGAATTGGACGCTATATGCTGTCCTCACTCTTTCCGTGCAATCGCGAGAAACAACTAAATTTGGACAGTACTTCAAAAGAATGACAGAGTATCGAACAATTCCAACCATTAATAACGGAAACGCCTGATGCTACAGAAAAGTTGTTTGAAATGCATTTTTTTAAAGAGAGCTACATTTTGGTTTGGTACGTTTTAGTCTATCGGTTAACGGTTACCAGTTATCCAAGATTATGCAAAATTTCTTCTGAATGAAGAGGACTTCACAGGCTTTTCCCGGAATATTTAGGATATATATATATATCTTGAAAATGTCTTTCGTATAGGGTATTTTAATCAAAGTTGCTAGAGACATTTTTAAGAAAACAAAAGATGCAAGGGTAGTTGGTGTGGGGGATTTTCTTAAAAATCTTCCTGTTGCATCTTTGCAAGATAGTGTACTGAAATACCTAGTCTGGTATTTATCCGACTTCTTGTTTTTGAGTTAATCTGTTCACAGACACACATACGAACAGACTGACTGACAGATACACACATGGACCCTTTTTACTTTCTCTACTACGTATAGTAAGTAGGGGAAGCATTGTATTCCACCCAAAAATTCGATACCGAGATTTCACCGGAAATATATGTTTTGAGACCTCCTGAATACAAAAGAGATATTGCTTGTTATTCCCTTAAATTTTTCAATAATTTTCTCAAATGGGAATTCGTTATTCATTTTGTTGTCTTGGGTATGCAAAGAGTATTAACCTGTGGCAAAGTGAATGGTGCTGCACCTAGCAACCAGCTATTATGATATATGTCGATGCTTAAAGGCTACTGTATTTCTATATTGCCCTTGCAATTACAAAACAAGGGGAACATAGTACGCCTTAAGCGATAGTCAAATATTTTTAGAACTGGACGCTATTTGTAAAATGTAATTCTCTTTGCATGTCAAAAGATCGTTTCTGCAAATGTTTATCCCGATTAATATGAAATAGATGGAGAATAAGAGTTTGTAAAAATAGTTTGCACAAGAGTAGAGAAAGTCATGTGAGTGTAACACATCAGATTTTTTAAAATGTTTTTTTATTCAGGGACCTCAAAACATGCATTTCTCTTGAAATCTCGACATGAATTTCTGGGTGGAATACGATAGTTCCTCTACTTACTATAAGTCTACAACTGGGTACTAACAGTTCTGTTCTCAAAAACCCCTTCAGTCACTTAGTACTTTTAATTAGACTACTGGAATCAAGAGGAAGAGAAAAGAAGAGAAACACTAGAAATAAAGAGCGGAACAGAAAAGCCGAAAATGAACTGAAGCATGCGCACGCACGCGCGCACACACACAGGCCCCTCTCTCTTTCTCTAACCCTATTTCTGACAGTTAATAACTACATTAATTACTTCTCAACGTATATCTGAAATAGCTGTTTCTCTAGACTGTTTTCTTCACCCCTAGCATTCTCTTTAACGGGCAACAGCCTCCATTCTGCCATGTTACCGTTAGTCCCAAGGCTGTGCGACATCCTTCAAGAGGAGTTATTTCAGCAACTCTACAATTATCCCGTGAGACATATCTGGGCTATTTTTATCTGTACGGGACACATTATCAATATCGGGACAGCCAAGTCGGCATGGAGTGCATATGGCACACCTGAGAGCCATGCTGCCTGACATGCATATACCTGGATTATCTATAACATTCCCATATTTCTCAAATGATACGCGGGTCCTGGGCAAGTGGGCTATCCTATATTATTGTGCGTTCATTAATCTACATTAATTTCATAAAGAGAGAAAATTTGTATGTACGTATGTGGGTGTATATATGTAGGATAATTTAAAAAACACGCACCGATTTTGATAATTCTTTCACCATTGAAAAAACCCATTCTTTCTGATGGAAATGGGCTGTAAAACACCGTCTAAAAGAGTAAAGAGGATTTACAAAGCCTGTGTACTAGAATACGAACACATTGCGCTCATCAAAGAATACACCTGCGAAGAAGACTTTGACATTTCTTTGAGACTGCCATGGAGTAGAAAATAGTTGTTACTCCACAGAAAATACATGTAAAATAACACAAACGCCAGGATAATTCACTTCAAGCAATACATCTTTAAAATGGCCAGATTTTAGCAACTAATTGAGTTTTTTTGTTTTTAATTTATGGACGCTCATTAACTGCGTGGTCCTTAGCGTCCCATTCTATATCGTTCAGATGCCTCTTTATCAGGCTTGTGGTTCTTTTACGTGCCGTAAATATACGACACGGTACCATCGGCTCTGCTTTCCTTCCGAAGGAAGCCATGCTAAGGATTTTTACGCCCGAAAAAAATCTCCGCGACCTCGGGAACTAGAGGCTAGCATAGTAACCACTACACCACGGAGAACGACATTAGCAACTAAGACATAGCAAAACGAAAGAGAATGGAAATTAAATTGAAAGTGAGTTTTATTTATGGGCGCTCTTTAACTGCTGTGGCCCTTAACGTCACATTCTATATTGGGCGTGAAAGACCGGGAATTTTGCTCAGAGGCCTCTTTATCAGGATTGGGGTACTTTTACGTGCCGTAAATCTACGACACGGGACCACCGGCTTTACTTCTCTTTCCAAGGAAGCCATATTAAGGATTTTTACTCTCGAAAAAATCCATCGCCCTCCGCCGGGTTTGAGCCCACGACCTCGAGAACTAGCGTTACACCACGGAGGACATTAGCAACTAAGACATAGCAAAACGAAACAGAATGGAATATGCTTATAACCATACGACACAATCCGATACCAATATCAAAATGTTTTAATAACTGTGACGTAAAAAAGTTTTGCTGTATTTCCTTTGTACATATGCTGTAGTAAGTTCTTAGCAAGGTATGCTAAATAACTCTCTAAAGAATGAAAATTATGTCCGCTAACATTATAAATCAGTCAACCGATATTTTATAATTATAATTCATTATACATTTGTATAAAATGACATTCATAATTATATTCTACAAAATGTATCAGAACATTACAAAGTGAAGTTCTCCAACACTTCAACAATATTTGGAAAACTGGAATCTATCCAAAATAATTGAAAAATGTAATTACAGTAAGAAGATTATTGTCCTCGATGGTGGCAGACTGTATCATCTCGAAAGCGGTTGGTTAACTTGGTGACCTGGGAATGGGGAATCTTTATATTCACCAGCTTCACCTCTATTTCGTTGCAGGTATTAAGGGTTTAAAAACATTAATGTGTTATGTAAAAACTATTAGCTTTGCTATTAAATAAATGCGCAACCAAAGAGAAGGTTCAAACTTTCAGCCACTGTGATTTTCTAAAACGATTACTCGACCATTCCGAGAGATGATTGTTCCACCGCCAAAGCATACTTATAAGCATGTAGCATTTCTAGAACTTGGAAGACCATTAGAGGAAGATAAGGAAGTCGGACATCCTGCTGCTGTTTCATATCCTTTTGCGTGAAGTTTTATTTGTTATTAGGAATAGCCGGGGTTGTACGAAACTACAACTATAAGGCGTAAAGAGGGAATTCGCCATAAAAGTATTTTAGGTCATTGGAGGGAGATAAATGAAATTAATTAAATTAACATTCGAGTTTAAAAAGCTACCCGTGCAGCGTTGGGTACATATCACATATGAGAAATGACACTGACGTTCCACATATACTGAATAGCAGATACAGTGTAGATACCAGAAATCTAGTATTTTTAAACGTACCAAATCCTTTAACTTAAAGTAAAAATTTTACAAGTGCTGATCCCAGAATAGCAAACATTTCTTTTGTAACATATAAACTGAACAAAGTTTAACATAAATACATGCATTTTTTGATGAAGGGGGGCGTTGCGTTTTATAAACTGGGTTAAATATGCAACATTTGATAAACAAATCTAATGTGCTACATCCACATGACTTTCTCTACTCACTATCGTCATTTTTATATAGTTTCTACAAAATATACTTATTGTAACTTACTTGTCTGTATACTCAATGTTAATCAATATAAACATTTGCGAAATAGTTTAATTACACATTGTCTTATAGATACAAAGGGGATAGCGATACTCAAATGTTTAAAAGCGGTCGCTGTATTCTGACCTAAAAAATTTAATACTCTTTCATTGACAGGATTGAAATAAATTCTGTCTTTCAAAGAGATCTACATTTTTTGTGTAGTAAGCTTTTCTTTGTCTATTTCTTATACTAATACAAAATTATGTATAATTCTTTGCGAATGAAGAGGCCTTTATAGGGACACAAAATTCAAGATATTCATCAAAAGCAGATCAACACTATTTGCTGATGATACCTCACTGTTTCTGGATCAATCTTTGTCATACTAATCAAATGATTAATGTTTATAAAGAAGCTTTTACGTGGTGGAAACTAACGGTTTTAAACTAAATGAGGACAAGGCCCAAAAAATAATATTTACCTTAAAAATGAACAGGAAGGGGTTGCACTTTTAGCAGAGCTACTTGGCATATTTTTTGGATTACAAATCTAAGTGGTCAGCTCATATTAATCACGTTTGTATACTCGCTTTCACTTATGCCGTCAACGCAGCTTCAGGCGGCATTCTACTGGCCTTCACAGGTGGAGACTGTATAGCAAAGAGGAGGTGTGTGTAACTGTTTACATTTCCGCGCATGCAATGGCAACCTGTTTTACGTGTACAGCTCTAGATTATTCACATATGAATGTATAACTTTGACAATAGCTTTACTGGCCATTGCTTATAATAAGCATGTTTAAATATATAACTAAATAAAACCCTGTTTTCCACAATATTTCCACGAAAAGCATTTTTAGTGGCAACCTAGTGTAAAAATAAAATACATTATACTTTTTACGCTCAAAGAGGAGACATTTACTAGACATTATTGGAATCATATGTATACAATGTAAATAAAATGCTGTTTTGCACAACTTCTGCATTAAAATTATTTTTAATGACAGTATAATGTACAACTGAAGTAAATTATACTTTTTTACTCTCAAAGAGGACACATTTACTAGTCATTATTTTAATAATATGTCCATGCGAATGCTGCATGGCATTGCTATAGCAATGTTTTCAAATGGCAAATTGGCTTTCCACATATCCACAATTCTTCCCCGATGCACCTCCGACATATTAGCATACATCGCGTGAGCTACAGTTAACATACACCACTGCTTGGTAGAATAATAATTTTGCGAAAAAGGCACTTCGTAAACTAGCAAACTCAGCATATGATGCCCATTGTAAGCCAATGCTCAGAAAAGTGTACGGACTGTTATTAATCAATATATTTTAAACAGTTTGTATAAAGCAAAAACTTTTCTCGAGGATGTCAATAGGAGCTACCAGATCCACCAGTATTCATCTCGTTATAATTATTTTCTGGCCCAGCCAAATATTAGACTGATAGTAGAAATATAATGGCGACTCCAGCACACAGAGAGATGCCGACAAGCGATAAAGTTCTTTGTTCTACGCCGACAAGCCCCGCCCCCTCCCTTTGTGTGCTCACATGCCGCCAGGTCTCGTGTCGTTAGGCCCCGCCCCCTCTCGCTTTGTGTGCTCACCTAATGCCGGCAGTATCTGTGCTAACAGGTTCTACCCCCTCCCCCATGCGTTCTACTGTGGCGTCATGACTTGATGGAATTGTTTTCTCGAGTCCTGCCGCCCCTCGGCAAATTAATTAGGTAATGTTCGTCAAACATTTTTTTTATGATTACTAAGGTCTGCAGATTGCATCCTCGAGCAATTAAGTTTTTTGATTAATGAATTGTTGACTGGAGCTTGAGTATAAGTAGTCTGCTCACGGGAACAGTCTGTCATGTAATGAAACACTGCAGCCTTCTTGTATCTGGGGAAATCGCTTGTCCATTAGCTGAACATGTTAGACGCTTTCAACACATTAATAGGCTTTTAAGTTTACATTCCGGATCTGTTTACATACATTAGCGATCAACGACATACTTCCGTCTGGAGGTAACGGTGACACACATTAGCTGACCCGTTAGACGCTTTCACTCCATTAGCGAACAAGAGCCCGGCATGTAATGAAAAAACCCGTAACCTACTTCTGTCTGATGGTAACGGTGACCTCTATTAGCTGACATCTTTAGACGCTTTCACCTCATTAGCGAACAATGCCAGTAATTGTTTTCCTAAGTGCTCTACAATCCCTCACCACTTCAGCTTTAGTGGGGGAATTATATAAAAGCAGCATCTTCTCCAATGATTTTCACAGTTTCTCCGCTGAAATCAACGAGTTAAGGTCTCTGCAAACTTTTCTCATTCAAAGTGAAAGTTCAACGAACATCATGTCTGGTAAGTTGTAACAAAACACTTCATTTACTTTTAAAAGTTAAATTATTTCTCTCTACATTTAACTTATATTCGCGTTCTTGTTTTTAATGCATGGCATTTATATGCGAATAGCTGAGCATTCTAAAAAGTTAATAGCTAGACAAGTGAATTTTCTGAAATGTGAATAGTTAAGTATTCATTTTAGGCAAGCTTATTCTGCATTTAATAGCTAACTGCGCGAATTCTCAAAAAAAATGTGATCAGTTTAGTTAAGTATTCACATTGTTGAGTAATTATTATTCCGGATATTTAAATACGTGTTTTCACCGGGTGAATTATATTCCTTTCTAGAGAAATACAATTACTTGAAAACCCTGCGAATCGAATAAAAAATGATCTGTATAAAAATTTCTTCCGGGGTAACCGACGGTAATCGATCCGAAGACTTCATGCTTGCATGCACTGGTCGAACATTCACTGTGAATGTTTCATTCCTCTCTCACATTTATTTAGTAAAAACTTTCAGCTTGTTTCCATCATGTTAAAGAGATATTTTCCATGATTGTGTCGAGAAATACACGTGATTTATATCTGTAATAGAAATTTCTCAGGTGTTTAAAATACATCGACATTTTCCCTGTATAAGGTATTCGCAGTAAAGTAAATTAACTTAATAATATATCGTTTCTTTAATAAATAAAAATCTAACGCGTAAATTAATTGCGTTTTCAGCAATCAGTTCTGCTAACATGTCTGAAGCATACATCCAGCTCCAGCAGGATACCCAACGCCGGCTGCAGGATCGCTCATCAAATGCCGTAATGATTCAGGCATCCGAACAGTCGAATGGTAAGCATTCTTCAGTGTTTTAAAAAGTAATGTAACAATTCATATTAACTTCTTTTACACATCCTATATTATTATTTCAGGAAATGGACTTTATTTTGGTATCGACCATCCATCGACCGCTGCACAGGCACCGCCAGGCTTCCAAACCTTCCTGGTTCCAAATCATTATGGAGGTGGCTCTGGCCCGTACATACAGCAACAATCGTACGGTAAGAATTTACAGACTGGTATTCGAGCATTTGTAACTAAAAAAAAATTACATGATAGTAGACATACAATGTCGATTCTGGCACACAAAAGCATGCCTCCGACAGCATAGAGTTCTGGATTGTATAAGGAGAAAAGGATATATTTAAGGGGAGTTTCTCACACATATGCAGTCACATAACTCTATCGATCTCCCAGAATGCTATGTATTTTTTCACACGGGTGTTTAAAACATGTATTTTTTTTCACGTATAGAGTGTAGATTCTTTAGAACTCTATACTTAAACATGCTATACTATTATTATTATTTATTTTTTCCAGGAAATGGACTTTATTTCGGAGGCGGCATCGCTCAACAGGCGACCGTTGCACCGGTACCTCCAGGCTTTGCGACCGTTGCACCAGTAGGCTTCGCGACCGCTGCACCGCCACCTCCAGGCTTCCAGACCTACCTGGCTCCAAATCAGCATGGATGGGTCCCTGCCCCATACATGCAGCAAGCATCGAATGGTAAGAATTTATCAGCATTTTACGAACTTCTTTTACACATTATATATTATTATTAATATTGTTACTATTATTTACAGGAAGCGGAATTTATTTCGGAGGCGGCATCGCTCAACAGGCGACCGCTGCACCGGTACCTCCAGGCTTCGCGTCCGTTGCACCAGTAGGCTTCGCGACCGCTGCACCGCCACCTCCAGGCTTCCAGACCCACCTGGCACCAAATCAGTATGGTTGGGTCCCTGCCCCATACATGCAGCAACCGCCGACCGGTAAGAATTTATCAGCATTTTACGAACTTCTTTTACACATTCTATATTATTATTATTATTAATATTATTATTATTTTCAGGAAGTGGGTTTTATTTCGGAGGCGGTATTGTTCATTGCGAGCCATCTGCACCACACGCATTCCCTGCATCAAATCAGCAGTGGAGGGGCCCTGCCCCATACATACAGCAACCACTGAATGGTAAGAATTTTTTTCCACATTTTATGAACTTCTTTTACACATTCTATATTATTATTGTTATTATTATTATTATTATTATTATTATTATTATTATTATTATTATTATTATTATTCCAGGAAATGATCTGGGTGACCTTGGAAGCCAGCCTATGGATCAAGCAACACAGGAGTCGACATCACCAGAGATTGGTGAAGACTCGTCCGCTGCACCATCCGCCTCCTCATCATTCAACATTCTGGAGGAAGTTGTACCGTCTGCGCCTTCGATCTCCTCAGACGCAGGCGATGAAACCGCTGCACCATCGACCTCCTCAGCCGCAAACAATGAAGCCACTGCACCGTCAACCTCCTCCTCATCATCCAGTAATGCGACAACTTTGAATGGAAAGAGAGGGCCTGCATCGGACGGGAGCGAGCAGCTTACAATTAAAAAGGCCAAGGTTAGTGCTAGCAATTGCCAGGGGCTGGAATGCAATACCATCCAATCGGCATTCAAGGGACGTATTTTTAATAGTAGAATAGTAAATACATTAGAAATACTGGACCCCAGAGTCTTTTTAGATGAGTGCAAAGAGCTTATTATTAAAGAAGTGGAAAGCGTCTTGCAGAGAAGCATTTGCGGATTAAAGATGCATTGTTCCCTGGAACTTGAATATTTAATCCGCAAACCTGATGAAGAGAAGAGTCTTTCCACTGGCTTTAATTCTAAGCCTGTATTGATTCTTCCGTCAAACGACCTCAATCAGATCTTCTCTTCAATTGCGGGGGATATTTTGGAAAACATTTCTAAATTTGAGGGGGGAGCATCATCGAAGTCCTTGGTAAAGATACTCAGCCTGGTGATGGGCTTTACACACTATGACCCTTTACACGCAGGTTCATACATCGAATTGCAATTGAAAATCAAGAATAAAACTGCAATTATAAACATAAAGAATGAAGACAACTTCTGCTTCGCGTGGTGTATGCTAGCCTCTAAATACCCTGTTAAACGCAACGGCCAGAGAACCACAGTATACCCCAAGGAACTGCTTTTCGAGGCATTCAATTATGAAGGTATCGAATTTCCGACACCCTTACATCAAATTGAATGCTTTGAAAATCAGAATAATGGAGTATCCATTTCACTGTTCGGTATAGAGGAGAATGACAACATTATTCCCCTATACCAAACAGCTGAAAAGAAGCAGCACCATGTAAACCTGCTATATATTGAAGAGGATGATAAGTCACACTATTGCCTCATTAAAGACCTGTCCAGACTAGTAAGGAGTCAGACAACGAAACACCAGCATAGAATATGGACATGTGAGGCATGCCTCAAGAGATGCACCAATGAAAAGGCTCTGGAAGCACATAGGTTAAGATGCGGGAAATGCCAACTGCTTAAAATGCCCCAACAGGATGAATACCTTGAATTTAAAGCATTCTCCAAGAGCGTTCCTGTACCATTTGTTATATACGCAGACATTGAATCTGTTCTGGCGAAGGTTCACTCTTGCGAGCCCTCAAGCAGCTCGAGTTGGACCCGAGCCATTCAAGAGCATGAAGCAATGTCTATTGCCTTGAAGGTGGTATGTAGGCATGACGAGGCCATGTCAAAATTCTTCCTCTTTAGAGGACCGAATGCCGTCGATGACTTTATCAAGCAATTAAAATCAATTGCTGATGACGTCATCGAGGTGTATTCCAATCCTAAACCTATGGATTTAACCCTTGAAGAGCAACAGAATTTTGACAATGCCTCTGAGTGTCATATATGCCTTGCTGCTTTCACTGTGGGCGATTTGCGCGTGAGGGATCACGATCATGTGACAGGGAAATATCTGGGTGCTGCTCATAATAGATGCAATTTGAATAGAAAGGTCCCTGATTTCATACCGATCTTTTTTCATTGCCTATCTAATTATGACAGCCACTTCTTGATAAGACGCCTGGCATATGATAATAAGCCCATATCGTGCATCGCTCAAAGCGGTGAAAGGTATATAGCGTTTAGCAAACGGTACAGGAACATCAGCTTCAGGTTTCTGGACAGCTTTAAGTTTCTTGACGACAAGTTGTCCAGCCTGGCTGACATGCTGGAGGAGAGTGACTTTAAAATAACAAGGGCAGAATATCCTGTTGAGGAGCATTTTAAGCTGGCGAAGAGCAAGGGAATATTCCCGTATGATTATGTTTCAAGCCTAGACATACTCAAAGAAACTTCTCTACCACCGAAGGATGCCTTCTACAGCACTCTCACTGACAGTCACATCACAGACGAGGAATACAGGCATGCTGAAAAAGTCTGGGATACCTTTAATATCCAGAATCTCGGAGAATACAGCGATCTATACCTGAAAACAGATATACTGCTCTTGGCGGATATTTTCGAAAAGTTTCGAGATCTCATCCTGGGGATGTATAAACTTGACCCAGCATGGTTTTATACATTACCAGGGCTCGCCTTTGACGCTATGTTGAAGATAACTAAGGCGAAACTTTCCTTAATATCTGACAAGAGCATGCTGGAATTTTTCGAGTCGGGAATTAGAGGCGGACTGTGCACAGTGGTGAAGGGCTATACCAAAGCTAACCACAGGTACATGTCCAACTTTGATCAGCATGCTCCTGTTAAACACCTGTCCTATTGGGACATAAATAACTTATATGGAGCTTCTATGGGGTCTGCCCTACCATACAAAAATCTGAAATGGCTCACGAGAGAAGAAATTGAAGGCATAAACTTCGCAGAAGTCAAAGAAGATTCAGAGACTGGATACGTGCTAGAGGTTGATATCGAATACCCCGACCATATCCACGACGCCCATAACGAGCTTCCTTTCTGCCCACAGAGTGCGATACCACCGAATGGCCAATACAAGAAACTGCTTGCGACATTAGAACAGAAAAGCAAATATGTCTTGCACTACAGGGTGATGCAGCAGTGTATTGAACAAGGTCTAACTGTGAGACATATTCACAGAGTGGTATCCTACGACCAGTCTAACTGGTTGAAAACATATATCGACGTGAACACAGAGAAAAGAATTCAGGAAAAGTCAAAATTTGGCCAAAACTTATGGAAAAAGATGAATAACGCCGTATATGGAAAATTTATAGAGAATGTTAGAAAGTACACGGATTTCAAAATAGTTGGAACATGGGAACAGGCAAAGAAGTTAATAGCACGCAACACTTACCTACGCACCATAATTTTTGAGGAAAATCTTGTTGGGATCGAACTGGGCAGAGAGGAAGTACATATGAACAAACCAATTTACATAGGACACGCAATTTTGGACATTTCAAAATTTATCATGTATGACTTCTTTTACAATATCATGAAACCGAATTTAAAAGACTTGCTGCTGAACTACATGGATACAGACTCGTTTATTTTTGAAACGAGTTCTGATATCTATGAGTTCATCAGGGAGAATCCTCAATATTTCGACACTTCAAACTTTGAAAAGGATAATGTATATGGCATTAAGCAAGCCAATAGGAAAAAGATTGGGTTGTTCAAGGACGAATTGGGTGGCTTGATTATGGAGGAGTATGTCGGTATTAGAGCGAAGCTATACGCCTACAGATATGGAGGGCAGACAATTAAGAAAGCTAAGGGCATCACCAGGACAGGCATGGATAAAATAGATTTCGGCCATTATTTTGAATGTTTAAAAGACCATAGCCTAAAAATTTATTCGATACAAAAAACATTTCGGAGTAAACACCACAAAATTACAACAATTGAGACAAATAAATTGGCTTTGAAGGGAGGTGACGATAAGAGGAAGTTGATGGAGGGAAGTTATAAGACTCTAGCGTGGGGCCATTATTCCCTTAGACCCGGTGATTGCTAGTGCCTAAACTTGTAAATATGTAAATATTGTGTAAAATAGATATCAAATGTGTGAGGGTTTTTTGTGTAACACTTTTCCCTCAAAAAAGAAAGAAAAATATGAATCCTTTTTTAAAATAAAAATACTCATGATTTTACAATCATAAAACTTTAGTCTTTATTAATTCTTCACATATTACACCATGTCCTTTATATCAATCCATTGAGTATCTGGAAAACCATACCACTTTACAAGAACTTTGTTTCCACGTTTACGTATAACCTTTTCTACTAAATATGTGTTAGGATAGTTAGTCTTTTTTAGTTCATGTCCATAAAAGCCACCTTTTATGATTTCACCATTCCTATCCTTTAGTATGTATGTTGTAGGCTTGGTACGGTTCACACGAAATACTTTGAAGATTTCAACGCTCCAGTTAGATTCATAACCCTTTTCAAAATGTCCTTTATGTTTAGATATCCTGACATAATCACCAACACTAAACTTCCTTGAAGCCTTCTTCTCTCTTCGTTCTTGATTATAATTATACACAGTCAGAAGAAGATCGTTGTTTTTCACTTCATTAGGTTTCATGCGGATAGTTGAATGAAAAGTATCATTGTACTTTACAAGGATTCTAGGTAAAAGATCTAGCCACTTGTATGAGCCTTGGACTAAAAACTCTCGGTACATCATATTCTTCAAGGTTCGAATTAAACGTTCAACAGCCGCAGCCTTCACATTGGTATAGGTGCTGTAGTGGTTAATATTATACTTAAACATTAGCCGTTTAAAGAATTTGTTATAAAATTCTTTCCCGTTGTCACTTTGAATATTCCGGGGAGGGACATCCATTTCTTGTAATATATCCTCCATTGCCTTTGCAACATTAACTCCGCTCTTATCCTTTAAGAGTTTTGCATATGCCATTTTAGAGTAAAAGTTGACCGCGATCAGAATGTATTTGAAATTTTTGTTCACTCTTGCATATGGTATCATTTCAATCAAATCAATTTGTAATAAATCGTTCATACCTTTGCTGATAATTTTGCGTCGTAAATAGTTCCTCCTCGCCGACCCGTGAAGCTCTCTGGCGATATTCTGTTTGGCTGTCATGCTATAACTTTAGATGCTTTCAACTCCCTGATAATTTCCTCAATCTCTTGAGTGTGACTATTATTACCAGCACCCCTCGATGCAATTAGTAACCTCAGCCTATTCACTAATGTGTTAGGGTTTCTCCAGAAAACGTAGACAACCTCCTTATCAGACTTATGCTCCTTCCATGTCAGTCCTAGACCTGAATGTGTATTGAGCAAGGGGCGTATTATATTCTTGTATTTATACGATTTACCAGATTTCAAACGACCGTGTCTGGTGTAACCAGATCTATGAAGAAAAGTACTTTTCATAATCTTAGCGTACGTCTCCAAGTCTTCACTGGTGTATGCAGAAATCTGAGGCGTTCGCTTAAAGATGAGTTCCGTCAAACCGTCTGTAGACTCATACGTTTCATCACCTATCAATATTTGATTATTTATAAAATGAATATCTTTATTTCCAAGCATATAACTTCCATCCTGATATCTCACCCCGTACAATGTATCAATGCGGTCCTTGTCTTTTGAGCGAACGTGTTGAAGGAAAGTAGAAATACTTGTAGAATCATCATCTTCATTCTTGACTGTCTCCACAGCCAACCCTCGTTGACTGTCCAAAATATCCTTGAGGGGAGCGGTTACAGGCTTCAAAGCTTCGGACATGATATGCTGAGTCTCAAACCTGAGACCTTTTAGAGCTCTCAGTTTTTCTTTTACAGCCCTGGTATGCTCGGCTACAGACTCTTTAAGTCTTATGCTTTCACTATCCATCTTACAAATGACGTGAAAATAGACGATTACATTCAATTTATAGTCTGCGTCCACCTTGAGTTCTCATCGTATCGATAGCCTTAGCTAACATCTCTATCGAAGTTCTCAGTTGCTCGGTTTCTTTCTTATGTTCCTGCGTATGTGACTTGAACGCTTCAGCAAAGATTGCCGTATTAGCGTACAGGCTTCTGGTTGATTCTTCTAGACTTGTCATTTGCTGCACATTAGTTTTGTAAGCGTCCATCATCATATTTACATTTTCCTCCACTTTCTTAAGTTTATCATTGCATGAATCAGTTTTGAGAGTATTCAAAACCTCTGTCTTTAACTGTCCGACTGTAGCCTCTAAATCTGAAACTCGCTTCATCGCTAACTTTTCTAAATTGCTAATTTTCTGATTGCAAAGATTCTGAAGATTTGTTTTTTCTCTATCAAGCTCTGCGGTAACTTGTTTAATGGAGTCCATTACAGAATCCACTCTGTCTTTTGTAGAGGTTGTTAGAGTATCCACTTTACTCGTAGCTTTATTCAGATTTGCTGTGATGTCTAGCAGCTTTTCACCTATTTGCACCTCGATTTCCTTTGGTAAGTACCTATTTAACTGCTGTCGCGTCTCGTTCGATTTCCTAATGATCATAGCTCTAGCATATCTTTTATTTACAGCATCTGTATCTCCGAGCGGATCTGCTATATCAGTGATTCTCTTATTGTCGAATATAATGTTACCATTACTATCTCTCGCCTGCGTGCGTGAATTGACATATCCAGTGATGAACTTTTTATTCACAACATCGTTATCGTGAACAGGATCTAGCAATACCTTCAATCTAACTTTATCAATCACAATGTTATTTTCCTTATCTCTCTTGAGGATATATCTTGAAATCAATTCATCGAACAGGGTCTTGGCCATAACCTCAACATTGTTAGCAGCTTGCTGCGAGAAATCTTGCATCCTAATTTCGAGTGTATCCACATAATTCTTATTGGAGGCATCATGATTATCTTCAGGATCGTGAACGTTACACAATCTCTTATTCTTGAATTGATAATTTCCTTTGACATCTCTATTTATGATAAAACGATCAAACACTCTTCTAACTGGACCAGTTCTCTGAGAACCGAACCTATCGATGCTCATGGTTAACTACGAATGATCATTTTCTTTTTTGTCGAGCTTAATATATACATCAAAACCATTCCTATATCGTCCCTCATTCATGTGAAATTCAGGAACTATTACAACAAAGGGTCTTCCTTCTGTAGAGCTCTCCCAAACGTTCTTACATAGATCTTTAAATTCGTTGTAGGTCATGTCGGTATTTACATAATCTTCGTAAATGTGCTTTAAGTTTAAATTGTCTTGCCTGAAGAGTATTATCATGTTTGTATTATCGCGAATTAAATGTTTTGGAACTTTAGCATAGGACTGTGCTAGATATGCAGAGTCGACATTTCGATGTCTACCCATACTGTAAAAGGATGCTATCTTTTCCTGCTTTTCAGTGATGACGTCATCAAATATAAAGATTGAATTTTCTTCGACTTCAGAAGGATGCAAAACATCATCACCGTTGTCGAAGGTGTTCACTTCTATACCTTCGATGTTTCCAAGCACTTTAATTAGATATTGGTACTTTGGTTGATAGAGAGACTTTGAATAAATATATAAATTTTCAAAACGTAGTCCATTCTCATGGAGTAGCATATTGAGTAATACGTTTGTTTTCCCTGCACTGGAGCTCCCTAAAATAAGAGCTCTGACATTAGATGGAAATAACTTGCCATGACGATCACTTCTAAAGTCACTTTCAAAGTCTAATACCTGAATAGGTAGAGAGCAGTGCTGCTTAACAAGCTCCATGTTAACAACTAACTTATAACATGTATGTGCATTGTTTATATATATTACCGTTTGTAAAAGTAGTTAATGATTGACTGCAATGATATAAAAGGGCTAATGCATTCAATTACTCGTTTAGTCTATCATGAGAGCTAAGAGAGGGAGGTCGTTGCAGTATAAGCGCGGCTCTGGAATTATTAATTCTATAATTAATTCGCTCCCCTTTGAAGCTCACTTACCTGGATATAGATATTGCGGGCCTGGTACTAAATTGGAAAAACGTCTAAAAAGAGGAGACACCGGAATTAACCAATTAGACACAGCTTGCAAACAGCACGACCTCGCGTACGCTGAGAATAAGGACACCGCTTCAAGACAAATAGCGGATAAGATTCTTGCAGAGAAGGCTTGGAAACGTGTGCAGTCATCAGATTCAACTTTTGGTGAAAGGTTAGCTGCAAGGCTAGTAACTGCAATCATGAAGGGAAAGGTTGCAGTGGGAGCCGGAAAGAGGAAGAAGAAGAGAGGAGGGTTTTTACCATTGATTCCCATCATTGCTGCTTTAGGCGCTGCAGCAGGTGGCGCTGCTCAGATAGCCTCTGCAGTCAATAAAAAAAAGGCTGCTGATAGACACTTGGCAGAAGTTGCGAGGCATAACAAGGCGATGGAGACCCGAGGAAAGGGGCTCCGGAAGGGTAGGTGTAAGAAGAGGAATAAAGGAGGTTTCCTACCTGCAATGCCGCTGATGTCGTCTTTAGCCGCTGCATCTAAAATAGCAAGGTCTTTGAAAAAAAGAGGATCTAAAGGCGAGGGTTTAAAGAAGAAGGCAAAAAACGGAGGAAGAGGATTGTACATATACCGGAGGAAGCCCTAAGTAACGTAGCCCTCGAATATTACGCTAAACGTTTAAAAATTCCTTATTTTAGAGGGGTTTATATGATTGACAAACTTCCTTTAAAACCGCACTGCAAAGAGAGACTTATTACCAATCTCGATACATCGGATAATGAAGGAACACACTGGGTTGCTATAAGGAAAGAAGGTGATGTCGCATACTACTTTGATAGTTTCGGTAATTTGAAGCCGCCTCCTGAGATTGAGAAATATCTACAAGGCGTTAAAATCTACTATAATACACAGAGATACCAGAATTTCGATTCAGTCATCTGCGGACACTTGTGCTTGCAATTTCTTTTATCCTAGAAGCTGCTTCATCGTCAAGATGAGTTATACAGTTACAGTGAGTGGGTCAGACACTGTTATTTCAACGTATCTAAACCCTCCTCTACAGCTAGATCCTCCAGGTCATTATGAGATTGCTCTCTTGAATTTTGAGACATTCTATTCAATACCAAATGTCGATGGAAGTAATAATAGATTTCATTATATTCATAATGGTAAACCTGAAACCATTGTCATCCCTCATGGAACCTACGAGATTGCCGATATCAATACATTTCTAAAGGATAAACTAGGATTGAATGATGAAGTCTTCTTCATAAGGCCTAACAATAATACAATGAAGGCTGAAATTAAATGTCCTTATACAATAGACTTTTCTAAGGAAAGATCTATTGGTTCGCTTCTAGGATTCACAGACACTAAAATAATTCCTGCTGGAGAAGCGCTCGAATCTGACGATCTTGTGAATATATTTAAAGTGAGTATCATACGTGTGGAGTGCAGTATTGCAACAGGCTCTTTCATTGACGGTAAAAGCGGACATTCGCTCTACGAGTTTTTCCCTTCTGTTCCGCCAGGCTATCATATCTCTCAAGAACCTTCGAACCCAATATATTTACCAGTCATAGATACAAACTATATAGACCAGATCACTATTCGAGTGGTAGATCAACACGGGAAGGCTATCAACTTCAGGAACGAAGTTATCACTACAAGACTCCACATAAGACGTAATGGCAATACATTTTAAAAGACATCGCAAATACTATAATAGACGACGTACACCACGTTCGAAGCATACTACCTCTCCAGCTTCCGAGGAGTTAACACGTGCTAACCGCAAGTTCCTCGAGGGTTTAGGTTACAGAACGCTATAATGGATATCTTAAACGTGACAGAAGTTCCAGCCTTTGACGACAAGATCACCAAGGAGGAGGAGCATATTTTTCTTCCATACAACACGTCCGCTCTGGATGTAAACGATGAAATTAGAATACCATGCCAAGCTGAAGATTTGTATACGCTACCTAACAAGAGTTATCTTTACATCGAAGGTGCTCTCACCAAGGTAGATGGATCGCCTACTACAGCGAAGCTCGCTAATAATGCTATAGCCTTCATGTTTGATGAGATACGTCTAGATATGAATGCTACAACTATAGACAGAACAAGGAATCCTGGAATTACTACAACTATACGAAATTATGTGACTCTCAACCCTATGGAGTCGAATCGGCTGCTGAATGCTGGATGGGCATATCCTGGTGAAGAAGTTGATATAGTACACGCAACGAATGGAGCTTTCAATGCTGTAGTCCCTCTCTCGATGCTCCTAGGATTTGCTGATGACCACAAGGAGCTTATACTCAACAGCAAGTTTGAATTGATTCTCATAAGATCCAAAGATTCTAGAAACTGTGTCCTGAGTTCGAATGGAGAGGAAGCTAATGTAAAGTTAACTAGAATCGAATGGAGGATGCCTGTAATTCGTCTTTCTGATGCTGAAAGAGTTCACATTCTAAAAATTGTCAAGTCTGATAAACCTCTACACCTTGCCTTTCGATCTATGGATCTTCATACCCAGCCTGCTGTACCCCAGACAAGATCTTTCACTTGGAATGTAGCAACAACATCTAAGCTCGAGAAACCTCGCTTCATCATAGTGTGCGCGCAGACTGGAAGATTGGGTGATTATAGCAAGAACAGTTCCGAGTTTGATCACTGCAACATTACTAATTTGAGACTATTCCTCAACAGTGAATGCTACCCCTACCATGATTTGAACTTGGACTTTAAAAATTCAAAGTTTGCTTCACTATATGAAATGTACTGTAAATTTCAAAGTTCCTATTATGAAAGAGATAATTACCCCCTCTTGAAGAGAAAGGATTTTCTTCACCGTGCACCATTATTCGTAATAGACTGTTCTCACCAACCCGAGGAGGTTATAAATGGAGCTGTGAACATCAGAATCGAGATTCAAGCATCTGCAAATATACCAGCCCAGACGTCACTGTACTGTCTGGTTCTACATGACAAAGTATTTACCTACAAACCTCTTTCTCACTTGATGCAAGCACTTATATAATTATGTATATGTTTGGGTGAATGGTTTTGTAAAGGAATGTACTAGGATAAGTTTATGAATAATAAATTGAATTCATATACTAAAACACTCTTTTATTGACTTTAGCATACATTTCAAGCATTTTCCTTCTCCCCCTCCTACTCCCTGAAAAACTAGTTGCTCCTGCCTTGCAGAAATCATTTAAAATATTCAAATGTCTTTCAATATAAGGCAATAGTCGTTTTAGGTTCCTTACACCCTCAATGTCTAAAGATATTACATTATTATTTAAACAAGTATTTATGAAATGAATTGAATGGTCAAAAAATACAATAATATTGTATGCATACATTACATTGTCACAATATTCATCACACGCAAACTTTTTTTCTTGGCGTAGGTAATCTTCAATCATTGGAATGTTTTTGGATATTATATCCCAGTCTGATTTTGTAATATAAACAAATGATTTATCACTTTCGCAGTTTATGTAGAGGGAGGGGATGTCATAGTATAGTCCAATATTCACGGAATGGGAGGGTGAGATGCTGACGTCATCAAGCGCATGTGATCGATTCTCCATGCTCCTCCGGGGTATCTTCAATGAATAAGAAGACCATAGGAGCATCGTTGAGGATTCTCCTCTTACACCGTCTCTTCTGCTTTTTCTCACCGCTCTCGTTACGCCTCTTCCTCCGCTCCCTCCTCACACCCCTGCAACATATATTCAAAACAATGTTAGAAATAGGTTTAGTTAATGATTTCATACGTCTGAAAGAGAAAATACATATATTAGAAAAATCCTCTCCCCTTGTCACACAAAAAGTATTATCAAAGAGTGTCATACTCACTTCACGGTCTTGCACGATTCTGTGTGTATCTCGGGCGAGCAATCTGGAGTCGTCTGATTTATCCACTCCTGCATCCTCGTTGCTTTATCATCAGGGGTAGTAGTAATGTCGGGTAGTGGAGCGGCATCCTCCTCCATAGGCTGTGAATGGCGCTCTGCGATTGGATATTCCACTATATCGACATCGCGTCTCTCAGGATCCAGCTCCTCTATTGGTACGGGTACCTTAGGTGCAGTCATTCGCAGTCTGTAATAATTTAATTTTTAGGTTAGACACAGAGTAGCATTAGAAGCAGTAAATGAATATGTAATTTAACATTTCTTCTACTTACTCGAGTTTTCTCTTCCTCCGCTGGTAGACCTCGCAGTTGTCGTTACATAGGAAGAAGGATGTCATGCGTTCATGCTGGGCCGGGTTAGTACAAAGTACAGAATGCATGTATCCGGTGCACGACTCTGTATCACATTTAGCTAGATGTTTCGAGACGAAGACATTGTCAACTTCATCGACATCGCTAAGATCCTCCACATCAACACCCCTGTGATTTTCACTGAAAGAATGAAATAATTTCAAGTTAGATTTCATTTAACATGCGTACAATATATTACCGAGTTATAGAAATATGTATATTACTTACATGTTCGCTCCTCGATAAACAGGACAGCTCTCTGTACACACTTCCAGTGTAGTCATCTGATCATGATGCGACGGTTGAGTACACAACACTGAATGCATTAAACCATTGCATGTTTCGGTATGGAAGTATACGTAGTGAAAATAATCTTCCCCGCACTCGCTCCAGTAATCATTCACATCAGATGCACGATGATCACCAGCCATTTCGATTATCACTGAACGAACACTGAAAAAACAATAAATGATCGCTCCGGCTGCCTACGTTCCTTATATACTGTAGACGGTGACGTCACGCAGCGGTGGAGGGGTGGAATGCATGTTGAGACCTGTTATTCACCCTCCAGGCAGAAGCCACCCGTCTGTTTTTGAATACCGAGGAAAGTCCTTGGCGAGCGTGTTTTAACATGATTTACCGACGCCGACAGAGTGGAGCCGGGCTAGTCTACACGTTGAAGCTTGTTAGTGACGTCACGCACGCAGTCGCGGAGTGGGAGTGAAACTGGTTATTACCAGGCCGATGTCGGCTGGCGGGCTTTCCATTACATGTCGGGCTGTTGCCAGAGAGAGGTTAAGACCGTGAGCGTAGTTATACATATACGACGGCTGTCAGATGCGAGCGAGTCAATTAATCAATCAAAAATACTTAACTGCTCGACGAACAGCGTTTAATTGCAATAGCGGTATATAAACATTGATTCTTTTTTCAATAACACACATTACCTAATTGATTGACACAATTATGTACTCAAACGATTTGCCGATGTGCGGCAGGCATCGAGAATCGCATTCCCACACCGCCAACGTCACGCACCGAGAACTCTCACATATAACCCCTCACCCCGAGCGGGACATCCCCTACCCAAGCCAATCACACGGCAGGGATTTAGACAAGTCACAATGAGGGGCGGGAATGTAGTCACCGTTACCTCCAGACGGAAGTATGTCGTTGATCGCTAATGTATGTAAACAGATCCGGAATGTAAACTTAAAAGCCTATTAATGTGTTGAAAGCGTCTAACATGTTCAGCTAATGGACAAGCGATTTCCCCAGATACAAGAAGGCTGCAGTGTTTCATTACATGACAGACTGTTCCCGTGAGCAGACTACTTATACTCAAGCTCCAGTCAACAATTCATTAATCAAAAAACTTAATTGCTCGAGGATGCAATCTGCAGACCTTAGTAATCATAAAAAAAATGTTTGACGAACATTACCTAATTAATTTGCCGAGGGGCGGCAGGACTCGAGAAAACAATTCCATCAAGTCATGACGCCACAGTAGAACGCATGGGGGAGGGGGTAGAACCTGTTAGCACAGATACTGCCGGCATTAGGTGAGCACACAAAGCGAGAGGGGGCGGGGCCTAACGACACGAGACCTGGCGGCATGTGAGCACACAAAGGGAGGGGGCGGGGCTTGTCGGCGTAGAACAAAGAACTTTATCGCTTGTCGGCATCTCTCTGTGTGCTGGAGTCGCCATTATATTTCTACTACTGATTATGAGTAAAGGCTGGTTTTATAATTTAGCCCCTGGCATGTTCAACAGATTACCTGTAGTCTCAGATTTAAGAGTGTAATGAACAAGTGGTTTGTTTTAAATCCATTTAATAATATTGCTGAATTCTTTGATGATGATTTTAACATATTTTGATTTTGTAGACATGACTTCCATCCATACCACTAAATCGCTGCTGAGGATAGTAAATAAAATAAATTGAAATTCAAAAAATAAACTGAAAAATGTTTATCATGCAAGTATCTTAAATATGTTGTATTTTGATCAAAACAGTAATAGCCATTTTTGAAAATAAAAAATAACAAAAACGTTTCCATGTAAAGGGCAGTTTGGTTGGGAGGTTTGAAAATCTTCGAGTGGAACTTTGGAGATATTGAACTTAAATGCCAAGTTTGGTATTTATTTTACGTTTCTGAATTATGCTGTTCATAGTCACCATCCTCCACATACATGTTCGCACGCACCTTTATCTAAAACACTTATCTTTTGTTCAGGGGACCTCAGAAGGTGTATTTCTGGTGAAATCTCGCTATCGAATTTTCTCGCTATCGGCAATGGCGTTAACTCGTGCAGTCTTCATTTATTTCTAGTTTTTCTTTGGGTTTTATACAACAGATCACACACACATTCACTCTCTGATTCATACTTCCAGAGTGGTGAGGATGTAGAATCATCTTGGCTTTAGAAAAATCCCCACCCCCCCAGCCTGGATTCGACCCCGGCACCCGTCGCACAGCTGGCAGGTCCTGTACCGATTGAGCCACGGGGACAGCTTTCGATCAGGCTTTTACGCACCTCTTCTTACATAGACAAGTACATCGAACATCTGATTATACCCCAAAACAATGTTGAATAGAGCGGTGTACTGGTTCGGATATGATTAAATAAGTAGGTCATTGTCAACTCATTGCCCTGTGACATTACAAATTTGATCTTTCAGCATCCGAAGAACAGAGCGGAAATAGATTAGAAGTATACGGCAGGTACGGCAAGGTGAAAGATGAAGAAGCTACTGATGTAGGTGTGGCTAACGGTTAAGGAGAATGGTTGCTATACGTTATAGAGGATCGTTTAGAGTACATGCGCCTTCATCTCCGTCTGTGGACATAACACCTACACACCAATCCTCCCCCAGCACTCCTTGTGGCCCAACTAATAGTGACAAGAAAGGGATAGTACAATCTTTTGCCTGACACCCGTCCAGCAGCTTCTATCTAAATTCTAACAGCTAAGTAGTTTTCGAACAATGTCTTACACATCCAAGACAACCAAAGAATGGCATTTGGCAAACTTAGATGGTAAGTGCTGTTTATTCTAACAGATATGTGGCTAGGTTTTGCATCAAAAGATTTCAGTAGCATTGGGAAGGAGGATTAAAACCAAACTAAAAACTAACCATCCCCTTGTGAAATATTAAATGCTTTCAAAAATGATTTTTGTTGATAAGCTAGGAAAATGGCTTGTCAACTGCTGTTGAAACACAATAACTGCATCAGCACAGCTCAGAGATGTAAGCATTCACCTCTGAAGAGCAACGAAAAGAAAGAACAAAATGTTGTTGCTGTTTGAACTGTCAAATTGGTTTTGTTCTTCAGTATTTGCCGAAGATCGATTCTATCTGGAATGAAGCTATCTTTCCGGATGAAAAGGTTTAATCTACAAATGAGAGTGGCAGATGCTTCATTTGGCGACCAAGATGCGTATGACCCAAAGCATTTAATTGTTTTAAAGAAAGGTATTCGGTTTTAGGAAGTTTATTTGAGTTGGACCCACGGAATCAGTTCTGCATTTCGCCAAAGTAAACAATGAAAAATATCATTACAGTGTGGCTATCACGCAGAGATATCGGCAATGGACTGGGCAGTTAAAACCCTTTACCTACATCCCATCAAATACATCAGACTGGGAATCTATAGGAGAAAGAACAAGGCAAGACCTTAACAATCATGTGTGCGAGATGTGGCAAAAGTCATCCAACGAAACTGTTGAACTGAGTACTTGGCCGTGATGAATGGCGCACACAATGTTGAAGTTTGTTTCTTTTACGTAATTTTAAAGAATGTAAGTTCTGATTTTGTATATATAGCTAGCAAACGGCATAATTAGGCTTAAATTGGAAAGGAATTTAGAGCTTAATATTCGCTTTTTATGTTTCTTTCTTGTAGAGGGTTAAGAAATTGCTTTTCCAGTTTCGTCTTACGAAGAGGCATACCAAAACTGATTATTTTCTGCATATGAGAAGGAAGTCCTTTTCGCTGATCAAACACCAATGTAGAGTAATACCTTTAGAAGATAAAATTATACATAAGATAGGTCTAGAAGCGGAGGAGAACTTAGCACTTCGACCTACGCAGATCTTTTGTACCTCCCCCTGACCCCATAAGGGAGGGGTACCGACCCCTTCAGCTGTCGTGGCGCGGGCGCTGCAGGCCCTTAGCACTCGTGGTACTTCTGACGGTACTAAAAGTACGTCGGGCCGAACGTCTGAACGTTTGGGAGTTGTTCGGATTGGGTTGGACTCGGCGGGGCAGTGGTTTCCGATGTCTATGGAAGATTGGGTACGTCGTGGCGGTGACGTCCACGCGGGGTTGTGAGACGCCTCAAGGTCTTCCGGTAACGCCCTGAATAGTAGACAGTGTGCTAGATTTATTGTTGGTCCTACCGAGGTTTTTCGGTAGTCTTCCCCTTTTTGGGTGTTGACGCGTGTAACACTTCCTTCCCTATAATGGGGGGCAGATTAAAATTTTTCGGTGCCGATCCACAGCAAAGGCCTTTGGGCGTTGGGAAAGATATTCGGTTGACGCCCTTCCCCCTGGGTCCCGTGGGGGCCTTTGTCCCCTCTGTGGGCTTACATGTCCTCTGGGGGTCCAGGATCCGGATACATCTCGCAGTCTGGGGGAAGAAGGTTTACTCAGAGCATCCTTTTCCCCTGCCATAAACACGCCGAGACCTCCCGCCGACACTTGCAACCCTGAAACAAACCAAGCAGATGAAAGGTGAAGTGAAATGAAAATGGAGATAAAATGGAGGGACAGAAAATTCGGGGGAAGTAATGATCGTTCCCAACGTTCTCCTAGCGACCCGGGGAAACCCCCTAGAAAACCAATGGGACAGGAAAGTCGGCCACGGGAATCGAGCTCACGACCTTCCGAATGCGGGTCACAGACGTTACCTCTGAACCATCCCGCTCGGTATATTATAGATAGGACAACCACAAGAAATAAAGAGTGAAAACTCTCTACTGGATGTAAAAGAGCAAATTACCTGGGGACGAAGTAGTGGCTGGAAATATTTTATCTCAAAAACAACAAAAATACTGACCACAACGGGTTACTTTGAATGCATAAGTCTATATAACATCTTTGAAGATCATTCGGCAGTTGAAATAAGTTAGTGTTTCTGTTCATAAACAACGACAAAAGTTTCTTTAGTAAGATAATTCCCGAAAAACGATAGAAAAGTCACTGGACGAATTCCGCCTTTCTCTGCTCCTTGTACGCTTCCCTACGATTTCCTGGAACTTCTCCTACGTCACTCGTAATTGAGTTTGATGACCTTGATGTATGTACTAGGTATGAAGCTTTGTGCTGCGATATTGTTCATGGGGGAGAGGTTTATGCAGCATATACTACTTACATAACGTTACATAACGTTAGCCTTACATAAGTGTGAAGTGTCAGTGAATAAAATTAAAACAGGCATATGTATAATTGTATACAGAAGCAATCCAATTTACGTTTCCATTTAAAAAAAGTCTAGATTTGATTTAATTAAATAGATTTCTCAGTCTTAACAACCGTAATTTTTCTCTATAAAAATGTAGGTTCTCATTAAAAAGAATTAAATTGACCCTAAAATAACCATCATAACTTCCTCCAAACAAAACACGACTAACGATATTTACTTTCTCCCCATAATATCAAGCAACTTTTATTAAAGAATTTTTTTTCTACAACGCTTAGTTTTCGAGATATTCTACAATCCCAACTTATATGGTCCACCCTGTATATCCGTATTTGTTACCAAGAATACAAAATTAAGGATGAAGAGGGCTTCATAGATTATTCACAGAAGATTCCAGATATTATGCAGTTTTCCCTCATGCAAATATATTAAAAATATATTTATTCTTTATCCGAAATGTTTTATGAATTATGCTGTTCACACAGTCATACACACAAAGATATTTAAAAAAATCTTTTTTACTTTCTTTAGCACCTGCTTATTGCAGGCAGAGGAAGTATTGTATTCCACCCAAAAATGGATATCGAGATTTTACAATATCTGTTTTAAAGTTCACTGAATTTGTTCCAAAAAGCATTTTTGGGAACAGGTCAATGTGTGTGTCTACGAAAGGCATAAAACAAAACCCATAAAATAAAATAAAATAAAAAACCTGATATGTTACATTCACATGGCTTTCACCACTCCCTATCGCTTAGTGGGTATACACATTACTCTTATGAAAGTTTATTTTCCTATCCACTTAATTTTAATCAAGATAAACCGTTTCAGAAATAGCTGCATTACACGTTTTGTTATAGATACAAAGAAAACAGCAATAGTCAAATGTTTAAGAATGCAATCGCAAGAAACTTAAAAAAAACCAACGTTGATACAACTGAAAATCGACAGAACTTAAAAAGAATGGATAAGTATTTTAGTAATCAATTATAACGGATACTTCGGAAATGACTGATGCCACAAAAGTTATTTGAAACAAATTGTTTTAAAACACAATTTATTTTAAATAGCTTTTTTGATACATCAGCGATTTCCGAGATGTTTGTTGTAGTTGTTTTGATTTTTAATACTTTTTAATTTTTTTAAAATTGAGGTCAACGTTCAGTCGCTACCCGCCAAGTCATGGAAAGAGTATCGAATTTCAATGCATAACGTTTTAAACTTTTGACTATCGCTTAGCCTGCTATATCGCCTCTCAGAGAACAATGACATGCGTACCGAAAATGTTTCTGAAAACGATCTCAATGAACATGAGATATATGTAAAATTAGCCTTTACAATAATTATTGGTAAAAGCTACATAAAATAAACGTTTGTGGCCACAGGAAGTCAGATAAACGTAACATATAAGATTGTTTTGGCTCAGGGGATCTCAAAACAAGTAGTTCCAGTAAAATCTCGGAGGCCTACTCAAGCAGGTGGCAGCCAGCGATCAGCAGTTAAAGAAGCATCCCTGACGATTTAGATTTCTTCATTGGTAACAATACTGCAAGATTGTGCGCAAATGCATTAATATTCCATGAATTGACTTCTGACTAGAGACTGAACCTCCATACTATCGATACTCGGAGGTATCAAAGTATGTGTAATACTTTGAGATGAACCTGCGATACTTTTTCGCTACTTTTAAATTCTTAAGTTTTGCATTACTGAAAGTTGTTGCGTTTAACTTAGGCTAGATAACGAACGAAAGGAATGGAGACTTCACGTTATTGCCTCGACATGTCCCAAAAGAGTTGCTGGGCTATAGTTGTTGATAGACCTTGACTGCGTTTCCTGTGGGTGAATCAACGCAATATTCCATAGACACTTGTATCTAAATGAAAACATGCAAAATAATGGGGGAAGGAGTAGAGGTGCTCATGCAACATGCAGCGTTAACTGAGTTGCGAATAAAACTGACTTAGCTGATGCACCAAACCACGTTTCTGCAATTACCTGACTTGGTGACTCACTCACAGCCATTACATTTACCTACTCCAGTGACCAATATTTAATCAAGCAGTCACAAATCAAAACTTAAGACATGAGATAATACTGTGCATAGAAAGTTTTATTTAGGGGTTTGATTTTCATTTAAGATATATATCTGCTTATATTTTCAAGATTGCAGAGTAAAGCTGAATTTGTAGTATTTGCTTTTTATGGATAGAAAATCCTTAAAAAGAAATTTTCAGCACAAAATATAATTATATAAAAAGGGAGACAAACAAAAATTATTATTATTATATCCCCAATTGACTAACAATTGGGGATATATAACCTGTGGCATTATCAAGATAAAAAAGTTGATGCCAATTGGAGAATATTAAACAGGGAGAATTTCGGAAATAGCAGACAATACAAAGTTGGTTACGTGCGTTTATACACAGAAAACTACCAAGAAGAACATAATTCAGTGAACAAGCTATCGTCTTTATAGTTTCTTATAAACTGAGTGTTAAGTATCGAGTATCGGTGTTCAAAAATCAGTATTGGTATCGAGTATCGAGAAATAGTGGATCGTCACATCGCTACTTCGACCATTATCCAGTTGCAATGAATCTTTCATCTTCCTTGAATCAAGTATCCGTTACTAGACCTTATACACCACAATACTCGAGCAAATACATACTTTTGGACGAATACATGAAAAAAGCAGTCACCGAAATAAGCAAAATAAGCGGTCGGAGGAGTGTTTCGATGGAAGTCATGTTCGCTACACATGGTCACGCATATCGAAATTACAGAGAAACATTAGGTGGTCAAGACAGGTCCAAGAAATATGACGGAACATTAACAATGGTATTTCGAGAGTATCGGAATATCAGTGTGGAGTGAGGTCTATTTAGAAGTGAAGAAGTTCACATATAAAGCGAAGAAGAGAACTCGAGAGGAGAACTCTTATATATAATTCTTAAGAGATTAATGACAAAGCTTATTAAACCGATTTTAAACAGGCCAGAATATCGGCAATCCATAATTTGGCCAGACCAAAGACTGGGGAAAGTATGATGGAAATCAGCATTTTTACTTTCTCCCCATGTACCTCATAGTAGGTGGAGAAAGTATTGCAATCCACCAAAAATTTGATATCGAGATTTCACCGTAAATATATGTTTTGAGGCCCTCTGAATCCAAATAAAGCATTTTTTGGATTGTGTGTGCGTATGCGTCTGTAAACTGTATAACTCAAAAGACAAACGAAAAGTCGGATAAATACCAAACTTGGTATTTAAGTTCAGTATCTTCCAAGGATACGGCACGAAGATTTTCAATTAAATACACGCAACCCAAGTGTCCTTTATATGGAACATTTTTAGAAAAAATTGATTAAAATACCACGTATTAAAGATATTTACATTAAACATTAAATGTTTATCGTTAATTTTCTGGGAATAGAGTGTGAAGTTCTCTTCTTTAGGGAGGAACTTTATATAATCTTGTATAACTGGTAAACTTTAAGCGATAGATGAAAACGTACCATACAAAAAATGTATATCTCATTAAAACACAAAATTCATTTCAAACAAGTTTCCTATGGCACAAGCTATTTCTGATATAGCCGTTAGTAATGGTTCGAATTGTTCATACTTTATCATTCTCTTTAAGTCCTGTCAACATTCAGTTGTTTCTCGAGATTGCATGGAAACAGTATGGAGTTTCAAGGCTAACATATAGCGACCAGTTCTTAAACATTTGACTATCGCTATTCTGTTTGTATCTATAACGAAGTGTGTAATGTAGCTATTTCTGCAAAGGTTTATTTGGATTAAAACGTAGTAGGTAGTAAAATAAGCTTTAATAAGAATAGTTTGTATACGCACTAAAACAAATAGAGTGTAGAGAAGTCGTGTGAATGTATCACACAAGATTTTTAATCGAGGCACTTTTCAATTAAATTAGGATAAAACTATATTTCAATATTCATTACAATTGCTTACGTGCAGCAGCAAGCCTCAATAAATGAGACTATATATTTCATATATTGGAATTTCTAAACCACCCCACGTCCATAGCCGTGTGTCTGTCCTAGACGGTTGAGACGTTTTTTCCACCGACCGCTTTTTTTTCGTGACGCTTTTAGAAAACCCAGAACAAGAAAATAATATTAGCTTTCTCGTACGCCTAACAATGTTCAAATATTTGTATCGCACCCTATAGCGGAAACCCTCGTTCATATGGGGTACGACGGGTGCTATTGTCTCTTAATGTATCTCTCGGTTTTATTACTCTTAGGGGTTGTTAAACCCTCAGAAAGCTGTAGATATGCCATAAGAGCCTTCCCTCCCATCACTAAAAAAAGAAAGTCCCAATTCGTTCCGGTAAAAAGACTTGCCCTCAAATGTTCTGGCTGCTGTTGTAACACGAAACAATATCTTGCAATACTTGATACATAGTACAACTTCGCGTTATACGTATGTAAGTTGTTAAGCTAAATTTTATACCAGCTGATTGTGTAGCATAATAAAGGAGTTAGGTTAAAATAATGTCATCAGTAGGGCCCGGAAGTTGGGCAAAATGACTTATATTTGGTGGATATAATAACGATTAATTAGAGATAAACATATTTCCGTACATTTGGGGACGGTAGGCCACTTTTTATTTTCCCTGTTTTGCCTATTTTGGCTTCTGTTGCCTATTTTAACGTTTAAAGCCTTTTTTCCTGTTTTGGATTGTTACGGATTTTTTCTGTGATTATTTACACATTTTAAAAATGACATAAAATAGTTCGGTGTATAAAAACGATAAGATCTTACACAAATAGTGAAATGACACATTCATGTCATAAAAATATTTATTGAGGATCTTATTCCCTACAAATTAATTTATTTGTTATCAAGCAGTTGAAAACTTATCTCCTCAAATGATTCCATTAAACTCTTAAAAAGGCAGAACCATGAAAGGAATGCAAGGTGTAATGAATATCAAAAAGGCTCCTCAGGAAGAGGGAAGTAGGTCAGGTCCAATGACCTATTGTTCCTCACATGCTTCTTCTTGTAACGCTGACAATACACAAATTTTTGGAGAGGGCTGACTTCAAAGAGATGGAGCATCTAATTCAGAGAAAGGAAGGAAACAGCTCTCTTAGCAGGTAAAGTAATTATACAAATAACCTGCTAGTCCGTTCTTGAACTTGTTAAAAACAACTCTAATGTTCGTGCTACTTTATTTATCATGCCGAAATTAAGTTCATCGTTTGAGTAGTAAATTGCACGGCTTTGTTCGCGAATTCTATTCAAACGCACTTTCTACCGATGGAACAATACTCTTTTGCAAAATCTGTGAAAAATCTATTAATCATGAAAAAAGGATTTTATAACTCAACATTTCGCAACAGAGTTTTTAAAATCCCGGGCCTAAGACCACCTTAATATCAACAGCAGTTGCAACATTCAGCAGACAATCTCAATTTTACCTGGATTAGTGCAAGGCTTTCTTGGAATTGGGAATTCCATTCTAGAAACTGGAAAAACAATCCCTCAGTACGTTTCAGAAATACAATAAAGAAGAGATTCCATCAGAATCCACACTAAGGAAAACTTACTTGAATATCGACTTTGAACAGACCCTGCAGAAGTTTCGAAATGGAGTTGCGGAAAAAAAAATCTGATGTGTTACACTCACATGACTTTCTCTACTCTTGTACAAACTATTTTTACAAACGCTTGTTCTCCATATGCTTCATGTTAATCGAGATATCGAGATGTCAATATTATTGCTAATTTTCTTGTAGATGCAAGGGGAATACGGTAGGTTTTAAGCGATAGTCAAATATTTAAGCGCTGGTTGCTATGTGGCGCATTCCATTCTCTTTGCATGTCCAGGACATAAAAAAAATGAGTAACGAATTTGAGAAAAAGTATAAGTATTGGAAAATTTAAGGGAATAACAAGCAATATCTCGAAAACGGTTCACTCAACAAAAAAACTGTATATGACATAAATTGTGTATTGTAACGCGATCTACATTTTTTGTACAGTAAAATTTTGTCTATCTCTTATGGTTTACCAGTTATGCAAAAGTCGTTCAGAATGAAGAACACTTTTGGAGACATTCCTAGAAAATTCGAGATATACATTTCATTTGTCATGCAAATACCTTAAACATATGATATTTTAATCAAAATCGTTAGAGCCATTTTTGAGAAAATTAAAATTTTCGAAAAATCTTCCATGTAAAGGGTAGTCTGGGGTGGGGGGATTTTCTTCAAAACCTTCGTGTCGCATCTCTGGAAGATACTGAACCTAAATACCAAGTTTGGTGTTTATCCGACTGTTCGTTTCTTAGTTATGCTGTTCACAGACACACACACACACACACATACACACACACAGACACACACACGGACATGTTTCCAAAAATGCTTTTTTTGGATTCAGGGAGTCTCAAAACATGTATTTCCGGTGAAATCTCGGTATCGAATTTTTGGGTGGAATGCAATACTTCCCCTACTTACTATACGTAGTAGAGAAAGTAAAAATCTGGATTTCCAATTATGAAACAACTGATGCGATGGGACGTTACATAGACAACGTCATCATCGGAACTATGGAAGCAACGCAAAAAGACCCTGCAGTATGTCTTTTGACAACGGAAGAGATGAAGAGAGCAAATAGTTCCACAGTGGCACAATTGTTTACAGATTCCTTGATGCTACTCTGGCCACGTGGAATACGACATGATAATGTCCTGCTTTTTACCATAGACGGGGCACCTTGTATGAAAAAAGGCAGTTAGAGCTTGAAACATTTCTTCCCGAAAATGCTCTATCTCACATGTCTAGCCCGTGGGTTTAGAATCGCTCCAGAAGTAGGAAGTTTGTATCCTCTTGTGCATAAGTTGGTTTCGAACACCAAGAAGGATTTCCTAAAATTACCCTCCCGAATGCGGATTTTTAAGGACGTAGCACCAGAGCTCGGTGTACCTCTACAGGCCAGTTCTCACCGGATGGGGAACCTGGATCTATGGAGCCATGTATTACAGCAACAATTTAAGCAAGATATGTGAGGTATTTGATGCTCTATCAGAAGACGAAGCTGCTTCAGCTCGCGAGGTAAAGAAGTTGTACAATGAAGAATTCAGCAACGATCTGGCGTTTATAGCAGCACATTATTGTGTGCTACCGGAAGCAGTGAAGATAAAAGGTGATACACGAGTGTCATCCATGGCGATCTTTGAAGATGCAATAAATCTACTGTTGCAAGTAGCAAGAGAGGAAGGAAAAAATATTAGTGAAAAGTGTAAACGTGTAATGAAAACTAATTGGAGCTAGAAAAACTTAAGAACATGTCCTAAAAGGTGTAAGTTCTGTAACTGATGAGTCCTTCCGAAATAGCTTGTTTTAAATATCTCCACTCACTTCAGTGGAAGTAGAACGTTTCTTTTTCCATGATGAAAAACGTTCTCTCTAACAGGCTGCTGATTATGACAGTTGGCATCTTGAAAAAACATCTGTTGTTTTTGATCAAGAAAAGAGTAAGTTTATATGATAATTATTATTATTATATAAATTATCTTATATAGCTATTCTCATTAACAAGGAGTGGGTTTAGTCTATGCTTCATTTTAATCATATTACTGCCTATTTTGGGTATTTTAAGTGCCTTTTTGCCTGCCTATTTTAACCAAAATGAATGCCTGAACTTCTGGGATCTAGTCATCAGTCATCTAATGGCCTCATCAAAAGGCTTCCATACTTTTATCATTTTATGACGTCTTGCCGCTGTAAAAACCTCCTTAATTTATTTTGTTATTTTTGTGGAGAGTACAAAGCCTCAGCGCAGAACTATCACAGCACTGAAGAGCTTACAATACACATTTTGGGAATTGCAGCAAATTTGGAAACAAAAATAAATATTATGTGTTCAGTTCTGTTCTACAAATTGCCAAAGAACTAATAGGTTGGTTGAACGGTACGCAATTATACATACCTTTTGCCCTTCCAATGTTTGGAGGGAACCTGTGGATCTCACTACTGACTTTTGTTTGTGCGTTTCGTTTTTTAGTAGGTTTAAAGTCCTTTGTTATTATATACGGCACCAAAGGCGGTGGTCGCTGATAATACATACAGTGAAATTATATTTGGAAAGGGAACGCGTTCCATCCTAAGTTTAGAGTACCTCCCTGACAGTTGCGAATTATGAGGACTAAGGAAAACCTGGAAAAAACCTCAGGCAGGGAGGAGGGTCCGGTCGAGATTAGAACTGCGCACCTCTCGCTCACGGGTTCGTATCTTAACGACTTCGGCTACCCGTGTCGGACTGTTATTTTTGTGCGGTCTTTATAGCTGGTTCTATTGAATATCTCAATTTGCGTTTTGTTGAACATAGTGATTGCTTACCAGTTCCAATACACCTAAACGTTTAAGGTTTAAGATACGTCTTCTGGCTCTAGTTCTTCTCATGAAACATCGTTATCCTGACTTGATTGTTTACTGAGAAATTGAATTGATATTATAAGCTAAATTGAATGATCTTGTGAGAGACATGAATTTAAGTAAAGCACAAGCTTTATCCTCTTGACATCAGGCTTAGAACATCAGTAACAGCGTAGTACAAAAATAACCTGCTACAGAAAACGGGAGTAGATTCTGTTAACTGACCAATCCATTTACTGCAAGGATGTAAATTGACTAATGATGTTATTGGCAACAGATCAGACTCCCCAAGAATGGCGCATTTTCTTAGACTAGTCGAAGATGAGGTTAAAGGCTCTACTTTTACATAATGGCAATGTATTTCCATCAGTACCAGCTGCCTTCTATGTTAAAATGAAAGAAGCATATGATGGTGTGGTCTCTCCCTCAACATGCTTGATACAACCAGGGTTCACAATATTTAGCCATTTTCTCTAAAGTGGGATATCGAGATAAGCGGAATCGTTAACGAAATTACACAGTCGCCATCAAGAGAAAAAGTAGTACTGGGAAAAAAAAATCTAATATGTTGCATTCACATCACTTTCTCTACACTCTATCGCACATTAGTGGGTATACAAAGTACCTGTTGTCACGAAAGTTTACTTTCCTATCTACTTCATTTTAATCGAGATAACCCTTTCTGAAAATAGCCACATTACACATTTCGTTATAGCTACAAGGGGAGTAAGTAGTGATAGTCGGACGCTATGCGCTGGGCTTAAAATTTCATACTGTTTATGGCATCGCGAGTTAATCGACAGGGCTTTAAAAGAATGACAAGTATTGAATGGTTGGAACTATTAATAACGGATATCTCGGAAATGGCTGATGCTACAAAAAATTATTGGAATAAATTGTGTGTTTTAAAGAGATTCACACTTTTTATGTGGTACGTTTTCGACTATCGCTTAACGTCTACCAATTATGCAAGATTATATACATTTCCTTCCGAATGAAGGGTAATTCGAGTTATTCCCAGAAAATTCAAGATGTACTTTTTATTGTCAAGTGAATATCTTTAATATATGACATTTTAATGATAATCGTTGAAGCCATTCTTTAGAAAATCAAAAATCTCTAAAAATGTTCCATGTAGAGGGTAATTCGGAGGAATTTTCTTCAAAATTTCGTGTGGCATCTTTGGAAGGTACTGAACTTAAATAATAGGTTTCGTATTTCTTCAACTTTTCATTTTTGAGTTATGTTGTTCACAGACACACACATGGGCATTTTTCTAAAAATGTTTTTTTGTTATTCAGGGGCTTCAAAACATGTATTTCCGGTGAAATATCGATATCAATTTTTTGGGTGGAACACAATACCTTCTCTACCTAGTATGTACGCGGCAGCGAAAGTAAAAGGTGTGATAAACCTAGCTTGTTGATGCTGCTAAAGTTGTTTTACCCCAATCGTATATAAAACTGGGGTAAAGGTAAAGGTATGCATCACGGAGGAACCCCCGGAACCGGGGCAGAGCACCGCATGCAGGCCAGTCAGCCCATTGTGCTTGTAACGTGATCCCTGGGAGGGAAGAATGAGGGGAGAGACCCGAAGGGCGACCGATTCCGGATGCAAGTATGGATGGAGTCCCTAACATTTCCAGACAGAACGTATCCGACGCCGCAAGGTCCCAGCCCATAAGCCATCAACCTCCAGGATCCCTCGGAGCGAAGTCCCACGCTGAGGAGAGACCTAACTGAGCGGTACTACGACGCCAGGAAAGAAACCTTTATAGAGCGCAAGTCACCGTCCAGCCGCAACCCGCAAAACACGGCCGCCTGATCCTACAACCCTGAAACAGATGATAAGGAAGATGATGGGTACAGGAAATGAGGGGCAGGAGAGTCGTGGTAGAAGATGAACCACTCCAGCGTTCGCCTAATGACCCGCGAAAACCACGAAAACCCATGGGCCAGAGTGGGTGGTCGCAGGGGATCGATCCTGGGACCTCCGAATGCGGACCACAGACGTAGCCGCCGAGCCATCCTGCTCGGTATAAAACGGGATAATGAAGAATTTTATGAAGGTGATGGACAAATCAGGAAGGATGTCCCAACACTTGAAGGGCAAATTTCAAATGAGTTAAAGTTAAAGAGAGGGATTGCACCTGTTTAAAAATAAAAATTTGTAGCTTGTCTTTAAATCATAGCTGTGCGTGAATTTTTAGGGAAACTATAAAGCAATTACAGAGAATTGGTAGAATATTTGTCGAAGGCTTACAAAATTATGGGGGTCACACGTCCTTTAAATTCTTTCTCCATTGCCACTTGCGTTTCTTTCCATTTAACTTGGTTGACGTCAGCGATAAACATGCGGAAAGGTTCCACGAGGACGTAGGTATTAGAAATAGGAAAGCGATACAAAGGGAAGCCGGTACCCAACGTGCATGCTGATTACTGCTAGCCACACATCACAGAGTCCTTCAGGAAGAAGTTTAAAAAGTAACATGTTTTTAAGCTTTCCTGCAATATACATAAATACAAAAATGTTTGGGTATATTGGATTATTATGATTTGGTTTAAGTTGATAAATTGATTGATTGGCTGAGCGGGATGGCACAGGCGGTAACGGCTGTGATCCCATCATTTCAAGCCATCGGAACCGACCGATCTGACCGAAGGTTTCTTCGTGGTTTTTCTCGGTAGCTAGGTGAATGCTGGGTTGTGACGCAGCCACGCTACGTCCTCCAACAATGAAGCAATACCTTTGTCTCACGATTGGTGCTTTTCTCCTCCTAGTTGTTTTTTTTTACTTTGCCACGGCTGCTCGAGCATGAAACTTTAATCACTGGGTTTGCGTGAGTCTGTGTACATAGAAACACGAACGCTTTCTTGGAACACTTTTATTCACCATTAAAATAAGACTTAAGATTTGCCGATCACTTTTAAATTCTTACGATGTTACTGTGTCTTTTCCAAGACCGAAGATTATCAATTACATCTGATTGTTCGACCCTCTTGCAAGTTCGCACCCAGTCTTCGGAACTCGACGAGACTGTTGTTCGGCACTCCAAGAGTGCCCCAGCGAGTGTCCTCATAAACGCGCGATACAAAGAAGAACTCCTAACTTCCCCTCGTTCCCCTTAAAAATTTCGCCCCAAAACTGAGCGTCATGAAGCTTCTAGTGACTTTCACTTCCTGGTCAGTGCAACTGTACCCATTATTTCCAGGAGAAACTGACTTCAGCGGTTTAACCCTGTATATCTGGGGCTGGTCCCTAATTAGCTAAGCTGTGCCTGTCTGTCTCTTTTAACAGTCAACAATTTTCCCAATGCTTCTCCTTTTAATACATGCGCTGATTTTAAATATTTTATTATTTATTTTATTTCGCTATCCTTCCCAGATTATTATGATAATTATTGACTTTATAATTTCGGCTTGAGTTGGATCATTTGATCCGCGAATTTTCCTATCATCTCCTTCATCACTACATTTCATTCCATTCTTCTTTACCACTATATCAGACATTGGGCTGATCATCCGTCCTAAATATGCTATGATCCAGAGTTTGTTTGCTCCTCGACTTGACTTCTAAGTCTATGGGGGTGTAAGCCCAACAAAGAGGAGTGTAATCAGTTAAAGAGAAAGAATTGATTGATTTATTCTATTAAATTTGTTGCACAAAGTTGTCTTAAATCTAAGCACAAATGAACAATAAAATCCAAAATTTTGCGAAGTGTTATTCACGTCCTCGCATGTAACACAAATATACGGGCCTCAAATTCGAAATCTGCACATGCAAATTAACTATATTAGTACCACCTTTGCTCGATCCCGATAATGATTTTTGAGCACCGATACTCGATACCTACTCGATACTCACTTTATAAAAAAATTGTAAAGGCGTTAGCTTGTTCACTGAATTATATCCTTGTTAGTAGTTTCTGTGTATAAACGCATGTAACCAATTTTGAGGTTAATCAAATTAACCAAATTTGGATCTAGGTTCCTTGAATTCCTCATCGGTATGGGATTTAACCAGAAATGCATGTTTTGAGGCCACCTGAATAAAAAAGGGCATTCTTAGAAAAAGGTCTGTGTGTGTACCTGTGAACAGCATAGGTCAAAAAACAAAAGTCATACCAAACTTAATATTCAGGTTCAGTAGCTTTCACAGAGACACGAAGGTTTTCAAGAAAACCCTCCACCCAAAACTACTCTTACATAGACGATTTCTGAAATGTTGGATTCTCTCAAAAATAGCTCTAAAGATTTTGATTAAAACACAATATATTAAAGATATTTACATGAAATAACATGTATAGCTTGAATGTTCTGGAAATAATCTATGAAGTCCTCTTCATTCGGAAGCAATTTTGTATAATCTTGTATAACTGGTAAACATTAAGCGTTAGATGAAAACGTACTACGTAGAAAATGTAGATCTCTTTAAAACACACAATTTATTTCAAATAACTTTTTGTAGCATCACCAATTTCCAAGATATCCACTAGTAATGGTTCGAATTGTTTAATAGTTAGTCATTCGTTTGGTCCTGTCGATTTTCAGTTGTTTCTCGCGATGTCATGGAAACAGTATGAAATTTTAAGACCAGCATATAGCGTCCAGTTCTTAAACATTTGACTGTCGCTATTACTTTTGTATCTATAACGAAATGTGTAATGCAGCTATTTTCGGAAAGGGTTATCTCGATTAAAATGAAGTAGATAGGAAAATTAATTTTCGTAAGAATAGGTACTTTGTATACGCACCAATAAGCGATAGAGAATAGAGAAAATCATGTGAATGTAACACATCAGATGTTTTTTAAAACGTATAGTATGTTGTATTCTTCTAATTATATATTGTAAATCACTGTTTGCACTAACTGCAAACAACTTCAGTCATTTTTTTAAAGTCAGATAACAAAAACGACAAGAATTTCCTCTTACAATCTATGAGTGACCTATATCCATTCATAAACTAACGCACCCTATCTAGTTTTCGGGCTTTCAGACATTCAGTCGCCGTATGATGAAGGGTTTGACAGCTTAACAAAAGGAAGAGCGCCATGCCGTTATCCTGAAACACGGGTGTTGTGTTTCTGGTCACTGTGTCAACATACGGTAGTGGGGTAACTATATTAATGTTTCTCTTGTAAAACAGAACAGAAAACATCCGGGTAATCTCATACTTGTACAATAAGATTATTTTGACAATCGATGTTAATATATTGATACAGCATTACAACAATAACCAATCGCGTTCTTCTCCTTTATCATCATCAATAAAACATTCTATGCGTCCAATAGCTCTTTGGTGCAGCCATTTCCCGCTCTGTCTTTTATTGCAACTACCACACTGCTAAAATCCTAGTTTATCTCTTTAATCCTTTTGTTATAATCACCATAGCAAAATAACTCATTCAAAATTAGACTAGGGCTTTTGATAGCCGGTTTAGAGACAGTATTGTATTCCACCTAAAAATTCGATATCGAGATATCACCATAAATACATGTTTTGAGGTCCCTGAATAAAAAATAAATTTAGAAAAAGGCCTGCTTGTGTACACGTATCTGTGAACAGCATAATTCAGAAACGAAATCTCGGACAAATACCAAACATGGTATTTCATTTCAGCATCTTCCAGGAATGCGACACGATTTTCGAGAAATTTCCACTCCTCAAACTATCCTTTACAGTGAAAATGTTTCGTTTCTTTTTGTTTTCTCAAAAATGACTATAAAGATTTTGATTAAAGAACCTTTGTTTAAAATATTTGTATGACAAAAAAGAATCATATTTAATGCTATGCGTGAACCAGAACTCCACTAACTGAGGTTGTTCAGCGATACCTTCTGAGTATTTCGGTATAAGGAACCTATGGTCTCTGGCGGTTCGTTGCAGAGTAATAACGTAATTATTATTTATTCGATTTGTTACCCCAATCAGCCTTGTTTCTGTGAAAATACCTTCACAATAGTAAAGAAGCCTTGTAATATGCAATAAACAAAACGTATAATACACAACACAGAGTAATGCAACATCCCGCAGACCAAACACGTGCACTTTTATCTCAGTGTGTTCAATCTGATCTGTCACTTTATACAGTGCAGTACGTGTCAAAAGCAAAACTGTTGCCTGATATATACTGTTCAAATGTACAGTGATGCACCATCGACTGTGTTACGCGCTCAAGCGTATTACTTCCGCGGCTGCGATAATCCTAGCAGCCAGGTCCATGCGGAGTCTCGTAAACTAGGTTCTTCACATGGCCCTATAAGAAGTCCATTGGTGTCATGTCTGGTGACCGAGCTGGCCATAGAACAGGACCACCGCGACCAATCCATTGTTGTCCAAACATCATTGTGCTTTCTAACATCGAGTGCAAAGTGTGCCGGCGCCCCGTCATGTTGAAACCACATACGCTGACGATGTTGCTTTATTGATAGCAATTTCATGAATATTAAATTTTGGAAGATGAAACTATATTTTCTATTTAGATTGTATAGTACCTCTTCTAGGAAGTGTGGGAGGACAAATTGAAGGAACTTTTGTACACAATTTCGTTCAGCGTATCAAGAAGTACGTAAAGGTCCAATCACAAAATGGTTGACAATACCAGCCCATAAATTTACAGCAAGCTGCTGTAGATAGGAACGACACACCAATGCGTGTGGATTTTCGTAAACCCATACATGGCTTTTCCTACTGTTGAACATTCCCTCTCTTGTAAACTTGGTCCAATTTCTAAACAACACCAAAACAGGAAAATTGTGGTTTTCTACACATTGCTGAAGGAACCAATTTGCAAACTCCACTCGAAATGGGAAGTCTGCTGGCTGCAATGACTGCACCTTCTGTGGATGATACGTGTACAATTGTTGTCCATGTACGACTCTCAAAACAGTTGGTTGACTTGTGTTCAGAGCTCGTGCAACGTGCCGACTACTAGCGAAGGATTGTCACCAATCGCGTGTAACACATTCCCTTCCAGATCGGATGTCCTTACATACCTCGCACCATTACGCACCATACGCACCACGTATAACGCACAACTAACATTGCCGGAAAAACAAAACCCTAGACAGAACCGAGCAGTACTGAATGCAAACTTGAGGGCAAAGAGTTAAAGAGGGCATTACTGTTGTCAACAGCAGGTACCGTGAGCGAATGGAAACAATTTGTTTACAAACAAAACACACAGCAACTACCGTCGACATTGGAGCCGTTGTGCAGTATTTTCAATGCAATACAGATACCAAACTAATTGGGACAATAAACCAAACGAAATGCAATTACTCTGTAACGATCCACTGGAGACCGTTGGTCCCTTACACCAAAATACTCAGAAGGTACCGTTAACAATAATATCTGAAAGTTTGTCGGTGGATTGTTGGTTCACTCTGCATATAAATCTTAAATTTTCTAGAAAGTCCTTCTGCTTCTGAATGAATTGTGTATAACTTGTAAACCGTAAGAGATAGAAAAAGGATTACTATACAAAAACGTAGATCTCATAAAATCACACAATTTGTCTTTTTTTTGTGGAATTAAACATTTCCGAAATTTCTTTACTCTTGGTTTGAATTATCAAGCACTTGTCCTTTTTTTTTTTGTTTTTTAGTTACCTTCTCTACTACTTTTAATGAACTAAACCGAAATATTTTAGATAATGTGTAGGTGTATCAACAAGCAATTTGAGATAGGAGACGTGTGGCCTGTCTGTTGAAATTTCGAAGTCACGGCTATAAGTTTCTAAAGGCCAGTGCGCCACTGGCTAAGTAAGTAAATGCAACATAAAATGTATTCAGTTCTGTACGTTTGAGTTGAACAAACAATTAATCGGCAACGTAGACATATGACGCTCTCCAAGCTGCAAGATCATTGGCAACATTCAATTGCAACCCTCCTCAAGCCGTCGACATTAGAGAAGAATGGGAGGTTTATGCACTTCTTTCAAGCGGCGTATCGTTCGTACCTTTTCTAAATTTTGCGAGAAGTGTACCAAGTACTGGTGCATTCGGTCCCTAAACGTTAATTAATGAAATAAGGAAGAAATGGTGACAAAGGAGTTTTGAAACAACTTCGAAGTATTGTGCCCCAAATTAACGAAAAGATACGAGTTGTCTTGCGCATTGTAGACGTCGCGGCTCATTTTACTAGGTATGTTTGCATGTAAAATGAGAACTCTTCAATTTTAGGTACCACTATGCTAATGTTTGCTTAGGCAGTGTATGGGGAGCGTTTCTTGGCCGAGCGCCAAACGTCCCCTCAAGAGAGATGGCAAGGAACTATCGTACTTATTTTTACACTCTCAACCATATTGAGCAGAGCCATTATACATCGGAGGCTAATGTCTTTCAACTTTGCAGTTTTTAGTGCGGTGGAAGGTCGGTGCTGTTCCCTTTTACTTTCTCTATTGCTTGCCTATAGTAAGTAGACGAACTATTGCATTCCACCAAAAAATTATATACCGAGATTTCGCCGGAAATATATGTTTTGGGGTAACTTAAATCCAAACAGAGCATTTTTAGAAAAAGGTCCTTGTGTTAGCGAGTGTGTGTGTTTATGTTTGTGTCCGTGTGTCTGCGAACAAAAAACGAAAAGTTGGTTAAACACCAATGGCGTTTAAGTTCAGCGCCTTCCAAGGATGCGACACCATTTTCAGCACCTTATGTTAATGTCCGTTATGTTTTATTTTCTCAAATGTTTTCATTAGAATACCATACATTTAAGATATTTGCATGGCAAATAAAATATATATCCCCAATTTTCTGGGAATAGCCTGTGAAGGCCTCTTCATTTTACATGACTTTGTTTAACTGGCAAACCTAAAGAGATTGACAAAATTGTATTACACAAAAATATAGATCTCGTTAAAATACCCAATTTATGCGATATATACTTTTAGTGGCGTTAAACATTTCTTTGATATTCTTTAATGGTTTGAATTTTAAATACTTTATACGTTCAACTGCAAATTACTATTCATTTTACATTTCTTAATTTATTTATTTATTTAAAGTCGAAAAACAGTTATATGTTCCCAAAGAGAACATAGAGAGATCATATAAAGAGAACATAAAATAAATAATGGAATTACAGTGTTAATTTTAACAGGATCAAATAAATATTTACATTAAGATTGGTATTAAAGTATGAACGAGAAAATATTAAATATTATAATGAAACATTTTATGTTTATTAAAAAGACCGATATTCTGCAGAAATTTCTTTAGTTTTTGATACGCCACTTGAGTATCTATTGCAGTGTGGAGGTAGGAGGGGATCTTTTCGGTTCTGCGACAGTTATCATTTACTTTTATTTTTAATGGTTATGCAAAGAGAATGACATTTCAAAGCTATCACATAGCGACCCTCTTTTAAAAGATTTGACCATCCCTTTAGTTTACTGCATTCTTCTTATACCTATAACAAAATATATAAATGTGTAATGAAGACTTAACCCTACTAACAAGAAGTAGACAGAAGAATAAGCTTTTATATAAATAGCCTGTAGAAGAGTGAGTAGAGACGGTCATGTGAATGCAACAATGATAATTTTTGTGTGAATGGGACGTCTGAGCAAGAGGTAAAGATTAAAACATTGTAGACTGACGAAAGCGACAAAACTTCATTTAGAGTTGAAGGGGATTATGAGTAACGCTTCAATTGAGAAATATATATAAACGTCTCTTCCCAACACTATGTATGAAGTTATGACAAATGTAAAATTGTGATAAGCTTTGGATAAACATGGACAGCGTGTTGGTTATTTGGGAACATAAGTAGGTAAACTTAGTGATAGTAAGTTAAGTAAATGGCATCATGTAAGATCATTCAGGATAATTTTTTTCTCTATTTATTTTACGTCAGTTTAACTAAGTGGTCATATCGCACGGATCTGTTAGAAGATACCTCGTGGCTCGTGTGCGGCGGACAATTAGCTTTCTAGGTCTCATTCCTGTACCACACCATCTTATTTCGTCGCATATCACAGAGGCCTTAGTGCTAGACAACTGTACCTCTTTCTGTGACGGGCAGATAGCAGCTTCAACACGTGTCCACAGAGACCTTAGTGTTAGGCAACTATATCTCCGGTTCTACATGTGCCGGGAGTCGTCCAGTCTGCCTGCTTTCATCATGTGTGGATAGATGGCAGAGTATTTTTACTATTCGACTTTACTTTACACTTAAGGTGGAACTTTGGGTCTTGGTGTTAAATATCCAATCCGGTATTTAACTTGGCGAGTGAGGAAACCACGACAAAACCCCAGTCGGATTGGTCGGCCCACAGGATTTGAACCCAAAACGTCCTGAATGTGGGCCACAGGCGTTACCGCCAGAGCCATCCCGCTCAGTCAGAACGATTTGTTTGTGGACCTGCTAACAGTAACGAGAGAAACATTAGATACATTTCAAACTAGTATGTATTAACTAACTGTCTAAGAAACGCGAAGACGACAGCTATATGGAACTTATTAGGGACTTGTTGAAGGCTTATCAGCATAAGTAAAAACAATATGTTGTTGAAAATCCATATCTTATGCTCTTATCTGGTTCTCTTTCCTCCTAATCTGGGCACAGTTAATGATGTGCTTGGAGATACAATTAACCGGAATACTACTGTGCAATTACGTCAGTACAATGAATTATGTGAATAAGAATATGCAGTATATGCTTTACTTTTTCAAGTAAATACCCTGTTTATCAAGAATAAAACCTTTCGAGTAGTTGCTTCGTTTTGGAAACATAGTCAAGTAATGGAAGCAGAGCAGAACATAATCAGGCGTCCATCTTATGAGAGTATGTACTCATATTTGGTATGAGTAACAGCTAGTGTATTCTCAGTATTACAAGTAGGTACATCCTCTTCTCATGTTGAGTGTGGTTAGATGCTTACTTATTTCCGGGTATATGTTTATTTCTTTTCACTTAAAAGTAAGTTTGAAAATAATGCAGAATTCATGAGGTAAATAGTATCCATGGAAAAATATACCAACACAGCCATGGGCATTGCAGAAGTTTCAAAAACTTTGAGAAAGTACTTGCTTTTTATTCGTACGACCCAATATTTTAGCAGACTATGTTTGAAACCTCAAATAAGAGGTCCCTAATGACATTTATAAACGAAGCGAGAAGTTCACTAAAAACGTAAAAATGTAACGAAAGAAAAATTCTGAAAAATATACATTTTCTTCATGTAATATCTCAAACGCATGGTGTTTTAACTAGAATCACTTGAGTCGTTTTGTAGAGAATAATTTTATTCAGGATATAAATTGTGTAAACAGAGTAATTCAAGTAAAATAAGTTTCCTAGAAACTTAATCCCTATTATGGGATATTTTCAGTTAACCAAATCGCTATGTAATTAAAGCAACAGAACAGGGAAGAGTAAAAAACGTAAACCACGTTTAAGAAATAACTAATTCTAGGCCTAGTGTTTTGTAAAATATTGTTGAAATGCACTGTTTCTTAAACTGGTATATTGTGTTTTGGAGTTACTGAATGGTTACTCGTGCGAAGTAAAGTATACTTTTTTAAGTGATAGTTTATTATGTTAATTTACGAACTTATACTTTTAAGTGATGTATTCATAACTAGACCACCAGTTTCAGACACGAAAAAGTTTTAAGAACCTAAAATAAGTCATAAAATTATTAAACTAGGCACTAAATTATATGTATGTCTGGAATTTGAGTATGACTCAGGCATTTACAATTTGCATTACAATAGGTATATTTCAATCTTTACTCCAATTCATCAACAATTAAGCTATCTTTGCTACCATTTAAATGCTTAAAATAACAAGGATTTATAGGTGCAAACTTAAATTCGCCACAGTTTTCCTGCCCATCTCATCTCTAAATTTACTCCACGCAAATAGACATTTAATTGGTCAGACAAGACACTTTAACACTTGAAGCGGAAAATTAAGATATTTTAGACAACTTTAAAAGTAGAATTCAGAAAGACACTTTTTATGGATGAATTCCACTTTATTTCATCCTTAATTCTCCTAAACCCAATATACGCAATCAATAAAAAGATAATATGATTGTTACATTCACATGGCCTTCTCTACCCACTATCGTTTATTTCTGCATAGCTACTACAAGCTGTTCCTACGAAGGCTTACTTTTCTATCTACTTCATGTTAGTCGAAATAAGTTTCATTACACATTTCATTGTAGGACAGCGGGATAAAGAAAGTAGAATCGATAGTTATGCTGGTCTTGAAATTCCATACTCTTTCCATGACATCGCGAGAAACAACTGAATAACGGCAGCACTTTAAACAATGACGAAATACTGAAAATTTTAAACCCATAATTACGGATATCTCGGATATGGCTGATGGCACAGAATTGTGTGTTTTAAAGATATTTACATTTTTTTGTGTAGTAAGTTTCTGTCTTCACAGTCTCTTCCAAGAAGATTAAATATATACATTTTCTGTCATGTAAATATCTTAAATATACGACATTTTAATCAAAATCGATAAGCTCCAATTTTGAGGAAATTACATTTTCGAAAAATATCTTCCAAAGAAACGGTGGTTTGTGATGGAGGGATTTTTTTTTATCTTTGTGTCACACCGCTGGGAGATACAGAATTTAAATATCAAGCTTGGTATTTATCCGGCACTTCGATTTTGAATTATGCTGTTCAGACACACACACGGACCACTTTTAAAACGCTTTTTTGGATTTAGGGGCCTCAAAATATGCATTTCCAGTGATATCTGACATTTAATTTTTGGGTGGAATACAGTACTTTTTCTACTTACAAAAGTAGATCAGAGAAAGTAAAAACGGCAACAGTAGGGTATATAGGGGAGAGCTGGCGCAGTTTTTTGCGTTTATATGGGAAAGGATAGGGAAAACGGGGGGTATATGCGGTGGTTCACGGAGGAAAATGCGTTTATATGGGGAAGATAGGGACTACGATGATCGATGCTAGACCAAGTCATGGGTTGAAGGACTGGGGATGTGTTTTATATGAGAGATACGGGGAATACGAGGAGAAGTGTTGGACTAGATAGGGGTTGAGATATGGAATATGCATTTATATGGGAAAGATAAGGAAAACGTGAACAGAGGCTAGGATAGACAGATGCTGAAGCAGGGGGAATATGAACATATTTACAGGAGAGATAGGGGATACGTGGAGAGGTACTAGACTATTCAGGGTTTGAAGGGTAGAGTATGGCTTTTTATATGGAGAGACGAGGAAAACGAGGGTATATGCTAGGTTGAGAGAACCTTCAAGGAGGAAAAAATGCGTTTATATGGGAGAGATAGGGAAAACGAGGAGAGTTCTGAGGTAGAGCAGGGTCTGAAGGAGGGAGAGATATGCTTTATACGACAGAGATAGGGCATGCGAGGGGAGGTGCTAGTGCAGACAGAGGTTAAGGAGTACGGTATACATTTATATGAGGAATATATGGAAAACGGGGGCAGGCGGTATGATAGACAGAAGCTGGGCCACTTTTGCGCTTATATGGGAAAGGATAGGGAAAACGAGGGTATATGCAACAGTTCAAGGAGGAAAATGCGTTTATAGGGGAGAGATAGGAATACGAGGGCTGATGCTAGGCTAGTCAGATGCTAAAGGAGGGAGGGATACGCTTTATACGAGAGAGATAGGGAATACAAGGAAAGATGTTATACTAAACAGGACTTGAAGGATAGAATATGGCGTTTTATATGAGCGAGAAGTGAACAGAGGAGAGGTATTAGGCTAGGAGTTTTGAATGATAGAGTAGGCGTTTATATGCGAGAGATAGGGAATACGAGGAGAAGCGCTAGGCTAGACAGGGTTGAAGTAGGGAATGCGTCTTATATGAGAGAGGTGGGGGAATATGAGGAGAAGTGTTAGGCTAGACAGGAAGGTCTGAATGATAGAGTATGCGTTTATATGGGAAAGATAGGGAAAACGAAGGTAGGTGCTAGGTTGAGAGAGTCTTCAAGGAGGAAAATGCATCTATATGAGAGCGGTAGGGTATACGAGGAGAGGTGCTAGTCTAGATATGGTTTGAGGAGCAGAGTATACGTTTATATGGGAGAAATATGGAAAACGGGAGAGATACAAGGATAGACAGGGTTTGAAGGAGAAGGAATGTAGGTTTATACGGTAATATAGAGAGTAATTCGATTATAAAACTTTTATCATCCAGCGTTACAACACTTTTATATACTTTTTTCTAAACCTTACAAACTTTTTATATGTTAAAGAGTAGTGTGCGAGACGGAGAGGGACAAACTGTATATCGTTTCACAGTGAAGTATACGTCCTAACCTATTACCACCACCTTGTTTGCCCTGGATCTTCTCATTGTCTATTCATTCCTATCATCATCTAACGTAACCACGTAACAAGACGTAACACAACGTAACATAACAGCATGACAAGACGTTACACTACGTAACATAAGCACGTAACCACGTGTCAAGACGTAACACCACGTAACAAACTCATCACGCTATGTAACAAACTGTTCGCGCTATGTAACAAACTGATCACGCTATGTAACAAAGGAATCACGCTATGTAACAAGCTCACACGATATGTAACAAAGGAATCGCGCTATGTAACAAAGGAATCACGCTATGTAACAAAGGAATCACGCTATGTAACAAAGGAATCACGCTATGTAACAAAGGAATCGCGCTATGTAACAAAGGAACACGCTATGTAAGAAGCTCATCACGCTATGTAACAAAGGAATCACGCTATGTAACAGTCTCATCACGCTATGTAACAACACGTACCAAGCATGTAACCAAGTAACAAACCGTAAGAACAACACGTAACCAATCTATTGCTAAGTCAATCTAAACTAATTCATCCTTCATAACTTAGACAATAAGTACGAGAGCCTAGCCCAGATTAACCCGACCAATCCTAAACGTTCCTCTCAGCATCTATTCTACTCGGTCATCGACTAACCTAATCTGGCTAACCAAAGATAACCTCAACTTTCTTTTAGTGAAATTGCAATGTTTTATTCAGGTTTTATTATTCGAGAGTTTTAATTGAAAAGTTTACGTCAACATACCTTTATTTTAGTTCCTTGTAGGCGTCTCTCCCCTTTTTATCTAGGCTTGAGACTAGCACTAGGATTGCTCCTAATGGCAGGGTTACCACCTTCCCTTCCATCTTCTTCTTTCTTCATCGGACGTCAGCTAGCTGCATATACAGCACACGGATAACCTTCATTTTTTAAGTATGTAGACTCGCGAGAAAATCTTCATATTCAACTTAAATTCTCTTATACACTACTTGTAATGCTGTAATGTCCATAGGCGTATGTCGTTATTCCGTCCTCAGCAATAATTCTTTTATCGTCGTATGGTGTCAATGTAATTTTATTCACTTGTACTGTGGCAAGAGCATGCTGTCGCGACAGGATCAGATTCATGGGCGTTCTGGTAATTTCTCCGGTTTTAAGACAGTCAGTATAGCTCTCGAACGTGACGTACTGCTTAATAGCACTACGTTTTATACCTTTAATCTTTTTTATCATTGAACCGTCGATATCTAGGGCATACATTTTAGGTCGTAGCCCTACAAAGCGTTGAATGATTTTACCATTAGCCTCATCTTTAAATTTCCCAAGTACCTTCTTGTTTAGAGGTGAATGGCATATATGGCTTGTAGGATAATCAGCAGTATCTAGGTGCTCAAGAAAACGTAGCTTATCCTGGTACACATCTTCAGTTGTAACACGATGAATGAACGAATCAGTGTCCATATACATAAGCTTCAGGTTTTCAGCTCCATAATACGGTAACAACACATCATAGTGATACCGGTACATTAATGTCTTGGAGATATCCAACACACTCATACCGATGTATATAGGCTTGTTGAATGCAATCTGTCGGGAGGCCATATGTACAGCAGCTAGATTATCAGCATATATCGTCCTGTCGATAAACGTTGGCTTTGCAATTAACTTTTCCAGAGTCTTCTTATTTGTCACCAGACGTATATCCATACGGTTACGCAGGTTCTCCATAGTTTTTCCGAACATAGCATTGTTGAACAATTTGTAGAGATCCTTCTCAAAATCATTTCCAGCTTGTTGTCGCAGTCTGTTGTTAAATTCCACATACGGTTTTAACCATCGAGACTGTTGGAATTGTAGCACACGATGGATTTTTGTTAACCGTAGTCCATGACTAAGAGCTTGCTTCAAAGCCTTGTAATGCACTACATACTTCTTTCGAGGTCCTAGATGAGGTATCAGTTTCTTTGTAGATGCCTCCAATTGTTTCATACACTCGGGCAGGAAAGGTAGATCGTTGTGTAGATCGTGAAGTTCTGCAGGATACTCGATGTCGACTTCTAATATGTAGCCGTAAGGATCATCTTCTTGTAGTCTTTCTAAGTCAATTTTTTCAGGCGATACCCACTCAAATCCACCATAAGGAAGAGCGTGACACATTGCCCACCCATATTGGTTATTAGCGTCGTCATATGTGATAAATTGGGTTGGTCTCGACGGATCAAACTTCTCCATATATGTGTTATTAGCCTCTGCATACCGATGGGAAACTTGGCATAAACCTCCTCTTATACCTGATTCCACCATGAGTAGTTGATCATAATCCTGTAACAGTTCCAGCTTAATTCCAGTGTACAGTAACATGGCGTCCCATGTAAGACCTGGAGAGGTAAAATAATGTGCAGGATCAACTTTGTGTGTTTTGAGGGTTTGCTCTCTGAACGTCTCAAAGACATCAGCTAGGAGAAGTACATCCGAAGTTAAGTAGAGATCGCTGTACTCTCCCAGGTTTCTCACATTAAACACCTCCCATACATTTTTAGCATGATCGTAGTCAGTATCACTAATTTCTTCTTCATTTAATCTATTGTAGAAGGAGTCCTTAGGAGGCAGGCAGGTTTCGTTCAGGGCATCCCATGATGTAACAAAATCATATGGAAATACACCCTTACGGGTCATCAACTTCAATTTGTCTTCTCCAAAGTACTTTAGCGTTTCAGGATACGAGGTTAGATTTTTTACCAACTTATCCAAGCTTGTACTGAGGAATCGGAAGCTATCCACAAATCGAAGCTTTATATCTCCTACATACTTGGTGAATGAGATATAGCTTTCTTCAGAGTTAGGAATTACCTCCACACGTTCACTTGTGCAACCCAGCTCCTTAACAATGAAATGTGAGTCATATCCGCTAAGGTTATGCATGAAGACTGGTATATATTTAGGTGTTTTACAGGCTAAATTACATTCATTATGAAGACTTCCACGATATTCACCGCTGATGTGATCATGGTCGCGTACTTTATAGTTCTCTTCTGTAAAGGGTTTTCCACACAAGTAGCATGCTGAAGAAGACTCAAAATCCAACTGCTCTTGATCCGTAAGTTTCAGAGGCTTAGCAGATTTGTATATGTCCTCAATCATTTTTGCAAGAGATGTCAGGTACAGCATAAACTTCTGAGCAGCATCAGCACCACGATACACATAGGGTTGCTTAGGAAGACCAGTTTCGAGATGTTCAACACCAGATGTAGGCTTCACGTAAACACAGAAGCTCATTGGTGTGTGCTCTTGATAAGGGATTGTATAGGAAGTTTCAGGATTGGGTATACACGTATGGCATGGAGTGAGAATACTCTCAAAATCAGCATAGATGACATAAGGTAGTTTCAACATCCTTTCAAAATTTTTAAACTGTACGATTGATTTGTCCTTTGTAGGCATAACTACCCTCGCAACACCATGTTGGTTACAGATTGATGTATGTTCCTGCAGTTTTTCCAGTCCACTTCGTCCGTATCGATTGTCAAAATGTGTAAAGCAACGCTTGCAGGTATAAACCCGTCCATTATGGATAGTTTTCTGGCGTCGAACGAGTTTCTCAAAATTCTTTATATATACGTAGTGATGTTTTCCACTGCTGTCATTCAATAGTAGCAGGTCGCGATGTTCAGGTAGTTCAATGTCAACAACCTTTATCGGATACACTTCATGCTTCTCATCCAGCCCGAAAACGTTAATAGATATCTTGTTAAACTTCTCAAATTTTGGTATTTGAGAAAGTGGAGTAGGATAGGAAACACAGCTGAAGTCGTACTTATCTTGAAGTTTCTTATATTTGCTCACCCGTTGTGCATCCTTCTCAACGAATTTGGCCAATACAGAGTACATGAAACATAGCTCATCAGTTAAATTCTGGATGTTAATGCAGGCTTTTCTTGCTTCAACAGAGGGAGGTAGGGGTATGTAGCTACTTCCTCGCAACGGGTTGTACTTGTTAATACGAAGGCGTACCCCTTCCACAGTAAGCAAGGCCCAGCTGCTACCCTTAAGCTGAGACTCATCCATTTCAGTAACCAATTTCTTGAATTTCACTTCCAGCATAGAGTCCAGATCAGTTTCTAGGAAAACAGCTTGATTTCTGGTTTTAAATGTCTTGTCACAGGTTTCACCAATACTGTTAACAAATCGACACTCAGCCAGCAGATTAATTTTCAAACTCTTGTGAATACCGAGCTCTTTATGCACAGCCTGGATTATCCGCTGTTTTGCTTCATGCAGGTATATATTCAGATCCCTAGCCGATTCACATCGTATAAAATACGATTTCAAACGTCCATGGAATGAAGTTTCATATTCTTTCATATCACAGTCCTCCATTGTTGACAGCAACTGATGTTTAGTTGGCTCCAATCTTCTTTTCTTCTGAGGGCTGCTTATTTCACATATATCTTCGTGTCGCTGCCCCTTATAACCATCTTTGAAGGTTACATTACAATGTTTACATTTGAAGAACTTCTTGCAGCTCATCTCGTGTCTTCTCTTGTCATAACCTCGGAGGAACTTCTTCCCACATTTTCCGCATGCATATCCAGTAGCGCTTGGAATAATATCCTTATACGCTGAGTTATTCATCTTTATTCTTGATGTAATAACGTATTAATCACTGATCAATGAAATGTACGCCTTGATACCACTTTAGAAAGCTGATTATTCTTGGAGAGAACACGATGTTAACACCTCAGAGATGATCAACAGAATGAATTTCAATACTCAAGTTCGCTCTATTTATAGAGAAAGCACGAACCTTTTTTAATCAATTATATCCTGATTATTAATACTAAAAACGGTGATGAAGCGTGTAAGCTCTTATATATTTCAATTCGTGTTACACTGATGTTCGAGCGTCTCCGTATAGCTTCGTATGTTTAGAGAGAAAGTGTAAAGTATTGTGAAGATGTTATGTATTGTTCGGCTATAATCGTACAGATTCGGAGAGCTTGACTGGTGAAGGTGATGAACGATCCGTCAACCGAGCAGGAGGCAAGCAGTCCCTTCGCGCAACGAAACCTAGATGCAAAAGAAAGAAAATCGTGTTAGATGAGAAACCACTCCAGCATTCGCCTGCAGACCAGGGAAAACCTAAAAAATATGATGTCAGAGTGATCGACCAACAGGGAAATCAAACAAAAGACCTTAGAAACATATAGGTTAAGATGTAAATCAAATAAAAATGTAATAAAATCGTGATAGATGAGAACCCACTCAGACATTCGCCTACAGACCATGGAAAACCATGAAAAAATATGTCAGAGTGATCGACCAACAGGGAAATCAAACAAAAGACCTTAGAAACATATAGGTTAAGATGTAAATCAAATAAAAATGCAATAAAATCGTGCTAGATGAGAAACCACCCAGACATTCGCCTACAGACCAGGCAAAGCCATGAAAAAAATCAAAGGGCTGAGCGACTGACGGATAGAGGGTGCAACCGACAGAGAAATCAAGCAAAAGGTTTCTAGAGACAAAAAAGATGCAATTGAAATGGAATCATGATAGCAAATGCCACTCCAGCATTCGCCTGCAGACCAGGGAAAACCTAAAAAATATGATGTCAGAGTGATCGACCAACAGGGAAATCAAACAAAAGACCTTAGAAACATATAGGTTAAGATGTAAATCAAATAAAAATGCAATAAAATCGTGATAGATGAGAACCCACTCAGACATTCGCCTGCAGACCAGGGAAAATCATGAGAAACGTAAGGTCAGAGTAAACAATTGATTGAAATCTAACCCCTGAACCCTAGAAATTCACGACAACAGAAAAACGAAACCCAGATGTAGAGGAAATTTTGTACACCCTTGACGAAAAAACCCCGTCCGCTGGGGAAGTAACCTTTAAGTATACAATTGACGTCTGTCATACCGATAAGGGACGGTTTGAAAGGCTTCCTAATTGCTCTACGCAAGTCACCTGAGCAAACACAGGAAATTCCTAAACCAGACAATTACAAGCCTGCTAAAACATTTTTTCCTACAATAAGTAATTTAAATTCTACATGAAGATTATTCCAAAAAGTTTCATATCTCTTATTTCCTTCAATAAAATATCGAATATGACTCTAGCACCAGGGAAAAAAATTAAACGGAGGGAAGCGATATTTTCTTTTTACGCTGAAATTATAATTAAATGCATAGCGTTCTTGCAGGAAAACCCCGCCCATATAGATTATAGGAATGGATTCTGTTTAAAACATGTATTTTCACGCGGGGTGTATAGATTGTATCAGTAAGCATTCGTGACTATTACAATTATTTCCAAGTATTATTTTAAAAAAGGTTGTCTTATTCTCTTAGTAAACATAGGTCGAGAACGTTTTTTTTACTTGGTATTTAGGGGCGTTCTTGCAGGAAAACACTGCCCATATAGATTATAGGAATGGACTCTGTTTAAAACATGTATTTTTCACGCGTGGTGTATAGATTGTCTCAGTAAGCATTCGTGACTATTACAATTATCGCCAAGTATTATTTTACAAAAAGATTGGCTTATTCTCTTAGTAAACATAGGTTGAAATCGTTTTTTAAACAACTCTCCATTCGAGAGATATTTTTTGATTATTCCAGCAGAGAGAGAGAGAGAGAGAGAGAGAGAGATCGAGCCATATTTGTTTAAAAAAGCTTTTTTTTTCATTCACAGGAAATCTTCGAGAAAATTCGAGGAATTATTCAGTTGTACACCCTTGCTAAAATAGTTTGTATACCCTTTGAAGAATGTTTACCTGGCTGGCAGAGTCTACCTCTGTCGACAGGCTGTCGCCTGCACATCTTGGACATTTATACATTAGGGAGGCTATTGTGCTTTAAAATGGGATAGCTGTGTTTTAAGGTTACCACAAAAAATTTTTTCCCGATAATTAATATAATTCTACATGAAGAATATTAATGATTAAGTTTTCAATTAAACGTATACTGTATAGATTCTGTACTTAAACATTCGACTGTATCTTTGTCATTATTTAAATACTCACATACAAGAATTGCAAACATGATATCAAAAATTGTAGAAGTTTTTCCACCCTTATTTAATTAAAATTCATGTATATACTCTATTATTTAGCGATTTTTCAATAATTTAGCCCTCTCATGTACATCATTCGTCAAAAAATCAGTGTACAATACGCATTTTTATACGTTTTAATGTTCGTTTATTTTTAAAACCGCTGCATTTGCCTCTAATTACGAGCAATAATTTTTTTCAGATTTACTCAGATGTGTAGCTTGTAGAATCGAATTAGGAAATGTTTTAATAAATGTATTGTATTTTTTAGGTTAAAGCATCTACATTTTTAAAGTTAGCATGCCCGTTATTTGTATTCAGCGTAAAGATATTCATATATCATTTTTAAATCCCTCTTCTTAAATATAATGTATCGCAATCCATTTTTAAAATCTAATCATAAATGCGTTTAATGCATATAATGGATGTCTTCATATACCCAATATGGCTGCCTTCACGTGTCGGGAAGCTAACATGGCGGCAGTCATCTTTTAGAAGCATACATTTCATGTCGATAAAGTAGCGAGCGACCGACAGGGTGAGAGAACTTCTTTCAGCGGCCAACAGATAGCGGTAAAGTAAGCCGTGCCATGTGGAACCAAACACTGTGAAAGAGACAGAGGGTGGGGGTAGGCGGAAGAGACGCGCTGGGAGAGAGGTGAGTCCCGTCAGTTCGCCAGTTCGCCTCAGCGCGTCGTAAGGCTCGGACCTATACGTAGTAGCATGCATACCAACGCAGCTCGCGCCAGCGTCTTACGTAATTTAGTTTTTACGCTCACTATACCATTTAAATATACATTCATCTAAGAGATATAATATTCGTCAGGATGTCAGATGTCCAAATATACATAACAAAGAAATTAGTTACTGATATAAATGCAATATCGTACGTTCACCATTTTATTTTTAATTACTTTTTTTATTTTATTTGGGGATGAATTTGTATTCATGTCACGGGATTCAATCCTAGTCCTCCAGCCCGACTTGGAACAACAATCAATAACGAGCTACAATCCAAGGATATAATCGGTAATAATACATATATTTTGATAAAGACCATCAAATGAAAAGGCCTTGGAAACGTATGTATTTCCCCTCACTTCCCCTCTTCCCCCACCACACAGTAGAAAATAAATAGCTCGTGTTGTGGAGAGTTGTTTAAAAAACGATTTCAACCTATGTTTACTAAGAGAATAAGCCAATCTTTTTGTAAAATAATACTTGGCGATAATTGTAATAGTCACGAATGCTTACTGAGACAATCTATACACCACGCGTGAAAAATACATGTTTTAAACAGAGTCCATTCCTATAATCTATATGGGCAGTGTTTTCCTGCAAGAACGCCCCTAAATACCAAGTAAAAAAAACGTTCTCGACCTATGTTTACTAAGAGAATAAGACAACCTTTTTTAAAATAATACTTGGAAATAATTGTAATAGTCACGAATGCTTACTGATACAATCTATACACCCCGCGTGAAAATACATGTTTTAAACAGAATCCATTCCTATAATCTATATGGGCGGGGTTTTCCTGCAAGAACGCTATGCTTTTAATTATAATTTCAGCGTAAAAAGAAAATATCGCTTCCCTCCGTTTAATTTTTTTTCCCTGGTGCTAGAGTCATATTCGATATTTTATTGAAGGAAATAAGAGATATGAAACTTTTTGGAATAATCTTCATGTAGAATTTAAATTACTTATTGTAGGAAAAAATGTTTTAGCAGGCTTGTAATTGTCTGGTTTAGGAATTTCCTGTGTTTGCTCAGGTGACTTGCGTAGAGCAATTAGGAAGCCTTTCAAACCGTCCCTTATCGGTATGACAGACGTCAATTGTATACTTAAAGGTTACTTCCCCAGCGGACGGGGTTTTTTCGTCAAGGGTGTACAAAATTTCCTCTACATCTGGGTTTCGTTTTTCAGTTGTCGTGAATTTCTAGGGTTCAGGGGTTAGATTTCAATCAATTGTTTACTCTGACCTTACGTTTCTCATGATTTTCCCTGGTCTGCAGGCGAATGTCTGAGTGGGTTCTCATCTATCACGATTTTATTGCATTTTTATTTGATTTACATCTTAACCTATATGTTTCTAAGGTCTTTTGTTTGATTTCCCTGTTGGTCGATCACTCTGACATCATATTTTTTAGGTTTTCCCTGGTCTGCAGGCGAATGCTGGAGTGGCATTTGCTATCATGATTCCATTTCAATTGCATCTTTTTTGTCTCTAGAAACCTTTTGCTTGATTTCTCTGTCGGTTGCACCCTCTATCCGTCAGTCGCTCAGCCCTTTGATTTTTTTCATGGCTTTGCCTGGTCTGTAGGCGAATGTCTGGGTGGTTTCTCATCTAGCACGATTTTATTGCATTTTTATTTGATTTACATCTTAACCTATATGTTTCTAAGGTCTTTTGTTTGATTTCCCTGTTGGTCGATCACTCTGACATATTTTTTCATGGTTTTCCATGGTCTGTAGGCGAATGTCTGAGTGGGTTCTCATCTATCACGATTTTATTACATTTTTATTTGATTTACATCTTAACCTATATGTTTCTAAGGTCTTTTGTTTGATTTCCCTGTTGGTCGATCACTCTGACATCATATTTTTTAGGTTTTCCCTGGTCTGCAGGCGAATGCTGGAGTGGTTTCTCATCTAACACGATTTTCTTTCTTTTGCATCTAGGTTTCGTTGCGCGAAGGGACTGCTTGCCTCCTGCTCGGTTGACGGATCGTTCATCACCTTCACCAGTCAAGCTCTCCGAATCTGTACGATTATAGCCGAACAATACATAACATCTTCACAATACTTTACACTTTCTCTCTAAACATACGAAGCTATACGGAGACGCTCGAACATCAGTGTAACACGAATTGAAATATATAAGAGCTTACACGCTTCATCACCGTTTTTAGTATTAATAATCAGGATATAATTGATTAAAAAAGGTTCGTGCTTTCTCTATAAATAGAGCGAACTTGAGTATTGAAATTCATTCTGTTGATCATCTCTGAGGTGTTAACATCGTGTTCTCTCCAAGAATAATCAGCTTTCTAAAGTGGTATCAAGGCGTACATTTCATTGATCAGTGATTAATACGTTATTACATCAAGAATAAAGATGAATAACTCAGCGTATAAGGATATTATTCCAAGCGCTACTGGATATGCATGCGGAAAATGTGGGAAGAAGTTCCTCCGAGGTTATGACAAGAGAAGACACGAGATGAGCTGCAAGAAGTTCTTCAAATGTAAACATTGTAATGTAACCTTCAAAGATGGTTATAAGGGGCAGCGACACGAAGATATATGTGAAATAAGCAGCCCTCAGAAGAAAAGAAGATTGGAGCCAACTAAACATCAGTTGCTGTCAACAATGGAGGACTGTGATATGAAAGAATATGAAACTTCATTCCATGGACGTTTGAAATCGTATTTTATACGATGTGAATCGGCTAGGGATCTGAATATATACCTGCATGAAGCAAAACAGCGGATAATCCAGGCTGTGCATAAAGAGCTCGGTATTCACAAGAGTTTGAAAATTAATCTGCTGGCTGAGTGTCGATTTGTTAACAGTATTGGTGAAACCTGTGACAAGACATTTAAAACCAGAAATCAAGCTGTTTTCCTAGAAACTGATCTGGACTCTATGCTGGAAGTGAAATTCAAGAAATTGGTTACTGAAATGGATGAGTCTCAGCTTAAGGGTAGCAGCTGGGCCTTGCTTACTGTGGAAGGGGTACGCCTTCGTATTAACAAGTACAACCCGTTGCGAGGAAGTAGCTACATACCCCTACCTCCCTCTGTTGAAGCAAGAAAAGCCTGCATTAACATCCAGAATTTAACTGATGAGCTATGTTTCATGTACTCTGTATTGGCCAAATTCGTTGAGAAGGATGCACAACGGGTGAGCAAATATAAGAAACTTCAAGATAAGTACGACTTCAGCTGTGTTTCCTATCCTACTCCACTTTCTCAAATACCAAAATTTGAGAAGTTTAACAAGATATCTATTAACGTTTTCGGGCTGGATGAGAAGCATGAAGTGTATCCGATAAAGGTTGTTGACATTGAACTACCTGAACATCGCGACCTGCTACTATTGAATGACAGCAGTGGAAAACATCACTACGTATATATAAAGAATTTTGAGAAACTCGTTCGACGCCAGAAAACTATCCATAATGGACGGGTTTATACCTGCAAGCGTTGCTTTACACATTTTGACAATCGATACGGACGAAGTGGACTGGAAAAACTGCAGGAACATACATCAATCTGTAACCAACATGGTGTTGCGAGGGTAGTTATGCCTACAAAGGACAAATCAATCGTACAGTTTAAAAATTTTGAAAGGATGTTGAAACTACCTTATGTCATCTATGCTGATTTTGAGAGTATTCTCACTCCATGCCATACGTGTATACCCAATCCTGAAACTTCCTATACAATCCCTTATCAAGAGCACACACCAATGAGCTTCTGTGTTTACGTGAAGCCTACATCTGGTGTTGAACATCTCGAAACTGGTCTTCCTAAGCAACCCTATGTGTATCGTGGTGCTGATGCTGCTCAGAAGTTTATGCTGAACCTGACATCTCTTGCAAAAATGATTGAGGACATATACAAATCTGCTAAGCCTCTGAAACTTACGGATCAAGAGCAGTTGGATTTTGAGTCTTCTTCAGCATGCTACTTGTGTGGAAAACCCTTTACAGAAGAGAACTATAAAGTACGCGACCATGATCACATCAGCGGTGAATATCGTGGAAGTCTTCATAATGAATGTAATTTAGCCTGTAAAACACCTAAATATATACCAGTCTTCATGCATAACCTTAGCGGATATGACTCACATTTCATTGTTAAGGAGCTGGGTTGCACAAGTGAACGTGTGGAGGTAATTCCTAACTCTGAAGAAAGCTATATCTCATTCACCAAGTATGTAGGAGATATAAAGCTTCGATTTGTGGATAGCTTCCGATTCCTCAGTACAAGCTTGGATAAGTTGGTAAAAAATCTAACCTCGTATCCTGAAACGCTAAAGTACTTTGGAGAAGACAAATTGAAGTTGATGACCCGTAAGGGTGTATTTCCATATGATTTTGTTACATCATGGGATGCCCTGAACGAAACCTGCCTGCCTCCTAAGGACTCCTTCTACAATAGATTAAATGAAGAAGAAATTAGTGATACTGACTACGATCATGCTAAAAATGTATGGGAGGTGTTTAATGTGAGAAACCTGGGAGAGTACAGCGATCTCTACTTAACTTCGGATGTACTTCTCCTAGCTGATGTCTTTGAGACGTTCAGAGAGCAAACCCTCAAAACACACAAAGTTGATCCTGCACATTATTTTACCTCTCCAGGTCTTACATGGGACGCCATGTTACTGTACACTGGAATTAAGCTGGAACTGTTACAGGATTATGATCAACTACTCATGGTGGAATCAGGTATAAGAGGAGGTTTATGCCAAGTTTCCCATCGGTATGCAGAGGCTAATAACACATATATGGAGAAGTTTGATCCGTCGAGACCAACCCAATTTATCACATATGACGACGCTAATAACCAATATGGGTGGGCAATGTGTCACGCTCTCCCTTATGGTGGATTTGAGTGGGTATCGCCTGAAAAAATTGACTTAGAAAGACTACAAGAAGATGATCCTTACGGCTACATATTAGAAGTCGACATCGAGTATCCTGCAGAACTTCACGATCTACACAACGATCTACCTTTCCTGCCCGAGTGTATGAAACCATTGGAGGCATCTACAAAGAAACTGATACCTCATCTAGGACCTCGAAAGAAGTATGTAGTGCATTACAAGGCTTTGAAGCAAGCTCTTAGTCATGGACTACGGTTAACAAAAATCCATCGTGTGCTACAATTCCAACAGTCTCGATGGTTAAAACCGTATGTGGAATTTAACAACAGACTGCGACAACAAGCTGGAAATGATTTTGAGAAGGATCTCTACAAATTGTTCAACAATGCTATGTTCGGAAAAACTATGGAGAACCTGCGTAACCGTATGGATATACGTCTGGTGACAAATGAGAAGACTCTGGAAAAGTTAATTGCAAAGCCAACGTTTATCGACAGGACGATATATGCTGATAATCTAGCTGCTGTACATATGGCCTCCCGACAGATTGCATTCAACAAGCCTATATACATCGGTATGAGTGTGTTGGATATCTCCAAGACATTAATGTACCGGTATCACTATGATGTGTTGTTACCGTATTATGGAGCTGAAAACCTGAAGCTTATGTATATGGACACTGATTCGTTCATTCATCGTGTTACAACTGAAGATGTGTACCAGGATAAGCTACGTTTTCTTGAGCACCTAGATACTGCTGATTATCCTACAAGCCATATATGCTATTCACCTCTAAACAAGAAGGTACTTGGGAAATTTAAAGATGAGGCTAATGGTAAAATCATTCAACGCTTTGTAGGGCTACGACCTAAAATGTATGCCCTAGATATCGACGGTTCAATGATAAAAAAGATTAAAGGTATAAAACGTAGTGCTATTAAGCAGTACGTCACGTTCGAGAGCTATACTGACTGTCTTAAAACCGGAGAAATTACCAGAACGCCCATGAATCTGATCCTGTCGCGACAGCATGCTCTTGCCACAGTACAAGTGAATAAAATTACATTGACACCATACGACGATAAAAGAATTATTGCTGAGGACGGAATAACGACATACGCCTATGGACATTACAGCATTACAAGTAGTCTATAAGAGAATTTAAGTTGAATATGAAGATTTTCTCGCGAGTCTACAATCTTAAAAAATGAAGGTTATCCGTGTGCTGTATATGCAGCTAGCTGACGTCCGATGAAGAAAGAAGAAGATGGAAGGGAAGGTGGTAACCCTGCCATTAGGAGCAATCCTAGTGCTAGTCTCAAGCCTAGATAAAAAGGGGAGAGACGCCTACAAGGAACTAAAATAAAGGTATGTTGACGTAAACTTTTCAATTAAAACTCTCGAATAATAAAACCTGAATAAAACATTGCAATTTCACTAAAAGAAAGTTGAGGTTATCTTTGGTTAGCCAGATTAGGTTAGTCGATGACCGAGTAGAATAGATGCTGAGAGGAACGTTTAGGATTGGTCGGGTTAATCTGGGCTAGGCTCTCGTACTTATTGTCTAAGTTATGAAGGATGAATTAGTTTAGATTGACTTAGCAATAGATTGGTTACGTGTTGTTCTTACGTTTTGTTACTTGGTTACATGCTTGGTACGTGTTGTTACATAGCGTGATGAGACTGTTACATAGCGTGATTCCTTTGTTACATAGCGTGATGAGCTTCTTACATAGCGTGTTCCTTTGTTACATAGCGCGATTCCTTTGTTACATAGCGTGATTCCTTTGTTACATAGCGTGATTCCTTTGTTACATAGCGTGATTCCTTTGTTACATAGCGCGATTCCTTTGTTACATATCGTGTGAGCTTGTTACATAGCGTGATTCCTTTGTTACATAGCGTGATCAGTTTGTTACATAGCGCGAACAGTTTGTTACATAGCGTGATGAGTTTGTTACGTGGTGTTACGTCTTGACACGTGGTTACGTGCTTATGTTACGTAGTGTAACGTCTTGTCATGCTGTTATGTTACGTTGTGTTACGTCTTGTTACGTGGTTACGTTAGATGATGATAGGAATGAATAGACAATGAGAAGATCCAGGGCAAACAAGGTGGTGGTAATAGGTTAGGACGTATACTTCACTGTGAAACGATATACAGTTTGTCCCTCTCCGTCTCGCACACTACTCTTTAACATATAAAAAGTTTGTAAGGTTTAGAAAAAAGTATATAAAAGTGTTGTAACGCTGGATGATAAAAGTTTTATAATCGAATTACTCTCTATATTACCGTATAAACCTACATTCCTTCTCCTTCAAACCCTGTCTATCCTTGTATCTCTCCCGTTTTCCATATTTCTCCCATATAAACGTATACTCTGCTCCTCAAACCATATCTAGACTAGCACCTCTCCTCGTATACCCTACCGCTCTCATATAGATGCATTTTCCTCCTTGAAGACTCTCTCAACCTAGCACCTACCTTCGTTTTCCCTATCTTTCCCATATAAACGCATACTCTATCATTCAGACCTTCCTGTCTAGCCTAACACTTCTCCTCATATTCCCCCACCTCTCTCATATAAGACGCATTCCCTACTTCAACCCTGTCTAGCCTAGCGCTTCTCCTCGTATTCCCTATCTCTCGCATATAAACGCCTACTCTATCATTCAAAACTCCTAGCCTAATACCTCTCCTCGGTTCACTTCTCGCTCATATAAAACGCCATATTCTATCCTTCAAGTCCTGTTTAGTATAACATCTTTCCTTGTATTCCCTATCTCTCTCGTATAAAGCGTATCCCTCCCTCCTTTAGCATCTGACTAGCCTAGCATCAGCCCTCGTATTCCCTATCTCTCCCCTATAAACGCATTTTCCTCCTTGAACTGTTGCATATACCCTCGTTTTCCCTATCCTTTCCCATATAAGCGCAAAAGTGGCCCAGCTTCTGTCTATCATACCGCCTGCCCCCGTTTTCCATATATTCCTCATATAAATGTATACCGTACTCCTTAACCTCTGTCTGCACTAGCACCTCCCCTCGCATGCCCTATCTCTGTCGTATAAAGCATATCTCTCCCTCCTTCAGACCCTGCTCTACCTCAGAACTCTCCTCGTTTTCCCTATCTCTCCCATATAAACGCATTTTTTCCTCCTTGAAGGTTCTCTCAACCTAGCATATACCCTCGTTTTCCTCGTCTCTCCATATAAAAAGCCATACTCTACCCTTCAAACCCTGAATAGTCTAGTACCTCTCCACGTATCCCCTATCTCTCCTGTAAATATGTTCATATTCCCCCTGCTTCAGCATCTGTCTATCCTAGCCTCTGTTCACGTTTTCCTTATCTTTCCCATATAAATGCATATTCCATATCTCAACCCCTATCTAGTCCAACACTTCTCCTCGTATTCCCCGTATCTCTCATATAAAACACATCCCCAGTCCTTCAACCCATGACTTGGTCTAGCATCGATCATCGTAGTCCCTATCTTCCCCATATAAACGCATTTTCCTCCGTGAACCACCGCATATACCCCCCGTTTTCCCTATCCTTTCCCATATAAACGCAAAAAACTGCGCCAGCTCTCCCCTATATACCCTACTGGTAACCGCTACCTAATTAGGAAATCTTGAATTCTTAGCTGCTTATTTCACAAGGATAAAATATAACTCCGGTGTGGAAATAAGATTTCGAAAATTGTGGTATTGTGGAATGCAGCTGTACGCAGTACTGAACCATACACCGAAATTAGAGGTACATTTAAAAGAACTTGCGCTTAGATAATGTAGTATTCTAATGTTTACCAGAGAATGTGTTAATTCTTGGCAGCCAGTTGTAAGAGACATATTTCAGTGTAGACTCGAATCCACCTAACAGTCACCGCGTTTACAACCTTCTGAAAGTGATATAAATTAAATACTGAATAATGTCTTTTAAAATATATTTCTTCTAGGCTTTTCTGTACTCAAAAGGAGAAAATTTCACTTTATCTGAGTATTGATGTTTTCTTGGTTTATATCTTGACAAATTTCTTGTAATGTAACATTTCCAGTGGAATATTACCCATAAGTATTTTGAGTATTACAATTTTTGATAATGTAGCTCAAAGAGTTACCGAGTCTGAACCGATGGTATCTAATAGAAGTGGCAAGTAGAATAGAAAGGTAAAGGTTACGGACGAACGAAACCGGGGCAGAGCACCGCACGCAGGCCAGTCGACCCCTTGTGCTTCTATCTGTGACCCGCGGGAGGGATAAGCGGAGTAACCCGACGGGCGCAAACACAGACGGGGTCCCTATGTTTAGATTGAACGCATCCGACGCCGCCCGATCCTACCCACAAGCCACCGAACCTCCGACAGTCCCCCCGGGGTGGAGCCCACTCGGAGGACAGACCTAATTGAGCAGCCTCTGCAGCGACACCAGAGGAGAAATCTCTACAGAACGCACAGCCACCGCCCAACATCAACCCACCGGACACCGTCGCCTGGTCCTACAACCCTGAAACAGATGTCAAGGAAGATTATGGAGGAAATAAGAGAGAGGAGAGTTGTGGTAGAAGAAGAACCACCCCAGCATTCGCCTGTCTCCCCGGAGAAACAATCCATGGGCCAGAGAGGGTGATCGCTGGGGATGGAACCCGGGACCTCCCGAATGCGGGCCACAGACGTTGTCGCCTGAGCCATCCCGGCCCATGGGAAGTAGAAAGACATAAGGCCCAGACTCTTAGATTTTAACCTATTTTTACTTTCTTTACCACGTACCTAGTAGGTAGAGAAGATATTGCATTCCACCCAAAATTTCGATATTGAGATTTCACCGGCAGTACATGTTTTGAGGCCCCTGAATCCAAAAAGAGAATTTTTAGGGAAATGTCCGTGTGTGTCTGTGAACAGCATAACTAAAACACGAGTCGGATAAATACCAAACTTCGGATTTGAGTACATTCCAAAGCTGCGACATGAAGATTTTCAAGAAAATCTCCTACCCCAAGCTACACTTTACATGAAACATTTTTCGAAATTTTAGATTTTCTAATAAATGGCTCTAACTATATATTAAAGATGTTTACATGACAATAAAAGCTATATCTTAAATTTTCGGGGAATAGCCTATGAAGTCCTCTTCATTCGGAAGGAATTTTGTATACTAATCTTGCATAGCTGCTAAACGTTAAGGGATAGACGAAAACGTACTACACAAAATATGTAGATCTTCTTAAAGGATATAATTTATTTCAAATAAGTTCTTGTTGCATAAGCCATTTCTGAGATACCCACTATCAATGGTTCGAATTGCTCAATACTTGGCCATCCTTTTAAAGGCCTTGTCAACATTCAGTTGGTTCTTGCGATTGCATGGAAACAGTGTGGAATTTTAAGGCGTCCAGTTCTTAAACATTTGAATATCGTTATTCTCTCTGTATCTATAACGAAATGTGTAATGTAGCTATTTCTGCAAAGATTTATTTAGATTAATACGTAGTAGATATCAAAATAAGCTTTAGTTATAGTTTGTATAACCACTAATAAAGACAGAGGATAGAAAGGTCATGTGAATGTATTATCACATCAGATTATTTCCCTTGCCATTTAATGAACCATTTGAAGAGTATTAATATGTTTCACACTTTCTGGAGGTAAGTATATGAATTTCATACGACCTAAAAATACCTAAATGAGAGGTTGCTACCTAAAATGTCCTAAATCGCTGATTTCAGTTTTTTCAGATGTCAAATATTTATTTAGCTGAGACACCCTCTGTTGTTGTTTCCCTTGTATACACCAAATCTCTAAATACGTGTATATCAGAAGCTATTCTCTGCTTGGAAATCGCAACTTTACCATTCAAAGTGACTTTGGTATCATTGGCAATATTTCCAGATAAGAAGTACCGGACTAGTGGGAGTTGTATGTTCTTCAAGCTGCAGAGAATTATTATTAAACGCAATCTTTGCTTTGAAGACATGAAGCTGATTTGTTCAGTGCTGCAGCGAGAAAAACATATAGGAAAATTAAACCTAGAACTTGCGGCATTGGCTGCTTCAATGATGTTATATTGTGTGGAAAGAACCCTTTCTTCATACAGGAATGTGCTACGTGATAAAAGAAAATCGTTCATGCCAGAAACGTTGGGCATGTATGTAGTTATCTATTGCGGGAGAGAGAGAGAGTGAAATCTATTATGTGTGTTTACTTGTAAGTAAACTGTGAGTAGTTTTTGAAATATGTACCTTACTGTAACTGTATCTTACTGAAATAAGAAAAACAAAATGTGATAATAGGTAACCTTAAAGCCAGAAAAAATTATTTGGCATGCTTTTATTTAGCGTGTGTTGTTAACAAACACAAACAAAATAAATACTGAAAAATGCTCTCTGTGTTTTATGATGCTTATTGATAAGGTTATATATAAAATTTACTAAAATAAGAAAAACAGAAAATTATTGCTGTTAGCGATAATAATTCATAAAGAAAACGTAATTTAAAGGTATAGAATACCTAAACGAAGACTAAGAGACCTAAATATATTGGTCCTACTGATCAGTTAGGATAGAGAGAATTTCTAGGAGCAGGAAAGTCTTGGAGAAAACCTGGAGGAAGCCGGTAGCAAGTAATTGACTGGCTTCCAGTCTTTGAGTAATGGCGCCAACACCTGTCAGCATGGCATATTCCTGTTGTTTTTGCTGCCATAGGCGTGAGGCAAACCATCTCCGCTTCCTCCATTTTATATTTGAAACTTCTTTCCTCTTCACGTCAGCTGGAAGGATAATGAATGTCACAATGGAACTACGTCTTCCTGTGCTTCCTGATTGCCGCAGAGATGCGGAAGAGGAAATGAATGAACGGAAATATAACCAAAAATATACCAATGATATATTGTTCACTAGTCTAGCGTGTAGAAGCGACACCAATTGTATCATGCTACAGTCTAAACAGTCTAAAGAATTTGCGGTAGAATTTCTATCGTCGGTATGAACATCCTGACAGAACTACAAGCACTTCCAAAAAATCTGATATGTTGCATGCACACAATTTCCTACTCACTCTTCTACAAACTACTCCCTAAAAATCTTATTATACTATCTAGATCTTGTTAATCCAGATAAACTTTCAAATCACGTCTACACATTTCGTTGTAGGATACAGTAGGTAAAGCGAAAGTCAGATTTTTAAAGAGTTGTCGCTATGTGAAGGCATTAAAACCTCATGTTCAGGGCAATGCTTTTTGGTCTTTATTTTTAAAAAACTTCATGAAAAATGTATAAAATGTCATAGTTATAGTTTATCATTTTTCTGCTGCAGCAATTATTTCAAGAACTTCAAAACGAAAGTACTCCTAAAGGAATGTTCCAAAAGCTCAGGAAAACCCTGTCAGCTGTCATTGATAGTCCTGCAGGTCATAAAGTACATTAATAGCATAGTTTAAATGTTCGGGTTAATGTAACATTCCAAATGAATTCTCATTCCTTTACAGCCAACATATTCAAAATCAACACACTTTTTGCTTTATATCATAAAAATAAAAATTTTTGCAGAAATGAATTTCGGAAAAATTCGCGACAAAATTATAGCCATAAATGGGTCACATTTGTCATAAATCGTGTATGTACTTCTTGCTGCATCTCTCCGTTAAATTTCACGTTTATCATTAATTACAAAAAAGTGGCCTCATCAATGCTCTTTGCATGACCATGAAATGAGGGGGGAAAGCCAAGCGACTTACCAATTGAGAAAAGCATAAGTATTTGAAAATTCAAACCAATAATAAGGAATATCTTGGAAGTGGTTAACTCCACAAAAATTATTTGACATAGACTATGTGCTTTAACGAGATCTACTTTTTACTCTCTCTACTACGTATGGGAAATGCATGTTTCGAGGTCCCCTGAATCCAAATAAAATCATTTTTAGAAAAAGATCCACATGTGTGTGTGTATGTGTGTGCGTGTGTGTGTGTCTGTGAACAGCATAAATCAAAAACGAAAACTTGGTATTTGGGTTCAGTATGTTTCAAAGATGCGACACGAAGATTTTCAAGAAAATCCCCTCACCCCAGACTACCCTTCACATGGAACAATTTTCGAAAATGTTTCTCAAAAATGGCTCTAACGATTTTGGTTAAAGTATATATGTTTGAGATCTTTTTATGGCAAATAAAATATATATCATGAATTTTCTGGGAATGTCCCCAAAAGACCTCTATATTCTCAATGACTTTTGCATAACTGGAAAACCGCAAGAGATACACAAAATGTTACTACACAAAAACTGTAGATCTCGTTAAAACACTCAATTTATGTTATATACACATTTTTTGCCGAGTAAACCATTTCCTAGATATTCCTCGTTGCTTGTTTCAGTTTTCTAATACTTATGCTTTCCTCAAATGGGAATGCGTTATTCGTTTTTTTATATCCTGGACATGCAAAGAGAACGGAATTCTCCACATACAACAGTTCTTAAAGGATTTGACTATCGCGTGAAGCCTACCATATTCCCCTTGCATCTACAAGAAAATTATCAATAAGATTAACATATCGATATCTCGACTAACATGAAGTGGAGGAGAATAAGCGTTTGTAAAGGTAGTTTGTACAAGAGTAGAGAAAGTCATGCGAGTGTAACACATCAGATTTTTTGTTTAGTAAGATTTTGTATATCTCTTATAGTTTACCAATTATACAAAAGTCATCCAGAATGAAGAGGTCTTCACAGCTATTCCCAGAAAATTCAACGTATACATTTAATTTGTCATGCAAATATATTAAACATAGGCATTTTAACCATAATCGTTAGAGCCAGTTTTAATAAAATGAAATATAACAATTTTTTCCATGTAAACAGCATTTTGGGGTGGGGGAATTTTCTTGAAAGTCTTCGTGCCGCATCCTGGAAAATACTGAACTTAAACACAATCTGATATTTTACTGACTTTTCGTTTTTGAGTTATGCTGTTCATAGACACACGCACAAGCATACCTAGAGACGTTTTTATAACGCTTTAATTCACGGAGTCTCAAAATGTGTGTTTCCGGGGAAATCTCGCTATGAATTTAAAGGTGGAATGAATACTTGCTTTACTTACGATGGATAAGTAGTAGAAAAAGTAAATAATTGGGGTACTCTTCTCAATGGTTGCTATGCTATTTAGTTTTGTTGTTACACCGCGTAAAGGACTCTGGTTTCGATTTTCAGTTCCGAAATGGGTGTTTGTGTCCATATACACAAACACGCGTGCATGAAGTAAGGACAGAAAAGATAGAAAACGAAAAAAAAAGAGAAAACAAAAGAAAAACACTGTGCATATAACGGTTCTTCAGACTTATTCGGCCTTTACCGCCACCGGTTCAAATGACGCCATTATTAGTTATCGAGCCCCTTGTTTCAAAGGGGAGGTGCAGAATTGAACCTCGGACTGCATGTGTTTCTGACTTTGTAAACAGGTTGAATTCTTTGTATTATTTTCTTAATTTTCTGTGTAGGCCAGTTTTCATTTACTGCTGTAAAGAGCATGAACAAACTTTTTTTAATAGAAAAGTTATGCCACTATAGCTGAGACACTCTATGCTATACAAAAAACCGTCCAATTATTTGAGATACCTATCAGTATACGTGCTGTGTAGCCCATCTCAGCCACGCGATGATCGCCATTTTTGAAGCCGTACACTTTGCTTCAATATCTGCTGTGGATTTTGCTGCCGGCTGCTGCAATGGTTGGCTTTCTCTCAGGGTGAGCGTGAGCTTATTTTAAAAGGATAAAACTATTTTAAATTGACAGAAATTTAATGTGAACTAATACTTGAGCTACTGAAGCGAGTTGTCGACCGTTTTAACATATGAAACTGGTTGTGAATCTTAGCACTCGAAACTATAACAATTTACTTATTATACCTGCTAATTTCTGCAGTATCAAACTTACGGTTTGAAATAACTGGTTCTGCAATTAAAGAAACTAGAAGCATAACTTGCCGCGAGTCACTAAGATGCTTACCGGCAAAATCCCTCACGACTACCGCCAAGTAACTGATAACCCAGCGCGGTCTTATGCACTGCGAGTTGCCGATCACTGAAAAGAATTGTAAGCCCCCAAGGCTGTGCACGAAAAAAAGAAAGGACGACAAGACCCTAATTTTAGCAACACATGCTCTCTTATTACTTAAACTCCGCCTACCTTAGAACTATTCCATCAAGGTACCTTCTCGCGCGGGGCCAATCTTAAACTCCTACTATGCGTCTGTTATCTTGTTGCTAAGCTGTACCTCCCCAAATTTAAGAATTTAATTTACCTTTCTCTTTTACAGAATTTCTGTCTACGTGACTGCATTCCAAAAATCGTTGAACTAACGCGTTCGCTTCTCAGCTAGTACTAATAACTTTGCTCGCTAATTACCTCTTTTCTCCGAACAAATCTTCTCAACTCAAGCTTATTACATTATACATTGATTTAATATGCACAAATTATTTATTGCAATTATTTCTTTATGTTACTAACACTTCTTTATTTAATTATTTATGTCTCCCTGTAGCTAATTAGAGTATCAGCTGAGATTCCGAATTTACGAGACGCAAGCGAAGAAATTCCAAATGTAAATGCTGGAAAGGTTCGATTTCACTAAGGTGATCCCTAAACTGTTGACATCCACGCCTACCACTCATCTTTCGCTAGTCCTCTGCCAGAGGTACTGGTGATAAACTCAGTTCAAAGTATTGGCATCATGCGCAATCGACTGGCGGCGACTGCCGAATAAATCCGAAGACCCATATATTTGCGTCGTTTCTAACGCTTTCCATCGCCTATGCTCTTCGGGGGATACCTCATTTCACCAAGCGATGACTGAACCCATTTCTGAGGTGGAGACTCCCAGCGGGCGGAATCCGTTTTCTCCGATGTTGGCTAATGATGAGGATGGCGGTGAAATCAGAGGACCTACAGCTTTTACTGTGGACTCTGAAACACGTTGGGCCATGAGCAAACCAGATGTGAAGGCGTGGATAGGGCCGACTTAAAATCGCCACCCCAGAGCCGGGAATCCAACAGGACAACAGCCGGAGACGAAACCACTGCGCTACTCCAGTACCCGTATATATAATATTATAGTCTTGTTTTGTAGAACAATATAATAGAGAGAGAAAGTTTGTATGTACAGATATATGTATGCAAGATAATCTCACAAGAAACACCTTGAGGCGAGATCGCAATTGGGCAATAACATTTACGGGATTCGAAAACCCACATATTGTCTACCACGCCACCGCAATATTGGCTGCTAATGGCAAGAGAGTGCAGAACTTAGGTATCCAAAAATGTGTATAGCTTGAAGATCCGAAACGAGTTGAACTGCATAGTCGATGAGTGAATCGCAACAGTGCTACAGTGTTAGGGCAATTCATATCACCTGAAACCACTAGACAAATTCAGTCTCAAGATGTTTGTTTTTTCCGTGCATATAAAACATATTATCGCACCATCTGCAGCTACGCGTTAAAGGATAGCCAGTTCAATGACGGACTGTTTCGCATGGAAACATGTCATTCGGTTGTATGTCATCACATCCCAACAGTTCTCGTCACCACGTTATACCTATATGACTACATATGCATTCTTTAAGAGTGGTTACCTAGCTGAACGTCCTGAACAATTTATTACTCCCAAGGAGTTTTCCTTCGATCTTGATGGTGCGAACTTTTGTGATCACTGTGACGCGTCATTTTTCATTCGGTGTTCATGGTGCAAGATAATGGTTTGTTTTTAACATTTCTTGAATGTCGATGATGTCCATTTTGTGAAGTTTAATACACACACCCAATAAAAGGTTAATCTCTGCACCTCCTGGGCACCAATGTTCTGCCAGCCTCCTGATGCACATGGTGAATCATTAGCAGCTAATCTTTTTCCTGTCTTAGTTGTTAAAGTAATACTTTCAAATGAGGCTAACTATAGACTGAACTTGTGACCTCAAGGGGTTCCTTGTCAGAAACCACTCAACTGATTTTGATAATACCTTCATAATTAGAAAGTAGCATTACCATTTCTTTTCGACGGACATGGGCTACAAGTACAGAATGACTAAATGACTTAAATGGATTTGCAATGCTTGAATACTGTGGCATATTAATAGTTTGGGAATTTCATTGTCAATACTAGACATATTGTCGTTTTACATTGTCACTACCAGACATATAGTTGTTTTCCTCTGGGATGACGTCACTCCTGGCTGGGAGAGTTTGCTAACCACGAGTGGTGGGCATATAGCGTCTGTCTTGCTGAATATTCCGAGAGAAGCGGATCGCGCGTGCAAGCCGGCCTTTGGATCGGTGGACATCTCCCCTCACCTTTCATATTTAATAATGTAGGAACCTTAAACGGTTGGGAAATAAATCTAGGAACGTGTAAGAATATTTGTGTTATGTGTTTTGCACAGTAAAAAACTCACGCCTTCCTCTTAACCTCCATACCACATTTCGGTCCTCCGTAGCCAAGTGAGTATACGTCCCCTCGATGTACGTGCTGGGTACGAAAAATTAGTTTAATTTTCATGTGAACTTTTAGGCTTCTACCCAGCATGTAACAATATTAGAATGCACACGTGTTGAAGCCATAAAAGAACATGCTTGCGAGGAATAATTTGACTTTTCATAGAAAATGCCTGAAGTAGAAAATAGTTGTTATTCTAATGCACGTAAATTAGGACAGAAACTGGGATGTTTCATTCCAAGTACGTAGAGGACTATAATTTAGCAACTGAGAAAACAGCAAAATAACCGGAATGTGCTTATAACGGTATGATATGTACCTATGTGATGCCTTTTGCCGAAAACTTCTAACAACTCTTATTAAGAAAAGTTTTTCTGCAATTACTCCGGATGTAATGGAGTTCATTACCGCTGTATGCTAAATAATCAAATAAAGGGAATGGCTCTTGCACCGCCTAGCATCAGGTGTCGAAACACTACAAATGAATAAGACTGACTGGCGTCTGACATTGCTGACCATATTAATTTGTTGCTGATGTTTGTGGAAGATGCTACATATTCTTCTAACTCTTAGGAACTCTTAATAAAGGTAAAATAAATAAGATCACTGCTTTTATGTCGTTCTTATTCATACATAGTGAGAAAGTGTGCTATTTTTGTGTATACACGTAGTAGAAATTGTTACAAATTCAACTGAATAGTACTTTCAGCTTTAAATGTCATGACAAAATGTCGACAAAAGTCGCAATTTCTGTGACTGTTTAGTTAGACATATAGGTATCAATTTTTTACGATCCTTGGTATACATATTTTAGTTATCAAAATGCATCCGTGCAACGCCGGCTAAGACAGCTAGTATATAGCGTATATTAAATTAGTATATTATAGTTGAATAAATATGTAAAATAATAAGTATAGGCATATTTTATATTTTATAAAAAGCGACAAACTTTACACCAAAAACATTCTGTTCTAGATGGATTTGAAATACAAACTTGAATATAAAAGTTCAATTGGAAGTGCAAAATCGCACACGTCATGGATCAACATTCACTTCATCCAGCTAAAGTTAAAGTGACTTGGCATATTAAGAGAGAATGCAGTGTAAAGGGTAGAGAGTACAGTAAGGAGAAGTACAGTTATAGTAAAACATCTGCATTCTTTTTCCGTTTTAAAAAGAAGCATTTACTACAAAAACAAACTTCAGAACTGCACTAGAATGTTATTTATAGAGCCCGGAAGTTAGGCAAAATGCCTTTTCAATTTGGATGAATATACTAAACAGTTAAATAGAGACGAACATGTTTCCATACATTTTGGGACTGTAGGGCCAGTTTGTATTTTGCCATTTTTTGCCTGTTTTGGCTGCTGTTGCCTATTTTAAGGTTTAAAGCCTTTTTTGCCTGTTATGCTTTTATGCTTTTAGCTGTGGTTATTTGCACATTTAAAAAAACACACAAAGAATTTCAAGGTATAAAAGTGAAAAAATGCTACTGAAATAATGAAATGTGAATTCGCGTCACAAAAATATTTTTGAGGATGTTGTTCCCTATGAATGCCGAGTGGTTAGACCGCTCGCCTCCCACCGAGGCGGCCCGGGTTCAATCCCAGGGACCTGCATGTGGGATTTGTGGTGGACGAAGCGGCGTCTGGGCGGGTTTTCTCCGGGTTCTCCGGTTTCCCCCGCCATTCATTCCACCAACTGCTCCATCATCACCTTTCCTTTCATCCATTTCACCAACATTTCGTTTCATCTACTTCCTTCATCCCATACCAGGCATCGGGCTGATCACCCATCCTGGATGTTCTGTCTGATCCACGAGTGTCTGCTCCTCGACGGGCCTCTGACCCCAGGCACCCGCCTGTAAGTCCTGGGGGTGTAAGTTCTACATAAGAGGAGGGTAAACAGATAATGAATGAATGAATTGTTCCCTATGAATGCTTTTATTTGTTTTCAATCAGTCGTAAACTTACCTACTCAAATGATTAAATTAAGGTGTTTAAATAGCAGAACCTATGAAAATAACGCAGGCACCTTTCATAAAAAAGGCAGCTTAAGCCTTGAAAGCTCTCTTCCCGAAAGTGCTCCATCTCACATATTTAACCCAAGGTTGCACAGAATCGCCGAATAAGTAAGTTTGTACCTTCTTGTGGATAAATTGGTTTCCAACACCAAGAAGGTCTTCCTAAAATCACCCTCCCGAATGCGGATGGCACTAGGACGTGGCACCAGCGCTCGCTTTACCTACACAGTCAGTTCTCATCAGAAGGGTAACCTGAGTTTTCTGCAGTCATATATTCCAACTTGGGAAAGATATGTGAGTGAAGCATTTGGTGTTCTAGTAGAAGACGAAGCTGCTTCAATTCGCGAGGTAAAGATATTGTAACATGAAGAACTCAGCAACGATCTGGCGTTTATAGCAGCACATTATAGTGTGCTACCGGAAGCAATCTTGAAGCTGGAGATAAAAGGTGATACGCTACTGTCATCCATGGCGATCTTTGAAGATGCAATAAATCAACTGCTACCAGCACCAGGAGAGAAAGGAAAAAGTGTTGAAAAATTTAAAGGTAATGTGGAGCAAGAAAAACTTAAGAATATTTGTGATGTCCTAAAAGGTGAAAGTTCTGTTGTAATTGATATTTGCGAAATAGCTTGTTCTAAATGTGCTCCAGTCCGTTCAACGTTCTTCTTCCATGATGAAAAACGTTATCTCTGATAGGTGACTGATTATGAGAGTTGGCACCTTGAAAAGATATCTTCTTGTTGCTTCTAATCAAGTAAAGTAAGAGTAAGTAATTTATGTAATGAATAAGTTATTACATATCTTAGATATCTTTTTTCATTAATAAAGAGTGGGATTACTCTGTTTTCACTTTTAATAAATGCCTATTTTAATTATATTACTGGCTATGTTCGGTATTTTAAGTGCCTTTTTGCCTGCCTATTTTAATCAAAATAAATGTCGAACTTCCGGGCTCTATTACCACCAGCGATACAGAAGAGGCGGGAATTTAATTTAGAAACACATATTGGACTCATTAGATATGAGAAAGCCTTCGATAGGGTGCACTGGAAGACATTGTGGAAAATAATTAATAAAAGAGGTATCCTACTTCATTTTAAATATGAGAAAGCCTTCGATAGGGTGCACTGGAAGACGTTGTGGAAAATAATTAATAAAAGAGGTATCCTACTTCATTTTAAATATGAGAAAGCCTTCGATAGGCTGCACTGGAACACATTGTGGAAAATAATTAATAAAAGAGGTATCCTACTTCATTTTAAATATGAGAAAGCCTTCGATAGGCTGCACTGGAACACATTGTGGAAAATAATTAATAAAAGCGGTATCCTACTTCATTTTAAATATGAGAAAGCCTTCAATAGGGTGCACTGGAAGACATTGTGGAAAATAATTAATAAAAGCGGTATCCTACTTCATTTTAAATATGAGAAAGCCTTCGATAGGGTGCACTGGAAGACATTGTGGAAAATAATTAATAAAAGCGGTATCCTACTTCATTTTAAATATGAGAAAGCCTTCGATAGGGTGCACTGGAAGACATTGTGGAAAATAATTAATAAAAGTGGTATCCTACTTCATTTGATACAAGTTATAAAATCTGTGTACTGTAAAATGAATAAATTGTCAACAAATGTAAAATTAACGGAAGAATCTATAGCTTATTTCAATATTAAAAGAGAGAACGGGGGTAATTGGGATATCTCTGTCGCTATCTAATCACTAGTGCATATACTGGCTGAGTCTTCTCAGCCTGCGGATTGAGAAGTTATGCAGTCCCGGCATTGTACAGCCTATACCATAAACACTGTCCACTGCATCGCGTCGTATCAACTACGGCCGAAATGACGGCTTTGCACCGGTGTACGTGCAATGACTTGCACTCGTAGCATAACAGTGTGCGCATTGGCCTTCAGTAGTGAAGGCCCCACGTTCAAATACTGCCTCTTGAAGGTAGTTTTTATGTTTAGTAAATTTAACGAGAACTGATAGTTTGACATGGAAGTGTCGTTTCGCTTAATTAGTTTAATTATGTGAATGTCATTAAAACACAAATTGTTACTTGTTAGAATATTCTTTAATGAAAAACACAAATAAATGCAAGAAATAGTAAAAAAAAAACTCATTTATTCGCAGGCGTGATTTGTACTTCCGACCATCACCATGACTTTCCAGCATGTTAACCATTGCACTACTAGAGCACGTTAGCAACGAGCACCATCGTAGCCCTAATCAGCGGACTGGTGAATGCGGTGTCAGCACCTGCACCTGCATCGTCAGTAAAATAACGGGTTGCCTAGTTACCAATCCGCAGGATGTTGCCATTAGATTCGTCCGTTTCTACTCTCGGCTGACAAGTTGCTAATTACATGGTGTAAATATTAAGTTGTTATAATTTTCAGCTTTGAACACATCCTATGCAGAATACTTGCCTCAGTCAGATTATATCATTTTAGTGATTTCTGTGGGTCCAAATTTCTAAAGAAAATGTGTTTTTAGTAAAAGTCCGATATTCGTTGTTTCTATGTTTATCATGCTGTAACTGAAAGGGTAGAACGCAATAATATATTTTTCTTAGCTGGATTATACTGGAGTGCTCATACCTGCCTAGTTTGATTCTCAGTCTTTAATAAGATGAGCGCTATAATTTTTAAATGAAATATTTTCGGAAAATTCCACATCTCAGTAAAAAAGTCAGCCAGCGAGAAACCTTTTTGTTATTGGATTTTCAACGGGAACCAAGCCAGAGAAAATGTTGAGGACGGTTGGAGACAGTTTTAAAAAGAAACCGGAATCCTGTAACTTCTTGCATTCAATGTGTATGGCAAACAAAAGTCAGTCATTTATTCTGCTAACGGGCGTCAGGCGAGAGGCAGAAGGCAGATTAACATCGGTTGTAAGGAAGTGTACATTTATTTACGTAGGCGATTTATTTAACATTTTAGTAAATATTTATAGGTATAAATAAATAGGAAGAAACAAAATGTTGGTAAACTAAAACGAAACACAAAATAATAATGGTGCTAGATTATTCATGTAAAATGAGCGTTAGTGAGGTAGTAAAAGAAACAGCTAAGGTACCAGATATTCAGAAACAGTGTTGTATAGGATAAAAAAAAAGGAACAAATGAAAGGACCTCTAAGGACACCATCAAAACAAACAGCGTGGGGGGGAAATAGATTAACGCAATGGGATGGAATAAAGCAAAGCCAAGTTTCACGTATTGTTCATTCTTTACTGTTTGAAAACATTCCATTCACGTTGATTATAGTTTTGTCAAGGGTAAACAGTAATGATATCCTACCAACTAAAACTTTTTATCATTTTATATCTCCACATTTCTATTGTATATATATATTATATAAACTTTTTCTAATGCCCGTAAAGTCGTATTTCGAAGTACGAAAAATACAAAGATGAGAGATAAAGTGCAGGTGATAATTAAATATCCTACAATAACCTTAAATAGCAGTGCAGATATTTCAATATTTGGTGATGTATCATTCACAACATGACATTAAACCAGTAAATGGATCCAGCACCAAAGTTTCGCGCGTACGCATAGTACACGTGGCAACATTACATTTAACCTGTATTGTCTTTTAAGCGTGAGACACGATATATAATTAATAAAGGTGTTAGACAAGGATGTAGTCTCTCTCCAAGTCTTTATATATGGACGACATTCTTTGAGAACGGAAGAAGCATATTACGGATGGAGTTTTAGTAAACTCACAAAGTACTATAAATACTCTTTTATTTGCGGATGATCAGATAATTATCCAGGAAAGCGAAGAAAATTTATAAAAGTTAATATATAAATCAAACATAATATGTGAACAATATAAATTAAATATCTCACTGAAGAAGACGAAAGTTATGGTTTTCATAGGGAAGCTTCCAATCAGAACCAAAATAGTAATAATTAAAACCATTTCACAACAAGTGAGACAATACAGATATTTATGTTGTGACATTAACTATTACTACGACAAAGGCATTAATACTAAAACACAACGTTTTCAGAATATATATGGCACAATTTTCAGGAACCTAAAAAATAAAATAAGAAAAGAAAAACAAATAACATTTTATAAGACAGACTGGACCAATTTTGCTGCATGGATGTGAAACGGACTAAAGAAAAACGATGTTAAGAGAATACAGTCAGTGGAGGTGAAATTTTTTAGAAGGATAAAAGGATGTACAAAATTGGATAAATATAAAAACGAGGATATAAGGAATTAACTAAACCTACTACCAGTTATAGAGAAGATAAAAGAATACAGGAAGTCTACCGTCTAATTAGAATGAATAAGGAAAGACGCTCGAAACAGGCACTGATTTACAAACCACGAGAGAGAAGAGATGTTGGTCGACCAAGAGCAGGTTGGCGAGTTGAGGACGGAACAGGAGATTCTCTTACTCCATGAAAAAGGAAGAATAGAAATGGGTCTTGCTACTCATTGCTGTAATATTATGATATGCTCATGAAGCTAATCCGAAATTTATTCTAAGGTGTTGCAACTAGCCTTTGCAAGCTGTGATAAAGGAAGTTATTGCTTTTACAGTGGATAATTTTACAAGCCTCCTTTTTACTGCTTTCACGATAACTTCATGCATGAGTTTTTCGCAGGATCGAATGCTTTAGACACAACTTTCGAAGAGAGATGAGGTACACACAGTGAATGTAGACGGTGTACTGGACTCTGTTCGTTAGGATACCCCTCAGAATAGTGCTAGCGGTGAAAATAGAATTGATGGTGACAGAAGAGTCGGTGACTTTAACATTGGTAGCTGCCACTATGAACCAAGCCCAAGAAAGAAATACGCTCCAGTAGGTAAACAATTTCTAAGACAGATATCATTTTGTCTGAGTAGTGTTTAACGCCCGCTCTTACTTCACACGACACCAGATGGACAGATACGTGAAATTACCGAGCGGGATGGCTTAGGCGGCAACGTTTGTGGCCCGCATTCGGGAGGTCTCGGGTTCGATCCACTCTAGCCCATGAGTTTTTTCGTGGTTTCCCCGGGTCGACAGGCGAATTCTGTGGTTCATCTTCTACCACGACTCTCCTCTCTCTCATTTCCTGTATCCATAATCTTCCTTGTCATCTGTTTCAGGGTTGTAGGACCAGGTGACGGTATTCGGTGAGTTGCGGCTGAACGGTGACTTGCGCGCTGTAGAGGTTTCTTCCTCGGTGTCGCTGCGGGGACTGCTCACTAAGGTCTCTCCTCCGAGTGGGCTCCGCCCAGGGGACCCCAGAGGTTCTATGCTTGTGGGCAGGACCTGGCGGCGTAGGATGCGTTGTATCTGGAAGTGTTAGAGACCGTCCATGCTTGCGTCCGTCGTCATCCGGATCTGGTTGCCCTTCGGATTTCTCCCTTCATCCCTCCCAGGGTACACGTTGAAAGCAGAAAGGGTCGTTACGGCCTACTTGCGGTGCTCTGCTCTGCTTTCGGGGGCCCCTTCGTGAAATGTGTCTTTACCTTTTGGTACATGAAATGAATAGATAATTAGGAAAGGAAATTTGAGAAGTAAACGTTGCAGGCTAAGTTGAGGGTAATTCCCAGCATTTGCCAATTAGGACTGAGAGAAAATTAGACAAAACTTCAGTCAAGGACGATTTTGGTGGGATTTAAACCGCAGACCCCCGCTCACGAGTCCGTACCTAAACGACTTTGGCTATCCGTGTCTGTAAGAGAGGTTTCAGCTTAATTATCTTATTAAAAAATTAATTTTCTCGTCAAGATGACTAAATAACCACATTAACTATGTAAAATCTGTTATTGGTGACTTCCAGTCCTATCATGGGAAAGGAAAGACGTTGGAACTTTTAGAAAAATACAATACAAAAACTTCACAGAGTTAAACTAGTTTAGGATAATGTAAATACGTTAAGGTAGGGTAGAGGTTAGATCAAAGTGATTTTTTCGTAAACTCCTATCGGCCCTTTTAATTCATCGACAAAGTTTTTAATGAGTACTTACTTGCAGATAACCACTTTTTCTTAGTGATTCGAAGTCAGGGATGTTTATTACCTAAAGCAATGGAAGCACCATTTGCTGTCAAATTTCCCTTAAGAGACATGTAATGATGGAGTAAAACATGGCTTTAGAATAGGCTACAAGTGCATGAACCTGACAATTGATCACCTAGTTTTCACTGAGGATTTCCAAACAAGGAACAAAGGCAGACATCTCCTTTGAAAGAACGAAGATTACAAGTAATATTAAGCCTTCGCCCAGAGAGATGTGATCCAAGCTGTGGAAAATTTCAAGAACCACGGAAAGTGGGTATGACTAAACAACTTGATAAAGATGTCATCGTATCAAAAGCCCAACAAAATGGAAATGGTAAACTAATCAACTAGAGGTTGATTAGTTTACATACAACGAAATACCCTACAATGAATAAGAAATGCCTGAACAGGCAGTTGCAAGTCAAAGAAAGAAAGAACGAAATAAAGAAAGAAAAGAAAAACATGCTGAGAATGCTCTTAGGACCGGATCAGAGAAAACGGTTGAGTGCAGGAGACGGCATAACAACAGACTCTACCAACATCTAGAAAGGTATAAGACAGTATCCGAAAAAGGAGGACTGCTTTCTGTAGTCACATAAAACATATACGCTCGGAGAGACTGGCCAAACGGATGCTTTCCAAATTTCTAAACAAGAATATCACGGGGTTCCTTTCACTGAGACTGAAAAGAATTGTAAGAAGTGGGGATCCCAAATTAAGATATCTAGGAAGGTAATCCCCTCAAGAGAAATCTTGAAACACGCCAGAAACTCCAAAAAAATGCCGAAACAGAAAATAGGCAAGGAATGGAAGTGTCGAAAGAAGGGAAGGTTGGAGTTAACGAATGCTGGAATACTGGGCAAAAACTGAAGCACAAGAAAGGAAACAGCTGAAATAACCTGGTCCACAGACGATGCTAGCAACTACAAGTGACGTACCGACGTTCTCAATGTGTTGGAGTTTTGTCCCAGCATTTGACATTCTGCATGTCAATATATTTGCTGAAATAAGGCCGTGCATATAAAGATGTCCTCTGCCGAGGTTGAACTTGCAAACTTGGGCAGAGAAAAGTCAGCGCTCAAACAACTCATAAAACAATGGGACTAAAAGTTATCAAGCTAATGCCTTCATTAACTAGTGGAACTATAATATCCACGTGAGATCACTTCTGGAAGCCGAGAGTACGTGAAGTTTACATAGGAAAACTGCTGTAATATGTCATGTAGTATGAAAATTGTGTCCAAAGAAGTTAAAACAACTCTTTAATCCAACGCTACTTTTTAATTTCTCTTTTACTTACCCATAACAAGTAGAGTAATTAGTATTGTATTCTACCTAAAAATTCGATATCGGGATTGCACCGGAAATACATGTTTTGAGACTCCTCGAATAAAACGGAAGCATTTTTAGAAAAAGGCAAGCGCGCGCGCGTGCGCGTTGTGGTCCGTATCTATGAACGCATAGCTCAAAAATGAAAATCGGTTAAATACCAAACTTGGTATTTAAGTTCAGAATCTGTCAAGCACACGACACGAAGATTTAAAAACAATTCTCCAACTCAAACCTCTCTTTACACGGAAAATGTTTCGTTATCTTTTATTTTCTCAAAAATGGCTTTAACAATTTTGATTAAAATATCGTAGGTTTAAGATACTTTCATGACAAATAATATATATGTATCTTGAAGTTTCTGCGAATAGCCTATGAAGTCTTGTGTGTTCCACAGTCTTGCTCACAATTTCACATGTAATGAACAACATGAAAATCTCTGAAATCGAAGACGCTATTTATTCACTGTGAGACCACTAGCTTGGAACGTCTACTTGCTCTGTCGTACGTTGCTTGTATCTCCAAATATTAGTTATTATTTTCTTTGTGTAATGTATAGTGTGTCCTTTGTAGAATAACGTTACGTTTGAACTCTTCCTTTTCCGTGCCAAAAGTTCATAGTCATGTTCAAAACTCAAAATGATTATTATCCTGTTCCTCTAAGGTGAGATTCTCACTGAATAACATAGATGAAAATTCTGGTTTTTGAAGTTGAGCTGGAAGTTTCCCTTTTGCTTTTTCGCAGAGTGCCTGTCAAAATCAATTGGCAATTCAAGAGATCTGTGGAATTGGAAAATTTGAGTCTTTTCTCTATATCTTTGTCCAGTGTATACCCGCAAGCTGAAATCATATGAAGATTCAACATCGTAGAGTGCCAAATTTTGATACCATATTTAGTCGGCTTAGATTTCATATGTACTTTAAGAGGGCATTTTCCACGAAAAACAACGAAAAGTTCATCCAATGTAACTGACTACTTGGAGAATATTGCATATGTTTACATTCCTGCGCAAAAGCATAAAACTTTCTAAATGCAAAAATTTGTACGCCCGCTTAAATTCATCTGTGATGGCAATGTCAAATCTGACGTAAGAAAGAATTTTGGGAAAACTCTTCCTAGAAAATAGGCAGGAAATATTTAGCTTTGGTACATGGTCCATAGCATGAAAGTAGCTTTTAGCACACCCATGGTTAGAAGAAGCCCCATGAAACCGTATAATTCTGTTCTGATTGTTGAAATCCAGGTACTTTTATTAGCAGGATTAGTCAGATTAAGAAAAGAAAGAAAAGAAAAAATGCTTGTGTGTTCCACAGTCTTGCTCACAATTTCACATGTAATGAACAACATGAAAATCTCTGAAATCGAAGACGCTATTTATTCACTGTGAGACCACTAGCTTGGAACGTCTACTTGCTCTGTCGTACGTTGCTTGTATCTCCAACATTTCAACTTCGGTGCCTATTCTTTCAGTAACATCTTCAACTATACCAATTTCTTCCCTGTTGTCTCCATTTCTAAACACGCATAATCCATACCACTGTCTCCTGGTTCTGTTTCTATTATCTTCATAACTTCTACATCTCTTTCGTTCGATAACTCACACATATACACGTTTCTGACACCCAGGATTCCAAGCGGCCTGTCACACCACCCAGTGAGGTTTATACGACTATAATCATGCACATTTATTTCATTAATTCAAAGATAGTAGTGTTTATTCTAACTCATATTGAGGTAAAACATTTAAGGTACTTCTGGCAAACATGTATAATAAATTAGTATTGTTGGAGTACCATAATACCCACAAGTAAGATGGTTCCGCGGTAACGTGTGAGGCTCGCATTCGGGAGATCCGGGATTCGAATCACGGAGACCACCCAGTTTTACCATGAGTTTTTCATGGTTTTCCCGGGGCGGTAGGAGAATGTTGGGATGGATACTTTTCTACCACGATTTTCCTGTACCTACCCTTAATTTCCTTCATTATCATCTGTTTCAGCTGTTACAGTGCGCGAGTTTTAAGGTAAGGTCACAGACCGGCTATATACGTAGCACGCTGTGTTGCAGTGACCTCGGTACTTTTTCGATGCGCAACTGGCGGCGCATGACGCGTTTAAGGTTATTTTTATCAGTTGTGTTTCAGTCGCTGCTGTATTCGCGCTGTAAAGAGAGTTGACATTGTGCATCTCAAAAGTGAAAGTTTATTCAAAACATCTGTGTTGTGTGTGATTTGCTTAAGAGTGTTAGTGTCTTGTTATTAGTCTATTATAATACCTGCTGACAAATTTGCGCTTGAACAACGAATTTTTATGTACGATACACGCGTCAAAACCGAATCATGTAGACAGTTGTGTAGGCAGTTCAGGAAAAATGTGCTGGTATTCCAGTTCCAAGTACAGAAACTGTTAGATCTCTGGTTAATAAGTTTGGGACACGGGATCGCTAAACGCCAAACCTAAGAAGCAAAAACGAAATGTTCTAACGAAGGAAAAAATTTACGAAATTGGTGCACCTAAAAAAAACGTTTATAGGAACAATTCCCATACCATAGCGGAACTTAAGGAGAATTTAAAAACAGGAATTATGAACATTACGCAAGAGGAACGTATGCGAGTGAATGGAAATTTCATTCGAAGATGCCAGGAATGTCTTCAGCAGATGGACACCATTTATAAAAAGGTTAGTACTCATTATAGTGGCCGAGCGGGATGGCTCAGGCGGCAACGTCTATGGCTCCCATTCGGGAGGTCCTGGGTTCAATTCCCGCGGCCGAACATCGTTATACATTTTTTTCGGAGGTTTCCTCGGGTCGCTAGGCGAATGTTGCGAAGGTTCATTATATTTCCCGAATTTTCTATCCCTCCATTTCACCTCCATTCTCATTTAATTCACCTTTCCTCTGCTTGGCTGTTTCAGGGTTGCAAGTGTCGGTGGGAGTCTCGGCGTTGCATGGCAGGGGAAGAGGATGCTCTTTCGTACCCCGGAACGAGGGCGGTCTTCGAGTCCCGGGCCCCCCAATAGGGGGGGCAAGCCTGTAAGGAGGAAGGGAGTCGGTTTTACCAGCTGCCATCCAGTGAGTTTCAATCTGGAAAAGGTAGGGACCCTGCCCTCTGCCTTGTAGTGCCTCCTGGTTCGGCCGCTCTCTGTCTCCTCCCACCTCACCTCACCTCATCCCTCTCTCCCGGGGGCACTCCGTCAGAGTCTTAGGCACAGAAGATCCCTGTAGGTCGAGGTGCTAGGTGCCCCTCCGCTCCTAGTCCTAGTCCTCATTGTAGTGCATGTTACTATCACTCGTAAGTAACGAAAGAATGACCGGTGTAATAGTGTGTGGAGCATGTATACGCATGATCCGTGGCCTCATCTTAAAACGATCGCACTGTACGTTTATCTTGGATCGCACTATGGAACCCGGAGGCAGTGCCTGAAAGATGAAAGGGAGAAGGATAAAATGACAGGAAATAAGGGAAAGGAGAAATCGTGAAGAATACACCATCCCAGCATTCACCTAGGCAACCAGAGGAAAAGCACGAAAAATCCCATGGTCAGAAAGGGCGACCACCGGGAATCGAACCCAGGACCCCCCGAATGGGGGCTACAGACGTTGCCGCCTGAGTTACTCGGTGAGACATGGGGTAGACTCTGTTAACTTTTCATTAAATTAAGCATATACCTCACGACAGGGGAATATTACGTAACAGTGCATCTTCCAAACTTGAAATACTGTTTTGTCCGTTTTTTACTTTCTCTACTACTTACCTACAGAGGTCGTACAGATTTCAACGCAAAAATGTCAACGGAAATACATAATTATTTTTTTTAGAAATAGGTTTGTGTGTGTGTATGTGTGTGTGTGTATCTTTGCGAGCAGCATTACTCAAAAATGAAATGTCGGTTAAATACCAAAGCTGGTATTTAAGTTCGTCTTCTAAGGACACGACACGAGGATTTTCAAGAAAATCACCCACTCCAAACTTTAGAAAATTACCATACATTTTAGATATTTGCATGACAAATAAAACGTGTCTTGAATTTTCTGGGAATAGTCTGAGAAGTCCTTTTAGTTCTGAATGGCTTTTTCACAGTTGGTAAACCGTAAGCGGTGGACAAAATCTTACTACACAAAATGTAGATCTCGTTAAGGCACACAGTTTATATCAAACGATAGTTTTTGTGGCGTTCTTATATTATCTTATCTTCCGTTACGGAGGGGATTCGGCATCTATCCAGAGCGGATATTGTACTTACACCCCACGAGGGTGTCCCCGTTTCCGCGAGGAAAGATGAGGCGAGAGGGGACACCGGGCGGCTGTATCCATGAGCGATGGCATAGCAATGACAGGGTCCCTAAATTTCTAGATATAAATATCCGAGCATACGGACAAGTAGACCGAGGTCCCACCTCGCACAGAGAGGATCCAACGCCCCTCAAATGGGGTTCGAATATTTCGGAAGCTAGCCGAAAGCCGAGGGACGGAGAGAGCTACAAAGAGCATCCTTTTCCTCTGCCACGCTGCACCTAACACCATCGCCGACACTTCCGATCCTGTAAAGAGACCAACAGAATAAAGGATGAAATGAAATGAAGAATGAAGCAAAATAGAGAGACAGGAAATTCGAGGGGTCAAGGAAACCACTCTAGCATTCGCTGGGCTATCCGGGAAAACTCCGAAATTTTTTTAGAAAAGAAAAACCCATGGGTCAGAGTAGATGATCGGGGATCGATCTCGGGGCCTCCCGAATGAGGGCTACAGACATTGCCGCCTTAGCCTCCCTCTCGATTTTTGTAGCGTTAGGCATTTCCAGGATATTCTTTATTCTTAGTTTGAATTTTTAAAACTCGCTAATATTTCTTGCTACTCGAAAGTCGCTATTCTTTTTTCTCGTGGTCATGCAGGAATGAAGGAATTTCAAAGCCATCACATAGCAAAAAATCGACTATCGCTTCAGTCTACTGTGTCCTTAAACCAACAATGAAACGTGTAAATGATGAAGATAAACAAGAAGCAATAATAAAGGAATAAGCTTTTGTAAGAAAATAAAGTGAATGCAACACGTCAGAATTTTTTCAAATAGAAGTCACTATTCGTTCTTTCTCGTGGTGATGCATAGAGAATGGAATTTCAAAGCCATCCCCGTAGCAATTCTTTTTTTTTTCTTTTTTTTTTTAATCTGATTCGCTTTAGCTTAGTGTGTCCTTTTTATACTCACAACGAAATGTGTAATTAATTATAATGTGTAATGGAAGCTTATCTGGATTATCAAGAAGTAGATAGAAGTATAAGATTTCGTAACAATAGTTTATAGGAGAGGTAGTAAAGAAAGTCTTGTGAATGCAACACATCAAATTTTTCTTCAGGTCTTCTAATAAGTAACGGCTTCAACTTTTGCCTCTCTTCAGGACTACATGCGCCTTCTTATCCTTCACTTTGTTTTCTGAACACATTTTGTGGCTCTACATTTATTGACATATTTTCGCACACCCGGAAATTCAGTTAAAAATAGCTGTCTAACTTCCTGCAAGACTCTGAAGCGTGAATAGTACCCAAAAGTCTTTGTGTTAACGCGCACATTAAACACGCAGAGGGCGTCCTGAAAGCTACAAGAAAACACTAAACAGACGTGTACGCACTAATAATGCTTATAAACAGCGACTGTTCAAACGGACTCGATATCCAATTTGAGGCTTGTCACCGGCAGCTTCAGTAATCACACGGAGAATTTGGCCTGAAACGCTTGATAAAACCCTTACTAACCAAATGCTAACCCTGCAAAACAATGAACAGTTTTAGAAAATGAAAAAAGGATTAGTTTTAACAAATTTAAATGATTTTATTGTTCTTCAAAATGTTCATCTTTAACATCAATACATTTTTGCATTCCATGAAACGGGCCCTTCAAGCAATGATGTCACTCTTCTTAAGGCACTTCAGAAACCAGGTTTTTTTATAATGTTCCGCTGCTTCATCTGATGGCGAAAAAGTGATTTCTCGCATCATTATCTTTAATTTTTGGAAACAAAAAGAAATAGAAATGTGCCAGGTCAGGGCTATGCGGTGGAGGGCCCACGATTATGAGCTTTCGGGCACCCAGATATTCAGTTGTTAATTTTTCTGTATGCGACTAGCGCTGTCATGATGTAACATTGCTTTTCCTTTTGAGCATTTTTCACTGACTTTTTCAAAAATTTGCGGTAAATAGGCCAATTTGTGTATCAATCAGCAGTAACGGTACGTCTATCTTCTAATGCTATAGTAAAAATATGGCCCATTTTAGAAAAAAAAAACAACTAGCAACCATCTTCTAACCAGCACTGCGAATTCGTGGAACTTTTGTAGGCTTAAAGACACCCTTTGAGCCGATTTAATTTCTTTTCAGGATCACAATAATAAATCCAAGATTCATCAACATTAACGATATTCAAAACTAAATCTGAAGCGCCACCGTGGAATTTTTCAAGAGTTTAACTGCACCAATCAATGCGTTGTTGTTTTTGGTCGAGTCAGTTTATGTGGAATCCATTGCAACAAAGTTTTTTTTTCAGGTCTAACTGATGTTTTGGATTTGACTCATACGTATATCCAATGTCGCCCGAATAAATTTATAAGATCTCCGTCGATCTTCAAGCATTGCTCTAACAGCGGCAATATTTTCATCAGTAACAGCAGTTCTTGGGCGTCCTTCACAAAATTCATCTCTAAGAAGAAACCGACCTCTTGTATTCGCTATACACTCACTTCCATTTATACCGTCACCGCAGCTTCAGGAAGCATTTTACCAACCTTCTCAGGGGGCGTGTATATAGCAGAGAGGGGTGAGTCTGTAGCGTTCTGCCTTTGTTGTTCGACCAAGCATTGGCGTGTGTTAACTGTAGCTCACTCAATGCATACAAATGTTTCGGAGGTACAGCGGAGAATAATTGTGGGTATGTGGGAAGCCAATTTGCCATTTGAGGACTGCTAGGGTAATTCCATGCAGCATCCGCACAGTTCGAAGGTGGATAAACGCCTGGCAAGCAGAAGGGGCTGAGAGTCTTAAGGATCAAAGAAAAAGAAACCGACGTCGTGGCGGTCACGCCCGAAGAACATGGTGTCCTTGTAACAGCAGTAAGAGAATAGCCTTTTCAGACCATGAAAGATACCGTGGCACAATTAGTGTTCAAACAGCATTCCGGAGGCTCAACTTGGCACACTTTCATTCACAGATTGCTGCAAGGAAAGACTTCCTTGCTATTCGCTATCGAGAACTGCGCGTAGGATTTGCTCTGCAGGAGCTTACAGCTCGAGAAGCACGGGAAACCACGATAAGAATGGACCAGTTTTCTGTTCTATACCTAATTACCAAATGAAATGTTGGAGGCCTGATGGTTCCCGAATGCTTCCAGAATTTCGACAGGTGACTCGAAAATCCGGACGCATCTCATGTTCACTGTTGGGGTGGATTAGCCCTGCTGGTCCTGGTGAGCTCGTGGAAACCACGGCCAACATGAATGCTCAGAAGTATATGACTGTCCTTAGGAATGTTGTTATCCCTAGTGTGCGGACAGTCTGTCTTGTAGATGAAGTGCCCTTTATTCGTATGGTGCAGGATAACAGTCCAGTACACAACTCCTACGCGGGACGGAACTTCTTTGCCGAACACCCTATTATATTTGTTCTTGACTGGCCACCTAAGTCACCAGATCTCAACATAATCGAGAATGTATTCACCAGGATGCTTCAAATGTGGCAACCTCTACAAAGAAGAACCAGAGTCGCCCTCTGGGAACACTGTCATGAAATGTGGGAACATTTGCGTATAGAGCCAAGAGTTCTTCCAGCACCTAAGCGATTAGGTGCCTAGGGGCTAAATCAGGTATTGGACAAGAATGGAGATTGGACAGATTATTAAAATAATATCCAGTAAGTGTGTATTCTGTGAGAGTAAAATATAATTTACTTCAGTATTACATTATGTTGCCATTAAAATACTTTTTCATGGAGAAATTGTGCAAAACATTTTTTTACTTTGTTGTATATTTAGAGTGGACAGATGATTCCAATAATGTCTAGTAAATGTGTCCTCTTTGAGAGTAAAAAGTATAATATATTTCAGTTTTACAGTATGCTGCCATCAAAAGTATTTTTATGGAGATGTGCAAAAAAGGGTTTTATTTAGTTATATGTTATTTAAACATGGTTATTATAAGTGATGACGAGTAAAGCTATTGCTTAAAGTTATATAGTTATATGTGAATAATCTAGAAAACTGTGCACGTGAGGCCACTGCATGCGCGAAAATGTAAACAGATACACACACCTACTCCTTGTTATACATACTCCACCTGTGAAGGTGAACATAATGTCTCCCAAACCTGCAGGGACGGCATAAATGGAAGCGAATGTACCAATTATAAATTGCTGCCTTAAATGGGGCTTCTTCGCAAATTCAGTTCTAAAACGGTTCTTCACATTGTTTAGGCGTTAAGGAGGATTTAAAATCGAAGAAAATTATAGCCCGGAAATGTTCTTTAGTGAAATTTATTTTTGGATGAATACAAAATCTTTAAATGACGATAATCAACAAAATGTTAGAGCAAATCGAACAAACTACACGGCAATAAACTTACAAAACACTAGAAAGTAGCTATCAAATATAAACAAATTTTATTTGTTTTTATAAATATGGCATTCTAAAAATTTGTAGTATCGCCCTCGTAAGACTTATAATAATGACATTTATATGAATAATCACAAGACAATATCAGATAAAAACTGGCTGCGCTTGGCATTTCATTTCAAGAAAAGGCTTCAACCGGATTTACAACCCTCTGAAAATCAGTATGAAATCGCATCTCTACCATAAAAACAGAAGGGGTTAAGAGCCGGGAACACGAATTAAGGTGGGTGGGAGAAAGCTGCTGTGCACAGACAGAAGTAGCAATATGCACTCTCTCGTTCTCATTCACTCTGCATCTGACTTTTTCAACGAGCTCAATGCCAAGGAATACCGTGCCACGACTTGCACTCGGGAAGGAACAATGACTGATGCTAATTGGCTGGCAGGTCATGCGACTCAAATCAGTATAATACTACTGCACAACCTACACTCGCCCGCCTTCGTTCGTGCTACCGAATCTAGAAACATATTACTCATGTTTGGCTTGGGTTTGTTATGAAAATAGTATGACCAACACGAGCCCAAAGGCGTTTTGGAATCTTTTTAAAGGGAATCGATATCGTGATTTTCTGATTTGTTTATTTACTTTTTATTTTATTTATTATTTCTTTTCACTTTCAAGTTCTGAATACATGTGAGTATTTCAGATCTTCTGCTCACTTTTGTGTAACGTTTATAGGGATATGCTAATTATAATGCTAAGAAATCGGGACGACTTAAGAGTGAAGTGAAGTTTACTGTGCATTGAGTAGGGTGGAGTGAGATGACGCATTGGGGTGTTGTTCCTGTGAGTCCGTGTACAATCCGCTTCTTTACTAGAGGTAACTTCACAGGCATTCTAGCTAATAAGTTACAGAATGGTGTAGAGAAGGAGAAGAAGTTGTAAAAGTTCCAAGCAGGATTTAGAGCAGATAGGAGGACATCAGATATTTTCATAATTAAGACAATTTTCGACAAATGTTTGTGCAACAAAAGCGAAATGGCATATGTAGTGTTACTGATGTTGAGAAGGCGTTGGATACCATAAACAGAGACGAATTATGGATAAAATTAAAAAGTAAAGGGGTAATTTTACATTTATAGAAATATAGGGTATTTAAATTATATTCGAACCCACTCGCGGCCTCCCTCTACTGCGTGAGACAGCCGGCAGTGGCCGGGGAAATTACGCCGGCAGAGGCGGACTAAAATTCTTAGCTTATAATAGATGCTGGAAATCTTGACCTTCTGCTCTCAAACAGGCAGCATATCTCTGCAAATATTCTCGCTCACTCTCCGGAGCTCAACAGCAGAAATTCTTGTGATGAAAGTCATCATTATGATCAGAAAATTGGAGTGTGGTGTGCCATAAGTGCTAGAAGAATAATAGGGCCGATATTCTTTGATGAAACAATAAATTCAAAGCGATATCAGAGGTTAATTCTGAGGCCGTTTTGCAATCGCTTGACAGAAGAAGAGAAATCGCATGGTTTGTTCCAGCAAGATTCTGCAACAGCATATACGGTTGCCGAATAATTACATACAATAAGAGAGGTGTTTGATGACAGAATAATTAGTGTTGATTTGTGGCCCCCCTCGTTCTCCTGACGTACGAGTTGCGATTTTTATTTATGGGGTTCTTTAAAAGACAAAGTGTATCGTTCCAATCCTCGCACACTGCAGGAACTTAGAGAAAGCATTGTGCAAGAAATCACAAGAATTCCTGCTGCTGAGCTTCGGAGAGTGAGCGAGAATATTTACACGAGATATGTTGCCTGTTTGAGAGCTGAAGGTCAACATTTCCAGCATCTATTATAAGGTAAGAATTTTAGTCCCCCTCTGCCGGCGAATTTCCCGGCGACGGCTGTCTCGCGCAGTAGAGAGAAGTCGCGAGTGGGTTCGAATATAATTTAACTACCCTATAATACGTAAGATATATCAGGAGAATGAGTTTTGTATAAAAGTACCAGACAATAAAGTAACTGAATGTGTTCAGAATAAGGCAGGGGTAAGACAGGGATGTAAAGTTAGTCCAGTGCTATTTAACCTTTATAGTGATGACATCGTAAAGGATATCTCGAGATATAAGGTCCACTTGCCAGTTATGAATAATAAAGAAACTCCAGGGCTATTGTTTGCAGACTACTTAGTAGTTGGATCCATATCTTGAGGAGGGCTGAGGGGGGCAATTGAGGCAGTAAGGAATGTTTGTAGAAAATGGGTTCTGAAAGTAAATGAAAAGAAACCGAAGATCATGGCTTCTAAAAAAGGTTATCGACTACGTAAGGATGAGAAATGACAGATAAATGGAAGAGAAATACAAGTTCTAAGGAGATTTGATTACCTGGGGGTAAGACTTAAGTTCGAACGGAAGTTGGAGTAAACAAAAAGAGAAAGCAAAAGTTAAAATGGCCATGAGCATTATCAGATCATGTTTAAAAAAATTGCCGGACATAAATATCAAATGGCCTGAAAGAATTTACACTGCCACAGTAGCAAACAAGATGTTGCATGCGGCAGAGGTATGGGGAGTAGATGATGCTTGGAGAGAGGTTGACAAAGTCAATAGATTTCTTTGTAAATATGATTTGGTCTACCGATAGCATCACCAAATGGGGCAGCACAGCTGTAAACTTGGTGGGTACTCCACCAATATCAAAATTTTCACAAGAGATACGAAATGTGATATAGAATTTCCAATCTGTAAGATAGCGATATTATCAAAAAATGTTTCATATACAAAAGAAAAGTAAGGGGAAAGAATCATGGTTATTAAAAATTCAGGAAGCTATGGAAGAGATAGTTATGGGAGATACGTGAATAAATTCAGAATATCACATTAAAGGCTTTTGGAAAGATGTAGAATTAAGGCGAGAAGATGAAGACAAGATATTTTTGGCAGAACAAGAAAGAAAAGTTCCTATATAGGGAAATAAGAACAGCATGTGAGAGGGAAACGTACATAAAGATATGCAATAAACTAGGACGAGTAGGATTTGCATGGGCGAGAACAGGAGTTAGAAACTTGAAAGGCATAAGGCATGACGAGGATGTAGTAAAATCTCCAATGTGTGGGGAAGTGAACACATATTTCCACTGTGTACCTTATTATACCTACTGTAATCAAACAAGAATACGGAGAGAATAATTTTGGCAGCAAAAATGGAAAAATTGGGATGGGGAAGTATTGATAAGGAAGATTCTAACTGTAAAGGGGGATAAAAATATAAAAGCTATGGGTAAATATTTAGGTAAGGTAAAAAGAAATGGTTAAGAATAACTACAAAGGAGATGGGGCTAAAGGCGGACGAAATAGACGCACAAGTACACAGTGGGACATCAATACATGGAAAGCCAGGATTGCGTGCATTGAGCCCGTAGATTAGCATAGGCAAGCAAGCAAGAAGTGAAGTTATAGCCTAAATAGCCTAATATTTTCAAATATTATTATAGTATAAAATGTATGCAATTTAATTATGTAACTGTGAGTATTGAGAAATAAATATTAATTCATTCATTCATACTAGAGGTACTATACACTTCTGTCTCTCATTCCGATGTATGCGTCCTACTTCAATTCGTAGAAGAGTTAAGCTATACGTTATATTGGCAGCCTTTTGATCTAAAACACTATTCTTTTATCAAGTATAACCTACATTACCATTAAATAGCGGAAATTATAAATTCAGAAGAAGCTGAAATGGTAGAGCCAGGTGAAATTAGAGAAGCAGAACGTATAACACTAGAAGTACTTATCCAAACCATCCAGAAAGCAATACGATATAGCATTTAATCGCTTCATTGGCTGGTGTAAGGCAAACATGTTGATAGTAATTTCACTGAAAGTGACGGCTGGCGAATCAATAAAACATCAAAACATCTAACATCTCGCTTTTTTAACGCATTTCTCTTGTTTTAAGAACCGCGTTTTCAAGATCCCGGATCTCTGTTAGTTTTAGGAATCAATATAATATTATTATTGATATTTTACAAATGCCAGCGTTTTCTAAGAAAATAGTATATGCTACTTGTGTTAAAAGTGGTTTTATTTTGCTCATAGGATTGCGAAACGAAGGCTTACATTCCTACATTCCCACTCGCAAACTGGCAAGCATTCCTACTCACAAAATAAAACCTAGTTTTACCCCTTGTATGATAATCTACTATTATTAGTTTAGTTTAGAGGCGTAAGTTTGACCAGTCTCTGTATAATAATATTGTAGTAAGATATATCTTACCTTAATAATGAAGCGCGGTCAGCAGTCAATAAAAATCTGATTTGTTACATTCACATGGCTTTTTCTATTCTTGTAAAAACTATTTTTACAGACGCTTATTCTCCATCTACTTCATGTTAATTAAGACAAACAGAAACTTATTGCTAATTTTCTTGTAGGTGCAAAGGGAATATGGCAGGTTTTAAGCGATAATCAAATCTTTTAAGAGCTGGCTGCTATGTGGAGCATTCCATTCTCTTTGTATGTCCTGGACACAGAAAAATGAATAACGAATTCCCATTGAGAAAAAGTATTAAGTATTAGAAAATTTAAACAAATGACAAGGAATATCTCCGAAATGGTTCACTCCACAACAAAATGTATATGACATAAATTGTGTGTTTTAACGAGATCTACATTTTTTACGTAGAAATCTTTAGTCTATCCCCTACAGTTTACCAGTTATGCAAAAACCATTCAGAAAAAAGAGGACTTTTGAGGACATTCCCAGAAAATTCAAGGTAAACATTTTATTTGTCATGAAAATATCTTAAACATGATATTTTAATCAAAATCGTTGAGCCATTTGTTTTAGAAAATCAACCTTTTCGAAAAATGTTCCGCGTAAAAGGGTAGTCTGGGGTGGAAAGATTTTCTTGAAAATCTTCGTGTCGCACCTTTGGGAGATACTGAACCTAAATGCCAAGTTTGTATTTATCCGACTTTTCGTTTTTGAGTTATGCTATTCATAGACACACACAACAGATCCTTTTATAAAAATGCTTTTTTGGATTCCGGAGGTCGCAAAACATGTATTTCCGGTGAAATCTCGGTATCGAACTTTTGTGTGGAATGCAATACTTCCCCTACTTACTATACGTAGTAGAGAAAGTAAAAAACGAATAACGAATCCCCATTTGAGAAAAAGTATAAGTATCGGAAAATTCAAACAAATAACAAGGAATATTTCGGTAATGCCTCACTCGACAAAAAAGAATGTATATGACATAAATTGTGTGTTTTGATGAGAGCTACATTTTTTGTGTAGTAAGATTTTGTCTATCTCTTACGGTGAACCAGTTATGCAAAATTCATTCAGAATGAAGACGAATTTGGGGACATTCCCAAAAATTCAATATATTCCTTTCATTTACCATAAAAGTGTCTTAAACATATGATATTTTGATCAAAATTTATAGAGCTATTTTTCGGAAGTCAAAATTTTCGAAAAATGTTCCATATAAATGGCAGTCTGTGGTGGGGGGATTTTCTTGAAAATCTTCGTGTCACATCTTTGAAAGATACTGAACCTAAATGCAAGTTTGGTATTTATATGAATTCTCGTTTTTGAGTTATGCTATTCACAGACACACACACACACACACACACACACACACACGGATCTTTTTCTAAAAATCCTTTTTTCGAATCAAGAGGCCTTAAAACCTGTATTTACGGTGAAATATAATATCGAATTTTTGGGTGGAATGCACTGCTTCCCCTACTTATTTTACGTAGTAGAGAAAGTAAAATGTTTTTTTTATTCAGGGGGCCTCAAAAAAACATGTATTCCCGGTGAAATCTCGATATCGAAACAATTTCAAAAGGAAACCGCTGCCCTTCCCAAAGTAACCTTTACACTAGATAAGGCAAGTAGCTTTTCTCCAAGAGTAAATAAAAGTATCGATACTTGGCTCACTTATACAAACAGTAAAGAACGTTTCGTCGATCGATTACTCCAGCTTAATTCATAGCCGTTATTACTGAATGCTATTTATAACCATCGTGAGTCTTTTAATAACCTCACTCAAACAAAATTACCACAGAAAAGTTATTTGAAAAAATGGTTGGTTTTAAGGAGATCTACATGTTTTTGTGAATTTATTTTTTTCTATCTCCTATGGTTTGCCCGATATGCAAAATTATATAAATGAAGTGTTCATATACTATTTCCAGAAATTCAAGATATACTTTTTATTTATCATGTGAATATGTTAAATAGTATGTTGTATATTAATCAAAATCGTTAGAGCTATTTTTGAGAAAATAAAAAATATTAAAATGTTTCCATGTAAGGGGTAGTTTGTGGTGGGTAAACTTTCTTAAAAATCTCCGTGTCGCATCTTTGAAACACATTTCTCCGACTTTTCATTCTTGAGCTATGATATTTACAGACACATATATAGACAGACAGACAGACTTTTTTTCTAAAAGTGACCTGTTTTTAGTTCAGGATCTTCAAAACATGTATTTCCGGTGAAATCTCGATATTGAATATTTCAGTGAAATGCAATACTTCTTCTACCGAATAGGTACGTAAAGTTAGGTGCGAAAATAAAGCGATAGCATAAAATATATTCTGAAAAAAAAGTTTCTTGCAAATACTTTTGTAAACAAATGGCTGTACATATATGTACTAAGTACTATCCATCCCATATATGTAAAATAAGAATAACTGCATCCGTTTAAAATTTGTATTTGTAAAATTAACTGTAACCTCAGTGTTTGTCGCATTTCGTCCGGCATCAAAGAATTTCAAAAGGAAACCGCTGCCCTTCCCAGAAGTAACCTTTACACTAGATAAGGCAAATAGCATTTCATCCAAGAGTAAATAAAACTATCGATACTTGGCTCACTTACACAAACAGTAAAGAACATTTCGTCGATCGATTACTCCAGCTTAATTCATAGCCGTTATTACTGAATGCTATTTATAACCATCGTGAGTCTTTTAATAACCTCACTTCCGTTCTGTTACTAGTCTGTTCCTCTTTAATTTTGAAATCATTCTTTTTCCCTCTCGTATGAGGAGAGGAGAGGAAGGGTATCTCATGCCAGCGGAAACAGTAGACATCAAGCCTGCTACTTTACGATGCCAAAAACAAGATCCAAAACTCCTGCTCCATGCTCCCTAGGTTATTTCGGTATCACTGTAAGTAAAAACATTTGTCTAGTATACCTCTACCTGAAATTGAGAAGTAATACAAAACGGTTAGGTTTCAACTGTTTATTTTCTTACCCTCCAACAGGCTTTTGTATGTTGTCCATTTTCAAGTTAGAGGAACGAGCAGTGGGGGAGGAGAAAGTTCCCAGTACTCTTGCTCAGTTGATTGGTTGAAGCGGTCTTTTCTGGTTGAACCAATAGAACAAGTATTCTATTTCCACCACTTAAAGAGCCTAAATTTTCTTATACGTTTAGATTAAGAAAGACAAGAAAATAATATCGCCGCACCCATTGTGTAAATATCACTACAAACGTTATTTATCTCTTCACGCCTAAACCTGATTGTTGCGTGACTTGCCTATCATGTTGCCACAAGGCTTTCTCCACTCTGTTTAAGGAAACGGCTATAAGAACATAAAATGGAGGGTTGTTCACGATCTATGGTAACAATATCAAACGAGCACAGTAGATCCGCGCAGAAACATGTGGAACCGAATGAAAGTTCAACAGTATGAGTGTATCACCGTGTTTGCTCAGTTGTGTGCTGAAACGGCAACTCTAGGCCGGGCCCGAGAACAGTAATTCTAGATAATTTATTAATTAACTTTTATTGATGTTAAATCGTACTATGTAAATATCTTTTTCCCAATACTGCTTGTATATTTTAAGAAGGGTGATTTAACATTATGTATCTATCTAGGTTACTAATATTAGTAGAGTTATAAATGGTTTAATGTAAATAATTTAAGCGCTATGTTAAAATACTGTCCACGAGGGAATGTTTTAGCTACAGGAATAGTGCTTTCGAAGGCAGAAAACCTAGTTTTATTACCTCTCTCCGGTCGCAGTGCTATTATTCCTACAGCGAGGGTGTAGAGCCTTTGTCCCATTATTTGATAATTCGCCGTGACCAAGTGAGTGAGAAGGACAATCTAACGGTACATGTAGGAAAAGCCGCGATTTATATTAAAATTGGACCAATGAAATCCCTGGAAGTTTATTCGAAATAGTTAGACGCGTCGAGTCGCGCTAAAAATGGACCAATAGGAAAGGAAGCAGCCTCAGAAGCCTGCGACTATAAATGAATCTGTTTGGGGAAATTTCGGGGCAGTTCATGTCATGTGTGGTCAGGGAGAGATGCTGCAGGATGCGTGAGATATCGCGCCAAAACAGGGAATCAAAATAGTTTTAGCAACACACCTAAGATCCGCTACTCTGAAAGCGACAATAAGAATAGTTATATTTCGTGCCATATCCACGCCATAGTTTAACAGCAGTGGACAGTATTTTACAGCGGCAATACCAGTTTTGTATACTACGAGTGTTAATTAAATAAAAAAGAAACGGCAGTGTCATCTTTTCATAAACAAAGCAAGTCTATGTCTTCCTATATCACCACCCGAGATCTACGTTTTCCTTTACCGAGGATAAGTCCATGCTCCCATATAATTTAAGGAAAATTACTGCAGCTAGCCGAGGATAAATTGAAGAACCAACACGCTGAGAACTTCTGGAAGCAACGGGAGAAGCATCAAGGTAAGCTACAGCAACGGATGAGGAGGTGATCGCCGCAAACTGGCGCCATAACGTGGAGCTCGAAGGGAAGAACGACACGAACGGAGGACTAGGAAACAACGAACAGACGAAGAATCTTCAGAGGAAAGGGGCACAGCAGAACAAAATTACAACGCGAACTTCTAGTCTACCTACGTGGGACAACAAAACGGCTGAGAACATCGCTTCTAGAACTTCACCAGGATTCGAACCCGGAACGCATCAGTTAACATTGAAAAAAAATACAGGTTAGAACTTTTATTCAAAAACAAACAAAAAGGCATGCAGAGTAGTGACCCAGTTGTGTGAACACATGTTATTGAGAGGGGGTAAAGTCATTACTAAGGAGGTAGAACTTGCTAACGGAACCATGAGTAGGTCAAGGGAAGATTTGAAAGAACTGGATGGGGAGGCTATTGTCAGCATAACAACAGATGGAGAAAATATGGGTGCAGCAGAAGTAGAAGTTAGACTAGAAAGGCAATCACCGATTAAGCAGGTCATTGACGCAGGTCAAAACCAGCTGCTAATATTGCTTCAACATTTGAGCACAAAGATAGACGAGATGGGTAAGGACATAAAGGAACGGGGTAAGATCTTAAGTGAACATAGTAAGAACTTAGAAAGAATCGTAAGTGAACATGGTAAGAATCTAGAAAGAGTCGTAAGGGAACAAGATAAGAATTTAGAAGGGGAAGTAAGGAAGCAGAGTAAAGAAGTAGAAAAAATCGTAAGTGAACAAGATAAGAATTTAGAAAGGGAATCAAATGGGCATAATAAGGACTTAGAAAGAATCGTAAGTAAGCAGAGTAAGGGCTTAGAAAGAGTCGTAAGTGAACAAGATAAGAATTTAGAAGGGGAATCAAATGAGAATAATGAATACTTAGAAAGAATCGTAAGTAAGCAGAATTAGGACCTAGAAAGAATCGTAAGTGAACAAGATAAGAATCTAGAAGGGGAAGCAGATGAGCATAATAAGGACTTAGAAAGAATCATAAGTAAGCAGAATAAGGACTTAGAAAGAATCGTAAGTCAACCAGATAAGAATCTAGAAGGGAAATCAAATGAGCATAATAAGGACTTAGAAAGAATCGCAAATGAGCAGAGTAAAGACTTAGAAAGAATCGTAAGTGAACAAGATAAGAATGTAGAAGGGAAATCAAATGAGCATAATATGGACTTAGAAAGAATCGTAAGTAAGCAAAGTAAGGATTTAGAAAGAAAACTGAGTGAACAGAAAAAGGATTTCGAAGGGAAATTAAGTAAGCAGAGTAAGGACTCAGAAAGAAACTTAGGTGAACAAAATAAGAGTTTAGAGGGGAAATTAGTTGAGCTGATTAAGGGGAAGTTGATAGAAACACTTGAAGGGAAACTACTACAGATACTAGAAACTAAAGATCCGAAAACACTAACGGGAAAAGAGACGTCAAAGAAAGCTTTTGAAAGAATGTCAAAGAGGGCGCAGAAAAGAAAGCAGGAATTTAAAACCAGGAAGCGAAAGAAATGTTTGATCGAACTTAGAGAATTAGTATTGGTATAAAAAAAAACAAAAAAAGACATAATATCATTGATCCTGACTCTACAGTGCCTGGAAAGGAGAGCTTTCACATGTGAATTAATGAATTATCTTAAGCAGTTGTGCAGAACATTTTTTTTCATTACTAAAGAGACTTGAGTATTCAATGCTCATTAGTGATAGTGAAGAAGAACAAGAAACACCTTTGCCATTAATATGTTTCAGTTTCTTTCTGCTTGAATAAGATTGTCTGAAGGTTGAAACAGCTTTTATTGTCAGAATATTTGTTATTTTTTTTTTATATTTAGCAATATTTGTAAATTATTAATTGGTTGGTATGCTAGCAATATGCTGACAGTTTTCTTTAAACATATAAATTAGTTTTATTAATTATAAAAAAAGAGGTATCATAGAATGGAAAATGTATTTAAAGGTCCATACCGGGTGATTAACATTTTTGGCTCGGATACATTTGAGTTACAAGAAATAAAGAATTCCAAGATCGTAGGGAGATATCATAAACAGTTGCCCAAACCATACAAATGTTTAGAGAATGAGAAGGGTGAAGAATGTAATGAAAAGAATCCGGTTAGTTTTACTCGAAATGAGGTAGCAACCCTGTGAACAAATAGTAAAGGTAATACACCCGATAAATAAGTATGTAAAGAAATAAATAAAGGCATAATAATTATGTACCAATATGTATGTAAATAGATTTAATTTTAGAACTTAAATTGGGTATTAGAGTATTTGTTTGCGTCACAAGTTATTCGTGTGCGGGAAATGTATTGTGTATAAGAATGTCTCTCGGAAACCTGTTTTTAAAAGGGAGAGTGTAGAGTGAATGACCCAAATGTAAACACCACTGGTTTGGCAGAACACTTGTGAAGGAACAGGTATAGCGAAGGGTCTCTGTCAACAAAACAAACCTACAAAGGCCATAATCAGAGGAATTATTCTGGAAAAGAAAATTGTATCAAGTGCTGAAAAATTTATTCTTTTCCAGAACAGGGCAATTTGAAACGGCAACTCTAGGCCGGGCCCGAGAACAGTAATTCTAGATAATTTATTAATTAACTTTTATTGATGTTAAATCGTACTATGTAAATATCTTTTTCCCAATACTGCTTGTATATTTTAAGAAGGGTGATTTAACATTATGTATCTATCTAGGTTACTAATATTAGTAGAGTTATAAATGGTTTAATGTAAATAATTTAAGCGCTATGTTAAAATACTGTCCACGAGGGAATGTTTTAGCTACAGGAATAGTGCTTTCGAAGGCAGAAAACCTAGTTTTATTACCTCTCTCCGGTCGCAGTGCTATTATTCCTACAGCGAGGGTGTAGAGCCTTTGTCCCATTATTTGATAATTCGCCGTGACCAAGTGAGTGAGAAGGACAATCTAACGGTACATGTAGGAAAAGCCGCGATTTATATTAAAATTGGACCAATGAAATCCCTGGAAGTTTATTCGAAATAGTTAGACGCGTCGAGTCGCGCTAAAAATGGACCAATAGGAAAGGAAGCAGCCTCAGAAGCCTGCGACTATAAATGAATCTGTTTGGGGAAATTTCGGGGCAGTTCATGTCATGTGTGGTCAGGGAGAGATGCTGCAGGATGCGTGAGATATCGCGCCAAAACAGGGAATCAAAATAGTTTTAGCAACACACCTAAGATCCGCTACTCTGAAAGCGACAATAAGAATAGTTATATTTCGTGCCATATCCACGCCATAGTTTAACAGCAGTGGACAGTATTTTACAGCGGCAATACCAGTTTTGTATACTACGAGTGTTAATTAAATAAAAAGAAACGGCAGTGTCATCTTTTCATAAACAAAGCAAGTCTATGTCTTCCTATATCACCACCCGAGATCTACGTTTTCCTTTACCGAGGATAAGTCCATGCTCCCATATAATTTAAGGAAAATTACTGCAGCTAGCCGAGGATAAATTGAAGAACCAACACGCTGAGAACTTCTGGAAGCAACGGGAGAAGCATCAAGGTAAGCTACAGCAACGGATGAGGAGGTGATCGCCGCAAACTGGCTCCCAAACGTGGGGCTAACAAACATTAAGATCGCCGCAGTGCTCTTGTTCTTGCTGTATCAAATGGCGTCAAAAACAGAACCATTCTGATAAGGGTAATTATTGCCCTTTCCGATGCAAAATGCTTGTGTTCTAAGAACATTAAGCAGTGCAAGAGGCGTGGTTTTACCATATCCAAGAAAGTGATCTCATGTGCACTCAACAAAAAAGGTAAGGCCACATCAGGAGTTATTCCAAAGAGCAAGAAACAGGAAAATCCACGTCGGCCACCAGTCGCACCCCGGAGATGATTTGGAAGGTGAAGGCCCATGCCTCTGGACCAAATCCTGTAACTCAGAGGGAATTGGACTGTAATTAGGGATATCTGTTACTACTGTGAAAACCATAATCAACCAGGATTTGACTCTATATAAGTGTCATAAGAGCTGGCGATATCAGATGTTGCATAAACACATTGCAGAACGTGCCACTAACAGCAGAAAGCTGAATGAACGATACCTAGCTGGGTGAAAAGTGGATGCTTGTTGTCTTTTTAGATGAGGCATATGTTTATCTAAGTGATTGAAACAAACTCTGGGCTATACGAGTATATTACCGACCAAGGTGAGTGAAAAAATTTGAAAGTTGGTATAAGGAAACTAACGAAACTTTCCCCAATGGTTTCATGGCAATAGCAAGGTACAATTACAATGGCAAATTAACCATTCGTCCTGTACATAAAAATGTGAAAATCAACTTGGCATATTGTGACTGACGTCCTAATACCAATTTTCCATTTAGAAATCCCTGCTCTATATAGTGCAGATGTAAATAAAGTAGTCTGGTTGCATCAGGATAAGCCATCAAGCCATACGTCTGCTTCAACCTAAAACTTTTTGGTGAACATAGAGAGAGAATGGGAATACATTCCATACCTTTCGGCGACATCCGTGTTAAGTCATTTGATGCATCACTGGTGGAGTTTTATGCATTTGGGTTACTGAAAAGAGCCCTTGGAAACAGACGGCCGCGAACTTTGGATAGTCTCTGGAAAGCTGCCAGGAAAAATGGATTAAACTGCACATCCCTGTATTTCGTAGCAGTTTGCTCCAGTGGAAGCTGTGCTGCAGATTGATAGCTCAAGCTAAAGGCTGCCAGATAGAACATCACTGCTGGTGGAGGCGTGGTTTTTCATAAGGTAAGGGGGTCTTAAGTTTGTTACCGTAGATTGCGAACAACCCTCTGTATAAATGGAAGAAGTTTATACAGGACAATGCTATAATTCAAATAACCTACGACATATTGGTGTCTCTGTGACATAGTAACTGTTCCAGAGAAACATAAGTAAGGAGTGCAGAAGGAAGGGAAAAGCCTGCTGATGTTATGGTCACGTATGTAGCCTTACAAAGTACTTGTCCACCAAGCCATCTCTCATAATAGGTAATATCACAGGAGCTTTAATCTTGTCCCTAATAAGCGACGGTGAAGCGGGAGTGTTATCTAAAGAGTTCAAAATACACGTGGTATTTAATAGGACTATTTAATAAATATGTTTGACAAATAAATATGTAAATGTATGCAAAAGTCTATACAAGGTTGCCGCTTGAGAGGATACGAGGTTTAACCCATTCTTCTGTTTGTTCTTTGGTGTGACTACCATAGAAGGGGATTCTATTCAGTGCTTAAGGTGGCATTAGAGTACGTGCCGGTATGCAACTTATGTGAGTAATTACAGAGTGGCGGCGACAATTTAAGAGAATAATAATCGCTTTGTAAAAGCTAATGTCATAATGAAATAGAGCATGTATAGTAGACTATGTAAACAGAAAAAATTTAAATACAATTATTAACCACGTATCATACAACCTACTTTACTAATTACATGAACAGAAAATTGTTTATACCTTGTAAAGCCCAAGACATTGGGATTACATTGATATCTGCAACTGACAAGATGGTCCACAGCTTCCTATACGAATTTTCTTCCTTTCTTTCGCGTCTTGGACAAGTTGTACAGTTCGCGTTGCGTCTCCCCTATCGCAACCATGACTTGACATTAGATCGTTTAAACATAGTGCCAGGCGGTCCAATTGAAGACACAAACATTAGACGGAAAAGGTCGTAATTTTAAGTGAGTTTCGAAGATCAGACATCATTACATTATGAAAACCATGTTCACAATCGGCATTGCTTATTGGTGTAGTGTGTATAACGGCGAAACACTTCCTTAATTTCTTAATTACAATCCTCTTTTCTGTTGTCTTGTGAACAAAATCTCTTATATATCCTGGGAATTGGATACAAATCCTGAAGCGAGATTTGTACTACTCTTTCACCTTGCCTAATATTATTTAACGCTAAAAACTGTCAATTTTTTACATTAACTACTGATTTACATCGTCTCCATTCATCATTTTCATTTTCATATCGTCTACAATGCACTGTATAAATTGGCTTCTGTCAACAGCTGGAAAGCTAGCCTTACTATTAATCTCCAACTTCGATATATTTAAGTACTTCTCTCACTTCTCCCTCACAGTCATCTGGTAAAGATCTCAAACTTTCAATTATATTTAAATACAGCTTTGTATTTTCATGTGCATGTTTCATGGTGCAATGACGCATTTGTAGTACTTCTGAAGATGTATAAATTCAAGCGGATCATCATAATTTGGTAGCCAATCCTCCAAACTGATTCCGCTCTTTACTGTTGTTGCCTCTGTTTTTAGATTCAGCATTACAGTTTGCATATAACGCAGAATAGGAACGCTACACCAATTCAACACAACGAAAGGAGGCAACCCACCTCAGGTCTATAATACGACCGATCTTTTTAAGTTCATTGTTAGACCCTGTGCGCGGTTTTCAAGTTGATTCCAGTCTTTTGGAAGACGCTGTACAAATTATGCAATTTTTTGACAAATATGCAGAAATCATTCATATCTCCACCAACAGTTTGTAACGCATCATTCACGGCAAGTTCCATTCAGTGATGAAGACAATGCCACAATACGATTCTAGGAAACTTTTCTTATAACTGTGGACCTATTCCAGATTTCTTTCCACATAGAGCACTGCCTCTTTCTTCTGCAACTTCCACTAATTCTAAAACTAATTAACAAAGGTTTATAGGTGGATAAATTGGTTGGCCTCCATGCTCACCTGACTTGAACTCTATCGATTTCTACTTGTAGGCCATTCTAAATCCTTGGTATATTCGTGCCTGACATGGAAACCCTTCGGAATTGAATTGTGGTAGGTTATAAGCAGCAGCAGCGATTCTCAGAAACGTCCATATGGATGCACGCAGACTGAACGTCCTATCAGTCAACAGGGGCAAACTTTCGAACACCTATTCAGTGAGCGAAGTCAGCATAACAGTACCGTTAGATGATGATGATAATGATGATGATGATAATAATAATAATAATAATAATAATAATAGCAACAGTAATATTTATAACAGCAAGCGAAGAAAATGGCTGTGAATACTGCGTGCTCTCATGTTTGTTGCTTATAGTCCGTAAAGTCATACAAGAATAGCGTTAACACAAAAATATAGCTATGGGCGGATACGGATAGGTCAAATAAAGGCATCTTAATTATTTGTCAATCTAAAAGTGAGTATTCCCTCGAAAATAAAGCTTGTCAAACTGAAGAGGAAAATGTTCTAAGATATCTTCTGTCTATTTTTGTCTATCATCACGAACTATACACTCTATTGCAGGCCTGAGAAGTGCCTATCAATGAGCGTGATCCGCTCATCACCTTTGCTGAAAGCAGGAGTAGAACAAAGCTCGGCTGGCCCCATAGCTCAGTTGGTGGAGCACCTGCCTGCTGTACAAGGGGTCGGTTCCCGGCGGAGGGGGATGGGAATTTTTCTATAGCCCTATCCTCCTCAGAGGAGTGTGAATGTGTGTGTGTGATCTAATGATTAAAGCCCAAAGTTTACTAGAAATCCAAAGGCAAGGGAATACGAATTAACACTATTGTCTATATGCAATAATATGTTTCAAAGGAAAGGCGGCCGGTAAGGCCATTGTAGTTAAAGGTATATGTAAAGTACAGCATGTATTACAAATATAAAGCTCTGCAGACAGGAGTAAAATTCTAACTAGGAACGTCTTCGTTAGAAATCCGCCGCCCTAACCACTTGTACACACAGCACAGCTGCGGATATGTAGATCGAAGTGGTTACCTAACAGTGATCTTCAGATGCCTGATTCGTGACGGACGAGATGCATCACCATCATGCCATAATGTATTAGGAATATTACATTAGCATTCACATTATAACACTATATTATGAAGTATACAATTCAAATACCCAAACAGAATGTCTGTCAGATCTATATAACAATCAACCACACACTTAACTCGTACGCGGTGACAGTGTTAGCAATACCAGAACCTTTTAAAAATGGCTTATACAGAAGCATTAATATTGTAATGTAATGATGAAAAATAGAGATATTTTACCATCCCTGATGATATCATTTGGGTTACCTATTCGAAAAAAAGTGGATGGCGATTCGCGAACAGTGTGTATAAAAGTGAAAACGGAACCAAATCATATTATTACACTTCGCTATTCTGAAACACAAACAAAAGTACCAGGTAAAGAAGGGGGGAAAGAAAGAAAAAAGAAGAATGTTGCTTCGACAAATGCTGCACTGCTTTCCTACTTTTACCGCAAGTTCCTTAAGGCCATTACTTAGGATGCCTGAAAGCGAATGCACCTTATACGCTCTATAGTGATCTAAAACATCTGATCTGAATTCGTCCATATTACTTCACCTTACGATGGTTCATGTTGTGCATTAGCTAACCTGTAAAACATGCTTTAGAAGTTCAGGTTTGTCTATAAAGACCATGTTTACACCAACCACCTGTATCAATTCTACATGATTGGTTTTGCCTTCTCTAGTTCCAACCCCAACCAAGTTTTGGGAGTCTTCATTAAACACCCTATTCTGCAAAGTCTTTCTTTCAAACTTCTGAGCATGATCGGAGTAAACAAATTCGCTTAAAAGTTGACTTTTCTCTCTCGTGCTATTACTTCGAATGTTAACAAGAGAAAGAATCGAAGCGGACATGAAGGACCTAAACCTAAAACGTGAAACACTTTCTGGTGCAAAGCTTTTAGTGGAATTGCTTTAACTGCTTAATAATGACCGGCTCTTAGAATTCTTGGCACGCTACGCACATACCTGTCGAACAAAATGGGATAACACACAAATTCTTCCGTTGGTGATCCATTTACACACTGATGAATTATCTTAACAAACGCTGCCTGCGCAGATGTATGTGTAAAGGGACCAAAAAGCGCTCTTAAGCTTTGTTTAAAAACCAATTTCAAAAGCGTTCCTATTCATGAATATAAATATTTTTATCTATAAATGTCCAATGAAACACGTACAAAAGAACTAAGGGGTACATTATTATTTTCACCTACATGATTGGTAGTTGCTGTATATCTGTTTCCAATGCAACATTTAAGGACATAAATTAATTCATTTACAGGTAAAATTAATTTGAAAACAAAATTACCATTAATAAATGTTTAAATAAAGCTAGCATGCCCTTTCTTTCGTGCAGATCTGTTTCCAAATGAATAAACGTTAAGATAACCAATACCCATCTTTCATGGACTGTTATGCTATTTGCAGAATAATTGTTTTTGCTTTAATATTTTGCTTAAAACAATATTAATTTAACTTATATCCAACTCCGCAAATTAATGTTCTACTTTTATTGATTGGGTTTAAGAACTCTTCTGTTTACAAAGCCGTGTCGACAGTACCTGTATGAGGGATTCCTTTGTAAGCTTCTATTCTTACAATGCGATTTAATTCAAACATATACATTCATTCTAGATCCTACTGAATTCACAGTTTTCAATATGTATTTAAACAAAAGAAAGAGCATGCAATACATAATAACACTACATGTTCTCATAATTTCATCCTTCAGAAATGTACTATAATAATGATGATAATAATAATAATTATCATAATCAGCTGCAGAATTAAATATAATTAAATATCAATTCTGTGTTGAAATACATAACTCTTGACCATTTAATAAGTATTGTTTCAAACTTCCAATTGTCTTGAACTTTGTTATTTTATGTACAAACATATGAAATACTGAATTTTAAGTAACATATTCTTCCAAAATATGTTAGAAATTTATGCAACCTTTACTATTCATTTTCTGCATTCTTACATCTCCGTATTTCTTAGTATGTGTGTGTGTGTCTCATTCAGAGACTTCTCAGAGATTGTTACAGGTTCTAATTATTCACATGGAGCGTTGCTACTATATCGAAGCTTAAGAGATTTATTGTGGTAGCATAAACGGTTAGACTGATTAAATTCAACTTTCTTTCAATTTCGATTTGATCATTATAGCACCACCAATATGAAGCTATATCTCAATACTGAATGTTACCTATCTCTATCATGACATGAACATGGATTTTACTACTTCAAAGATCAGATCTCTGTATTAAAGATGCCATTTTTCATATTACGGCAAAGAGAACTACTCTCTCATTAAGAGAGGTGATTTCATTAAACTTGCACCGCTAATTCTCAACTTCCCGTTAGTCCCAGGGCCTGTTGGAGCTCCTGGAGAGCTGTCAGTATCAGATTGAAACTTGAAAGATACTTGAAAATGCCTGCACGGTCGTAATGTTTTGCTAATTCTTTAGAATGAACTAATCACTTACAAGACTCTGACACGTGTATTGCAGTTTATTAAATAAATATTTGGATGTGGATAAATAACAATAATAATGACATATATGTTATAATTATTAGAGTTATGTACATTATAATTATTATTCCTAATTCTTCTTTATGCATTATATGAACACATCAATGTTTGAGTATCATGAAGTTAATATAAATACTTTAGTTACAATATTTTCAGTCCAGTTAGTGCAAAGATGTCTAGATATATTAAATTATCAATTAAACACATTTTAGCAAATCTCAACTGTTTCACAATATTATATTATATGCGTAGATTCAATTTTTATTATATTAATACCGGGATACTTTTGCACTTTCAATCAGAGGAACGTTTTTGCAGTATCATCCGCCAGTCACACTCACAAGCGTTTCATCTGTTGCTCTTATACAGAGAGCGGGAAGTTCATAATGTAATCTTATATGCACACCTACACTGGAGGATGTGGTGACGTCATTTTTTAACTTAAATATATCACTTGGAAACATTTCACTTCTTGGATGGCTACGGTTCAATGAGGTCCAAGAAATTTACCAAGCACTGATCCTTTTCCATCACACTCTGTTGCTTTGACGTATTCTACTTTTCCTGAAATCTGCATACATGTATACACGCTGCCTATTTCGGATTTAGATACGGACTTGCGGGTCATTTTCGTGTTACACAGAGAACTATGAAAATATGTATACTCACCTATCTTCTTCATTGCCCAGGGTTGAGTATGATTCTTCGATAGCGGAACTGGACGCTCTATTTAAGGTAAGAGGGAATGTCTTCACCATCAGGATACCTAAACCAATAAAGAATAGTATTTAATACGGATCATTGCTTCATGTAATCTAGATTGTATGATATGGAAACCATCTTGCATACATAAACTTTACCGTTAACTATTTACAATTATATCTTACTTCTTTTTGTCTTCTCTCTTGTACATATCGTAGTATTCTCCGCAAAGGAAGAATGTCACCGTTTCCTTGTCATGGGATGGATTGGTACAGCTCTTACCCTAAGCAGCTCCATTGCATTTCTCGATGTGTTTCTCTACAGAAGCGGTTCCCAAACTGTGGGTCGGAACCCTCAAGGGAGCCGCGGTATTCTATTTGGGGGGTCGCAGTGGATATTTGGAATTATTAATAAATCGTTTTATTGTTAATTATTATTATAACAATGGTAAAATGGAATTTAGTCACCTATTACATTTAAACAGAGTCGTATTTTGTATTTAAGAAGAATATTAATACTACAATTTCACAGTAAATGCGCATGTACAATTTTATGTTAACCATTAATTATTGCACTGCATATCAGGATGATTAGTGATAAGTATGAGCCTGTTTGCTATTAATTAATCGTTCAATGTCTGGCTGTATATTAGTTGTACACATTATTAAGCCACTTTCTAACTGAGTCTATTCCTAGATTTAGTCTTGATGTTCATCATTGACGAAAATCCAATTTCGCAGAGATTATGAGGTGCAGAATGGAATAAGTATGTTTAGCGCGGCAGACACCAGGGTATTCTGTTCTTCTTGCTAGCCAGAACTGATACACATCTTCCTTCTGGAAGGTCAGTTTTAAACTTTGGTCTGAAGAAAGCTCAATTAATTTATCCTTTAACTTCGCACTTAAGTTGTTGAACTGTGCGCGAGAACTTGCAAATTAATGATTAAGCAGCGAAGTGAATGGAGGGGTCGCCAATAAATTCATTATCGAAAAGGGTTCGTGTGTGCAAGAAGTTTGAGAACTGCTGCTATAGGGTATTCCCTCACGTCATCGTAACTCGTGGTGTTAAGGCTGGTTCACAACCGCCCGAGAACGGTAACCAGAACGGAAACGAGAACGGGAAGCAATGCATCATGCAAGATATTGGTTCACAACAGCCCGGTAACGAGAACGGGAATGCATATCGATCACAAAGTGAAAGTCGATTTTGCGCATTGGGATTTCATTTGTTTTTAACTGACCAATGACATTTTATCACCTACTTCCAATTTAGCCAAGCCAACGTCAAAATTCGATAGGGTAAACATTATCTAAATATGTATCCATTACATTTCAGATCCCTCTGCTTATGCCAAGCTTTCATTCCTTTATTTAATGGCATACATTAAAATTCTTTATTGTTCTTTTTTCATTTCCACCGATTTTAGCTGTTCTTTGTAGCGTTTGCCATTGTTTTTAGCTAATAGCCAGTTTTGAGTTGCATATAAACAAACTACAAATCACTCCTTCACCAGAGGAAGCAACGCCGATTAGATTTGAGGGTGTCGGGATGAGGTTAGGAAGCACATTTACTACTAATTCCTTCCACTTTCATGTTTTCAGCTTGCGACTATAGAGAGCACTAGTGGCTGTTTCGTGTCACGGCCGCCTAAAACAACCTCTAGAGTGAAGAGTCTAATATGCACAATAGGGATCTAATATGCCGTGTCCGGGAACGAGAACGAGAAATTTAAAAGTTGGGCAACTCTTCTTTCCCGTTCCCGGGGCCCGGGAAGGCTTCCCGTCGGTTGTAAACATTCCCATTTGAATGCATGTATTTCAACTTTCTCGTTCTCGCTCTGGTTACCGTACTCGTTGGTTGTGAACCAGCCTTTAGCCCAAATTAATAAACTTAAATAACCAACTAAACCTTAAGTTAGGACTAAGATAAATTAGCCCCACACTATATGCAGTGCTGCAATTACACACACGAACCTTATCCTAAAAATACTTTTCTTGCATTCAGGGGGCCTCAAAACATGTATTTCCAGTGCAATCTCGATATCGAATTTTGGGTGGAATTCAATATCTTCCCTACCTAGTATGTACGTGGTACAGAAAGTAATAAATTCGAACAAAATCAATAAAATAAAAACGATAAAGAAATAATAAAAAGCTTAGAGATATAATTGAAATTTAAATAAAAATATATTCAACTATAGTTACTCGGAGCCATCCAGCTATTGCTAATTTCTAGTGAATAATTACTAAACAATTAAACAAGATAAAATGTAACAAAATATCCATACTAATCTAAACGATTTTCTAACCACTAGTTCCCAGCTGTAAAGATCCTGGTATCCAATACCCAAACACGTAGAAGGAACCTACGGACGCGCTACTGAAGATGCACGTCGCAGAGCATCCGAAACTTCTGCAAGAATTTATCCTGATAGGCTCACAAGACAGGAAACCAGCTCTACTACATTGACACCGGCCGTAGCTTTGGAACTTTGAGGAACTATTTTATCTATTCTATAGCTAAATATAGTTAGTCGTTATACAATTAACCGTTCAAGCTTTAGCATAGTCTAAACTACCGTGTGGCTCAAAAGTCAGTTAACAAATGCAACAATTTTCAGTGGTGTAAAGATGTTAAATTAATCACATCGAATACTTGTGTGTGGCCCAGAAGTCACTTGACAAACGGTAAGTGTTGCCAAGAGACAAATGTTGTTTATAAGATTAGCTAAAGCATTCAAATCAATCATGCTCACTCCGGAACAAAGAGCTGAACTGGTACTGCTTTGTGGTGATGATCACAGAACTCTGAGACAGGCTGCAGATGAGTTTCGCAGGCGCCATCCATAAATTCCAAAACCTACTTTGCAAGCTGTAAGTAAACCTTTAAATACATTTATAGGGGGATCTTTTCTGTGCTGGATGCAAAAAAAGTGTTAGGCCTAAGACTGTTACTGATAAAATAGATTAGATTAGATTGGATTGCATTCTGTGAGTTCACTAGCAGCCACAAAGGCTTGTGAACATAGAGCATGTCCAGGAAATGTACAATAGAGTTACATGTATTTATAAAGATTTCATAGAATACAGAACATTTCAAATAAAATAGACATATTATATAGAAAATTAAACAAATCAGGTGTAATTTTGTACCTCCCTACCGTTATAAGGCTAGCATTATAATTATAGACAAGAACAGTTATTTTAACTTTCACTAGGCTTGTAGTTTTTGTTCGTCTCATCATTTTGTTCTACTTGATTTGTAATGCATAGCATTTACTGCCAGTTCTTAATATACATTTAAATAGCTTCATTATTTCTAGAGCAGGCATCAAATGTAACTGGCAATTGTCATTAATATTTACTAATACTATTTACGGAGCTATATATGTTTTATCATCTGGATAATTTGTCATTCAGATAATCTTCTACAGAATAATATGCTCTTGAGCATAGGTATTCTTTAATAACAGTTTTAAAGACATTGAAATTGTCAACTTTTCCCTTAAGATCATTAGGGAAAGTATTAAATATTTTTATAGTCTCATAATATACACCTTTCTGGAAGCAAGAAAGCTTTGCACTGGGATAATGGATGTTACCCTCTTGTCTAGTGTTTATCTCATGAATTTCCATGTTTGTAATAAATTTGGTTCGATTGCATATAAAGAATTTTAAGATTGAAGGTACGAGTACATACATGCAAAGTAGTGTTAATTCAGTCTTCTAAAAAGATGTTTGCAAGAGTGTCTGCTATGGGTGCTGGAAATGATTCTTATAACCTTCTTTTGCACGTAGTTTACTTTCTACTGAGTTTCCCCAAAATAATATTCCATATTCAATGACAGAGTTAAAATATGCATAGTATCCTAATTTAAGTGTATCTATAGAACTGACATTTGCCAGTGCTCGGATAGCATAACAGGCAGAACTGAGTTTGGGTAAGATATACGTAATGTAACATTATTAACGTGATAGCAAAGGTGATTGCGAGCCCTAAAATATGAATATGTTCGGCGAATTTTAACAGCATCACATTTCCTTCTCTACAAGCTACAAGATGTTCCTGTATACAGGCACTGCAATTTGATCACTCATTCAGTGATGAGTATTTTACTTGGACGGTCATGCCCATACTCAAAACACGCAGTACCGGTCTGTGCAAGATCCACCGGACTTCCGTTACCTTTTACCTTCTTCTGTAGGTTTCGTTGGTGCTCATGTTGACAGATGGAAAGCCATGATACAGTAAGCTTGTAGGTATTCATTCATTATCTGTGTACCCTCCTCTTATGTAGGACTTACACCCCCCCAGGACTTACAAGCGGGTGCCTGGTATGGGATGAAGGAAGTAGATGAAACGAAATGTCGGTGATAGATGAAAGGAAAGGTGATGATGGAGCAGTTGGTGGAATGAATGGTTGGTGGAGAAAACCCGCCCAGACTTCCACGCTTCGTCCACCACAAATCCTACATGCAGGTCCCTGGGATTGAATCCGGGCCGCCTCGGTGGGAGGCGAGCGGTCTAACCACTTGGCCACGGCGCCGCCCAAGCTTGTAGGTAGTGCTCTCTATAAATGGAGCGCTCCCCTTCTTTCATACAAATTCCGGGATTTTCCTGTAGGGTGTAAAAGCAATGTAGGAGGTTGTCATTATCAGCGTTAGACTGCAGCGACAATCCTTTCGGGAATTTACTTATGAAAATGTCATTAAATGTCATATCATCTGCTCCTTTTAGAACGCTAAGAGCGTGAAAACTGTGAACCTTTATGTGGTACACTGCATCTTTTTGCCTGATTTGCCAGTTTAATAAATAATAATGGAGATTGTCTGATGACTTTCAAATTGAGTGCAACAAATTGAATTTCCGCGTAACTTTTAAAATACTCAGATGAAATTGCCGAGAAGGGAGAGTCAAGTTTATGACGACAATGACGCTGTTTAATAGCAGTTTCCCTGTCTAAATAACGGATTGGAAAGACATCCCTGAATTGTACCATTTTGCCTACTTTCTTCAGCAAACTCATGGCGTCAGAGGAAGCTGATTCGTAGTAAACTTATCCATGTAATCGGCTTGTAACTTTTCCAAAGGAAGGGCTCCACAGTAGTATAAGTCCCGGATGAGCCAATTGGCTTAATGATAATCCTGCCGCTAGGGGCGCTAGTGTCGCTGCGTGCGACGGCGGCGGCGGGAAGTTTGAAAAGCGCCCTGAGCGGGAGGATTATCATTATTGCAATTGGTTCATCCGGGACGAGTTAAAAGAATTGAGGATTAGGGAAAGGTGAAGGAGAAACAGGAAGTGACGTGGAGTGTTTTGATTGGTTCGTTAATTTGGGTGGAAGATGAAGGAAGGAAGATGAAAGCGTATGGAGGTCACGTGATGGAGAGGAGCGGGGTGGCGAGGTGTTGTCTGTGCGGAGGTCGGGACTGAAAGACGGAAAAGATGGGGAGCGAGGGATAAAAAGTATAACAGAAAGTGACGTGTGAAGTTGTGATTGGTGGGAATAAGAAGTGATGTTATTGGTGGAAAGGAACAAATGAAAGTTGTTGATTGGTAAGAATAAGAGAGATTATGAATGGTGGAAAGAAAAAGGTGTGGGAGTGGGGTATGTTGGAGGTGATGGGAAAGGTAAGTTTTGCTAGCAACAAGATTTGCAAAAGCCTGTCGAGAACTGATCAGCAATTTTTTGAACGTTGGATGGTAGTTTTCTTGAGTGGATAGAGAGATGGGGCGATATGAGATGCGGTGGCGAAAATGGGAACTAAACAAGATGGTTGAGACAAGAGGTTTAAGGACGAGGAAATTTGGAGGTTAGTGGTGAACATGGCGGTCGCAAGAGCTGGGGGCAAGGAGACGCGGTGGTGAGAATGGGAACTAAAAGAAGATGGCGGTAGCAAGAGCTTAGAAGAGCAGATTTTGAGGTTAAAATAGTGGGAACTAAAAATGGCGGAGGGTCTGCGACAAGGAGATGCGGTGAGAACTAAACAAGATGGCGGACGCAAGAGGAGGGTAAGGAGATTTGAGGTTACAGTACCAAAACACGAAAGGATATATTCCTACGCCAAGCAGGTCGGAAAAATAATTATGCGTGTGGTACTTACCTGTTACCGGTGTGGATGCGTCACCAAAAGCGCGGCAGCTTCACGCGACGCGAAAAAATAAAAGCAAACTGTTTTTGAAAATGCTTAACCAGCTTTAAGATCAACCAACATCACTACGCACTGATATACCTAGGTTTTTTAAAGCGGTACAGACGCCCTTTGCAGAGGCGTAATTTAACTATACCAAAAACCTGGTACTGGACCATCGTGATGGTCGCTAGCGTACGTAGGAGCAGGGTTCTCATAGCCGGACGAAAGCGGTCAAAAAAGTGTACGACGTAGGTGTTCACAGTAGCTGCTGTCGAGTCAACCGTCGAGGTGTGAATGAACGAGATCTGTTCTTGCCGGCAATCTGGTTGGGAGATGAGAGGCGCGGTGGTAAAAATGGGAACTAAATAAGATGGCGGAGGCATGAAGTTGAGGTTAAGGAGCGGTGAGGTGTTGTCTGTGCGGAGGTTGGGGCTGAAAGAGGGGAAAGATGGCGAACGAGGGATAAAAAGTATAACAGAAAGTGACGTGTGAAGTTGTGATTGGTGGGAATAAGAAGTGATGTTATTGGTGGAAAGGAACAAATGAAAGTTGTTGATTGGTAAGAATAAGAGAGATTATGATTGGTGGAAAGAAAAAAGGTGTGGGGGTGGGGTATGTTGGAGGTCATGGAAAAGGTAAGTTTTGCTACCAACAACATTTGCAAAAGCCTATCCAGAACTCATCAGCAATTTTAAATAACTAGTGTTTCGGGGTTTTCTCTGGTTGGTAGACGAATGCAAGCTGTTTCTGCGTTTTCATAGGTTTTCCCAAAATTGAAAATGCATATATATTGTAACACAAATGTGTGCAGTGCAAAAGAAAATAAAAATTAAATAGGCACACACACACACACACACACACACGTTGCAGTTGCCATACTTATATTATTCGTCTTTTCCTTTTTTTCTTTTTTTTTAAAAAATAACTAGTTTTTGGGGGTTTTCTGCGGTTGGTAAACGAATGCAAGCTCTTTCTGCTTTTTCATAGGTTTTCCCTGGTTGGTAGGCGTTTTCTGTAGTGGTTGACGAAGCCGTTTCTAATTTTCGAGGTTTTCTCAGGTTTTTTAGTGGTTGTCCCTGCCCGGTAGGCAAATGATGAAGTTTTACCTTGTCGGCGCACGGATACTAGGCACATACTCGCGCGCACACACACACACACACCCGTTGCAGTTGCCTTACCTATATTATTCGTCTTTTCCTTTTTTCTTTTTGTTTTTTCGTTTTTTTTAAAAAACAACTAGTTTTTTGGGGGTTTTCTGCGGTTGGTAAACGAATGCAAGCTCTTTCTGCTTTTTCATAGGTTTTCCCTGGTTGGTAGGCGTTTTCTGTAGTGGTTGACGAAGCCGTTTCTAATTTTCGAGGTTTTCTCAGGTTTTTTAGTGGTTGTCCCTGCCCGGTAGGCAAATGATGAAGTTTTACCTTGTCGGCGCACGGATACTAGGCACATACTCGCACACACACACACACACATTTAATAGTAGCGTGTAGCAAACTGTTTTTGAAAATGCTTAACCAGCTTTAAGATCAACCAACATCACTACGCACTGATATACCTAGGTTTTTTAAAGCGGTACAGACGCCCTTTGCACAGACGTAATTTAACTATACCAAAAACCTGGTCGCTAGCGTACGTAGGAGCAGGGTTCTCATTGCCGGTCGAAAGCGGCAAAAAAGTGTACTATCTTGTTTTCATGGGTTTTCCAGATCGGTAAGCGTTAGAATACTCTTAGAGCTTTTTTCAGGTTTTTCGCGGTTGTCCCTGTCCGGTAGGCAAATGATAAAGTTGTTCTATAATGTCGTCGTTTTGGCTTGTGGCGCACGGATACTAGGCACATACTCGCACACACACACACTAAAATAGTAGCGTATAAAAAAGAATTTAACAAACCGTAGATTTTCAAGAAAATTCCCACGCCGCAAATTACCCGTTTAGTGGAAGAAAGTTCGTTATTTTTATTGTCTTAAAAATGGCTCTAACCCTTTTGATTACGGTACGGTATGTTTAAGATATCTGCATGACAAATAAAATGTATAACTTCAATTTTCTGGGAATAGCTGTGAAGTAGTCTCATTGTGAATGTCTTTTGTACAACTGTTAAACCGTAGGAAACGAAGCCTTACTGTACAAAAACTGTACAAGAACGTTAAAGCACACAATTTATGTGTATTATTATTATTATTATTATTATTATTATTATTATTATTATTATTATTATTATTATTATTATTATTATTACTTTGTGGCGTTGTCTATTTACAAAGTTTCCATGTTGATTTTAATGTTTAAAAGCTTTAGACCTTTCTCACTAAAACTCGTCATTCTTTTATCTTTTCTTTTTTCATTTTCATACAAAGAGAACGGAATTTCACAAGTGAAACAGTACTGTGATAAGGATACCAACAAACTAATTATTATTCACCCACTGAAACACATAAAAACAATAAGTAATAATCACAGACCCAGTTTGTGGGTATTTAAATGAAACATCATGCACAATACAAGTCAATTATGTAATAAAATGAAATGTGCAAATCTATAGATGTATTTCTGGTGAAATCCCGGTATGGAATTTTTGAGTGCAATGCAATTTCTCCTGTATCTGCTATGTACGTGGTAGAGAAAGTAAAAATAGTTACAGTGACTATACAAATGTAACAATAGAGAAACCCACTTGAAGAAAAAACGGAATAAAAATAACAAGGCGTCAGACTCAACTTTCGCGCCATTCTCCGAATATCTGAGAATATTCTTAATATGAGACAAGCATTTTACCTTAAGCAAGTAGTTTTAATCTTACTTTTATGAAAATCAGAGTTTTCTCTATATCCTTTATTTGTGACAACAACGCTAAGTTTCGAGCTAGCTATACTCACTTTTCTTGCAACTATATACGTTTAAACTAATATTAACAAATTTCTCGTAATCCCAGAATTTATTAATCATAGCTGTAATATTTTTCACAACTGCATCTAATAATATTGATTTAGGGGCTTTCTCTACCACGTAAAATAGTAGGTAGAGGAGGTATGCATTGCATCCAAATATTCAATATTGAGATTTCACTGGACAACTAAATACTTGTTTTGAGGTCCCCTGAATAAAAGACATTTTTAGAAAATTCTGTGTGTATGTGTCAGAGCAGCATAACTCAAAAATGAAAAGTCGGACAAATACTAAACTTGGTATTTAGGTTGAGTACCTTCCAAAGATATGACACAGAGATTTTCAAGAAAGCCCCTCCACCCCAAACTACCCTTTACATGAACTATTTTCCGAAATGTTTTATTTTCTAAAACTGTCTCTGACGATTTTAATTACAACACCATATATTAAAGACATTTATATGAAAAATAAAATGTATATCTTGAATTTTGTGGAAATAGCCTGTGAAGTCCTCTTGATTCGAAAGAAATTTTCTATGATCTTGTATAACTGCTAAGGTTTGAGGAAAACACACACAATTTATTTGAAATAACTTTTTTGTGACGTCAGCCATTTCCGAGATATCTGTTATAAATGGTTCGAATTGTACAATGCTTAGCCATTCTTTTTTAAAGGCATGTCGCTTTTCAGTTCTTGCTCGCCATGTTGATGGAAAGAATTTAGAATTTTAAGGCCAGTGTATAGCGTCCCTTTGGATGTATAACGGATGTGCAATGCAACCATTTCCCGAAAAGTTTATCTGGATTAAAATTAAGTGGATATGAAAATAAACTTTTTCGTACTCACCTATAAGAGACAGAGGGTAGAGGTCATACGAACGTAACACTTGAGAATTTTTATTCAACAGTTGGTGTTACTCCTTAGAAAGGAAGTATCTGCTGATTCTATTTAATTCTTACATTTTACATAACACGTATACACGGCACAACACAAAAACACTACACACGTCACTCATAGTTTTAAATATTGCACTAATGGGTGTGCAAGCGTTACAACTCTGCTCGCTTCAGTCATTCTCACGTACAGCACTACGCGCAAAGACCGTGTGCTGATGTAAGTGAAAATTGAGCGTGAGAAACGGATGTTCGTCAGCGATAAAATGCAGCTTTATTGACGATGGTAGGGATCGCGCAGTGGCGGATCGTGACAGGATGACTGCGTTTTTACAACTTGACAATTTTGTGGCGAAATGAGGCATTTAACTCGACGCGCATGTTGAAACTGCGGTTGCGATAAGCGAGCTTATAAAAACCCGGTGCCAAGAGCAAACGGCCGTAGTGAGAAACGGGAGCGATAGTGGGTTTTTCTACAAAATCGTTCTATTTGACGAAAAATAGTTTAAAATAAAAACAAAATAGCAGCAGCACTTTGCAGGGAAAGAGCGATCGGTGCATTCGGACGATAAGATGGAGACGCAACCCGGGGGAAGTCGCGATGGCACCTTGCAGCCTACGTTCGAAATTATAGGGCACAAGCAGAGAAGGCTGCCAAAGCTTTTTTCCGGCTTTACAGAGTCTCAAATTACCGTAAACCCGGTCCCCAGAGATGTTAACCCGGAGCAATGGGTATCGCATTTGTTTAGCGATATTCTAAACTTTGCGAAAGAGAACCTGTTAGAAAACGAACCCGGATATTTAGGCATATCCATAACAGACGAAAAGGAGACGTCTAAAGCCTTCAATATGAGCGTGAGGCGCGTAGAGCAATTGAATGCGGATGTCATTGTTGGAAGCATCGAAAAAGTAATGCAAAGTAACCAACAATTCTTGCTAAGCGGGCCTCTTCATGTGACGTTTGTGTGGACCAAGGAGGACTCGGGTTCGTGCCACCAAACTTGCGATGCCTGTAGGGACAATAAAGGCATTGTCGAAATAGCCAACAAAGACAACTTGTGTTTAGCAAGAGCCATTGTTGTAGTTAAAGCCAAAGTGTCTCGACGTCAACTATAGAACGATGACGCGCTCTGACTATCTGCAAAAATCGAAGGCCGTAGCCTTGTGTGCGAGCATCGGTCAAGGCCACGACAGCTGCACGATAAATGACGTCAGACGTTTTGACGCTGCGTTAAAGGGCTACGCTGTGACGGTGTTTGGCGATCATACGGGGAAGCACGTGCTGCACGCGTCGGATAAGAAATGCGATAAATACATCGACGTCATGCTCCACGCCGGGCACTTTAATGCTATCGCGAACCTTCACAAGTGCTTTAAATGCAAATGGTATTGCCGCCGGTGTCATCATCCCTCGGCACACAAAAAAGAATTTCACAGGTGCGACGCCAGGTGTGCTAAATGCCATCAGCAGTGCGATGCGCGATTTGACGCCTACATACGCTGCGCCGGGTGCAACAGAGATTTTAAGGGACCGACATGCTTTGCAAACCACGCAAAGAAAGGCGTTTTTTACCCAAAGGCGCTGTCGGTGTGCGATGTGGAAAAGGTGTGCACGTCTTGCAATAAGCTCGTGAATGCGAGGCACAGAAAAACCGCGCACGAGTGCGGGGAAAAGTACTGCTATCATTGCAAGACACACGTTAATTCTAGCCACATGTGCTATATGCAGCCGTATGCCGCAAAGAACAAAAGAAACCGGTACGTGTTTATGTTTATCGACTTTGAATACACGCAAAACATTCCATATACCGGCAAAAAGGACACATACGAGCATGTACCTAACTTGTGCGTGTTGTACCAAGCCTGCCCGCACTGCATCGACGAACGCCACAAGACGGCATACTGTACCGAATGCGGTTGCAAAGAATGGGTGTTCATGGACGAACCCGTGAAGCAGCTTTTCGAGCACATCGCGCAGGCGAGGTTCGAAGCCTGGGACGTCTACGTCGTGGCGCATAACCTCAGAGCTTACGACGGGCAGTTTTTATTAAAGTACATGGTGGCGCACTTAGACTGGGCGCCGGAGCTCATCATGAATGGAAGCAAGATCTACAGGATGAGGTACGGTGACGTCACATTTCTAGACTCGCTCAACTTCATACCCATGCCACTCTCCCGCTTTTCCAAGACCTTCGGATTGAAGGAATGCAAAGGTTATTTCCCGTACCTGTTTAACACGAAGGAAAACGAGCAGTACGTGGGTTCGATTCCCGACAAAAGGCATTACTGTCCGGAGGGCATGTCGGCGGAGGGTCGGAAAGCCTTCGAGCAGTGGCACGAAGAAAAGGCGTCCTCCGGGTACGTCTTCGACATGAGGGCGGAAATGGTGGCGTATTGCAAGATGGACGTATTTCTACTCAGTCAGGGAGTTTCCAAATTCAGAAGGGAATTCTTGGACGAGAACGGAATAGACCCGTTCAGAGAATGCGTCACCATCGCGCAGGCGTGCATGTGCGTGTATAGAAAGCGCTTCATGCCGCTTAAAAAAATTGCCCTCTTGCCAGCGGGTGGGTATCGACTAGCGGACCGGCAGTCTCGCGCCGCATGCATATGGCTAACTTGGCTAGAGATGCAAAACGGCATCGTCATCCAGCACGCCATGCGAGAACGCTAAGTCAAAATCGCGGGGCACAAGGTGGACGGGTACAGAGAGGCCGAAAAAACCGCGTACTTTTTCCACGGCTGCTTTTACCACGGCTACAGGCGGTGCTTTCACAATCGCCATGCGGCGATATAAAACTCGGGACACGAAACCATGACCTCCAGGTTAGAGAGCACCGAGAAGGTCACGGCCGAGATCAAGGCCGCCGGCTACGCCGTGGTGGAAATGTGGGAATGCGAGTTCAACGCCGCGATGGAGGCCAACCAGGACCTCGCGCGCCACGCAAGGGTCTTTGCGGTACCGGAACCCCTGAACCCCAGAGACGCCTTCTACGGAGGTCGCACCAACTGCACCAAGACGTACTGCGAGGCGAAGGGGGAAGCAAGATCTACTACTACGACGTATGCAGCCTGTACCCGTACGTGAACAAGACGAAGCCCTACCCCGCGGGCCATCCCAAGATCCACGTGGATCGATTCCCGCGCTTGGAAGACGTGAGGGGCGGGTTGGTGAAGTGCGAGGTTCTACCGCCGCAACACCTGTACCACCCGGTGCTACCGGCGCGCATCGGCGGCAAGCTGATGTTCCCGCTATGCCTCGCTTGTGCGGAGGCGGAGAACCAAGACGAGTGCCACCACGGTGAGCGCGAGAGGGCGTCATCGGGTACCTGGGTGGTCGACGAGATGAAGGTCGCCCTGGAGGAGGGGTACCGCCTCCTCCGGGTCCACGAGATCTGGGAGTACGACGTGGTGCGGCACGGACCGACCACCGAAGCCAAGGGTCTCTTCGAGGACTACGTGAATCAGTTCCTGAAGATCAAGACCGAAGCCTCCGGCTGGCCCTCGGATTGCGACGACCCTGCCGCAAAGCAGCAGTACGTGGAGCAATTCTTCGAACACGAAGGCGTAGCCCTGGATCCCCAGGCCGTCGCCACCAACCCCGGCAGGAGGGAGCTGGCCAAGCTGATGCTCAACAGCTTCTGGGGCAAACTGGGGCAGAGGGAAAACCTTCCCACGTGCGAGCTGGTGGACCGGTACGACCGCTTCCTTGAGCTGCTCAACGACCCTGGCGTGGAAGTGCAGACCTACGTGCCCGTCACCGACCGGATCATGTACGCGGTGTGGAAGTACTGCGAGCAGCACCGCAAGGTGAACCCCACCGCCAACGCCGTCCTGGCGGCCTACACCACGGCTCACGCGCGCCTGGTGCTCTACTCCTACCTCAAGCGGCTGGGAGAACGGGTCTGCTACTTCGACACCGATTCCGTCGTCGTCGCCGCCGCTCCGGGTGACTGGTCGCCGTCCGTTGGACGCCTCCTGGGGTACATGACGGACGAGCTGGAGAAGTACGGCCGGGGCTCTTACATCGCCCGGTTCGCCTCCGCGGGGCCCAAGAGCTACTGCATGGAGATCGTTTGCCCCGAGACGGGCAAGACCTTCTCGGTGTGCAAGGTGAAGGGGATCACGCTCAATTCGGGCACCCTGGAGCTGGTGAACGCGGAGGTGATTCGCGACGTGGTGCTGAGGGACAACGACCGTGCGGTGAAGCTGGCGGGCACGCAGATTTCGCGGAAACCGTCTTGGACGGTCGTCACCGAACCCAGCTCGAAGACGTTTAGGATGGTGGTCAACAAGCGCGTACTCGCCGGCGATCATGATTCCTATCCCTACGGGTTCAAGAGGAACGCATAAATGAGACGTCTACAGCCGCGCCAAAGTCATTTCGAACCGGGCGCCCCTGAGGAGACGATGCCCGGTCCCCGAGACTTGGGGCGATTCGAGTTTCCCAGCACGATGCTCGTGGCGGGGCCGTCGCGCTGCGGCAAGTCGACCTTCGTGAAAAACCTGTTGCGCCACGCGCACCGGATGTTCGACGTGCGCCCCAGGAGGGTGCTGTGGTGCCACCCTCCGGAGTATTCGCCGAGACTCGAACCCTCGGCTCTGCGTTGCGAGACCCACGCGGGCATACCCGAACTTGCTTCGGTGGGCGAGAACGACCTGGTCGTCCTCGACGATCTGATGCTGGAGGGTGGCGGGAAGGACGTGTCCAATTTTTTCACCGGAGACTCCCATCACAAGCGCTTCGGCATCGACTACATCCTGCAGAACGTGTTTCCGCAGGGTCAGAAATATCACAACATCTCTCTGAATGCAAACTACGTCGTGGTCTTCAAGAACAACCGGGACAAGATGCAGATCGAGAGACTGTGCCAGCAGATCGAACCCAGGAACTCTGGGTTTCTCTTGGAGGCCTTTGAGAAGGCCACCGAACGCCCTCACGGGTATCTCGTGTTGGACTGCACTCAGTACACGCCCGCCCGATACAGGTATCGAACCGGCGTGCTGCCGGGGGAAAACCTCTTATTTCGCACCCAACTGAGACCGCCGAGAGGACTCGGGTTCGTTTCGTGCTATATTATCCCGGCAGAGTCTTACCCAACTGAGGCCGTTGAGTCTAAATAAAAAGTACCGCTTTCGGAGCGAACGTCATTATCGCGCAAGCATGGCTAGAGGTAGGTTAAGGCTTGCGACGCTGACCAGTCCTCGCATAGCGAGACAGCACGGTAATTTGACGGCTCTGGCCAAGGCGAAGGCCCCTCTGCGCAAAAAGTTGTTAAAAAATGCCGATGGCGATCTGATCAAGGCCATTAGCGAATGCATGCACAACGTGTGCAGAGGTCACGTGTAACTTCCCGCAAAGTGCTTGGGTCGCCTAAAGAAGCACAAGGCTTCTTGGAGGAAGCTGACGGATAAACGGGTTCCTCTGAAGAAGAAGAAGAGCATCTTGGTTCAAAAAGAAGGTTTTTTGCCGGCATTTCTCCTACCAGTCTTGGCTTCGCTTGGCGGCGCGCTAGTGTCGAAATTTACAGGATGAAGTACGGCAAACAGATCCTCGTTGCACCGCAACCAAAGACCGTCGATAAGCTTCACGCTATAGACCGCACCATATCCAGATTGGCTAAAGAAATTCAGAACCTGCAGAGCGCAAAGCTCTCTGCCGACGAAAAGTGGCGGCTCGTAAAACATAAATTGGACAACTACCTCGATCTCGTGGCACAAGTCAGAAAGCCCTTCCTCGGCGACGACGACGACGACGACGGTTACGAAGACGTGCACGAACGCGTGCCGGTGAAGCAGGAGGTCGAACCCCGAACCATAAAGGTCAACCTCCTCTCGCCTCGCAAAAAGAAGAGGGCAAACCCTGCCACTCCGAAAAAGAAATCGAAATCGCCTTCCGCGTCGTACCATTTTCGCAAACGCGTCTGGCAACCCCTGTACAAGTAAAGCATGAAGGAATGGAAGGCGCTAAGGCGATACTATGCCAAACCGGAACACTATGCCGGTTTGGGTACGGTCAAGCTCCTTCGAAAGGCCACGGGTGCGTCTAAGGCGAACATAGAGTCCTTCCTTCAAACCCAGGACAGTTACACTCTGCACAAACCGGTCAGAAAGCGGTTCCCCACCAGATGTTATCACGTTACGAATATGGACGATCTTTGGGAGGCCGATCTAAACGTCATGAACAGCGTGAGGGAACATAACAAACCTTACGTGTACATTCTGACCGTTATCGACGTATTTTCCATATATGCTTGGGCCGTACCCCTGAAATCGAAGCTGGGTACCGAGGTTGCGCAAGCGTTTCGCTCCATATTCTCCCAACGCGTCCCCAGGGTCCTCCAAACGGACAAGGGAACCGAGTTTACCAACAAGACTTTTCGCGACTTTCTGAAGAAACACGACGTGAAACATTACACAACCAAAAATAACGTTAAAGCCAGCGTCGTGGAATGCTTCAACCGTACCTTAAAAACCAAGATGTGGAGGTATTTCACGCACAAAAACAGTTACAGATACCTGGAAGTCCTTCCCGCCTTACTCGAGTCGTACAATAGCTCGCATCACAGGTCCATAAAAATGGCTCCGAAGGACGTGAACGAATCTAACATTTTACGAGTGTACCGCAATCTCTACGGAAATAGGACCCTACCTCGCGCAGGGAAACCCACATTTTCCGTCGGCGATCACGTGCGCATCTCTAAAGAAAAAATGAAATTCGACAAGGGCTACGAGCAGAATTGGACGGACGAAATATTTCGGATAGCCGAGGTGGTGCGCGGTCGGCCGGTGGTATATAAGTTGAAGGATCTGGCCGGAGAAGCCATAGACGGCACATTTTACACCGAGGAGCTACAAAAGGTCGCGCTACCTCGGACGTTTAAGATCGAACGCGTTTTACAGACCAAGGGCCGAGGGCGCCACAAGCAGGTCTTGGTAAAGTGGAAGGGGTATCCGGCAAAGTTTAACTCGTGGGTTCTGGCTTCGACCATCGAATCGACATGATTAAGACCAAGCCCTTCTCCATCACTCTCGTGAGCAACGCTTCCATGGAACACTTTACCGACAACACCACGGCCAGATTTTCTAACATCTTGCCCGAGAGAATCGTTCTGCAGGGAGAATGGGAGGTCGCCCTGCAAAAGGTCAGGTATCCGGTGAAATTTTATAACCTTTCGCCAGACGATGCCCGTCTGGCGGGCACCAAGTACACCATGACGCTCCTCCCCACGCATTCCAAATTCAGTTTGCAAATGCCGCAAGGCATCGTGCACAATCCCAAAGACTTGGTGAACCTCGTCAACGCCGTTCTACTCGAACACTTGCACCTGGAAAACTTCTTCCTCTTCGACGAGCGCAAGCAGACGGTGGGCGTGAATGCCGCCGTCGCCCATCCCGAACCACTACCCGACATTCCGTTCGACGGGTTTGTGGAAAATGTCGCGCGCACGATCGTACCGTACGCGGTCGGCGAATACGAAGCTCTCAACGATGCGCCCCACCAGAGACCCAAACCGAAACCGAAACCGAAGCCCCGGGCTTCGGGGCAGCAGAAACCCGCGGCGGCTCGTTCCGTCAGACCCAAACGAGACGTTTCAAAATCGGAGGACCCTCCGGGACCTCTACACCACATCTCGGGTCAGCGCCACGGAACCGTCTCTATAAGCATCGGTTTTGCCGATAAATTGACAGAACCGGTCATACTTCTGCTGCTAGCGGAAATACATCGCACGGTCGAAATCGACGCCAACCGATCCATTTTGGTATCATGAACACCTTTCAAATTCAACGGTTTCTATCGACATGCCCCTCTACGCGCTCTCACTTTTTAGGCGTCTAGCCCTGCGATAAACTACCCGTACTTCACGGCATTCGAACGCCTCCCTGGGCGCTAGTGGCTAACACCGACCCCAGCACCAAATCCGGGCAACACTGGGTTTGCATCTTTGTGGACAAAAACTCGCATGCAGAATATTTTGACAGGTACGGCATAGGACCGCTTTCGCCCCATTTTCTCCGGTTCTTAAATTCGGTCTGCGGGACGCGTTGGTCCACCAACGCCAGAAGGCTCCAAGGTTTCGACAGCACCACTTGCGGTCATTACGTCATCGCCTACCTCACCCACCGCTGCTCCGGCTTACCTAAGCATACATTCTTCTCAAAATTTCACGTCAGCAATCACGCACATAATGATGTCGTCATTCGCAAAACGTTCAAAGACGCATGCCGCGCAAAGTGCTCTGACGCTCAGCAAACTTGTCAACCCTTGAAGGTGAGTACGTGTGTGTGTCTGTGTGTGTGTGTCACTATTCAGCACATCTAAGCTAATCCATCGTCTTGCACGTGCTTTCAGAAGACGCTCCTGCTCATATGAAAAGCAACGTCACGGTGCCGCTCGCCTCATTCAGAGTGTACCATGCAGCACGCGGATACAGTCATGCTGCCATGCAGCACGCCGACCAGGTGGGTCCGCACCTATGTATTAGCTTGCTTTTTTCTATCCCGTTTATCTCTCTATCTCTCACATTATTATTATTATTATTATTATTATTATTGTTTTGTGTGTTCCAGTATAACCGGATGTCAAACCCCGACCACCTCAAAACCCGGGGAAAAAAGGAAACTACCCATTTTCGACCTCCAACAGCATCCCGACAGCCCTGCTCCGCCAGCACAGTTCCAACACAGTGCAGTTGTGGGTCCTCTGGCGGATATCTACTTCCTCAACCCGCAACAAACTAAATTCGTCAGTGTGGGATTCTCCCCTCAGCCGCCGCACCATCTCGTCGTCACCATTGCCAAATGTGGACAGCACAACGCAGTCGTCATGAGTTCCTCGCAGTGGCACAAACTCGTCGAAGCCATCCCGATCATTCACAAACGCTTGAATGACCCACAGGGACGTCTACAGCAATTTCAGTTCAGCGACAGCGTCACCATCGTGTTTAAGTTTATGTTCGGAAAGCTAAAGCTCGTTTTCAAAGAACCGCAAGGCGCATCCGTTACGCTCAACCAACAAGAATGGCACGTGTTGCATACCCTGCAGCGCATCATTACCGACATCATGTATCACAAAAAGAAGGAAGAGACGGACGTGCAAAATCAAATCATGGCATACCACAAGTACATGCTTCACAACCATGCCTCCAACGTTCCCTTACATAACATGAATTTCACGCAGTTCACCAAGTACATACGGTGCGCCAATTTTAGAACATTCCTCGAGGTTCATCATTTCCTCAACACCCATTTCGCACTGCGCATCTCACAAAATAGTCCTTAGTGCGCATGTATTTCTACCAGCGTTCCCAACCGCACCTCACCCAAACATCTCGCGCCCTTCGCTCCCGCATCATGGGTTACAGAAATTACCTGTCGGTGTACTACCATGACAGTAAGATGTTTAAAAACTACGAGGTGGACGGTCACCCCTATAAAAATACACCTTATGCACTTCGCTTCGTCGACAGCACCTACGACGGAAAATCCGTCTCCGCCAGAGTTCACAGCTGCGAAACCAAAATTCATTTTTTGCTATCTAACATGTGCTTCAACGATATCCAGTTCAAAGCAGATAAAGAAGACGTACAACATCAGTGGTTCCAATTTGTGCCCGCAAGAGGTTTATACATCGTTTTCTACGAACAGCAATACATTTCCACAGACAAAATGCAGCAAATGTTAAACGAAAACCCCATGTGCTACGGCACGTGCTTAGCGGCGCATTTGGGTCGCGAAGCATCCTATATCATACCCGATCACATTCACGGCGTTTGCATGTTCAGCACCGTTCAAAACAGAGTTCTCCTCCAAGTCGAAAACCGTTAAATCAACGGACACAGTTGCGGATGTTGTGCAATAATCGCTAAGCGCTTCCGGCGGATGTAATGAACCTCCAACGAACGTTTCCCCACCAGTGCTTCCCCTGATGTGGTAATTCTCCAACCAACTTTTCCCCCACCAGTGCTTCCCCCTGATGTGGTCGTTTGCATGTTCAGCACCGTTCAAAACAGAGTTCTCCTCCAAGACGAAAACCTTTAAATCAACGGACACAGTGTTTTTCCTGCGGATGTTGTGCAATAATCGCTAAGCGCTTCCGGCGTATGTAGTCAACCTCCAACGAACGTTTCCCCCACCACTGCTTCCCCCTGATGTGGTGTTTCTCCAACGAACTTTTCCCCCACCAGTGCTTCCCGTGATGTGATAAATCTCCAACGAACTTTTCCCCCACCAGTGATTTCCTGCTTCCGGCAGTTGGGTTATATTTATGCACGCGCATTCTTTTCCCCTTCATTCGGTGCTAGCCAGCCATGGGGAATGCCAGGACCGTCGTGTAAAGACTTCCACTGCTCGTTTTGCTTTCACCAAACGTGCAGCTGCGAACTTAAGCACCGTCTCACCCGCCTGTGCACGCAGTGTCAACTCGGTTTCTACGAAGACCTCGATCATCTCAACAAGCAAATTCAACAATTCCTTCGAAGGTACTCCGCTAGAAACACCACATGAACTGCTTCATCGTGCTCTTTCGGTATCTCGATAACGGACGAAGAATCCACCTGCTACTGCCCAGGGAACGCCAAGTGCTGCTGCAGAACGGCATATACATCTTCGAACGTTATCCCCCAAGCGACGTCGACCTTGTGTGGAACCAACTTCCCACAGACGCACAGGTAGTTTGCGCACCTTATCGCAGGTGTAAACAACACTACAACCTTCCTCATCAAACCACTCATATAGACGGTCCTCCCCCGTTTATCAAAAACTGCCATCTGTGCCGTCATAATGTCACAGGACGTCCTTAAAGAGCTAGAAGAACTGTCCAGCAGCGCCCACACTCTCAGCGTATCTACGCTTCAACAGCACGTACCATATCGTGTCGTCGGCGTCAAAACAATCGACACCGTTCACGGTACAAAGCTCGTCGCCAAACTCGACAACGACACAGAAGTTTTCCTACCAACAAGATTTGCAAAAGCCTCTCCAGAACTCATCAACAAACTCAACTCTACCTCATTCTGCATCATATACGCAGGCGAGGAAAAACTACGCAGCGGTTTCAAACGTCACATCGTCACGTTCTCCCCATATAACCCTAAATAATGTCCGACGAAACCTACCCCGTCCCCGTGGGGAACAATCTTAACCTACAACTCATTCTCAACGCAGCTTCACCTATCCGTATCCTCTGCATCTCCAACTCCTATTTCCGCAACAGCAGAGTTGTCACCATCACACTCGACGTCCAAGGGGCTCACGCCGTCCACGTCAAATGCGTACCTACCAAAGTGCACCAGCATCAACAAGACGCACTATGCATCATATACCTCGGCAACAGCAACATTCCTGCTCTAACCAACAAAGTCACATCCACAGGATGCTTCTCAACCAGCCATTACAACGAATTTACCATCCCCATCTATATACCAACCTTCACCGAGTTCGTCAACGAAAGTTTCTCTCACCTGCTCGTCACCTGCATCACCAAACCTATCCACCAATTTACCGTCGATAGCAGCAGCAGCGATGACGAGGACTCAAAGTGCACCACGTACTTTAAAATCATTGTTGTGCGCGAAATCTGTGTGTCCTAGTGCCTCAACAAACTATGAATTTTAATGTGTTTTTTTTTCTCCTAATATTTCTTATATTGTCCATTTATTGTATTCATATGTTAATCTCCTGTAATCAAATAATCCATTATGTTATTCTCAAACTATGTATTCATATGTTAAGCAAATAATACATCATGTTAATCAAAACTATGTATACATATCTTTATCCAATGTACTGTATTCAAATTATAAATAAAGAAAACAGTCCCGGATGAGCCAATTGCAATAACGATAATCCTCCCGCTCAGGGCGCTTTTCAAACTTCCCGCCGCCGCCGTCGCACGCAGCGACACTAGCGCCCCTAGCGGCAGGATTATCGTTAAGCCAATTGGCTCATCCGGGACTTATACTACTCTCCACCTTATCGACTACATAACAGACTCCTCTAAATAGACTATAATACCGCCAAATTCTTTAAGTTTTAAGATCATAACTATTAGTACTCTAGCTTATAAATTTACTATAAAAATAGTAGGGTATCTAATCCTAGTTTATATACATCTATTTTGATTTTTTGGTCATCCTAAAGTTTATATTTTAATTTTACCAGGTTTTGGTATAATTTCACATGTTATCCCTCACGAAAGACAAATTCAAAAACTTAATATAAACAAACCATATGATAAATAATCATATCCAAAAGTATAACTTAATCCTATTCAACAAAAGAAATCTATATAAAGATTTCTTTATTTATAACTTTGAAGGATATTAGTTTATTTAACTTAAAATCTTAATAAATTATTAAGATTAAAGTGCAAATTGATATTCCAAAAATGAATATAGAAGAAAAGAATAAAATATGTTTCATTCCAGAATAATAAATACTATGTTAACTACATGAATATAAATATAAAGTACAAGCACCTGTAAAAAATAAATGAATGTATTAAACAATATTACTATTCACATTTAACCTATCAGATATTAAATAAACCAACTCCTCCTTCTAGAAATTAATTTACTCTCCTTCATTCCTTTACTTTCTTCCAATAAAAATATATTTTCAACAGAAGCTTCTCTTAAATATTTTCTTATTCAAGTCATTGCCTCGTCACGTAGTGTCTTCGTGATGTAATTCGTGAAGCATCTTCGCAGTAATTTAGTAAAGTTTCAAATTTAATGTGAGTCTAAATGTCCTATCTCGCCAATGTTAAATTTAATCAAGTGGTGATCTATTATCTAAAATCTATTTAAGATAATTAGCTGAATAAACTTCAAGACATGCTCTGCAACCCTTATCCTCTTGATTGATGAAAAAAAATGTTTAACGATGAAGAGTTATGATTTTTTAATGTAATGCCTAAACGTTTAACGAGAAATGTGTTTTAAATTTAATAAATTACATAAAACATTCTACTTGTGGCTTATTTAGCTAAAATAGGTGGAAAAAACCCAGCACCTTGTATCCATTAGTTTATAATACAATGGAGCATGTGTATAGAAAATTGAAGTTCCTTAGAAGTTTCTGTTAAATGCAAAACTTAAAGAAACCTAACAGTTATGCTGTACAGACGTCTCATAAACCTCTAAGCTCGTACTCTTTATCTGCTTATTTCTGACAATAAGTGCTGTGAAACTTCCCGATCAATAAATACATTTAAAAAAAATGCCTCCTCTCTACCACTAATATTTACTAACTTATGTTTTCATAGTATGAGTGAGCCTGAAAATTCTAAAGAAATGCTACGCAGCATTATTTTCAATAATATTTTAAACGACTTACAATTAACGTAACGTTATAAACGTTGCCCAAAATTAGCTGAAGATTTGAAATTTATGGAAACAATCTGATGTGTTACACTCACATGACTTTCTCTACTCTTGAACAAACTATTTTTACAAACGCTTATTCTCCGTATGCTTCATGTTAATCAGGATATCGAGATGTCAATCTTATTGCTAATTTTATTGAAGATGCAAGGGGAATATGGTAGGCTTTAAGCGATAGTCAAATCTTTTAAGCGTTGGTTGCTATGTGGCGCATTCCATTCTCTTTGCATGTCCAGGACATAAAAAAAATGAATAACGAATTTGAGAAAAAGTATAAGTATTGGAAAATTTAAGGGAATAACAAGCAATATCTTGAAAATGTATATGACATAAATTGTGTATTTTAACGCGATCTACATTTTTTGTGCAGTAAAATTTTGTCTATCTCTTAGGGTTTACCAGTTATGCAAAAGTCGTTCACAATAAAGAATACTTTTGGAGACAATCCCAGAAAATTCGAGATATACTTACATTTCATTTGTCATGAAAATATCTTAAACATATGATATTTTAATCAAAATCGTTAGAGCCATTTTTGAGAAAATTAAAATTTTCGAAAAATGTTCCATGTAAAGGGTAATCTGGGCTTGGGGGATTTTCTTGAAAACCTTCGTGTCGCATCTCTGGAAGATACTGAACCTAAATACCAAGTTTGGTGTTTATCCCACTGTTCGTTTCCGAGTTATGCTGTCGTAGACACACAGACACACGCACAGACACACAGACACACACGGACATGTTTCTAAAAATGGTTTTTTTTTGGATTCAGGGGATCTCAAAACATGTATTTCCGGTGAAATCTCGGTATCGAATTCTTGGGTGGAATGCAATACTTCCTCTACTTACTATACGTAGTAGAGAAAGTAAAAATTACCAAAATCACCATTTCTACTCTCAAGTTCTGCAGGAGTAACCGAATTATGGCAAGGGTACGACATTGAGGTGTGTCTGTATTTGCTGAAATAGGATCGTAGAGCGTTGTTTACAAACTTGACATTATCTTCGTCCTCAAGTCCTTCAATATTTTGACTAAGATTTGAACATAAAGCTATAGTACTACTTAAGTCATGTCGAGGTAGTCGTTCGTATTTTCGGGATAATAGAGGCGTTAAGAGCGCTTTTATGAGCGTATTTTGCGGATTGAAATGAGGCGGTACAATTTCTAAAGAAGTCCAGTTTGGAACTCATTTGAGCGGAGATACGTCTTGTACCTTTCATCTATATTATAACGTTTAGGCATAGAATCTTTGCCTGTCTTGGCTTTAGTGCATTTTATTCTCTTAAAACGATTCATGTCGAGCCTTTTTTCCTTTTGCTTTCCTTTTAAGATTAGTTGCAGCCTCCTTAGTCTTGTTAATCTTAATGCTTTCTTCGGAAACCTCCCGGAGACGTTCACAGCAGCTACTGTGTTTGTAGCAGCCACCTACTTTTATCTCCTCCTTTCAAACCACTTTTTCTCCGTTCTTTTAACACTGAAGCACAGTTCTAAAAAAGCCTGTCAAGAGCTGAACATGGTCCACGTAATTTTTATATCACTTGCCTTTATAGGGAATAAAATCTTTGTAGTCTAATGCGCCACCCACCTGATTGAGGTAACATTGGGAGAGGAAGTGCGGATCCATTATTTTATTTGGGTCGAAACGAGAACCAGAGTAGAAGAAAAGTCGTCCTCAGATAGCAGAATATCGTTTTATCCGCTCCTTAAATATGCTTATAATGTTAAAATGCTGTTTAAACAATTATACCAAATTTAGAGGAATGACAAACTTTTAGTCAGTCGTATAAGTTTTGTTGCTTTTAGTAATTTCCAGTCAAACGTGTCGCTTATGACTAGCGGAATCATTAGAAAGTAATAAATGAAGGAAATCTCACATACGGCTTCTCGAACCATGACACTCGTCTAGGATTCGAAGCGTAGCATCATGGTCGGTGAAAGAGCCAAATGAAAAGCATGTGTGAGATGCCCTGATTCATATAGAGGTTGCAGTGTGCTATTGTCGAGGATGTTTTTTTTTCTTCTGATTTTAGAGGTCAAACAGGAATGCGTTTTTCCTGAAGGTGTAACTTCCAAACAGTTGCGGCCTCTTAATAAGTTTTGAGGTTTGGCTTAAGTTTGGGCGCGCTTTCTGATTAAGAGCAAGACGCTTTCCATTACTAATCAATGAAATGTCGGGCAGTTGTTGTGGAAGCATCACCATACCGTCACGCGTTCGTCGTATGGAAAGACGTCCTGTACCAGATTTCTGCGTATGACAGCGTTTACACTGCTTGGCAAGCCTTTAAGATTGTGCAAAATACCTTCATACATTTACAAGGTGAATGTTGAACGCTGACAAATATCTGGGTATCCGTCGGGTGATCCTGATGCAAGACGAGTTTGTTCCTACAAGAACTAAGATGACTGGTGCCATTGGAAGGCCGGTGGTATAGAAGTTTCGCTCTGGACCCGCGGAGACCCATACATAGACTTGAATAGAGAGCTGTTGCTGTGCCGAGAAAGTGTCCTTACATCTGTTAACCAAAATAGAGTTGAGAAGGTATGAGTCTACTGTTAAGGTGATTCACAATAAACCGATTGATAGCAAAGTGGAAAGTCAATTTGTTTGTAACTGACCAACTATATTTTTTCACCGGTGTTCTCTTTAGCCAACACAATGCAGGTTAAGAAACGACAAAATTCGAAAGAGGAAACACTTTATAAATGCAGATCTATTACTATTTCCGATTTATCTAGTCGTCTAGCTTCGTTCCTTTATCAATAGCGTACGTTAAAGTTGTTTGTTGTTCTTATGACTCAGGGAGTCAGGAGCTGTGTTCAGGACGCACATTTGCTGAAATTTCTTCCAGTTTCATTTTACCAGCTTGAGAGAGCTCTAGTGCCGGTTTCATGTCACCGCGGTCTTTAATAATATCTACCTACAGTGAAGAGTGTAATACGCACGATATGGGTCTAATATGTTATGCCTGGGAACGAGAATGTTAAAATTTGATCGTCTTTTTCTTGTTACGGAAGCCCGAGAAAGCTCACAAGTTTTGCACGAATGTTGAAAGTATCATACCTAGTCGCAAACATGTTTTGTGTAAATTAGCTGATGTTATCAGTGCTGCTTACATGTGTTTCTCATTCAAGAAAAATACAAGTAAACCACTTGGGTATACGCGTAAATTCCTCCAACGCAGTGAAGAATATATTGAAAATATTTTAAAGGATTTGAAATTAAAAGATAGTGCTGAGTGACACCAAAATGATTTTGAACACCGATTCAAATAATAGGTCCTCAAACCTACACTGCTCTTGCCGATGAGCGATGTATAAACAATGCACTGCTTTTAATAAAATACAAAGTTTACCTCATTGTAGTCATCAGTATGTTAATCAGTCGATCTGTTCCCTCTAGATCCATAACCTTGGAGCAAAAACATCTTTTTTTTCTTTTCATGAAGAACCACTGTGTTGAGAATCCATTAATTTCTTATGTTCACACAGACATTGATTTTTATGCTTGAATTTTCTTCTCCATGTGCATTACGCTAACTTCATAGTTGATAACTCTATATTCTCGATCAGTGATAGTGCTGCTATGACAGTCCTTTTTCCAAAATACCAAATTGTTTCCTGATTTTATTCCCACGCAACTGAAATGAACTACAGCAACCTTGTTCAGCCGTGTCTTTTTGTGCTTGCTATTACACTTGTTTTCCATATCGGATGGAATAAAAAGAAATTATGTCTGCCGACATCAGCATTCAAATAAATGTTTACAAACAGATTTAAATAAGTTTTGAGCAGCTTGCATGCTTTTGTCTGCTTGTTTGTGGTCAATTGTGGACCTAATCTTCAATATGTGTGATGGTGGTGCCACCAGTGGCTGCGTAGCATAAAATATGTTTATATGTCGTAGGACAATATTTTCTGTTGTACGGACTTAGTTGGCCGTTTAATCTTAACGCAAACGATGCTTTGGATCAGACGATGAAAATTTGATCGTCCAAACCTGAAACAATTATAGTTTGCTTTATTACTGCCAAAACACATACTCGGCCATTATGTTCTGTGTATTTAGACACTAAATTTGCCCTTTACATGGAAATTATATTGTCTGTCAACACCAGGCTCAGCTTGCTTCATTACAGAAGAATCCAATATTGGAGCTTGACTGGAAAAACAATCTTGGAGGTTAAAAAGGAGTAAAAACCATAAATTATTTATTATTATGGGAGTATTCATATCCAAGAGCGTCATCTGCTTCTCCAGCTGTGGATAGAGATTTTAATTTGGGGCCTCTGTGTGACACGTGGGCGAAGAAGAGTGTAGTGTTATACGATGTATAACAGCGTGTCCTGTTCCAAACGAGAGGATAGGCCACGTGCCAGAACTCCAGTGTGTACCTCTCCTGGTAGGTCATTGATTCGAGAGCAAAAATAGAGTATGGCTAACAACCATGGCATATGTGAAGATATTTCATAACCAACATAAACGAGATTTTATATTCAGTTCCTCTTTCGAAGTGAAACTATTTCTATGATATGGTGACTGAATTGATGGTGCTTTCGATGCCTCTTCTCCTCTTGCTACTGTTATTACCATCACGACTACCGCCATCATCACTAAACTCAGTACTACCTCCGGCAGAAATAACAACAATAATAAATCAGTTGAGGAATATAAGTAGCCTGTTTAGGAGTACACTGACTGAAAGTTAATTTACAATGACTTTACCAAGTCACTAGTGCTATGAATACAAGACATGCGCAATAAGTGCATTCTTTTCCCAGTGCAAGCAGCGTGAGCAGGAACAGACCACACTAAATTAACCTTGTTCTTTCATGTTTGGCTACGCGTATAGCCAACAATGCCTGTATACGCCCAAGATTTGCTCCATTGTGATATGGATATATCGCAAAGATTAACCAGGCGTTCTAATATCGATTTTGCCTATTTATATTAAGCGAATACATTAGTGATGTCTAAAAGAAAGCATGTAATTACATATTATTTTAGACTTTTAAGTGTTGCTCTCTTTGCATGTTGTCACGAAACTTCAATTTCACCTTGAATTTCTAACTAAGATTCAGACGTTTTTAAGGCATCCTACTTAAGCTGTTTGGAATGACCGAATGGAAGTCAACTGATTTCATTGATTCATGTAGGCGTCTTACATAATGCTTATACTGAGAATCAGCCCCATTCACAATGAAGATGTAACACAAACATCACGCAGCATAAGCGCAGGCGTGAAGTAAGACCATTCATAATGCAGCCGTAGGCGTAACGCAAGAGGTTTGCCCGGGTTTTTGGATACGCAAATTGCACGCGGAAATCTTCCGACCGTACCGCAAGTTTCAAACTGAATCATATAACTATAATATTCAATATAAAAATTCACCCAGTCTTTATAAATAAATAAGACATAGAAAGCAAACAATAGATCAGTGTTTGGCATCAGCATTTAAGATGGACTGGCACGGCCAAATGGAAGAGCGTCATGACTGTACAGTAGTGGCGTAAATTATTGCATCGATTGTGTTGTTCAGGAGCTCGTAATACATAGAGAAATAAATACACAATTCTTCTTCTATGCACGTACAGCAAGTATAAAAGTTTGGAGTTTGCAAGCTCTTGCATTACGAAGCACGTTGCGTCACTCTATGTGAATGCCTCTATTAAATAATATGGATGCAAAGTCCTGCGCTTATGCTGCGTCTGCACTTATGCTTCATTGTGAATTATTTTTCGAAAAAACAAAAGCCTGTAAAATGCAGTTTTAGTATTTAAGGTCTCAATTGCGAGTGTGATCATGAAATTCCTGTTCTAAAGATTTTCAACAATGTGATGTAATTTAGCGCTTTTATCAACAGCTGGACTTAGCGCATGATCCTGGCACGTGCCAAAGGGCTACTCTCTCACCGTAGTCTTGATAACAGCAGTAGATAGTGCTAAAACTTCGGTCGCTGTTTTGTGAACAGCTGTAATACTACAGGGCATTTTCAAGGCAAAAACTCTTACGGTTCTCATGAATTGATCCTGGGGATATCAACATACACAGAATCAACCAATTATTTATGTATCATCTCAAGTAGCTGATGATATTTAATCCAGCTAATGGAAGGCTTTCTAATTTACAGTATCTCTTATAAGATGGGGATCTTCAACATGAAGATTTAAACATTTCATCAGATGCCTTTATATAGTATGTCAAAAAAAAACTGTGCTGTCATCAAAAACTATTTCATTAATGATATAGCTCCAAGAAATGCAAATTTCTTTTTAAAAGTAAGCCTATTTGTAAAAATCATTTCAGCAGGATTTAAAGCACTCTCTAAAAATTACATTGAAAATGCTTATTTATGTTAATATAAAACCCAGAAAGTGAGAGATATTTTCCGTTTAAAATAATTTGACTCTCTCTTTATATTCCAAATTCACTGCACAAGAATAAGCCAATACCATCTGCACATGATACTGCAGAAGTAGAATCGCGTAAAAAGCTGCAAAAATAATTATTTGACTATTAGCAAAAATAGCAGAAGGGAAGATAGCCATCTTCTCTAGGTTCATGTGTTTCTTGATTAGACATGTTGCATACAGCGCTCCTAACGGCCAGACCTGGAGAAGAAGCGGTAATTCAAAATATGAACGCTTTTAGGGTAGCACAAAATAAATAAAATGAACATCAATAGTATTTGCACATTCTCTAATTTCAAATAAGTACAGACCTATGTGTAAAAAAGTCTTATTACCCTTCATAAGGTAGGATTAAGCATAGTTTAACCTACTGACAGAGTAATGGTAAACCTACTAGTAATTAATTAGCTTTTTGCTTCAGAATTATGGTTAACATGTTTCAGTTGGTTCTTTCACAAAATAAATGAATAAATCTCTATTCATGCATAAATATTTCTTTGGATTTAGGATTAAGGCTAACATGTTTCTGCTACTTCTAAAACAACAACAATAATGGGAAAAAAAACCCTGCTCATGCATGATTTGTTTTTTGCTTTAGGATTATGGCTAGCATGTTTCTGTTAATTTTGTTGTAAGAAACACTTTATCAGCACATTGGAACACTTGCCAATAAATATATTGATACATTTATTACTCACATCCATTGTAGGTGGTAGCTGTATACATTGCTTGAGCTTTCCCTTCACTTGCTTTCTGCTGTGAGACAAATATTCTAAGAAATTGGAGTTAAATGCATTGGCAACTATGTATACATGCACATGGCATTTGCATTAGGAAATTTCATATTACAGTCTCCATGCTCCTTAAACAAAATATTTGTATTAAGAACTTTACTCATCTCATCTTCACTTGCCTAAGTATTACAACATTTCCCAGGATGTAAAGTTTTGCATAACCATCCTGCAACATATGCACTTGAACATTGCTCAATTTTATCAATAATAGCATCTTGTTCCTTACTTACAATACCTGTATTTATACTCAAAGGAGGAGTATTACTAAAATCTGATCTCATTAGCAAGAATTTATATGCATCAAGAACACAATTACTCTCTTTAGATGGTTCTAGTAACTGATTAGTAACTTTATTGTAGACTTAAAATCAGAACAATCAGGAATCACATTATTCCCACGTTTACCATTTATTACTAAAAAAAACATTCTCCAGACAATCTTGTATTAATCTCCTAGTTAAGAGATATTCAAGCCCAAATTGTTTTTTCATATCATTCCAAAGCATTTGCAGGAAAGAAATATTATCAATCCAGCCCCTAACATAATGTGGCTGAATATTTTTTGTTACAGATTCTCGTACAGGAAAAGTAATCTCTCAAAGTAATCTCTCATAGAAATTAGATAATCCATTTGCTTTCTCTCATCATTGAATCAACAAGAAAGTTCATTGGCATTATAATTTTTACCTGAATTGAAAATGTCAAAGACCTTGTCAATCTTATCTTTAAAAAAATGCTGTAGGTAGAGCGTCTAACGACATAGCATTTCTCAACACAGTTGTCATGATTCCACTGGCAGAATGGCTAAATAAATAAAACAGCTAGACAGACACACACAGAGGAGAAAGGTGGCAGTTTTATACACTTCCGTTTCAGCTGAGGAGCTAACCCAGGTATCTTAACTTTATCTAGGTTGTAGACATCAACTATATGTGTCCATGAACAATGACCATCATCAGTGACACCATATTTCTTAAAATTATTCCTTAGTAACTTAAGCAGATGTGGAACTTCATGGAAAAAGAACACATCATTATCATTTACTTGAATGAATGGACACTACTCATGTATACCCAGCAATGACCTCAATGTTTTGTTATTTGATTCCCAATCACATACACAACTTTTGGAATAAACTCAGCTGCCATTGTCTGGTTAATAGCATCTAAAATGATGTGTTTCAAAATGTCACCAGACATAGCATCCTTATTTATAAAATACCCAATCACTTGCTTGAAATTTAACTTTAATCCTCTAACTAAAATTACAAGAGCTTGATTTGCATGGTCGAGTGGGTATTTAGGAATAAGATTTTCACTGATCTCATCAAGACCTACAAGAACAATGGACACCGCGCGTTCTGGGGGCCCTAACTTTTCCGATTTGATTTTCATCAGCGAAAGTATATTGTCAATAAACCCAGGACTGACTTGTAAATTTTGCAGCCACTTTCGAAGAGATGACAGAGATGAAAGACGCACTAAGGCACGCAGCAGTTTATAGCACTTTGAAGAACAATAATACTCGTACAGTGCCAATGCTACTATTTTATCATGTCCTGTGCATCACGTCCCTTTGGTTTTACGAGTGGTGTTTTTAGCTGGCATGCCATTAAACTATATTTGTCACAGTGTCTCAACTTGACTTTCCTTTAGCAGTTAATTTCTTGCCTCAACTTCCTTATCATTTTGTTCTTGTAGAAAACCACTTCCTTAAAATCTTAGCCTCCTTTTCTGCACCAGGTTTACTACGAGTAGGACTCACTATCTGTCCAATCTCTTTTTCTGGGAGATTATCTCCATTAATGCTACTGTCAGCAACACTGCCTTCTCTCTTCCTCTTACGTAGACTAGCCCTCGTTCGTGGTTCCAGTGTGCTACTGCTTCCAGGCAAATTCCGAGATGGAACAGTACCAGGTTTTAACCTGAAATCATTGACAGTAATTTAGCTTACAATAAATTACTTTGGAGATAAATCTATAAGATGTCAATAAAATGTACTGGATCACAGCTTTGCTTACCCTTGGCTGAAAAGCTTTGAATTTCTGAAGTAATTTTCAATAAAATGATCAGAGCAAACTTTATAGGTCTTGTACATCTTTAAGGGCCTTACTTTTTATATAAAGCATCCAGATCACTTCCCCTGCATCTGAGCACCCAAGAATCACATCTGCAAATTCAAAGCAATGATTCAATTATTAACTGTTATTTTCGACTCACATAACCTCACTTAAATTAAATTGAGTTTTATTTATGGACGCTCTTTAACTGCTATGATTCCTAGCGTATAATTCTATATTGGGCGTGAAAGACTGGAAATTCTGCTGAGGTCTCTTTATCAGGCTTGAGGTTATTTTACGTGGCGTAAATCTACGACACGGGACTACCGGCTTTACTTCCCTTCCGAAGGAAACATGCTAAGGAATTTTACGCCTGAAAAAAATGCATCACTCTCCGTCGGGTTTAAACCCGCAAGCTCGGGAACTAGAGGCTAGCATGGTACCACTAGATCACGAGGACGACAACTCAAATAAGTTGATATTCTAAGAACAAAACAGCTAAGCGTATAAGTAAATCACGCAGAAACTGCATTTTTACCATATTTATTTAAAGTAAATACAAAACTGTGCAAGAAAACTTTATAGACATAGGTTATAGTGTTTTATCCTTTGATAAATGAAAGAATAACGTGAATTCTTTTCTACTTAGCAGTTGTTATACCCGAAAACTGCACAGATTTTTCCAGACATGTTTGATGCGCCGTTAAGTAAACACATTATTATCTTCTCAAGAATATAAACAAGAGAAATTAACATAAAACACACATATCAAGCATTAAACACCACAAACGAATACAAGGAACCAGGTCTCGCCACCATAAACACTGCTGTCGTCTTTCTCTCTACTGTTTTTGCTATTAGTATATATTTAATCGTACTATCTTTGAATGTTATCTATCGTCGAGTGTGAACTGAATTTAGGATCGCCACGCCTTTCTTAATATTAGAAAGTTCTGTTCTGTCATTAGCCACCTCTGTTTGAAAGCGTTTATTAATCAGGAATTCAATTCTCGATTTTCTCAAATTTATTAGAATGCTCATTGCCAGCTAATGATCTTTTAGCATTATCGTGACCAATACACACAAAGGCTTTGCTTACATGAAAAAATGCTGCAAAATAACCTAACGCTCTGAAGTTAGGGGCAACCATTTATTAAAGACGCGTGATATCTTTATGACTGGAAAAGAAATGCAGTCCTGACTACGAACAAAAAGTGTGATAGGTTTCCAAGTATTTAAAATGTTGTGACCCTCTCCCTTGTGAACCACAATCGTGCTTGTTTTCTAAAGCTGCATTGAACTGGTGCTAGCGCAGTATTAATTTAAAACGTTACTAGATCTTTATTAGTAAAGTAACTATTGGCATGCCTGAAGTGTCAAGCGTATTTCCTAATTTAATAGTTTTAATACAGATCATATAATTAAATGAAGGTTTGCTAGAATTGCAGTTTTGATGTTCCCTGAATTCAAATACCTATTGTATTTCAATAAAATTTGGACATTAACTGTAAACTTTTGCACACTGCGCACTTCTAAGTATTCGAATAAAATCGAATTGTTGGGGCAATAACAAGAGAAGTTACTTTAATATAAATTGAGAGATTCGAAGCAAGAATCTGTAAAATAGTCTTGTAATTCATCAGCACCACAACAGCAATGCATCAATGCTGAACTGTATTTAGTAATTACAGAATCTTCTAAAACATTAAAAATTGTTATCTTTCAACATACCGTCAAGATCGCTCCGTAGAACGTATGGGATTTGCATTCGGGTAGTCCCAGGTTCGATTCCCATCGGGCCGGCCATTCTGGCGTAGGTATTTTTCCCCTATTCCCCAGTTCGAGTGAGAATGCTTCCCCTTCTACTACAAATTTCCTGTCCATTATTTTCAATTCCCATCATTTCCCTTCATCTGTTTCAGGGTTTTAGGACCAGGCTACGGCGATTGACGCGCTTCGGCAGGACGGTGGAATGTGTGCTTTAGAAAAATGTCTCCCTGCGCTTGGCGGGACTACTGTCCCTCTTCCTAGGAGTGGCTTGTCCATACCGGGACCTCAGGTTGAACATGGCTAAGGCAGGATCGCCGGGGTCAGGATTTGTGTGTTGTTGCTTGCACACATCATCATCATCATCATCATCATGAAGTCTCCCATTCATCCCTTCCCCCAAGAGGTCACGCTGGAAGCACAAAGGGCCTGCTCCATTAACTGGAGGACCCTCCGAATGACTAATCCTAATCCATTTCTCAAGATTTAGCTTATCCCTTGTCCCAAGTCCTTCAAACACCAGTTGAAGACACGAGGGTGGCATACATAAAGAATCGTTAAAATCACCACACCTATTTTAGTGTCTCATACAGCTTGTTTCTTCTCTCGTTTCGCTTCGTTGCTATAGCGTGGCCATCTAAAATGTTTGAAATATAAACACGATTTCCATAAAGGTTACTGAGAGTTTTCTATATTAGCTTTACAGTACTTGAATAAAATGTCAGTTGAAAATATTTAATTGTAAGCATACTTCACTCCTTTTGAATTAGATTTGGATCCTTTAGGAGATAAGGTTAAAAATAATGAGACATCTAAAAAATAGTAAAGTGCTTACAATATGAACGGGACAATCCCAACTAATAGACAAACATACTTCGTCTCTTATAAGACCATAATGGGAGAGCTCTACACTAGTGGAAAATGAGATATTTCTTGTTGTTTTGCAATCATTTCTTTTTCCTTTTGCTTTTACACTGTTCTACATACAAAACTTTATAGAAATGAAATGAGCCAAACCTTATTAATTTGGTGCCACGGAATTCGAAACTGACGTTAAAATTTGCATGTTCGCTGTAGTTTTTGAATTGCAGCCATTACCTTTAATTACGTTTTTTTCGCAAAATATCGAGTCCCATATACAGGCTGGACCACTTAAGTTGAGACTGTACAATATTTCCAAAACTAAGCTTCTAGAACGAAATGTCTTGGATAAAAGTTACTTGATATTATGGGGGAAAGTAAATGCCATTAGTCGCCTTTTCCTTGGAGGACGTTGTGGTGGTCATTTTAGAGTCAATTTAATTTTTTAAAACGAGAACCAACCTTTTTTATGTTGTTTTCTCACTCCTCATAAAAAAATTAAACATTTGTATAAAGTGCTTTGCAAATGTTCTTACACCAACAAAAATTCTGAATGGTTGGACCATTCATGATGGTCATTTGAGGATCAAGTTACGGTTCGTAATTTCAACATTTTTACTTTCTCTACAACGTACAGTAAGTAGGGGAAGTATTGTATTCCACCCAAAAATTCGATACCGAGATTTCACCGGAAATATATGTTTTGAGACCCCTGAATCCAAAAAAAGCATTTTTGGAAACATGTCCTGTGTAAGTCTGTGTGTCTGTGTGTGTGTGTGTGTCTGTGAACAGCATAACTCAGAAACGAACAGTCGGATAAACACCAAACTTGGTATTTAGGTACAGTATCTTCCAGAACTGCGACACGAAGGTTTTCAAGAAAATCCCCCCACTCCAAACTACCCTTTAAATGGAACATTTTTCGAAAATTTTAATTTTCTCAAAAATGGCTCTAACGTTTTTGATTAAAATATCATATGTTTAGGATACTTTCATGAAAAATAAAATGTATATCTTGAATTTTCTGGGAATGTCTCCAAAAGTATTCTTCATTGTGAACGACTTTTGCATAACTGGTAAACCATAAGAGATAGACAAAATTTTACTACACAAAAAATTTGGATAGCGTTAAAATACATACTTTATGTGATATACATTTTTTTTGTTGAGTGAACCATTTTCGAGATATTGCTTGTTATTCCCTTGAATTTTTCAATACTTACTTTCTCAAATGGGAATTCGTTTTTATTTTTTACTATCTCTACTACGTATAGTAAGTAGGGGAAGTATTGTATTCCACCCAAAAATTCGATACCGAGATTTCACCGGAAATACGTGTGTTGAGACACCCTGAATCCAAGAAAAGTATTTTTGGAAACATGTCCGTGTGTGTGTGTGTGTGTGTGTGTGTGTCTGTGTCTGTCTGTGAACAGCATAACTCAGAAACGAACAGTCGGATAAACACCAAACTTGGTATTTAGGTTCAGTATCTTCCAGAGATGCGACGCGAAGGTTTTAAAGAAAATCCCCCCACCCCATATTACCCTTTACATGGAAGATTTTTCGAAAACTTTAATTTTCTCAAAAATGGCTCTAATGATTTTGATTAAAATATCATATTTTTAAGATATTTTCATGACAAATAAAATGTATATCTTGAATTTTCTGGGAATGTCTCTAAAAGTATTCTTCACTGTGAACGACTTTTGCATAACTGGTAAACCATAAGAGATAGACAACATTTTACTGCACAAAAAATGTAGATCGCGTTAAAATACACAATTTATGTCATATACATTTTTTTGTTGAGTGAATTGTTTTCGAGATATTGCTTGTTATTCCCTTAAATTTTTCAATACTTATTTTCTCAAATGGGAATTCGTTATTCATTTTTTTGTATTGGATATGCAAAGAGTATTAATCTGTGGGAAAGGGAATGGTGCTGCACGTAACAACCAGCTATTAAGAGATATGTATGTGCTTAAAGGCTGCTGTATTTCTTTATTGCCCTTATAAATGTATATTCCCCGTTACATCTACAAGAAAATTAGCAATAAGATAGAGTCTGCAAATGTTTATCTCGATTAACATGAAGTAGATGGAGAATAAGCGTTTGTAAAAATAGTTTGTGCAAGAGTAGAGAAAGTCATGTGAGTGTAACACATCAGACTTTTTGTCTTGGATATGTAAAGAGTATTAATCTGTGGCAAAGAGAATGATGCTGCACCTAGAAACCAGCTATTAAGATATATGTTGATGCTTAAAGGCTACTGTATTTCTATACTGCCCTTGCAAATACAAAACAAGGGGAACATAGTAGGCCTTAAGGGATAGTCAAATATTTTTAGAACTGGTCGCTATGTGTAAAGTGTAATTCTCTTTGCATGTCAAAAGATCGTTTCTGCAAATGTTTATCTCGATTAATATGAAATAGATGGAGAATAAGAGTTTGTAAAAATAGTTTGTACAAGAGTAGAAAAAGTCATGCGAGTGTAAAACATCAGATTTTTTATTTTTTTTCTCTATTCCTCATAACAAAACAAACAGCATTTTATAAACCATTTTGTAATGAGAAAACAGCATACAAAATGTAGGTTCCCCATAAGTCTGCTGCCATTATCCTCCAAATTATTTGAACGATTACTTCTACTCTTCCTCCTTACTCATCTTCAAGGAATTATACGAACCACAAAATTCGGATTTAGATCACATTGCTCTTGTCCACAACAGTTACTTCGGGTAATTGATACAACATTGAACGCTTACGAAGAAAACTCCGTATGTCTTGGGCTGTTCCTTGATACTGAAAAAGCTTTCGATAAGGTTTGGCATGAAGGTCTGCTTTACATATTGAAACCCCATCTCTCAGATACTCTATACAGAATAGTTCAGTCTTACCCCTGCAAGTGAACTTTCACAGTCAAATATGAAACTGCGCAATCAACATCCTAACCAATTCACTCTGGTGTTCTACAAGGCAGCGTTCTGGGACCACTGTTATATTCTGTATATACATCTGACTTTCCACAAAGAGACAACATGACAATGGCACAGTTTGCTGACGACATAGCTATTCTAAGCAAGGCCACCTGTGACTTGACAACTTCAGGAATTCTGTAATTGCATTCATATTTTTGTATGTAATTGAGGGTTCAAATGAATTAACAGAAATCACATCTAGTTAAATTCACCTATAAGAAGAAAATAACACATCATCCAGTAACGCTAGTCGTTCTCTGTGGTGTAGTGGTTACCACGCTAGCTTCTAGGTCCAGAGGTACCGGGTTCAAACCCGGCGGAGGACGATGGATTTTTTCGGGCATAAAAATTCTTAGCATGGTTCCTTCGGAAGGGAAGTACAGCCGGTGATCCTGTGTCGTAGAATTACGCACGTAAAAGAACCTCAACCCTGATAAAGAGGTCTCGAGCAAAATTTCCGGTCTTTCACGTCCAATATAGAATGGGACACTAAGGACCATAGCAGCTAAAGAGCGTCCATAAATAAAACTCAATTTAATGTTTAATCAGTAACGCTATATAATGTCCCAATTTTATATCTGAGTCAGTGAAATATCTTAGTTTCATTATGGACAGTAAACTCACATGGTCAAAATGCATCACATCAACAATTAGTAAAATCCGCAACATCATTCATCAGCTGAAGCATCTAATATCAGGATCATCACCACTCTCTATATAATAAACGCCTACTTTATCTTTCGTGAATAAAACCAATCTGGCAATATAATTCTGTTATGTGGGGCCCTGCTTCATTCTCACAAGTGAAAAGAATAGAGGTTTAACAAAACAGAATTCTTAGACTCATAGCTGATGCTCCATTGTGCATTTGAAACACCTCTCTGCACAGCTATTTAGGCATTTCTGAAGTGGTTTCTGCCCTTCGCATCAGCTACATTAGGCTCTACCGACGTTTACTCCAGCAAATGAATCTTCTACTGCACAGAATACCTCACAACAAGCCACCTGATCGGCATCTAAGAAGACTGAAGAGGAAAAGGCACACAGACCTACGCATAGAACCTAAAGACGTTTGATCACTGCACTTTCGGGCTTATCAATGGATAATGTCCCGAATACACTATCATGTGAACCACGATCTATTCTGTTGGGAAAACTATAATGTATCTTTATACAGCAGAGTATGCATTATAATTAAAAAAGCGAGATGTGACAATAAAGAAACCGGACCTAAATTTTTACTCATTTCCCGCCACTTTGAGGACGAAGGTAGGGCATTGACCTAAAGACTCCCCTCTACCATCACCAAAGTTTCACTCGTGTACAGTGGTAGTCTGGCCGTGAGAAGTGTAAAAGCGGCTCATGTGTCTGAGCTCTGTCGGAATAATGCTGAGTGCTAAAGTAGAATAACGTGTTAATATCAAAGTTCTCACAAAATTCGGAAATCCTGCCACAGAACTTACACGTTTTTGACAAAAGTTTTTAACGATCACTGTTTATCTTGTACGCAAGTTTTACAGGGGTTTAAGACATTTAAAGAGGGAAGGGAGACGTCTGGAACGATTCAAAAGCGGGCCGTACTTCCACTAAAAAAGCTGAAAGGAACGTGGAGAAAGTCGCTAAAGCTATTCAAGGAGATCACCGCTTGAGCATTCGAGCAATTGCTGAGCTTACCAACATCACTAAGAAAAGTTTTGGATTTTGCACGACAATTTTTCATCTGGGCATGAAAAGAATGTGTACTAAAATGGTGCCAGAACTCAAAAATCCTCAAACCCGCCGAAAAGGAACATCAAGTAAATTGTGTTGAGTTCTTGAAAACATGGAAAATAATTCTGATTTCTATAAAAACGCAAATACGTGCGATGAAACTTGGATTTTCCATATGATTCAAAATACAGTGACTATCCATCATTGAAAGAGCCCCCAATCCTGCAGGAAGAAGAAAGCTCACATGAGTAAATCAAAATTCAAATCAATGATAATTGCAATTTCGATATCCGTGGGGTTATCTACATTGATTGGACGCCTGCAGATCAGATTATCAGTGAACTGTATTATAAGATGTTTTGAAGACCCTCCGTAACGTGTGCAATGAAGATCAGACTTGTGGAACAATGCCTCACGGATCCTCCACCAGGACAATGCCCCAGCCTACAATGCGCTATCTGTGAAGCTTATTTGGCGAAAAACAATGTTCCAGTGACAGAATATCTATTGTATTCACCGACCTAGCAACATGCGACTTTTTTCTCTTCCCAAAAGTCAAATCCGCGCTCAAAGGAACCATTCAAGTCTGTGGATGCAGTGAAAGCAAAAGCGACGCAACTGTTGAACAGCATAACACAAGATGACCTGCGGCACTGCTTCCAAATGTGGCAAATTCGCATGGAGCCGTGTAGGGACTGGTGTGGAGACTACATTGAAGGGGATAACGTTACCATCGACTAATTCTTTTTCGATAAAGTGTTAGAACATGAATCCGGTTTATTTATTGCTACAGCTCCTATAGTTTGCATACAATGTTGTTCATCAACCTGAGCGTTTATGTTTTGTTGGTGCTCTTTCACACAGGCTAATTATTTATCATGCTAACTCAAGTGTTTCATCCAGTAGCCACATGTTCGCTTGGAAACCTCTTTACGATTTGCTATTAATGATCACAAGTGCATTGCAATTTTCTAGGGATTACAATCTTATCCTGTGCCAAACAGACACTCCCTGGAGAAACCTACTCTAGGCGATGACGAGTTCCACTAAAGGAAGATTGACAGCTACGGGAACAGAAGTGAAACGACTATGGTAGTGGTTTGCCAAGGAGACGACAACAACAAGAAGAAAACGCGCAGTTAATTTGAGTTGTGTAGTACGTCAGGCGATGGTGATCGTCGACTGCGCAGGCGCCGGATTAGTGGCAGCTCTCCTCAACGTGCAGTTCACAAGGCTGATCAGTCTTTCTTCGACGGCGAGAGAAGTCACGAGGAAAACAGCAGGACAGCGTTTAGACAGAAGGCATTCCGAACGGTATTTCTAAATTCTTTTTTTTTTGACTTAACTTATTCAAAATTCTCTTTTGTAATTATTCACCGGAGAAAGGTTGATCGTCCGAACTATAGATTTATTGGGGTTTAGATTTCAAAGATATCGGTAAATGTGAGAGCAGGAAGCAAGTACGTAATTATTGTAATTTAATTTAATGTATTGAAACCGTTAAGAATGTAAAGAATTGTGAAAGAATAAGGGTTTTTAAAAAAGGTAATTATGTATGTTATTGAATGCAAGTTTATTAAATGAAAGAAATTCGGCTCATTAATTAATTATGTAATATATTTTCAAGTACAAATCTCCCATTATTCCTACATTTAATCCACTTCCACTAGGGTTAGAAAAACACGTTTCAATCCAAGCAGAAAAAGAAGTGTCCAACAGCTCTAATTTTGTGGTCTGGTGTCTAACCTCCAAATCCATAGATCCTGGATTCGATTCTCGGCTGTAGGGTGAGGTTTTGTGTTTTCACCTGGGATTATTCCCCATCCTCCCTGGAGTCTTAATGTAGAGAATGAGAACGGGTGAGACATATAGTTTATAAATCAACGCTTAAGGCAATTCAAACCCACCAATTAACACAACAGGTCAACGAGTTAACATAATTGCCGACTGTCAATTGTTCCAACGATAAAGTCGTCAATAGGACCTCGGATTTTAAAGGTGGCATATATTGGGGAGTGTTAACCATATTGTAGCGTGTATGTGTGTGCATTGTCACGTCGGACACATTATTGGTTTGTAGCGACGACATTGTTGGATATAATTATTTCGCCTGTGGCTTTGAATTTTCGTCCAACGTGATATCTCTCCCCACCTTCTGGCCAGGGGTGGAGAGGAAAGGGAGGGAAGTTACTAGTTTTTCTTTGTCTGGGAGCGTGGCGTCAGTCAGTAGCCAGTGAGTCGGAGTGTGCCCATTGTGGGCGAATGCTTGTATGTAAGCGTGCGTGGATCGTGAGAGTGTGGAACATCTCCCTCCAATACCTGTTCTTAATCTTTTGTGAACGATGTAAAGGCACCAAGGTTAATATTTAATAAACACAGGTAATGTGTTGAATGTGAAACTCGTGTACTTTTGTGATAATTATCCCACGCCTACTCTAAAATGTGCAGTTAATATCTTGGTCCTCTCGTTGCCACTGATGTTACATCCCCCAAAGTTTATGCTGGGGTAACTAAATGTAATATCTAGCTGCAAACCGTTTGGCCTTACCCCAGTATATAACAATATTATAAGCATTGCATGCTTTTTATATCGAAACCTCGATTTCATTTTGGAGATGATCAGTCAGACTTAGTATTGGTCAAAATCTCAAAAAATGATTTTGTGCTTAGAATATTTGTTTGGAAGTCATACAAGATTTTCGACTGTGTTACGAATTATTTATAGCGATGCATGGAAGTGAAGAAACGCAATTGACAGTTGGTTTATGGCTGTTCTCAAGAAAAAGAAATTGAACATTCGCACCTGCTGGTAATCTATATACTATCATTCTGGATCTGCGTTTTTCCTATACGAAGATCGAATATTTCGATCAAGTATTACTATGAAGGTTGGTTGGATGGGCTTTCTTTCATAAAACGTTGTGATGGACAGGGCCCGGATTCTGATGATATGTCATCTGTTAATTGTTGCATAATAGACATTGCTAGCGTACATTAGTCCACGTTATTGCATGGGTCACAGATTAGGAAAATTCACATTCATTACATTGTTTTTGGTCATTTTATGCCATTTTCTAATTTAGGGTATTTTTTCGATTTTACGTCAATATTTTGTCATTTTCTTGCCCTGTGCGTCCTTATTTAGTAATTTTTTGCATTTACATTGCGTATATAAATTGTTTTATATTACTGACATTTTACTAAGGATAACGAGCGAGATGGCTCTGCGGTAACGTGTGAGACTCGCATTCGGGATGACCCGGTTTCATTTCAGGTTCACCGCTCACTCTGACCTTCGGTTTTGCGTGGTTTTCCCTGGTCATTGGCGAATGCTGGGATGGTTTCTTCTCTACTGCGATTTCCTTTCCATCCTTTCCCTTTCATTCCGTTTCCTTCTCATCTTTCAAATGTGCTTCTAGGTTTCGTGGCGTATGGGGGTGCCGGGCAGATGGTGCGGATGCTTGCTCAAAGGAAAGAGTACTCCCTGTGGACACTAGAGGGCTGCTTGGTCCACGGGTCGTTCATCGCCCTCTCTAGGCAGCTCCAGCAGTGGGACGGGTCTTCGATCCTGAAAAGAGAACTTCAAAAAAATCTCATTAATAAATTTACAATTTATCACCTAATCTCAGTCATTTTACCATCATCGTTTTATTGCAACGATGATTATTCTCAACAATCATAAAGATATTGGAACATATTTTATTTTTGGTGCATGAGCAGGGATATTAGGAACATCTTTAAGAATTTTAATTCGAACAGAATTAAGACAACCTGGATCTTTAACTGTTAGGGACTTCCGCGCGTCTCTGCGGCCTCCTGTGGTTTCTTCGCTTCGTCCCTTCCCCCTGGGGTGGTAGCCACATTTAGGTCGCAGTGTGCGAGGTGTCCTCCTCCGTTGTATAACCTACAACATAAGGATAACTTTCAAACATCACAAATTTCACTATTCAATTGAAAAATAAGAGCAACTTTGTATGTCCTTTACTCACATTCATGAAAAAAAATCTATTTAATAGTTAGTCTGAAAAAGTTTGCTTGTGGGTGGAGGTCTGCTATTGTCAGGGGAGCGGGTATAATTATAGTTATGAACTCATGATCCCAACTTGGGATGAGACTGGCTAGTTTTCCCTTTCTCTGCGTTAATAAGTGCGTACATTCAGGTTGCTATTGTTCTTGTCCTTGTGTGGTGTCATAAGCTTTGAAGTCCTCTTCATTCACAATTAATTTTGTATATTCTGAGAACTCCAAAGAGTTAATGCTACAAATTCATCAAAAACAATTTTCTTTTCAGATTCTTGAAAGAAAAACATGGCACAAATGTATTTTTAATTAATTTCTAAATTATCTCAACATTATTCTTATATCTACTTCTCTATGCATCTATATCTATGTATAAATATAATTTCTGTACATTAATTTTAATAAATTAAATAAATCACAGTTTTAGAATTTTACTTTACATTATATTTACATAAAATTTACCCACATAAAACGTATATTTAACCAATGAATTAAAACTTTCTTTAAATGAAAAACCTGTTCTTGCAGGAGCAATCACTATACTCTTAACTGATCGAAATTTAAATACATAGTTTTAAAAGTTAGTTATTTTATAAATCATCTTTCAAACATTTATAATCCATCAAAATTCGGGGCTTGGTAATGACAATGCAACGTAGTCTGATTTAGAAATAAGTGTAACTGATGCCGTTCCTCTTTGATAGCAATCTTTGAGAAAAAGCGATGAAGATAAACTAGCGTAAAGTTGTCCATTTTACTATTTATCGCTTCTGCTTGACTGCGGCAGACAACAGAAGACTTGAGTGCTTGCATTTGAAGTGAGCGACAATTGCTTGCCAAACAAAGCATGTGAGGAACACACCTGCAATTAGGCTTCCCTAATGTAGAGTTTACACCGAGAGTGTGCAGCATGACACCTTAAGCACCTTTTGGTATCCTTGAAGAAGAGAGTAAATTTGTTTGTGTACCCATCTGTATGTTTTCCCACTCACTTGTTATGCTGCACTCGTTTATAAACTTGCGGCTACGGGGATACCTTGCTCTTCGTTTCTAGGCCACCTTACATTTCTGTTTCAGTAGGAATCCCGCAAAAGACCAAACATTTATTTGCTGTAAATGGCAACGGCATAAGCATATAAAAAGGTTTTCAGACAGCTATCACTAAAAGTAGAGCTTTTAACACGAGCCACACATACTAGAAATTTAAGGTTATAATACTCAGTGGAATAACATTTTTATAATACCCCATTGTTATCATCCTTGATTCTTGCGATGGAAATTATATTTATATTGAGCGAAGGTCATGTATGATTAATGTAATGGCGGATTATTTGAATGACTTAGAAATGGATTCTTCCAATACATTCGACTATTTCCATTCCAAACAATGTACTCAATGATGTTATCAATACAAATGCTACTTTCTGTACACAAGGAATTAAGCTTACAAATTGTAATAATTGCTTGGTCAACATCACAATTACACCAGAGAAAATAATAATAATAATAATAATAATAATAATAATAATAATAATGTTACGCAAATTATATGCTTATAATATTTTTTATTTATTTAGGCTTTATTTAACCAGTTAGGACATATCGGACGATGAGTGAAATGGGTGAAATGATGCTCAAATGAGCCTGGGGCCCATAGAGCTTAAAGTTACCTGACATTCGTTTTTTCATGATAAGGAAAAACCCCGGTAAAAGCCCTATCCGGGCAACAACCTAACCGGGATTCGAACTCGGGACCTCTTGAATGTGAGGCAGACATGCTACGCCCACACCACAGAGGTGGCAATAAAATTATTGTTACGCTTATTCTGTTGATTTGTTGTTGCTACAGCCTTCTTAGGTAGAAAATCATGATTATCACAGCTAGGACAAATAACTTTTGGCTTATACTTTGTTCAGGGTCTTTTAAGAAAATGGATAGGGGGAGTTAGAAAACCGGTTGCTCGCGCCCTGGTCGGTTTCATCTGGCGGCACTATGTGATAGCTACCTCATTGGCCTCGCGAATTCCTTGTCTCCCCCTTCCACTGTCTTAAAAGACTGAACAAACAATACAATGTGTGCACGCTGCGAATTTGTATCGACAGTGCGGCGAGTAGAAAGGGGGTCAAAGGTAACCTGAAACTGGTCAGGGGTAGTGCAGAACATAAACATAGAGCTCACAGAGAGCTAATCTACCATGTCAAGCGAACTACTGGCTGTCAACTGTGCAGCCCTGGGTCCGTGTATGCAGTACGACGTCACGTGTAATAGGTAGGGTGCTAGTTATTCTGATTCCTCGCTCACTAGATATTTTCCTAGCTCTAATAATTATGTAAGTGATCATGTTGTTAGCACGGTGCTATGATAAACAACAATGAAGGCCAAAAAATAACAGACTAGAGCTCACCATTGCGCATGTCGGAAAGTATACTGCAATTTTAAACAAATTTCAAATTTATAATTTAATATTCAGGGTTGTCTAATATAGGGTATATCAAGACATGTTTAGAAGTGATTTTAATTCCCTCGCACATTAAAACTCTACCTTTAACACTTGTATCATAACTAATTATTGCCATGATTAATTTCCTGGGAAACAGCAACAAATGTAGTAATTAGGTTACACATGTTGTTTAATTAAGTACACAGTCTAATTTAAGAATTTATTTCTCCTAAAATGTGGCAATTTGCCTTTCACCAATGACAACTTCAAAAGTATGATTTCGTGAAGGTATGTGTAGCTGAAATAAAAATGTCTCTATGTTGACACTATAGAAAGCAGCAGATTGTAAACCGATGTCTGTTTCTGCGGAAGTGGTCAGCGTGCTAGATTTTCGAATTAGAGAAGTTCTGGGCCGAATTCTCAACAGGAGAGGAGACTTTTTAGGATAGTTTCCAACTCTAACAAATCAATGTCAGACAACACTGTCGTTAGTTGCAGATGTCTACAAAGAACCCTCACGAAGATTATTAGTTGTATGCTAACTAATAAACCTATAATTAAACGTGTCCTTTAGAAAGCAGATGTAAAATGTACTAATTTCATGCAACTGGGGATTATTTTCTGATTATAAAGTATATTTTTACTTTATCTACCACGTACCTAGTAGGTAGAGAGGCTAATGCATTCCAACATAACATTCGATGTAGAGATTTCATCGGAAATACGATTTTGAGGCCTCCTGATTAAAAAAATTCTGATGTATTACACTCACATGACTTTCTCTACTCTTGTACAAACTATTTTTACAAACGCTTATTCTCCATATGCTTCATGTTAATCTAGATAAACATTTGCAGACTCTATCTTATTGCTAATTTTCTTGTAGGTGCAAGGGGAATATGTTAGGCTTTAAGCGATAGTCAAATATTTTAAGACCTGGTTGCTATGTGGAGCATTCCATTCTCTTTGCATGTCCAGAACATAAAAAATAATCTGATGTGTTACACTCACATAACTTTCTCAACTCTTGTACAAACTATTTTTACAAACGCTTATTCTTCATACGCTTCATGTTAATCGAGATAAACATTTGCAGACTCTATCTTACTGCTAATTTTCTTGTAGGTGCAAGGGGAATATGGTAGGCTTTAAGCGATAGTCAAATCTTTTAAGAGCTGGTTGCTATGTGGAGCATTCCATTCTCTTTGCATGTCCAGAACATAAAAAATAATCTGATGTGTTACACTCACATAACTTTCTCAACTCTTGTACAAACTATTTTTACAAACGCTTGTTCTCCATATGCGTCATGTTAATCGAGATATCGAGATGTTAATCTTATTACTAATTTTCTTGTAGACACAAGAGGAATTGGTAGGCTTTAAGCGATAGTGAAATATTTTAAGAGCTGGTTGCTATGTGGAGTATTCCATTCTCTTTGCATTACCAGGACAAAACAAAATGAATAACGAATTCCCATTTGAGAAAAAGTATAAGTATTGAAACAATTTAAGGGAATAACAAGCAATATCTCAAAAATGGTTCACTCAACAAAAAAATGTATATGACATAAATTATGTGTTTTAACGCGATCTAAGTTTTTTGTGTAGTAAAATTTTGTCTATCTCTTATGGTTTACCAGTTATGCAAAAGTCGTTCACAATGAAGAATACTTTTAGAGACATTCCCAGAAAATTCGAGATATACAATTCATTTGCCATAAAAATGTCTTAAAATTATGGTATTTTATTCAAAATAGTTAGAGCCATTTTTGAGAAAATAAACATTTTCGAAAAATGTTCTATGTAACGGGTAATCTGGATGGGGGATTTTCTTGAAAACCTTCGTGTCGCATCTCTGGAAGATACTGAACCTAAATACCAAATTTGGTGTTTATCGACTGTTCGTTCCTGAGTTATGCTGTTCACAGACACAAAAACACACACACGGACATGTTTCCAAAAATACTTTTTTTGGATTCAGGAGGCCTCAAAACGTGTATTTCCGGTGAAATCTCTGTATCGAATTTTTGAGTGGATTGCAATACTTCCCCTACTTACTATACGTAGCAGAGAAAGTAAAAATAGCTTTTTGGATAAAGGTCTGAGTGTGGATTTCTTGTACAGCACAGATAATTCAAAAACGAAATGTTCATTGAATAACGAACTTAATATTTAAATCCAATATCTTCTAAAGATGCGACACCAAGATTTTTAAGAAAATCCCCTACCCCAAATTACCCTTTAAATCGAAAATGCTTTGATGGCCGTAATGTTTTTTATTACAATGCTGTTAGTTTAAGTTACTTACATGACAAACGAAATGTATATATTGAATTTTATAGAGATAGCCTCTTCATTCAAAAGGAATTTTGTACAATTCTGTGTAGCTGATAAAAGATAAGGGATAGAACGTAATAAGCAAAAGATATAGGTCTCTTTAAAATACAATTTATTTCAAATAATTTTTGTGGCATCAGCCATTTCCGAAATATCCGTTACTTACGTTTTGAATTGTTTCAAAACTTTGTCGTTTTTTAAAAATGCTGTCGCTATTCAGCTATTTCTCGGGATGTCATGGAAAAGGTATGGAATTTCAAGACCAGTATACAGCGACCAGCTTTTAAACATTGACTATCGATTTGGTTTCGTCTATCCCTATAACGACCAAGCAGCCCTCTGGTGTCCACAGGGAGTACCTACTCTCTACTTTGAAAAAGTATCCGCCCCATCTGTCCGGCACCGCCATGAAACCTAGAGGCACGTCTGAAATATGAGAAAGCCCCCCCCCAGCATTCGCTTACCGATCAGGAAAAACCACGAGAAACCCAAGGTCAGTGTGTGTTGTTGACAGGAATCGAACTGCGACCTCCCGAATGCAAGCTTAACATATTACCACGGAGCCATCTCGTTCGGTTACCTATACCTATCGTAAGTAAAAGAAGTATTGCATTCCGATGTTCCCCGGAAATACACAGCTTGAGGTTCTCTGAATCCAGCCCAAAAATTTATTTGGAAAAATCTGATGTGTTGTACATCGCTTTCTCTACTCACTGTTCTACAAACCATTCTTACAGCATGTTCATCTCTTTCTTCTTGTTAATCGAGATAAACTTTGATTACGTTTCGTTGTGGGTATAGGAAGGAATAATACGATTTCCCAATTGAGAAGGGCGAAAGTATTAAAATTATGCGACATAAATTGCGTGCTTTAACGAGATCTACATTTTTATATAGTAAGATTTTGTTTGCCTCTTACCAATTGTTCAGAAGTCATTCAGAATGAAGAGGACCTCAAGGCTATTTCCAGAGAATTTAATATACCTAATATTTCATTTGTAATGAAGATATCTTAACCATACGGTGTTTTAACGAAAATCGTTTGAGCCATTTATGAGATAATCAAAAATAAGGAAACCATTTCCATGTAAACAGTAGTTTAGGTTGGGGGATTTAAGTTCAGCATTGCAAATATAAAGTTTGGTACTCATCCGACATTTCGTTTTTGAGTTACGCTGTTCACTCACAAACAGACAGACACACACACATACACGCACGCGAGTACATACACTATTTTCTAAAAATCTGATGTGTTACATCACATGACTTTACCTTCTGTAGTTTATTAGTGGGTATGCAAATTATTCTTACGAAAGTTTATTTTCCTATCTATCTATTTCATTTTAATCAAGATAAACCTTTCCTGAAATAGCAGCCTTACACACTTTGTTATAGACACAATGGGAACAACGACAGTCGAATGTTTTAGAACTGGACGCTATAGGCCGGTCTTAAACTTCCATAATATCGCAAGAAACAACAGACAATCGACTGACTTGAACAGTTTGGCTAAATATGGAATAATTCGAACCATTTCTAACGGATATCTCGGAAATGCCACACACACACAAAAAAAAAGGAGTTATTTGAAATCTTAAAGAGATTTACATTTCTCCTGTAGTATGTTTTCGTTTAGCGTTTAACGTATACCAGTTATACAAGATTATACAAAATTCCTTCCGAATGAAGACTTCAGAAAAACTATTCTCAGAAAATTCAAGATATCAATTTTATTTGCCATGTAAATGTCTTTAATGTGTTGTATTTTAATCCAAAAATTTTAAGACATCAAAAATTTCGAAAAGCCTTCCATGTAAAGGGTAGTTTGAGGTGTCTTGAAAATCTTCGTGTCTCATCTTTGGAATATACTGAACCTAAATATCAGGTTTGGGGTTTATTCTACTTTTCGTTTTTAAGTGATGCTGTTCACAGAAACACAGACAGGTACATGCACGCACGCACACACACATATACCCACGCGGACCTTTTTTCTAAAAAGGGTCGAGTTTGGATTTAGAAGCCTCAAAATATGTATTTTCAGTGAAATCTCAGTAACGAATTTTTGGGTGGAATGCAATATCTCCTCTACCTACTAGGCACGTGATAGAGAAAATAAAAATGAGTTTCTTTGAATTCAGGGTATCCCAGAACGCGTATTTCCTGGGACATCCCCATATGGAATTTTTAGGTGGCATGCTCTATTTAGTATACGTAAGTAGTAGAGAAAGCAAGAACATGTCCGTGTGTGATTCTCTCGCTCTCTCTGTATGTCAGTAAACAGTATAACTCGAAAACGAAAAGGCGGTTAATTACCAAACTTGGTGTTTATGTTCAGCATCTTCCAAAATGCGACACGAAGGTTTTCAAGAAAATTCCCCATCCTCAAACTACTCTAATTGGAAAAATCTTTGTTATTTTTTATTTTGTCAAAATCGGCTCTAAGGATTTTAATTCAAATGGTATATGTTTATTGACCTAACAAATAAACATAGATATACTGGTATGTATCTTGAATTTTATATGATTCTCTTCCCTTTATTTGATTGGACTTTATATAGTTTTGATTACAAAGAAACGTTAAAGGATAGGCCATAACTTCGCACAGGAAAAATGTTGGGATTGTTAGCCTACACAATTTGTGTCAAATAAACTTTTTCATAATGTTAGTCGTTTTCAAAATATACCATGCTGAAATTATTCCCTGCTAAGCATCACCTGATGGACATACTTGAAAGCTTGCGTTTCTCGATTTTATCGTGTGTAACGTAACGTTAAATTAAGAATCACTTTTATATGAATACTATAATATATAACGAGAATATGTATATGAATTGTTGACACAGAAAGTTCTGTCAACGTATCGTATCCGATTTTTTTTCTCATGCACATGCAAGGAACGTGGAATTTCAAAGTCCTCGCATTACGACCCGCTTTTAAAAGATTTGACTGTCATTTTAGACTAATGTAACCCTCTTTCAAACATTTAATATGAAGTAGAGAGAAGAAAAATTGTTCTAACAACTTGCAGAAGAGTAGGTAGAGAATGTCATATGAATGTAATACATCAAAATCTTTGGGAAGGGGAGAGATATTAGAAGAGATGGATAAGAAAATGCCTGGCTTATCTCGCCGGGATTGAGGGAGATGAATGATGGAGTTCCGCTTAACTACCTCCGTTGTTAGAATGAGCATTGCAAGCTGATGTCCAATGGGCGGGAGCGAGTATTCTTCCCGGCTGCCATGACACAAGGCGTGACTGTAGCACTGGGAGGTTTCAACGTGAGAGTGAAAAATAAGTAAAAAGGAATCCTTAACTATACACAAAATAGCAGAATAGTTGGTCAGAGGATTTCATATGTGTTGGTACCTGTTGCGTACCCCTTCTGTGTGAGTTGCTATCAGGATTGATTTGTTGTTTATGGCGTGATTCTTCAGCTGTTTCTCCATTTGATTCGGCTTTTGGTCCAGTAAACCGAGCATCGTACCTATTCTGTATAACTGTTCTTGTCTGGGTGAAGGAGTTGAAAAGACGCGTTACTGAAACAGTTGAAGTCTGTGTCCGTTAGTTTTGCTTCATTCTTGATGAGACAGTGGTGAACAGCTTCGTCATTTGAGTTGCTGCTCCGCTCCTGTGATTCCGAAGCAGGTCCTTCAGTGCTGCTAAGTCAAATACAGGACTTCTGCGTGGAGGGCACCTGCAACAGTGTCGCGTATGTCCTGGAGTTCACGCTGGTGCTGCTGTCTGAAGTGCAGTTCTTCGAGTTTGTGATTTCCGACAACTGCATCGTCGTTAAGGGTGCTGCAACTGGATGCTGTACTGTATTGTTTTGTCGCGGTGTTGTTTGTCTGCTATGTGAATGATATAATGTGACAGGACAGGAGCCGCACTAAGGTTTAGTATCCACTGGGATAAGATTCTAATGTCTTTCCTAGTGAAGACTACTAGCGCTGTCTTGCATTGAGTAGTAGATGCGTCGCCGACTGGCGGTGGACGCCCACCACCACTATTCGATAATAGTGTCATAGCATGCCGAGCGATGTTCCTCAGAAGGTGATTACAGACCTGAGGGGTCGGTGATGGCTGCAGTTGCAGCGGTTGTGGCGTAATTAAGTTGAGAGGTGCCATCCTTGGAGCTTGCTGCGTTGCCAGTAGATATGTGAGCAATCACTAGCACATCTGTGGCGCTGATGCCGGCTGGCGCGACATCGGAGGTTCAGGCGGTAGACTCTTCTGTCTCTCGATTGTTGAGACTGCTGGGGCTACTTCTTTCTCTTAGAGGTACCCATGTAGCTGCAAAGAAAGTTCTGGGCCGCGTGTCTCCCATTTACTCGGTCAGTTCGGTCATGTTCTCTTAAGAAGATAGTGAAAGGGTGAAAAATGAAATATTAGCTTATCCGCCATGATAGGGAAGGAAAAATATGTTCGCGTTTGTGCAGTCCCGCATAAGCACCTGCGTTCGTTCCATAAGGTAATGTGTGTCTGCTACCATCCATTAGAAGGGACCGGGTGAAGGTATGGTTCCTCTGTTGCAGGCATGAGCGAGGCCTTAACTACACCCACGGATTAGGCATAAGAACTGGAAAAAGGAACTAAAAGAGGAAGTTTATAATTAAGAATAATTTGACAAAGCTTTTCAGTTCTTAGTCGTTGTGGTTCTTATGTGTATCTGCTGCGAATTTCTGCTGCTTGAGATACTATGGATGGCTGATACGCTTGTTTGTTTATGGCGTGCTTATAAAGACACTTTTTATACGATACGTCTTCTCGTCCAGTACCCGGAGCTTCGTATTTATTGCATCCAGCTGTTACTGGCATGATATGGTGAATTTGCTGAGCTGCTGTGCGGATGCAGTTGAAACTACCCAGCTGAGACTGCGGTGTTCGGTTATGAAAATGAGTATGTGATCCGGTCCCTTAACAGTTCTTACAGGGCAGATAGCTGCGCTGTAAATTTCGAACCTAAGCATGTGGATCCTTAATTGCGTCCCGAATTTCCTATAGTTTCTGGTTATTACTGATGTCGATGGTGATATTCTGTCTAGTGTTAAACCGGTTACTGTCGTAGCTGTAGGTAGCATGTGGTACATCGGGCACTGTGACTGACATTTATAAGTCTGAAGCCAACACAGGTGGTGCAATAACAAAGGTGAGGTCGCACTGAGTGCAGGTTTTAGCGATGGAGGAAGCGCCACAATAATGGTACTTTGGCGCCATGGCGCAGTCCGACTCCCTGTGCCCCTAGGCATAGCACCGGCGGCAAGGAGCATGGTGGTCATGCCGGCTGGCTTCTATGCGTAGAAACCCCCTAATAAGGGTAGGCAGGTTTTCAGGGCAGTTTCAAACTCCGTTCGGGTCCCTGGGCGAAGAGTTACGAGTGACCATTGCGGATTAACCACTGTTGATGCACTGCTGCTAGCATGAAAAGTGTCGACAAATTTCGGGCACTCAAATATGGCCATGCTCAGGCGTTGTGATAGTTGTGGTGGTGCTGCGATGATGGTTAGGAGCCAACAACTTGATGCGGTTAAATTGAATTGACTTTTATTTGTGGGCGCTCTTTAACTGCTGTGGTCCTTAGCGTCCCACTCTATATTGGGCGTGAAAGATAGGAAATTTCGCTCAGAGGCCTCTTTATCAGGCTTGAGGTTCTTACGTACCGTAAATTTACGACAAGGGACCATCGGCTTTACTTTCCTTCCGAAGGAAGCCATGGTAAGGATTTTTGTGCCCGAATAAAATCCAACACCCTCCACCGGGTTTGAACCAGCGACCTCGAGAACTAGAGGCTAGCATGGTACCCCCAGACCACGGTGGACGACACTTGCTGTGGTGGTCGTGATGCTGACTATGGTAGCTGAGGCGTTGTTAGCTGCTGTGTTTCATGCTCTGTGTGCGATGAGATGGGTCCTTCTGTTATTGTTGATGGTGCGGTGGTACAAGTTTCCGCCTTTGTCTTCCTTGGTCGTCCCATTTCACTGCGCAGCAGTCTCACTATAGGTTAGCTCGAATCATTTCGACTGTTTTTTTGTGGGTGGCCCCCACACTCACGATCATCACCAGCAGCTACAACGCCTCCCCATGCACGTGCATTAGTAAGTTAGTAAACTACGTCAAGCAGTGCACAAAGTTGAGTGATAATGCACATGTTTGTCGGTCACCCTTGGCACCAGCATGAAAGGCAAGATGCTGGTATGTGTTGCACACGGGCGCGTCAAATGATGAGTACTGGGGATTGCATATAACAGAAGAAGCTTTTCCTTTTTTTTTAATATGGGCGGCCCCACATCCCGGATGAGATCGTCTCCAGGAGCTACATCGCCTCCCCATGCACATGGTATCAGTATGTTTAATCATGCTAAGTATACAGTAGAGGATAATTTGGTTAAATACCTTGGGTTGTTATGCTACCACGTGGCCATGTCGGGTCCGCTTAAGCACTCCGGTTACTCTGTGATTGTTAAAAATGTTGGAATGCCTTGCATGCGAGCGCGTCCTAATGTTCTCCTGGGTGATATCCATGATCTCAAGCTGAATATTACCCAGAGAGCTAAGCGTGTAGTTAAGAGCATGAAAATGTGTAATTTCATACAATAGTCATACTGTGGGTGACTATTCTGTTCATAATGCATATTTCTGTGCTTAGCGTAACTTAGTTGAATGTGATTACCACTTACCTGGGACTAGTCGAGTTTCTTCCCATGATGGGTATGTCATCATACCGCAATATAATGGGTTTCCCAGGAAGAATGTTCCCAGGTTGTCAGGCTTGTTTTAGCTGTAGTCGTAAAGTGTTTCCTTGCTTGTCTAATCCTAGTCCCTTTTCATAAATTTAACCATACAAATAAGCAGCCAATCCACAAGACGCCGTAGCTGCACTAGTGTCACACGTGGACGCCTTCGTCTCCCGGGACTGCGTAACTGTATAGCATAAGGTCTTCGAAGGTTACTGTATGGACTGCATTACCTATAACAGTGTGAAACTTCATGTGAATAATTTTGGTCTTATGCATTCATACAGTCTATGCCTTGTCAGTCTTGTATTAGGTTGTGTAATAATCTCGTATGTCGTCTTCATTCTCTCCATTGGCTAAGTTTTTGTTATAGACGGACGTGTCTGTTTGTGTATCATAGGTTCCTAATAATTGTGTTCTTGGGTTGTGATGTGTCGGAAATCTCGTATAACAGTAGTGCGTTAGCTTTTAATACATTCTTCAACTGTGTGAGTGTTTAGCTCGTTCTCTATTCTGCATCTTTTGAATAAATTCGTTAATAAAATTGTTTTTTGTAATTTGAGGAAATCATCATAATATTTCCCAATACTAGCTGCATTATTCAGGAGATATATTAAATTTATATGGGAATCGAACCCGGTAGTTTTGAATATTTATTAATAAAACGGTTCTCTGTAATTAGAGGGAGTCATCGTAATTTTTTCCAACACTAATTGCATTAGTTCAGGAGTAGCATTGACACATCTTTTCAAAAAGATGGGAATTGAGCCGATGCTTTTTTTAAAATAAAATTCATTAAACTGATTCGCTGTAATTAGGGTAAGTCATCGCAACTGCTTCTAACCATCTATTCGCCTTGGTTCAGGAATATGTGATATTAAAATGCAGAGATTCGAACGCATTTATTCCTTTTGAATAAAATCCATTATTGGGGAACTGAACTGAAGTTACACGTGTGTTTTATTTAAAAGTCAGCAAGAGCATTGTTTATACATTATAATAACGAAAACTAGAACTCGATCAGACTTACCCTTTCCGGGTTGTAGCGTATTATAGCATCACGAGCTCCAAGATAGTGACGTCATGCGGCTACTTCAAGAAGTTCCAGTACAGCTGTTTAACTTGGGGTCGGGGTCGGACACAGAACATTACACACGGAATAGTAAAGCATCCATTGCTTAATTTCCTCATCTCCTTCCGTAAGTCATCTCCGACACCACGATATTAGTTTTACTGTTACACTCGTTATTCACAAAGTTATTTCAGAACGAGAAAAGTAACTGTCTCTCATTTTCGTTTTTGTAACTTTGACTTTGTGTTTGAACCCAAGTTGTAGGTTATGTCATTCTGATCAGTAACAACTCGTATAACATCTGACACTCCAAAGATCTTAGTTCATTAACATCACTGAGCATTTTCCTTACAATATGGACTTAGTTTAGTTTTCATTGTCGCTTCAATTTTCTTTTCTTGCAAGTAGCATTCTAATAAACCATGCGCGGACTAGCCTCTTCTCTCTCGATCACTCACTAGTGTCGAACTCAGGACTCCGCTTCTCTCTTCCAGTCGCTCGCTAGCTGTCAAACACAGGACTCTTCTCTCCTATCGCACGCTTCCTCTCGCAGATCACACTGAATAACAACCACACTGTACATCACATCAACAGCAAAGCTTACTCACTCCAGAAGCAAAACAGATCGCTCGAGTTAACTCGGTCGGTATTCAAATCACCACGCTTAAGTTTAGTACGGATTTACCCGTGCAATATAATAGATAACCATTGTATAACCTTTCTGAAATTGGGATCAATTCCTTGTTGAAGGAATATATAAATAAATAAAAATAGATAACTCACTCGTGAGCACGCTAACTTATATATCACTTCGTGGGATTTACGTCGGGAGAGCGACGTCCTCTCCTCTCTCCAGCCAATCATGTGCCGGTTAGCGCTGGCAGATACGCCCCGCTGCCCCGTCTTTGTCGCAATACTTTGCCTCCACACAAATGTTTTCTTCTCGTGCTTTCTCTTATAAACCCAATATTTAGATAATTTAAGACGTTTGCTATTTTAAGACTGAAGACTTCCTGCGTGACAGAAACGATTGAGATGCACAATGGAATTTAAAAATCTATTTAAAATGATAATATGTAGGACATGGTAGCCGTTGGAATGTTTAGTGAACCTGTAATGTTCGGTATCTCCAGCGTCTGTCACCAAATATAAGTATTATTCAACCTCGGTCTTTCAGAAAAGTAATAGTGACAGAGAGCGTGAAAACAAAAGTAGAGCAGGTTTCAATAAATGACAAGTGATTTTCCCATATATAGTAGTTTTATTCGTTTTCCATTTCTGCACCGAGATTGCCTTACTCATTTATAACTTAAGCGTGACTTACCTTACCAAACTCCGGAGACGTAGCGATCTTAAGGGTAGACTTTGGCAGATGACGTGATAAACAGGACGACAGACGTCAGCGTAGTATTCTGTATCTTCTGCTCTGCTGGTCTTTTATATCGTACACGTTTTATACTCGCGATTCCTCTAAAGCCAAGGTTTCAGTTCTCCTTATTTATGTAACACTCTCCCCGCTCCGTCAGGATATTGTGCTAAGGATAGCAATCATCCATAGGAAGAAAACAATACTTGCTGACTGAGCTGCTGCGTAAGGGGGTGATCAAAACAGTTTTGTTTAAAATTATGACAAGATAATCCAGCTTGGACTTCACTTGCTTCAAAATTGAATACGGAAATTTAGACATCCACTCTTACGATCGCTACATCTCCCTTCGCTTTCAAAAATGCAACGAACCCCGCTGCAATACTACAAAACAAAAGGAAGAATAAATATGGGGTATTTTGTTCAAAATAACAGCGTTTAAAACATATAAAAACACAAATTTCAGGTAAAACCTTAATACGATAAAAGCAAAAGGACGGCATTATAGAAATCTCGGAAAGTAAATTAACTGCAGAGATTGGCAAAATGACAGAGGGGCCTGAACAAGGAGATGTGTCTAAACTTTATGGCCTTTTTGATGAACGACCTTGCCGCGCAACTGAGGCGAACCAAATTGCTTCTTCCGACTTCTTTCTCGCCTTCCTTTGTTTGTTTTTGTTCGCGGCGTTGATTCTTCTTTCCTAGGTTTCTGTTTTGTTGTTTTGTTTCTGTTCTTTCTTATGTGTTTGCATCTTCTGCGTCTCCCTTTTTCCTTTTGCCAATGCTTATTTCTGTTCTGCTGTTGTCCCTCAGCTATTGATTTTCAATAATTTTCTTCGATGTGGACATCTCTGATGTTTCCATAATGTCCATTTACGGTTCAAGTAGGTGGTGTCAAGTTGAGACATGGAATACAAAGGTTTTTCGAAAGTAATGTCCGGTTACACTTTTTCGGACTTCATTTGTGGACATTTTTCATAAGAGGAGACAGGGAGAAATATTGTTCGAAAATGTACTATGTCCGAAAGTTTAACTCTAAATTATATACACTATACTCTCTCTCTCTCTCTCTCTCTCTCTCTCTACTGACACGGATAGCTGAGATAGTTAAGGCACGAAATCGTGAACGAGATATCTGCTGTTCAAATCCGTCCTCCCTGACTTGAGTTTTTCTTCCAAATTTTCCTCGGAGTTCATAACTGGAAAATGCCAGGGAGATACCCTAAACTAAGGCCTGGAACTTTTCCTTCCCAAACTTCCTTTCCGAAACATAATTTAATTGCGTAATGCCGACTACACTAATGTCCACCAGCTGTGACCCCATATGTATTAAGAACGGGTGCTAACACAAATAAAACAAATCCCCCCTCTCTTGTGTAATTCTTGTTAAGTACGTGTAACTAAGAATGTCCTATCAAAAATAGCAATATGGTGATCTCGACTATCAAAACTATATGTAACTATGCAAATATACAGTACGAATGATTTCCAATCAAAAAGCCTACATTTAATTAGAATAAGTAATTAAAATTCTACTTGCAATCTCATGCGTTTCCATTTTACATGGTTTTCTTCCCCCATGTCCTATTCGCTATAATGGTGCTCTGATCCTTCGTTCGTGTCGATGACTTGACAGTTGATTTTCCTCTTGCGGCATTCCAAAAACAAAAGTTTTCGCTGATTTTATTTCCTTTATCCACTTTATTCTTTCTTTTACATATTTCTTGCTCGTACAATCATATGTCGCAGATAACAGCTAAGCTACTATTTACTAACTAACCTACGCTACTGAAATCCAGTAGCTTTACATGCCAACATTTAACTTTTCCTATATCAAGAGTTGCTACTTAAACGTCAGCAGAAAAAACCTACATTCCACTAACAAAGTCACATTTTATATACTTATAACATCCTAATATTCAAACAAATATCTCTCGTTACAATTCCAGAATCTTATCTACATGCATAATTATTTCATCTAGAATACTCAACTATAACGGCTGATTGTAACTAATTGTATCTCTAATAAAACAATGAATTGGTATCCAACCTCTGCTCTATCGGGATTCAATGTTCTCACACTGTCTCCGGGAGAAGAGATTAGTTCTTCTATTCACCTTTTCTTGCCATGCTGTTTCTATCTTACTAAAACTAACGAGACATGTTCGGTATTACTCCTGGTTTTGAAGATTTTGTCCTCTCTGTTGCATCCTTCTTTTTTCCGCGCTTATTTTCTCCCCAAAGGTATCCAATATTCTCTTCTTCTACTTATTATTTCCGATGATGTACTTCCTTCTACTGCAAGTTTCTCCTGTTGTTCTTCAGTTTCGGGTTCTTGTGAACAATCTGTATTAATTCTTCGCTGAAGCCTCTGTGATCTGGAGACGATCATCATCGTTGCATACTCTCCTCTTGATTCTGCTTCTGCTGTCTATATTCCGAATTATTTTCTTTTATACTAATGTGATCATTTCTTCTAGCATCTTAGTCTTCCCCATTCCTCACAATATTCCATATCCTCTTGCCAGCTAAATGTAATCCTTCTTTTTCTAACATCTCATTGTATTTAGTATATTCAAACAAGATATGCTCCAGGGTATCCCTCTCCTTCCATGTATCACAGATATCATCCACCCTGCGTCCAATCTTCTTGAGTATGTATTAAAGGGAATATGTCCCGTTATGTACACTACTCCTCTTCTTAACCATAATCGTCTCAAATGTCTGGATATATCTCATAGGTTCTTCTACCTCCTTCTATGCGTTCCCATTCACCCTGCCATTCACTAAGTAATTCCTGCCTAATTTCGTATTTGGTAATGTACTTTTTTTCTATAATTTCACATACCTTGCGTTAGTCTTACTTTTTCAGCCAATACACTGCCCCCGCATCCTAATTATTATATCAGTTAGACAAATGGATACAATCACTAATAATGCCATCGTAGGTGTAGTACTCACAATTCCCATACATCTTAAAAGTGCTCGACGTTGTGTCCTTCTCAACAGTTTAACTTTCTTCCCTAATTTTGCCTTATGAGCCCATATGCCCGCGCCATATCCAAGGATACCTGTCATTATCGCGATGTGATATACTTTCGTTACCTCCAAAGCAATTTTAAAAGTGCGTTGGGTCATGGAAGCGAATTTATTCATAACCTTACCGGCTTTCAGATTATATTCGTATAACATTTAACTTCACATCCAGCTGTATGCCCAAGTATTTATATTGCTTTTCCCTTTTTATGATAACCTCATTAATCTCGATTGTCGGGTTCCTTTTTAATTGCGCTTTTAGTAACGTACAGAGAGAGTAAAAAAACTACGAACCGGCTGCGCGGTGCTTTTCCTGTCCGCGTCCTTGGCGCTCGTTGCCGTCTGCCGCTATCATAGAAAGGCACGGATGAAACCATACAACATTTTAAAACTACTTTTAAAGGCTTTACTTACCAATTTTATTAAAATAATTGCTGAAACTGGCCACCATCGTTGTCCACACATTTTTAGCACCTCTTTAAGAAACTATCATCACTCGCCGTAGTTCACGTTGAGAAATGTTGGCAATTTCCTGGCGGAATTTTGTTTTAATTCTTCCAGGGTGTGTAGGTTTGTCTTGTACACTTTATGTTTTAAGTTACCCCAGAGATAGAAATCGTAGGGGGTTTAGGTTGGGGACCGAGGGGGCCACAAATTTCTAATAATAATTCTGTCCTCAAACGCACTTTCAATTGTTCTCATCGAAATATTGGCCTATGAGCTGTTGCAGTCTTGTTGAAAAAAGGCAAAATCACACCCCCTGTCTGTTAATTCTCTAAACAAAAGGAGGTAAACTTGTATTCACGTATGTACGGGCGTCAACTGTTGACTCGAAAAAAATGGCCCTATAACTCTTTCACCGCTCATGGCACATCATACACCAATTATTTCGTCATGAGAGGGTACTTCATGAACAATATTAGGTTTGTCAGAGCTCCAAAAACGATTATTTTGTGTACTTACATATCCATGAAGGTGGAACCAAACCTCGTCAGTGAAACATATTAAATGTGGATCCATGTCGCCATTGTGTAATCTATTGAGACTCCACTCACTAAATGTGCGCCTAATTACAGGATCACCTGGTTGAAGAGCAGGTGACAACACTTATTTTATATCGTTTTAACCTCAGCAATTTTGTAGCTCTTCGCGGAGAGCTATAAGAAATGCCTGTCTGTTGTGAAAGATGCCTAAGTGATTTTTGGGGGGAATTCTCCAAACGATGACCGATGTCGTCTAATGCTTCTTCGGCAAGAACCGCATGCCATCTTTTAGATTTCTTAGTTGAACACTTCCTGTTGCCTGAAATTTATTGTAAAGTTCATGGATTGTTGTACGGCCTGGAACTTTTACACCTGGAAATCTTTCTGCAAATCTACTTTCACTTGGCAAGTGGACTGAGTTAACACATACGAATCGTAAATAAATACACGCTGTGCAGTAGAAAACATATACTGAGACATAATATACTTTGCGACTAAGTACAGGACAATATAATAAATAAGTCGTAATAACGAACTGTATCACTCAATACTGCACTTCACACAGCAGAGCAAAACCACGTCAACAGCGTGAGCTTGTTTATAGCAGCAGTGTGTTATATCTCCACACGCCCAGTGGAAAAACACCGCGCAGCCGGTTCGTAGGTTCTTGGCTCTCCGGTTATAAGCCGATTTATGTGGTGCGCTCTCTAATTTAACTTTCTTACACCACGTTTCCAGCTTACCAATTATCATTTTAGCTTTTTCTTCAATCTCTTTAAACTTTCTGCTTCTAACAATATCATTAAATCATCAGCGTACGCTATGACTTTTTTTTTATTTCTTCTTGTTCTATTAAAGCTTCCAGTACTGACTCCGTCAAAATATCCCAAAACAAGGGACCGAGTATTAACCCCCAAGAACAACTCTTTGTTATTTCTTTAGTCAAAGTAATATTTTCTCCATTTAAATACATTCCTCTATCTTTATAGCAATCCTTTATAACTTTATATAAGCATTTCGGTTATTCTTTTAATATTAGAAGTAATTCCAGCCACCATAAGTTGTCGAAAGCTCCCGCAATATCAAAGGATATACTAATTATGCATTTTTTAGTACTGGAGTGTAATATATTAATGGCATTCTTTGTAGCATCCTCAGTCGACTTACCCTTGCGAAAACCGTATTGTTTTCTAGTCATACATAGCATCACCCACTATTCATTTATTCTTTTAAGTAGTAATTTCTCTTGTAATTTGACTAATGTGTTCAATAAGCAAATCGGTGTGTAAGATTTTGGTTGTAATGGATTTTTATCCTTAGCTTTCTTTAAAATAACCATATTTGCTTCTTTCCAACAATATGGTATTCTACCAAATATCAAGCATTCAGTTAAAAGTTGACAAATATAATATGGTGAATATCGTTCTACAAGTTCTGGATCACCTCCACGTATAATTCCATCTGGTCCCTGCATTTTCGCTTTCTTCAATTCTTTAATTGCTAATTTTACCTCTGAAATGTCAAAAGGATAAATCACACATGATGCTTTAAAATCTGCTCTTTTCTGTTGGTGTTCATCAGTATCATCCTCACAATTATCAAATGGTGATAATTTTTTTCCAGTAGATAATTCGTCGATTCCATCCAAGCTCTCGTATGCTGTCCATCTCCTTTGTCTCCAGCGTCGACAAAACCTCCGGTGGTTATTTTTTCCATAGACTTTTATAGGGAACTCCCCAGACATTACCCCCAAATTGTCCTTTACAAAATTTCCAAATGGCTCTTCTTAAGTTTTCTAATTTTTCTTTGTATTTACTTTTCAGTCCCTTGTATATTTGCATCTCTCTCATTTGCAGTTTTACTATATTGGTACACCCTTCTAACCTTTCTAACTCTTCTCAGTTTTTGCAATTGGCTATTACTGATCATTTGTTCGTTATGTCGACTTCTATTCTTCCTTAAACCTTCATCCATTGTCTTCTGAATACATTGCGTTAATAAAAACGCCTTGCTATTTACATCTGTACCCATAATAAATCAAACCACCCTCTAAATTGTAAGACCATCCACATCTTCTTCTATTTATCTTCTTCATCCTTCTTCATCCCATCTTATTTGCCTCGAGATGTTTGTTATTATTACTTAGGCTATATACGTCATATAGCTATATTTCAAGCTTCTAAGTTTCGCTAAACAACTGGACAAGCTTACTCGCTAAGAGAGAAATCACACTGCACTCACGGTTCCTTGCATGTCAGCTGTACTCTGAGAATGATTCGTGGTGAACAGGCTGTATCTTCAAAAAGTCGTGGCTCCTTTAGTATTTGGCTGGTCAGGTCCCAGAGGGCTACACGTTGCTATGCCGAGGTATACTGGTTTTATGGACGTAAACAAATTAAAAGTGAAAGAATGGGTGGAAAAGTTACTAAGCGCGTATTGGAAATTACAAATTCAATCTAAGAGAAATCCGACACTGGGATTCGCGTATTTCCTGAGCGCTTGGAGAATGCATTAGCCTGTGTTTAATTAGTATAAGCTGGCCTAACCGACGTTGCACGGCTAGTTTTATAAACTCAAATGACGTTTTAATTAATTTCAGTTATCTACTCCGTACTTTGTTAAACTCTTGTACAATGATCTAGAATACTTTAATTGTTAATCCTCCCCGTTTCCCTTTTATAATTTGGTACAGTCCCGGCTATTCGTAATAACGTTTGACAAATCCCCTGAATGTAGGGTAATCTCAAAGGCCACTCAACCGATTTTGACAATTCTTTTACCATTAGAAAGCCCAAGTCTTTCTGACAGACATGGGGCTATAAAACACCTAATTTCATTTCATAAATTACTAAAAGATTTAAAAGGATTTACAAAGTCCTTGTTCTTGAATACGAACACATTAGTTATAAAAGAACATGCTTGCGAAGAAGGGATTGAATTTTAGTTGAAAATGCCATTGAGCATAAAATAGTTTTTGTTACTCCACACAATATGCACGTGAACAAAACAAATGTCGCGGATATTTAATTCCAAACATATATATGTAGAGGGACAGATTTAGCTAATAAGATACAGCAAAACAAAAGAGAATCGAATCTGCTTATAACGATACTATACGCATACGATACCAGTGCCAACAAACCTCAAGTAGGAAAGTTTTGTTTTTTTCTTTGTATGTCATAATAAAGATGAGCAGGACATACATAATGTTAGCAGGACATACAAAATAAGTGTATAAAGAGAGAAAATTGTGTCCAGGTAGCCTTAGAAATTAGTCAAGCTATATTTTATAATTAACAACTTAAAATATAATTTTTCTAGATGGTCGCAGACTACGCTTATTTTCCAAAGTGCTTAACTTGGTGGCCTAGGAGTGAGAATGTTATTATTCACGAGCATCACTTCTATTTTGTTGCATATGTTGTTGTTTCTGCATTATATTAAAACTATGTAACTGTTGTTATCTATTAAATTATTATGGGACCAAAGAAAAGGTACAACGGTTTAAAATTTCACCTACTGTAATTGACTAAAAACAAATTCTGGACCATTCCGAACGAGGACTCTTCCACCGACAAACTTATAGGTATGTAACATTTCCAGAACTTGGAAGACTGTCGTGGGGAATTTAAGGAAGTCAGCTTTTCGCTGATGTTTCACAACTTTTTGCTTGATTGTTTGAGGATTTTTCATTCGTTATTACTTATTAGGAATGGCCGGGGCTGTTCGAAATTACAAGTATAAGGTGTAAAGGGAGGATTCACCATAAAATCCCTCAAGATCATGGCACAATAGTTTCGTAAAACGGAGCGAATGGCTCAGGCGCTAACGTCTGTGACCCGCATTCGGGAGTCCCGGGTTCAAATCTCGTGGGCCGATCAATCTGACTGGGGTTTTACGTAGTTCCTCAGTCGTCAAGTTAAATACCGGAAGGGTTACTAATACCACGACCCAAAGTACCCGAAAACAATAGTAAAACATAAAAATAGATGGTAAAACGACTGCTCTGTCATCTATCCACAGATAATGAAAACAGGTAGACTGGACAGCACCTTATGCAATTCTGCCCGTCACAGAGAGAGGTACAGTTGCTGCACACATGCTTGTATGTGACGAAATAAGATGGTATTGTACACGGATGAGACCTAGAAGACTAATGTCCGCCACTCACAGATCCACAAGGTATCTCCTAACAGATATGTCGCGATATGATCACGTAATTAAAGAGATGTAAACTAACAAATAGAATAAAAAAACGGTAAGAATGTGGGGAGTTAAATGAAATTGATTAATTCATCATTCAAGCTTAAAAAGCTAACAGTGCAACGTCGGGTAAGCCAGCTAGTACTGTACTATAAAGTAGGGGGAAACACAAACACAGTTATAATTTCTGTACGCCTCCGGGAGTCCACATCTGCATATACACTATAAACTCATCATTATAATCCCGAACTCAGCTTCTGGGTACACAAGAACTCAGAACTCCATACCTATCTGGATATTCATAAAATCATAAAATGTGCGGAGACAAACGGGTCGCATTTCGCAACGATGTATTGCCTCTTCACTAACACATTTTTCCTGTGCAACCTCTTAAACAGCTGGGTGTCATGGATTACCAGCAGCACTAAAAACACCCAAAATACGTCTGGTGGTAACAAAATATATAGTGCATTCTGTTAAAAACAAAGAATAGAATAGTATTCAAGAGATTGAGAAATACAATAGAAATTTATGACGAAACTCTTTTCACCTCTACTACGTACAGAAAGGAAGTATTGTATTCCACCAAGAAATTTGGTGCCGGAATTTCACCAGAAATACCTGTTTTAAGGCCCGTGTGTGTGTGTGTGTGTGTGTGTGTGTGTGTGTGTGTGTGTGTGTGTGTGTACAGCTAACTCAAAACTAAGTGCCGAGTAAAGGTCAAAATTGGTATTTTAAGTTCAGTATCTTCCAAAGATGCGATACGAAGATTTAAAAAAACAAACTATCCCACCCCAAACTTTCCTTTACATGGAAAATTTAGATTTTCTTCAAAAGTGCCTGTAACGATTTTTATTAAAATCCCATACATTTAAGATATTCACATACAAAAAATGCACATATTGAATTTTCTGAGTATAGCCTGTGAAACCCTCTTTATTCAGGAGGAATTTTATATAATTTCGTTTAACGGACCAACCAGGTAGACTGAGCAACAACGACAAAAACTTACGTTAGAAAAAATGTAGATCTCTTTAAAACAGACAATTAATTTCAAATAACCTTTTATGTGGCACTATTAATATCCGAGATATCCGCTTTATTTGGTTTGAATTTTTCGGTGCTGTCGCCTTTTTTTAGGGTGTTGCCGCTATTCAGTTGTTTCTTGCAATGTCATGGAAAGAGTATGGAATTTCAAAGCCTGCATATAGAGACATATGACTGTCGATTCTGCTTCCTGTATCCCGCCTATCCTACAACGAATTGTGCAATGGAACTGTTTCTGCAAAGATTTATTTCGATTATCATGAAGTACGTAGAAAAGTAAGCTTTCATAGGAATATTTGTAGTAGCCTTATAAAAGTAAACAATATCGAGTAGAGAAAGTCATGTGAATGTAACACATGGTGGTATTTTAATTGCTACAAACGACATAATGTATTATTTTAAGACTTAGCGCCTGAAAGCACGTTAAGAAAAGTTTGGTTAGACCATTAAATTCAGGGTGGCTTTTGACAAACTATCTTGAGGCGTTTGCAGGAAAATATTACCTACTTTCGAGAATAAAATAAGCGAAAGGTTTAACTGAGCATTTAGGCGAAACAAGTAATTGCTTTTGCGTTTGTTTATATCACTGCCGAGTTTTCAGGGTACTTTTAAACACAAAGCATGGTAATTTCATGTCTTTTGAATCTATTAAAAAATGTTAAGTAAAGGACTTACAGAAACAATTTAACAATAATAACATAAAATAAGAAATTTAAATTAACCTTACTTTAATACTGCAATAACAGCCGTACAGAAAATAATAAAAATGATAATGGTGTATTTACATTTCTCTATTTTTAAATTAACTTTGATGTTGGCGTTAGCATGAATTTATCAGCGCTGTCAAAATAACTACTCTGTACAGCAAGCGAACAGAACAAAACCACTCTTTTGATTCCGTGGATGTAGTTACCATATTATGTCGGCTACTATTTAATTCTCCTTTCTTGGCAAGTATCCTTGAAAGCGTGTTGCAATAAGATGCTGTATTGTTATGTTTACGACCACGTTGTAATGCGTGTTAATCACCAATAAAATATCATGCTCGCTGCAAAGTGACCGGAAGTTGGCAAAGGTTGTGGAGGCGTATTGCACCTGGCAATATGACTGGTCAATGACCGGCAGGTCGGTGACCTAAGCTAATCAGCAAACTAATTCTGTCATCGAACCAAGTGTTCTTCCACACTAGCCATGTGTGTAGGACAAGGTTGGAAAGGTAGAATCAGACGACTGAAAAATTCAATGCCGTAACTGGGTTCAGTCGTCTGATTCTACTTTTCCAACCTTGTCCTACACACATGGCTAGTGTGGAAGAACATTTCATTCATTAACTGACCTAATTGAAGCTAAACTATGAAGCCCGGGACTTAAAAGTACTTACCTACGGCTTTGTAAGTCACCATTGGAGTATGTCATTAAAAAAAGTCAGATCTTCCTGTGGTTTACCGAGAAAAATACAAATCAGCTGGAGGATTTAATCTACTACCGGCATGTTGCCATGGTAGCACAGTGGTTAGAGTAACCGGGCGGAAACCGGAAGATCCGTGGTTTAAATCTAGGCTATGACATTGAATTTTTCAGTCGTCTCATTCCACCTTTCTAATTCTGTCAACAATCAATTGCGAGGTAGACATAATTGATTGTTTACTGTAGTAGCAAGCTCTCGTGAGAAAGCTTGTGCATCTTTTACGGCATGCAGAATATCGATTCCTAACACCATTTGAAATAGGGAGTGTTACACTCACAACCTCGAGGTAAATCTACAGAAGTACTAGGGGAAGTAAAGGAACAGAACAAGCCTATAAGAAATTGATAATTTCAAACAAAATATCACTTATGTGTTCTATCATATTGGGATACGGGATCGAAACGTTACCTTGCAAAAGGGGGTGAAATACAAAGGTCGGTACTTAATAAAAAAATACTACAACTCCAACCTCAGCGTCAGCACCAAGTGTAACGATGGTGGCTTTCAGTGTACCTACAGCAGCACTGCGTTAAACCAGGACGGGATCAAACCTTACCTTTACAGACCGAAAAACAAAGCGCTTTCGTTAAATATGTACAATGTTTACTTCAGATACCTAGCGAGATAGCTCTGTGGTAAGTGCAAGGCTCGCATTCTGGAGGTTCCGGGTTCGATTCCCGTCGGGCCAGCCAATCTGACCATGGGATTGTTCGTGATTTCCCTGGGTCGGTAGACGAATGCTGAGGCGCTTCTTCCTTCTACCAGAATTTCCCGTCCCCATAATTTATTTTCGTATGGTTCATGACAAATTCCGCTACAAACGATGCTCATTGTAATGTTGTTTTTGATGTATGAACTCTTCAGTTTATATATATTGCCGCAGTTTTCCACCGTTGTATATGTGCATCGAAAAAACGGAACGAAACCGTCTGTTGGATTGGGGAGGAGTGTGTCCTTCTTAATACCTGACATCACCTACACTCCGTGCGGTAACACAATTGTTCTGTATGTTTACTAAAACCCTTCTGCCTGGTTATGACATTAGCTTTCGAGTACAACTTTTTTTCCCCGAGTGGAGCATATCAATGCAGTTTTAGCCTAAGTTTTAAATTCATGTTTCAATTTATGTATTTCAATTTCAACATATCAGTGCAATTAATTACAATCCTTGCTAACAGGTTTAATCATGTTTAATACATTCACATGCTGTACTCCAAAATGGTGGTAGCAGCAGCAGTAGTAGTAACAATAGCGGTTTGAGTGGCGCAAAACTGCGGCGGTCATCAGCACCACCCTCTGGCTATAAATTTATTCAAGTCAGTACGTCTATACAATCAAAACAATACAAGTACAATTTAAGCAACTCATATTACAGAAGCAGAAAGCATAACCAAAACAAAGATACAAAAGTTAGACACAAACAGCTTATAAATTAAAATGTACCAGAACTATTCTCAGCAAACACAAGCACTTCAATTTGTACAGACATAGTTGTAAAGACAGTAGCACACCAGAAACTACACGATTAAATTTTATTGGGAAAACACTGAATTTAATGAGCGAAAAAGCTCGGCGATAGAGGCAGAGTCATCCCCTAAAACCTCAATTAAACTAGGAGAGAAGGGCTGAATAGAAACAACATTGGGTAAGGAAATGCTTCACTGTGAAGGGCATATTGCAGTGGAAACAGCGAGGCGGGGGTTCACACCTAAGAAGGTAGCCGTGACTAAAATACCAGTGGCCAATACGAAGCCGAGCAAGCACGGTCTCCTCGCGAGACGAGAAGAACAACGCCAAGGAAGCGTTGTAGCCTTGACCTCTCGGAGTTTGGCGGTAGACGTAAGACATTCCATATGTCATTGAGAGAGTGTCTGTCGGCGCAAAAAAAAAAAAACAACTTAAAATCCGTACAGAGGCAGCGGAGAACCCGTTCATCGGGTATGGAATCGCAGCCTTCGCGGCCTGATCTGCCAGTTCATTTCCTACAATGCCACGATGTCCAAGAACCCAGACAAAGACCACCAGAAAGCCATCAAGAGTGAGAGAGTGCAACTGTTCATGGATTTTCTGAACAAGTGGGTGTTGGCTATAGAGATCCCGTAAACTAAGTATAGCACTGAGGGAATCAGAACAAAGGACACTAAAGCGCAGGGAAAAGCAGCGGATGAAAAACGAGGCTTTAAATATAGCATACAGTTCGGCAGTATAAGCAGAAGCGCTAAAGGGGAAATAAGTCCTGTGTACAATATGTGAACCAACAACCACAGCGCAGCCTACCCCTTGATCCGTTTGAGAAACATCAGTATAGAAAATGGTATCCAGGAAAGTCGTGTTTCAAAGCTTCGAAATGGGCTGCATATATAGGAGCAGCAGTAGTGTCGTTGGGCAACCGAGCCAGATCAAGACGACACAGAGGGGTGTGGCATATCCATGGAGGAAAACGATGAAATCCCCTACGGAAAAGCAAAGGAAGGACTACATCCAACTTTGACAGTAAGTTCCAAAACCTACACCCCGCGGGAGCAGACGGACTATTGCGATAACGATAATCCAGAGCGGCACCAAATAACGTAGAATAGGAGGGGTGAGAAGGTAGTGCACGCAAAGCGGAGGCATAATTACAAAAAAGAATATTCCGATGTACCCAAAGGGATGGTTCACCAGATTCCGCGTACAAACTAAAGGTGGGACTAGTACGAAAAGCTCCCACAGGGCTAGTCTAAGGCCTTGATGATGGACAGAATCCAATCGGCGAAAATAAATGGCCGAGCAGAAGAATAGACCATAGACCTATGATCAAGTTTCGAACGTATCAAAGCCCGGTAGAGATGCAATAAGAGGACGCGATCGGTACCCAAAGAAGTGCCACTAAGGATACGAAGTAATTGCAGGGAACAAGCACAACGCCCGCGAATATATAAAATATGAGGTCCCCAGCAAAGTTTACAGTAAAAAATGAAGCCGAGAAATTTAGCTTCAACAAACGGCAGCTCCACTCCACCAAGAGAGAGATAGGGAGCAGGAAACTCTTTACGGCGCCAAAAATTAAGACAGTGGGTTTTTCCGCTGAAAATTTAAATCCGTTCTCCAAACTCCAAGTGTGTAAGATATCAAGAAAGCACTGAAGACGCCGTTGGATAAAGCGCGTACGCCCAGAGCTACAACCAATTGCAAAATCATCTACAAAGAGAAACGGCATGATGCCCGTTGGAACGTTCGACAGTATGGGATTAATGGCTATAGCAAACAAAGGAACACTCAACACCGAGCCCTGCGGCACACCGTTCTCTTGTCTAAAGATCAGGGAGAAAGAAGATCCCACCCGTACTCAAAAACTACGGGCATCCATAAACTGCTGCAAAAACACAGGAAGATGACCCCGGAAATTCCAATGGAAGAGCTGGCGGAGGATACCCATACGCCAGGCGGTATCGTAGGCCTTTTCTAAATAAAAAAGACAGCGCAGAAAAGAATTATAAATGTGAGTCGCCAAAGAAATCATATGGTCAACAGTAGACCGCCGTTTACGAAAACCGCATTGTACAGGCGTGAGAAAAGAATACATTTCAAGACACCACATCAATCGCTTAGCGACCATCCGCTCCATTACTTTACAAACACAGCTTGTTAGAGAAATGAGTCGGTAGCTAGTTGGCAACCGTAGGTCTTTTCCAGTCTTAAGAATAGGAACGATAATGGAATCGCGCCACTGAGAGGGGAAAGCGCCATGTAGCCAAATATGGTTAAAGGTAACTAAAAGAAAGTGCCGACTACTTGGAAGCAAGTGTTTAAGCTTTATTGCATTAATACCATCTGGGCCAGGGGTAGTATCAGGAGTGACCGACAAGGCTAACTCCAATTCAGCTAATGAGAAGGGCAGATTATAATCTTCATGATTCTGAAAGCTGAAATCAAAACCAGAGGACTCTACCCGATCCTGGACAATCAATAATTGGGGATCATAGTTGGAAGAACTAGAGGCAGAAGCAAAGACTCCACCCAGGGAATTGGCAATATGATGGGGATCAGTAACAATGTTGCCAGCCACAGATAGCCCAAGGATAGATGAAGATTTACCACAAAGTCGTCGGATTTTATCCCACACCCTGGAGTAAGTGCAGCGTGACAAAGTGGAGACAACATGTTCCCAAGAAGCCGTCTTACACTGCTGAATAATTTTCCGAGCCTGAGCACGCAGCCTTTTAAAAGTAATTATATACTGCACTGCATTTCTCCGACCACCAGGGTACCAGAATACGTCGTCCAGTAAACAACATTTGAGGAATGGAAAGATCAGCACCGTCTAGTATCGTGTGCCGAAGATATTGGACTCGGGCATCAATATGAAGAAAGGAGGCAGTGTTATCCCGGGCCACAAGTTCAGAATAAAGGGGCCAGTGTGCCCTACTAAACACTCTTTGGTGGGCAAGTAGGGTTAACTCCGCGAACAATCATATGAAGCAAAACAGCGTAGTGGTCACTGCTGTGAGTATCAGAAACAACAGAGCAGCGCAAAGAGGTAGCGAGTTATGGCGAACAGAAGAAAAGATCAAGACAAGAAACAGAGCCAGAGGAATCACAAACAAACGTGGGAAGCCCAGAATTGAACGTAACTAAATCGTGGAGATCTGCAATTGCAGCAATCTGTGTACTCCTAGGACACTCACGAACTGAGCCCCATAAAGGATGATGGGCATTAAAATCACCTAACATAAGAAACGGTTGGGGGAGCTGGAAAAGCAAATCTAAAGACCTCCGCAGCCCCAGAAGAATTAGGTGGGAGGTGCAAAGAGCAAAGCGTGAAAGAAAGAGACGGTAAGGTAATACGCAGAGCTACCGCTTGTAAATCAATAACTAGCTGGACCGGAGTGCAGTAAAGGTCCCCCCATGGCATGGCCACCATCAGGGACAGGGAGATCGTTACCAAAAGCCATATAGTGAAGAAAGTGCATATGATCTGCAGGGCGGAGTTTCGTCTCCTGAAGGCACAAGCACAAAGGCTGATAAGTAGAAAGCAGATGATTCAGCTCCTGCTTATGGGAACGGTAACCACTCGTATTCCATTGCAAAAAGGCCATAAGAAATAAAGGGAAAAGGGAAACTAGTAACAAACCAGGAAAAAGGACAAAACCCTTAAAAGTCAGTCTCTGCCTCGGCAGTTCCAAACAATTTCGATACATGTTTGTTTTTGCGTTCGTGAACCTTAGATGTCGAGTTCTTCTTTCTGGAGTTTGGCGACAAAGATGGTTTAGAAGGCTTCTGCTTGAAAGATTTATCCGTAGCGCTAACAGCAGTGGTGGACTTCACAGCAGCTTTAGACTTCTTCTGAGTCGGTAATTTAACACTAGTCACCGCAGGTATAACGTTTGCTACAGAAATGTCGGCGGTGGCCTGGGAAAGATCTACAGAAGCAGCCGCGCACGACTCCTTGGAAAAAGGAGACGGCACAACAGGAGGTGTGGAAGAAATGTCCCTATCCATACCACTAGATGGAGAACGGATGCCCTCAATGCTGCCAGAGACAGCAGGGAGCGAAGGCACAGCAGAAAGCACTGTGGATGAGAAACATCCAAGTGTCGAAATTTCCAGAATTGCTGGGCGTCGATGACGGAGTACCGGAGGTGGAACACGGTAAAGCTGTGGCAGAAGGAGCACCCCTAACACACTCCGGAGGTCCAAAATGGAAAGTGGTTTGAAGGGTTAAACAAAGAACTAAAACATCAAATTCTTTACGTCAGTATTATAGGAGTTGCTCGAAATGGTGATCTGCATTTTCAAGGTAAAGTTGACAGCGGCGAATAAACGATTATAGTACTCCATCCAAATTTTCTGGTGTGTGTCGAATAACGTCACATACTCCTGCAATTCGGACAGTTAAGTCCTCTTCTGAGGTGACAGGTGTTTCATACACCATAGACTTGAGGTGATTGGATTAAGGTCCGGCGAGTGTGGTGGCCAAGCTAGTGTTAAGGCTCCCCTTCCGATCCATCGGGCAGGAAAAACTTGTTCATATGCTCTCGCACAGCCGGGTAGATGTGGGGCGGAGCTTCATAAAGTTGTAGCCACATTCGACGACGAATATATTGAGGGACATCTAAAAAATACAGATACAATTTTCTACATCAAATAACGATAAACATGTCCATTTAACCGAGGGGGGAAGCAGTTATGGGGCAATAACATGGTCTGAAATAATTCCGAACCATATGTTCACAGAAATCTTCTGCTGGACTCTTCTCCAACAGCATGTGAATTGATGTAGTCCCACACATGGCTGTTTTTGAACTGAAAACTGGACCATACATGGTGAACAAGGCCTCATTGGTAAACGGTATAGACGAAAACAATTCAGGTGCTGGAACAAAGCCCAGTTACAAAATTGTGCCAGAGGGCTAAAGTCTTGCGCCTTTTGACGTTGAATTTGTTCTTCGTATATGCCTTGTCATACGTTAACATGGTTAGTGCCAAGTGCAAGTGGACGTGCAATAGCGCGTATGCTGGCAGATGGCTCTTCTGCAATTCTTTGCAGAACATTCACCTCAAATTGCACTGTGTGTCGAGTTCGTGCAACACTCACATTGTCCCTGTTTACCTTAAAGGTCCCACACTCTCACAAACGCCTATCGATGGACTGGGAGGTGGAGCGATGTGGTTGGCGCCTGTTGGGATACTGTTCCCTGTACAGTGCGCTGCTGCAGCAACTAAACTACTATTTCTTGATCTACAGTAAATATGGTGATATCTGCAAGGTGAACATGTTCTTCCATGTTGTCTCGCAGACAATCCTCAGCATTCTAACCTCAGTGAACCGAATCAAGAAAATAATGATAGTGTTGTTGCACTGGCCAATCAGAATCGCCTCCTGAGTATGCATATCGCAGCACTTCGTATGGAATTAAAAAAGAAATTAACTGCATGACAGGAAAAGAACCCATGACCTTCGGGACATTAGCCTTTGGTGTTACACATTAAGTACAGAAGCAGTTACAGAAACGTCTCTAGAGTAGGCTGCATAACGCAAGAAGGCAGTTAATCGAGCTTCAGTTTCGCACTGTCAAGTGATTAGTTTGAAATTTCAGAGATTAAATCTTGAGAACGCTAACACGAGCTGCTGAAAATCTATATTTATACATTCGTGCAGCAGTTTTAAGGGCATTCTAAGTCAATTTTTCATCCGACTTTTCTTTAACACCGACTTATCAACATCTGATAGCAATATGTTTAACATCATACAAATGCGTTACGTTTAGCCGTGGACCAAGTATTGCCTATCTCAAATTGCTTATATCAGACACGTCTACTATCTCCGAGAGTTTCTTCAAAGGACTTAGCGCATCTGTATTGCATCATTTTGTTTTTCCAAGGTAGAGAATAATAGAAGTATTTATGCAAAAATATAGTTAGGTAATAACTGTCAGCTGTTCAAAAATAATATCAAGGTCAACCGCGTTGTCCTCCGTGGACTAGTGGTACCGTGCTATCCTCTAGTTCCCAAGGGTCGTGGGTTCAAACCCGGCGGAGGGCGATGGATTTTTTCGGGCGTAGAAATCCTTAGCATGGCTTCCTTCGGAAGGGAATAAAGCCGGTGGTCCCGTGTCGTTCGTAGATTTACGGCACGTAAAAGAACCTCAAGCCTGATAAAGAGGCCTCTGAGCAAAATTACCATCTTTCACGCCCAATATAGAATGGGACGCTAAGGACCATAGTAGTTAAAGAGCGTCCATAAATAAAACTCAATTTAATTTAAGGTCGACCGCGCTAGCCTTTACAAAATGGTGAACGATTAGTCACGCCTATTAAGATTGACCAAGCCAGTCAACAACTGAAAGTGGGATGGCTGATTGCGCCGCAAGTTATATTTAAATGCTGCATGAATTAAATCGTAAGTAAATGTTAATAAATAGAGGTAAGTAAAGACAGTAAAACTTATTGGTAAAATTAAACTATCAAATATCAATAATATTTATTGTTGTAGACACGCAACAATAAGTTTACCTATCAATAGCTGGGGGATTAAATTCATTTTATTGGCATCTGTGGTAAAAAATGCAAAACCTACGGAGTGCAGGAAGTTCAACTTCCCACGCATGATAACATGGGTGGGAAGTGGATAAAAACAATTGTATCGATAAAAAGACTGAGTGATAGCATCAGGTGGCCATATCAAGACAGTTTTGTTTAAAATGACGCTTAGATTTCTCTTACTTCCGAATGCAATAAATTTAGCTGTCCATCCTTATGATCGCTGTAATATAATTGGGTAAAGAGACCAAACACGCCGGTGTACCGACCAAAGCAACGTATTTGGTTACCTTACAAACATAATTACGACAAAGAGAACAAAATGGTGGAAAGTGATTTTTGTACACATGCTGGTAAACATTTCGTCTGTAGATATTTTCGTTTAAAATGTTTAACATAAATAATTTGAACCCTTTCTTCGTTTGAAAAATAACACGCCTTTTGTTTTGACAAGCAAACATTTCACGACCGTTTAATCACTTATCTTCAAAGATGAAGTCCAAGCATATCAAAGAAAGCCTATTGATGGTAGGGGTCGAGATGCGTGAATTCAGGCTTAATGGTCACTAATGGGTTAAGGAGAAAAGTGGTCTTGGGAGTGACGGGGGGGGGGAGCGGTTCAACCGGCAGTAGGCGCCAGGCTGTCTAACAGCAGTGAACGCTGTAGTTTCAAGGAATCCTGTTTCTTTTTACAGTATTGATACAAGGTCCATCTCAACTAATCGATGCATACCAGTATTATCCGCAATGGTATAGAGATAGGGCGGCGCCGTGGCCGAGTGCTTAGACCGCTCGCCTCTCACCGAGGCGGCCCGGGTTCAATCCCAAGGACACGCATGTGGGATTTGTGGTGGACAAAGCGGCGTCTGGGCGGGTTTTCTCCGGTTTCCCCCGCCATTCCACCAACTGTTCCATCATCACCTTTCCTTTCATCCATTTCACCATCATTTCGTTTCATCCACTTCCTTCCTCCCATACCAGGCATCGGGCTGATCACCCATCCTGGATATTCTGTCTGATCCGCAAGCGTCTGCTCCTCGACGGGCCTCTGACCCCAGGCACCCGCCTGTAAGTCCTGGGGGGTGTAAGTCCTACATAAGAGGTTAAACAGAGAAAGAAGAAGTATGGAGATAGCATGCAGGACTTGAGGCATTGCAAAGATAAAGGACGAATTCAACAAAAAACTACTTAAATAGTGCATCCTTTATATAGAAATATTATGTATTAAGCATATAAAGAACTTAGGCATCTTATAATTTTTACATCGTCTAGCTAATGGTTCTGAGGACAGAATGCCTCTTGAAAGAACTGCGAGGTTTCATCAATTCTTGTTCCCCAACAAAAACATCTTCAATAATATTAAAATAAAAAAGGAAACGTTTCTAACATATTCACAGTCAATTATATAGTCACTGTTATCGTTCTCTTGTTCTTCCTTACGTGTTTTGCAAGTTTGATGTAAAACAAAGAACTTGCTCCATGATAAAGGGATATAAAGAAACTTAGTTCAGCGTCCTTCAGTTTTACAGGAGTCAGGGCGATTGGACAGTCATACAATCTTCTCGAATTTTCATGAAATAACTCTCGAAAATGAAAGAAAAAAAATCGACCAGTGTTGCGTTCGCCGTTTATCTTCATAACGCCAAAATTGCACAATGGTTAGTCTCTTGTATGTACACTGTCTCTCAAATGCATCTGGGGAACGTAACACGCACAACTGTTCCATTTACTTTGTTCACTAGTTTGACGGAAAAATGGAGGAGTGGAAAGGGGTGCGAAACATCGAATGCAAAAATAAGCACAGTTCTAGCAATGTTCGCTTTGGTGTAAAGGGGAGGTTTGGTTTGGCATTACAGAGGTCGTCTGTTCAATTCCAGAGAAAGGATTTGTATTTTTTCCCCTAAATAAGGTGCCTTCGTGCCTTTTAGTGTATATGAGTGCGTGTGTTTTATAATAACAAATAAATAATAATTCCCTGTTTATATGAAACACGCAACCTCACTTGGCTTATGGTGGGAGAGGCATGATACCAAACTTCTTTGTAAAATTCTGCAAACGTTTCAAGCGGAATACTGATTCCATAGCAGTTGCTGTCAGAGGTTCAATTGTCATTTTAAACTATTTGTATACATCTATATAATAATTATAGTTATAATATTTGTATTTATTTTATTTCATTTTTTATTCTTATCATTTCCTTTAATTTTTTTGACACTTTCACTTCGCCGTTTTATCAAAACTGGTTATATTATCTCGTTACATTGAGTGTTAAACGAAGGCACAGTGTGTTTATTCTTTATCACTTTGGCAGTCCCTTCTCGGAGAAATGGAAAGAATTTATTGGTTTGTAGCTAAGGGTTAGAGGTAGAATCAGATGCATTAGATTCGGTTGTGCTGGCGGCAGGCGACCACGAGAGCTCAGTGGCAAAGCGTCGGCTTGGAAAGCCAAAATTCTGTGGTTCGAATTCCGACATTGTACTCGAAAATCTTCCATAATAATATAACAAAGTTATTATTACTATTATCATAATTGTGAATTAAATAAAACTAAACTATTTATTTATAGCGTTTAACGTTCCTTTTCACTACACTAGTTTACAGAGACTGCAAACTGTGTCAAATACAAAGATTAATATTGTGCACATCACTTTAATAGCACTAGAAGCACAAAAATAAAGTTGTATATATTTATAGAAATTAAACATTTTCCTTAACACAAATCCACCAAATATGAGATGCAATAGCAATATGTTTACAAGAAATAAAATAAAATAAATAAATAATAATAAGCTGCAGATTTGAGGTAGTCTCCTCATACTCTCCCAGACTTCCCCGACATGTTCTCTCTGTGCCTATTTGGTGCGCTCTTGACGTTGTTCCCAGTCCCGAACTATCTATATCCAGGCTTTCTCAATTGGGTTAAGGTTCGGAGATTTCACATACCATCCCAAAACCGAAATGTCTGGGTGCTGCTGAAGTCAAGCCTCTGTGGTCCGGGATGGGTGCACACTGCTGTTGTACATAAAATGTATCGCAGACCTTTCCTTTTCCGGGTAGATAATAGATCGCACCGTTAGGAGCAGGCATTCTTCCAGGACTACAACATACTCCTGGGAATCCATGTTAGAGACTTTAACAAGCTCCCCTACTCCACCGGCACTCATCCAGCCCCATACAGCTAAGTTGATTCTCCCACTCCGTGCAGTGGCAACAATGTGTTGGGTCGAAGCGAGTGTTGTTAGGTGCCACAAGGACATCCTCGTCTGACGAAAATACTTGTTCTTGAGACCATGTTATCATCTCCCAGAAGTCTTGACTTGCTGGCGGATGCTGGAGGTAGAAGGTCTTGCTTAAGGGCACCCTTTCTCGTAAACCTGCGATGTCGGATGAAGCAGCATGGAGTCTCAGCGGACCGTTTCAGCACCCACTGGAATATTTAGATTTCTTGTTATTCTTGACGCTGGAAGGAAGGGATTCTCATTACGGACCTCTACTAGAATAGCTCTGTCGTCCTCTGCCGTAGTCTTCTCTAGCCTTCCTTGCTTGTGTTTTCTCTTAAGGCCGTCTTCACCCTCCTCCTAAAACTTGTCACCTATAACCGCACAGTTTCTTCTGCATGCTCAACTGCTTGCCATATTTGGGCCACATTCCCACAATGTGACCCCTGTTTATCTTACTGTGTATGGCATGGTATAAAGATCTTTTGTAGAGTGTGGACTTCCAATACTGTTTGTGTATATAGCTTAACATGCACTATTCTTCATTTGGCGATTGCTAACCCGTAGGCTAACTCAAAGTGATGTCAATTTAACATATCAGGGTCCTCTGCTTACACCTTACCGGTTTAAAACAAGCCATAAGGCATTTAGAATACTCAGTGCGGTTACTACTTTGGAGTAACGGTTAGTGTTGGCTTATAAAATTAGAATTCCAGTTTAGTTCTCGGCTGGAGAACGTTTTATGGCCTTTAATTATGTTTATTTCATATTCACCGAAGAGTAAGGAAGAATTAAGGCAAGCATTAATCGTTCTGGTTGAATGAAAGAATAAAGTAGGTTGTTTCCTTAATTCGACTGAGAACAAGTACCAAAGAGCGTAATTTGGTGATACTGCTTCTAAACTCTCACTGTACAATAAATAAAGTAGGGTCAATTTGTGAACATCCCAAATATTCCATTCATGGATCACCGACCTTCCTGTAGGTGGATTTCGTTCTGGTAGGGAGACAATCGGATGTTTCTAGCACTCCTTATGAATTCCAAACACCTGAGATATCTAAAAGCAAGTCTCCCGAGTAACAAATGTATTAATGTGAAAGTCCAGAGTTCGACACCACAGTAGCTCTTTGGTACAGCGCCGGCTTGTAAAACGGAAGTACGGAGGTTCAAATACCGTCAGATGTTCCGTTTTGTTTTTCTTTCCGGACTATACCTAAATGAAGTTGTTTCAGATCTTCAGTGTTTTACAATATTTGAAAAGTATATGACAGAATTGTTTAGTTAACTGAAGCTGTATCATTTTACAGGCATAAACCAAATATTCATTTAATTGTATAGCTAATTATAAAGCATTTCTTTACGTCTGTCGTATACTTCATATTATTTACACTTATGCAAGCTTGGAAAGTAAAAAAGGCTATTATTAACCTGTTAGGGTGTTATTAATCGCTGGAGTAGTGTGCCCTTTAACTACTTCCATTACTACCGTCATCACTATCATAAGTTTTGTTGGCAACATTTGTTTGTCAAGAGTAAAATGCCAATATGAGAATTATCTAATTTAATTCTATGCGCATTTAAACACTTTAGTTGTAACAATTGCATAAAAAAAACATCCTAGCAATAATTATTATCCATAATTAATTTAGCAAACGTATCGTCTGACATACTTCAGTTGCATAAATGCCCTGTGCTAAAAGTGCACAGTCCTTTCTTCCTTGACCCCCTTCAAATTATAAAAACAAGTAAATGATTATAGAAAAGCATAGTTTCTTAAATTAAGTTTCTATAGTGCAGACTACTATCCTATTGAGCAATGCGTTAGAATAGCAATGTAGAACGTAGAAGTAAAAATCCAGTCGGTCGCCTGCTGCTTTGGTAGTCAAGCGCCCTGGCTCCGCACAAGTCTGTGGCTCCGCCCTCCTCTGGCTGGGAATGAACCAACAACGCGTACGTGACTTCTCCTTTAGAATCGTGGCTCCAGATTCTTTTAAGAGGGATTGTACCACAGCAAGGGTGAGATGCGTTTATCACGCCACAAGAGGACATTGCTGTTGTCGCACACAGCAGTTACCTGCAGGCCAATTACGTGATGAAGCCTCATTTGCACCTGAAATTTAAGCAGCTTGAATAATTGCTTTTGTCGTCTAGCACAACAAATGTGCAGGAATATTTTTATTTTAAATTTGCCAGACGTGTCAATTATACAACAGAACATCTACATCTTTACAGAGGCTCTGCAGAATTTAGAAATAGTTGTCTAAATTGGCATTTAAAAATCAGCGAAATCCCCAGAAAATGCCTTTGAACAATAAGTACAACGTTGCAAAGCTTGAAGCAGCTCTTGAGTAACACGAAAGTCTACAAAAAAAAAACTAAGTGAATATGTAAAATGCATGCCATATAAATACACAAAAAATGAAAGAGTAATCTCTTCTGAAATGCATATATTCTGGATACAAAATACCAAATGTGACTTGGTAAATTATTTGAAATGAGTACCTTGGTGTAATGTAAGTATTTCGAGGAAAACCACTTTATGCAACTTTTAAACCGCCGGCAAATTCGCTATAAATCTGCCAGTCTCAAGAAGGATAAAACTTAAGAGAAACTGGGTTGTTTTCGTGAAACTAAAATTGTAATACTGGTCTATCTCGCCAATATTAAACTTACCAGTTATCCATGGCTATCCTCCTCTTGTATTAACCAAATTAAGACAATGGGGTTTCTCCTCGATATGTATTAGTTACGCTTTGTGCGTATAGTTATTTAACTGGGATATATGGATTTTTAAAAATACTTTTAACTTTTGAAATATTTTTCTTATACCAAGACTTATACAGTATTGATATTAGGACTACCTTAACCAATTAGGTAGTAGATATTATCTGCAATGATTCCGAATACGTATTAAACATTTCGGGGTTCTGGAAAGAAGGGTTCCTGAAAACAAAAACAAACGGGACATTTATTTACAAGATTTAGATTCTTCAGAAATTTCAATTTCAAAACTGAACAGATAAACAGCAGACATCGATAATGAGAAAGAAAGAGAAAGTGGTAAAATGCAAAAATGTGCCCTTGCGACGGAGTTTGCCCTACATTTTGTACCGAACTATGCCCTCCTTTATTAAACAAATTCCAAATCCATTAAGAAACCCGTCAGAAAAAGAATTACGCACATTAAATAATTCGAACAAAACAAACTATATACCAAATTAATCTGCGAAATCTAAACATTAATCTCATAAAAAAAAGTGTTCTTACATTTGATTTTCTCTCCTTGATAAAGAATAAGGGTTCTGCTCTTTAAATGCAGGTAAAAACGTCTGACCCGCAAAAACCCCAATTCCCGATCATCTCCGAAGCAATTTCCCCTTTTTGCATATATTATTACTTATTAGCAATAGTTAACACTCCCCCTGTATGTCAGTTCTATATGGGGTTGTGCTTCTACTAAGATTCAACGGCTCCAAGTGTTCCAAAGCAATGTATCTTATATCTGCAAACACCCCATCATTACATCCGGAATGCAACAACTCATCGTGAATTGGGAAGCTGGCATCCGAAAGCAAATCTACGCGCCTCGCAGGTTCTTCGCTCCTTCAACTACCTGGTGCTACACGCTTCCAACTGGGACGGAGTACGTGCGAAGCCTAGACTGAAGCTACATTGACGTAGGATATAATGCCTGGTGTAGGCATTTGTTTATTTTCTATCTCAAATGTCTGAATTAGTGTTCGATCTGCGGACTCGCATATGAGCATTCTTTTTAATTGTATCCTTTAGGAACTATATTCCATGTCTCGGTACATCTGTAATTTGTATAGCACTTATGTCATATTGATCATTTGATTATTAAATAAATTAAAATCATTAACTACGTTGATTAAGAGAGTCATCAGGGCACCTCAACATCGATCACTGGTAGTTTAGCCCCCAGCCGAAGCATAGGTCTTAACCAGGGCAAAACAGTCTTTAGATTAATGACGTCATTGCCGGGGTGTTGCGAAGGAGCAAAGAAAGCGCTTGCCACTGTTAAGAGAAAAATTTTAAATAAATTAAATATATCTTGAGGTATTATTCAAAACCTTGCGAGGATCCCCATTGCTGATAAAATAACTCATTTCATAATGATAATTATACACACTAGCGCTGAGAGCCCGCACATGCTTAAATCAAACAAATCACTCTAACATCCCTGTAATGGCCTATAATTTTTCTACTCTATATTCTAAATCGCTGTACAAAGGGAGCGCACAACTTAATTCGAAATCCCATAATACCGACCTAGCGCAATCGGCAATACAATGGTTTATTTTCCAGCTCCAATGTGAAAGGTCAAGTGCATTCCCCGCCTGTTTGTGTTACTATTTCCTGTTCGCTTAATATGGCTAAGCACGTGCATCACTTCCTTCCTGCCTGCGACAGCGATTCGTTGCTTCTACCTTTCGTTCCGTTTTCGCTCATGCCAGCCAATTTAAAACTTGGAATATGCAACAAGAATGTCCGCATCCCTCTGACATTTCTCCCCATCGCACACGCTCATGTCATGTATCAGTCTATTGCTCACATTTGTCTGGAGGGCCAGTGACTTGTGTGCAGTTGTAGCTAGTAAGCCAAGCAGGGCGATTATCCAATTGAGAAACCGTGACACACCATGAGTGGTTGTACTACACGAACGGAATACGGTAATTGCGTTTCTGTTGCTGCGGAGATTACGGTGCGCCTGTATTTTATTCTCAGATATTTGAGCTAACTACATTTGCAACATCAAGAATGAAAGTTATCACACAGGTACGATCTTGAAAGGGGAAAGCACTTCCACATTATAACTTTTTGTCGATAACTCTGACTTATCAGAAAACTGCATGTGGCAGCTACACAGACGAGGCAATAAAAGGTGAGGCGACTCTTTAATTCAGCTAAAACCATAAACACGTAAATGTGAAGCGTGTAATCTAAAATGCTCAAGTATTTCAATATTCGTCTAATAGAGAATGTTCAGAGCAAAGTTTGCTTTAGTGTGGTTGATCTTGCTTCTCTCTGGATTGTTGCGAGCAAACTTTAAATAAATATGTTTATAAAATAAGTTACTTTTTTATACAGCTGGCACTAAAAGTAGGTTTTTAACACGAGCCACTTATAAAAGAAATTTCAGAATATAACTTTCAGTGAAATGCAATGTTTATAACACTCCGTTGTTACCACGCTTGCTATTTCGATGGAAATTATATGTAGGTATACTAAACGGAAACCTTGTATCGATTAAAGCAATGGCGGATAGTTTCAATGACTTGGAAATGGATTCGGCAGAACCACAAGAAATTTTGCGAGACGGAGAAGATAATTTGGAATTGTTACCAAAAAAAGTCCAATCCAAGTAACGTATTCAATGATATCAATGTCATTCCTCTGCACAAGGAATTAATATTACAACTTGTAACAATTGCACAATAAACATCACAATTACATCAAAGGAGCAAAATGGTAATAATGTTAAATAACATTATTGATATGTATTCCGTTGATTTATTTTCGCACAATCTTCTCTATATTATAGAATGTTATGATTGTGCAAGTGAATATACCGTCATCACTGGTGCTATGAAGACCAAACAAACCAAAGCTCACCACTGCGCATGTCCGAACGTACATATATAGCTACTTCCACATTGCTATATTTAAGCTATTTTATAATTTAGTATCGTGACGCAGCGGCTATGGGAGGTTATCGAAAGGTCGGCGCCCCCACAAGTCGGAGGCAAACAGGAGAGAAGCAACACACTCACCGGCGTAAACATCGGAAGCGTTATCGGCAGATAACCAGAAATTGCTGGAAGTTTCTTCCCCCCTCCTCCTCCAGAATATGTGTCGAGAGAGTTCTAGAATGCTTTTGGAAGATTACACTGGCTATATAAGCGAGCGTTCTCGCGAGAAGTCATCAGTTGAGTCGGTGAGTTAATGAGCGACTTAGCGACATCAGATATGGTTCTATAAGCGAGTTTGTGACAACTGCAGTGGGAGCTGCTGCAGGAGAGATTAAAGAAGTCTTGTGTTCGACTCCCTAGCGAGTGAACCGTGCAGAAGAATTGGTTACGTCGTGTGTATTGCATTGTGCCGCCATGTCAAGAAGGAAAGTGAAGTGACAGGGAAATTGAACTAATTCGCACTAAAGAAGTGACAGTGTGAAGTAAATGAACTCCCAGTGAAATTGAACTAGATAAAAACGAAGTGACACTTGAAAAGTTGGACAGTCACAATAATCAGGGCTGTCTAAAAATAATATATGACAACACGTCCTAAAATATACATTTTGGTCGTAGGAATTGGTACTTGGCGTTCAGCCTCGTTCCGCAAACATTCCTACTTGCAAAATAAAACTCCATTTGCATATTAAACATCTATTTTAGAAACAGCAAAGACGATACAAGGTATTTAAAATGTTTAAAAACTAAGCGATGTATGACAAAATGGAGAAAGTCTTATTATCGATCAAGCTGACCTGTATTATTATACGGCTCCAGCAGACACTAAAAGCAGTGTAAGTATAAAAACCATTCTCATTTTTGGAGCTAAAAGCACCAGATACATTGCTCAGTCCAAGCCTACCAGAGCGATAATTATGCAAAAACAAATATTCTGGAAAAGTTTAAAAAAAGGAAGACTGTAAATCTGAAATAAAACATCCTTTGTGAAGATATTATTTATTGTAAGAGAGATTATACTGAAAATAAGGAAATGTAATAATCGCCGATTAATTTACAGAAATATTTATAAAGCGGTCTGCAGCAAATAAACGGGAAATTTCCAACACTTAAGACTGAACAATAAATCAAACTATGGGGAATGCTATGAAAAAAAAATCGTATATGAGGCATCGCGACTTTTTTTCTAGCAATGACAAATTCATTATATATTACACTCTTCATACAAAAAGTAATTCTTCATTTCTACCTCATAATTATTTCAAATTAAGCAAGGTTACAATAAGCGAGAACAGCATTCAAACGTTTATGGTAGCAAGCTAGACGACGCTTTAAGGTCTGAAATGCAACTTGGAATATTTCTACAACGGCTGACGCTACGGAGAAAACTAGATGACAAAATTGTGTACTTTAATCGGCTCTGCATATTTCCTGTAGTACGTTGTTATTTATCCTTTTAAGATTTTTCTTGCTATAGAAAATTATAAGTATATTAAAAAATTACATTCGCAGGATAATCATAGAAAATTTCAATATTCGCATTTTATTGCTCATTAAATTTATTAAACGTGACATTTTAATCAAAATTGAGCCTTAGATTTGTCCATGTAAATGGTAGGATGGCGTGGAGTTTTCTTGAAAACTTTCGTGTCGCATCTTTGTAACATGCTGGACGTAAATATTAAATCTGGTATTTAACCGATTTTTCATTTTATGAGTTGTTCACTAGCACTCACTTTTGTGAAAAAAAATGAGTTTTTTGGATTCAGAGGGTCTTAAAACGTGTACACCCGTTGAAATCGCGATATCAAATTATTGGGTGGAATACAATATTCCCTCTTACCTTAGAGAAAGTAAAAACGATAAAAATGTTGTTACTTTCATTAGGAAATTATGAAATCTTACCATTGTGCCCGGTATAAAGGGCTTAATTTAAAAAAAATGGGAGCTTTTAATAATGTTTGCCTATTGGAATAAGAAAAACATTTTCTTTGGAATAATATAAAGATCGTAGCTCTTCTATTAGAGAAGATATCAAATTACATTTTGCGAATGGTATAAATGCCTTAAATCAACATAATTCCATTAGTTCTGATGCATAATGCAACCTATGTTTGGACCCAAATACTAAATTAATTTTATTTCATTTGGGTTTTTAAACTGGAAACACTTGTTTAGCAAGCAATTATGGCTTTTCGGGAGATAAGCCGCGTTAAGTCGAGCTTTCGCCCACTTCCTGTACCTATGTGGACATCATCACCACCCGTCCAAATCGCCGATCTCCTGAGAAGTCACACTTGCAGTTGATTTTAAACAAGTAGTCACTTGTGACAGCTGCTGGAAGCATATGTTTTGGTGTGGTTTCCATGACAACCTGCTCTGTTGTTGCTCCTCCTTGCGCTTCGCCTATAAGCTGAACTTGCTTAAGCCAAGTTATATTACGTTGTAGTACGTGCCTTCTTGCCGCTTAGAGCTTTTTAATACAACCGCCAACACGGTTCTCCCACTTCCCTGTTATGAGTGAATTGTCACAAGTCGCTTCTTATTAAACGCTACTGTAAAATTCAGCGGCGTGAAGGCCTCAGGTATTGATTGGCATATTACAATCATCATAGATCTCATTGTTGCTACTGTTTGCAATTAATCTGTTTTACTGAGACGCGTGAAAATATTGGAAAGTTCGTTATATATGCGAGTCGTCTGTATAAGCCAAAAGCTAGAATCTACTATTTTGCATTACTTTTGAAGTGGTGACAGATTATCATTTATAAATAGGTTTACAATGCTAATGCATGTTCCTGTGCCCATATTATATTCTCCATGTTTCCCTGTCTACGTTTTCTAATCCTTTGTGGCATTTCTTTAATGTATTCTTCCGTCCATGCAACCTTCCCCTCTTTCTGCTGTTAAACATTCCAAAATCCGTCGACTGGTCCATACCAATGAATAAAATTGTTGAATTTTGGTAATCCACCATTCTTCTGATTTCTTCTTATAATTTTATCTGATATTGAACATCGAATAGATCTTCTGCGGAAATCCATTTCTGTAAATTGCAGTCTGAGATTTTACTCCTGAATTTAATACCGTTCAGAATGCCCTGGATTCCCTTCGGGTGGTGATATTCTGAGTTATGAACGTTTCATAGGTAACTTTGCCTTGAGAGTATATTCATATTAGTTTGTTTTGGAATTGGTAACATTGTGCGCTTACATAATGTGAATGCAGAAGACTTAACTAATGCTTTTTACTTTCTCTACCACGTACATAGTAGGTAGAGAAGGTATTACATTCCACTCAAAAATTCGATATCGAGATTTCAGCGGAAATACATGTTTTGAGGCCCCCTAAGTAAAAAAAACGATTAAGGTCCGAGCGCGCGTGTGAACAGTATAACTGAAGAACAGAAAGTCGGATAAATACCAAACCTGGTATTTATGTTTTCTTTCCAAAGATGCGATAGGAAGATTTTAAAGAAAATCCCCCACCCCAAACTTCACAAGGAACATTTTTTAAAATCTTTTATTTTCTAAAAAATGGCTCTAAAGATTTTGATTAAAATAACAAATATTTACACGACAAAGAAAATGCATATCTTGCACTTTCTGCGAATAGCCTGTGAAGTCCTCTTTATTCGGCAGAAATTTTGTATAATCTTGTATAACTGGTAAACGTTAAGCGATGGACGAAAATGTAAGTACTACATAAAACATTTAAAACACAATTTATTTCAAATAACTTTATGTGGCATCAACCATTTCCGAGATATCCGTTATTAAAGGTTCGATTTGTTCAATTCTTTTTAAGTCCCGTCGATTTTCAGCTGTTTCTCGCGATTGCATGGAAACTATGGAACTTTAAGGCCAGCATATAGCGTACAGTTCTTAAACATTTGGCTATCGCTGTTTTCCCTTTTTATCTAAAACGAAATGTGTAATATACCTATTTGTGCAAAGGTTTATTTGGATTAAAATGTATGAATCGAGTTTTATTTATGGACGCTCTTTAACTGCTATGGTTCTTAGCGTCCTATTCTATATTGGGGTGAAAGACAGAAAAGTTTGCTCAGAGGTTTCTTTATCAGGCTTTAGGTTCTTTTACGTGCCGTAAATTTACAACACGGGACCTAAAATGCAGTAGATAGAAAAATAATCTTTAGTAAAAATAGTTTGTACGATAGAGGGTAGAGAAAGTCGTGTGAATGTATCAGAATTTTTTCAAACATGGTTCTCCAGGCCGTGATGCAAGAATATGGTAGAAGGTATGGTAAAATCTTTACTATAACAAATTTTATACCACTTCTACAGTATTGTATATTGTATAGTAATAAAGAGTTCAAAGAAAGAAAGGAAGAACGAACGAACGAACGAACGAAAGAAAGAAAGAAAGAAAGAAAGAAAAAGAAGCCCACACTTTCAAAGAGACACTAACTTCGGAAAAGTGTACAAACACAGACGCACGCACGCACGCATGCGCAACATGGAATATTTGGGATAGGACTAATGCTACAAAAAGGTTTTGATACAAAACTTTGCATTTCATTGAGGTCTGCATTTTTCCTCAGTAGGTTTCCATCTCTTATGTTTCCTAGCTATACAAAACTGCAGAAAGTTCAATCGAAATAATTATTTAACAAACTACTTGGACAAAATTCAAGATATTAATTTTATTCATCTCAAACATATTTAAATCAAAATCAGCCGTAAAAAGGTTTCCTGTATAAAGAGCTGAGTGAGATGGGGGATCTCTTGAAAATCTGGCCTGCATTCTTACAAGACGGCTGAATTAACGGAATTTGTTATTAATCTTTCATTCTTGTGTGCATCTCACTCATTCACCCTCTCCCAAAAGTACTCTGTTTACTCATGGAACATCAATACAATTTTTGGGTCCATTATCATTTCCTATTTCACGAAATTGAGAAACCTAGTAATTATACACAGCTATTAATCCATGTTTTATTTTGCTACAAAGTTACACATTATTGACTGTTATCGATTTACATGGATGGTCATTCACAACCAAAGCCTTGTAGATAATCGGATTTGCCACTGGGGATGCTCTGAGAGCTCCACTGTGACCAGGGCAACAACTTTTAACCATTAATGATGAAAAGAACTGCAACAGTCAGGGTTGCATAAGACCAGCATCATATCTCTGCACTGCAAAGTGCGACAAGATGGTAGAACATTACAATAAGAAACTAGAGGAATGCTAACATGACACAATTGAGCTGATGCCAACAAACTCAAAGTTCTACAGACGCTGCAACCTGAAGTTAAGAGGTTTACCTGGTGCAGAGCAGACGGACACATTGTGTGCATTCCTTTGGGAATTCTTACAGTATGCACAAGAAAACGAGTGAATACATGGTTGTATTGTGGGATGTCAGATTTAGAAGCTGTCCCATTAGTACATATGGGTGGTACATCTGGACCCTTTGCAGCTGTACAATTGATTTGATTTAGTGTATGTGTCAACATTGCTTATGTCAGGCAGATCAAACCTGTGGATTGTCGATATTCAATTCTGAGTGTTTAGAGAAGAGAGTTAGATACACGTTTGGATGGAGGTGAATAAGGATCTTTTCAAAAACTGGTTTAATGCACCAGTACAAAAAATGGAGCTCCAAAGTTTAACTGTTAGGGACAATAGGCCATATCAGGATGTTTAAACTAAACTTCGACTAGCAGCTAATGATGCAAACCTAACTTATTCAAAAAATGTGATCTTCACAGGAATTATGTGAAGGTAAAGCTCTAAACATAGCTCAGGAAGTTGTCGATAGAAATAAAAGAAAATATTTGACTTGTTGCAGTCATTGACTTGCAGCAAGTGTCTTATAATTACTGTTAAGTTCATTCAAGGTTATGTAGCTACAAATAATAAAAGTATGAAAATATAAATTAAACAAGTAACTGAGATCGCCAATATCAACAATGACTTGAAATTTTCAGGCAGATATCTGACATGTCTTGGAGGAAACCAGATTTTGAAATAGGTATTGGGGGGAGGGGGGGAGAGGGGCAGCAACACTACCATGCACTGCAACCTTTGCAGATCTATTGCGTGTCCCCAGTAAATGAACTGAACCACACTCTGGATGGCTAAAAGCTCCTCCAATTTTCAAGGCATTTCAAAGGAATTTTTAAATCACAATATTATTTTTTTTTATTACTTTTGAAAGATGACATTGTGCCATTTCTTACTCCAATCTGTAATTTGTGCAGAAATTTGATTTTGTCAGGGCTCTTGCCCTGTTGATGAGCCATGGGTATCTCTCCTTATCTTTGGCAGTTTGCTTTAGAGTGACAAGGGATGTGTCTCGAGACAGTCAGCACTGGTAGCTGAACAGCCTGGGAGGAGTCGCGAGTTGGTTGTGGCAAAAAAGTTGGGCAAGTGCTGGTCAACATGTTTGCCCTTTGTTTTGCCTGGTTGATCTGGGCAGTGGCATAAGCATACTTCATATAATCATTGTTTGCTGACAAAGTAATAAGTGGGTCATTTAGATTTTATAACATGTTGGTTATTTTACAATTATTTTGAGCGAGTAGTTTCCATATATATTTTTGTTTCAGTTTATCATTTTATTTTAGTGCTGCTTTTAAGTAAAACCTACTTGAAGCTACCACTACAAGCTGCTGCACTGCAATTAGGACTTTCTTCAAATTAGTAATTCTTAATTACTCTTAGTAATGCTTAACTGTTATTCAATCTCCTTTTCAGATTTAATTTGTATTGATTTTTGTAGTTAATCATCGTGAGGAACTAAAAATTAACGTATATAAGAAAATATTCCTGATTTACTTACCACCATTTAATTTTGATTATTAGTTGAGAATCATGATCTGTAGAAATGACAGGACTGTTCCTTAAAGATTACAATTCTCAATGAATGAATGAAATGCTTGACAGGAAAGGGGCCTGGACTACAGCAGCAGTTGCATTGAAAATGTTTTGATATTCCTTAATTACCCTGGAAAAAACAATGTGTGTTTTGATTCCTTTATGCTGGTTTAAATATAACAGCTTACTATTTGATTACATAAGTTGAACATATTATACACACAAAGTGACAATCAAAAGCAATTTTTTCCTCCTTAGAAAGTAATTTAAATTGTGATATGTTTGAAGTAAAATTCAAATGTATTTTTATTGTAAATATATTACATGTTTACATATCTTAGAAAGTAAAATTTATTAGTGTTAAAGAGATGAACTCATATTGTTTTGTTATAATGTAACATAGTTAATGTAGGCGGTGCCGTGGCCGAGTGGTTAGACCGCTCGCCTCCCACCGAGGCGGCCCGGGTTCAATCCCAGGGACCTGCATGTGGGATTTGTGGTGGACGAAGCGGCATCTGGGCAGGTTTTCTCCGGGTTCTCCGGTTTCCCCCCACCATTCATTCCACCAACTGCTCCATCATCACCTTTCCTTTCATCCATTTCGTTTCATCTACTTCCTTCATCCCATACCAGGCATCGAGCTGATCACCCATCCTGGATGCTCTGTCTGATCCACGAGTGTCTGCTCCTCGACGGGCCTCTGACCCCAGGCACCCGCTTTTAAGTCCTGGGGGGTGTAAGTCCTACATAAGAGGAGGGTAAACAGATAATGAATGAATGAATAGTTAATGTGTTTTCGTTTGAATGGTTGAGGTTCCTAAAATGTTATACGTTTATACAACATGCACACTGGAAAAGCCAGATAATTCTAGAAAGCTTATTAAAGGACCCAGATCTTAATTTATTCTGCACTGTTTTAAATGAATTGTACATGAAGTGCCTTTAATGATAAACTTGTCTCTAAAACCTACACTTCTAAATTACTTATCCATCACTGTGCTTGAAACATCATTTTAAGATACCTTAACCCACCTGTTTATCCTTCTACCTCAGGCACTGAGAAAGATAATAAGACCTAGTTTTATGTTTAGCCACTATTAGTGATGACTGTCACTTTCCATTTAGAGTTTAACAATCAGGCTTTGATCTGACTCTTGCAACACCGAGAAAGATCAGATGATTGGTTTATTGGAGTGCGAGAATTTTAGCCTTTAGATTCACGCCTATATGTATTAAAGGGTCAGAATACCTTCTCTCTGATGCTCTTATCAGGGTGTTCACTCACGATCAAGCAAAAGGGCCGCTACAGCTGCCTAAGCTCTCAGTTTCTGTGCATCTTATCTTTCCAGGGGGATTGAACAGTATTTCTCACTACTAAAGGCAAGATCCTGAATCTCATTTACCACATCCAATTGAGGTCGGGATGTACATCTCCCCCTTAGTTGCAAGATGGCGTGTTGTTAGCCTACACTAATTATGCACAACTGATCAATTTTCCTCATGTATGGATCCCCATGGTCTTTATCATTCATCGGCAGTGTATGAAGATCTTGATCTATAACAATAAGATCTATGGGAGGTTCCTTCGGAAGGGAATGGATAAAGATATTGTGGGGTGTGTTAAGATATGCCAACTTAATGCTTTATCAAAGTCCACCCCAGAATGACTTGGGACAGTTTAGCTTCCACCTAGGCTACATGCTCTTGGAGAAATCTTTTGTTGATTTTATTGGTTCTTTTCCTTGATCTGCATCTATTAACACTTATACTCTTATGTTCATGGATTTCATTTCCAAATTTGTTTGGATTTCTGCTGTTTCTTGTGCAACAGCCATTTCAGCAACTAGGGCGTTTGTTAATATTTTTGTGTTTTGGTGTCACGCATATTGGTTTACAATAATGGTTCACAGTCTGTAATGCATGCCTTTCGAGCAATTTGTTTCAGTTAGAGTGTACATCACATGATGGCTAATTATTCTAAACCTTCACATACAGAATGAGTAAACTGTAATTCAAAGCCCACCCTTATAGTTTTCAATCATAACCACACATTGCTCGGATTCTAATGTATATAAGTTGCAATAAATCAACTAACATAGGTACCTATTTTAATACATTTAATTGAAGCTGTCTTAATTTCTGTGGTGATTTTAACATAGTGAAACCTTGCTAGCTTTTACACATTCATGGGAAATATTGCATTATCCGAACAAAAATAGTAACATGAGAAATTATTTTCTCGAAAAGAGTCTAAAAAGATATTAAATTTGATATATTTGACCACTTATATTTTTATTTATTATTCATTGGAAAGTTGATCTTGCTTCTTAATGATGATATATGCTCTATAGGTGCTGCTGCATATTCAACGAAGCACATGCAAGTATAACAGCATAGTGGTGATGTCAAACTGCAGATAACTCCCCACTATGCAATTGTATGTGGAAGTTTACACCACCTTCTACCAGACAGCCAATCTCGTTTTGCTTGCTTGCATGCACATCATATACAGAGAGAGTAAAAAAACTACAGACCAGCTGCGCTGTGTTTTTCCTGTCTGCATACTTGGCGCTCAATGCCGTCTGCCGCTATCATGGAAAGGCACGGATGAAACCATACAACATTTTTAAAACTACTTTTAAAAGCTTTACTTACCAGCTTTATGAAAGGAGATACTGAAACTGGCCACCATCGTTGTTCATACATTTTTGGCACCTCTTTAGGAAACTATCCATCACTTGCCATAGTTCACGTTGAGAAATGCTGGCGATTTCCTGGCAGATATTTTCTTTTAATTTTTCCAGGGTGTGGGGGTTTGTCTTGTACACTTTAAGTTTTAAGTTACCCCAGAGATAGAAATTGCAGAGGGTTAGGTCGGGGGATCGAGGGGGCCATAAATCTCTAATAATAATTCTGTCCTCAAACACACTTTCAATTGTTTTCATTGAAATATTGACCGTATGAGCTGTTGCAGAATCTTGTTGAAAAAAGGCAAAACCATGCTCCCTGTCTGTTAATTCTCTTTAAAAAACAAACAAAAAAAAAAACAAACAAAAAAAAAAACAAACAAACAAACAAACAAACAAACAAAAAAAACGAAATTGTATTCACGTATGTACGGGCATCAACTATTGACCCCTCCCCCACAAAAAAGGGCCCTGTAACTCTTTCTCCGCTCATGACACACCATAGACCAATTTTTTCGTCATGAAGGCGAACTTCGTGAACAATATTAGGTTTGTCAGAGCTCCAATAGCGATTATTTTGTGTACACACACATCCATGAAGGTGAAACCAAGCCTCGTCCGTAAAAAATATTAAATATGGGTCTATTTTGCCATTGTGTACACTATTGAGACTCCATTCACAAAATGTGCGCCTAATTACAGGATCACCTGGTTGAAGAGTATGTGCCACAGTTATTTTATATGGTTTTAACTTCAGCAATTTGGTAGCTCTTCGCACAGAGCCATAAGAAATGCCTGCCTGTTGTGAAAGATGCCTAAGTGATTTTTGGGGGGAATTCTCCAAACAATGACCGATTTGTCTAATGTTTCTTCAGTAAGAACTGTATGCCATATTTTAGATTTCTTAGCCCGAACACTTTCTGTAACTTTATTGTAAAGTTCATGGATTGTTGTACAGGCTGGAACTCTTACACCTGGAAATCTTTCTGCAAATCGTACTTTCACTTGGCAAGTTGAGTAAACACATACAAATCATAAATACACGCTGTGCAGTAGAAAAATATACTGAGCCATAATATACTTTGTGACTAAGTACAGGACAAAATAATAAATAACTCGTAATAACTGAACTACATCACATCATGTCAAGTCAATACTGCACTTCATACTGCAGAGCAAAACCATGTCAACAGTGTGACCTTATTTATGGCAGCAGTGCGTTATGTTTCCACATACCCAGTGGAAAAACACTGCATCAGCCGGTTCATAGTTTCTTGGCTCTCCCGTTATTAACCCATAGCTATATGAAATAGGGAGTTGCTAGTCATCTTGTTTGCTGAATGCAATTACATATTACAAGTGAGCATGTTAAGGACATGCATATGTTTGCTGAGCAGGTAAACACATTGAAATTTAAATAATAAGTAAACTATTATCGAGAGCTTTAACATATATATTTTAAAAAAAAGGCTATTTTGTACAAACATAAGGCACATTTTCTTAAAGTTATGAAAAATACAGTACTTACACTTGCTCATACTATCTTCTATTGATTTGCTAATTTATGCCAAATGACTTTGCTATGGTTTTATTACTGTGGGGAAGGGGAAGTTGAAGCAATGAGACATGATTAGGAATGGATTTTTCAGACAAGGGTCTTATTTTCAAAAAGGAGGTCTCTTGTCCACCCAGCAAAATGTCAAAATTGACTATCATATTAGACAAATCATTTTGGAATAAAAATGTGAACAAGAGAAAACATGTTTGGGAAATGATTGCAACCTTCTGCACACTTATTCTTGGGATTCTGTCATGAAATAAAAATAAGTGTTTCCTACATAAAACAGACCATATTCCACATGAAAAATACGGTTACTAAATTAAACATTTTTGGGCGAGAGATTTTTGAAAATAAGCTTGTTTAGTATGTACAAAAATCTGCAGAGAAATAAGAGAAATAAAAGTGTTATCCATTTATATTTCTAGTAGCTTTGAAGCACCGTTTTCTAATAATAAACATTTCCATCATGAGTGAGTATTATAGACAATATCTGCTATTATAAGTAACCACTATCATTTTACGACAATAAAAAATGCTTCATCCTAATCTTTATAATGTATAGAGACCACTTTATCGCAATATCTTCTAAACTTATGGAATTTCAAATAAATGGAAAGCTTTCCAAGATGTATATTAGGCTCTGAAATGTACAGTGCTACAGAAACAACTTGTGTTCTCAGGCAGAAAAACATGGTAAATGCCTTTGTCTGCAATAAACTAAATTTGCAATGTACTTAATCTCAAAATGCTTGTAAATCTGCTTAATATAACCAAGCAATAACAAGTAGAACAAAAAAGATTGCATTACTTTAAACTTTATTGCTTATGAAGTATGGTATATTGTTCTTTATAAAATCTATTTTGAATCAACATCTTGCAAATACAGTTGTGTCTGGCTCTTCTAAGTAGTACATTAATCAAGATAAAAGTGAACCTTTAGCTCGCAAATGAAGCCCTTTCAAATATGCTTAAAGGAACCTAGTGTTCAAATATTTAATTCCCTTTGTTGCAGATTACAGGAATCTGATTTGCTGTTTAAGGTTGGGTATGCAAATATCTTGCTTTGCCTTAACTTAGACTTCACTTCATTAACTTTGATTACTGTAACAGCGACAGCCTCCATACTTTGAAACCAAGCTCTGATTTTTTATGAGTTTCAATGCACTTAGTATTACGTTCATTACAGATATTTGCTAACCAGATAGCTTATAATCAATATTAAGTTATTTCCAAAGTTTATGCATACACTTCATAGTTTGCAGTAGGAACATCCATCATGCAGTAACCTGAAAATATAAAACCACACATGTGAGGACAAATTAAAGCATTCATTCTGGGTGATTCACAAATTTAACCTTACTATTCGCTTTGCTGCTTATAATCTCTAATAACAAAGACAGCAAAATTTAATTTTAATTCATGTATTCTTTTCAACAGCTTTTCCTAACAATGGTTTGCTAAATAACCATATATTTCACGTAAGTAACTGAGTTAATAGCAATAATGCTATTAATTCCCCTTTCACCCCATTTAGAAACCACTTTTTATTTACAATTCTAGAGTAGAATAGATAAATTAAACATATTGGTAATTGTTCTTTCACACAAGCCATGTGTAGGACCTTTCCAAATTAAACAGTTTCTGCACATGCACCAGACTCGTGGCACTTGTTGCTACCAGCAAGTCAACTGTGTGCAAGTGTATACATTGTAATTTATGCTGGAGTTCAGATGTTGCAATGACAACTCAAGATGCAAGCTCCTTGACAGAGGACTCAAAGCAGCCATTTTAGTACTACTTGCAAGTGTTACCTATACAAAATCAGCTTTTTCTTTTTTTCTTTTCTTTTTTTTAATAAATACATAAATTAATTTAGTTTGTTTTACTATTTCCGTAACTGTTAAATGTTGATTTTATTCATACTCACTGAATGTTTAAATAAATAGGCAAACATAATTTATTTTTATATTTAAAGCAAGGTTCTTAATTTTAGTGTGTACGTAAATACTTAAAACACTAATTTTCTTTTACTTAATCTTTCAAAGTTAAAAAGCAGTTCAGTTTTAGGTTTTACTTACAAGCTTTCATTTAAGTTTTCACTGTAAATACAGAAAAGAACTGCTTGGGAATTACATAACACTAGCAAACATTAATATCATCCCTGTAATGCAGTACTATAACGTATCTGCTCCAAGAAAATTTTGTATTACTCCACACAATACAGCATAGCACAAGCAATCAATCAGTTTCAATAATCTGATTAGTTTCTGCTTTCAAATGACAGTGAATTGTAGTATATTGCAATGGAATCGTTAAATGTATACATTAGCACATTTTAAAGGTAGCAACATAAAGAATAGATGGGATCTATTTTCTACTTTAGGCTGAGTGTTGTGTCAGGTGCCATGAGGACATGTCACTGCTTGGGGCCACTTCTCGTCTTTGTTTACCTCAAGTCTGTTGCTTATTCCAGGAAGAGTATAACATAATAGTGTCTGTCACTCCCAACCCATTACTTAACCTACTTTGGTGCAGTCATCACCTTATCTTCAAATATATATACTTTTCACCCATCTTCAAGGGAAGGATTTGAGATCACTTTCTGCATCTCTCTATACCAGGTACAAGGGCAGAACTGAGGAGGAAGTCATAGTCAATGATGATAGTTGCTTAAGTGTATAAAGCACAGAAAAGCTAACAGAATACCTTGCCCTAAAAACTGACATAATGACTGCTGTCAGCAAGTTATTAATTAGAAAGAAAGAAAAGCAGAAAAGGAGAATAAAGATCATACTTGTGCCAAGAGAGGAAGAGAAAAATGACAGTGTATCCAGCATTTATCCTGGTATTGAAGGACATAATGGAGCTATCTAAAATTATGAAAGGGATGATGAAATGAACATAAAAATAATTACTGGGACAAAAAGTTGAGAAGAAACTTACCGAGGAGGATGGCAAAATCACAGGCATGATGACAAGATTGCCGGTATGAAGAAAAACTCTTAAACACTTCTGCTTGGAATTACTTTCTAGGAACATTGAAGAAATCATTGAGAAACAAGGAAGTCAACTTCCAGAGATGGGATAGGTTTATCTTTAGGAAGAGGTTGAAACAATAGCAGCAAATAAAGCCAAGCCATGAAGTATGGCAGGATATCCTTCTGGCAACAGATCTCTACCAAAACAAGTGGCCCATCAAAGAGAAAGCCAAGCAGCTATTAGCAATCCCTCAGGGGTTGATGGTTGAGATCTGAACGTGATAATGGCATTGGTAGGGTCTAAAGATACTACAGAGGTGCTCGAAAACTGTCTAGGCAACCAACTGGCCACGGTACATCGCAGTCAATTAAAATCGCATTTAAGAGTTCACTATGGCGGTATACAAACAAGTCACTATAAACTACGAGCCAAAGAAACATTTTGTATAACACTGGTTGGCTTTGATATTGCAACAGTCATGAGACACACTTCAAAAATTTGTCCTGGAGATATAACCCCTGATTCTTGGCGATCCTAAGATTACCCATGAGGCATTCTGAACTACACTGAGGCTAGAGGTGGCCAAGCTTGCAGTACCCCTCACTGGGTCAAATATGAGGCACATTGCTATGATCTTCAAGTGAGCTTGCACACCCTAAGGACAGACTCATTGGAGGCAGCTAAATCTTGCAAGGCTGTGCCATGTGCTAATGAAATCGGAGCAGCCATAACCACAAAGACCTGACACAGAGGGAGACTACACTTGAAGAAATGGAGTTGGCCTTAGCATTTATTGACATTGGGGACCTTTTTCCTTGGGTATAGACCCTGCTGAAGTTTAACTTAAGATGGAATGTCACCATATGCGAGTGTTAGTTGCAAAAGTGTCTGAGGAGATGCTAGGATTGGATATTCTCAATAGCCTGAGAAGACCATGGCACAATCACTAAGTATGCAGAGTAACTCTGAATAAAGACCACCTAGTGCTGGCAAGACGCAAGGTGATGGTGATGATAGTACAGTTGGAAGGGCAACATTCTAGTAACCTTGTGCTACACCGATAAACACCTCTTCATGAACTCTTGGATTGCAAAGATATTGTTGCAGTTTTGCAAGACAGTGCCAGATAACTACTATATCTATTGAATACAGACATTTTCAGACAGAATGGGAAATGCAAGCCTTTAGATAGCATGTCATCCTGTGACGTGTGCCAAAAATCAATGCCACCACAAGAAATAACGTCGGCTATTAATAGACATGGTGTGAAGAGTGATAGCACAGCTCAAGCATGTGCAAAGCCAAAGCATGCAATGTGCATCTACAGCCATGTGAATGGCAATTAAAAGAGTGCAAATCGCTCCCTCCCCCAAATGACACCAGAGGCACCTGACTAATTCAGCAGCTATTTAGATGTCGGCTGCTAGCGAAGGAAGTTTGGAATATGCTTGAGATAGTCATAGGAAATTATCAAGGAAAGTGGTAGGCTTTGGTTCTTGCCTGCCGCCTTGAAGATGAATGGATTACAGGAAAATAGTTGTCCGGGAGGTAATGCTTTCAGTTTCTCTGGACTGACGACGTGTTCATATCAATTTCTAGAGGTGTGGTTCATGACATTGATATCCAGTACATAAGCAAGAGCATTTGATTTCAGTGACAAGATTACATTCCAGATTGAACGGGATCTCTGGAATCTTTTAATGCCTTTTGATTATGTAAGGTCTAAGCTACATGTTAGTGGCTCATGGAATTGGCAACGAGTGCCCGAGGTACAACTGTCTAATATACTCTAATGTTACCATCCTATGCAACATGTTCAGAAACCACCTCAAAAAATGAGGTGTTAAGAAAGTAAGTACAAGCACTTTTGAAAACAAATTAATCACTAGTGTCACAGGATTTTGCCATTAAAGGACCCAGAGAAAGCATGCAGTGAAGGAATGGCTATGCCCTAAGAATTGAAGAGAGGTGCGCAGTCTTCTGGCACTTTGTAGCTATTATCACCGATTGATCGAGGGATTCTCTAACATCCCTAAGTCACTCACCTGACGAAGTGTTACCAGCCGTATCAATACACAGAGAACCACAACATTCACAACAATAATATTAACCCTTTGTGTCATACCCATTTTGGCATATACAAATAAAAAACTACAAGCAGGAATCAATGCTGTGAATAATGACAGCAATAAAGGCATTGGCACTGGGGAGAGGCATGCAGCCTAAGCCCAGAACGGGAAAGAGTGAATAATCACCTATTTTAGAAACAAACTATCCAGTGCAGAGAACTATGTAGTAATGTACAGCATTACCGGTTGGACTATTCTCCTCATGGGCGAGACCTTGGAACATTTCTGGAAATAACATATGGTAAGCCATTCCATCTACAAAGTGAACTTCGAGGTCACAGACAAGAGAAAAGCAGTTTTGGCCTTGTAGCTCAGTTGGTAGTGCACCTGCCTGCTGTGCAAGGAGTCCCAGGTTTCATTTCTGGCTGGGGGTGGGAATTTTTCTCTAGCCAAAATTATTCCCCATCCTCACCAGTCTGGAAGTATGAATGTGTGTATAATCTAATGAATAAAACCCAAAGTTTACCAGAAATCCAACAAGCAAATATGGGTTAACACCATTACCTATAGACAATATGTTCCAAAGGAAAGGCCGTTGATAAGACTACTGTAGTTAAAGGTGGGGTATAAATGAAACTTAGTTTTGTCGACAAGAGAAAAGCACATGATTAAGGGACCACTCTCTGACAAGGACCACGATTGTACTGCTGACAAGTCATAGCATTGAGCACTGTTTAAAAGCGCTAGTGGGCACAATTATACCAAGTGAATGTAGGTGTCACAATGGAAGTGTGGCAGTCCCCCGATGGGAAGATTCAGATAGGGTTGGTTGTTCTTCCTAGAAGTAACAAAGTCCTGAGGAAGGGGTTAGGCTGTAATTTCGGTAGAAAATTTGGGACCTGACCGGATGATAGATAAGCTCCGGTAACTATGCTAATGGCTGTGCCGAGAGATTACACAGATAGTGCCATCAATGTGACATGCACATGGTGAATTGTGGCCCATGGAATAAGAATGATGCAACAGTGCGAGGTATGTGAGCCAAGAGTGCAATGCCACAGATGTTGAACCTTTCGCCATGACTGAACAATTTCACCAAATGACCCATTTTCAATCAGGAAGTCTTGTGTATGATCTGATATAGCAACTTAGATTGCACAAGAATCTGCAGTGACCAGGGCACTATCTTCGAATGAAGCCCAATGAACGGGGTGCGTGCAGCAGTAAGGATTGCAAATACTGGCCCATCTCTGCATCCGTCTAGCAGGACAGGATAGTTGAATGCTATGCCAAGGACCTAGAGGAGCAGACAAGGAGCGCAAGTATATACATCTCCAAATGCCATTCAAAAAATTGAGTTATTTATGGATGCTCTGTAACTGCTGTGGTCCTTAGTGTCCCATTCTACATTTGGAATGAAAGACTGGGAATTTTGCTCAGAGGCCTCTTTTATCAGGCTTGGGGTTCTTTTAGGTGCTGTAAATCTACAACACAGGATCACTGGCTTTACTTACCTTCTGAAGGAAGCCATGCCAAGTGCCATTTGACAGCATGTTCTACCCAAATGAACCATTAAGTGAAGTTTTGCTCATAATGCGAGTTTGGCATAAGAGAAATTTTCAGGAAATATTGCTGGAAAGCACATGGTATTCTAAGGAGGAACACTTTTTATTTTTTTTCCATTTGTTTTGTTAACAGATCTAAGGATAGTAAAAGTCTTCTTATTTGAGAATATGGAAAGAAAAAAAAGAAAGGGGGGAAAAAACTCGAGGAAAAAGGAGGGGGGGAATAGAACAGACACTGAGTCTCTCAATACTATTAAAAGTTTAGGAAATGCATCAAAGTCCAGAATCAAGGGAAAGAATACGTTTTCTAAGATTAAACACTTGTTCAAGTTTGAGTCAAAAGAGCAAATTTTAAAGTGTTGGAGCCTTATTAGACCTGCAGTACAGAATACTGTCAACCTGCGAGATATTTGGATTAAATGAAATAAGAATAAAATTAACGAATGGAGTCTGTAGCCCAAAAACACGTGTGATTGAAAATACGATGTAGATATAGCATAAATAGGGGAGGGTGAGGTAAGAGTATAACATAGGGCACAGTTTAACAATTTGAATTACATACCAAAGATGACATTAACAACATTTAGATGTTTATAGTATTGCACGATATACCTTGCAATGCACTGCTTTTCAAGTGGCAAAATAAAACTTTTTTTTTTTTTTTTTTTTAAGTATAGTAAAACTTCACTGTTATAACATATAGACATATCTTATAATATTATCGCATCTGCACACAAATTGGTCTGTCTTCCTTTCCCTCACTAAGGTGCCCACAGGACTCACCTTCTCTACTCACCTAGATAAATGCTGCTTGCAAGTATGCTCAGTTAACAGCAGAACACTATGAAATCAAACCTCCCCGGCCAATGATTATTGTCCTTTTATACAAGAACAGGACATTCTAGAATATTCCTCCAAACCAGCGGAGCTAAGTTTTAGATACATGTCCTGCGCCCTGAAAGGAGTTCCGGATGATTCGATAGTGTTAAGAGTACTTCTACCTTCCTCTCACACATCAACCACTAGTCAGCCACTGCTGAAACCATGCCTTTCCCCCATGGTAGACAGACGAGGTGCCATTACTTAACCCCTACCTCAGAGCAGATTATACCAAACTCCACAATATGGGGCAAGGCAATTAGGGTGTACCACATTCAGCTTCCCTAAAGGTTGATGCTGAATGCAATACATTATATCATTGATCCTAGTGATAATCTAATAGGACAAAAAAGTTACAATTTATATCCTGACATGCATTTTCCCTATACGCTGTGAAGCACCAACTTTGACACCACAATGACTCACTGGCCCTGCCTCCTCTTCGAACGTAAATCAGCCGCTACCACAGTGGAGCCACTTCAGCATGGTCATTGCAGCAACATGGCAATCTGCAATGATGGCCACTCAAATCACCTGTGCCCAAGAAACCATGCCGCTGGTGTGCTTGGAGCTGGTCAGCCACTCAGACTTTTAAGGTGTCTTAGCATTCAGTCTTCCCCTAGGGCAGCCTTTATGTGTTGAGGCCAGCCATTAAGGCTGGCTAGCTTCTTGCTGCTGCTGTGCCTACGTGCACAGAGGCGACATGCAGAGATCTACTGAAATGGCACTTGCTCCACCACAGCAGCATGCAAGCAGATGACCTCCACTGCCACTACTATGCTACCTGTGGAGGTGCTTCGTAATACATATGCCAGCATCTCTGCCACCTGCATTTTCAAAGCAGGAAGACTCAGCCTCTGCAGCCACTGCTTCAAAAGCAACCTAGTGCACACCAATTTGACAGTCAAGCTGACAGCCCTGGAGGAGCACCTTCAAAAATTTCTAACCTCAACAACATCCATCCATCCAACAACATGACAGCATGACTCTCTTACAGAATTAAAAAATCAGCAGCTAATCACCATTGACTGCACTCTATGTGTCATGGACAACACCTGTGTACAAGTTAGAACCAATATGGAGCAACAAGCCCTATACCAGGATGCACCCTCCGGGGCTTTTGTCAGGGCCTCGGCCATAGCAGTATGCAGGATAACCATTTACCCATTCCTGACCACTGGTTGACAGTTCCCAAATACGTATACCAATGGAGGTGCTATGTGGGACTCTAACCATTTCTCTCCCTTGATTTCCCTATTTCCTACCAACAAACATTCATTTTCCCTCTATCCCCTAGACCTATCTTTCCCATCCTGGCAAAATAAGCAACTCTTGTATACTATCTTGCCTTAACCCAATCATGTCATTTTAAATGCCTACTCCACCAACCAAGGAATCAGGTTTAAATTCCCTAGCACTGACTGTGGTAACAGCTTAATGCTTAAAAAATCATTTAAAATCAACCAATAAGTATTTTCTGCTGAAAATTTGTGTGCACAATATTAAAAGCATAAACTCACCAGTACTGTTCTCCTAGTACTGCTGTTGTGTGTGATAGACTTCAAAACAATCCTCTAAATGAAGAACAATGTAACACTTTTAAAAATTGGGCTGTAAAGGCATTGTGTTTGCTCCAGTACAATTGAATACACAATTTTTGCACTAGAGGCATCAAAATAACTAAAGCAATATAGACCCTAATTTCATCTGCTGTAGTGTTAGATAATTTTTCATTGTTTTTCAACATTTTTCTGTTGGCATTGTTCAACTGCCTTGTAGCGTAAGCATTAGTTTCATCACAGATTTTGTCAAACAAAGGTTCCATATATTCCGAAAAAGTTGAAAGCGCAGATGGCATCTGATGCATACTTGTTCAGTAAGTCTTTACAAACATCACTATTTGTAGTATAAGGGTAGAGAATGGGATTATTGTCAATTTTAGTCCAATTCCAATCACACTGTTTTTCTGCATCATAATACGAATGCACTTCAAAGGGCCTGGTGCTTCATCATCGGTATCATAATTATTTTCCTTGCTACTTTCTGCACTAGATTCATTATCACTGTCACTACAACTTCATATTCAGAAGAATTACTACTTTTGCTATTGCTCTCTAATACACTTTGTATTAGTTTTCTCAAACCCTCGACAGATTCTTTTCGCAGCCATATGGCTATTGACACAAGTATATGAAGAATAACATTATTTTTCCTTGCTTGAAACACAGTTGGTGAGGTCATACTGGGGAAATTACAAACTTCACTTGTCAGCACTTCTTTCCAAACAAATGACATCTGTGAGAAGGAACCTAAACTACATGCAATTATATAGAGCAATGCAAAGCTGAGCTCATCGATTCATATGCCAAAAAAGTGTGTGCGAGCCCTGGTCTTCAAATGATGTGAATGGGTTAAAGAGACTGCCAAAATTAAGAAAAAGTAGGCAGTAATCAATCCTAAATGTTTTAGCGAAAAATATGAGGGGTACTCTAAAAGTGCCTGGCCTGACCAAGAAAACACAAGATTTAAGAGAATTTTTTTTCTTTCCCCAACATAGTCACCATGTCACCATAGTCCCCAACATGTATGCACTTAGTCCAACTTTCCAACTTGTTAATATCCTCAGTAAAAATAAGACTATAAATTTAATTTCTGGCTTACTTTCATTCAGAAAGAAATACCACATGTTGACATTTTATATAATCAGCTATTGGCAGGGCAGATTGCTGCAGGGAAGTCCAAAAATAAGGTCCATCGTGCCATAGAAATGCAAGTCATTCAAAGTAAAGTGGACAATGTAGCACTTGAAACTAAAACACCCAACTTTCAAAAAGATGTAGGGGAAATTAACCTAGTACCAACTGCTAAAGAATTGTGTGATCATATTATACTGCTGGAGATATACAGCTTCAAGTCCACTTAACATCCGAGTGCTGCTAAACTACTACACTCCAAAAATATTAAATAGTTCATTCAAATTTTTCCCAAAGAACTTAATATTGCCAGTGGTTGATATAGGGACTAGATGAACACTAGCTCATAACAAAACTCAACATTCTAAATGAGCACTTAGATTTTAGGCAACTTGGAATATATCTCGGAATAATTATACTCACTAGAGTATAAACGAAGCAACAAGTTGTACAACACACTTCTATTTCTTGGATAGCTATTCCATTATTAGCAGATTTAAAACGTATGTTGGATACATTGCAAGTCATTCATGGCCAGCTTGATAGATATCAGCTGGTTTGAAGTTTTATTTTACTGAAACTTGTGTAGCAATTTGCATTGTTTTAATAGTCAACTGTTTCTAAACCGTTATTTGTTATTTGAATTGTTCACTAAACTGTTAAATAGTTCCTAAACTGTTATTTATCTGAACTGTTCAATATATTGTGAAATAATTATGAGTGCTCCCAAGCATGTTCAGATGCAGAATCATAATTCTGCAAGTATGTTACAGAGAATACAAGCAGATGGCGGAAAATACAAACATAGACACTGATATGGTAAGAAAATGGGATACCTTTCGTGTAAGTTGTATCTTGTACTGCTATTATGCAAGTTTACAGCATTTTTACGATGCAGAAAACAGCTAACACGTTTAACCTGGCTTCTGCCATGTATTGCTTAAAAATACTTTTTTAATTCAATTTTTGAAACTTACATTTTTACTGTTACCAACAGCACTGCCGACTTAAGATACAACTGAATCATTGCACAAAGATTAGATACCCAAACTAGTTGCTAAGCTCATGTTATCACCGAAAAAAAAGTCGTCCTCCGTGGTGTAGTGGTTACCATGCTAGCCTCTAGTTCACGAGATCAAGGGTTCAAACCTGGTGGAGGGCGATGGATTTTTTTCGGGCGTAAAAATCCTTAGCATGGCTTCCTTCGAAGGGAAGTAAAGCTGGTGGTAGTGTGTGGTAGATTTACGGCACGTGAAAGAGCCTCAAGCCTGATAAAGAGGCCTCTGAGCAAAATTACCAGTTTTTCATGCCCAATATAGAATGGGATGCTAAGGACCACAGCAGTTAAAGAGCGTCCACAAATAAATAAAAAAAAATATTAGAATGCTACATACAAATAGGACATTAGGAGCCATATTCATAGATTTCACATTGGTCTGGACTATTTCCAAATTCATTTGGTCCGGATCAAAGGCTGACCAAATGTCAGCAAAGAGAAAATGTTATACGAAGAAAGGTAGTTCTCTGTATGCACGACTTCTACAGAGCAGTAAACTAACCATTGTTACTTCCAAGTTTATAAATTTCTATGGTCGTTTCACAGCTGTTTTTTCCATCAGTTCAGAGTTCACACCCCCTCAGCCTCAGCAAAAATGGATATAACCAAAAATCATACATTAAAATGGTCAGGAGGAAAAATGCCTATTTCCCTAATGCATATATCGGTTATATACAGGCAGTTTTGTACATAATTCTAACAATTGTCACCACTTTCTTTTTGGAAACATTCTTATCCACCAGATACACAGTTTCATGGCATTGTTAATCATTTCAATAAGAATTTAACTTGCTGGAATATTAACTTTTAACCTTAAAATTACAGAACGAAATTTAATTAAAATAGCAAATGCTATTTGCTGTTATTTATTAAAATGTAACTCACTGGATCTTAATCAAATAATTAAATATTGTGCGATATTAAACAGAAATAATTACCTGAGGAAATCCTGATATATTATAAACCTTCTGGGCAGTTGTAATCCTCCTCTCCTTGCCGGGAAAACTTAAGTAAAGACTGAATTACTTTGAACTTAAGCTAAGCAACTTAACACAACCTAATGTGAAGGTCTTACACATTGTGTTAAATGGACTTATTTAGGATTGTTTTAATGTACTAAATTTAACGCAACGTAACATAGGAATTTGGCAAGGTCAAACTTTTTCATCTCATTACATTAAGTTTAATGTTGCATGGTAATTAGAATCAATCGGTGTGAAGCAGTAGCATAAAGTAATAAAACAAAACTCAAGAGTCATTCCCATTATATTAAGTGCATTCTAATTAGACCTTTACTTTAGCAGCATTTCTTAACTTTGCATTACGTTCTGTCATGTTAAGTACAGTTCGGACATTATTCTGTCATCATAATCCCGGCTTAACAAAGGGAAGTCTAGCAGTGGCACGTGAGTAAGGTCAGCAGTGTTTTCTTGATACCCTCATCTTGCATAATATGGAAGTGCCATTAGCATTTGTGTATCAATTGAGATACTCAAGCCTCAGTTATCGTCTCTGTCATATAGGTTAGGATGAACCAGTTCTATCAGCCTTCTAACTTTGCTTTACTAAACCTGTATCTGTTTCTGAAGTTTAGGTCATCACACTTTCCAATTATGTCTAATCTTGGTAGATAGTTTTACTCCACTATCTCATTTCACAAATTCTACGCACAGTAGTCAGGCCATCACTCCATAGTCATCCATTTTGTAAAGATGATCTGCCTTTAATCTACCCCTCTGAGCAGACCAAAATTTGGTCCGGACCAATGCAAATCCTGGTCTATGAATAAAAAAAAAAATTGATGGTCCACTGTAAATCCATTGGAAGTAGCAAGTTGGTTCGGAACAAGATCGACTATGAATACCACCATAGGAAACCATTCTCATTATGGCTCACACTTTGCTAATGACAATACTTAACACAGCAGCTAAAATTGCTGAATCAAAGCAATGAAATAGAGGGCATTATTTTTTTTACTGGCTATGTTCTCTCTAATGTCATCCAGTTGCTTTGCATCATACCCGACAGGTAATACAAAACTAAGCTCATCTCTGCAGTCGTTTGAGTAAACCCACATGCACAAATTATGAATTCCTTCTCAAATTATTTAAACTTAATCTTAGTTTAAATACAAGAGCTCTGAAGATCTCTAGTAAACTTACACAATAACTTTCAATTACTGTTATTGCACAGAACGGCACCAACATTTACACTTTAGCTATGTTAAATTTTGAATGCTGTTTTTATACCTTTTGGAGTAACCAGTCCTTTGTGTTTTGTCTGTAACTTAACCTCATTCTTTACATTACTGTGCATTGCCACAGGTATTCTGGTTTACTGTGAGTAGTATTAGCTTAACTGTTTCCATAAAAGTAAGTATTATGCTGATAATATTCTAAGTATGCTATTCTGTTTTAAATAACCATCAAATCATTCTCAGTGCAGTATCTTTTCTCAACCTGAATCTTGTCATGTTCATTTATCAGATCATTTCTACAATGTATTGACTTAAGCATTTTGGTTCCCATAAGAAATTCATAATTTATATTGTACAAACTTGTGTCCAGGATCCAAGCAAGCAGCCATTTTCTTTTTATACTCCGAATAACAAGTTATTGCCGCATGGAAGCATTGATTTACATTATTCTGCGGTTTTACCTTTTGATAGGCTCTATTCTGGTATTGTACAACATAATTTAGTGTTAAACCCTGGAATAGTGTTGCAGAATAGTTACTTAAAATTAAAGATAGAAGTGGGTAAAAACCATTACAGTTTAAGTAATATGTAATATTTATTTCATCATTATTACAATAATACAAATAAAGCTTACATCTAAAACTTCTGTCTAGTGCACCAGTTTTCTAGCTCCCCCATATTTAGCCCCTAGGCTCAGTTTAAGTTATAAAGTAATACATACATTAAAGCAAACTGATGTATGAAAGCAGTAAACAGAATTCATTTGTTTTATGGTTAATACATTTTAATTGTTAATAATTATTTAAATTAACTGGCTCATATCTCTCTAATATCCAAGTGTTCTTCCTAGACATTTAGGTGTTTTAATAAAAGGGAAATAAGGGCAGGAAAACAAATATAATAAAAATACAGATCACAGTGGCAGCAGAATGTAACTAAAAACTAAATAAGGCATCGCAGTGGTAACAAAGAAACTCCCCACCCCAGTCATAACTATACAGGTTAATAGGCTCATACTCCACACCGCAGTTGGTATATCAAAGTTCATGAGGCGAGTTTTTAACTTAGATTCCTCCCCCCCCCCCCAGGTATTTAGTTTTGTGTTTTTGTAAGATGTTCGCTTTTTATATGTTGAAGTTTTTCCCCATAGTGTGCCGCTACTGTTGATTTTTTGTTATTTTGTTATTTACATTCCACAAGTGTTCCTTTACTCAGATGCCTATATTTCCCTTTGTTTTCCCAATATACACTTCCTCACAGCAGAGCAACTAATTTTGCAAATCCATGATTTCATTTCTGGCGGTATACTATATATTATGAATGCTTGAGAACCTTTATGATTCTGTACTTGTTCCTAGGTGCAAGAGTAATGTTAAACTTTGAACATTTTCTCAAATTGTTTGACTGGCCCAAAGGTGATAGTGAATTTTCTAAACATTTTCTTCTCTTTGAATGCAGAAACTGCAGTAATTTCTTTTAGGTTTTGTTATTTCTTGAACTTACGTATTTTCCTATCAACAGTTGTGTGAAAACAAAAATTTTAATTATTTTGGTGTACTTACTATTATTCATTTTGGTCCAAAAGAATGTTTACAATTCTGCAGGCTAGACTGCTTACTTGTTGCTGTGGCCTTGGAGTGAAACAGTCTGGTTTTACATAGATGTCTGTGAGTGAATTTTTGCTGTAAATACACAATGATAGTTGCAGTTGTGTTTCCTAGTCTTTAAATCTAGAAACCACTTTCCAATGAGAAGTTTATGGTTTGTTCCTGTAGATTTAGAAGTTTTAAGGTGTCCATGATGCACTTTTTTTAAGTGCTGTGAAGAAGTCATCCACATATGCATACTAGCCAGCATGCAGAAATTGAAGCCGTAAAATTGTTCTCATCCAGCAAAGTGCAATAATTCTGCGATGAAGTATTCAGTGCAGAAAATGTACAAAAATAACATGTGATATAAGCCACTCACATATTCTTATTCTGAAATAAAACATTCACTATCCTTTTTCAACCAGAAGACAGCTAAAGTTGGCCACTGGATCTGTGGCCCTGACATTTTGAGGTTATGGATAGGTGGAGGGGGAAGGTTAGTATTGCCAACATACAGTAATGAGTAGTTGAAAACAGATTCTCAAAACGATCTTAAGAGTGAAATTATATGATGCATATTAACCTTAAAACATTGAAGTCTAGCTTTCTGGTTTTATTGTCAGCTCTACAGCACAGTAGAGCTGCTAAATTTCAATTGAGAAATTGATTTCAATGACTTATTAGACATCAGCGACCTGAAGTTGGTTTTACTCTTTGTCACACAACTGAGAACACTTTCACATTCAGCATTGTGAGGAATATTGCCAAAATAATTGATGCTACTTTATATTTTAACATACCATCTGTAACATAAATACAAGCTAATCTTGCTCATTTATTATCTTCCCCAGAATGGAATGGCTCAAGTAGTAGCACTTGAGGCTCAAGTTTAGGAGGTCCCAGGTTCAATTCCTGTTGGACCAGCCATCCTGATTTTTTAATTTTTCATGCCTCTTCCAGGTTGATAGGTGAATGCTGGGGTGGATTTAATAGGCATTTTCCTATCCCTCATTTCCTTTCAGGGATTACAGGGCTTGGCACAATGGTCAGTAGTATGTGGCACATGCAGTGGATGTGCTTTAATGAGAGAACTGTTTCTTCTGCTTGAATCTGTCCCTCTGTTCTTCCAGACATGGGATAGAAAGATTGAGATGGTGTCTGGGGATGCTCTATCTGGAAGCAATAGGAAAACCCCACTGCACTACCCTTGTACTCTCTCACCTTATCCCTTCCTCCTGAAAGTTTATGCTCCTTAACCCTAGCATCTTCCACTACTTCCAATGAAATGATCAGAATGCAAATTTTACCCCTTTATCTGATTTTAAAATAAAAAGGAATTCCATTTCATAAGAATCCTTTGAAGACCTGACAGTACTGCTTCTTTGTCATACATGCTGAAATTCTACCTGGTACTACAGCAGTAGCAAAGAACACTACTTCCAACGCTATACACAGATTTCTAGTTCATATTTTACGTTTCATAACATGAACTATAAACAAATGCTGTCACAAAAAACGGGTAACTTATATCCTGCAGCCAGAGAATGCGAATAAGATAATTCATGTTAGGGAGTTGACTTCACAATTTACATTGTCCATTACAGAATGTTTGAACCCATTTACCTCATCAGTTACTACTGGTTATCATCAGAGATCATTAGTGGTGCATTCAAATTTCAAATCCAACAAAATGAAGTCCCCAATTTGTTGCAGCCCAGTGGAGGACACCCATGATCATGATGAAAATAAGCTCTGGCCTGGCACTGTATACTAGTTAGCGGGTACACTGGGGCTGTAGTCTTAAGTTAGCAAGAAGTCTTACATTATCAACAAATTACAATATAATGCAATTTAATTTAATCGTTTGTCATGTATGCAATGACAATCTTAACACTTTAAATTTGCCCACAAAGCTGCAAAAATGTCTCCATTGCTGTTAAGTCATAAAAAAGGCCTCCACTCCTGTACTTTTTACAGGCAAACCGTAAAAGTTGGCAAGTATGCTTGCCCAATGTTATTCCAGACAGTTGCTTATAGAATTTTCCTTGGTTAGTCAAGCAGGCCTGTTCTGTGCATACTTCTGTCAGTTTTAATTATTCCATTATACAATTGTTATTCAGGTTATATTCTTTTATGCTATTGTTATTCATGTTAATTGATGCAAAACATTTCTGTAGTATTATCGGAAGTTTCCTTTCAGGATACTGGAGAATATGGATTCAGCATTGTCTGTGGGCGAAATATTCACATCTGTGACCTTCACTATTAGTTCCAGGGAATTGCTCACATTGCGGCTTTTAAATTTTGAAAGTGTTTTGAAAACACTAGGTAGTATGAAGGTGTATAATGTCAACTGTTGATCGTATGTGTTTTTCCAGCTTATGCTTTTTGGTTAGGCCATAAATAAGTGCTATGATGGGGTTGCCTGACTATTTTGTAAAGTTCAGCTTTCAGTAAGAGCGAACTGCTCTTTACTGTCTTGTCTACATATTTGATGCATTTATTTAGTGGATCCTAATTCATTTTGGTGAATTTCTCTGTATTTAGCAGCTCTTGCATGCTGGTTTGATAGTCTTGTTTGTCCATTATGACTGTTTCATTGCCTTTGTTGGCTTTGGTATAAAAGGTATATTTTTGGTTAAGTGACCTGATTATCTCCAGTGACAGCTTCAAGGCTTTTTGTTACTTATGTTACCAAGTATATCCTCCAATTTTCCTAACTATATCATTTTTAATCTTGTTTAAACCTGAATTAGACAGTTCGTCTACTATGTGGTCTCCATATCACAAGAAGAATTCACACATGTTTTGAGGCCTTTATTTATGAAATTTAAGTTTTTTATTTGAAAGTTAAAGTAGAAAGGTTTACTACATTGTTGCTTTTGGTTACAGTTTCTTTCTTTTTGATTTCTGACTTAGTTGTTTCACTTTCTTTTTCTGTACTATAGTTTTTTTTGTTCACATATAAGTTGACAACATAGAACCATTTCTGTTCTAACGAATCCTATGTGGAGTTACCTAATAGTTTTGAAAGTCTTACATGGTTTACATAAAGCTCTGTATCAATATCTGCCAATTTACTGTAGTGTTTGGATTTTTCAATTTATATAACCTTTTTCTTTGCAGCTAATTGCTCCAGACTATTGCAGTTCCATTTCCCTGCATTTTTCACAAGTATTGGCACTAGTTTAGAAAGCCTTATATCTGCTGATTTTTTTTTGGGGGGGGGGGTCTTTAATTTTAGATGCGGTTTGATGTCTGGTTTAGTGTTATAAAAGTTATAGTTGAATAAAGAATAGGTATTTAATGTTCCCACATAAATCATTTGCCTTGGATATTCTCGTGAGCACCTGGTCTGTGTTGTTTCCAAAAGATTTAAAGATTGATAATTTGAGGCAGTATTTTAATGCCTAAATGATATTAATTGTATTTTTTATTAATTAAATTCATTAACAGCCCACCTTGAAAACAGTATGTATATAATTATTATATAAATTGTATGTAAAGTCATTGTAAATACTTATTTTTATTGTAAACGTATTTATTAGTGATATGTAAATGTTTATATACTCTAATAGTGCAAAAACTGTGAGAATGATGTGTTTTAGGATGTTAATAATGAGGCAATAATGTAATTTTGGTGACAATAATGTGTTTGGAATTTTAAAAGTACTGGTTATGAAAAAGATCGGTAATAACGTAATTTCGCTTACAGTTTGGAATTAGCCAATCAAAAGTAAAGAAAAGATTTTAGTTTGAATACTTAAATTCTATTGGACTAGAATTTAGCCAATAAGAGAATGGCATTACCGAAGCTAAAGGTTTTTACCGTTGAATCCAGTCAGTCACGGGCAAGATGTAGTACACAGCAGACGTAAGAGTCGCAGACATGAAGTTGTAGAGAGTAGACGTGAAAGTCGTGGGTAAAAATGTTGTAAAGTATAAATGATAAAATTTGTGTTCTCCGCCAAAAATATATTAAGTGCTCACAGTTTTATTTTATAAAGTGTTGTGTTTATAAAATGTGCATATATAAAGTGAAATAAAAAGAAGTAAATTGTGTGGCGTCTTATAATTTGAGTCTTATCACAACCCTACAAGAATTCGTGTTTCTATAGTGCGACTGAAAGCAGCCAAGGCAAATAACTTTAATAATATTACGTAAAAAAAAGCATTATCTTCACTATAAAATTTGGCGTCCTAAAATTCAAACAATAATCAAAGTGTATCTTTATTGCGTAACCTTAATAATATTTACGTAACCAAAAACCTACTGCAAATTGGCGTACAACTGGGGGCAAACTCCTCCAAATAATTACGCAACCTACTAACTGCAAATTGAAGAACAATACTTCTTCAAATTCTAGACACAAATATATATTTGGAACTAAATGCTGAAGTAATATATATTTATAAAAAAATTTCACACTGAGTTATAACTCGAACACAAGGGTATTGCACTTTGCTGGGTTGGCTTCCACATGTATTCAAATACAGGTTTCCTCTAGGTCAAGTGCAATGATATTATGGTCGACTGGTAACTGAATATTCTTAGACTTCACAAATCTTTTTATTTGGTGCACATGTTTTGCCATCACTTGATGGCATCCTCAGGTATGATTGACTGGCAGAATTCCTGGTGCTATCCTGGGCATTTCATCAGGAGACTTCTGATTGAGATTTTATAAATCTCATTGCTTCGCAGTGTTTAATTTCAAATATATTAACTATGTCTATAATTGAAAAGCACCTTACAGTAAATTACCTGAGTAGAGCAATCCTGGAATTTCCCAATTGTTAATTACTGACATATGCTTGTTCACCTTCCTTAAACCTGACAATTAACCTATATAGAATAGCCTATAAATAAGCTGAATTATATCCATGCCGCTGTATCTCCGGCCCTGACATTTCGCGAGGGTAAAGAAAGAGATAGGTATATATCAGAATGGCCACCTTTAGCAATACTAGCGCTGTGAATTTCCATAGTAAAGGGAGCTATTCTGATTCGTTTCAATAAATAAATTGGAATTCTAATTTGATTTCTTGTAAGTTTTTAATAAATATAGTTTACTGTTGTTGCTCAGAGCTTTGCTACACGCAAAACACAACTCAAAAGAAAAGAATAAAAAACCCGGCAAGGTTTCCAGTCCTAGGTTGGCTCGCACAGTAAAGGGTGGAAGTTGTCTGCTAGGACCAATTAGAGGTTCCCTCTCCGTGTGCATCCACTGCATTTTGGGCTGTTGTGCCAATTCTCTTGTAACTGAAGCACGTGTCGTCAGTAGCTGTTTGCTTTAGTTGATGTGAGTTGGTTTTTTGTGAACAGGCGATTTACTGCGTTACCCTTGTTTGTTTCCTTTAAACACTTTCTCCATACTTTAAATACTCTAACAGGCAACTATTTCATTATTTCCATTTTACGAAGAGATTGCACAGGTATACAAATATGTTCACAGTAGGAACAAGAATTGGCAACACTGCCTCTCTCGGTCGCGCTAAATGTCAGAGATGAAGATAAAACGGCGGTAGTTTAGATGAGGCTCAGTTTATAACTTTGTATAATTCTTAGGTATACAGAAATGCTAAAAACAATTATATCAAGAGTAGATGCTCTCAGAGCTTGAAAGTAGACGTGAATCCTAACAAAAAGTTATTTGAGTTACACCGCACCATATAAGAACTTTAGAATAATACATATATTTCTTACCACAATTAATCTAACTCTGAGAAGAAAGTGCTCTCGTTATATGCAGCATTTCAATCACATAGGAACTGGCTTTATTTTTTCCAAGAACGTTTGCTTCATAAAAGCTGCTAATCTCCACAAGATCTGCAACAGCAGCCTTTTCCGCCTCTGACATTTGTTCTGAACCTAGAAAAAGAAAAGTTCGTTTCATTTCATACCTTTTTAACTTCTTTTTTTTCCATATATTCTGAATTGCCAAAATGCATGCAGAATGTCCCGAGCATCTTGCTCTAAGAAACTACAAAACAGATTCTATATGCATATGATAGTGCATATGCTGCATGTGTATTACAATAAGCTGAGTACCAAATAGCCTTGGTGGGGGGGCGACAAGAGTTTTGCTCTCTTCCTACAACCTACACAGACTGGTATCAGGACTTGGAGCATCTACACAATCCTACTTTAGCATACCGAAATACCGATCTCTCACATTTTACTGCTGAGTACAAACCGCTCATCACTGGGATGGGCTTGTATGTCTGGTAAACAAGCCTTATGGAAACCACCATGTGGAAAGCCTTATGAATGGCACCATCCTGAGTTCTGAGGGAAACTTAAGCTCCCTAACATAACACCAAATCATCTGCCCCTGGTTTTCAAGTTTATGCAACCTCAGCAAAAGATATGACCTAGGTCTAACTTCCCTGCCCACTTTACAGCCCATCTATGTTTAGATGGAAAAAGGCTCTATGCTAAGTGGTTTAAGGGGGGAAATGGGTGAAAATGTGACCAAAAATGACAAAGTTTTACATTTTGTACCAAAAAATACTGGATGGTTTGAAGTGTATATGTGCAAAGTTTCAAAGCATTACAGTACCTGGAAGTTGCTCTAATTACATCATACTTAAAGGTCTGCACTCCTTAAATGTCCCTGAGAAGGCACGGCAGGTGATGGAATTGCTGCATGAAGCAAAAAATCCACTTTTTTTTTTGCCGATTTTTGTGGGATTTTATCCATGAAAGTTAATTTTTGATCTGTCACTGAGCCACTGTGATGGGTATAACAGAGTAACAGCAGCTCTGTTGGTAGATGTCATGTAACGTCAAATTATATGTTGTTTTATATACAGGAGCCAGAAACAAGTGTAAATAATGTAAATAATACCCGTGATGAAGAATTAGAGGAGCAAGATGGTGGTGTACCAAAAAAAAAAAAAAAAAATTAAGGCAGAAACAGCTGGAGGATAATTGTGAACATATACCTGCTGTAAATATGTATTGGTGGACACCAGTTTTACTGTCATCATTGGTGAATGACCTGAAGTGTAACGACCACAATCAAAAGCGTTTGTATATAGGATTTGGTACTGAAAGGCTTGGCTTATGCCATAAATTAGAACTGATTTGCAATGCTTGTAATGGAAAAAAAAAAAAAAAAGTACAAATTACACATCTAAGCTGGACACTTCTAGGAAGATCTGCAAGTCATTATTTCTGGTTAACTGCATGCAAGGTTTTAAACTCATTTTTCCTCACTTTAATTTTTGCTACACTTTTACTCATTCAAAACAAAATTACATCCACAAATTAGGTATTAGAGGGCTGAAATGTTTACTGTACATTCTATAAAGCATAACAAAAAAAAAAACTGACTCATGGAATTCAGGATTAACTTAGTACTTTTTGAGATAAAAAATAAAATGTGTAGTGATTGCAAAAATTTTGAAATTTTTGCTATGCAGGTCATATATATATATTTTTTTTTACAGTTAGGATACTACAAAACCCATGCATCAAGTTTTTCTAAATGAGTTTCTGGTTTTGTAAACAAAATTTCAAACTTTTTTAAAAAATTATGAAGTGTGTTTCATTTTGAAATTTGCAAATATTTTGAAAGAAAATTTTCAATAATTCAAAAAACAATTGACATATAAAAATGAAACTCAACCAAGTAATTCCACATAACACCCCAAATATGTGTACAAAAAATTAGGCATGTAGCTTTAAAATTGTGCAAAATAGAAATTTCACCATCATCCCCCTTAAGGGACACAAGTTACTCTGGACTGAAGTCCATCTCAAAAATATTAGACCCTTCTACTAGAGCTGTATCAGATTACTAGCCAATGTTGTAAACGTTTACTTAATACAATGCTACCAATTTCCAATACTTTCCATTGAATAAACAACCTATATTCGTAAAGTTGAAAAATCTAATGTTGCATTCCCATGAATTTTTATACCCACCATTCTATAAACTATACCTACAAAAGCTTTTTCTTCTATCTACTTCATATTAATTAAGATAAATACTTGCAGAAAAGATTTCACATTTCATTGTAGGTATAAGAGGAATACTGTAGGCTGAAGCAATAGTCCGATCTTTAAAAAGTGAGCCACTATTTACTGGCTTTGAAATTCCCCTCTTGGCATGACCACAATAAACAACTGTATTGTCACTTATAACTTTAAACAGGTATAAGTATTTGAAAATTCAAACCAATAACATTGAATATCTAGGAGATGATTAATCCACAAAATTTATTTCACTTAAGTTGTGTCTTAAACAAGATATACATTTTTGGTGTAGTATGCTTTGTCCATCTTTTATGATTTACCAGTTATCCAAAACTATACAAATTCATTCAGAATGAAAAAGACTTCATAGGTTATTCCCACAAAATTTAAGATATACATTTTATATTACAAATATCTTAAGAAGGGCTGCCAACTTTTTACATAGAAAATAAGGGATTGAGCTGGAAGGCTACAAAATTGGCATTTCAAACAGTGTTTTCAACAAAGAATAGTAGAAATATACATAAAATGTGCGTGCATGTTTTATTTTACATTATTGCTTGCATTTATTTACAGACTTTGCTTCTTTTTGCAAAGTTTCATTCGACTTTACATATGTAAAGAATTCTCTACAATTAAAATTTAAATTCACTGCTACTTGCAGTTCTGCTTTTTTAAGCTCAATGGTTGTTGCACACCTCTGTCCATTTATGGTTCATTAGGGAAAAAATTCTTTCTGCCTCAGCATTTGAACTAGGAATGCTTAATACAAACCCAACTACTTTCAGCAAATTGGGAACCTAACGTTTTTGGCTCTCAAAGTACAGAAAACATTACCCCACCTACTATTTGCATTGCCTTCCATAGATATACCTTGCTTCAAAATATCCTTTGCATTACAAAATTCATCTACATCACTATCTGAACCGAGTCAATTATTTCTTGAAGATGCTTAAATTTTAGCTCGGAACTTAGACAAAGAGGCATCCAAAACTATATTGGCTATTGATCTTCAATTTTGAAATTCTTGACTAAATATGTTTTCAATGACACAAAATTCTATAAGATTATCCTCAATGCATTTTCTGGAACAAATTAACTTAATAAACACTTTGTGTCACTACCAAAATATCTATCACTCATTCTTTGCTCATTTTACTAATCAGACTCTTGGCTGCCTCAAAAATTTCCATTATGCTAACATCAGAGCATTCTAAAAACTTACAATCTAAAACAATTCCAACATGGGAAAAGAGTGTCGAGTAAATCTTCAAAGTTACTTTTTTTCAATGTTGTCAGAATCATTTAAAAATGCCTTTAGAGCTTTGGGACAATCATCACTACTCTTCATGTAACTTCTAATGGGTTCCCAATTTGTAATCATTCTATCAACTGCTCATGTTAAAGCCATCTAGTTGGTACATGTCTGAGAATTTCACTCCATTCTACATCTACAAATTCAAAAAAGAATTTTAGAACTTCCCTTCGCTTTTGCAGAAATGGAGAAGTGACCATACAATTTTAGGACCAAATTTTCAAGATCAATATCTTGGAAAATCACAAGAATGTTTCATTGCAATGTACAAAGTATGATTTGAACCATTACCTTGAAGACTTGTTTATCATCATCATTTAACAGTTTGAATACTCAATTGTACTTTTCAAAATTAACATTAACTTATCAGCACAATGAGCATTATGACTGTTAGTATCCAATTTTGGGATTCCAAGGAACAAACTGTGGATAGACATTGCTGTTTCACTGCTCTCTTCTATAAAACCTAAAAGTTTATTATGGGAATTAGTATTGAAGTGTACAGAGGAAGAATTGGAACTTTTAACAAGTTAAAATGGAAGGAATTCAAAACAAATAAAGGTGCAGAAGAGATGGTAAACATATTTCTTCTCGCATGTATAATAGGCATGGTAATTGGTGGAGTTGAAACCAACCCTGGGCCAAATGGGAATCAAAACGTCATGGATGAAATTTTGGCTAGCATAAAAGATATGGATGAGAAATTAGGAAATAAATTTAATGGAGTGAAAAAGGAACTAATAGATATCAAGGAGAGATTAAAAATGAAATGCAAGATATAAGAAATGAGGTACAGAAAATCAAAAGAAGAATAGAGCTATTGGAAGAGAGACACCACAAATTTAATCTAGTTATAGCAGGAGTGAAAGAAAGGAATGGAGTATGACCTGTAGAAGATGTCAGAGAGATTATAGAAGGAAAGCTTGGAATGGTGCTACAGGGCTGGGAGATTAGGGAAGCATTCAGAGTGGGGAGATTAAGAGGAGCCAGAATGATAGTTGCAAGATTTACGTCAGTGCAGTTTGTTTATGAAGCGTTGAAGAAAACAAAGCAACTAAAAGGAACACACATTTATATAAACAGAGATTTATCGGGGAACAACGGACCTTGAAGAAAACTTTAATACAACAAATGAAGCTGGCAAGAATGGAAGGGAAATGGGCCTTCATAAAGAATTTATGATTGTGGTTTGATGGGCACATGGTGGCTGGATATGAAAGTGACATACGGAGCAGCAGATTGCAGGAGCAGGAAATGACTCAGCTAAATACATCCGGGACCAGAGAGAAGGAATTCAGATCAGAAGTACAAAGAGCGATCGGAGACTAGAGGAAAAGGATGGACAGATGGAAGTTATGTCACCAGCACATGGGGCTGGCGGAAAGGAGATGACTGCATCAGAGGGAAGACATGGAGATGATGTAGCGAGAACGTCAGATCAGAATGATGTAAGGGCAACAGCTGGCAAAGCAAGGAAAATGATATCACCTAGGAGGGAGGAAGTTCAATCGGCATGTGACCTGGCCGTGGGCAGAGCGGAGGCGTGGTCACAGAGAGATGGAATGGAGGGAGAAGAAAGCATTGTGTCGACACCCAATGGGAGTTTACTGGTTTGGGACAGAAACATAGCGGGACCGTCAAGGGAGACAACAGGAATAGAATTACAGAGTAGGAAGTGTGGGATAGGTATAGAAATAGAACAGGCTCAGAGAGAAGTACGCGACTACGGAAGTAATAATAATGCAGGATTTTAATATCAGAATAGGTGAGGGGGATGTGAATATAGAATGGATATGTTTGTTGGAAATGAAACATGTTCTAGAAGGGAACAATGCAGGTGAAGTAAAGTCAAGTGCATTGATAAGTGATAGATTTATTAAATTTTGTGAAGTGAACGCTCTAGATATATTGAACGGTAAATACGGAGATGACTTGGAGGGAGAGTTTACCTTTGTTAATATGAACGGGCAAAGTGTTATTATGGCCGATCAGCACGGGGTACACAATAAGTAACTTTAACATATTAAACTTGTATCTAATAGTTGCCACTTCCCGCTGGTAGTGGAGATTCAAAGACGATCAGAGGAAGTAAGGGAAGTGAGATGGGAATGGGAAAAGAATACTAAGCAGTATATTGAATTTAAATGAGGAATTGTTAGTGTAATAAAGCAAACTCAACACACATGATTATTAAATGCTGTAAGCTTGGGTATGATCGGCAATAGGAGCCAGGGCTCAACGCTGATCATGCCCAAATGGATTGTAATAGCTCAACACTCAATAAAGAATAAAGAAGTTTACTTTGAATTCAGATTTCAAGATCAAAATATCTCAAAACTATCAGAAAATCTCTATTTTAGTGGTTTGAGACATCACTTGCTATAGAGAAGAATTTACTCGATGCGAGATTGTTTGAAGTTGTAACAAAATCTCAAACATTTTTTTGGAGCTCAAACTTCTTTCACTATTGTTTCAGCTTTTGTGCACCTGCAATGCTTCTTTTTTTTTCTTTCTTTCTTTCTTTTTCTTTTCTGTAATACTAGAATCACTAAATACTTCCAATATTCCTTTATGTCCATCTCCTTGTTTTTATAACCTAATGGTATTAAAAATACTTATTGCTAAATTAAATTTATTAAACAAAATGTGAAAATTTAAATTGCACGAAATAAAATAAAATGATGGTTCTATAAAATTAACTTATGGCTTACCTGTAGTTTTTACATACTGAGCACAGTCGGTATTGCTGCAATGTGCCACACTAAATTCCCATTAGAGGATAGAAAAGAAGACTAAGAAACAATTAGCTTTCACAGGATGAGTCCAAGAATATGTTTCCTCCCAACATGGATGGTAAACACACGTTTTGAGTATTTTTCCTTGGAGATGATTTCACCCTATCTTCTCCACCACTCATATTAAAACAAGAAATCATGAACTCTGAATCTGACTAGAACAATGCTCAAGTCCTCTAGCTTAGCATAATGAGACCCTTCTGGTTTCCAAACCACCGGCTGCCAAGCAGAACAGACTAATTACATGCTGTTGCCAGTTTGCTTTTTCACCATAGGACCAGAGATTGTAGGTGTGGTGCATTGTCAAGCGAAATAAATGATTTTAACTACGATTACAAAAGTTAGAAAAATACGAGATAAATTAGAAATAATGCAGCACACGGCATCTGGTCAAATAAGTAGCCAAAATACAGGATTTCCCAGGAAATACTAGATAGTTGCAACCCTAATCTTAAGCATTTGGTATTTTAATCAAAATTGTTAGAACCTATTGAAACATTTTCCATGTAAAGGGTAGTTTGATGCGAGTACATTTTATTGAAAATCTTTGTCAAATCCTTGGAAGATACTGAAGTTAAATACCAACTTTGGTATTTATCCATTTTATTTTTGGGTGGTGCTGTTGAGAGAGCGAGAGAGAGACACGCACACACTTTTTTATTTTCTCCACCCTATACATAATGGGAAGAGGAAGTATTGCATTTCAACCAAAAATTCTATATCAGGACCACTGAAATACATGTTTTGAAATAAAAAGATGGGTTTTTTACAAAAAGGTCCACTCATGTGCCTGTGAACAGCATAACTCAAAAACAAAATAAATTTTGGATAAATAACAAACTTGGTTTTTAACTTCTTCCAAAGGTGTGAAATAAAGATTTTCAAGAAATTCCTCATACTACCCTTCAAGTGGAAAATGTTTTGTTATTTATTTATTCTCTCAGAAATAGCTAAGACCTTTTATTGAAATGCCATTGTAAAGACATTTACATGACAAAATGTATATTTTGAAATTTCTGGGAATAGTTTGTGAACTTCTCTTCAATTGGAAGGAATTGTGTAGAATTTTGTGTAACTTGTAAATCCAAAGAGACACAAAAAGTAGAATAAAAATGTAAACATTTTTAAAACAAGCAAATTATTTTAAATAACTAAGTGTCATCAAGAATTCATGTAAAATTTTTTCCCAAGTTTTTAACCGAGTGCGGTGGTGAACGTTTTTGATTAAATGAACCACTTTTATGACATGGCTATCTTTCCAAATATTATGGACCACAGCAGATTTGTCTATTTCTCAAATGTTCTTTCAATCCGATGCCTATTGTTACTTTCTCTACTATGTATAGTAAGTAGGGAAAGTATTGTATTCCACCCAAAAATTGATACTGAGATTTTGCCATACACGAAAGTAAGTTCCGTTTCAATTTCTCTCCGCTGCAGCGCTGCGATCACAGTTCTGCACATGCGCGGTAGATGCTCTGTATCAAGGAGAAGAAACATGCGCCATTTTGAGATCGCTGTCAGCCACGTATGCTTTGTTGTGCTTGTTTACAATGTCGGTGTTGATTGAAAATTCCGCCGCTTGTGAAATCAGATCTGTGATTCGTTTTCTGAATGCTAGGACAGTGAAACCAATTGAAATTTATCGGCAAATTTGCGAAGTTTACGGACAAAATGCGATGACTGATTCAATGGTGAGAAGATGGTTCCGACAGTTCAATGAAGGATGTAGTGAAGTGCACGATGAAGAACGAAGTGGGCGTCCTCTTTGGTTACAGAAGAACTGGTTCACGCGATTGATGACAAGATCCAGGAAAACCTCAAGTTTACAATTAGTGCTCTCGCTATGGAATTTCCCCAAATCTCACAATCACTATTTCATGAAATTGTTACCGAAAAACTGAAATTTCGTAAACTTTGCTCTCGTTGGGTACCAAGATTCTTACTGAGCAACACAAAACAAATCGGATGGGTAGTGCACTTCAGTTTTTGACCCATTATGAAGGCGGCAAAGAATTTGACACAGATAGTCACAGGAGATGAAACTTGGGTTTCTTACGACACCCCTGAAAGTAAGCGGCAATCAATGGAATGGAGGCACAGTTCATCTCCAGCAAAAGGTTAAGCCGAAACAAATCTTGACACCTCGAAAAATGATGTGCACAGTGTTCTGGGACTGGAAAGGCATCTTACTCATTGATTTCTTACCGCGTGGTCAAACAATCAAAGCAGATGTTTATTGCGAGACACTTAGGAAATTGCGCCACGCAATACAGAATAAGTGCCGAGGATTGCTGTCAAAAGGTGTTGTTTTTCCTCATGACAACGCACGACCACACACTGCAAATGGGATGCAAAACCTCCTACAGGGATTTGGCTGGGACGTGTTGGACCATCCTCCATACAGCCCTGACCTCGCTCCTAGCGACTTTCATCTGTTCTTATATCTCAAGTCTTTCCTTGGCGGTCAACACTTCAACAATGACGAAGAGCTGAAAGAAAATGTTTCCAACTGGTTGAAGACACAGGCGGCAAACTTCTATGAAGAAGGTATACAAAAACTTGTGCCACGCTATGACAAATGCCTGCAAAATTTCGGCAGTTATGTGGAAAAGTAGTTTAAGAGTTGTAGAATTTTGTGCAATAAATAATTTTTCCGTATCTGTACACAATTTAATTTTATTACCAAACGGAACTTACTTTCTGGACGTACCTCGTATACATGTTTTGTGGCCCTTGAATCCAAAAAAAGCACTTTTAGAAAAAGTTCATGTGTGTGTGTGTGTGTGTGTGTGTGTGTGTGTGTGTGTGTGTGTGTGTGTGTGTGTGTGTGTGTGTGCGTGCGCGTGCACGCGTGTGTCACACAGAAACTCCCCCGCCACAAACTACCCTTTACACGGAAAATTTTCCAACATTTTTTATTTTCTAAAAACTGGCTGTAATGATTTTTATTAAAATACAATATATTAAAGATATTTACATCACACACAAAATGTATATCTTGAATTTTCTGAGAATAGCCTGTAAGTCCACTTCAGTTGGGAGAAATTTTGTATAATCTTGTACAACTGCTAAATGTTAAGGAATAGTAGAAAACATATTACACAAAAAATGTAAATCTCTTTAAAACAAACAATTTACTTCAAATAAGGTTTTTGTGGCATAAGACATTTCTGAAATATCTGTTATTAAAGGTTTGAATTGTTCATTTTGGTCCTTTCAGCATTCAGTTGTTTCTTACATTTGCATGGAAACAGTATGGAATTTTAAGGTCAACAAATATCGGCCAGTTCTTAAACATTTAACTATCGCTGTTCCCTTTGAACCTGTAATGAAATGTGTAATGTAGTTATTTCTGCAAAGGTTTATTTGGATTAGAATGTAGTAGATAGAAAAATAAGCTTTAGTAAAAACGTTTATATACCCACTAATAAATTATAGAGGGTTGAGAAACTCATGTGAATGTATCGTATGAGATTTTTCTTTTTGTATCTCTATGCTAATTTGTTACATTGTTTGCAATCAATGCAGCAGATGCCAGATTTTCCTTTTGTCAGCTTTTTGTCTATTTTATTAGAGTTTGCCAATCTGATATTGTAATCCTTAATTTTTTTTTTTGGAATATGATTATGGCTATTGGGTGATATGAGGTGCTTAGAATAGCAAAAGCATATGTGCCAAAAGCCAGCCAAAATGTGATTAAAGTTTTACTAAGCATTATATACTAGAATAATCGATAAAGACATAAAGAAGTGTTCAGATGTGAACCTAATGCATTCTCATTTCTACGCAAACTCTTTTCACTCAAACCATGTATATTCTGAAAAGCAACTGCATAAGCGTTGTAATTCTTATTTCCATGAATCACTTTATAATCTACTGTACGCAATCTAAGGGAAGGCCTGTCTTTTACACACGATCTTTTCACATCCACACTTGTCATTAGTTTATTTAAATAACTATTCTGTAGGTTCTAATGTATTTCCCAAAACTTTTTAAATATTTCATCAATTTTATCTCAGCCCAGTTTCTCAAAACAACCACACTGACAAGCAGGCCCTACTTCTTTGGCCTTTACAACATTTTTTGTTTTCAAACTTAGATATTCTTCACCTGTATTTCTCTTTTTCTTGGCCACATTCATTTTCCATTGGTTTTTCTGTACGCAGCGTTTTCTAGGATGACTTATGTGATAAGAAGTAGAGTCACTGTCTGTATCACTCATTGTACTTAATAAAAGTAAATTACACTAAATGGACTAAAGGCTTGTTCAATGGTCGTTAATAAACAACACTAAACAAAACTCAATCCAAGAACTGCAAAGCCACCAGAAGGCATGTTACAACTTTAAGAGCAACAGACTAAACTGAACAGATACCCCGTACAGAAAGGAATACATACACACAAAACTATTTACAAAACCACAAAATCCTTTAAAATGGTTAAGGAATAACAATTTATGAGGGTTAAAGGACTGAAAATAAACACCACCCTCTGTTAAATGATTTATTACTATGTTCTGTTCAAGAGCTGCTGTCGCAGCATAGCGGCCGGCTCATACACCTTTGCTATTCTCGAGATTCAGCTGCAGCACGTAAGGTCGAGCACCATGCTGTATTCAAATGGAGAATTACTTCATTTCCAAGGTGTATCGACTATTGACACTAACAGGCATGAAAGAGTACTTTTCATACTATATGTTGCAAGAAAAAGCAAAAAAAGCATACTTTGGCGCATACGCCTCTGCTATTCTAAAGACCTCATAGGTGAATCTCTTATAAACTGGCTTCTTGTTTATTAGCAATTTTCTGTTGGATTTTCTTCATCCTGAACTTTACCTTTCTATCCACCAACTGTATGATACAGATAATGAGCATCTTGCTGCAAATTTAACTTCTGCAGCTTCATCCGCAGCATATCAGCTTTCCAATGCAGCAGCCCATCACCACCACCACCCATCATGTGCCTTAGCTGGACCAACATCCACAGCTACAAGACCATCAAACATCTCCGACATGGGTGGCCGAAGTCGTTAAGACAGTCTCGAGAATGGGAGGTCTGCAGTTCAAGTCTGGAATCTCTTGCATTGAATCTCATGGTATTACAGTATAACATTACCCAAATGCTTACCTTTTAAAGTACACAGATGAGCAACAGCAGGGGTTTTCAGAAACTCTGGAACCATTCTTCTTATATGAGATATGACCACATCAGCAACGTTGCCAAAATCAATGAATACAATCCTCACAATCGGAGGATCCTTATTAATATTTTCTATGAACACTGCTCGATACCACATTCCATCTGAAAACAATAATGTAATTAATTATTTGCATTTAAAGTGATTTTAACATTCTTCAAAGTATTTTAATATATTTTTGAATACTAATCCTGAATAAGCATCTAACCCACATAAAGCATGAAACTTTTATTTCAATCAAATCTATCACAGACTTTAAGGTTAAACTTTCTAATGAAAGTATGTGTTGTTTTAGCAAGTTACTTGTACATAACATGGTTTGAAACTTTCTAGGTAAACATTTATTATGATTACATCTTACAAATAACAGAATCACTTTTTATATCAGTAGTTACAACATAAGAGGATTGCATGTACATTTGTGATGGGTGGAGAAAGTTTGTGGGGTTTACGTATCAGAATTTTAAAAACATTTTCTGATTACTCAGAAGACTGTCATATGAAATGTCAAATTAAGACATCAAATTCACTTTATTATAAGCACGGAATGGCTAGGAGTTACAGAATTGGAAATATGCGTTAATAATATGTATATCTCAGAGTTTTTCATATGAATCAGGAACTGTATCTGTAAACGCAATTTCTCCCCTTCCTATTGTTACATACTGCACGCATGACCGTGTTATCCTGTTTTGCTTAACTTTCATATAAAGATGACCAAGATCACTATTGGAGACTTGAGGATTGTAATTCTCAAAGGTGTTAGTGACAAAACATTACTTTTTATTACCCGGGACAAATAGCTTGAGCTTTGTTTATGCGTGGCAAAAGCAGGAACTACACATGTTGTGTCGATGGCTATAGGCTGTGTATTAAGTTGTTAGTCTAGTTGTTAACTGTGGTGTGACGCGTGAGTACCGTAGTGCAGTGTGGTGCATATCACAAAGTGGGTATCTCAAATAAGTTTTAAACATGGAAACCCCAACAAAGTCAACGCGGAGAGTTGTAAAATCCCAAAGTAGAAAGATTATTCACAAAGTTTTCCAGTTCTGCATGGAAGAAAAACAAAACGATCTAGCTCTTCCTTTGCAAAAGGGAGTGGCTAGAACGGCTACAGCAGTAAGAAAAAGTGAAGCGACAGTAAAAAGGATCGCTAAAGAATTTGAAAAAGCTAGCATTTCAGGTAGAGTTACTACTCCAGGAAAACAACAGAGTTGGAAAAATAAGTTTGAAATGGACGATTTTGATAAGTGCATTGTTCGCAGAACATTTTTGGAATATTATGAGGTGCATAAAGAAATTCCAACAGTGAAGAAGTTGTTCTATGCAGTGAAGGAGAAAATCATTTCGGTGGTGGGCAGAAAACATTCTGGCGAATATTACACGAAATGGGATTTACTTTAAAAAAAATGCAAGAATATGTGGCAGATTTTAGTGGAACGCCAGGATATAGTTGCTCGCAGAGCAGCCTATTTGCGAGCTCTAAGAAGTGATGCAAAGGGTCCCAGGAAGCCGGTATTTTATACCGATGAAACTTGGGTACACACCCACTACACTGTGAAGAAGTGTGGCAATATGACGATATTCCTGGAGTTTTAGTGAATAAAACTGCTGGGCAAAGAGCAATAGTGGTGCATGCTGGCGGTGAGATGGGTTTCATCAAAGGAGCAGAATTAATCTACGACTCTAAGATTACAACAGAAGATTATCACAGTGAGATGAACAAGACCAACTACAAAAAATAGCTCAGTGAAAGGCTTATTCCAAACCTCCCACCCAGTAGCATTGTTGTACTCAATAACGCACCTTACCACACCGTGCAGGAAAACAAAGCTCCGATGGCATCTCGGAGAGAACAGATTGTTCAGCGGCTGAAGGATAATGGTTTGGACTTTGAAGAATATTTAACGAAGAGGGAGATGTTAGAAATTGTGAAAGCACACACACCACCTCCAGTCTATACCGCAGATAAACTTTTGAAAGACCATGGATTTGAAACCCTTAGATTGCTGCCTTATCACTGTGATCTAAACCCTATTGAACTGGTATGGAATATAATAAAACAAAAAATAGCAGAAAAAATGTGTCTTCCATTACTTTCAACACACTTAAAGGATTAACCAGACAGTGTTTAAATGATATCACTGAAGAGGATTGGAAAAACGCGTGCATCAAAGTGAAGTCCATTGAACAAGAATACTGACATCGAGATGCCTTGATGGAAGAAGAAATAGAAAGAATAGTAATCAATATGGGTTTGGATAGCAGTGATGAAGAGGAAACAAATAGTTTGGTCAGTTTTGTGGATTCCGGAGATGGTAATGGCAGTTCTACAGATACATCAAGTGATGCAGACATAACAGCAGATTTCCATCCTTTAGATGACAGCGCCACTGATGGAAGCTCTACAGAAACAGCAAGTGAGACGGATATGCAGGAATCAGAATCTACACATCAGAATTAAGTAAGTCAATTTTGTTCTGCTCCTTAGCGTAGCATATTTTCTGCCTCCAATGGCGTACATACCTTTGTGACATACTGTTCACCTCTCCTCCCATCTGCAGGCCAGTCGGACGGTGTAAACAGATAACAGTGCCTCCACCGCAAGGTATCTTGTTAAATGTCCCGGGTAATAGTTATAAATCTCCATTTTCCTTTCTGTTAATGTTGCCCACCTTCCATAGCCATTTTTGTCTCACCTCACCTATGTGCTTTTCCAGTTCTTTTATGCTTTCCTCTGATCTTAGATTTAAGATCTCTGCCTCTTATTTCATTTGGCAAGTTTTCCCATTTTTGTAAAAGGAACTCATCCCTCCACATTTCAGTTTGTTTACATTCCAGAATGCAATGCCACATGTTATCTGCTTCTTTACACATTGGACATTTTCCCTTGATGCATCCATTCCTTATCCCGCTTAAATATGTTACCTCAAATCTAAACCTTGCCAACCCTTCCCTTCCTGCTTTATCATAAATTTCAATTTATTTTCCTCTTTCCCAATCATTTTTAATGCTCTGTACAGCTTCAAAGATCTTTTGTTAATAAGATTAGCCCATAATTCCTGTTTTCAATATCCTCTATTCTTGCTTTTGCTTCTTTCCAAAATAACTTTTCCTGCTAGAGTTAACACCGGTGCCATCTATTACCATCAATTTCAACTCCAGATGATTAACGGGAACATAACACTTTTGAGAGGAAAATGGCCTTGGTTCAAAGCGCCTTTCTGAAGAAATATCTCAATTTTGTAAATTTTGGTGTTTAACACTTTTGAGAATTGATTATCAAACTTCAAAAGTAAAAACACTATTTTTTGTGACAAACAGCACTTAAGCTGATATATAACTTAAATCTAATCATCATACTTTGATGCTGTGGATAAAGGTTTGATGTTAAAGTGATCCCTTTTAATCTTTTGCAAACCTCATTTAGACTTTTATGTTTTGTATAACAAACATTGTACACATGTCAACTATATACCCATTTTGCATGTGATTGAGGACATTTTTTTTCTGTTATGTGCCACAGAAAAATCTGAACTTTTAATAGTTTTTACACTGCAAAAATCAGGTCGGGATGCTACTGAACACGGCATAATGTTTCTTTTTGACAGTTTGTTTAAAAATAATAAGAATGCCAAACACTAAAGATTATGTGGAAGCATGGATTCATTCATATTGTGCTAACTCCAAATTAGTCCACAATAGATGCTGAAAATGCTGCCAAGAATTTATTTTAATGTATATAAAGTGTTAACATAACAATTAGTGGCTCTTAGCTGATGATGAAGACAAGGCATCTTCAAAACTCGTTCAAGGTAATTGTCTTGTAAGAGTGAAGTTAGAGAGTGTTGCCAGATGAATTTTATTAATATATAAAGTGTATTTGTTTTTAAACAATGCTATTTGTTAACAAAGCTTAAGAGACTGTCTTTTTTTATTTTTCAACAACAGTTATCTTGTAAAGCAACACATTTTGTCTGACTTTCTAACTTTCTGATGCCCTCAATAAAATAAGGTTTGTCCAACTGTACACAATAAGCAAGTCTCATCTTCAACCTCATCTTCATATGAGTGCTTGTCCACCCAACCATTTGTTCAGGCTTGGGAACAAAAAGTAATTGCTGGGAGAATTTGGCAGATGCACTTGAAGGCTCAACAATCCAAGTATGAAGGTGAATTATTGTGATGAAAGATAAGTTTCTTTTACACAAGGTGTGGCTATTAGCCTGAGTAGCATCCTTCAATGGATCCAGTAATGAAGTGTAATACTCCCTAGTGATGGTTCTGCCTAGTTACACACCATGAAAATCACAGAAAACCAAAGCCATGACTTTTGCTGCATATGAAACCATTTTTGCTTTCTTTGGTGTACTTTTTTCACCTCTTACCATCAACTGTTTGGACTGCTCCATCTTTGGTGTGTAGATGAATCCATGTTTCATCTACTGTTATGAAACATCTGAGAAACTCACTACAAGTCTATGTTTCATTTGAATTCATTTTTGGTCCACTGTTAAATATGGTACCGAGAGAGTAGAAAGCTCTCTTAGGACAAAATTCCATGTACGTCAATAAAGCTATTACATACATACAGAATCTATGAAATTCAATATGCAGAGGAATCTAAAAGTAATGAGGAGTTGATTAAGTAGGAGGTTTCGACATGTGAGCATGGATCATTCAGTTTTAGATGGGCAGATCCTATGGCTACGCCCTGTTGTTGCTTCGCAGTTGCAACCTTCTACTTCTAAAAAACATCCCTTGGCTATGCTTTGTGGCTTAGTGTCCTCAATGCTGGGCTACACTTTGCGGCTTAGGGTTCTAAGCATCTCCGGCGGACTCATATCGAATCTTAACATGGCAGATCTATTATTGGTATTAAACATATTGGCTCTCTCATACCCAAAACTTTGTGTAAAATGCAGTTGGCATGACCTATCGAGGCTTTTGCAATGTCGGCCAATGCTCGTTTACCTCAAATGGCAATTACCGAGTATGACATTGTAAATTTTTCTCAATCTTGTTGGCCTTGGCAGTTTTGTGATGGCCTTAGCCAGGACCCTCTAGAAACAATGGACCTGACACTGGGTTCGAGATTGAGAAAAATGGCGGCGGTAGTTGGTGGTGATCCCTGAGGTGTTTACATTCGCTAACTGCTGTGCTGTGTTTCCGATGCCTGTGATTTATATTATTTTAGTAACTGCGGCAGTTTGTAATCACATTAGCGAAGCAATAGTGTTTGAAAACCTTTATTTGAGCAATTTGGGAAATGGGAATAATCCCAGTCATGCGTTTTCAGTGCCATGTGCTTTCCAAGTGTTACTATGTTTACTAATATATTACATGTAGATTATGGCTACATTAAATGTAAAGTATAATTATACATTTTTTAATTTATCTACTTGAGAATATAGTTTGTGTCACGGTTACTGTGGTGTAATAAAGGAATTGTAACAGTTTGGACGTTTGTAAATATACTTAACCTAAAACATTAAAACGCCATTATGTTTCCGGATGTAAATCGAACTTTGATTATAATGAATAGAGGTGCAAATAATTGTGATAAATATTTTAAAATATGCTATATACAGTGTTAATTTGAGTTATAAAATATATTAAATTATGTATATTTGTGAGTTAAAATAAAACAATTATGCGTATTTGAGTGTGTATGTGTATAGTGAGTCCCAGTTATTCTCTTATACCGGAGTATTGCCATTCATATTTCCAAACTATAAAGATTTAAAAGAAAATGGTTAATATACATAAATCGTTAACCTTTACGCATTCGAAGGATTCACCTGTATGCATACATCATTGTTTCCGACTTAGTTATAAGAAAGGATAAATTCCGTTACGGTGGTTCTTTTATAATGGTTCCAAGAAAGTGCAGAATGGTGCATTTCTGACAGTTTGTTTTAATTCAGCCATCGTATTTATGCTTGTTACGTTGTTGTATGCAATACTGTAGACTGCATGAATGCTGTTTTGCAATGCTGTTTAAGGTTATGTATTTCATATATTTCACTTGCAGTGCTGGTTTAAGACTACTTATTTGTTATATTTCAGTCTGCAAAAGCTAGTAAAGGATGCTATAAGTCGCTAAGTGGTATAGTTTTGAATAATTATTGCAAACTTATAAATGAAAAGCGTTCAGTGAAAGCAAAGGTAACCCTAAAGCTTCTAAATTTAATAGCCAATTACTGTAAACAATGCCATTTCGTGCCATCCAGTGTATATTTTGTGCATATAATATTGTGTACATTGTGATAAACAGTGTAAATATTGATACATAATTTTGAGTGAACTTAATCAGTGTCAACCTCAATATCAACCTGTTTCATGCAAGTATTACAGTGTTTGCAGTTTATAAAACTATGTCCTTTGTAATTTAAATAAGTAGCTGTAGTTTAGAAATGCTGTTAAGTTATAGCATGGAAAACTGTAGACTGCATGAATGTTGTTTGAGGTTACATATTTCATTTAATGTTAAAATGCATTTAGTTTACTTTAAAGACAGCATTTTTGTGCACAGCAGCATTTATCTACACAAAAGACATGTCACTGCACCACATTAATTGTATTTTACTGTGGAGAAGTCATAACTTGTAGACAAGAACTGATTAAGGCATTTCCCAAATTCCCACCACATACGGCCGCCATTTTGAATGTCAGTGTCAGGTCCGTTATCCAGAGGGTCCTGCCTTAGCGCTCCTGTTGAATAGATGCACGACCATGCTTCACGATCGCACGAATGCGTGCTCCGCACACAAGTCTACTGCAATGCAGGGTTTTCCATTCCGTAACTCCTGTGTTACTTACTCACAAGTGTTAGTAACATATATGTAATGAGTAGGGCGCAGATTTTTAGGTTTTAACCAATATTTTTCCTCGCTATTTAATTAACACATTTCACACCTCCTGGAGCAGAATATGCAAATTTCATTACACCTAAAAAAAACCTAAATGAGGGGTTAATACCTAAAATAACCTAAATAGCTATTTTTACTTTTTTGAAATGAAGAATGTTATTTTCAGATTGAAACTCATTGTAAAATTATTTCCACCACTTATAGCCAGTAGATAGCTCAAGTTACTACAGTTAAATGCAGCACATGTGACATGGTGACACCTGGATGCAGCTGATAGAAGGTCAGAACTTGGCTGTCTGCTGCCATTTACTATGCCGAGCACTTAAAAGATGTTAAAAATATTGTCAAGAATTGGATGAAACAGAAGCTTCCTGCATTGCGAAGGCTAAGAAATCACTCGAGTGCCCCACTCTTGCTGCTTCCCTTGCATACATTTTTGTTTTATACCAGAAGCTACTCTCCGGTTGGAAAGGAAAACTTTGCCACTGAAAGATGCTCTAGATATCATTGGCAATGTTTCTAGTAAAGAAATACCTGGACCAGTGAGAGTTGCGTGTTCAACGAAATCCTGCTTTGAAGATATGAAAATCACCAATTCAGTATTGCAGGGAGAAAAGTATACAGGAGAACTACCCGTAGAACCTGCTGCACTGGCATCTATATTCTACGCTCCAATGATGTCATATTCCGCTGAAAGAACCTTTTCTTCATACAAGAATGTGTTACGTGATAATAGGAAATCATTTATGTCAGAAAATTTGAGAATGTATCTACTGCAATGCCTAAATATAAATCTTACAACTAAATACCAGAAAAACAAAATTATTGATCCACGAAGCAAAACATAAAAAAAACTATTTTAATCAAAAAAACCTAAAAAGACCTATTTTAAGCATATAAGAAACCTAAAATGAAAGTTTATTCCACCTAAAAATCTGGGCCCTAGTAATGAGTACTAACCTTGCTATAAGTATTGTTGAAAGAGATGTCCATCCGCGCAAAGACATTCTTAACATCATCGGATGAAATTACCATTCACATGCACAAGTTGTTCTTGCATAATGTTCATAATTTCTGCTTTTATATTGTAATTAAGTTTGTCCATGGTGTGGGGATTGTTCCTATAAATTTTATTTTTTAGCGTTTAGCGATCCTGTTGTTCTAAATTTATTGACTAAACGTCCCAAAGTGTGTGTACCCAGAACTGGATAACAGGAAATTGTTGCTGAAATTATCTACATGATTTAGTTTTCACGTATGTATCGTACATAAAAATATGCTGTTCAAGCATGAATTTGTTGGCAGGGATTTCCATGGAATAATAAGAGAATAGCATTCCTAAGGAAATCATATACAACACATGTACTGTCAAAACACTTCACAACATGATGACATAGGAACAACTGAGACAGGTTACAGCTGATAAACGTACCCTTGACATGTCCTGCACCACTTCTGCGCAGTGGCATAATACCGATGTCACCTGCCATCTCAGTCGATACGCATATAAGGCAGTTGTGGCCTTGGCATAAAATGAAGACTGTAGACTAATTTTGAAGATTTAGAAGCTGGTAACAGTGATGTGTCATAATTTAAAATAGAGAGTTGAGGGTTGTTACACTACATCACTATGATATTCTTACTTGAACGCGTTTCGGGAGACGGCTTGTTCCCATCGTCAGCATTTTCTCTCAACTGATTTTTGCCGGTCATCATCTGGGGGATGCGTGTGGTTTGTGGTGTTCTCTGGTGCTGGGCTGATGAACCTCCAAAGGCTGTTGGGTGGCGGCAGTTCGCAATTCATTAGGTGATTCCTGTGTTTGACAATATGTATTTTTTCCCAGATGTCCAATTCATTGCTGCTGTTGATCGGTTTTAAGAGTTTTATGTTTGGAGTGATATCATGGTTTGAAGACCAGAAATGATGTGCTACTGCTGATTTATCTTGCTGCTTTTGGTAAATGCATCTCATATGCTCTTTAAGTCTTATTTCAAGATTTCTTTTGGTTCTTCCTATGTATACCAGGTTACATTCATTACAATCAATTTGATATATACCAGCTGATTTATCGTTGGGGATAGGATCTTTTGTTCTGTTGCATAGTAGTTTCTGTATATTGTGGTTATTCATTATCACCTGTATATTCTGTATATTGTGGTTATATTCTGTATATATATTTCTCTTTATATTCTGTATATTGTGGTTATTGTGGATACATAAGTATGCTGTCTCCCGAAACGCGTTCAAGTAAGAATATCATAGTGATGTAGTGTAACAACCCTCAACTCTCTATTTTAAATAAATGAAGGCTGTATTTTATAGAAAATGTTAGTTAGTTTACACAATCACAAACAAGCAACTTCAGTTATGCCCTGAAACTTGATGCATACCATCTAAAGGGGATGATAGTTAACTTTTGGAATGCCTTCATATTAAGGCAATGCGGGAAAAAAATGGGATTTGATTGATACAATTCAGTGCTGGTCTGTAATATTAATTATTGCAACAATCATTGATAAATCAAGTGGGCCCTCATGGTGTTGGGGGAAGGGAGTATGTGTGCCTTCCAACCTGGAAGTCTCAGGTAGATCTGATTTTTAACTGGCAGGGTTCCCTCCCCCCTCAAGAGTTTTCCCATATCTTATAAGATAACTTTCAGCTCATTGAAACATCATTCCAACCATTTCAATAACTGTCTCTGTAGCCCTAAGTTGTTAAAATGGATATAAAAAAACAGAGGGGGGGGGGAGGCAAATTAAACATATCCCAGTGATTTATAAATATGCACACCTCAGAAATTATTACATCATGTAAGTATAATTCTTTGTAAGATAATAAATCTTAATGTAAAGAATACTGTTCAATAACTTCTAATTTCATTAATTACAAGCTCAAATCTCTTTACTGCTTACCATCTTCAAATTTGGCAAGGCATAGCTCTCCAATTTCTTTAGGCCTATATTGTTCTTCACATGCGCTACAGTAAGCAGTTATTTCTTCTTGCAGGGTTCCAATGCAATGTGCTAATGCTGCTGAATCTCTACGACAGCATGTGAAATCTGTGTCATTGAATTTATGCAGTACCAGTAGTTCAACAGTCTTACCAATAGGAAGGCCTTCATATTCTAAATGTTCATCTATGCGATATACTTCACCTGAAACATGCATGAATAAATATAGCATAAGTATTTAATACCCTTCATCCTGAATTCTGTTTTTTTGTCTAGTTTAAATATACATCTATAGATAATCACAATCAAGACCATTTACCATGCAAGGAGAAAATTATTCCATACTGTAGGAATTAGAAATATACAGGATCTACTTCAAGCTTTCTTGCCCCTAGCTACACACCAACAAATGATGCACCTGAACTTGCTCATTCACAAGGCAAAAGTGCACTTGTACTCAACTCACAAGGCTTGGTGACCAAACATGGGTTATGTGATTTAAAACTCCAGGAATCAAACATGGTAAACTATTTATTAGAAAACCATGTAAGAAAAGAGCTGAAAGCTTACTTAAATGCTCCTGTAGAAAAGCATCTTAAAGCGATGGCAGTGTTGCAAGTTAACTTAGATTGCAGATTGTGCAAGAAAGAAACTGAAACAGCCCAGCACATTATATGTTTCCTTGGCTTACAAGAAATATATTGCTTTTGGGAAAATGTTTTTAGATCCAGAAGAATTTGAAACCATATCTGTTATTTATATCCTTTGTAAAGGGTGCAGGCATAATGAATTGGCTTTAAAATGATACAGGTAGCATAATAAGCCCAAGGCTGAAGCGCACCCGGAGCAATGACAGAAATCTATATTGAACAAGACAAAAAACATGGGTTCCTTTAAGCCTACCAATTTCTGCTAGAATCATTTGGATGCTCTGCCTGACTGAAGTGTGTTAAGGTGTAAATGTGTCACTTTTATCTGTGCATTTAGAGTTATAGCCGTACAAGTTGCAGGAAAATATGTAAATCACCACCAATGGAGATTGAGGAGAGAATAAAAAGAGTGAAATACGAACTGGTAACAACAGAGGGTTGAAATCCAGCATGGAAAATTTTTCATACATTTATGAGGTGTCAAATAAGCCAACAGGTTTCTCATAAATCAATTTGTGTAGGAGGATACTGAGCACTCGCTCAGGAACTTCCAATATATTATGATAGGTCTGCAAATTTGACCAAAGCATGACAGACTACAAATATTTGTAAGGGGGCAAAGAGTTAATGGCTGGATATCACATGGAAATGTACTAACTTTCAAGAAAGTAAATGTACATTTTTTGCGAATCAGCATCATTCAGGCGTTCCATGAGTAGGGGGTATGAAAACTAAATTGGCCAGGGTCGAAGATGTATAGTGCCATGGTCGGCATTTTAACTTGTCACCCACTTCGAAGGTTTCTAAAGCTATATTAACCCAATATGACGAAATATCACAAAACAAGTAGCAATTCTCTTGCTGCTGAGCTATTAACTACATGACATTGGAGAATATACAAGAAAACTGAAAACGCATGGAGTGATGATTTTAATAGAAACAACATCTGTTGTATATAACCCACCCACTAACACCTGCTGCCGTAGCTCAGTGGTAAAATGCACTCTGTTTCAAGTGTGCCGAGAATTCAGGGTTCGAACCCCAATATATGGTCATACTTTTTATTGCAACTATTTTACCTTGTATTTCTTCCGCATGCTCAAAATGTTGCTGAAAGTTGTTTATGCACTGCATGCTAACATTTTCACTATGGCTTCATCACAGTAAAGCAGCATACCAAATCCACGAGGTTGTTGTCGCGGTAACCTGTCGTGTTATCTTATTTGCTGAGCGCCTGTTATTGTTTTACTATTTTGAATTTTGGGTTCTTTGTCCTCCGGCTAGCTATTATTACTCAGTCGAGCAAATATCTCTTTAACACGGTGTGTAAACGGAAAGGAGTTGTTACTAATAGATAACACTGATAAAAGAATTTGTTTTTACACTTTTAGTGCCGTCACAATTAATTAATTTCACATATTTAATCTTGATACACGCCTGACTGAAACTGTTATATTTTCGAATGCAACTACAATCACTTATTTGCCGCACACTATTAATTTGTGTGTTTCACATTTTGTAACTAACTTTACGATGCGAGAGATTCTGTAGAATTGCGTAATGTGTACTTCGTGAATGCTTCCTTAGAAATGCCTGACATGTAACTCGCGAGAGAGATTTCTTAGAACTGCGCGACGTTTACCTTGTGAATGATTCTGTATAACTGCGCGATACTTTCCTCTGGCTCAAGAATTTATACTCCCTCACCCCGATATGCCTAAACATTATAATCGAGCTGCTATTGGTTAATAAATCGTGCCAACATTAGCATCTGTTTTATAAGCCAATCAAAATTACAAACACATATGCTCTAGGGAAGATATTCCCTCCGTTTCTAAAGAAAGGCACGCTACCCTGATGTCATTTGTTTGTCTCTTCTAATTGATAAACAACTCACCCCCTCGCTTCATTGTTACCCGCTCCTATTGTCAGTTTCAGTGAGGCCGTGTAAACTTATTTCCTAACAATGCTTATAGCTAACAAACATCTAAAATCATTGTCATACAATAATGTTAATTTACACTACAATCACTCCGGCATTCACAGTGTTGTGATATAAAATACTGCCTCATTGTGTGGAGCTGACTGCAGTTCAAAAGGGTGAAATTGTAGATCATGCTACTCATGGTGAAAATGCCTCGCAAATCGCCACAAAATTGGGTTGTGACCGAAGAACAGTGAAACAAGGGCATCATGAGGGAGAAGTTGAATGGGCCAACTCACGCAGGCAATCAGGTAGGCCTCGTGCAAGAACACTTGCTCAAGACGAAACTCTGGTGGAAGATGTGAGGAACCAACCTTTAAGACACAGCAGTTGAGTATGGTTGCTCATAAGAAACCATTCGCCAACGATTAAAGGATGCCGGTATTGCATCACATCGTCCTGCCACTAAGCTCATTCTCACTGAAGCGCACAAGGCAACAAGGTTACAATGAGCACAGCGTAATACTGACCTTCCTCAGTCTTACTGGGACCTTGTAATCTAGAGTAACGAGAAGGTATTTCGATCCGACCAGCAAAAGACCCTATGTCTGTACAGATTGTGGGGAACTAGATACACACCTCAGCAGTTCGTTCAAGCAGAACATTTGGGAAGAACTGCAACATATTTCTGGGCCTATATGACAGCATCAGGTCCACTTGAAGTTAATTCAAGTGCCAGAAAGAATGATGAGTGCAGTCTATGTAGATATTCTCAAAAACACTTTGCTGCCATCCCTTCGTGCTATGTATTTATGCATGACAATAGTGGTGTGCATATCACAAATATCACCCACAATTGACTAAGAGGCATCCAGAAATAATCTGCAAGATCTCCTGAACTAAACCTCGCTGAACATGTATGGGCCTTCATGGTAAAGGAATGGGAAGAGCGTTGACCAGAAGGGTGCGAGTGAATCTGGTTGACCACGAGATGAGGCTACGACATTATCAGCAGAACCCAAACCGGTATTCTGCACTGGTTACAAATGTGCACAAAAGAATAAACAATATAATCGTAGCTGGGGGCAATTATACCAGGTTCTAAAACACGAGATTTTATTTTTATTTTCCATTCATTGTTTCGACAAGTTACTTGTTCCAGGAGAAATACATTGTCTATAAATCTGAAATGTTTCAGAAATTAACTTATTTCTTCATATATGATGTGGCTTCAGCTATGAAATAGCAGTTGTTTAGTTTGCTTTTTAAGCATCATTATCCTTGGCTATCGTCTTTTTGTTATTTCTAATAAATGGAGTAACTGTATTGTAACTAGCAGTTGTACAGAATGCCTTTTCAGTTCTATGCATTATACTCCATCAAATTATACACAACCCTATTTGCAGCTGTAAGTTTGTTTTTCTCAAGATGAGAATTTATCAGTTTCTTGTTATTTCATGTATTAGCTTATTGTTATGAACAGATGGATTGTATATAACATTTAGAAGTTGGCTCCATTAAAATTATTATCATTCAACCTCCTCGCATTTTCTTCGAAATCATGTAGCAATAGCTTAGCTGCAAGAAAACTCTAAATTTGTTTGTTACTGCGTCTTACAAAGTGAAAAAGTTGGAATAAAAGGTATGACCACATGCTGGGGATCAAACCCTGAATCCTAGGTACACTTGAAACAGCATGCATTTTACCACTGAGCTACGACAGCAAATGTTAGTGCGTGGGTTATATACAACATAGATGTTGGTTCTATTAAAATCATCATTCCATGGGTGGAATGCATAAAATCCAAGCTTTGTCTTGAAGATTAGTCTTTAAGTTAAAGCGAAAGCTTTAAGATTACTCTACAAGATTAAGCTTTGGCTTGTTCAACTCATGCATAAAAAGAATCTTAATCTAGCAAGCTTTCGCTAGACGTTTTTCCAGCAAACGCTTGAAATACGTTGCGCGCGCAGCTGTCGTCTGCCAAATGCGGCTCATAACTGTTGTCTCATGTGGCGAGTACAGAAGTGTTTTGCGAATACGGTACCTAACCTATATCGAAGTTATATGCGTAATGGCAGACGAAGTGAATATTCAGAATACCTTTCTAGCAATTCTTAAGCAGTTTCCAATACTGTTGAATAAATCGCAAATCCCGAGCATCAAAGAAGAGAAAGTGAACGCTTTGCAAACCACCTGCATCAAACTGGAAGAAATTTTAGGCAGAAAATTCACTCCACAGCAGGTGCAGAAAAGGATTCAGAATATGAAAACTGAATTAAAAAGAAAAACTGACTGTAAGGCCACGGGAAATCAGAAAATAAGGTTAAAAAGGTGGGAAGAAGAATTTCTGCAGCTGCTTGATGGCGAAAGCAACCCAACCATTGGTAGGATTCCAGGTAAGAATGCAAGTCGATCTCAGGAGCCAATTATTTAGAAGTTTTTTTTGCTTTGGTTTGTAGTATCAAATACAATTTAAAACGTATTCTGTAATGTGATACATGTTATACGTAACTGCTATAAAATATAAATATATCGGAAAATTACAGCGAATGATAAAGTACGTAACAATATAATACTACTTTGGCAAAAAAGGACAGTTTCAAATTATTTTTTTGCTTCATTATGAATTTTTTCAGGTTCTTCAAGACAGTTTTCAAACGGGTTTACACATGTCTTTCCTGTAAACAACACTAAAATTGCTTATTTTAGTTGCCTTTATTTCTGGTTAACAACTGGACGTTGTTGAGTTTACCATTTATATAAGTTTTATTGGAAAATCTTTCTTTTCTATTGTAGCTCCTCTAGTTTTAAGAGTTCCAAAATGTAACTGTCTATAGCTCTTGTTTGATGGAGCTAGTTTTACCAGCTTATAACTAATTTCTCTTAAGAAATTTCTCATTTTCATTGAGATTTGAAGTTATTATGAGCAAAAGTAATCTCAGCATTTATACGTAAGATGTTAATTATTGAAAGAACAATGACAATTGACATCATCTGTATCCCTCTGCTACTGAAGAAATTTCACTTTTAGGATCACCTCTGAATAACCTAATGAAGGTTACATTACTAATAACTAAGCCCCGGATTCTTAGGTTCTGACCTATTTTATTCCTGACCTCATACACTCCAAACTTCGGTTTATATTAATGTTTTAGTTACCAACTAGTAATATACTTCAATTTTATAGAGCCTAAATTGACCTAATTTTACGTTAGGACCTAATAAAACCTATTTTTCGTGATAGAACCTAACAGTGCCTAATTCGGTTATTTAAGCAAATAAGAGTAGATTTATGAATATAAAAGTATTTTTAAAACGAAGGGAGACCGTTCGAATAACGAAACTATTAAATAATTAGATTATGAAATCTTGCGCAATACCTTACAATAATAAACTTTAATTAAACCGTCCGCCACAATAATAAAGTAATTAAAACGTTCGCCGCCTTCAGTTATCATTTTCTAGCTATAGTCGAAAGAGGTGGTCAGTGGCACGCGGCATTTCTGAAACGTGTGATGTTTACATACCGCAACAATAGGTGAAAACTAGAGGCAAACATTTTAATAGCGCTGTTGAGTAGTATGCATTATTGCTTCTTCCGTTATAGGGAGCTTCTAACACGACATTTCTTAATTTGGTACTTTCAAATACATACTAAAGTTACAGTTAATTTAACTTTTTACACTTTTCTTTGACGGATATTCATGAACTGTGCCATTTTGTGTGATAAAACAACTCTTAAAACTTCTCTTGTATGAATCAAGTCACCTACTGAGGTAGCTTGAAAAAAGTCAAGATTAATCTAGAGGAAGTGAAGCTTTCGCTTGTTTTATGCATCGGATTTGCACTTAAAGTCAAGTCATTGCTGGAAAATTTAAGCTAAAGCTAGGCAGCTAACTGGCTCCAAAGCAAATGCTAGACTTAAGTCAAGTCGAAGCTGTTTTAAAGCCAAGATTACACTTGAAAATTAGCAAGGTAAAGCTTATGCTTGACTTTATGCATTCCACCCCATGTGTTTTCCATTTTCTAGCATATTCTCCAATGCCATGTAGCTAATAGCTCAGCAGCAAGAGAATTGCTACTTGTTTTGTGATATTGGGTTAATATAGCCATAGAAACCTCCGAAGTGAGTGACAGGTTAAAATGGCAACCACGACAATATACATCTATGACCTGGCCAATTTAGTTTTCATACCTCCTCCTCACGGAACGCCTGAATGATGCTGACCTGCAAAAAGTGTACATTTACTTTCTTGAAAGATAGTACTATGAGGACTTGAAACTGATTGATATTGAGGGGAAAGGGTTTCTAAACTCGGGTAAATGACAAACTGGCAAAAAGTAAGGCATTGTGGATATTAACAATATTATACCCTTTCAAGTCACAATAGCCAGGATATCACACATGTGCAGACAAGATTCACAGTAAAATATCATCTGTTATATATAGTGCATGCTATCCAGTCTTGATATTTTTGTAATACAAGTTCTTTCAGCATCAAATACAACTGAGTAAAAACTGTTTTAATGAACAATTAGTGCATGCACTTAAAATCCTTGTTGTAGATATTTTTGCAAATGGAGAATGATCACGGGTCTTAAATGTTAGAATGCAATAAACATTTATATGTGCAGTTTTCAAACTAATTTAGAGCTTACACCATAAAAACAGTTTTGCGCATTCTAGATTTCTATTCTAGTTCTCTGAATTCGTGGACTAATCATGAAAGTTATGAATTGCATTTAAAGCTATGCTTTTATTTTTGACTCTGCGCCGTGCATAAAATCATTTTTGGCAATCAGTAAGTGCACATATTTTATTATTATGTAGAAATACTAAATGCTGCCTAACATACAAACATGCTTGTAAAAGGAAACAGAAAATGTAGCCCTATTTTTTTAGTATGCTGCAGTAATGTTCTTCAATGCTCTTTTAAAATATTTGCATTATTTCAAATTGCATACATATCAATGACTATTTTAGGCATCTTCTGCCAAACAAAATAACTGGTGGAAAACATTACACACAATTGTTTTTAGTGTTAGCAGTGTATCTGTATAAATACATGTGGTTCACCTGTGCCTTATTATTTAACGAGATATGAACTTCAATACCCTTGGTAAATATGTTGATATTGCTATGCTTGCTCGCTATTTGGTAGCCATGTAAATCCAGCTTTCTCTTCAAAAGAAATTTTAAATTCATTTAGATATATAAAGAATTGTATTGTAAAACAAAATCTCAAGCAAAGAACGAAAGGATAGTAACAGAAACCATTTAAACAAATATATAGCTAAAAATATGTTGTAAATAGTAGTTGAAAGAAATGAATGCTAGCAACATAGGCATGCAATAAAGTGAAAACCATTATTAAAGACAAAATAATCAATAAGCTAAAAAGAGATACCATTGTATCTTTGTATGCACCAGATGTGTAGCCCAAAAAAAAAAAAAAAAAAAAAAAAAAAAAAAAAAAAAAAAAAAAAAAAAAACCTGCAGAAGAAATCAGAGGAAGAAAAAAGAAGTGATTGTGTTTTTAGTGAGGTTGAGCATGTAATACCGAAAGATTGTTATTAATCAAGTGAGAAATATCTGTGGATTATAAATATAGCTCCTCTAGAACGTGTAGAAAAAATTTTTATTCCACAGTATTTGGATTAGATCTATCGCAAGGCAGGAATAGGAAGATTTAGCTCTTAACTAATCATAATTATTTGTATTAAGAAAAAGAATTAATTATCTGCAATGATACACGACTCCAAAAATTGGATAAAACTTGGTAAAATCGAGAACTCAGCAAAAATACAATAGTTGTTAAGCTTTTCTTGACTAGTAAGAAAGCATTTTTTAATTAATTTGTGAAAATTCAACATAATGTAATAAGTTCAATATAAAATATTTTCATATCCAAAATTTGGAAAATAAAATATATTAAGTGTCTCTCCACAACAACAATAAAAAAAGATTTGGAACAAAAAATTCAATTATTTTTATTCAAGTATATTTAGAACCTGGAATGGAAGGAAAAATACCAAAGAGAGGAGAAGTGGGCTGATACAGTGTGGTAGCAGAGGCATTTGTTGTGTGGTTTTTATTTTTACTTCACTCTTTTTTTAAATAGGGTTTTGGCTATATGTATTGTGTTGCGAGAGGCATTTCATGTTCTGTTTAAGGGGAATGTTATGATAATTTTACTGTACCAAAAAGGATTTGATTTGTTTCTGTATAATATTGTTTAACCTTGCATAAGACTTTAGCTAGCAGGTATGCAATTTTTTGGTTTATTCCATTTAGGGCTTGTAATCTCGGTTAAAAGCTGAGGTTTTCTAACTTGTACTTGTTGATACCGATTGGTTAAACATAGTGCCCCGAATTACGAATGCATGGTAACTGTAGGGCAGCTAACCTGGAGTTTAACAATTTGGTATGGCTGGTAACATTTTCATGTGCGATTTCACACCACCTAGGTGGAAACTTGAACATTATATCTTTAAAATAAGCTTTCTGCTGTTAATTCTATTGAGTTCGTCATTTGATTTCTGTGTATAATAAAATCTAAAGTTTCTATTAAATTAGTTTGAGGAATTTTGTGATTTATATGGATCATTTCAGATGGCTAGATACACATAATAAAGCATACTTGTTGTTAATATTACAATCTGTATAGATTAGTTAGCGGCACATTTCTAAGGGTTATGCCATAGTTTAGTTCACATTGGAATCGGTTAAGTGCATTTCGGTATGTTTAAAAAAGAATGCTTTGCTATTAATATAGTTCTGGGAGGTAGTGCAGCCTAGTTTGAAAATAAGTTACCTGTAGCACAGACCACATCAAGGTGATAGGAAAATTCCTCCCAAATGTGTTGCAGCTTATCATGATCCACTGTGTTTATCATACGTGTTATCCACTCTTAAGGTCATCCAGTGTAGTGGGTAGTGGCAGAACAAACATTGCTCTTTATGTATCCCCACAGGAAGAAGTCGCAAAGAATGAGGTCTGGGTATCTTGGAGGCCATGCGGAGAGAGCACGATTCTGACCAATCCACCATTGAGGCACTGTTCCATTCAAAAATGCTCATACTGGCAAGCTCCAATGTGTTGGTGCTCCATCTTGCTGGAATACCAAGTCACATGATTCCCAAATCTGAACATTGTGGCAACTGACACGTCCATTGAGGTGGACAGTTGCTTTGCCACTAAAAATTATGCATGAAAAGTCATTGCCACCTTCCATGTCCAGCATTGCAGCACAGAATTCTATCCACTTTCCCTTGTCAGCATGTCTCAGTGTCTGAATCAACTGCAGTCAGTACCTTTTTATGTGTAGAAGTCTTCTCACAACATGCCAGATAACAGAAGCACTCATCTTAAGCTCACGGCTAGCTTTAGATATGGACTTCCGTGGGCTCTGCTGAAATACCTCTTGGATTCTCACCATGTTTTCCTCTGAAAACATGGTCGACTGGGCTTTTTCCCCTTATACAAACATCCACTGTCCTTGAACTGTTGAAACCATCATCAGATGTTCTTGGGAGAGGGCCTGTACTGCACACTGTTAAATCTCCTATGGAAAGCACGCTGCACTGTGATCACAGAATTGGTTCTCGCAAACTTAAGAACACAGAACGCTTTTTGCTGAGGTGTTGCCATTCTGAGACTCATGTGGCAAATACAATGAGCAGCAGGTTGGGTTGGGTCAGAAGGAGGGGGCACAACAGAGCACACCAACAACTATTCGAAACTGAAAATATGCTTTTTGTAATGGTATGCAATTCGTTCCACTGCATTGCTTGCATACTGCAAAATAAAGCTTCAAAACTAGTTCATTCTGTTTGAAAGACCCTGTAGATAGAGAGATAGAGATAGATAGTAAGATAGATAGATAGATAGTAAGACAGACAGACAGACAGACAGATAGATAGGTATTTTATTTCACTTCGTTAGTTACATAAATTAATTCTCATATAAGTTCTATAATACATAATTTTATCTCTACACATTACCCTTTACATATCCTTTTCACTAAGTTGCTGCATTACTAAGGGCCCGCAAACATCCAACACCATGATTGTTGAGTCATTGGGTCCTATTTAATTTATGATTCAACCATCTACATTTTTTTTTTTCTATTCCCTATTTCTAATTTTTTTCAACCACTTATTTCTCACTACACCTAAATATTTTCTGATTTCAAATAAACTTTCCTTGGATTTAACTCTTAACAACCTTTTACCTATAATTTCATTTGGTAATCTAGACCAATTGTTTCTTTGTAATTTTTTCCTCATATTCATTGTTCCTTCACATTCTAACATTAAATGCCAGTAATTGTTAAATTTGCTATTACATAATGGGCATTTGCCTTCATTTTCTCCTTCTCCTATACCTTTTAACCTCACCACCCCTGACCTAGCCTATGCAAAGCCCTCTCTTGCTATTTTATTACAAACATCAACATAGTTTTCTCTTTCCCATGTCCTTTTAATCTCCGTATATACATGTAATGATCTTTTTGAATTAAAACTACCAATTACTTCCTGTCTTTCCATATCTTCAATCCTCAATCTAACTCTTTTCCAACAACCCTTCTCACGTGATTGTCTATATTTCCAAATATCCCCACACCCTATTTCATTGAGAATTGCTTCTAGGCGCTTATACCAAGTATCCTCTTTATTTAACTTGCACTGAACCTCCAAACAATGTTTTAAAATATTATTCTCCGATTCCTCAATTCTCAACCAATATTTCACTATCTTTCAATAATTTTAGTCTTACTACCAAATCTCCCCAACTCCATTTGTGCAACCCATTAGGTTGGTAGACCCAGAATTATTTTACAAAAGCTCCTATGCACTTTATTTACCTGTTCCCACCCCTCCTCAATACCCCAAATCTCTGCACCATACAGCATTTTTGCCTCAACTACTGCTCCATATACTCTTTCTATCCATTTTACGTGCATCCCAGGTATTTTATCTAAACATGCTCTAATAACTTTCATTGCCACTTTTCCTTTTGTTAAAGCCTGTTTCGAAAGACCCTGTATAAGAATGTGTTGGTAGCAGAGAATGCTGGAGTCTCTCTTGATTCTAACATACACTAACACATATTGTACTAGTGTTGCTGTTAAAACATTTGAAAATGATTAGAGCAGAAAAATGAAATGGTTTAGGTACCTGGTGTACATTAGTGTCATACTTTATTTCTGCCAGGTGCTTGATGTCAAGAGATATTTAGCCATAAAGCTTACTGCACTACATTGAAATTTGTAACAGTTACATTTAAGAATCAATTTCGACAAGTGTGTTGAACTAAAAAGGATCATAAACTCAGAAAGAGGTTGTGATGCTGCTATGAATTATTACAGAGCATAAGTGTGATAGAAAATAGAGCCATAGTGCAATTTTCATTAACCTGAATCATTTCCCAACTTCCTCATCCCTCTCCTCAAATTTATTTTTCCCCGAGATCTTATTTCTATTATATAATGTCTGGGCATTCGCCTCGGCATTGCTACAAAAGGAATAATGTAGGACTTTCGCTAGATTAAAACATTTCAAAATATTAAATTATATAGGTTTTTTTGTTAAATGCTCTGTGTAGAGTGAATGAAATTATTAATAAATGATTAATAATAAATGCTTACGTTTAAAAGAAAACCCCCCCCACAAACAAAAACTAGAATGCCTATATTAAGTAGGATTTCACTGTTAATATATTCTTGTAGATTAGTATGGAAATATGTTGTGTGATTTCGGAGTATTAACATATGGGCTTTTGGTTTCAGCTTCCCATAAGTTAGTAGGAAAATAGGACATTTTGGATTAAAAGGTTAAGTTCCACTGTTATTTTGTAAAGGTTACTTGCAAAATAGGTTAGACACAGGAATATTGGATTAATATGAGTTACATTATACATTTAAGCAAACATTACTGTCAAGTTAAAAGAAAAATATAATAAAACAACATGCAAACTATATCTACTGTAGTATTATGCAGCAGAAATGTAATAGAACTTTACTTTTGTATAGTTACCTCCAAGTTAGTACCCTAACCACTACCCGAGGTGGCAGTTTGTTCATCACTAAGAATAACTCCCAGTTAGCTGTTAATCGAAGGTTGTAATACAAAAGTTTGCCCCGACTCCCAGTTAATATCTAACCACAACCTTAACCGGAGATTGTAATACAGGCCCTTATTGGGATAATTTAAGTGGCTTTTACATTTTGTTAATCACTGGGCTATATGTATAAAATTCAAACTTTAACTTGAAGACTAATCTTCAAGACAAAGTGAAAACTTCAAGATTACTCTAAAAGATTAAGCTTTGGCTTATTCAACTCATGCTTAAAAAGAATCTTAATCTAGCAAGCTTTTGCTACGCATTTTTCCAGCAAAGGCTTGAAATAAGTTGCGTGCGCAGCTGTCGTCTGTCGCTCATATGCAACTGTTGTCTCATGTGGCGAGTAAAGTGTGTTTTACGAATAAGCTAACCTAAGAGTTGTATGAGTAATGGCAAATATGGCAGACAAAGTGATTATTCGGAATACGTTTGTAACAATTCTTAAGTGGTTTCCAATACTACTGAATAAATCTTGGATTCTGAGCATCAAAGAAGAAAAAATGAAAGCTTTGCAAACCTTCTGTATCACGCTGGAAGAAACTTTAGGTAGAAAATTCACTCCACAGCAAGTGCAGAAAAAGATTCAAAATATGAAGGCTGAATTAAAAAGGAAAACTGGCCGCAAAGCCACCAGAAATCAGAAAATAAAGTTAAAAAGGTGGGAAGAATTTCTTCGGCTGCTTGATGGAGAAAGCAAGGCAACCATTAGTAGGACTCCAGATAAGAATATAAGCCGATCTCAGGAGCCAATTATTTAAAGGTTTGTGTAATTTTTTAATTTTTGCCTTGGTTTGTAGTATCAAATGCAATTTAAAACGTATTCTGTAATTGATGCATATTACATGTAATTGGTATAAAAATACAAATATACTGGAAAATTACAGTGAATGATAAAGTACATAAGAATATGATACTACTTTGGAAAAAAAAGGGCAGTTTCAAATGAATTTTTTGCTTCATTATGAATTCTACCAGGTTCTTAAGATGGTTTTCAAATGGGTTTACACATGACTTTCCTGTAAATAACACTAAAATTGCTGATTTTAGTTGCCTTTATTTCTGGATAAAGATTGCAACTGGATGTTTCCGAGTTTACCATTTATATGTTTTACTGGAAAATCTTTTTCTATTGTGGCTCCTCTAGTTTGAATAGTTCTAAAATGTAACTGTCTATAGCTCTTGTTTGCTGGTGTTAGTTTTACCAGCTCATAACTAATTTCTCCTTTTCATTGAGATTTGAAGTTATTATGAGCAAAAATAATCTCAGCATTTATACGTAAAATGTTAATTATTGAAAGAACAATGGCAATTGCCACCATCTATATCCCTCTGCTACTGAAGAAGTTATACATATGGATCACCTCTGAATAAGCAGAGGCCTAGTGAAGGTGTATCTGTAGATCTGTAGCTTAATCTGTATACACATCCTTGTATGGAAGTGGCAGCAGGGCATTGTCAGCAATAATCAGACCACAGCCGGCCAACAATGCATTTTCAGGAAAGTAATGTGATACACTTACAGTATGATCAACTCAAAACGACAAATATCACTAATTTTATAAACTAGCTGTCCTTGCAGCTAATTTTTTTTAGTTTTTTGTTTACTGTTTAGGTGGATGTGCTGTGGGTGGGGAAGTTTTGGAAGAATAGCTACCAAATGATGCATTGAGGCTGTCTGAAGTTGAATCTGGATCTGCAAATGAGAGCATTGCCTCAAATCCCAATTAGAACACTAATGAAAAGGTGTGCAATCAAATAAATTTAAATTACCCCAGAAACAAAACACCTGACTACGCATGAACTGCAAAGATTGGTACTCTTAGAACAACTAAAACTGATAATGCATGCAGCAGGAGGAGATATTAAAACAAGCAAAGCTTGCTTCCAGTAATAGAAATACAGGGATCAAATTTTATTCAGAACCTATAATTATATCCGATGAAAGTTTAAGCATGTTAAACATCTAGTCGCATATACAGATGGCATTTATTTATATTTCACTTAGAGCTGCATAACCATTTGAATATGTATGTACCTAGGTATAACAGTATACTTGTATTAAGATTGCCATCACACTGGAAATCTATAGTTTATATTCATAACAATATGTAATTTAATAATTTGCAACATGTTAATACAATAATGTGAAATTTTGTTGCTTCTTTGCATTCCATGTTGTCTCCAATCTTCATTTTCATTCCTATCTTCCCCCTCCCCTTCATCTCTCTCTTTATTTCCATTGATGCCATCATCAACCTCTTCCTCTTCCGCATTATCTCTCAGCTGCTTTGCAATATTATGCAACACAAAGCAACCTAAAACAATATGCAGCACCTTCTCCGTAGGAATTCTGGTGTTCATCAATACAGAAAACTGTCTCTTTAATTGCCCAAAATATCTCTCTATTGTAACTCTACTTCGGGCATGTTGACGGTTATAGTACTCTTCTAAAGCATTCACGGGGTTTTTGTATGGAGTTAGTAACCATGGAGCAATCCCATACCTGGAGTCACCCAACAGTATTGCCATTCCGTCTTGTTCTCGCAATCTTTAAAAAATATTTAAATTTCTGAATATTCGGCTGTCATGCACACTGCCAGGCCACATTGCATCCACACTTACAAACACTACTTCTGAACTGCATGTTGCTTGGATGTTAACAGAGCAAAAGGTTTTTTATTTATAACATGTACACGTGGCTTCAGAATTGGCACGTGTGTGCATATTGCCCCAATTATACTTGGAAAATAAAATCTATTATGCCAGGCTTATTTTGCAGCATTAATTTCTTGCAGTCATGATGGAAATTTTGTCCGCTGATTAGCTCTTTAAAATTCTTTCACTCACATAATTGACGGTTCTACTTACAGTTGATTGATGAACTCCAGCATCTTCTCCGACACCAGTCTGAAATGCCGGGTTGCTAACGAAACTAAGAAATATTTGCATCCTTTGCTTCAATGTCAGCACACCGTTCACTCCCAAGAAATGATGTGAAATTCAACTTGACATTTTCGTCATCGAATCTATAAAACAATTTATATATACACCCTCTGCACTGTCGCTTCACTTGATACACTTTTCTTTGATGGATATTCATAAACTGTGCCATTTTGTGGGATAAAATAACTCTTTTAAGACTTCTCTAGTACAACATCAAGCCACCTACTGAGGTAGCTTGAAAAAAAAAGTCAAGATTAATGTACAAGAAGTGAAGTTTTCGCTTGTTTTATGCATCAGATTTATACTTAAAGTCAAGTCGTTGCTGGAAAATTCAAGCTAAAGCTAGGGAGCTAGTTGGTTCCAAAGCAAACATACACTTCAGTCAAGTTGAAGCTGTTTTATGCATTAGAAGCAAAGATTAACTTGAAAATTAGCAAGGTAAAGCTTGTGCTCGATTCCATGCAAACCAGCAATTGTGCTGTCTAGTGAACCCAGATTTTCTCCCTAGAGATAAATTGTTGGAGGTAGTTTATCATGGGGAAGACTCCAAAGTGGGGTACAATGTTTTATTAGCTATGATCTGTCAGTTTGCCAATCGTCAACTTGTGTGCATTCTCAGTGAACATCAGCTGTTAGCAAATTGCATGAAAGACTAAGGTTAGTTTACAAGACATTAAGGTTGTTTTGAAGGCAGAAATCCTACCTTTAACTATAAATCGGTATAAATATTTAAAGATAAATATTTCTCATTAAATCAACTGCATGTTACAGATTGTGTAACCTTGTGTAACCATGCAGATGCTACCTCTGTCTGAATTTGATCTGAAAATTCAATTTATGACTCTGTGGTTATAGCTAACTTTTAATAAAATGGAGTGCTCTGTATTACGAATGCTAGATAACTGTAGGTTAGTTAACCCTACATTGCCAGAGTTATTTTGTTACATATGCTGCTCTTCCTCTAATTCCAAAAATGGCTTTTATCTCTCTTTCTCCGGCAGCAGCACCACCGAACCGATACAAATAACTGATTGTTAAAGCTAGACGAAATGGACTGTCCATTTATTCAAAAGTCAGAATTCCAGTCGAAATGTGCCTGTGGTAAAGGATGGGGAGGGCCCAAGTAAAATAATCAGTGTGATGGCATGCTTGGATGCTGACAGGGTTACATTTGACTGCAGTTACATGAATATTGCTTATCATTATAAAAATCAAACTATTTTTATTGAAAAAATCTAATACTTCTACGGTATAAAACAGCTATAAATACCTGCATTTTATTATTAAGGTTAGTATAATATGAAATTAGGATAAAATGCCATTATGAAACAAAAGCAACACCTTTATATCAAACCTGGTACACCAGGCTATAAAGGATTAACAAACTGATATGGTTGGCAACATTTTTGTACACAATTTCACATCACCTAGGGGAAACTTGTGGCATTAGATCTTCAAAATAAACATTCTATTCTCATTTTCTTGGGCTTGCCATCTGATGTGTGTATACTAAAACCTAAACCTTCTATTAAATTAGTGTGGAGGACTTTCATGATTAATATATAGGTTTTGGGTAGCTTGATAATAGACTGGATGCATTCAGGAACATAGTACAGCATACTCACTCCTAATACATAAGAATCTCGTTAGTACGTTCGACCCAAGAATTTGGACGTCATAGATGGGAAAGCGTGTTAACAAAAAGACATAACTTGCAATTTAAATAAGAATCTAATAATACAGCTTATCTCACAAATGAATTCAAAATATGTAAAATATTTGCACTGGTTTAAAATACATATTCATGGTTGATTGCTTTGTTGGTTTTAATGCCAAAATTTTACTGTCCATCTTTTTTAATAATGTCATTACATCAACTATACACACACACACACATACCTAACACTTCACTATGTCCATTACCTCCATCACTTCCAACACTGTAGGAATTGGCTCATCGTCACTTTCATCCCGCACTGACGCTTCTTTTGTCATCTGCCCATATTAGATGTTCATCTATTGTCAGTGTTTCACACACTGGAATTTCACTGTCATTGTTTATGTATATTTCAAAAGACACACCATCTGTTATTTTAGGCCATTCTTCATTCTCATCTTCTAGTGTCATCACCAAGAACCCAACAAAAGCCAGCTTTATTGAAACAGTTCTGAATTGTATCTTGCATATTTTCAAATACCACAGAAGTTATCCAGGCTAAAACCAGCTACTACTAAATCGACTATATGGTCCTCTACTCTGTTGGAAAAATTGACGCACCTTTTGAAGCCTTTGTTGAGAAAGTCAGTTTTTCTTTGAGAGAAGGTACATGCACATACGTTTAACACATTTTCTGTGTTTGGTGGTGATTTACTGGTTTCCTTTCATCTGCTGGTGAAGTATATCAAATCGATACTGTATAATCCTCTTAAAGAAGCCTGAAACATGCTAAATTCCACTCTGAAAGACATTGTCATAACAAAAAAAATCAAAGATTAAAGTAGATAAGCCTACCTTACCTAAAACATATGGTCTTCCTAAAATACACAAGAATGACAATAGTTTAAGACCAATAGTGAACAACATTGATGCTCCCACTACCAAATGGCAAAATGGCTTAATCACTGCTTCAATTACTTCTCCAAATTTTAAGTCTGAGATCAGTAATTCATACGAATTAATAGACCATCTTAATCATATCAAATCGAGTCCAACCAATGCTATAGTATCCTTGGACATCACCTCCTTTTTTTCACATCCCACCAATAAACGTTCCCCTCTCCTCAGAAAATGGTACAATCTAATAAAGCAAAAGAAGACTATACCAAAGTCATCCAACTTTGCATTATTCAGTACTTTTCCAGTTTTATGGGCAGGATTTACCAACAATGGTCTAGTTTAGCCTATGGACAACAACTCTCTCCCTTCCTTGCAGATCTGTTTATGAGCTCGTTAGTTCAAAATCCTCAAGTATGGTTTTGATACATAGACCATATTTGAGGCAGTAATTTAATGCCTGTATAAATTTAATTTGTTATTTTTATTATAACTAAATTCAATTACAGCCCACCTTGAAAAACAATATGTATATAATTATTATTTAAATTGTATGTAAGTCATTGAAAATGACTATTTTATTGTAAAACATATTTTATTAATGTTATGTAAATGTTTATATACTCTAATAGTGCAAAAACTGTGAGAATAATATGTTTTAGGTTGTTAATAATGAGGTAATGATGTAATTTTTGTGACAATGTGTCTGGAATTTTGAAAAGTACTGGTCATGAAAAGATCGGTAGTGACGTAGTTTCGCTTACAGTTTTGAATTAGCAATCAACAGTAAAGAAAAGTTTTAGTTTGAATGATTAAATTCTATTGGACTAGAATTAGCCAATAAGAGACTGGCAATACCGAAGCTTTAAGGTTTTTACCATTGGAATTAGTCAGTGGCGAACCAGGTTTCATAGCGTGCAGATGGAAAAGTCACGAGCAAGATTTTATAGTAAAATACATTAAGAATGTGTAAAGTTTCTCACAGTTTTCTTTTATAAAGTGCAGTGTTTTATATGTGCAAGTATAAAGAATTAATAAAGAAGTGAAATTTAGAGGTAATTCTGTGACGTCTTTAATTTTTTGTCATATCACGACCTGAACAAGACCTTATGTCTCTATAGTTTGACTGAGGCAGCCGAGGAAGATTTAAATAATATTACATAAGCATAATTAATTGAAACCTACGCACAAAGCAACAAATTGAATGTAAAATCTGCAAATTCTGCATAAAAATTACATTGCGCAACATTGTGCAACATTACGTAACACAAGCATCATCCTCACTACTACAAAGCATGGCGTCCCAAGCAACAAGCATCAACCAACTTCAAAGTGTATCTTCATTACGTGGGCAGTTTAAATTAAAACTCAAACTTCATCATCTCCATAAATTTGAAGAACATAACTTCTTCAAAGTGACGCCAAAACGTGGGGTTAAATAGTACTTCAAAGTGACGCACATACGTGGGGCTTCTCACATCACTACAACATCTTCATATTGCAATAGTGCCTAAAAAACTTGTACAAGATGCTTTAAAACTGTTACAATTATATAAAACAAAGCCAACAACTTCACTGTAGAGTCTGAAAAAGGTGGATACTTGCCTTTTCTGGATATTAAAATATGAGAAATGAGGACACTTTCCTTTGGGATGTACAAGAAACTGACTCGCACAGATAACTACATCAAATGCAATAGTTTTAACCAAGGTCATGCCAGCACGCAATTTTCAACAGTCTAATACATAGGTTAGTTCAACTTTCCTTTAAACAAACAAGAATACGACAAGGAATACCAGCAAATCATCAAAATAGCACTCGTTAATGAATTTAATTCACAAATGATAGAAAGAAAAACAGATTCAGAAGTAACAAGAAAATCAACAATACCACTACCCTAACACCCTTGGAAGACAGGAAGAAAATTAAAAAATTCACATTCCACCTGCTTCTACACTACAGGTTCCAACAGGTCTTTTCAAAACACAACATAATTCCAGCCCCTCAAAATAAATACAAACTGAAAAATCTTTCGAGAGCATCTTCCAAAGATCAGGTAACACAGACTTCCAAACCTGAGATTTACAGGATAAACTGAGGAATGTAATAGGGTACACATCGAAAAACTCAGGTGCAACATAAACATTTGCACCACATAACATATCCGGAACATAACATATAAACACACATTTGAGCACACTTTTGGGAAACCAGCTATGAAATGGATACATTCCAAATTGTTAGAAGAAGTAATCCATCCTCTAGAACTAGCCGTATGAGAATAGATTTTCATCCACAAGCACAAACACCAATTTATGAACTCTGAAATCCTGCCTCCAAACATCTATACCAGGTTTGTTATGTCATCTACAGGAGACCAGAACGAAGCATAACCTTCAGCTGATGATGCAAGCAAAGGTTTCTGAAACATGTCCTATACAATAACAGAGTAAGTGAAGCAAGTGTGTCCCAAATTAGACTCCTAATGTTCAAGTAATCTCACCTCCAACTGCTAAAAAGCTTCTAAATAAATTAAGCACCTAATATGCTTAGACGGCCAGACATTTATGCATTGAGTTCCAGGAGAAATATTGTATAAATCTTGTAAAAATAAGTTGTACAAATAAATTCAAATCACAAGTTTGCAGGCTGCCTCACAGAAGACTAATCTGTCTTTTGAGTATCGCAAGATCTACAGTGACCAGGGCACCAATTTCACTGATGGGACTGGAATGTCAGGGCAGTTTTTTATTGGCCTACGAATCAACAAATGATACCACCAGGCTGATGTCAGCAAGTTTGGTGTTCGACACAGAGTTGCAACTGTATTTTGAAGTTTATACTGCACAGAACAACTAGTGTTCAATTATGTTGAGAATCTTATGGAGCATCTTCATGGATGTGGCTGTATCCACCACATCTGAAACAACGGCTGTTGGCCCAAGCTGCAGCTATCCTGGCAAGAACCCTACTGAATATTTAAGAAGTCAATGACATGGCCTGCCATGTCTACAAGATGCATCAGGGGAAGATGCTGGTGATGCATTTGAATGACCTGGCATTCTGGTTGGGATAACCTGCTTTGAGGATGGAGCAGTCATAAAAATTATCCATTTTCTTTCATTCCCTTTACATATGAAAGACAGAGGCAGCACTGGTCCCAACAGGAACAATCCATAACACATTTCTTTCAAGAGTTGGGAAAGCTTACAATGTGCTTATTGAATGTCTTAGGCCTAGAATCTTCTGAGCAATTTGAAACTGTGAAAGACTATTTAGGAGCCAGACATCTAGTTGCCAAAATTATAGCCGAAACACCCATCACGGAGCTCGTATAACACACATCTGTACTCAATCGCTCGTCGGCAGCAACTCGTAAACCATTTTAGTAGAACATCTAATTCTGGAAACTAGCCAGGGCATGTGCGTTTTCTTTTAGCATTTTCCCTACTTCAAAAGCAGTTTCAATCAGTTTACGTTTACTAACAATTGTGTTTAAGGTTGACAAGAGTAATGTTTAACTTCTGCACTATATCCACACGTTTCATGTTTGGATTGCAATCTACTTCACGGATTTTCAGTTTTTCACTGTTGGTTATTTGCAGCACTTTCTTTTTCTCCATTGCAAATGAAAAGTTAAATACAATCTACATATGTTTGGTCAACACTCAACGTAGAAACCACTGTGTGTTTACTACGCAAGCCAACACCAAGCTACAGCATTCTCTATCCTGCCTTCACAAATATGTACATACATGCATGTCATTGGCTGCCAGTCTCACCCCAACTGCACTGATCAAAGATTGACCAAAGTAGCAAATGAGGACGTCAAACTTCAAAAGTAGTAAGCGCCTACTCCCACTGGACCGACCAAGAATTGGCCAAAATAGCAAATGAGGACATCAAACTTCAAACGTAGTAAGCGGAAGTAAGAAAACATCCTAAACAAACGTTACTTATTACATTTGGTGCCGGAACTTTTATAATTCAACATAATACACAGGAAAATGTGTTAATGAGGAACATGCTAACGAGATTCCATTGCAGTTGGTTGATGAGGTTTCCATTGAGTGACATTTTAAATCTTAGAACTTCAAATTTCCATCAGTAGCCCCGAAATTTAAAGTTGGCTTTTTTTAGATGCATCTATCCATTTCAGGCCAATAAATTAGGTTATTTCTCAATTTCTTCCATATTACCTATTATGAAACTTTGATTTTACAAATCTTGAATTAACATTTTTTGCGATTTTACACCAAAATTTTATAGTCTGCACCAATAATACATATGTATGTAGTGTTAAATTTTACTAAATTTAAGTTTTCCGGTTTTACGTTTTCTGCAATTTACATCTAAAAAAATTATTTTTTACAGCCAATATTTCTTTCAATTTTTTGTTTTGATTATTTTTTCTGCTCTCGAGTGATAAGCCAATTCTTGTAAGATCATGACAAAATGGCAGGCAGTTGTCTGCTAGAGAGCTTGAGAAAGCATGGCTTTATTTATAGGTTACAAACCAAATTGAGCCATCTGGCATACTGGAGGTATAAAACTAATGAATATAGGGAAGTATTACACTTCAATGCATTGCTGAAACCATAATAAACAATCGAAAATTATAAATGATTCTGGTTGTGAATCCCATTGAGTGTAAAAGTTTAGTTTAAGACAATTATTATCTTGCAGTGATGTATACATCCAACATGGCAGCCATGCATGAAGACATTTCAATTTCTTCACACATGGCAATTATCCAGGGTACATTTTGTTGAAACCTTATTTCATTTACATAATGTTCCCTATCCTACAAAATCCTCCGTTAACCCAGAGAGTATAAAATTCCCTGGCCAAACCATGCAACTGGCACAATTTGTTATTCATCTGTCCAACGACTTTCAAAATATGTATACAGATGGCAGCAAGATGCAAATACTGCCACCGGAAGTTACCTTGACCAGCATCTGTTTTGTTGCTTTGCTATATCCACATCTGCATGTGTGTTCTGATCTGTTTTACATTTGCTTTGAAACTGTAAAGGTTGAAATCAAATCACTGAAAATATTTTTGAATCCATGTAATCAGTGATTACTGAAACTTGATTTTCAATTGGTATATTGAAGAATGGAAGGAGATACGGCAAAAAAGCAGAAAGTGTTTTCAGTTAATGAGAAAACGTAGATTTTAAATCAGATTGATTCAAATTTTGGAACATGTGTGGATAGGCTTTGCGACTTGGCATACCAGTATCTATACTGAATGCAATTGTTCAAAATCAAGTTGAAATTGAAGAGTGCACAGAGATGATTTTGCAAAATGCAAATCATTAAAGCAGTCTCCTCTGCAAGAACTGGAATCAGTTCTCTGATCATGGTTCAAACAAGCCCACACTAGCAACATATCTGGATGGCAGTATGCTCCAGGAGAAAGCATTGTACTTGACAGCTCAGCTTGGAATCAACAACTTCAAGGCTTCGAATGTCTAGATAGACTTAAAAAGTGCAACATAGTGTGAAGCAGACCACTGAAGTAGACTTCAATGAATACGTCAATTGTGATAGTGAACTATCAGTGTGTGAAGTACAAACCATCGACCAAGTTTTAGAGCAGTAGGTGTGTACCACGGAAGAAAATACAGTGAAATCTTAAAATAACGTACCTCACTATGGCACATATTTCACTTTTACGTATAGATTTAAATCCCCCACTTAAATTCCATACCACATAATACAAAGAACTTTCATTTTTGTTTAGATGTTAATTATGTACATTTCAAAATTGCATATACAATTCTTATTAAATATGTTTTCTTTGATAGTGTTATTTCCATCTATTCTTGAACAAAAATATCATTACATACTATGTATTAGTGCACTTTTGCTTCAATTTCAAACTGCTGTCTGGAAATGAACTGCACAGCGTCTGCAGCGTTAAGTTATTTGTTCTCCGAGCATATCTATCAGGAGTACCAACAAATGCATTGCCACTTTGAGGCTGGCAACCTGATATTTTCAATCAGTGATACGGTAATGGTTAAACCATATCCTTCTTTATAACCCAAATGCACTTCTGTTTCCAATTTTGTTTGAATCAAAGGTTTCTTTTTCATGTGGTTTACATGGTTAAACACAGGAAGAAGTTAAGGCTATTAAAGTCTGCATCTTGTATTTTTGTTGGCTTTTAAAGAGTTGTTTGTTAAAGTTGGCATCTTGCAGTTTTGTTAATCATTAAAGAGCTATTTGTTAAAGTTTGCGTTTTGTATTTTTGTTGGTTAAACAGCTGTTTGTTAAATTTTGTATATTGCATTTTTGTTGATCATTGACAAAAGAGTCGTTTGTTAGCTTTGACAACATAAAGGAGGTGAAAAAAAGTTGAGCTGATAAAGAAGATAGAAAATTTTCAGCAGACTGAAGTAGCACGTGTGCATAAACCCACTACCTTTTGATAATACTTCGTGACAAAGAGAAAATACTTCAGTCACATGAAAGGTCAATGATTTACCCCATAGAAAGAAATTTGTGTTGGAGATTTCCATCAATTGAATTTAATTCTGAGAATGTAAATTATCCAACATTTAATTATTTGGACATTTAGTGTTCTTAACTTTGAAGGGGATAAGCTTTTTAAAGAATACTATGGAAGCAGCAGTGGACATGTGATGCAAAGATGTAACAGTTTCTGGACTAATACTCCAAGCAAAGAAGCTTGCAATGTTATTGGATGTCAAAGACTTCCAAGCACGTGCTGGTTGGCTTTTTTGTTTTCAGGAGAGGTACAGCATTTTCTATAAAACAGTCAGTGGAGAAGTAAAAGATGTTGACGTAGAAGCAGCTCGGGAATAGAAGGAAACACATTTGAAGGATGTCATCATAAGTTACAACCCAGAAAACATTTTCAATGAGACGAAACTGCATTTATTTATAAAATGCTGCCAAATAAAACAATAGCTTACAAGGGTGAAACCTGTATGGTGGTAAGCAATCGAAACAGAGACTGATAGCATTATTCTATTGCAATGCCACAGGTACAAGGAAGCTGAAGGGCACTTTGTTAAGCCAAGGTGTTTTAAAGGTGTTGCATCTCTATCTGTGAAATATAAGGCCAACAGCAAAGCAAAGATTAGTCTGTTCACAAACTGGTTCATTGAGGTGGATCAGAGATAAGAAGAAAATTCTCATCTTAGACAAGTGCTCTGCGCATAAAGTGGACTGCAGGTTAGAAAATATCACTTAATTCTTACTTGCTAGTTGTATATCGATGTTACAGCCACTAGACCGAGGAATCATCCAGAATGCCAAAATGCACTTTTGCAAACATCTGGTGCAATGAGTGCTTATCAATATAAAACTTAAGGTGCCCACCAATGTCAATATTCTGCAGGGTTTCCAGGTGATAGCAGGAGCCTGGTGGAATGTGAAAGCAACTACAATTGTGAACGGTTGGAGAAAAGCTGGCATTTTGAATTTTCAGCCAGTTTCAGCAACAGACGACACTGGTGCAATGTGTCATCTGGTGTCACTAGATGACACTTGTGAGTTGTGGGAAAGAACTGCAAAGGAACTGAATCTGCCATCCTTGTTAACCTTTGAAGAGTATGTCTCTATGGATGCTAAGGCAGAGATAACACATCACCTTACAGAGAAGGAAAAGTGGAGTCTGACTGTAGCAGCCCTTCAAGATGATGATGACAATGCAGAGGAAGAAGTTGAAACCGCAGCTGAAAGTGTGTTTTCCGTTGATGCAATGAAGCATATACAGCAGTTAAGGTGATATGTAGAGAAAACTGACAAGATGCCAGAAAACATTCTGAAGTCGCTCTGTGAACTTAAAACAGTTTGTGGAAGGGAACTTGTTGAAAAAGTCAAAACAAACCAAAATCAATAACTTCAAGACCTGTAAAGTGGAAAATGTCATCTGATTTGTTGATGTATTTTATATGCGTGCGAGCGCGCATGCATATATTTATTTGTACATACAAGAACTTCAATAGGGCTGCAATGTTAGAATTAAAGGTACGTAACTATGCATTATGTTCTAATTTTTCTTGCACTTGGTAAATCTGTCAATTATAAGTCATCAGATTCTAATGAATTTTTGTATTTGCTGAATCCCTTTTTCAGCATAAATGCTTTTCAGAATAAAGTATAAATTTAAAACAAGAGAGTTGAAGGTTGTTACACTACATCACTAAAATGTTACAACCTTCAACTCTCTTTATTTTAAATTATGACACATCACTGTTACTAGCTTCTCAATCTTCAAAATTAATTAATAAAGCATAAATCTTATGATTTTCTAAAGTACTTTATACTGAGATTCCACTGTAGTGATGAGAAAAAGGAACCAGAGCAACCAAAACGTACATTCCCTGAGGCATTATGTGGCTTGGATGCAGTTAGCAGATACCTGCATTCTTACGACATTGATAGTGGACATTTAGTGATGTGTAACAAGCTTGAAAATGATCTTTACAGACTTAAATCAACAGAGAAAATTATACAGCTTTCCACAATGGATTGACTGAGAAAGTAACATTTTTTAAGTCTTGACCAGCTGTTATTCCATATTTATTCAGTATTCATTTATTATTTATTCAGTTCTTTGCATATAGTATTGTATAGTATGTTAATTTGAATAAAACTGCATGTGGAATACTTTTCATTGGTTTCCTTGATTTCACATTTTCCTCCATTTTATAAAAGTTTTCAGTGGTGTGCAAACATGTGTAACATAGGGTTTCAATGTAGTTTCACATTTTATAATTTCTATACTGAACAATAACTTTACAACTGTGCACAAGTTATACACAAACAGAAAAAAAAAATAAAGTGCAGAGCAACTTTATAAATTTTATTTTTCCAGACTTAAGGCTTCAATAAGTTTTATACTGACAAAAAACTGCAGTACCTGTTGATGCACTAGGCACTGAATGTGTGGAGCTTGCAGATTTTGACTGTGCTGATGGTGAGATTTCAGACTTATGTTCTTCTGCTGGTAAACTTTCTGATTTACACTCTGTTGTAGCTGTTTCCTTCTTTGGAGCATGGATGAATTCTCTCTTTTCCTTCTGAACAAAGAATGACTTCAATTTCCTATTCAAGGTTATACCATCTTCCATGACCAATTCTATACCACTTGGGACTACATCTGACAGTTTCTGGAAAACAATTTTCATTTAACTTACAATTTATCAATGTTGAGGCCCTTCTTAAAATGCATTTGCTTTGAAAAAAATTTCTAATGCTAGCACTTATGAGGAAAGTATCTGATAATACTGGAAATAGTGTTTATTAATGAATAATTTACTGCTTTGGATAGCAGCTATATGGAGGATAATACATACAGGAACTTTGGATTACTTTTCATGACTGAACCTTGTTTATCTGGACAAGCTGGGACCATGTCATCCAGACAAATGAAAAATGCAGATCATTTGGAAAGCCAAGTAAGATACATTAATGCAAAAAAACAAACAAACAAAAAGAATACAGCAATACCTTTATACACTATATTTTTTTTGTCATAATTTTGAAACCAGTTTTCCACCTTCTTTTGTTTTTTCTCCTATCAAATATAGCTGATGTTGCCCTAATTCAGCAATCTTCAACAATTCTCCCTTATCAATTCTACTAAATGTATTCAACTTTATATTAAGGTACACAAAGGCTTTTCTCCTCTTTGGCACCATTACACAGGCAACCCATCCCCAAATAATAAATAAATAAATAAATAAATAAATAATAACAACAACCACCTTTCATTTCATAAAGGATGAACAAAGCATGACTGAGAAGGTGAAAACAGGGAAAGAGGAAGCATGTAATGCTTTGTAGTGGTGGAAGTATGTTCATATCGCTCAGGGAAATCAGGGGGGGGGGGTTCCAAAATCAATCCACATAATCAGATGTGGAGATGCAGTTTAAAGAAGACCAGATAAACTAGCTTCTACTATATAATAGAAACTATTGTATAGCATCTAGTAGAAAATAGGTCTACCATCATCTATGGTAGACATATTTATTTTGAATTTGCCATGCAAATAAAGCAGAAGCATGATAGTTTATGAAGCAGAACTGTAACTCACATTTTTGAGAGTAACGAGTTATCACATCCATAGTGTATGTTTTGCCTGGCACATGAACTGATGTAACTGAACACTTTTAGTTATTCACCAGTTTTGCTATATCTTTTAATGAAATGAATACTTGCTCAAGCTTTTTAAAATGCTATAGTTCAAAATAATGATTTTTGAGATACAATATTACTACTTGGGACTGTCGAAGTAATTTTGTCTGGAATTATACCCCCACCGCTGTAACGTTGCACTTGACAGCTAGCATTTAAGTTGGTACACTCGCAAAAAAACAGATGAAAAGCTTCAACCGTTTGACTTCCTAAGCCAATCACAAGGCAGCATTCCGAATGGTTGATGACAAAGCGGAACCGGAACTAGAATTGGCTCTGTTGCCAGATGTAACTATTCCCAACCACGTGCTTCAGTTGAATCTCTAGCACGAGGTCGAGCTGTTCTTTGCAAGCTACATATTGTGCATTGTTATTTATATTTGTGGTTATTGTTTGATAGTTTTGTTATTGTTCGTTTACACATATATATCTATTTTATATAAATTTCATTCATATTATTTATTTAAACAAAACTTAAGTGCGACAATGTCTGAAAAAACGACACCGATCACCGAGTGATGATTCACGAGGTGAAAATACTTCACGTCGAGGTGTGCCACTTAATAGTCAGGCATTGGAACTATTAAGGAGAACCCGAGAATTCTTTGAACAGGAAAAAGAGTACGTGAAGCTTCATGGCAATCCCTCTATTCCTGCTGATAAAGCCGTACAACGAACTGCAGCAGTTCTTGGACTAAGCACGAGAACTGTTATTTACAAGGGAGTGAAACTCCAAGAGAAAGAGGACAAAATTCCTGAACCATCTGGAACGCAACAGGTATTTCTATCAACTCCAGGGAAGAAAAGAAAGCAGCCTCGTCCAGTCACAAATCTTGATGCTTTCCAATTAGACGTCATACACAGACACATTTATGCCTATTATCATGAAAGGAGTATCCGACCATACCAAAGCTGCTTATATCGCTTATTTTCAATTAACAATAATAATACGAAATAGTTATTATTCATTAACGTTTGCTACTTACGTACACTTTTTGTATGCGGCTTAGACACGATAGAAAGAACAATCAGCTGTTGTTGTTTACTAGCAACTCTGGCAATGTCGCAACCACAATGTAGCCAACTTTACGCGAAGCCACACGAACTGTCAAGTGCAAAGATACAGCGGCGGGGGTATAGTAACATTTAGCACCTTTAATTTGGTTAGAAGCAGATCTGAAATTCTAGATTAAGTCATGACTGATTCTAATATTGGTTAATGAAAGAAAACATTTTCAACTATACTTACCACTTTTAATTTTGTTTTATCTTTGTTTAATTCTAGTAAAAGATTTGTTCCTTCTGGAGTCAGGTCTCTCTCAGTTAAGTGCCTGAGAGGAATTTTTTCTGCCATGAAGGGATACTGAAAAAAGAAATAACATGAAACATATTCATGGCATTTTTTTGTATTCTTCTTCTGGAATATTGCTGAAATTATTTTAAGAGACCTAAATCCATAGATGCATCACTATTTATGAGAATTCTGCACCTCAAACTAGTAAAACAGTAAATTACTTATCACACCAACCTTTTCTCCTTTGTAATGTTAATCTAGAAGACTACTGTCCTATGAGAATTACTGAAGTGCTCAAACCAAAATTCATTCCCCCATCCCTTTGACTAATCAACTTAATATATTCCAATGTAATGTTGCTAACTATTCTTAAATTCTTCCTAAATTATTGCCAAGCCGTTGAAGCAGATATAGAACATCAGAATTACAAAATGGAGACTTTGCTTAAAAATGTTGTGCATACTAAAATATTTGTTTGTTTGAGTTGAATTTATCATTTAGCGAGATTGTAATATTTCTTTATTTATTCTTAATATTTATATGTATTTTGGATAATTTAAACACGTGGAACATTGGAGAAAAGGTAAAATTTTAATAATTTGATAAGTTGCATAGGCCACTATGAAAGAATACATCAACAGGAAAAAATTTATACCACTTGTTTTTAGCTATGGAGAAAGGCCAGGCAGTAATGGTTATTGATTTGTAGTCACAGCAACGATGGCTTTTATATAAGCTTTTTCTGAAGATAGGGGGCAAGATTGACATCAACTGCTTCACCATTTTCATGAAAAGTGATGTTAACAATGACAGTTTCCATAAAATAATGTTTCAGTCATAGAAGTGCAATTTGAAGTTAAAAACATTATTCTATTATTATAAGTTTAAAAAGAAAGGAATTATCAAAAACTAGAGAATCCAGTAGAGACGCAAATTTGATGCAAAGTGTTCAGTTCTCAGCATCTACAGGGTGGTGCACAATATGTCGTATCATTTTTACTTTCTCTACTACATATAGTAAGTAGTGGAAGTATTGCATTCCACCCAAAAATTTGATACCAAGATTTCACCGGAAATATATGTTTTGATGTGCCCTGAATCCAAATAAAGCATTTTTGGAAACGTGTATGTCTGTCAACAGCATAACTCAAAAACGAAAAGTCAGATAAATACCAAACTTGGCATTTGAGTTTAGCATCTTCCAAGGATGCAAGACACAGATTTTCAAGAAAATCCCCCCCCCCTTAGAGTACCCTCTACATGGAACATTTTTAAGACAATTTGATTTTCTCAAAAATGGCTCAAACAATTTTGGTTAAAGTATCATATGTTTAAGATATTTTCATCTTGAATTTTCTGGGAATGTCCCCAAAAGTCCTCTTCATTTTGGATGACTTTTGCATAACTGGTAAACCATCAGAGATAGACAACATTTTACTACACAAAAAATATAGATCTTGTTAAAACATACAATTTATGTCACATATATCTTTTTTTGTCCAGTGAACCATTTCCGATATATTCCTTGTTATTTTTGTTGTGTGTTATAATTTTCCAGTACTTACACTACTTCTCAAAGAGGAATTCATTTTTTTTCTTTATTTATTTAATGTCCTGAAATGCAAAGAGAATGGAACACATAGCAAACAGCTCTTAAAAGATTTGACTATTGCTTAATGTCTACCATACTCCCCTTACACCTACAAGAAAATTAGCAATACAATAATTTCTGCAAATATTTATCTCGATTAACATGAAGTAAATGGAGAATAAGCATTTGTAAAAATAGTTTGTACAAGAGTAGAAGTCATGCGAGTGCAACACATCAGATTTTTTTTTAATGCATAAATCACATTTGTATTAAATGGTTCAGAATTACTCATTGTAATCTGAAAAAGTATCTCTAGCGAATAACATGTTCAATATGCCTGTTGTCTTGACTACAACCTCTTGCAAATGAACCCCTGCATTTATCTTTATCCACAAATTTTCTGATCGTGAATAGTGCAACTCCACAATATGGATTTTGATACTACGTTTTCTAGTCTTCTTTGAAACACATTCTCCTTTAAGAATCCCCACAAATAGAAATAACATGAATGTCCAGGCTTCGGGGTGGCCACATTTTGCAGCTCTCATGCCTTTCAGGAAACCAATGCAACACAACATGACAATCAAACATCTCATACAGTAAATCAAGGACAGTGTTTGCAGTGTGCGGGAGGGCTCCATCCTGCATGAACCACTGCATTTGTATAAGGACAACTGTTGCCAAAAGTTGAGGTGGTAGGATTCTCTTTCAGTTGCTGTGTCAGATAAATCTCCTCTAGCAAGCAGTTAGGCAACATTGAGCATTAACAGAGCCTTTCTGTTTATTACTAGCTGATTCAGAATAGTGTGCAATTATATTTCATTATTCCATAAAATTTGAGAACGAATGCTGTTATAAATATTGAACATTCACATTACCACAAGTGATAAATAAACAATATACCTAATGTATAATAATGAATAAATTGCACGTGGATAAAACAATAAAAATATCTGGAAATTATAAATAGATTTAATATGATATAGAAAAGGGTGCATAATTTGATATTGAATCATTCATGACCACCTGAGAGAGAGAGAGAGAGAGAGAGAGAGAGAGAGAGAGAGAGAGAGAGAGAGAGAGAGAGAGAGAGAGAGAGAGAGAGAGAGAAGCAAGAAGTTTAGAGAAAATCTCTGTTGGGTTGTACTCACCAATCTAAGGTCATCCCTTAGAGGTTTCAAGCTTTCCAATTGAACAGTATCTTCATTTCCATAATCTACAAAATATACTTTAATTATATCCTTGAAAATTTCCACTACTTGGGCTCTGTAGTATGTAGAATTCTGGCTGTATTTACAGGCTACCACAGACTTCAATGGTGGGATGCTGCTTAGGGGGGATACTGTAACACAACAAAATTTATATGTAAATTTAAGAAACCTAATTAACTTTGGTTCAGTTACTATGATATTTATTTCATTTCTTTACATAAATTACATCCTTGATATATAATACGTACTTTAGAGTAACACTTTGTAAATTAGGCTCATCATACTTTATGGTTGTATGTATGCTGTAGAGCCTCTATAACAAATTATCATCATTATAGTTGTCTTCTCTCTCTTCCTCCTTCAAATTGAAAAATTGAGCTTTATTTATGAATGCTCTTTAACTGGTGTGGTCCTTATTGTCCCATTCCATATTGGGCATGAAAGACCAGTAATTTTGCTCACAGGCCTCTTTATCAGGCGAGGTTCTTTTACGTGCCACAAATCTATGACACGGGACCTCCCTTCTCTCCTTTCTGAAGAAAACCATGCTAAGGATTTTTACGCCCATAAAAAATCCATTGCCTCTGCCATGTGAGCTGTGACCTCAAGCACTAGAGACTAGCATGGTAACCACTACACCATGGAGGACGACCCTCTCTTCCTCCTTTGAACTTCTTGCCCATTTATCCCTCACTCTTTCTAGGAATTCCCCCATCCTACTAATTTCTTCTCTATTAACTGCTAACATTTTAATTGCTATTACATCTTTTGGTAATTTATTTCAATTCTCATTCCAAATACTATCCCTCCACCTTTTAAGCATTTCACATTCAATTAGGCAGTGGTCCAGCTACTATATGAAGCCTACGGAAAGAAATGCTGCTGAGAGAAAATAACAGCAATGCATGGGCATCAACTGTCCTTTCCTCTTTGCAAAATACAGTGTGATACGAAAGAATCTTTGTTCACAGGCTGCAGACTAATTATGCTATACTTGAAGTAGCAACTATTATTTCAAAAGTTATGGTACGGAACATATGTATAGTTCATCTCTGGCTAATGTGTGCAATTTGAGGAACATTTTCAGTCATGTGCAACACCAATTGTAGGCAGTAAAAATGCTCAAAAAACTGGTTCAGTAAAGAATCATAATACAGAATAAGGACAACCATAAAGTACTAACAATGCTAGTGAAGTGATGAAATGCTCTAATCTCCTATGACAAACATATGCCATATGTTGAAAAACTTATCAATAGAAATAACCAGTTTCAAGCTTACAGTAAAAGCCGTTGAAGTTCATTCCTATAGGTGTCATCTGAGTGAAAGCTACAGGACACGTGATAACATTTCACTGACAGTTGGTGGTTGTCTTATGTATGTAATGTTCTTTTCAGCGGATATGCAAAGAAACAGTGTTGTTTTGTTAGGAAAAGCCAGACAAGTATGCAAAATTAAATTGAGTTTTATTTATGGACGCTCTAACTACTACGGTCCTTAGCGTCCCATTCTATATTGGGCATGAAAGATCGGTAATTTTGCTCACAGGCCTCTTTATCAGGCTTGAGGTTCTTTCACGTGCCGTAAATCTACGACACGGGACCACCGGCTTTACTTCCCTTCCGAAGGAAGCCATGCTAAGGATTTTTACGCCCGAAAAAATCCATCGTCCTCCGCCGGGTTTGAACCCACGACCTTGGGAACTAGAGTCTAGCATGGTACTGCTAGTCCATGGAGGACGACTGACAAGTATGTGCAAAAACCACTTCAGAGAAGATGATAATATGGATAGTAGTACCAAATCATGGGATAACTGGCTCCTATTTATTGATATGCTTATGGTAATGCAAACACCATGGCACCTGTTACTAGATGAAACATGAACACATTAAGTTATTATAATTATTAGCTTAAGTCTGTAATTGTCCTGTAATTAATCTTGTGAATGGTGTTTGTGGTACATACCCAATCATGTACACCTCCAACAAAAGAGCAAGAGCAAAGCAATCTACTTCTTATTACCTGCTAAAAAGTCATCAAATGACTCATTCTATACCACTACCTACTTTCCGCTGCCAAGTTTTCATAACTCAATAAAACTAAATAAACATAGCAGTCAAGTTTCTTAAGAACAATGGAAAACAGAGTTTAAAATGAGGGCGAGAGAGAAGTGTGACGTGGTGGTGGTGGTGGTGGTGGTGGTGGTGGTGGTGGTGGTGGTGGTGGTGGTGGTGGTGGTGGTGGTGGTGGTGCTGCCGCTGCCGCCAGGGATAGTGATTGCATTCTTAAATCCTTTACTCAAATGAGGCCTTACAGAAGCCATTTCTCCCTTTGAAATGAAAAAATACATTCTGATCATTTTGAGAGATCTGAGAGGTTTGCTTTTCAACTGAGGCTTCAGGCTACCCACCTTATTACACCACAGGGTGATATGACATGGCTTGCAGCAAAAGGTTGTATATATATTCTAGGGCTTAAAAAATAGACTATGATTGCACACTGTCAAACAGTTTCTTTTGAAAATGGAATTATTAATTTCTGCCATTAAACAACAAAGGCTTTCACGGTAAGTGTCAATAGCAGAATGCATGATTTCTGGGCTTGTGGGCTGTCATCTACTGGAACAACAACACTTTTTACTTCCAGACGTTTCGTTCCTTGCTAAAACCAACAAAACGTCTGGACACGAGTTATTCCATAGACCATGGCCTACAAGCACAGAAAGCATCCATTCTGCAAATAAATTTATACTTTTAAAAACACAGAAACTTTATTTAGTCTCACCTTGTTCTTCATAATAGACAATGACATTGTGGAGATAACAGTAGCCATTGTTCCAGTAATATGCTTAAGCCTCCATCTTGGATAACAAAAGTGCAATTCACTTTAGTCCAATACCATTACAGCTATGTTATCATTTAGACCCTTTTTTCAGTGTTTTAAATAACTTGTTTGAGATTTTGTTATGCCAGAATATGGTATTAACTTTTCTAGTTTACTTGAAGTATATCAATGAATTCTGAATAATAGTTTTAACTATTGTGAAATCCAGTCTGTCGATATCCATTGCTCATGCTCTATTTTATCATCTGGATCATGAATAGAAGTCTTTTGGGGCTATCAGCCAGGGGAACTTTGGAGAATACTCCAAGCTTTCGAGAGCTAGCCTTTCCATCTTCAGGGAACCTTTGGACCAGGCACAGCTTCTCATTAGGCTTACTAAATTCCCTGTTGTTCAGATGTCGCAGATTTTCCTGATTAGTATATTGATAAGAGTAAAATCAGAAGAGATACTGCTGGTTTTTATGGCTTCTGTGTGTTAGAGCATAAGGGAATTACAGCTTTTCAAGTCAGGTGAAATATTAAGCTGTATAGCTGCTCTGTGGTTCATTCTGCAGAGTGAACCAGCAAACGCCTTTAAAATAGTCCTAGATAGCAGACACATGCTTTAGAGGTATTGGGAAAATATGTTTAAAAAAATGCAGAAGTCGCCACAGAAAGAGTGACTCAAAAAACACTTTCATCTATGTCACATCACTATCCTTTTAGATCAACCTCTTTCTCGTTCCTCACCCTACAGTACCAGGATCCAGTGAATGAAAGCAGGGTTTGTCTCGGTTGTGTTTATAATAGCACTTTAAAGGGGATGGGGGAAATGGCCACTAGCCAATAAATTTGTAAAAAATGTGCCCTCCTCTAGCATTTGTAAGTGGGTTATAAGTTTGCTTTCTTGTGGTACAGATTTATGCTTGCTTGTGTAAACCAATGCCATGCGGATATGTTTTATGCATGTTTCTAAAAGTAATAATCTAAAGCATGCTTTTAATGATGGATAACAGTGTTAGTGTTCTACAGGAATAAATGTTTCAGGTCTTCTGTTAGAACCAAAATTTAAGATAAAGACTTTGGGAAGGTGCTTCCACTTTTGAACATTTCTTAAGCACTGATCTTGCATGGGCAAATCATTTTATAGTGTGTTCAACATTAATTCTGCGGTATGAAGGAAAATGCGACTTTAATGGAAATTAGTACCCTGATTTAAACAATGATGTCCATTTTCTGGCTATCACATCTACTTTTTATAGTATGTCTATGGTGCTATATTCATTTAGCTTATACAGCTTATTGCTACATTTCATTGTGTTATTCTAAATCCGTTGTTGATTTTCTTCCTAACTGGCTCGCTTCTGTCCTCCCTTATCACCCAGACGTTTATGTTTATATTCCCAGCACTTATCAGTTTTGTTCTATGTGTCAGTTCTGTCTTCTTGCGAGGTATTTATGTTTACATTTACAGCTATCGTAGATCTCGACTTCAGTTGACTGAAAACTTCTGTTAATAAGCACATTCGTCTTCTATATGTGTAGTGCTAAAATAAAAGTTTGAGTATGACTTCCTCATCAGGATTACGCAGGAGACAGTGTCTACAAAGTCCTCATAAGTTTTGTTACATTTGTGGGTGTTACATCTTTGATGGGAAGGTACGTAAAATACTCACTATATTACTCATATAGCAAAGAGAAAGTTGATCAGGATAAATCGTTCATGCCTCATATTGCATGTAACACTTGTGTTGAGAAAGTACGTTATTGGTATGAAGGAAAATGGAAGGCAATGCCATTTGCCATACCAATGATATGGAGAGAGCAGCAGAATCACCATGCCAAGTGTTACTTTTGCATGTGCAAAGTTGCTGGCTACAACAACCCAAAAAATCTTATGTGTTACACTCTTGACTTGCATGACTTCTCTACTCTTGTAAAACTATTTTTACAAACGCTTATTCTCCATATGCTTCATGTTAATCGAGATGTTAATCTTATAGCTAATTTTCTTGTAGGTGCAAGGGGAATATGGTAGACTTTAAGCGACAGTCAAATCTTTTAAGAGCTGGTTGCTATGTGGCGCATTCCATTCTCTCTGCATGTCTAGTACATAAAACAAATGAATAACGAATTCCCATTTGAGAAAAAGTATTGGAAAATTTAAGGGAATAACAAGCAATGTCCCGAAAATGGTTCACTCAACAAAAAAATGTATATGACATAAATTGTGTATTTTAACGCGATCTACATTTTTTGTGCAGTAAAATTTTGTCTATCTCTTATGGTTTACCAGTTATGCAAAAGTCGTTCACAATAAAGAATACTTTTAGAGACATTCCCAGAAAATTCGAGATATACATTTCATTTGTCATGAAAATATCTTAAACATATGATATTTTAATCAAAATCGTTAGAGCCATTTTTGAGAAAATTAAAGTTTTCAAAAAATATTCCATGTAAAAGGTAATCTTTCTTAAAAACCTTTGTGTGGCATCTCTGGAAGATACTGAACCTAAATACCAAGTTTGGTGTTTATCCAACTGTTCGTTTCTGAGTTATGCTGTTCTCTCTCTCTCTCTCTCTCTTACACACACACCCCCACCCCCACACACACACACGGACATGTTTCCAAAAATGCCTTTTTTTGGATTCAGGGGGTCTCAAAACATATATTTCCGGTGAAATCTCGGTATCGAATTTTTGGGTGGAATACAATACTTCCCCTGCTTACTATAGTAGAGAAAGTTAAAAAAAGGCAGGAATTAAATAACCAAATATGAACTCAACTACGCGGCCTATTCCTAATGGTCCCAAACTATCCATACCTACACCACCAGCAGACCTCAAAATGAGTTAGTTTCTGATCCAGAGGAATTTGACAATTCCGCACAACAATTTAATCAATTTGATGATTTAGTGAGGTATTTAGGCTCACAAAACAAAAAAGTGAATTACTGGACTCAAGACTACAGGAGAAAAATTTGTTATCACCGGGCATTACATTTTAGTGGTATAAGAATCGCAAAATACAGTTCCGCAAGTACTATGCAGATCAACTTGTGTTTTGTGTATAATGTTATTCAACAGTTGGGCTGGGAAGCATATGAGCCAAGTAACTGGCATCTTTTTATTGATTTCTTCCAAACAAAGTCTTAAGACAGTGTTACTTCATAATGGCAGCAAGTTAGCTTCAACACTGCTTGCAGATTCTAAACCTTTATGAAACTCTGAAGTGTGTTCTTGAGAAAATTAAGTACTGTGACAATGTGTGGAAATATGTGGCAACTTGAAGGTCATTGGTTTGTTCCTAGGACAACAGGGAGGATACACAAAATTTCCTTGTTTTCTTTGCAAATGGGATAGCAGGATGAGGGACAAACATTGGGAAATGGACCAATGGCCTGAGGAGCAGCAACTGGAACCTGGATAAAAAATTGTTGCTAATGTGCCTATTGTTGATCATAAAAAAAATTCTGCCCTCTCCATTACACATAAAACTTGGGATGATGAAACAATTCGTGAAAGCACTTGACAAAAGTTGTCCTTGCTTACAGTACTTAATGCACAATGTTTCCACTATTGTCACAGGCTAAAATCAGAGAGGGAGTATTTGATGGACCACAAATAAGGAAATTGATGAAAGATGTTAATTTTACCAGTTCTATGAATGAAATTGAAAAAGATGTGTGGAATGCATTCAGAGAGGCTGTTTAGAAATTTCTGGGCAATGTGAAAGACCCTCAATACAAAGAAATTGTCAGAACTATGCTGGAAACTGCTCGGCTGTAATATGAGTTTGAAGCTTCATTTCTCAAGTCACATCTTGACTACTTCCTGTTGAATTTAGGAGCTGTCAGTGAAGAGCAAGGTGAAAGGTTTCACCAAGAGTTGTAAGATGTTGAATGACATTATCAGGGACGTTGGGATGTACATATGATGGCCGATTACTGCTGATGTCTTGCACATGATGATCCTATCAAAGAACACTCAGAAAATTACATACACTGAAGTTTTATGGGAAAAGAAACAGGAGTACACACAATCATATACATTCTAAAATTCAGGTATGCTTTCATGTTGTTATTCTTTATTTTCTTTAAAAGCTGTATATGAGGGTGTAATATTTTTGCAAACTTTACAATTATATTTTCATTGAACATTGTCATATTGCCAGAATGAGATGTGCTATGGAAAAATGGAATGAATTTTTTAATTTTGTACACTGAAATTAGTAGGTCGCCTATTTTCAATCGTACCACAGAAAAAAGGTTTTCATTTGTAACCTAGTGGTATTAAAGGCCCAAATTTATGAACAAAACAACTGGATCTATGGTTGTGCTGTAAAAATCAAAGCAAGATATTTTCTTTGTTTACTCTGGGGAAAAACAGGTGTAATTTAAGTCATCTGACTCAAAATACCACCTGTGCCGTGGGAGTAATGTATGTGTCTCACATTTAAGAGGTCCCAAGTTCAAACCTCAAATGGGGAAGTTACCTGGATAAGGTTTTCTTTACAAGATTTTACCTTCTCCTGTAAAGATGATTGTCGGGTAACTGTAAGCTCTATGGACCCTGGGCTCATTCGAGTATTATTTCACCTGTTTCTTACCTCCAATATGACCTACATGGTTAAAGGATGTTTAACTCTTTTAAAAAATCCGATGTGATACATTCACATGATTTTCTGTACCCTCTATAGTTTATTATACTTGGTGCCAATCAAGAAGGTGATTGACAGTTACTAACCACGTGGCAGAAAGCTTTAAATGAATGGGAGGGGATGAATGAATATGCAACAGCAATCGTCATAGTAATCATTAGAAGGACCAATTAGAACTAAGGCATTTCCATAGCAACGATAGATACAAATGCCTTGTTGCCAATATTGTAACACGTGATTGGCATGACGTGCCTGGCGAGCAACCATTGCAGTAAACATGAACTGCAGTCTTTTCTTCTGCTGTCGCTGCAGTTATAAACAATGTCCTCCTTTTAGGCCCAGCTTGCTTATGTTTTTGTATCAGTTTAGAGATTGCCTGCATACTGAAAAGTTCTTATACATCGTCCTATTGTTATGGTATTTGCATTGTGTTATGTATATTTGAGTCCGTGTATTTGGGTGTGTGTTGTGTGAGCATTTATAAATGTGTTAACACGTTTAATGGATATTTAACAATGTACAAAAATAGTGACAAAGATAGTGCAGCCAAACAAAAAACTGAGCGCACTCGGCAACCGAATAAAACTGTATTTGGTAAAGGTATCTTAATTAAAGGACAGGCATGGGAATTAATATGCTCTGTAAGAGAATATTTCAAGGAGAAATTGAGCAGGGGACCTCTTATTCCATTCCCTAATGTACTTGATAGGACCTCGCGTGTTATAGGAATAAGTAAGAATGCTGTGGTTAAGATTGGGAAAGAAAAATATTATAAAGAAAATCAGGCATCACGGTCTAAATTAGAAACTCCTAGAAACGTGTCGCCAACTTAGATCCTTTCCAGCAGGATGTAATACGCAGACACATTTATTCCTATTATAGAAGAAAGGAGCATCCTACTATTTTCAAGCTCCACATTTCTTTACACAAAGCTGAGCTATTTCAAGGTAGCAAGTCTTCTTTGCATAGAATAGTGAAGAAGTCAGGTTTTCGTTACAAAAAAGTAAATGGCAGAAAACTGCTAATGGAAAAACCTGACGTGTGCTTGGCGCTGTAGGTTCCTTCGGGAGATTCTTACACATGATTTTGAGAACATTGTTTGGCTCAATGAGATGTGGGTAAATGCCAATCATTCTGTCAGCAAAGGCTGGACAGACGATACGTTGGAAGGAACAATGAATGTGCCGTTAGGTAAAGGAGGCAGAATAATACTTCTCCATGCTGGAACAGCATCGGGTTTTGTTCCCAATTGTTGTCTTCTTTTTAAATCAAAAAAGATAATGGATTATCAGAGGAAATGAATCATAACACTTTTCTTAAATGGTTCAAAGAACAGCTTCTTCCAAATTTACCCAGACCATTTGTAATAGTAAGGGAAAATACCAAATACCACTCATTCATTTCTGATAAAGCACCAACAATGGGAACAACAAAAAATGAAATAATTCAGTGGTTTGTTTGCCGCAATATACCGAAGAAGCAGGGACTGAAGAAAAGTGAGCTACTGGAACTTGTGAAAGCAAACAAACCGCGGTTTCCAAGTTATGTAGTTGATGGCATTGCTGCAGAACATGGTCACGAAATAGTTATGCTTCCCCCTTATCATTGTCATTTTAACCTGATTGAATTAATTTGGGCCGAAATAAAGGGTTATGTTGGTCGAAACAGTAAAGGTTTCACTGCGTCGTCAGTAATAAAACTTACACAAGAGGCACTAACAGCAGTAAAAGCTGAAAACTGGAAAAAAGCGGTAACTAATACAAAGGGCATAGTAAGTGCAGCTTGGGAAAATGAAGGAGTTTTGGAAGAAACTATAGAACAGCTTGTCATATCCGTGGGAAATTCTAGCAACTCTTCAGATGTTGAAGATGACGGTTGTGGTGGTAACATTGTCTATCAAGCGAGCAGCAACAACAATGCAAGCGATTCGGAAATCAGTGGCATTTTCCATTAGAACAAGCATCAATATTTCACAGGTATGTCTCTTCTGTTAATGCAGATCTTTACACTGATATATTCTTGCATGTTCTATCCTCTGCACGTACATTCATTATTCTACAATTGTCTTCATATATGAATATAAATAATACCTGCTCTACAATGCGAGCGCAACCCAGTCGCCTTCGACATATTTCTAACACGCTCTCCACGTGGTCGCAATCTCTCTCCCTCTCCCTCTCTCTCTGCGAAATGTCAAACACCTTCTTGATTGGCGCCAGGTATAGTGCATATACAAACTACTCTTACTAAAGCAGTTAATGCAGTGCATGTTTTTAACCTGACCGAACATATAATTATATTGACTCATAGAACCAGCAATCACTTTGGATGCTTTCACAGAAAATAATATTAAAATTAAAGGTGATTCGTCTCTTACTAGGCATAATGCAGTGTCCTAAAATGTAAGCAACGAACAGAAACTAAAATAAGGAACACTTGAAAAGGTACTATAATAAATAAGATATGAATTTAATTTAAAGGTGAGTCGGAATTGTTACACTAACATCACTTAAGTTTACTCACTTAACATGTTTCGGGAAACGGTTGTTCCCATCCTCAGAAGTTAAATCGACTGGCCCGTGTTGTTGGTGTTTCCGTTTTTTGGACTGGATCCTGTGGTGGCATCTTGTGGTGGAGAAATGTACTTCCAGAGAGGATTTGGTGGCGGCAAATCAAAATTCATTAGATGTGTGTTGTGTTTTAGAATGGTGATCTTCTCCCATGCATCTAATTCGGCTGCAAATTTGGCTGGTTTGACTAATGTAATATTGGGTTTGATGTTGTGATTAGTGATCCAAAAATGGTGTGAAACTGCAGATTTGTCCATTTGTTTGTATTTAATACATCTCATGTGCTCCTTTAGCCTAGTTTCTAGGTTTCTTTTTGTCTTACCTATGTATACTTTATTGCAATCTGAACAATTGATTTTATAGATTCCAGCTTTTTTGTCTTGTGGAATGGGGTCTTTTAACTTGTTACAAAGTAATTTCTCTATGTTAAATTTGTTCTGTGGAGCTAGGCTGATGTTATGTTTCATGAAAATCTTCTTAAATTTGTGAAATGTTCCTGGGTGGTATGTAAATTTCTTGAACTTTAGCTCTTTATCTTGCTGGCTGAGATTTGTTGTGTTTCTGATGTGCATCTGTCGTTTGAATTTTGCAATTTTTTTGTCAATAGTTGCTTTGTTGTACCCATTATGTATTGCTGTGTCTACTATATGCTGGTATTCTAACTGGTATTCTTTTTTATTTAAGGGGGTATATACCAGTCTATGTGTTAGGCTGTTTAGTACTGCATGTTTGTGTGTGGTTGGATTGAAACTCTTATTTTTTATGTAATTAGTAGAGTGTGTTGGCTTCCTGTATATGCCAAAGGTTAGGTTCTTTTGTTCTCTGATGATTTTGAGGTCTAAAAATGGTAGCATGCCTTCTTTTTCTATTTCTATGGTGAATTTTATTGATTGGTTCTGTAGAGAAATTACTTTGTAACAAGTTAAAAGACCCCATTCCACAAAACAAAAAAGCTGGAATCTACAAAATCAATTGTTCAGATTGCAATAAAGTATACATAGGTAAGACAAAAAGAAACCTAGAAACTAGGCTAAAGGAGCACATGAGATGTATTAAATACAAACAAATGGACAAATCTGCAGTTTCACACCATTTTTGGATCACTAATCACAACATCAAACCCAATATTACATTAGTCAAACCAGCCAAATTTGCAGCCGAATTAGATGCATGGGAGAAGATCACCATTCTAAAACACAACACACATCTAATGAATTTTGATTTGCCGCCACCAAATCCTCTCTGGAAGTACATTTCTCCACCACAAGATGCCACCACAGGATCCAGTCCAAAAAACGGAAACACCAACAACACGGGCCAGTCGATTTAACTTCTGAGGATGGGAACAACCGTTTCCCGAAACATGTTAAGTGAGTAAACTTAAGTGATGTTAGTGTAACAATTCCGACTCACCTTTAAATTAAATTCAATACGCATCACTGTTTCTAGCTTCTTTTCATTACAATATCAACGTAAGATATGAATTAATAAAATGGAACAGTCTTACAAAATTGGTTCAATCAACACTCCTTTGAAGCAAAAGCCGCTGAAAGAAGATTCACAAAATGTATATTATATAACGTTACCATTGATATTTATATTTAACAAAATCACAGCAGTATATGTATTTCTCAATGTAAAACATTCAAATGTTTCATTCATAGTAACACGTGCTTGCAATGAAAAAAGAGGAGGATCACGCAACTTCATGCATGTGCATTAGATGGCACAATTCAAAGAAGTGAAAATTAAAACATGGAACATTTCTAAAACACGATTAACGATACTAAAAAAAGTTTTTGAACACAAAATATGTGTTTTAATGAACTCTACAATTCTTCTGAAATAAATTTTTGTCTATCTGTTATGGTTTTCTAGTTATACAAATTTATACAAAATTCAATCAAATAAAGGGGATTACACAACCTATTCCCTGAAAATTCAAGATACGCATTTTTTGTCATGTAAATATATTAAATATGTGTGTGCTATTTTGATAAAAATCATAGGGAGCATTTTTGAGAAAATAAAAAACTTTGAAAAATAGTCCATGTAAAGGACAGTTTGGGGTGGGAGGATTTTGTTTAAAATTTTCATGTCCCATCTTTGGAAGATACTGAACTTAAATACCAAGTTTGGCATTTATCCAACCTTTTGTTTTTGAGTTACGCTGTTCACAGACACACACACACGCACATTTTACCAAAAATGTTTTATTTGTATTCAGAGGGCCTCAAAACATACTTTAGGTGAAATTAAATATAATTTTTTTTGGTGTAATCCAATACCTTCTCTACCTACTATGTATGTGGTAGAGAAATTATTAAAAAAAAAATAATAATTCTTATGTGTTACATTCACATGGCTTTCTTTATTGCTTATTTGGGGTATACAAATTATTCTTACTAAAGCTTATTTTTCTATCTATTTCATAGTAGACCTTCGCAGAAATAGCTACATTACACATTCTGTTATAGACACAAAGGGAACAGCAATAGTCAAATGTTTACGAACTGGAAGCTATATGCTACCTTAAAATTCCATACGGTTTCCATGCAATCACGAGAAACAACTGAATGCTGAAAGGACTTTAAAGAATGACCAAGTAATGAACAATTCGAATCATTAATAATGGATCTCTCGGAAATGGCTAATACCACAAAAAAAGCTATTTGATATAAATTGTGTGTTTAAAGAGACCTAAATTTCTTGTGTAGTACATTTTCTTTTATCACTTAACGTTTACTGGTTATACAAGATTATACAAAATGCCTTCCGAATGAAGAGGACTTCAAAGGCTATTCCCAGAAAATTCTACGTATACATTCTATTTGTCATGTAAACATCATTAATATATGGTATTTTAATCATAATCGTTTGAGCCATTTTTAGAAAGAAAAGAAAAAAAAATGTTTCGAAAAATGTTCCATGTAAAGGGTAGTTGGGGGAGGGGTTCTTGAAAATCTTAAGTGTCGCATCTTTGTAAGGTACTGAACCTAAATATCAAGTGTAGCATTTATCCCAATATTTTGCTTTTGAGTTATGCTGTTCACAGACACATGCACATGGAACTTATTTCTAAAAATACTTTTTTTTGGATTCAGGGGGCCTCAAAACATATATTTCCAGTGAAATCTCAGTATCAAATTTTTGGGTGAAATACATCTCTATCTACTATGTACATGGTAGAGAACGTAAAAAGAAAAATACACTAGTTTTAGCGAGAGTTCACTTTATAATTACTGTGTATTTATAACAACTTCACTGTGATTCCCCAAATAGTTTTAAAAGCTATTGTGGTTTGATTTATTGTTATTCACTCCCCAAACCCATTTGTATCCATGGATTTGGGAAAAATGGCTTTTTGTAGATGCAAATTTTGAAAATTAAAATTGTGAACCCCTATTACCATCTTTTACGATGCAGCCACTGCTTTTTGCCTTCTCCAAAGTTCACCTTGCTGATACCTCAAGAAGACTTCTATTCATATTCCAGAAATTAAGTGATGGGCATTTTTCACATAATCTGAGTCTACATATTCTGTGGTTCTCATTATGTACTACCAATTTAATAGGACCATCATTTCCTCCAGTTGCACAGCAGACATCATTGCTTGAATGTTCTGATGAATTATGCAGACACATACTGAATGGTTCCCACTGAGCCAGCCAGTATACTGTGTTTAGCTCTTAGGCTGCAGAACATGCATAAACAGTATCTTCAAACTGAAATTCGTAATAAAATTCCCTCAATTATAAACAAGCAGATGTTTTTCTTCACAGATGTTACTTTCCAATACTATCTTTTTTTTCGTTTAATATTCAATTAAATTCAGAAATCAAATGCAAGTCTGTAACTTTTCTTCTTCACTGTGTCACATAGCAAATTATTTCCCTTTCTTATTTATAAAAAACCTGTCTTTCCTAGGATTTTCCAACTATGTCAAACCACATGAGGCCATCAAGTGCAAAACTCGCCTTATCCAGGTAAAACAAATTTTCAGAAAACGTGAAAAACAGCAGAACATTTGAAAATTCTCTTAATGTTATAATGTCCAGACTAGACCCTTAAAGATGCATGTATTCTCTTGAAAATCAGTCTCAAATAATATGGCGGTAAATCAAAATTTAATTTTGGATAAGGCGAGTTTTGCACATAACGGTAGTGGATTTGGCGAGTTTTGGTGGAAACACAATACTAAATTACAATTAAGTGCAAACATTTTCACATTTACTTCTCAATATTTGTGTTTGACAATGTTAATAAATGACTTCTTGGAATATTTGTATAATTATAACCATTTTAGTTAAAAAAACTAAATTTTCACAATTTTTTCACCAATTTCTTACAAGGATATCAATGAAGCACTCCTTTCATAGTTTGCTCACTAAAATGAATCAGTTTTTATATCACATAATCTTATGACTTGTAAAATTTACATATTATGTTTAAACTGTAATACTAATAACTAATGTTCAAAAACAAACACATCAAATTCTAAGTTGTCCTTCCTCACTATCCAAGAAACTCTCACAAACAGCATCTACCTCTTTATCATCATTGGCAATATTGTTTTTAGATATTAAATTCTTGTAAAATACAAGCTTTAATTTTCCTCCCAGTTATCACCAAATGTTTTTTTAATAACATTTTCACATTTTTAACTTTTTCCTCCTTTACTTTTACACCTACATCTAAATTCCTTGCAATATCCATTTCTAAGGCTTTGCCTCGCTTCAGAATGGTCTTGCCTACACAAAAATCGGACCGATAATTTGCCTTACGTCTCACTAGAACTTTGCCTGAGGTAAAACGTTGTAAAATAATATGTTTAGATGCCTTAAATTTAAAATGTCAGGATCCTAGTGACTTCAATATTTCCTTTGCACCATACTTCTAATCTTGTACAGATACATCTGTCCCTAGCCTGATTACCGTTCCATGATTTTTATAGATTTCAAAATCTTCTTCAAGCTTACTGGTAGTGTTTCTCATTCTTATTTCTTTCTCTATTCGCCCGAAAACACGATCAGAAGGGGTGAATGAATGGCCAAGAATAGGAACGATTATTTCTTTCACCTGCACGTTCTGTGGTGCTTGAATAGCAAGCTATTTATTATACATGCCTATCATAGTGGTGTTTTTATTTTGTCCACAGCAGTCATTGCAAATAGCCTAACTTTCTTACCCCAGAAAAATCGGATTTGCACAGTTCACCATATACTGCTGACACAATTTTGTTTGAACCTTTAGGACGTTCATTTTCTGTCCAAACGGAACTACAAACATGCTGTTTTATCAGTGTTGTCTTGGATGAACCCTGCACAATGGAGAAGTTATACATGTATAACTGCCTGCTGTAGTATGCTGCTTGATCCTGTATTTTTGGCAGTACCGTATTTTTCTGACAGTCAAATGCAAATGTTGCAACTTCATCATCTTCTTTCAGGAGATCAAAATATGCCTTAGCTCTAAGTTTATGTATTCGTTTAGCTATCAGCAAGTCAGAACATTAGTTTTATCTGTTTCCAATTTTATCTTCTCATCATAAGAAAGACAAAGTGAGCATACATCAGAAACAGGGCTTTTGAAGCTTATATTACATTTTGCATTAAAAATATTACGAAAGAAACTCTTAGACGCTTTCAATGAATTAGATGCTTCTGCATTATACATATGTCTCATTTTATTAATGCTTAATTCCCTTGGTAAGTATTGACGTGTTGATGTTTTGCTCCTATAATAATGGATGTTAAGTACTTTAAACTTCTGTATGAATTTAATTACAGATTCTCTCTTATTACTATTTTTTGACAGCCTGTCTCTACCTCGGAATTCCTTTGGTGCCACTGCAACTTCAAAGTGTCTTTTGTACTGTCTTTTGATATTTGAAAATGTCCAGAAAAGTTTTCTGACACACCTGAACTGGCAGACATAGTACACGTTTCACGTGATACTTTATTGTAAAACTCTTCCGAGAATCGTCTTTGACTGCACGCTGCCGTGTATATCAGTTGAACAGTAAGTCAGTATAACACAGTCTTGTATCATTTTAGAGCTGCAGCTGTAGAAGGTTTCGTGGAATTTCCTTATGTCCTTCTGTGTCAAGTTACTGCATTGGAATGACTTGCTGCTGTGATTGCAGGCAGGGAAGTGTGGGCCGAGGCTTGCTGAATGCCTTTAACAATAGAGACTGTATTGTAAATACATCTGCTTATTCCTACATGAGTCATATCTGTCAACAATAGAAGAATACTACTTAATTGTAGTTCGATCATACATACCTTTCCCTCTTCTCTCTTTCATGTTTCGATTCACGGGATGCCCATTTCCTAGTTCTATCCTTTCCACCAACTTCGGGATATCAGAGGACTCCATAATAACACGTCTGCACCTTAAACTAGTCAAAATTAAACTAAAAACAGTTGGAATCACACAGGAAGGTCAATGTACGGAAACAGAGAAGCAAAACTGCTACACTTCTTAGTGCTGGATAAGACAAGTTTTGCTCTGAATTGTAAGATGGATTAGACGAGTTCTGCATCAATTGCCACCATGGATTTGAAGAGTTTTGCATTGAACAGCAGTTTTTGGGGCTCTATTGAAGGTGTATTAGACGAGTTTTGTTCAAACCCAAAGTCACCAGTTCGTAGAGAACTGCAAGAAGTATTGTCTAACTTAATTTTTTTAATTTTTGGATAAGACGAGTTTTGCACTTGACTTATTATATCTTTGTATGCTGGTCACAATTTTCTGCATGTACTTTTTTTAACTCAGCTGAATTTAGCCTTTCCTGGGCAGAGTTATGTGAAGATGAGTTCTCTTCAGATGAGTCCTCAGAGCAGAGGCAGTTCTTAATTCTCTGCTAGGTTTAGTAGCTAGCAGCACTAAGCAATTTAAGTAGAGAAACAACCAGTCCACCAGAATTTCATTTAAACCTTCTTTTTCTTATTTATAAGTTAGATTATCAGAACTGGTGATATCTGCTTTAAGATTTGTCTCGGAAATATTATTCACTGCAGCCTGTCTATAGATGGTACTTAATCTATTGCCTGGAATAGGCTCTGTACCTATAAGATTTATCATACTTTTACAACAGTTATTTCTAATTTAAAGAAGTGCAAATTCATTTAGTGTGTATAATGTATCACACAGTGGAATGTTGCTGAAACCCTTGAATTATTTCAGAACAAAGAATAAAACTTGTATTTAATTTTTCAACCAATATTTCAAGATTTATAATTACAATTTTTCATCTTAGTTTTCAAGTTATGTTCTGTTTAATACTGAGGCAGTATTTTTGACACTTGAGTGATTTTGGTCTAATTATATAATATATAAATTCAATAACAGCCCGCCTTAAAGTAATATATGTAACAATATATACAAAATGTAAGTCATTGTATATGTTTGTATTATTGTATCCATGTGTAATAATGTTATGTGAATATATTACGTAATTTAATAATGTAGGAGCTGTGAGAATAATAGGTTAAAAGTTGCTAACAATGAGGTAACCTTGAGGCAATAATGAATTTGAAAGTTTAAATGCTGTTAGTCATTATTGGAGCAACAATAATGTAAATTTTGAGACAGTTTAAAAATATCCAATCAACAACCAGAAAAAGCTTTAGTTAAATGAAGCTATTCTATTGGAGTAGGATTAGCCAATCAGAGACTTGAAATACAGAAATTTATAAGTTTAGGTGGTTGAAATCAGTTCAGTTGCCTGCAAACAGTGTTCCTAACTGGATGCAAAAAGTGTCCTCAAGAAATATAATTCATATTCGTGTGAGACGAAAAATAAGTTTACGTGTTAAAAAGTGCAATTAATTAATAAAAAGAATCTCACAGCTCTCTATATCAGTGAAGTGTTATTTAAAATCGGGTCAAGAATTAATAAAAAGGAGTGAATTAAAAAATTATAATCTGTGTAAGCCTACATTCTTCAGCTGCATCACGCCCTGTTAAGAAATTCGTGTCTCTAAAATTAATACTGACGCAGCCGAGGCAAACATAAATATATAACATTTAAAGAAACAGTCAAATTACAAAGTTAATAATATTTTTAAACTTGGGGCGAAGGCTACCGCAAACTTTTTACCATGCGTGCGGTTGTAACTACTTCAAGTTCAACTCCCCAACAGTCGAAATACAATACAACCTACTTCAAATCGGCTTTCCATACGTGAAGCAACAAACTATCTCAATACATAGTTGAGAGAAATTCCCAACTTGAATTAAATGGTTTAAGGTTACTTTTGTGTTAGAGACTTAGCCATATGTAATCACACTAATATATTACAACCAAAGAGTGAAAGCTAATTTATTCCAGTTACACACAGTAACAAAATATCTGCTTTTTAAGCTTTCCATATGGAAAACTTTAATTTAAGCTACTATCTGAACAGATTTTCCTATTTGATTTTTGTTCAAATAATTGTACTTATTTTATGCACCTGTAAATACATATATTCTGAAGACAAAGAAATTCACCCCCCCCCAAAAAAAGAAAGTAAAACAAAAAGGAAAAAAGTACCTCGTTCTTATAGACAATTATTTAATATGAATGATAGCCAAGATAAGTTCATCAGTGCCAATTATATAGCCAACTTCTACATTTTAATGAGAGTTTTTTTCAAACAATCCTCAAATTTCCTCAGAGAGAGCTGCTCTTTCACTTGAAGGACATTACTGCTACCACATAATTGTTTTGCTTAGCTTAAAAGTTAAAACCAGAAAAATGTTTGTAGTCACAAGTGATTTTCAGAAAACCTGTGGCAATAACAGCAACCATTGCTTATTTAATTGAGGATTAAAAGGTTTCCATTGTCTGATTTTTCACAGGTAATCCTAAGCTACAACAACGCCTGTCTTTGCAGTGGAACTTGAAGCTCCTGCCTGTTACATCCAATTCTGCTATGGACACAAGTAAAAAATTTCCCTACCGGAAATCCTGTAACCTGGTTGTTTCAAAACCTGAAAGTCTTTCCAAAAAATGGAGCAGTATAAACCTGCATATCCAGCATTGTATATAGGATTGTTTTTGTAGGAGTTTTAGGAATGTTGGATTTGCAATGTCCCTCAAGTATGGCATGAGAAGCAAACTCTTTGTAAGCAACGTATAGCAATTATACAAAAAAAGTTAAAAACATAACACACATTATATTGTAAAATGCAAGAGAAGACAAATATAAATTATATCCCAAAAGCTATTGCTCAGCACTAACCCAATGAGGCTATTTAACAGCTTTAGTGTCTTATAGCTCATTTAGACTTTATGGGCACATAATTATTACTAATGAAAACACTCAAATAGCTTCCATGAATCATGTCTGAAAATATTGAAGTGTCCATCCACATATACATACCTGTTTCACAGTACTTGCACAAATCCTCTTCCAGATCATCAAACATCTGTATGTAAGAGATTGACACAGGACGCACATAAATAAATTCAAGGTCAAAAAAGGCAATTATTATTTCTATGCCATCCTTCAAACAAACTGAGTTAATATCAGTAATGGGACTCCAACAAGATAGAATGGCACGGCACACTTTCTCTTCCCCTTTTTTTATTGCCACAATTGCGTTTTTATTCCTGTTAGCTTCTTCGACAACAAATGGGAACTTGCCTTCAGTCTACAACAAAAGCAAACACAGAACTTCTTTTATGGTAGTGTAACTACAGCATAGTAAATTTGTATTCTGGCAGATATACTCAGTAGTTAACATTCTGAGGGTTGTGACACAAATGAACCATTATTCCTTAAAACTGAAATATATTATCTTCTGGTGCCAACATAATGGCCATAAGAGAGATAAATACATTTTCAGTGTCTTGAAATCAACATATAAGAGCAGCAAAATCATCAAGATGTACGATAGAAGCCTGTATACTTAATAGTGTTGCCAACTAGTGTTCACCAAAAGCCTCCAAATTAAGTCATTAGAAAGCCACTAAATCAAAATAGCTACCTAATTAATTAAAAAGTATTTATATAATATTTAATAATTTTAAAAGCAAAATCCACTTGGGTAATCAGAAGAAAAGTAGTTCATCTCCAGTTCTTCCTCAGCTACCTCCACAGCAGATGAAAGATGCACTGGATCTGTACCAGGCTGTGTGTATGCTGATTTTGCACAAATTCTAAGCATAACTTTTTCTTGGAGTTTGTATGAGTAATGTATTTTTCCTGAAATCCTAACAGCATTTGAGCCATATGTGGTGAAATAAAATGAACAAAAGTGGTGGAATAAAATGCTTAAGTGGTAAAATAAAGTACTCACAGCAGTGAAATAAAAAAATTGAGGAATGAAAACTCAGTAGAATAAGTTTTGCTATTCTATTGAAATAATCATAATTACAATTATCTTAAATAATAATAATAATAATAATAATAATAATAATAATAATAATAAATCATCTCACAGAAATGAATATCAAGCACAATAAAGTTTCGCTGAAAGTGTCACCAAAGTATAAACATAACATTGTTTCTAGATTTTCTGGGCGTAAATTTGTCTGCCTATCTGACAATAAGTTTGCTTCTCGCTATCCACATTTGTAGTTGGAAACTAAACTGCTTTCCAGCAGCTGCTTGAAAAATCAGTAATTCAGGTTCCACGTCCTGCTTCACATAAACTGTCTTTGCCTAATACTGCAATGCCAGGTAACCTTTCAGAAATGCATCTTTAGAGAGATACTTCAGAAGTAGAATCTGACTTGCATGTGACAAGAGGTCATTGATACTGGTACTACCAGTAAATAAGATAAATGAAAAGACTGCAAGTTAAGTGAAGGATTTTTCCTGATGGATCTTCTGCTAACAGCTTCTCCAGCTTTTCGATGCTGCATTTGGCTAATTTCATCACTCAAGTTTACTCAGGGTTAAGGATGTTTTCTCTCCAGACACCTTGTTGTTATATATATATGAGCTGCACTTCACCAAGCAAAGCAGTCACTTTTGGCGCAAGCTTGTGCGCTGTAGGATATTGACACCCCTCAAAAAATTGAGTAATCTCAGAAATATTGCAGCAATACTCTTTCACAACAACAGCCTCAAAACAAATGCAGTTTCTGTCATCATTTGAAAGCTTTTAAAGTAGCTGACTGCTGTATTACAGTCAGTCAGTTGCTTGAAGTACTCGAGGAGATCGTTGAAGTATTCCCCAACAGAGATTTTATCCATGAAACCCACCGAGCTAACATAGGAATCTGAAACATCTTTGCTCCTTTATCTTCTTAAGTCTCAAAGGTTATATACTAGTACTTTCTCTTCCTAGCATACTAGAAGGCTGCCTTAACCATAGAATGCACAAATAAACAATAAAAACTTGACATAATCTGCAGTATTTCACTACATTTCACGTTTTAAAGTAGGTTTCATAAAATAAAAACATTTCATGATATTTTGTGGCTTCAATTAAAAAAAAGTGAAGTTCTTGTACAAATCCTGTGATTTTGGTGATTTTTGCTGTTATGGTTAATACCAGAAATCCAGGTCTCTAGTCATATGTGCAAACAAACATTTAAGTTTCATTTCCTATATATTGAGGAAAGCAGAAATAAAGGTACTTGAAGACCTCCTGGAATAAGGTGTAACCAACACATTTGTAGAAAATGAGATGTTGGTGGAAATAGAATGTAAGATCGCTATTCTGCACTGTAGTATCATCTTATGACATATTACCAAACTAATTGGAACACTAGAGCCACCTAGAAATTACGCTTTGTGGAGAAAGGGTGGAACATCATTCACAATGGGTGTTAGTGCTTGTGCTGGATCTTCACCAGATGTTTTTAAGATGTTAAATAAAGGTTGCACACGTAAACTAAATGTAAAAGAGTGGAAAGGTACAAAAAGGAAACATCTATAGCAGAGTGGGAAGGAATATACAAGAAAAGGCATTATAAAAGCAGGAAAACAGCCTTGTGCTGAGATAAGTGGAATAAGGTAATGACCAAAATATTCTCCCTTATAACAGAATGGATATAGTTATACAAGATAAATGAGGTTTTTTTTATCAGATATATAAGATTAAGAATAAGAAACTGTAGTACTTCATGTTAAATTATGATGATTCTTCCTTATTCCACTGTCACAATTAAATGTCATACAATAATTCTGAAATATTAATATGTACCAATAATATTTTAGTTTTAGCAATTCAATATACTTGTATATTTAGATTCTTCTTTTCAAATAAATCATAGTTTTAATCATTTAATTAATTTTTCTCTTTCCTAAGAAATTATGCTTTTGGTGGTTACACCCTTATTCCAGAAAGGTCTTCAATTGTTGTATGCCAGGCTGGGCTACAACATAAGATGCAACAGACTTTTGTTCTGTAAACCAATACGTTATAAGTACGTGAGTTCACTAGCACATAATGGATGCATACAGAAGAGAATAAATTATTTTAAAGTTAATTTTGCCGACGAGAAACTGAATAAGTTTAGTAATGTACAGCTTAAAACAACAGAACTTGATTAGAATATGTTCATTATATTAAATTCAATTCATACAATTGTTGCAGCGCTTATGCAGAAAGCAATGTAACAGACTTTTGTTGCATCATCTATAAAGTGTATTTCACTTCACAATTTCCACAATATGAAGTCATCTACTGAGATATGTTCAAACTATCCGCAAATAAAGATCCAGGACACATCATAGATGTTTGTTCTGTGAATACTCAAATTTCACAAACTGTAATATAGATAGTTCATGCATACACTTCATTTCTACGATGAAGCCACAGCTGAGGACTTTAGACTCAGTTCTTTATACAGATTTGATGCTGCCATATTCCTCCCGAAGAAAGTAATTTTTAAGGTGTAATTTAATTTGATATTTAAAAATCCAATTCAATTAGCAAATATGTCAAGCCAAAAATTTAAATCCAGCAGAATTATCTAGCAGTAACAGCTAAAAGCATTAAAAACAGTAGCTAGTTGCCATCTTTTAAATTCTATTGCTATATGACTTCAAAATGAGTCCAGATATAGTGACTTGCCACTAGAGTTACCAACATTGCTGCTTATCACTCTCAGCATTCACTAGTTAAAACTTTAAACTAACAGGCAAGTAATTTTTAATCACCACCGCAGAATGCTGCAAATTTAAACACTGCTAAAACTGAAGCTATGCTTAAAAGAGAAGGAAAGCAATGCAGAAAAACGAGATGGGCTACTTACTCATTTTCTGCACCAAGGAATTTGTGCTGATTACACATCACTTTCCTTCTTAATGGGTCGTTTCGCCAAATGTATTCTAAATAATTTCATTAACTGGCAATGGGCAGTGTTCTTATATTTTATAAATTCAGTATATTTATATATCATGACAGTTATAATTTTATGCAGTTTGAAATATTCAAGAAACACTTGGTTTAAATAACTACAGGAAATTTCTTGTCAGTCATTTCCCAGGTGTTGAAGTAAGCAGAGATTAGATGATGGTTTAGGTTTAGGGGAAAAGGTCACTTTCTGTCCGACACATGGGTAATTGAGTAACTTCTGCTGACTAATACTTAGTTCAACCGCCAGCTGGGCACAAATCAGCATTTTGGTTGGGCATTTAAATTTACGGGTCTTTGACAGCTTTCTCTTGACTAACCATGAGCCTAGCAGGAATCTCTGCCAGTTAGTTCGGAAATTCATTTTTAATTTACAATTGCAACTTAGGAGCTAGGCTGACAACGATGGACTGCCAGACCACCTCTGCCATGCAGGTAAATCCACCGTAAGTCTAATTCCTTTTTTTTTTCCCCCTTCCTTCTTTCTTTTGGAAATGCAGTTTGGATTAAATTAGGTAAATTAAAGATTAGAAACACATTACATGTGTTATATCACCCTTTCATCACCCTTGCTACTGTACACAGCAACCCTGTGCTACATTCCCCCATCCTTTACGCGACGTCTGATAATGCTGCTGATGGCATCACCACCAGAACGTCACATCTGTTGGAGGTGCCAATGACGTTAAAACCATTACATCACATATGGCTTGAGCTACCAGGCTTGCATCATAATATCAATCATATTTAATGCTTGTAAATAACATGTCTACTGCCCATTCCAAACCAGAGTGCCTCTCACTGTAAACAAGCTCTGTATTATCTGCGTGAAAGTAATGCCTGCTTGTTCTCTTCACACGTGCTTGTTGAACATTGTTTCAATCTATAAAAAGGCGCCCTGCGTGAGAATCATAGTTCAAAATGCTACCTGAGGTAACAATAGAGTTTATGAGTATGCGAAAATGAACATTTTATTTACGTTAATCAAATCCTTGGGCAAAAGTACAACACCCAAATCCGAATCCTCCGAACATGACTCAGCTGCCATATCGGAATCAGAACTACTCTCCAAAATAATGACAAGCTTATCCACAATTCCACAGCACTGTCGCATGCAAAACAAGTTCCCACATTTGATTCCCCTCTTCTATGTTCTATTATGTCTGTTTATATTCCCTGCACGCTTTGGTTACACTTCTCACTGAAACGCCTGTAAAATCGGATATTAGTTTCATACTATGCACTAATGCAAGTGTTGTGTATTTTTCTAATAGCGAGTTGAATATATTAAGTATTGCTTGTTCTTCACCACTTTTTAACTGTTTCCCACTTTTGTGTTTGAGCAGTTTATTCACACTACATGCACCTTCCTCTGCCATGAGAACTCAAATACCAACTGACTAAATCACAATATTTGACCTGAGCTGAGCATACGTGTGCTAGCATATTATGAATGCCTATTCGCTTATCTATTTCCTGCGTTACGCAAAGTATTTATTTGGTACTCAGATAGCACTTCTGGGAATTCATTGTTACATTTCTCATATAGGCAAGAGAATGGCAGTCATGCATACAGTTGGCAATTAATAAGCAAGATACTCTCAGCATTAGCACAATAGCAGAAGAAAATCATATTTTGTAATCTCTTAACAGTTAGTATATATCTATTACCTTTAGCATTGAGTTCTTATGATAACCGCAATAAAATGTGCAGTTCTATACCTATCCCGCCCCAGTGTTTCATGATACAATACATTTATTAAGGAACTATTAACGTTGGCGTAAGTGTGTTCTTGGGTTCATGACAAGCAGAAGCACGTACTTTTGTTTACATCAGAGGGAACTCTGGTTTGGAATAGAGGGTAGAAGCAATACATTAATAATAATAATAATAATAATAATAATAATAATAATAATAATAACAATAACAACAATAACAACAACAACAATACTCTATTATGTAATTTTAATGAACATCGGTAAGGATGAAAATACAAAACCAAGTATTGTGATTTTACATATGAACACCCTCTCGTACATTTTTGCGCTCATATAATGGAAGCAGATCATATTGGGCATCATATAACCAAAATACTATTATTTTCTGTGTGTTAAGCAGAAACTCTGGTGATTTTATAACCAGTGCTAGTGTTGACCCTTGTGGATCTCAAAAATTGTGCAAGTTTGCACCTTCATGATTTTCTGCACAAGATTTCTTAACATTTTCATACCAAACTTTTCAGTGCAGGTGCACTGAACAACACACAACATTATTATTATATTTACCATCATTATTCTTATCATTATTCTCATCTTGCATGGAACTTTATTCATGACCTACAGAATCAAAAGAGCTTATTTAATGCATTACCAGATTTGACTTTCATTGAACAATTACATTGAAAAATTTTATGTGTTACATTACATTACCTTCTCTATGCTTTATTAGTGGGTATGCAAACTATTCTCATGAAAGCTTATTATTGTATCTACTTCATTATAATTAAGATAAACCTTTGCAGAAATAGCTACATTACACATTTTGCTATAGATACAAAGGGAACAGCGATAGTCAAATGTTTAGGAACCGGATGCTATATGCTGCCCTTAAAATTCCTCTTTCCACGCAATTGCGAGAAACAACTGAAAATTCGACAGGACTTGAAAAGATTGAACAAAGTATTGAACAATTCAAACCAATGATGAGGATATCTCAGGAATGGCTTATGCCACAATAAAGGTTATCTAAAATAAATTGTGTGTTTTAAAGAGATCTACAGTTTTTTGTGTTTGTACATTTCCATCTATCGCTTAACATTCACCAGTTATACAAAATTCCTTCTGAATGAAGAGGACTACACAGACTATTCCCAAAAAATTCAAGACATACATTTTATTTGTCACATAAATATCTTTAATGGGTTGTGTTTTAATCAAAATCATTAAAGCCATTTTTGAGAAAACCAAAAATTTCGAAAAATGTCCCATGTAAAGGGTAGTTGGGATGGGGGAATTTTCTTGGAAATCTTTGGAAGATACTGAACTTATATACCAAGTTTGGTATTTATCCAACTTTTTGTTTTTGAGTTATGCTGTTCACAGACACACACATTGGGCCTTTTTTTTTAAAAAATGCTCCAGGGGCCTCAAACGTGTATTTCCGGCGAAATCTTATCAAATTTTTGGGTGGAATGCACTACCTTCTCTACTTACTACATACGCAGTAAAGAAAGTAAGACTTTAAAATGGAAACATTTAATGTATGTGGATTATTGGCCACAGATGCTAAATTTTAACACAATGTTAAACTGATTTAACACTGACATTAACACAAATTCTGTTTCACCAATCAATGTTAACTAACAATGTGTTAACATCGCCGTACCCCTGTATTAAGGCATTTAACAAATGTTAGAAGTTGCAAAATGACTGCTGTAAAACAAGCTGTTGATGCAAGTTTGCTACAATTTTTAATGCCATTCCTAATAGAAAAGCAGCCTTACATTATAATAAATTTGAAACCCTGAGAAAGGAGGAATTTTTAAAGCAATACAGACTGTCCAAGGAGTCATGAACATTGTTTTATGGAAAATAAATACAAGAAGTTAGAATACTACCAACAGAAGCACGCCTCTTTCTTCTATGCTACAAGTGTTAATTAGGCACTTAGATTTTATGCTACTAACATTTTTCACTTACTTGGTGGGTGACAATTTCAACACAGGTGGGTGATAATTTCCAAAGCTATAAGCAATTGCTTCAAGAAGCAAATAGTATTTTTCTCGGGTCGCTTGATTAATCAGCAATAACACATTTTCATCCACCACCAGTTTTAAATAGTCTTACTTGCTCTTCGCACCTAACATTTCTGGTGCTGCACTTTATGTTAGCATAAAATTGCTGCAGTTGCTTATTGGACTTAGGAGAAATGTGTTCATTCCAACTAAATTACTCATGGATTTGTCTCAGGCTGCAATCTTATCCTTTAATGCAAGACAGTCTGCTTTTTCGCACCTAATAATAGTATAATTAACCAGATGTTAATTAATGCGTTCCAAACAGTGAAACATTTTAGTTGACATGACTATTCTAACTTCAAACAATTGAGAACTTCACATGGCATTACCACGAATGTAAATAGTTAGATGCTACTGACACAAGAGTGCGTAGTGGTACGTAGACAAAAGTGCATCAGAGCATGTTCAGAAGCAGTTTAGTTTGGCCACCACCTCTCAAAAGCTAGTGTTCGCAGTTGTCTTTGACATTAACAAAATGTTAACTAACAATTTGCTGTAAAAGCTTGATGAAACGCAAAAGTTTTAACACTATGTTAAACTTTGAACCTTGTTAACAAACAAGATATTAAGAGTATTACTTTCTCTACTACATATAGTAAGTAGGGGAAGTATTGTATTCCATCCAAAAATTTGATACCGAGATTTCACCAGAAATACATGTTTTGAGACCCCCTGAATCCAAAAAAAGGCATTTTTGGAAACATGTCCATGTGTGTGTGTGTGTGTGTGTGTGTGTGTGTGTGTGTGTATCTGTGTCTGTGAACAGCATAACTCAGAAACGAACAGTCGGATAAACACCAAACTTGGTATTTAGGTTCAGTATCTTCCAGAGATGCGACATGAAGGTTTTCAAGAAAATCCCCCCACCCCAGATTACCCTTTGCATGGAACATTTTTCGAAAATTCTAATTTTCTTAAAAATGGCTGTAACGATTTTTAATAAAATATCATATGTTTAAGATATTTTCATGACAAATGAAATGTATATCTCGAATTTTCTGGGAATGTCTCCAGAAGTATTCTTCATTGTGAACGACTTTTGCATAACTGGTACACCATAAGAGATAGACAAAATTTTACTACACAAAAAATTTAGATCGCATTAAAATACACAATTTATGTCATACATTTTTTTGTTGGGTGAACCATTTTCGAGATATTGCTTGTTATTCCCTTAAATTTTCCAAGACTTATACTTTTTTTCAAATTTGTTATTCATTTTTTTTTTCTCCTGATAATGCAAAGAGAATGGAATATTCCACATAGCAACCAGCTCTTAAAATATTTGACTATAGCTTAAAGCCTACCATATTCCCCTTGCATCTACAAGAAAATTAGCAATAAGATTAACATCTCGATACACATAAAGCATATGGAGAATAAGCGTTTGTAAAAATAGTTTGTACAAGAGTAGAGAAGGTCATGTGAGTGTAACACATCAGATTTTTTAACATCAGTTGGTGAAACCGGCCCCATATGTAATATAATCCCCAGGACATCCTGTAAACCACTTTTTAAAATGCAAGGGTCTTTTAACAGTATATAATTATTATATTCTTGAGCTCTTATCATATGTAAAGTAAGATATCGAATTAGTTTCAACTAATGAGATACATCACATAATACTAGAAATACTGATATGTGGGTGCCCCTACACAAGGTTAGGCAAGGTACAATCCAATCATCTTATCACTAATGTTAGATTTTATAATAAATTGCCAATTTTGATTGAGATTTAAGTGATTATAGATTTAAATTGCAGTTGAAGACATGTCTATGTAACAACCCTTTTTTATAATTTGACTCAGTTTCTGGATTGTGATATTATAAGAGATTTTTACTGTATAGACTATGACTTAGCTTATTGTACATTGTACAAGGGTCATTTCATAAGTCCTGCACACAGCGTATGCACGACCATTGTGGTGGCATGATCAAGTTGAAATTAATGTCAGTTGTGAGTCAAGACTTTAGGCTTGACAGTTGTATATGTGTTTGCTGGTTTGCATGACTGTGTTGTGAGTAATTCAGTTTTAAAATGGAAGCCAAAACCAAGTCAGGTCAAATTACACATAGTGACCAGAGTTCCTGTATCAAACTTGAATCCCTACATGGAAAGAACCCAATTGAAATTTACAACGCTTTGAGAAAGGTGTGTGGGGATAATGTAGCGGATTGTAGCACATATCACAGTGGTCTGCTTGTTTCCATGAAGGTCGATAAGCATTGAGGACAACCCCAGAAGTGGAAGGCCAACAACTGCAACAATTACAGCTCTCAGATCATTTTTAATGACTTTTGAGAGAGGATCGATGAAAAACATGCGACGAAATTGCATATGTGGCCAGAATGTCTGTCACTTCAATTTACAGAATCATTACTGAAAAATTAAAGGTGAGAAAAGTTGCTGCCAGATGGGTTCCACATGACCTAAGTGAAGAGCAGAAAGCAGGTCGCAAAAGAATCGCAGAAGAATTGCTTAAATATTATCGAACAGAAGGAGAATAGTTTCTGAAAAGGATTGTTGCACTTTATGAAACCTGGATACGAGATTTTGAGCCAGAATTGAAGTCTCGGTCATCACAATGGAAACTTTCCGACTCTCCACGCTTGAAAAAATTCCGTCACCAACAATCAAAGGTAAAACCAATGATGATATTTGCACATGACATGAATGGAGTCATAGTTACAAATAGAGTGCCCCAGGGGACATCTGTAACAGTCGCATACTACAAGCTGTTTCTGCTAAATGTTTTGTGTCCGAAAATTCATCAAAGAAGGCCTGACATGCAGCTGGTGTCCACATTTTGCACGATAATGCAAGACTGCATACTGCCCAACTGGTGAGAGAAACGCTTGACAAATATGGATGGGAAATACTTCCCCACTCATCATACAGTCCTGATATGAGCCCATCAGACTTTGATTTGTTTCCCAAATTGAAGGAACCACTCCGTGGAAAATGTTTTGATACAACTGATGAACCTTCCACTGAGGTGACTCGAGTAATCAGACAGCTCAACAATGAAGGTACTGTATCCGAAATACAGAATTTGCCAAACCGCTGGGAAGTTGTTATAATCAAGAATGGAGATTATATTGAAGGCCTGTAAAGGTATTTTGTAAAGTAAATTATTTTCTTTACCTCTATCTTACAGTGTGCAGAACTTTTGAAATGACCCTAGTATTTAATGGCAAAAATAAATTACATATTATTATTACCAATATACCACCAAACCGACCAAGCATATGCAATACTGCCATGTTTACTACTGTCATACATACAAGAAGAGCAGTCGGTTAAGAGTCACTTTAGCATCACAATGCATCCTGCTGTAGGCTGTCTAACCGTATGAAATCCTACAAATATTTCACAGGTTCAAACACAGTGAGCAACTAGAGTCTGTTCCTTTGCTGATAGTACATGTTAGTATATGTAATGCCATCTTGCACTTTCTTTATGTGGTTATGCTAATGATTTACAACAAAAATCATGAGCAGCAATTATACTAACCTTGAAAAATTGTGTCCAATTTCCATTTACAGGCTTTTTATATTCTAGAATGGTCAGCTTTGAACCAAACTCTGGGATGTCAGCAAGTTCTCTAGGCAATTTTCTAATATTCTTGGTCCTCAAAACAAGACAGTGATCTACAAAACGGACTAGGTATCTGTCATTGCGAACTGCTAGAATAATTGCTCGACCCCACTGACCATCGAGTAAACCTTCTTCCTCTGCTTCTGCTGCTACGAGGTCACCTATTTTCGGTCTAACAGAAATGATAATTTTAATTCAAATTTATCAGTATCTTGTCTAAACTAGAATTATAATCACATCTTTAACCATAGACTTTCACAGTAATGAAAAAAGAGAGACTACTAAGAACACTGAGTGCTAAAACAATAAAATATATTTTAATATTTCCAAAATTTATGTACTTTAACTATGTATAAGCATAAATTTTATGCATATATGTAACTTTAACACATTATGCCTAGATGCTTATAGTAATAACTTTATCTATTTAGTAGAAGTGTACTGGTAAAGCTGCATCTACACAATTGTGCTTGATGCAATTAAAGTAACAACTGCAAAAATTTTCCAGAAAAACTGCAGCTCTAAGTCCAAAGGTAAAAGATGCAAGCGAATACATTTGGTTGCACAGTAGACTTGGAGTTATGACCTATGATGTTTCTGCTCTATAAAAAGTTATTAATGAAATTGCAGCTTAGCATTATAGCCTGAAATAATTTTATGTATTTAAGTTTACCGTAAGTTTTAAGTGAAATTTAGGTTACAATGCATTATTGCAAAGGCCCCATTACTGCTTTCTGCACAGACCTGTGATTACAATAATTGTTAGGAAGTGAATTGTTCTTTTTCTTCTTTCTCTTCTGTTGCTAACTGCTCTGAATCCATAGCTGGAATGGCTGGTATGTCATCAAACTTGCATAACATGACTGATTGATCAGAACCTCTGCTATTGCTATTTCTGTTTTACAACTAATCAACTCTCTTTCTGGAACAGTCTTCTCTTCATTGTTTAGCAACAATTAATTTGACCCTTCTTGAATATTCCAAGTCTGGATAATTCACAACAGACATGACCAAAGTAGCCCCGAGATATGGAGGTTTGTAGAAAAGAATTTGCAGTAAAAATTCAACTATATTTATTATACTCCTTGGATACATAAGTAATGCATTAGTAAATACGTAACAATAACAAAGTTGGATACAATTGTTGAGTAGATTTGTAGAATAAAGGTTGATGGCCAATTTTTTAAAGCTAGGATTTTGGCTAAGAGACAACTTGTAAATACACATTTTTGACATTGTCAAGTCTTGCCAAGTCTTTTCCAATCTTGTCACAAATTGAAAAACATTTCACAATTTTTCTTGTTAACTCTTGAATTGAAAAAAAAGTTTGATCATGTACAAGGGGCTTAAGAAGCTGAAAGGTCTTAAGGTAATCCGTATGTGTTGCCAAGTCCACAGCATAAGTATCAAAAGGAGTTCATGGTATGGGCAGAGACAGTTCCTGAAAGCTTTAGCCAATTAATTTTTCTGGATCCAAAGGCTAAGCATCCAAAGTTTTGACCAGATGAGTCCAATGATCAAACAGTGTAGTTTTGATATAAGGAGTTGAAATGAGTAGTTTTTGAACTTTGTAAGGTATCCCATAATTTTTGCAGGGCCTTGAAGCACATACCGTCGCTCATCTGACGAAGTGGCTAAGCGCCAAAATAAAAAAAAAAGTGAGATATTTCGCCTGTAAACTCCATTTGGCCGTATCTATATTCTGACAAACTGGCATACCTCCATCTCTAATGGTTACTTTGCAGTAAACATCATGTTATCGTCGTAAACGCCATTGCTCACTCATTCTTTTTCAGACGAACAGGCATGAGACTTGCTTACGTCTCTTCGTTAGATACTACCATTATTAAAATTGGTTGATACGTCTGTGCTGAGTGTAATGCTTGCCACTCTAGACCAATTTTTGTCACCTGATGTCAACAATGAACATGTGTTTATAAATTTGGACAAGAAAAACCTGCTTCAACAATATTGATTGGTCTGAATACACCTACAACAAACTAATGCAGTCTCAGTAAAGCAGCAATCTGTTATGAACATGGACTTATTAGTAAAGCGGAGAGATGGATCTACAAATGTGGTATAATGCAATGAAATTTAATGCACTGAAAGTGATGCGTTAAGGATAGGTGCTGAAATTAGTATAGCGGTTATCAGACAAGTAGTATTATTATGGGAAAGTGATTCAGATGGATCGTTCAGAGGAAAATCGGAACAAAAAATCAGGAACGGAGTCTATGGATGTTGCTCTAGCGTTTTAAAGATCCACACACAACACAGTTTTGAAAATATAAATGCTGTATCTGCAGACAGTACTAATATAAGGGAACAGTGTTGTCATCAAGAAAAGGAAATACGCCAGCTGGAGTAGCCATTTAGTGGCTGTAACAATAATAACTATGATCCACGATGTAGTGAAAACTATCAGTTTCTCAACTGCAAAAATGAAGGTTCTGGCATTTGCTCACTTTGTTTATGTTTGCTATGTACAAAGAATTCAAAAGCAATAACGAATGCACTTACCATTGTCCAGAAGAGTTTTGTTAAGAATATTTACATCCAGTTCTGACACTGTCTAAAATGTATTCTATGCATAATGAAGATCACATCTCACAGCCCAAAGCCAGTTATCAAAAACTTACTCCAGAGTATACAAATCAATGAGTCTATCATTCCAATATCCTAAGGAGGACTAGTGCAATTTGTGTGCAACTTAAAGTCATGTGATGCAAAGAAAATGGAGTTGCAGGATATGTACGACAAACACACTGAAGAAAAGAATGATGTAAGAAATAAGAAAAATAATGCTAAATATCTGCCGAAGAAAACCCAAGATAATATTGCTCTGCGGTATTTGATCTTCAGCAAGTGATTCAGCTGCCCCTTTCCAAAGAAAGTGCTGTATTCTATCAAATGCGTTTGTCAGCACATAATTTAATGGTTTACAACATTGAATCAAAGAGTGTCTTTACTTTCAGTGAAGCAAGACTATCAGCAAAAGGGGATAATCTGAGACTGCAAACTGTATGGGAATCTACCTTCAACATCTTGATGTCTACGGTGTAAAGGAGGTCAGGCTGTTTGGTGATGCCTGCAGTAGCCAGAATACCAGTGCAGTGACTATATTTTTGTACATTCTAAGCAACTCAAAAGAATTCACTGTCTATGAACTTGTGCTACTTCGAACCTAATCATGGTCAAAATGAAGGTGATTCTGCCCACAGCACTATTTCAAGAACCCTGACTCAGGAATGTAACATCTTCATACCTTGCCAGCTGGTATCTATTGCGAGACTTCGAGTGCTGCTCTGTATGAAACACATTCTATGAGGGTATAAGATTTCTTGGACTACAAAAGCATTTCTGCGAGCTTACAGATCCGATCCTCGGGGATTTCAATCTGGAAACAAAGTGGATTGGACTGCAATCACAGAAGTCAAAGTGACCACAGACGATACCGCTTGTGTCTTTGTAAAAAACAGTCATTTGGCCAAACATTATGAACGGCTATCTCTGAAATCCAGGAACACTTCAAGGGTTTTAAAGATTCCTCTGCCTTGACATAATGCCACCTCTCCAAAGGTTTCGGTTGAGAAGTACAGCGATCTACAGGAGTTATGCAAAGAGCCAACACCAGTAATAAGAGATGATGTTTACAAAACGTTCTACAAGGAACCGCAACACTTCTAAGTTGTATTAACCCATGGACATTTTAAATACTTGTGTTTCCTAAAAGCATTTGTAAACAAAACAAAATGTTACTGTATGTAATTTGAAGAAAAAAAAAAAAAAAAAGCAATAGCTTACATATTAATATTTGATATTGCTATGGTTAAAGAGAATGTCCTATCTGTTTGTTTCCTGAAAGCATTTGTAAACATATTATTGCACGTTATTCATCAAACTATTGTCGTTCAAAATAGCACACCTATACGCTTGATTTTGCTATTGTTAAAATAAGTTCATAAGTTGTGTTTCTTTAAAGATGTGTAAACAAACAAATATATTATGTTAAATTATTGCAGGTAATTAAAAATAAATAAAATACACTTAAATACTTGATATTACTGTTGTTAAATACGTAGATACCTCTATTTTATTGACTTCCAGCGCTTTATATTGTACTATGTTCTTAGAATAGAAATATATACTTGAAAAATATACACAAAAAGAAATAATGATACAGCCCAATACGATAGCAAAAACCAGTATAATATATTGATGTGTATGGTGTAAGCGCCTTACTATCATGGGTGAAATCTTTCAAACTGACGTATCTCCAATTTAGGCCTTTTTGGCCTATATGGTATCCAAATCCTAGAGTCTAACATTAGTCCTTATTAAGAACTATTAAAGATTTGAATCACTGTATAATATTTGATGTGTCATTTTATGCTTTTGAGCCGTAGGTCCCTAAGTAAACACACTTTTCTTAAAACCGCTCTCCCGTAAAATTACATTTATGTCGCTTACGTCTTTTCATCTTTTTAGCGACGATACATCTGCAAATAGTTGAAGGGTGCAGTGCTGTGTACATGGGGTTGAAAATAAAAGTAGGGGTATGCTTTCTGAAAGCTGTAAATCCGCCTGGAATTTTCATGTGGTCTTACACTGCAAGTGTACATATTTCCTGTGAATAATACAAAATACAAGCAAATGTAGATATACTGGATAATATGAAGATAGATTCTTTTCCCTTCCACTAATATTCTAAATATAAGATTTGAGTCCCCTTTCATTTTGGCCCTTAGGGCTGGAATATATTAAATGTGTCGTATTTGCAATAAAGGACTTGATATTGTATGTGAAAATGGAGAATGGACATAAAAGATAAACCGCAATCCCTTTCTTAAAATTTTTGGAAATATTTTGTAGCTATGTTTACTAGCAAGAACAGCCCCCCCCAAGAGGGGAAAGAATTATTATAACTTTTGAGTGGTTTATCTGGCTTGAGATTCTTTTACGTGCTGCAAATCTAAGAGACAGGACCACCAGCTTTACTTCCCTTCCAAAGGAAGCCATGCTAACGATTTTTAAGCAAAAAAAGAAATCCATCGCCCTTCGCAAGGTTTGAACCTGCAACCTGAACTAGAGACTAGCATGGGCACGCACACACTTTACGAGATACCACTACTGTGCAGTCCAAATCTTTTGACGTTTTGTGACAACTAATACAGAGTGATTACACGGTTGCCGAACTTCACTTTGCTTTGTCAGAACGTTATGCATTTGTTATAAATGGCATCATAAGCTTCACTTAAAAAGTACAAGAAAACAAGAAGAGACGCAATGGAAATGTAATACACAAATAAAAACCATACCTTTCTATGCATCCTTTGTTATTTAAGTGGCACAGCTAACGGCATATCCTCATCGTCCTATGTATTATGTTTATCATAAAATTAAAAAATACTGCACTGTAAATCATCTTCAAAATCCTCCATGTTTGTCACTCTCTTAGGTAAGCATGTATGCTTTCTTGGCGATGTAAACAATTTCATGGCTCCCTCTGTGTGCACCTTTTTCGCTTCCCTACACACATGTGAAACAGTTGATGTACTTAATGAACACACCTCAGCCGTAAGTTCTTGACATTCCATGAAGTTTAAGATTTTTGCGGTTTTTTTTATTGGCATACTTTTTAAAGAAATTATACACAATGAAGGCAACAGCCCTAACCTTACTGCTATATCCACTGGTACTACTAAGAGACATTTTCATGAAAGAGTTAACTTTATAAACGCTAGGGCAAAGGTTTTCACCGTAAGAACTGAGTACACCACAATTGAATTCACAACTGAGTCGCTTAACCTTCCAGCAAGCATGCTATAAAAAGTACACCAGCAGAATTTTTGCTTTGTCAATGTTTTAACCTTGAGTTACCTCATCAATGCTTCAATGAATTCCATTGTTGATGCTTCGAGGATGTGATAATTGCTGATTCTTTGCTTAAAGTTCTCAGTTGGATTATTCTTTATATGGCTTCTTTTGTTGTGTATTCCAAGTAACGAAGTGTCAATGTTGTAAAATGCACAACGCACTCCTTCTCATGTAACAGATACATGCTTGGTTCTAGGATTCGACATTACGCAGAAGCAAGCATAATAATCATTAAAATGCACTTAATCATTGGTTTTCCAATGATATTATAAGGATTTTCATGACAAGTTTGAAGCTGTATTAGAAAAAACTCTCATGGGATAACTATTTAACAATATATAAAATAACGACAACAGCAATGGATTCATTGCATAACTATAACTAAAAGTCTCCATTTAAACATCACAAAAGATAACTATAAATTAATGGAGAAACATTGGGTATAAAAATATGATTCTTTTTTGTGCTTGTTCAAGAAAACATCACCTTTTATTCTAACTGATTGTTGCTTTTCTGAAATATGAAACATGCATGCGTGCACCATGATATTGCAATTAAGAGTTTACCAGCAGCAAGGTGTACTGTCTGTATGAGGCAACGCCACACTGCTGCTATTCACTAGTGCTGTATTAGTGGACACGCCTCAAACGTCAAGAGATTTGGACCCCATAATAAGATTTGCACTTCGGCTTGCAACTAAAACTAATTGGCACAAATCAATAAGTATGTACCAGAAACAGTATTGTTTTGTGAGGGTGTATGTTTATGCACCTATGTTCAGATTAAATTCACTGTCACATTTTCACATAATTTCTAAGAAATAAAAACAGTGTAGTAAGCATTTTATATGCTGACAGAGAAAGAGTGTTGTTTTGTGGTGGGGTATGTTTATGCACCTGTGAAAAAATGTAATGCATGCAATACAATTACTACAATGGCACCACCAGGTTCAATTCACTGTCACAGTAAACATTAACTTAAAATATAGGAACTTGCTACCTTTATTGGTTGTGTGTTTAACACAAATTTGAAGGGCTAGTCGATAGATTTTACAGTACTTGTAGATTTTTAAATAATACTTTAAGGCATAAACACAAATAGGTATAATATAACATGATTTAAATGCGAATGTAAGAATTAAATTGCATCTATACGAGCATCCTGCTACATACCAATTGCATTAGTACTTACTGTGTAGACTGTAATATAATGTGACATTAGCAGAATATGTAACCCACAGTATGCTTAATTCTAGAGTAGCATAAAGAAATGCAAAATAAGTTAAACACGGCATAATTGAGGCTCAAAGATGCATACAAGCCATGATGGCGCAGGAGTGAACCTTCCGTGTGATATCAGCTGCATGCGAGTGAAAAAGCGCAGGAGTCGGGGAAAATCCCCCTGACATCAGCTGAACTATCATCCGGCAGCACAGCCAGTAACGCCTGCCAACAGTCACAATGGTGCATTCTGAATCATTTTTTTGTGTCCTGGTACTTTGGAGCTTTGGGTTTTCAGGAAAAGCAAGACATACTAAAGGGTAGGCCTACTCCGAAAATTTCTATAAGTACACAAACGAAAAACTATGCATGTCATTTCAAAATTGAATAGTACAATTCTTCAAAATAGCTAACTGCATGTAAATCAAGACAAATTATTTTACTGGCCTTGTATTCTTTTTGAAACTGATAGAGGAGTATGGAATTGTGTAGGTTTCTCCGATATCTGTAATTTTCACAAAGTAAAGATTCAACATGAGAAGATGCAATCACATTTATCTGCACTAACGAAATTGAAAACTTTTGGTAAAACAAGAATAGACTTTCAACTAAGTGGACAATGCAGGCCGGATGTTTTGAAATACAGTGCCTAAGTTGACTCTAATACAGAAATAATGAAGCGATTAATGAAAGTAACTTGCCTACCGGTAAAGCAAGAGCTACCTTTCAGAAACCATAACAAACATAATGAATCGTTTAATCAGGGAAACTATAATGAGTTCTTCCAAGTACAACATCCAATTACACACACACTTACAAAGCACTAAGGTTTTCAAAGGAATGTCTCATTGAATTCAAAATTATATTATTGAAAGTATTAGTGATGTAATGCTAGACATAATAAGGAAAGTAGTACCTTTTGTTGTTTTAATACTGAATGAAATGACGGATGTCGCAACATTATCTCAGCTTTCCAATGTCATGCGTTATGTAAATGAGGGTGAAATTCAGGAGAGATTTTTAAGCTTTACAGATGTCAGCAATAATCACTCTGCAGTTGCATTAAGTGAGCATGTATATAAAATCCTTATAGACTTTCAGTGAGAGTCTTGAGAACAAGCTCGTAGCTCAAGGATATGATGGGGCTACAACATGTTCTGGTCATTTAAATGGATTACAATGCTAGTGAAAAATGATTTCCCAATACGCTATTCATCCACTGTTATGCTCATCAACTTAACCTAGTTTATTGCAGTCAGTGCAATTCATAAAGGAAGGTAAAATATTTTTCAGCACATTGAATGGTTTTTGTTAATTTTTTCCTCATTCAACAAAGCATGTAAATGCAATGAATGCATCGGAAGTCAAGAAGAGGTTTCCACCGGTGTCAGTTACGCATTGGAAATACAACTCTAGGATTGTGAACGCAATGCATGAAAATGAGACAGAACTAATCTCGTTTTTTGAGCATATTGCTGATGACCCATACTCGTGGGATAGTGAGTTATTTGTGCCAGAGAATATTAAGCATCATTGAAGGATTTCACCTTTTCTATTGGAAATTTTCAGTCATATTTTTGCTCTTGCCTGAACATTATTCAATTATTCACCAAAAAAAGACTGTTGATGTAATTTATTGCATTGCAAAAGTGAAAGAGCATTTCTTTCAGTCAAGAATCTTAAAACAATTTTGATAATGTGTATACAACACTAGAAGAAAACAAATGAGAATGAAGTTAAAAGCAACGTCAGGAAAGTGAATTGGACAATCCCAGAATGAAATATTTGTCCTTACAAGGAGATAATTGGCAAGATAGTTAGCCAAATGGAAAACTGATTTCGTGATTTAGAAGAACTAAAATGTATTGAGCTACTTGATTCCAAAAGGTTTAAATTTTTCAAAACTAGATTCCCAACATTTTGTTTACATCTCTTGAATCGCCTATAAACATTTGCGAAGTGAATTATTGGCTGCTTATAGTTGTCAGACTTTTCAGGCAGAACAGTGAAAGATTGTAAAGTTTTTGAAAGACACCGAGTTAGAAGCATTTTCAGAAGCTTATAAATTATACTACCTCATAACTACAACTCCAGTGAGCACATCTACAGTACAACATACAGTTTCCTCTTTAAAATGCATAGAGTTACGTATGGAGCTCAGTGTGAAGGCAGGCTTTCCCAACTTTCATTGTTATCAATTCAAAAGGTTCTATTGCACAAAATTAAAAGTCAAAGACATTTTTATGATCATGTCAGAGAAACATTTGCCCAAAAAGGAGAGAGGAGGATTCAGTTTATGTACAGATGAAGATGGAGGTAAGTTTTATTTGCATTCTAATATGTATTGCTTATAACATGTTTTGGCTGCATACAGTGCAGCAAATGGCCCATAGCAGAGATGTTGAGCTTCAAATAGTAAATGGAATGACAAACTGCAACTGCTAGCAGTAAAAAATGCAAAATTCAAGTATAAAGCACAAATAAGATTCTTACACGCCTATTTTTCTCCTGTGTATATTTGTTAAATAGCGTCATGACAGTTCCATTACTGCTGGCCCCCCCCCCAAAAAAAAACATCACCGCATGCACTGACTACAATACATTCCTGCATCCATCCCTTGTGCACTGAAACTGGTTCAAAGCAAAGTTACAGTCAGCAATTACAATAACAATAAAACATGAACCAGGATAATTAGGAGTATGAAGAAATACGGTAATGGCATTATCATCCCGAACAAAGTCTCTTATAGTACATCAAAAGATGTCAGTTACAACTATTTCATTATTAAAGTGGTAAAACAATTACTTTATACACTGTGTTATAATACAGCTGCTTGTTTAAATCACTGATCAGCATTACACAACAAAACTGAGATGTGTTGGACTGCAATTAGGATCAAACAATTATTACTTCTGTTTTACTAGCAAAAACTCCACAGCTCTGCTTACACTATTCCATTAAATGTGGAGATTCTTCCCTTGCTCTTCTTATCTCTCTCTTTTTCCAGTTTTTCTGCATTTCTTCCATTGGCATTAATCCCTCTCTCTGTGCAGCTTGCATGTTATGCAATGTTTTGAAAACCAGTAAGGGCTTTTTCCTGGGATTTTATAAAAATTAAAATTTATTGGTTTGACAGTACACAAACTTGTACTTCCTCTTTACGCTTCCAATGTAATTAAAACTATACTGTATCTTGTAGTAACCATTTTATATACAAGAATTAAAAATTGGTATGTCTACTGAAATTTTATAAATAGTGCAATCTGAGGAAACATGCTTATAACTTTTAATACATAAAATTTGTTTTCTAACTACTAAACAAAAACCAAGATATTTTGATTTTACACCCTGTCAGAACTTCTCCCCCTCTCTGGAGGAAGTAATTCAAACGCCATCTCACAATCATTACATCATTACATACAATTTCATTGTACAATCTTAGGTATGTAACACACCAGATTTCATAACAATACATTTGGCTATCCTTGTATTATAAAAAGAAAGACAAAGCTCTCACAAAATTTGCTTGCGATTATCAGTGATGTTAGGTTTAACACAAATTCATTATGATTAAAACAATTATGATGAAATTCATCAACCGTAAAGAGGAATGTAAAGCAAAAGCTACAGCATGATTCTCTCCTAATGGATATGACATGTTAAAAGAATAAAATGCTGATAATTTTAGAAAACTGCAAAGGAATGAAATCTGCAACCCTGGGCTAATATTGTACTGTGATTATGAAAATAAAGGAATGTAAGGAAGAAATGAGTTATCTTTTGCTCCAAGGGGCAGGAAAAGTAATATACTTGTCTTGAACTGCAAGTAAGATCTGAACACTAACAAAGGATAATGGGTAAATGCCACTCAGTTCATCAAAGTGGAGGAAATACAGGCACAAAAAAAAATAACATACTGCTTTAAAGATAATTTGAACAGAGATAATACACAGGCAATACCTTTGCCAGCAATCCATCCGAGTTGATGGTGGTCTTGCATAAAGGATTTTGATGTACCTCCCTAAGAAAAACTTCTATGCATCACAGGCACACCACTTTATCTACTAAAATTTCATTCCTGGGTTACTTCATGCGGATGATCTGGTGGTGTGCTCAATATCAGCAATTGGCTTAAAGAGTGTGCTCAATATCAGCAATTGGCTTAAAGATAGTTATAGGGGAGATTGAGAGATATTGCAAAGAATGGGAGCTGAAAGTAAATTGGGATAAAACCAAAATCATGGTTTTCAAGAAGGGAAATAAATTGTGAGTTGAAAAATGTTCATGGGAGGCAAGGAAATTCAAGTTGTTAGTGATTTCTCATATCTGATTATTAAGCTGGGTAGTAATGGAGGATGGGGGAGAGAGAAAAGAATTGCAATGGTAAAAGAAAGTGTGGCCTTGACAGCAATACGTAAATGTTTATACTTGATGTCAGTAATGCGTAGGGACCCCAGATTGTCGGTAAATAAAATAATGTAATATCGGTGTAAAAATATTATAGTGAGCGGTGTTTTGGGCGGTAAATAAAACTGCTTAACGGTGTTATCTCGTGCAAAAAAAGGGAAAAAACAAAAACACAGTTTAAACTATTTTACTGTGGAACAAAGGGCACCTTACATGTAACTTAAAAAAGAGGAGCATGAAAATATTATTTACTTTGTTAGAGACAAAGCCACCATAAGTTCGGTGTTCTCTGGCTTAAGATTTGTTCTTAAGTTTGTCATGTTGTTCCCATATGCAGAGAAAAGTATTTCACTGTCCACATTGGACATGGGTACCCACAATAGTTTCATACACTTCTCACTGAAACACAAGTGATCGCATTGAAGTCCAGAAAGTAAATCCATATGTTCACTTCAGCAGCATCAACTAATTTCTCACACACTATGTTCTTCAGAGCAGCATATCCCTCCTTGAATGTCTTCCCTGGCAAGTCTCGCAGAAAAGGTAACATTGTTCTTGCTTTTTCTATTGTTATATCAGTAGATGCCTCATTTGATACTATTTTTCGTACATCAAACAATTTACCTGCAGAATGAATAATATCAGCAGCTGGATCAGCTGACATTAAGGAATTCAGCTTGGTAACTGACTTTATGCCCAATTGCTTGAACTGACTGATAACATAAGACTTCTTGAGGGTTGGCAGTCTCTGAAGAAGACTTGAAGTTTTCTCTCCAAACGAGCCCTCAGCTACTATTGTGAAGCCATTTGAGATATCTTTAAGTTTGCTATATAGTTTATGAACAAATGGATATTTAGATCCCTCAAGCACTTCAATAAGGCAAATGGTGTCTTTGCAGTGTTCAAGAAGGAAAGATGCCTGGCAGTTTATTATATTTTGAGACCGCATTGAAATACTACTGTGGAATCGGTTTGAATTCCCGCGTGCCGCAAAACTAAACTGACCTGGCAACGTCTTGCACATGCTGTCTGTACGGCACGCGAACGGCACGTTGCCAACTCCGTCAGCTGAATTGTGCATGCGCTAGCTTAATTTGAAACGTGGCTCCATCGGCATAATTCCTTTTCTTTTTCAGAGCAGAAGGTAAACAGACTCCTTGTGCTAAATTGTAACGTAATTTAAAGAATATAACTTGACTCCAAACGAATCTTTCAGTATAGCAGACACAAAATATACCTAGAAATGCATTCACATTATGGCAACGTCGCGAGACAGCAACAATTTTTGTGCGAGGGGTACAGTAAACAGAGACAGTCATTGGTAGAAGAGGCTGTCTACTGTCAGAATTGACTTGAACCAGACTTAGAAATTCATGCATTATTTAACGATACTTTTGCGACAGTCTTTTCCAGCCGGCATGAAATGGGGCGATGCAAGCACGAATCATTAAAATACGGCATTAGAGAAGAATTGCAGGTAGTATTGTCATTTAAATCCAAAGAATAATTTGAGTGAAATGAGAAATCCGTCACTGATGCGGTGTTGCCGAGTTCTGATAAACATGGCATTCCTTTTGTTGTGCATGCGATGGGTGAAGAGTGAAGGGGACGGGGTAGTCAAAGCAGTACCAATGTTTGCCGAAGCTCTGGTTAAATCACAGTGCAGTTTGGTGTTCTGTGCCATGCAGCACACAACACCGTGCAGCATGGCTGTAGCGAATGACAATACACGTATCCATAAATGATTGATAAGCCAAATATCTGATTGTTTATGTGAAAAGGAGAGACAAACACCAAAAAAAAAAAAAAGGAGAGAGAGAGAGAAAAAAATTTCGGGTTATTTTGCACATTTTTTTTCATAACGGTGTTATTTCGCGACTCAGAATGGATATATATGTGGAATTTAAAAATAATTGATTAAAGGTTTTCCTTATTGTTAATTTTTGGCCAATTTCGTGAATTAACTACTCACGAAAAGTCAGGCTCCCTAGTAATGCGCATTAAGTGGTTTGAAAGACTTTATGCAATCTTGGTTGAATCTCGATGGATTTATGAAGGGAAAATTTGGGGAATAGATGAGAACTGGCATGATATGGATATTATATTAAGAAGTTTCTGTAAATTAATTCTAGGAGTCCCTAGCAATACTGCAGCTTTAATAGATCTACGAAAGGTAAGTGTGAGAGGGCTAATAATGGAGAAAGTACTGAAATATTTATTTTGGATTCAAGAGTTACCCGATACTGTATAGTGAAAATATGCCTGATATATCAAGAACAAAATTTGGGTATGTCAAATGTATGGTTGAGGAAAATTATAGAGCAGTTATTTAAAAATGGATTAGGAGACTTTTGGGTTAAAATTGGATACTTTGAAAGAGGCTTTTGGAGGAAAGCGAGATCAAGAATGGAAGACATGGATAGACAAATTTTATTTCCCCAGGTTAGGGAGAAAAGCTCACCGACTTACAAGGAATTAAAAGATGACCCAGAAAAGAAGAAGTACATTTTAAGTTGCAAAAAGAATGAAAGAAAAGGGTTAACCTGATTTCGATTAGGGGTTTGGGAACTAAGGGGAATGAGGGGCAAGGTTATCCCTGGAATGTGCCCTATTATGTGGGAGAGGGAAGATAAAATTCAAATTATCTTTCAATGTAAAACCATAATGACTGGAGGGTAAGTCTAATAAGTAAGAAATGGTTACTGAGAATCAGAGAAATTGCACTTAGAAAGATTTTTGAAGACCAGAAGCAGATTCCCAAACTAGGGGAGTTTTTATGGAAAGTGAAGATGAAATAGAAATGGTCGGTTGAAAAACATGGAATAGATTAATTTTCAGTTGACAAAGGATATCTATGTAATATAACTACGTAATATGTTAATTGAAATAATTATGGGTGGCTGAATAACTAGGGTTAAGGTCAGTCCATAACCATGTATGAACTTAGCACTTAAAAATAAATCTACTAAAATTTCATAACAATCCTACAGATGACTAATGAAAAACACTTTTCTACATTTCATGCTTAACATGACAAACAACCGTCAACCATTCAAACCCATTTATATGCAACATCAAAACGTCCATCAGGGCCAGCAACAGATGCCTCAAGAGAAACTCCATAATGATCTCCTGCTTTAATTCCATGAAACTAAATAGTTCATAACTAATATACAGAATAATCATTGTTACTTTTTATGTTAAACTTATTTCTTATTTGTATTCTATATTCTATCAGTTATGTATGCTGCAAATGCAAGTATTTTAAAAGACAGCACCGTAAATACAGTTGTGTTAGGGAATGTATCTACACAAAGTATCCAATGGTGTGGATACAATACGCAGTTACACATGTGACAGAAATATTCATATTCATTATCATCATATTCATTAACTTACTTGACTTATCTGTATATGTATGTACTGGTTGATACAGGAATTGTTCATTGTATTATATGCATATTGTATTATGTTATTCACACATATTTTATATTATGATTGTTGTATTTATTTATTAATTATGAAAACATGCTTCGTTAATATGCATATATCTAGAATTTAAACTTATTTATTAAAATAACAGCAATTTAGAACCTGTCATGGCTAACCCTAACTAAATTTATATCATTATTCTAAATCTAGTATTCCACCAGCACTTATAACAGACAAACAGACCTGCTTATATTCTCTATAATTCTGGACATATACACGTTTGAATAAGCCAGCGTGAGTTATTATAATGAATTTAAAACAATTATAAATGTTAATGAAGTTTAATAAATAAAAAAGAATTCAAGTTGGCAAATTAAATGGATTTAATTATTTATAAAATGAAATCTCGCCTGTAACAATGCCGTAACGATAAGCAGTCTCATAGCTCAAGAGAAATTAAAGAACCCCACATTTACAAAATATAAATGCCGCACACACATCTGGTATGCACATCACATCTAATGCTTTTTTACCCTTACCTGTATTAAAACCTCTTTTACAAAGAGAATTCAGTAAAATATCCAAGATTGCAGTAGTGCCGCCATATCCTAAACAAGCAATCCCCTCTGCTTTCAGGTTTATGGTAGTACTCCTTTCTTAGGCTTTTCCCACGTATTACTAACACACATAATAAGAGCACTTTAATTCAAGTCGTAAAAGGGACCCCACTTGACAAAATAAATAATGCCATGTTTATCAATATGTGTCTTGTATTCAGGGAGGTTTGTGTTCGACTACAAAACTGTTTAGCGACTATTCTGAAATGTGTAATACACACTTTTATTATTTTAATTTTGGCAACATCTTTTGAGTCTTGTCATTCATTGTAGCATTTTGATACAAAAACTGTGCTTTAAATGATATGCCTTGAAGCATAGGTAAATGACATAGCAATATATCTGCACAATTATGATGATTGGCATCAATTTGTTATGCACACCCCTTGCAGCACACTAGACACTTACAAAATAGATGCAATTTTTTTTCTGATTGCAGGATGATTTTAGGAGAGCATTTTCATTAGTATGAGACTGTAGGTTCTCTTAGTTTCTCCAAACCCTGTGTATAGAGGTCTCTGAATTGGTAGTCTGGAATCAAGGCTTCAATTCATTCATGCAGAAATCCAGGTATATAACTGTTTTTTGTAGGTTTTAAGTTCCCAAAAATACCAAACCATTGTAAATGATAACGTCTAACATGTTGAAGTATTTTTTACAGGTTTTTATAAAGCGGGATTCCTGCAATACCTGTTACAGTTTATCATCAGTGCCGTTATACAAACCATATTATGTGTAATATTAAGTTATTTAACAACTTAAAATAAAACCTACTTGAAGTCATTCACAGGAAGATGTGAAATTAGTTCATCCAGATGCTTCACTTCTAAAAAGTCGTTCTTTAAGCTTTCAGTCAACATAATGACCAATGTATCCTCTTCACCTACAGGTTTAATTATCTTTCCTATTCCTTGTTCACCTTCCTTTAATTTCTGTATGACATATCTGAAAAAGGAAAGGAGAAAGCAAAAACCTATATTAAGAATGTAGTATACTTGTACTGTCACTTATTAATAACACAAGGTGACAGCAGCTATCAATGTTATATATAAACTGTTTAAATCACAACTTTAAGGTTTTAATCTACAAATATTATGTGATCCCTCCTCTCTCCCAATGAAGTGATTTAACAATTTTGCATCAATTAATTCAGACTTAGGCATTTCAAGAGACAAGCCTTGCTACTCGGATTGCGGCAACTGGTAACACCTGATGATGTCTGATACATGGTGGATCGCTTGAAGGGTTGAAATTTAAATCCGTTAATGATGGAAATATGACAAAAACATTCACAGATTGCTATATTTAATATTAGTCAGCAACAAGAATACAAAAATTAAGTTTTCTAACTATATTAGATTTACAAACAACTGAAATATAACTACTATGTTCTAGATTTACAAACAACGGAAATATAACTACTATGTTCTAACTATTATTGATTGAATTTTAAAGTGCAAAAAACTAAAATTATTAACATTCCACGATAATTGTAACATAATATTTATCCTTCTTTATCAACATCGACTAGTTTTTCAAAATTCGGAATAATGTTAGACATTGCAATTATTAGCTGATGGAATAAATTCTCATCTGTAATTCGTGCTCCAGGTTTGTGTTTTACAATGGTCAATTGAAAAAAAAATTGCTCACAGATACAATGTTGAGCCAAAACATTGAAAAAATTTTAAATGCAAATCTTTGGAGAGCTGTTCAAATATACCTATACCAAACATATTTACGCATTTGCTTTTGATAAATGTCTCATTCTGAAGATACAATTAACAGAGTTATAAACAATGGCTTCATCAAACAAATCGACAAAAAAATAACATATTTCAAGAAACAGAAACACATTAAGGACACCACAAAGCTCTCCCAACAAAAACACAAAATGATTTTCAAGAAGTTCACTTTCCACCCAAGGAGTTGCTACAAATTCCACATCATCTTCAAGAAGCGCATCTGCCTAGCTCCACAAAAGAGATTCAGTCTAGAGAAATTACTCTGCAACAACTCAAAGGACCAAATACCTTGGAACAAAAAAGCGGGAATCTATCAAATTAATCACCCAGAATGTGACCAAGTCAACATAGGTTTACAGACCAAATTAAGAGAGCATATGAGACACAACAAATACAAACAGATGGACAAGTCTACAGTTGCACATCACTTTTGGATGACAAATCACATCACACCAAATACAGTGGAATTTCGTTAGCATGTTCCTCATTAACACGTTTTCCCGTGTATTACGTTCAATTATAAAAGTCCCGGTACCAAATCACCAAATGTAATAAATAACGTTTGCTTAGTGCGTTTTCCTGGTCCCGCTTACTACGTTTGAAGTTTGACGTCCTCATTGGCTACTTTGGTCAATCCTCGGTCACGGGGTGGATACCGGCAGCCAATCACATGCATGTATGTAAACATTTGTGTGACACAATTTGTGTGGGCGGGATAGAGAATGCTACGCCAATGATAGTTTCTACTGTTGAGTGTTGACCAAACATATGTAGATTGCATTTTAACTTTTCATTTGCAATGAAAAAAAGAAAGTGTAGTAAATAACCAATAGTGAAATACTGAAAATCCTTGAAATAAATCACAATCCAAATATGAAACATGTGGATATAGTGCGGAAGTTAAACATTCCTCCGTCAACCTTAAACGCAATTGTTAGCAAACCTAAATTGATTAAAACTGCTTTTAAAGAAGAGAAAAATGCAAAAACAAAACTTTCCTCTTGGAAAATAGGATCAGAACGAAATTTGTTACATGGAAACACCTACCGTATTCAAATCGCATTGAATACGCCAAAGATACATTCGCCTATTGTACTCTTAACATGATGCACGCTAATTTTTTTTTTTGGGGGGGGGGGCGGAAATTGTTATCACATGTGTAATAAAACGCACAGCAAAGCCACTCTTGTCGCTTCCATAATTCCCAATTTATTTTCTCAAAAACATTCTGATGCAGTAATTTGTATCACAAATAACTTAAATGTAAATAATGATTGTAATATGAATATGCATTTTTATGTGACATTGATTTGAGATATTTGTTTATTGTAATTATTGTTGAGAAGTAAGTTTTTAATGCCTTACTGAAACTGTCAATAATAGCGCGCAATAATGCAGCGAGGGGGTGAGCTGTTTATCATTATTGGAAACGAGGAAGTTACGTAATGTTGGCGCGTTTTTCCGTTGAGAACCTTCTGGAATATTTTCTCCCTAAAGCATATGTATTCATAATTTTCATTGGATATTAAAATAGACGCTAATGTTGGCGCGTTTTATTAGCCAATTGCAGTTCAGTTATAATCTTTAGGCGTATCTGGATGCAGGAGTATAAATAAGCTAGGTTAGAGGTAAAGTCAGTCAGTCGCTCAGTTCATCGAAAATCTCAATACATTACACGTCGCCTTCAGTTGCTCAGTTCATCAAAATTCTTTGTGCACTACACATCGTCTTCAGTTCGTCAGTTCGTCAAAATATTTGTATGAGATACGTCGGCTATAGATTCACAAGTTACGAAAATCTAAAGTATTATAAAGTTAATTATATACACAGTTGAAGTACGCGAATTAAAAGTGATTAGTAATGAAGTTATTAAAACAGTTTCAGTTTGGCGAGTGTTAAGATCAATGTATAAATGTGATAGTTAACGTGTTGGACAATAAATGTGTAAAACAAATTTCTTCATCAGTGTTATATTTGGATAAAAGATTCCTTTCCGTTTACACACTCTGATCAAGAGACATGTTCGACTGAGACATAATAGCTAGCCGGAGGACAGTAAACAAAACTTAAAATTCTTTCAAACACTAATACTACCACAAATTGCTAACACTAGATGGAGCTACAAACCGAACAAATGAATGACGTCACAAGATGGCTTCAACACACGTGATGTCAACAAACACTATAAGTAATACCGTCGCAAATTGGCTACCACAACGTGGGGCTACAATAATGTTAAATAATATAACATTAAAGCACTCGCAAATTTGCACCCAGAACGTGGGGCAGAGTAACCAGGAAAGGAACACAATGACCAGGAAAGGATCAGAATAACCAGGAAGGGGCAGAATTAACCAGGAAGAAGTGAGATGACCAGGAAGGGGCGAATGGAGAAGTGAACTGAACTACAAGACGCAGATTCCAGAAACAACAAAAGGAACGACAGACTACGCGGATGATTGGACATCGTAATTCCGAGATTACAAGGCAACAGGTGAATTCAACTACAAAAACATCGAGAAGACGCAGATTCCAGAAACAACTATAGGAACGACAGACTACGCGGATGAGTGGACACAAAAACATCGAGACAATGTAGATTCATCATAACACAACGCAGAATCGACATACAAATCTAGGAGAGAGGGGCAGGAAGCTGGACATCAATGTAACAGCAACAGACAGCATCACAAAGGTCAGAGTATCGTAATTTTTTTTTAGAAAACAAAATTGTAACCTTCAAATGTACTTAAGGAGTGGTAGGATAAAGAAAACAATGGCTACTAATAATACAGAAGAAATAATTATGGAGGGAGATAATGTAACAGTTAGCTGTAATTCAATACAGGTTACAGAAAATAGCTCAAACTTTTTAGGATTTGAGGGTGGAAATGTTAGTGCAGAAAGTCAGAATAGAATAGCAGGAAATGTTAATCTTGATACTAGTATGATTATGGAAATGCTGAAAAATTTGAATGAGAATATGGAAAAGAATAATAGGGAAATGAGGGAAGATCTTAGTAAGAAATTAGATCAAGAAAGGGAAGAGATAAAAAAAAAGCAGGGAAATATTGGAAGATATGCAAAAGAATAATGAGAAATTAGAAAAATTAACTCAGAGTAATGAGAAATTAAGGGAAGATATGCAAAAGAATAATAGGGAATTAAGAGAAGATATTGATAGGAGTTTAGAACAAAAACTAGATCAGAATAAGAGAGAATTAAGGGAAGACATTAATAAGAGTTTAGAACAAAACAGGGAAGATATGCAAAAGAGTTTTGAGAAATTAGGACAAAGATTAACTCAGAGTATGAGAGAAGCTATAAACACAGATCATAGGGAATTAAGGGAAGATTGGTAGGAGTAATGAGATATTAGAGCAAAAAGTAGATCAAAGCAGTGAAGAAATTGAAAAGAAAGTTATGAAGCTAGATAGTAGTATGCCAAAAATGAGAGATGAAAATGAGGAAGTAATAGCAAGTGAGATAGGAGAAGTTTCAAAGAAAATGCTAGACATGAGCAGGGAAATAGGTAACAAAGAAAGTGAGGTTAATACTAAAAATGAACATGTTGATGTAGAATGTACAGAGTCAGGTAGTAGAATGAGTAACATTTCAAGTGAGATAAGAGAGATGAAAGAGGTTATGAATGTAGATGTGAATCAGGCGCAAGTTAATTTCAGAGGGGAAATATCTGAAATTCAGAAGGAGTCAGAAACACAGAGAAATAAATTGTACGAAGTAGTTAAAGTTTTGCCTGTAGATAATCAAAAGCTAACTTCTGAAATTAATAAGTACCAAGTTGTTCAGAATGAAAACTCCAGTCCAGTACAGTTTAGTACAGATTTGTCAGAGTACTTTCAAATTAAAGAGATAGTAGAAGAATTGAAAATGAAAGTTGTTAAAAGATGTGTAATTCAGAAAACTTTAGATTGTTTTCAAATGTTATCAGGGAACGAAATATCATATGAATACAAGAGGTTATCCATGAACAAAAATTTGAAGGTTAGGATACGGCTACGAGTAATGTTTAGCCACACACAATTTGATCCAGGAGGGTAAATAGCAATGAGATGTAAAGTAAATGCTGGATAGTTAAAGATGACTTGCAGAGAAATGTATTGGATTGTAAGAGGGTTAAATAAATATGTACGTCATGTGAAAGGAGAAATAAAATTTTGGACATAATTAAATTTAAAAAAAAAAAAAAAAAAAAAAAAAAGGAAAATAACATTTTTTTTTTTAACTATAACAGTATTTGAAAATTAAGAATGTAAAGATTGAAACTTAATATGATATTAAAGTAAAGATACGTAAATGCAATTCCAAGAGTATGGTTAAAATAAAGTACAAAATAACAAAAATGGGTAAAAATAATTAAAAACAAATACTTATGTAGCAAACAGAAAAATGTGAAACAGTGTCTAGATTTAAGAGATGTAAATTTATTTGTGCAGAGGGTGAATATTTTTGGTGGGAATGTATAGTAATTGCAAAAATTCTTAAATGCACAAAATTTTGTCAACTTAAGAAAGTAAACAATTTTTGTAACAATAATTAAATAATTCAGGGTACAGTATTGGCTATATAAAAAAAAATTGTAATGTTAGATTAATGTCTAAACACATTTAACAAGAGCCAGTAAGTAGTGGCGAGATAAAAAAAAAAAAAAAAAAAACATGTCGTGTGTTAAACACGTGTGAAGTGTCAAGTGAAAGTATTAGCGTGTGTTCCAAGATTTAGGAGACTAAAAACCCAATTATAAAATTTCCAAACAAGTTGTAAATGTTTATAATTATGTTTCTAGTGGGGCATATGATGCAGTAATTTGTATCACAAATTACTTAAATGTAAATAATGATTGTAATATGAATATGCATTTTTATGTGACATTGATTTGAGATATTTGTTTATTGTAATTATTGTTGAGAAGTAAGTTTTTTAATGCCTTACTGAAACTGTCAATAATAGCGCGCAATAATGCAGCGAGGGGGTGAGCTGTTTATCATTATTGGAAACGAGGAAGTTACGTAATGTTGGCGCGTTTTTCCGTTGAGAACCTTCTGGAATATTTTCTCCTTAAAGCATATGTATTCATAATTTTCATTGGATATTAAAATAGACGCTAATGTTGGCACGTTTTATTAGCCAATTGCAGTTCAGTTATAATCTTTAGGCGTATCTGGATGCAGGAGTATAAATAAGCTAGGTTAGAGGTAAAGTCAGTCAGTCGCTCAGTTCATCGAAAATCTCAATACATTACACGTCGCCTTCAGTTGCTCAGTTCATCAAAATTCTTTGTGCACTACACATCGTCTTCAGTTCGTCAGTTCGTCAAAATATTTGTATGAGATACGTCGGCTATAGATTCACAAGTTACGAAAATCTAAAGTATTATAAAGTTAATTATATACACAGTTGAAGTACGCGAATTAAAAGTGATTAGTAATGAAGTTATTAAAACAGTTTCAGTTTGGCGAGTGTTAAGATCAATGTATAAATGTGATAGTTAACGTGTTGGACAATAAATGTGTAAAACAAATTTCTTCATCAGTGTTATATTTGGATAAAAGATTCCTTTCCGTTTACACACTCTGATCAAGAGACATGTTCGACTGAGACATAATAGCTAGCCGGAGGACAGTAAACAAAACTTAAAATTCTTTCAAACACTAATACTACCACAAATTGCTAACACTAGATGGAGCTACAAACCGAACAAATGAATGACGTCACAAGATGGCTTCAACACACGTGATGTCAACAAACATTATAAGTAATACCGTCGCAAATTGGCTACCACAACGTGGGGCTACAATAATGTTAAATAATATAACATTAAAGCACTCGCAATTCATAACCTCAAAAATCCAAGTTGACCAACATAAGAGCTTGAATTATTTATTCTCAGGCTTTGTGTATCCAAATCCATTTGAACACATATGGAATTCAACACGGATTGTACTCAAAATCAATTTCAATTACCCATGGAGACGTAGTAATTATTAGATTTTATTACATAACTATGTTCTTAAATTGCATATTTTGTATTTTCGTTATCACGTTTTCCCGCCTATGACGTCCAAATCCTTAGGTCCCTGCAAAAACGTGCTAACGAGATTCTACTGTATAACACTCCTAAAATAGGCAAAATAACAACAAAATTGGATAATTGGGAAAAGTTAAAATGCAAGTGATAAGTGTTTCTATGCAGATTCAAATTTTCAAAATAATTTGAAATTTACATCACTGTTACCAGCTTATCCATATTTTACAGAAATTTATTATTATATTATATAGTGACGGACATAATGAATAAAACTGAAAAGGGCACAAATAGAAATTACATTAAGCGAAGAAAATAAACCCCCAAAACAAAAATTAAATGATCACTGGCAATTTCGGAAAGATGTATAAATTGGAGTACTCAATAATCTATTCCTACAGAGAGGGAATAAATAACCTTTTATTTAACCCTATATATAAATAACTCTTAAATCTTATTACTATAACTTGCTTAAAAATACATTGTTGTGGATAGAAATGAATATTCATTATTTTTATTCGCAAAATAAGACTTATGCACGTTTATTTGGCACTAAAAATATACTCATAATATTTTTAATGTGTTAATACAATTTTTCTATTTACCAGAAATCAGGATCTCAAGTAATAAGCTACTCCAACTACCACTGACAAATCACACATTCATACATAGCTCAGCATTCTGCACTGCCCTGTTAAACAAGAAAGATGTGCGTATCTGAAGTTTTCATTCTTTATCACTACAGCAAACTTTGGTATTTTGCTTTCTTTAGTATTGCATTCATAATCGACACATCCTTCTTGCTTAGAGAAAATGCACATTAAGCCACAGTTAGTATAAAATCAGCAACCCAAAATGCATATTGAGATACGATATTTTGGATTAGGAGGGCAGTAGAGATACCTAGTTTTCCAAAAGTGAGACTGGTCACTGAGAGGAACAGTGGAAAATCAGGAATCTGTCAAATCTACAAACCAATATTATACTGTACAGCCTTTCTGTGTGGAATTAGTTTGGGACAGATTTAACAACAGTTTAAAAACTGCTCTAATACTTAAAATAATATGCAATTTATACTTATTCATGCACATTATAACTAATATTGTATAAATGCAAGTAATTATATCTGATTTTTAAAAAAATATTCACTAAAATGCTGGGTGCAAAAACAGTATGTGCCGAAGCAATATACATACAACATTGATATTACACACTCGCAGGTACACTCTAAGTAGATTTTCTGTGTGTGATAAAGTTTGAAACACTTATCTGAATGGAGATAAGGCTTTTCACTGCAAGTACTAGTATTGGTAACAGCTAGGGACCCGTAAAATTCTTTAGTAGACATCCTTAAAATTCTTGGGCAATAAAGGTAAAAAGTCTTGAGTATTTAAGTGAAAATTAACAGCAGAGAAAAAGTAATCACAGTTTCTACATAAATTATAAGCGTAATTTTTGGCAGCTATGTGTTTATTACATTAATTATAAGTTGAACACTTACATTTTGGTTTATTCATTAAATATGTCTATTTTCTTCACGAGTTTTTCAAATAAGGAACTAGTTTTATCTCCACATACGAGATAATGCTAGTTATGTATTTTAAAATCTGATTGGTGTTGAGATGCAAGGTCTCCACAGAAACATTCTCAATGTTTTTTTGGTTAAAAGTTATAATTTTCTAAAAATGTCAGTTACAAAGTCTCCATTTTTATCCTTTGATATGCATTTATAAAATACAGTAGAATCTCATTAGTACGTTTTTGCAGGGACCTAAGGATTTGGACGTCATAGGCAGGAAAACATGTTAACGAAAATATAAAATCTGCAATTTAAGAACATAGTTATGTAATAAAATCTAATAATTACTACGTCTCCATGGGAATTTGAAATAGATTTCAAGTACAACTTTATACTGAATACGATCCATGTTTCCATGATAAATTCAATATGTGTTCAAATGGATTTGGATACACAAAACTGAGAATAAGTAATTCAGGCTTTTATGTTGGTCAACTTGGATTTTTGAGGTTATGAATGTTTTTGAAAAAATAAATTGCAAATTATGGAAGCGACAATAGTGGCTTTGCTATGTGTTTTATTACACATATGATAACAATTTCCACTAAAAAAGAAAACAAAATTATGTGCGTGCATCGTGTTACGAGTACAATAGACGATAGTAACTTTGGCATATTCAATACAATTACAATACAGTAGGTGTTTCTATGCAACAAATTTCGTTCCGATCTTTTCTGATGCTATTTTCCAAGAGGAAAGTTTTGTTTTAGCATTTTTCCCTTCTTTAAAAGCAGTTTCAATCAATTTTGGTTTGCTAACAATCATGTTTAAGGTTGACGGAGGAATGTTTAACTTCCGCATTATATCCACATGTTTCATATTTGGATTGTGGTATACTTCAAGGATTTTCAGTTTTTTAGTGTTGGTTATTTACTACACTTTCTTTTTTTCATTGCAAATGAAAAGTTAAAATACAATCTACGTATGTTTGGTCAACACTCAACAGTAGAAACTATCGTTGGTGTTTACCACGCCAAGGTAAAGCATTCTCTATCCCGCCCACATAAATCGTGTCACACAAATATTTACATACATGCATATGACTGGCTGCCGGTATCCACCCCATGACCAAGGATTGATTAAAGCAGCAAATGGAGGACGTCAAACTTTGAACGTGTTAAGCACCTACTCCCACTTGACTGGCCAAGGATTGGCCAAAACAGCGAATGAGGACGTCAAACTTCAAGCGTTAAGCGGGATCGGGAAAATGCACTATGCAAATGTTATTTATTACGTTTGGTGATTTGGTACCGGGAGTTTTATAATTCAACATAAACGGGAAAACGTGTTAATGAGGAACGTGCTAATGAGATTCCACTGTACTCACTTCTGAATGCTGCTTTCATAAGTATAGGAGGAGAGTATTTTCAGATTTGTCATGCTCAAGTTTATTTGTCAATCTGCAAGAATGAAAGAAAATTTGGAAAAAAATTGTTCACAGTTGACATTGGAAACTGGTATCCAAAGTGCTTTTAATGCTCCTCCACAAATGTTTTGCGTGTACTCTGCATGGATATCAGAGCTTCAAGGACACTCAGGTTAGCATTTTTCTACACGCGTTCCTTAAGGTCCAGATATCTATACATAGCTTCATCTGCTGGAACATTTTTTAAAGAGGGCACTTTGGACATCAGGAACTCCAGCTTATCTGTGTTCTGAATAAGAACATTCTGCCTGCAGAATAACTCTGAAAGAGGCTCCAAGATTTTTCTGCCTGGATCACAAGAAATTAAACTGGATGGCAATGTTCTTCAGAGATTCTATATTCCTTTCTCTTTGAACACTTTGAATTTTTTTCATGCTATCACTCACTTTATCACTAAAAACACATCCAGCAATCACTTGAAGTCTTTTCTTCAGATGACAAAGTTGTGGATACAGTTTCCCCACCTGAGACTGCTTACTAGTCTCCAATTGAATGCGCATTCCTCTACCCTTCCTGAATGTAGGAAATTAAAGAAAATGTCCCAGCAGCTGATGAGAGCAAAGGACTCTCAAAACATGTCCAGGTAATTTTACTTAAGTGAAGAGTGTAAATGTGTTTTCCTACTCCTCGTTCATTTTCATAGACAAACTACTTTGTAACAAGTTAAAAGACCCCATACCACAAGACAAAAAAGGTGGAATCTACAAAATCAATTGTTCGGATTGCAATAAAGTATATATAGGTAAGACAAAAAGAAACCTAGAAACTAAGCTAAAGGAGCACATGAGATGTATCACATACAAACAAATGGACAAATCTGCAGTTTCACACAATTTTTGGATCACCAATCACAGCATCAAACCCAATATTACATTAGTCAAACCAGCCAAATTTGCAGCTGAATTAGATGCATGGGAGAAGATCACCATTCTAAAACACAACGCACATCTCATGAATTTTGATTTGACGCCACCAAGTCCCCTCTGGAAGCACATTTCACCACCACAGTATCCAGTCAAAAAAATGGAAACACCAACAACACCGGTCAGTCGGATTACCTTCTCAGGATGGGAACAACCGTTTCCCGAAACATGTTAAGTGAGTAAACATAACTGATGTTAGTGTAACAATTCCGACTCGCCTTTGAATAAACACATTTTAGCATGTTAAATAGTATCCTTGCATACTGCTGACATATGACAATGATAGTGCAAAGCATTAGACAGCTCCAGTCATAAATTCTCAGTTGGTTACCATGCTTATCTTACCTACAGATGCTTTCAGTTATAACTGCAGTAAATTTGTTTTTATTATGATTTAGCATCACATTGATTATGAGGAACCAAACTAGGTAGCACATCCAAGGAGTAATACTTACAAGTCCTTTACTGCACTTGCAGATTGTGGCTCATCACCTTCTACACGTACAACAACAGCATCCTTCTCTTTAACCTGTAAACATTTAAATGTATTTATCTTACCTACATACATATATACAACATACATAAAACATTAAACCTAATTTAACTTTAGTGTGTAATTTTTCTGCAGATTTTATTAGATCAGTTGCAACTAACTTTTTATGTACCTCTTTGCAGCCGTTTCCACGAGGAAAAGGCTCTCTATATATTTTTTTAAAGCCCTTTTGGTTTGAACACCTATGCATGATAAAATAAAAGGACAATATGTTGTAGATGTAACAGGTAAATGCATGTAGTGTCTTAAGATTTTTTAAATACACCACATACAAGATAATAGCACTAAGACTCCTAGTGAGGATAGCCTATGTTGAAACTTGTCTATTAGACAGCACCTAATATGAATGAACAATTTATTGTTTACTATTGTAACAAATACATATTTTCCCTATGTATTTGTGATTCATCCTACTTTAACTTTATTCTTCTGTTTTCTAATCCCCTTTTCCTTATCACTAAGTTACTTGCTGTGATACTTCATATGGATTACATGCACATCGATGTCTTGGTTTTTGGTATGTACAGATTTGCACCCTTTCCAAACCAGTTTTTTTTTCTTCGCCTTTTTCTTTATTGGTGTGATCCATTTTCACCCTACTTTACCTAAATACTTTCCCCAATCAGAAAAAGATGAAGAAAATCTACACCCATTTGTATAAGAATAACGACAATGGGAAAAAAAGAAGGAAATTTTAAGGAACACCAGGAGGTTAAGAGGCTCAAAAATTTTTATAGAGCAGGACTATACGAGAGAGGAACAAATTCTGGAAAAAGAACTAATTGCCAGGATGAGAGAAGCAAGAGCAGCTGGAAAAAAGGCATTTTTGAAAGGTTTAAAATTATTCGTGGAAGGAGAAGAGTGGAATACGAATATATGGAGGAATGAACAGAAAAAATGTGCGAACGTCAGCAGAAGCAATGGCCCAGGACACATTCAAGTCAAAGAACCGAGAGGATAGCTGAGCCGGCAGTTTGGAGAAAGGAACAGAAAACAGCTGAACAAGTCACAAAATCGACAGACGCGAGAAACAACCATGAAAGGGGAACAGAAGAAAATGGAGAGGAAGATCCAATAACCATAGAGGGGGAAGAGGAGCTAACATTGGTAGCAGCGGCGGGGGGGGGGGGGGAGAGATACAAAGGAGGAGAAGTGGGGAGAAGCTGAGAGAGCAGATGACTGCAGCAAGAAATGCATATGCGAAGGAGGGAAACAGCCATGAAAGGAATACAGAAGAAAATGAGAAAGAAGCAGCAGCTAGGGAGGGGGAGGAGGAGCTAACAGTTGCAGAGGTGGGGCGAGAAGAAATGCAAAGAAGAAGTGGGGAGAAGCTGAGAGAACAGATGATTAACGGTGCAGCAAGAAATACATTTGCAGAGGAGGGAGTGACACGAGGGAGAAGTGGGGAAGTAATAAGAGTCAGAACGGTCAGTGATGCAGAAGAAATTGCAAGAAGGGGTGGAGGGTATACAATAATAGATTTGAGAGAAGGGAGGGTAAGGCTACAAGGGGAGGAAAGTGTAGACCCGGTATCCAGACGTACTAGACTCAGGAAAGCAATGAAGAAATTTACGTATCAGGACAAAACAAAGAACAAATAGGGAAAGGAAGTAAATTGATACACAAAGAAAGAAAAAAGAGAATAGGAGTAAGACAGGGATGTAAAGTGAGTTCATATTAGTAGCCCATTCATAGATGCTATATTAAGAGTAAAAATAAGAAATTAGCATTATCCAGTAATGAGAGATAAGGAGATTCCAGGTTCAGGTTCATTATACGCAGACGATTTTATGGTAAGCACCATTTCGTTGACAGGGTTACAAAAGCAATCAATGAAATTCAAGAAAGTGTGAAAAATGGGGAATTGGGGTAAAAATCTAGAGATGATTGACTCAATAAAAGGCTCTAAGAAACAAAACCAAGGACTGAGAGAATAATAAGGAAGGTAAAGGAAAGAAAATGGTATAGAAAAGTAAGAGAAACAAGGGCTACTCAGTGAGCGAAAAGGCCAAGGAGCCAAGCAATCTGAGTGGCCCAATAAGAAAACAAGCACCAGACAAATTGTACAATAGATGTAGGGATATAAACGAATAAACATTGTATGTATTGTAAACATGTAGAACAAATTGTACAATAAATCCATTCATTCATTCTTTCCCCATTCATTAATAAAATTTTGCATTGCTAAAAATTGTTTTATTAATTTTTCCTTATCCAAATAAGCCTAAATTAGGGGGGGAAAAAATTAAACACACGCACACACAGAGAGAGGGGGGGGAGAGAGAGAGAGAGAGAGAGAGAGAGAGAGAGAGAGAGAGAGAGAGAGAGAGAGAGAGAGAGAGAGAGAAGAGTCCTATGTTACACTTCTTGTATATTTAGAAAAATGGCAATAAACATGATTGTCCAAGGTATGAGGTAAAAGGCTTTTGTCCTGTAAATCCAATATAAGTGTGTGCTCTTACTTGCATGCATTTTTCATTAATTTTGTAGGTACAATGCTAGCAACAATTATGATCACTACTATTCTTAGATTGCATGACCACTTTATGATTTCAAACTAAAACTTATGTAATGCAAAGCTGAAGGCATCAGCAGAACAACCTCTTGACCAGAGAACATGTTCATTCTGTATTCAATTTGTAACATTTACCATGTTTCCATGGGGAATTGAAATCAATTTGAGTACACATTCCATATTGAATATTTCATGAAAATGCGGACTCCGATCGAACTGAATCTTAGATTTGATCCTCTTAGAAAGTACTGTACTCATTGTAATATGCTGATCACTCATCTCTTTTTTTTTCTACAACCACTGAAACTCCTAAAGCTTTTTTGCTTAGCTATAATTATGGTTCAAACCACAGGAATATGAGTTTAAAGATGGCATGGCTCATTTGGAAATTTTCTAGCCAATCTTCCTCCTTAAAATGGAAGCAAACTATACGTTTCCACCAATCTTTGCTTCTTACTTTAATCCAACATACAGACCTACATTTTGCCCATTTTTTCCGAAGCAGTGTTGTGAAATACAAGTTTTGGGTCTTCACAAGAAAATTTTCATTTCCTTTGTTGTCCCCGTCATTTATGCTACAACTTTTCATGAAGGAACAAACCTGTCAGAAACTGGTGCAATAATAGACACAACAGGGGCCACTTTTACCATTTTCATATAAACATTGCATGTTGTTTATGAAACCATAGAAAGAAGCTGTCAGAATTTCAAGCATGTTTCAGGAAAGGGAAACAAACAATATATGTGTTCATAATAAAGACAATAATAGACAAATACCTCAATAAGAAGAGAGGAAGGGTATACGTGTTCTTTGCAGATTTTAATAAAGCATTTGATACAATGAACAGAAAAGCTCTAGTATGAAAATTAAGGAAAAAGGGGGAAAGTGAAAACTATATAAAGGAAATAGTAAAAACCTATAAAGATGTAAAGTTTTGTACAAGATAGGAATAAAACAAAATTGTGGAGATGACAGAACAAACAACAGCATTGAGACACAGATGTATATTGAGCCGAATTTTATTTAATTTATGCATACACAATACAATAGACAAAATCCAAAAAGGAAATCAGCACTGCCCGGTAATAACAAATAAAGAAATTCCTGGATTATTATACGTGGATGACTTAATGGTAGGATCTATAACAGTAGTAGGGTTACAAAGGGAAATAAATGAAATTCGGAAATTCCGTGAAGAATGGTAAATCAGAATAAATATAAACAAGTCAAAAGTTATGGTTTTCAAAAAATGAACTAAAGTGAGAAAAGAGGAAACAAGGGTACTAAATCAGAAAGGATTAGAAGTAGTCAAAGAATTTTAATATTTAGGAGTGAAGCTGAATAACAAAGGGGAATGGGAGGCACATAGTAGAAAAACAGAAGCAAAAGAGACAGGAATAAGAATATGTAAAAACAAGCTAGAAATAACAACCAAATGGCTGGAAAGAATGTAGTGGAATCAAAAATGCTTTATGCAGTAGAGATCTGGGGAGGGGGGGGCAGATGTAAGTGAAAAGGTAGACCATGTGTAGAGAATGTTCTGTAAGGAACTATTAGGGTTACTACCAAGATCAGCGCCAAGAGAAGTAGCTTTAGTAGAATTAGGAAAAACAAGAAGGAAAGGAATAATAATGGAGAGAATAATAAAATTCTGGTATAGATGTTTGGTTAAAGAAGAGGGAGAAATCTAAGTTATGCATGAAGCAGCAAAAAAGCTTAGAGAGCACAAACAGTTGGTGGGCAGAGATAGGAAGAATTATGGGGAAAATAGTAATGGGGTATATATGGAAGCTAGAAGAAAGGAATGAAAGTGATGCAAGTAAACTGGTAGAATGCAGAACAGAAGGCATAGAAATGCAGGAGATATAGGGAAGTTTAGAAAACAAGAAATCATTACAATTTTATAAACAAATAAAAAGAAATTGGGGACAAGAACCATATGTAGATTACTGTAACAGACAAGAAAAAGAAGAGATAGCTTGAATGAGAACAGGAACAATATTTCTAAGAGGGATAAGAAGCGGAAATAAAGATATATATGAAACATGCAGTAAGAAATAAAGTTTAACACACTACATGATGGAATGTAAGGAGTTAGCGTTATTGAGAAAATAAGGTTTGGGAGGAAAAATGGGAAAACTGTAGCTATAATGTTAAGGGAGAAAGAAGAAAGGAAGATTAGAAATATAGGCATGTTATTACAGAAAGCAAAAGAAAAATGGGACAGGAAAGTAAGGAGTACAAGCAAAGAAGACAGAGGGAAGGAGAGAGATAATTAAGGTAAAGGGGAAGGGACAACATGAGCTACCAGGCAGGGCAAACAGCCTGGGTGCCATGCAAGCCAAGGTAGCAACAAGGTTAATTTAATTTGTACGTAGCTGTACATTGTAAAAGCTATGTAAAACAAGTTGTATAAATACATTCATTCATACAAAACCACAGTAAACTAACCTCAAAACTTCACCTAACACACGGAACAGCAAACATTTATGTTTAACAGGTTTGCCCTTCACCAAAGCATATCCAGTTTGTATATTCAAACCGATCTCAGCATGTAGTGGATTTAACATGGGAACAGGTTGTATTCGGTATAGAATGTGTACTCAAATCAGCTCACTTCACCATTAACAGGAAGCAATGTAACAGACTTTTGTTCAAAACAAGTTAATTTTTCTTTGTATATAGGGAATTTTCATTCCTGTCATATTCCTCCATAAAGGATATGCTATGATCAAATCTAATTTAAGCCTTCTTAATACTATTTTTTCTTTTCTTAATTGCAATTGCACATCTTCCTTTCTCTGTCTTATTTCATACTCCTATATTTTTCTCTCTGCCAACACCTTTTCCCAATTAAGCTATTTAAAAGATCTTGGTTCTCCATATCTGCAATTCTCACTTTTACTCACAATTTAATTTAACAAAAATTTTAAGTAGACATTTTCTCCCAACTCATGTATACCTAGTTGCACTACTTACTGACAAAAATCCTCAATTAACACATTACATTTTCATTGTTTCATGGCTTGCCCAAGACAGATTTCAGACAAATAATGAATAATCCTAATTCTTCCTAACATATAAAGCATATCTACATGACCTTCAGTTTTGGTGTGCTTCAGAGTTTAATCTAAGATTCTTTTACTGGCTATCCACAGCTCTTCACCACAGTAGTAAAGACTAAGTATTTTCTTGAGATTATACATTCTAAGTCTCTATAGTTTAAGTAACCATTACTTTGGAATTTTCTTGTCCCTTTTCCATCTTCCTGAGAGGAGCTAGGATGAGTTGAAATATTTTAGGTTTCAAACACACCATTTGAACCCTACCCATTTATACCCTACCTTTAACTACATTGGTCTTATCGGCAGCCTTTCCTTTGGAACTTATTGCCTAAGGCAATGGTGTTAACTCATGTAACTCTTATCATTGGGTTTCTTGCACTTTTTTTTTTGTTTTTAATCATTACATCATACATACATTCACACTCTCATTCATACTTCCAGACTCTGGGGAGGATAGGGGTTAACCTTGGTTAAAGAAAAATTCCCAACTCCCAGCCTGGAATCGAACCCGGGACCCCTCGCACACAGCAGGCAGCTGCTCCACTAACTGAGCTCAGGGCCAGCCATTTTAGGTATTACATTCACAAGAACATGCCATATTTAATTTATTAACCCCTTCACCATTATGGACGTAAATGGTTCTGCTATTCTTCAACTATTACAGTTTCGTGTGCAGATTACAGCTATGTTAATTTAAAAAAAAACATTGTTTTACAGTGAGCTTGTGGAAAGTATTATTTGTTATACACCTAGTGTAACAACTGAAGCAATGCTGTGAAGGAACTTTACCCCTCTTAGCTTTTACTTACACCTTCAAGAGGCCTGACACTCAACTCCTTTTCTGGAGCCAAATTGCAGTAATCTTTCGAAGTATCAGGAATCAACTTGATTTTGAATGCCTGTAAGAGAAAGAAAAGACTGAATGCATTTTATTTACAAACATTGCTAAGCGCACTATATAATGAAGCCTGTGAGATTTGGACCTGATCACTTGTCCCAAAGGCATCCAAGCAAACAAATTGAGATACAAAAATGTATTATCCCAATTGTTTTTATATGGCTAAAATTATTTACATAAAGAAATTACTAACTCTTCTCCATTTCATTTCATCTTAACATCCCAAAGAAATTTCCCTAACCTTCTTAACCACGACTAATCACTGAAAATTTTCTTAATCATTACACTTCTATTATCCCTAAACCATTTGTCTTCAATCAATTTTCTCCTCCATCAGCTCCTCTACATTTAACAAATTATACCCCATCTTCATTATCCCCACAGGTTGGACGCATGCCCTGTGTAGTATTACCTCACATACATGCATCATTCAATAAGTGCATAACCACCTGGAAATGACCATTCTGCATGTTGATATTCTAATGATGAAAAATCTTTATTTTTTTTAAACCGCAGAAGAAAAAAAAACCTTATCCAACTGGGTAACTCACCATAAGCCAGATTTTAACACCAATCTTGAAAGTGAAGTAAACATGCTCTCCCATAACAGAGCTTCGCATTTCTTATTACCTTAATCCTAGTGTGATTTTATATATAAATAGATTTTTTTTTCTTTCTTTTTTCCTTTCTTTTCTTTACCATGTACCTAGTACATTGCATTCCATCCAAAAATATGATAGATTTTACTGGCAGTACATGTTTTGAGACACCCTGAATAAAAAAAGAAGTATTTTTAGAAAAACAAAAAAGATTAGCCAACATAACTATTTTTAGTCTAACACATACCAAGTATTGCATTCCACCCAAAACTTTGATACCGAGATTTCATCAGAAACAGATTTTGACACATCTGAATAATTTTCTCTGGCATGTACCAAGTAGGTAGCAGAAGTACTGCATTCCCCCCAAAAATTTTATATTGAGATTTCACTGGAAAAGCATGCTTTAGGGCCCCTGAATCCAAAAAGAATCATTTCACATCAAATCAGGTCTATGTGAACAGCATAACTAAAAATGTCTATTCAGATAAAAACCAAACTTGGTATTTGAGTTCAGCATCTTCTAAAAATGTCACACACACAAAAAGGAGGAAGTAACCTTCCCAACCAAAAAGGATTTTTTTTTTTGGGGGGGGGGGTTATTTTTTATTTTCTCAAAAATGACTAAGGATTTTTTATTAAAATACTACATCATTATTTAAGATATGACAAAGTGTATAATCTTGAATTTTCTGGAAATAGTCTGTGAAGTCTTCAATTGGAAGGAATTTAACATAAAACCACAAGAGATAGACAAAAACTTATTACACAGAAATTTAAATCCCTGTACCTGGAAAAAAAAAAATCATATTAAATGACTATTTTTGTGGCATCAGCCATTTCTGATATTGGTTTGACTATCACTTCAGTTTCCAGTATCCAGCTGGTACCGAAGAGATGTGTAATGCAACTTTTTCTGCACAGGTTGACAGATAACATGAAGAATACAGTGTTCCATAAAAATACAGTCATGCTTTGAACTGGTATTGCATCACTTTGTATAGCCATATTTGGGTGAAGTTGGCAACATCCGAAAGAAAAACCCAAATATTTTTTACTATACCCCATAGACATTGAATGTGGCCCTCACTAGTGATGCTGCAGATATCAAGGCAATATTCCCATTCATGCCACATATGCTCCAATATATCTGATGAAATGGACTGGATGGCAGCAGTGATACGAAGTTGCACTTCTTGCAGGTTTTGAGGCAATGGAGTACGTAGTCACAATCCTTTATGTAACCCCATAAAAAGAAATCACAGACCATCAAGTTAGGCAACCTCGGCAGCCACTTGTAGAAGACATTTCCGGCACGTCCAATCCATCTTCCTGGAAGCTGCTCATTCAGATGTTCCCGAACAGGTAAATGTCAGTGAGGAGGTGCTCCATCTTGTTGGAAAATAAATTTGTTGCCTTCTTCTTCTTCCAATTGTGGAAATAACCATTTAGTGAACATGTGGCTCTCGATACAGCACAAAAGCCTTTCATTTTAGGAGGGATCTCTTTCAACTTCCAAAATGGCATGTGGATTCTGGCCCCCCCAAAATCCCAACATTATGCCTGTTCACTTTTCCACTAACGTGGAATGTTGCTTCATCACTGAAAATTATTTTTTCTGACAGATTTTCATTATCCTCCATTAGTACCAATAAATTTTCAGAGAAATCTAATCGTTTCAATCTATCATCAAGTTTCAACCTATGCAGTAATTCCAGTTTGTATGGATTGCAGTTTCCTTGAGTTGCATACGCTGACTAGCTCTACGGACAGACTTCTTAAGACTAAATACAAATGCCTCCTGCACTTGTTCCACAGATGATCTCCCTGAATGGCCTTTTCTTTGATGACATATGCAGCCATGATCCACAAAATCATGGTACCACTTCAAAATTGACGTGTGTAATAGGGGCTTGATGTTGCAACCTTCGCCTAGAAGCATGCTGAATCTGCACCAAACTCTGCATGCTATGATACTCCAAAACATACCAACTATGTTCTTGTGGGTTTGCCATAATACCTTAAAACTTCTTTAGTAACAACACAATTTTAAAAGCAAACATTCACATGTAATCTGCCTGCTAAATATCCAACAATGAACCCATATAGACTAATCATAAAGGTGAGTGAATTAGTTTCTGTGTTTGATTCCTGCGATATCGTCCATTGTTAACATGCACAAAAATATTCGAATTTTTCTTTCAAATGTCACCAATTTCATTTAAATACGATTATCCAAGATGATGTGGTGCCAGTTTGGAGTATGACAGTATTTTTATGGACACACTGTACTTTGTACAGGCTATATAAAAATAAAGATAGTGGCCAGAGAAAGCCATGTGAATGTATCGAATCGGATGTTTATATATATATATATAAAGTAACCAAGATCCAGTCTATGCTTATCAGAATAAATATTTCTCTAGAGATGATTTCAAATAAGGTAACTTACACTTATTGACTTTTTGAAGATTTAGAAGTTAGTAACAGTGATGTGTCATAATTTAAAATAAAGAGAGTTGAGGGTTGTTACACTACATCACTATAATATTCTTACTTGAACGCGTTTCGGGAGACGGTTTGTTCCCATCGTCAGCATGTCCTCATCTGATTTTGCCGGTCATCGTCTGGGGGATGTGTGTGGTTAGTGGTGTTCTCTGGTGCTGGGCTGATGAACCTCCAAAGGCTGTTGGGTGGCGGCAGTTCGAAATTCATTAGGTGATTCCTGTGTTTGACAATATGTATTTTTTCCCAGATGTCCAATTCATTACTGCTGTTGATCGGTTGTCAAACACAGGAATCACCTAATGAATTTCGAACTGCCACCACCCAACAGCCTTTGGAGGTTCATCAGCCCAGCACCAGAGAACACCACTAACCACACACATCCCCCAGACGATGACCGGCAAAATCAGATGAGGACATGCTGACGATGGGAACAAACCGTCTCCCGAAACGCGTTCAAGTAAGAATATTATAGTGATGTAGTGTAACAACCCTCAACTCTCTTTATTTTAAACTTACACTTAGTTACATGCAAGATATGGAAGTCAAATTCAGCTGCTTGATTTCTGCTAAAAGGTTTTTCAAATATTAAGTACCAAAGTAACCAAGCGAGATGGCTGAGGCAGTAACATCTGTGGTTCGTATTTGGTAGATCCTGGGTTCCAGCCTCCAGGGCCATACAATCTGACCAAAGTTCCCCCCCCCCTCTCGGGTGCTAGGTGAACACTGCGTTGGCTAATTTGAACCACAAATTTCCCTTTCATCACTATATATCATTTCCTTCTTATTTACTGCCATACCAGGCATTGGGTTTATCAGCCATCCCAGAGTTTACTTGCTCAACAGGCTACTGATACAGGGCATTAGCTTGTAAGCCCTTGGGTTTTAAGTCCTATGAGGAGGGTAATCCATTAAAGAAGAATGTCGTCATCAGTGGTTACACGGTTAGCCTCTAGTTCCCAAGGTCATGGGTTCAAACCCGGACGAGGGTGATGGATTTTTTCGGGCATAAAAATCCTTAGCATGGCTTCCTTCAGAAGGGAAGTAAAGCTGGTGGACCCATATCATAGATTTACGGCATGTAAAAGAACCTAAAGCCTAATAAAGAGGCCAATAAAGGATGGGACACTAAGGGCCATAGCAGTTAAAGCAACCATATATAATAAAAAAAAAAGTTGAAGTACCAAAGTAAAAACCTCCAAACTGAAAAAATCTACTGTAACACCCCGACACAACTTTCCCTACTAATGACAAATTCACATATATCCAATGTAGTACATAGGTATTGTATTGTACTCATATTAAAAATTATTCTTCTATCCACATTGTTAACTTTTTGCCTAGGAATGATTTGAAATGAAGTAATAAGTGCTTAGTTACAAAAACAAGCAGAAACATTATTCAAATGTTTGTGGTGACAAGCTCTTGCAATGGAAAGAAAAACAAAATCCTGAACTTTCAACAATGTCCATTACATAGTGCAAATGCACTTGGGATGGATGTAAAGTTGCAGGGAGCACACTTGCACATCTTTCTAAAAATGCTTTTATTAGTAATACACCTTAAAATGAGCACTTCCCGAGAAATCTCAATATTAAATTTTTGGATAGAATACACTTTCCTTACCAAGTATATGTAGGTAGAAAATAAAGTAAAATGTGGAATAGTCACATAACTTTCTCAACCTATGAGTTTGTAGGCATGCCCTATATTAAATTACAGTATTCATTAAATTGTGATTCTTTTATTCAGGATATATCAATCCATATACATTTTTATCCAGAAATGATTTTAAATTAAGCAACAAGTACTTGGTTATATACCACTTGTGGAAATGTTAAAATGTTTATGGGAAGCAGAGAGGAATAAATTCATAAGATATAGTAAAATCATACAAAGGAAATAAACTGTAATGAACTTAGTACAAATAAATAAATAAATAAATAAATAAATAAATAAATTCCCTTGGATGTTTAAAGTGTGCTGATGACATTTTTACCATCATTTCAGACAAATACATAGAAGATGCAATGAAACTTCTGAGCATCGGAAAAAAACCATCAAGTTTATAATAGACAAAGAAAGCTAAGTGGTGCATAGAAATATAACAACGTGGGTTCAGTACCAGTTACATTTGGAGAATATGAAAAATAATGCAGCCTTTCACAAAAAAAAAAAAAATCTTTATAGGTGCTTAGATATAAATCATAGCCACTGATCCAATCCATAAAACTGGAAACAAGAATGCATTATGTGTAAATCCACTATAATAATACAAGGAGGGGGGAGAAAAAAAAATATATGTAGCTCTGACTTTGAGAACTAAAATGCACAGAAGTTACTAATGCAAACTTTTAATGTGCCTAAAAATTTCATGATTTATAGGAATCTGGCACATGTAAGAATTTAAATATCACAATAACATACCAGAGGTGGTATATTCTTGCAACTTTCAGGCAATTTCTTTATGTCAGCTGGAGAACAAAACTCTTCATTACCATAGTCAATAAACAGAACCTTAAGTTCAGGTTGCAGAGAAATCACCTTTGCACGGTACCTGAAACAACCAATACACATGTTAACGAAAACAAAATAATAATAATAATAATAATAATAATAATAATAATAATAATAATAATAATAATCTAACATTTGAAGGTGGGGTAATTAACAGCTATGGTCAACACACATGATGGGCTTTTTTTGCGACCAAAAGCAGCATTTTGATGCAGTAATTTGTATCACAAATTACTTAAATGTAAATAATGATTGTAATATGAATATGCATTTTTATGTGACATTGATTTGAGATGTTTATTGTAATTATTGTTGAGAAGTAAGTTTTTAATGCCTTACTGAAAGTGTCAATAATAGCGCACAATAATGCAGCGAGGGGGTGAGCTGTTTATCATTATTGGAAACGAGGAAGTTACGTAATGTTGGCGCGTTTTTTCCGTTGAGAATCTTCTGGAATATTTCCCTAGAGCATATGTATTCATAATTTTCATTGGATATTAAAATAGACGCTAATGTTGGCGCGTTTTATTAGCCAATAGTAACTCAGTTATAATCTTTAGGCATATCGGGGAGTGGGTGTATAAAAAGCCAAGTCAGAGGTAGATCGCGGTCAGTTCATCGAAAATCTCAATACACTACACGTCCTCTTCAGTCCGCCAGTTCATCAAAAATCTGTGTACACTACACGTCGTCTTCAGTCAGTCAGTTCGTCGAAAGTATTAGTACGGCATACATCGGATATAGATTCACAAGTTACGCGCAGCAGAATTATTAAAGATCTAAAGTATGGTAAAGTTAATTATACAAAAGATTGAAGTACGTGGATTAAAAGTGATCAGTAAGAAGTTATTATAACAGTTTCAGTTTGGCGAGTGTTAAGATCAATGTATAAATGTGATAGTTAACGTGTTCGACAATAAATGTGTAAAACAAATTTCCTCATCAGTGTTATATTTGGATAAAAGATTCCTTTCCGTTTACACACTCTGATCAAGAGACATGTTCGACCGAGAAATAATCGCTAGCCGGAGGACAGTAAACAAAATTTAAATCAAATAACAGTCGCATTCTTTCGAACACTAACACTACCACAAATTGCTAACACTAGATGGAGCTACAAACCGAACAAATGAATGACGTCACAAGATGGCTTCACATGAAGTAAACATACATACACAAACATCACAAGTAATAACATTATAAGTAATACCGCATCAATTTTTATTTGGATCTCAAATTTTTCAGAACTTCCCAGTAAGCATTTTTAATCTAATTGACCCACTTAGCTCCAGGAACTGACAAGAAGAGTAATACAGAGGTGCTTCAGAGAGGGAAGAGAGAATTGAATGAAATGAATGAATGCAGAAATGAGCTTTAAGAGCTAAAGCACCAGGAACATCTATCTAATGAGTGAGAGAGAGTGAGAGAGAGAGAGAGAGTGTGTGTGTATGAGAAAGAAATCCAACTGGAGATCAGACATGGACATGCTTGTTAAGAAAGAAGAATTTATACCTGTAAACTGAAGCACTAGCTAAAATGTGTTTAAAAACCACCGTTTTAATGCTTAGGTAAGCAAGTGCCAGTTCACAGCAATCACCAAGCATCAGTTAAATTAATTGTATATTTTCTGAATAAATGACAGGGTTACTCTTCAGTTGTTCAATAACCATATGTAATTTCAAGATAGCTTCTGAAAATCTTTATGCAAATAGTTTCAAGTAAAGGGACTCAGCAGCTTTTCAACTGGCACATCAGCCCCCGCCCCCCCCCCACAAAAAAAGTATATGTATACACACACACACAGGGTGGAAGTGAAATAGTCCTGCGGACTGGGGGAGGTGGAAGAATGGATGTAGATGAACAAAACTCTTACACTTTTTTGTAATTAAATACACATTTTCAACAAAAAAAATGCTTTTATCAAAAAAAGTTATCACCTTGCTAGATTATTGTTCATTAAAGGTTCTTAATTTATGTCTATATTCATAGAAAATTGAATAAACGACAACTTTTTCCTTTGGCGTATTTCAATAGAATGAACAGTTTTTGTGTAAATTAAATTTAAAAAGTCCATAACTTGTTGCCTCCTTAGTTCGGTTAGAACTGGCAACATTGCATCAGCTGCATTTACTTTCTTCCAATATTGGTAGATCACGGGGAATATTTACTTAATCGCATGCAATTGTTTTTATGTCAAAGACACAAGTCAGAGCAGTTAAAAGAGACGGATATAAAAGGCAAAAAAACAAAGGACAGAAAATCTTGTTACAGAACAACATACACCATGCCACAATTTTCAACGCCCGAATATCTAGACATGATCTTAATTTACGGAGAAATGCAGTGCAATTCTTTATCTGCTCAATGGCTCTATGCTGAAAGATTTCCTAACAGGATCGTGCAGACACATTTGTTGCCGTTTGCCAGCGGGTCCCTGATACAGGTAGCATAATTTTGAGTTGCCGTAATCGAGGGCGACAACAACCTGACGAAATTATCAACATGGAAGAGCAAGTGTTAAATTTGGTTGAAGAAAATCCTGATCAGAGCAGTCATGATATCACTCGCACAGTAATGAGCAACCGATACACTCCCTTTAGTGGGGGGTGTTGCAGTGGACTGTACTTAAAACTTTTAAAGAACAGTTATTGCGCCCATATCACATCCAGCAAGTACAATCTTTATCATCAAATGACTTTCACCCACGTGTTGAGTTTTCCGAGTGGCTGCTTCATCAGTTTAAACAAAATCCAGATTTTGTAACAAAAATGTTGGTGCTGGACAAGGCCTGTTTCACGCGAAGTGGCATTATGAACTTTTGCAACACACACGTGGGCAGTGGAGAACCCGAGAACTATACAACAGCAGAATTTTCAGCATAGATTCTTGATTAACATTTGGGCCGGCATAATTGGAGATCAACTTATTGGACCATTCGTCCTTCCACTGCACTTGACTGGTATAAGGTATCGGCAGTTTTTGAAGTACCAATTGCCTAACCTATTGGAGGACATCCCGTTGGGGATAAGGGGGAAGATGTGGTTCCTTCATGACAGTACACCACTCCTCATCACTCTTGCAGTCTGTCATCACTTGACAAAGACTTTCCCAAACCGTTGGATCGGTCATTTTGGATCTGTGACTTGGCCTGCCAGATCGCCAGACTTGAATCCCCATGATTTTTATTACTGGGGGGACATGATAAAGTGTACAGGAGTGAAATAGAAACTGCAGACGAGCTGCACTACTGTATTTTCTTAGCAACTGAGGAAATTAGAAACAACCCAGGGGTTCTTCACCACGATGCATCAGAACTGGTTAAGAAGGTGTAAAGCATGTCTACAAGCAAACGGTGTACATATGGAACACTTCCTCTAAACTCTTATTTCAAATTTACATCCTGGAAGCAAGTTCAGATATTTTAAATTAATCCCAATGTTTTCGCATAGTTGTGAATGCTAATAAATGCTAGTGATTAAGGTTATGGTCATTTTATGTTTCTAAAGCTACCAAGTAAATAATGGTAGTCTGTGACTGTGGAATTCATTAAGCATGAAGAGCAGTGTCAATTTTGTTTACCTATGTTTTTTTTTTAAATATTTTGATATCTGACACATACACTCACACACAAATCTTATCAGTAACATTGCAAATTTCACCAACTCGGGTTTTTTTTGTGCCAATAAGCTTAGTTAAATCATATTGGAGTAATAGTTGGCAAAATTGCTTCTAAAAACTTATGCATCATGCTATACAGATTCCTTTTTTTTAAACCGGTAATTATACGTGCTGGCATGAAGCACATTAGTCCCATTTTAAAACAGGTATACTAAAAATTAAATAAAAGCATACACTTCCCAGTTGGCCAAAACTATAAACAATTGCACACAAATTTCCTATAAGCATATTGCAGTGGAGTGTTTATTCACATTATAAATTATGCTTTCCTAAACGTATCACATTGTTAAATTGAACACAGAATAATGGTGTTAATAATGTAAGAGGTGTTTCACATAAGAGTGCCATAACCTTCGGAAAGCCTATTTTCATTTCAAGTAAAGCATTGCATTGTCACATAAATATTGCTGCAGTATGGCATTGCATAATTAAAATGTACCTTTTAAACTACATACATAGGTATCATGTCTACACAAACCTTAAAACTGTTTAATATCAGTAACAATTTCACATGAGTTTGACTTACCATGGCATAAGCCTCTCAAACAGAATAGGCCAGATATTCAGGCCTTTAAACATATCAAATAAAATATTTGTAATTATGTGGGAATGTAGAATTCGAGGTAATGTTTACATATGGTGCCGTGAGCAATAAACTTTTTCTGGAATTTTTGTGCTGTCTCGCGCGGCAACGACAAAACATATTAATTTGATACATGGCCAATGGTATTTAAATGGTTTTATAGTGTTGGAATAGTTTAAGGTACTGCCAGTAGAAGCAGACTGCTCAATCAACAAGTTGCGCCATGTTGCCAAACACTCCTACTTTTCAACGTAATTATCTAGTTAACGGTGCATTTAATTACAAAAAGTGTTGGATGTTTTTGTTCAACTACATCCACTCTGCCACCTCCCCCAGTCGTAGGACAATTTCACTTCTCTGTATTTCTATATACTTTCTTCAAATTTATCTTAATCTTATCTTCACATTGGTTAGCTTCCCTCTAACATACGGCTGCTTTCTTAACTACCCTTCACATCTTCCTATAACCCTTATCAAACAACTCACAGTGGGCCTTATCTGGTTTTCTGTATTTCTAATTTCTCCCAGCCCATTTTTATATAAACTTAGAGTTTTTAATGCTTTATCTACTGATTTCCAAAGGCTGTTCCACACAACTTCTCACTCAAGCTTGAATTCAATACCATATGAAAGTCATCTCTTAATTCACCTTTCCACTAATGTATATTGTATCACTTTTCACCTATCCACTAATGTACAGTCGAACTTGGCTAATTCGAAGTTGAAGGGACCAAGGAAAAAAAACTGAATTATTCAAGATTTCGAATTACAAAAGTTTGATTTTTTAAATTTTTTTTTAATTAAAACAGGTGTAAATTAAATTAAATTATAGGAAGGACAACATTACAGTGTGTACTTACAGTTTTGTGATGTTAAAACTCAGGTTCAGTTCAGATTCAAGGTTTTTTAAAGATACTTGATATCTTTGTTTGTGTTTTAGCATTTAACCTTTGATTCACACAAAACACTTCTAGTTTATTGAGTGATTGGAACATTGTTTCACTCACATTTTGTTGTCCCTCAACATAACACCTTAATTGTTGTAAGTGATCCATGGCCTCAGCAATTGTAGGAATTGTTTTCACGGGTTGTTCTGGTTCTTCATCTGAAGATAGGGCTGCAGTTTGTATGCTCATGACGTCGCCCAAAATGTCCGCATCGGTTAGACCCTCACAAACTGCCAATTCATCGTCCATGTGCACAAAATCCTCATAGAGAACACCAGTTTCAGAATTTACATCTTCCCAGTATTGTGTAGGCACAATCGTTTCATTTTCTTCAAGACCTTCACTACAATATGACAGAAGCTGGCCTTTCAGAAACAGTTGGCTATGGTGCTTGGTTTTACTTGGTCCCATGCACTACTACACATACAAGCTGCTTCAAGTACACTTACAATTTTGAATTTGTCACTTTTGTCCAAATTCACTTCTAAAAGAAGATTCTGGACCACCAGGCACCTGTAGAAATGCTTGAATTTTTTATTACTACCTGATCCATTGGTTGCACTTCTGACGTCATATTCGGAGGGAAAAACAAAACTTTGATATTCTCTAACAATGGAATACTGTTATGAGTTGTGCAATTGTCAATAAACAGTAAAACTGTGCGATTTTGTTTGCAAAACTTTTTGTCTAGCTTCAAGAGCCATCTTCCAAAAATTTCACTCGTCATCCAAGCTTTTTTATTAGCTTCATATTCCGCAGGTTTAGATTTAACATTTTTAAAGCACCGGGGGTTGGCCGACTTTCCAATCATTAGCAATGGAAGCTTTTCAGTGCCATCCATATTGGCACCAATCAGGAGTGTGATGCATTGTTTGCTAAGTTTTCCCCCAATACATCATTCTCCTTTAAATGCAAGTGTTTTATCTGGAGTACATTTATAAAACAGCCCTGTCTCACGACAGTGAAAATATCTTTTGCAATTTTTGTCTTGAATCCACTCTACCAAGCTTGTTTTCCAATCACTGGCTGCTTGCTGGTCAACATCTCCACTTTCTCCACAAACAGGAAATACCATTTCACTTTTTAAAACCATCCAGTCATCCACTGCTTGCCTTAAAATTAGTTTTTCCCAATTGCTGTGCAAATTCCGCTGCTTTCGCTGTGATAAGAGGCCCACTTATTGGAATTTTTTTATCCCGTGCCTGCTTGCTCTTATTTTTTTTTTATTTACTTTCGTCACTGTTTGCAACTACACTGTTCAAACTTTCGTCATTTTTGAGGTATGTAGACAATGTATCCTGGGGGATTCCAAAATCTCTTAAATGTCTCACTTTTTTTTAAAACCTTGTTCCACTTCGCAAATGGCTGCTGCCTTTTCAGCTAAAGTAAGAGTTTTGTAATTTATATGTTTAGGTTTGGAGAGAGCCATGGTCGGCTCAGTTCAATACTTAAACACACACTGATGATTTTGATATAACTGTGTACACTGTTTAAAAATGCTCACTTTACTGCACGGGAAGTTATTTGCTGCAAACGTAGCAGGTAGACAGAATGACTGCAGGTAGACAATGGACTGGGTGCAGTGTTCACAATGACAAGTGCCTTATAAGAGGCTAGGGGCTGGCAACAAGTTCCTAGAATTGCACAAAGAAGCTTGAGTAACCAAATTCCTTACCAACAGGAGAGAGAATTACAATATGATGCATTTCCTGGAATTTAGGAAGGGAAGGAAATGAGATCACAGTACGACACATTTCCTGGAATTTATCCAGCAAGAGTGACCAACTTATAATTTTTTCAGTCATTCTCGTTGAATATTATTGAATTATTTAAAAGAAATATCGATTTACAGAAGGCTTTTTAACATTGCTTTGTATAGGAATGTCAAGGATCCATGCTAAAAGCTCGATTTATCCACAATTTTGAATTAAAAATGTTCGAATTAATCAAATGTGACTGTATATTGCATCACTTTCTCAGCGAGTTTACTGTGATTTCTTCACCACACCCATCATTACGGGTTACTTTATGATGGCTTTGAAATTCCATTTTTTTAATAAAAAAGATTTATTTCCAATGAAATTTCTATATAAAATTTTTGGCTGAAATGCAATACTTCTCTACTTACTATAGACATGTGGTTAAGAAGCAAATAAACCTTTTATGAATAATTAGCTGTTTTCCTGTGTTGTGTTTTAATTGCCGAGTGTGATTTCCTATATCCAAACATTTGGGGTGATAAGAGATTTAAAAATGCTCTGTTATGCCACATTCTACTTACCAATCTCCATGAAAAGGTGCTATATAGAGCTCGCCAAGTTTTGGTTCACATGATTCTTTAGCACTAGCACCCACAGCTGAGACTGCTCCATAAACATCTAGTGAAGTTTGTGCAGTTTCTTCAGACTGCACCCAATAAGTGAATGGACCCTCAGGAACTGTGATTACCACCTGCAGAAAACAAAACACATGGAAGCAAGACATAGGGAAGAAAAAGATCATTAACTGAAAGTGAAGAGAATGAAGAATAACTTTAAAGTAAAGTGCTAAGCATGTTCTTTACAAACTTCAGTGGTCCTCTGGCATGGTGGAGCAGTAGTCAGAATGATATACCAGGAGAGATCTAAAGCTAAATTGACCTAACCTAAATAGAAAAGTTCAGCATGGAAATGGCTTTAATAAGAACAAGCTTACATGGTGGATTTCGAAGTACAACTTGTGTCCTCAAGAATGGCACCAATCATTGCTGACCATCAAAATATGGATAATAACAAGGACGTATGTAAACGATGCTTTGATGGTGGGGCTTTAAAACAGAAATGTTAGATAAGCAGTTATTATAGTGTATCTTCCTCAAGCTCCTTTGAATTTTATGAACCAAATTTATTTCATAGCGCAAGAAAAGAAACAAAGATTAGCACATCTCGCCTCCTATCAAGTGATGGATAAGAAAAGTTTTATTGTATGCTTCTCCTTGGCCAACTCTTCTTAGGTGAACTTATTCTTTTAACATTAGTATGCTGTAACAATACAATATGTATTTACTTACACAAATTGAATCTGGAGTAATTAAAGATTCCATTTGTGTATTTAAAAAAAAAAAAACTTGTCGCTGTGTTTACCCAAAAGAGAAGAACTCAAAATAGAACACAAATACTACTTTCTGGAAAAAGAAAGAAAAGAAAGCTATAGAAAGAAAGAGAAAAAAGTGTATGTTTAAATTTGCACAAAATTAAATTTGATTTTTCTTAACACTGCTGAGAATACTTTTAGCGGGGCATAACTGTGAAAACTAGCAAAACAAGCACATGAAATTTGTAGAACACAAGTTCCTGGGTTCATTACATGTTCCCACCTCTCGCCAGATGAGGGTACATCGAGAATCACTACTTAGACTGAATCTGCTCTCATTCGACAAGAGCATGCGACCCCATTTCTCATTGGTCCAATTTTGATGCTCTTGGGACAATCGCAAACGGTGCCGCCGATGTGCAGATGTCAATGGAACACAACGTACTGGCTGTCAGGCAAAGGGACCACCTCTGTGTAGTCAGCGTGCCACTGTGTATCGTGAGAATGTGTACCTAGCTGTCCTGTTACATGTGGTTGCAATTGCACCCGCTGTTTGGCGTGCATCCCTTCTTGCCTGTTGCACAATGTAGCGGTCATCTGCTGCTGTAGTTTAGCGTGGTTGACCACCCCCTCTCCTTGGGACAGCAGTGCCTGTGGTTTGGAAGGTTCTCAATGCATATGAAACATTGCTGTGAGCAATTCCAAACTCCTGAGCAACACTCGTCACACTTCGCCCTTTTTCCAGTTTCCTGATGATTCTTCCCCGTGTGAAGTCATCCAAATGGTGTCTATGGGAGATGTTGCAATGAAGAACACCACTACAGTGCACCATAACAGCTCGCTAATTGCCACACACCATCTTTGTCCTGTTTCATCAACTGCCCCGTGTTGCGGGACCAGACTCATTTGGCACTATAGGCTCGTTACACTCACGCTATGTGATGTCCAGCTTTCTGTGTACGTGTGAGAGACCTCTGGCAGCATGCTCCCACACCTTCATCTACTTCCACCAAGTAGTTCATTTGTTATGTTACTTTACCCATCTTCTCCTTAGGTTTTGCACACCAGTGTATATTGAGCGTGAAAGACCAGTAATTTTGCTCAGAGGTCTCTATCATGCTCGAGGTTCTTTTACGTGCTGTAAATCTACGACACAGGACCACCGGCTTTGCTTCCCTTCCAAAGGAAACCATGCCTAGGATTTTTATGCCCGAAAAAATCCTTAGCATATTCAAGCGGTCCAAGAAATAAAGGAAATCTTTGGAGACTAAGGTAGAAATAAAGTTAAATGGATAGGAAATAAGTGAAGCATTCTGGATTAGCAGGCAATGGGTAAGGAGGATGATACTTGTCAAGTTTACATCTCCACAAACTGTTTGTGATGTTGGCTAAAAGGATATTTATATTAATGAGGACTTGTCATTTGAGCAACAAGAATTGAAGAAATGACTGCTACAGTAAATAATACCAAGATCTAATGGGAAGAGAACTTTTATCTGCAATTTTCAAATGTGGAGTGAAGTGTGTGGACAAGGATGAGGAGCTAAGGGCTGCAAATTATGGTGGAGCAGAAATGGACTGCCAAGTTTTGAATATGTTGTGAAAAATAGACAGCCATGGCACCATGTACATAGGTTGGCATGTCACATCAAGCTAAAAACATGTTGGCGAGATGGGAAGGAAGCAGAGTTGTCAAGGTAAAACAGCTACAGCTGGTGAAGCAAAGAGAGTATGCTAGAGTTCCTTGAACAGAAAAATGATAGCAAGTCGCAATAGCTGGCCTGGTCCTATCTGCTGATCAGTGAGAACAAAGGCAGCAGTGCCTATTGTTGAACATGATATCCATCCTGGCAGTGGTCTAACTGAATTTGAGAAATAGCACACAGCATTTCAACGCAATCATTCCAGTAGTGAGAAATAATGGCAGGATCAAACTTGGAAGTAAAAGGATGCTTCAGAGTTATTGCATTCTGGTGGGCTTCGAAAAGAAATAAAATGGAAGGATGTAGGATTACAAAAACAGGTTTCTGGAATTGTGAAGGTTTAAGAAGAGGACTATTGTTGGATCAAAATAAGGAATTATTGAAGAAACTTGGTTAAAAGATGGGGCGTAAAAGTGAGGGTTTTGATTTCTATTACAGAAAAACTAAGGGCAGAGATGGGTGTAATTGTTGCTAATGGCACCATGGGTAAAGTTAAGGAAAGGGAATTAAAGGAAAATGCATTATATGGGTGACATTTCAAGAGTGGGGATTCTGTTTATGACGTGTATAATCCACCCAGAAACAAATTTTATAATCTTGACCTCCTTAAAATCATAGAAGGTAAATTAGAGGATTTCAAGAAAGAACATGTAATAGAATTTTTAATTTTGGGTAATTTTAATGCCAGAATAGGTGATGTAGAAACGACTTTGGGACAACTGGGATGAACCACAAGGCGAGGATCGATAATCATTTGTGTTAGGACTAGTAAAGTAAATGAGGATGGTTTAAAACAGAATTTAGCAAAAATAACCTCACAGTACTTATTAGTGAATGGATGTTGGGGAGAAGATAAGTATGGGAAATTCACACATGTTGAAGGAATGGGGGCTATTTGCAACGGACTATAGTCTTAGTATAGTGTGGATCTTTTGCCTGTGGTTTCTGACTAAGATTTAATATATTTCTAGTTACAGTGCACATTTTCCTCTACTGATATATTTATTCAATTTAATTTTAGTAATTCAAGTATATGTGATACAGTAAAGAGCAAGAACGCAGTGCGGTGTAAGTGGAACAGTGTGTCATGTGAGGAGTTTAACATTATAAACATTATAATGATTGCATATATTTATGAAATTAACTTAATGGTGGACTCCTATAACGTAAATGTAGCATTGGAGACATAAGAGTTGGTGTTAAAATGGTCAGGTAGAAATGACACTGAGGAAAACGAAAAAAAATTACGTAGATAAGAACAGTATGTATGTAACTGCTAGAGACTAAGAGAAACAAAGAAGGGTGGAGCCAAAGAAATAAAAATTAAATCTGGAAGAACACAGCAAATTTGCGTGATCAGGAATTGCACAAGAAAGAGGTCTGACATAGCTTCTATCAACTCAGGGAATGAGTTAGGATTTTGGACAGCTATTCGAAACACAGGAAAGTATTTTGGTTAAATGGGCTTTAGATTTTCAGGGCAACTATAATGAGGAATTGGACGAGCCATTCTTGAGTGAAGAGGTTTAAAGCAGGTCCATAGCAGTGGGCATTAATGGTTTGCTGATAGTACTTTTCAAAACCTAGTATGGAGATCATGAACTTTATTGTCTCACTAGACTTCTGAATGCAATAAAGATTAAGAAGGGTATACATAATAGTTGAGGGTAGCAATTATTCAGCCAATCTATAATGGATGAGGAGAGTAAGAGCCTAGTAGTTATAGGGGAATGGCAATATTGTCAAATTCTGGACATATTTTCACTGAAATGTTGGCACATAAAATACCATGCTGGGTGTTGACTATTAAAACAATAATTGAGAAATATTTGGAAGTGAAACGTGCAGAAAAATTTAATGCTTTCTCAAGTGATAGGAAGAAGTCTTTCAAAATAATACTGATCCTAAAAACTGTTGCCATTAGCACCTATATTTGCTGACTTAGTTAATGCTTCATCAGAGAATGGAAAAGTATCTGAATGTGCAAATGTGCTAGTTGTACCAATATATAAAAATGGTGAAAAATCATGTCCAAGCAATTACTCCTATCTTCCACAGCAAAAATCCTCGAAGCCACAAAAAAAAAAAAAAAAAACATCAACAACAGATCCTTAGAGTTAACTAAAAATGATTTCATCTTTAAATTTCCAAATGGTTTTCTACCTATGCACAGTACAGAGTCAATGGCCCTTTATATACTCCACCTGATAGAGAAGTTCATAGACAGCAACAAAATTTCTGGTAGTTTATTAATCTATCTGAAGCATTTGATACTGTCAGTCATTATTTACACTTAATTAAATTATCATTATCAGGAGTAAGAGGAAATGCTTTACATTGGTTTGAAAGCTGTATGGAAAGGTTGCAATATGTCAGCATTAATAAGGAGCCCATTCCAATTCTATAGGTAAAACATGGCGTTCCACAAGGTTCCATTCTTGCTCCAATTCTATTTCTAATATTTATAAATGACGCAGAAAAACCAAAAGAAAAAATATTTATATTTGCAGATGACATTTTACTATTGTATGCAAATAAATCAGAGATACAGGTTATGGACAATACAAAAATGACTTGCACATTCTCCAAGTGTAGTATTTAAACAATCTAGTCCTCAATAAAACTAAATACACACTATTTTAGAACATAAAAAGTTAATTAGTCAATATCATCTCATTAAAAATCAATGACAACATTATTGAAAGGGTTACTAACTTTACACAAACCTAACACGGTCATCTCACATAGAACAAGTCGTGAAGAGAATTAATGTTGTTGACCATGTATTATACAAAGGTCTTGATTTAAGTATAAGCAATCTAAAAAAATTTGTATTTTGCTCTTCTACGTTCAAATATTCTATACAGGAATGCAATCTGGTGTAATACCAATAAAGCTCAAATAAAATCACTATAAATCTTGCAAAAGAGAACTATCAAAATTACACATAGCTTTAATTTCTATACACCCACAGTAGAGGTACATCAAGAAATAAATATTCTGCCAATATCTGTGCTTCAATCTATACAGCAAATTTCTTCTCATGTACAAGATAAACAATGTCCTATGCACATGTTGGAGTGGTGCTGCACCACACACACAAGAAACATTCCTATAACATGAGAACAGACATCAAATTTCCAGATTCTGTTAACTCCACAAAATTTAGGCTAAGAAGTATATTTAGTACTTCCGAAACATACAACCACCTCCCTATGGACATTAAAAACTCCCCAAATCTCTACCACTTCATAAAGAAATTATCTGAGAGCTCCTTGTGGTTTACCAGAAAAAAATGTGAGTCAGCTGGAGAATTTAATGTTGTACTGGCATGTAGCCATGGTAGCTTAGTTGGTCAGATAAACAGCACGAAAAACTGAAGATCTGTGGCTCAAATCGCGGCTATGGCATTGAATTTTTCAGTTTGATTGTATCTTTCAAATCTTAGCCTACACACAGCATATGTGAAAAGAATTATCAGTGTTGACTTAATAGTTGGTTAACTATGTCCTGGATTTAAAAAGCTTAAAAGATTTTAAGTCGCCATTGGGATATGTCATCTCAAAATAAATTTGAAATTGCCTGGAGATTGAGATTTACTGGAAAATATGTGAGTCAGCTGGCAAATTTGTTGTACTGGCATGTTGCCATGGTAAATTATTAACTGGTTAGAGCAACAGCATAGAAAGCTGAAGATATGTAGTTCAAATAGTGATTATGGCATTAAATTGTTGTTTTATTCTACCTTTCTAAGTACTTATTGGACAGAAATTGCTATCTAAATTAAATCCTAAGGTTAAGAAGAAAAACCTTACACACACAATTTTGAAACTGTAACAAAGTCAAATTACAGATAACATACACTTTAGCATGTATATAGCTCAGATTTCTTGGTTAGTTTTACAAGTATATGTAGTGTTGTTTTTTTTTTTTTTTTTAATTTGTCTATTCTCAGGAGGGGAAAAAAATCAAAATACCCAGTGTAGAAATACTAAAACCCATGATAAACCTTTGCATTGAGAGTTAAACACATATTACGTGCTCCTGTAATCAAGTAATTCACTCTTAACTACAGTACAAAACAGCCTGAGTGTTATTTCCAGGTTTGTTTAGCATGCTAAGTTTAGATCAGTCTAATGTTTTTCCTTTTATATTAGCTGCTAGACTGCTGTAATTTTATTGCAAAGGACAGTCCATCCTTAGAGGTCAGCACATTGGGACATTCTCTATACATAAATAAAGCCAAAGAGTATTATTTCTAAATATACTACACTCCAAAACCATGAATTCTCTTTTCTAGCCCAGTGGACCACTGGACTGGAAAAGAAAACAAGAGCTAGATGTTGCCACCTTTCCCGAAGATAAAAGTATGTTCTTTCAATTTCATTAGTGTACAAAAAGGCAAGCTTAAGCTTGGATACAAAGGTATTCAATTGACATATTTTTCAAAATGACTTCTATCAAGTTCACTTAGTGCATAAACGTTGAAAATGTAATCCATGGTCTCCAATAACCATTGTTCTTAAGACCCAAAAACAAGTTGTCATGTATATAGCTGAATCTGAAATCAAATCAGGATGTTATCAAATTCAATGTTGTTCAAGATACTGATAACAGCTCTGCTACAGGTTGTACCATTTATCACATTATGAAAAGAATGCCAGCTGCACCTCCTGGTTTTTACCTGTTCCATTGTTCTGAAGATCACAATGAAGACATATCTGCCTTCTCTATTTAAGTCTCATCTGTAACAATCAGTTTGCCTTCCAAAGCCATTTTAATGCTGTTATGTGTAGCTGTTCCAAATCAAAGTATGCACTTATTTTTCGATCTTGAACACATAGGTAATACAAATAATAAATTAGTTTTATCTAGAAGTGTAGTAATATACACAGTTTTGTAGGCCTAACATCTATGAAAGATTGGAGAAAAAAAAAAAAAAAAAAAAAAAAAAAAAAAAAAAAAAAAAAAAAAAAAAGAAAGAAAGAAAGAAAGAAAGAAAGAAAATGTAGTAACATTTTTAAGTTTAAAAATTTTCAATTCCTGAGTTTCACTTTTATTTTAATGCAGTACTTACACTTTCAAATATTCTCACACAGCTGGATGATCCAGTTTATTTATCCGAATGTTGGTTTGTAAACACCACTTTACCATGTCTTTGACAAATTCATTTTATTCTTCACGAGCACTCTTTGATTTGGAGCTCTGAAATTGTCGCTTGCTGTTTAACCGCACAATGGTATTCAGTAGCTTTTGAAAGGAAGTTTTCCTTTATGCAAAAGTGTAATTGGACATCTTGCCCTCCCCCAACGAATACATGTCTTCTCCCACAACAATCTCTTATTATACAATTTGCACATTAAAATATTTTAATTTAATACATAAAACTGTTCAATTTACATCAAGTTCAATTTAAATTTCTTTGGCAACAATGAGGCAGTTTATTTTATGAAGAGTGTACAGAAGCAAAGGATTTCCAAGTGCCAGAAAAATTTAAGGACTGGCCAAAGTGAATGAAAAAATACAAATGAAATTATAACTTTCACTTACATTTTGCATCTTGTACTCAAAAATGTGTTTTATCACAGATTAGAAAATCACTAAGGTATGAATTTCCCTCTCTATGGTACAATCACATGATTATGTAGCATTTGGATACTATCTGCACTTATTGTGACTGCGAACATCTACCAACCCTAGCAATGAGGTAATCACAGAGTTGCCACATGGCAAGATGGCTTCAGGATGAAAGTGTAATGAGGTGTATGGAGAATCCACAGCCAAACTCGCTCTCTGAAGGCTGGTTTCCTATGTTTTTATCAAACATAAAAGCCTGGAGCTTGTAAAACTGGATTACATGTAAATGAATTATTATTTTGGTGTTTTCATGTCCATTAAATTACATGGCACCAGCCTTATGCTATGCATAATTTCCATTGTGAATGGCCCTTTACCATTTCAACAAGAATGGGATTGAACTATGGTGGACACAAATAAAAATGTGACATAGTTTAATGTGACCTTCAAATAATGTAACATCAATAAGTAGTTTTCAAAGGTCAAAAATTGGTGTCGAGCTCATGAACATGTGAAAAATCGTTATAATGGCAAAAATACATATTAATTGCAGTAATCAACTGTTTCATTATAAAATTAAAAGAAATCAACTCAGACAGCAAGTTAGAAAAACCATGGCAATTCACAATCGCAGGGCAATGAAGTTATCTACAATCTAATGGGACACTTCAAGATGACAAGGAACAATTATATGCAACATTCATCCCCCCGCCAGTCACATATTGTAGTGTTTGGCAGGATTGCAGAAATTGCAGCAGTATAGAGTAAGCTTTAATACGGTGTATGAAATTCCATTCATGAAATAGTGTTGGCAAATGCCATTCATTTCTTCTCAGGATATGATTTTAATCTCCCCGCTACACTTGAGTCCAAGAAATTTTATCAAGCTAGAAATCTCTTGTGGTATTACCACAATCAGCTTAAAGATAATCTTAATCCAGAGATTCCAGGTTTGACACCTGGATGTTCAGGGGAGCTTATCTTTAACTACAATGAATCCTTACGCTTCAAAACTTTAAAGTGTATTTGAATGTATAGTGTGTTTTACAGTATAAGAAATAAAAAACTTATGTTAGAAAAACCTTTGCAAGCAAGTTGCTTTAGAGTGAATATTTCTAAAATCAATATTCCCAGTATAACCAGAGTAGTTAGGATGAAAAAGGGGATAAAACCTAATCTCTTTGATTTTGTTGAAGTATATGATGTACATTTTTTATCTTGACTTTATTTCTTAAATGCCTAGCTTTGTCACAATTTGCCCTTTTTCTTCTTTTTTTGATATTAATCTTAGCTTTCATTAGTGTAAAGAGCTAGCAACTGGATTTCCATGTCTTCTTCTAAATTTCTATAAAAATTACTATCTTAAAAATATGTTTCTAGTGGGTTATATGCTACCCCTATCCCTATTCTTACTCTTACTCATTTATTTGTTTAATTATTAACCATAACTAGAGGTGGTAGTTTTTGTTAATTAGCAATAGAAACAAATTACTGATTTTGGATTAAAAAGCATATTGAAAGAATATCTTTGCATACTGAATGAATGAATTTATTATCAACAGTAGTAGCACTAGTGCTGATAGTTTTACAGCAATATGAGGTTAACAAATGCTTCTTTTCATTAAGGTCTCGAAATAATTATCTTATGAAAATATGCAAAAGTTTGAAACGGAAATTAAATTGTCATGTAAAACTAGTAGCACAAGTGCTACTCGGCTAGATAATCACACGAAAAACTTATTATGAACTTGCCTAGTTTAGCGCCAACCATGTTTTGCTAGTCCTGTAGAATGGAAGTAATCTGTCACTCACTGAGCCATCAATTTTATAATTTCTCTCCATACAGAATTCTGAAAATTGGTTCCACATCATACTTTCGTTGTTCTTTGTGTTTTCTGGTATTGAATATTTTACAGCTGCTTTTATATTACAATATTTTGAATTCCAAAGCGTGGCATTTTCAGTTGCTATTATTGTAGTCACAGCCTACGTGATCTCGCTCACTGAATTCATACAAATTAAAAAGAAGTGCATCACCATGAAATACTATCAGTGCAGTAATCAAAGATGAATTACTATCACAGTATAGTATAGCTCTGATTGGCCAACTGACTCGCATACTCTACCTGTCATTGGCTAATGGCATATTATCCGCTTAGTAATACATTCAATGTATACACTATGTGATACAAAGTATCCGGACACCCCCCACAAACATATGTTTTTCATCTTAGGTGCATTGTGCTGCCATCTACTGCCTGGTACTCATCCGCAACCATAGTAGTCATTAGACATCGTGAAACAGCAGAATGGGATGCTCCATGGAACTCACGGACTTCGAACGTGGTCAGGTGATTGGGTGTCACTTGTGTCAGAAGTCTGTATACGAGATTTTCACACTCCTAAGCATCTGTAGGTCCACTGTTTCTGATGTGATAGTGAAGTGGAAACGTGAAGGGACATGTACAGCACAAAAGCGTACAGGCCGACCTCGTCTGTTGACTGACAGAGACCGCCGACATTTGAAGATGGTTGTAAAGAGTAATGGGCAGACATCTATCCAGACCATCATACAGAAATTCCAAACTGCATCAGGATCCACTCCAAGTACTATGACAGGCGTGAGGTGAGAAACCTTGGATTCCATGGTCGAGCAGCTGCTCATAAGCCACACATCACGCAGGAAAATGCCAAACGATGCCTCGCTTGGTGTAGGGAGTGTCAACATTACATGATTGAACAGTGGCAAAACGTGTGGAATGACGAATCACGGTACACAATGTGGCAATCCGATGGCAGGGTGTGGGTATGGTGAATGCCCGGTGAACGTCATCTGCCAGCGTGTGTAGTGCCAACAGTGAAATTCAGAGGTGGTGGTGTTATGATGTGGTCGTGTTTTCCCTGGAGGGGGCTTGCACCCCTTGTTGTTTTGCGTGGCATGATCACAGCGAAGACCTACATTGATATTTTAGCACCTTCTTGCTTCCCATTGTTGAAGAGCAATTTGGGGATGGCAATTGCATCTTTCAACACGATCGAGCACCTGTCCATACTGCACGGGCTGTGGCGGAGTGGTTACACGACAATAACATCCCTGTAATGAACTGACCTGCACAGAGTCCTGACTTGAATCCAATAGGACACCTTTGGGATGTTTTGGAACGCCGACTTCGTGCCAGGTCTCACTGACCTACATCCGATACCTCTCCTCAGTTCCGCACTCCATGAAGAATGGGCTGACATTCCCCAAGAAACCTTCCAGCACCTGACTGAAAGTATGCCTGCGAGAGTGAATGCTGTCATCAAGGCTAAGGGTGGGCCAACACCATAATGACTTCCAGCATTACCGATGGAGGGCGCCATGAACTTGTACGTCATTTTCAGCCAGGTGTCCAGATACTTTTATCACGTAGTATATATATATAAAATATTACTTTACAATCTCTTGACCATACAAACAAAGCCCCACAATACTAATATTAGTGAATCTTTCTCAAGATTGCTGTGTAAACAAGTGGCCTGTCTAGTTTCAACTTTGCAGTTATTCTAATATCGGGCCCACCTATCTTTGAAGGTATACTCTGACTATCCCGTTTAAATTACATTTCTACAATTTCTGATTCCTCACGTTTATCTTCCTCCTACATTTTCTATTAACCTTGCCGAGACATTCCCCAAACTCTAAGGTTTCCTGCCTTGATTTCAAATTCATCAACTTTTCCCCCCTGTATCTTTATTGGTATATTAGCCCATTTTTTGATCCTAAGTTTTCCTCTCATTATTTTGGTTTCTTCGCATTCCAGAATTGCATGCCATTATCTTGCATTCTGCACATTGTACATTCTTGTACCACCCCCCCTCTTATTCCTTTCAACTCCACTACCCCGCTTCCCTCATCCTCTGGTTGCCTTTATCCACATAATTCTCTGTACACCATACTTTCACTCCCTGTATATCCTCAATGACTTTTTGTTGCTGAAACTACTAAATATCTCCTGAATTTCAATGTTCTCAATTCTTTGTTGACTTCTTTCCAAAACCCCTCTTTAACCTCTCTGTCACACCACATCATACTAATCCGATTTTTTCCATGGTCTCTTTGATTCTATTAACAGGTATTACTCCTCATCGTTTTGTCTTGAAAACTTAATGACAATATCTCAAGATGTTATTCTCTTCCAAGTCTTGATCCTAAACCAATATTTCAAAGTTCTTGTATTTTTCCTTTACTCACAACTCAACCTGGTTCAGTTTGTGCAGCCCCATTTGGGTCTCTGCATATTATCAAATTTGGTTCATTCACTACAATTTAAATCATGAAATAAAAAGAAATTTAGGAATAAAATTAAATTCTATCATTTTCACGAAACAAAAACATTTTTCTGTTAATTTTGGTACTCGTCAAATTTCCAATTATATTGGTTGTAGCCCTGTTTCCAAGAACCAATCACAACTTAATTCACATGGGCGAGGGAGATGCCACTATTAGTAACAGGTGCTTGTTCATTGTTGGCTTGACTTGGGTTCCCACCATTAGCATGTGCACGCCTATTCCTCATTCGCGCACAAGTCAGGTACTTGGTTGGATGCAGATGCTGGTTTGCAATTCATAACCATGCTTTAAAATGCCAAAAGGTAAAGTTGTCTTGCATAAACGATCTGCAGAATTTAAGTCCGAAGGCTACATAGTAATGTGCAGTTCGACTTTACTAAGTGTAAAGTTTCCTTGGAAAAACACAGCAAATCAGAAAAACACATCAACCTCCAAAAAGCTGCCCAAGATGTGTTCTGCATGTGGCTACTTTACAAGAGAGGCTAAATAATCTAAGTCATGTGAAAGATATGAGGGAACAATTTATTTTAGATACAACATAAGCATTTGTGATGGTGAATATTCCAGTAGAAAAGCTGGATAACCTCTCTTCAAAACAGGATGAGCACACACCTGCAAGGTAGAGTAGGGACCTACTATTCACCAGCTGGATAAGAAAGAAGTACATTCGCATGTTGGGACAAAAGAAGAGAGACAAAATAAAAGAAGATGCCAGAAATAAAGATGTGGTTGTACTCTGTGACGAAACAATGGATAAAAATGGAAATTTTGTTTTTAATGTGTTACTTCATCCTATTATTCCATCCATGGAACAAACACCACATTTGGCTTCTTCCATGGTGCTAGATGCTGCTAATGGTCCTAACTGTTCGAACGCAATAATCAATACCATAAAGATACATGATATAGCCAATGCACATGATGTAATCATTGTTACCAACTCTGTGCGCTACACAGCGCCTGTGTAAAAACACTTCAAGGGCTGATTGAAAACTTGAACCATGCTCAATGTTGGGGCCACAAAATAACCCTGTGGGTAAAATATTTGAATGGGAACTGAAAGAACTAAATGCAGCTGAAGTGAAGGCAAAACATACCTTTTTAAATACCATAAGTAGAAAAATGGATACATCACTTTCCTGAGGGAGAAATACCAAGACACTGACGATGAGAATAAAATTTCTGCATTTCCTACACCTGTGTGTATGAGGTGGAATTCATGGTTCAAATCTGCAATGCACTTTAGAACCCATGTAGAAGATCTTGCAGAGTTTTTCCAGCAACATTGAGGATGGAAATTTGGGAACACTTTTCTTTAAAGAAGCTGTTTATGCATCTGCTGTATGCACCACCTAATGGAGCATTTTAATCATACCCCTAACATAACACTTTACTGCGGCTGTTTTCCATTATTTCTGTATTAATAGTTATTTTCATTTCATTCTTTACAAACATGCCTACTCTTCCTAATGCTCTTCCCCTATCACATCTTTCGAGGTCGCAGAATCAAACCCAGGGAGATGGATTTTTCAGGGCATAAAAATCCTTAGCATGGCTTCCTTTGGAAGGGAAGTAAAGCCGGTGGTCCCATGTTGTAGATTTATGACACGTAAAAGAACCTCAAGCCTGATAAAGAGGCTTCTGAGCAAAATTTCCAGTCTTTAACGTGCAATATAGAAGCAGTTAAAAGAGTGTCCATAAATAAAAACTCAATTTCCTAACATCTTTTGTTTGCCTTTTTCTCCATGAACTTAAAATCTGCCATTGCTGCTAATTCTTCCTTTCCCAGTCATGCCTCTGCTGCTATTACAATATCCATGGAACACATCACGTTTGGCATTTCAACAATGCCTACCTTGCTTTTTACGTCTACATTCCAAAACATTAATTTCAGCCCCTTTCCCTATTTGTTCTTTGGCTGCTATGGAAATTTCAATTTCTTGATCATGTTCCTGTATCTTTTAGTTCTAGGCTCCACATCACTTTCTTCTCTTTCTCCCCTAAGCTGCATATCTATAAATTCACCCTTGACTATTATTTCTAAGACCTTTTTTTATTATTTCTTCAGTCTCTCTCATGCTTACTACTCACATTATTTCCCCCCTCTGCACTTTACTCCTGCCCACATTTTCACTTCTTACTGCATTATTTCATTACTTCCCACGACTCCTCCTCCACTTCCTCTCTTCTTTCTTCTAGGTGCTCACCTCACTCGTCTCATCCACCAATGTTGCTTCCTCTCCTTCCCTTCCACCACCAACTCTTCACGCCTTCCCCTTGCTGCCTCTTGTCCCCTCCAGAGCTGCTTCTCCCACTTCCCCTGTATGCTGTGTCAGCTGTCGTATGTATGTATATCAGTGACATCAGTGTCGCCATTCTCTTGTGCTGATGACCTTCCCTTACAAGCATTTGACTCTGCTGATGTCCACGCATTCTTACTCATTCGTTCCTCCAGATATTCATACTCCAATTTTCTCCTTCAACAAATAACTGCATACCTTTTATGAAAGCCTTCTTTCCATCTGTCCTTGCTTTGTTCATTCTCCTGATTAATTTCCTTCCATCTGTTCTTCTCTTGTAAATTTTGCTATATAAAAATTTTTGTTCCCTTAAGCTTCCTTGCATTCCTTAATATTTCCCTTTTTTTCCCATTGTCGTCAATTTCACCAGTATTGGCCTTGGTTTTCAGTCTCTTTTTTCAATACTGAATGCATCATCGGTTTCCCATCTGTACATTCTTATTCCTACCTTTTCTATGATTTCCATCACTATATCTTCCAGTCTTTCGTCATGGTCTTCTCTCACTTCGGAAAACATGGTTTTTTCTCTGCAGTCCTGCCAATATCTTTTATTTATCTCAATTTTCTTTCTACAGTCCATTATTTGTTGGTCCACTTCTTCTCTTTGTGTCTTCATAGCTTCTTTTAATTACCCCATGTTGTCCACTTTCATGCTTAGTTGTCTACCCATCTCTTCCAATGCTTCCATCAGTTTCTTCAGTTCTGTAGAACCTGGTTTCTGTTCCACTTTTCCTATGATTAGCAATATCGTTATTAAAATCACTTAAATTAATTAAATTGAGTTTTATTTATGGATGCTCTTTAACTACTATGATTCTTAGCATACCATTCTATATTGAATGTGAAAGACCAGAAATTTTGCTCAGGGGCCTCTATCAGGCCGCAAATCCACAACACGGGACCACCGGTTTTGCTTTCTTCTGAAGGAAGTCATCCTAAGGATTTTTCCATGCAATCATCACCACCTTTACTGATCCCTTTTTACTTTCTCTACTACGTATAGTAAGTAGGGGAAGTATTGTATTCCACCCAAAAATTTGATACCGAGATTTCACAGGAAATATGTTTTGAAGCCCCTGAATCCAAAAAAAGCATTTTTGGAAACATGTCCGTGTGTGTGTCAGCATAACTCAGAAACGAACAGTCGGATAAACACCAAACTTGGTATTTAGGTTCAGTATCTTCCAGAGATGCGACGCAAAGGTTTTCAAGAAAATCCCCCCAACCCAGATTATGCTTTACATGGAACATTTTTCGAAAATTTTAATTTTCTCAAAAATGCCTCTAATGATTTTGATTAAAGTATCATATGTTTAAGACATTTTTATGGCAAATAAAATGTATATCTTGAATTCTCTGAAATGTCTCCAAAAGTATTCTTCATTGTGAATGACTTTTACATAACTGGTAAACCATAAGAGATAGACAAAATTTTCTTACACAAAAAATGTAGATCGCATTAAAATACACAATTTATGTCATATACATTTTTTTTGTTGAGTGAACCATTTTCGAGATATTGCTTGTTATTCCCTTAAATTTTCCAATTGTTACACTTTTTCTCAAATGCGAATTCGTTATTCCTTTTTTGTCCTGGTAATGCAAAGAGAATGGAATACTCCACATAGCAATCAGCTCTTAAAATATTTGACTATCGCTTAAAGCCTACCAATTCCCCTTGCATCTACAAGAAAATTTGCAATAAGATTAACATCTTGATATCTCGATTAACATGAAGCATATGGAGAATAAGAGTTTGTAAAAATAGTTTTACAATAGTAGAGAAAGTCATGCGAGTGTAACACATCAGATTATTTAGTATCTTTTGCCTTCTAAAGCTCCCTATCCTTGCCCCACACACTTTTAAGTCTCCATTGTTCTCGCTCTCGTCCGCTCCACTACTAATGTACATCCTTCCCCTCTCGCTGCTGAAAATGGACTCCACATACTAATTAGCAGTAAGTCTTTCTCTCCTGCTAAGGAACATTGGTCACATATCTTCTTTGGAAGAAAATGGTCACTATTCATCAGCCAGAGCATAATGCATGCTTTACTGCTGCAAGAAGTTTATACTTAAAGATGTAAACTGCTGATAAATGTTTGCTTTCCGGATTACACTGTTATGTACATTTTATCTATCATGATATCTGCAACATTTAAGGATCAATTTTCAAATCTTTGAATTATGCAGCAGCATTATTTCACTCAAGCTTGGTGCTGATTTTCTGATAGAAAATGTAGCATCTTTTGGGAAATAAACTTTACTTGCAAAGAGATATTACAGCAATATAGTATGCACTGATGACAAGTGATGGCTAGCATTCAGTTTATTTACTGGCATGTTGTTTGTGTATCTCTGCGAAGAATGCTCTCAACAGCCGTCAAATTTTTTTCCTGATAGCAATGACAGGTCAGCTAGATCTTGCTTAGTCTTTCAGAGATGCCCCACCAAGCTGAAATTCTGCAAACCTTAAGTAAAGCTGCATACAAGATGGAGCAGAGTTTGAATACATTTGATGCAAAGGCTATTGCAATTTCATTTCCGTTTATTCAATTTTATAATAAAAAAATTACTGAACAAAAATTATCTCTGTTCAGCACCATGTTAAAATAGCAAGTAAAAAGCACAAGCTAACTGGCATTTTATTGCACCTGCAAAAATCATAACCATACATTAACTTTCATCATTACTTACCAATCAGGAGAGACTCTTTCCATTGCTGAATATGGAACTTATCTCTTAAGGTTTCTCCACATCCAGAAATTAAACTAGTGACCCTCATAACTGAAATTTAAAAAAGGTAACAAACTTCCTTTCCCTCTGCATTGTTTACTGACTTCTTTCCATTTTCTTTCTCTGTTCGATCTCTGAAAGCTCAAGAGGCCCAATTAGCACTTACCTTTGTGAACCTATCTGATGGCAATTTTCTTTTATCATTTATTTCATCAGTGTCTGCCACTGATTCTCTTGTTCCTGGTAAATCTTTACTTTTTGCTCTTGCAGTCTTTAAATTTCCAACTTCTTGGTGTCTGTGCTTAGAATCTGGAGCTGATGGAACGTCCTTAATGAAACAGAAATCCACTACAGTTATACGCAGAGTATACAAAAACATTTTACTGTAATAATATATAAAGCAGAAACTTAAGCACCATTTTTGTACTAAGGTAACTAAGAATCTACTCTCATGATTTTATTCAACGCTGGAAGAAGTTAATTAACACTGAGGCACAACTGTTTCAATTTCTGAGAAGCTCACAATCACCTCAGCGAGCTACTTGACAACCCATCCCAGCTTTGCACGAGTCAAGTGTTCCTTGTTAACATGCACCATTTTTAATTTGAAACTATATATAGCATACTGTGAATAAAACTAATAAAAATTACTTGGCTTTGTCACATCTTCCCAAAGTATTTATTATGCTTAATACAGGGTGGACCCTTTAAGTTGAGACTGTACAATATCTCCGAAACTAAGCGTTGTAGAAAGAAATGTGTTTACTAAAAGTTGATTGATATGGGGAAAAGTAAATGCCATTAGTCATGTTTTGTTTGGAGCATGTTATGATGGTCATTTTAGGGTCAATTTAATTTTTTAAAATGGGAACCTACATTTTGTACGTTGTTTCTTCATTACAAAATGGTTTATAAAAAACCGTTATTTTGTTATGAGGAATAAGGAAACAAAATAAAAAATGTTGGTTCCAATTACGAAATGTAACTTGACCCTCAAATGACCATCCATGGATGGTCCAACCATTCATTGCGCTCTTCGTATACAGCCATTCAGAATTTTCATTGTCATTTATGTTGGTATAAGAACAATTGCAAAATGCTTTATACAAATGCTGTTTAGCTTTTTTTTTTTTCTTTTTTTTTTGAGGGATGAGAAAACATAAAAAAAGGTAGGTTACCATTTAAAAAAATTAAATTGACCCTAAAATGACCATCACAAGTCCTCCAAATAAAACATGACTAATGGCATTTACATTCCCCCATAATATCAAGCAACTTTTATTCAAGACATTTCTTTCTACAACGCTTAGTTTTGCACATATTGTACAGTCTCAAATTAAATGGTCCACTCTGTATAGTATTAGAACAGGGCAGTATTAGCAATATGTTGACATTTAAGCATTTCTTAATATCAAAGCTCCATTAAATTAGTTAATAATTATAGTCTGTGCATTATAGTATTGATAAAAGAATGCAAAAAATTGAAACATTTTTCCTACATGAGATGATCAAACATACAGAAGCATTCAGAATAAAGGTTTGCATTTTATTAGAAACTGAAGACAATCACAACTCAAAAACGCCATTCCATGCTTTAATGAAAACTGCAAAACCTTTGGTAAAACTATACTAAGTGAAGTGACTAAACGGAGCAATTTCTGGAAACGTGTAACTGGGTACAAACTAAACAAATTAGATAATTCAAGTAAGCTTGTAATTAGTACGTACAGGGATATATCGAGTTGCACACTATAGGATTGCGACTGCATGTTGGGGGACCGAGGCAGGGAAGTGTGTGTCAGCATCTATGCGCATAAGGGAATTGGTTTTTTATTAAAAGCATAACATGATATTGAAAACTGATGACCACTGACCTGTGCTATATGAGGTATTGAAAATTATTTCCCTCAACAGAAATGTATTTTCTGCAAATTTCTCCTGCAATATTTTGTTTTAGATCTTCTAATGAATGCAGGTTATTCTTATACACTGTTTTTTATTTATATATTTATTTATTTCAGTGATAAGTACAAACAAGTGATGACTTGGTCATTAGCTCTAGCTATTTGACCAAGTTGGCCCACGATCACAAAACTAACATAACTAATTACATCACATTAAGCCATTTATGTGTTTCATCAACTGTTTTCGTCTTCACGGACTATCTCCATTTCCTCTTCAACATCGATAAAAAGTTTCCAAGCCTGGATAACTCTGTCCAATCATCAAAAATCTTTCAAATAATAACTTTTTACCTCTTTCTAGCCACTTTTTACTTATCAAACTCTTTCTACTTCACTGTTCCTCTACACTGAAAAATAATATGAGTAAGTATTCTTTCTCACTGCAGATAGGGCAGATACCTGGTATAATAAGCCCTTTCATACCCTTTGATTCCCATATACCTAATTGAAACCTGGCAATCTTCTCCCTTTTTGGTGGTTGTGACTGCATGTGCATGTGTGCGCATGCGCATATTGAAATATACTTTTCCATACTTACTTCCACTCAAACCTTGTAGTAAAATTACCAATTCTAACACAAAAGTCTCTAAGCCATTTTTCCACAATCCTAACATGCCCTAGCCAACTGCTACCTATAACCCCCAAGATTTCTTCTTGGTATCTTAGTCATATTTTCAAAACGTCTGTAACTGGCAACTTGAAATCTAAACAAGTATTTCATCATCATTTCCATCACTAACCCTCTCACACTAACTTTACCTAACTCGGATAGCTGTTGCTGCTCCCCATATATAAAAATCACAGGATGTCAGATTGGGGCTATGAGACTGCTACATCCCAGTGCTGATATTCCGTCCTCAAAAATCTCCTCAATCTAAGTGATTTGCAAGCATTATGAGCAGTAGAAGAGTGCTGCTGCTGCTGCTGGCATTCAATGTGTGTTAAATGTTTGAAAAATGGTTTTAACCTATCGTTTTTATATCTATTAAACCTGAGAATAACTTATTCTTTGTTCTGTGAACTCCACCATTCAATTCAAACCAAGCTTTGCTTCAAAATAGGATATAGTCTGGATTTATTCTGCCAACAATACAATCCCGAATCCAGTTACAGAATAGAACTCAAGTCACATGTTCACACGGTTGCAATTCACTGATTACTGTAATTTAATGGCATTTCATAGTGAAGATTGTGAAATGCCTATCTCCTATGTAGTCTTGAAGGGATATTTCTGGGCTACTGCTTGCATTGTTTACTAGTCACTTAGATTGACTAAGTAGATATTTGAGGACAGAATTATCAGTACTGGATTACAGCTGAAGCAGAAAGAACTAGTAAAAAAACCAAATAAAAACATTTTTAACCTACCTGTTCATGTAAAAATGTGAATGAATAATTGATTATACCAGGTGCAAAGTTATAACACCTCAAATTTTTTTTCTCAGAAATGGAAACAGATAGAAGCATGCGGTTTGTTTTAAAGTAAGCGGGCACTCTTTGCTAATGCGTGACAGAGATGGAACCACTGTATGTCACGCAGAACCTTTCATGGCAATGGCGAGAGTAAGGATTATTTTGTATACTTAAAATGGCGACGTTTTCATTACATGATCAGCTGTAATCATTCGTTATCTCCATTTGCGTGGTGTGACACCGATTGAAATTCATCGCCAGTTGAGTGAGACATGTGGTGATGGTGTCATGGATGTGTCTAATGTGCGTTTGTGGGTGCGACAGTTCAAAGAAGGCAGAACGTCTTGTGACAACAAACCAAGAGAATCTCGACCTCAGACAAGCTGGTCTGATGACATGATCAAGCCAGTGGAGAAACATGTTTTGGAGGATCGCCGAATGACTGTGGAACAGATCGCCTACACAGTTGGCATTTCCGTGGGATCTGTGCATGATGACCTGAAAATGCAAAAAGCGTCCTCCAGGTGGGTGCCACGAATGCTGACGGATGATCACAAGGCTGCGCACGTGGCATGTTGCCAGGCAATGTTGATGCGAGATGAAGGCATGAATGGCACTTTCTTTTCGTCAATTGTGACGGATGAGACGTGAATGCCGTTTTTCAATCCAAAAACGAAACGCCAGTCTGCTCAATGGAAGCAAACAGATTCACCGCCACCAAAAAAATTTCAGGTAAGTGCCAGTGCTGAAAAAATGATGGTGGCCATGTTCTGGGATAGCGATGGCGTAATCCTTACTCATTGCATTCCAAAAGGAACTGCAGTGACAGGTGCATCCCACGAAGATGTTTTGAAGAAGAAACTCCTTCCGGCATTGCGTGAAAAATGGCCGGAAAAGGCTGCACATGTGCTCTTTCACCAAAACAACGCACCAGCACATCGGGCGAACGTTACACAGCAGTTTCTTCATGCAAACAACTTTGAAGTCATTCCTCATGTTCCCTACTCACCTGACCTGGCTCCTAGCAACTTTTGGCTGTTTCCGACAATGAAAGACACTCTCCACAGCCGCACATTCACCAGCCATGCCGCTATTGCATCAGCGATTTTCCAGTGGTCAAAACAGACTCCTAAAGAAGCGTTTGCAGCGGCCATGGAATCTTGACATCGACGTTGCAAAAAATGTGTACGGCTGCAGGGAGATTACGTTGAGAAGTGACATAAGTTTCATAATTTTTGCATGATTAGTTAGTGAGAAAAAAAATAGGTGTTATAACTTGAATGCATCTCATATTTAAGATTATATTTATGTATTCATTGTGACATTTGCATATTTTAATATTATTGTGATTATTATTAATTTACATTCATTGTGAAGTTGTGAATTGGTTTTATGTTAACCTATATTTAAAGGGAAATGAAACACAAAAATCATGTTTCTTCCTAAATGAAGGAAATGACCTGTAAAATGCAGTGGTAAGATTGTTTTCTTACTCTACCACACCATTATCGCTGAGCAAGTAAAATAATAACCACCTTAAACGTCATTAGAGCCAGCCATGCGCTGGAAGCAGTTGGGAGATCACAAGTCAGTCATTGCTGCACGTGCAGTAATATGTTTTCAAAAATTGCTCTTGTTGGTATTTAAGTTCAAGAGTAGTGTACTTTGTTGTGGTGTTTTGGTGACGGTGTTACCGAGTCAGTTTAGTGTTATACAAACAATGTAATATTGTGAAAAATAAAATGCCTCAATGTTTGCAATATGGCTGTAATGTAAGAAGAGAACAGACAAGGGAACTCATTTTCAGTGTTTCCAAACAGAGACAAATCTCCCAAAAGATATAGGATACAGGTAGAATTTTGCAAAAGAAAAGATATTTTGCCTGGTCCTCCCAGTGCATATTTAAGTTCCTTCCATTTTACGGACACAGATTGTGAACAGACACAGTTATTAAAAAAGCAGCTTATACCGTATGAAAACTTCAGAGGGCCTTTATTAAAACCAGGTACTATTTCTACTATAAGGAAAAATGAAGACAATTTCCAGATATCAAGTTCTAGTAAGACAATTCATCCTTCACCATCTCCATCCAAGAGCAAACGAACAAAAAACAGAACGATATGAGACTAGAAACAGTAAAAGCATAGTTTCTGAGCTATGCGATAGTGTTACTTGCGATAAGACTGACAAAGAAGACGATGATGAGAAAAGTATTGAAAGAGTATTCAGAATAGAAAATGATGAAAAAACCAAGAATTCAGAAGTACAATGTGAACTGCATAAGGAAATCTTAAGGAAATATATATTGTTGGAACCTGAAAAATCTATTAAACAAGCAATGATGAGGAAGATCAGGATAAACTGAATGAAAGTTTCTACAAACCTGCTAATTCAGATTCTGAACAAGTGATAACAAGGAGGAGGAAGAAGAAACTTTCACCATACATGGAAACGAAGCTACAGCGGAATATTTCATTGTTGCTTGGACATCTGTACTTTTATTTTTCAAGGTATATCTTTTATGTAGAAATGAAGTCAAAACAATCTATCTTTACATTAAAGGAACAATGCTATGTGTTAAAACAATGTGTTATTGCGCTGGTATACATTCAATGAAACACTCAAAATTTATCAGAAAAGAAATCATACGGAAATGCTTTAGTAGCAAGTTCTTTATTATTATCATTATTATTATTATTATTATTATTATTATTATTATTATTATTATTATTATAATATTATATGGTATATTGTTTCAGCAATTTAAGTCCTCCTGCAAATCACTGGATTTGGCAATGTTTCCAAGCGTACATTCAATAAAACCATTCAAAACATGGCAGCACCAGTTGTTAAGACTATTTTGTATTCAAGAAAGAAAAAAGAACTTTAATTCATTAAAAGGTTGTGGTATACCTATGTGGTTGGCAGGGGATGGGCAGTATTGACTCCCCAGAATTTTCATCCAAATATTTGGTCTATTCTCTCATGGATTTAATTCGAGCAAAATTATTGGTTTTGAACTTGTTCAAAGAGGTATGGTGAAAGGTGCTTTGGAAAAGGCTGCTTGTGACAACATAATGACAAGGTTTGCAAAACAGGAAATGTGTAGAATTGAAGTTTTTCTCTTCGACACACATAAAGGTGTCGGATACCTGTTAAAAACTCAGCATCTGGAAGTTGAACATGAATTTGACGTATGGCATTTGTACAAAGCCTAATGAAAAAAACTTAAAATGGTAGAAAAAAAATACCCAGAGCTGATGACATGGAAAGGCAGTATAAATAACCACTTATGGTAGGCTATGCAAAACTGTAATGAGAACAGTACCATATTAATTGTAAAATTTACATCAATTCTTCATCATATAAAAATTAATATAAATGGCTACAAAACGGTGAATGGAAATCTTGAGAACATGATGAATTGTTGGAAGAAGGCCACAGAAATAATTTATGAGTTAAAGGCGAATCAAATGCCTATCAAGCTCTGAAGAAAATTATTTTGGATAGCACCTTCTTAAAAGATTTGGCTCATATTCAAAGTATACATACTGGCAGTTTAGAAAGTTACCACAGTCTTCGTCTCAGATGTTTTTCATATAATGCCTTCAACTTAGATCCATGATAGCACTAGATCACAATTCCAATGTAAATTAAAAAAAAAAAAATTGGTGTCAAAACCCAGTACTCCAAAACATCTGGGTCTCGGATCATGAAAAATAAATTTGAAAAATCTTAACGAAGAATGGAAACTGCTGATAGTTGTGTGGATCCATTACCGGATGCATTTGATGTGTCATTACTGAAGAATATAGCTCCCACAGCTACTGCTTCAACCTCCATTAAGAGTTACTATGATTAAAGCACTTCTCACATTTTCAGTGAGCATAAGGAGGTTTGTCACAGACACGTCATAAAATTTTAAATAAACAAATAAATAATCATAATAATGGTTGAATTTAAAACTTACTACTTTTTAATTTGTGTGTTTATTAGTGAAGCCTACATATACTTCACTGGGGTCTGGAAAAGCATTTCTAATACTAAGCACTATACATGACGTATGACACCTCTTCCTCTGTGTCCAATACCAGTCCATGAATTAATTCAGTCAACTGTTTGTAGCAGGAATATCACCAGTCTTATTAGCAGGATTGTTGGAAGAGAGTTATTTCTTTTTAGCTTGACTTTTTGTTTTATCCAATATTCAAAGCATCACGATCTATAGCTAATTTGTGAAAATTAGGATGCTTTGTAAAACAGACAAAATCACTTTTCACCAATTTTGTCTTTTCATAATCCAAGCAACACACTCTTTCCTCGTCATTATCCATTGATATACATTCCTTACTCTTACACAAATGGATGGAACCAGCACGGTTTTCAATGTTTACACTGTCTCAGAATCAGTTCAGAATGGCGTAAATCTCCAAAATCACTCTTTTTTGGTTCAACTGATGAGGTCGGATACCACGTTCACTCATTTTCAAAGCAGATGTTGGACTACGGTTTATCACCTAGTAGGTATTAACTGGATTATGAAAAGTGATTGGCTAGCTTTAACTCTGCTCTTTGTTATGTAGAGAAGTTATGAACTTCTAGTGAAATTAACATGTAAATTTGTCATTTAAAATGCCTATGCTGTGTACGTCTTGTCTGGGTGCAGTGTGACTCTCATGACATCACATCGACTCAAGCCAATAACCATTCATCTTGGGATGATGAAACTGCAGGCGTTATTTATTCCTGATGACAAACTAAGGTGGTGAATGAAATATTACTTTTTGTATTTCGTTCTCCTTTAAGAGCTTGTTTATTGTTTGTTTATTATTTAGAGTATTTAGAGTTGATTTATTTGTCTAATTAATAAGCATGGCACACTTTGGTAAAATCAATACAAAAGAAAAAAATCTAGGCAAAAGCAGTATACATGGCCATGGAATAAACAAATTTGTTTATTGTATGAAAAGATGAATGGTCAGAATAATGGATGTTGCAATGGAGCTGAAAATAATTTTCTCTCAATAGCAGAGTATCTCATTAGTACTTGAGATAAGTACTTGTACTTTAATATTACTAGAGTATCTCATTAGTACTCAAGCTAGACAGTATTATTTCATCATTGCTGCAAAGCGCATTAATGAGTTTTAAGAAAGAAAGATGTAAATTGTGAAAGAAGGAAAACTAAACAAGAAAAGCTTAATGTGAAAACTTGAATTCATTCTGTCATTGATAGTACATCAAAGACCCAGAAAATCTTCATGTTTTACACCCTGAGAACAAAGAAGAGAGATCTCATTGCTCATTGTTAAAGCCATTAAGCATTTTTTAAAAAACTATTCAACAACGACCATCATTTATTATTATTGTTATTGAAAAACTGCCATACAGCCTTCTGATAGCCTTGATCTGATACCCTGTAATTGTTATGAGAAAACCTAAAAAACAAAGTCTTTATGAATAATCCAAATAAAATAGAAGATCTAAAATAAAATATCACAGGAAAAACTGGCAGAGCTTATGGATGTTCATGGTAATTTCATATCCAAATGTTGGAAATGTAGTGCTGTTGAGGGAAAACATTTTCATACATACGCCACATATAACACAGGTTAGTGATCATTATTAGCACCTTTGAGTATCATTTTGCTTTTTAAAATATCACATGCTTTCAATATAAACCCATTACTTTTTTAGTAGAGATGCTGCTGTCTCTCTCTTCCCTGCCCAATGTCATCTCCATCACCCAATTTACAGCTGTACTCCTACAGGTTTGCAACCCAAATAATCTCCCTGTAGAACATTTAAATAACCACAAAGATACTAAAATGATATGAATCTGGTTAGTATTGGTTGGTAAGTGTACACACTAAATATTCTTGACCAGCCCTGGTATTTCGATTTCAATGCCTATAGCAGTAAAATAATACTTCCATTAACCCACTTTTATAATTGCAAAAAGTTTACAGAGAGAAAATTATCTCTACTTAGCTTCATGTTAAAATAGCAAAAAGAAAGCGCAAGAAAACTGGCAATTACCTACCAATCAGGAGAGACTCTTTCCATTGCTGAACATGAAACTTATCTCTTAAGGTTTTTTCACATCCAGAAATTAAATTAATGACACTCATAACTAAAATTTAAAAACTTAACAGAAAATTTCCTTCCCCTTGTTTAATCACTTCTTCCCATTTCCTTTCTCTGTTTGATACCTGAAAGCTTAGAGACCCACTTAGCACTTACCTCTGAGAGCCTATTTGATGGCAATTTTCTTTTTTCATTCATTTCAACAGTGTCTGCTTCTAAGTCTCCCACTTTCAAATCTTTAATTTCTGCAGTTGCTGCCACTGAATTTCCAACTTCCTGGTCCTGGTGTTTATCTGGAGCTGATGGAATGATCTTGATGAAACAGAAATGCAGTTATGGTCACAAGAAGAGTACACAAAACCATTTTATATCTGTATTAGCATATAAAGAAGAAATGTAAGAAAACATTTTGTTCAAAAGTAACTCAGAATTTACCCATCCAATACAGATCACTTCTTAAACGCTGATGAACAGCTTAACCCCTTTTACTGAACCAAGATTATGGCACTTTATAAGTTCCCCTTATCTCAGAATTCAACAAAAATGCATGTTTTGAGGCCCATTAAACCAAATAAAGCATTTTTAGAAGAAAGCAAGCACATGCATGTGTGAACAGCATAATTCAAAACTGTAAAGTCTGATAAATACCAAACTTGGTATTTTCAATACCTTTCAAAGATGTAACACAAGATTTTCAAGAAAATCCTCCCACCCCAAACTGCCCTTTACATGGAACACTTTATTATATAAAAAATGGCTAATGATTTTGATTAAAATACCATATATTAAAGAATATTTAAATGACAAAATGTATATCTTGAATTTTCTGGGAATAGCCTGTGAAGTCCTCTTTATTCGGAAGGTATTTTGTATAATCCTGCATAACTGGTAAACATTAAGGGCAAGACGAAAATGTACTACATGAAAAAATGTAGATCTCCTTAAAACACAATTTATTTCCAATAAGTTTTTTCTGTGGCATAAGCCATTTCTGAGATACTCGTCATTAATGGTTCAAATTGTTCATTACTTCGTTATTCTTTTAAAGTCCTTTCAACAAGAAGTTGTTCCTCACCATTGCATAGTGACAGTATGGAATTTTAAGGCCAACACATGGCTTTCAGTTAAACATTTGGCTATAATTAGCTATTTCTGCAAACGTTTATTTGGATTAAAATACAGTAGTAGAAGGAAAAATAAGCTTTAGTAAGAATAGTTTGTATACCCACTAATAAAGATAGATGGTAGAGAAAGTCATGTATGTGCTCTCCCTCTCCCTCCCCCCCCCCTCTCTCTCTCTCTCTCTCTCTCTCTCTCTCTCTCTCTCTCCCCCAAGAATAAGCAAAAAAATTAATGCAATTGCAGTAAAATGTAACCCTGTCAGCATCCAAGCCTGCCATTACACTGGTTATTTTATTTGGGCCCTCCCCTCCCCTTTACCACAGGCACATTTTACTACAGTCACTGGGATTCACTGGCTTTGATTGGATGGCAATTCCATTGCATCTCGCCTCTCGCTCATGGCTGTTCGAATTGCTTCAGTTGTTCCTGTGAAAGGGATATGAAAGCTGGTTTAGGAATAAGAGGAAGAGTGGCATATGTGGCAAAATTTTGACAATTAGAGGGCTAAATGGGCATTTTAAATTTTGTAATTAGTATATTTAAAACATTTTAATATGAACAAAATATTAAATCTTAAAAAGTTTAGACACTCACTTGTTCAAAACTAGAATTTATTTCAGTTTATATGGGTAGTTAAGACAGTATGCTTCTCAAAAACTGAAAAGGTTTGCGTAAGTGATATTTAGGACTATTTTTGCATTTAAGTTTTGAACATCAGTCTTATTATGCTTGATACATTGCCCTGCCCCTCATTCAGATGCTGGCCAGCATTATTATTCCCTGATTCATCCTGCATACCAAGTGCAAGGTCAAACACTCAAAATTTCAATGCTGGAAAATGGTCCTAAGCAACACTTATGGCAGTTTTATGTATGCCACATGGCTTGGCACAAAGAATATTCTCCAAACTGCCAGGAATAAACAGCATCCCGGAACTGATGTGCCAGCTGACCCTTGCTCCCTCCCCAGCATATAAAAGCCACCTCTAACTCACAAGAAGCAACAGTAGAATAACGAGAAAAGTGCACACAACACTTCAAGGCCAGCTAGCCAGCTGTCCAACCCTGACTCGACTTAGCTGAACTTATGCTGCTTACTTCAACTTAGACAGTATTCATGGTAGTTTAATTCACACCAGCTCTTTCAAGAAGCCGGCATTTCTACAAGTTGACAAGTTGTGAGTACTCGTCAAGTTGTATTGCCAGGAGAATGGAGACCACCAGCAGAGCTGAATTAGATGGGGTACAAGGGCAGTCCCAGAAGTACCCGACCTGACATATATACAGCAGTTGTTTCAAACAAATGACTATGGTAGAAAGTACCAACCTTATAAAGGTTAAGTTTAAAGTTTGACAATGCTACGTTGTTTAGTAATTGTTTGGCAGCCATTAATAGTGAACGCTCTCAGCAAATTTGTAAACATGGATAAAATCGCCCATCATTATGTGATGCAATACTTTCATTTGAAAGGCTTAGTAACAACTAATATTAAAGCTGAGCTAGATTATACTCTGGGGGAGTTTGCTCCTTCGTTTACAACAGTAAAATGTTGGGTGGCTTTGTTTAAGCAAGGCCGTACGAGCTGCGAAGCTGAACATTGCAGTGCTCGACCAAATGAGATGACCATGCTAGAAATTGTAAAGAAAATTCACAAAATGTTATTGGATGACTGTTGACGAAAGTGCGCGAGCTAGCAGACATCATAGGCATTTCAGAAAGTGCTGTACATCACATACTAACTGAAAATTTAGACATGAGAAAGCTCTGAGCAAGATGGGTGCCGCGTTTACTCACAATGGAACAAAAGCAGTGTCGTGAGAATGTTTCAGATGAGTGTTTGGTGATGTTTTGCTGCAATAAAGCAGAGTTTTTGCGTCGATTCATAACCATGGATCCATCACTTCACACCTAAGACGAAGGAACAGTCAAAACAGTGGATTGAAAGGGGAGAATCGGCTCTAAAGGAGGCAAAGACAGTTCCATCTGCAGGCAAGGTCATGGCCTCAGTATTTTGGGATGCGTGTAGGATAACTTTTATTAATTATCTTCAAAAAGGAAAAGCAATCAATGGCGAGTATTATGCAAACTTATTGCAATGTTTGAATGATGAAATCAAGCAAAAACAGCCGCATTTAGCGAAAAAGAAAGTTGAGTATTATGCAAACTTATTGCAATGTTTGGATGAAATCAAGCAAAAACAGCCGCATTTAGCGAAAAAGAAAGTTCTGTTTCATCAAGACAATACACCAGTTCGCACATTCAATATTGCCATGGCCAAAATCAATGAGTTAAAGTTCGAATTGCTTCCTCATGCACCCTATTCATCAGATTTAGCCCCCTCTGATTATTTTCTGTTTCCAAAGTTGAAGAAATGGCTTGGTGGTAAAAGATTTGTCAACATGAAGAGGTGGAGTTTGCAGTTGATGGATATTTTGCAGAACTTGATGGTTCTCACTATAAACAGAGTATCGAAGCTATTGAACACCGCTGGGAATAATGTATCTAGTTGAAAGGAGACTATGTAGAGAAATAAAGATGCTTTTTCCCAAAATTTTTGTGTTTTCTTTGTTAGGTCGAGTACTTCTGGGACAGCCCTTGTAATATTTATGTCAGTTAATTTTTTTCATAAATTTCATACAAAATTAAGCCAGTTAGTTTTAAAGTTACAAGGCTGTGAATGTTGTAAAAGTAATAAACATAGAAAATGTAAATCTTGCAGTTTTTAATGCATTTCAAAGTGAATAAGACAGTAAAGTAAATACAAGATGTTAAATGCAGCTAGTATGCCGAGTTACATACATTCATATTACATTTCATGTATTTATATACATTGTTATATTAATTTGTAACGGTTAAATTTAAAAATCTTGTGTTTTTCAAAAGATGTTGGCAAATTCTTACATCTAAGTTGTAAGTCATTTACTCGGCTAAAACATTTAAACTTATTTTTATATTAACCTTTTAAGATTGGTTTATAAAATAAAATTTTCAAATTAATGAGATACCTTCTACAGATACCATGACACAGTCCTTCCTGTTCCTATAAAATAACTAACTTGGTAGCCAAGTGATGACAGTAGGACATGATTGATTAGAAATATTAATGACTATATATACCGTATTTATGTGAATCTAATGCGCCAGCAAATCTAATGCGTACCCCACATTTGAAACTTAAAATTATGAAGAAAGAAAAAAAAAAAGGGTTTGTATCGAATGTAAAGCGCATCAATGAGGTAATAGGTATTTTATTTAAATTTGTTTAATACAACAATGGACTTATTGTATATATAAACCATCAGATTATAGAATTGAAAGTGCACATTGTTAGGTGACACATTATTAAAGAACAAAATTAGTATTGCGTGCTGTTTTACGCACCCTGATGTTTTGATAACTTCCTTTGCCCCCTTCTCAGCAATAGCGTAGTTCCAAGGCATATCAAATTGGCATCTCATCAGCAATGCCCCATGGAATATTTTTTTTCTTCCCCAAAGTGAAATGACATACTGCTGAAACATATGTAGTTTGTCCTCAAAATCTGCAGGAAGCTTCTGGCACGTTGCACGATGTCTTAGAGATAAACCCATCTGCTGCATGAAACGATCCACCCATCCACAGCTAGCCTTAAACTCTTGTTTCGGAATACCAAGCACTTCAGCCTCCTCTTTAGCTTTCTTTCATATAGTGTCACTAGTCACAGGTTGCCCATTCTTCCTCCTTTCACGCACAAATTCCAACACTTGTTCAACTTCAGGATGTCTTCCTTTGCATGGACCCGTAAATTTCTTCCTACTAGCTTTAGTAGCAAATAATGCTAATTTCTGTTTTTGCCACAAGCGAACGTTGCTCTCCAATACATTGAACTTTCTTCCTGCCTTTCTATTACCATTTTTTTTTTCAGCATAAAGGATTACTTTACGCTTTAAAGAAGCATCATAAGACATTCTTCTCTGTTTGCCCTTGCCCTCCATATTGTAACTAATAACACTCAATAACAGACCAATGATAAATGAGCGGCTAGCTCATTGTAAGTCTCCAGATGCATGATAATTCCAGCAATCCATTGTGATGTAATAAATGAAAAATTTTAATGAAGTTACTGGCATTCTATGGAACGGATTTGCTCTCAAAATCTAATGCACACCATGATTTTGAGTACATTTGGTCAAAAAAGGTGCACATTAGATTCGTGTAAATACAGTATTTATGTATGCATTTACATTAATTCATCTTGCTCATTTATTGTAACTTAGAAGTGTACCGCGTAATAGTACCAGCACACTTAAGAATTTCACAGTAAAGCTGGTAAAGGTAATGCAACACACACTGAGCCATATTTCAATTTCTGAGAATCGCACCACCTTTCATTCAGCTACCCAAACCCAAACAAACAGAATTTTGAACGAGTTAAGTGTTCCTTGTTAACATGCATTGTTTTTTTATTTAAAAAACTTGTAAGCAAGCTAAACTTCTAAATAACTCAAAATTAATAGAGACCATGTTAAAGGATTATCAAGAGGCAAAACCAATTTAAGTGGTTTGACACATCACATTAAACCAGGCAATTCAAGTAAGCTTGTACTAGTCAAGTAGAACACTTTTAGCTTACATCATGTTAATGCCAAAGCTAATAATTATTGCGAACAACAGTTTTTGAAAAGGCGATGACTGAACTACTATTACCATATTATAACTTGTCCCTCGTGACAGCTCAGTGACGGACCACGTCACTGCAGCTATGTATGTGCCAGGCAATCGCCATCAATACTGTCCAATACTTGAAGCCTCTGCCTAAAACCTCCAGCATGACTTAACACTTCCACTTTTGACATACTTATTTATACTGCTGGCAATACATATATATTTTGGTCTTGCGAACCCTGAAAGGAATGTATACAGTATAAAAAAAAATTAGACAAGGCTTTGTATCAAAAAGTTGATACATAACCAAGTTCTTGCTCACGATAGATAATTTTCAGTCATTCTTAAGGAAAGTGAGATCAGTTTACTACCCTGCAACTGTTACTGACCATAGCAACATGTCATTTTTGGTTCAACATTGTGTAGCTGAAAAAAAATCTAAACTTTTACTGCTAATAAACCAAGTTTGAATGTAGCATTTAAATTAACATACAATGTGCTTCCTTCGAACAGAATAATTACAAATTTATGTTGTCATATTCTTTTATGTATTTGATTGACAAGAAATGACATTTTTTGGGGATTATGCTTACTTATATGTTGTTTTGAGAACCTTTGAATTGCAGCATGGCAGTGTTTCAATATTTATAGAACATGAAATTTTGTAGAGCATGTACAAGTGGAAGCAAGGATTTCAATAAATTCATTTGCTGTAGTTTATACCCACGCCACTGTATCTCTGGCCCTGATGTTTCACGAGGGTAAAGAAAGAGATAGGCATATATAAGAATGGCCACCTTTATCAATACTAGCGATGTGAATCTCCATAGTAAAGGAAGCTATTCTGATTCGTTTCAACAGATAAATCAGGATTGTAATTTGATTTCTTGTAAGTTTGTAATAAATAGTTTACTGTTGTTGCTCAGAGCTTTGCTACACGCAAAACACAACTCAAAAGAAAAGAATAAAAAATCTGGCAAGGTTTCCAGTCCTGGGTTGGCTCACACAGCAAAGGGTGGAAGTTGTCTGCTAGGACCAATTAAAGGTTCCCTCTCTGTGTGTGTCCACTGCATTTTGGGCTGTGTTGTCAATTCTCTTGTTAAGTTAAGTATGTGTCGTCAATAGCTGTTTGCTTTAGTCCAGGTGAAGTTGGTTTTTTGTGCGCGTGTGATTCACTGTGTTACCCTTGTTTAAAGTTTCCTTTACATCCTTTCTCCATACTTCAAATACTCTTAACATAGGCAACTATTTCATTACAAAACTAATGATTAAAATCAAGTGTTTTAACATCTTAACTATTTCATTGTTTGCATTTTATGAAGAGATGGCACAGGTATACACACATGTTCACATTAGGAGCAAGAATTGGCAACAATACCTATCTCAGTCGCGCTAAATGTCAGAGCCGAAGATAAAACGGCAGTAGTATAGGAACAAACATGAATTATAACAGCTACAGTTGTGCTCCATGATATTGCCTTGGAAAGGATAGTGTTTCTGATCCTAATTTTAGGCTTTGTGAGATGCAAATAGTATCACGCTAATTCACCAATTAGGTACAGAAACACACCTTCAAAATTAGAGCCCAAGGTATGCAATGTTTCAAAGCCAACCTTACATCAAAAGGAGTGAAGAAATCTCTCAAATACACCAGCTTTTAGCAAAAACATCTAGTGTCCAGTAACACTGGAGATTTTATGTTGATTTCTTTACAAGCAGAAAGTACAGAAGAAATGCAGCACACAAAAAGGAGTAAAATGTAATAATGTTTTTAAAGGGAGGGGAAAGAGTTCCATTGCTTTCACTAACCTGATACCCTCCTTTTCACAATAAAGGGAAAAAAATCTGATGTCTTGCATTCACACGACTTTCTCAACTCTTCAAAACTATTCTTATAAAAGTTTACTCTTCTATCTACTTTTTGTTAATCAAACTAAACACCGGCAGAAATGATTTCATTACAAGTTTCATTGTAGGTATAAAAAGGATACAGTAGGCTAAAACAATAATGCCTGAATTTCTCTATGCAATCTTCTACAAACTATTCTTACAAAAGCTTATGCTTCTATCTGCTTCTTGTTAATCGAGATAAACATTTGCACAAATGGTATTACACATTGAGGAATTCAGTAGGCTCACGCAAGTCAAGTCCATCACTATGGATGGTTTTGAAATTTCATACTCTTTGCATAACAACAACCCTCTCCAAAAGAAGAAGAAGAAAGAAAGAAAGAAAGAAAGAATAATGACTTACCACTTGAACAAATTATAAACTAGTTCAAACCAATCAAAAAGAGCATCTTGGAAATGGTTTAAGCCACAAAAACATTTGACATACGAGGGTGGTCTGAAAAGTTTCTGACCTAATAAAGATACAAGACATTTTTTCAGAATTTTTTTTTTATTTTTCAACATAGTCTCCTTGAAACTCTACACACTTCTCCCAGCAATGCTCCTATCTCTGTAACCCATCCAAATAGTACTCGGCGTTTTTCTCTGCAAAATAATTGTTCACGAAGGTGATTGCCTCTTCATTTGACGAAAATCTGTCCTCCGAGTGCAATTTTCAGATGAGGGAACAAAAAGAAGTCGCTTGGGGCTAGATCTGGTGAGTAAGGCGGATGGTCAAGCAGTTCAAACCGTAATTCGTGGATTTTCGCCATTGCAACCGCTGAGATGCGAGACAGTGTGTTGTCTTGGTGAAACAGGATTTTCCTTTTCTGCAAATGTGGCCGTTTTTCCACAAGTTCTGCCTTCAGCTTGTCAAGTAATGATGCATAGTATGCTCCTGTAATGATTTTTCCTTTTTGAAGATAATCGATTAAAATAACTCCATGACTATCCCAAAAAACAGTCGCCATCACTTTTCCAGCCGAAAAAACAGTTTTTGCTTTATTTGGAGCCGGTTCCCCCTTTGCAGTCCGCTGTTTGGACTGTATTTTTGTTTCGGACGTATAATGGTGTATCCAAGTTTCATCTACAGTAATTAATCGGCGCCAAAACTCGGATTTATTGCGCCTAAACTGCATCAACAGTGTTGGAAATGTTCATTCAAACACATTTTTTGTCAAACGTGAGTCAACACGGCACCCAATGCGCGGACAGCTTTTTCATGTCTAAACGTTGATTTAATGTGTGACAAACACATTCTTTTGACATATTCATAGCCTCTGCTATCTCCCTCACTTTAATTCGGCGGTCGTCTAACATCATTTGGTGAACTTTGGCGATGTTTTCGTCGGTAGTTGCAATTTTTGGACGTTCCGAACGTTCATTGTCTCCCTAGCTTTTACAGCCACGTTTAAATTCAGCTGCCCAAAATTTCACTGTGGTAAATGATGGTGCAGAGTCCCCATACACAGAATCCAACTCATCTTTGATTTGCATAGGCGTATTGCCTTTCAAAAACAAATATTTAATGACAGCTCAATACTCGATTTTGTCCATTTTCATAAAAACACTCACATCACTTCACTCAAACGACAGTTACATAATAACTGAGCATCCAAAATGGCTGAAACTTTGGTAAGTAACTGTCAACAGATGAACAACAAAATTCACTAGCTTTTATTTATGAGTGCTGCCATCTTCATGTTGAGGTCGAAAACTTTTCAGACCACCCTCGTATATTATATGTTTTAAAGAGGTCTACATTTTTTGTGTAGTAATATTTTGTCTGCTATAGTTTACCAATTATACTAAAGTCCCTCATAAAAAAGAGGACTTCGCAGGTTATTCCCAGAAAATTGAAGATACACGTTTGTCATGCAAATATATCACATTTTTAATAAAATTGTTACAGCCATTTATGAGAAAATCAAAATATTAAAAATTTTTCCATTTAAGGAGATGTTTGGAGTTGGCGGATTTACTTGAAAATCTTTGTGTTGCAACTATGGAGGATGGTGAACCTGAATACCAAGTTTGGTATTTAATCAAATTTTCATTTGAGTAATGCTGTTCACAAACTCTTTTTTTACTTTTCCTACCACGCATCTATTAGATAGAGTAGATATTGGCATTCTAACCAAATATTTGATATTGAGATTTCACTGAAAATACATATTTTGAGACATCCTGAAGAATAATAATAATAATAATAATAATAATAATAATAATAATAATAATAATAATAATAATAATAATAAAATAAAAAAAAAGTGTGTGTGAACAGTATAACTCAAAACGAAATGTCTGATAAATACCAAACTTGGTATTTAAATTAAGTACCTTCCAAAGATGCGATACAAAGATTTTCAAGAAAACACCCCTACCCAAACTACTTCTACATGAAACATTTTTCGAAAGGTTTGATTTTCTGAAAAATGTTTCTCTAATGATTTTGATTAAAACACCATATATTATCACAAAATGTGTATCTTGAATTTTCTGGGAATAGCTTGTGAAGTTCTCTTCATTCGGAAGGAAATTTATATAAGTTTGCATAAGTGGTAAACGTTAAGCAAGACGAAACTGTACTACACAAAAATTGTAGATCTTTTTAAAACACACAATTTATTTTAAATAACTGTTTTTGTGACATCAGCCATTTCTGAGATATCCATTGTTAATGGTTTGAATTCCTCAAAACTTAATAATTCTTTTTAAGTCCTGTCAATTTTCAGTTGTTTCTCGCAATCTTGTGGAAAGAGTATGGAATTTTAAGGCCAGCGTGCAAGCATCCAGTTCTAAAACATTTGACTAACACCATTCCTTTTGTATCTATAACAAAATGTATAATGCAGCTATTTCAGAAAGATTTATTGTGATTGAAATGACGTAGATAGGAAAATAAACTTTCATAAGAATAATCTTTATACCCACTAATAAGTGATAGAGGGTAGAGAAAATCGTGCGAATATAACACAAATTTGTTTTTCTACATGCTTTTCTTTCTTTTTGGAATCAGAGAATCTCACCGCGTGGATTTCTAGTAACATCTCCGGGTCAAGTTTTTGGGTTGAATACCATACTCACTCTACTTAGTATAGGTAAGCAGAAGAGAAGTAAAAATCTGATGTGTTGCATTCACATCACTGTGAATCACAAAAGTGTTGATATTGATCAATGCCTTGGTATTTCTCAGTGTAATTTGTGTATTTTTGAGGTAGTCTTTAGACAGGTTCAATTTTAGGTATATAAATTCTGAATGATAATGGTTTCAGGTTAGAGTTTCAAACAAACACAAGAATTCAAATATGGAATGGAATGTAATACAGAAAAACTTAGAAGTCATTCATTTAGTGTGAATTGTGAGACATGATGCAAAAGTTTACTGGAATACAGAGAGAAAATCAGATTTACCAAGATATCTGGGATGCACAAAATGGAGAGAAAAAAAAGTTTGCTCTTTAAGTTTTCAATATCTTGGGAGAGCAGGATGGATTCAAAAGTATAGCAGCAGCAGCATGGAAGGTATTTACTGATTAAAGCATTATGTGAGGAACCCCATTCAATGACAATCTTCCCTACACAAGAATGTGACAGTTTACACAACAAAATTATAAATTCTAAACCAGAAGTTTAGAGATTCTCTCACCTTGTCTCTGCCATTCCTTGCTGCTTCATTTTCATTCTGATTTCTTAGTCTTTCAAAATTAGTTTTCTTACTACCATCTCTCTGGTTTTGGCGAGGATCTTGCTGAACCTCTTGCTTGCTCTTATGGTTCCTAGATAGTGTAGAATTCTCAGTGCTGTGATCACTCCATCCGTGGTTATTATTCTTAGCGACAACTTCATCTGCATTACGTTTGCTATCCTTTTCTAAAACTTTATTGGAAGCATCCTTGTTTCTAGCTTTCTGTAGTTTATTTCCATTCTTGTCATCTTTTAAAATTTCTTCCAAATGGGCTGCATTTTTTCTATCAACCAAAGGCCTAATGAGAAAGAAATGTAAGCAACAAAATTATACAACAAACTTTCTTTCTACAAGTATTTTGAGTCTTTTATGCAAGAATTTTTTAATGTTCTGTATAACACTCACTACACTAGAGCAAAAAAATAACTAGCTTGTTCAAAATAAAACTTCACTTACGGAATTGTGCATTCTGTCTTATGCCGTATAAAATCCTCCAACTGGCATCTTCTAGAACAGTAAGGCATTGCGCATACACCACATTCCTTTAATGCTGGGCGATCACAATGTTTACAAACATCGCCTTGAATCACGTGCTGGAACACAGTAAATTATTTGGAATGTTACTCAATTATGGAAATAGCATTTACAAAGAATGCAGGTCCAAAATAATTTTGAAATAAGCAATTATCATACTAAATTATTGATGTTTCTCGAAAATGTAGCCAATTGCATATGAAAAATGTAGCTTAAACCTCGATATAGTGGCAAAAAATGTTTTCATTTTATTATTTTTTTGTTTTAACCTTATCCTAATATACTTTCGAAGACATAACAAATTGTATATGGAATTATATTGTGTATAATGAATATGACTGGCTAAGAATCTGGTCTGAATCCTTGTCATATTCACATGTATTAGCTTAGCATATATAAGTAATTTACTATCCATGTACCAACTGAGACAAGGGACACTACCTTGTGCTGAGCAATGACAGTGTCCACAATAGCAACAAGCTGTGGAAAAGGAATGGATTGTCCCGTGCACCTCATGGCTTTCAACATCATTAAGTGATTGGGTGCCACAAGCATAACGAATCAGTAAGAGAGGCTTCAGCCCTCACAATACTTGGTCAAATGCCATTATGAAATAGAACCTAATTATAAGTAACAATGTAGAAGCGGTGGATAGTGAAGTATTTCAAATGAAAATTAACGAGGAGTAGGAAAATTCATTTACACTCTTCACTTATAGAATTACCTGGACATGTTTCAAGAGTCCCTTGCTCTCATTGTCAGCTGCTGACCTACTGGCTGGTGGTTGTTTGATTGTCCTATATCTGCTTGTGTTGGCCATCTGTGGTGGTATCTGGTGAGGGTTTGATGTACTTGCTGAGTTTGCCCTGTGCTGGATATTGAAATTCATTGCAATATCCTTGTTCTTCCAAATGTAGATTTTCTCCAAAGCAGATAGTTCCATAGGTTTTGAGACTTCTTTTAACAGTTTGACACCCGGGTCTATTTCGTGGTTATTGCAATGAATTTCGATATCCCAGCAGAGGACAAACTCAGCAAGTACATCAAACCCTCACAGATACCACCACAGATGCTCAACACAGGCAGATACAGAACAATCAAATAACCACCAGCCAGTAGGTCAGCAGCTGACGCAAGGGACTCTCGAAACATGTCCAGGTAATTCTACTTAAGTGAAGAGTGTAAATGAGTTTTCCTACTCCTCATTCATGTTCATTTTCACCTAATGATGTGTTCACAAACAAATCACCATACAATTCCCAGGTGTGTTAAGATCTATTTCCTAGCATTACAATTGCTCAATGCAAAGACCAGAACTTTGTTTACATGCTAAACAGCTGCTAGCAACAAATTCAGCTGATTTAAGCAATGTTACTGGATCACAAAACAGCATAAACATGCTTGTTGCTGCAACTGTACATTGGTCTTAGTATAATGTTAGTAATGGTGACCTAGAAAGTTTTGTGTGATCAAGTTTGTAGTACCTAGAACAGATTGTAATGGCATGTGAAGCAGTCAACTAAATCCTGCTAAAGGCAAAATATGTGTTGGTCCTCACTAGGCCGGATTGAAATCCTTGGTAGAGCAGTGTGTTTTTATGTACATTCTACAACATATACATACACATTACAAGAATTTTGAGAATTGTCATCAGAAATGAAATCTACATGAAGCAGTTCTACCACCTTTTCCAAAAGCCAAACTTCATTGAACAATCACCATAATTCATGCTGCAGTCAAGCCAAGCTTTGTGTTATGGTTAGATATAAATGAACATCTGAGAAATATACACCAAGGAGTGGGTATATAGTAAAGTAGCATTGTGCCACATGCTATGCGAAATCAAACAAAGATCATCCAAATTGCCTGTGAAGCATTACATCCAGAAGCATGCAAATCTGGTTTATTCTTTATTCTTTCCTAACATACAATGGATCAAGTAAAGGATAAGGCACCGTTTAAAAAGATGGGTTATTATTAAGTGCAACTAGAATGATTTCATTTCTAAACAACTTCACTGTGGTTTCTAATCTCAGTGATATAGAAGTAAGAAAGGCATTTGTAAAGCAGTATTAAGGAATATAATGAAATACACACAACTGAAAATTAATTACCCTGGTGGCTCATGATTCAATTGGAGAAAGGCTTTAATTATATTTTGAACTGCAATCCAAGATTGAGTTATTTCTAGAAACAACACTAGCAATTGCTGCTAAGGTTAGTGCTGTAAACAATACTGTTATAGCTGGTAATAAAGGAAATTGTATGCTACTTTCTGAAGTTCAAGGACTTATTCTCAGAATTTATATGTTTTCATATCTTTAAGAACTTGACTAAAAAGAAGCATTAACAGATCAGGTATCACTATTTATCATGTTTATCAGATAAATTGCCTTCGTGGAAAATTTATTGGTAATTCTTGATAATCTCAAAGTAGTTTGGGAGCTCACATGCCACTATTATTCAAAATCATTTGGTTGGAAGTAAATCTGCATGCTTCCACATACTTTATTTGTTAATAAATCATAATGATGAATGTATTATTCACCACAAATCACAAGGTTCAGAAAGGCAGTATTGTTGCACATATTTAACAATGTTTGTGCACATCTGCACCAATCCTTGCTTCTGTCACTCTGCGAGATTCCTTGGAGCTACCTGGTGCTAACATGAATGCATTTGCAGTACCTGTGTAATTGTGAAATTGGTCTTGGGCAATCACAAATGAGAAAATCAAGTTTGTGTTAGATGTAAATAAAACAGAACTGCAGATTTGGGGAAAATCTCATTTTGAAGTAAGGATATAAACTAAGCTTGAAATGCATTTATAGATGACTTTTTTTGGAAAGGATTAATGAAAATAATAAGCATTAACCAATTATTATTGTAAAGGAGGTATCAGAATTACTTTTTATTGATTACTTCACAACAGGGGCAGTTACTAAGAAAGAACTACGTATTAATGAAATTATTGTAAAGAGTGTGCGCAGCAAAGGATTTTAACATAAAAAATCAAATGTGTGTTTAAAACAAAAGAATATTAGTAATCAAATAAGTGGAAAATTGAAAAGGGAGTTGTAAAGAATACTGTAAATATCTTCAACAGACATGAATATGGAAAATCAAGGCATTCCATCAAAGTAAAAAGGGGGGAAAAAAATTCTAATATATGAAGCAAGTGCCAAATGTTAATCGCTGATGTAGGTGTAATGATGTCCAAGAAAATTCAACACTGGAAGGAAAGAGGAGACACATGCACTTACAAACAATCTATAAGCGCAATGAACTTTGTGAAACTGGAAAGTAAACCACTGCTCTAACGTGGTTTCACTTTAAGTTCAAAAAGTTGTAAACAAAATGAAGAGACGAGGGAATGCCTCATTGGCTGGTGGAAAAGTTACAACTTTTCCTGCTGAGCATGTCGTCTCTTCCTCTATGTAAAACTGTTTGGTTCAGATCTTAACATTTTGTGCTTATTCTTGTGCAAAGAAATTTGAAAAACTTATTGTAACAGTTCAATTTATGAAGTAAAATGTGTTCATTTAGATTCACCTTTAACTAACTGAATCATTATAACAGAGGGGTTTAAGAGGCTATGCACAGGCACTGTAGTACATTTCCGGCTTCTCAATAAACCATCAGTGTACTGCTTGCCATGTGTTGAGAAAATATTACTTTCAAGAGTGTCATGGCTGAGAATCTGTGGAGAAACAAACGCTGAAAGTGGAAAGAAGAAAACTGTGTTAAATATTTTTGACAAGAAGTGCCTTTAATCAACAATGATTGTGATTAGCTGTTGTTTAGCAATAATTTAACGTTGTTGCTAGTGATACAGAATTGTTGCTCATATTCGGGACTCATGTTTGTTCCCTGTTGCATTTTCTCACCTATAGTGAGTGCTAGTTATTTTTCTAATTCATTGACACATAAAAGTTTAAAGCAAAAGTGGTATAATTATAAAATGAGTAGCCATTAAAACCTGAACTTAAGAGCAGTTTAATCCAGTATCTTTAATCACAGGTGGGATAATAGATAAGTAGAGCTGCTGAACTGTTCAGGTATCATGTTTATTTGTCTACCTTTAATTATGTGTTAGAAGTTTAGGATGCAAGGCAAAATATAAGAATAAGACATACAAAATGTTTAAAAGCTAATGATCCCCAAGCTGTAGAATGTGCAAATAAGTTTATTCATCCGTTAAAGTGGTTTGGTACAATGTACATTCACTATTGGACACGTCAAGCTATAAACATCAACAATAATAGGTTTTTGCAATATATACAATATGTTTTTACATTATATACAATATGTCTTTACATGCTAAATACTATGGTTCATGATGTACATTTGTGTTCAAGGTAATTATTGATAGAATAAGAGGAGTGGTTAATTAGATGTGGCTTGAGACTAGATTTCAGCTGGTTTACATTTTTAATTGCCTTGATATTACTTGGTAAATTATTGTAAAGTTTAATGCCAGTGTATAAAATACTTTTTTGATAGAGTGAGGTGTTGCAACTGGTCACATGTATTTGTGTATTTTCCCTAGTATTGTGTTCATGCATTGTATTATTAGTTACAAATAGTGAATCGATATTCACAATCTGTCTGAAGCAATTTCCTCTTGCAGATACTTTAGTTCATGCCATTCCTCCACGTGGTTCTGCCATTGCTCGGCAGAGTGCTACATTAAGGTTTTACTTCTACTTTAACTTAAGAGTGAAACAGGTATAACACTGGTTCAACGGAAAAAGAAAACTCCAATGACCTTACTTTCTAATGGTCCTGTTATCTGGAAACCCAGACAAAATTATAAAAGGGACAACTATTCTCAAAGACGAGCAAATCTCTTAACCGATGTAACTAAAATGAAGAACAAATTAGTGTTCAGCTGTATTAGAAGACAAGAAAATATCAGGCAAGACTATGTAATACGATATCAAACTTATACTTCAGTAGAAAAAACCTAGTCAGATAATAAAAAAGCAAGTAATGAAGTGGTTAAACTATGAAGCCCGAGACTTAAAGTACTTAAAACATTGTAAGTTGCCAATGCGGTATGTCATCTCAAAATAATTTGAGATCTCCTTGTGGTTTACTGGAGAAAAAAAACTTAAGTCAGTTGGCAAATTTAATGTCATACCAGCATATTGCCATGGTAGCTCAGTTGATTTAGAGCAAAAGGACGGAAACCAGAAAATCCAAGGTTCAAGTCCCAACTATGGCATTTAATTTTTCAGTCATCTAGATTCTACCTTTCCCACCTTATTCAACACATGGCTTGTGTGGAAGAACAATTAATTCCAATTAAGTAGTAAATCAATCTATTAAAGCCAGGCCTTCAATGAAAAAAAAAAAAAGGAAAGTTAATTCTGATAAAAATGGCTGATAAAATTTGTACAATTGAGGAACTACATATAAAATCAGAAGAACCACAGACATGCGAGGTGCACCAGAAAGCAAGTTTCCCTACTTTTTTAAAACAAAGAAAACATAGTTACATGAAAAACTTTATTGGCAACAGGTACCGCAACGTTTGAGCTATTTTTTGGCTACTCACCACAAGAATTGAGACATTTACCACATTGTGGGATCAACTTTCATATTCCTGTGTCAAAATGAAACCAGTGTATGACAGTAGTCTTCAGCTCTTCGCCATTGTCAAAATGCTGACCGAAGGACAGGAATTTCTTGAGGTGCAAGAAAAGATGGAAATCACTGGGAGCAACATCAGGACTGTATGGTGGATGATCAAACACCTCCCAGCCGAACTCCAACAGAACAGTTGCTGCACGCCGATCCATATATGGACAAGCATTGTAATGGAGCAGCACACCTGCAATAAGCATTCAACACCTCTTGTTTTGAATGGTTTGTCGCAATTTCTGCAGTGTTTCACAATAACGGTTAGTGTTCACTGTTTCACCTCTGGGCAGAAAGCCAATGAGCAGAATGCCCTTCCTGCCCCAGAACACCGCGCAGATCACTTTCTGGACTGATACAGTCTGTTTGAATTCCATCTTGACCGGAGATCCATAGCGACGCCAATGTATTGACTGCTGCTTGGTTTCCAAGGTAAAGTGCAAAATCCACGTCTCATCGGCCGTGACGATCCTGTTGAGGAACTCGTCGCCATCATACCACTGCCCCTAAGCATTTCCATTTTGTGCTCGGGTGTCAGGTTTTTCGGCACCCACCTGGCACACAATTTCCTGAACAGCAGGTGCTTAGTGACAATTTTATGTAACAAGGATCACGATATCTGCGGAAAATGGCTGAGCTCCATAATTGTGAAGCAATGCTTCTCCATGATGCACTGCTGCAGCTCAACTAGGTCATCATTGATGAGGGGCGGTCGCCCACTGTGCTCTTCATCATGGACACTTTGACAACCTTCAGAAAACTGCCTGCACAGTGACGTACTATCTGTTTGCTCACAATGTTCAGCCTTTAAACCTGACAGAACTGACAAATTTTGATCGGTGCTATGTTTTGTGCAGTAAGGAACTTTATCACTGACCGAACCTCACAGGTGGCAGGAGAACGAATAAGAGCTGCCATTTCGGGGCACTGCTGTCATGCTACCAGCACCAGGTGGTACCTGTCCAGCCAGCATATGATTGATACATCATAGATTTGTTACACATGAGCAATTTCCTGGCTAAACACGTTTACTTTAAAGGAAACAAAATCAGGGAACTTACTTTCTGGATGCACCTCATATATGTAGCAGTGTCCAAATCACCTACAACAAAGAATATGACCTCTATCACATGAAATTCACTTGTCATGTGTTATCATGGGATGAGAATAAATGTTAGACCCCATGATTGAGTCATTAGGTCCAACACTAGAATGATAAACATCACAATGATTGGTTGGTTGATTGGTTGGTTTAATGAATTTTGATGCAGTAATTTGTATCACAAATTATTTAAATGTAAAGAGTGATTATAGTATGAATATGCATTATTATGTGACATTGATTTGAGATGTTTGTTGATTGTAATTATTGTTGAGAAGCAAGTTTATACGGCCTTACTGAAACTGACAATAATAGCGTACAATAATGCAGCGAGGGGGTGAGCTGTTTATCATTATTGGAAACGAGGAAGTTACGTAATGTTGGCGCGTTTTCCTTTAGAATCTTCTGGAACATTTCCCTAGAGCATATGTATTCATAATTTTCATTGGATATAAAAATAGACGCTAATGTTGGCGCGTTTTATTAGCCAATTGCAGCTCAGTTATAATCTTTAGGCATATCGGGGTGTATGAGTATAAAAGAGCTAGGTTAGAGATAGACCCCGTCAGATCATCAAAAATCTTTATACATTACACGTCGCCTTCAGTCCGTCGAAAATATTTGTATGATACACGTCGCCTTCAGTCCAGCAGAAATATTACATGTCGGCTATCGATTCGCAAGTTACGCGTATAAGAGTTATGAAAAATCTCAAGTATGGTAAAGTTAATTATACAAAAGGTTGAAGTACGTGAATTAAAAGTGATCAGTAAGAAGTTGTTATAACAGTTTCAGTTTGGCGAGTGTCAAGATCAATGTGTAAATGTGATAGTAAATGTGTTCGACAATAAAAGTGTAAAACAAATTCTTTAATCAGTGTTATCTTTGGATAAGAGACTCCCTTCCGTTTACACAACCTGTATAAAGAGAAGTGCTTGACCAAAAGATCATAGCTAGTCGGAGGACAGTAAACCAAAATTAAATAAAATAACAGTAGCATTCTTTCAAACGAACACTAATACTACCGCAAATTGCTAACACCAGATGGAGCTACAAACCTAACAAAGAATCACGTCACAAAAATGGCTTCACCACGTGAAGTAAACACACATACACAAATAGCATTATAAATTTACCATCGCAAATTGGCTCCCAAACGTGGGGCTCAATAAATAAATAATGTCACAACTAATACAGACACAAATTGGCTTCCCAAACGTGGGGCTAATAAACAAAGAAAGTAAATAATGAATACAAATAATACCGTCACAATTTCAATGAGCTCTTGCTTCAACACCTGTTGAATGTAACTGATGGACATCCAGAACTTACATATTTTAGGCCGTAGAGGAAATATGCTTCAAAATTGTGAAGTTTGACCAGCTAATACGTTTGATGCTATACTATTGCCAATTGAGCAGATATAAACTCAGATTGACATTTAACTTGACTCCTACATGATTATATTGAAGAAAGAGTGAGTCGACTCAAGATGCTCTTTGCTCCACTTACTACAATTTTCCAATTGAGGAAAATTGGAGATACAAGAGAATTGCTTTCCATCCTTGGGCCTTCCACAAATTCCAGAAGACTTTCAAGAAATACAAGATAACCCTGGCACCATACAATAAATTCAGCTTAGGAAAGATGTTAAAATCTAGCACTACTAATAGTATTCCACATGAAAAGAAACAAGGTATATATCAGATAAACTGCAAAGATTGTGACAAAATATACATAGGGAAGACCAAGAGAACATTGGAACCAGGCTAAAGGAACACTATTGCAACATCAGATATAAACAGTTAGAAAGGTCTGCTGTAGCAAACCATTTTTGGAAAGAGAACCACACAGTAGGAAAGGAAGCAAAATTACTAAATTATGTCAAGAAACCGTTAGAATTAAGCTTGTGGGAGAAAATATACATCAAAAAGTTCCAAGAGCAACTGATGAACTTTGAAATACCACCGGGAAGAGATCTCATCACTAAGTTCATCATTCGGTCAACAGATGGCACCAGAGAACCAACCAGAGAACCGGAATCCTACTCCAAAGTCAGTCGACGCATAGCAGCAGAAGATGTGGGGAATGCCTCACGAAACATGTCCTGCATGTAATATGTAGTAAGGGGAGCAAAGAGTACCTTGAGTCGACTCACTTTTCTTCAATATATTTGAATGCTTCACCGTGTGTAAGTTCCAAGTTTCAAGAAACTCCTACACGATTCCCAAAAATCCACTACATCTTTATAATATTGACTTCTCTAAGTTCTAACCACACAACTCTTTCAATAAATACAACACAAACTCCCTACGAGTTCAATATTATAATATAAAAGTCCATTTAATTATGTGCAATTATATAGGAATATCTACTAAAAATCAAGTTGTAGGTGGAAAATGTGATACAAACCTCATAGACATGAATCTTGCAGTATTTCATATGCAATGGCTCAAATAAGCTAGTCATATTCTTCAGTATACATATCAAGACACTTTAGGAGATCTACAAGGAATGATCATGAAAATATATTAATTGTTCTATTAGAGGGGAAGTTCTATCCTGTAAACTTGTGCAGTCTATCACTCGTGTATGTATTTCCCTCTTTGGTTCCATGCCATCTTGCAAGGATGGCAATAAGGCAACAATTTTAGACACCGAAACTATGCAAGACATTTAAAACAAAGCTGGAAAAACAGTCAAAGTAATGCAAACAATAGGTAATATCCACCAATCTTATGGACTATAAAACAAATTGTCACTTTTGGGTTGTGAGTTATGTAAAGCTAAGCAAAAGAGCGCACACAAACTTAAGAACACTGCTACAACAAAAATTAAATAAGAATAAATAAACAAATAAAAAGATTAAAATATTGGGAACCTATGTTCAGAATACATGCTCAGTATTTTGAAATTCCATTTTTAAAGCACTTTTGAGGTTTGTTACGTTGGTAAATTACCCTTGGCCTTGTCTTACAAAGAAGTTGCTCCTTTGTCACTTTGCTCATCTTTTACCTGACCCTCATAAGACTATATTTCCTCCTTCATGACTGACAAAACTTTGTTTCCCCTACAATTTGTCCATCATGTGATCTATGGCACATATTAGAATCCTTAAGTAGTTTTAATTCCACTGTAGAGCTCGGAACCTTGGTGGTATCTACAGCTGTAGGATGTTTACATTTATCTACCTTTTACACAAAATTTACCACCAAGTATTTTGTGCTAATGTAAGAATTGGTTTTATCGGTTGTAGAAATCTAATGAGAAGAATAAATCATTTAATGCAACGAAAAAATCAGTGCTAAATAAACAGAAAGGAAGGATGAAGCTTCAACTGAATTCTTCTGTGAATAAGAAATAATAGCAAATAAAAAAAACCCCCTAGAGTGACAAACATTTGTGATATATATACCTGTAGATCCAAATCATTTCTGAACTGACTTCCATGACTTGATACATCTGAGTCACTTCTGAATGGGCCTCGTCCCAAGCTCCTCCTATCACTGTAAAAATTAGTACAAAAAAATCTTATATATTACACTCACATGACTTTTTCTACCTACTCTTCTACAAACTATTCTTACAATGGCTTATTCTTCTATCTGCTTCATGTTAAACGTTTACAACATTGCTTTTATTACACATTTCTTTGAGGTACAAGTAGGCTGAAGAAGCCAAATCTTTTAAAAGCAGGTTGCTATGCGATGGCTTATGGTCCAGAAGTAGAATAACTGCAGTGTTGAAGTTGTCTGGGCCACTTGGTTATTCAGCAACTCACGAGTAGGAGCCAAGTATTAGCAAGTAGTGAAACAATAATTTAATTGAATCTTGAGTCGGTGGATACACTAAAACTTCACTTATTTGAAGTTAATCGAACATGTTTCGAAAGCATCGCTTGCTTTCATCTTCAACTTTTTTCCAACTCAGCATGCTGGGAATTCGGGTCAATGACATTAAAGTGGTGTCATCTGGTGTGTCCATGATGAAGTAAGTAAGTTTTAGTGTATCCACCGACTTAAGATTCAATTAAATTGTTTCATTTCACTGTGTCTAACTTCTGAATAACACTTCAAATAGTGACATGTTTCTTTTGTATTACTAAGAGATCGTAAAAGAGTATTATTTTTAAAAAAAAAATGGATGTGAAGGTATGAAATTCCATGTTCCTTGCATGACCAAACAAGTAAAAATATAAAAAACAATAATTAAAAAAAAGATTGAATAGCAACTTGGCACTTGCAAATCTGTTTGAAGTAACTCAAAACTCAAAACCAACAACCAAGAATATCTCTTAAATGGTTGTCACAAAAAGATGATTTGACATAAATGTTGTGTCTTAATGAGATCTACAGTTTTTGTACAGTAAGTATTTGTCTATCCCTTATGGTTTACCAGTTATATAAAATTAGGCAGAAGGCATTCAGAATGAGGTGATCTTCACATAATAAGTGCAGAAAATTTAACACAATTTTCTTTGACATGCAAATACCATAAAACCATGGTATTTTAATCAAAATCATTAGACATTTTTCAAAAAAAAAAACTTATAAAAAGGTTTTTTTTGGGGGGGCACCTCAAAACATGTGTTTCCAGTGAAATCTCCATATGAAATTTTTGGGTGGAATGCAATACTCCCTCTACTTACTATATGTAAAGTAGGTATGTATACTATAGGGCCTTTCAACAAGAGTGTCCTATCTTTGAACTTAAATAAAACACGCTCTATAAATGATAAGAGGTTTATTTCTTTTTTTATTTTGGAACATAATTAATGTCATTACGTGTGGAATAGAACATCAGTTAAGTGACCGCCGTGACTTTGTTGGGTTGCGCGTATACGGTTGACCTAATTTTCAATGACAGAAGAACATAAATTAGGTCCAACTTCACGAATAACACGTGTGATGCTATTCATAAGATCATTTACTGTTTCTGGCTTGCTGACATAAACTAGAGATTTAACATAACCCCACAAGAAGTAATCCAACAGCGTTAAATCACATGACCTAGGGAGGCAGTTACCACCATGGGAAATGATGAAACCTCTGAACTTCTTCAAAAGATCGATTGTTTCGAGAGCAGTATGACATGTGGCACCATCTTGCTGGAACCAGATGTTTCCGAGATCCATACCATCCAATTGAGGCCAAAAATAGTCCCTTATATGAGCCGGGTATCTTTCTCCATTGACAGAGCTTCTCCATCTTCATCTTGGAAAAAATATGGACCAATGATTCCACCATACCAAAATCCACACCACACAGTAACCTTTTGGGGATGACGTGGTTGTTCTTGAATCTGCATTGGATTGTGATTGCTCCAATATCGGCAATTTTGTTTAACACAACCATCCATCCAAGTGGGCTTCGTCCCTGAAGAGCATTTTTCGACAAAAATCTGGGTCAGCTTCCAATTGCTCCATAGCCCAGTAAGCGAATACATGGCGCAACCTATGGTCGTTGGGCTTTAGTTGAGTTAACACCATTTTGTAAGCGTGAAACTTCAAGTCCAGATACAGAATTCACCAAGTTGTGGTCAGCGAAAGCTCCAATTCTTGTGCTCGACGAGTGTTCTCGCGTACACTCTCACGAATGGCGTCTATGTTTTCGTTGGAGTGCTTACGTTGATTACGTACAGGCGTTCTTTGATCGCTGACTGAACCACTTCTTTCAAATTTATCGATCAAACGCCAAATCGTTCTCTCACAGGGACGATTATGCACACCATAAACTTCACGCAATACACGGAAGGTTTGGCGAACAGATGATCCATTTTGATAATAATTTTTTACAATTTCCATGCGTGCTGAATGCTGTAACGTTCCATGGCTATTTGTCAATAACAATATGAAAAAAAATGACTGCTGTACCTCGATAACAATGGCAGCTATCAATGTTAAAGATAGGACACTCTTGTTGAAAGACCCTTTATTATGTAAATAGACTTGAAAGACAAAAGTAATAGACTAACAAAGTAAAAACAATCAGCAACATAAACTGTTTAAGGAAGAGGGACTTGCTTATTACTAAGGAATGGATTTTCATATGACAAAACAAAGGAGAAAGAAAAGGAAGCAAAAATTTACATTATCAGTGTTCAGTTCTGATTATATTACATTTTTATTTTCTTCTTGAAGCAATGTACAAATAATTTCTTCAAATTTTCTTCACTTAGTTTTTGCATTTATCATACATATTCAACACACAAACTTGTTTTTATTCGTCACAAGAGAACTGTGTACTTTAAGAACTTTGTGACAAAGTAAGTTCAAAATGTAACCCTTCTTCATTTTCACAACGTACAGTTTTATTAACGTAAGAATTTAAATTTATCAGAAACTAAACTGATCACGTTGTTTAGTTTAGCTTTAGCTGACGCACTCCTTCTCCAAAGGAAGATTGTAAGGATATTTCATAATCTTCAGTGATTATTGCAGCTTCCACCATTGTGGTAAACCTGTGGCTTCCTACTTCATTACTGCAGCAGGCCATTTGCCAAATTTTGATTTTAAGTAAATTAAGTCCTGCTGTACATTCTTTTTGTTGAATACCACCTATGCATATGTAAGGCAAGCTGCATCATCAGCTGAAAAAATATTAGTGCAGTTCATCTAAACAATAGGGTAAGGAAGTTATCAAATGATCAATTACAGAAAATTGCATACATTTATTATTTAACCAACAGTGTAGATCATTTCTTACTGCCTTGACTGCTTCAAAATGGACACAATAACAGATGGCAAAATTTAACCAAGTATCCTATCTATGCTATTAAGGTATGGTGCTGTAACAGGCTTTTTCCAGAATCTTGCATAAAATTAAATGTCTGGCTCCATAGCATCCAATCTCCCAACAGCAACATTTGCAATGAATCATCCACAGCTATCAATGGTCTCATCCATAAGCAAAATGTAGTTACCAACAGCTACCATAATAACTTCTGTCTTCATGTAGTTTTAAATAATTGTTGCCCCAGTGTTGATCCATCTGGTATGTTTCGACTGCTATATCTTCAAGAAAAATCCCTATGTATGTGTTTTAGTCTGTTCCATGGCACATTAGCATATACCAAAGCCTTGCATTAACAAAGGCTAAAAATTGTCCACTTTTATGCCTAATCCACAACTGGGGCTTTCATTTGTTCTGTTTTCTTGATAAATTTTTATATGAGCTGCAGAATCTTTGTGTTACAGGAAGTGCAACTTTTGATATGACTTACCTAAGCAAAAACAACATTAGTTACTGTGATAACTTAACTAAAATAAATTGAGTTCTATTTTAACATGAATTTAAGTAGTTATGTGGGGTATATTGCAGACCACCTCCACTTGGTTGAGCCAGCAAGTGCATCCCGAACAATGCAAAATTCCACAGACAATGATCAAGATGCATCTTAACACAAATTTGTTCACAATTAAAACAGTCCTCCAACGGGTCCATCATAAACAAAGAACAATTAAAGAATTGTGTAAAACTGAGAAATGCAATTCAAACTTATAAACAATGTATTGGGAAGCAAGATTGCACATGAGGATAAGTCAAGTGCCTGAAATAATAACAATAATACAAATTTGCATATGCATATGCATATTTTTATAACTGTATAAAATCTGATCCGTGAGTATCAGATGAATCAGCAGGTGGCACAAACTCCCTAACCCAAAGGTGTTTTGTCTTAATCCGTGCCAAAGGGATGAATGGCACATGGGAGATTTGTCACTAACAGAACCTTTGGAAGACCATGTGACCTTCTGGAGTACTTTATCCTTACTGCATGTGGTGCTCCAGGTCCGGACTCGGCACCATCAACTGTTAAGCCACCACTGTTTTCTAGGTTACTGTCAGGGCCTCGGCCATGACTTTTACCTATTCCCCACTGAGGAGTGTGTCCACTTTGGACCTCTCCGTATTTTAGTAATTACCCACGAACCGCAGGTTTGCTTCGGCAGTACCAGCCACCACGATGCCAATTATGCCCCCAATAAATAGCGTCACCACAGAACAAGATCCTTCTTTTCCTCTTCCTTTTTCCTTTCCACAACCTTTATATATATATATCTGTTTTTCCTTAAACCTTTATTCCTGTTTCCCCCCCCCCCAAAAAAGTGCTCCACCTAGGCGGACCAAGAGATTTCCTTAGCTATTCCTGTGTTCAAGGTACAGTGTGTTAGGAAACTTTCTCCGCAGCGGCTACATGCTGGTGAGAGTGCTAGCAACAGCAGTTATGTTGGCAGCACAGAGTGGCGCTTGTATCAAAGCAAACCATAAACTTTGTACTCACCACAGTCAATCACAACAAATCCTAGAAGTGTTGTGCTTGTGTTTGAAGACAGACTTCAACTCATTTACACATACTCTCGAAGACTTTCACTGAAGTTTAAGTGACTACACATAATTAACGATATTCACAGTTCGAACGTCTTTGGATTAGTTTTGTACACCTCAGATTTTGCCGCACCCCACAGGAGTCTGGTGGAGTCAAACCAGGAGACCATGGTGGTCAGAGACCTTTAGTTATTCTCACCCCAAAAAATTGAGTTAAGCAGTGAAGCAACTGGTTTGACGTATGTGCTGTAGCATTGTTTTGTTGAAAGGACCATCCAATTTAGTCTTCATTCAACTGAGCAACAAAATTGCAAATTCTCAGAGCAGTAGACATCAGAATTAACAAAACTGTCAAAGAAGATTGGTCCTATTATTCGTTCTCGTAATCTGGCAGCCTTGTGCCAATTTTCTGCGAATGCAATGGTGTTTGTCTAACTGCATTGGGAGTTCTTGTTTATAAAATATAGAATTATAAAAATATATAATGCCAGGTGTTTTTCTCGCAATTATACTGTGTGAACACAATTAAAATTCAATTAATCGATTAAAGCTATTTGGCTAACTGATCAAAATTTTTTATTGATCGACAGCACTAAGAAAAACAGATACAATAGAAACACAGAAATAAGCATCACCATCACCATCACCGTCACCACCACCACCACCATCACCACCACCACCACCATCACCACCACCAGTTGTCCATAAGAGAAAAAAATAAGTCTAGAACATTTACCACAATATGCTCCCAACAAATTTTCAGAAAGGTTTCCAGAAGCAAAATATTATTTGTTTCCCTGAACATTTACCCGAAGAATTTGTATAGTGACACTAATACTCTAAAAAACTATTAGTGTGGAATCTAGAACACTGCAATTAAATATATGTAAACAGACCAAAAATAAATATGTAATAAATGAGTCTGTAATGACTGTAGTTAAATAAAATGCTGCAGCACATTTCTGGAGTTTCAATCATGACACATACCGAATGCTAATTAAACAGATAGCTGTCCATTAGAATTCTCAACACGGCAAAAAGCTTTCCACCATAAAAAATAACCAAGTTATGATAGTCTACTAAACACTGCTAGCTTCACTTACATTAGTTTTCTGTATAACATGTTTTACAGGATCTTGACCACAAAATCAATGTAAGTGAAGCTAGGAGTGTTAAGAAGACAATCACTAGTTTATTAGAGTGCTGCACTTTAGATGAACCAATTTAAAGGTTTAAATTAAACCAAGCTATGAATTTTCAAATACCATCATCAGATAATTTCAGCAGATTCATTATGTCAATAACCAGCTTTGCACATACCTACAATAAAAATGCCAGACAACCTACAACTAATGATATAAGTGAGATCTTCTGAAATGTGTCTTTAAAAGTAGTAAATTAAGTATTTTTGTTAAATCTGATTCAAATTTAGAAATAAAAAGAGTAGGAAACACAGAAGTTTATGCTTACAAAATAGCAGCTGATAAACGTTGAAAAGTATAACTATACAATGAAAAAACTTCAAAGAATGATTGCACATGTCTGTGAACTGGCAGAAACAGATTTTCCGACAGCTAAATTTTTGTAAAGTTAACACTGACTGTAGTGGCATTACAAAGTGCTATTTGGATCAAGGGGATAAAATTGTATAGTGTGCAAAAAAAATTACTAACAAGGTTTATTTAAGACAAACCTCTGACAGAAAGATTAAAGTATTGGCATTGTGCTCAGCAGTAAATGGCTACAGAATACAATGCATGAAGACATCAAATCTGAATGAATGTGAAATTCTCATTTCAATTTTACTGCTCTGAAGCAAAACCTGCTTAATAAAACTACTAAGATTAAAACATATTACAAATTCATAAAAGCATATAACTTGAGTATGCTTTTCTAATGGCTAGATAAATTGATAAATATTAGATGAATTATAAACTAGAATTTGCAAAATATGAATTTGATATATTACTAAATTTGATGATGTTAAAATACATTTTGTTTGGCAACGAATTGGCAGTTTCTGTATTCTTTCCTCAAAAAAAGTATGTAACGGGTGCACAACCAGTCACTCACAAAATCTTTTCACTTGCGTCATTGTCAAATTGCTGTCCTCCAAATATCCCTTTAAGCAGTCTAAACAAATAATCACAGGGCGATAAATCTGTGCTTAAGGGGGTTATTCTGCGGGTGTTCAATGAGCCTCTTGCAATTTTTCCCAAAAAAACACTTGCAAGCACTTTTCCAGCTGATAAGCATCTTGGCCTGGCCAGCACAGTTTCTCCCTTTTTGTGCCACTCCATGCTCGCTGCTTTTGATTCAGAAGTGTAATGATGGACCCATGATTCGTCACAATAGGGGACAAAAAAAAAATCCTCCCCATCTGCCACATAAGCCAGGGGTCTTCAAACTTCCAGACGAACTTGCTTTTGTTGCATAGTACAGAGAGGAGGAACCCACCTTGTAGACACCTTCTGGTACTCAAAGTCATCATGAATGATGGAATGTGCACTCCCATAGCTTATTCCTACTGCTGCTGCCACTTCTGAAATGTTTATTTGCCCACTATAACAATGTTTCCTGTGGTAACACTTGTCCATGGCCATCACTGATGTAGTTTGTTTTCTACAGCTTTTCTTCCCAACACAAACTTTTTATGCCAATCATACACCTGAGTATTAGAAAGTGTTTCTTTTTCTGAACTGTGACTGGAGCCTTCTCAAAATGTCAGCTGTTTTCACGCCCTCATTGGTGAGAAACTTGATGTGTTGAGCAACAGACATGAGTACCTCTTGTTGAATCACTGTCATACTGGTGCAAAAAAACACCTTGCTGCTGGTGTTCGCTAGAGGGAGCAATAGCAGACCTGTCACCACTACCAGTTTACAGCCCAAACCAGTTTGTTCACAATCTGAGCTGCTACAGGAAAATTTACATTTATAGTTGATTTACATAAAACAATATTGTGCATTCCATTAGTTGTACCTCTGAATCTCAGGAACTTTGGATGTTCTTTTGTGGCATGGTGGAGAATGGTGAAGAGGATTGCTTAACTTATTGGAAGATATTTTTGTGAACACCTCAACATTTTTTTTCTTTTTTGTAATTTTTTCAGTTGGTAGAGCTTACAGCACGAGATATTTAAATGTCTTTATAACAACAAATACTTTTGCTGGCTTAACATTTTTTGTGATTCTTTTCACAAACAATTTACTATCTGACCAGATGCAAGATTTCTCTCCCTGACAGCATTTTAAAATTACTTCTACTACCATTGCAAGGTTTTGCATGCTTTACAATACTTTACCTCACTTTACTTTTCTGAGAGCAGATAAATATCAAACTTTCATCACATTTAAGGCCACCAGTGGGTATAAAACCTCATCAACAGGATAATTCCTTCTACTCTACACTTTTCCCACCAAGGATAATTCACTTGATCTGCTGCAGCACAACTCTGTCTTAAACTTTTAGTTATGCGGAATAAATCTTAACTCACAACTCATGAGGGCTCAGATTTTCCAATGTGTCTTTTCTCCTACTACCAATCCTAAAACGTCCGCACTCAGTGGTCAACATGCATTGCCCCATGGCATCATCTTGCTTTTGGCACACTTACACTGCTTCTCATTTGTCTCTTTACTACGTTACTTAGTTATGACCAATTATGGATTTTTACTTTCCTAACAATCACCTTTTGTTTTTGTGTTTAACCTCTCCACCGTAACTTGCATTCCTATTTCGCCTTTTAAATATCATCTTTTTCCTTCTGAACTACAACTTATGCTTTCCTGTCATTTTGAATTTTATTGTGTAATAATATAACATTTTTTATTTTGAGCATTACATGTTAATTTTATCCTCAGACTTCTTTAATGGCTACATAAACTTTTCCATGTTCATTACTTTAAATGTTCACATTTCCTTTCACTAGATAATTTTTCTCCTGCCTATTTTGCGTAATTAAATGACATTAATTCTTTCCCTTGTGGCATAACTTTTTGCCATAGATTCAGTTCCCACCTAAACTTAATTCCATAAAGATATACTATAACAATGAGCATTTCATTTTGATTTCTCAAACTGGATACTCTGCACTATGCAGGTTCCGCATGGTGGCCACTGCTGAGTTTAAAATGGTTATTACACGAATACTTTTTCCATGCAACTTCAGTTACTATATTACCTTGCATCAGAAATGTAGGCCGTGCCTTTTGAAATTCTCTTTCCTCGTTCATCAACGGTGCATTGAATATTGGTGCTGCAGCAAAAAAATAAATTAATACATTAAAACAGACCATTATTTGTACACTGAAGATAATTTATTTCAACTTGAAACAGTAAATTTAATACTATCATTGAAAGTATCATTGTGCTACTCTAATGCTTAGCATGTGAGGTATTAAAGCCATGTGAGAAGATGGCGGTGTTTAGTGTCGCAAAAAGCAATGTCATGTTTTCTCCAAGTAAACATTCACACTTAACAAGTGGATATTTACTTCTTAGAATACCAATGTAAACAATTACATTACGAGGTGCAGTCCGAAAGTAATGCATAAAAATTCTCAAATTTATTTGCACAATATCATTTATAACACACATTTCATTCCTCCCCATAGTCCCCTTTAGGTAAACACAGTTGCCAACACTCAACCCATTTTTCAAAACATCTTTGGGTATATGTTTTAGAGACTGGTATACCTCAGTGCCTAGAATTGTTTTCTTAAGAAAATTGTCTTCCTCAGAGTGCGTTTTTCAAGTGTCAAACAGCCAGAAATCACTTGGAGCAAGATAGGTGAACATGGAGAATGTCTCAAGTGTCTCAATTAAATTTTGCAGTAGGAATTCAGTGACAATCTGAACCTTCAACAAAAATCCTCTTTTTAATAACACTAATTAGAGGTGTATTAATTTCATTATGTGCTAAGATATAAGTAAAATCACCTTTACTCAATTACAACTAATTTAAATGTTTCTTCTGTGATGGAGCATTGTCTTGGTGGCAACAGCTGGTTCTTCAAAATGTCTCTGGTGATTGTCAGGACCTTTGGAAGAGGATATACAATTACACCCTTATGGTCCCAGAACATTGAATACAGACTTTTCTCTGCAGTTGCACCACCTCTGAATTTTCTTGAAGGTGGCAAGTCTAAATGTTTCCATTGTTTTGACTGCCACTTTGTTTCAGGATTGAAGGAGGGGGATCATGTCTCATCCAGTGACCACCCTTTCCAAAAAATATGTGGATTTGAGCGTTGCCTTATCAAAATTTTTTCCAACCAGATTTCTTTCTTGCTTTCGTCAAGCATTCTTGGCACCCAAAAAAGGATTCACTTGTCATTTTCATGTCATCTTTAATGATCCTCACCAATGAACCATGGCTGAGGCCTGTATTAGCACAAATTTCCTGAATGGTCAATCAGCAATAACTCAGAATGAGGCTGTTGACATGTTTTGGGTTGGCAGCCATAAGAGATGACCAAGGTCAGCCCACGCTCGGCAAATCGGTGCTGGACACTCTTCCAGGTTTGAACTCTTGTCACACACCTATTCACATTGCTATAGTTCAGAACATCATCCCCACAAACTGAGAAGTTCACAGTGAATGTTGACACAATGACGAACCTTCACACAATAAAGTTTGATGGCACACTGTTCTTCTCACGAAAATTCCATAATAATAAGCATACAGCCTCTTATGGAAACCAGCACTGAAACTTCATGCGCTCACTTTTGGAGTTGGACTGATGGTTTAGTTGTAGCTCAAGGTCATCGCCTCCTTCCCGCACTATTGTGTCTGTTGCAACAACAATCTTACAGCCACAACAAAACTGTGTGCAATACTTTTGGACTGCACCTCATAACTGGGTTTCTTATTAGGTACAACAAGTGTCCTACACAATGCAAATAATACCAAATCACATTTTCTACTTACATTACTCTTGTCTTGCCACCTTCCACCACAGTCGTTTTCATTCACTTGCATAACAAATGAAGCATTGATATTTTTGCTCTTTTTGCACGGTGTGCTGTGCACATCTTTCCCATACACTCGAATCGATGTTTGTTACACATTCTCTCAACACTTTGCAAACACTATCGCTTACAGAGAAAGTGACATTCCACTTTCTTATGGCATATTTAAGGTGTGCCCATGTTAGCTCAATTACATTGAAATAACAGTGGTATGGCAATAACCTGAGGGCTTCATGACCTTTTGCCAAGTGTCTATTACACGCAATTTCTTTATATTGGCTTTCCAAATTTTCTCCAAAAGCACAGCTTTTACAGGAACTGGACTGAGTATTTCTAAATTATATTCTTCCATGAATCTGATCATTTCGACCTTCCTGCCAGACATGGTGGGAATTCTGATCTTTAGCTGGGAATGTTAACTAGCATTTTCTAACACAATAGCACACTTTGGAGAAATATTTTCCAAAGTGTGATCTTGAACCAAACTTCAAAAACTTCAGCATTCATTTAGTGATTTGAATCAGCCATGGACTCCTGGATATTTTTAGAAGACAATTATATGCAGCCCTCAATCCAACCCTGGTTACCACCTGCATGCAATATTATTTTTCTTTTTCCATAGGCTACAGGAGCAGCATGAGCAACTGCTATCATCCCAACCTTTTATTACATCATGAGCATCGTACATCATCTAAATAAACTATATGATACCCTTCGTGCCTGATATAGTTTAGTCCATTGAAGTAATGATATCGCCATGCCATAATCCTTGCCGATTCCACAATCACGTGCCTCTTATTTTACTGTCCGAAAACAGAACCCGAACTTCAGTAACTGTCTTTTGTATGGAAAATCGCACATGATTTGAAGTTCATTAGCAATTCTAACATTGTCGCTGCTTGCTCTTTTTTATAAAAACATACACCTCTCTATAAACAATGTTATAGGTGAAGTACCAATTTTCCTAACTTTGGTTTTCTGTTTCCCTTCTTTTTTGACATTATGGGAAGTGTCCTTACAACTTAATTGACTGTTTGTCTGCTTAAGCCTACTGCTTTAGCATTTTCAATGATAGGTACCTTTCCTAGTTTATTGGTTTCCATATACTGAAACACAACACATATTTGTTGGGATTGTTTAGTCAAGTATTCCTAAAGGTTACTTGATTCCTTTTCCTCTTCCTTCACTTGCTGTGCCATAAAAGACACTAGAAGTGGAGGTTCCAGTATTACCGACACCACTATTGTTATCACTACAAAGAAAACTAGCTGCATTATTGACACTATTACTATTATCACTACCAGAAAAACTAGCTATGTCCCAAGACCTCCACATATTTAAGAACAGACAGTAAAACACTACTCGTGTCTATGAAACTAACTGAATGAGAAAGAAAACAGGTAAGACATTGCTATGCTGTTTCACTCCATGTGAAGTTAACTACATTTCATTTATGCCTTCTTTGCTTTCACTGGCTGAAGTGGCATTGCTCATTGGTGCAATGTGAAACATCAGCAACTTCCAAGAATGAACAAGATACAGTGTCTTGTCCAAGAGGCTTCTGATAAAAGCAAAGCGAATGTTAACCATTAGAGTAGCACAATAACTATCAGCAATTGCTTACTGATCAATACAATTGTCGGATTTAAATAAAAATCTGATATAAACACAAACTCACTTCTCTAGTCATGACAAATGCACATATGTCCATTATGTATTATAGTATTCATATAAAAAGTGATCCTTCTATTCAAATTCTGTTACTTAAGATACAGATTCCAAATAAATAAGCACTTGCAGCAGGTCTTGAATGTTTGCTTATGGTAATAAGCTCTTATGAACGAAAGAAAAAAAGAAGATTCTTAAACTTTCAAGTATATCTCTCATACGTACTTAGAAGAAGTTTAAACATTGCATGATACAATATTTCAAAAATGCTATAAAAAAAAAAATTTAAACTGCATAATACAATTTTCCTCTAGCAAGTTTCTACTATGATTTCTCAGCTATATAAAAATTGTACTAAATTTGATCAATATGAAGAGGACTTCAGAGTCTACTCACAGAAAATACACATTTAGTTTAGTACATGAATATTTGGAATGTATAAAGCAATACCATTAGCCATTTTTGAGAAAATAAAAAACAAAAAGAAGTCTCTAATATGCTAAAGAAAAACCTTTGCAACATAACCTCCAGTTAAAAATCATGCAAAATAAGCAGGAAAAGAAGAAAAGTAGTAAAAATTTGTCCAAGTACTTTCAGATCCACTCCAATTTTATTAACACCAAAAATGTTTTAAAATATTGATCAGTCAAATAGTAAGCCCCAACAATTTAAGAAACCTACTTTCAACAAATGAATACACAAAATCATCAATAATGTCATGCCATGCTCAAGATAGGCTGAAAATGAGTAGTGAAGGAGATGATAAGAGATAATTGAACTGGAAAACAATTGAGGTTACACACCAATCCAAAGCAAGAGATAAGCAAAATGGACTAGAATAATAGCTAAGTAATTTCAACTTTTGAAACTTAACCACATTTACCAGCTCTCATACTTCATACATTTATTACCTCTTATGGACACAATCTTACCATGCTTGGTTGCAAAGATCTCATACATGTTGTTAATCTGTATCCTCTTATCCACTTACAATCTTAAAAAAACATTATTGCAAAGGATCTCGCGCCCATTGTTAAATCTAGAGTTAGAAAAGGAAGATAGAGGTGAAACCAAGTTACATCTTGTGTAGCAGAATGTCTCAAACCTAATGTGAAATAAAGGATGGTGCAGACAAAAGTATCCTACCTCCCATTTAAATGTGAATGTAATATTGTAACTGCTTGAAACTGCATCATCCTATTTTATTGTATTGAAATTACTGAGTATTTAACTATAACCATGAATTATTTTATGCAATAATTAATTGGATTAGTTGGTGCAGAAAGGAACCAACTCCATTTTTGGTAATGTTCTGTTTATGCTTGTAGCCAAAGAAATTGACCAAGCTGCATCAAACTGTGACGAAAGGAAGTGTGCAACAATGGCAAAAACAGTAAGATTAACAAGTAGCTAAAAGTTATACTTAAGGCTTAGTTCCTTTCTGCTCAGTTTATTGGTGATGCTGTCACAGCTCACATAAGAGAGATCAGGAAATGGCTTCCATTGTTAGGCGTTTTCTTTTCCCTTTTTTTTTAAGTCATTATAATCCTGTATGCTTTAATTTCAATGTTTCTGTGCTTTGAGTAATGGTGAAGTGCCTCCTAAAATAAAACAAAATGCAATGAAAAAAGTTTTAAAAGACAATTCAAACAAGCAATCAAGTATTCACGGATTGCCATACAAGCATTATAACAGAAATTTTGTGCCTGAAAAAGTAGTGGGATGATTGCAGGATCATCCTCCGTGGTCTAGGGGTACCATGCTAGCCTTTAGTTCCCGAGGTCGCAGGGTTGATGTGGAGGGCGATGGATTTTTTCAGATGTAAATATCCTTGGCATGGCTTCCTTCGGAAGTGAAGTAAAGCCAGTAGTACCGTGTCGTAGATTTACAGCATTAAAAGAACCTCAAGCCTGATCGAGAGGCCTCTGAGCACACACAATATAGAATGGACACTAAGAGCCATAGCAGTTAAAGAGCGTCCATAAATAAAACCCAACTTCAATTTCAATAATTGCAGATAGGATATAATACTTTTATTAGATAACTGGAACTAAAATCAAAACTTTTCACACAGGACACAAATTAAAAGTTGTTCTTTACACACTGGTGCAATAAAAATTTTTGTCACTCCAGTGTTACCAACTTTGGTTACAAGTTCAATCACATAGCAATTATTGTTTGTATTTGCACTTGTAAATCAAGTTGGCTTGATTAGCATTTACATTTCACGGTCTTTTTACATGATTAATTTCTCATGGTGGTCGCATTATCGGCTCACAAATCAAACTGTTGTGCTTCAATTTATTACAATAGTTGTGCAGTTAACCTGTTTCTTGTGTTAGCAGTCTTGTACTTTTGTTGATCTGCATCATTCTTTTATCTATGACCTGAATAACTGATAAAATGGCAGCAGGTACAAATATGGATAAAATTTAATTTCAAGAGCTGGATCAAATTCTGGAAGCTGCCAAAGGGGTAATATTGATACCAAATTGCTACCCAAAAAAAATCATAAAACAGTATGATATAGCATATAATCACTTTTTTGACTGATATAAGGTAAGCACTGCTAGCAAATCAACAAAATATCTACATTCTTGCTACACCTCACTTTAGGCACAATTTCTCTTAGTTGCATACAGCCCTGAAATCAATACAGTATTACTTTGTAATTTTACAAATTTCAGGACTGTCTAAAACATAGTGTATGCCACACATGTTAAAAGTGATTTTATTTTGCTTGTAGGATTGCTACACTTTATCTATGGCCTTGTTTTGCAAACATTTCTACTCTCAAAATAAAATCCTACTTTTATCATAAATAACTATAATGTCACTAATACATAGCTATTATGAATTTAGATTATTTTCAAATAATTCTTGAATGTTTTCCTTTGCTTTTGTATTCAGTAGTTTAATGCAACAATAAAATACATAATAGCTACACATTTTAGCCTTTAAATGCAATAAATTGTACTTTTTTAAATTAAAGGGTCAGGTGTTGGGACACTATATCACATACTTTACTGTACCTACTTGTACACATTTTGGGAACAGTTGTTCCCATTTTCAGCATTTACTCGATTGGCTGACTTGATTATTGTTTGGTGGATAGGTGTTGAGTTTGGAGACATCTGTTGACAGGGTGTTGAACTTCCAGAGGTTGTTGGGAGGCGGCAATACAAAGTTCATAAATTGGCTCTTGATGTATATCTCTCCCAAGTATTCAGCTCTTAAATGTTTCTTGTGGGTTTCAGCAGATTTATGTTGGGTGTAATGTCATGATGTGAGGACCAAAAGTGGTGTGCTACAGAAAATTTATCAGCTTAAGATATATGCATTTCATGTGTTCTTTGAGCCTGGTTTCTAAATTTCTTTTAGTTTTGTCAATAATAAATAAAATAAATAAAAAAAAAAAAGTATTCCATATATTGAGCTGTTAGTATGGACCAAAACAAGCAAAAAATGTCCAGTAAACATGGGCTCTAAAATGCATACCTTAAGAGCTATGAGCACTTTTTCATCTTCACTACTGTGAAACATCTCCTCTACTGCAAGCTCTTTGCTATTACATATGAACTACAGAATGCAGTAAAAAAAATGATGACACAAAATGTACCAAATAGAATATAAACATATTATCCAGACAGCATTCAACAATGGATTACAAACATCCAGTAAAGACAAGATAAAGAAATTTAAAGGACAAAAACACATTAAGGAATCAACAGCACTAAAAGTTCAACAGGATCCACAATAATTCAAGAAATTGACATACCACCCTTGGGCACACCACAAATTTCAAAAGATTTTTAAAAAATGTATCATTTTAGCTCCCCAGAACCACCACAGCATAAGAAATATTCTGCAACAAATTAAAAGACCCCATCCCCAACAACAAAGCTGGAATTTCTAAGATTGTGATGTGTGCAACGTGGTATACTGGGTGTTACAAAAAACAAAAAAACAAAAACAACAAAATCCATATTTTGAGAGGTGGTAGTGTGGACCAAAACAAGAAAAGAAAAAAAAATGTCCCGTAAATATGGGTACTAAAATGGATACCTTAAGAGCTATGAGCACTAGTTCATTTTCACTACTGTGAAGCAACATCTCTTCTGCAAGCTCTTTGCTATTGCATATGACCTACAGCAGCCAGTAAACAAATGAGGACACATTACTCTATTATTGTCCATGGATACAGTATGCATTAAAAATCTGTTAATGTTGTTACTGTAAACCGTATTCAGTTCTGGGTAAGTGCAATGCATATTCTTATTAGTTCTAATGGAATCAGTTTGTGCTTTGATAAGTTTGTAAACTGCTTTTACAGTGTAGTTTTATCTTGAAACCTTTAGTGTATGCAATCCACATTAATGATGTACAAACGCTACAGGAAGGCATCATCAGTGCCTGCCAGAGCATCTGTGACTAACCTGGAGTCTTTCAGAGAGCGCATGATTCCCTAAGATGTCGGACAGAAGCATGCCTTACTATGAATGGGCACCATATTGAATATCTCCTTTAGCGATGATTCACAAGTGCAGGTCGTATGTAATCACAAGCAGATTACATTAGAAGCTGTGCTGTTTCACAGCAATTCTAAACAACACCGCATAAGATTAGTGCATGCACCAACGGACGAAAATTAGTACCAAATAGAATATAAACATATTATTCAGTCAGCTTCCAACAATGAATTTCAAACATCCAGAATAGACAACAAGATAAAGAAATTTAAGAGACAAAAACACATTGAGGAATAACAACACTACAAGTTCAACAGGTTTCACAACAATTCAAGAATTTCACATACCACCCTTGGGCACATCACAAATTTCAAAAGATTTTGAAAACAAACACAACGTTTTTAGCTCCCAGAACCAGCACAGCATACAGAACAATACTATGCAACAAATTAAAAGACCTCAACCTCAACAAGAAAGCTGGAATTTATAAGATAGATTGTAATGAGTGCAACATGGGATATATTGGCAAAACTATAAGAAATTCAGAAACCAGACTCAAACAATACATGAGATGCATATATCTTAAATAAACTGATAAATCTGCTGTAGCACACCACTTTTGGTCCTCACATCAAGACAATGCACCCAACATAAACCTGCTGAAACCCAAAAACACCCAAGAGCTGGACACTTGGAAGAAGATATACATCTTAAAATACAAGAGCCAACTTATGAACTTTGAATTGCCACCTCCCAACAACCTCTGGAAATTCACCACCCCATCAACAGATGTCTCCATGCTCAATACATATCCACCAAACAATAACCAAGCCAGCCAGCTGGACGGACGAATGCTGAAGATGGAAACAAACCATTCCCAAAAACGTGTACAAGTACTAAAGTTTGTGATGTAGTGTCCCAACCTCCAAACCTTTAATTTAAATGGTAACATCACAATTACTAGCTTCTTCACATTAGAATTTACATTGTACTTTGTTTCATTATTTATTAGGTATTAGATTATGTTTCAAACATATTTTAAAGCTCTTTCAATGCTTCTAGATATTCAAAGAATGCATTAGATGTCCGTCTTCAAGGGATCAATAGCTCAGAAAGATGTTCAGCATTATCGATGACAGTGTAATGATGGCAAAGATGGGGGTGATCAGATGGAATGGTAAAAGTGGAAATGGCTGAAAGAAGATAAAAATGACTGAAGAGAGGAAGAACATGGAACTAACCAGGAAGACTAATCAAGGTAACACAAAACAATATTCTTAAGAGTACTTTTATTAAGTTAGGCCACAAAATGAAGTTTGCAAAAATTATTTTTTGAACAATTATGCTGTATCACAGAAGAAAGAATTTTGTTTGACAAAACTCTTATCTCAAGGCCGGTTATCACAGAATCTCAGAGGTACAAATCAAAAAAAGAAAAACTCCTGAATAAGTAATAAATAAAATTCATGAAAATATAAAATCATTCCCATTTAAAATGAATTACAGTGGTAGGTGTGGTTACTAATACCTACGCGAGGTTAGAAAAAAAACTATGCACTCTCTTTTTGAGAACAAGTTCACAGAGATAAATATAAATATGATATATATTTTAAAGTAAATTTTGCTGCCCCAAGAGAGAGAGAGTGCATGTGTGTTTTTTTCCTAATATGAGGAACTGAAAAGCAAACACAAATCATCTCACATTGCAGAGAGTAGTAAATAAGCTACCCTTGGTTACTTAATTCACATTGTGTGATGCATGATCCAAACTTTGGATTGCATACAAATCTGAGACATTCACACAACTTTCTCTAGCCACAATGATTTATTTTTATATAGCTTGTGCAAACTATTCTTACAAAAGTTTTTTTCTTTGTTAATTTGTTTTTATCTACTTAATATTAATCGAGATAAAAATTTGCAGAAATGGTTTTATTGCGCATTTTGTTGTAGGCACAAAAGAGATACAGGAAGCTGAAACTCTAGTCAAACCTTCCAATTTCCACCGTGCCCCCCCACAAACCTCTCAGCTTTTACTAAGTATACCCTTTTTCTTTATCCAGGGGAGCTTGAAACATTTCTGGTGAAATTTCCATATCAAATTTTCAGGTTGAATGCAATACTTCCTCTTACTATTAGTAGATGTTGCAGAAAAAACTCTCACTGCATATTTCATCTATTTTAAGGTTAAATTCCTTTTTAAAAAAATCAGATTAGCAAAACTAGGAAAGATTTACTTTGCTATTTACTAGAGGTGTATAGTTTTCCATCTACTCCTGTCTAAGCCTGCTTGCTTAGGCAACAAGCAAACAAGCACCAGATATCACCCTGGCACGAAAGGAGGCAGTATTTTATCTTCTCCTACCCTCCCCACAACACTAAGCAATTTGATCTGGACTGTGGTATGCCTACAGGATTCAAACCTTGCTGGATGCATATGTCAAATAAAACAATGCTTACTTGAAGACATATTAGGAGTTAGTGAAGCCCAAAACATTTCTATTTTAATTTTCATCCTAGCTTAATATGCGACATATTTTGCAGAAGCTTTTTAATAGTGAGAATGACTTCTTTCATAGTACTTTTTACTTTCTCTACTATGTATAGTAAGTAGGGGAAGTATTGCATTTCACCCAAAATTTCTATATTGAGATTTCACCATAAATACATGTTTTGATACCCCTTAATACAAAAAAAGCATTTTTAGAAAAAGTTCTGTATGTCTGTGAACAGCATAACTCAAAAATGAAAAGTCAGATAAACACCAAACTCGGTATTTAAGTTCAGTATCTTTCAAAGATGCGACACAAAGATTTTCAAAAAAATTCCTCCATCCCAGACTGCCCTTTACATAGAACATTTTTTAAAAATTTTGATTTTCTAAAAAATGGCTCTAACGATTTTGATTAAAATATCATGAGTTTAAGATACTTTGATGGCAAATGAAATATATATCTTGAATTTTCTGGGAATGTCCTCAAAAGTTCTCTTCATTCTGAATGAATTTTGCATAAATGGTAAACCGTAAGAGATAGACAAAATTTTACAACACAAAAAATGTAGATCTCGTTAAAAACATACAATTTATGTCATATACACGTTTTTTGTGGAGAGAACCATTTCTGAGATATTCCTTGTTATTTGTTTGAATTTTCTAATACTTTTTCTCAAATGGGAATAGGTCATTTGTTTTTTTATGTCTCGGACATGCAAAAAGAACAGAATGCTCCACATAGCAACCAGCCCTTAAAAGATTTGACTATCGCTTAAAGCCCACCATATTCCCCTTGCACCTACAAGAAAATTAACAATACGATAGTTTCTGCAAATTTTTATACTGATTAACATGAAGTAAATGGAGCATAAGCATTTGTAAAAATAGTTTGTACAAGAGTAAAGAAAGTCAAGTGAGTATAATACATCAGATTTTTTAATGCATTTTCAATATTTTTAAATAATTTTTTTACAATTCCACAACAATGAACCTTATACACCTCACCAAATTTTGTTCTTGGTTCCTACACTATTGTGCATTTTCTGAACATTCAAATGTTGCATACCTGCAAAAACATAAAAACCGTTTAATAAGGCCAAAAACCGGTAATAGCATCCATAGAAAAACTGTAGAAGGCTTGAAAACGTTTAAGTATTAAACAATATTAAAACATTTGGCAAACTTGAATTAATGTTAAAAACCATACTTGAACTTGCAAAGCTGAAAATGTATGCAAATATCTCAAACTATTTTATAAACATTGATAAAGGTTGTTCAACATAATGGTTGAAATAATCCCAATGAAAACTTTCTGAACAGTTCCAAAGTGGTGTCGTTTTATTATTTCATTAGCAGTTTGGAGCATATAATTATGGAAAACAACTTAAATCAAATAGTAATAAGCATTACTAGTAATGTGCATCATAAGGCCATGCATCTTGAGGCTTAACTTGTTTACCACTAGTAAGAGTATGAGAGACAGATTTCCCAATCCCTAAACCTCTGCTCCTACTGGCAGTTTATAAGAGAGGTTTTTCTTGACCTGCCCAACATTGAGGAAAATTGTCTGCCTATGCATAGGCTGCCCTACTGAAAACCTAACTGCCAGGCAGTGTTGCCAACCCCAATAGCCAAAATTTCAGTAGTGACAAAACAAAGACTGGCTGCTTGGCTTAGTTGGTATAGCACTTTTCTGCTGCTTCAAGGGTCCCGCATTCAAATTCTGGTCGGACTCATGACATATTGTATGTACATGGCATTAAATAACCTTAGTACATAAATACCACCCCTCGCACTCTTTTCGTGGGAAAGTTGTACTGGCACTTCTAATGGAAAGAACGGTCAGTTTTGTAACAGCTGTTTATTTCTATACATGCATATACAGTCATATTTTGAATTTGAAGAAATACTTATGTTTTGTTAAGTTTAATGACAGCAGTGAAAGCCCTACTTTCTCATCTTTCTCCAAAATAAACTTGATCAGTTAAGACATTAGGATTCCGATAATTCACCCTTTCCACCCCTGCACTCCTTAAGTGATAAGGAGGGTTTTCAAAGATGCAGCTAAATTTGTGCGCAATGTGAGAATCTGGCGGACTTCACTTTGCATCCTTTGTTGAGATTGCTAAAAATATGCAAAACAAAATCAAGCAACTCCAATTATTAGAGTTTATTATACAGGTCTTGTAATCTCTGAAGAACAGTTTTTGAAGCCAGCAATCTATCTTCTGCTACTGCACAAGTGAAGAAAAGGACAAAAGTGCCATGTTGTTCTAAAACACTACATACCACGGCATCAAGTGATAACCACCTAGTCTGGCATGGATGTAAAAGCTCACATGACTTCACTTTCACAAAAGCTTCAAATTTCTAACTCTTTCTACCTGTTTGGCACTAGCATGGAAGTAATTGCGATTATTGTAATTTTAACTGTAAATATGAGAATATGAGAGGGTTGCAGGGATATCATAACTGCCTTGCAGGGACTGGCACACAAGTAACCATGCAATGGCCATTGTATGAAGGAAAAGCACTGTATTTGCTTGTACTATCATGAGACGGCTCAGATTTCATACAGGAAGGAGACCAGTAAAGATTTTGCTCTTATCACTATTAGCGAAACAGGGAGTGGCACTATTGTAAAGCATTAAGGTAACAGAAGCAGCAATTTCATTATAAAACAGTTACTACTCAAGTTAAAATATCAGGAGATTTGCTTGTTTTCCTTTAATAAATCAGTAGATCAGTAGACAAGTTACAAAAATTCAGAGATCTACTGAAAAATCAGTAGGGTTGGTAACTGATGCCGGGGCAGGTAAGGAGGGGGCAGTATAAATCGAGAAATGTACACCTCTACTATACACAGTTCTAATTCCCCCACATGAATAAAGTAAACTTTTATGATATTTGAAACAATAAAGAATGGGTATTTTGTTTAACAACTGGTAAATAATATAACCACCACCACCATCACCACCAGTAGTAGTGAGGAGAGTCGAAGTATGTTTGGCACTGTTGCTTGAAACTTACTTTACACCCACATATCACAACTTCCCAACCTTGAACATGCATGCATTGCACACAAGCTCAGTGTTACCATTTTCCAACTTTAAAATATGAATAATTTTTATTAGTATTCAATGAGTTTCAATTTTCAATCTATAACTCAAGATACCTCCATGAATCAACACATTTGTTATTTATGTCAATTAACATCACATTAGCAGTATCACCAATAGCATTTATCCAAGCAATAAATGTTCTTACAACCCCCACTGAAATTGCTTTATCTTCATTTAAGACTTTTACTTACAAATATGGCTGTTGAACTTCATCTTGAAACACTGCTTCCTCAAACATTCCTGGACGATAACGACCATCAAATTGTGGATTATTGAGAATGTGACCTCTTCCCACGTTTCTACAAAATGTGGTAAAAGGGAGAATTAAGAATGATGTAGCTATACTTTTTAAGTTGCATACAATAATATAAATAATCCATTGTATGATAAAGCAAACAGTAGTGTTATTGACTCTCTAATCAGTACAGAAACCTCAATGTTGAGCAAAAATACAGGAAATATAAACCAGATTCTCAGAGAATTAGCTGAGCATTTACTTATTGATGCTGTTATACTACATCCATAATGACTCTGTGCATCAAGTTGCATCTTAGCAACAAAAATAAACACTAGTACAGTATTTTGGATGAAACGAGTGGGAAAAGCTTTAATTAAAGGCTCCTGCTGTTGCATATGCCTATCCTAGCCTCAAGATTTCAAAATTAGTAACTGCCTGTTCAATGTTCACATCATACACAATGTCCCAAACATATGAAGCACCTAGGGTATTAATTTTTATTTTGTGATTGTAGTATACAGTCCAGTTGCTGGATCTCCGGCCCCGACGTTTTGAGGTAGTGGGGAGGGGGAGAAAGTTAACATTGCCAACATACAGTAATGAGTAGTTGAAAACAAATTCTCAAAATTATCTTAAGAATGAAACTATGACAGATATTAACTTAAAAACATTGAATTCCAGCTTTCTGGTTTTATTGTCATGCAAGGTCTTCATTACAACACCATTGTGTTCAAATATTACCTTAACATCTGTTAAGCCCCTTGTACACGATCAAATTTTTGTCAAATTTAATACTTTACTAGACCTTTCAAGAGTTGTCACAACTTTACAACTTTTCTTATCAAACTGCTTCCAATACTTTTAAACTCTTTGAAAGTCTTGAAAGTAAATAAGGACATGCCCTAAACCATCAAAGATTTGACAATGATTTGATGGCTTTAGCCAATGAAATGTGAGTATTTACAGCGCGTCACGAAATCTGCAACATGGTGGAAGGCGAAAAATAAACAAAAAATGGCTACCCGGCCAAAGAATGTCGTATGCAAACTAATTAGGTTATACATAAGCTGGGCATGTGCGTATGTCTAGAACTCTGTGGGTGAAGGAAGATGAAGCAGATGAAGGAATATGAAGAAATAATTGCCAGGCAGATTTCCGAACTAAGTATACATTAATGTAATGTTATATAGTGTGGTTAACCTATCAGTTGGTGTTATTTCCATTGTATTCCATAATCGTAATGTGATTTCATTGGATATAATACGAGAAATGCTACATAATATTAGTATAGAACAATATTTCATTGCAAATTGTTATACCGTGACACAAATAGTAAATTGCTTTGTGCGTAATAAATTATTTATTGTGTTCTGAGGGGTTTCAGTTTGAAAAAAAGAAACTTATAAATACACATTTATGATATTATCAGGTCTTGTCCAATCTTGTCACATAATGAAAAATGTATTACAATTTTTCTTGTAAACTCTTGAATTGAAAAAAAAGTTTGATCGTGTACAAGGGGCTTTACACACAGTAATTGTTACCATTGGCAATATTGGGAGTGATTTGTGCAAGAGATATCATTATTATTATAATATGGCTACTGATTCATCAAACTCCAAGAAAATAAATTGGCTATTATAAGAGCCAAAGCCGTGAATTTATATTCATGCTTCACAAGTACTCCGAGAAAGAGGACAATGGTGGACCCTTTCTACCTGTTACCAAAGTGGTGGATAGTTGTCACACATTCAATGAATGTGGGAAAAACCACTGTGAAGAGTGTGACGAAGGAAAAGGGCCCAGTTGATTTTAATATGTCGTCTATAGTTCCGTGTATTCTGGGAAAGTAAGGGCGACGAGCCAGCCCTAAAGTTTCACTTTATGCATTTCAAAAGGATGCGATTAGGCAGTAGATATATCATTATATGAGGAAGGAATTTTCCACTCCTGAGAAGCTGCTGTGTTCTCTGAAGGAAGCTTATTCAAAGGCAGAAAGACTAGCCTAAGTAAAAATTTTCTAGAAGGAAAGCTGTGATGGAAAAGTGACATTGTTGCATGGCGTGGAAAATTTTTGTGGAAATTTCTAAAAATTAATCCCAAAAAGGTGGTAGGTCTTGGATGAGATTTGGGTAAATGTAGGGCACACTAAGACAAAGGCAGGTGACATCATTGCAGGGACAAGGAAAGTACCAGTTGGAAAAGGAAGTAGACTGATTTTGTTTCATGCTGGTAGTGTATATGGTTTTGTTCCAGGGGCAAAGCTTATTCAAATCAAAGAACACTCGTGATTATCATGAAGAAATGAATGGAAACATCCAAGAGTTGATTCCAAAAATCTCTTCTGACAAAAATCTGTGCAAACTCCATTAGATATGGACAATAGGCCATACCACTTGGGGCAATTAAACACAGCACTGATGAGCGACAGAAAAGATTTCATTCTGCAGTGGTTGGAGAACAACATACTTGTAGTGTGTACAGAAATGAAGAAAGCAGAACTCGTGAAAATTTTAAAATTGTACAAGCTACGGTTCTGCACTCATCCACTGTTGACAAGTGGCAAGGATAAGTGGAAAGGTGTCATGAATCACAACTGGAAACTTTTCAGACAAACAAGGCATAGTGGAAACACATGTGAAGGAGCTGATAATTTCATTCAACCAAAATGACAACAGAGGCTTCAGTGAAGCCAAAGAAATTTTATATTTACAAGGACTGTGGCATCTTCCCACTCAATTAAAATTTAAGTTGTTTGATAGCCAGTTTCAATTAACATAAGTTCCCCCCCCCAGTAAATGATGAAACAACTGTCTCCATGTTCTACCATTCTGTATATAATATTCTCCACATACATTTACAAAGTAGTAATCCGATTTGCAAATGTGTCAAATGTTTAAAATATGTATGTTCCTCTGCTTGAAATTCCCACTATAGAACTGGCAAAACCACATTTGCCCATCTCAAGAAATGTTAGGGACACAGAAAAGGCCAACCAAACATTAGGTACACTCCTACATTTGTGAACCATAACTGTAGATACAATGAAGGAGATCCATTCCTCTCTCATCCTCACCACTCCTTTCATCCACAACTTCTACTTCCACTCTGTATCACTCATAGCCTGCAATTCATATAGTCCTAATGTATAGGAAGTGTATACTGTCTATGTAATTGCAAAACTGTATATCCTCTAATTTTACAATGGAAGCAAAAGTCATTCACCTTCAGTGAATTAGATGAAAACAAAGTGTAAAATCTGTAATAAATAAATCACAAGACTTGTAGTGAAGTATGTTCACCAATCACTACATTTGAACAGTATTTTTTTTGTTAGCTTTTTCCTTCCATTCTGTAAAATTAGTAACAAGTTGGTAAAATGTAGATTACATGCTTACAATAATAAGTAAACAACAAAGATTTCTCTCAATTTCAAATAAGAATTGAGGCGCTTAGAATAATAACAGCAGATCCCAACCACAGTTCATTTTGAGATAAATGTCATTTTCTGTTTTGTTCCAAAACGTGGAAAGTAGTTAACATTACAACTCAATATTTTCTGGGTATTTAAATTAAGGGATTTCAAGTCTATGTGCAAATTCATGAACCATTATGATTAATAGTTTTCCTGATTTTGTATTATTAGAACAAAACATATACAAAACAGAAAAAAAAAATCTGATGTGTTAGACTCACATGACTTTCTCTACTCTTGTACAAACTATTTTTACAAACGCTTTTTCTCCATCTACTTCATGTTAATCAAGATAAACATTTGCAGAGTCTATCTTATTGCTAATTTTCTTGTAGATGTAAAGGGGATAATATATTTACAAGGGCAATTTGGAAATACAGTAGCCTTTAAGCACATACATATTTCTTAATAACTGGTTGCTAGGTGCAGCACCATTCCCTTTGCCACAGATTAATACTCATATCCAAGACAAAAAAATGAATAACGAATTCCCATTTGAGAAAATAAGTATTGAAAAATTTAAGGGAATAACAAGCAATATCTCGAAAATGGTTCACTCAACAAAAAAAAAAAAAATGTGTATGACAAATTGTGTATTTTAATGCGATCTACATTTTTTGTGTAGTAAAATTTTGTCTCTCTCTTATGGTTTACCAGTTATGCAAAAGTCGTTCACAATGAAGAATACTTTTGGACACATTCCCAGAAAATTCGAGATATATATTTCATTTGTCATGAAAATATCTGAAACATATGATATTTTAATCAAAATTGTTAGAGCCATTTTTGAGAAAATTAAAATTTTCAAAAAATGTTCAATGTAAAGGGTAATCTGGGGTGGGGGGATTTTATTGAAAACCTTCGTGTTGCATCTCTGGAAAATACTGAACCTAAATACCAAGTTTGGTGTGTATCCAACTGTTCGTTTCTGAGTTGTGCTCTCTCTCTCTCTCTCTCTCTCTCCCCTCCCCCTCTCCCTCTCTCACACACGCGCACGCACACAACCTAAATACCAAGTTTGGTGTTTATCCAACTGTTCGTTTCTGAGTTATGCTGTTCTCTCACACATACACACACACACACACACACACACACACGGACACGGACACGGACAAACATGTTTCCGAAAATGCTTTTTTTGGATTCAGGGGGTTTCAAATCATGTATTTCCCGTGAAATCTCAGTATCGAATTTTTGGGTGGAATACAATACTTCCCCTACTTACTATACGTAGTAGAGAAAGTAAAAAACAGGAAACTTTGGGAAAGTGCAAAATATAAACAAGCTGTTTAAAAAAACAAACACAGCAAGCTCATTCCTGTTTCAGTCCAGATACATCAGATTGTAATATGGTGAATAGTGCTGAAAACAGTGATGCATTTGGTTTATCTGAATCAAGCGTTTCCGATATTGAACTTTATAGCATATTTGAAATCTTGAGTAATACGCCTGGACGAGACCACACTAACTATTAAAATGTGCTTGAAAATTGTTAAGACATTTGTGCAGACTCTTTAGAGGGGCCAGCACAGTTTCAGTTATATGCCCAATGTTTGGAAATCAATAAGCTAGTCTTCAATCCTAAGCCAGGGAAGGCTAGATTATACTTCAGCTATGCGTGTGCGTGTGTGTCATTCTGTCTGAACAGCATAACTCAGAAACGAAGTCGGATAAACACCAAACTTGGCATTTATTTTCAGTATCTTCCAGAGATGCGACACGAAGGTTTTCAAGAAAATCCCCCACCCCAGATTACCCTTTACATCTAACGTTTTTCGAAAATTTTAATTTTCTCAAAAATGGCTCTAACGATTCTGATTAAAATATCATATGTTTAAGATATTTTCATGACAAATGAAATGTGTATCTCGAATTTTCTGGGAACGTCTCCAAAAGTATTCTTCATTGTGAACGACTTTTGCGTAACTGGTAAACCATAAGAGATATACAAAATTTTACTGCACAAAAAATGTAGATCGCATTAAAATACACAATTTATGTCATATACATTTTTTTGTTGAGTGAACCATTTGAGATATTGCTTGTTATTCTCTTAAACTTTCCAATACTTATACTTTTTCTCAAATGGGAATTCGTTATTCATTTTTTTTGTCCTGGTAATGCAAAGAGAATGGAATGCTCCACATAGCAACCAACTCTTAAAATATTTGACTATTGCTTAAAGCCTACCAATTCCCCTTGCATCTACAAGAAAATTAGCAATAAGATTAACATCTCGATATCTCAATTAACATGAAGCATATGGAGAATAAGCATTTGTAAAAATAGTTTGTACAAGAGTAGAGAAAGTCCTGTGAGTGTAACACATCAATTTTTTTTTACTACTTTCCCTGTCGGCATTGTTGAATCCTGCATCTAAGTCACATAAGGGGATCACAGTACATCTTGCTATAGACAGTTGTTCCTTGTGGAAGTCAGTCCATTAGCATTATGTCAAAAGTGTCCCAAGACAGAGATCATCTGCTTAACTCCAAATGGAGCAACACAAAACTTCTTGGGCCAGGGACTCCCAAGATGTTTCCATTGCATGAACTGGCATTTCTTCACAAGTGTACAGTAGTGACATGATTCGTCACCAGTCATTGTTCCTCCAAAAAATTTGTATCTTCATTTCCAATAGTCAATGACAGACTTCAACCCTGCTCTCCTTCTAGGCCTGTGAAACCCAATGTGCGCACACCTTTTTCATGTCAAAATAGACATGAATAATAGTGTTGCAGCTACGGTTGTGCAGCCAAGGCCTGTCTGCCATTCCAGTTCAACGGTTATGCACCTATCCGCCATAATAATCAATTCAGACAACCTCAATGTTCCTCAGAGATGACAATCTTGACGGACAACCAGAACTCACATTATTGCATGCAGATTCCTTCCACTGGTGAACCCAGCAATCCAACTGTAAACAGTCTCTTGTGCAGGCGCTTCTTGATCATATACTGCAGTTAAACCTTTAATGAATATCTGCTGTTTTGACTCCTTCCTTATACAGAAACCATTCCTTATACAGAAACCATTCTGTCCATCATAAGTCACTTTCCATCTTGTCCATGGCTTTCTCCATTTAACAAATACTGTCCATTCACTATATACAACTGCCATCTAGCATCTGCACGGTGAGGACGTGCCCGTAGATTGAGCGGTATTTTTAAAACAATACCATTGTAAATCATTTCCAAATGCCTCTCATATTTTATCCTCACTATTGTGGAACCTAGTAGTGAATGATCTTATTAAGGAGTTAAATGCTAATGCATACTACTGATAAGGCTATGCAAACGGTTTAGCCATTGTAATAAGAGGTGTGTTCAAAAAAGACTGAAGTTTTACTATAACATCTTTATTGCTCATTGTAAAACATTTTAAACACTAAGCACTATCCCCCTCAAAGTACTGGCAATACATGTTCCCAAAGTTTCTTCCATTTTTTGGACTCCTGGAACATACTTTCTGGGATGTCGCATTGTCCTGAATCTCCTCTATGGTTTGGATACGTCCTTTCAACATGGTTTTAGGGAAATAGGAATAAGTCTGCTGGGGCTAGGTCTGGAGAATAGGGTGGATGGAGTACACAGGATTCTGATGTTTTGCTAGATATCTGCGGACAAAAAGTGACACATGAGCCAGCGGTTGTTATGATGCAACATCTGGTTTTTCCACAATTCAAGGCCTCTACCAGTGTAAAACATACCTCAAACTTGCTAAAATTTCCCTGGTAGACTTCCTTGTTTACCAACTGACCACATGGTACAAATTCCTGTTGGATAATCTTGAGATAGTCATTATCTGTTGATGTAGGTCATCCAGGCCTGGAATCCTCACTGACCAACATTCTGCTGTGTTCAAAATGCTTAACTCATAGCACTACATGCGACTCATTGTAGCAAATTTCAGACACCCTCGCGTCAAGCTCTTTCATTGTCATTATCCGACAAACAGCTTGTACACATACTCACTTCAGCAGCTGTAGCTCGGCAACTAACAGTCATAGCAAATCAAGACAAATGGCAGTTTGTCTAAACCTGCCGCTATGTGCACTCAGTAGCCGCAATACGTTCCCTATGCAGGTTGACGCACTATTTAAAAAGTTCAGTCTTTTTTTTCTTTTTTTTTTAACATACCAGTATTTGGTAATTTTGGGAATACCATAAGAATACTAGCACAGAAAGCCTTGGATATTGCTCAGGAATGGTGCCAAAAGAAAGACCTTGGTGGTAATCCAAAGAAAACTGGTGGTACCATTTACCAGGAGGCATTTCCAAGACAACTACTGGAAACCTAAACTCTTCAGTGCAGAAATACCAGTAGAGAGATTGGAAACCTAAACTCTTCAGTGTAGAAATACCAGTCGAGAGGGTAGTTAAGTATCTAGGAGTGTTTTTTACTCCAATTCAACTTGAACCCCCTTATCTAAAACACACACATTCAGAGCCAAGACAACTCTTAGGAGGGTCTATGTTAAGAATTGGGGGGTTAAGTCCTAAGAGTATGTACTGGATTTATACCACCATTGTAAGGCCCATAATCTCCTATGGAGCTATAGTATGGTGGCATAAGGTAGAGCAAGTTATGTTTCTTAAGGAGCTAGAGAAGGTTGAGATTGGTCTGCCTGGCTATAACTGTGAAATTAACAGCACACCTACAGAAGGAATGGAGGCAGCAGCAAGGGCATATTTTTATTTAACTTAATTTATTGTACTAAGCCATATACAAAACATAAAAAGAAAATAAGACCAGCATTCAGCCCTGGCTCTTTACCGGTCATATTCATAAATTACAGTATTTTCCTTAGTCAACTTCCTTTAGTTCTCAATTTTTTACTTTATCTCTATTAACTGTCCAAATCCATTTATTTTTAACTTTATTTAAAAACTGTCCTAATTTGCTACTGTCCTTGTAAAACATTTCAGTTATAGCACGATTTCTATCTTAAACCATTTCTTTCCGACACACTCTTTTCTCTAAATTTCTGTTCCTTTGCACTTAAAATATTATATATTCAACTTCTTCTCCACATATGGGGGATTGATTCTGTGGAATACCTTTCATTTTTTCTCCAAATTTCTGTTCCTCTGCACTTAAATATTATATATTCATCTTCTTCTTCTCCACATATGGGGCATTGATTTTGTGGAATATCTTTCCTTAAACATTTTTAACTCCACACACCAGTTCTTACACATGCAATGCTCTCTCACTCTTCTTTGTTTACTATGTCTACATATTTTTCCCTTCCCCCATGTGTTTTTAATTGGTATATAAAACACCAGAGATCTCTTTTCAGCTAACTCGCTAAATAGATTGTAAAAAGCACAAGATGCTCTTCTCATGTAACTGATACATGCTTAGTTTTAGGACTCAGGATTATGCACATTGGTCTTCTAATGGTATTATTCTGTGAAACAAAACCATACATGACATTGTTTATTATACTTGAATTAACGTAACTTCTCAATTCTGACAGTTGCTCTCCTGCCATGTGCGTTTCAGCTACGCCACGCGTAAAACATGCGGTGTTGTCAGCTCGTCCGTCTGCCAGTCGTTTGTGTCGAGTGAAAGAGGAGAGCTAAACAAAGATAAAAGTTCTTCGTTGTGCCTAACGAAATGACGTAATTTTGAAATAATCTACTGCACTAAACATCTCTACACTTCTAAGGATACAGTGTACAACACACCTGTCAACTATTGCATTATGTTCATGTTCGTGCAATGTGACAATAAGCGCATATTAAATATTAATAGTTTTAATACCACTTCACCCTGTATTATTTTATTCTAGTGCTTGTCTTCCATTTTGCATCTTTTATTCCTTTGCGTGATGCTTTAAATGTCCGTATGTAATATTATATTACCTATATAGAACAAAGTTTTATAGCTGATTTTACTGCTTTCACTTTCATTATATTTCTAAAATTCCAAAATGCGCTGCTCCACAAATGTTTTTAATACTATTGCAAAACTCGCAAATGGCAGATTATTCAAGTTAGTACCATATTTACTCTGAAGTTCTTATTTTTACTGTTATGTTTTTTTTTGACTCTCAATTAGATAAGGCAAACTTTGCATTTAAAAGTGTGAAGTAATTGTGTTCTTTCATAACTATACATATGGCGAGAATAGCATCTACTTGGAAGGCACCTAGATCTGTAATAATTTTTGACGATGTTGGGTTTTTCCTGGGGTTTCTAATATTACTTTTGAAGATCCAGACTGCGATTTCTCAGTTTATCCCTCTTTTCTTTCTTGTTCTTTCCCTATATTGACAACAGTCTGTTTACTTATTTTAAGGCAGCAGCTGTCATATCTATGACTTTATTCACATCAATCATTGGTCCACCGTTTTCTCTTTCCAGTTCGAAGTATGCCCTTAAAGCACACACTGTCTCACGAGCTGGCCATGAATTGCAGTACCTTGTCCAAGCTTAGTACATTTTTTTCTTTGGGGAGCGAGTTCGTGGTCTTCCCCTACACTTTTGCTCCGGATTAAACATTTGTCAATCTCACAGAAATTTCAGCGCAGGTTATATATTCTAAAATATTATAATCACCACAATACTGGTCATTCGCTATACTACAGCTACACGTTTAGAACTTGAAAAATAACATTAATATGTAATTGCACACTTCACTGATTGAAAATAGTAGTATGCTTAAACTTTAAAATATTGTGCTACACTACGATACACAAATCACGCAAGTATCTGATAAATCAAACAAAACAACGTTTGCATTGTGGCAACACTTCCTCTAAGCTCTGGTAAAGGGTGTGGAGGGGGCTTAAACAGCTATTGGCTACTTCAAGGTCAATTCTGGTTGTCATGACAACAGATCCGCATACACGTGCGGAAAGCACGCTGAGCTAGCTGCCAGAATTGAGAAGTTACATTAATTCAAGTATAAAAACCAACTTCATGTATGTTTTTATAGAGCTGTATCAGAGGACTTGGAAAGTATTTTCATGAAGAGTTTGTAGCTACATTAGAAAACCTCATGGTTAACTATTTCTAAATTTATTTAGGACATGGAAAATTGCACATTATAGTGATAATTATGTCTATGAAATAATATATAAAATAAATGTGACAGCAAGGGATTTATTACTATTACAAGCAAAACTAAAAGTTTCCATTTAAACATCACAATAGATAACTATAAATTAATGGCGAACCATTGGGTGTAAAAATGATTCATTTTTGTACTTGTTCGGAAAAAAGTCGCCTTTTATCCTAACTACTTGTTCTTTTCTGAAATATGAACTCTGCATGTGCGCACATGATATTGCAATTAGCATTTTACCAGCGGCAAGGTGTATTGTTGTTTGAGGCAATACCACACTGCTGCTATTTGCTAGTGTCGTATTAGTAGACACACCTCAAACGTAAGAGATTTGGACTGCATAATAGTTGAGGCACCTTTGAATCTCTCTATATGAGAACAGGTTAGCTGAACTATACTGTAGCATCTTATGTGTTGAAAAATTAATTAATTCTATGCAAACTGTACGATCTTAACAGGTATATGTGCATGAGAGCATAAGTACTGGGATTACCGGAGGCTCATGGAAGATGGTTACCTCTATGCGCATGCGTGCATGTGTGTACGCATAGGAATGCATTAGATCTCAAATTTACTTTATCTATACGCTTCAATTCTGCAACTGATTCCTTAAAAATTCCAACTCTTGGTCATTTAACATCAGAAATCATGATTAAACAAAGACAAATCCTTTAAGCAGAAATGAAACCATTTAGAAACAGTAAAGCATATTAAATACAATAAATTGAATTGGGGCCTCAAATTAGTCTTTCTTCATTAATTATTTAATTCCTTGCAATTCTTGCTTTCAACAATTTATCATACAACTCTGGTTTAAAACCTCTAAAGCTAATGCATCACTGAAAGCTACTATTCCAATAAGTGCCCCATTCCACCATTTGGCCACTATGTGCATGTGCAAGTATATCTGAAATAACTATTACATTCCCTGCCTTTTAAATTTAGACAAACTGTAAGAGAGGAATAATATCCTAATGAGAGAAACCTCCGTCCATACATAATGAAAGCCAAATACATTATCAAAGCAAAGACAGAATGCAATTCCAAACTGGTGTTGGCGGGATAGAACAATGCATTGTTCTCTCCGAGAATCTCAAGTGTTCACTTGGTGAAGTCAGAAATGATTCTCATCGTCTTTAACTCGGAGCAAAGGCAAGCAAGACCACATATCGGAGGAGAGAAACTGCTGGTACTTCCCTTCGCAATGATGCATACAAGCAACGTCATGATTAGCATAGTATCACCACAACACTACTGCCATTTTATCTCCAGCTCTGGCAATTTGCGCAACCGAGAGGCAGTGTTGCCAATTATTGGCCCTACTGTGAACAACTGTGTATACATGTGCCATTTCTTCATAAAATGCAAACAATGAAATAGTTACTTATGTTAGGAGCATTTAAAGTATGGGGATAGCGTTTACAGGAAACTTAAACAGAGATTTTAAGGTACTCACATTTAACATGCCAATAGTCCAGCGGAAAGATGCTGTACTCTTCGTAGATGTCCTATTCGTCATCATTAGCATCACCGGAGTCACTGCTGTCGGCATCTAATGAAATCACTAATTCTTCTACATAATCTTCTAAAACACCTTTGACTTTCTTTGCTTGAAATAGAAGTTCCCATGTATGTTTCACAGCACTCTGCCACTTTTCCACTGACACCAGTTCAATTCCTTGTTTCACCAAGTGCTCAACATCCGCAATGCAGGAAGTCTTATTGTGTTCTGCAACGTACCCCTTGACTTGTGCCTAGATGAGTTCAATAGGATTGAAACGGCAGTGGTATGGTGGAAGCCTGATGACAGTGTCCCATGTGCAGTGGCGATGGTATATCTCATATGTACAGAACCTTGGTTTATACAACTTAACAATTTGCAAGAGCTCTTCATAGTTCATTACTGCCGACACTTTGGGGACATTTTCCAACAGCCACTGAAGTATGATGTGCTTCCTGTCTTTGGCTATTGTTCAATATAATAACAGAATTTGGATTGTTATGGAAGTAAGGCTTCCTTAAACCAGGCAGTGAAAGTTTTCCCATTAATTTCTTTGTGATAATCACATGTACTTTTTGATTTAAACATAAGCATTGCTCCAGGAACAAACCCATTTACTTCACCAGCATGAAGACGAGCAAGTCTGCTTCCCTTTCCAATGGGCACCTTCAATGTTCCTGCTATTGTGTCATCTGTCCAAAAATTTGATTTTGTATGTCCTGCATTCACCCATGTTTTGTCCAACCATACCACTTTTTCAGGACTAATGTTCAGAATTTCTCCCAGAAATATGGCATGTCATGCGACTATATTACCTCTTCCCACTACAGCTTTCCTACCTAAAAAGCTCTTGAATTTAAAACAAAGTTCTTTTAACACCTTGTTTAAACTTGTCCTACCTCCATCAAATAATCCAGTTCATTTTAAAGAACCTAGTAGCTTCTCCCGAGTAGGAAATGCTTTCCTCATATAAACTTGGTAAATATGCTGCCCTATCACGTCCTTCTGAAATGCATCCAGTGTTGTCTTAGGTCTAACTTTAGATCTTTATCTTCCTGACGACTGTAATTCTGATGGCGTATTCAAATTGGCCAGGCATTTTTCCTTCATCACACTTTTCATGGTTGTTTTACCCACCTTCAGTGTATCGCAAACTTTATCCACTGTTCTTGTCAAAGCATGAAGAGGTGCCCCGTTGTCTTGCTCCTTTTCAAAATATTCATGTAGCCTGAATATAAATTTACGGCTTTGGCTCCAGTAAGACCGGACTTTCTTCTCCGATTCTGAAGAAACTAATCATAACGCTATAACAACTATGTATAATGATAACTATAACGATAACTACAAGAATAACTATAACAAGGATAACACAGTAAATCACACATGCACAAAAAACCAATGTCACCTGGACTAAAGCAAACAGTTACGACGACACATTAAATTAAATTGATATTTATGGACGCTCTTTAACTGCTATGGTCCTTAGCATCCCATTCTATATTGGGCGTGAAAGACCGGAAATTTTCTCAGAGACCTCTATCAGACTCGAGGTTCTTTTATGCCATAAATCTATGACACAGGACCACTGGCTTTACTTCCCTTTCAAAGGAAGCCATGCTGAGACTTTTAATGACCGAAAAATATCCATCGTCCTTCAATGGAACCTGCAACCTTGGGAACTAGAAGCTATCATGGTACCCCATGACCATGGAGAACGACAGACACGTGTTTTGCTTACAAGAGAATTGGCAACAGTCCAAAATGTAGTGGATGCAAATTGGGAGAAGTCTGCAATTGAGGCTAGCAGACAACTTCCACCCTTTGCTGTGCAAATCACCCAGCACTGCAAACCTTGTCCGATTTTCTTTTGTGTTATGTTTCATATGTAACAAAGCTCTAAGTAACAACAGCAAACTAATTTATTAAAAACATTACAATAAATCAAACTAGAGTCCTGATTTATCTGTTGAAGTGAATCAGCATAGCTTCCTCTACTGTGGAAATTATTGCTAAAGGCGGCCATTCTGATATGTACATATCTTTTTCATTACCTTACAAAACACAAGGGCCGGAGATACAGTGGTGTGTGTGTATAGTACAACTGGAAGAGACACTGCACAATAAACCATCAGCTTCGATGCAGCAAGATGGAATGAGACCATCTTGTTTTGTCTCCCAGACTTTATCAATCAATCAAATGCTGGAACCAACAACACAGCAAGAAGCAATAGCATTAAAGCCTGGGGGGGGGGGGGGGGAGGTGGGAGGTGAATCTCAACCATACTATGTAATAGGTAATAGTGGTAAATATACTTACTATGATTAAGGCAAACACTTGTGCATAAACAAGAAGTACAGAAGTGTGATCAGAGTATAAAGAACATTAGAACATTCTTTCCTTTTATTTTTTAAGTCTAAAACCAGACCATCATGCACAAGTGCTGAGAAAGTACACCAGGAATCACAGTGTAGGTAACATTGATAGTTGCATAGATAGCATTTGCTGCTAACCCCTGCCCAACACCCCAAACATGTGTCTTGCAGACAGTACTGAAACTCAACAGGTGTTCACTATATGTACCATCATTAGATTCAAACTGGTTTTACTGTTTATTCTGAAAATGAACATCTTGTTGGGTCCCTGCCATTCAGTAAAGAAAATTTGTACATGCAAGCTGTCTGACTGCAATGGCTAGGTTTATAAATTTGATTGATCTCTCAGCACTGTGCAACAATGAAGAATCATGCATGCAGTTTCTTTAAAATGAAAGCTTATTAAGAAATGGATGTTATGCCGGGAGTGCAATGCTGTCCTTCATCCCATTATGAACGAGATTGGAGACACCAGTTGTTTTCTTGTAGGAGAGGGCATGAGCAATTTTCAGAGTCGGTTACGAAGGCCAATTGGTTCAAGAGCTCAAGATTATCGCCTGCCCAAGTGCTCCTAGTTACCTACAGCTTTACCCATAAAGTTTCTTACGAACAAACAGTTGTACAGAGTTCACTTGAAGACAATTGCATAAGCCACAGAACAAATGACTGGTTCAGCTATTGTCGAGAAGTGTGCATATCTTCGATGGACAGTAAATACAATAGCAGCAGCAAAATAGGTGCCAACCAGGTCGTTCAGATCAACGAATGCAAAATTGGACGATGAAAATATCACTGCAGCTACATCGTGGAAGAAAACTGGATCCTGGAAATGATTGATGTCACCAATGAGGTGAGGACGACAGTATGCCGTAATAATAGGAGAAATGGTGCCACCCTCATTGCCTTAATTGAGGAGCATGTGGAGTTTGCCAGCACAATTTATATAGACTGCTGGGGTGGTTACAATGGACTTATGGCTGGGGGTTTTGCTGCCCACCTTACAGTAAACTACAGCCAGCATTTTGTGGACCAGTCACAAATGTCCACACGAATAAGACTGAGTCACAATCTTTCCAGCATCGCCTATCCAGGAGCAGCATCAGGCATAATCAAATGGATGTGCATTTGACAAAATACTTGTGGTGCCAATACTGTAAAAACCGATTAACTGATCCCTTTCAAGAGCTGATGTAGGACATTCAGGAGATTTACCCTGTGATGTAGTGTAATTGCATATTAGAATAAATGTATACATAAAATGTTAGCTTAGTTTAGGCAACTTTTTTTTTTCATCCTTTTTTAGTTTCAATTAGGAAAACATAGTAGTAGTTACAGTTCATAACTATAAAAACTAAACTTATTAATTATAACTAATAATGTAGAAGCGGTTGATAGTGAAGTATTTCAAATGAAAATGAATGAGTAAGAAAACTCATTTACACTCTTCACTTAAGTAATATCAACAGAGTAGAAAACTTATTAAAAGACACAAATTACACAGCCATAAATAAGAAACCTCTCAATTAACATATCAATACTGTTAACAGAATGATAAAAGAAACCAAAACTCTTACAGAACCCCAAAAATGCAAAATCATCACTCACAATCCTACGTTACCTAGACTCCATGCTCTTCCCAAAATCCACAAGACTGATAACAGCATGAGACCAATAGTTAACAATATCAACGCTCCAACTTACAGTCTAGCAAATGGTTGAATGAGAAACTTAACTTCCTCCCAAAATTCAATAACCTGAGCATAAGGAATTCCTACGATTTTAGTAAAGAATATTAAGGACATATCACTCACATCAGGATACACATTGGTTTCATTTGATATAGTTGCACTTTTCCCCAGTATACCATTGGATAAATTAATCACACTATTAAAGAAATGCCTGCTATCAATAGGTTTGAACACTAATGAAACAGAAGATTTAATCAAGTTAACCAGTGTATGTATCGAACAGAGCAAGTTCACGTTTAATGAGAAAACTTATGGCTTGGCAATGGGAAACCCTCTTTCTCCATTACTCACAGATCTATATATGGGATTTTTTGAAAAACACATCACAATAGCATTTCCTTGGATTCTTAAAATTGGCATAGATATGTAGACGACATATTCCAATAGTTCCACAGAAACACTTACAAGATGCACTCAAACTATTAAACCTACAAGAAAAGTCAATCAAATTTGCAATAAAAACTGAAAAAGTCGACTGCCTCCCATTTTTAGATCTGAAGATTAATGAGGAATGAAAACTCTAAGATTAGATTTAGATTGAGTCACACTTTTTTACACTCACCTTCACTAATTAAAGTTACATAAAGTTAATTAGTGAAGGTGAGTGTAAAAAAGTGTGACTCAATCTAAATCATGATGAATACTTCACTGTTAATAACGCTTCTGTTTTTAATCTCTAAGATTAGTTTCGGTATACATAGGAAGGACACATATACAGACAATTATAAAAAAAAATAATAGCTACAATCCAGGCAGTCATAAATATGCGTTGTTCAATAGCCTAGCATATAGATTGGTCAACATCCCCATGAATTACACAGAGTACAGAACAGAATTTGATACCACATACTAAACACAGCAGTCACCAATGGTTTCAGGAAATCCACTATAATAAATAAAATAAATAAATTCAAAAGAAAGAAGATGATTACAGAAGTCTCCACTCTCAAACCAATCAAAATACAATACAGTTTCCGCAAATTTACATACGACCCACATTTTTGTCACAAATTTGAAAACATCTTTAAAGAATTCCATGTAAAAGTTGCACCGTATAGCAAACACAGCACTAAAAATCTCATGAGTTCAAAATTGAAAGATCAAGTCCCTCCAGAACAAAAATCTGGAATATACACCATAGAATGTCTAGATTGCAACATGAAATACATTGGGAAAACCAAAAGAAATATTGAAACGTGCAGAAAAGAACACTTCAGGAACATTCACCAAAAACAAATTGAAAAATCTGCTGCTGCAAATCATTTTTGGGAGAAAAACCACAAAATAGACCTGGATGTCAAACTGTTAAAAGAAGTCTCAAAACCTATGGAAGTATCCGCTTGGGAGAAAATCTACATTTGGAAGAACAAGAATATTGCAATGAATTTTGACATCCCAGCAGAAGACAAATTCAGCAAGTACATCAAACCCTCACCAGATGGTAAACACAAGCAGATACAGGACGTCAAACCACCACCATCCAGTAGGTCTGCAGCTGACGATGAGAGCAAAGGACTCTCGAAACATGTCTTTTTATTAAAGAATTACTTAAGTGAAGAGTGTAATGAGTTTTCTTACTCCTCGTTCATTTTCAATTTACTAAATTCAACTTGGCAACAAAGACTAGGGTGATTATACGAGCAATGTTAGCACCATGGACTACTGACAATGGCACATGCGCAGCAAGTACTTTTCAACTAAGTTCCATTCGTTTTATTTCAACTCATTATTTTAACCTTTAAGGCAGTACTATAGGTAATTTTTAGTGTGTCGATCATATTTGTGACTTCCCATAACATGTTTTCGTAACTTCGAAAAAAAAATTACGCGACATAAACAAGAACCCAAGATTACAGCTGCATTTAAACAAATGAATACAACAGAATGAACACAGTGTATTCTCACACTAATCATGGTCTGAGAATGGAGACATTTTTATGCCCGAAAAAAATCCATCACCTTCCGCCCGGTTTGAACCTGCAACCTCGGGAATTAAAGGCTAGCATAGACATGGAGGACGACTCAATAGGCTATACCACATACATGGGGACATGTCTGTACAGGGTGAGTCATCAAAAACTTGCACAACAAAAATCTCTGAAAAAGCACACTAGGATTTGAAAAAAGACTCACAGATATGAAGGCAGAGAGGATCTCATTAAAATAGATGTTGTACATTCATAAACGTAAACAAATATGATTTTCAACAAACTTGTGCTGTATTAAATGGCAACCCTGTGCTATTTTTGATGCAACTGATAACATAGAAAATAACATTGCATCGCAATAGGTTAATTACATCCCAAGAAATTGCAACTTGAAATTGATGCTTGAGATATAACGAAAGAAGTAAACGCTTATTTCTCTTTTTTTATTTTTGTCATTAGAAACCCTGTGTTATTTCCAGCGCAATTGATAACTGACAATAACATTCAGAATCACTTTCGTCACATTGTAGTTAATCACATTGCAATTAACTCCAATGCAAAGTTTGCACTTGAGAGATGATGTAATTGAACCTCAGGATGTGCATCTGATGCGAGTTTCTTGTAACTAAAGCGCCAATTTCACGTTACAACTTCTCGGATTATAATTTGATGCAACAAATGCCATTCTTAATGTTATTTTCCATATTAAAAGTTGTCTCAAAAATGGCATTTGCATTTCCATTAAAAAAAAAATTTAAGTTTCTACTGTATATCATATTTCTTTGTTTGTGTGTTTATGATTTTTGAATGGTCTATATCATCTGCCTCCTCCCCTGCTCCATGCATGAAAGTTGTTTTTCAAATCATATTTTTGTTTCAGAGATATTTAGAGTGCAAGTTTTAGGGGACTCACCCAGTATATACAAGTGAAACTCTCACATTTTACTGTAGTATACTTCAACTTGATTCCTTTTGTAATAAACTAGATGTCAAAGCAAGATATAACAGTTCAAGAACTTAAAGTAATAATTGTATTATATAGCTCTTTCAAAGGAAAACACTGCCCTTTATCTTAAAAAACTCTAGGAAGTGTTCAAATTTTTCATAAGGCCTAAATGCAATCACTTTAACACTGCAATTGGTGGTCATTTAAATTCAGATTTTGATGCACAGTAGAAAAACTCAAGTGTTAAAGATTTTAGAAATGTTCTCAGGAAATTTAAATGCCCAAACAATAAACCCACAAGAGATGTAGTCTGCTTAGGTAACATATATATAAGCATTAATCAACTTCATAAAATGTGTTTTGAACTAGATGACCCCTGGTTTTTCTTTATTGTCGCTGCAGTGATCTTTTGAAACTGCATCTTAAACCCTGACTTACTACACTGCTTTCTGGTGATAAAAGATCTTGCAGCTTGAAAATCTAAAAATCCTTGTGACAACTTTTCTACATGTAAAACAAACTCTTGTCTTTCCAATAAGTCTTTACCAGTCTTCCAAGGATGCATAGTAGCCAGCCTTTCTTATCTTTTTGTCAATTATACCAAAGTCACTAATACAAGGAAGTGCAGCCTAGTACTAAGTAATAATGCTCTATAGTATAAAATACTACTATCATGACAAAAGTATAATACATTATATGCAGTATGATATTCTTGTTCTGTGCAGCCCAAGTATCACAAAACAATCTCTATCTTAGTAAGTTCTCACAATCAGATGTGCCTATTTAAGCTACACTTTTAGGTCATATACATTGCACTGTCATCATTGCAAATACGAATACCTAGATTGTACACTGAAGTTGCAATAGATAAAAACACTTCGGTTGGTACTTCTGGTGTTGGCAATGCTTTCTGCATATCAAATGTTATCAGACAACAGTCTGAATCATTAATGAAACATACTGCATGAAATAGAAGATTAAATGTTTGTGCAGCTAGACATTGATGTAAACAAATATCAAGAGGTACATGGTCCTCTTCATGAAAACTAGGCATCACAAACTTTACAAGTGTCTGAATTAAATTGAGTTTTATTTATGGATGCTCCAACTACTATAGTCCTTAGCATCCCATTCTATATTGGCGTTAAAAACCGGTAATTTTGCTAAGAGGCCTCTTTATCAGGCTTGAAGTTCTTTTACATGCTGTAAATCTACGACACAGGACCACAGCTTTTACTTCCCTTCCAAAGTAAGCCATGATAAGGATTTTTACGCCTGAAAAAATCCATCGCCCTCCGCCAGGTTTGAACCTGTGACCTTAGGAAACTAGAGGCTAGCATGGTAACCACTACACCACAGAGAAGGACTTACAAGTGTCTGTGTGTAGCATCTCAAAGCATATACGTATTAAATTCTGAATTGAATATAGCTCTGTATCAGCATTTTTCTGACCATTCCTTTTGTTTTCATCTATAAGGGGTGTTCAATAAGTAATGAAACACATTTTTTCCTTGGCCAATTGTGGTTCCAAAATCTTTACATTTGGTGTGGGATATCCTTCAATATTCCTGCATCATCTCATGTACTTTCATTACTTTCCAATACACTATACAGCTACAACCAGCATTCAAAATGGTGCCTATAACTGAGACAAGTTCTAAATAAAGAGCAGTGATTGAATTCTTTTAGGCAGAAAAAGAGAACACCAAAATATTCAGAAGTGCCTACAGAATGTCTATGGAGACCTGGAAGTACCTAAGAGCACAGCAAGTCTTGTTATAGGGAAGAAAGAAAAAAAAAAGGAAATCTGGTCTCCTGTGTACTGGCCGGCCACAACAGCTGTGGTACCTGCAAGTTTGCAACGTGCGGACACTGCTATTCACAATCAACTCGCATCTCTGTTGGTAGTGCTGACACAATTGTCCATTAGTTGGGGTATCCAAAGATTTGTGCCCACTGGGTTCCTCAAAGCCTAATGGAAGTCCATAAAGAACAAAGAAGGGTCTTCTGTGCTCAATTGCTTGCTCATTATGATGCTAACAGTGACAACATTTTTGTCAAACATTGTCATAGAGGATGAAATGTGGGTGCATCATTGCAAGCCAAAAACAAAACAGCAATCCATGTAATGGCACCACACAATGTCTACTCAATAGTACTTCAGCTGCTAAAGTCATTGCTACTGTCTTCTGGGACATTAAAGAGGTTATTTTGATGGACATACTGCCCCGTGGTCAAACAAGAAGCCCATTGTGAGACACTTAAAAAATAGAGGAGAAAATTCCTGCATGTTCATCACCACAAAAATGTGAACATACTTCATATTCATAACATGAAGCCACACCCAAAAAGAGATCATAAAACTGATGGACTGTTACAAAACAATTTCGGCATGTTCATCACCACAAAAATGTGAACGAACTACTTCTCCATGATATGAAACCCCACAAGTCTGCATCCAAGAGATCAAAAAACTTTGGTGGACTGTTCTTCCTCATCTGCCCTACAGTCCAGATCTTGCAACTCACAACTTCTATCTCTTTGGCCCACAGAAGAATGGTCTCCATAGGAAGCATTACATCAAGGATGAGAAATTCTTGATGCAGGCCAAGACCTGCGAGTGGTACCATGAGGGCATACAAGCTCTCCCATTAAGGTGGGATAAGACCATGGACTTGCACAGAGATTATGTTGAAAAATAGGAGTTTGTAGCCAAAGAATTGGAGAACAATATGGTGTACGTAAAGGCAGAATAAAACCAATCTGTGTTGAGACCAAACAAAAAACAAAAAAAACACACTTCAATTATCAATTTGTTGATCAAATGTATTTTCTTACAGATTTATATCTAATGCATATGTTTCTCAATATCATCATTGTTATCATCACTACAATCATCAAGTCATTCTCATTCTTGTCACCTCACTTTATTCCTCTCCCTACATGAAATAGATAAATGTCTTAGAAAGGCCAAAAATGTCATAAAAAGTATTTGAACACATTCTTATTAACATACCTCAAGTATTTATCACATAATGTGGAAGAGAAAACTTCCTTCTACTTACTTCATTCTTCCTTTTACTTCATAATCCTATCACATTCCCTTCTAATGATAAGGTTATATTTATCTGAGTTTTTACAATTGCTGTTGTCACCAGTTCTGTAAAAGTTTTGCCAGGTACAATATTCACACCATTTCAGGTTAGAATGTTCCAACCATTGCACAATTATGACCACTTCATTTCATCTTGAAGGCATGGTCTAGTTTGTTTTGGAACTCCCATTTTCCAGCTCTAGATTTCTGCACGCTTTGGCTTTTATTTTTTTTCCAATTTTCATTTCTTTTCAGTTTTGATTTCTCACAGCTACTTGGAATTCAAATCACTCTCTGTTACTGCTGAGATACACACAGCATTACTTGAGAATAAACAGGCACACTATTGCTGTATGTCTGGCATTTCCCATTCTGGCACGAGAGAATACCTTTTATATATATTAAAATTAAATAATTATGTAAAGAGGTGACAATGACCAATAATATTATAAACAACTGTTGTGTTACACTATTAAATTACGCAATTAACTCAGTTTTGGAAAAAGCAAATGTGGCATAGCCCACTAATTCTCTACACCTCAATTATCTTGACCAAACTAACAATTATGGAATCACAATTTGATTTCGGAGGAAGGTTAAGTCAACTGACAATGCTATAGCTATCTTTTGTTAAGACAAGTGTTTAAACTTTTGAAAAGAAAAATTGTGCACAGGCCACCTTTTGTGATCTAAGTAAAACATTTGATTGCATAAACCACAACTATCTACTTGGCAAATTATATTACTATGGAGTAAAAAGCCCTGCAACAGAACTTCTGAGTGCTACATAGAAAATAGTAAGCAGGTTGTCTGTAGAGGAAATAAAGAGATCAAAGGCAGTGGAGATACAATATTGTATACCACAGGATTCAATTCTTGAGCTTTTATTATTCTCATTAATGATCAACAATCTTCCACCTTTTGTGGTCACACACTCAATTCTGTATGCAGATGACACTACTGTTTTGACACTAACACAGATTTTCAGATGCTTAAATTTACAGCATAAAACACACTGATACAAAGCTGATAAATGGTTCAGAGCCAAAGAATTCTTACTCAATGAGAGCAAAACACAACACTCAATATTTAAGGGATATCCCTAAAAACATGTGAGGGGATGTGGCAAGGTAATGTGCGCCAATTTGGTGGCACAGGATTTTCAGGAATGGTTCCGGATTCGATGCTAGCTCAGGTTCTTGCATGGATCTTTGATCTAGGGTTGGTGGTTAACACTACTGGTTCGTTTTCCTGCCCTTTTATTTCCCATCACCTTTTTAAAATCTGAACTGCTGATAGAACCCTCGCCACATATATGCATTTCTTTGGGCGCCGCCTTTACTGCTGTACTTCATACTAGCGCGCCTACCTGCCGACACTTTTCTATCAATTTGCTTTGATCTGCACTCACATTTGTTTTTAGAAAAATTCCAAGGGAATACAAAGAACAAGTGATTTTCAAACCTGTTTCTTTATTTTGAATTTTTCTATCCGCCCATTTCGCTATCAAGTGATTTCTACCTTCTTTCCTATTGGTTGTCTACTTTAAGTTTCCAAATGAATTCCTTTGCCTGCAGCTATCAGAGCACCGACCTTCATTTCTACCCCCCTTGTTTTTCAGGCGACCTAATGGTACATGAACAACAGCGTCTTCTGCCCTTACTTGGCTACAATGGTGAAAAACCAACTCCGTTTCCTGCCTACTGCTTACACTGTCTCTTCAACCCATATTCAACTTTACAAGCAATATTCATTTCCCAGTCTTATTTAATAATATTATTATTCCTACTGTTATCAATATCTACTTTCACATTATTATGGCTATCATTTTGTATTTCTAGCTATGCAGAACACGCTGTCTTAAACAACAGCTCAGATAGCACATTTTTAGGTATAATACATAATTTATCTTGATCACCACCTATTAATTACATACAAAACTTCTAAACTCTCCAAAGTTTTACATCAGATTTGAAACTTGAAAAGTTCATGTACACCCATAAACAAACAAAGAGTCATACCCAGATTCCATGTGCGGATCTAAAGGGCTTTGTGTACCTTTGTAACAGCTGTGTTAATGCACATTCAGAAACTGTAGACTGGTCTGTGCCTATGACTTCAATGGTCACCTTACAAGCTACTGAAAACAGAGCACGGAACGTTATGGTGGTTGAGAGATTAAAGCACTGCTTACACTAATAAGCTCCTCGTTTCTGATGCAGTAATTTGTATCACAAATTACTTAAATGTAAAGAGTGATTATAGTATGAATATGCATTATTATGTGACATTGATTTGAGATGCTTGTTGATTGTAATTATTGTTGGGAAGTAAGTTTATACGACCTTACTGAAACTGTCAATAATAGCGTGCAATAATGCAGCGAGGGGGTGAGCTGTTTATCATTATTGGAAACGAGGAAGTTACGTAATGTTGGCGCGTTTTTCTTAGAATTTGCTGGAACATTTCCCTAGAGCATATGTATTCATAATTTTCATTGGATATAAAAATAGACGCTAATGTTGGCGCGTTTTAGTAGTCAATTGCAGCTCAGTTATAATCTTTAGGCATATCGAGGTGTGGGAGTATAAATAGAGCTAGGTTAGAGGTAAAGTCCGTCAGTCAGTCAGTTCATCAAAATTCTTTGTACACTACACGTCGCATTCCCGTCAGTTCGTCGAAAATATTTGTACAGCACACGTCGGATATCAATTTGCAGGTTACGCCTAAAAGAGTTATGAAAAATCTTAAATGTTGTAAAGTTAATTATACAAAAAGTTGAAGTACGCGAATTAAGAATTATCAGTAATGAAGTTCTTATAACAGTTTCAGTTTGGCGAGTGTCAAGATCAATGTGTAAATGTGATAGTAAATGTGTTCGACAATAAAAGTGTAAAACAAATTCTTTCATCAGTGTTATCTTTGGATAAGAGACTCCCTTCCGTTTACACAACCTGTATAAAGAGAAGTGCTTGACCAAAAGATCATAGCTAGCCGGAGGACAGTGAACAAAAATTAAATAAAATAACAGTAGCATTCTTTCAAACGAACACTAATACTACCGCAAATTGCTAACACCAGATGGAGCTAACAAACCTAACAAATGAATCACGTCACAAGATGGATTCACCACGTGGAGTAAACAATAAATAAACTTTATACCGTCGCAAATTGGCGCCCAACGTGGGGCAGAATAACCAGGAAGGAGCAGAATTAACCAGGAAGAAGTGAGATAACCAGGAAGGAGCAAAGGAATCAGGACGTGGAGCGAATGGAGCAGTGAACTGAACTACAAGACGCAGATTCCAGAAACAACTATAGGAACGATAGACTACGCGGATGATTGGACATCGTAATTCCGAGATTAAAAGGCAACAGGGGAATTCAACTACAGAACACCAAAACGACGTAGATTCATCGTAATACAACGCAGAAGCGACATATAATCTAGGAGAGAGGGGCAGACAGCTGGACATCAAAGCAACATCAGCAGATAGCATCAGAAAGGTTAGAAAAGTGTGATTTTAATTCTAAAAAAAAAAGTGTAAAAGAAGAAATAATTAAGGAGGGAGATAGTGTAACAGTTAGCTGTAATTCAATACAGGTTACAGAAAATAGTTCAAACAATGTAGGATTTGAGGGAGGAAATGTTAGTGCAGAAAGTGAGAATAGAATAGCAGGAAATGTTAATATTGATGCTCTAGTATGATGGAAATTATGGAAATGCTGAGAAATATGAATGAGAATATGGAAAAGAATCATAGGGAATTAAGGGAATATATGAAAAGGGCTCATAGGAAATTAATGGAAGCCTTTGGTAGGAGTAATGAGATATTAGAGCAAAAAGTAGATCAAAGCAGGGAAGAAATTGAAAAGAAATCTATGGAGCTAGATAGTAGTATGCCAAAAATGAGTGATGAAAAGGAAATAATAGCAAGTGAGATAGGAGAAGTTTCAAAGAAAATGTCAGATATGAGCAAGGAAATATGTAACAAAAAAAGTGAGGTTAATACTAAAATTGAACATGTTGATGTAGAATGTACAGTCAGGTAGTAGAATGAGTAGTATTACAAGTGAGATAAGAGATATGAAAGAGGTTATGAATGTAGATGTGAATCAGGCACAAGTTAAATTCAGAGGGGAGATATCAGAGATACAGAAGGAGTCAGTAATGCAGAGAAATAAATTGTACAAAGAAGTTAAAAGTTTTGCCTGTAAATAATCAAAAGCTAACTTCTGAAACTAACAAGTACCAAGCTGTTCAGAATGAAAACTCCAATCCAGTACAATTTAGTACAGATTTGTTAGAATACTCTCAAATTAAAGAGATAGTAGAAGAATTGAAAATGACAGTTGTTAAAAGATGTGTTGTTCAGGAAACTTTAGATTGTTTTCAAATGTTATCAGGGGACAAAATATCATATGAATCCTTTAAGAGGCGATTCATGAACAAAATTTTGAAGGTTAGGATACGGCTACAAGTAATGCTTAGCTACAGACAATTTGATCCAGGAGGGTGAATAGAAATGAGATGTAAAGTAAATGCTGGATAGTTAAAGATGACCTGCAGAGAAATGTATTGGAACGTAAGAGGGTTAATTATGTATATATGTCATAAGGCGAAATAAATTTTGGACATAACTAAATGCTTAAAAGGAAAATAACATTTTATTAGTAACTGTAACAGCATTTGAAATAAAGCATGATGTTATATTAAAGTAAAGTATGTAGATATAATTCCAAGAGTATTGTGAATATACAGTACAAAACAACAAAAATGGGGTAAAAGTCATTAAAACAAATATTTATGTAGCAAACAGAACATGTGAAACAGTGCCTAGATTTAAGATATGTAAATATATTTGTGTAGAGGGTGAATATTTTAGTAAATATGTATAGTAATTACAAAAATTCTTAAATGCACAAATTGTTGTCAACAATATAAGAAAGTAAATAATTTTGTAACAGTAACTAAATAACTCAGGGTACAGTATTTGCTATAAAAAAAAATTTGTAATGTCAGATTAAAGTCTAAACACATTAAACCAGAGCCAGTAAGTAGTGGCAAGATAGAGGAAAAACATGTCGTGTGTTAAATACGTGTGAAGTGTTAAGTGAAAGTGATAGCGTGTGTTCCAAGATTTAGGAGACTAAAAACCCAATTATAAAATTTCCAAACAAGTTGTAAATATTCATAATTATGTTTCTAGTGGGGCATATGATGCAGTAATTTGTATCACAAATTACTTAAATGTAAAGAGTGATTATAGTATGAATATGCATTATTATGTGACATTGATTTGAGATGTTTGTTGATTGTAATTATTGTTGGGAAGTAAGTTTATACGGCCTTACTGAAACTGTCAATAATAGCGTGCAATAATGCAGCGAGGGGGTGAGCTGTTTATCATTATTGGAAACGAGGAAGTTACGTAATGTTAGCACGTTTTTCTTAGAATTTGCGGAACATTTCCCTAGAGCATATGTATTCATAATTTTCATTGGATATAAAAATAGACGCTAATGTTGGCGCATTTTATTAGCCAATTGCAGCTCAGTTATAATCTTTAGGCATATCAGGGTGTATGAGTATAAAAAGAGTATGTTAGAGGTAAAGTACTACACCCCGTCAGTTCATCAAAATTCTTTGTACACTACACGTCGCATTCCCGTCAGTTCGTCGAAAATATTTGTACAGCACACGTCGGATATCAATTTGCAGGTTACGCCTAAAAGAGTTATGAAAAATCTTAAATGTTGTAAAGTTAATTATACAAAAAGTTGAAGTACGCGAATTAAGAATTATCAGTAATGAAGTTCTTATAACAGTTTCAGTTTGGCGAGTGTCAAGATCAATGTGTAAATGTGATAGTAAATGTGTTCGACAATAAAAGTGTAAAACAAATTCTTTCATCAGTGTTATCTTTGGATAAGAGACTCCCTTCCGTTTACACAACCTGTATAAAGAGAAGTGCTTGACCAAAAGATCATAGCTAGCCGGAGGACAGTGAACAAAAATTAAATAAAATAACAGTAGCATTCTTTCAAACGAACACTAATACTGCCGCAAATTGCTAACACCAGATGGAGCTAACAAACCTAACAAATGAATCACGTCACAAGATGGATTCACCACGTGGAGTAAACAATAAATAAACTTTATACCGTCGCAGTTCCAATCTCATATTAGTTATTTTTTATGTTAATTTTAAGACTGGATGTGTAGAACATAATACTGCATTAATATAACTTTAGCATTTGAAGTTTTGCCCATATCTATTGACACAAAAACTTAATTCTATTAAAACACTTGTTTTAAATAGCTAAAGAAGTGCAAATAAATTATTATCTTTTAAAACTAAAACCACAAAAAATAAACAAATTAGGCTCAACTTTCCAACACGTGATATGCAAGATTTTTTTTACGTCCATCAGTGTCTTTTGTGTGTCAGTGTACTTTTTGAAGTACAGCTTCACATTCTTTGGTGCCATATATATTTAGATTTATTCGGGCAATTTCTTGTTGAAAAATATTTTATTCACATAACTTAAGCCTTATAATTATTTATTTGTTTACTTACTGCACATGTAGCCATATTGAAGAATGCAGGACAGCCACATTTCCATCTTGCATCACTCAAAGCAATAACAGCCAACACTTATGTCACTAAATTACAATAACTAAATAATTATATATATTTTGTCTAAATTATGTCTACTGCTCTGTATACTAAACACTAACTCGTTAACTTAACTACGCCTAGCTAATAAACCTAATCACTATACACACAGGTTAGGCCTGCCTAATGTCATGGAAAGGGTCTGCTAAACAGTCCTTGGTGTCAGCACACCACAAATGCCAACAAATGTGAGCATCTAGGTGTTCTATGTATCACTGAGGTAAACCAACACATCCTGTTATTAATCGGACAAGACAGTTCTAAAAGTTATTATTTTAAGAATATCTCCAAGAACACACAAACTTTGCTTCTCGCACTACAAGAAATTCTACTCCACTGCATGACCATGATTGTAAACAATAAAACCCAAGAGAAAGCATGGTCAGAACTTTTCAAAAGTGACCAGTTGCTAATCACTTCCAGATGATAGTATAGATTGTTGTGCAGATGTATGGCAATTTTTTCAAAGGTTGGCTACGGTTGTTACAAATAAAGCACACGTTGGCTGCTATGTGAGAAGCAATAAAACTAGTAGTCTTCTGTCTGCTTGCACAAGCGCATTGGAGAACTTTCGGACTTGAAAAATGTCTTGCACGTCTCGCATCACATGTTCAAAAGTATCTCCCAAAATTAATATCAGTGCATGAACCCTCAGTACGTATAACTGCCCTCAATCTTTGGGACATAGATGAAATTAATCCCTGCAATAATGTGGAAGAGAAGCTATGACATCCTAGGTTTCTTGAATTTGTGCCCAGAAGCCATCTTTTTTCCTTCGCGCATCTGCAGGAAAAACCGACCAAAGCTTCTTCACCTCAGCCCACACATTTTCAATAGAGTTGAAATCTGGTGAACAGGGAGACCAATCTATCGCTCTGAATCCTGCCTCTCTAAGAATCAATTTGAAACCTTTCGACTTGTTTGGACAGAATAATTAGACTGTACGAATTCAACACTCCATCAGGATCTCTCATCCTCACAGAGAAAATCACAATATTCTCAAGTATTAGCATGTATCGCATACTGTTGTATCGGCAAGCTGCCACAGCACACCTAGATCATCTAGTTCCCAAGGTCACAGATTCAAACCCAACGGATGGCGATGGATTTTTTCGGATTTAAAAATCCTTAGCAAGGCTTCCTTTGGAAGCAAAGTAAAACCAGTAGTCCTGTGTTGTAGATTTATGGCACATAAAAGAACCTCAAGCCTGATAAAAGAGGCCTCTGAGCAAAATTTCCGTATTTCACCCCGATATAGAATGTAAAGCTAAGAACCATAGTAGTTAAAGAGCATCCATAATTAAAACTGCAACTATGGCAAAACTGTGAAGCCACGTATTTTGCATCGTATCGGAACCCCTTTGGATGGTAGACAATTCCTTACGTGTGAAAGAAAATGTCAACTTGTCTGAGAATATAACTTTATTCCAGCGCAGTTGGCATTTTCCTCGCAAACACGAGGCAAAAACAATCTGTGAACATCTGTCAGATGTTGCTTTTTAATTCCCCTTCATGAAAAAGTCCTGCAGCGTTTACATGCTGCAGAGCTGTTGGAGCAGATTCAGGGAATTATGAATGTGCCTTCATTTCAGAAGCAGTTTGGAAACAATTCCTCTCTGCTACTGCAATTAAAGCTGCATCCATTTCAGGAGTGGACACATGTCTTCTCATTGAACTAGGACAACAGTGTTCAATCACTTCCCTGGATATTCCCACTCACCTGTAGTTGCAGGGAGTCCAATATGAGCTGCAGCTTCACGAGCAGAAAAGTCTGCTACATTGACTAGTGCAAGGAGAGACTTTCTTATGCCTATATCTTTGTGTGCATGTTATGCCATTGTCAAGTACGGTATGATTCACTGAAAGAGAAGCTGTTTGGGCCCAATGCATTTGCACACCCTTCTGTGCATCATGTGGTTTCGCATGCAGCATATTGCAGTTAGGTAGAATAAACCCTTAAGCAAGCATTATAAAAACTATTCTATTATTAACTTTACCGAATGCTGTGTATGAAATGCAGTATATCGAAAATAAGTAACCTCTGTGTGTTGATTAAACATTAAATGAAGAAAACATGCAAGAAGCAAACCTGCAGTCTTAACCACAGAATTACCCTACACTTTGCCAAAGCACTACAGAGAAGATACATGGAAGGTAGTATGCTTAGTAATGGCATACAATGACTTGCTGCAGCGGCTATACAACTGTATTGCATATGGTGTAATAAGCAAGGCGCTGTGCCGTGTAGGACTTAGAAAAATTTGGCATTTAGTTTTTGTCCATAGGTGTACATAAAACTTATATTAGGTCAGCTTATTTTGCTTCTTTCCCAAGCATAATAGAGTAGAGCATTTTACTCTGGGGTAACAGTTTGTATCTTACTCATATACTTTTATTTCAAAAAAAAAAAGTATTTAAATAATTTGAGATTAACTAGCTAGCTCACTGAATACCAGTATTTGTTAAATTAAGACTGAAGATTGTAATAAATTCATATATTTACACCATTCTACTTGATATAATAAGTGACTTATGTGAATTACTAAACAGACAATATTTACATTCTTATAGTAGTAGATGTTCATCTATTACTGTTCCATATCATAGACTGACACTTATCAGTAAAGCTTTGAAGTACTAGGTATACAATTATACTAATAGAAGATAAATGAGACTTATCACACCCCTACAGCTTCACTTGAAATTTTGAGGATACATTTCACACACCCTTATCTGCATCCTTGACTGCTGGATTGGATAATTTTTTGGATAGGAACTCCTGAACCCTGCTGGTGGAGACTTGAACTTGAAAATCATGTTGTCCTAAAGGATGTAAAGTTCATGAGGTTGTCAAACTTCTTTATAAAAATCTTTCCAAGGTTGGTGGCCTATTTACTGGTTTTAGTAATTTAATTTCTCTGCTGATCTTATGGTTTTTATCCAAGAAATGTGCCTTGAGATTAGTTTCCAAATTTCTCTTAGATCTTCCCAATGTATACCTCGTCACAATCCAAACAATCTTGTTGTGGCAGATCTCTTTTCTTGAAGACTATCTACTTTAATTTAATTAAATTCCTGATGTTGAATCTGTTATATGGTGTCAATGAGGTGTTATAATCATTGAATAGGGTTTGAAACTTGTTCATTGCCCAAAGGTGGTCAGTAGTCAGTTTTTAAACCGCCTTACGTATATTTGGGGGGTGTATAATTATGCCTCGGACTACTTTCTGTTACAGAATGTTTCAAACCTTTTTCAATGATTATAACATCTCACTGGCACCATACAACAGATCAGCATCAGGAATTTAGTTAAAAAAGACAGCGTTCCTCTGGAAGAAAAAGGAAATGGCATATGAGTCCTTCCACAAAAGTCACACTAATTTTCACAAAATCTGACCATATCTCCGATTCACTTCAAATTTTGTCCACGGATTACAAAAACAAAGTGAATTATGTTATAAATTCTTATTTCTTTTAAATCACAATATTTTAAAACATATTGCACAACCCAACTTATGAAAAGCAGCACACCTCTGTACCTTTAAATTAGAAATCTAACAGGCAATAAGTGATAAAATTATGTTATAAAGTGCAATGCAAAGCTTAATATGCAATCATTAACTTAATATTTATTATAATTGATATAATTAACTATTTACATCAATGTTTAAAATCCAAACACTTAAAAATATGCATCCCTATTAGCCCACAAATTTAAATTTCCATAAAACATAAATAAATTCCTCGTAGTTTTTTGTATATATTTACGTAAAAAAAAGTTGAGATTCTGTGTAGTTAATTTAAAATAACTTAGAAAGCAGTGCGTAGCGAGATTCCACTGTGGCGTGGCTGGAGAGTAACAGCAGCAATGGCAGTCTGTCATTGGATGCCTTGTCAACTGTTCATATCACTTTAGTTCACATGTAACTTAAATTTGGCATATAGTTGAGAACTATTCGAACTTTCAGTCTTATCCTACGAGAGGCAACTTAACTACAATTTAAATGTGCACTTTTCCCCTTCAGGCTTAAGTGAATACCATCTGGTTATTATTGCACCATAGAGCTAAATGAATTTTAGCTCTAAGGTACCAGAGATCCCTTTCGCATTGCTGTAACTTGCCTGAAATTGGTCACTATGTTAAACCACTTCTGGATTATTCACAGCATTGGCACTTTGTAGCACTCAATCACTTATCAGTGGGTGGTACTTTGTTTTTTTTCTTTTCTTTTCTTTCTTTCTTTTCCCCCTGACATCGCATAGTTTTAGGTCTAGTGACAAAGTTAACTTCTCCATTTTTAAGTTTGTAAGCATATTGCAGGTAACTAAGCTAAATGACTTCTGCCTTATGCTATGCTTGGAGACATTAAATGGTCTAAAGCAATCGTCACAGCTATGTTTCTTCAGTTCACTCATTATGCACTTCAAAAATCAGAGCTAAGAATGGACTTCTAACACAAAAAGCTAAACATAAAGTAACATTTAAAATGAAACAGCGGAGAGAGGCTTTATAGAATATCAGACTCCAGTTGCTAAGTTACAGCAAACACCGGAAGTGATAGTTTATCACGTGCTACTGCAGTGCAAAGCTCTCAGTCAGCAGTCTATGTTCTAAAATCCCACACACTAACACAAACTGTTTAAAAGTGCGCTTCTAAGGAAGATCCCTTCCTGATATTAACAGATTTAAAACAGAATATATCATAGATTCCTCCTGTTTTTTCCCAGATTTTAATATTAGGAGGTTAAATATGAAATTGCGATTTAAAATATCCAAACTTAAAAAAGTGAGCTTTTCTATTCTGAAAAAACAGTATTTTACATAAGAAAAACTACAATGTTTTTATCTACAAATTGACGTGTTGTTCTTATCCCTGACCATTCTGTACTCCGAGAATAAGTTACTTTTATTAACGTTAAGAAAAATGTTAAGTATGCTATAAATTCTAAAATAACTTGATATTCCGCAAAATATAAAATACATTTAAAATAAAGAGAGTTGAGGGTTGTTACACTACATCACTAAAATATTCTTACTTGAACGTGTTGAGGAAATGCTGACGATGGGAACAAACCGTCTCCCGAAACGCGTTCAAGTAAGAATATTTTAGTGATGTAGTGTAACAATCCTCAACTCTTTATTTTAAATTATGACACATCATTGTTACTAGCTTCTAAATCTTCAAAATTAGTCTATAAAATACATGTTAATTTATTTTATGTGTGGAACACGTAAACTAAAATTCAGAGAAAGTAATGTTTTGTGTGTGTTTGGTTTGATGTGGAATGACATATACAAGATTGCTTGTTTGGATTGTGACAAAGTATACATTGTGAAGACTATGAGAAACTCGAAAATTCGTCTCAAAGAATAATTCAGTCACATTTTCAACATACAGATAAATCAGGCATATTGACAATTTCTCAGACAGAAACAATGAGATCAACAGAAAAATTAAATTACTAAAACTGGTAAATACCTCGGCACATGGTAAATCAATATGAAGTTAAACGACCTCATACGCTTTGACATCCCTGAAGATGTGATTTTCAAGTTCATAAAATCTCCACCAGCAATGCTCAGGAGTTCCTATACAGAAAAATTTTCATTTGACAACAAGATGATGCAGAGAACAGTTTGTGAAACACGTCCTTAAAATTTTCTAATAAGTGAAGTAGTAAGAGTGTGTCAAGTCATCTCATCTCGCTTATTTTGATGTGTTAAGCTTCATTTGTTTAGTTACCTCATCTTTTGTGAATAAAATTACATATACTATTAGACTTAGACAATGCTATGAATCAGTTTTTAAGCATAAGCTGCATGACTAGATATTTGCCACATCACATACAAATCTCATACAAGAATATTTTGATATTTAACATATATGTTATCTTCATATATAATCATCAGTATTATTTTATATCAGTAACTCTGTACAAATACGTTCTTTTATATTAAATATATGGATTATGTATTATGCTTGCAATCTTGATTGTGAGCATCAGCATTTTATCACTTTATACATGGTTTTTGCTACTTTATATAAGAAGATTCAAATGTCATATGTTTGTAATCTTTATCTGTAATCATCAGTAATTTATTATACATCATACTCTGTATACACATTTTGTTCACTATTGCTGCTATGCTCAATGGCATAATTACAATTATCAGCATTAAAGTGGAACAATAGGTAATACTTTGATCTATTTATATAAAATACAATCAAGAATGTATGTTCATAAATTGTCCCTTTCCTGTCTTATATAAAAGTAAAACTCTGGAATTAAATTATTAAAATCCTGATAAGAGAATACTGTTCTTTACAAAAACACTATGTATGAGTGCTTTCTAAGCAACAGCAATGAAAAGAGAGAAGTTCCTTACCTTACAATCGGCAAGCATTCAGTATCACTGTGACGATTATTTTTTCTTTGTCCATCATGTGCAAAACTAACTAGCAGAGGCACATTTCTCCTGTTTACTGCTGTTATGGCATTCTGTGCAGTCCTGAAGAAAGATTCATAATTATCTAGTAGTGTCCTAACATTTATTAGTGTTACATCACTGAAAAATGCATACAGAATAAGCAGACTGATGTATCTAATATAGATCATTGGAACTGAAGTGATTAATGAATTGGTTCTCTCCAGTTACAAACACCTATGCATCATATAGCAGCATAGAGATACTACTGCAATAGCAATAAAGTATTCTGTAAAAAGAAAAAGCACATGGCAATCATGGATTGCATCTTTGTAAGTACAGGTTTCCATCCCTGGCTGTCATGGAAACAGCTAGCTTATACTTATTGCCATGAGACCACAAAGATGAATTCACCACTTCCCTCGATTTCCAGAGCTTACTATCATGTCCAGAAACATCACCAATTAAAGTAGAACTATGCTCTCCTCTTGTATTCAAGTATTATTTGCCAATTACTTTGATTAGCCTAAGACACTTATTTTACCTTAGTTCCTTACAATAAAAAATTAGTAACTTGTGTAATCAATGGATGCAAAACTCACCTCTTATCTTCATAAGTGACAAACGCCCAACCCTTTTCACTGACATAGACATCTAGCACTTTACCATACTCCTGAAACACTTCCCACAATCTTTTCTGAAAAAGCAAATTAGATTTTATTAATTGCTTATATATTAGGGTAATTCCTGGTCAAGTTGAGTAATTTCTGGCAAACTTCACCTCACTGTTTGTAATTATTTTAATGTTATCAAGTGACTAATTTAAATAATATTACCTGTTTTATTTCAAAACAGAGCTGAATTTTCATATCATTTCACTATAAAACTGGCTTGAGTGCATGCTCTCAGATAAACCTCTACATAAAAGAAAAATAGTTTGCATTTCATTTAAAAAGTACTCCTATTCTACATTAACATTTAAATCCTCATTTCCTCTCCTTTATATATGTATATAAAACGTACGTATGTGCGCACACACCTTTTCTGAAAATGCTTCTTTTTGAATTTGGGAGCCTCAAAACATGTATTTTCGGGGAAACCTTGATATAAAATTTTTGGGTGGAATGCAATACCTTCTCTACCTACTATGTAGGTGGTAGAGAAAGTATATATAAAAAAAAAAAAAAAAAAAAAACTAGATCAGCTTTTAAACATAAAAACTGATGAAAGTACAATAGTTACAACTGACAATATGGGGACAGAACAAAGCAAATGCATTATTGCAGTTAGTTACAACACATTTAGCGTAACTAGGAATGACACTGAATATAAATAAAACACAATGGATGCAATTATAATAAAACACAAGCCAACATTTCACTAGCAATACAAAATTAGCAACTTCATCAATTAATGTAAATAAACTTTTTAGGGTTAGCTACAGATAATTTGATATATGTATTGAAAGATTAACAAAATAAATAAGGGTATATATGTTTTGAAATAGTAACATGTGAAACAACATTGCACTTGCCATGGCGGACATAGAGAAATATTGTCTTCAAAATCATTATATTGGTAGCACTGTTTAAATTTGAAAATGGTGTTGAGAACAATAAAATATGATTGCATGCAAAATGGCAAATCAGATATGTTTCTTAAATTACCTGATGAAAAATGGTTAAAGGGAAAAGAAGGATATCATTGGGCTCATGGAAAGATAATAAACAAACATCTTCAGAATAATGGATGTCAATATATCTCCAAAAGAATACACCTGTACTGAAATTGCTTCCACATGCAGATTGATGATTTAAATAAAGGGGTCTGTTAATGATATTAATAAAACAGATCAATTACAGTAATGAATAAAAGTGGAGTTACAAATAAAACATAACCTCTTTTAATGTTGCAAGAAATAATCTATCGCTGTTCTCTTCAGTGTAGGCAACTAAGTACAAGTGATAAGAATTCTACAAGTTAAACTATGATAACACTAGTCTGCATTTTCAAACTTTTTGTCAGATGATTTCTTATAGGTAGGAGCTCTTGAATCAAGTTTTTATGCTGATTCTAGAAATAACTTCCATTTTTTTCTATCACGTCAGGTTTTTACACAAAATAAGTAATGTTTTGACAATTTTACTAATGGTATTCAAATACCATTTCACACAAGGTAAGTTTTTATTCAAGAAACATTTTAAGAATACTCTCCAGAACTCCCCTAATTTATTTCACGACTACATTTTAACAAAACAAGAAGCCAAAGTGTTTCATTTAATTTTTTCAAACTTTCTCTTCTTTGACTTCCTTGCAGATCCTTGAAGATAACTGTCCCTCCTCAACATCCAATAGTAGTCGGCCATCATAGTTTCATTCCATCTCCCCTGGTACCTCCTCTCCATTTCTTTAATATCTTGGTGAAAATGTTCACCCTGCTCTTCGCTATAATGTCCCAGATTTTCTAGAAAGTAGTCCATATGTGAATGCATAAAATGCACCTTTACACTCGTGTTACCACCCATCTTGAAATTTTCCAACATTGTTTCGACAATGGCCTTGTAATTAGGATCTTTGTTATTGCCTAAGAAGTTTTCAGTAACTGATCGGAAGGCAGTACATGCTTCTATTTCTCTCCCATTCATTGTCTTCTCAAAATCTTCATCCTTCATCAATGTCTTTGAGGACCAACAAAATTCGAGCCTTTAATTTGTCTTGTGTAATGAATGGAAATTTCTTGGAAAGGTACTTGAAGCAGGGTCCATCCGGTGGTAGAGCCCTTACAAATTGCTTCATCAAGCCCAATTTTATGTGTAGTGGCGGAAGCAATATCTTTGTATCTATATTTTTGAAGTGAAATTGTGAAAAAACTGTGCGTGATAGAAAAAAACTAAAAGCAGTTCTGAAATCAGCATAAAAAAATGAGTCAGAATCACTCAGTTTTCAGTCATCTGATATTATGCAGACTAGTGTAATCAAACCAGACTTCTTGCACAGCAGACATGAATATACTCAAAATTAAACATTGGTCAATTAGTGCAGATATTTCACACCAAAAGTGCAGCATGAGATATTATCTTATTACAGAAAGTAAACTGCATGTTTGTTAAGACAGTCTATGACCCAGTGAAGATTACTGTGCAGCGATTACAAATTCTACTGGAGAAAATTAAGCTTTGGAAGCCAGCGTGGAAAACACTGTAATAAGCCAAATCGAATGTTACGAAGTCTTCAATAAGAAAGCACAAAGTATTTTCCAAAACAAGAGAATCATCATTCAAGAGAGGAAAGTAAAAGCTTTGCTTAAATCCTGATTTCACGTTATGAAAAATGTACAAATTATTCTGGAAACAATCCCTAGAAGTTGAATGTACAGCAAGTTCCTATAAGGTTATCTGTAATTCTAAACCACAATTTGGTCTTCCAAGAGCCAATGCTTGTGCTTACTGCAACTGTCTTTTTATTCACCACACTTCATCACAATTGAATGATGAAATACAGAAAATGGAGGAGGAAAGTCAACTTCATCTCAGATCTGAGGCAGCATAATCTTTGGCAGCCGACACTGTTATTAGTAAGGAAAATAAAAATACTATTGTGCCTTGTGTTGACTTGGAGCAAGTTTTATTCTGCCCCAATTTGCATCAGTTCATCTACATTTTACCAAAGACCTGCTATAACCTTGCTATCCACTATACTGGCAATAATACTGCTCTGGCAAGAAAGCTTAGCCAAGAGTTGTCGAGATCTCTTCGATACTAAAGAGATTTTCTAAACAATGAAAACAGGAGAAACAAGGATTCTCATTCTGTGGTCAGAGAGATGTACACGCCAAAATAATAATGCATATAATTGCTCTTTTGCAACTTTTAATACAAAGAAGTACGAGGGCTGATCAAGAAAGACAGACTGATTTTTTTTCACAGATGTTTATTACTCCAATTCAATGTTTACATGATCTTTTTCAAAGTAGTCCCCTCCTACTTCAATGCACCTTTTATAGCGTCTCTGCCAGTCCTTGAACACGTGCTGCAGACCATTCTTTGTCAGGTCCTTGAGAATCGCCTCACTTTTCTTGAGCACTGCTTCAGAGTTCTCAAATCGAATACCCCTAAGCTTTGCCTTTAGTGATGGGAATAAAAAAAAGTCACAGGGTGCAAGATCGGGGCTATAAGATGGATGAGGTACACAGGTAATGCTGAATCGAGCCAGAAACTGCATGACTTGATTTGCAACATGAGGCCATGCATTGTCATGATGAAGTCGCCACCCAGTCCGAGAAAGCTCTGGTCGTTCCTTTGCAATGTGCTTCCTCAGTGTAGCCAATACTGACGTGTAGTATGCTGCTGTAACAGTAGTATGAGGGGGAACTGCATGCTGGTAAATCATTCCATTACAGTCAAAAATGTGATCACCATCACTTTCCCTGCAGCTGGAACAACTTTTGCCTTTTTTGGTGTTGGAGAACCTGGCGATTTCCACACTGTGTTGGCTTGTTTTCCTTCAGGATCATAATGATACAGCCATGACTCATCACCGGTGATAATCGATTTAAAAAATGCATCCCCTCCATCAGCAAAGAGACACAGCACCTCACGGCTTGTCTCCATTCGCACAGCCTTTTGTTCGGGAGTCAACAGACATGGCACCCAATGAGCACAAACTCGGGTCATATGGAGATGGTCGTGCATAATTATAAACACACTGCCATATGAAATTCTTAACACTTTACTGAGGTAATGTTATACGCCGATCCTCTCTGACAATCACAGCAGCTGTGTTGATGTTGACTTCAGTCACAGCAGAAGCCGAAACACCAGGCCCACCTCGCTTAACACTGACAAGTCGGCCTTCTTTGAAGTCCTTGAACCACCTAAACACTGTTGCACGAGGTAGTGCATCTTCACTGTACACTTGCTTCAGCTTTTCATAAGTTTTGGTGGCTGTATGGTTTAAACGAAAACAGAATTTGATTGCACTGTACTGCTCCTCTCGCATCACCTCCATTGTCTGGTATGCGAAATGCATGTAGGGTCTACAAAATAGAACATTACTACCAACCTACCAATACGAGAGTGCTGCTGCCTACCAACATTATACATAAAACCCGCCCTTTTCAAATATTTATGTTACAGATATGAAACTATCATGGAAGCTACAGGAAAAACTCAGTCTCAGTCTTTGTTGATCAGCCCTCGTATATATCTATTGTTGAACAGAAACTTTTAATCACTAGTCAAGCTCCCTGCTCTGTGATTGGGATTTTTTTTTTTTAATTGTTCCATTTATACTCAGTTTTAACTGCAATGGTCTTAATGGCAACCTTTTACCTTTGGAACATATTGCCTCTCAGCAATACTGATAACTTGTATACAGTTCTAGTTTTTCTTTGTTTTTTTTTTAACACTGGATCACACATAGGGAATAATCTTGATGAGAGAAAAATCCCAACCCACCCTGGAATCAAACCTGAGACCCTTCACACAACAGGCAGATGCTCTTCCGACTGAGCTACGAGGACAGGCTAATTGGAATTTTGCCTTAGAAGAAACGAAAAAAAATTAGCCCAAGTGTATGAACCTAATGATTGGGTGAAAATCAAGCCAATTTTTTTTAGTCTGCCATGGAAACTGAAGATTTTAAAAGATATAAGCAGTCGAAAATTCTTCGAGTAGGGGTTTCTTCAATATAACTGAATACATTTGGTTAAACCATAAATTACTCAAAAGCCATTCCTGGAAGAAAAAGTCACAATACTCTCAGCCCTAGATTAGTCAAGGGTATTGCAGACTAGAGGAACTAATTACAGAAATTTACCTCCAGTGAATGTCCACTGTTTCTGAGATGTGTACTCAGGACCTCTGCCTATTATAGCTGCAAAGAAGAGGGACCTATTGGATATATGTAGATATATTCCAGTTAAATCTAGAAAATTCTATGAGGAACTGCTCTCATTAAAGCCAAATGTTCATAACATTTGTGTTACTCATTTGTGGAAAAGTAATTACAATTTATTATTTTGTTTCTCAGGTGCTCATTATAATCAGACATTGACAAATAATTATGACACCAACAAAGGGATTTACATTAACAACTGGATAATGTTTAAGTAATAAAACCGGAATTTCTTTTTTATAACATTGTTCCATTTTGAAAATCCTTAATGTAGCGCGCACACACGCGCACACGCACACACATCACAGAAATGCTATCATCATTTAGGTATGATACAAATCGTGTAATTTCTAGAGCACACTGGGAACATTTTCATTATTATTATTCATCATCAAATACAACCTGGGGAAGAATGATCTTGCTAAACTATACTGTTAACACGTGCATAGCAATAACGCATTTCAAAAATATTATTACCTCATACAACACGCCTGCTGTTTTGTGCTGTGGCAGCAAGGATACAGTATACAGAAACCATGCATGATATGTATATCTTAACATTGTAATAAACAATGCATAAACAAGTAAATTAATATATTTCATACAACACATGGGAACCAGAAAACGTGATGTATTAATGAGAAAATGTAAAACCAAAACATGTCTAATGGAGCTCAATATTAATGGACAAAGTTTGGTGCCTAAATAAAAAATAGCATATATATGGGGGGGGGGGGGAGATGTAGAAGTGAATATCAATCACTGAGGTTCTATTGTACATAGAAAATATTTAGGTCACAGAAAACAGAACTGAGGGAAAAAAAAAAACACATGTGCAAAACAGCTTCAAATAAGGCTTCGTAATAATACACTTAGAATGTATGCATTATTATTTCCATACTTTGACAAAGCCTTGCAAGATAATTACAAAATGGTGAATTTCTGGCCCACACTATTTTTTTACGGGATTTTATTCAGATAAATCATTAAATGGGAGGAAAGTTCTGATTTATAGTCAGATTCAGAAAACTAAAGTGCCATTGTGCCCTCAAATAATACATCATATATGACACAAAGTTCATCTCCATTTCCTCCCAGATTACAATTTTTACACATATTTATAAAGCTTCTCTCTTTAACACTAACTTTAGAGAAGGGGCTGAAAGGGGAGTCTGAGGTTTTTGAAAATCTCAATGATGATGATGATGATGATATGCGGTTTAAGGGCGCTAAACTGCTAGGGTCATCAGCGCCCTTACAATGTGTAAAATATAAGGTCAAAGTATAAAAGGTAAAAAAACCGCATAATTAAAAAACGGGACACAAACCCGCGATGTCCAAAAAGTTAAAACTAACAATAGTATAACAATAACAATAACAACAAGAATAAAAATAACAACAAGAATAACAATAACAACAAGAATAACAATAACAACAATAATAACAATAATTATATCTCAAAAACCAACACACTAAAAGCATAGCCAATAAAAGATTAAAACGTGTCAAGAACTGTAGAATGCGGGACAGGAGCGCCACATGTCACTGGGGAGTAAGTCCCTATAAAAACATACAGAAGAAAATAACAAAGCTAAAAGACGCTCAGCGCATCAAATGCGACGATTAAAATCAATGTCACTTATAAAACGTAAAAGACATTCTACAGCATGCGCGTCGTCTGCCAAAACGTTGGCTATGCCAACAGGCAGACCCAGGCGAACGCGCAGTGGAGCTAAAACTTGACACTCAGTTAAAATGTGACGCACCGTTAAGGGCACGTCACACTGCTGACACAGCGGAGCAGGATCACCACTGAGCAGGTAACTATGACTAAAACGACAATGTCCAATTCGTAAACGGGCTAAAAGTACCTCTTCCCGACGTGAAGAACGAGAAGAGGTACCCCAGATTAACGGGAGAGGCTTAACCTCCCGCAACTTGTTCCCCCGGAGGGCCGTCCACTCATCGCGCCAGCGCGAGAGGATGCGGCGACGTAAAATAACACACGAATCTGACGAGGGAACAACAGAGGTAAAAAATCTGGGTAATAAAATCGCCGATTTCGCAGCGGCGTCGGCAGACTCATTACCTGAGATGCCCACATGACCTGGAATCCACATGAAGGACACGCTGATGCCAGTGACACCAAGCGAGTGGAGCAGGTCATGTATGCGCTGTACAAGCGGGTGGTAATGGTACAGCGCAGTAATAGTCTGAAGGGCACTCAGAGAGTCCGTACAAATAAAACAGTGCTGTAAGGCGTGCCGCTGAATGTATAAAATAGATTGATAAATGCTAAAAAGTTCGGCAGTAAAAATTGAACATTGTCCAGGTAAACGAAACTTAAAACTACAGTGACCAGACACAAAGGCACATCCAACTCCAGCTTCAGTCTTAGATCCATCGGTATAGATAAAATAGTAGTCTCCGAATTGAGCCCGTACTTCTAAAAAAGCCGATCTAAAGACTGAAGCAGGGGTCTCAGTCTTCGGCATCGACGTTAGCCCAAGGTGACAGTGGGCCTCAGCGCGAGACCATGGAGGAAAACGCGTTTCCCCCCGTGGAAGGGCCGGCGCTGGCGGAACGTCTAAATGCCGAAGGAGCTGTCGAAAGCGAACCCCTGGTGGGAGCAAGGCAGAGGAGCTAATAAAATAGTGACGATCAAGTGACTCCTCGAAAAATAACTCGAAGGACGGGTGGTTAGGCAAGCTTGAGAGTCGACAAGCATAGCTGCACAAGAGCATCTCACGCCTGAAGGACAGCGGAGGCTCTGCAGCTTCTGCGTACAGACTGGGTACAGGGCTAGTTGGAAAGGCCCCTGTAGCGACTCTGATGCCACGATGGTGAATGGCATTCAATCGACGTAACACAGATGGACGTGCCGACGAATAAACAATACACCCGTAATCAAGCTTGGATCGGACCAAAGAGCGATAAAGGCGAAGAAGGACGGTCCGATCAGCTCCCCAGGATGTGCCACTTAAAACACGTAAAATATTAAGAGAACGGTCACACTTTGCTTTTAAAAAGGAAACGTGCGAGGTCCAACACAACTTCCTGTCAAAAATCAACCCCAAAAATTTCGCCTCGTCTGCAAACGGAAGTATCCCTGGCCCAAGATGGAGAGAGGGCGGAGGGAAATACTTCCGGCGCCAGAAGTTGATGCAGACGGATTTCTCGGCGGAGAAATTAAAGCCGTTGGCGTTACTCCAGGCGTAGAGACGGTCGATACAGCTCTGGAGACGGCGTTCGAGTAGACAGGTCCGCCGTGAACTGCAATAAATAGCGAAATCGTCAACAAAAAGGGACGATGAAATGCCAGGTGGAATACAATCAACAATGGGGTTGATAGCAATCGCAAAAAGTGTGACACTGAGTACAGAGCCCTGCGGTACTCCGTTCTCTTGAATAAAACGACGAGATAAAACCGAGCCCACACGTACACGAAAGACGCGGTCCGTCATAAACTCCCGAAGAAATATGGGAAGACGACCGCGGATATTCCAATCGTGAAGTGTACGTAAAATGCCGCCCCTCCAACAAGTGTCATAAGCTTTCTCCAGGTCAAAAAATACCGCCACGGTTTGACACTTTCTCAGAAATCCATTCATAATATGCGTCGACAAGGACACCAGATGGTCGACGGTAGAGCGATAGCGACGATACCCGCACTGAGCGTTCGCTAGAAGTTTCTGAGACTCAAGCCACCATGTCAACCGCCCGTTGATCATGCGCTCCATCACCTTACAAATGCAACTGGTGAGGGAGATAGGGCGGTAGCTGGAAGGTAGTTGGCGATCCTTCCCAGGCTTAAGTATAGGGACAATGGTGGCTTCGCGCCAAACGGAAGGAAAAATGCCGTCTTGCCAAATACGGTTATAGACCTGTAAGAGAAATAGTTTACTGTCGGCTGAAAGGTTCTTTAACATCAGGACATGAATGCCGTCCGGCCCGGGAGCGGAGTGCCGAGAGCAATGAAGAGCGTGCTCCAGCTCCCTCATTGTGAATAGTTCGTTATAGCAGTCATCATTAGCAGACCGAAAAGTAAATGATGCGGAATCCTGCCGGTCTTTAATAGAGCGAAAGCCGGCGGAATAATGGTCTGAACTGGAAACCGCCTCAAAGGCAGAACCCAGAGTGTTAGCGATGGCAGCCGGATCCACTATGGTGGCATTAGAAACCTGAAGGCCAGAAACAGTACAATGTGACACTTTACCTGAGAAGCGACGAAGTTTATCCCAAACAACGGATGAAGGCGTAAAACGATTAAAAGACTCGACAAAACGAGCCCAAGATGCCTTCTTGCTATCCTGAATAATGCGACGAGCCCTGGCGCGCGATTGTTTAAAAGTCACCAAATTATCAAGTGTAGGGTGGCGCCGAAACACCCTAAGTGCAGTCCTACGGGCACGAACGGCGTCCCGACAATCCTCGTTCCACCATGGAACAGGTGGCCGCCGAGGTTGGGAGGATGAACGGGGTATTGCACGTTCGGCGGCTGAGAAAATAATAGACGTAAGGTGCTGCACTAGTTGATTAATGTCGGAGAAGGGCTGGTCGTCAAAATGCACGAGGCTGGAATACAAGCTCCAGTCGGCTTTTGCGAATATCCAGGTAGGTACTCTGGAATGCTGTACGTGGTGCGACAGAAGAGAAACGATGCAGGGGAAATGGTCGCTGGAGTAGGTGTCAGCGACGACGTTCCACTGAAGACGACGTGCAAGCTGGATTGAGCAAATCGCAAGGTCCAGGTGAGAGAATGTACCAGAAGAATCAGAAATAAAAGTAGGTGCACCTGTATTGAGGATGGAAAGATTGAACTGATAAAAAATGTCGGAAAGAAGAGTTCCCCTCGCACAAGCCCTTGGCGAACCCCATAGTGGGTGATGGGCATTAAAATCTCCCAACAGAAGAAATGGTGTTGGGAGAGCGGACAGGAGAGATCGAATGTCCGCGGGAGCGAGGGGAGACGATGGAGGTGTATACACAGAACAAACAGAAAAGAAAAAACCGGGTAACTGCAGTCTAATGGCAACAGCTTGCAAGTCGGACGTAAGTGTGATAGGATGAAAATGAACGTCATTACGCACCAACAACATGACACCTCCATGAGCAGGAGCACCCTCCTCCGGTTCAAGATCGTAGCGAACCGGAGTGTACCCTCGGAGATCGAAAGGGTCGTGAGGGCGAAGCTTGGTCTCCTGCAAACACACGACCATAGGTGAATGGGAACGCAATAAAAGTTGCAGTTCCGCCCTATGCGATCGTACACCACGTACATTCCAGCTCAGGATAGCCATGAATAAAAGGGATAAACTGTCTACTTAGAAGGGCGGCTTAAAATTACCTTTTGTTTAACCTTTGGGCTCGGGCTTTTTGTATGGAGTTGGTCAGACTCCATAGCTTCCTCGGAGGGAGGGCCCACGCGCTCAGTGCCAGAAACCGATTCAAGCGCCGTGAATCGGTTCTGGGTGGCGATGGGTGAAGGGTGCCGCTGAGCGCGGCTTGTCCCAGGACCTTCCTGGGACAGCGACCTCCGAGGAGGAGAAGGTGAACTTTTCTTACCGCGCGCACGCGGAGGGTCTTTCAAAAAATCTTCCCTACGTAGTTTCTGCTTGGGCTTCTTTTCAACGGCTTGCGACTTCATTGACTTGGGACCAGGTTTATACGGCTTGGTAACTGTAGCCTTAATAGACGGCCGGATGGTAGTGGCGGTTAATCCAGTCAAGGTCCAGGTCTGAGTTTCGGCATCTACGCGTGGTACTGGCGAGGCAACAACAGAACTAAATGTGCCAGATCGCAGGAGTGAAGGTTGGCGCGCATGGTAACGCCTCCGGGCTTCAGCGAAGGAGAGTTTTTCCTTTACCCGGATCTCCTGGATCGCCTTCTCGTCCAAGTACCGCGGACAGTCGGCAAACGAAGCAGAATGAGACCCTTTACAATTAACGCAGACGGGGGCTGTTGAACAGGTACCTTCGTGTGAGGGCTGGCTACAGGTTGCACAGATGTTAACGGCACTCTTACATGAGACTTGCATATGCCCAAAACGTTGGCATTTAAAACAACGCAGAGGTCTAGGAATATAAGGCCTCACAGAAATCCGTTCGTACCCTGCGGAAATGCTCGTGGGCAGGTCGACGCCATCAAATGTAATAAACAGGGTACGAGTGGGTACCAACACGCCGTCGCGTTTGGCCTGCACTCGATGAACCGCTGTCACCCTCTGGTCTGCAAGATATTCCACCAGGTCTTCGTCAGAGATACCATCGAGGCTATGCGTGGTGACAACGCCTCTACAAGAATTCAAGGTGCGGTGCTTCTCAACACGGATAGGATAACCGTGGAGAAGCGTGGCGCTCAACAAGGACTTACTTTGTGCCTCGGATTTGCTTTGAACTAGCAACGAACCATTACGAAGACGAGTGCAGGAAAGAACCGGACCAGCAATTGAGTCAATGCCCTTCTGGATAATAAAAGGGTTCACCTTCTCGAATGATTGTCCCTCCTCTGTACGGGTAATCACTAAGTAACAACCAGCTGTTGGCGGTGCTACTTCTGTTACAAAAACTTTGCGGCGCTTGTTGTTAACAATGGAGAAAGGGTGCTCCATAGCGAAAAAAATCCTCCACCATTGCAACCGTCTCCGACCTCGGGCTCTGACTTCCCGGGCGTTACCCCGGCTTGGGTGAGTGGCCTATCTATACCTAGCTCACCCCAGGGTCACACCTCCCAGAACATAGACAGAGGGACCCAATCGCCGTCGGAAGCCAGCAGCTCATGCAATGGCCCCCCCGCGGGACTGCAGTTGAACAGCGGATACGAACAACAACCCTACATGACGACCCCGGGTGGTGGGGATGACGCCATTACCCACTCACCCAGCTGCGCACGCGGTGCGCGGGTATCCGTCAGGCTGTGTCCACGGAGGATTTAAATAAAAGGATAAAAGAAACTAAAACTGTGTGGGCGTTTCGCACGCAAGGTAGGCCGGCGGGGAAGAAAAAGAGAGATATGCGAATGTCGTGGTGCGAAATGGCCGGAAAGTGATAAGGGAAGAAAGAAACGATGGTGAGGTGCGGTATGGATGGAATGCAAAGAACGCACGAGAGCCTACCTTGGGTCCACCGGTCACGAGAAGAACCCACCTCGACCGGATGGGGGTGAGAGGATGAATGTGGCGATGAGTGGCTCGGGAACCCCCGGGTGCGCCAAAAACCCGTACTCACATAAGGTGAGCCCCTGAGGGGGAAAATCTCAAGTTCTTAAATTCATGAAATTAGTAATTTTTACTGTACAATTAAAATTACAGGGCATTTATAACACCTTATAATGAGCAGAATACCTATCTAAAATGAACGGCTGCTGGATTTCTGAGAATTTTTGTATATCAAACCCTGAAAAATGTTATTCCTTTTAACAATGTTCAAAATTCCGTAAAATAAGCTGCAATTCTAGGCATTTTGATTTTCAGTTACATGCATGCTTTACATTATTTTGTATGCAACTTTTAAAACATGAGTTGAGAACATGCCGACGATGGGAACAAGCCGTCTCCCGAAACGCGTTCAAGTAAGAATATTTTAGTGATGTAGTGTAACAACCCTCAACTCTCTTTATCTTAAATTATGACACATCACTGTTACTAGCTTCTAAATCTTAAAAATTAGTCAACTTTTAAAACTTTGTACAGCATGTTTTGTCTATCAGTAACCCCATAATGGGAAGCTGAAAAATGTAAAAAGTTTATTCTACCCCCACCGGCACTACAAAAAGCAAGTGAATCTGAAAAATCAAGTTTACAAATGTATATTCAGTTCATTGATTCAATACAAACTGACACAGTATTAAACTCCTGACTGAAAGCATGAATAAAAACTTACCAGTGACCTCCTTGGTAAAGGTGAATAAAACAAATACACCAAAGTAAACTACGGTATGCTTGAATTACTGACACCAAACACCATAAAACTAGTTCACTAATCCTGTGTTAATATAAATGGAGTTTACTTTGCAGTTTAAAACACATGATTTCAGAATGTGAAATTTTGAAACATGCAGATCAAAAGTATATGCAAACTCAAGAGAGTTTGTCAAAAAAATGAATACAATTAAATATTCAAATTTGAAACTACTACTTCAATATTTACATCAGTGAAATACTTCTAAAAGAAACACTTACCTCTCCAAATGTTGGACCTGTCATTTTTACATATAATTTGCAGACATCTTTGGATCTGAAACATTAAACCAAATATCAATGATTTTAAAATGCTTTCTTGTGCATGGAATGGTACACATTGCATAACATTAAATTTTGGATTTAGCTTTGGGAATAAATGTAATTTCTTAAATAAGTGTAACTACCAAAATACCTTTTCTTTTCCCTTCAAGCATTGAATCAGGTCATGTGTCCTACCAGTACAGAGTAAGCGAGAATGAAAGATGGTATACCATCTCTGAATATTGCTGTTCCCACAAAACCACCTGTTTCATTTTTTATATTTCTGATCATAATACAATAGATTGCATAACACATCTTGCACCAAAATAACTTATTTGTAGGTGGACATCATACCGCCAAAAATCACAAAAATTAAAACCTCCCATCTGCAATATCTCGAATGTGCTAAATTCAATAGATTGGTGATTTTGCAAAGGAATGCTTCTGGAGTGAATTTGACATAGGGGATTTGATATTAACTTGTTGGTAAACCTATTATCAACGATCTACTCCTTGGCAGCTGAGCCATTCCATCATTACAGATGGGACATTCCAAGATAAATGATGACATTTAAGAGTGTTTATAATTAAATCAAATTAAACTTCAGATGTTATGAATTTAACATTTACATAAAATTGATCCAATTATGATAATGTAAAATTGTGCCAAATATACAGTTATCTGAATTACATAACTTGTAATGGTTGTTACGAATGGGCCTTCTCTTTGAACATCACAGTACTAGTGTATTTACTTGAACAATTTCTGTGAACTCTGAAGGAAATTTTCTTTCTCCTTCCTATCTTGTTAAGCTTCAGTACTTCCCCTTTATTTGAAGATGTTTTTAACATTATCTGTTTTACGCAATAAATTTACAAGTGTAAAGGGAGGAGAGTGTGATAAAGACAGGACTTGCAGATAGGACAAAAGGCTCAACATGTGTAACTTTATATAATTTCACACAAATAAAAATCTTTGTTTATTAATGTTGAAGATGTGATGAAATTTACTACTTTAATAGCATTTAAGCTAAAATTAACACAGTAAAACTTGCATACAAAGAACTAAATTGGAAAGTCTCCAATAGTTTGAACTCTTGAAATTTTCTTGGAAAACTTATAATACATCCCATTTCCCATTAGCTGCAGTTCTGGTTCTGATAATAACCCTGCCACTTCTGAAAACTTCACCAAAATGTATTTGTTGTGTCTGTTTTGAAAATGTTTTTGGAAACATCATTACAAACCTGTGTCATGTAGTAAACCTCAAAATTGTCTTCTACAATACTTCCTTGACTAATTGCCACATAATTGTGTTTTGTCTATTTTTTTCTCCAAGTCACATGCTCCATAAGCAGATACTGTCCTCCTTTGATACTGCCTTTTGAAATCTTCTGCAACTCAAGTTTAGAATCAGAATCTGTATCAGTATATACATCACTGTAAGTCACTTTATATCCTGCCTGACCTACATTAAATTTTATGCCCCAGTCTGTATCACTTGTCACTATCATGCCAAACTTGGCACAAACGGAGCTCTGACAGTACATTCTCCCAATTACAATGCTGCTTGGAGCAGACAAGCAGCATGGATGTAGTGGCTTGGCTGAATGTTTGGAATGGCATTGACAGTTTCCCATCTTTCTTCTAAGAAGCCTCCGTATTGACTTATCTCTGCACTCCTTACTAAAATTAAATGTATTCCCTTAACATCAACACCTATCTTGAAGTCTTCTGATGAGACTAATGCTATTCTTGATCTGACTCTTTCCCACACCATCTTAACAGTTCCACCTATGCCATCTACTGCTCCTTTTCCATGAGAAGTGGCAAAGAAACACTCTCCATCAACCTTAAAGTTGTGAAGTATCAAGTGTTAGCTAATGTGTACCTGTTCTTGAATTGGCTTGCAGCACCATCAGAGAAAATGTGTGTCTTCAATGTTATAATTTGCTCTTAAATCTCTTATGATTTTAAGGAAAAACTATACACAATATTTATCATGGCTCATATCATCACTTATGATTACATAACATAATTTTGATCAATCAGCCAACCATACAACACATGTAAATATTGTCACTGGTACACTGTTCCAGTGTGCACTCTGGATTTCATCTTGTGAAGCACAAGAGTAGTTCTCTGCATAATCCACTTTATCAAAGCTTCTTGGGGTTGCAAGCTTTTCTTCCTTTGCTCGAATAGGTTTTCTTGGGAAGCCTTCACAAAACAGTGTAATTTAATTTTGCACCTTATTTTGAAGGATATCAATCGCTTCAACTGAAACATCAATGGTGCTAAAAACAGGCCATCCAGCAATTTCAGTCCAGCACTTCCATGAAATAACAGGTTAGCTCACATTCATGTGGTATGATACTCTTAACGTTTCTTCTGGAGCAGTTGCTGCATAATCCACACTGTTCACTGCCTGTATTACAGCAAAATTGCATCAGCAACCTCTTTCCAGTTTGTGGGAAACTTTCTTTGCCAATGCTTCAACAATAATGTTGAAGTTGGCATGATGTAGCATAGCAGAATGCTCTTTGGCCTCAAATCATAAAATCTACTATTTTTAATATCAGTTTCCGGGTTTTCATTTATGAAGAAAGAACATACCTCTCTTATTGTCATTATATGTTTTTTCCACACTTTCCCCCTCTAACTTGTAGTTTGGTCCTTGATGGTTTTACAGTCTCACTTACCAAGGGGCCTGTCAACTGATATCATCCCTTATATAAAATGCCCAAATGTTTTCTTTAACCTCTTGGGTTAAACATTTTGCTGCTTTCTGAGCACCTTTATTACCAATAGTGTTGAATCAGATGACAGAGTTTCATTGACAAGCTTCTTTACAACTGCCAGCTTTTTACTTTGACTACTGGGAAGAGCATATTTCACTCTCCTTGCTTTTCCAAGTGATTATACACACTTAAATGAACCCAAATCCAAACTATCACCTACAGGTGTCTTTGGTGAATTTGCCAATATTTTTCATCATATACAGTCTATCCTTTCTCTTTCCTTTTGTCACTTTCTAATCATCCCCATCTTACCTGAAGATGTGCAACTCATTGATTGTAAATGCTCCTTTGCTTTAGCTCTTTCTTTTTCACTCTGCATCTGCCTGTTGGTGAATTTTCAAATGGTCTTTGTCCTGCTTTAGTTACTCTCTATGCTTTTTTACCCTTAGTCTGTTTCCCCCCCCCCCTTTTCTTTGTCTCTTCCTTATCCATTTTTAATGAAGAGATTAGTGGCGCCAAATATACTTCCAATCTCTTTAAAGTACTATATATCCAGTTTGTAGGCTGTTTTGAAATCTACCCACTTGAACACAATTCGGTAAATATTAAAATAAATATGGATTGATTTTTATAACCCAAGAAAGTATGTAAAAACCTATGTTACCCATTTACACAGAAGACAAATACAGTAAGAATTCAAAATCTTTCACTTAAAGAATAATAAAAGCTTTGGTGCATGTATAGATGGGAGAATCCATACAATAAAGCTTTTGCAAAAATATCTGGATCTACACCTTGGAGTGATAATTTTTATGAAGATGTACAGAATATGTTAATGGACAGGACATTTCAGGGGAAAAAAAAATAATAATTAAAAGTTGGTCCAAGCACACTTAACTTTTGAGGTTATGATGCTAAGGTTACAGCTTTTGACCTAACTATGCAGTTATTTAAATATTAGTAAGAAACTTTTTACCTTTTTGTTATGGATGGGGCAATCTGTAGTACATCTAATTCAGTTGACATTCATATAAAATATTACTTTTGCTAAGAAAACTGTGCTGTTGAATAAGAAATGGATTGAGCTTTTCCCTCCGATAGTCAGCCGTTGAGGGAGTCATTTACTATGAGTATTAAAAGGACTGCCAATTTAAGCTTTCTTATACTTCTCATCGGTAAGTTACTTATATCCAAATTCAAATAAGCATAAAACTGTAAAAAAATAAATATATGGTAAAATTTTTATTTACTGGCCAACACTTAAATACATATTTTAACAATAGCAGCAGAGAAAACTTATTTTGAAGATTTGTTTTTAAATGCATTTTTCCACTTTGGCATGGAATGGCCGAGCTGTTTTATCATTGCAGAAGCTTTACGTGCATAATGTAGAGTATTGTTGGTTCTCTCAGTCCTCAGTGTGGTTACCATTTTGAAGGAAATAACATGTAAATGTATCAAGTCTCCAGTTTGAAGAAGGGAATCAGTTATTATTCTACAGATTTACTGTATATTCTAAATGCTGTATTCACATCTTGGCACTCCATATATTCTAACCCTTTATTTACTCGCAGGAATTGGCAGTTCCAAATACTTTGTGCAAAATTATATTGTTTTACATCACCTCGGACCTGAAGAGCTAAACAGCTTCCACTGACCTAAGGCAGTCAGGTTTTAAAAAATTGGCAAATGGTAAATCCAATATCTACATAATAATGGCTGCTGAGGTAAGTTGACTAGTATGTCCAGCTAATGCAGAGGTCATGTGTTCAATCCCCAATGGCTCATTAGAGTTTTTCTGTAGTTAGTATACCTGTTTTATGTGGGTAACTTGAAAACCATTTATACTGAGAGATAGCGAACTCAAATCCAGAGCCCCCAAATCATCATCTGCTTAATCAGTAATGCCAAGTTACTCAGCAGGTCTTGCAAATTCAGGGATGTTGTGCCACAGTTTTTATTATCCATCCAACTGAATTATAATTTGCTTTATATACTATAATGTATACAACAAAAACAAAATCCTAAAAATGTTAGTGTTTATGTCCTTCCTTATGCTGCTGGTTCAGCATTATAAATTATAATGCAAAAAGAGATGGAGGAATTAAGCTGGATTATTCTCATTTCTTGGTTCAGAATGTTTTCGAGAGGGAAGTTAATGGTGAAGGACCAGAGTAAAGGAAACATCAGCAAAATTACAATACCTCCACTTCTCCGTGATACACTCATTTTTATCCAGAACCAGAACTTTCCGAATTGCTAGAATTTACTATTCAGGACATATCAAACTGTAATACGGGGAAATTTGAGGACATAGCTGATAGGAGAGGAGATGCAATTGAGAGTCAATTGAAAGAAAATGTTAATGTTTATGCCACAACGGCAACAAATTCACAATATGAAATTAATGATGGATTTGAAGTGGAACAATGTATGCATCTGGACGACATATAAGATATTAAGAGTATGCGATCATGTCAAAGAATGTAGCAAAGGAGAAGAAAAAATGGCAAACAGGAAAATGAAGAAAGAAAAGGAAATGAGAATGTCGAGCAGGAAGAGGAAGTGAATATGAATATATGTAACAAAGAAGATGAAGAGCAAAAGAAACTGGAGGAGGCTAAAATTCTTAACAAACATTTAAGGAATGCAGTAAGAAAGAGAGAGAGAAAGAGAAAGAGAGAGAGAAAGAGAAAGAGAGAGAGAAAGAAAAAAAAACAAATAAGGAACATAAAGTTAAGACTCAAAGGACAAGAGTATGTTGCCTTTCAGAAGTTTATTGATTAAGTTATGCAAAACTGTATTAGACAAACTTAGATGTAAACACACAACTGTGATCAAGAAATCAGAGCAAACTTGTGTATGTGCTGAAATTACAGATGAGAGAAACAAAACGTTTAAAACATTCTGGAACTTAAGTAAATGGAATGAAAAGAAAGTATTTGAGCTTGGGTGACTACACAAAATATTTTGCAGAGTAGGAAAACGAGGAAGAAACTAAAAGCAACTGGTCATGATATATTTTAAGGAAACCATCTGGTGAAAAGGTTTCAGTGTGAACTGTGTTCATAAATACTCTATGAATAGGTGGCAATACTTTCAAGTACTGGACAAACAAGGATGACATTTACTCTCCTTTTGATCACAATGGATATAACACAGATATGGACAGAACAATGTAAATGAACCACTTAGAAATAAATGTTTTCATGAAACAATGAAAGTGAAATAGTGGCTTGATCTGTTAACCTAAGGCCACCAATGCAGCCAGCTCTAAGAAGACCATACTAATTGATTTTTTCTATCAATCCTTCATATGCATGCATTTATGTGTCATGATGCAGAGATGATGTTTGAAGATCCTTCACAAAAATTATGAATGAAAGCAACATAGCTATACACACACCCAGGAAAGACTAACGTGAATTCTGTTGTGCCTACAAAGTTAAGTGCCAGTGCAGTTAATTACTAGAATCACATTAAGAGAAAGAATGAAGCTAGAAAAATAAAATGAAAACAAGCACATCATAATAAAAACTATTAATCACAAAGGATTTTCAGTCTGTGCTAATATGTCCAAGACTCAATGCTTCTAAGGCTCCTACTGTCTACATATTCATGATTTACAATACAATACTATCCTTATACAAATTAGTTTTATTCCTTAATTCTAGTTTGCTATAGGCTTGTATTTTGCTATTTGTCTATTCACTGTCCAGATGAATTTATTCTTAACTTTGTTCAACTCTGTGAAACATTTCAATTATAGCTATACTATCTTAAATCGTTTGTTAATAAAACAGTTTTCTTCCTTTACATTTTAATACTATATGTTCAACATCTTCATTTCCACCATATACAGGACATTGAGTTTGTGGAAAAGCTTTCCTTAAGACCTTTAACCTCCATGCTCCTGCTCTTATTTATACAATGCTTTCTCGCCCCTCTTTACCATGTCTATATATTTTTCTCTTCCCAAGAGCTTTTCCATCTGTATATAGAAAACCAAAGATCTCTTTGCAGCTGCCTCACTAAATATTTTTTTGTACTTCTATATCCTGAAGTCTCTGCCATTTTCCAGAAGTTATTTACATTACTTTCCCTTCTTCTCCATCTCTCTTCCCATTTCCTAAGTTATTTACGCACTCATTGTACTTTAAGCTTTTCTCTCAACATTCTAGTGTGTTAGAAAATATAATTTTCACATAATTATTTATTTCAGATGTGTATACCTCAATCCATTATTCTCCTCCATCCTTGGACTACTGAAAACATTCCGTGCCATGGTGCCTGAAATTAAAAAATATATACATTAAAGACTTGAAACGTCCTAGTTTTGGTAATAAACAATGGTTTCACGGACTATTAACCAAGTGCAGAAAAATTCCTCCTACAAGCTTTCAGTCATCTTGGCTCTGTAGCCTTCTTTAGGTATTAATAGACACATGATTGGTCAACTAACAAACTAATCACCTAATTAGCTTTTAACTTTTAATGTTTTGACACTGATTGGTTGTTTTAGTGCATCAACCACATGATTTTATTTTTAGTACAGATATGGACCCAAATGCAATGAATTTTAATACCCTGAAGGAAGTAACAGTGTCAAGATGGCCAACACCTTGGAGGAGGAATATTTCCACACTCAGTTAACTGCTCCTGAAACCATCATTCAACATATGCATTAATATCTATATTCCTAAATACATATTCATATACAAAAAATGTATTTAATGCCAACTTGCAACACAAGTGGATCACCAAGGTACGTTCCATACAATTTTGCCCGTTACGTGCACTAGTCACTTCTCATTGGATGCTGTCGGAGAGCAGGTAGTTATGCGATACAATATAATTCCTTGTTTAACATGATCATTTACCTTAATATATTTGAAAACAATTTTCAAATTTACATTTTCATAACCGTATGAATTAAATACAGGGTGGCCTACAAAATGTTACAGGCAAATATCTCTTAAACGAATAGAAAAAAACAAATCTCATAGGAGCAAGGGGCCTTCCAAACTGTGATATGGAAAATATTTCCAGAGCCCCTTATGCAGAACACTGGGTCCAACCACAGAATTTTAAATAAAACCATGATAATTTTTTTTATATTCTGGTTCCCCTCTAACTATGCAACTTTTATTTAAACACTTTTTTTCTAAAACAAACTGTTGAGCTCTTCATGTGTGTTTTTCACTGAAGTATCAGTAGTAGAAAATGGTACTAAACTGATAAGAAGATGCATATCCAGACGATTACTTTAAATTACTTTATTAAATGCTCAGAGCAGCCTCCATAACATCTAAACACTTGGTAATTCTTTTGGAAAGGTTTTCTCTAATTGTTAGCAACATACAGAGGCTAATAGTGAGACAAGCTTCACATATTTGAAATTTCATAGTCTCTATAGTTGCAGGTGCTTTAAAATGACTATGTTTTATGTATCCCCATAAAAAGTAGTCCAAGGGTGTTATGCCTGGTGAAAGAGGAGGCCAGGTGATAGGTTCAGCAGGTCCAATTCACCTATCACCAAATTTCTTGTTTAGCAGTTGAAGTGTGCATATTGCAAAATGTGATGATGCACTATCCTGCTGATACTGAGGACACATTTTCCAATAGGGAATGTAATTCATGGTTGAGAAAAAGGCAATAATATTCACCAGTAATTGTGCTTTCAAGGAAGATGACAAGGTTATCAAGAATTCCATACCAAACATTTAACGACCGATGTTGAAAAGGCACAGTTCTCATCCATTTGGGGTTTTCAAATGCCCAATAATGCATAGTATGCCTATTAACTTGTCCAGTATTTGAGAATGTTGCTTCATCCGAAAATATGTTTGCCAAGAATGAACCATTCTCTGCAATAGCATTGCATAACCACTAGCAAAAACAACTCAAAGCTGAAAATCTCCTTGTATGAGCTCTTGATGCAAACATATGATAAGGATGGTGTTTGTGCTGCTTTAGTATCTGCTGTACTGAAGTGTGGCTAATTCCACTGTCTTTGGACAGTTCACATTGACTTATCTGTGGATTTACTTCTACAGCAGCAAGAATATTGATAGTATTTTCATCATTCACTTTTGATTTCACCTTCAAGCAATTCTTGTTCTTTACACTTCCATACTTACCATGTTTCCAGTCATTTGAATTTCACATGTGACATTTTCATCCCATCTCTCTCATTGAAAACTGTGGATGCAGTTCGATTACTTCTCCTGCATTCACCTAGTACTAAGATTATATCTACCTCTATACAACAAAATCTGTCATATTTTTCTTAATTTTGAAGAGCCACAGTAAATAAACAACATGACTAACTACATACAGTGTTGATTTTAGCAGTTCAGGTGGCTTTGAAACCACTAAACCAATATTGTCATTTGATACATCTCGTGAACTGGGAGGAAATAAAGTAACAATTTCAATGAAAACATCCTATAACAGCTCAACAATTCATTTTAGGGAAGAAAAAAAAATTTAATAAAAGTTGCTCGTTTATTGAAAGGAACCAGAATATATAAAATGTATAATGGTTTCATTTAAAATTCTGAGTTTGGGCCTCATGGAAATATTTTCCATGTCACAATTTACAAGGCCCCTTGCTCCTACAAAATTTGGAATTCTTGGTATTTGGTTTCCTTCTACTCGTTTAAGGGATATTCACCTGTAACACTTTATGTGGGCCACCCTGTATATGACATAACAGAGTGACCATTTTTATGAGGTTGACTTACCTTGTATTGCATACACACTCTTGTTTGTGAAACCTAAATCACAAATAATGCCTACTATAATGTATTTCTTTTCCAACCATCTGTACGCAAGGGACACAAGCCAAGATATTATGCTCTCTGCATCAGTAACCTGAAATCATGGACCAAGTCACTCTGATCTGCCCTCTACAATTTATCAACAAATAGAAGGGAGAATCCTTCAGTTAAAACCTGCACTCAGAATGACGAAAGCATGTGCATCTATCTTGACAATGTGTTTATATAGTTTTTATCACCTATACTTACACTGCACACGACTTGTTTGTCACCATTCGAAGGTGTACACTAGCCAACCAGGGGATGGAAATGCAGCATGGAAGAATACATGTCTGCGGGGCAAGGTTATAAGAAACAGAGTTTAGAACTTTTACACAAGTTTGCGCTAATGATCAGAACTAGGGCAAATATCCCTCGAGTGAGGAATCAATGTAACTATCACCCTATCTAGTACATGCGACATTGTACTGAATACGTGGACTCAGGGAACACAGTTGACAGCCAGTAGTTCAATGGCATTACTGTATGGTAGAGTTGCTCTCTGTGAGCTCTTAGTTTGTAAATGCTTCTGCACTAAACAAAATCCAGTATGTCAGAATCAGCAAGTGCTGCCAGATTAAAAAAAGCTGGTGGAAGAATTTGGTACAAATAATTTCATCATGACTGGAGAAAATGTACAGTTAGGTTGTGTCATTCAGAAAATAAGAAATTGTAAAGAGAAGCAAACTCCTTAAAACAACATTGTTTAAAAGAAAAGAAGAAAAAGGGAGGGGGGGAAAGAAAAAGGAAAAAACATAAATCACTTGTTGCATCATCAGGTAATAAGAAGGCAGAAGAACAACAAAGTTAACCCCCTACAACCACAGTTCTTTGAACATGTGTAAAATGATGCATACCAATATACCATTTTACAACCTATGCCATCCTGAGTTTAAAAACTTCATTAGGAAATACACTAAATGGGAGCCACCCAGAGAAACAACACAAGTACTATGCCACTAAATGTTATGACAATGTCATATCTGAAGTACACCATTGTGAGAGTGAAAATAAAATTTGGATCTCCATAGATGAAGCTCAGGATGCTGTTAGGAGGTTCATCACAAATGTGGTTGTGGGAAAGCTTTCACCGGAGATATATAAGAAACCATTTCTATTAATGTCTGAAGGTATACAAAAAGTTAATTATAAAACTATAGTAGATATATTTCAAAGCAGTCTAAATCTTTTATGGACAGATGGAATTAAAACGGATAATGTGCTGCTTTTCATTACAGATGGTGCAAGTTAATCTTAAAAGCAGCAAAGGAACTTCAATTGATATATCCCAAGATGGTCCATTTAACTTGTTTGGCCCATGGTCAATATCACATAACTGAAGTTATATGCTCCTGCTATAGTGATTTAGACCACTTTATAGTCAAGGTAAAACAAATATTTGTGAAAGCCCCTAGCAGTTTACTCTTATTCAGACAAATGGCCCCTGATATTCCTTTGCCTCCACTGCCCACTATAACTTGATGGGGGAGTGGTTAAATGCTGCATGTTATTACGCTGATCATTATGAAAGAATAGTAGACATTATCAACAGTTTTGACAATAAAGGCAGTTACACCATTAGTCAGCACAGTTGGTTTCACATAAGCTACATAAATCTGTTATTAAAAACAATTTTGCTCATTTGACTACTATCATTATGAGATAGAAACGGTATATATCCAAATGCCCGATGCACTGCAACTTGGAGAACTGCATAAAAATGGTGAGCAGCTTCTGGACCAGTTACACAACAAGTTCAGCAGAAAATGAAAGCAGTTGTGGAAAAGAACCCTGGCTATTCTGTAATGGCTATAATTAGCAATTGCTTGTTAGAAACTGCAAAACACCTTCTACATGCAAATATGATGTACAATATTTTCTCATGCTCCCATTAAATCACATGAGACGTTTTTCTACGTATAAACATATAGATGACAGGAGTAGAATCTTCACTTTTGAAATGTTTAGAAAATATGAACCACTTATTGCAGAAAGACAACTTGTCCGCATTTCCTAATTTAACAGTAGACAAAGAACTGAATAAAACCTTCCCTATCTGCAGCAAACAGAAAATTGAAGGCATTGCCAGCCCATGCTATCATGCTGCTTACAGTTCCAGGTTACATGTGGCACTCCATTCACCTCACCACACTGTCGATACAAACTTGCAGCGTGCTCACATTGTAAGCCAAAAGATATTTGTGCTATAGTATAACAACTTAGTAAAATCCCTTGGTCTACAGACTGCTCAAGTATTCAGGAGGGATAAATCACCCCCACTCTACTTGGACTTTGCCTTTAGCTACTGAGTTATCCAATGAGGTGTCTTAAAGAGGAAGTGGGCTGATACATGGGAAACAAGTATCACATCTGTTCTGAACACAGCAATTTTATAGTGTAGAAAAAATTAATAGGATCTTGTTTACATTGTGATAACTCCAAAATTAAAATCCTTATTCCAGTTCTGTAAGAGGTATGTTAAAGAGCAGTTTCAAGATTATGTGCGATTGGTCTTCCTGTAAAAAAATGAAAGCCGCTAGTTTTCTTTGTAAAACTTCAATTAAAATAATTTGTATTATGAAAATCAATCAGCGAGGAATTTTTTTCCTTCAAGAGATACACAGGGGAGTGAAGGCTATGAAATACCCTAGAAAGTGTGAATTAACTTTTGGAAGATATCACATGATAATACTGCATGTGTGCCAAATGCTAACACTAGTTATATGCCAGCATTTGTTTTCACACCTGCTGCACCTTGCTTTTTGCATGGCCTGTCACACCAATCTACAAACACAGCATTATTGTTTTAGTCCTGCCTTTACAGTTGGATAGTCACAACAGTGATGTGATTAAGCGATAAATAATTTTGTGAGAATAAAATGAAAAACAGATTAGGCAAAATTATGGTGTGTGGTACTTAAGCAGCGATTCAGAGTAGGTGGGGCATGCCCGCCCAAGGCAGTTAGATAGGGGGAATACATGACCAGGTGAGTTACCTCTCCAAAGGGTTTTTTCTAAGTTGTTAAACTATAGTTTTGATGACATATGCCTAGTGGTGGTTAGTAACTTTACCTACCAGCTATTTGTGAGCTTATTCAAGGCTTACTATGTACTGTGAAGGGGTGATGTGTCATAAGAACAGTTTATTGATTAACACTGAGAAAACTGAATTCAGTGTTTCACAAGGAAGAAGAGGATCAATGGTTTTTGCGAGCGTCACTTTTTTTGGGAGAAAGTTCAGCTGCAGTATTTCAGCAAAGTATTTAGGTGCTATCCTTGATCAAGGGTTGAAGTGGAGTAAAGGAGAGCTTCTGGCACAAGGTGGGGCTTAAGGTGGAAGATGGTCCACAGGCTCTATAACTGCCACACATGCCTCCTTGGTGTCTGGCCTGGTACAGAGATTAGGACCACAATCAGGCGGACTCAGTAGTCCGCAACGATTGACCTACATGAGCACCATGGGAGCAGTGCAAACTACCCCGCTCTGTGTTCTGGAGATGCATCTGTGCCTTCCTTGTATGTGCAAGATTTGACAATGGTGGGGATGCACCAGATCTGGAGTTTAGGTGAGTGGTCATATCTGCATCTGCATAGGGGCCACTCGATTATGTCGAGACTTTAGAAGGACGATTAGAGACCCTATGAAGCCTTGTTTTACTGTTGAGAAGATTGGACCTAGAGGGGCCAGCATCTGCCTGAAAAAAGAGAAGCAAATGGAGTCAAATGTTGCACAGGAGTTGGGGGCCATTTACTAGGCTGTCCTCCTCTCTTGGTAGGTAAGCTACAATCTTCCAAGCGAAGTATTTTCTGTATTGCACTATGCTCAATACAGAGCCAATTTTACTATTTATTTTGCTCTGACAGCCAGGCTGCTATACATACACTTCAAGCACTAAGAACAACATCTGAGCTAGTATGGTTTAGCCAGAGGAAATTAAGTATCCTTTGTAATCAAGACCTGATCACACTCGAATGGGCACCAGGACACTCGGGCATTAAGAAGAATGAAATAGCAATCTGGCATAGGAGACTCAGGATCAAATTCATAGTTGTCGCTTATGGAAGTCCTTAAGCAGCAATTTTCAATATCAGACACTACTCTTTCAGGCAAATAAGGAAATGCTTATTCATATAAGTAAACTCTGACCTCCACTTATATGCAATAAGAAGAGTCAATGCCATCTTGCATCAACTGCCTATAATGGAGTTTAATGATACTAGTGATTCCATGGAGTATATGAAATTTCATAACAAAATTGTACTGCACATTAATAAATGTATTTGCCTGATTTGCAGAATTCACTTGAAATGCATACGGATGCTGAATTTAAGAAGCGATATTGGTTTACCAAAGCCACTGTTGTAATAATCTAATACCTCTGCTAAACATCATAACCTTAAGAAACAGAGGTTATGAAGTCACGTGAGACAGGCTTACTTGAAAAGATAATGCATAGAATCTGTGATATAACACTATCCATATGTTTGCTGTTCAGAAGTTTTCCCATTTATGTTGATCAAAATCCTTAGATCCCTAGAAAACGAGAATCTGCTGCATTTATTTAGAATCATTTAATAAAATCCTAAAAATAAAATGCAAAAACATTTCTGCAATAAATACATTTCCTTAGTGCTTCTCTTAATCAAATTGCCTATTTTGTATAATCACTATAAGTGCAATGGATCACTTAAGTTACATGTATTTTCCATTAATTCACAAATATATGTTGGGTCATTAAAATCTTTAACAGAGATTTCGCATGTAAAACTGCTGTTCAAGCCAAATATTGTAGGTTATTGGCCACTTCGCTTTTCTGCTTACAACTATTACTACAAACCCTTAACTAAATTTACAATCTACTTCATTTTAAACTAAAGTTAACTAATTAACAAATGTACCATTTAAAACTCACAAACCACATCCTTAACAGCTGTTTTGAACAAAACAACAACAAATATGGAAATGGCAGCTGGCTATGCGGTCACCTGCATGTTTGTTTACACATTTCTTCATGTTGTGAAACAGCTGAATCATGTTGCCACACGTGTTTCGGAAATAAGAAAACTCTTAACGCTGGGCATATAAGTACCATCTATGTTTACCAAACGGTAGTAAGCCTTTTCTTATCAGAAGGAAATACTTATTGCTTAAGCATCTCCTTTTCACATAAGTGACGATTATGGGCTTGTCCACGGGGGAGAGTTCTCTCTCACCTGCTTTGGAGTGGACAGTCTACTCAAAGATATGACCTAAAGGGATATTATATACAAGGCTATGCATAGGACAGCATTGATTACTTTTGAGAAACTTCCCAATACAGTCTCAGACATGATGAATCGTGGACTGAGAAATATTCACAACTGATGTATGCAGGAGGGCTTGTCTATCAACCCCAGTAAAACCGTCATTCCTTTTACTTAAAAGGCCTACGAAATCTTAAACTAGGCAATTCAATCCAGCAATATTCAGAATCAGTTAAATATCTAAGCTTTGTGCTGGATAAAAAGAACTGACCTGTAATGACGACACTGATTACTCTCCAATCACAGCTATATGGTCACTTGTAACCATCAAATGCACTATTGGAATAACCTGGAGCACAAAGCCATGCATTAGCCATTGACTATTGTTGCAATGATTAGGCCCCAGGTATCTTATGGCACAATTGTTTGGTGGTGGAAAACACTATAAACCACTGTAACATGTAAATTTACCAAGCTATAGAGATTAAATTATCTTTATATTATAAGGGGCCTTGGTATTCCAGTCATCGCACTGGAGACACTGCTGGGACTCCCTCCCTTGGATATTTAATTACTGGATATTCCAGTAATGAGTCTTACCTATGAATACTCCATACTGTTCTTTACCTCCATTTAAGGTAACTCTCGGGTCTCGAGAAGACTGGATGGATGAATGGAAGGAAGGAATTACGTCTAATAAAAGAATGTGACTAACATGGTTCACAGACACATCCTGTATACACACACATTCAGGCGCAGGCATACATGGTCTATCTCCAAGGACAAATATTAGTATAAGCATTGGGAAATATTGCAGTTTTTCAGTCAGAAGTATTCGCTATCCTGAGCTGTGCTCTAAGGACTTGAGAAAGGCTATCATGATAAAAAAAAAAATGAATTCTCGTCCTCACAGACAGTCAAATTGGCTTAAAAGCACTCTCTTCAGACTGGGTAAAATCAAAACCGGTTTGGAAATGCCTAAATACTCTGACTGCCCTATCATCTTGCATCAGGCTCAAATGCAGTGAGTGCCTGGGCATCAGGACATCTAAGGAAATGAAAAGACTGATCAGCTGGCTGAAAAGGGCACTGAGCTCCTGTGTTAGCTCTGAGCCAGTGGTTGGAATCAGTATGTGTACTGCCAAAGCCTCAGTAAAAGCAAGCATTACGGAAAAACAACTCAGGTGGCAAACCTACCCTGGACACAAACAAGCCAAGAAACTGGTCTTAGCTCCATGCAACACTCTTCCCTCCTCTCTTCTGAGACTGGATAGAACAGGAACAAAGAAAGTAGTTGCATTAATTTCCGAACATGGTCACTTCAGCAACATCTACGTAAAGTAGAACCCTAAAAGGATGAACCAATGTGCAAAGAGGATGAGGAAACTCCCTCGCATATCCTCTTTGACTGCCCTTTTCTGGCAAGAGACTTACTCTTTCCACAACCAGAAATGATCTAGGAAAGGATGCTGACATTGGAACCAAGATACTGTAACTTGTTCAGGGAACAGAGTTTGGGAAACAATTATAGTATCCTTCCCAATGGGTTTGCACAATAAGCTTTTTAGGCTGCCATGTAGGAGGTTGATCAAAAAACAGCATCTAGTCTAATCTAGGCAAGGGCTTCACTGGCAATAATTTATTGCTTTAATGAGCAACACTATACTGCATGTTTTTTGCAGTAAGACAGGATGGATACATTTACTGCTTTTTAAAACACTGCTTGTACTGAAGTCCTGGATCCACTGATACCTAGCAGCATACAGTGTGTGAAGTGGATAGCATTGCAAGGCGATTATATTTTTTATTGTTTATGCCATACTATAAACAAAAATTATAGGACTATCCTTTTCTTGTTAAAGTTATTTTGGCAGGCTTCAATTTTTGCATTTCTCTTCTTACAACTTTTGTTTCGTTATTAATTCAGAATCAAGCTGAATTTTAACAAACATAGATTGAAAAATACAATGAAACATAGATGAGAATTAACAGGAGAGCCAAGAAACTATGAACCAGCTGTGCAGTGTTTTTTCTACTAGGTGTTTGGAAACACAACACGCTGCTGCTATAAACAAGGTCACGCTTTGATAAGGTTTTGCTCTGCGTGTGAAGTGGAGTACTGAGTTGGTGATGTGATGTAGTTCAGTTATTACGAGTTATTTATTATTTTGGCCTGTACTTAATTACAAAGTGTATTATGGCTCAGTATATGCTTTCCACTGCACAGCATGTATTTATGATTCGTATGTGTTAACTCAAGTCAGCTCACCAAGTGAAAGTACTATTTGCAGGAACAGTTCGAGGTGTAAAAGTTCCAGGCCGTACAGCAATCCTGAACTTTACAATAAATTTCAGGCCACAGGAAGTGCTCAGGCTAAGAAATCTAAGACAGCATACAGTTCTTATCGAAGAAACATTAGACAACATTGGTCATGGTTTGGAGAATTCCCCCCAAAAATCACTTAGGCATCTTTCACAACAGACAGGCATTTCTTATGGCTCTGCATGAAGAGCTACCAAATTGCTGAAGTTAAAACCATATAAAGTAACTCTGGCACATGCTCTTCAACCAGGTGATCCTGTAATTAGGCGCACATTTAGTGAGTGGAGTCTCAATAGTGTACACAATGGCGAAATAGACCCATATTTAACATTTTTCATGGACGAGGCTTGGTTCCACCTTCATGGATATGTGTGCACACAAAATAATCATTATTGGAGCTCTGACAAACCTAATGAAAAAATCTGATGTGTTACACTCACATGACTTTCTCTACTCTTGTACAATCTATTTTTACAAACGCCTATTCTCCATATGCTTCATATTAATCGAGGTATCGAGATGTCAATCTTATTTGTAATTTTCTTGTAGATGCAAGGGGAATATGGTAGCTTTTAAGCGATAGTCAAATATTTTATCGCTGGTTGTTATGTGGCGCATTCCATTCTCTTTGCATGTCCAGGACATAAAAAATGAATAACGAATTTGAGAAAAAGTATAAGTATTGGAAAATTTAAGGAAATAACAAGCAATATCTCGAAAACGGTTCACTCAACAAAAAAAATGTATATGATATAAGTTGTGTATTTTAACGCGATCGACATTTTTTGTGTAGTAAAATTTTGTCTATCTCTTATGGTTTACCAGTTATGAAAAAGTCGTTCATAATGAAGAATACTTTTGGAGACATTCCCAGAAAATTCGAGATATACATTTTATTTATCATGACAATATCTTAAACATATGATATTTCAATCAAAATCGTTAGAGCCGTTTTTGAGAAAATTAAAATTTTCGAAAAATGTTCCATGTAAAGGGTAGTCTGGGGTGGGGGGATTTTCTTGAAAACCTTCGTGTCGCATCTCTGGAAGATACTGAACCTAAATACCAAGTTTGGTGCTTATCCGACTGTTCGTTTTTGAGTTATGCTGTTCACACACACACAGACACACAGACACACACACACACAGACACACACACACACAGACACACACACGGACATGTTTCCAAAAATGCTTTTTTTGGATTCAGGAGGTCTCAAAACATGTATTTCCGGTGAAATCTCGGTATCGAATTTTTGGGTGGAATGCAATACTTCCCCTACTTACTATACGTAGTAGAGAAAGTAAAAATTGGTGCACCATGAGTGGAGAAAGAGTTATAGGGCCAATTTTCTTTTAAGTCAACAGTTAATGCCTGTACATACATAATACAATTTTGCACCTTTTTTTTTTAGAGAATTAACAGACAGGAAGCATGATTTTGCCTTTTTTCAACAAGACTCTGCAACAGCTCATGCAGCCAATATTTCAATGAGAACAATTGAAAGTGTGTTTGAGGATAGAATTATTAGTAAGATTTGTGGCCCCCTCAGTCCCCCGACCTAACACCCTGTGATTTCTATCTCTGGGGTAACTTATAACCAAGTGTACAAGACAAACCCATACACCCTGGAAAAATTAAAACAAAATATCTGCCAGGAAACTGCCAGCATTTCTCAACGCAAACTACGACGAGTAATAGTTACTTAGAGGTGCCAAAAATGTATGGACGATGATGATGCCCAGTTTCAGCATCTCCTTTCATAAAGTTGGTAAGTAAAGCCTTTAAAAGTAGTTTTAAAAATGTTGTATGGTTTCATCCATGCCTTTCTATGGTACCAGCAGATGGCATTCGAGCACCAAGGATGCGGACAGGAAAAACACTGCGCAGCCGGTTCGTAGTTTTTTGGCTCTCTCTGTATATAACAGTAATGTTCATGAGCATTGTAGTGAACTACTGCCAGTGGATCCAGAGCAAGGACATAATTTACTACTAGAAAATGGAACCTGGCCTGTTATTTCAGCAGCACAGCCTCAAACATGCTGCAGGCATTCATACTTTTGCAGTGAAATACTGCCTATGTCACCTCAGTCTGGTAAAAGCATGCTTCTCATTTTTAAACAGCACAGTATTGCATATAAAAGCAGTAAATTAAGTGAGTGGCACCCTAGCCTAGCCATATGTCACTAAGCAATAGTGGCAACAAGTTGCTCTTTATGTAATACACATCCATTCATTCATGTGCAGAGAAGCAGATTATAAACCACTGTGGAAAACAAAGTTTTATTCTGAACATTTTTCATCACACTTATATTTTATTGTTCTCCCCAAAACAAATGCTGATATTAAACCAATTCAAAAAAAGATAAAACCCCCACAAGCAAATGGTAGAACTATAATCTGTCTCAAACTAGAATGATCCTGTCATGAACATATGGGAGGGAATAAAGAGATAGAGAGATAGGTGGAGAGGAGTTCATGGTTTTCTTTGTTATCAAACATTAACTTCCTCTAAGAAGTACAGTAGGTAGTTTTCTAATCACTGCTCAGTGAGAATTAGTTTCAAGGAGAAAAAATTCCACAAATATTTATATTCATTTTTCTGTATCCTGCACATAGACCAGATATGTTCCAGGCTCATGAATTGCGAAAGGAATGTTTACAACAGATGTGTACATAAGCATACAGATTAAACACAAGACAAGTACAGTTATACTCAATTAACTTACTCTTAAATAATATGCAGCCTAATTCTGTACAAACGAAACACTTGTATAACATGTATTCTTATACCATATGGCCCTCTACAAACAAATTGGTCTTCAGGTGAAAGCTGATTTAGATATTACTGTTTATTGTGCAGAATTAATTTCTGATATTTAAGACTGTACTTCCTACACCTTATCTTGCATCCATCATAAGCACAGATCACTTGTATGCTATTTAAAAGTGGTCAACTTATCATGGAGCAGGCCTGTCAATCTGCCAAAATAAAACACAACTGAGGCAAAATTTATGAAGTTGCAAAAGGCAAATGATTTCGTATTGCTTCGCAATGCTTAAGAAACCCTGAAGCATAACCTGATGCTACTGCACGATATTAAATCTGTAACACCCAGTTACTGACAATGTCTAACTCAATTTATTGTCAAGAAGTTAATGCTGCTACAGCTGTGTTGCAAAACTTATCTGCAAACATGTCATATGGCAGGTTGAGTCAGCTCTACGTTATTGTTTATAACATCATTGCTCTTGTTTGAGGTACGAGTATAGAAATAACAGGCTTTGTTTCATACTTAGCTTGGCTAATTGGCTTATAGTTCAGCCAATAACGGTCGCTTTGTGGCTATTTTAATTCATGGGAGTTTATCTTGCATGTGTGTCTAACATTTGGACAAAAAATAGCGCTAGATAGAAATGATATACAATTATGAGGCAAAGGGAGGCAGTCAGGCCATGGTGAGCCACAGTGAAACCACAGAGTCCTGTAGTTTCAAGATTTACATGAGGTTAGGTTAAGGTTACTCTCCAAGTGTGAGTGGTGTGAACTGGATTCAAATAAGTGATGCATCAGAAACTGGGGGTTTACCACCTCTTAACATCGTTGTTCTCATGGGATTCACTAATTCGCTTGGGTTGACAGTTTCATGCATGTGCAGTATTAATAAAATGGAGTAATTTTGCGACCTATTACAATAGTTTTGATACATAAGAAGCTGTCTTAAAATGGGAAGAATGGTAGTTTAGACCTCTTCTAAATGTTATCTCCTCTTAAAGCCACTATTATATGTGCTTTCCTAATTTTTACATTAACCATAAATTTAGTATGGAACTAAAGCTGAAATAACCAATTATTTAATTTTCTATATTTCCAGTAACAATAAACGTTCTAGTGAGAATATGACATTAAATTGAAAGAAATCAAGACAATAAGTTACAGCCAGCCCTGTATTTAGATAGTGTTACACCAATGGGCCCAACAATTTTTCCACCCCCCCCAACCACACAATACTACTAAAAAACCGTGCAGGCAGCATGCAGGAAGGCAGTGTTGCCAGTTGCACCATGCATATAAGATCTGTCTACCTACAATTTCCTTCTCACTAATAAAAATTCCCAGTATCATTGCTGCTCTTTTTTTAGCACATGTGAAAATTTATTTTCTCAATGTTGCCGCCCCTAAGAATTTTAAAACCCGGCCCTGGGCTCATGCGTAAGTACAGGTTTGTTAACAGCATGTATTAATGCTCAATTAAGTTACAAGGAACAAGTTCAAGTTACATACAACATCTTAGGGTACTAAATGCACAGTTAGCTGTTGGTCTGGTAGTATACTAGGTGTATGTACATTTAACTGCAATTTCAATAGCACTAATAACATCTTTCATAATCCCTGTAATATAAGGTTACCATAATCTGATAATCCAAAATCAGGTCATTTTTTACCATTAGTTTAATAGATTTAAGAAAATTAAATTCCAAAGAATTGGGAGCTCTGATGTAGGAGAAATGTGAATTTAATTAATAATCCAAAGTTTTGGAAAGACTGTTTTATCGTGTTTTACCTAATGTATACAAATATTATCAAAAATGTATTAAATGTATCCAGTACAATTTAATGTATGCAGCATCAATATTAAGTTTGTACTTTCTGATCTTAGTTGGCCTTCAACAGCGATGGAAGTGATATCTTATATGTCCTACAGATGTCACTCTATGTCATCCACTAGCTCTAACGCAATGCTGGCAACATATGAATAACAAATGTCGCCAAAGCCGGTAAGATACTCAGCCTCAAGGCATAGCCGAGGGATTGAGGGCCCTCAGCCTCAAAGCGTAGCCGAAGGATCTGCACATCTAAAACTCGAATAATTCACGTTCGCAGAAATTCCTTTCGCTTATTTAGCGGATTTCACTTTTTACTTAGGTTGGCAGTTCCCATTTTGCATGTGTTTTAGCGAAAAGATAGCTACGTTTGTGTTCATAATGCAATTTTCCTATAAAAGTAAAACACCTAAAAGGGGTGGACAGGTGGGCACCAGCTGTTTAAGAGATCACATCTACTTCTAAACTCACTCTTAGGGTAATTTATTCCCTTTCCTTTTGCTTTTATAAGCATTTTCAATGAAGACCAACTAAGTTCAGAATAGCCTTAAGTTTTTATACCAATTGTATTTCTCAGAACCTGGAACAGAAGAAACGAATATGATATTGTTCACAAGTTTATGAAACTCACTACAACTTACATTTTTCATATTGTATTGCATTTGTAGCATTGCCTTAACTGATTTTACTGCTAACCTATTCCTTTCTTCTGTCTACTGAGTACTCATGAGGGAAAAACTCTCTACATGGAGTTATGACCAGAAATGGAGAAATAATATCCTACAATTTTTAGCAACTATGAATACTGTTCACTAGAAATGCAATTGCATCATTCCACGGTTGCATGTGTGACATTTTAACAGCGGATTTGCTTACATAAGACATCTTAAGAGCTAATATTTTTATATATCATATTAACCTGCAATTACTTAAGTATGCCATAAAGTTTTGTGCTGGATAAGAGGAATACGTTAACAAAAATAAAATCAATCCCTGTTGCATGCATGACAATTGTATGCATCTTTTTCCCCACACAAACCACGATTTTATTAAAAGTCTGTTCTCTTGAATGATGAAGTGACTGAAATTTGTTGATATAAACAAAATACTTTTAAAATGCTATAATGTAAGCTGCTCAGAAACATTATCCTACATAAATTTTAATTTGAAACGTTGCACGTGTGACACTTGGAGACAGTTAAGATTATGCATATTTATCAGCTGCAATACATCAGATAGTATTTAGTCATTATAAACAGGAGACCTCTATTATCAAAACAAATAAACAAAGACATCCTCTTGTATTCTATAAAATTGTTACATTCATGCAAAAACAAATGCAGAGATAATCAGTCACCTAAAGGCAAATTGACATATGTTATTAAGCAAATTAGGTTCCACATTCTTCAGGATCTGACCTGTCTTTCCAAGATTTGTCCTCATTTGCTGGCCACAATCTTCATAGGTTTTAGCAATTGTCAAAATCACAGTATGTTTCTGTAGGCCCTTTTTCTTGTCAGTTTGGACATTCTTAATGGTAACTTTGTCTTTTTTATCTCACTTCAGGCCGGCTCATATCATCACAAGAGATAAAACTGCATAACAATGTCTTTGTTTCTTTATCAGTCCTTTGCTAGCTTCTTTTTTTAATTCAGAGGTTCAATCTTCTGGTAATTCATAAACTAACAATTTTGTTACCACTGCTTTACATTATCCTGTACTGTTTGGTAAACCTCTCTTCACTTTAGAAATTGCTTTCCCTAGAGATCTGGTATTCCTGTATGAACCCTTTGTTGGTGATGCGTTATTTCATTACTTGTCTTGAATAAAGATTTTAGTTTTTCTCTGCACCTACTCCATCATATTGTACCTTGCTTTCCCTTTAGCTTTAACTTCACTTTATTAGTTCAAAGTGTTTGTTTTTCCTTTTGTAATTTTAAACTTTTCTCCTCTTTCATTAGATGTTTTAAGCTTGGGTCCAAATAGCTGTGACCTCTTAGTAGAGACATTGTTGACACGCAAAAGTTAAATTATTAGGACCCTTGTAATTAAATAAATAGTGTTCCTGAGAACAAAAGTTTCGTGTTAAAGGATTAATTTGATACAATTTAGCTCATATAGATCTCATTTTCATATTTGACATTTAAATAACTTTTTTGCAACATGTTGTAGTTGTTACAATAAGCTAATGTCACACATGCAACACAGTTTTAAGCACAAAATATTCATGCTACAAAATTATAGTAAAATTTAGACCACGTTGATTACTGAGTTCCAGAAAGTTTCATAATGCTAAGTTAATTATTTTCCCACAAACTAAATAAATCCAAGATTTGTGTTGCATGTGTGACATATCACTGTATTATAATTTTATATTACTCGCCCGATCTGCTCCAAAATTTCACAGATTCTCATATATCTATACAGCAAGTATGGCATACAATAACAATTGATAAGTCAAGCAACACATGAATAGGGCAGGTAACATATGAAATGCATTCCTCTTTTGTCAGCAGTGCTATTAATGATAGTCAAATGTGTATAAAAATTTAATAATGTAACATTTTTATAACATTAACTATGTATCTATTAAAAGGGTTCTTCTGCTTTAAAAATATACATAATGCAATAATTTTGAAATATTTTACGCTCTTAGCACATTGGGTCCTTTAGCATGGAAAGACACAATTATTAATGAAGGCAACGCAATTCTTATGTGACAGCAAATTCTCAAAACCATCATCCTTGGCCTCTCCTAAAAACATTAAATTTGTTGAAGTTGAGTTCAAACATAGTAAAACTGGCTGACCTTAGTCTTTTCAATCCGAGTGTACTTTACTATAAAATCTGCGGTCAATCCGCGGAATCCGCATATGGTAACCTACTGTAATATAACATTGATACCTCTGAATACTGAGGTCATATATGTACCTCAGGTTCTCATAGGATAATTTTTGCTCAATATAAACTCTCCCTTACTATAAAAACTGCATGCAGACCAGTATTTTTCTAAGTCTTTGAGAATTGAGTTAGTTCTCCCTCCCCACTTTTTTAAGGAATTTAAAGATCTACCAATTTCCCCCTGTAAAGTGCAATATTAAAACTATTTTGGCGCTTTAAATATAGCTTTAAAACATGACAACAGCACAGATATACCAATCTTTTTATGCATTTTCCGCAAGCATTGTTTCCAACTTTTGCTGCAATTACCAAATCCCTACAAGAGGCCTCTGAGCAAAATTACCGGACTTTCACGCCCAATATAGAATGGAACACTAAGGACCACAGCAATTAAAAGTGTGTCCTAAAAATTCAACAAACAAACAAAACAAAAATATCCCTACAAGATTAAAAGATTATGTAATCATTGCACTCAATTCTACTGTTGAACTGAGAATCATATCCTTAAATGCACAGTTCTTGAGCCTTCTGACCACAGCCCATGCACTCAGTCCCCATTAGTTACAAGCATCAGCAATTATTTAACTACCTTTCTAGCCATTAAAATTATGCTAGTCCTAAGTTCAAGTTTCTAATGCATAATGTTATTATCGCATCACCAATACATATACAAAATGATGCCTAAAAATATCATTTCATGGCGCAGAACGAGATGCTGACAAGTACTTGGGTTTTAGTCTTGCAAATTACCCTCTACACACACTCCTAAACTTTGCCATTCAAGGTACGTGAAACTAACTTATAAAATATTTGAATGCCGTCATCGACGTCTCCCGTTGGATTTCCAAAATATGCAGACACTTGTAGTTCTAAATTACGATTTGCACTTCATATGCAAGTTGAAGGACGATGAGCGCTAAATAAATTCAACACCTGTTAAAGTTACATCCGAAAGAAAAAATTCGACGATATTAAAACATCCCCCTTAAATCTACTAACCACCATTTAGTCAGCAGAATGCAAAACGCGGCTATTACCATTTATTTTCAATTCATCCTTTGTTTCTTTCATGTGCGACTTCTTCACTAACAGGTGGAAACTATAAAATAGTTAACTGCATACTAATTAAATGCCCTATTACGACGCTTTACTTACCGGTTACTAACACACCACCTCAAAACGTACTTGACAATGACCTCTGAATTATTAAACAAAAATTCAAAGCTTGTTTTCTCTCTTATACATTCCAAATTCCAAGCATGAGGCGAGTCGTCAGTTTTGCCAATACCATTCAGCGGATTTGTGTTACCAATCTCCAAACGTTTCGCCATTTTAGCGAAGGGAGTGAACTATAACCTGTGGTATGAACAAATGCCATTCAAAAAGCATAAAGTGGCACAAGCAGTGGGCACTTCAGTTTAAACCACAGGCTGATACCAGATTCTAAACTCAATAGCGCGGACACAGATTAATACAAAACTCGTCGTCTTCCATCGTGTAGTGGTTACCTATAGTTCCCGATGTCTCGGGTTCAAACCCGGCGGAGGGCAATGGAATTTTTTTCGAGTGTAAAAAATTCTTAGTGGCTTCCTCCGGAAGGGAAGTAAAGCCGGTGGTCCCGTGTCGTACATTTACGGAACGTAAAAAGAACCCCAAGGTTCTGATAAAGGGGCCTTGAGCAAAATTACCGGCCTTTCACGCCCAATATAGAATGGGACGCAAAGCACCACATCAGTTAAAGTGCGTCCATAAATAAAATTCATTTTAATTTAAGAGTAGCTACTCCGCTTTAGAGCAGGCATTCCATTTTGATATGTATAAAATCACAATGGAGCCTTAGGGTCAAAACAAGCAAAACAAAAATAATTGTATTCAAAAAGGGTAACAAGCTGAGAAAGGATGAAAAATGGGGTTGGAAAGGTAAGGAAATTGAGGTTGTTAGGAATTTTGATTATTTGGGAGTAAGACTAAATAGCAATGGTAGATGGGGTGAACAAAAGAAATAGGTTTTAACTAAAGGAAAAGTGGCAATGAAAGCTATTAGAGCATCTTTAAATAAAGCACCTGGGATGAATGTAAAATTGATAGAAAGAGTATAATGGAGCAGTAGTTGAGGCAAAAATGCGTGTGGTGCGGAGATTTGGAGTATTGAGGACGGGGTGGGAACAGGTAAATAAAGTACATAGGAGCTTTTGTAAAATAATTTTGGGTCTACCAAGACACTCACCCAATGGAGTTGCACAAATGGAGCTGGGGAGATTCGGTAGTAAGGCTAAAACGATTGAAAGAGTAGTGAAATATTGGTTGAGAATTGAGGAATTAGAGAATAATTATATTTTAAAACAATGTTTGGAAGTTCAGCGAAAGTTAAACAAAGAGGATACTTGGTACAAGAGCCTAGAAGCAATTCTCAATGAAATAGGGTGTGTGGATATTTGGAGATATAGACAATCACGTGAGAAGGGGTGTTGGAAAAGAGTAAGATTGAGGATTGAAGATATGGAAAGACAGGAAATAATTGGTAGCTTTAATTAAAAAAAGATCATTATGTGTATATACAGACTAGAATAAAAGGACATGGGAAAGAGAAAACTATGTTGATGTTTGTAATAAAACATCAAGAGAAGGCTTTGCATGGGCTAGATCAGGGATAGTGAGGTTAAAAGGAATAGGAGAAGGACAAAATGAAGGCAAATGCCCATTATGTAATAGCCATTTTAATAATTATTGGCATTTAATGTAAGAATGTGAAGGAACAATGAATATGAGGAAAAAATTGCAAAAAAACAATTGGTCTAGATTACCAAATGAAATTATAGGTAAAAGGATGTTAAGAGAAATCCAAGGAAAGTTTATTAGAAATAGAAAAATATTTAGGTGTAGTGAGAAATGAATGGCGGAAAAAAATAGAAATAGGGAATAGAAAATGTAGATTGGTGAATCATAAAATTAAGTAGAACCCATTAACTCGACAACCATGGTGTTGGATGTTACGGGCCCTTAGAAATGCAGCCACTAAGTAAAAGAGAAGAGGATATGTAAAGGGTAATGTGTAGAGATAAATTTATGTATTATAGAACTTTATATGAGAATTAATTTATGCAATTAATGAAGTGAAACAACATATCTATCTATCTATCTATCTATCTATCTATCTATCTATCTATCTATCTATCTATCTATCTATCTATCTATCTATCTATCTATCTATCTATCTATCTATCTATCTATCTATCTATCTCTATATATATATATGTATAAATCATTCCAAATAATTCGAATACTTACTCCTGTTCCTAATCAGTTTAAGTGGGCACTCGCACCCTTGCTGTATTGTTGGTTTTTCCGAGCCTCCACAATTCGTTTCTTTATTTACTGTAAGGAGGTATAGTTGGGCAATTTCCAACTACGATGTCTAGCTATGATTCAAGTGAGGTGACGCAGACACGCTACGTTCTCCAACCACTGAAGCAATACCTTTGCCTCACGGTTGCTGCTTTTCTCCTCCTGGTTGGTTTTTTTTATTTTGCCACGACTACTCGAGCATGAGATCTTAATCACTGGGTATGCGTGAGTGTATGTACATAGAAACACGAGCGCTTTCTTGGAACACTTTTATTCACCATTAAAATAAGACTTAAGATTTGCCGATCACTTTTAAATTCTTACGATGTTACTGTGTCTTTTCCAAGAGCGAAGATTATCAATTACAGCTGAACGTTCGATCCTCTTGCAAGTTCACACCCAGAGAATATTGTTCCGCACCCCAAGAGGGCCCCAACGAGAGTGTGTCCTCACCACACGAGCGTCCCAAAGAGAATGTTCTCACCACACGCGCGATACAAGGAAAAAACCTCCTAACTTCCCCTCTCTCCCCTTAAACATTTCGCACCAACACTGAGCGTCATGAAGCTTCTAGTGACCTTCACATCCTGGCCAGTGCAACTGCACCCATTAATTCCAATAGAAACTGGCTTCAGCGGTTTTACCCTTTATACCTGGGGCTGGTCCCTAATTAGCTAAACTGTGCCTGTCTGGCCTTTCTGTCGCTTTTAAGAGTCAACAATTTTCCCAATGCTTCTCCTTTTAATACATGCACTGATTTTAAATATTTTATTATTTATTTTACTTTGCTATCCTTCCCCGATTATTATGATAATTATTGACTTTAAAATTTCGGCTTCAGAGGGGAATATTGTTGGAAGCCAGCGGGTATTTGTGGATATCATAAAACAATGTTCTACTATGTTAGATCTAACCTGTATGATCCCCCCCTCAAAAAGCAGAAAACTACGGAAGAGATAAAAGAGGAATTGAAATCCGAAGTTTCAATTGACTATAATGAAAGACAGGAATGGAAGAAGATGCAGAACATGAAGGCAAGGCTAAACAAAAAGGCAGACATGAAACTCATTTGAAACAAACCAACTATGGCAGGAACAAAATTTAATGGCGTGTGGCGGGAGGAGTATATGATTACAAACTCCAATGACAGACTTGCTCCGCCTTGCAACGTAGTATAGTTAAGACCTGTGAGATCACCCTAAAAAGCCGGTGATACAAATATTACTCGCGCCCACAAAACTTACTTTCGCTGCAGGAAAGAGAATAATCTGTTCATAATGAGCATTTTATTTTGAAACTTGCAGTTCATAAAACCAAATTCCTAAAAAAAATTAAATTGAGTTTTATTAATAGACGCTGTTTAATACTGTGGTTGCCATTCTATATTGGGCGTGAAAGTCCGGAAAGTTTGCTCAGAGGCCTCTTTATCAGGCTTGAGATTATTTATACGTGCCGTAAATCTACGACACGGGACCGCGTGAGGTAAGACACAATGAAGGAAAAGGCCTCTAGGTTGCTGATACTATAAGCTTCAGTAGGGATTTTTACTTTCGCGTTAGCGGTAATTCCAGTTCCCATAATTCAATTATGTGATTTTGTTTTATTACTGGTGTTTATTGAAACTGTCACTTAACGAACAAGGTACTAATGAAAGTCAACCAATAATATCTAAACGAGAAGTGCTGCGTCACCACAACAGTAAAATAATTTACAATGTGTATTCTTTCTTTAAAAACCTTTCCAAACGCGGACAGCGTGGGAAGATTTCGTGGTAATAGCAGTTGATTGCGGAAGCCTGTGGCATAGGAAGTTTGCGTACTATATAACGCATTTGTACAGAAACAAAGTCTTTTGTTGCTGAAGGATAAAACCAGAGTAGTAGCCACTCCAAGTTCAGACTGCACACTCATACTACTTTGCATATTGAACATAGTGCCCACTCTAGAAAGAGGAGTTCTGTGTAGGCGCCCATTGTTATGCATAAGGCCCAGTCCAATCCAACTTAGACGACTTAATATGAAATACGCTGGCGACGTGCGACGGTGTCACCATCTAGCGCAGGGGTCTGGACTACACACATCGATAGATTTAAGCTAAACGGAAATGAAGCAATTGGACACGTCATAATTTATGTTAAAAAGGGGAATAAATAAGCCAATCTATGCATTTCATTTTAACACGGACCACAGACAGAGCATGAAAGCCTTTGTATTTCAAGTGTGGTTTGGGCTAACCTTTACAATAAACGCAATATAATTGTTTGTCTTCATTTAGCCTTACATTAGTGGGAACAGTATCAACTCCAATTAAGATACGTTTTAAAGTTCAATGTATTATCATCCATAAGTTTTGCGGTAATGCCCAATAAAATCTAAGTTTAACACACTTGTTTTGGGTCGAAAATACGAACATAAACCCTACCAAGGCGTATTTCGAAGAAGATGCGGCTTTGGCCCAGAGAATCCGCCAAAGCTTAGAAAAGCCGAAATAGAAGGTGTGTACCGTTCAAATCGCACTTAAAAAGACGAGACTTTGATATTTTACTTTACTGTTCTCCTTAGTGGTCTATAAATGATCCTGAATGACATGCTGTATTCATTTTGGAATGTAACAAAATGCACAGACAAAATCATTTGTAACTTACGTTTTGAAACTACCTTTGAGCTAAGACAAATATTGCAAGAAAAGGTATGATTCGACTACAATCATGCAGAAATAAATATTTAAACAAACAGCTAATATTTTCTATATTGCACTTAATTGGAACTTGTACTGCAAATTACCTTAAAGAAGTACCACTGCTGTAATATATTGAAGTATTGTCTCATATATATATATATATATATATATATATATTAATCAAGTTTGAGGTGCTCTACTCGTTTCTGTTTATGCTTGACTGTCGGCAACTATTTCGAACAATAATAATAACAATAATAATAATAATAATAATAGTAAAGACTTTTAAACCAATTGGGGCATTTTAATGAAGATGTAAAGCTCAATTTCAGAGCAAAAAATTAGCCATAAATAACTAGTGACAGATGTTTTATAATCATGCTTTCATTATTTTATGTTACTGCATTTTATAGGTCAAATATCCCTCAGAATTAATTTCCCCGCATAAAGTAAATTTCTAACTTTGACAGTCGCGAGGGAGACCCTGATTCTTTCCCATTAATAAATGGCAGTATTAACTGCGGAGAAAAAAGCGAAAGAACAACCTATTCTCTATTTAGATATTTATACTGGAGCTTCAAGCCTTGCATAAGAACAACTTTACATCCCAGAAACGCAACAACATCCCTAATCCTTAATCAATCGATTTAAAAAGCCTTAAACAATTCCTTGGACCTTTTGGTGAATTCTGACTAATTAACTGCTAATTTTACGGGTAATCCTACTTTCTACAACAATCACCGCAAAACAATGTTTTAGTATCCAAATAGTTGCAGTGAGTTTTTGTGCTGCGTGATGATTTAAAGCATTCAGGTTTACCTAGTAATCAAGTCTTAAGTGAGTTTTAAGGGCTTAAAATGGTTCTTAGAGCTGAAGATACAGCTAAGGCTGTGGGATTGGTGGCAGATGGACGAAGACTGCGGTATGCTGCTGACGCCATTGGCAGGTCTTATTCCAATGTGCGCAGGACTGTCCAGAGGTTCAGGGAGGATGGTATCTACACTCGGAGGCCTGGTTCTGGCCGTAGGAAGAGTGCTTCTGATCGTGATGATCGCTTTCTTTTACAAGTAAGTTCTTCGCGATCGACACGCAACATCGATTGAGGCCAGTAATAATTTGCAGCAAGTACGGTATGTTAACATAAGTGAGAGAACAGTTAGAAGGAGGCCGTGTGAAGCGAATTTACAACCAGGAGACCTGAAAAAGACCACTAGGGAACATCGTATCTCTCGGTTGCACTTTGCTCGCACCTATCAAAACTGGACTGTGGAGCAATGGAGCACAGTGCGCTTCACGGATGAGAGCAGTTCTGTTTGATGATCCCAGATGGAAGGGAGAGAGTTTGGTGAAGGCTATACACCCTGCACTTTCTCGTCTAGAACACTTTTTAATGGAGGATCAGTATTGGTTTGGACAGGAATCAGCATTGAAGCAAGGACGGAACTGGTGTTCATCGAGAATCGTTCACTGATAGTTCATCGGTACATCGAGGAGATTCTCGCTGATCACGTATTGCCTTTTGCACCCGTTATAAGCGACGACATTATCTTTATGCACGACAGCGTTCGTCCACACATTCCTCAGTGTGTTTCTGGTTTCCTGGAAGTGGTTGGGATTGAACGTATAGTGTGACCAGCACGCAGTCCAGACTTAAACCCGATAGAAAAAGCTTGGGACATGCTTGGGAAGCGTGCTAAGGGTCGATTCCCCAAATCACAACAAGAACTTCAGGCTTCACCTTATGCGGAATGGAGCTCATATCATAAGAGGAGATTGCACATCTTATCCGGAGCATGCCTCGTCGAATTGTAACTGCAATTAAGGCTAGAGGTCACAACAGCTGTTACTGAGACTGTGACTATATTTCACAAATAGCTAGAGAAGCATAGAGTCATTAAAGATAACATTTTCCAACATTTTAAGAACATGTTGTTTATTGTGTATTTGGCCATGTTTTTAAAATTTTCATTTACATTAAAATCCATAATCAGTAGTATGGTATGATTTACGTTTAAAATATTCCTTTAACGTTACTTTGATGACAAACTGTTGTTAAATAATTACTAAAGATATTCTGGTTTAATATTTATGCCTTAGTTTCATTAAACACATATTTATATTTAAAACATATAGCGATTAATTGTTTCCTTCTTCTTTGCCGCTTAGTGCAAATTTTATACTTTCCCTTTCTCCGAAAAAATTTAGTTCAAATGAGCTTAGAAATGGATTACCGGAGAATACTGAAGCTAAATCAGTGAAATGAAGTGGACTAGTAGAACGAAGGAACATATAAATTACTTACTTGATAATTTCGCTTCAGTTCACTTTAGTTTTGAATACACAAGTTGTCTTCACTTTTATTGTCTTGAATCTATATACATAGCTTTAGCTCCAGTAATAAGTGAAATAAGTTTCTCAACAAACAAAATAAAAGATTCTGGTCCCCAGGTGTCTGTGATACACTAGAAGTTAAAATAAACACAATTCACTGTCAGGAAACAAAAATAAAAATTGTTTGAATATACAAAAATAAATAACATAAACCCTAATTAATGGTTAATAGAAAGCTTCACTTGATATTATTATATATAGTTGAGAACTGAGAAACAACAAACTGTGAGCATAATTATTTTGACTCCTCTCTGAAAAATGTCGATTTTTGGGTCAATGATATGTGTAGATGATGTTTTATTTCTTTGATATATTTTCATAATATGCCTTTATATTTGTAACTGTAACGAAATGCAGCATTGTAGAGAATCACTGGTCATATACTTAAAATATTGCTTAACTGTTTTATCTCTAGGAAATCTAAAGAAAGAAACGGACATTCTTTGAACAAGTATAGTTCTGGCAATAAATGCGAAACACACTTCCCCATCTTTTAAGGTTGTGGTTCCTTAAAACTCGATAAAATAAGCCTTAATGCCTACTTCTCCATATTTTCTATACAGCCGATACAAAACCTTCTGATCCCTGCGTAGGAGTGTCAGTGTTCCCTGTCTACACTTTTTTGGTCAGGTTCCGGTATTGGTACTGTATGGTAGGTGTTATGAATTAAATAAGAAGATCGCACAATGTGCATGGATTTTCATTTGGTATAAATGATATAAAAGAGTTGATAAAACATTAAAAGCTTCCGGGCTGGAAGGCCGTGGTCTTGGGGTAAAATTACTAGCACCCAACGTTTCGGTCAACTCTGTGGTTGCCATATTCAAGAGTGTAACACCCAGGACAGCTTGACCGAAACGTCGGGTGCTAGTAATTTTACCCTTAGACCACGGCCTTCCAGCCCGGATGCTTTTAATGTTTTATCGATTAACTCCGGCCGTGAAAGCCTTCGTACTTATATAAAAGATTCTTGTCTCCTTTCACACGTCATCACATATCCCTTGCATGAACATGTTATTACAATACTACATTCAAGTATTCCGGATAGCGTCCCTCTTCATGATTCTAGCGAAAACTATCATGGAGAAATTAAATGGTTAAGTAAGGAAGAAGTACAAACAGCCTTAATAGATGCAAGAATAGAAAAACACGTGGCCTGGACAGAATCTTCAATGAACATACTAAACAGCTGGTTCCAGAATTAGGAATGCAAATAATGAGTCTTTTTAATAAGTGCAGACAGAAATGTAAGTTACCAGCAAATTGGAGAATAGTAACTGTAAAGGTGTTATATACGGGAAAAGGGGGTGCAGTAGATCTAAATAACTATAAAGGCGTAGCGCTAGAAGTACACTATTCAAAATCCTTATAGTAATACCAAGCAAACTCATTGAAAAAGTACAAGTTTTTCTTCCAGAAGAACAATTTGGTTTTAGAAAGGGAAAGTCGACCCTTCAAACAGTACAGCAAGCAGAATGACATCGAGGATGCACTGTCAAGACCTAAAAGGAGGTTGCATGCCATATTTGTAGATTTTAACAAAGTTTCGACACCGTTAATAGAAAGATTCTAGTAGCAAATTTGGAAAGGAGATTGGTTCTCAAAATTATATAAGCAGAATCATAAGGAACATGCTGAGTGACAAGTACATAGAAATCAGTGATGACATAAGTTCAAGACCAACAAATCTCAGAGTCCTGTAGGAAGATCTCGTAAGGCCGTTGCTTTTCATATTGGCCATAGAAAATGTCACGAAAGCACTAACATTGGAGAATGTAAAGATCTATATATTCGCCGATGACGTGGGAATTGTGTCACCACCACCACCACCACCACCACCACCACAGGAAAATCTCCAGAGGACATATGACCGCCTTGTAGAACAGATTGAAAGCAATAAATTGAAGGTGAATGAAAACCAAACTCCGTATTATGTAGACGAGGTAGAAAACAGCTATATTTCTTCATAAACAAAGAATGTTATCAACTGTGACACATTTTAAGTAACTCGGTGTGGGGTTCAAAACCTCTGGAAATGTATTTACAATATAAATAATGACAGCAGTAAAAGCAATGCATATAATTAAATAGCTAAGCAAAATATCGCTTAACGCGGCCATGAAATTGTTCCATCTCAAGATCTCACCGATTGCTACATATGGCCTGGAAAATATATGGATCCACGTGACAAAGAAACAATTTCAAGAACTGGAAAGAGTCAGAGCAATGCATCTCAAGAAAGTTCTATGCCTCTCGAAATCCACGCCAATTCTCTGGTCATTTAATATATTACTGGCCAAAGAAAAATTCTGTATAAAGGAACTGCGATTTTATATACTTCTCTCAAATACAAGAGCATACGAAGAGTTGCCACAAAATATAGCTGAAACATGGATTGATTTATACGGTACGGATGTCATAACCATCCAGAATTGTATGCAGAGCAACTTTTAACAGAGACACGTAGTGACGAGTTACGCTGTACACGACTCATCATCGGATTTGCGCTAACGATGTTATCACCAACCTGGTCCTTATACGTATGCAAAAGATGTGGAAAAGTTTAGCAAAGATCATGGTACATTCACTGAATCCTATTACTTTACCCATTTTGTGTGTATGGGGGTGGGATGCGTTCCGCAATAAGTAACGTGTAAAATTAAATTGGCTCGCTATTTTTTTTCTTTTGTTGCCTCAAATGTGAACGGTAATTTTAAATAACTTAGACATACTAAACTGAACACTGAAACCCATTTTCACCCAGCACACAAGGTTTTTAAACAAATCCCAAAGGGAATTTTAAAAGTGGATTCTTGTGTAATAACGAGTATTATGGAACCAAAACTAAAATATCATATTCCTATCTAATACACAAAACTAGATATCCACGTATCTCTGAAAGGTTTTGTAAAATCAACATCTTTTTTGCTTGGAAGGAAGGCTGTGTTGATTTACGTTTATGTTTTCCTTGCGTATCTGCTCTGTTCAAGCAACAGTAGTAGCCTATCAGCATTGTTTCGTCGCATTGACCTTGGTATCGTCTTTCTATTTCCTTAATTTCTCGATGGAATCTTTTGCCTTATTTATCACTTATGAGTTCCAAATAATGTGAAAGGTAGCCAAGGTGAAAGTCTTAGAAACAGAAATTTTACACTCATATTGTAACCGAGAACTTGCAGCTTTCCTAACATATTTCTTACAGCGTCTTCATATTTAGGGATATCATTTGGAAAATTAATAACTTGGGGCATCAAAGATAAAAACCCAGGACAAACCAGGGCATCAAACGTAATAAAAAGTATTATTTTTTGTTTTATAAGCAAGATATTTATTACAATGTACTCACATTCACAAGTTTCCCTATAAACATCAAACCTTATACTTTTTTAAACCACCAATCATTACCAAAAGATTGCTGTTTGACAGAATGTATGCATAAAACACTATATCACACCTAAACGTTATACTGCCAGAATATTATTGCTCCTATTGTGTTCACAGAGAGGCGATTTCTGTCCTTTGTCCATTGACTTTGAATCAATGAAAATATTCTTTCAGTATTTGGATGTGTCCTGGAATTGAGAAAAAGAATTGTGCAGTTTTAACAATTCTACACATAACTCTTTAGTTGAATATCTCAAGAAATAATCTCACCACAGCTGATGTGCCAACATATTATCACACTTCTCTGCGTTTAGATTTTCAACATATATCTTTAAATTTAAACATTGATAAAAGGCTTTCATTTCATCAATTATAACCCCTTTATTTGCAATAAATTTTGTTGAAGGTACAACCACCTTTCAAAATGGATCTTCTATCAACTTCATCATTGGACCCGGCGAAGGGGATGAGTGTTTACGGGCGTAAACTCCTCAGCATGCTTCCTTAGGAAGGAAAATAAAGCCGACGGCCAATGCCATTGATTTCCGGCACGTAAAAGAACCTCAAACCCCATAAAGAGGCCTCCGAGCAAAATTTCCGGTCTTAAATTAAATTGAGTTTTATTTATGGACGTTTTTTTAACTATTATGGTCCTTAGCGTCCTATTCTATATTGGGCGTGAAAGACCCGTAATTTTGCTCAGAGGCCTCTTTATCGAGCTTGAGGTTCATTTATGTGCCATAAATCTACGACACGGGACCACCGGCTTTACTTCCATTCCGAAAGAAGCCATAATAAGGATTTTTACGCCCGAAAAAAAATCTATCGCCCTCCGCGGGTTTGAAGCCGTGATCTCGGGAACTAGAGGTTAGATGCTAACCACTACACCACGGAGGACGACATTTCCGGTCTTTCATGCCCAATATAGAATGGAGCGCTAAGAACCATAGCATTAAATAGCATCCATAAATAAAACCCTATTTCATTTTCATCCATTGGAAACAAGAAAATTCCTCAAACGGTTTCATCCAAGCTTTCAAATGTTCAATAAATGAACTATACAAGCTCACTGATGCTTCAGATTATTCCTTGCATTCAGCACTTAAGCGTTTATCCTCTACCTTTTGCAATATTTCCTGGGCTTCGAAGGGAGTTCATGTTCCAATCTCAGTTTCAAGTTTGAGGATATTTCATTAAGAATACCACCTATTCAATAACTGAATTTCCTTTTTCGTTCTATTGCTTCAATTTTAGTATAAAAATCACTCGAGTGAATACAATAGAAGCACATAACATCCACTTAGCTCATTCTGTAAAAACTTGACTAAGATTACTGGTGGCTTCTCCTGTGACAGAACACAAGACTTCAAGGGTTCAAATAACTTAAGCAGGTGGTTTAATAGCAGGAAACAATGATAACCATATTGGTTTTAAACGATAGAGAAGTTGCTAATTTTCACATCACCAAAGGATAAAGTTCCTTCAGAGATTCTACTCTGGCTCAGTACATACTGAAATAGTTATACGCTTTTACAGCAATAGATTCACTCGTATATCAAATGGAAGTGTGTCTGCCCATGACGCACAGCATTATTAAGGACATGTAGAGCACAGCCTACACCAATTAGTTTAGGACTAACAGTGGACTTCAATCTATTGAACACATTGTTACACTCATTTCACTTTAGCCCACCGAAATTTGAATTACAGTTGTTTCCACAGAAGGCTATACTTTTAGGAAGAATTTTCTTCTGATTTAACACATCTTTAGCAAACTGAAGATATTGCCTGATGTTTCATCTTGAGTGAACCGTATGCCAATTGCTTTATTTTGATTACCGCCATGTTTATGGACAAAATATTGTATCACAACAGGAACAATTTCGGGGCCTCTTGGTTGCTTGGATCTGTTGCAACTCTTATAAAAGTTATGTATTGTAAATTATTAATTGTAATATCGATGGAGTGTGGAGCAATAACACTGGTTACAATGGACTCTGTTTTAGTAAGAAAATAAACATTTTTGTTTATATCCGAGTCAGAGTCTTAAAAAAATCTTGAGTAACAATGACGAGTAGCGTCCATGGATTAAACGGCTGGCGATACTTCACCGCATGAAACGACAGAATGCCTTTTGCAGCTCAAACCAACTTATCACTCCCTTTCACGGTCACAGAATGTTCCAAGCTTCGACTACTGCTAGAAATTTGGACATTTAACTTATGCTTGGATGACTTCAGATGATCTTCTAAATCAGCAGCACCTTTGTGTTCAATAGAGAAAATAGAATTGCAAATTACACATCTAGCTTTCCACTTTTCAGTTTTTTTTTCTCCTCCAGACTGCATTTGGAAGCCGGGATATTTACTACGAAGTTCCTTGGACAATACATACTTCCGTTTAGGCATCTTGTATTAGAAAAGGAATTAAACAGCGCGGTCTAAACCATACTACATAACCGACTCATACGAAAGCGTGCCAAAATGAGCACGGAAGTTAATTACCAGGAAATAGTTCGCTTCTGGAAAGGTTCTAACCTCCGTTCGATTTTCGATACTATATACATTAACCAGGCATAATTTTGTTAATTTTTCACAATCACTCCTTGTTGACACTTGTATGATTCCGCGACATGCTATATTATGAAAATATAATTTGATAAAATTTTCAGTTATGATAAATGGGCAAATAAGATTTAAAAAGAAATCTCCCGTGCTTCTACGTGCGCCACAGATATCCGGGCATACTATGTCCTGGAAAATCCGGACGTAAGGTAAGCCTATTGCACATATTTTACATTTCCAAGGAACTTACTGATATGTTCCTTAAAGCCACACCATACCTGAAGTTTTACATAATTCAAAGTGCTATAAAGGTCAGTATCCTTCATTAGCTCTCTGATCTTAGGTCCATCAAATACATCCTTTTTATTTTAGACTCAACAACAACAAAAAAAAGAAATTTAAGGTACAAATGCCTGAAGCACAAGCTATTCTTTTCTAACGCTTTGAGAAATATCTTCATGATACCAAGCATAATATGAAGCGGAGCCAATAGCATATTTTTAGGGTTAACTAAACCAGCACTAATTATATCTTCTCCCGAAAATAAACTTCTTCTCTTAGACCGTTCTTTCATAAATCATCCCTGCACCTGCTGTCTCAAAAGCACCAAAGGCAATGAAAAATTATATATTCACTTTGCTGGCCAAGTACCTCCCATAGTAGACATTAATGTTTCAGGTACTTAATTTTTACTGAAATAGAATTAAGATTGTGGTGTTGCCGTACTCCGTGGTATATTGGTTACCATACTAGCCTCTAGTTCCCGAGGTCGCAGGTTCAAACCCAGCGGAGGGCGATTGATTTTTTTCGGACGTAAAAATGCTTAGCATGGCTTCCTTCGGAAGGAAAGTAAAGCCGGTGGTCCCGTGTCGTAAATTTACGGCACGTAAAAGAGCCTCAAGCTTGATAATCAGGCTTCTAAGCAACATTAGCGATCTTTCACACCCAATATAGAATGGGACGCTAAGGACCAAAGCAGTTAAAGAGCTTCCATAAATAAAACTCAATTTTAATTTAATTTTCTTTCTTTTAATGTGACCTCAGTATTTCTGTCGTCTCCTTGGTAAGACCTAAGTCCAGCACCAAATCTTCAACTCGGTCTGAGTAAAGAGCTTAGGGTTATTAGTAGGGCAAGGATAGTAATGCATTAAAATCGCAAAATATGTACTTATGCAATTATACGATTTAAAACAGGAATATATGAATTATCAACACAGAAAATATGTACTATCCAAACCTCACAAAATTAATCAATAATGAAAAAATTCGAAATTATGTTCTTTTCGTTCATTATTTTTAACACAGAAAATCTAAGTTAACATACCATATAGTCTATCAAAGCAATAAAAATCCTGTTGTAAAACTCACCGGTTTTGTGGATTGGAACTACTGCTGAAGTGAACCTAATTCTTCCCATTGCAATACATAGTAGGAATCATTTTAAGATTTGAAAACAGAAAAGACTCTCTGTTGCTTTTATACTTGTTTTATCCTAAGGTAGAATTTAAACGAAACAAACCTAAGTACGCACATCAGCCATCAGGTTACGCACATATAAATAGTTCCCGCGTTTGTACGCAATTTGTAACAATTAAGTAGGCTATACAAGTTAAATATTAGTATAATATTAACACAGTACTAAAAATATAGTTTAGGACCGAAGAAAAGGGACATTAATAAATAATTACGATTAGCAATTACCTGTACTAGCCAACTGTTTTGCTGCGGTATGGCCAACGCTACATTCAAATCCGTCCGGTACTTTGAGACTTACTTTTCAGACAGACGAGGGCTTCATTACAAATACCTGCGCAGGGAGCCAAGCGTAAAGTCGGAGAGAGCTGTACTCAATATTTGTTTAGGATAAGAGAAAAACTAGAAAAAACAAATTATGATGCGTTTCATTCATATTACTCTTTCTACCCTCTATCATTTATTAATGGGTATAAACAGTATTCTTACGAAAGCTTATTTTTCTATCTACTCCATTTTAATCGAAAGACACCTTTGCAGAAGTAGGTTTATTACATATTTCGTTATAGATACAGAAAGGCAGCGATAGTCAAATGTTTAAAAGCTGGACGCTATGTTCTGGCCTTAAAATTCAATACTGTTTCCACGCAATTTGCATTTAGAACCATTAAGAACGCATATCTCGAAAATGGCTTATGCCACAATAAAGGTTATCTGAAATAAATCGTATATTTTAAAGATATCTACATTTTGTGTCATACATTTTCGTCTATCCTTTAACATTTACTAGTTATACAAAATTATATCATTTGTTTTTGCAAATGAAGAGAACTTCACAGGCTATTTTCAGAAAATTCAAGATATACGTTTTATTTATATTGTAAATGATAATGATAATTTTTAATATATGGCATTTTGATCAAAATCGTTAAGACATTTTTTTAGAAAATCAAACATTTCAGAAAATGTCCCATGTATGGGTTAGTTGGCGGTGGGGCGGTGTCTTTAAAAGCTTCGTGTCGCATCATTGGAAGGTACTGAAACTAAACACCAAGCTTAGTATTTATCCCGCTGTTCGATTTTGGGTTGTCGTTCACAGACGCGCACGTGCGCGCGGTCTTTTTCTAAGGAAAAGCTTTTTATGGGCTTAAGGGCCTGAAAAACATGTATTTCCGTTGAAATCTCGGTATCGAATTTTTAGGTGGAATCAAATACTTTCTCTACCTACTATGTACATGTCAGAGAAAGTAAAGATGTTTTTTCTTAATTCAAGATGCCTCAAAACATTATTTTCTGTGAATTCTCGGTATTGAACTTTTGAGGAATGCAATACCTTCTCTACCTGCTATGTGTCTCGTAGAGAAAGTAAAAAAAAGACTTATAGTTGTAGGTACGAGTAGAACAGAGGAAACGTATCTATAGTTAGCTATTCGAACGTGGCTCACTGTATGTTGCATATACCATGTCATACTCTTTCGATGACATCGCGAGAAACAAGCTAATCGCGACAGCACTTTAAAAATTACAAATTATTGATCAATTTAAATCAATATTAATGGATATCTCGGAAATGATTGAAACCAAAAAGTTACTTGAAATAAATTGTGTGCCTTAATGAGAGCAAACTACAAGTAGAAATGTGGCATGAAGAACTCCAACAATGAACGATTATAATAGGGTGCCGATGTAATGTGGCATCATTTTTACAGCATAGTGCGTTGTCATTGTTTTGAAGCAATGCGTAAAACATACGCGACGAGTACATTTTGCTCATACAGCTCGGCATTCGTAATGAAGACCCGGCCGATGTAACTCGGCTCTTTCCGTAGGCATTGTAATGAAGCCCTCGTCTATCCCTAGCGTTAAGTGTTGTGAGTGTTAATTTGTGTGACAACAGCAAGATGCGTCTTCTGCAGTAGCAAAACATCGAAAAGAAAGACCTTTAAACCGTGGTAAGAAAACAATTGTTCTAAACGTGTTCAGCCAGTTTGGTGAGAAGTGTGCAACGTCGTCCGTAGATGAAATTGTGACAACCTCAGAATTTACTGGTGTGTCTAAGATTAGCATTTACATTGCGAGAAAAGAGCGAATTGCTACAGGTAAGGTCTGCACTCTGGGAAGGGAAAGGAAAGGAAAGGAAGCGTGTGAGAAAGGTTGTGGATGTGACTTGTAATGAATTTGTGAGATGCATCCCAAAGTGCAGGCATTTAACGCAAATAATGAACTACTCACTTTAGTATAATCTATTAAAATAAATAGGATTTGAATTTTTACGCAGAAATCGCACAAAATGTATTTGTTGATGGGGACGATATTGTGCTGTGCGCAGACGTTATTTGCGTGAAATAGAACTAAGGCAAAATGGTAATTAAATATATCCTTTAGTTAAGACCTGGTACAATGAAGATTATACAGCTTTAAACTATCAAAACAAAGAAACAGGCATTTTTGACGTGGCTAATCACAGATCTTAAAAACCCGAGTGGGAAAGGCAAGAGGTTAATTTCCTCCATATAGGTAGCGAATCGGGTTTTGTGGAAGATGGGTAGTTAGTTGCTGAACACTGACAATGTTTTTAGAACCTGGTTCGAAAAACATTCTCCTAAATTGGAGCTAAACAATATTGTTATTACGGACAATGCACTACAACATACCGCAGAATTAGAGCACATCCAAAATAAATCGTGAAGGAAAGAATTATATTACTTGGTTAGAAAACAAAGGCATCAAATGTAACGAAAGCTTGGTGAATATTGAACTGGTAAAGCACTTATACCCCCGCCGCTATAACGTTGCACTTGACAGCTAGCGTTTAAGTTGGTACACTCGCGAAAAAACAGATGATAAGCTTCAACCGTTTGACTTCCTAAGCCAATCACAAGGCAGCATTCCGGATGGTCGATGACAAAGCGGAACCGGATCTAGAATCGGCTCTGTTGCCGGATGTAACTATTCCCAACCATGTGCTTCAGTTTGTGAATCTCTAGCAGAGCGTCGAGTTGTTCTTTGCAAGCTACATATTGTTCATTGTTATTTAGATTTGTGGTTATTGTTTGATAGTTTTGTTATTGTTCGTTTATACATTTATTTATATTTATCTATTTTATATATATTTCATTCATATTATTTATTTAAACAAAACTTAAGTGCGACAATGTCGGAAAAACGACGCCGATCGCCGAGTGATGATTCACGAAGTAAAAATCCTTTGCGCCGAGGTGTGCCACTTAATAGTCAGGCATTGGAACTATTATGGAGAACCCGGGAGTTCTTTGAACAGGAAAAGGAGTACGTGAAGCTTCACGGAAATCCCTCTATTCCTGCTGATAAAGCCGTACAACGAACTGCAGCAGCTCTTGATTTAAGCACGAGAACTGTTGTTCACAAAGGAGTGAAACTACAAGAGAAAGAGGACAAAATTCCTGAACCATCTGGAACACAACAGGTATTTCTATCAACTCCAGGGAAGAAAAAAAAGAAGCCTCGTCCAGTCACAAATATTGATGCTTTCCAATTAGACGCCATACGTAGACACATTTATGCCTATTATCATAGAAAGGAGTATCCGACCATACCAAAGCTGCTTATATCGCTTATTTTCAATTAACAATAATAATACGAAATAGTTATTATTCAGTGACGTTCGCTACTTACGTACACTTTCTGTATGCGGCTTAGACACGATAGAAATGAGAACAATCAGCTGTTGTTTACTAGCCACTCTGGCAACGTCGCAACCACGATGTAGCCAACCTTACGCGAAGCCACACGAACTGTCAAGTGCAACGTTATAGCGGCGGGGGTATAGAGAGTGCGTGTGGAAGGTACGTTGTGATGATATGGCGGAAAGAGCAGGACTTACCATTGTTAGACTGTCGCCTCGCCGTTATAATGCAAGGTTGGCACAAACTTCTCCATACACTCGCTACATGAGAGGCACAGTGATGCATTACTTCGTAGTTATAATAAAACCAGGGTAAGAATTGATTTTATGGAGGAAAATATCGTTTGGCTACAACAGACATTATAGGTGCACATCTAAAGTTTGCTGTTTCTTCCAGCGACAATGTTTCTTCAGTGTCGGACAATTTGTTATCGTTTTTAGAATGATTTCTATGGAGGAAAGTATCGTTCGGATACAACAGACGTTATAGATGAATATTTAAAGTTTGCTGTTTCTTCCAGCGACAATGTTTCTTCAGTGTCGGACAATTTGTTATCGTTTTTAGAATGATTTGTATGGAGGAAAATATCGTTCGGCTACAACAGACGTTATAGGTGCATATGTAAAGTTTGCTGTTTCTTCCAGCGACAATGTTTCTTCAGTGTCGGACAATATGTTATCCTTTTTAGAATGATTTGTATGGAGGAAAATATCGTTCGGCTACAACAGACGTTATAGGTGCACATCTAAAGTTTGCTGTTTCTTCCAGCGACAATGTTTCTTCAGTGTCGGACAATTTGTTATCGCTTTTAGAATGATTTGTATGGAGGAAAATATCGTTCGGCTACAACAGACGTTATAGGTGCATATGTAAAGTTTGCTGTTTCTTCCAGCGACAATGTTTCTTCAGTGTCGGACAATTTGTTATTGTTTTTAGAATGATTTGTATGGAGGAAAATATCGTTCGGCTACAACAAACGTTATAGGTGCACATCTAAAGTTTGCTGTTTCTTCCAACGACAATGTTTCTTCAGTGTCGGACAATTTGTTATCGTTTTTAGAATGATTTGTATGGAGGAAAATATCGTTCGGCAACAACAGACGTTATAGATGAATATTTAAAGTTTGCTGTTTCTTCCAGCGACAATGTTTCTTCAGTGTCGGACAATTTGTTATCGTTTTTAGAATGATTTGTATAGAGGAAAATATCGTTCGGCTACAACAGACGTTATAGATGAATATTTAAAGTTTGCTGTTTCTTCCAGCGACAATGTTTCTTCAGTGTCGGACAATTTGTTATTGTTTTTAGAATGATTTGTATGGAGGAAAGTATCGTTCGGCTACAACAGACGTTATAGGTGCATATCTAAAGTTTGCTGTTTCTTCCAGCGACAAGGTTTCTTCAGTGTCGGACAATTTGTTATCGTTTTTAGAATGATTTGTATGGAGGAAAATATCGTTCGGCTACAACAGACGTTATAGGTGCATATCTAAAGTTTGCTGTTTCTCCCAGCGACAATGTTTCTTCAGTGTCGGAAAATTTGTTATCGCTTTACCAGACAAGATATTGGCAATATATGGGTTTGGGGGTGATGTGCCGCAGGTGAGCAGATTACGTGCAATCATAGAGAGGTAGGGGGGAGAGTATAGGGGAAAAAACAAAAAAATGATACCTTCGGCATGGTGGTCCTGCAATTCACCATATTTGTGGTGGTTCCTATATCCGACCTCTTTACCCTAATTTATACCTTTAACTAGCCATAATTGTGGGCAGCAACGTGAGTGGCGCCTCGGCCATTGTTATGAGGGCGCAATACTCTGTGATTCCACCAAACATATCGCACCCATAGGGCTGTTCGCCCCGCGGAGGCTGACAATAGTGAGAAAAGGCTCAGATAGTAGGATCGACCGGTACCGGGTTACAAGTGACCAAGGTGGTTACCTAAGGCTATATTCTTATATAGATTGAAGTGGCGTTGGGGCCCCTCGGCACAGGGGGCGGTACGTGCAAGAATTTAAGCGTATTCACACATGCCTTACCTATCGAATTCTGGCAGACTTTGCTGTGACACTAAGTTAAAAGTTAACCTGTTAGGGTGGGGCATCGGGGCGCTTAGCGAACGTGGTTTCGGCGCGTGGGGTTTCGAAGAGAATCGAGAGAGCGATTGACCTAAATTCAACTAATATATACGTGTCTGCAAAGTAAGTAAGCAACCTGGTGCCCTGGATGTCGGTTATTCCTATATTACCACGTCTTTCGACTTAGTGAAATCTGATGCAACTCCCTGACCATGGTTCGTCCTCCACGGTGGGTCGCTACAGTATGTCAAGGAAAAAGATATATACGCACTCATTACTACTGCTTTATAACAGTAATCTCTATTTTTATAAATTTAAAAATGCTATTATGGTATGTTATGTAAAATTCCAGAATGGCAACATAAATTATAACATAAATGACTGTATAAAGTACCATAAAGCTTAATTGTACGTTAAGAAAACATTAACATAAATAAAAAAGACGGAGTTAAAAATGCGACAAGTGATGCATTCATGGTTTTTGTTTGAGGCAAATTGCAGAAATATACTAGGAAGATACAGTGGCGAAAGCAAATTGTTGTGGCCTTCAAGTAGACATGTAATGTCGTTTTGATTGATTTCAAAAAATGTTAACTGCTTTAAAATATTAATCCTAATCCTTAATGTTAAGAAGTAGGTAGTACACAAACTCAGATTTTAAAATATGTGTTAAACAGTTCCCAGCAACATATCTACATTGCAATTGTACCGGTATAGTTTTAAGCTTAAGTCACTATCACGTTACATTACTCAAAGTGAACAAGAGAACCAATGAACAGATCACTAAAAGCAATTTAAATTAAGATCAAGTAAACACATTAAGTAACCCACCAAATTTATATTACAACTTTCCAGCGCGTTTCTGTTTCAATGCCTCCATTTACTTACAATTTTCTTTAGGCTTGAATTTGCGGCAAATTTCGTTTTCTCTGCTCACAACAGCTGAGTCCACAACCTTGCTTCCAATACTGTGCTCCTTAGAAATCTTTATTAATTTAATACTTGAAAACTACTTTTAATAAAACTTCTAAAGGTGAATTACTATACAGAGATCAAGTAAATTACTTCCTATCAACAAAAAAAATATTAGAATGTTATCTAACAGGACATAGGAATCGTTCTCGTTTTCCCTACACTCCGCGATGACAACATTGAATGCAACAAATATAGACTTGTTGAGTACGAGCAATGATACTAAGAGCATTTACTGATAGCGTTCTCAGATTTTCTACCACAATAATATGGTTTTGTATGCCTTCCAGCTGCGTTTTTTGATGTATTTAGAGCGCATTAGGACAAGTAACAGCGACAATGTGTTTATCTCTGCATTGCGTTTGAAGTAAATCTACATTGTAAACACGCACAATTAAGAATTCATTTTTAAATAATTTACTTATTTTAGAAATACGAGCTCTACACACCTAGAAACCCGATAAGCAGCGCCCCTCATCTGTAAGGCAAAGTCTGCCGGTCTTTAGGCTTCGATGCTGTTTAACTTACAGAGAACTTGCAAATTCTAAAGCAGCTAGTTACGCAGAATGATACCAATATTGACACTTGTAGCTATTACTTTCATGTTTGAACAATGTTACTAACATGCATGTAATGATTTTCTTGGGCCTTTTTTTGATACCAATGCTCAAAAAGTGTGTTGAGTAAATTTTTAGTCACACCAGACTTCACTATTCTCTAGAAAGATAGCACTCAATTTTCACTAATTTCCCAGACACTTTTGAGTTGAATATTGTTTCTAACTCCAATATCGTCACACAAGTGAGATTTGCGTATGAGGTCCCTCAAGTAAGGACTACGGATTTGGTCCTTAGACTATAGCTGAAGAAGCAGCACATGTGACTGTACGAGACCTTCCGGATCTTCCCTTGTGCACATCACTGACTGTACAATGCGATTCAAACGTATCACAAAGACGTACAATTGCGAAGCGTTTTGTGGGTTGTGTCGTGAACTCACGCCACCGAATACGTGACATTTTCAAACTTGAACCATCGCATTAAAATGAACGCCCGTTCCTCAAGCTTTAAGAGTGTCAGTGGGCGCGGGGGCATTTTGCAGGTGCGACCAGCCATAATGCAACTGTCACGGCAGTCTTTAACAAACCTACACTGGAGAAAAATATAAAAACAAGCATGTAAGGATCTTATTTACACTTTAAACTTGAATTGTTGCATTATTTACTCATCTTAGCAGTTGATTTTCATTCTATTTACTACACGCAGTTCAAACTCTCTGTTATGGGCCATTTGCACTTAGTTGTATTAAGTCAAAATATGCTATTATAGGTAATGCGTATTAGAATATAAAGCGTACCTCCTTTGTTTTCATCTGTACATCAACTGAATCCTCTTCTCTCCTTTTCGGGCAAATGTTTCTGTAACATGATCATAAAAATGTTTTTGACTTTGAATTTTGTGCAATAGAGACTTTTCTGTTGATAACAGTGAAAGTCGGGAAAGCCTGTCTTCGTACTGAGTGTTCCGTACATAACTCTGCGTGTTTTAAATAGAAAAACTACGTTCTACTGTAGATGGGCTCACTGGAATTGTAGTTCCAGCGGCAGCTTAATTTATAAACTTCTGAAAACGCTTCTTCTCCTAACTCGGCGTATTTTCAAAAACTTTGCAATCTCAGTCACTGTCCTGCCTGAAAAGTCTGACAACTATAAAGAACCACTAATTCACCTCGCAAATTTTCGAAATGAAACCAAATTTATAGGCTGGTTTAAGAAATGTAAACAAAATTTCTGGAAATCTAGTTTTGAAAGATTCAAAGCTTTTTTTAACCAAATAGCTCAATAAATTTTAGTTCTTTTAAATCACGAAATCGGTTTTCCATTTGGTTAACTAGGATGCCAATTGTCTCGTAAAGACACAAATATTTCATTATGGTATCGCCCAATTCACTTTTCCGACGTCGCTTTCTAGCTTCGTTCTCATTCGTGTTACTTTTTTCATACAGATATCAAAATTTGATTGTGGTTCTTGAATGAAAGAAATGGCATCTTTCACTTTAACAATGCAATAATTTACATCAAAAGTCTATGTCTGGGCAGTATTGAACAAAATATTAGTGAGAGCAAAAATATGACTAATACTTTCCAACAGAAAAGAAAGGGTGAAATCCTTCAATTATGCTTAATATTTTCTGGCACAAATAAAAGTGTTACTATCGCAGGAGTCTGGGTCATCAACCATATACTCAAAAATGAGATCAGTTCGGTCTTATTGTCATGCACCTGTTCACAGCCCTATAGTTGTAATTCCAACGCGTAACTGACACCGATGGAAACCCTTTCTTGACTTCCGATGCATTCAGTGCATCACGCTTTGTTGAACGGAAAAAATGAACAAAATCATTCATAGTCTTGAAAAATGCTTCACATTCCTTTGTGAATTGCACTGACTGCGATAAAACGAGATTAAGTCAATGAGCATAACAGTGGACGAATAGCGCATTGGGAAATCTTTTTCTTTTTTCGCTAGCGCTTGCAACCCGTTTAAATGACCAGAAAATGTGTATATCCCGGTGTAGTACAAAGTGCCGGAATACTATACCCAGATTTTTTATTCATTTATTTATTTGTACTCTTCTTGTTTTTAACGCTCACTACTGCTGAATAGGAACTCTTTAACTCCCTCTGATTTTATAAATGCTATAATGATTTTATAAGCTCTACGGATAAACCTCTTCTTGGGTGATCAATCCCAAAATTGGTTCACTCTATCCCTAATACTCCCTAACTGGAGTACTTATATTCCTCTATCTCCTTTTTGGAAGTTTGTTCCTTGGGACGCTGACCCAAAAATTCGCCCTGTACAGGCACTGAGCAAACGAAAATAGATTATGTTGTCGTTTTCTGAAGTTAAAGCATGAAATTTCATAAAGTTTATATATAAGCTGATGATACTTAGAGATTATATATTTTCAATAAAAAGTTATTTGATATAAGGGTTAAAGTTAACTTTAGTTTGTATATTAAAACGTTAAATTTAATTGACAAGTCTATTTGATCCTGTTCGATGAAGGAATAATAAATGAATTATAATAACGTGTGTTACAATAAATGGAAGTACAAAATGAAATGTGAAAAATCGTTTTAAAGTTGCATTATATACTGCAAAACCTCTCCATACTCATTGGTTTAACGGTATGTTATCCTTTTCGTCTTTTTATTATGTTTTAGCCTAGTCCTACTGGTCTACTGACCGTACACCCCTGAAGGGTGTCTCCGCCATTTTGATTCACTGCCCTACGTGATGTCAAGACACTGATACCCGCATCTATTGAGAAAGCACCATACTACATATTCCACAATTAATTCAATGCAACGCTGGGAACAATACGCATATTCCATCGGTTTACGTGTATATACATTTTTTGATGGAAGCTCTTTAACTACTATGGTTCTTGGCGTCCTATTCTATATTGGGCGTGAAAGACCTGAAAGTTTGCTCAGAAGACTCTTCATCAGGCTTGAGGTTCTTTTACGTGCCGTAAATCTACAGCACGGGACTACCGGCTTTATTTCCCTTCCGAAGGAAGCCATGCTATGGATTTTTATTTTTTCACGGAGCAAGTGATTGGGCATATGCTGAACGTTGCAAATTGAGTTCTAGAATGTTCTTTTTATTAATAACTTCATAGTTTATTGAAACATTTTTGTGCTATACGGATTAACCGGATATTAATAATCTGTTTGCATTATATTTCTACCGAACAAATTGAAAATGTCTATCGTAGTAGGTGATGAAATTTCATGTATAAGGAGGTCGTCAACGTCTGGCGTGATTTTAAGTAGCTTAATTTTTACTTTCTCTACAACATATAGTAAGGAGGGGAAGTATTGTATTCCACCCAAATATTCGGTACCGAGATTTCACCGGAAATACATGTTTTGAGACCCCTGAATCCAAAAAAACCATGTCCGTGTGAGTCTGTGTGTCTGTGAACAGCATAACTCAGAAACGAACAGTCGGATAAACACAAAACTTGGTATTTAGGTTCAGTACCTTCCAGAGATGCGACACGAAAGTTTTCAAGAAAATCCCCACACCCCAGATTACCCTTTATATGGATCATTTTTCGGAAATTTTAATTTTCTCAACAATGACTCTAACGATTTTGATTAAAATATTATATGTTTAAGATATTTTCATGACAAATGAAATGTATTTCTCGAATTTTCTGGAAATGTCTCCAAAAGTATTCTTCATTGTGAACGACTTTTGCGCAACTGGTAAACCATAAGAGATAGACAAAATTTTACTACACAAAAAATTTAGATCGCGTTAAAATACACAATTTATGTCATATACATTCTTTTTTTGTTGAGTGAACTATTTTCGAGATATTGCTTGTTATTCCCTTACATTTTCCAATACTTATACTTTTTCTCAAATTCGTTATTCATTTTTTTGTCCTGGTAATGCAAAGAGAATGGAATACTCCACATAGCAACCAACTCTTAAAATATTTGACTATAGCTTAAAGCCTACCAATTCCCCTTCCATCTACAAGAACATTATCAATAAGATTAACATCTCGATATCTCGATTAACATGAAGCATGTGGAGAATATGCGTTTGTAAAAATAGTTTGTACAAGAGTAGAGAAAGTCATGTGAGTGTAACACATCAGATTTTTATTAAAGGCTTATTATATTCAAGACATCAACACATATGCCCGATTAAGATATTAATTAGGAAACAAAACTGCAGATATTCATACATATCCGTAGAAAAAATTAGAAATCACAACGATATTTAATCATATACATTAAATATATAACAATTCACATATTTAACAGTCACAGAGTATCTCTTATATAATCCTACCCCAAATGCCTTTTTTCACAAAAAGCTCCTTATCAGATGTTAGGCTAGAATGACATAGTGTAAAGGGCATAAAATTATGTTATTATGGTCGGAGCAGGAGGCCCGATTCCCAGGGTTTTTGTTCACTTTTGTAAGAGTTTCGGCCTAGGCAGCCTGCTAATAAACAAATTAAAAATGTTTCACTCTTGGCCATTAAAGAATCCGTTTCAATTTTTAAAAATCATCTGCAGACTATAACTGTTTAACTCTTTTTTTTAATTTTAGTTAGTTAATTATTCGTTTTGGTTTTACTGTTTCTTTTCATAATTACAATTACTATGCCTTATAGTCTTTTGATTCATTTTATTGTGTTTTATATGATTGCTTTTATATTTGTCTCATTGTTTAGCATGTTTGGTTAATTTTTTTTTTGTTTCTTATGCGTTGTCTTCGTGGGAGTCTCAAAATGAGAAAGCAGAAAAGCTTTTCTTTCATAATAAATATCTATATATCCAAAAGGAGTAGCTGCATTTTGCTTCCTATAGTTGGTACTCCAATTACACCGTTGCCATTGTCGCTTGCAGCCTCAGGAAGTAGAGTATTAAATCTCCTGTTGAAAGCCAAAGGCGTCAATACTACTTTTTTTTCCAAAACTGAGTTAGGTGTGAATTGTATTCTCCACTGTGTTAAGCGCGTCTCAGTAGGAGGACGAACAATTTGCTATAATATTAAGGCCAGAATATGAAAAACAAGTTCCTATTTTGGGACCAACGTTCTCCTTCCTTCACTGCCATAAGAGTAAACGTCATATGCTGACAATGCATTGAGCTCTAAAGAATGGAGAGTACAGAATGATAACATTATATCACTTTATAACTTGTGTTTGCCCTTCTATAATGTTCATAAAAAGGGCTAAAATGTCTTCAAGGCATTCCCAATATGCTCTAAAATACCTGTTCCAGCGTCTAGAAAGTCTATAAAAGTGGTACAATTTCTTCAAAGGCCTCTGCAATGTAGAAAAATAACAAAAAAACTCGTTCCAGAGCCTGAAATGCTCTTAAAAGTGCCTCCGAAATGGCTATTTCAATATCTGAGATGCCTGTATAAACGCTCTTAAGAACTGGAAAAATGCTCGAAATACCCATGTCAGTGCTCTAAACGCCCCATAAAAGTGTTCAAAATACCATCAAAGTATCCCGAAATGTCGTGCCCCAAGCTTACTGATTTAAGGAACCGTTTAGCTGATGTATGAATCCGTTTAGGGCGATTAGAGGCTCTCCATTTAGACCATAAAATTGGTTCTTCTGGGTTATATTAGCTTTGTTAGAATTGGTTGCTTAAAGTAGGTTAGGGTTGGATATTTCAGGTTACGTTAGGTTATGATGCTCTGTGCGAGATTAGGGCATGCGATGGTGGGATAGAATAGATGGCGAGAGAATGGTTAAGGTTAGGTTAGACAATGAGAGGATGTGTTGGGTTAGCTTCGTTAGAGTGAATGGTATCAGGTTAGGCTAGATATAATCATCATGGAAAGTTTGCAGGTTATACATACATAGTACATTCGTCCTACAGCAGATACATTGAACAACATACCCAACAACGAACGTGCATAACCCTGCCTCTCCATCTCCAATGAACGATAAATTATTCTTAGAGCCACCTTGAACACATTCAACCCCTATCCTCCGTAGCACCTCACCTCGTATCCCCTACCTCTCCCATGTATCACCATTTTTCTGTCCTTCAATCCCTTCTAGCCTAGTATTTCACCTCGTTTTCCCTATCTCTCCTATGTATCACCATTTCACCCTGTGCTCGAACTGTTCTTTCTTACCTACTATCGTGCATGACAGGTTTGCCCATTTGTTTTCATCGTATTTAATTGTTAATATTTCGAAGGAACATACATGCTTTATAATTAAACATTCTTATTTGTGTAGCCTCTTTTCTTTTACGCATGGTATCGTAGAGGATCTTCGTCGTCCTGGTTCTTAGTGAATCGCTAATTCTTGTTTTAGCAAAAGCCTGTGACATATACAAATATTTGCATTTGTTTCTTTATGCTGATCTAATCTTAAACTCCACTCTATTAAATACAAATAAATATGTATTGTTTGAAATCTTCGTTGCTTGTGTACATTTCTTCCTCTGTTCTCCTTTGTTCATATGGTTCTCTCATGTATCGTCCAATGTCGCTATATCTTCTTGGTCACACCTTCAATCATTGCCATGATTCCCCCTGCTTTCGACTTGTATCTTCTTTGCTTTCCTTGCTAATTCTTTCTTCCCTTGTTTGCTTTATTGTATTCTCTGGTCATTCAATTTCATATATCACTCGTCCTCTATTACTAATGTCGCACGCTGGGCGCCACTTAAAGGTGGTTTTAAGTCGCTATGTACACACACGCACGCGCATATATACACACACACACATATATACTTCGCGTATAGTATATGTCAACGTGTATTTCAGCAATGCGTCCGATGACTTTGCTGAATCGATGCGAACTGAGTTCCAGCAAAAATTTGTTTCTTCTGTAGTTACCTACTTTCTAGTTTGTTGATACATTTTCGGTATTCGGAATAACGAGATGCCAATAACCTGTTTACATATTTTACGGAATACATTCAAAGTGCTCATTACGGTATGGGTTTAAGTTTCGTGTATACTGGATACAAAGCCGTGATTGCCTAACGTGATTTTAAATTATACTCAAGTTTGATGTAAGTGTAATGTATTCAAGACGTCAGCACGTATAGGCAGTTAACATATTAATTAATTAAGTGGATGGTATCTACAGCTCCTCCATTAAGCATAGGAGTTTATTTTGATACTAAGAATACAAGCATTCTGGCGCTATTACTTGTGCTTGGCAATACTGGTTCAGCATGGCATTGGCTGCAACCATATGTTACCGAAATTATAGGTAGTTAATGGGGAAACGTAATCAGGTTGTTATCTTGATTATAAGAAGAAATTAATCCTAATGGGACTTTAAGAATTTAGTAAAGTTTACAGTTACAAACTATCAGAATCTTAATTCAGTTATTTATGAATCTTTAAGTTGATAAATTTGTAATAAATTAACTATATAAGCATTTTCCAGCTACAGAAAACTCCGGTTTTTAAGTGTTGCTGGTTAACTCTAAATTGACAATCATCTGTATTATTTACTAAATGCTATTGGAAAAGCATATTTTGATAGAATGGGGGAAAATATTATCTTTGTATTTAGGGTTTTCTTTCTATTTGAAACAGTTTAATCTTTTCGATAACGCCTGATGACAGACCACATAACTTGTGTATAAAACCCTTTTTGGATAGGATTGGTACTCATATTTTCTTGTGTTATCTATAAAGCTGCATGTCGATATGCACTGGCTATCTGAGCTGTTTGTTTTTGTTATTGTTTGTTCTTTTGTTGTTGTTTTTTCATTCATTTCCCAACTTTAACTGCAGTGGCCATATAGGCGGCCTTTTACCTTTGAACATATTGCCTTTCAGCAATGGTGTTAACTTGTCATTGGATTCGTTGTCTTTGGGATTCATACAGTAGATCACACTAACACACATATTTACACTCTCATTCATACTTCCAGACTCTGGGGAGGTTAAGAAATAATCTTGGCTAGAGAAAAATTCCCACCCCTAGTCGTGAATAGAACGCGGGACCCCTGGCACAGAAGGCAGGTACTCTACCGACTGAGCTAGGGGCTAGTCTCTGAGGTTGTTTTTTTCATTGCTGTGGCGGAAAAAACAGCGATTTCTACTCAGTTTTTCATTTTGAAAATGTGTACAGGACAATACTATTACTATCTTCTTCATCATTCTCTCGCTCATTTAGAATTCCCTACTTTACATCACTTTCAGTAAATATGTTGTAATAACTCGCTCCGTCATGAGTATGAAATTAAATTTTATTGTTCAGCTAAAATAAAACATATGCTTCTCGGCATAACAACAAACGTAGGTAGATCAGCAAATAAAGTGGAAGAACATTATCTATTACTCCACGAAATGCATATGAATTAAGCTTTTGACTTTTAAATTATATTCAGAAACGAATTAAATATTCATAATACTATCTAGTTTTTCCCATAATCAGGGCAACATAAGCTTTCAAACCACATAGGCTCATAAGTATTGCAGTATTCTTAGAATGTTCGTGGACATTTCAAATTAAACATACACATAGTTAAAATACTTCAAATTATTTTTATTCACTTAGCTTCACTTTTTCTCTAAGAACTTACAGAACATGTTTCAGAGACTGGTATCTCCATCCTTAGCCTAGACTCACCCCAGAACATATACTAAAAGTTCTTGCTAAAAAGTGAAAATAGAGTGATAAAAATGCCATTTTGAAGTATGTAATAGATTAAAACGCTTTACTGGCTGTCAGAAAAAGAAGTATAGTGCATATATTTTTTCTGCTGTGCTGAAAGACAAATAATTGTGCTAATTTATTTGTTAGTGTTCATACAACAATTAAGGAATGCTATTGGATATTGAAGTGAAATGCAAGTTTTCTATAGCTGTAGCGACTATAGAACATTAATGTCTGAATATGAGAACATGCACCATAAAATTCCATGTTTGCAGGTGGCCACATCATACAATTATCTGGATCTGTTAAAGTGACATTTACTCTGTTCACCATTTGTAGTTCTCATCTCTTATAATGATTTAGCATCAATTTCTACACTTTGCTTGGAAAAGCTCAAGTATTTTAGTTCATCCATAATCTAATGAACCAGGTGAAAACAAACATGCCACTTATAATTGTTTATATTTTCATTTTTATTTTAATTTTGTTCTTTAGCTGTTTCAAACTCGTAAATATAATTTAAGAACTTCATTGTTTTATTAACAATAACCATCACTTCCAAAATATCTACAGAAACAAAATGTTTGTATTTTTGTTTCGTTTTTCTGCATTTATCATTCACATCTAGTTATTGATCTAATAGTTTGGGCTAAACAGTATAAACATTTGGTAAAGCATAAATTTTATGACCCACGCTATTGTACTTGCTTGAATCTTATGCCTGCACATATGTATTGATTTCATAAACTAAACTTAGGCCATAGCTAGAATTTATGCACTTCCATAATTTTGACGCCTTGTGATTAAGACATTTTAAAATTATATAATATTGAGAACATGGCATCTGTACGCTTGAATATGCACATATCATGCTTTTGAGCAATTCATTTTGTTTTAAATAAATTTATATGACGGTAAAGATAATATTAAAATGTTCTCTGTAATTGTGCGATAGTTCCAACTTTCTAACTATGACCATCTTTTCAACTGCTTCTCTTGCCTCCATTAATACATAGTCTTTTTAGCCCTTTATTTAACATACTAAGAAATATTTTCAGACATTCCAAAGACTGCAAAAATTAATATGATCTCCATTTCTTTGCAGAAAGTGCACAAGATATAAAAGGTGCAAACTTCTCTTTCAAAAAATAAGATAGGTACACTGTGCATATTAGTACAAAATGGACGGATTGCTTTCCTGATGTAGTAGAACAATAATAAACATAGTTACATATCACAAAGTATGTGCTGAAAACAGAACACACGCACACAAATTTTGCAACCATTGTATTTCAGCATGGAAGCCTACCAAGTGGCAAAACAAGTGATTTGAATATTTTTTAGAGTTTTATATTATAATAGTAATATCCTATGTGCATCTGCAATCTGTCATACATATTTTAAATACTGAATTCTATATTATCGTTTGGAGTATTGTGGGCTCTTGCATTTGTGTATTATTAATTCACTTTTTAGTTTTCTCTCTTATCTTGCATCAGAAATAAACACGTGTTCCTAATTGAAATTTCATGCAGAGCTGAATTAGGGTCACTTCTTTTCTAAGGGGCATATTCAAATCACAAATTTTGCCATATTAATCTGCATTCAATCAACGTGCCTGTCAAGCTCAGAGAGAATCCAATAATAAGTCAAGGTATTCTATTTGTGCTTCATTCCAACCATCAGTGGCAAATAGCAGTGTTGCTAGCTCTTCTTCACCAATTATGATAGGAGTAGTCTCGTTTGCTGCCTGTTGTGTGGCTATGCTGGTGGAACTTGTAGTAACAGTAGTAGTAGTAGGGGTGGTTCCAAAAGAACCAATTGCAGTACTGCTGGAGGCTTTACTCATTTTGGTTTCACTATATCTTGACCTTTGCCTTTGCCGACATGCTGATGTGCTCCGTCGTCTACTTCGTCTTCCTTCTTCAAGCCGCTCAAGATCAAGCTTCCAGAATCCTCCTTTGCCAGGTTCATCTTTGGAGCGAGGTACTTTGACAAAACACTTATTGAGTGACAGATTATGACGTATGGAATTCTGAAAGTAATAAAACAAAACTTATTACAAAAAAGGATAATTTTACTATGATTTTGAAGTAAGAGGTAACCTGTTTAGTTTCACTTTATAGTGCTATTTAGATAATTTTCCAAAAAACATTATGTCGCTGTTGTACAGAACAGGAAGGTAATTAATTACACACTCCTACATCTATGTTAATATTATCAAACATGTGACAATCAGGAATTGACCCATAACTGTCTTCTAGTCAGGAGGGATGTAATGAATTCCTTTTAATAAACGTTTTTCTTCTCTTCATATTTTCAGAGAAATTATCAAAAATGACTAATTTGTGTGAATTACATGGAAAAGCTCATCAATTATATTGTGCAAGTGACAGCTGAATGCTGATCTAGTAGTGTAAAGATGGGGTACAAGTCACAAGTAAAATTGATTGGGTTTAACATTGCATGTTTATAGAATATAAAGTTATTAAGATATCCACAATTATGAAAGAAAAACCTAATTTCAAAATAGTATTTTTGTTCTTCTCCCAGATTCCTCTGTAAACTTGAATGAGTTTGATAAAACAAAAGACTGTTGCTATTTCATTCTATGTATACCAAAATTAAACTTTATTTAAACTCCAAATTGCATACGATAAAAGAATGCTAGACTACAATACTAAATAAAGTAGTGCATATAAATGAAGATATTAAATGGATCACTCATATCAAACAAATAACAAATAAACTTAGTTCCATATGCTATTAGTTCAAACTCCTAAAAGGTGTGATAAATTTACCTGGATTGAGAGGTTTTTTGGGGGTCTTTTCATAGTCAGTTACAATATGGAATAGTGCTTTGGGGGACAAAGTCGGATGAAGTCTTCAAACCACAAAAAAGAGCCATAAGGATATTAAAAACTGGGTAGATAATACGATATCCAGTCAGCCATTATTCAGAGTACATAAAATACTACCTTTAGCTTCACAAGATGATACAAATGGCAAAAAGATGATCTTAGAATTTAGAGTTGTAGAGTAAAAATTCTCAAGTCCAATGCAAGTAGGTAGTAATACATAGACAGAAGTGTGAACAGGCTCACCAACGAGGCCGATCTTGTGCTCAGTTTGTTTATGAGAGTGAGGAGTCAGGGACCTGACTTTACAGTCTGGTTCCCAAGCTGCATTCATGAGAAAGCGCCAAGCTCACTAGGCACGGAAAACCTCAGCTTTAAGAGAGTGATGGCTGGATACCTGGTCCACTTGTGACCACATTTGTGACTTGTGACGACACCATCTTTCAGCATATTAGGAAGCAAACCCTGGTATCACAACGGACGGATGTAGGGTCTACAACAGTAAGGAGAAGAGGGAAGTCCGTCTTGTGGTTAGTATGGGCTCGACTTTGGCCAATACGTTGGTTCCCATGAAGGTTCCCGTGTGTACGGGACACACCTAAATAAATACATTGTTTGCTAACGATGCTGTCAATTGCCAGGATCATATCAGTGCCGCCGGTGTGCCGAAATTTCGTCCCGCAGGAGTTCCTTTACATGCTAGTACATCTAGTGACATGGGACTGCTGCTTTTAAGCACACTTAAAAAACATCGGTTTGTGCCGGGTTTGAAGCTCGACCTTGGGATTAGAAGATCACGCCTAGTGACATGTGCCGTGTTGCCTGGCAATCCCAAGAACAAACTCCCTGCAGTGGAACAAGAGAAGAACGATCCTGGTGAGGCCCAAGGCAAGTGTTTTCTTTTATTCAACCTAATACACAGCATCGCATTTGCAGCATCTAGAGTTTTGTCTAGGACACTACAGAGAGGGAACCGTGGATTCGTCACGGCTGTAACATGGGACTGAAGGTTTCAGGCTATGTATAACGATAGCACTACAAAGCTGCCTAGGGCATGTATACTAGTAAGGAATATCAGCACTAGGCCTCCACTAGACTTCCTAACAAGAGATCGGGTTGCTGCGCTAGTGAGATATAAAGGATACGGCAGCAGAAGGATCTAGTGGTCTGCTAAACATATTTTCTTAAATATGTGAAAACTTGACTCTGTGACTTAACCTCTTCCGGTGGAGCTTAGGAGCCTGGGTAGTTATTGCAGGAGCAAGGGTCTCAACCTTTTGGTTGGGTGCGACATTAATGCTCATCACAGCATTGGGGAAACATCAATATCGACCCTAGGGGAGGATCTGTTCGAGTTCCTGAGTATTACCTTGAGGTTCTGAATATTAGTGATACGCCTGCCTATTTTAATAACATAAAGGAGCTGAATTAAGGTCTAGGATCCTTTAGATTCCTGGAAGAAGTGAGAGACTGGAGAGTTTTGTTGAAACCTTTCTTCTCCAACCAGAGATACATCATATTTAATATAGGAGGCTCGGTTCAGGACCACTCATACAAGAATCCGGGGAGCAATGAAAGTTGTCCTTTACTAATAACCTGGAGTGCGGGCTTTATGTCGGGACTCTTAAGAACATGAAGAAGCGGGAGGATTTGGAACAACGCGTGAAGTACGTCAGGGAAACACTGATAACTTCTTATAAGAATAATTGCCCAGAATACATGAGAAAGAAAACTCGTTGGCTGTACAATCAGTAAAGCACTGTGAAGGATAGGATGACCTCGGGCAGCTTTAAAAAAAAGCACAGATAATTTATAAAAGGGAAACACGAAAGGTTTCTAGAATTTCTTGGAGGCAGTCCTGCAACTCCTTACAGAATGAATCTGAACCAGCTAGGCTGCATAAGAATCTTAATACAGATAAGAAAAACAGGATGGGCACATTGGAGGCTCCTTCTGAGGGCTGGACTTGGCAATTGTCTTTTTCCCGTTTAAACGTTCTGGTATGTACGGAACTCCTTCCGGATCTGCTTCAGCAGGGACGGGAGATGCTCTTGCCACACCTGGTCACTATCTTTAGAGCCTGCCTTGCTATGTATTAAGTGTATTTCCTATGGAGGGTAGCCAAGGTGGAGGTGGCGTTTATTCCTAAGCCTGGTAGGATTTCCTATACTAAACCTAAGATTTTCGTCCTTTCAGTCTGACCTCCTTTCTTCCTGACATTGGAAAGACTGGTAGATAGGTACATAACAGAAAAGGTGTTGGTGGAGCGACAACTACATCCTAAGCAATACCCATATCAGCCTGGGAAGTCGGCTGGTACGGCTTTTCACCTGTTGGTGATCCGGCTGGAGAGGACGCTGTATCAGAGACAACTGACTATGGCAGTTTTTCTGGAAATTGACGGGGCCTTTAATCTCACATCTGTTAATCTTGGGCTCCGTTAGAATAGGACTGGAAAGTAGATTGATGGACGAGCTGCTCATTGACTGGATTATGACCTCTCTGGAGGGCCACCAGGTGGTGGTCACACTCAACGGTGTAATTTGAGATGGCGATGCCCAATAGCTGTCCACAGGGGATGTCTTATCGCCAAGTATTTGGTTCCTAATGATGGAAGAGCTACTCACCAGGCTCAATAATGTCGTATCTGTGCACAAGGCTACGCCGACATATTCGTTCTGGCAGTATGGAACTTCCCAGGTACTGTATCGGAGTTCGTGCAAGGTTCATTACGATCTTGGAGTCATGGCGTCACGAAACAGGCCTGTCTATTAATCCGGACAAGACCAATAACTAGTGTTTACAAACAAATGGAGGATCGATGACCCAGTTTCTTTGGAAGGAAATCAGCTCGTTTCGTTTCGGCCAAGTATTTAGGGGTGATACTGGATTCAAGGCTGAACTGGAGCCGGCATGTAGAATATAAGGTGGAGAAGGTTCGCAAGATATTGTGGGCCTGTCGCGGGGCCAATGGAGGTTGTGGGGGCTCAGGCCTAAGTTATGACTCTATACCACTGTCATTAGAGCCGCTGTCACATTTGCTTCCTTAGATTAGTAGCCAGGCTCTAAAGCAGAGACTGCAATCATCAGGCATTACAGTATTTAAAGGCTGGCATGCCTAGTTAAACACGTGGCTATGCGCACTACTCCATCCGTGCTCTGCAGGCGCTATTGTGCCTACCGCCGTATCCCTGTATGTTCAGGAGAGGGCGCGGATAGGTGCGTATCGCTTCTGAGCGTTGGAAGGAATCCTTTAAACATCCGTTTGGAGCATATGTTCCTATTTTAACGGGACTGCATGAGGAGTGACCTATCACTAAAATGGTGGGGATCTCGTGGGCCCTAAGTTTAACCTGCAATATAGCTGTAACGTGGAATTTCCAACCAGGGAATGTTGGATGCAAGGCGCTGAGGCAGTTCTCTGTGGAGAGGTCAAGTCTGGTTTACAAATGGATCCCAGATGGGGTGGAAGGTGAGACTAATACAAAGCTCTTTTACTCCCTGGGAAGTATGGCGCTATCATCCAAGCTGAAATAGTTGCTATCTTGGCCTATGCTTCACATATGGATAAATTACTTGGCTGCAGGGGAAGTGTATACATTTACTCCGATAGCCAGGCAGCATTAAAAGCACTGTGTGCTGCTAGAACAACATCCAAATTGTGAGGATAACAAAGTATGTTGGATAGGTTCTGTGAATGAGATCCTGATATTCTTCTGTGTATTCCAGGGCATTCGGGCATTAGATGCAATGATATCGCAGATAAGTTGGCAAGAAAGGGGGCAGATGCAACGATTGCTGGTCCGGAACCCTTCTTGGGGATGTTCATCCAAAGTGTGAGAACTGACGTAGCTCTATGGACTAACCGTTGTACTTTGGGCTTTGCAGAAGTACTACTGTAGCCAGGCAGGGTGATGAGCTAATCATGAGACCTGTGCATGGGTATAAGAAGATCCTGATGACTCTCAGTAGGGAGCAAATAAGGATTATAATTTTGTACAACGCCAGTTCCGTTGGCAGGCATCTGTAATAAGGGGATTCATTGATAACCTGTTGTGTAGGAAGCGTGGAGAGCAGGATGAAACCTCCATGAACATCCTATGTGAGTGTATGGCATATGCACGGCAGAGGTTGATTTCTCTGGGATCTCATTTTTTGCAACCGAGGATATTAAAAGGATTGAGCCTAGGAGCTTTAAATGAAATTGAGATATAAGAACGTTCTATAACTACTATGGTTCTTAGCGTCCCATTCTATATTGGGCGTGAAAGACCGGAAATTTTGCTCAGAGGCCTCTTTATCAGGCTTGAGATTCTTTTACATGCCACAAATCTACAACACGGGACTACCGGCGTTACTTCCCTTCCGAAGAAAGTCATGCTAGGGATTTTTACGCCCGAAAGAATTCATCGCCCTCCGCCGGGTTTCAATCCACGACCTAGGGAACTAGAGGCTAGCATGATACCTCTAGACCACGGAGAATGATACTCAGGACCTTGGTTACCTTTATTGGCACCTTGGGACTTGAGTAGATGCCTTAGTCCAAGTGGCACGATACCGTTTCCTTTGGCCTATGTGCAGGGCACCAGTAGGGCTACCCATTTCTTAAATCAATCCATCACCACAAGTAGGAGCAGAGAAATTATGATGATAAATTTAAAAAGTACTTTAATCACAAATATTGGCGAAAATGGGTGCAGTGCTTTAAATTAGGATTATTTTAGTTGGACTTGGATCATTAATGATAAGAATGGTGCTTGAGTGCAGGAGCAATCAATAATTTTCCACCATCCTCAATAATTATCATTATAATTTATTAATATCATTTATTAGGTGTGGCAATTTTTCTTTTGAAAATATTCATCGTGAAACATAGCAGTGTTGAAATAGTCATCTGAAAACAACGAGTAGTGAAATAGATTTTCTTAATATGTATGTTTTGTGAACAGACTACCTGAAACAATTAGGACTAAAAGTATTCAGATGCTAAGAAAAAGCAAATTAAATAATAATTCAAAGTTATATAATATTATAATGAATATTATACATGCACACAGTTCAGTAAATTAGGTTGTTTCAGCAAAAGGAGCTTATAAAATTCCGATTTTGGTTTAAATTCTTCATGCCCAGGCAATTTTTCCGGTTCTGCACAAGATGCAACTGTTGATATTTATCAATAACATGTTAACTAAAGCATATGGAGTAAGTTTATTGGTTAAATACGCCCATCATATTTTGAAATTGGTTTAAAAAACAATGCTGAGTTAGGAAAATGGGAAAGAATTACATACTGTAAGAATGAAAGTGAGCACCCTTTCACTTAATATATTCATAGTATTTTAAGTTTTGGGATTATAACAAAAAATCTCCAGTCATATTTTGTAACCCATAATTATAATTTTTGTCAAAATCAAAGAAAGATCAAGAGGGATGTGGCATGCATTCCCTTATAAGAGGGGTTATGAGATAAAAGCTGTTTAAAGTTTTTTAATAAGGAAAGTGAATTGGAAAAACCCTGGGCAACTGGAAAAGATTCTGAAAGCACACAGGATTTTTCCATATCCATCAAACTGTGCATGCGGAGATAGGGCAGCCAGCATCTTTCTCAATCACTCTAACAGCTGAATGTGAAAAGTAAAAGCAGGTTGAAACCTTGAATAAGTCCCTTTCCTCCTCGACCCTTTAGTTAAACAATCTGATACAAGGTAAACATAAACATGTAGAACAGGTATTAAACTACTTCATACACTACCTCTTGTGATTTTCCACAAGGTACACAGACACACACACCCAACCCACCCAACCATGCCTGCCTGTCTGCCCGCCCACCCGCCCGCCCGCCTGCATACAGGACCTTCAGAATGATTCGGCCGTCGCCGTCGGTTGTCTGTGCATTACGCCAATATTTTGAAGCGAGTTTATCACCGGTGCCTCTGGCAGAGGACTAGCAAAAGATGAGTGGAAGGGGTGAATGTCAACAGTTTCGAGGTCACTTAGTGAAATGGGACTTGTATCGTACCTTTCCAGTATTTACATTTGGAAATTCTTTCGCTTGCATCTCGGAAACCAGCAATTAAGCTGATAGGTAACTCAAATCACTGAACTTTTTTTTAGCGCAGATGGTTTCGGCTTTAATGGCACAACTTTCTGATATAGTTAAATTTTTAAGAACTGGACGCTATATACTGGCCTCACTCTTTCCGTGCAATCGCGAGAAAAAAAACTGAATGTCGAAAGAATTTTAAAAATACTGATAAAAGTAATGATCAATTCGAACCGTTAATAACAGATATCTCGGAAATGGCTTATTCCACAAAAAATGTCATTTGGAATAATTTGTGTGTCTTAAAGACATCTACTTTTTTTTTGAAGTAGTTTCCGTGTATTACTCAACGTTTACTAGTAATACAAGATTATACAAAATTCCTCATAGGCTATTCCCAGAAAATTCAGATAAACATTTTATTTGTTATGTAAATATCTGTATTATATGGTATAGTAATCAAAATCGCTAACCATTTTTAGAAAACAAAGAATTTCGTAAAATGTTCCATGTAAATGGTAGTTGGTGTGACAGATTATCTTGAAAAACTTCGTGTCGCATCTTTGGAAGATACTGAACTTAAATGCCAAGATTGGTAATGTGTTCTCTCACAAGAATGTGTCTGTAAGGAATGTGTTGACATCAACAATTCTATCGCTATCTGAGAAAGATTACAGCTCTACTTTCAACGTATCAAAAGACTTAAGATCTCTTAGATAACATACGCTCTTCTGCTAGTAATGATGAATGATCAATTGCTTTCGTTTGCTTTCCTCGTCACCGGTTTTAACAACGTTAGCAACTATTTCTCGGATTTGACTGTGCATAATTCTTCCTTTCTCGCTGGGCGTTGTAAATAATCTTATAAATCACTAGAAAACACACACTGCTCCAATAGAAACACACTGGGATACTAACGTAGTGAGATGTTTTTAACGTAGCTAGTAGATCTATTTATGACATCATCGTGAGCTGCCACTTCGTACTATCCCCCCTCACTCTTCTGGAGAGCAGAACACTTCGCAAACGTTTTTTCTTCAGGGGCCTGCAGTATTTACCCGTCTTATCGATTTTGAGTTATACTGTTCACACCATACACCTCCGCACACAAACACACACACGCACACGGACCGTTTTCTAAAAATGCTGTTTTCGGGTTCATGGATCCTCAAAACATGTATTTCCAGTGAAATCCTGACATTGAATTTTTGATGGAATACACAATACTTCGCCTACTTACTCTACGTACTAGAGAAAATAAACATGTTTATTTTTCAGCACTGACTAGTCATTTTGGCCGAAGGATGTGGTATTCTGGGTGTATAATTCTTATTATTTCCAGAAGTTAGCTTAATAGCATCCTCCTGCGTTTATTGTACATTTCATTAGTAATTTAGTTCATGAATACAGCTTTCTAATTTTCGGTTGCCTTCTTTCTGGTTGCTTAATAAACGTCTAAACTTCTTTTTCTTGCTTTTGCCAACTGTGATTATTGTGTAAAACTCAGTTTTTTTGCCTTACGTCACCTTGTCATAACTTATTTCCCTATCTCCCCCTTTGTTCACCTCCATCTCCTTTTGTCTTTACCCATCCTTTATCTTTTACCATCTATTTAGAGGGTATGTGCATGGTAACCTCAAGGTACCCTAGCTGAGTAAAACATTGCTTCCAGTTATTTACGTTTTGCTCCCCTCTTTTATGTTTCCTGTTTAACCTCCCTTTATCAAACCTCTCGTTTTCTTCAGACCCCTATGCTGTCGGAGAATTCAAGAGCTAGGGGTGCCGTTTTCAACGTTTTTATATATTTTATATTATTTAGTTTCCTAATCTCAAGGCCAAAGTGTAGTACCAACCCTGAAGGGGTGAATGACATAATGCTAATGTGCCTTGAACCGGCACCTCTGGATCCTGGGGGACCTCCAGAGTATTCGTCTTAACCAGGACAATGGACCTTTAACCGGAGAGACTTTGCATATCTCCAGCTTCTTATGGGACACTTATGGATACCAGAATAACAATGAAAGTGTGTTTCTGAGCAACATACCCATGAACCCGCAGCAATTTCAACCAAATCCTTTGATAAGGTAGCTCTTTTAGAGAATAGCTTTAACACGGATTTGAGTGCTATTTCTTCTAGTTACCTCAGACGATAAAATTAAACCTGCAAAGCTTTCTACTCCAGACCTGCAAGAAGCCTTGAAGAAAATGAACAAATTTAAAGTCCAATAAGAAATACCTTTTTGGACACAAATGAAGCCCTAAGAACAAACCTTAAGGGAAAAGTGTCACCGGGACCCAAAAAGTTTGGGAAAAGGAAAATTCAAACCTAAACCTAAAATGAACATAGGAGGGAGGGGACACACTCATAACACAGCTATTAAACGCAGCCGAACGGACAGATCTAGTCCTTCTTAACAAGGGGCTGCAGCAAGTGTCTGGAAAGGGAAAGAGCTTTTATCTCAGCCAGAGAAACTGAAATGGAATCTCTGACCAATTTTAAGATAGCAGTAATCCTTGACAACTTCATCTTAAAACATTCCCAGCAGCAAACTCTTGGAGGACACAAATTGAGAGACTCTAACGTTTTTAATGTTTGAAAACCTTGAAGATAGAAGTTTTCCACCGTTTACTCTACCTTATAGGTTAAAGGGTGTTTTCATTGTCTCCTGTTTAAATGAGGTTATTAAGAATTAAGGATGGAAAGATCCCTCAACTGGAATCATTAGAAGATATAAAAATTGCCATAGGACCAAGAGCGGAAATTCTATGAACAACTTAGGTGCTTTTTTAAGGCGCCAAAGAAGTTCGTGAAAGCTGATCCTAAAAGACTCATCAATATGCTCAAACATCAACCTGAGCATGGGAGACTGGAAGCTTATAGCTCCAAGACAGATCTCTCTGGACAGCCACTTGTTTGCCTGGTAGATGATACCATAAAGATTTTCAAACCTAAATACTTAAGACAACTTTTTAATATGATTATACCATCATCTTTTGTCCCTTTTGTTGAGGTCAGTATTAAAAGGTCCGGCTTTGTTGTTTTATAAATATGGTGACTGCAAGTATTCATTTGCACATGACCTACTACGGAACCGGAAGAAATATGCATCAGCAAAGAGGTTAAGGAATTTAATAAGAATATCTGATGTACTAAATCTACTCTACTGACAGCACTTGAACACTACAAATTCACATACTGTATATCTTATATACTACAGTATTAATGTAAATGATTATTCTATACACATTACGTTATTCAAGATACATTTTTTTTCATATAAATGATTTCAAATTAAGCATTAAGTGCTTAGTTTACTTAGGTAAAACATGCGAAACAACATTAAAATGTATCAGATGCATGGAGGAAGCAGTGGCAACGAAGTTCTATTTATTTACTTTTTAAGCCTCTTACCTTTGCGGTACTTATTGGAGTCATACAGTGGTGTTAATTCTAGATTAATTGTCATATTCTATGACTCGGAAGATGCTCAGATATTTGCCCGTAGAAATCCTGAAATGTGATTATATGAGCGAATTGGTTATTAGATAGCCGACTGCACACACTCAAGCACACTCACATCCACACATTAAATTATGGGCATACCGTGAAACTTTCTTGGGTATGAAAATGTTTCCCAATCCTAGGCGGAAATTGAGCCCTTGCATAGTAGGTAGGCGCTCTCCAATGCAATTCAGGGTCATTCTATCGGGCTCTTGCGAAGAAAAGTAAAAGAATAAAAAAACGTCTAAAGCTCCCGCAGAAGACGAACTTGGAAACATGTAGAATAGAAATGGAAGAGCATTTCAGCTTTGTAGTAAATGTTAGGTCTATTGCGCCCATTAAACCTCCGGAGGAAGGGATGAAGCGAGAGAATACGAAGGTCGGCCAGATATGATGGCAAGACCCGCAGCACATCGGGGTCCCTAACGTTTCAGATTGTTCATCCTCCAGCACCCTTTCGAAGGTCCCCCTATCCACACAGAAGGTTCGGGAGGAAGGTTCCGTGCGAGGAAGGAAACAATTCTCTCCTCAAAACACATGCATACGCCGTAAACCACTAGCCATCACGCCAGGTCCTACAACCCTGAAAGATGAAAGGAAAATCAAATGTGAGAAAATGAGGGATAGGGAAATTTGGTAGTATGAATCCATCCTATTATACACCTACAGATTTGGAAAACCACGAATTTTCACAAGGTCTGAGTGGCCTGACCAAGAGGAATCGAACCTAAGCCATCCCACTCCGCGGAAGAATTTAAATACTGAATATGGAATGTACAGAGAAAATACATAAGTATAGGATACAATGGTATGAACATCTCTGTAGGACGGATGCCAAGAGAATGCCTTGGAGAGGTTTGAACTATTGACCGAAAGGAGGAAAAAGAGACCAGGGACGTCCACGGAAGATATGCTACAATAAGTGCACAGTAGTTATAATAATTGGAGCTGGAACGAATCAACAATGGTTTAATCCTTGAAAGAAAAACAATATGGAATGTTTGAAACAGGTTTACGGTATTAAAATAATTATTTGACACAATTTAGGTACGTTAGCCATCTGTGAATTTTTGTTCTATCTCTTATGGTTTTCCAGTTATGTGTGGAAAAATTAAATTACTCAAAATTCAGTCGGAAGGAAGAGGACTCCATAGACTGCTTAAAACAAATTCAGGATATGCATTCCACTTTACATGCCATTACATCAAACATACGATACCTCAATGAAAATGTTTAGAGGCTTTTTTTTCACAAAATAAATAATTACGAAATCCTTTCCCATGTAAAAGATAGTTCGGGATTAGGAATTTTCATGAAAATCCTCGTGTTACATCCTTCGAAGATTCAGGACTTGTAATATATAAATTCCAGTATTCATCCTACGGATACGTGTAGCCGAGATCGTTAAGGCATGCACTCATGAACTATGGTTTAAATCCCGCCAGGACTGCCCTTCCTGGCTAAGCTCCTCTTCCACATTTTCCTCAGCCCTCATAACTGGCAACTGCCGGGGAGATATTCTAAGCTTAGGCTTGGAACGTTTCCTTCCCAAATGTCCTTTCCCCATTATCATTTATTGTTGCTTCAGTGCTCACCGCCTGTTGTGCCGTATACAGTGAGAACGGGTGTTAAACACTGCTCAGAAAAAGAAAGTAAAAAGGGATGTATCCATTCAGCTTTCGTTTTTGACTTATGTTCTTACTTTCTATCTCTCTCTTGCACACATACACATAAACAGGTCCATTTTCTAAAAATATTTTTTGGAGATTCCGGGGACCTGAAAACATATTTCTGCTAAAATCTCGAAACAGGAATGGAATAGAGTACTTCCTCTACCTAGCATATGTAAATGGCAGAGAAAGTCAAACAAAAATGTCAGTAATTTCCTTCGACTGACGTATTGTGAAGTAATTATTGTAATTGTAATTTCACTGATTACTATTTAAAAGTAATTTGTAAAGGTACTTCAGAAAAAGACTTCTGGAATTCATCCCAGTTACATCAGGGCGGTTCTCCTTTGAAGCGCTTGAATCGCCCAGTCGCCTAGCCTTTTTAATAGCCTACATAGGTATGCTTCATCTTCTAGCATTATTCTTCATTTATAAAAATTCTACAAATTGTATTCCTCGTAATCAAACTGTTCTCTTTGCAGCCCTCCGATTGGCCATAAAGCTTGCCTACTTCATCGGCATTGATGCGACTTCAAAACCGGAAGCCGATCGCAACGCAGAAAGACAGAATGGAGCGTTGGCGGGGACTTTTTTGGGGGGGAGGGAACATTTAAGGGATTGTGTCGGATTAAATGAGCTAGAGAAAAACACTAACAAAATTACAGACAGAAAAACCGATTTGATAAATGAGTAGCGAGGCAAATCTTATTTTAATCAATGAGTAGCTGAAGCAGTAATCAGTACCAATTTTTCTTCAATTTTTTTGTTATCGTGCTACAATGAATAAATTTAGTATGCGTATTTGTATTTCCAACCTGGTCCCCTCTCACTCATAACACAGTTCAATTGTCACTAACATCAGCGCCATTCTGTCCTCGTACGCGATCAGTAGCTGATTGATGCTTACTTTAAACTGGACGCATGGAGCTAATAATAATAATAATAATAATAATAATAATAATAATAATAATAATAATTTCTGCCAAAGTGAGTCATCCGAGAAATTCGTACAGAGTCGCCTCTCAATTACATTTTTGTCGTACTTTTCCCATCATTGATTAGAAATTAGCTAAGGTTCAGCCAGTGCTGGAAAATGGACTCATTCGTATAAATTAGTAGAGTTTAGAGCTATAGTCTTAGAACTTTGTCTCAATATAAATTTCTTGCACTCTTCATCGCAATAGCTATGTATTAAAAGCATCTGGACTGTCTGCGCACTCAAGGGGTTGCTATTCTTTTCAACATCCAGCAAGAAAGTAAAAAGGCTTTGCATACTTAAGCTTGAAATATTATAGCAAATATAGTCAACTCTGTGATGAGGAAAGTAAACAGAAGCAAATGGTCATTTTAGACTTTTAAAATCAGAACTCCTTGGTTGGATTCCCAACTGGGGTAGGAAATATTCTTGAATCACAATTATTTCCTGTCCTCCGCAAATATGGAAGTGTGAATGCGAGAGTGAATAGAAGGTGTTTCAAAGTAAACACCTAATGTAAAACTCAGATGAAGAACATTCACCCGACTTTATCTACTGATTGACAATTCTTTGACATTCCCTGTGCAGGATCAATACAAATGCTCACTTCAAAGACCAGTGCGTGATAAAGAATATGATCATATGGTAATGATGTATTCTATATTTATATTATAAAGAGAGAAATTGTGTGTATTTGCGTAGGGTAATCTCAAAAACCACTCATCCAATTTGGATAATTCTTTCACAATTGGAAAGAGCCAATCTTTCTTATGGACATGATGCTATAAAACATCATCTAATTTCATTCCATAACTTACTAAAATCTTAAAAAGACTTTACAAAGGCTTGAATACGAACACATCGGAGTTCTCAAAGAACATGCTTACGAAGACTTGACTTTTAGTTGAGAATGCTATGAAAGGAGAAAATATTTGTTACTCCACAGAATATGCATGCAAAATAGGACAAATGCCGCGGATATTTCACTCTAAGCAATATTTATATATGTAGATGGTCATGATTTAGCAATTAAGAGCAGCAAAACAAAAGTTATCTGTTGATAACGCTACGATACGCATACAAAAGTGCCAACATATTTTAATAACCCTCATGTAAGAAAGTGTTGCTTTGTTACTTTCTCTACTACGTAGAGTAAGTAGGGGAAGTATTGTATTCCATTCAAAAATTCCATGCCGAAATTTCACCGGAAATATATGTTTTGAGACCCCCTGAATCAAAAAAAAAAGCATTTTTGGAAACATGTCCGTGTGTCTGTGAACAGCATAACTCAGAAACGACCAGTCGGATAAACACCAAACTTGGTATTTAGGTTCAGTATCATCCAGAGATGCAACACGAAGGCTTTCAAGAAAATCCCCCCACCCCAGATTACCCTTTACATGGAACATTTTTCGAAAATTTTAATTTTCTCAAAAATGGCTCTAACGATTTTGATTAAAATATTATATGTTTAAGATATTTTCATGACAAATAAAACGTATATCTCGAATTTTGTGGGAATGTCTTTAAAAGTATTCTTCATTGTGAACGACTTTTGCATAACTGGTAAACCATAAGAGATAGACAAAATTTTACTACACAAAAAATGTAGATCGCGTTAAAATTTATGTCATACACATTTTTTTTTTTGAGTGAACCATTTTTGAGATATTGCTTGTTATTCCCTTAAATTTTGCGATACTTATACTTTTTCTCAAATTTGTTATTCATTTTTTTGTCCTGGTAATGAAAAGAGAATGGAATACTCCACATAGGAACCAGCTCTTAAAATATTTGACTATCGCTTAAAGCCTACCAATTGCCCTTGCATCTACAAGAAAATTAGCAATACGATTAACATCTCGATATCTCGATTAACATGAAGCATATAGAGAATAAGCGTTTGTACAAATAGTTTTTACAAGAGTAGAGAAAGTCATGTGAGTGTAACACATCAGATTTTTTCTTTTGTACTTGTGGTGTAATCAACTTCGTTAACAGGGCATGCTAAATAACTGTACGTATAAGGAGAGTAAACTGCTAATATTGGAAATCAGTGAACCAATACTTTTTTTAAATTACGTAACTGAGAAGATTGTCTTTCTCGATGGTTGCATGCTATACATATGTCTTTTCCAATGAGGTTAACTTGGTGGCATGGAAGTGTGGAATCTTTATATTCACCAGCTCCACCGCTATTCCGTTGTATATATAAAGGGTTTCTGTATTATGTGAAAATTGTGTACCTTTTGTGTTATTAAATAGCTACCGGACCAAAGAGAAGGTCCAAAGGTTTAAGATTTCGCCTACTGTAATTATTTAACAAGTTATTCGACCATTCCGATCGGGATTATTGCAAGGCCAAAGGATAGTTATAGGCTATGCAGAATTTCCAGAGCTTGGAAGACTGTAGGAGGAGAGGTTAAGGAAGTCAGACGTTCCGCCAAGCTTCTCTTGCAAAAGCTTATGCTTCTATCCACTTAAAGTAAATTGAGATAAACTTTTGCATAAATAGTTTCATTACGGATTTCATTATAGGTACAAAGGGGGTACGATAGACAAATTTTCAAAAATAGATCACTATACCTAAAGTATTGACATTCGACTCTTTGCTTAACATCGCGAGAAACATCTGAACGATGACTTCAAAAAGTAACGAAGTATTGAAAAATTCAAACCAACAACAATGTATATCTTGGAAATGACTGATGCCATTCTTTGAAATAAGTTATGTGTTTTAAAGAGACCTGCATTTTTTGTGCAGTACATTTCTGTCTACCTCTTAAGGTTTGCCAGTTATACAACATTATAAAAATTCCTTCGGAATGAAGAGGACTTAACAGGCTATTCACAGAAAATTCAACAAATACATTTTATTTGTAATGTAAATATTTTAAATATATGGTATTTTAATCAAAATAAAAAATTTCAAAGAATTTTCAACGTAAAAGGCTTTTGTTGAAAATCTTCGTGTTGCATCTTTTGAAGACGTTGAACTTATACCGGGTGTCTAAAAAATCACCTACAACGCTTAGTATGTTGCGTGCGACAGCAAACTGATCATTTTTCAAGAATGAGCCCATGTCCGGTAAGCTAGGGTTTGGGCGCTGTAGAGCGTCGAAGTTTGAGAATGGTTTGGATACGGTGATGGGTGTCCGTTCTACATTTCGTCAATAAACCCAACAAGAGCAGTACATTATAAAAGGATTTTAAAACTGTTTACATCATACCACATCGGCGGTGCTGAGACTGACACACATGAGCCAATAGATGCGGTTGCGTTGTAAGAGTTTCTATTGCTCCGTGATTTCGTATAATATGGACTTTATCTTTATATATGCATAGCTCCCTTGCCACTAGCCAGAAATAATTTGAACAAATTGTGACGCACCACCGTTTGCAAACTTCAACGGTTTACAGCTACCAAACCGTGTTTCTTTCGGACATGGATTCGTTCTTGAAAAATGATCAGTTTGCCGTCTCACACAACATACTAAGCGTTGTCGTTTTTTTTTTTTTTTTTTTAGTTTTATTTATGGACGCTCTTTAACTGCTGTGGTTCTTAGCGTCCCTTTCTATATTGGGCGTGAAAGACCGGTAATAAGCGTTGTCGGTGCCTTCTTAGTCACCCGATATAGCAAGTTTGATATTTACCCGACTTTTCGTTTTTGTATTATGCTGTTCTCACACTCAACCCTTTTTCTGAAAATCTGATGTGTTACACTCACACGACTTTCTCTACCCTTGCACAAACTATTTTTACAAACGCTTATTCTCCATCTACTTCATGTTAATCGAAATACAAATTTGAAGAAACTATCGTATTGCTAATTTTCTTATAAGTGCAAAGGGAATGTGGTAGGCTTTAAGCATAGTCAAATCTTTTAAGAGCTGGTTGCTATGTGAAGCATTCCATTCTCTTTGCATGTCCAGGACATAAAAAGAAAAACGAATAACGAATTCCCATTTGAGAAAAAGCATAAGCATTGGAAAATTCAAACAAATAACAAGGAATATCTCCAAAATGTTTCGCTCGACCAAAAAAAATGTATATGACATAGGTTGTGTGTTTTAACGAGATCTACATTTTTAGTGTAGTAAAATTTTGTCTATCTCTCACGGATTACCAGTTATGCAAACCTCATTCAGAATGAAGACGACTTTGGGGGATATTCCCAGAAAATTCAAGATATACATTTAATTTGCCATGAAAGTGTCTTAAAGATATTATATTTTAATCAAAATCGCTAGAGCCATTTTGGAGAAAATAAAAAAATTTCGAAAAATGTTCCATGTAAAGGGTAGTCCGGGGTGGGGAGGTTTCTTAAAAAACTTCTTGTCGCATTTTTTAAAGAAACTGAACCTAAATACCAAGTTTGGTATTTATCCGACTTTTCGTTTTTGAGTTATGCTGCTCACAGACCCACGCACATTTTTTCTAAAAATGCTGTTTTTTATTCAGGGGTATCAAAACATGTATTTCCGGTGAGATCTCGATATCAAATTTTTGGGTGGAATGTAATACTTCCCTTACTTATACATGTAGTAAAGCAAAAATGCTTTTTTGAGAGAGGGTTCAGGGTGTCTCAAAAATGTATTTCGGTGAAATTCTTATATCGATTTTTTTTTTGAAATTAATACTTCCTCTACCTATTAGGTACGTGGCAGAGAAAGTAAAACAGTTTCTTCTTTTCACTTAACGTTAATTGCAATAAATGTTTGCCTAGAAATGCTTTAGAATTAGGCACTACGGGACTGGTTACATGCACGATGCAGAATACATCTGTTATGCTATACGTTTAGCTTTCTTAGTTTTGGAGGAGGAGGGGGGGGAAGAAAAAGAAGAAGAATTGCGCATTTTGAAACATAACTTAGATAATACATTCACATTCGAAAAAATCTAAACGTACAACTAATATTTTATAAAGGTTGATTATTCTACGAAAGTAGTTATTAGTAATATATTTATATTCAACTAAAGCCGTTACATGATCAGTATATTAGCTGCTTTTTCTGTGGATCGAACAAGATGGATGGTTCATTTGCTTCTGCTTTCTTTCATCACAATTTTTAGCCAAGTTTACCACAATTTCTCAGTCATTAAATGTAAAGCTTTTGTTTCATAAGTGGATGTTGAAAACAATAACATAAGGCACTAAAAACACTACAAAATACTGCTCGACATGAAACACACTCAGCACGATGTATAGAGAGATTCGTAACATTTTCTCAATGTTCTAAAGGCAAGTCCGTTTATAACTTTACAATTAGAAATTTCGGTTCGAACCGAGATGCTTTTTTTGTAGGAGCTAATGATCATTGTGGGTACGGGTTTTGTGAAAATACTTAATGTGTAACGATTCTAAAGTTTTCTAGCAAGAAAACCGAAATAACGAAGTACCTACGATCCAAATTAAACATTTCGATTATTATAGTATGCTTAGTTTGCTATATTATAATATTAATTATTATTATTATTAATTATTCTCATCAAAATTAGGACCTCGGCGAGTCAGGAACTTCAATAAAACCGATTTTAAAGCAAAGTTAGCATCAACATAGCCTGCAGTTAGAATAGCTTTATAGGAACGATTTCAAACACCTGAGTATTATTATGTACAAGTTCCATAAATAAGAATGGCGAAATCCATAGAGTAGATCAGGTAAGTAGGAGATGATTTAGATGAATCCTATTTTGGTGACTAAACAAACATAATTTGTACAGCGTTCCTGAGAATGCACACTGATTACGAGCATCTCACACGCAGCCTTAGAGGGGTGTGATCTTTTTAAAAGTAAAAAATTATTGGGCCCTCAGGGATCTCACAATTATGTAGGAACGGGTTTGAACAGTCCAGGGTCCCAAGCCACTCATCGTCATCGGCATTCTCCATGAGCAGATATTTTGTTACAGCCATATTCTATTACGCTTATAATTATCTAGTCTAGTCCTTTTCTAGGTTTATTATTTTCGTATTCACCATTATTAAGCGTTTATATGGACAATTTTTCGACATTTTTTATTTTCTAATAATGGCTCGAACGGGTTTTATTGAAATATCATAAGTTTTACATATTTGCATGACTAATAAACGTATCTCTCGAACATCATAAAGAAGCTTGTGGTGGAAAGAATCATAGGATCACCTGCACGGATCACTCACATCATCATGAACAATTTATTTCGCACTTCGTATTACGCGGAGAGCACCATAATATCCACAAGAATTAAAATCGCACGCAACAAAGAGATATTCATATAATGAATTTAACATATGCAGATTTTTTAACGACACTTGAATGTGACTGTATATTTTCAGAACTTAATCGTTGTAGATGAACTGGATGCATCCTCAAGGTGTGGGTATCTATAGAGGATCAAGATACCACATTGAATATGCAAAAGAGAAGCAAGTATGTGGTCTTCTAACTCAAAACATTACATTAACTTCATTAAGATCATGGCTAGACTTCGGATATTTAGATTTTTACCTATTGTTTTCCTTTACAACCTATTGAGCCTAACATAGACAATTACACATATAATTCACCTAAAAGCGTATTAACCAACTTTTATAGTGCCTATAGGCACCTATTTCAACATAAATGTCTATTTCTGCCTTTTGGTGTCTATAAATGCCTTTTTTAAAATTCCAATGAATTTATTCACTGCACTGTTGTATTCAATAAATAATTATTTAATCAACAACAAACCTTTCATTAACTGGATATTTATTTGATTTCTGTTTGATAAAATCCGGCGTTTTTAAAAGGCTTAGCGCAACAATAAAGCAAAGCAACAATTAGTGAAATCTTAAGGTGCCACATGCGAAATCGGAAGTTCGGAAATGGAATACAATAACAACAATTGACCCACGTCTGGTTCTCAGAAACAGTTATTTGAAAATAAGGCAAAGTGTCGGTTCGTGTTCATAATATAACTATATTAAGGTCTTTGGTTGCTGTGATAGTTTTACTGCTAGTGTTGCAAAATGCCTAAAAACAAATCTACCAAAAGTGCATTAATAAGAACATGGATTTCGGATTTCCAGTCTTATACAACAGATGGGAAAATAACTTGCTGTCAGGTCTTCAATAAAGAGGAAAGCTCTTTACTGTATTTTCTGTCATTTTTATTATTCACATGAGACTATGTATGTAACTACCGCGATTAATTGTCCGTATGACTTTTTCTTCTATCTGAAAATAATCTCAAATTTGTTTATGCATTTTATTAAGTCCAATACTGGGATATAACAGTACAACAGATCAAGACTAATTTTGTAAAAGCCAATTTTTTAAGTTATACTAATTTTATGTAAATTATATTGGTTATTTATTTAAAATTGTAATTATTTTAACAAAATATGATTTACTGACATTAAAATATATCTATAAATATATTATTCTATTTAAGGTTTCTGCCGGAAAAAGGAGTCACTTGGTACAACACGAGAAAACTTCAATGCATCAAGCAAATTCTAAAAAGAAAAATTCTCAGAAGCAAACTTTACTTATACAGTCCATGCCCTCAAAACCAAAATCCCAGTTCTATTTTGATATGTGTAAAGCATTCACTGCAGCCAAAATTCCTTGGAATGTAGTTGAAAATACAACAATGAAGTCATTTTTAGAAAAGTATTGCAGAGAAAGAATACCCTCCGAATCGACATTTAGAAAACATTATCTTGAGATGGTGTATGAATCACAGCTGAATGAAATGAGATGAGAAATAGGAGATTCCTATATCTGAATTTCCGTAGATTAAACCACAGACGCCCTGGGGCGAAGTTATAAAATTTAATTGTAGGGAAATTAGATGAAGAAAATTATGAAAATTCGCATTTGATTTGTTCGAAGGTGTTGGAGAAAACTAATGTTCGAACAGTTGCCTACTTCGTAAACTCCGGACTGAAAGTACTGTATCCGAATGGTGTAAAGGATGAAAGGATGTTGTTACTGTACACTGATGCAGCACCATATATGATAGCAGCTGGGAAACTTTTATAGGTATTTTTTCAGCATTTAACACACGTTACTTGTCTGGCTCTTGCACTTCGAGTAGCAGAGGAGGTTCGAAACCAGTTCCCATAATCAATTATTTAATATCCTCCATAAAGAAACTATTTTTAAAGTCAAATTCTGGAATTGCAGCTTTCAAAGAAAGATGTCCCAATCTGCCTTTGCCACCAGCGCCTATTTTGACAAGTTGGGATACGTGGCTGCAGGCTGTGAAGTATTACAGTTGCAACATTGACAGTGTTGAAGAAGTTGTACATAGTTTTTCGGAAGAACAATCGCAGTTTATTAAGGTTGCCCAGAATGTCCTACGAGAGAAAGGTTTGAGACAGGATCTGTCATATATTCGCACTAATTTCACATTTTTAGCAGATACTATAGAGCAATTAGAATCATCAAAGCTAAGTCTCACTGAATCAATCACATTATTTACATGAGCAGAAAGTCAGTTAAACAAAGTTGTTGGTGAGGTTGGGAAAATTGTTTTAAAAAAAGCTACAAATGGTGCTCGCCAAAAATCCGGATATACGGTTCTGAAAGGAGTATCAGATATTGTAAGCGGACGTTAGGCAGATCCGCCTACAGGATTTAATCAGCATATGGTATCTCTTTTCAAATATGTTCTAGTCACCACCGCAGACGTTGAGAGAATTTTTTCAACATTTAAACTAATTCTGACCGACAAAAGACATAAACTTACCCCGCATCATCTGGAAATGCTTCTTGTTATATGTGGACAAAATTACGGCCAAAAGTGAAATTGAAGAATCTATCATTTAAAAAATAACAATGTTGCATTAATTTTTAAAGTTCATGTAAGGCATAATTCTACCCTTTATATTTTAATTAACTGACAGCACATATTTTTAATTGAATGATTGTTCAATTACTATATTATCTTATCTATCCTGCTGTATTTAAGTGTGTTTTGAAATAACATTAATCACTGTGTTTTGCATGGCGTGATGCATAAAATTTGTTTATCTGTTGTGCCTATTAAAGACATATTTCCCTACTTTTTAGACCTTTTTAGGCGCCTAAAATCACATTTTTAGTACCTAAAGATCCGAATACTAATCATGACTAACAAAATGCTTTCTTTAAGAACTACTGCTGGTAGATAAGAGTGAAGAGACTACTAGGAAGGATGTTTACTTTAAATATTAATACTTATTTTCTTAACTAAAGCTCATATCCAATAGTGACTGTTTCCTTGTAGAATAACTGCGAAAAAACAGAAGAATCCTAATAATAATAAAAATACATCTTTGATGATCATATGCTATTAGCCTCTATGATCCTCTGCAACCTCCTCAGCAGAATGCAGTCAAGAATGTGTTTATGTTGAATATGTCTTCATATTTTCTGAAAGCCATAGTGTGAACATTGGGCTACATTATTCTATGCAAAAACTAGCAATCCTTTATTTGCATAACAGAAGCAGACTGGAATACCATTGTTCAAAAACTGTCCCTGTGTTTGAATCATACTTGAATCATGTTTTGAATATTGTGAACCTGTAGCATGTGCATTCAATGTTATTGCATTCATGATTAATCAAATTACATTCGTTAATGTTTGCTTGAATGGTTATAACTCTAAAAGCATATGAAATAAGAGAACAAAAATACTTGGTTAATATATGAAATACACTTGACTTAAGATGCGACGTTTTCTCATCAATATATTCATCTTATGGGAGAAGGAAAATTATGGAAATGTATACTAAAATAAATAAAACAAATGTGTTAAGGTATATAATTTATTTCTATTTGACATACATCATTTTAAACTACAGTTTGCACAACGTGTGAAAGGTGCTTACGTTGTCACATAGAACTAAACAAAATAAAGATGTCTGTACAGGTATATTTGCAGAAGATTGAATCTCCAACTTGATGTTAACAGCTCTAGCGACAGTTACTTCTGGCTAGTGAGAGCAATCGATGCCGAATAAAAGAGTATATTTAAGATAAACACTTCTCTTCAAGAGAGTATAATTAATTACCTTTCCCATAATAACAGCCCTGGAATCTTAATGCACTAGAGTGATAATTTTCAAAGTCCAAGTGCATGTCAGCATAGGGCAGCTTGTCATTAGCATTTGGTTAGATTAGTAATATTGCAATGACAGACTCTTAACAGGTTTTAGTTACATTTTCAATCTGACTACTATGAAAAACATGGCTTTGATGTTGTTCCAGGTAAAAGATCTGGTCTGAGGCACAGTATGTTGAGTCATGGTTTGAAAAGCAAAATATAGAGAAATGCGAAAGCTTTTACGGCCAGAGTTATTCGATAAAATATTAAAATCTTCCGAGCTGGAAGGCCGTGGTCTATCTATTATTTGTACCCGACAGTCGAGTTGACCGAAACGTCGGGTACAAATAATTTTACCCTTAGACCACGGCCTTCCAGCTCGGAAGATTTGAATATTTTATCGAAAATATAGAGACTTTTCAGATTGGTAATTTTAATAATTTCCACATTTTCAGCATTAGAAAGATGACTTAAAGGCATTCTCCATTCATTGCCGTTGAGCTTAACCATATCTTCTCCACAATACAATTTTTAAAATCTTTATGAGAACCCATTCAAAGTTGATGTTGGGAATAATCTTTCTTATGATCGTTGGCAAATCTCAAAAGCATCGAAAGAGGATTCACAGCACTGAAAGCCTGAATTGTACCATGAGGATTTTCACATCTCTTCCAAATGTTGTCTCGTGTGAAAGCAAGACTTTAAATCATAATTACATGTGTGTGGATTACATTTGACCATATGATCAAACGGATATTCTGTAAAGTTTTGGATGAAGTGGCAACTGAAATGAATATATTAATAGCAAGTATATTTAATCGGAAGTTCTGCATGCATACTGCATGGGGTATAAATACATAGAGGTTAAAGAACTATACTATTGCTAAAGGCGAGGGCTGTAGAAAATAATGGAAATATTTGCGAGACTATTCCGATCTGGAAATCTCAAGATAGGTATCAAAAGCACGATCAGGATATGTACGGAACCAATGCTCTACTTCTTCCTGATAGTTGTATGAATTATTATTTTAAAACAAAGCATTACAAACAGAATAATTGCGGGAAATCTGCAGGCATTACTGTGGCCATCTCTGCCTATCTTGGAGACTCTCTAAAATAAGCTGCTTGAATTATTAAAGGAGACTTCAGCATGTAACGTTAACCCTAGAAGAGGCTGAGACAATATCCAAAGCTTTAATGAAAGTCAGGTCAACATTAGCCATGATACAAAGGATTGTATTTAAAGTCATTGAAAACAATTTATAGTCAACCAACAGTTATAACAAAAATACTGTAATGAATGACACCGACTATGCCCAGTGGGTGAAGTTTTACGAATCTCTCAAAAATATACTTCAGAACTTATTACAAGGTAATCCAAGTACGTGTTATTAGGCATTACCGTATATACATATATATATAATTAATTAATTACAATACCATAAGTTCAATAATTAATAAGTTAAAACATGGTTATTAAGCGTATGCTCAGGCTCGACTGGTATTCCCTCCCGTTGCAAGTTACATGTCAAGAAGCATTAAGTATTTATGGTATGCCCAGCAGCATTGAAATGCTATTATATGCATTTTAATATGTTTAGCAACATTTTAAGTCCTCAAAATGTTTAACAAACCTTAATTTTAAAGACAATAAGATGTGTAAAAAATTTCAAAAATTCAATTAGTATTTCACATTTTTTTAAAAAATTCACATATTAATGATTTTAATTAAAAATTGACCTTGAAGTTTTTATACACCAAAATTTAAATTCTTGTTCTCTTTACATAAACTGATAATGAAACAAAAGTACTGACATAATACATATTAACGTTCGGCTTCCTTTGATAGGCCTTAAATAAACATCTATTGAGAGCTCGGGTTGTAAAAATGTTGTATAAGACGAAAATGATACTAAACTACTGCATTTTACCCCAAATTATTGCCATTTATGGTATAATTCGATACTACCTGCATAACATTTATGTAACACGTTTTGTATATACCTCAGGCGACTCATTCCTGACACTCGTAAGCATTCTAGTAACGACATCCGGAGTGTTTAAGGCACGGCATGATTAGAATAGTGCCAAGCGTCCGACAGTACAATGCGTCCTCACTCTGAAGTGTGGGAACATTTTGACAGTCGGCAGGTATAGGCGGAGGACATCTTCTCTGATCCGTCCAAGTTCAACATCATTTTCGATGGTAGCGTCGTTTACTAACGACACGCCTAACATCAATTTGCCAGTAGCTTAGCTCCAACTGTTACCCCCACGGCAAAGTAGATGAAGCTATTGTACGGGCCGTTTATAGTTATGACGTTTCTTTGTCAATGCTTGAATCGAAATACTTGAAACAAGTTTACCAACTGATTCGCCCTGGCTACGATCCCCTAACCACCATTCTCTGCGTGGAACTTGACGCACTGCAGAACATTAACGAGTGCAGATGGTTCTAGCGAAGAAACTCCAGCACGCAAATGCCCTCAGTGGTGACAACAAAAACCAAACACTGGACTACATAACTGAAATGTGCAAGGTGGAACAGTGGAATAATGGTGGCTAATGTAGCCGAATTCAAAGCACGCCATGTTTGTTTTCTTTGTGTTTTTTCGCGATATGGTTTATGGGAAGCTGCTCAACACGCGTCGCCTTCCACCTGGCGACAGGGGCTGTGCTGGAATCAACTGCTAAATGTACTGGCGTCTAAACTGCTCAATGCATCACCATCATCAGCTGCAAGTGAGGGAAACTGGTCGGGTCACGGGCGAATCCACACGAAAGCCAGGAATAGACTTTATGCTGCAACGACAGAAAAGCTAGTTTTGGCGCAGTGGAATCTCCAATACAGGGATGATCTAGTAAATATTCAAGGGCCAGCTACGGATCTGCGGCAGTAGGAATCATCTCAAGTATCTGATAAAAGTACTGTCACCGAATAAAATGTGATATAAAAGCAATTAATTAAGATTATGCTTGCTTTCTTTCTTTATCCACTGTGTTGCAATATTTCAAATTATCAACAAATGTTTTGAATTATTCGTAGTCTTTGGAAACATTTATGTATTACTCAGATGCATAAATAAAATAAATATGTCTTTGTTTTCAATCCACTTGGTTGACATGACAGAAAAACGCCATAGTAGGAAACGGAATTTAGTATCCTTTACTTCCATTGAAATCATAAATCGTACAATGTATACCAATCTTACCAGGTATTACTGTGTTTAAAAGCCTGATTTGGTATTGGTATTATACCAATTATACCCCTTGCGTATTACCTACACCTCGCCGCATCCCTAATTGAGATTATATTTTGAAATGTTGCTGACAGTCGTTTCCCCATTCTACATGCAACCATAAATGTAAGTAATGCCCGTTTCCTTAATTTGAAATAATTTCTATGCAAGCACTCTTTTCATCGCGATTAAGATAAAGTGGGCAGTGTACTACTTTTTATATGAACAATATAATTAATGTAAACATCTGGCTTGTATTTTTATGAGACATTTCCGTATTTGAATCTATCAACCCGTTTTACTTAACAGGCCAGAAAAAAGCATATAAGCCCTCTATTTTATATATGCATAGTAAATGTTTCGTATTTTGAAAACAAAAAACAAAACAAAAACATGTGAATCAGCAATGATTGAAGTCTACGTACTGCACAATTGTACTTTCTTACATTATATTACACTGAAAACATAACGATAACAATACAACAATTAAAATAAATTATGCACTAAACAATTTAATAACTTTAAATAAGCGGCTTTGCTTTTATCTGAGCATATGTTTGCAATCCTATGCATATGAAACAAGACACCTTTACAGCAAATAAAGCGGTGGTGGTGGTGGTGGTGGTACGGTCGGTGACGTGGTAAAATTTCGACCTTGTGATGCTTTCAGTAAAAATTGTTAATTCTGTTTAGGACTACAAAAAGTAAAGGTTTGTTTAAGGTGGGAAGAATTCTGCGAAACCCTTCGTCTTGCATCTGTAAAAATCATTAACTCGACTACTCTCAAAATAATCCTGTTTCCTTTTCATCACAGATCTTCATAAACATGAAATATGCCTAAATGTAAAAATTTAAATGTTCATAGCAGAAAACACTTAGAAATCACTTTTATTTTGTAAATAGCTCTGAAAAATGCAAAAGACTGAGAAATATTTCTTTGGATTAATAGAACAACCTTATAGTTTATGTAAATAATTTTTCAGGGTTTTGTACATAATGTTTACACGTGTTAAAGCTTAGTAAAAATTAATTAAGTTAATTACACCAATCTGTTTAATTGTGCCAATATAACTGCATACATTATATAACAGAAACCAAGTTAACCCTGAATGACCCCTAATAACTTGGAATTTTATGTTCAAAGTGTTCTGCTACGTATACAAACGACTGATCGGTCATTATTATAATGTAAAGGGAGGGAATCTCGTAATGTAGCCCATTGTTCACACAATGGCTTTCAGAAATGAAGACATCATTCTACATAAATACATCACTTGGTTGTATTCTCCTGAGGGAATTGTAGAGGATCATGGATGGTAATTCCTAGGATTCTTCTATTTCTTCATAGCTGTTCTACAATCGGAAAAAGCATTGTTAGACACGAGTTTTAATGCGGAAAATATTGGTGTTTACAGTAAAGAGCTTCTTAGCCGTCTCTCCACTCTTATCTACACAAACAGCACAGTATTTTGTTAGGCATGATCTTAATGAAGTTAATATAATGTGTGCAAAGACCACACACCCATATCTCTTTTGCATATTCAGGAAGGGTATGCTGATCCTCTCAAGGCCTACTCCCTGAGGATGCATCTCGTTCTGGAGTTCTGAAAGTATACAATCATATTCGAGTCATCATTAAACATTAATTATATTTACATGCCCGTTTTACTTTCTCCACCACCTAACTGATAGTACGTAAGATGAAGTATTTCATTCTATCAATCTTTTGATATCAAGATTACATTGAAAATACACGTTTTTGGAACCCCAAACCTAAAAAAAGGGAATTTTTAGTTTCTGTGTGTGGATGGGTGTCGGTGTGTGTGTGAACAGCTTAACTCAAAAACAAACAGTCCGTTAAATACCAAATGTGGTATATAAGTTCTTTCAAAGATGTGACATGAGAATTTTCAAGATAATCCCTCATCCCATACTACACCTTGCATGGAAGAATCTTCGTCATGTTTTATTTTCTCAAAATGGTTGTAACGATTTTGATTAAAATACCAAACATTTCAAATACTTATATGCCTAAGAAAATTTACTCCCTAACTGTCAGCCTTTAATGGGGAAGGCGGTTGGACTGGACGGCACCCTAACGCCGTCTGCACTGCACGACAGTAGAAGATTCGGTAGCTATGCGCTGGGGTATCTGTGACACGTGACGGAGCGGGTGGTTACAGGGATGAGACCTAGAAGGCTAATTGTCCATCACATATCGTTCTAAGAGTTATCCACCAACAGATTCGTCGCCATATGGCCAAGTAGTTAAAGCGACGTAAAATAAATATATTAAATAAAATAATAAAATTTACTCTTGAATTTTCTTGGAGCAGTCTTGAAGTCCACTTCAATCTGAATAATTTTGTAAAACTTTGTATAACTGCTGAACGATAAGAGATGGATGAAAGCTTACTCCACTAAAAATGTTCATCTCTTTAAAACACACAATTTATTTCACATAACTTTTTTGAGGCATCAGCCAATTCCGATATTGGTTGTTATTAGTTTGAAAGTGTTAATACTTTGTCATTTTTACTTTCTCTACCACGTAGCTAGTAGATAGAGAAGGCATTGCATTCCACTCAAAAACTCGATATCGAGATTTCACAGAAAATACATGTTTTGAGGCTCCTGAATCCAAATAAAACATTTTTGGAAACATGTCCGTGTGTTTATTTTGTGTCTATGAACAGCATAACTCAAAAACGAAAAGTCGGATAAACACCAAACTTGGTATTTAAGTACCTTCCAAGGATATGACACGAAGACTTTTAAGAAAATCCTCCTACCCCAAACTACCATGGATCATTTTTCATTTCCAATTTTATATTTCCTTAAAAATGGCTCCAACGATTTTCATTAAAATACCCTATATTAAAGATACACGAATAAAATGTATATCTTGAATTTTCGGGGAATAGTCTATGAAGCCCTCTTCATTCGAAAGGCATTTTGTATAATCTTGTATAACTGGTAAACGTTAAGCGATAGACAAAAACGTACTACACAAAAAATGTAGATCTCCTTAAAACACAATTTATTAAAAATAAGTTTTTTGTGGCATAAGTCGCAAGGTATTAAAGGTTCGAATTGTTCATTTCTTGGCCATTCTCTTGAAGTCCTGACAACATTTAGTTGTTTCTCGCGATTGCATGGAAACAGCATGGAATTTTAAGGCCAGCATATAGCGTCCAATTCCTAAAAATTTTACTGTCGCGTGTTCCCTTTGTACCTATAACGAAATGTGTAATGTAGCTATTTCTGCAATGGTTTATTTGGATTAAAATGTATTAGATAGAAAAATAAACTTGATTAAGAATAATGTGTATACCCACTAATAAACGATAGGTAAAGGATAGAGAAAGTCACGAAAATGTAACACATCAGATGTTTTGAGGTGGTCACCATTAAGTTGTTCCTCATGAGTCATTACATTACGGACAGAGTGCGGAATTCAAGTTTTATCAAAAAAGTGCACTTGTTTGATCCAAAGTCCAATAATCTGGAAGATCATTTAATTTACTATAGCACATACGTCCGTTCACTTTGTCTTCACGCGCGGATTCTTTGTTCAGGTTTTCAGTTTCTTTTATCATCCACTAATAACGTCAAAGTTCCTGATATTTCACTCGTACAATAATAATTTGTTAGCTTTAACTTTTTAGATGCAGGAGAACAAGTAAAATAGTTGGTTATTTTTCTGCTTATCTTCCCTTAATATCAAAACTAACCGCAACGAAATGCAGGTTACACTGTGCAATCACGAGTACAGTTTTAGCAAGACAAGAAGCAGGAAGGGGAAGTGAATAACCACTTCACGGATCAGTTACCCAAGTCAGTTACAGATTGGTCTGGCATCTTTCATATCGCGATTATTGTGAGAACAGTACAAAACAGGAATCAAACTAGAGAGCGGGAGGGCTCAGGCGGTAACGTCTGCGGCCGCATTCGAGAGGTCGCGGGTTCAAATCGCGTGGGCCGACCAATCTGACCTAGTTTTTTTCGTGGTTTCCCTCACCCGATAAGGTAAATACCGTATTGGATATTTAATACCACGAACCCAAAGTTTCACCTTAATTCTAAAATAACGATTGCTGTGCCATCTATCCACAGACAATGAAAGCAGGTAGACTGGATGGCATCCAAATGCCAACTGCACGGCACGATGCATGCCAGCCATCGTAGTTGTGGTCGCTAGAATGTATAGCTTGGGCGCTCCGCCAAGCTGAGAGGTGCGGGTTCGAGTCCCGCCATGGGCATGGGTATCTGTGTGTTGTGTAATTGCGGTAATAAACGGTAACGAAAACACGGTAATCATTCACTGGGTAAAAAAAAAATCAAGGAAACTAAAAGCAGTAATTTTTCACGGTACACAGGATGGTTAGAAGAATGACCACCTTATTTTTGCCAGTCCTCGTATCCAAGGTCGCTGGAGTGTATAGCTTCGGCGCTCCGCCAAGCTGAGGGTTGCGGGTTCGAGTCTCGCCATGGGCATGGGTGCTTGTGTTTATGTGTGTGTGTATGTATGTAATTGCGGTAATAAGCGGTAGATAAAAGACAACAGTAAAAAAACCCATAGTAATGATAAACTGGATAAAAAGGGAACTTTTAAAATAAATACAAAAAAGCAGAAGATCCGGCTACTATGCGCTAGGGTCTCTGTGGACACGTGACGTGGCATGGTTACAGGGATGAGACCTCGAAGGCTAACTGTCCGACACACCTCGATCTAAGAGTTATCTACTAACAGATCCGTTATGATATGACCCTGCAGTTAAAGTGACGTAAAATAGAGCAACACACACAAAAAAAGGCTGAACTTTAAAAAGGTGGTTAGGAGTACAAACATGAACAAATTAAATAAATCGTTGGCAACGTTTTAAGTTATCCAACATTGTAAAAAGTCGTGTTGTGGGCTGATTGCTTTTTAGTGTATATACGTAAAGATATCGGAATGACATTGGGATGCGCTGCAACTGGGAAGCTAAGAGCAATAAAAACATTATATATTTGCGCTGTTCCTAACGCCTATTTTCTGATATTGCTGTGCATAGTTTTCCTACAGAGAGTGACAAGAATATTTTAAAAAAAAGTTATTAACTATAGTTTCAAACATTCCAGAATAAACCTCCTTTCATAAAACAGCATTTTCCATTCACACTGATACTGCACTCACTTATACTCTCAATTACACGCAGAAACACGATAATTAATGTATACGTCACCTGCCAACTAGGATCTGCATTCCGGTAGTAAAGAAAATTGTCGCGAATCCATTTGTAGATTGCAGAAAGTGTCATCTTGTTGCTGTTTGCACCCATAGCCATGCAAATTAATGTTGCGTATGAATATGGTGGCTTACTGTCTCCACAGCTGCGATACTGTTCTAGGTTGGGCACTGCAGACAGATATACAACCTTAATGTAGTGATTAATCTAATGCAGTTTATTTCATCTTGAAATATATTCTCCAAAAAAAAAGGTAGTAATTTATAGCCAATTTTCAGTTTAGAAAACACCACTGGACCTATGGGATAATACTTATGCACTGCTTTTCTAATCTAAGACAAAGGTGTGTGTAAATTTTCTTTATTAATATTGTATATTACACAAGAATTATTGTTTAACTACATTTGTTTTAAATAATAAATGAAGAACTTCCTTCTATATTTCTCCTTTTGTCACTTAAATAGCTCTAGATATGAACATAAATGACTGAAACAATCAGCCATTGTTGCCATATTTTTGCATTAGTACAATTTTGCCTCTAATTTGTTCGTCTGCCAGAAATTGTATGATATTCGTTTTTACAAGTAGTATTATCTTACTATCTCTAACGTCGTAGGGCCAATATATTTACTCCTACCATAATTACAAAGATTATATATATATGATAATAATATATAGTAAGTATTTCGAAATTGCCCCGAAAATAGCTTTCCGAAATAACTGTACTTATGACAACGTAAAGTGCTTCCAGTATCGTTGCGTGGCAAAATTGTTGGATTAAGACCTGTGGTGTTTTCAAAACTGTAAACTGACAACAGGGATAAGGTACTCTGCTGTCTGGTAAGAACTAGTAAATAATTGAAAGGTTGATTATGAAAGCAAATTATTTATTTTAGTTACATTTGGATTATCTGATGTGACGTAGCACTTGTTAAAACAAACTATGAAATGAAAGCTATATCTGGGCAAGTGACAACCACAGTTATCGCCGTCTCCCATATACCACCTTTCCAGTTCTGCTGCCAGCCATACATAAGTGTGAACAGACTGGAGTTGCGTTTCTCACCGTTGTGGTGCTGATAGGAGCACATCTCCAGTCCTTCGTAACTACTGTAGTATAATCATGAAATTTTAGCAAGCAAAAACTGTATATCAGACGACTGAAAAATTCAATGGCATAGCCGGGATTTGAACCACGGATCTCGCGGTCTCCGTCCAGTTGCTCTAAAACACTGAGCTACCATTGCAACATGCCGGCATGACATTAAATTCTCCAATTAATTCGCATTTCTCCCGGTAAACCACAAGGAGATCTCAAGTGCTATTGAGATGACATGCTCCATTGGCGACTTACAATGTTGTAAGCACTTTAAGTCCCGGGTTTCATAGTTTCAACCACCATTTGGTCAATTAATGGAATTAATTGTTATTCCACACAAGCCATGTGTTGGACAAGGTTGGAAAGGTAGAATCAGACTACTGAAAACTTCAAAACTTACCAGTAGAAATGCGAATCAGTTGAAGAATTTAATGCCGTACTGGCATGTTGCCATGGTAGTTCAGTGGTTAGAGCAACTGGACGAAGAGCGGGAAATACGTGGTTCAAATCCCGGCTATGGCATTGAATTTTTCAGTCGTCTGATTCTACCTTTCCAACCTTGTCCAACACACGGCTTATGTAGAAGAACAATTAATTCCAAAAACTGTATGTGCTCCTTTGTGCTGTTAACGGCTTCTCATTATTATTTGCTAGTGAATAGTTGAGAATATTAAATATAGCTCCATAATTATCATACAAAGTAACGTGGTATCTGATAGTTTTAAGCCAATAACCAAATGGGGTTTTCTTATTTTCACGAGAATATTAGCTGTGAAATATGAAGAAAATAAATTATAACGACAATACAAACTCGATAGGAAAATCAATAAACGTCTGGGGATATCTAAAAAAGTAATTTATTTTTATTTTGACTCGAATGAAATTTTGCTCTGGCATTTCATTCTCCTCTTCATTTACTCAGTACTGCCATGTTAAACATCTATTTAGTTTAGTTACAGTTTAAACCATAAAGCTGATCAATTCTCCTTTTAATAAAAATATTCCGATTATTATTTGTGCAAATATAAATAATTAGTGTCGGGTCAGTGCCCTAAGGTCATAACCGTGAAACACTTCATTCGTGGGTCGTTGGATCTGAAGTACACAATTTGCGTACCTAGAAGCTTTTAAGAAAATAATGGCTAGGTTTTACGGCGTCTAAAATCAGAATTTAATAATTTGAGGATGGTGTACTGTTTAAATCTCTGTTCTCGAGGATTAAATGTTCATTCAGGTTTTCGACTACTCAGTTCAGAGGCTCATATATAAAATTCCTTATTTTTAATAGGTACATTTATTGAGAGTGCACTTATCACAGTATCTAGTATTGCATGGGGTTGTGGTATGTCGAAAAATCTTCCTTTTCATAGAGTGGGCCCAAAGAGAGCTTTTAAATTTACATAGCGTTCTTTTTATGTAAATAATGCGAATTACATTTCTTTATTTCTTAACAATGTTCATTTCCCGCCCTTTTCTTATGCGTTGATTTTCACGAATCGCTCAGAAATCTCCAAGGGAGCGGTATAGGGAGTTCATTTGGCGCTTATGGGAGCTAGGAACTGATGGTCCTGGTGCACGAATTTATCTGTTACTCGCTACTCAATACATTTTAAGGAAATTCCCAGAAAATCTCAATGACTTCCAATAAGCTTATTGGGTAAATGTTATTTTAATCCTCCTCTACTTTATGTTCGATGAGCAATCCCAAAGTATGCGTTTTGTATATTTTGAATCACGTTGTTGCCTCCATATTCGTGCTATCTTTAATTATCGCCGGAGCTTTCTAGAAGCGCACTTTTAATATCATTGAGGTTTTTTTTTTATTTATTTATGGACGCTCTTTAACTTCTATGGTTCTTAGCGTCCCATTCTATATTGGGCGTGAAAAACCGGTAAGTTTGCTCAGAGGCCTCTTTATCAGACTTGAGATTCTTTTATGTGCCGTAAATCTACGACATGGGACCACCGGCTTTACTTCCCTTCCGAAGGAAGCCATGCTAAGGATTTTTACGCTCGAAAAAATCCATCGCCCTCCACCGGGTTTGAAGCCGCGACCTTGGGAACTATAGGCTAGAATGGTAACTACTACACCACGGCGTCATTGTCAACTCTGATAATTGTGTAGGGGAAAAAAGGCTGGGTCGAGACTTCTGAGTTACAACATATATCATTAATCGACAATCACCACGTGCTTGCATGACGTGAAAGAATTGCATGTTGATTAAGCAGGTAGTTACCACTAGAACATAAAGTTATTCTTTATTAGGTTTCAAGATCAAGTTCTTTATACAGTACGTAACCAAACATTTGAGATCTGTCTGATACGGCGAAATTACATTTGGTGCGGAGATAAGAGGAAATAACAGTGCTTGGAAGTAAGGTACTATACATGTTTGTAAAATACCTTCTGAATGTGATAAAAGAGCTATAAATCTGGAGCACGTGAACATATACGCTACAATGCATTGCATGCCAACAATATCATTAGTCATTGTGGCAGATTGCGCGGCAAGTTACCAAAGTAGCTTATTGCTTATTGTCTTCGGCTATCGGTGCTCCTAAACGGAGAAAAAATGTCATGAGCGAATTACGTGTATCTAGCTAGCATTGTAGCTGTCAACCGCTTCCACTTGGCTGCTAACAGGCTGAGGTTCAGCCCGGTGCTTTTACTGCATACCCACCTTAAACAGGGTTTAATCACAGGATATGGATAGGAATAGGGATATTTTAGGATGGAGCTTTGGAATTAGGTTGATGTGATGGTTAGGACTCCTCGGCGGCTGACAGGGGGCAGCGGCCCTGAAATTGGTAGAAACTGGTTTTGAACTTTATTATGGTATTGGTTTTGAATTTTGATGCGGAATAGAACTTGCTTGGATTCTATGGAGCCTAGTTTTCGCTGCTTTTGGAGGTGCTCTAGTGTTACATGGCGCGCCCCGGGAATTCGGGTATCATAATCTCCAAGGGACCTAACCAGGGTGCCCCGATGTTGAGGCAAACTGTCGTGACGTTTTGCTACCCAGTGCCTAATTTCATCTTCAACATATGGAAAAGATGAGGTTTCGCGAAGTCTCATGGCGAAGGAACGGCCGAAGTCCTTTATTCCCTTACTATTATCTCGTTGTGGGCAAAGCAGTCACCTGTCTGCAGAAAACCCCAGATCTCGCAGGCGTAAAGCACGAGAGAGATATTCAGGGCTCAAAAAAGGTGTAGCTCTAAGCGAATAGGCACCCGGACCTTAGCATGGGCTACAGAGGCCGTGGCCCCCTGCGACCATTTGGACAGGTCTCGGATGCATTCTCTAAAAGTCACATCTTTATCTAGTTTCACTCCCAGGTAGATGATTGAATTACTGGGTTCATTCTTTCCGCCTTAGTAATTGAATGTGGGGCAGTCCGAGTAGGTGCGACGTTAGTTAATAGAATGGTGTGTCTCATGACTTCGTTTACGGAAATGCGCCAACGTCGCACCACACTTGATCAAGCGGAGATGTCGTTGTACTGGGTTGAAGGCTCTGAGGAGATGCCTGTTGGTGCAGAACTGGAGCACGTCAACAGCATACTGGGCTATATCGACGTGCGGCTAGGTTGAAAAGCCTACCATGTAAATGCTGAATAATGCAGGGGATGGCACAAGCCTTCGGGAGCTCACTTCTTGCTTGCCTAAGTGTAGATGTCTTCCCCGCGACTGTTACCTTGAAAGTGGGATATTGATAAGCTGGGTTAGTAGCCCCAGCTGATACGTGTATAAAGGAGATGCGCTTATCAGGGCGTAGAAAACCCTTCTCAACGTCCGGAGACTCTGTGGAGGTGTAGAAACCTTCTTGGAAGCCCAGGACGGCCGCCTCTGCTACCATCAGCAGCTGCTGGGTTTTTGAGATCCCAGAACGAACCTAAATTGTGTTCGGGGATGGCTTCACTGTCTCCCAGTAGTGGAGACAAGCGAGTGAGGTGCACCGGATATTTCCCAGGCTTTAAAATACAGATCACCCGTGTCTCTCTCCGCTCTCGTGAGAGGTGGTCCAGGCTAAGGAAAGTGTTGAAGACTCTTCTAAGAAAGAGTACGGCGTTAAAGAGAAGGTTGCGGATGAGAATCCGTCAGATCCCAAAACATCTATTTTTAGTCGAGACGCCGGAGTGCACCATGGAGCTCACTTGGGGGGATGACAACAAGCCCTTTGGCCTTACCTGAAGATTGTCGAACGTATCGGCGTACATCCCGACGAACGCGTTCGAAACAGAGGTCGTCCTGCGGATCTTCTCTTGGCCTCGTAGTACGCTCAAGGTAGTCGGCCTTAGCTTGAGAGCCATAGATCAGTGGAGTGGGGAAATGTACTGATATTAGCGATTTCGGAGGATTTTAGCTATCTCCATATTTTCGACGCTCAGTCTAGTCATCGCTTGCATAGCCGGAGACGAATCTTCTGGTAGAGATGCCAGAGGGCCGACTGATTGTGTGGCGTGCGGTGACGCTTGTTGCCCAGAATCGTCAATGTAAGGGAGCTAATGCTCGGACTGTCAGGTCATAGACAATTCGTGTCACTATGAGGCTGAAAGATGAGACCGCTGCCTGTAGAGAGGGGATATGGAAGTGCTGAGGCAATTCCCAGTCGCCTTCTCTGGTGTGATGCGGGGTTCGTGGCTGGCAACCCTGATGTATTTGAGTCAACTGGGTTGTGATCGGAATAAAGAACGTTGATTGAGGTGAAGGTAACATGGAAGGGGAAGTGCTTGGTGATAGCAAATTCGATGACTGAGGACAGGACTCCACCTCGCGGGTGGTTTGCCAGGTGACCACAATGCCAATGGACATGCTTGGCATTGAAGTCTCCGGTCAGAATGGCGCTAGGGATGTAGGTTTATGATAGAGTGGCAGTCATTGGGCACCAAATACTCCTCAATGGAACTGCAATCTATCCTAAATGATTTGGTTGGTGGGCACAATCTTGTGACGTTAACATTATCTGCCTGAACATTAGAAATGTGCAGTTAATATAATGTTCAATTTCCGTTTCCAAAGAAAGGGTTTTGAAGCTTTAGTAAGAACGATAATGCAGTTCTGCAAAGTGTATTTTAGTGTGACAAACATTTTTTAAAACAGTAATGTGACAAACATTTTTAAAAAATTTTCTTTAGAATCCAGCTGAGTACAGTATAACATTTACAACAACTTCGGTTTGAAAAGAACATGCACACATATTGGTATTATTTCTGTATTAATGTTATTTCATTCTCTTTTACACATTGTTCACACCTAACCTAAATTACAACAGTGCTAGTCTTTGCCAGGTTTTAAGGCTTAAAACTACCACCAATCATTTACATCTGATTTAGCTCCAATCAAAAACCATATTATTTGCATGGCCTCAAAAAGTTTATCATGTAGACACCACCAACTACAATCTAAATATTATTGACATACAGGGGACTTCTAAACTAAAGTGCCCATACTTGAAAAGAGTGCCCAAGCTTTAACATTACCTTGCATAAACTCATTATGTATGATTATTGACAGTTCCAATAGCAAAGAGCGCTTAACTACCACTGCATTTAGCAGAGAGTCTAATGACGAGGATCCTAGCTTTTAATGGCAATTTTCACAATTAGAAAAAATACTTAAAAAGAGTTAAAAAATAGTTTTTTTATTTTTGAACTTACTGAGTTCTTAAAGAATTTGCAACAAACTATGGTTTAAGTACAAGTGATAATCTTATGCATGTTATGTCCATAACATTAAAAGTTAGCTCCATCCTCCGTGTTGTAGGGGTAGTGTGCATGTTTCACGTTCAAGAGGTGTTGAATTAAAATTCTGGGCTTTGAACAGAGCAGACAGTTAGCTAGACAGGGATAGAAAGTTATTTGTGTATGTTATGTATGCATGCAGTAGCGGCTCGTGAGTATACATTTTGGATGATCAAAAATTTTAGTCAGATAGCTCTGAAAATATGAAATAGTAGCTGGTGCATAATAGTTATGATTATGAACAAACTGATATAACTTCAGCTGCTCCCAAAAGCAATATTGATGATGATGATAATGATGCTGATGATGATAATAATAATAACAATGCATAAGTTGTCTGACGAAAGAAAGGGTTGTTTCTGTGGATGTTTGCTGTTGTGGATATAATTAAATACAGCGTTTTAAGGCAAAAAGGAAGTAATGTGTAAATTAAATTGTAGTTGAGAGTATGGATGGTATAGACTAGAATAAGCGGGAGAAGTTTCCATGCTCGTGTAGATACTGTATTACTGTAATACAGGTACTGTCTGCTGCTTTAATGCAAAATTGTAATGATAGTACAGGACCCTCTTAGAAGGCCCTGAATAGTATGCAAACAGTGTGAGAGAAGCTTTGTGTGTGCCTTCAAATCTCCACGATCCATATGTATTTGGCCCATAAGGTAATTCCATCATACCAGTCGCGCATGCGCAAAAACTCCTTAAAATGTCCACAAGTCAAGATGCGCTATGATTCTGTTGCCACATTTCATCATTTACAGGAGTAGCATGGTAGATTAGATTTTAAATTACTGCATGTACGTTACGTTTTATAGTGCTCATTCAAAGAAAGAATAAGTACTCAAATAATATGCAAGGTGTCAAAAGTTAGGGTGTTCTCTTGTGCCGCCACTGTATGTGTGTGTGTGTTGCACACACACAATGCACAATGGATTACAATGTACTGTATGACGTTCACTGTTCAGAATATATGGAAGTAAAATTTTGTGTAATAGTTACAACATTCTAAAACTGAACACATTACTCAGCTTTAATTTTCTCTATAAATACCTTTTCATTCAAGCACAAAATCCAATGTGTAAAACTCACAAGACATTGTCTGCTCATTACAAATTTATATTTTATCCCTAGTATGTTGCATTATTCATACAAAATTTGTTCTTCTATTCACTTTACATTTATCACAAAATATTTTTTGCCTAGAGATTATCAAATTAAATATTGGGGCTGCTATATGTCGATATTATGACTTAAGAGTCCGTGCACTATTGTATCTTCATAAAGGTTCATGTATACATTATTATGATGCAACTTCATGAGAAAAATTATAATTTGCATACCTAAAATAAATTGATGGATATTGTTTATGTACAAGTACATATTATTATTATTATTATTATTATTATTATTATTATTATTATTATTATTATTATTATTATTATTATTATTATTATTATATTGTCTGTTTTAAATAAGCACAGTTTTGTATTTAAACATTTAGCATCTGCTGTATCATGCTCTGAATAATGGGTAAACTGTAATCAAGTTAGATAAAAAAAGTGTCACACCATCATCGTATATTTACTCAAAGTTGCAGGCAGAATTTAATTTAAAAACAATTAAGGAAGAGCTTGGATATGACAATGAGAATGTTTGCTCAGTACCTAATGCAAATTTTCTATCAGTTACAGTGATTGTTGAGATAATTTGAAGCTTCTGAATATTAACAAACACAAAAGTGGTATTAGAACTTCCAGTACAAGTGCTGTGCTAATGAAATTTTTCAATATCAAAGATCCCAATAAAGACCATCACCAGTGTGGAGCAAAAGTAGTAACATTTTCATACCATTAGTACAAAGATGAATTGAGCTTCAATTCTGGAGACTCCCATTTAAATTTTATATGTAATTTATATATGACAGCAAATTTTTGTGTGCGGAAACCAAGTGTGAAGCTATTGCAGTAAAGTTAGAAAAGAAGTGTGCACTTGCTGAAGGAAATCTTATTTGTGTGATTGAAGATGCACCAACACAATAAATACAAAGGCAGTTCCTATTGTTGTTAGGCATTTCCTTTCTGCAGAAGTTATAAGTCTGAGAATAATTGAATTTGGAGAAGTGAGTACACAAACAGATGAAATTTTATGACAGCATGTGTTGGGCACTTTGAAAAACAATAATTTGAAAAATTAAGTTATTTTGTATTGTGCTGATAATACTAACACAAATTTGGGGCGGGGGGTTAGGAGAAGAGGTAAATACATTGTATTTAGAAAATTATGAGACAGATCATCTGAATAGGATCTGGTAACATACTGTCCACAACTATGTCCAAAATTGTACTGATCAACTTCCAAATGATATAGAAGTCATTGTATTAAAGATTTATTGCATATTTATATAGTACAAGTAAGGGAGCATAAAGAATTTTATGAGTCCTCTGAGGTTGAATAACAGGAAGTATTATCTCATAGTTCCTCCAAATTCTTGAGTCTTCTTTCTGGAGTAAGCAAGATTCTACAAATATAATATAATGGTTTAAAATCATAGTTTCTATATCAGTCATCCTGTCCAAGAATAATAAAAGATATTTTTGAAACTCCCGCTAGTGAATTCTACTTATAGTTTGTTCATAAAAGCTTAAAGTTTTCAGTGAGACCATTTTGATAAGGAAAAAACAGAGATCACAGCCATTTCTGCTTATTTAATGGCTTAAAACGAAAATTAACTGCAAGGAAAGAATATAAATTCATTCCTCAAATTGCACAACAAATATTGTCAAAATTAATACATAAAGGTGAAACGAACCAGTTAGAGGCTGAAAAAATATGCAGCTATATTTTTTATATTGAATTATGGGAAAATAGTAGAAAGGAATGAAAATTTTCTGTGGTTCAACACACCAACCCTAATTCAGGATCTTTCCTGGCCAGAAAATGAGAATCAGCAAATTATCAATTTCCTTGCTCCTGGCTCAGTTCAATAGATACATTTTTGATGAAGTGGTATTTGCCAGTGGTTGTACTAAGAAAATTATGATCATTATTTTGTAAATTTGAGGGTGAATATCAGATACATATATTCAAAGAACTTAAAGTTATTCACTGTATGTGTAATAATTTTGAGAAAGTAATAGAATTTATTTGTTATGTTCTAGAAGATCAGCCTCAGTAGAGAAGAGGATTCTTCTCCCATATGAAAAGCATGTGGACCTGCCAAAGAAATAGGCTTCCAGCAACTAAAATAAAACAGTTGCTACTAATCAAAGTAAACTCAACATTGACATGCAGTGAGTTCTTTGATTCCATCAAAGGAAACAATATCTTCCTTAGAGAGCCTTTGTCTTCAAGCAAATACATTATTGGTATGAGTCAAACCCCAGTACCCCTAGTCATTCTCCTTGGTGTAGTAGTTACCATGCTAGCCTCTAGTTCCCGAGGTCGCAGGTTCGTAGTAGATTTAAGGCACGTAAAAGAACCTCAAGCCTGATAAAGAGCCCCTGAGCAAAATCTCTGGTCTTTCACACCCAATATAGAATGGGACACTAAAGACCATAGCAGTTAAAGAGCATCCATAAAGAAAGAAAAAAAACCCTCAAAATAAGTGATATGTTGTATCATACTTAATAGCCTATGATTATGTGATGGTCTAATAGTTATACTAAATGTGATTTATCAATAATTAATGTTAAGTGATGTTTCCTCCTCTTACGATTATTTTTATGTTCTGCATCTCTGTAATTAATTTCCTCTGATTCTGATCCCACATAGAAATTCCCAAATGTTTGCTTCCAAAAATATGTCAACCCTAAGCAGTATGGACTTGATAATGTGCATGAAATGAAAACTAAAGTCCACTAGGTGTGTGTGTGTGTATGTGCATCCATACTATCTTGGTTCTGCACATTTTGATTATTCAATCAATATTAAATTTAGTATTAACATTACAAAGTTACATTTCTACTAGTATCCCAGAATTACTTTTATTTATATTTGATATTGGGAACATTACATGAAAATATAGGTATTTTAGAGAGAGAAAGTGAACTTATCACTCAACAGAATAAATAGCTTCAGCCGTAAACACCTTACTCATCCTGACAAAACTCGCTTTCCTATGCAGTTACATAAATAACTATTTCATGACATCTAGTTATATATCACATTTAGTTGTGGCTGCTCTTAAACTTATTCAAAATGAGCTATACAAAACATTACCAGCATCAGGACTCACAATTTGAAGTCTAGTTGTTGCGGAGTTATGCTGATTAACTACTACCCAAGATGTATAGGTAGAAAAAGAACTGGACAATCAAAGAAATGACTTCACAACCTTCATCATCAGAGTTTCATCACAGTTAGCATCTTCCGCTCTTGAGGTTTGCTGTTCATCTATTAGTCAAATCCAAGATTTCCAGATCAAAGAAATGGACACTCTTCTTAATATTGACACAGATATGATTCCCACAGTTAGGAAGAAAGTTTCAGTAAATTGTTATGACATGATTCAAAACTTACTAGTTGTGGTTCCGGTTGATTTCAATGTTATGACCAGAAGATATCAGAGCTAATATCAAAATTAAATATTTAGCCAAGTGAAAGTGTTACTATTTTGGAAACAGAACACAATGATGCACTAATGGGGTAAGGGAAAGTGATAGAGCAACAAACATTCAATTTACCCTATAGCTATTTCAGAAACCAAACACATTAATGGAGGAGAAGTAATAGATGAGAAAGAATGGGTTCAATGATAGTAAAGATAACCCGAGTACATTGATGGTATAGAAAAGTGTTAAAAAACAATGACACTTCATTATTTCAGAAAATGAGCACAGAGAAGGAACGATTCTTTTTTTTTTTTTTAATTTCATTTATGGACGCTTTTTATCTACTACGGTTCTTAGCGTCCCATTCTATATTGAGTGTGGAAGACCGGTAACTTTGCTCAGAGGCCTCTTTATCAGGCTTGAGGTTCTTTTACGTGCCGTAAATCTACGACACTGGACCACCGGTTTTACTTCCCTTCCGAAGGAAGCATGCTAACGATTTTTACGTCCGAAAAAATACTCACTCTCGGGTTTAAACCCGCAACCTCAGGAACTAAAGGTCTAGCATGGTACCCCTAGACCACGGAAGACGATCAAGAGACTATTAGGGTTAGACCAATAAAATTAAGGTAATAAGGTAGCATTTGGGAAGAGATACGTAACTCGTAAAGGAATAATAGCACTATAAAGGTGCTGAAACCAAATACATGCTTAAATACTCATAAATGTCCTAAATAGTCACATAGGCTTTTAAAAAATGCATCTCAGGAGCACAGACAGAAACTGCATGAAACTTTTACAGCACTTGATGACCAAGAGATAGTTCCGCGGTAATGTGTGAGCTCCCATCCTGGAGATCCCGGGTTTGATTCCCGTCGACTGCCCACTCTGACCTTGACTTTTCGTGGTTTTCTGTGGTTGGTAGGCGGCTGCTGGGGTGATTTCTGAACTAGCACGGTTTCCTTTTCCCCCATTTCCCTTTCATTCCATTTCCTTGATTCGATATTGGGAAAAAGGTGTAAAACATTAAAATTTCAGAATTTATAATTTTAAAGTAAAAAATAAAACGTAAATATCACCATATTAATTAAGAAGTAAGTGTAGCTCGAAGTGTGCTTCTAGGTTTCACGGTGTAAGACGGTGCCGGACAGATGGCGCAGATGCTTGCTCCGATGGGGAATAGTACTCCTCGTGGTCACTAGAGGGCTACCTGGTTGATGGTTCATTCATCGCCCCCTCTGGGCAGTTCCAGTATTGGGATGGATCTTCGAGCCAGGAACCGTTAGGGACTTCCGCGCATCTCTCTGGCCTGTCTGCCTGCGGGTTTTTTTTTTATCAAGGAAAAAGCACAAGAAAGTACTTCTCTATGAGTTTAAAAGTAGACCTAGCGGAAAATAATGCATTTTTAACAGTTTATAGAAAAGATCAGAAATTGTCCAAGAGCAATGGCGAATATATGACTGTCAGCTTCGATCTTCAGAAAGTTTTAAATACCCTTATAATCAAAATAATATGCTACTTTATTATGTGGAAAACACAGTGTTCACAACTTAACAATGTATAAAAATGGGTCACAAGGGGTCACATTCTGAGGTAAATAAGATAGTAGTAGGGAGGCCAAAGCAATATCTTCAGTTTTGACAATTTATCTAAAGGAATTTGATGTAACAATAAAGGTAAAACATTGCATGCTTTACGGTGACGTATGTCTCAGGCTAACCAAAAATATAGAGATGTTTGCAGCATTGAAAAGCTTTCTTTCTCTTGCTAAACATATCATCTTAATACAAATGAACTACCATGTACTAAGACATAGTTGTATGTCTGTGGTCTGTGGATTCAGTCAATTCAACAAATAGAAACTATAAAACTATTTGGTAGCCCAGTGAACTGTCAACGTTCATTGAGAATGTTAGACACAATCCATTCTTCAAATCTCGTTGTCTAAGTTAAAGTTGCACAGGCAATTAAAGAAAGCAAAATAAACAGAGTAATATTCACTATTTGAATAATTCAAGTAGTATTTCAGTTAAGTTTTCAATGATGGAAGGAGAGAACAGCTCAGAAGTGAATGTTGTTGAAGAAGTATCTACAGTAGAATTTCTAAAACCTATTGTAACCTGTAGCTACCTTCATCTTCCCTCAATGCCAAATATCCAAGACACGTTGACAGAAACTGATAAGGAAGATCAGATTAATTGGGAATAGCAACACCAATTGTTGAAGAATGAGTAAAGAAAGTCATGTGAATGTAGCACATAAGATGTTTTAAAAGCGGAAATGTTACAAATACAGTGGCATATTGTTCGTTTTGCTTACAAGCGCTTGTGCCACATATTATTCAGAAACCTTAGGAGTAACTATCGCGGGACCTCTCCAGGTGAAAAACGCTTACAAGTGGACAAACGATCTGCGAGAACTATCGCGTGACACACCTTAAAGTTTCAATACCTATGTACAGTCAGTTGCAAATCTTTAGTCCGATGAAGCCAATGTGTTTCGCCATAAAGCTTGCACCACTCCTCTTTCCTCGCCATGAAGACTTAGATCAAGTATACAGGCGCAGCTCATAGTGAACCCTTACCACAGTGAAAGGAAGGTCAGATAGTAAACATTCCTTTGCTTGTTTGACCCCTTTTATTATGAACCGATCAGCACAACAATGTTCTATACAGATCCGGAAGCAAAGACAGCAAATAATAACAAGATAAACAAGAACGGAGGTCAACCATATAAAGCCCCTCTGGTATAACAATATTAGACAAAACCATAGACCATTGCCGCACTAAGGATCTTCTTGATCCAGGTTCATGATGTAACTGTGTGTACGAACATAGCAAGGGGCATTCAATATGACCCGTAGAACTTAAAGCAATGAACGAAGTAAAGACTTGTACCAAAGAAAACTACACTTTAACCGCAGGGATGATTTGCTGTTGAGCAGAGTCCTTTGCTTCTAATGGCTACCTAACATAAACACAAGATGAGGTAAAACCATCATAAACGAAAGAAATATTACAACAAACAGATGAGTTTATTAAGCCCTCACAGCTGGTCCATCGTTTAATGACTGGTATTGTTCAGTAATGTTTAAGAAATGAAACTGAATTGTATTCATTTTTATTTGTTGCATCGGAAGGTTATCCAGCAACCGTTGTGAATATATCTATCTATGAAGACCAAACCACAAAGTCTAGGAACTTGTTGTCGAAGTTAGCAGCTAGCTAAAATATTTTGGTACATTCTTGGAGAGAGGATCTTTCATGGTAATGAACAGATGGAAATCAGTGATACTCAACTATAAATTATTAGAGGTGAGATTAAAAAGGATTGCGTTGTGATCGTAGTAAATTGTCAAAAAATGCCAACGCAGAGCACCTAAAATTTTACGAAGTTGGGAAAAGAAATCCATCTTGACATAATACCTACATACCAGTACCGTGCGTTCGTAGATTGTCGGACCGTTCCGTGGCGGCACTGACTGGGTGAGAAGCGGCGTGCCTGCCGCCTGAGAGTAGTTTGTAGCTACCGCACTTTTAACGTTCTTCGGTGATAAAGCGTGGTTTTTATCATCAAGGTCACGCTTCTACTCAGAACAATAGATCCCCATATTATTCATGAAGTTCCTCACCACGCTGCAAAAGTTGGGGTTTGGTGCGCAGTGTGCGCGTAGAATTATCGGTCCCATATTTTTCGACACAACAGTTGATTCACACGTTTATGCAAATTCAACTGTAAATTCAATTTCAAATAATTTTTTACGCAACTAACAAGAAATAAAAGTTTATATGACTGGTTTCTGCAGAATTCAGCTACAGCGCACACTGCTGCGAATTCTGTGCATGGATTGCGAAGTGTGTATGGTGACAGAATAATTAGTCAGCCACCTCATTCCCCTGACCTATCTCCATGCGATTTTTATTTATGGGGAACGTTAAAGAATAAAAAGTATCATCAAATCCACACACGTTAGAAGAATTGAAGGACATCACGAAAGAAATACAGGCAATCAGTCAACATAAACTTTTGCCAGTAAACCAGATTGTTTTCGGAGATATAGGTGTGTTCGTGTTGAAGGTCATCAATTTCAACATCTGTTGTGATGCAGGTAAGCCTAATATAAGTTAGTATCGTAGTTAGTGTTCCATACCTATAACTTGCGGGTCGTTTACGTGTAATAACTCTCGCGGAAGGCGCGCCAATCCTCAACCAGTCCAAGGACGCCGCGGAACGGTCCGGCTAATCTACGAATGCACTGTAGTTCCAGGTGAGCAACACCTGGAGAAACCTTGATCTTAACCGCAGAAAATTTACAATGCACTTCATGCATTTTACACTAGCTATTAATTTTAGGGAATAATCCTTATGAAAGACCATTTATGAACCGAAACTTGGAGCTTTAGTTTAGAAATTAGCACGACTAGATCGAAAAAGCAGTAAGTCCAATACTTTCTAACAGCATATAAATGAATCCATGGTTTCACATTGGCACGTAAGTAATTGTGTTAACCAGTGAAGACGAAGGAAGTTTCCATGAATTCCTCAGGGAAGTTGTGAGGCAGTATTTTATATCACAACACTGTGAATGCTAGAGTGATTGTAGTGTAAATTAACATTATTGTATGACAACGATTTGAGATGTTTGTTAATTATAAGCATTGTTAGGAAATAAGTTTACACGGCCTCACTGAAACTGACAATAGGAGCGGGTAACAATGAAACGCGGGGGTGAGTTGTTTATCAATTAGAAGAGATAAACAAATGACCTCAAAGTAGCGTGCCTTTCTTTAGAAATGGAGGGAATATCTTCCCTAGAGCATATGTGTTCGTAATTTTGATTGGATATAAAAATAGGCGCTAATGTTGGCGCGCTTTATTAACCAATAGCAGCTCGATTATAATGTTTAGGCATATCGGGGTGAGGGAGTATAAATTCTGAAGCCAAATGCAGGTATTGCGCAGTTTAACAGAATCATTCACGAGTTACACGTCGCGCAGTTCAACAGAATCATTCACGAGTTACACGTCGCGCAGTTCAACAGAAGCATTCACGAAGTACACGTTACGCAATTCTACAGAATCTCTCGCGTCGTAAAGTTAGTTACAAAATGTGAAATACGTGAATTAATAATGCGCGGCAAATAAGTGATTATAGTTACATTCGAAAATATAACCGTTTCAGTCAGGCGTGTATCAAGAGTAATTATGTGAAATTAATAAAGTGTGACGGCAATAAAAGTGTAAAAACAAATTCTTTTATCAGTGTTATCTTTTAGTAAGAGCTCCTTTCCGTTTACACACCCTGTTCAAGAGATTTGCTCGACTGAGTAATAATAGCTAGCCGGAGGACAAAGAACCCAAAATTCAAAATAGTAAAACAATAACAGGCGCTCAGCAAATAAGATGACACGAACGATACCGCGACAGTTGGTAACGCACAGACTTTAAACCTCTCATATGTTTCGAAACCACATGTTAATTGTTGCATCATTGTTAGCAGGAATTGCAAATCGGTATACTTAAAATAATATTTCTATCATATGAAATTAATAATGATGCGGCTTAACTCAGAAAATAACACATGCTATATAGTGATTAATGTAAAGAATTATATTAATTTCTGTGTTAATATTTACCTTGCTTTAGCTCCAGACTGCTCAGTGGGTTGTTTTTGATGCTCTTACGGTGAAGTGCTTTGACAGATAAAGAATCTGGTTTAGGGGAGGATGGTGGTGTAGGTAATAAAGAGGACACACTCATGATATCAAGATTTTGCAACCAGTTAAGGCTGGTCAGCTCAACATCTTCACTGTCTTCAGAACTACAGCTATTGCTGCAGTCTATCTGAGGTTCCTGTTTAACACCCACCAGCATTGTGTTGTATTGCCTGCAAACATATAGGTACCTATTTTAACAAAACATACTAAAGGCAAGAGAGAGAGAGAGAGAGAGAGAGAGAGAGAGAGGGAGAGTGGGGGGGGATGTTAACAGTTCAACCGATAATCTTTCAGGGGTTACAGAGCAGTGTTAGGAAAACAGTCTGATATAGGATACTCATGGTCTTTGAGTTCATGGTTGTTCAATAAGACCAAAACGAATAACCAGCCAGTACGCCATTGATAAAACTTCCCCGAGTTGCTGCTGCTTGCAGGTAATATCATCTCCATGGTATGTTCAAACATTCTAAGTGAATACCTCCGCAACATGTACTTAAAGTTTGAAAGAAACACGGTAAATTAAAACTGGGTTCACTTCAACCTACACCATTCATATATTTTTGAAAAAACAAAGAAAGAAAGAAAGAAAGAAAGAAAGAAAGAAAGAAAGAAAGAAAGAAAGAAAGAAAGAAAGAAAGAAAGAAAGAAAGAAAGAGAGAAAAACATGTTTAGCCGCTTGTACGAGGTTTGAACCCAGACCACAAAATTACAGTTGAGCACGCTAATGACTGCGCTATTACTATAGCAACAGTAATTCACCCCTATGTTAGTAAGATTCTCTAGTGAAAGTGGAGATATCAGTGGTGCACTGGCCCTTGCTGACAGAATTTTTTAGAATAATGCTCTCTCAGCAACAATAACTATTTTGGCACTTTTGGATGAGAAATTAACTGGTTTAGAGTGAAAATTAGTACCGAATTCGTATTGTCTTTATTAATTCGAATTTATCAGTAAACATTCTAATGAAAAATCATTATGTAACTTCAAAGCCAAACTTCACATCGCCACAGACTATAGGTATCCTATATTAATGTATTCCTATACCATCCCTCTGTAACTTCTGAAAGTTTGGTTTGCCGGTTGAATTCTGTAATATACAGCGTGGGCTATTTAAGTTGAGGCTGTACAATATCTCCTAAACTAAGCGTTGTAGAAAGAAATGTCTTTGATAAAAGTTACTTGATATTATAGGGAAAAGTAAATGCCGTTAGTCGTATTTGGAGGACGTTATGCTAGTCATCTTAGGGTTAATTTAATTTTTAAATGGGAACTCGCATTTAGGGTCAAATTAAATTGACCCTAAAATGAGCATCACAACGTTCTCCAAATAAAACACGACTAATGGCATTTACTTTCCCCCATAATATCAAGCAGCTTTTATTAAAGACATTTCTTTGTACAACGCTTAGTTTTGAAGATATTGTACAGTCTCAACTTAAATGGTCCACCCTGTACAGGCTGTTTCAGAATTCGACCGATTGACTTTAAGGGAGTATAGAGGGGTGTTGGGGAACAATTGGAGATAACACTTATGGTCCCAGAGCGTATGGTTTTGTGCAATAAGCCAAAATAAATTTGAGCCAGTACGCCACTGATACCACCTCAGTGGTACATGCAGGCATTTTCTGCACTGCCAAGAAGTATACATGTATGGCTCGGTGGTGCAGTAAGGGGTTCTCAAGTCAGCGACAAGAGATTCCGTGTTAAACCCTGCAGAAGGTTTCGCTCTCTTTTATTTGTTGTCCTCCTTCATATTGTTGATTGTGAAGGATATGGAATACTGCACTGCTCCATTTGTTATTACCGCTGCTGTTAAACGTAATCAAACGAATGAATTTTGAACAGGAATGTAAAACATAAGATACTGTAATGATCTAAACATACGCATGATGTGTAATCAGAATCCTTTATAGAGGCGACTTTAAAAATGCATTAACATGACCTGGGACTAATGCACTATTGTGCTTAAGAATTGAAAGAAGGCGCTGTTAGCTCCGGAAAAGAAATAACTAGTGTGCAAGGTAAAACAGCCACATTCCTGCTTAAGCTTTATTTATTCACTTCCAGGAACCGTAGAAAAGCGTATTTCTTCTCTAGATATACGGACATAGCTAACAGTGAGCATTCCCATTTGTGAACTCACCATTTTCTGAAGTATTTTTTTTGCGAAGCGCCAGTGTTTCACGAGATAGCACTCCTATACATTTGCAGAAAGTCACATATACCTATGAAAGCACCTTTTGCCTCTCACACGGATAGCTTACTCGGTAACATCGTTGGCTATGGTAAAGTAGTGCCGTGTTCAATTCCCTCTGTAAAATAAGTTTTGTTTTACTTCTTGTGTTTAAGATGAGTGGTGCATGCATACGCGGATGGCAATGGTAATTTTAATTTTTTAATAATCCAGAAGAAAAAAAGGTTAGCTTTAGTGTAAGAAAGTAATTTCTAAAGAGGGTTTATTATGCTGCAATATCCCTGTTCGCACAGTGTAGCTGCAATACCTAAGCACATGCGCAAAGCTGAAGGTCACTACGGCTGACAGTCTTGCTGTACTTATTTGAGTTATGTTGATCGTATTCAGTGGATTAACGGCTAATGATTGCAGTTTTGAGGCGGTAGCAGACATGCATTTTGTTTACGGGTAAACTAAAGGCAACACGTAGGAAGCTGCGCGACTTTACAGGGGAAGATATCCTCACAGACGTCATCCATACCCCTCAAATTTTCAGTCTGTTCAGCAGCGTCTAAGGGAAGCTGGATCCCTGCAGGTGCATCGACCAAAAGCCGGTGCAAGACGAACATGTCTCACTCCGGTATTTGAGAAAGACGTGCTCAGAAGCTTTCAGGAGACCGCTTCAGCTAGTACGCGTGCTATGCACCTAAATGGGCACACATCATTTGAGTGTATGAAGGATGGTGCAGAAAGACCGACTCCATCCGTTCCATCTTTTGAAGTTACAGTACTTAACACCAGCAGACTTCGGTCGACGAATGCAGTTCTGTAAGTGGGTCTCTGAACAACACGTCGAAGAGCCTGATTTCGTTTCCCGAGTGCTCTTCACTGATGACTTGTTTTACAAGGAATTGAATGGCATTCGACTACAAAAATGGCCATGAGTGGAGCCATTATAATCCACGTGCCATTGTGCAGAGGAGCAGTCAGTACATGTTCGGTGTCAACATTTGGGCTGGCATAATTTCCAATTACCTTGTTGGTCCATATCTTCTTCCACTTCGGCTAATGCATTCCCAGGATGATGAATTGGTCGAGGTAGTAAGTTGCTTGTCCGCCTGCTCTCACTCCTCCAGATTTCTTATGGGGGCACATTAAGCCCTTGTACACGATACCCCAATAAACTCAGAAGAGGTACTGCTCGCGAGAATAATGGCTGCCTGTGATCTAATCCGCGACACTCCAGGCATCTTCAAGAGTGTACGAGATGCATTTCTTTGTTGTTGCAATTTGTGCTTAGAAGCTGAAGGACGTCACTTTCAACAGTTCCTCTGAACTGCCTTTTGCAGAAAAGCATGAATAACATGTTTAGTTTCCTTTACTTTTTCTTATAATTTTCAAGTTTCCTTCACTCCTAGGTTAAATAGAAGCTTTAATTTTCCTTGATCTTGCTTGTTCTTATAGATTTCTTCCATCTTGAGGATAAATAGCCGCTTTAATTCCCCTTTATCTTCCTTGGTTCATATTATTTTTCTTCAATCTAAGGAGTTTGATTTTCCTTCATCTTCCTCAATTTCTGTTACTTTTTTCCAAACCGAGGTGTGAACAAACGCTTTCCTTCTAAATCTTCATCATTTTCCAGTTTCCTCCAATCCGAGGACAAAAAGAGCTTTTATTTTCTTTTATCTTCCGTTCTACAACGTTCCCCCACCACGTGAAGTGAATAAACAGTTTTTCTCTCTAATTTGTCCTTATGATTTTCCAGTTCCCTCCACTCTAAGGATAAATAAGGACGTTAATTTCCCATGATCTTCCTGGATTTGTAATGTGTTTCCATTTCGTCAGTCCGAGGTTTGAATACGCAGGCCCCTCCCGTTTCCTTGCTATCACTTTCAAGCTTCCTCCACTGTGAGGACAAACGAGGACAAACAATTTTTATTTTCTTGGTTCTTCATTATTGTTTACATCTAATTTTCTCGAGCCTGAGGTATGAATAACTATTTTAATATTTCTTACTTTTCCTTATGGTTCACAAATGTCCTTCTCTACGAAGTATGTGTATGTATGGTTTCTGTTGTTCATCTTTAACAGCTATATTTCTCCATCCCTAAAGGAGAATGGATAGAGTAATCATTTTTTGCACATTTCTCCCTTAATATTTACATAAGGTATTCCCTCTATTCCTGGCGTATACAAGACTACATAACAAGTAACCAATGCATTTTATCATTAACACCTATTCTTTTTATGAGTACTGGCAGCTACTTACATGTGAGTTATGGCTACCGAATTATCTTTGTGTGTTTATTCCGGCCTATTGTGAAATTAAAAGCTACATTTCTTTCTTCGTTCACTATCTCTAACATTTCGACTTTGTTCTCGTAAATTTACACCACACCTGTATTAGACCATCATGTTATTGTCATTGCATTGTTTAAAACGTATGCGGTGTATCATTCCCTGATTATTTCTTATCTCCTGTAACAATATTTACTTCCGCTTCTTTTGTACAATCTTTTATCATTAATTAATTTCTAAATTTAACTAAATAGCACTGAATATCACCATAGATACCCTCAGAAAGGAGCAAGCGTCTAAACATTATAACCGCACTGCGCGAACAGGAATATTGTAGGTGTTCCTACGCAATAGATTTAAACATTATAATAAACCCTGTTTAGAAATTACTTTATTACACTAAAGCTAAATATTTTTCCTTCTGGATTATCCAGAAATTAGAATTACGATTGCTATCCGCGTACGCATGCACCTCTCATCTTAAATACAATGTGAAAAACAAAACCTATTTTATAGAGGGAATCGAACAAAACACTATTTCACTACAGTCAACGATGTTACCAGTGAGCTATCCGTGCGAGTGGCAAGAGGTGTTTTCATAGGTATATTTGACTTTCTGCAAATGTATAGGAGTGCTATCTCATGATTCACTGGCGCTTCCCAAAAGGAAATTAGATTTCATTCCCAAATGAGAATGTTCACTGTTAGCTGTTTTCGTATATCTGAAGAAGAAATACCTTTTCTACGGTTCCTGGAAGTGGATAAATAAAGCTTAAGCAGGAATGTGACTGTGATTTGCCTTGCACACTAGTTATTTCTTTTCCAGAGCTAACAGCGGTTTCTTCCAAATCGTAAGCACAATAGTGTATTAGTCCCAGATAATGCCATTTTTTAGTCAAATCCATAAAGATTTCTGATTACATGTCATGTGTATGTTTAGAACATTACAGTATCTTATGCTGTACATTCTTGTTCAAAATTCCTTCGTTTGATTTACTTAATTGCATTTAACAGCAGCGGCAATAACAAGTGGAGCATTGCAGTATTCCATATCCTTCACAATCAACAATTTGAGGAAAGAAAATTGACAGAGAGAGAGAGAGAGAGAGAGAGAGAGAGAGAGAAACATTCGGCAAGGCTTAAACATGGAATCTGGTGACTCTGGCTTGAGAACTCCATACTTTACCACTGAGTCACTCCATGTACACTTCTTGGCAGTGCAGCATATGCTTGCATATACCATTGAGGTGATATCAGTGGCACACTGGCTCAAATTTATTTTGGCTTATTGTACATAATCATGCGCTCTGGGACCATAAATGTCCTATCTCCAATTGTTCCCCCAGCACTCCTCTATAATCCCTTACAGTTAATCGGTCGAATTCTGATCCACTGCGTTATATATATAACGCTGGAGGCTTAGGAGAAAATCTCAAAAAATTTAAAGTTGTTCTATTCCTTCTTAAAATTTCTGCTAAACTGAATATACATAATTAAAGAAGACGCAGCAAATTTAAATAAATGCATTCCATACAACTAACTTTCACAACACAACGCCACCAGAAACAATCACAGTAACGCAATTACTTTCTCTGTCGTTTACCTATGCTAGGTAGAGGAAATATAGAGGAACTATTATACTTTACTCGAAATTCATTATCAGGACTTCACCGAAATACTTGTTTTGAGGACTCCTGAACCTAATAAAAGTGACTTTAAAAAAAGGTCCGCGCGTTTGCCTGTGAATACCATAGGATAGGATTAGTTACGAGACACCCAGCACTTCGACCCCCAATGGATCTTTTGTGCGTACACCCCCGGGAGGAACGGATGAGGTGAGGGAACCGCAAAAGACGTATGGGCTGCATATTTGCTGGCGCAAGTCGACATAGACGCGTATAGTTCCCTAATAGTTCCACGTTTAGCCACACGCCCACGGAAAAGTCACTCGGAGACGTCCCTCTATTGGGACCGGGGAAACACGACCCACCACTGGAGGCTCTACACACTTCCCTATAGCAGGGCCGAGAAGAAATTCCAAATCGCTAGCCTCTGCGTCATCTGCCCGACACCGACCGAGCCACAGCTCCGGAGTCAACTTGAAATATCAAGGGGAAATGAAATGAGAGGAAATGGGAGAGGGAGAGAGAGAGAAAGTCCGTTGTACATACACCATTCTAGCATTCGCTTTTGTCAACCAGAGAAAACCACGAAAAATCCATGGCCAGTGGGCGGCCACCGAGAATCGAACCCGAGACCTACCGAATGCGAGCCTCAAACGTTCTGCGGTGCCAACTCGCTGGGTTGTGAACAGCGTAACTACAAAAACTAAAAGTTAGAATGAATATAAAATTCGTACTAAGTTCGGCATCTTTCAGGGATGAAAAAGAGGTTTTTATGAAATTCTCCTGCTTCTAATATTGCCCCTTACAAGGAAAAAATATCGTTATTAGTTTCTCACCACGTACTTATAGGTAGAGGAAGTATTTCATTCCACCCATAAATTCAATGACGAGATTTAACAGGAAATACATGTTTAGAGGCCCTTTGAATAAAAAAAAAAGCGTTTTAGAAAAAGGTTCATGCGTGTGTCTGGGTGCGAAAAGTCGGATAAACACCAAAATTGGTACTTAAGTTCGGTATGTTCCAAACATTCGACACGAAGATTGAAAAAAAAATTCCCCTCCCTAAATCCCCTTTATATAAAAAATGTTCCGATATTTTTTTACTTTCTCAAAAATGGCTTTAACGACTTTGATTAAAATGCCACATATTTATATTTATATGATAATTAAAATATATATCCTGAATTTTCTGAAAATAGCCTTTGAAATCCTCATATTCGGAAGGAATGTTGCATAATTCTCTATAACGGGGAAACTATAACATAGCCAAAAACTTATTACACAAAAAATTATACATCACTATAAAACACAATCGTTTCAAATAACTTTTCTTGTGGCATCAGCTATTTCCGAAATACCTATCCGTTATTATTGGTTTGAATTTTTCAATGTGTCACTTTGTTAAAGTGCTGCCACTATTCACTTGTTTCTCGCGATGTCATAGAAAGAGTATGGTATTTAAATCCACCATACAACGACCTCTTTTTAAACATCTAACTATCGATACTTTCCTGTGTCCCCTTTTTACCTGCAACGAAATTTATAATGAAACTGTTTTTGCAAATGTTTATCTCGATTAACATGAAGTAGACAGAAAAACAGGCTTTCGTAAGAATAATTTACAGAAGCTATATAAAAACAAAGGATACCTAGTGAGTGTGGAAATTACTGTGAATGCACCACAATAGATTTTTTATTGGTTCGAAAATGGCTCTAACTATGTTTATAAAAATTATATAGCTTTGAGATATTTACATGAAGAGTAAAATGTGTATTTTTAGCTTTCTGGTAATAGCATGTGAAGTCCTCTTAATTTTGGTTGAATTTTTACAATTCTGTATAACTGGGAAACCATAAGAGATACGCAAAAACTTACTATAGAACAAATACAAAATTCTTTAAAATATAATTTGTGTCAAATAAATTCTTCTTTGAATTAGACTTTTTTTTTTTTTTTTTTTTAGACATTCAGTGTAATACTTGTTTACGTGTTTACTTGTTACAGCATCGTTTAGTAAAAATCTAATGTATTACATTCACATTATTTCTTTGAGTATGAGTACGAGTATGATAGCCGGGGGCTGATTTGTATTATACTACGACCTTTGCAGACCTACTGCGCGTCCCCAGTCTTATTATGATCGACCGAAAAGTCTGACTTTCATAATGAACTGATCAGATTCTGGATCGTGATGGTTGAAAGCTCCTCCAATTTTGGAAATTTACTGCCAAAATGAGGGCTCTTTGGTGTGCAAATGTTGGGCTTTCGCACAAGTCTCATTTGCCTGTTCACTTGCTGTCATATTCTGTGCAGGTGCCCTCTAAGGACACTGTCCTGTAAAGATGGCTGTTGTACATGAGAGCTTCTCTCTGCTTAATTTTAGCAGCTCGCACGTTCTGCATCTGTCCAGTGTCCGCATGAGAGCTTTGGATTGCCTGAAACCTACAGATGATTTCCAGTATTTCTTGTGTTCTCTGAGCAACAGGTCTCCATGATAGTCCCAGTACTGGTTCAGGTCCAATAAAAGGTTGCTCAGTTACCTTCTTAGCAGCTTCACCTGTTCCTTCATTGCCCAGAATCCCCACATGCACCGGTACCCATTTCAACCTAACTGAATTGTGGGTAGCTAGGAACGGCTCCGGGGGTAGTGCCCCCGTGCCATGACACTACCTAAAGAAAATTAAGAAATACATATTTAAATTGTTTGTATACTCCATACTCCACGATTACATTAATGCAGTCGTGCTTATTATTTTTCAAGGTGCAATGAAGTTTCTTGTCTGACAGAAAACCATAGAAGCTGAAGGAAGCAACTGCTAGTTTGCAACATTATTATATTATAGGAACGGCGGATAGTATGTGCCCCTTAAGGAAAAATCTGATGTGTTGCACTCACATGACTTTCTCTACTCTTGTACAAACTATTTTTACAAACGCTTATTCTCCATGTGCTTCATGTTAATCGAGATATCGAGATGTCAATCTTATTGCTAATTTTCTTGTAGATGCAAGGGGAATATTGTGGCATGTGCACAGATTATAGTAATAGTAATACGTCCTCTGGTTACCCAAGTCGAAGGTTGGCAGTTTATCTGAGGAGGGGCGATTGAGGGGAAACAGTCTCATTGGTGGGGATATGGCGTTAGTGACGCCAAGCTTAGCGGGGTTTTCTGAGCATTCTGTGTCTAGTCTTCGCGTCAGGTGAACGGATAGCTGCCCTACGATATGGCGTCCTCGCCCGGCAGACACATTGGGGTAAGGTAAGCATTTGTTATAATAGATATATTTGTCATCCTTTCTTCCAACTTTTATTATGGTAGAATAGAATCCTTGCCTCTCCCTTCAGCCAGGAATTATGTTAGTGTAAGAATATTTTTGAGATAACTTTAGCTGCGTCCTCGTCGTTGCCTCTTAAATTAAAGTTTCCTTTGTTTGATTAACGATCCCTCTCACAAGCGAGTTGCCCTCCTCTGTAGTTAAATAATAATTAAATATTGAGGTACACGACAAATTGGCGGAGGCGCCGAGCAATTGGTTTGATTTGTTTTGAGATTTTAAGTGCAAAATTTTTTCCCCTCCAAATTTAACGGTTTGTTCTCCACGTGGTCGTGAAAAATGTAAAGTTCTTTCTGGCTAAAGGGTAAGGATTTTTATACTTTAATTTGTGATTCTCTTCTTCTAAATTTTGTTTCCATCATTTCTGAAAGTCTGGTGTCGAAATTTCAATTTTGAGTTCATTTTTGCATTTTTTTCCATTGTCTGCCGGCGTGACGCTAAAACTTCTGACTCCATTTTCCCCTTGTTTTGGCTTCATTTCCTTTAAATTATATCACTGTGTTCCGTTCTTCGTGCTGGTTATTTTCCAAAAAATGTTTTTGTGAAAGTTGAGAAGAAACGAGCGATATAGTTGTAGTTTCAAAATGTGCTCGTCACGTGTTGGCTATCTGTTTGCAAATCTTGTTTTTTGTGCTTATTAGCAGTGGTTTGGAAATGTATAACTTTATATTCCAGTGATTGTGATTTCTAGCTATTTACTGCACTTTTCTGGGTCATTTTTCGTGTAACTTTTCTGTACGCACGTGTGTTGTGTAATTCCCGCGTGGTTGTGCATTTCAGCAATAATTTTAGCTTGTGAAACCAGTCTTCCTCAGCACGTGTTTTGGCGCGTTTATTTGCGTGTGCATATCAGATTATATACATTTGATTTAAGAAAAAAAAGAGAAGTTTTGTGTGCTAGTTTAAATTACAAGTCTGTATTCTGCTCCTTTTTGAGAATATTAGCGGTGGTCACAGTAAGTGTGACGTAGTTTTTTTAACTTCCAGTTCGAGGTTTCTCACTGAAGCTATCATTTTGTTTTCTTCCATGTGTTCATTCTGATTCAAAATCTTGGTATTGTGTCCAAGTGGCTTGTGTAGCCGTGTGTTAGTTTAATTTTCTGATATTTCGCCGCGGGCGCCTTAATTGTGTTCTTTCTGCAACTGTTTTATTTGGTTATGTTCTGACCTTGCTACTTACATTCATGTGATGCTATAAGTGTTTAGTTTGGTGTAATCTGTATTGCTTGGTCCTACTGTTTGTTTATTGGTTGCGTTATCTTTTGTGCTGCAATCATGCCTAAGCGACGTACTGCACAGAAATCTGATATAGTAATTGCTCCTGTTAGCGAGCACAGTGACGTAGACTCTTTGTCCAGTGTTAGTACGCCTGTTGTTACGCAGTTGTCAGTGATGGCTAATCCGCCTGTCGTGGCCCATGCCCCGCAACCATTGTCTGCCGCCCGGTCATTGACCCCTCGTACTTTGAGAATTCCAGTAGGATGTCGGCACATGAATTTCTGCAGAACTTTGAAATGGTCGCTGCTGCTAATGGCTGGTCAGAGGAAATGAAATTGAAATGCTTTCCATGCTATTTACGAGATACTGCTGCATCATGGTTTCAAACTTTTCGCCATCGGCACCCTCACCATGATTGGATTTTCTTGTCTACACAATTTTTAAATGCATTTCAGATAACAAACCAGAGTGATATTCTGGAAATGAAACTCAGACAGCGGGTACAGTTGGACGATGAACCTGTTATTAGTTACATCTATGACGTACTATCTTTATGTGACCAAGTCAACCCAGCTATGTTGCAGTTGGAACAAATTAAACATTTGCTTAAAGGTCTTAGACCTCTGTATGTACAAGCTTTATTGCCATTAAACCCTCAAGCTGTTGATGAGGTGATACAAATCATTCGACGAGTGGACAAAGCACAGTTTTAAATGCAGAACCGTGAACATCTAGTGTCTGCTCAATCTCAGGCTGCAGTGGTTACGCCACCCTCTGGTCTATTTAATACTGCATCTGTTCCTGCTGTTACTTTACCAGCTTCTCCTCAGCCTTCTCAGGTTTCTTCTCTTGTGGGCGTACCTATCGATCCTATGCATCAGCTGATTGATCGTGTGGAACAGTTATGTAACAGAGTTAACCAGTTTCAGTTACCATCTTCGGAGAGAACTTCCCAGCATTCACAGCTTCCACGGTCAGCTGACTTCAACCGGAGGGACCCACCCGTCACCTGCTATAGATGCAACAGGCAGGGCCACCTGGCTCGCTTTTGCCGGAGCCGCCTCCCGCAGTCAAAAAACGACTGGCGCCGAGCCTCGCGCGACGAGACGTAGCAGCAGCACCACCACCACCCACCAGCATGGCTGCACCTCAACGGGACATAGCTACACCTCAACGGGATGTGTCTGCATTATCAGGTCAGATATTGCAAGTTCCTGGTCGTATTGCCCGGCAGACCATCACCCTTTTGCGCAGTGTAGTGTGCCTGTGAACTAAGGCAGCGTGGTGTGTGCGTGTGCGGGATGCTAAAGCTAAGTGCATTAACAATACTAAGTCGACAGCACTTACATCGCTCGTCTCTCCACATCACCCAGCACCATTGTTTCGTCGGCTGGGTGCTTACCACACACATGTCTATTGTTATATTTTACTTCACACATTTGTATGTCATTTTTGGTATGTCTTTGTCTTGTTTATTGTATTTATTTCTTTCTGTCGACGAGGACGTCGACTTCGGTGGCCAGGGGGAGATGTGGCATGTGCACAGATTATAGTAATAGTAATACGTCCTCTGGTTACCCAAGTCGAAGGTTGGCAGTTTATCTGAGGAGGGGCGATTGAGGGGAAACAGTCTCATTGGTGGGGATATTGCGTTAGTGACGCCAAGCTTAGCGGGGTTTTCTGAGCATTCTGTGTCTAGTCTTCGCGTCAGGTGAACGGATAGCTGCCCTACGATATGGCGTCCTCGCCCGGCAGACACATTGGGGTAAGGTAAGCATTTGTTATAATAGATATATTTGTCATCCTTTCTTCCAACTTTTATTATGGTAGAATAGAATCCTTGCCTCTCCCTTCAGCCAGGAATTATGTTAGTGTAAGAATATTTTTGAGATAACTTTAGCTGCGTCCTCGTCGTTGCCTCTTAAATTAAAGTTTCCTTTGTTTGATTAACGATCCCTCTCACAAGCGAGTTGCCCTCCTCTGTAGTTAAATAATAATTAAATATTGAGGTACACGACAATATGGTAGGCTTTAAGCGATAGTCAAATATTTTAAGAGGTGGTTGTTATGTGGAGCATTCCATTCTCTTTGCATTACCAGGACAAAAAAAAATGAATAACGAAATTGAGAAAAAGTATAAGTATTGGAAAATTTAAGGTAATAACAAGCAATATCTCGAAAATGGTTCACTCAAAAAAATGTATATGACATAAATGACGGACATGTTTCCAAAAATCCTTTTTTGTTGGATTCAGGGGGTCTCAAAACGTGTATTTCCGGTGAAATCTCGGTATCGAATTTTTGGGTGGAATACAATACTTCCCCTACTTACTATACGTAGTAGAGAAAGTAAAAATTAGATGTGCAACATTCACATGGGTTTCTCTATCCTCTATCGTTTATTAGCGGGTATACAAAATATTCTTACTAAGGCTTATTACTTTCTCTACTACGTGTAGTACGTAGGGGAAGTATTACATTCCACCCAAAAAATCGATACCGAGGTTTCACCAGAAATACATGTTTTGAGGCGCCCTGAATCCAAATAAAGCATTTTTGGAAACATGTCCGTGTGTGTGTTTGTCTGTGAACAGCATAACTCAAAAACGAAAAGTCGGATAAATACCAAATTTGCTATTTGAGTTTAGTATCTTCCAAAGATGCGACACAAAGATTTTCAAGAAAGTCCCCCACCCCAGAATACCCTTTAATGGAACATTTTTCGAAAATTTTTATTTTCCCAAAAATGGCTCTAAGGATTTTTATTAAAATACCATATGTTAAGATATTTTCATGGCAAATGAAATGTATATCTTGAGTTTTCTGGCAATGTCTCCAAAAGTCCTCTTCATTCTGAATGACATTTGCAGAACACAATTTATGTCACACGCTTTTTTTTTTGTCGAAAGAACCATTTCTGAGCTATTCCTTGTTATTTGTTTGAATTTTCCAATACTTATATTTTTTCTCCAATGGGAATGCCTTATTCTTTTTTTTATGTCTTGGACATGCAAAGAGAATGAAATGCTCCACATAGAGACCAGCTCTTAAAAGATATGATTATCGCTTAAAGCAAACTGTATTTTCATATTTCCCTTGCGCCTACAAGAAAATTAGCAACAAGATAATTTCTTCTCGTGAAAAAATTATGCTAATTGATAAGCTGCTTGGTAATAAATTTGTAAAATTTGCTGTAGTTCAAAATTTGATCTGCTTCAGAGAAAAGTCTTTGGTGGTGGTGGTGGTGGTGGTGGTGGTGGTGGTGGTGGTGGTGGTGGTGGTGGTGGTGGTGGTGGTGGTGGTGGTGGTGGTGGTGGTGGTGGTGGTGGTGGTGGTGGTGGTGGTGGTGGTGGTGGTGGTGGTGGTGGTGGTGGTGGTGGTGGTGGTGGTGGTGGTGGTGGTGGTGGTGGTGGTGGTGGTGGTGGTGGTGGTGGTGGTGGTGGTGGTGGTGGTGGTGGTGGTGGTGGTGGTGGTGGTGGTGGTGGTGGTGGTGGTGGTGGTGGTGGTGGTGGTGGTGGTGGTGGTGGTGGTGGTGGTGGTGGTGGTGGTGGTGGTGGTGGTGGTGGTGGTGGTGGTGGTGGTGGTGGTGGTGGTGGTGGTGGTGGTGGTGGTGGTGGTGGTGGTGGTGGTGGTGGTGGTGGTGGTGGTGGTGGTGGTGGTGGTGGTGGTGGTGGTGGTGGTGGTGGTGGTGGTGGTGGTGGTGGTGGTGGTGGTGGTGGTGGTGGTGGTGGTGGTGGTGGTGGTGGTGGTGGTGGTGGTGGTGGTGGTGGTGGTGGTGGTGGTGGTGGTGGTGGTGGTGGTGGTGGTGGTGGTGGTGGTGGTGGTGGTGGTGGTGGTGGTGGTGGTGGTGGTGGTGGTGGTGGTGGTGGTGGTGGTGGTGGTGGTGGTGGTGGTGGTGGTGGTGGTGGTGGTGGTGGTGGTGGTGGTGGTGGTGGTGGTGGTGGTGGTGGTGGTGGTGGTGGTGGTGGTGGTGGTGGTGGTGGTGGTGGTGGTGGTGGTGCATATTGCATCACAGATATTACTTCCCCAAACAATTTCGGGGAAGTAACGCTGGCACTACCAGTGCATTTATACTCCAGCCGCCACTGGTGCCATGAGGGACTCTAGCATTCTAAGACCAACTTGGACTTAACCATGTGGTTATCGATGGCCTTCAGGCCTGCCTGACTATTTGAGAGTTTAAGAAGCCGTCTATTACTATGGAATCTTCTTATACTCTCCTTACATGACTTTCTTTATTCGATATCTTTTATTTTTATATAACTTCTACACACTATTCTTACGAAAGCTTATTTTTCTATCTTCTTCATCTTAAACGAGATAAACCTTTGCAGAAATAGTTTCATTACAAATTCATTTTACCAGAAACACTGTAAACCATTACTTGAGACGAGAAGATTATGATAGTGTCTTGCCATACAGGGTGAGAAAAAGTATGGAATATTGACCATAACCTTTAAATGGACCAATGAAGCTAAGTACTGACTTGTTTTATTCTCATGGGAGATGGGGACCCTCCAAACAGCATAAGGGCAGGGCCCCAGTGCGCCCCAAATGGAGCGAAGGCGGTGAACTTTAGAATTTTAAATGGAGCCATGGTATAAATTTGAGATATTCTGATAGTCCTTAATACATTAAGAAACTTTTGTTTAAAACATTTTTTTCTAAAATAAAAACTTGAGAGCTTATAGGGTAGCGAAATTTTATTTAACATACTTAATCACCTTTATTCTCTAAGTTTGTAATTATTTGAGAATCAAAAATGTTAGCAACTAGACAACATATGGGTTTATTTATTTTCAAACAAATCATTCTTCTTTGAGATTTTACATATCATGGCAAATCTCACTGAAAGGAAAGAATACAAATATTAATGATGGTTGGTTATGGCGATAGGAAGAGGAAGAGTTGAATACACACAAAAACGTAACTCAGTCCACGATACCAAAAATTGTAAAGAAGTACAACGACACAGGAAGTGTGAAGAATAAGGCTAAATCCGGAAGACCAAAATCTGCTACAAGTGAAGAAAATGCCCTTAATTTTTTATTATCTGTCCAAGAAGATCCACATACATCCATAAGGCAACTGGCAAGGAATTACAATGCAAGTCAAGCACCTGTGTGCAATTTAATGAGATCGATGAAATGACATCAATATAAGATACAACTATTGCAAAAGCTGTCAAACCAAAATTTAGAATTTGTCACACTGGATTGGGCGTGCTGGAGATCGGGGTGACAAAGTTTTTAAAAAATCTGATGTGTTACATTCACGACTATATGTCCACTATCGTTTATTGTATATAACTACTACACACTATTCCTATGAAGGCTTACTTTTGTATTTATCTACTTCATGATAATCGAGATAAACCTCTGCAACAATTGTTTCATTATCATTACACATTTCTTTGTAGATGCAAGGCGGATACACAAAACAGAATCTATAGTAAAATGTCACTATGCTGGGCTTAAAATCCCACATTCTTTCTAAGACATCGCGAAGAACAGTGACTAGCGACAGTACTTTAAAAATAATTAAAGTATTAAAAAATGCAAACCAATAATAACGGGTATCTCGGGAAATGGCTGATGCCAGAGAATTAAATTGGTGTTACAAAGAGATCCACATGTTTTTGTGTCGTGAGCTTTTGTCTATACCTTATGGTTTACATTTTATACGAAATTATATACAATTCCTTCGGAATGAAGAGGACTTCATGGCTAATCCCAGAAAATTCGATATGTAGTTTGTTAAGAAAATATCTTAACTACAGGGCAATTCAAAATATTTGGTGCAAAAAGATAATACTGCTGTAATCACTATAATGAGTTTATTTCACAAATGTAAATATAACATGAAGTATTATCCAAGTTTCCTGTTTAAACAATGAAAACAAGAAATACTCGTCGATGGTCATTATAAGCGCTATTAAAATGGCTGTCAGCGACAGAAAAAGCGTATAGTGTTCTAGAATACGCAGAGATAACCTAACCCGATATGCTGTCCCAGTGATTGTTGGCTCTGTTGTAGGAAGAGGTACCTGACTTCATTTTGAAGCAAGATGGTGCCCCACCTCATTAGCATATCCTCAACAAGCGTCTTCTACAACAATGGATTGGTCGTGCTGGATTGCTATGATGGGCCATTGATGTTCAGGTGATTTGACCTTACGCCATGATTTTTTTCTTTTGAGAGCATAAGAAGAACAGTGTACGTACCCCCATTTCCATTAGCCTTACGGTAGCTAAAGCAGCGAATAGTCGGCGCGGTTAACTCAGTTGATAAAACTGTGTTAGAACGGATCTGGCAAGAAATGGAGTATCGCATAGACATCTGCCGTGTAACAAATGGAGCCCACATCGAGCATCTGTGAGTGTCCATGGGAACTTGGAGAGTCAACCTTTCAGCTATATTCGTATTTGCGAAATAAGTTCATTACAGTAGTTACAATATTCGCTTTTTGCACCAATAAATTCATTACAGGAGTTACAATATTTTCTTTTTGCACCAATCATTTTTAATTATCCCATACATGGCATTTTAATAAAAGTCGTTAACTTTTTTTTTTTGAGAAAATCAACAATTTAAAAAAAAAGTTCCATGTAAAGGGTAGTTTTGGATTGGGGAATTTTTTGAAAATCTTCCTGTCGCATCTTTGGAAGATACTGAACTTTAATACAAGTTTGGTATATAACCGGCATTTTGTTTTAGAGATATGCTGTTCATAGACACACACGCACGCAGTCGGAGCTTTTTCTAATTGCGCTATTTCTTCAGTGTACCTCTAAACATGTATTTCCGAAGAAATCTCGACAAAGAATTTTTTGGGTGGAATACAATACTTTCTTTTACCTACTATAGATAGGTGATAGAGAAAATAAAAATGGACTTCAATATCAGGAATCCAGCCTCTTGGTCTTCTTAATTTTGTGTTACACCAACATAAACTTTATCACCAAAGTTAGAGGAGCTCGAACATAGCTTCGCGAAGTGTGAAATTAAATTGAGTTTTATTTATGGACACTCTTTAACTACTGTGGTTCTTAGCGTTCCATTCTATATTGGGCGTGAAAGACCGGTAATTTTGCTCAGAGGTCTCTTTATCAGGCTTGAGGTTCTTTTACGTGCGTAAATCTACGAAACCGGACCACCAGCTTTACTTTCCTTCCGAAGGAAGCCATGCTAAGGATTTCTACGCCCGAAAAAATCCATCGTCCTCCGCAGGTTTAAACCCGCGACCTCGGCAACTACAGGCTAGCATAGTAACCACTACACCACGGAGGACGACTCGAGAGGTGTGAGACAACATATTCAAGAAACACATTGCAGTAAATATTGTAACAAATGAGAATACCAGTTACTGCGAAACACACTTTGTTTACCTGTCACTTAGGCACTCAGCGTAGCACCAAGTTACAACTGAGTCGCTTTTTAGTTGCCCTCTTTCTTTTCTTAATGTTGTTTCATTACAGGTTGAAAAGACACAGATTCAAATAAGTGTTTCAACGTTACCTAACAGAGCGTTGGAGGAGCAAAGGCTGTATCGAACTACAGCGTTTAAGGAGGTGTTGGAGAAAGAAACGTTAAAACTATGTTAGTTTATTGCAGTCTATTAGGCATGCCTACCCCACTCCGGTAGAAAAGGGTGCAGTGCAAAACAAAAGCAAGACGGTGAAGGCGATGGTGGTTCCTAAAAGTTTCACATCAAAACTGCAGTGCAAAATACGTGCGCATTGATCTGGTCCCTTAGGTAGTGTGCTCTTACATATTCAAACGCTTCTACAGGGCTGCAATGCTGCCGCTAACAAGTGTCAAGAACAACCTTTACACAAAATATTTATATCAACGCTTTATCTCCGCCATATAGGCAAAGCCCTGAAAAGCTAACAAAGGTATAAGTTCTGTAAAAGTGAAATTAATGAAATGAAGGGAAATGGTTGCAGAAATTTAGCAAAAGTCAACCTCCAGCATTCGCTTAGCAGTCAAAAGAAAGGAAGCAATGGCTTAATCACACTGGTCAAATACTTAATCAAATACATCCCGAATCAACCCTAGCCGTAAAATCTTAAACCGACACGGGTAGCAAAGATCCATAAGTCACTGATTCCGCAACGGGAGGTCCGCGGATCGAATCCCGCCAATGCCGTCCCTCTTGGTTGAAGTTTACTCCAAGTTTTCCTCAGTCCTCAAAATGGCAAATGCCGGGGAGATCCCAAAAACTTGGGCCTGGAACGTTTCCTTCTCTAATTTTCATTTTCGATTATAATTTCATTTAGGTATCATTAGTGTCCATCGTCTGTAATGCAGTACCTATGCTGTAAGAACGGGCATTAAGCATTACTAAAAAATCTGATGTGTTACACTCACATGACCTTCTCTACTCTTGTACAAACTATTTTTACAAACGCTTATTCTCCATATGCTTCATGTTAATCGAGATATGGAGATGTTAACCTTATTGCTAATTTTCTTGTAGATAGCCAAATATTTTAAGAGCTGGTTGCTATGTGGAGTATTCCATTCTATTTGCATTACCAGGACAAAAAAAGAATAACGAAATTGAGAAAAAGTATAAGTATTGGAAAATTTAAGGGAATAACAAGCAATATCTCGAAAATGGTTCACCCCCCCAAAAAAAAAGTATATGACATAACTTGTGTATTTTAACACGACCTACAGTTTTTGTGTAGTAAAATTTTGTCTAGCTCTTATGGTTTACCACTATGCAAAAGTCGTTCACAATGAAGAATACTTTTGGAGACATTCCCAGAAAATTCAAGATATACATTTTATTTGTCATGAAAGTATCTTAAATATATGATATTTTAATCCAAATCGTTATAGCCATTTTTGAGAAAATTAAAATTTTCGAAAAATGTTCCATGTAAAGGGTAATCTGGGGTGGGGGGATTTTCTTGAAAACCTTCGTGTCGCATCTCTGGAAGATACTGAACCTAAATACCAAGTATGGTGTTTATCCGACTGTTCGTTTCTGAGTTATGCTGTTCACAGACACACACACGGACATGTTTCCAAAAATGCTTTTTTTTGGATTCAGGGGGTCTCAAAACATGTATTTCCGGTGAAATTTCGGTATCGAATTTTTGGGTGGAATGCAATACTTTCCCTACTTACTATACGTAGTAGAGAAAGTAAAAATGTCAAATAGTTATATTAACATGACTTTCCCTACACATTATCATTTAATCTTATATAGCTTATACAAATTATTCTTACAATAACCAATTTTTGTATCTACTTTATATTAATCGAGGTGAACATTTGAAGAAATAATTTCATTACGCATTTCGTTGTAGGTACAAGGTGAATGTAGGAAATCAAAGCAATTGTCAAATGTTTTAAAGGGAGTCGCTATATGATGATCTTGAAATACCATACTCTTCCCAGGACATTGCGAGAAACAAATGAATAGTGACAGACAGTGCTTCAAAAAAATCTGATGTGTTACACTCACATGACTTTCTCTACTCTTGTACAAACTATTTTTACAAACGCTTATTCTCCATCTACTTTATGTTAATCGAGATAAACATTTGCAGACTATCTTATTGCTAATTTTCTTGTAGCTGTAAGGGGAAAATATATTTACATGGGCAATATAGAAAAACAGTAGCCTTTAAGCACATACATATCTCTTAATAGCTGGTTGCTAGGTGCAGCACCATTCCCTTTGCCACAGATTATAACTCTGTGCATATCCAAGACAAAAAAATGAAAAATCTGATGTGTTACACTCACACGACTTTCTCTACTCTTGTACAAAGTATTTTTACAAACGCTTATTCTCCATCTACTTCATGTTAATCGAGATAAACATTTGCAGACTCTATCTTATTGCTAATTTTCTTGTAGATGTAGGGGAAAATATATTTACAAGGGCAATATAGAAATACAGTAGCCTTTAACCACATACATATCTCTTAATAGCTGGTTGCTAGGTGCAGCACTATTCCCTTTCCCACAGATTATAACTCTTTTCATATCCAAGACAAAAAAATGAATAACAAATTCCCATTTGAGAAAATAAGTATTGAACAATTTAAGCGAATAACAAGCAATATCTCGAAAATGGTTCACTCAACAAAAAAATGTAGGTATATGACATAAATTGTGTATTTTAACGCGATCTACATTTTTTGTGTAGTAAAATTTTGTCTATCTCTTATGGTTTACCAGTTATGCAAAAGTCGTTCACAATGAAGAATACTTTTGGAGACATTCCCAGGAAATTCAAGATATACATTTTATTTGTCATAAAAATATCTTAAACATATGATATTTTAATCAAAATCGTTAGAGCCATTTTTGAGAAAATTAAAATTTTCGAAAACTCTTCCATGTAAAGGGTAATCTGGGGTGAGCGATTTTCTTGAAAACCTTCGTGTCGCATCCTTGGAAGATACTGAATCCAAATACCAAGTTTGGTGTTTATCCGACTGTTCGTTTCTGAGTTATGCTGTTCACAGACACAGACACACACACACGGACATGTTTCCAAAAATGCTTTTTTTGAATTCAGGGGGTCTCAAAACATGTATTTCCGGTGAAATCTCGGTATCGAAATTTTGGGTGGAATACAATACTTCTACTTACTATACGTAGTAGAGAAAGTAATAACGAATTCCCATTTTAGAAAATAAGTATTGAAAAATTTAAGGGAATAACAAGCAATATCTCGAAAATGGTTCACTCAAAAAAAAAAAATGTAAATGACATAAATTGTGTATTTTAACGCGATCTACATTTTTTGTGTAGTAAAATTTTGTCTCTCTCTGATGCTTTACCAGTCATGCAAAAGTCGTTCACAATAAAGAATACTTTTGAAGACATTCCCAGGAAATTTAAGATATACATTTTATTTGTCATAAAAATACCTTAAACATATGATATTTTAATCAAAATAGTTAGAGCCATTTTTGAGAAAATTAAAATTTTCGAAAAATCTTCCATGTAAAAGGTACTCTGGGGTGGGGGGATTTTCTTGAAAACCTTCGTGTCGCATCCCTGGAAGATACTGAACCTAAATACCAAGTTTGGTGTTTATCCGACTGTTCGTTTCTGAGTTATGCTGTTCACAGACAGACAGACAGACACACACACGCGCGCGCGCGCGCGCGGACATGTTTCCAAAAATGCCTTTTTTGGATTCAGGGGATCTCAAAACATATATTTCCGGTGAAATCTCGGTATCGAATTTTTGGGTGGAATACAATACTTCGCCTACTTACTATACGTAGTAGAGAAAGTAAAAAGTGAAAATTTCAATAGATACTTTTAACAGCAATATCTCGGAAATGGCCAATTAAAAAAAAAAAGCATTTGTAACAAATTGTGTGGTATATGTTATATAAATAGTATTTCAATCATAATCGTTGGGCACATGTTTTTTAAAAAAATAACGAAAAATGTTCCATTAGGGTAGTTTGGTATAGGGGATATTCTTGAAAGTCTTCGTGTAGAATCTTTGGATGATACTGATCTTAAATATAAATTTTGCTATTTATACAATATTTCGTTTTTGAGTTATGCTGTTCAACACACACACACACACACACACTCTCTCTCTCTCTCACACACACACACACACACCAGGCCCTTTTCTAAAAATGTGTTTTTGGACTCAGGTCCTCAAAACATGTATTTCCACAGAAATTTCTATATAGAATCTTTGGATGGTATACAATACTTCCTACTAGGCACTGGAAGAGAAAGTAAAAAAGCAGAATCTTAGCCAGCTCGCTTGGTCGTTATGGCGTTTATTCCCATCATTGAGTTTTTAAATTACATGTTGGTACTACATTGGGAAGACTTGTGTACAGTAAACAGTAATATTGCTATATTTTTGGAATTTTAGTGTAAGCATTATATTATTCCACATGAAGAGATCTGATTCCAAGGTCGCGGGTTCATACCCGGCCCAGACCGATTGGTTTTAAGTGCGCTTAAAAGCGACAGCCCGATGTCACTAGATTTACTAACATGTAAAAGAACTGCGGGACAAAATTCCGGCACACCGGCGGCGCTGATATGATCCTGGCGATTGACAGCGTCTTTAACAAACAAAATATTATTATACGAAGAGATTTTTAAAGACTGCACATTCAGAAAGGAACATACTACATAGGTATATCTCAGCAGTAACCAAATGATCACTGATCTTATGAACATTAATATTATTAGCATCATCTTTTCCTCTTCTGAGCGATGTGTTCTTACACACATAATATGCAAACCGTTGTCCAACTAATGTTAAAGAATAGTTTACTTACTTAATCTGCTCATATGTAGGACTTACACGCGTGCCTACGATCAGAGGTCTGTCGAGGAACAGACGAACATTGCATCAGAGAATGAAGAACTCGGAACAGGGGATCGGTATGAGGGTGAGGAAGAAAATGATACGAAATGAAGGTGAGGCGAAAGATGACGGAGCAATTGGTGGAATGACTGGCGGGGAAAACCGGAGAATACCCACCCAGATGCCGCTTGTCCACCACAAATCCCACGTACGGGTCCCTGGGATTTGAACCCGGGGCCGTCTTGGTGGGAGGCGAGCGTTTTAACCACTCGCCCACGGCGCCGCCCTAATGAATAATTAACCATAGTTAATCGTTTATTCCATTTGTGTTTAAAATATTTGGGCAATTTCCCGTCAATTAACCCGACGAAAGTCAGAAATAAATGCGTAAATTGTTCACGTAAATAGCTGTTAGTATTTCTGAGCAAGCGTTAAAACCCAAGATTTGTACTTTTTAAATTGTTTTATTATTATTTAAATTGTTCTATTATTATTTTGATTAAAGTAAATCTGGTATTTTGTAAAAATTAAATAAATTTTTAAACTAATGATTTTATTATAATTTTGTATACATTTTTGTAAAATTGTTTAACTACAGTTACTTTTACAGGATTTAGATATATAAATTTAAACAAAATTTTAACATTTAATAAACAATTTTAAAATTTTATTTATGATTATATTACATTATTTTGTGATTAATCTGTACAACTATTGTATTTAAAACTGTAAATGTTTTTGAGATTGAGTAAATTACAAGGTCTGATAATAGAAGCCCTGGTTTAAGAACTTAGATGCCAGGGTTTAGTATTTTTTCTTTTGCTGCAATTTCAAATGGCCCATTCGCAGTATCTCCGGTTGGGGACGACTTTGAAACAACACGAAATACAATGACATTATGCACAAGGCAGTCCTTAGTATTCAAACTGTAATTCTACAACTTTCAAGCGAACCTTACTAAATGCTTCATCCCCAGTGTTAAAGATAGGAGAAACTTAAAAATACAAAAATCCCCAAATCTGTCAACCTTATTGATAGGACATAGGAAGTTAAATGCTTACCTTCAAAGATTCAGATAAAAAAAATCTGATGTGTTACGTTCACATGACTTTCTCCACTCTATCGCTTATTAGTAGGACACAAATTATTCTTACGAAAGTTTATTTTCCTATTTACTTCATTTTAATCCAGATAAACCTTTACAGAAGTAGCTATATTACACATTTCATTATAGATACAAAAGGAACTGCGATGGTACTATGTTTTAGAAATAGACGCTCTACGCTGGCCTTAAAATTCCTTATTCTTTTCATGACATCGCGAGGAACAACTGAAAATCTAAAGGATTTTAAAAGCATGGCTAAGTATTGAACAATTCGAACCATTAAGAACGGATATCTCGAAAATGACTGATGCCACAAAAAAGTTGTTTGAAATAAATTGTGTGTTTTAAGGATATCTACGTTTTTTTGTGCAGTACGTTTTCGTCTATGGCTTAACGTTTACGTTACATAACATTACACAAAATTCGTTCCGAATGAAGAGGACTTCACAGGCTCTTCCCAAAAAATTCAAGTTATACATTTGTTATGTAAATATGTTTAATATGTGGTATTTTAATACGAATTGTTAGAGTCATTTTAAAAAATAAAAAAAAAATAAAAAAATGTTCAACATAAAGGGTAGTTTTGGGTGGGGGATTTTCTTGGAAACCCTTGTGTCGCATCTTTGGAAGATAGAACCTAAATACCAAGTTTGGTATTTATCATACTTTTCATTTTTAAGCTATGCTGTTCACTACACACGGGTGTTTTTCTAAAAATGTTTACTTTTTATTCGGTGGGCCTCAAAACTTGTATTTCCAGCGAAATCTCGGCATCGAATTTTTGGATGAAATGCAATATCTTCTCTACTATGTATGTGGTAGAGAAAGTAAAAATCTGATGTGTTACACTCACATGACTTTCTCTACTCTTGTACAAACTATTTTTACAAACGTTTATTCTCCATATGCTTCATGTTACTCGAGATATCGAGATGTCAATCTTATTGCTAATTTTCTTGTAGATGCAAGGGGAACATGGTAGGTTATAAGCGATAGTCAAATATTTTAAGCGCTGATTGCTATGTGGCGCATTATATTCTGTTTGCATATCCAGGACATAAAAAATTGAATAACGAATTTGAGAAAAAGTATAAGTATTGGAAAATTTAAGGAAATAACAAGCAATATCTCGAAGATGGTTCACTCAACTAAAAAAATGTATATGACATAAATTGTGTATTTTAACGCGATCTACATTTTTTGTGCAGTAAACTTTTGTCTATCTCTTATGGTTTACCAGTTATGCAAAAGTCGTTCACAATAAAGAATACTTTTGGAGACATTCCCAGGAAATTCAAGATATACATTTTATTTGTCATAAAAATATCTTAAACATATGATATTTTAATCAAAATCGTTAGAGCCATTTTTGAGAAAATTAAAATTTTCGAAAAATCTTCCATGTAAAGGGTACTCTGGGGTGGGGGGATTTTCTTGAAAACCTTCGTGTCGCATCCTTGGAAGATACTGAACCCAAATACCAAGTTTGGTGTTTATCCGACTGTTCGTTTCTGAGTTATGCTGTTCACAGACACACAGACACACACACGGACATGTTTCCAAAAATGCTTTTTTTGGCTTCAGGGGGTCTCAAAACATGTATTTCCGGTGAAATCTCGGTATCGAATTTTTGGGTGGAATACAATACTTCCCCTACTTAGTATACGTAGTAGAGAAAGTAAAAATAGTGAGGCGTGTTTGTGGGAATGCTGATCAAATAATGGACCGTATAATATATGATTGTATGGAACTAGTGAAAGAAAGAGAATATCTAATACAATCAGTGATTAAAAGTGCTCGGTGGATAAAAACAAACGAGGAAAATGTTTTATGAAATCTTTAACAAAGTTTGCAAACCGTATAGATTTTGAAAAACTGCAACATTTGTATATTAAATGTAATTAGAATCTAAAATATTAACCTAAGCATATGATATTACTACATTTTCTGTACTGGAACATGATGTTAAATAAATAAAGAAAAAATTACAGTAGTAGACAAACGTTTACATTTACCAGTTACGCTCGTAACATAACAGAGCATGACACTTTTCCCTGTGGAAGCCGAGACAGATTTTGTATGTTTTGTTGTGCACTTTAACCACTGTCCTTCTGCATTATACATATTTTTATCACAATCTAGCTTAATATGTACTGTCATCCAAGAGTCATTTTTCTAAGGTTATGGATTTGATAATATTTAGAAAGAAGCTCCGCATTACTATCTTTATCCTTATTAAGTCGTACACCCTTTCTACATATCGTTTTCTAAGTAACAAGGCGAAAACAGTAAAATTGTTCACCCACCATGCTTAACAAATAATAGGGGCTCACCCACCTCCGTGGTATAATGGAAAAAACCTCTCTACCTAATTATCCGGAGTGTCCGAGATCGAATCTCGGTAGGGGTGCTACTTGAGTAAAGGGATTTCTGGCGTTTTCACTTATACGGTAAACATAAAAGTTGAATAACTCTCAGCTCTCTGGACTCCGGGTTAATTCAACTATAAACAAGGATCCCGCGTCTACTTTTAAATTCTGAAACGCACACTATCAAAAATATTAGTAGATACTAGAACTTCATTATTAAATTGTCAAAATGTCTCGATCTACTACGCCCTTCACATAAATTTACTTCCAACACGCGGTGCAACAATAATAAATAGTATGTAGCCTGACTCTGTGGTGTGCTGGTAGCGTGTCTGCCACAGGTTCAAGAGGTCCCGAGTTCGAATCTCGGTTAGGGTGAATTTCGCTGATAAGGTTTTTTCCCGGGTTAATCATTATCCTAAGAAAATGAATATCAGGTATCTTTAAGTCTTTAAGCTCTATGGACCCAGGGCTCATTTGAGCATGATTTCAACCATTTCATTCATTCATCGTCTGATTTGACTTACCAGGTTAAAGGACGCTAAACTTAAAAAAATAAATAAATAAATAATTGCGTGCGCAGTACTGTAAGTTCTATCGCTCTTGTAATTTTGTGCGCACTGATACGTAAAACTGCTAGTGCTTAATAACAAAAGTGCAAAAATATTTAAAAGGCCAAATTGTTTCTTCCATGGTGTAAAACCTAGAATTAAAAAAAAAGTAGATATTATCAATATTACTAGCGTTTCAATATTACGCCAACAATTTTCAAGAACTCTGCTAGTCCATTACGCTTTCTGATAATATTAACTGATTACAACTACTGCTTTAGGAAAAGATCCTGAATACAAGACAAAGCTTGTTTTTACATCATATTTACTGTTGTTACTTTTGTATTTATTTACTGTTTGTAAAATGTATTGCAATACTACCAATACTAGTAACTAGCGTTGCTACTGTTACTACTAGCACCACCACCACTAATAATAATATGTTAACCCCTGTAAAGCAAACTTCGCAATATCTATATTATAGTCTCGTCACCTCATTAAGGTTGCACATCAACCCTCACATCTAATGCTCTATCTCTTGAAAGAATGTAGGTCAGTGGCGTCAAACGCTCATTTATGATGCATAACTTTAGCAAAGAAATTAAAAAATGCGGTTTTAAATTTGTTAAACGCAATTCTTAAGCATTCTATTTTCATATCGTTTGTTTTTTTCACGTCAATTGATAGAAACACATTAAAGCTAAAACATTTAGCATGTTTTGCGCTGTCAAAGTACATAGCATTCCACTACGTCATTTAAGCATAATTCATGAAGTATAGTGATTTAAATAGTACCTAACCATATACATCTTTCAATTAATTACTTAGGTATGCGCTGAAGTACTTAGATGTTCTAATAAAAGATGTTTGAACCAGTCGATGAAATCACAGTTTCACTTACCTATGAGTTACCTATCTATTTAGAAATGGCAAAAATGATAGCATCATAGACAATTATATAATACTAACCTTAATTTGAGCAGCAGTAGCGTTTTGTGTTACTTTTTGATTCTTTGTTGCATTACCAACGTGTACGTAATGCGTCACAGATCATCATGCTTGCTTGTCATCAAGATGGCGGACAACTGACCAACGTCCACTAGAGAGATACAGGAAGGATCGATTCAACACGCGAAGGGAATGTCCTGGGAGGTAAAAATTGACACATGTGGGAGGGAGTGAGCAGCATCACCTACCAGTTCAAAAGGGGAGGGTGGGGTGAAACGAAGCTGCTGCGCACGCTCGAATATCGATCCGTCTTTACTGCCGAGTCAGGTGACAAATGCTTCCATGAAATGATAGTTTGAAGCTCAAGTGTACTTTTAAAACGATATCATTGGATTCACAGGTGCTTCTAGGTTGCAAGTCACAAAACACATGCAGGCGCGCGCGCACACACGCATACACAGACACATGTTGCGCCTGTTTGTTATAAGTCGTGAATTTCAGGGCTCGATTTCGTCAGTTCGTTCATTCACCTCATGCTTTTATACATTCGAGAGCTCAAAAAGTTGCACAACATATGCAAAATGACCATATAATTCGCTACAGGAAAATAACCTGCATAATGTCCTACAACATTTTTGAAACACGCGAGAGCCGTTAAAGAACGCCAGCCCACAAGAATGGACCTTCCAAATAGGAGCAAGCAACTCAAAAAGCCTTTCCGGGAACAGTAGATTCCGTGGTCACCTTTCTTAGCCAGTTCCGTCCGAACAATTCTTAGGCCAAACATCACTTCCATTTAAGATTTCTTTGCATTCTATTGCATTCCTAATGCAAACAGCAATTTCTTCTTCATTCTGTTGACTTAGGAACATCTATAACTTAGAAATCTTGCTTGAATTTACGGACATTAATTTGAGGTAGAAATTCTGTTTTTGGGAACCGAAACTATCAGCTATACTTACTTCTAAAAAGCTTTAGGTAGAATGTACCTATACGATCAAGTCTTCTAACTATAGGTAACTTGAAAAAGTGCTCTTTGCGGTACTTAAAAACCACCTCTTAACAGCACTTAAAAACTCTCCCCAAAATTCTAAACTTCTTTACATTAAATTTATGTGAAATATGTTCCAATTTTTAAACACCTGTAAGAAATAATGGATATTCGGATTAACAAAGTTTAAATGTTATAACTGCCTTTAGATCCAGGTAACACAGGACGGAAATGATGCAAGTATTTTCCATAAAAGCGTTTACACGACAAATACTAAAACGGCCACATTTTTTTTTAATCCATGAAAGAGCAGATTAAAATAAAAACAATTTCCTTATAGTAAGAAGGATACTCCAATCCCTTGAGCCAACACATCTAATTTCAAAGCTTCTTATGATATGTGAGCAATGGAAAAAAAAATCCAATAAGTTAACATAGGTAATACAGAAATGTTCTGTTGAAAACATTTACGCCATTAAAACGTTACAGCTAAGCACACTCCAATAATTCGTATAACGCTAAAGATATGCAGGCGATGCTCCAAACTTGCATTTCACAGAAAAACTCTTTACAGTAGCTACAAATATTCATGAAGTAAAAGCAAAAAATATATTCTTAAAAACACAGTTATTTACGGATTAAAGCCAGAATGTAAACACTATGAAAAGACAAATAAATCATGGAGCTAACATTAATAAACTTAGTATTTTCATCTGATAACATTCAACGCCAAGCGTAGGAAATTAACATATGAGCATTAACCGAAAGTAATCTGAAATTATATGCCAGTTTGTTATTTTAACCCAGACTAGTATGCTTTTCTCTATTACTCTGTTACCATTATTACTCTTTTATTTTCCACAGCCTAATGGAAATTTTCCAGGAGCCTAATGCCTATACTTCCATGCCACAAATATATTACTATCTTTTACGAAAGTAAATTCACAGCTTTGGCGGATCAAATGTGTTTCTAATGAGATTATGAACATTAAATCGGTGGTCGTAGCCAATGGTGGTACATTCTGTACCTCGAAGATTTCTGCGTCTTTATTTACCTTTTTAAGCCGAAGTATGCGTTAAATATTACAAAGGTATTTAAAATCGATCTATCAGTGAAGCGGTATGTTCCATTCGTGCTGTATTAAATTATGCATTACGGAAATATTAACAGGAGCGAGAATCTGACCAGTTTTGCCCGATGGGGGTCAGCTTTTCTAAATGCTGATGATAAACTATGCTTTGAATTTGTTTGTGAGCTTGTGTCTAATCACTCAACTTACTTAAGATAATTCTTACACCATTATAAAGCACTATTCTTTCTTTTCTTACGTCGCTTTAACTCCTTGGTCATATCGCGACGGATCTGTTGGTGGATATCTCTTTGAACGATATGTGATGGACAGTTAGCCTTCTAGGTCTCATTCCTGTAGCCCCTGCTTCATGCTGTGCAGATGGTGCCGTCAGTCTAACCACCGCCCTCACACAGAAAGGCGGACAGTTAGCCTTCTAGGACTCATCCCTGTAACCCCTGCTTCATGCCGTGCAGATGGCATTACAGTGCTTACATTGTCTGTAGATAGACGGCATAGCATTCACTATTACCACTTATTTGTTTTCATTTCACTATTGTTTTAGACTTAAGATGGAACATTGGGTCGTGGTATTAAATATCCAATCCGGTATTTACCTTGGCGACTGAGGAAAACCACGAAAAAACCTCAGACAGATTGGTCGGCCCACGGGATTCGAACCCGGGACTTTACCGTCTGAGCCATCCCGCTCGGTGCACTATTCTTGTTGGTGGTTAGAGGATACAAAATCTTTCCAAATACTTTAAAATTGGGAATAAGAGGATGTAATTCATAATAAGTCACTTAATTTCGCTACGCTCTCGATATTAATTTTCAGGGGATATTTTAGGTCCTTTATTGTAAAAATGATACACACACGCACGCGCGCGCATATATATTAATTAGCAGATCATGGTAAAAGAAAGGGATTTGAAGGCTAATTACGAACGGCGTATTTCATACTCATTCATAATTTCTCTCCGAATTCGTTGAAATTTGATACCAAGGAATATTTTTAATGTGATCTGGACTAAACTTGTACAATTGCGCTGTAGAGCCACACGATACTTGCAAGACATACATAATACCTACAGAAATATTATACTAATATTTTAGCCCGTTACGTAAAATCTTACCATTTGCCCACTCTGGACGAAACTTAGGAAGCAGCTAAAATTAAAGACTATCTTACGACTTTCAAAATCGATTCCTATATAATACGAACGGGCGTGTGTGCCGCTTGCTTGTTCCAGAACATTCCTTTCTCTATGTTCTAGTAGCCTCTCTTTCTAGAAACTTCCGTTTTGTATGCAGGGCCTATATAAGGGACTGCTCTTGCCTGGAGCGGAGCTCAGTTAGTTAAAAAGTTACCGAGTGAAAAATAGACAGTGCCACTGCGGTTCAGTTGAGTTGTGACTCAACAGTTCAGTTGTAAGTTGTGATTCGACAGATCAGTTGTATTGTGTAGAGTGTGTTCCTAAAGTTTAACGTTTGTGCTGCTCTGTGTGCCTAAGTGATAAATAAAGTGTTTTTCGCGGTAACAGGTATTCTCATTTGTTACATTGGTGTCAGGAGTGAAATCCAAACGCCATAACGGGGCAACTACTTCAGAAATTAAGTGAAGCGCGAATCATGAAATCCGGAATGGAGAAGACAATGGACGCAGGGATGGAAAAGACGGAGAGCGAAATGAAGAATGTAAATTTTGGAATGGACAACATGGGAAGTGAAATAACGAGTGACTTCCGCAATGTAGAAAATGGAGGAGAAAATAGGATCCGGAATGGAGAAGATGCAGGTGGAAATTAAGGCATAAATGTCCAAGATTAAGACGGAGCTATCGACCAAAATTGACAAAAGCTGGCCGGCGTGAAGAAAGAAGAGGAGTTCGGAGCAAAGGCGAAATACCTTGCCCGATGCGTTAACATTCTGGAGGACTTTGGTGAACGGCTTAGCATTGTGGAGATCGGGGGACGGCTTAGTGGCTTGGAGGGAAGAGTCGACGGCTGCGCCAAGGAAGTAAACGCCATAATGGAAGAAACGCTTAGCGGAAGATTTAAGGACTTGATGGTCGAGACCCCAGGACGCGACATATTTGCGCGCGTCAAGCCACCCAAATACGACGGAACGTCAACTTTCGAAGTCTTCCGCCAACAATTCGCCACCGTCGCCCCCCCCCCCACAGCCGATGGTCAGCAAAGGAGGAAGCCACACAGCTGATAGCAAGCCTACAGATATGGGCGGTAGAAGTTCTGAATGTGATTCAAACGTCGGCGGTGTCCGGAGACATCTGAAAGTCCCTCGAAAACCAGTTCGGGAACCATCGCTTGGCCACAGCCTACCGTAGCAGCTCAAGTCATGGTTGCAACAGCCAAGGGAGATGCTGCAGGAGTTCGCCCTGGTAACTGAACAGCTGGTGAACCTCCCGCCCAGTTACGTGTCCTAGGAAATTGTTGACGGAGTGCGTGACGCCGAGATACGCTAGCGTCTTATGTTCGGCGACTAAAAGACCATTCATGTGGCGCTAACGGTACATTAAGGATGGAGACGACCAAGGTAACAGTTGCACTACCTCGAAGACCATGAATATTCGATACGACAGGAACAGAGGATAAACTCAAGGACGTCGACGAAGATCTACAAGTGGTGTGTATTGGGGGTGTGACCATCCAGGACACCTAGTGAGGGACTGCCCACACCAAGCGACGAGCAGGCAGGAAACAAATAAGTACCGACGTGGTGAGAGGCAGGTCTGGGCCATCATCACCACCTCCTCGATTGACGCTGTGTGCCTTGGGCAGGGGAATGGATGACAGGCATCGTCGCGGAGGGCTGGATCCAAGGAAGCTATGCCGGAATATGGTGGACACAGATGCAGCCGTATCAGACTTGACCTTGCTAAGGACTTGCCATAAAAAAACCGAATCCACCCTACCAGTTAGTGATAGCATCGGGCAATACCTTGCCTGTGGAAGAGGCCTTGCTGGAGTTACTTTGGGGCAGAGCATCTTAAGATGGTGGGTGTTAGTCGCGGGGGTAGCCGAGGATGTAGTACTGGGACAGGATACCCTCTGAGACACGAGGTGACAATCGACATCGGCAGGAGGGTCTTGCGACTCGGCTGAGACTAGGTGACTCTCCGAAGCACCAATATACTTCCAGGAGTCTGCAGGGTGACCCTGACGAATGTGGTTGTGCCCAAAAGAAGCGAGGTGGTTGTGAGGGCGCGTCTGGAAGGCCAGCGCAAGGAACCTGATTTTGGACCGGAAGACACCACTGGATGGACTATGCGTTGCCAGGGCATTGCTTATGAAACTGCTGAATTCATCGGACGCCGATCAGGACATACAGGCCGGAACGGAGTTGGGAGAATGCGAGCCAGCTGCGAGTATATCGCCGTGCGACGGATCCGAGGAGCCGGCACTGTCTCAAGATCTGGGGCCCCGATTGGTGAACTTGCTGAAGAGGGCAGCCGAGCATCCATGACACAGCTGGAGAGGGTCCAGCATCTACTTAGGCAAAGCCAATTTGCCTTCAGTCAAAGGGGCGGCGATTACGGCTGCACCGAACGAGTACTCCACCAAGTCGACACCGGAGACACCCGACCTATCTAGCAACAACCAAGACGTGTTCCTCTGGGAAGCAAGCAGAGCTACGAGACATGCCGGAGAACATGAGATCTAGTAGTATTATTGAAGGGTCCGACAGCCCTTGGTGCTCCCCTGTAGTCCTGGTGAAGAAGAACGGCAAGCTACGCTTCTGCGTGGATTATAGGAAGTTGAATGCTGTCAACTCCCTGGATAACTTTGCTTGTGCCCAGTGGTTCTCGACATTTGATCTGAAATCGAGATAATGGTAAATGGCTCTAGATTCCAGAGACAAGAAGAAGACCGCATTCTCGAGACACGCTAAAGGCTTTGCCAGTTTACGGTTATGCCCTTTGGCCTCCGTAGCGCGTCAACCACATTCTAGCGCCTAATGGAATCAGTGATGGGTGGATTGACTTACGACGCCAGCCTACTATATACCTGAACACCACCGTCATCGGCAGCACCTTCGAAGACCATCTGGAGAACCTGACCAAGGTATTACAGAGAATGCAAGCAGTCAATCTGAAGCTGAATGCGATGAAGTGTCAACTCTTCTGCAAGGAGGTTAACTACTTGGGTCACATAGTCTCACCAACTGAGATGGCCACGGGCCCGGAGAAGATTTGGGCTGCAGGGGATTGTCCTCGCCCGAAAGATAAACAAAAGTTGCGCAGTTTTCTGGGCCTATGCAAATACTACTGCCGCCGTTTCATTAGAGGCTTCTCCAACATCGCAAGCCCCTTACTCGTCTGACGGAAGAACGCCGATCTTACACGTGGACGGAAGAGACCGAGAATGCATTTCAGGCGCTTAAGTCAACACACTGCAATCTGGCTTAGCTTTTCCACAACCGGCGTCGACAGTGGTATTGGAGGCGTACTATCCCAGACCCCAAAATAAATTGAGTTTTATTTATGTATGCTCTTTAACTACTATAGTTCTTAGCGTACCATTCTATATTGGCTGTGAAAGACGAAAAGTTTGTTCAGAGGCCTCTTTATGAGGCTTGAGGCTCTTTTATGTGCCTTAAATCTACGACATGGGACCACCGGCTTTACTTCACTTCCGAAGGAAGCCATGCTAAGGATTTTTACGCCCTCCGCCGGGTTTGAACAGCGACCATGGAACTAGAGGCCAGCATGGTACCCCTAGACCACGGAGGATGACAGGTACAGCAAGGGCTGGAGTGGCTAATAGCATACTACAGCAAGAACGTTCTCCAAAGTGGAAAAGAACTACTGTGATACCCAGCGGGACCTCCTGGCGGTAGTGAAGGTGCTGAAGCACTTCCATACATACCTGTATGATCACCCATTCCACCTGAGGACTGATGACTCCACCCTCATCTGGCTGTTGAGGGTCCAGAGGCTCCAAGAGTACAACTTCACATCAGAAAGGAAGGAGCCACTCCAATGCAGATGCCATGTCAAGAAGATCCTGCCTAGAGGAATGTGGCCACTGCACTAAGGCGGAGGAAATGGACTGCACCGCAGCTGTCTATGTGATTTTGGCGGTGCCTGTAGACGGATGGGATAGCACATACCTGGCAGAGAGAGCAGCTGGCAGATGTCAACTTGGCACTGCTCCTGAGGCCATATTTTTTAATCTATCAAAAAACATTAAATAGCTAATAAAGTAACAGGGGTTATCCAGGCAGTATAAATGCTAACTTTGGTAGATTACAAAGAAAAGGAAACAATGATGTATTTACAAAACTGCAAGAAAGCTAAGTAGAGGCATAGTGGACACTGACAGTGCAGCTCACATAACTCATAATGGAGTTCAAACAGCTATAATTGTGTTGTTAGACGGTGTTGAAATGATTATGTGGAAAGTTGATCAGTATTTCTAGCAGTTTATTATGGAAGTGGAAAGCCTAGAGTCTGTCAGTTTGTAGAAACTGATTATAAAACTATTTTAGGGTTAAGCAAAATATGATGGTTGTCTCTTGAACCCACACTAAATAGCTTCATTGAAATCTACAATGGACTAAAATAATGTATTTTATCACAAAAAAAAGGTGTCCAAGAATATAACATGATTTTTTCAATAACAAGCAATCTTTCCTTTTCTTGTGTTTTTGAAATCACAGATATTACTATTTTCACTACCTATTCAAAAAAATAAAACATGAGGAGCCAATAGGTTCTGAAATGGAGGGGGGGAGGTTTGATCTTATACTTACTTGCACCACACTGAACTGTTGCCGAATAGTAATGTGAGAAACGAACCCAAGAAAATTTGCAATGAAGGTCTTATTACCAAGAGCACTTTCAGATGTTACATATCTAATTTTTTATAGCGCAGTATTTCAGTATATTGAGGAATGGACCCATAAGTCATTTACATCAATTCAAGGGTTCCCGTCTTTTTTTTAATTATTTACTTTTTAATTTTTACATTTATGGATGCTATGCTATGGTTCTTAGCATCCCATTCTATATTGGACGTGAAAGACCAGGCATTATGCTCAAAGGCCTCTTTATCAGCCTTGAGGTTCTTTTATGTGCCATAAATCTATGACATGGTACTATTGGCTTTACTTCCCTTCCGAAGGAAATCATGCTAAGGATTTTTACAGCCATGAAAATCTTTAACCTCTGCCAGGTTTGAATGCGCTACAGAGGCTAGCATGGTACCACTAGAACCACAAAGGATAACATTGGATTTCCCTAGCTGCTGCTATCAGCTGCAGGGTGAAAATAAAAGAATGCACTAAAGAAATGAAAATAACTTTGGCAAAATGATTCCCAATGAAGAAAATCTCTTTGATCAACATATTTATGTTAAATTGTATGTTAGAGAGGAGAATATTGCAGAATGGATTGCCACAAATTTAAGATTGCGGAAAAATTGTGAGAAATATTCACACATTTCAAGAAAGAGAAAATGGCTTACTGTGAAATAGAGAAAAAGGCTTCTGCCTCACATTTCCTGGATCCATCCTCCATAGAACGGATATTCTCCTTGATGAATTCGCTTTGGACTGATGAAAGGAACTGGCTCCAATTGGACATAGTGAAGTCTCTTTTGATAGTAAAATAATATTTTAAGGAGGTATCTTGCTCCAACTTCTATGAAATGGTATCGAAGGATAAACAGCTCTTGGAAAAGAACCATTCATCTGGCAAATATGACAGTAATCTCTTCCAGTCCCATTCATCAACTACCCACTAATCACCAGGAGGAGGAGATAGTGTTGGATGAGCAGCAAAAATGAGATATAAAGTTTAATCATGTTTAAGTAATGTTAGCAAGCTAATACCTGCATAGCCAAAATAATAAAGTAATAAACTTCACATTTTTTGTGCATACATGTAATATGCAGCGAAATTAATCCAGAGTGAGCAACTGCTCCATTCAGGTTTAAGATGTGTCAATTAGGAAATAATTCTTTTGCATCGCTTTATTGATGAAAAAATTCTCAACATCCAGAGATACCACTGGCATGAATGCCCTGTCCTGGAACTCCCGCACTTTGCAGTTGCACCCACCTCACTTTATACCATGAAACGGGAGCTTGTATGGCACCATCTATTCTGCTTAACTATCTGTACAATGGTGCCTCTGAGGAGTTATCCTACAGTATTTACTGTGTTCCATATTATATGGTCTGATGGACCTTATTTACAAAAACTATAGTTCACAAGAAACAATAATGATTTTCATGAAAGAGGACAACAATAAACTGTCCAAGTTTATCATGCAACCTTGTCACTTTCAACCATGTGCTACACTGTAAAGAAAGCCACATTACCACATTAGCAGAAATACATTTACATCACAGCTCGTTATGTGAGCTAAAACAGTCTGTTGCACCAGTAACATTCACCTCAAAACTGCTAGAAATATGTGGGGACCCTATAACTATCATCCTCAGCACATAGTTCGAGCTGAACATTCGGGAAGGATTTTGCATACTTCTGGGTATACATAACTGCAATGAGACCAAATGAACCCAGAAAGAATGACTACCACAACTTGTTTGTGTCCTGGCGAATACTTTGTAACTAACTCACAGTGGGCCAGGAATCAGATCCAGCTGGAAGGAGGGTCAAAATACTATGTGACTGGAATACCTTTAACTTCATATTATTTGTCTGGCACATTTCACGACCTGCCAACTTTTAGGAAGATAACAGCAGCAAAATTAATCCAGAGTGAGCATCTGCTCTATTCAGGTTTAAGACGTGTCAATTAGGAAAGAATTTTTTTGCATCGCTTTATTGATGAAAAAATCATTTATTTTCATACTGGTTTCAACTACAGATGGTGACTACTATTACTCATAAGAGTCTCACTTGGTGGATGAACATTATTTCTATTTATTGTGATCTATATAAAGGTAGCAGTCACTTTGAAATTCACATATACTTTAAAAAACCTTTGTACTTTTGTGTCCTCTTTATTCTGCTGCTTTGCAGTGATGTGTGTGCTTTCACAGAGTTTAAATTGTCCATGTTTCTTTCCATGGAGTGTGTAATGCCATGACACACATGGAATACAAGCCAGCCTGGCTGAGAAAACACTATCTGACATGCATTTGGTTTTTTTACCTGCAGATTTTAAGGCAAATGTTTCACTTCTTTAGTTCGTGAAAGATACTAGGGCAAATATGTCAGATATGTACATCCTGCTAATGCTCCATTTGTACATGTTGCAAGCGAATGAATGTACAATATATTCTTTCAGCACAGCCAAAGACATTGTCTCATGGCAGTAAGGAGGTCTGAATTTGTGTTAAGACATTTATAAGCATAAAGTAGCAAAGAAAGAAGAAAGAAAAAAGGGGAGATTACACATGCTTGTGGTGTATGTACATATAATTTCCCATTTTTCCTCTTATAAACCAAGATATATTCACATTCTGTTTGCTATTACACGAGCATATGGCAAATTCTGCATTCTGTAAAGTTTTCTATGAAGAAAACTGCTTTACACCTAAATGCACATTTGTTTTTACAGTTACATTACACTTTGCTGAAATTTTGTTTCAGCATATAATATCCACCAACAACTTCATAGTCTCTTCATAACACACATGATTTATCAATTCTAGTTTAGAAGACAGCTTGGTACCACATATTGGACAAAGTGTTCCAAAATCATTTATAGTAGAGTTTTGTAGTGCTTTAGTTGCTGGAAGGTTTATCTGTACCTTTATATTCTTGGTATTATAAATGCCTCCACATACATGAGTTGCAACCTCAACTGGCGCACTACATCCTGCATCACAATGATCGCATGAGCTACTTTTTGCAGTTGTTACACATTTTACATTAGATTCATTATTCTCATGATGCATATCGTCCAAATCCTGTGACAAGCACATGTTATCCTCATCAACTTTTATACTTTCATCTTTAGATGACACCTGGATTGGCCTTCCTGCTGATGGTACTTCTTTTGGACTGTTATGGCTAGAGTTTATGTAATCTGGAGTTCTAAGAGTTTTATGAAACCTGTTATTCTCTGATATAAGTTTTCCAACATTGTCATGGTCTTGAGGAATCCCTTGCTTTGTTGCCACAACAGTTTCTTTTATAGAAGCTGCTGACATGTGAAAAAACTGTGGATTTATATCACATTTATATGATTCATTTTCATTCAGAAAATATTCTTCATTTTTTGAGAGACTTTCCAGCAGCTGAAAGTACATACTATCCAAACTTGCTTTCTTCATTAACAAGTCCTCTGAACTGCTTTTTGCCTGAACATCACAAATAAAAAAGTTTGAGTCAACTTTCTGTGAATTTTCCTCATCTACAGCATTGTTTTCAGGCATTTGTGACGAACATGTACCATTAAGAGCAAATGTATGAGCATTTTTATCTTCATGCTCTGAACTTCTGGGCTTTCCAGTGCCTACAAATTCATGACAATTCTGAATAGGAAATGACTGCACATCACTATTATATACTTTGTTGTGTACATTTAAGCTAAAATCTTTAGTATTTTCAGATGTTTGTTTTTCTATCAATGGTATATCTTCTAAGCCATTGCTTACATTTCCTACACATTCACCTTTATGCTGAGTGAGCAGCAGCTTGGCAGTATTACTGGATAACACTTCAGGCGACATCTTTTTGTAAGATATATGGTTAGACTTCACATGCTGATCTTCACATGCTAATACAGAGGCCGAAATTCCTGAAACACATGAACATTTTATCAAGGGTTACCTATAATAATTAATTACTTAATTATCCTAAATATCATAACATGTAATAAAGTAGTCTTAAACATAAAGATCTGGATAGTTTAAGAAAGGGGGGAGGAAGAAAATAGTGAAAGTAATGACTATTTGGAACACATTCTACTAAGCCAAATTATTTTTTCAAGTCTAATACATACACTCATGAAGCTTCTTTGGTAACAAAAAATCATCCTTTTGAAAACTGATACAAAACTGTTCCCAACATTCAGCATAGAGGATTATTGAGCAGCAGTAGATGACAATCAGGGCTATTCTGTAATGTTTTGTTATGGCTTAAAAATTGTTAAAGCAGCTAACCAATTGTTCAGCATTCTGTAACTTCATAACAAAACAAAATTTTGTTAAGAATAAAGATTTAGTTGTTGAACGCAACAAACTCTGACACGATCTTGCTAATGCGTTTGTTACACAAAAGATTCTCTTAGACATCATTTTAATGCTCTATAAGAGGAAAAACATGATAGAAGTTTAACATTTTAATTATCAAATGTTTATTTATTCGTTTTAGCATAAAACGTAAATGTTATGGATTATGTTTTAGTAAGCAATGTTCCGTGTGATAGCATTGGAAAATGATGCTCCCAACATAACTTTTAAGAGATGTATTTTAATAGCAAAATAAATGTTGTGTAATCTTGTATTGTAATAAAAAGTAACAGTTATTGATTTAAGAATTTTACATTCAAATATTGATAAATCTTGTGTTGATTTGCATGGTTCATGAATATATTTGCCTCACTTTTAGGTTAAGATTAGGAAGTAAGCACTTTTGAGAGCTGTAGCATATTACAGCGATACATTTTCATTCCCAGAATTATTTTAAGATAATTTTTAATTCGCTAAAAGAAGTGACTAGCAGAAAGCTGTTTACAGTTTCTCGTAACCATAGAAAATTGTATTTATACTGATGCTGCTGGAAATGAAAGAACATAATAGAGGGCAGTCAGCTGGGTTATAAAATGATAATTTATACTTAATAAATTTGTGTATGAAAAAATATCCTAAATAAAACTTGTAGCTGTAACATTCCCCCAGATAACACAACTAGTGAAACTAACCTTTCTTTTCACTATGACCTTCCATATAACGAATACCTAAAATAATCAGATACCAATTATGGCTTTCATTTAAAGATTAAGATGCAAGAAAATTTCCACAGAACTGAACTAAAGCTGAACATTGCCAAATCATGAATAAAAATCAAGTACCTACACATGCTTGATGGTATACATAAAAATTTCAGAAAAATCTGCATGACAAGTAGTATCTTTAAGAAGTATAATAAAAAACCCAAAACCATAAAGAAAATGAAGCAATAATTACGGGTTGATATGAATTAGTGAAACTTGTATCAAAACAATATGAAAGTGTGCTGCAAATTCTTTTGTCTATCTTTACTAACCTAAAATTAAATTCATTTTACACGGCCACTGCCACAGCTGTTCAGCAGCTTGGTGAGTTTTCCCCATAAAAAATCAAATTCTTTGAGATCACAAGATGATACAAGTCTTGCTATCCTAAGCAGTGGATACGAATGTTAAAAATCCACATATATTTTATATTTTTGGTGTGAGGTTTTCACAGCATGCTTTGTTCCCATCTTGGCAAGGAAAAGTAACAAAAACACTTGGTAGTCAGTATTCCAGTGCTGTTGTCAGTGTGAAAACAAATCACGATAACAAACAAGTTACAGAATGCCAAACAGTAGTACATTTGTTAAGAGTGGTTCTTTAAGCTTAACAAATAATTGTAGTCATCTTCTTAACAATGAAGTCACAGAATAGCCCTGAATATTAGCTATACACTCTATGCCCTTTGAGTAGCTCTTGCTATTTTATATAGATATTTAGAGTAAGCTGCTCTTTTATGCTTAGAATAGTAGAGGGTGTAGTGGAGGCTGAAACTGGAAAAGACCATATAGGACTATGAACCCTTCCGTTGAAGCATTGATTAGATTTGTCAGTAGCTGGAAGTGCAAAGAAGGACATAATCCAAAGGGTAACTGCAAGAAGACTATGGCTAAATCATGGAGAATGTGTTTCCACAATGACAGCACAACTTGTTGCATGTAAAATGTTCTCAACAAACAAATGCTGCTTAATGAAGTGTTTGATGTTTTTCTCCATCAGAAACACCAAGAATTCTTAATATTTTTATTGCATTGGAATTTTTATTGCAGTGAAAAATACAGGTCACTTTATGTTGGTTACACAGAAGGTTAAAAGTGACTAAAGGCAGTATACATGGAAACATAGCATGTAGAAAAAAATTTAAATATTTAAAAGACTTCTTTAGATCACTCTACAAGTTTACCACACAAGAAAGGTTAATATATGCAAGAATTTAACAGGTTCCATTCTGATAGCTCACATCTCATTGTAAAGGAACATCTTCACTGGGTTTTTAGTTAAATTCAAGAAGGAAATTGAAAATAAATGCAGATGAAGTAAAAATTTCCAGCATTTTAGGCAAACTAATTATATATTTTCTACTTAAAATGATGATACATGCCACTCTTGTTGAAAATGCTTGCTCAAATTGCAAAACAATCCTCAAGAGGAGTGTACCTTCTGCACAAACACAAGTGAAGCACATGCAAACTAGTTCTGTAAGTCTATACCCTTTGGTCTACAATTTTTTTATTTGTTTGTAGCGTCCAGTTGAGATGTTTGAGTTAAAAAAAGTCTGTTAATAAAAAAGTAATTTTTCCTAGTTGCAATTTTAACATAGTGGATAATTTAAAATTGGAAGTATTATGAAATCAAGTGTTCAGGTGAATACAAGCTTTGTTACACTTTCATATGAAATACCTTAATTACTTAAATGTAACCTCAAAGTCCTGTTCCTGTTTTTCAAATGTATTGCTAGTTGTTGTAACTCAGGCAAGTGACTGATTGCACCTCTGTTCCATGATATATACAGATCTTCATTTCAATGCATGGCCATATTACAGGGAATTGTTTGCTCTGCACTGCACTGTTTCTAACAGGTTCTGATCCTTCTCCATCTCAGGCTAATCAGTTGACATAAAGTCTTTGTACAAGGGTTGATATGTTGTGAGACTATGTGTTTCGGTGTTATAGTGTGCTAGTGCTGTTATAATGCCTTAAAGTCTATAGACTTAAGCACACAAATTCTTTATATATGATTCCTATGTGGCAACAAACTTGTGTAGAGAAGTGCAACAGCGATTTATAGATAGATTCCCTGCTGTTTGTGTGCCTCACAAATAAGCAGTTCATAATCTTGTGAACAGATTTAGGAAAACAGGATCTATTCTTGACAAGAGACTAAAACCAAATCCCCTACTCTTATGAGAAAAAACTCAATGACATCAGAGAAAAGTTAGAATGAAGCCCGAGTGATCTCTACGAAAGCTTCATGGGAATCTGGAATTTTGCAAACCTCAGCTTGGTTGTCACTAAACTTTTAAAATTGAAACCCTAAACGTTAACTGCAGTTCAGGAACTACAACCCATGATACTGTGAGTAGAGTTAATTTCTGTAATTGGATATTGCAGAATGATCGCTCTACTGACTCAGATTCAATTTTTTTTTTTTTTTACCATGAAGCATAGTTTTATTTACATGGCCAAGAATAATTAATGAGTCTTAATGCAAGTTTTCTTAAAAGTTATGAGGATGTGTGATGACACAAAGACAAACTTTCCAACTCTCCTATGATGAAGGTATATGATAATTTCAGTTATAATTTGCATGAGAAAACCATGCACTTGAATTTAAGGGGATATGAATATCCAATCTGCCAGTACACAACATGCTCTCTGGTGCCAATAAAATCTTAGGCAGACCATGTATCCAAACAAAGCTCTATACTTTTCTTAGTATCTTAATATTATTTGAAGCAAGCAAAGTTCTAAAATATGGCTTTTCCTTGTATAAAAATGCCAATGCAAGACAGGAAGAATCAGGGAGAAAGTAGACAATGACTCCCTCTCTAATGCAGTGAAGCGTGTTTTAGTAAACAAAACCAAATTTTGGGCATTTGGCTAGAAATGATGTGAGAAAGTGATGCCCTCTCTAAAGCAGTGAAGCATATTTTAGTAAACAAAACAAAAGTTTGGGCATGTAGCTAGAAATGATGCGAAGAAAGTGTTTTTTGAGAAATTGAATTCATAGACTATTTCAAGTAAGCAGGAAGACAGATTTATGGATTCACAAAAAGAAATCCCTTGAACTTACTTTTGAATATGCTACAGCTTACAGGGTTATCTATGGACGCTCTTTAACTGCTGTGGCCCTTAGCATCCCATTCTATATTGGGCGTGAAAGACTAGTAATTTTGCTCAGAGATCTCTTTATCAGGCTTGAGGTTCTTTTATATGCAATAAATCTATGACATCGGACTACTGGCTTTACTTCCCTTCTGAAGGAAACCATGCTAAGGATTTTTACGACCAAAAAACTCCATCGCCCTCTGCCAGGTTTGAACCCACAACCTCAGGAACTAGAGGCTAGCATGGTAACCCCTTCACCACAGAGGGTGACATGTTCTTCAGTGTCATCTGCCTTGACAAGTATGCATATGTTGATATGACCACTTTTGTTCCTTTTCCAGTCAGGAATACCTCCTAAAAATAGTTTCCAATCATCTATAATAGAGCCAGTTGGTTCACGTTGTTTTATTTAGGAGTTTCTCATATACTTTTGCAAAAAATGTTAGGTGAATGATCTCTTAGCAGTGCAAGGTGTAACAGATGTGTTGCCACTATCTGTAAGAGCCTTTTCACTGCTGGGTGCTTTATTTATTTCATTCTTCAAAGTCTTCCAGAGGACTGTTTGAGTAATTTTGCAGTCGATCTAATTTAGTGTGTCATTGATTTCACCTTATAGTTCTTCAAATGTTATCTGAGCTATGTCATTTGGGTATTGCCTCATTAGTTGTTTTTTCACCACGACAAGCCTTGAGGTACTGTTTGGTAATAGCATTTGTAAAGCAGCCAATATGTCTTTGGTCTTTATAAATCTTTCTTCAAGCTCTATAATCCAGTGGACTAGAATGGGTAACAAAATAGGTGTCACACTCAACATTAATCAAGGTTGTCTCTATGTTTATAGGAAACAAGGTAAACAAGATAACTGTTAATTATATCATCCTTGGGGGCTCACACTTATAGCAGGTCCACAACCTATATCATAGCAATGCATCTTACACCAGCATGTCGGTGTGGAATTGGACTGATACATTTGTTGCTGCATTGGAACAGATCAATAATTAACTAAGCATGCGAAAGAACACATTCAAAACAGTGTAGTTATGACTACAAAATGCACAAAAAGTGTTATTCCCGGGATGTACAGCCTAAGACAAACAATAGTGATAAAGACTCTTTTGTGTTGAATTCACATGACTTTTTCTACTTGCTCTTCTATAAATGATTCTTACAAAAATGCATTCTTCTGTCTACTTCTTATTAATTGAAATAAAAATTTGTAGAAATGATTTTATTGAACTTTTTGTTTCAGGTAGAAGGGGAATACAGAAGACTTAAGGATAGTCAAATCCATCGATATGTGATGGCCTTGAAATTTCATCTTCCTTGCATCACCACCAGGGGAGAGAAGAAGAGGGAGAGGGAGAGGGGGAGAGGGAGGGAGAGAGAAAAACCGATTTACAACTTGAAAAAATTATAAGTATTTGAAAATTTAAACCAATAACAAAAATATCTTGGAAATGGTTAATGCCATAAAAAATATATATGACATAAATTGTAATCTTTAAACAAATCTACATTCTTTTGTATAGTAAGATTTTGTACATATCTTACAGTTTACCAACTTAAAAAAAAGCCCCTCAGTATGAAAAGGACTTCACAGCCTATTCCCAGAAAATTCAAGACATACACTTTATATGTAGAGAAAATATCTTAAAGAGGTAGTATTTTGATCAAAAACAATTGGGTCATTTTTGAGAAAATAAAAAATAATGAAAAATTTTCCATGTAAAGAGTAGTTCGCATCACATCCTTGGAAGACACTGAACTTGGTATTTAACCAACCTTTTGTTTTTTAGTTATGTTGTTCAGACACATACACACAGATACCCCCCACACTTCTAGACCTTTGTCTAAAGATGTTTTTAATGGATTCAGTGAGTCTCAAAACATGTATTTCTGGTGAAATCTTGGTATTGAATTTTTTTGGTGGAATGCAATACTTCCTCTACTAACTGCAGGCAAGTAGCAGAAAAAAAAAGAAAAGAAGATCTCGAACCGTATATTTGTTTAGCTTCGTTCTATTCTTGCCATTCAGAGTGAGTCTGCTCTGCTAAATGATCCCTGGCCGTGTGGTTTTTTATATATATATCTTAATTCTAAGGCATTTATACTTGTAAATTAAAACAGAAAGACTTTCCTTTTTATTTTCAAACTAAATATAAACTAAAATATTTGTATACGTAAAAGCATACATAAATTAACTTAAATTGGGCACGTAAACCCTCCGCTTTTATTAATGCCCTCATTCTCTGGGACCTGGATCAAAACAAATGGCTAGTCAAATTATGACTAAGGTTTCTTCCGCCCAAACATCCTGTATTTGATCTCACGAAACCTTTTATCTTTTGCTGTTTGTAGGTCAATTTAACACCACACTTTTCTTATCTTTGCCCACACATTTTCAATAGGCTTCAAATTTGGTGAGCAAGGAGGCCAATCAACCTTTGCGAGTTGCCTGTGTGAGAACCAGTTTGAAACCTGCTGACTTGTGTGAACAGGATGGTTATCTTGCTGGAATTCAATGCTTCCATCAGGATATCTATTCTCCACAAAATAAACGATGATACAATCAGGATGCCCTATGTCCTTATACTAATGGCCAATGTGCCATCAAACTGTCACAACACACCTAGACCACGCTATAACATCTGACACCAACACAATACAGATACGCAACCTTGGTGATCCATTTGTAATGTATTTTGCATCATAATGTTTTCCTCTGGGGAGGAAGATGAATAGTCCCCCCCCCCCATTTAGAAATAAAAATGTCACCTTGTCTGGGAAGGTAAACCTATTCCAGTTGTGGCTGACATTTTCTTCTCCAAATATGAGGCGAAATAACCTGTCATTGTCTTAAGAGGCTGCTTCTTAGTAACCAATCAAGCAAAGAGTGCTGCCATAGTCAAACAACACAAGAGTGTGCGGTTCCAACCAGGGAAACTAGAATTAATTCCAATTGTAGACACATGCTGGAAGAGATTGCAGTCTACCTCTCCTAGAATTGCAACTCAGGAATGAACAAACGTTTTCGATCCAAACTAGATTGACAGCGAACAATCCCTTCCCTGGATAACTGCAGTCACCTTGTGGGCTGTAGATATAGGGACTTGCAGCCTGAGACACAGAGTAACCAGCAATGTTCACTAACATAAGAAAAGATCTTCCTGTGGCTTCATCTTAAAGCGTGCACTCAATCACAGCAGGAGTCAGTATAATTGCTAACAAATCATATAGAGCTCAAGGTTATACAATACATGAGCATAATCACACTAGCACCAATGATAACTGAGAATGACATCAATAGTAATAGAGATAGAAAGTTTACACATCCAATATTAAGTAATTTAAATGTTTTGTTTAGTTTTTTACTGTAGAATAATTACTAATGTGGCATTTTGAAAACAGAAAGGATTAATTTATGTTGTGCCTTAAAATTGAAATACATGTTGTCAATGGAAAGCATACAGCATTGCTGTATATTTAACATTAAATTTAAATGAAAAAATTAAGTATACAAGTATCCAAACCAAGGTTGGTCCATTACTAGATACGTGTGTCTCACTGCTCAGTCATTAATGCACACAACCAATCTCATAGGCATTTTCCTGTTTATGACATACTTCACAAATGAATGCACGGTGATATTAATTTATGCAATGAGAACACATCAGTGAAAGCTTTCAATGTTTTCTGAATTGAACTCCCTCTCTAGCTGTTGCTCATTTTATCTGTCTTAGGATGTACGTCAAATATAAAACAGTCCTGAAAGTATACACACGCCAAGTATAGACGTGCCAAAAATATATGATTTAATTGATAAATCGTGTGTCAATCATGCAGTTACTAATTGTAATAGGCAAATTAAAAAACTAATAAATTAAACAATATATTGTAGAAGCTAGTAGTCTAGGTAGGAACTGACATACCAAGCATGGACTGCACTTGAACTGGAATGGTAAGAGTATTATCACAAATAATATATGTAGTATCATAAAGAAGTGCCATACAGAAACCAAAGAGTCCATTGCTGTACAATATGTAACTACTGAAACTACACAAATTCAGGGAAACTATGTTCTGAGCCTGTTTTACCATATAATATCTCACAGCTCAAATGAAGGTGTTGAAAAATGAGAAATCATCCAGTAGGCTTATACATCAGCATCAGCATCAGCAAGGTAAGGTAAATGATTGTATAAAGTATGCTAACACATGCGATAAGACTTTAGCCCTATAAAAAATCCAAAATGGGAATTAAAGAATGTAAATAGATGCAACCAAAAACAAAAAAAAAGTTTAGTATCTTTCATCAAAATATACAGTATCTTGCAAACACAAAACGTTAGAATTATGGCCAAATATCTTAGTTTTTACAGAACATGGACTAAAAAATAATGAACTGGAGGTAAACTACTATGAAAATTATGGTCCTAGGTTCAAATTACTGTAGAGAAATGCATAAAAGTGGGGGAGTGTCGATATATGCACAGCAGAACGTTAAATATAATAAAATTGACTGTAATATATACTGTGAGAAAATGTGCTGTGAACTGTCTGCAATTCAAATTATTTTTAGAAATGGAAAGCTTATTGTACTAGAGGTCTATAGTCTGCAAAAACCGATAAAAAGCTTTTCTTAAGCAAATTACAGTTATGCTTAAATAATTTGGTAAAAAACAACAAAATCATTGTGATAGGAGACTTCAATATAGATATCTTAGTGGAAAGCATAAAGAAAAAGCTATTGCTAGAAATGATAGAACAAAGTAACCTTAAGTTAATCAAAACAGGGCCAACCAGAGTAACAAACCACTCAGCTACTTGCATTGACCATGTGTATACCAACTTTAGAAAGGAAGACTTAAATATATCCATAATTAAGGGGGGGGCTCAGTGACCATTTTGGACAGCTAATAAAAAGTGAGGCAATAAATGCAGTAAGAGTAAAAACAAAAGGACTAACTGAATTTAAAATAAGTGTAAATAAAGAAACATTAAATGCACTGAGATCTAATCCCAGTCAAATAATATGGAGAAATGTATATGAAATGGCAAATATACACAATAAATGTGAAATCTTTATAAATACAATAGCATTCATGTTTAGAGAAATCAGTTCCAATGCGCAAAATTGTACATAGCAGACAAAAAGCTAGTAACTGGTCTACAAGAGGTATAAATAAATAATAATAATAAAAAAAAGAATAGAATTTCTGAATAATTTAAAATCGCAAACTAGAGTAAACTCCCATTGGTACATAGAGAATTATAAAAATGCCCTGAACAACGTAATGAGTGAGGCAAAGAAACTACATAATCGAAGGCTTCTCCAAAATTCTGAAAATAAAATTAAAAAGACATGGGATATTATAAAAACGGTACTTAAAGAAAACAACACAACATGGAAGGAAAATATAAAAATTATAAAAGACACCAGTATTATATCAGACTCAGAAAGTGTAACATGTTTAATGAATTTACATAAATATGGTAATAAATATGAAAATTCAGAGACTAGAGGCCCAAGCAGTGGATGAAGGAAATGTATGTAACTCTATGGTACTTAGAGAAGTTACAAAAGAGGAGATTTTAAAACAGATTAACACATTAAAATGCAAGAAATCAACTGGTCTAGATGAGTATTCAAATGAAATGGTGAAACTTTGCAAATATGAGCTAGCTGAAATCCTCTCGCACATATCAAATGTAAGCTTCAGTTCAGGAACATTCCCAAATCAATTAAAATGAGTAATAGTTAAACCCATTTACAAACAAAAAGGCTCAAAGCAAATGATGGAAAACTACCGACCAATATCTCTGTGCTCTGTTTTCTTCAAAATAATCGAAGGAGCTTTTCTAGAACAGTTACAGAGTTTCTGCAATAAATATAACATAGTGTCAGCGAACCAGTTTGATTTCCAAAAAAATGAAATCAACAATACAGGCAATAAGTAAAGGAAATGACAAAATTATCAGAGCACTATACAGAAAAGAATTTGTAGTAGCAATTTTCCTTGACCTATCTAAAGCTTTTTTCTGTGTTAATGTCGGTAAATTAATGGGAAAACTATAAAATTATGGGGTAAGGGACATACCATTGGAATGACTAAGATCATATTTATCAAACAGAGAGCAGTGTGTAGAGATAGTGCATAATATAGATGGAAATCCAACCAAAATTCAATCATCATTTAAACAAATAATGCATGGTGTACCACAAGGATCAAAATTGGGGCCATACTTATTTATTTTATATGTTAATAGTCTATTCAAAAAAGTTCAGGAAGCAGGAGGCTTAGCCATCAGATATGCAGACGGCACTGCAATAGTGCTAACTGGTAATACAGCGGCAGATGTTCAGAGTAAAGCAAATACATTATTAGAGATAGTTGGTACATACTTGGCAGAACTAGGGCTGGCATTAAATATGAATAAAACTGAATGGATGCAGATCAGTCTAAGCAACAAAACAAAAGCCAAAATCCCTTTAGAAATAAAAAACTAACAAATTAGGGAAGTTAAGCAAACAAATTTTTAGCACTAGTAATAGATAATAATTTGAAATGGAGCAGACATATAGACAAACTATCTAAGAAAATCCTTAAGGGTGTATATATATATTTTCTAAAACAGGTTGCTCAAATTATGGACAAAAGTAGCATAGTTCAAGTATACTAGGCCGTTATACACTCATATCTGAGTTATGGGATTATTTTATGGGATTCAGCAAAGAAAAAACTTCTATTAAAACTATTTAGGCTACAGAAAAGAGCAATAAGAATGGTTAAAAAAAATCTGATGTGTTACACTCACATGACTTTCTCTACTCTTGTACAATCTATTTTTACAAACGCCTATTCTCCATATGCTTCATATTAATCGAGATATCGAGATGTCAATCTTATTGGTAATTTTCTTGTAGATGCAAGGGGAATATGGTAGCTTTTAAGCGATAGTCAAATATTTTATCGCTGGTTGCTATGTGGCGCATTCCATTCTCTTTGCATGTCCAGGACATAAAAAAATGAATAACAAATTTGAGAAAAAGTATAAGTATTGGAAAATTTAAGGAAATAACAAGCAAATCTCGAAAACGGTTCACTCAAACAAAAAAAAATGTATATGATATAAGTTGTGTATTTTAATGCGATCTACATTTTTTGTGTAGTAAAATTTTGTCTATCTCTTATGGTTTACCAGTTATGCAAAAGTCGTTTACAATGAAGAATACTTTTGGAGACATTCCCAGAAATTTCGAGATATACATTTCATTTCTCATGACATTATCTTAAACATATGATATTTTCATCAAAATCGTTTGAGCCATTTTTGAGAAAATTAAAATTTTCGAAAAATGTTCCATGTAAAGGGTAGTCTGGGGTGGGGGGATTTTCTTGAAAATCTTCATGTCGCATCTCTGGATGATACTGAACGTAAATACCAAGTTTGGTGTTTATCTGACTGTTAGTTTTTGAGTTATGCTGTTCACAGACACACACACGGACATGTTTCCAAAAATGCTTTTTTTGGATTCAGGAGGTCTCAAAACATGTATTTCCGGTGAAATCTCGGTATCGAATTTTTGGGTGCAATGCAAAAATACAAAAAAGAAATATCTGCAAAATTGCATTTAAAACACTCAATAAACTTGCACTACCTTATCTTTATATATAAAAATTGTCTTAAATATGTTGTAAAACCCCATAAACAAGATAAAAATATAGATATGCATAACATTCGAACAAGGAAAAACTACTTTAGAGACAGATTAAGAGGATCCCTAGAAACTAAATTATTGAAAGCAATGTAAAAGAGTTATACAATCATTTACCTCATTGCATTAAAGAAATAGAAAAGGAAACATCAAAAATAAGAGAAATTAAATCCTATGTTTTGAAAAATACATTTTACTCTATTGAATACAAAATGGTAAATGTTAGTAGTGGTTGACACATAAGTTTTTGATAAAACTGTATGTATAGAACCTCTTATACAGTAGAGGAATATAAAATAGCAAATGTAAATAGTGATTGACATTGGAGTATTTGTAGAATTGTACATATATATAGTAGTACTTAAAACTAAGTGTTTTGATTGTAATTTATGTAGTTTATTCTCATATGATGATGCCTTGTAAAATTATTACAAATGGTAAATAAATCTGAATCTGAATATAACAGTGTCTTCTTTTCCAAAGGATCCTCACAAGAGAGGCAGTGGGAAAGTGATATTCATGGGGATAATGTAATGTAATTAACAGTTTTTAGAACAGCACATAATGAGGGAATTTACTGCCATGTGAAGTGATGGAAGCATTTTTGTAGTGTTCAGAAGTAAACTCACTGAAGATGCATGCTCCTCACTGTTTCCTAATTTACCACCCTATATGACTTCAGAACCAGCTCCAAACATAAGAATACAGAAGAAAGAAGAGGTAAAATGTTGGAAAGATATGGAGCAGCATTTTGTAAATGGCTAGAATTTGACAAAATCATTGAACACATTTCCAGGCTTTCCTTTTAAGGATTTTGAAGATTCGTTTTGCACTAATTACATTTTTATTTCTCATATACTTTTTTTCTTTCTTTCAACATTTTAAAGGGCTGAATTTAGAATTGAGTATTTCTCCACCCATTATAAATACACGCACACACACAAATATATATATACTACTTTACCCAAGAAAGATAGAATGATATCAAATTTAGGAATTTGGACTTTGTAAAATATATGGGGTGGGGGGCATCGAACCATTTCTATCAAGTCTTTTTTTGTTTGTTTTTGTTAAGATTTAATGTCCTTTAAACCATTAGGTCATATCAGGCAATGAATGAAATGATACTCAAATGAGCCTTGGGTCCATAGAGCTTAGAGTTCCTCATATTCATCTTCCAGGATAAGGGAAAATCCCGGAAAAAACCTTACCCAGATAACTCACCCTAACTGAGATTCAAACTTGAGACCTTGTAAATGTGAGGCAGACATGCTACCCCCACATCATAGAGGATGTAACAAATGCATGCGAAGGAGAAGAAAAATTAAATATAACAAATTTACAAACAGGTTCTGACAGTTGATGAACTTCAGCACGAGAAAAAGTAGGCATACAACAAGGGATGTTTTGAAAGGTGCTAATGCAACGAAAATATGTTATTTGACACAAAATGTATTTCTAATGAGCTCTGTTTTCTTCTGTAGTAAGTTCTCTTATTCCAACCAATAACAACATACAATAATAAAGAAAAGGTATTCACATTTATACAAAATGCAATTTATTATTGGAAATTTCAAAACTTGGTAAGTGCAGTAACATTTTGATATTTAATGCAATACTTCCTCTATCTACCACAGCTAAGTGGTACAGAAACTGAAAAAAAAAGACATCAGGATACAAACGCAAGCGAGCACACCATCCACAATATCAATCCCAAGTTTACTCTAGGAATTCTAACACAATGATATTCTCAGAGCTTTATTTAGCCTAGATAAACAAAGAGTAGAGTGAATTGTTTTCTCTGAACATATCTTGAGATCTAGGATGATTATGGGATATTAAAGCTTTAGAAAGTATGTGTACATACAGGGTGTAAATAGATAACACCACACGGATTTTACTGGCAGCAGATGGTTCCTGGTCAATCAATTTGGGATAAGAAACCAATACACTATGAAGACAAGTTACTAAGTTATATGTATTCAAAGTAATTTGGAGACTGGAACCAATAAATAAAAATCAGAACCAAAATATGTACATAGTCTGTATTAGAAACGAAATACGGTTCATTAGGGACATGGTTAACTCTGTTTTTTAACTCTCTGAATAAGCATTTCTAAATGTTTCACTTACAAAATTACATAAAGTTTGGACCTAACATATGTCTGCATGCCACAGCAATGGGTAACAGGTTGTGGGGAATGGCTAAACAAGCATAGGATGATTCCAATAGCGGTACTATAGCTGAACAGTTAGGCGTATCGGCTGTGATCTAAAATAAGCATGCAAACTCAAGTTTGAATCTGGAATGGGTATACTTTTTTTCTTCTTTCTTTCTTTTACCAGGAACAATGTCATGCTCATCCCTTGAATAGGAAAAGTACCATCATCATGTGTAATTGCACAAGGTGTCACTTACTTCTGTTCTCTTCTCACTTCTAAGTCTGGGAGTTGTAAATCAACACTGGCTTGATGTTTTCAGTTGGCAATGTTTGCATGTGAGGTCAATACTACTTTCAAGTCTGTAGATCGGCGTTTGTAAGAAAGTGGCTCTGTAGTACAGAATAAAGCAGATTGTGGAGTAAGATGTACTTGTCATGCTCTGGAGTTCGAAGAAAACATACTGCATGCACTGGAAGACAAATCATCTACCATCACCCATGCTATTCATGCAATGGGCTCAAACCACACTAGTATGTGGCAGGTCTTGCATGAGGAGCAGCTCTATCCGCTCTATTTGCAAAAGGTGCAAGCTTTAACTCTGAGGTATTTTAATTTATGCCTGCAATTTTGTGAATGGGCATTAAGGCAGCCACCAGAATTGTTTTCTTTAGTGTTGTTCACAGAGAGGCCACGTTTACCAGGAATGGGCAGATTCTAAACTCTAAGAACAGTCACATATGGGCATACAAAATTCCCTATGCTACTGTGCAGAGAGCCATCAACAGAGTTTATGGTGAACATAAGAGCTCGCATTGTTTCTGACCATGTCATTGGACCAAACCTTCTTTCTCCTCGACTGCGTGGTGATACTTATAAAACATTTCTGGAGTATGTATTGACAGACCTTTTGGAAGGAGTGCCACTTGATGTTTGGGCTCAACTGCATTTCCAACATGATGGGGCTCCTGCACATTATGCTATAATGTATGGAAGTATCTAAACAGAGTCTTCCCCAATCGCTGGATCGGAAGAGGTAGTCCTATCATGCCCTGGCTACCTCATTCTAAGGATCTCAATCCCATGCATTTCTTATTTGGAATCATCTTCAGACATGGTGTATTCATATTAATTTATTCTGAAGAGGCATGGTTGCCTGCATTATTGCAGCCAGTGATGAGATTCACAATGCACCAGGAATGCTTGAACAGGGTTCAGGAATCATTTCCGCATAGATGTTGGCTATGCATTGATGTTATAGGTCCCTATTTGGGTAATTCCTTTCAAACCAGTGCATTGTCTTCATTTGCTTACCTTTACCTTTATCTTATCTATCTATTGTATTGTAAAGTTAGTACCGAGACAACTTATTTTTGTATAATTCACTCACACTTACATCTTTTAAGTATTTAGATATTTACATTTTTGTTGATCATCATTTGTGTAGATCTGTACCAGTTTATTTGTGTGTGTGTATGTGCGTGCGTGTTTAAGTATGTTTAATGTAAACTATGTTCTTTCTTTCTTTCTTTAAGAAAGAAAGGGGGAAAAAAAAAGAAAAAGATACTGCTGCCATTGGGATTAGAACTCAAAATACAAATGCCTGTTTACCTGCATCTTTCTGGTAACATATCCATTGCAATAAAGACGCAAGTGCCGATAAGCTTCACTTGCTTTCTTATCATACATTACAGTTTAAGTAGAACTGATCAGTGGCATGCAAACTACCCAGCAATTTTAAAGCATAACTCAGTAATTTGTCTTCGTAGACAATAGGTTTCCTATCTCAAATTGATTGCCTAAGAACCGCATTTGTGTAGTGTTATTCACTTACACCTGGCAAGTTGTTCTTTGGACTGTGAGCTATCGATCTGACTACCCTTTCAGGGATAATGTTATCTTGCAAAATGGTTCTTAAATAAGTTTCAATCTTTGTCAACATTTGAAATTTACAATGTCAACAACTGGATGGAGTTTGAAAACTTAAAAAATCTGATGTGTTGCATTCACATGACTTTCTCTACTTCTCTTCTACAAACTATTCAATTCAATTTATTTTTCATTTATAGTAACATGTACATGTTGTCGGAATACATCAAAACATTATTACAAGTGTATACAATTATTTATAATCATAGTTCATCCAGCCAATACATAAGCTTTTGTATTAGAAAATTCTTTAATTCACTTTTAAATAGTTTGCCTTTAGTTGTCTTTAGAGTCTTTGGTAGTTTATTAAGCAATATTTTGCCCATTATCAAGGGATCTTTATCTCTTATCTTTTTATTTACGTTTATTCTGTGGTAATTATTTTGTGTCCTTGTTTCATACTTATGATAGTGGTTATTGAAGTTATCAGGTCCTTCATCATTGGTTTCAAACATAATTACTTTATAGACATATAAAGATACTAAGGTTAATATTTTGTTTTCTATAAAGAACTTTCTACACGATTCTCTTCTGTTTACCTTATATATACATCTTATACATTTCTTCTGCAAAACCAATAATCTATTCATGTTAATTAGACAAGTGCTACCCCATACCTCAGTTGCATATTGTAGATGTGGATGTATTATTCCATAATAGGTTAATTTTAGGTACCTATTCAGCAGTTATATATTTTGCTAGATTTCTTAGTAGGTAGAGATTTGTGTTTATCTTCTTGCATATTTAATCAATATGATGTCTAAAGGTTAGGTTCTCATCTATGATAATACCTAAGAACTTTATTTTATCTAACCACTGGATATGCTGACCATTTATTGTTACATTCACCAGACTTTTGTTAATATACCTATTATTGCGGTGTTGAAACATGATAGCTATCCTTACAAAAGCTTATTCTTCTATCTACGTTGTATTAATCAGCATAAACTTTCATTAAATATTCATTGTAGGATAAGAAAAATACAGTAGGCTAAAGCAGTTATCAGATTTTTAACAAATGGATCGCTACGTGATGATTTTGAAATTTCATCTTTCTTGCATGTTTACAAGAAATAAATAGCAACTTATCACCTGGAAAAAGTACTAGTATTTGAAAATTCAAACCAGTAACAAAGAGTATCTTGGAAACGGTTAATGCCACAAAAACATTTGACATAAATCATGTGCTTTACGTTCTACATTTTTTGTGTAGTAACATTTTATCACGCACACACACCCACACTCTCTCTCTCCCGGTGAAATCTCAGTATCAAATTTTTTGGTGGAATGCAATACCTCATCTACTCCCTATAGGTAAGTAGTAGAGAAAGTAAAAATGTAAAACACTCTTCAAGTGACTTATCTATTTTTTGCCACTTCAAATCTCTCTTTCCTAGCACTCTGAAGACCAAGAAGCTAAGTTATTTGCAATTATGGCTAAACTCGTTAAAGCTAGAAAAGAAGAGAATTGAAGAATACATAAGCTTAACAAAAATGTTGTATCAATCAAGCACTTTTTTTCTCTAAATAGCAGGAAACAGTGTAGTCTAAGATTTTCCCAAAAATGGCTGTAACAATTTTGATTAAAATACCATATATTTAAGATATTTACATGACAAATAAAATGTACATTATGAATTTTCTGAGAATAGCCTCTGAAGCCCTCTTTATTCAGAAAGAACTTTGTATAAGTGGTAAAGCATAAGAGATGGATAAAAACATATTGCACAAAAAAATGTAGATCTCTTTAAAACAAACAATTTATTTTAAACAGCCTTTCTGTTGCATCAGCCATTTCTGAGACATCCATTGTTAATGTATATCTCAGTTGAGTTTGATTCTCATTTTTGAAATACTGCCAACCTTCAGTACTTCTCTTGATGTCATGGAAAGAGTATGGAATTTCAAGGCCAGTATATAGTGACCAATTTGTAAACATTTGACTGTAGCTATTCCCCTTCTACCTATAATGAAATGGTAATGGAATTATTTATACTTATTGCAATTAACTTGGAGTAGATAGAAAAATAAGCTTTTACCAGAATAGTCTGTAGAAAGTTAATAGATAATAGTGGGTAGAGAAAGTCATGTGAATGCAACACATTAATTACCCTTCCAACCATGTTTCTTGAAATATGAGGAGCCTTTAAGAAATGGGTGTTGGAAAAGATCCCTTTGATCACCTGTAATTTTGAATCTGCCCAAAAGATGCTTTCTATCCTATCGATGTTCTTTTGTCACCGTATCAATACAATGAGCTGCAAAGAAATTCTTAAGGCCTTAAAATGTGGCTATTTTACTTACCTTCTTCTTCTTGTGCAAAGACAGGCGGTTCATTGTTCTTTACAACACACATGTGTTTCTGACAAATAAAGAGTTGCCCAAAGCAAATTCTGCACCACTTTTGTTGCAAATGCTTTAGAATGTGATGTGCTGCCCAACATTCTCTTGAGAAATCTTCAGCGCATATTTCACAAATCAAAGTTCCATCATCATGCTCTATGAAGCACGTAAAGTATGCTTCACCGCCAATACCAACGAGTCTTCTGTATTTAGAAAACACATTACTTCCAACTGTTGTGACTTCTGTGAGTGCATGTCTTCCACATTCTATGATGGGAAACAGATTAGCACATGATGAGCATCGGAATATCTCAATTATTTCAAAATTAAGTTTTGCATTCCTTGTCAAATTCAGTTTTCTGCAAACAAAAATACAAAGACAAAATTTCTTAACACTCAGTATTAATGTAAAATACTTCTGCCTGTGCTCTTAATTTTAAGACCTTCTTATATTTTTACTTCAATTACAAACTGAATTTTGAACATTAAAAAAAGCTTTATTGGATTACATAAGAAACCTAATTTTAACAGTCACATAACACTAACTTATATAGCTTCCATGGATAATTCATTCAAATTTTTATATATACAATAATATATAATAAAAAATAAATTTAGAAAATATGTTACAGACTGGGAGCCCATAGATAAAAATTTGATAAGAATTAACATAAACTTGCATGGGCATAAAGTTACAACCTTAGGAGTTTATATAGTTAGCAATGACAAGAATAATGTTAAAAAAGATGAATTTTACAATAAACTAAATAGAGTAATTGAAGAAATTGGAAATAGGGAGATTATAATTGCAGGAGACTTTAATAGTAGAACAGGGAAGGAAAAATAAAGTAAAATTGTAGGTCTATATGGAGAAGACATAGTGAATGACAATGGTAATAGATTAATTGGTATATGTGAACAGAATTCCATAAGAATATTAAGTGGATATTATCAGCATAGGGATATCCATAGATTTGCAAGATACAAGGATACACTTCAACAAAAATCAATTATTGATTACATTATAGTTAAACAACAAATGAAATTAAAGGTGCAAGATGTGAGAGCATATAGAGGGGTAGCATTGGGTAACCATTCTTAGTCAATCCCAAATCTTATTTCCTTTTATAACAGCGAATGCAGGAAAAATTCAAATTGAGGGTGATAAGCAAGAAAAAACAGAAATAAGCGCTCATAGATATAAATTTTAAAAGTTTAGAAAATGAAAACACTGTTTACATGTATAGGAAAAGACTGAATGAGAAATTAACAGAAACATTTGATTCTACACAAATTCAATACTAGTACATTTTGGATAAAACACATAGAGCTGCAAAAGAAGCTATTGCTGAAAAATGTGACAGTCAAAATTATAATAGGTATTATTGGAATGAGGGAATAAGAAAGGAAGTACAATCAAAGAGAGAACTTTGTGTAAAATGGCTAAACACAAAAGGACATAAAATAGAACTTGGAAAACAACAAGCAAAGATTAGGAAGAAAATATTAGAAGCAAAAAACAACAGTTGGGAAAAAACATGTCAAAAGATAGAAGTGTTCATTGCAGAAAAAAGGAGTACAGAAGCTTGGAGGACTTTAAAAAATATTAGAAGGAATGATAAAGAAATGTTTTGTAAATATATTAATTTTCAATCATGGGAAAAGTATTTTAAGGATTTATTGCTACAAAACGGAGAGCAATATATGAGTGAATATAGGAAGAAGTTAATGAAAAACTGAATGAGTATATGCACATAGAATTAGAAATAGCAAGGAGAGCAATAGAATCATTAAAATGTGGAAAAGTACCAGGGATTGGAGATATCCTGGCTGAATTGTTAAAGCATGGAACAGATAAACTACACAAACAACTGGGAGATTTATTTAAAAATGCCTGAATGATAAGGATTTTCCAGAAGATTGATAAATAGAATATATTCCACAGTACATAAAAAAGGTAGAAAAGATGAATGTAAAAACTATAGAGGATTACAATAAATAGCACATTAAGTAGGCTATATGGAAAATAATTAGGTATTTCCTTGAGCTACAATACCAAGATTTGGAAGCAGAAGAATGGTCAGACTTTAGAGCAGGCAAATCAACTATTGATCATGTGCTTTTTTTAAAACAGATAATAGAGAGGAAAACAGCTAGAACACAACTCCTTCATTTGGTGCTCATTGATATAAAAAAAGTCTACGATAATGTGCCTTTATCACAATTATGGTTAGCTTTGAAATTGACCAAAATTAGACCTATTTTGATAACACATTTATATAAATGTATATGTAAAAGTAAAAATATTTGTCAAGCAGATTTCATGTTAATAAAGAATTACAACAGGGATGCTCTGTATCTCCTACATTATATAAAATTTACAAAGAAAAAGCTATAGAAGGTTGGAAAAGTAAGTGTAAAAATATGGGAATTCCAATAGATGATGACTCAACAATAACTCCCTGCAATTTGCGGATGATAGTTAATTCTGGCCCAAGAATAAGAAGATGTAGAATATATTACAAGGAAATTGATTCAAGAATACAGTAAATGGGTCCTAAAAGTAAATACGAAGCTTATACGTGGCTTAAGCTAAGTGGTCGCCATGTTATCTGAAGACGACAATATAGTAATGAGGAAATGCAAATTATTTTAGCCCATATGCACAAGAGAAGACAACCTAGAATATTTAAAAGCATCCAAACCATTTTCATGTATGAAATGACAGAGAATTCTAAGAGAGATTTAGATTAGGTAAACCGTCGGCAATGATAGTACCAGAAAATATTGATGATACAATTAAACATAAAACAGACTGGTAAGAAGCAAAGCTTCGTTTGGCATGTTTTAATTTTAAATTTATTCTTCATACCCTTATTGTGTACATTGTTGCACATCTACATTTAATGTATTGCTTTATATTTCAGTACAAAGCCCTCTCATCAACAACAATTGCTTCTCTTAACATTGAAGTTATATGGAAGTGAAAGCATGCTAATGCAGTTGGAGATTTTTCCGGTATCTCAAACCTTACAGTATGCAAAACTATCAAAATTGTTTCAAATTCATTCTTATCCACCATTGTATCACAAATTTTCCGTATGTTTGGTTTTCCTTACTCCATTGAAATTTATCCATTTGCTTGCACTCTTATTACTGTTTGATTCACATGTAGTAGCAGTCCAATGCACAGTTAAGGAGAAGGGAGTAGTGTGATGGGGGAAAATGCAGGTATGTGCTAGTTTATTCTTATCTTGTTGCATACTGAATGGACCACAACTATGTCCTTGAGGTTGGTTTCATGCACTATGTACTGTTGCAGTCTGCAATATTTTTAATGTCCATAAATGTTGTCTTCTTCTTCAATTTCATCTCTCATTAGTCTTTCTGTTTCTAAGTCGTTGTCTTCATCATCTCCATTTAAAGAGTCTGTAGCAGAATTATCGCTGTCCTTTCCCAAGTGAATTCCAATTTCCTGCCCCACGTCCAATAAGCTTTCTTTTTACATATAATCTGCTTCAATTTTTTTCACATGCTTACACCTTTCTTGCCAATCCTGTGCTGAAATGCTCACAAACTTATCAGCTAGCTGAATGATGTTCTCCATTTTGAATGTAACATTTTTATTTGCCACCCAGTGTTTTATAGTGGCCCAAATCAGTTCAATGGGATTGAGTTCAGGATGATAAGGTGGGAGATGCAAAATGTCATGATTATGTTGGTGATGAAGACTATCTATTTTGTAGGTGGTATGTCTTGGTTTTAAAGGAATTACTAAATTGTAAATATCGGGATTGGAAGATTAGAGAAGTTAATGTCATGGAACTATTCTGTTGGAAGGTTGTGTCTAAGCCAATTTATCGTTACATCTCTTCTGAATCTGGAAGTGGGCACTTTATGAAGGTGAACATTATGATAAGGGATATTATCAACAACTAGAACAGAATTTAGAGGCAGGTTGGATATCAATCGCTCCTTAAACCACTTCTCATAGTATGCATAGTTCATGTCGTTATGATAGTCACCTGTCTTTTGATGGGACTTAAATCGAACATAAGCATTGGGAATAAACCCTTGCTCCCCTCCAGCATGAATGATTGTTAGGCTTGACCATTGGAAAAAGGTGACAAAAGTCCATGGATGCTGTCATCACTTCAACCATGCGTTGAGGTATGAGAAGTTTGAATGTTTCATCCATGTATATAATAGGATGGCCCTCATTCTGGTATTGTTAGATCATCCTGAGGTAATGGAGTCAACTCTCTCTGATCTCATGGTGCCCCATTAGAATTTTTCTGTTGTATTTAGTCTTCCTCCATCAGAAGTAATCTTCTTAGAGTAGATATACTTCCTTCAAAATTGATGGCATCTTTTAACTTGGCATGCATCTTCCTTAATGTAGGTCTTTGCATCTCAGTAATGTAGAACTCATTGACCGTTCAATGAACTACAGCCTCATTGAAACTATGTAGGGCAGCTTAATATGATTTTTTTAGGCTTTTTCTTGTGGGGCATAGAAAAATAAGTAGAAGCACCAGAATCCACATCTTTGATTCTCCTTAATTGCTTGCCTAAAGCTTCTTTCCCATACACCTGTGGCCTCAGCTACACTTTTCCCAACGTTTTCAATATAGAGCATACCACTCTGTGCATAGTTTTTCATAAAACAGTACACATTGCTCACTACTTCATGAGTCTGTGAATGTAGTACCTTTCCTTTGGTTTGCACACCATTGATGACATTGTCAGTTAGCAAAGTACATGTAGAAAATAAATAAATAATTAAATAGAATGTTTTCGCAAATGCAGATCATACAAACACACACAATAAGTAATACTAATCAATGCTATAATACGCTATATCACAGACACGAGCCTAAAAGACCTCCAATCTATGTTGTTCTCTACCTCTGGATATGTTACCATGTGTGCCTTGCAATCATAACTGAACTTTCCTCACCCCGAAAATAGGTGAACTCGTCCAATCTTCTGTGCATCTCTCTAGAGCTACCACCTCAAGTGAATAGAACTATACAATGCTGCTTCAGAATTTCTTAGAGAATGTGTGGAGAATGTGTGAATGAGAAGTAAAGTTCGCAGTACATTTTTATTCTGATTATTTTGTCATTTCTGTATGTTCCTGGATAATCTACAAAAGCTTATTTTAGGAACATGTCGCCATAAACAAATGGGAACTCACATGCTGCGCAAGCATTACCACCTTTACCATTCTGTGGAACTGTTTAGCTCAGTAAAGATGAACATGGGTGCCCTACTGTGAAACTTCAAAGCTTAAACTAAAGCTTAAGCAGCACCTGTAGCTTACTAAAGCTTCAACTCAAGTTTAAACTGTGAAACTGGCCCTTAATCTGCCCACAAAGGTAAAAACACCATTCCATTACCGTTAAGCTGTAAGAAGGCCTCTGCTCCCGAACATTTTAGTGAAAACCATAAAACTTGGCAGGTATGCAGTTTTGATTATGATTGCTATATTATTACTACACTTTAGGTGGGCAATTAAAATTTATTATAATCTTTCATAAATAACAATACAACCAAAATATTCTATAGAAAAGAATGTGCTTACACTTACGTCATCCACTCCTTTTGGTGAATAAACTGTTCTTCTAAAATGCTGACAATTTCTTTGTCTTCATCCAGCAAAAACAATTTATCAAAATTTGTTTCAGTGCTACACTTATTCCAAGCTGAGTGAATTATTTTACAGAATATTTCCAGAGGAAACATGACAGCATTGAACTCCTGTCCCCAAACTCTATAGTTTTTGGTTACTTCACTTATAAATTCATTAGACCACTCCTCATTCAGTGGCTCTATATCAGCTGTAATTGTATCTGGCAAAATCATAAGTTCAGTATTATACTTTTTTAAGAGTCTAGCTACTCCAAAAGGTAAATGTGTACTTGTTACCAACAAGCTTCGAATATTCTGTCTGTTTCTTTTTTGCCATACTAATTTAAGCCAATGCTGGAATGATGATAGCGAAAAATTGATATTTCTCACGTTTAAAACTGGAGTTTCAGTGAGTGTGCTCGAGCCAACCATTGTGGTTAAAACAAGAGGGGGCAACATGATGCCATTTGACAATAAACAGAGCACAATATTGAAGAAAGCCTTGTAATTCACTACATCCCCACACTGGAATAATGGATATGTAAACGTGCACTGAATGCTTTTAAGATTTCCCACTATTGCTATTTCTTTCCTGTTTCTTCGTGAATGCAGTATATATTTAAACTCTTGCTTAATATCATTCTTTATACTTTTGCTTGATTCCATCTGGGCTCCTGAAAAGAGATAAACAAAATATAGTTTCAAGTAAACAAGATTTTCAACCAGTAAGCATTGTTTCTTTTTTTATCTGGAAAATGTAAAAATTGTTACACCATAAGTAAAGAAAAATCAATGTATCTGTCAGAGAGAGTGGGGGGATAAAAGTATCTAACTCATTTTAAGATCAACTTTGTTTAATGACAACTCGCATTTTTACCTTCTCCACTATGTACACAGCAGTAAGTTGAGGAAGTATTGTATTCCATCCAAAAATTTGATACCGAGATTTCACCAGAAATACATTTTTTGAGGCCCCCTGAACACCAAAAAATTACTTAAAAGTCAATGTGTGTGTGAACAACATAACTCAAAAATAAAAGTCAGTTAAATGCCAAACTTGGTATAAACTCAGCATCTTTCAAGGAGGATCTTAAAGAGAATTCTCCCATCCCAAATCAACCTTTACATGAAAATTTTTTTGAAAATTTTGATCCTCTCAAAAATGGCTTAAACGGTTTTGATTAAAGTACCATATGTTTCAGATATTTCCATTAGAAATGAAACATACATCTTGAATTTTCTGAAAATAGCGTCTGAAGTCCTTTTAATTCTGAATGACTTTTGTATAACTGGTAAACCACAAGAGATAGACAAAAATCTTCCTACACAAAATCTTGTTAAAACCCACAACTTATGTAATAATAATAATAATAATAATAATAATAATAATAATAATAATAATAATAATAATAATAACTGTGGCAGGTGGGTAACCAATTAGGCCCAGGAAGGCCAGAGCTAACAGAAGACCAAAGATGATTGGGGAAAGGGAAATGAGAGACATACAGCCAACCTCAGAAATTCAAAACGCAACGATTAAACAACACAGAATGCCTCTAACAGGTAGAAAAAGTTATAGTTAAAAAACACGACACTTTCCTCACCATGGAGTCAGTCAAGATGTATCTAACAGGTAGAAAAAGTTATAGTTAAAAAAGCACAACACTTTTCTCATCATGGAGTCAGCCAAGATCTATACCAAAGAAGCCAAGAATTGGATCAACAACTGAGATAATACCCAGCACATCTACACAGGGAAAGCTGCGGAAACCTAGTCAGATTGTGACCGCTTTTAAAATGGCTGTCATCCTGCAAAACTATCCAAAAGCAAAACTGACAGAAGATCAGTCACACAAGTGCAGCAGACTATACTGGAGGGAGTTTGGAAATGTGAAAGGGGTACAGATGCCCAGTAGACTTGCAACTATGCTCACACAAACCTTGTGTAAATAATATGTATAGATGGAAAGGCAAAATGTTGGTTGATGAAGAGGGTAATGCGCATTGTACCTTGGGAGGTGCTGTCCTGAAGTTGGGAATTGCTAAAAACATTGTCAAGATCACTAGGCTCATAGTGTGGGTACATACTAAACTCCTCAACATAATGAGCCTAAGAAAGAAGCCCAGAATTATGGGTTCAAGGTTATCAGACTGAATTATAATCAATAGCAAGATGGAACCCACTTGGATGACACTAGTTATTGCTATTATAAGCTTTCACTAATGACGCTGAACCAAACAGGACTCAAATCCTATTCGGGATTCAATTCACCTTCATAGTGTTGGGACAGATGACAAAGCCTTCTTTTGATGAGGGTAATATCTACAAATAAACCTTCAGCACAGTAAGGCTGCCTCAGTCTCCCAAACAAAACTCCTAACAACTGAGAGCTTTGATATAGCACTGATACAGAAACCATGGCTGTTCATGGTAATAGTCAAGACTAAACAACAGCAGAGATAAGTTAATATATGATATAAACTCTGACAATACAAGAACATGTGTAAACATAAGCTTAAATTTTCTGTTGCTGAATGAATATTGCAACAGTAATTTAGCAACTATATGGTTGTACCACCATACTGGAGCAGCAAGGAAAGTAGTAATTCCATCTGCTTACCTGTTGTGCGACTCCCTAATCTGATTTGGATGTTAGACTAATACTGTGAGCAATAAAACGTACAGATTATGATTGGTAAGGATGCAAACTCATGCCACACATTCTGAAGAAGCACCGGTATTAATAGAGGTAAATCATAGCAGGAATTTATTATTTCTAGAAATCTGGTAATATTGAATAAGGATAATGAACCCACCTTTGTAAATTCAAGACAGAAAGAAGTCATTGATATTACACCTGATGTTATAATATGAACTGAAAAGTGGCAGGTTCTGACGGAGAAACCATCTCTGTCATACCACACATACAATGGAAATCAATCCAAGTGATAAGCCATCAACAAGGTAAAATAACCCACTACCCACTGACTGGGAACAAAACTTAAAATCAGGGAAAAAAAAATTATTATGAATAACACACACACGATATTGAGGCAGCTTCTGAGCAACTCCAAGAAGTCATTGCAATCTCACATCAACAGCTGTCTCCAAAGAATACATTCCACAAGGCTACAGGGAAGCAAATAGACTAGTGGAATACAGATTTCAAGAAAACTAAGACAGCTAGCTCATAAACAGTTTAACCGAGCTAAAAGACTAATGATTGGAAACTATATAAATTAACCATCACAAAAATAAAAGCTAAAATAAGTTCTTGTAAGAAGCTATGTCAAGAGATTGAAAACAAAGAATTATAGCAAAAAGTTCTATGAATCTCATCAGTATGTGAAAGCACACCAATGGAGATTGCACTAAAACTGGGAAAGAAACCATGGATCTCCTGCTCTAAACACATTTCCCAGACTCAGCAATCATAAATTCCGAAGAAGAATATCTCTTGTCAAACCTTGAGCCTTAATAATAAAGCATCTGAGGAAGTTTAGAGAGCGCTTTGCAGATATTTGATAACTAAGTTTCTTGAACTATCAGCTCATTTGATTTGTACAAATCTCCAGGGCCCGATGCAATTTTTTTCTGTTCTTCTCAAGCAAGTGATAAAAGACATCATCATTAAGTATAGGGTAGTTAAATTATATTCGAACCCACTCGCGGCCTCTCTCTACTGCACGAGACAGGCGGCAGTCACCGGGAAAATTATGCCGGCAGAGGTCAGGAGAATGAGGGTGCCACAAATCAACACTAATTATTCTGTCATCAAACACCTTTCTTATTGCATGTGATTACCTAACAAGTTGTGATTTTTATTTATGGGGTTCTTTAAAAGAGGTTCTTTTAAAAAAAAAGTGTATTGTTCCAATCCTCGCACACTACAGGAACTTAGAGAAAACATTGTGCAAGAAATCACAAGAAATCCTGCTGCTGAACTTCAGATAGTGAGCGAGAATATTTACACGAGATATGCTGCCTGTTTGAGACCATAAGGTCAACATTTCCAGCATCTATTATAAGCTAAGAATTTTAGTCCACCTCTGCCGGTGACTGCTGGCAGTCTCGTGCAGTAGAGAGAGGTTGCGAGTGGGTTCGAATATAATTTAACTACCCTACATATGCAATCAGCCTAACAATGTCACATATATCAATTGCTTGAAGGTCTCTCAAAAGTTGTTCTTATACCAAAAAAATCTGATGTGATACATTCACAAATTTTTCTACCCTCTATCGTTTGTCAGTGGGTAAACAAATTATTCTTACTCAAGCTATTTTTCTATCTACTACATTTTAACCCAAATAAACTTTTGCAGAAATAGCTACATTACATATTTCGTTATAGATACAAAGAGAATAGCAACAGTCAAATGTTTAAGAACAGGGTGCTATATGCTGGCCTTAAAATTCCATACCATGACCATGCGACAAGAGAAACAGCTGAATGTTGAAAGGATTTTAAGAGAATGACCAAGAAATGAACAATTGAAACCTTTAATAATGGATATCTCAGAAATGGCTTATGCCACAAAAAACTTATTTTAAATAAATTTGTGTTTTAAAAATATACATTTTTTGTGTAGTAAGTTTTCATCTATCACTTCATGTTTACCAGTTATACAAGATGATACAAAATTCCTTCCGAATGAAGAGGACTTCATAGGCTATTCCTCAAAAATCCAAGATATACATTTTGTTTGTCATGTAAATGTCTTTAATATATGGTATTTAATCAAAAGCCAAGTTTTATAAAACATTTTGAAAAATGTTTCCTGTAAAGGGTAGTTTGGGGTGGAGAGATTTTGTTGACAATCTTTGTGTAGCATCTTTGGAAGATGTTGAACCTAAATACCAAGTTTGGTATTTATCTGACTTTTTGTTTTTGAGTTATACTGTTCACAGACACATAGACATGTTTCTAAAATATCTTTATTTGGATTCAGGGCGCCTCAAAACATGTATTCCCGGTGAAACCTCTGTATCAAATTTTTGGGTGGAATGCAATACTTCCCCTACTTACTAAACATAGTAGAGAAAATAACTAAACTATATTCACTCTTAGGTTGATCCGCGGCAAAACAAACCCACGTGGTCAGTGCACCGTGGTGCAACAGGTAGCAATGCGCCCAGGAAAGTAGTCCTATGCTAATCTCTGAATTTTAGAATGAACTTATCCTTAAATAGTATAATATTGTATACAAATACCTAAGGTTTTATTTAACGCTGATTTATACCGTAAAAGAGAGCTACAACTCCCATGACGCACCTGACATCCGGGTAGGCGCAGAATATTGTTTACAGCCAGAAACCAGCAGTTGTGTTTAGTATCATGGCAGACGGTGAATTTGCTCTTGTTTACGTCGAATTACGTAAAACATTAGCCGCGCAAACCATTGACTGGTGGTGAAAAATCAATAGTGTTGAATCTTTATTATAAGTTATGTGAGAAATATCCCACACTTTCCGTGAAAGAAATGGTGAAATTAGCTTCCGAGTTCACCGGTGTTTCGAGTACAAGTACAAACAAACAGTGCTTGTGCAGAAAAATCCGAAACGAGAAAAGTGGTTACACCCGGAAAAAGCATATGAAACATGCGATGCAAGAATGTAGTGATTTTAAGAAGAATGCAATTCCCGTAACAATGCACAATTTCTTTTTTAAAACGAGCCGCCAACAGTTAATAAGTGCGCTTCCAGAGAGCGAATAAATTAGGTTATCGCATACCTGTTACTTTATTTTTCGCTCATTTGTTTCAGAATTAACTAATATTATATGTGCAAACGTTTATTTTGTTGCAACTATCAATCTTATCACCTTTAACCCGTAACAGAATATGCTAGTCACCATTTCAGTTGTCGAAATAAGGACTCTGTTCTTTTTTGCACTACGTGCCGCTTGTACTCCCCACATGGTCATGTGACAGTATTTCTGTGCGAATGGCGGAAGGATACATTATAGCGGTGCACTGGTCACCTGGGGTTTGTTTTGACGCGGAAATCATCCTAAGAGCGAATACAGAGTAGTTGCACTGATTACTCCCAGGCAAATTAGCTTATTCTCCTTCTTTTAAAGGCAATTAAAATGCTAATAAACAAGTGCATCAGGGATAACTCATTAAAACTGAGGCCAATAAACCTGACCAAACATGTATACACATGTATCATGTGAATCAGCCCTTCATCAACCGATGGTGATACAAACTGCACTAAAATACAGAGAATAAGCATATGAGCTTTTCTTGACATAGAAGGTGGCTTTGGTAATGTGCAGCCTGAATCCATACTCCTTGTAGCAGGAAAGCATGAGATACAAGAATGACATCTGCTGCAGATGAATAATATACCATGCTAAGAGGTAGGAGGATTCAGATTGACATGTTAAATGAAACCATGCAACTGCTGCTGCCAGAGGATGGCCACAGGGTATCCTCTTGCCTTCTCTTCTGTAAAATTTGATTACAAATTATCTACTGGAAGACCTGAACAAGAAAAACACATATGCCCAAGGTTATCATACGACATTGATACTCATACAACGGAAATATAAAAGCGCTGTTTAAGGGCTAATGCACACAGCATTAAAGCATGTGGAGGAATGGTGCAAAAAAGAAAAATTGAGAGTGAATTCAAATAAACACACACTTGTCCCGTTCACAAAGAAAAGAAACCTGAAAAGTTTTTAATCTCCTACATTCTTTAATAAACAGCTGTAAAGCAACATACAGGTCAAATATCAGGGCCTAATCCTAGATAGTAAGCTTAACTGGAAACAACATCTGCAGAGAACAATCAATAAAGCAATATGGCCTTGACCACAGCCAGGCACACTTCGAAAAACATGGGGACTCAAATCATAAATGATACATTGGCTTTACATTACAGTAGTGAGACCCATACTCACTCATGGTTCATTAACATAGTGGCTAAAAATATGCCAAAAGCAAGTAATAGTGAAACTTTCCAAAGTTCAAAGACTTGCTTGTTTATGTATAATAGGGGCATTGAGAAGCAGCTTTGCAGCTGCCATAGGAACACTCAAGTTGCCACCTTATGATATAGTTATCAAAGGTTGTACAAGGATGGGGCTTATTGCCTGAAATAGAAAATAGTCTGAGGAAATCTTTATAAGCTTGGGTACTTCAACATAAATATAATTAGAAACCCACTTCTAGACATGGGCAGTGATTATATGCTCCCAGCTTTGTTACTTGACAAACCATCAACACAATGATGTGAAATAAACAAAAGCTAACAAACTCAGGTAGGCATCACAATCTGGTACATATATAGCCCCAAAACTGACTCTGGATAAGGAGTTGGAATCAGAGGTGAGACCCCAAAGTGGAACTGCTCTATTCCACTAAAGATCAACATCAATGTTTTCCAAGCAAAAATATGTTAAATTGAAACCTGCATTGGGAAGAATCTTAAGAGAGATTACAAAGGTACAAATATTTGGATCTTCTCCGATAGTTAGACCATTATTTAAGGTCTTGCATGCAATCAAGTTACATAAAAATAGATATGGGACTGCCTTCAAAACCTTATACTACTGACAAAACATAAAGTAAGAACTGGATGGGTGCCAGGACATAAGAGTATTGAAGACAATGAAATAACAGATACTCTTGCAAGTAAAGGGTTTTCAAGTGAATTTACTGGATCTAACCAGAATTTGGAGTTCCAATAACCACAATCTGAGTAATAAATGAGTGGATATAAAAACAGCTACCATCAGCATTGGACACACAGACTGGAAACACTAAAGGCAAGCTCACTCCTTAATGCATATGTCCTAAAACTCAACAGATCCTAGATCAGAAAAGTAAATGGTTCTCCTAACAGGTAACCCCTTTCAGGTAATCCCAAGAAACACGTATTCACAACAGGAATCATCAGAGAAGAGACATTATGTAGGCTTTGCAATAAAATGTATATAACCTGGAAAGTAATGGGCTAGGAGAGGTATGGAGGAGGAGGGAAAATAGCACAAAGGGGTTTTGGAAGGCTGCAAGACAAAGATTTGAGAACATAGAAATACAAGAACTCTTTACTGCAATAGCAAATAAGAGCTCCTTGACTTTCTAAGCTCAGATAAAAGGTTCATGGGAAAGGGAAATATATACAGATAAGGTAAATAAAGAGAAACGAGAGAGTAAGTGAGAACTTACTTAAGAAGTATGTAAGAACTGGTGTTTGGATATTAAAAGGACTTAGAAATGGTATACCCGGACCAATACCCTTATGTGGTGATAAGGGGAATACTGAACATATTATATTAGAATGTAAAGGGAATGACATATACAGCAAAGCATTTCTGTGTGAAAAATGGTTTTAAGTTAACAGAAAACATGCCATAAGTGCTTTATTCTGTAAAGACAGTAAGAAATTAGGAGGCGTTTCTAGACAAAGTGAAAAGCAAGTACAAATGGACACCAAAAAAAAACAAAAAAAAAAAACAACAAAAAAAAACAAGAGAGCATAAATAGTTATCTACAGTAGAGTAGATCTTAAAAACATATGTTTTTCAGAATATAAATAGGATATGTCCAGCAGTGAGCCTCAGATAAATGCCAAGTCATATTCGAATGTAATTTGCTTAGCATAAATAAATAAAATGCATTAAATCACCTCACATCATTCTAAAGTGTGATGCTTTAGCTCATGGGATGGGACAGTACATCCTGAAGAAGAGAATCCTCAGAAAAATCTAATGCACAAAATACTAACCTTCATACAAGATGCTGGTTTGTTCGCAACAGAATCTAATAAAAATGGGAGAATACTATAACATGCCTTCAGGATTCAGTGTTAGGGATTGTATATCCCCAACTCCATGTTTACAATAAACTAAGATCTTAATCTAATAACTAGCGCAAAACCTCAAATCGAACATAAATCGAGGTTGTGGGTTCAAACCCAGTGAAGGGCGATGGATTTTTTTCGGACATAAGAATCCTTAGCATGGCTTCCTTCAGAACAGAAGTAAAGCTGGTGTCCTGTGTCACTGATTTATGGCATGTAAAAGAACCTCAAGCCTGATACAGAGGCATCTGAGCAAAATTTCTGGTCTTTCATGCCCAATATAGAATGGGACGTTAAGAACCATAGTAGTTAAATGCCCATAAATAAAGCTCAAATTAATTTTAATTAATTTGGACATAAGTCCAGTTGTTATGAAAATGATGGGGATAACATTCTGTGTGCATTAGAAAACATTTATACTTTAAATCAGCAGTTATAAAGGCTGATCTTATAAAGCATGCTCCTGAAACTAGTAAAGCACAACTTGACATCACAACATACCTAGATTAGATTAGATTGTATTCTGTGAGTTCACTAGCAGCCATAAAGGCTTGTGAACATAGAACATGTCAAGGAAATGTACAAAAATTATATATAAACATAAATATTACATAGAATATGGAACATTTGAAATAAAATACACATACTATATGCGTGTTAAGGAAATGTACAATAAAGTTACATATATACATAAATATTACATAGTATACAGAACATTTAAAATAAAATAAAGACATATTATATACAAAATGAAACAAATCAAGTGTAATTTTGTACAGAGTTGAATACCTCCTTACTGTTATAAGGTTAACATACGTATAGGCAAGAACAGTTATTTTAACATTCACTAGGATTTTACCTTTGTTCGTCTGATCATTTTGTTCTATTTGATTTGTAATGCATAGCATTTACTGTCAGTTCTTAATATACATACATTTAAATAGCTTCATTAATTCTAGAGCAGGCACCAAATATGACTGGCAATTGTCATTAATATTTACTAATACTACTTACAGAGCTATAAAGTATTATCATCAGGATAATTTGTCATTCAGATAATCTTGTACAGAATAATATGCTTTTGAGCATAGGTACTCTTTAACAGCAGTTTTAAAGACATTGAAATTGTCAACTTTTCTCTTAAGATCATTAGGGAGAGTATTAAATATTTTTATGGTCTCGTAATATACACCTTTCTGGAAGCAAGAAAGCTTTGCACTGGGATGATGGATGTTACCCTTTTGTCTAGTGTTTATCTCATGAATTTCCATGTTTGTAATAAATGTGGTTCGATTGCATACATAGAATTTTAAGATTGAAAATATATACATGCAAGGTAGGGTTAATAACTTTAGTCTTCTAAAAAGATGTTTGCAAGAGTGTCTGCTATGAGTGCTGGAAATGATTCTTATAACCTTCTTTTGCATGAGGAATATTCGTTTACTTTCTACCGAATTTCCCCAAAATAATATTCCATATTCAATGATAGAGTTAAAATATGCATAGTGTACTAATTTAAGTGTATCTATAGAACTGACATTTACCAATGAAGCATAATATGCAGAATTGAGTTTGGGTATGATATACCTAATGTGAACTTTCCAATCTAAATATCTGTCTACTTGGAGGCCCAGAAATTTAATGTTGTCTATTTGTTCTAGTGACATGTCATTAATCCCAATTTCTATTGGAGTGTGTAGTGATCGATGGGTTATAAATTTAACAACTTTTGTTTTGTCTAGATTTACAGATAATTTGTTAGCTTTAAACCAGTGTGACATACAGTTCAAAACATAATTCAATTTAATTACACACTCATTCAAGTTTTTACTAGTCACCAGAACACTCGTGTCATCAGCAAACAGAATTATACTTGCAATATCCTTTATATAAAATGATAGGTCATTTATATAGATCAAGAATAATAAAGGTCCTAGGACTGAACCTTGGGGCACTCCATGTGTTACTGTTTTCCATTTTGATGTATGTTTTCCAAATTCAATATCATTGACAACTTCAACACTTTGGTTTCTTTCATTTAGATATGATACGAACCAACTTAAGGTTTCATTTTTTAGTCCATAGAATTTCAATTTTGCTATCAGAATATCATGATTAACACAGTCAAATGCAGTTAACACTTCATGAGTAAGTTTATAAGTTGCATTATTGGTCGACATTCCTTTTCTGAACCCGAACTGATCCCTGACAAGTATGTTGTTACATTCAAGGTATTTAAAAAGTCTATTAAAAATCACCTTTTCAAGAACCTTTGAGAAAATTGGCAAGGGAGATATTGGTCTATAATTTGAAACATTATTGCGTTCGCCTTTTTTGAAAAGTGGTTTAACAATGGAAAATTTCATTCTGTCAGGGAAAATTCCTGACCTTCGTGACTCATTGCACAAATAACTAAGGGGAGTGGAAATTTGAGATGAGCATGATTTTAAGACTTTTATTGTTATTTCATCATAACCAGAAGAGTTTTTTGTTTTGAAGGAGTTAATAATTTTGTTTATTTCAGAAGGCGTTGTCAGGCTAACTTTAAATTCAGGCACTTCATTAGTGAAATTTGATCTTAGAAATTCCAAAGCTGCCTCTTTACTTACAAAATTAATACTCATTTTGTTTGTTACATCCAAAAAAAAATTGTTAAATATTTCTGCAAGTTCATGAGGTTTACTAATTTCTTGATTATCAATGTTTAGTGTTATTAAGTTATTTTGTAATGAGGATTTACCGGCTTCTCTTTTTATTATATTCCAAGTAGTTTTTATTTTATTGTCAGAGAGTTGAATCTGTTTATTGTAATGCAATATTCTAGCTGCTTTTATTACCTTCTTTAGAAGCTTACAATATTTTTTGAAGTAGTGTTTTAAATCTATATTATTACTAATTCTTACTTGCTCATATAATTCTCTTTTACGTCTACATGACATCCTAATTCCTAAAGTGATCCAGGCGTTCTCTCTTTTGAAGTTAGGTATTTTGTTTAACTTGACCGGGAAGCAAGCGTCAAAGTGGGTTTTGAAACACTGAAGAAAGATGTTATATTTATTATTGGTTCCATTTGTTTGGTAAGTTTGATTCCATGACTCAAGTTCAAGTATTTTGCTAAACTCACTCAAGAGTATTTTCATTTATTTCCCTAGATTTCTGATAAGTATATTTAGATTTGGATTTTAAATTTAACTTTTTAATGTGTAGAACTTGTGCATCGTGATCCGACAGGCCATTAGATTTTGATGAGACAATGCAAAAATTAATGCTATCTGAGTTTACAAATATATTATCTATAGCTGTTTTGGATTCTTGTTGGAAAGTTTACTGTATGTGTCATGTGGTATGTTGTAAGTAAAGTGCTGAGTTGTTCCCTTTGAGGACTAGGTTTCAAATAATCAACATTTATATCACCACATATGATTAATTCTCTTTTTGGTTTGAATAAAAATTTTAGAAGATGTTCAAGTTGCTTTCTGAATATTTCAAAATTGCCTAAGGGAGATCGATAAAGGGCTACTATAGTTAAATTCAATTTACCTTCATTTAGCTGAACTGCACAGAGTTCAAAGTTTTGTTCACTACAAAACTTGGATAAATCCAAAACTTTATAAGTCACATCATTTCTGACATATATACAAACCCCACCTTTATGTAAGATTTTTCTTGAAAACTCTGCTGCTAAAGAGTACCCATGCAGTAAACTTGACTGAAATTCCTGTTGTGTCAAGTGGTGTTCGGATAAACATAAAATGTGTGGCAGTGAGTTTTCAGTATTAAGACTAATAGTAAGTTCATCTACTTTGTTTCTTAAGCCTCTTATATTCTGATGAAATACACACAGGCAGTTTTTATTTTTATTATTACTATTGATGTCAGAAGCATTATTTCTATAGTTACTTGTGGATACAGAGGTATTTGGGATGGTTATCTCAATTTGCTTTAAGTGTCGATGATTATGTTGACTATGGGACATAACCTAAAAAAGACCTCCTACTAGTGACAACAGGAATTTTACCCTTAATTCTGTCAGCAATAAGAAGAGAAAGCTTCTCTTTGCCTCTAGAATTTAGGTGTAGGCCATGAGAGGTATAACCATTCCTGCCTATACCGTCGACATCTATCATACACATGTGAGATGCAGCAGGACTTAACAAGGCACGCTCAAGTCTCAGATTCATATCCCTCACCCTCCAATGAAGCTGAGGCTTGTCATGCCTATGTAAAAGTCCCACATTAGTATGGCTGCTGGTCTCACTGATGTCACACAGATCCTTTTCAATAATATAACTACTATTTCTATCCAGGCTATTCCCTGGCCCACCCACTATCACTACATGATCCCTCTTGGTAAAACCTGCAGTTAGCTTTACCAGGTCTTCAGTGACATCAGAGAGCGCAGCACTGGGTTTAACTATGCCTACTACATCATAATCACACCCCAAGTCCTGTTTGAGCAGGGATGCTATGCCTCTCCCATGACTACTCCCAAGCAACACGACCTTGCTTTTTGTGTGATTTACAGATTCATCTAAGACCTGCTCTTGAGGATTTGTGGCCTGATCAACATTCAGCGTTTCAAGAACACTGAATCTGTTGCTCAGTTGGACAAGATGTTGATCATCTGCAGAGAAACGCCTTTTCCTCCTGAGTTTCTTCTTAGATACCATCCTGAAGTCCTGAAAGTTATTAGCCAAAATATTTGAAGCCAAAACAGTGCTTCTAGTTTCTTTTTTGAAAAATTCTAGTTATTTTCTCAGGTTGGAAATGGTTTCCTCGTGCTTTCTGACCAGTGCCTTATACTTACAAAGTTCACAAAACCACTCCACACAATTGCTCACATTCTCACTAACAATGTTCGCACACGCCCAATGAAACCAAATTGTTCACTTAAAAGCCAGCTTTCCTTGTGTGATGAGCAAGTAGTTTTTATAATGGTTAATTTACTATGTATTTGTAACCATTTACTTATACAAATCCAAAAAACATTAAGCACAATATTAATGATGAGAATGTTAAGTACTATTTAGCTATATTGTTTGTTTGTGTCAGTTCATTTGGCCCCACTGTGAGCAGCGCTCAGGGACATTGAACACTCATACAATTATAAATATGCAGCATAACTAATAACATACCCAACATCAAGACCTTTTTTTTTAACTAATAACATACCCAACACCAAGAACAACTTTTTTCCCCCCATTATTACCTAAGAGATGAAAATTTGTAACTCATCGCCATTTCAAGAGTAAATCTCAACATGCATTACAGTAGGGCAACAATGACAAATAAGTGTAAATCACGATCACATGCAATCTGCACTATGTACTGAATCAGCTGTTGGATGACAAATTAAAAATTTCCTCCATAGCATATGAAATTTAACGCTCTTTAACTACTATGGTTCTTAGCGTCCCATTCCATATTGGGCGTGAAAGACTAGTAATTTTGCTCAGAGGCCTCTTTATTAGGCTTGAGGTTCTTTTACGTGCCGTAAATCCACGACACGGGACCACCGGCTTTACTTCCCTTCCGAATGAAACCGCGCTAAGGATTTTTATGCCCGAAAAAATCCATCGCCCTCCGCCGGGTTTGAACCCGCGACCTTGGGAACTAGAGGCTAGCACGGTACCACTAGTCTACGGAGGACGACCCATAGCATATGGGGAGTGAGTATATAAGAAAGGCTTTAAATCTTTCTTGAAGTTATCAGTCTTGATACCCTTACCTGGATTATGAAGCACTGTTAAACGCTAACTTTACCAAGATGCTTTTAAGACAACAAACTGTGGTTGTTGTTTATGCATGCCGTAATTAACTAATGCATTTTTTTTTTCCAGAAATTCTTTTCTTGAAATATGCTTTCTGTCCTTTCAGTTATTACTGCCAATTCTTCATTTATTCACCCCTTCATTACCCTTTATCATTTCCTCGTAATAACCAGAGGACTTTAGAGTAAATCCACAGAATGACATAGTGTTTTGAGCCCATATATGCCCCTCAACTCCAGTTTAGAAGCACCATCACACTGTGCATGTGTAAGCTATGTTGTTCATACAAAAAGTAATTTATTATTCAGTATACCTTAATCATAAATAAAGAGGTCTTCCTAAAAATTATTTCAAATTAATATAAAGTCTTAGTTACACTTATTCCTCCATAGTTACATGCAACATTCAACATAAACAGCAAATATTTCAGAGATATCTGTTTTTAAACATAATAATTAATGCTAGAGAATAAGCTATTTAACACAAATGGAATATTCTAGTGAGTTCTATGCTTTTTTCCAACAGTAAGTAAATTGTTCTCTCTCTTACAGTTTCCTTTTAATACAAAATTAATTGAGAATGAATGTGATTCAGAGGCTAACCACAGGAAATTCAGATATACATCTCTCTCTCTAAAACACAAACTACAGGGATTATGGATGGACCCTAGTTATGCATTATGAGATAGAGAACTATGATTGCTTTTGCCAAATTTCAAGTTATGATGCATTTTTTAAAAAAACCAGTGCAGGTACTAATTCTTATAAAATGAATATGCTTATACAGTTTACTTTCCTAATGCTTAAGTCTAACTCAAGAAGACATATAATTTATGAATTAATATCTTCAACATACAATATCAAATTTTGCATGTTTTTTTTTTTATCAGTTTGCATTAATAATTGATTACTGGGTGCCTATTATGTGCTAATGTCACAGTCAAGTATGTTCAACAATGCTTAAACCAAGAATACATTACAACTCATTTTTATTAGCCCAAATTATCATCTCGGATATGCTGAAATATTTATATTTTGGATAACAAATAACAAGCAAACATGATATAAAACTATACTTATTTTAGCAAATGAACATTCTAATGATAAGTTAACAGGAGAGAACACATAACCCTAGATCTTGAACTGGCTCAATGCTTACATAATGCTTTTATTTTATGTTATTGGATTTCAACACTCTTAATTTAAAAAGTCATGGATAAGTAAATATACATTTCTAGCATGTTTCTATTGTGAAAAGTAAGCACCAAAGAGGTATATTTACTGCACCAATGTTTAATATGTTGTTTTTAAAACACGTTGATGAGAACAGGAACACCTTTTTTGAATTTAAAGGATCCTTTTTCCAAAAGCTTATTGCAAAATGCAATGAAAAGCTCATGAAAACTGCCAAAAAGTGAATCAGACTTTGTATCGGAGAGGCAGCAGGTTCTTCAATGCAGACATAAAGGGCAATTTTCTCTATCCACCACTGTGTTTTATAATTCTCCTCTGTCAGATTATCAGCTAATATGTGGATGATATCAAAACATTCTGATTAATTCATTTTTTGTTGGTTCACAATAGTCTGAAACTTAAATCTTATTATTCTGTATGTTTTGGGAATGTCCCAAAAACAAAAAATCTGCACAAGTAGAAATTATAAATATGAAACAATTTCATTTTTAAAAGCAAATAAAGATAAAAAAAAAACAGAAGGTACACTGAAAATGGAAAACAAACCAAAACTTGTTGAAAATTGCACTACATTAAGAAGATTGCTCAGTCAATTGAATTCACTGTTGAAGGGATTTAAAATGCACACTTACATAAAAAAAACTGTCTGCTTACTTTGAAGCTTATAAGACCTTGTATAACAAAGCTATGATGTAAATCAATTTTGCAGAGACTTATTCCCTGAACGAGTAAGATGAAATCCATGGTCATTACTGAAACAAACCTCATGTCACCATTTTCACATGTGTTTAGCTATCTAAACAGGGTTATTCCCTTGCTGTCATTAGTAATGGTCTACAACATTCTAAAGTTTCAGTATGGGTTTTCGTCAAACCCATTCTGTTCAAGGTGAAAGAAAAGAGCATCTCAAGTAGCTCCCCTCATACATTTTTGGACAACTGTGTCGGCCAGTTCAAAAACTAATACTTTTTTTCAAATACTTGCTTTTCTCAGACAGACTTCAATACAACAATTGAGTGGAATTCTTTGTAGCTGAATTATGGAAAAGGACAGTTGATGGTGTAGGGAGATCGGTATAAAGAACTGTCACTGGACAGCAGTGAAGGACAGACAGGCATATATTCATTCAGGTAAGGACTTTTATAAAATAGTTAAGGAAAAGTGCAAAAATATTTCTCTTTTGTTTGTGTCCCAGGCAGAAATGGAGTCACATGCTCTATTTCTTGAGGAGAAGTGGAGCAGTATAAATGAAATTACTGGGATTCAGTCATTGCATAATTTTCAGGCATATGATTAAACACACATTCTTATTAGTAGAAATGCCAATGCTGAAATGGAAAAATTAAAAATTAATTTTTCAAAGACATCAGACATGTACCACAATCATCAAAATATGTGAGGTATGCAGATATCTAGAGTGATGACTTGTCTGCAGATAAAAATAGTGATTCTGAATCAGATGATTCCAAAGAAGAATATGGAGTTAACAACTGTGAAGTTGAAGCTGGTTGGTGTTATTACTCCCATGAAAATCACTCCTGGAACCTTTGCTCTAGTTCAACTATTAAGTTCAAAGGGTAATAAATTCTGATATTTGGTGGTTTGCCAGAGGACTGTGAAAGAAGCTGATAAAGTAAATGCTGACTTCATGAAAATGTATGGTAACAAGATATTCAGAATCAATACGGGAAAACGAATTGTGCCTGCTGATGACAGTCTTCAACTTCTGGATGAACCGAAAATTAAAATTGTTGGAAACCGAGTTATTTATGAATTTCCATAGGCAATTCATGTTACTGAATTATATTTCATAGTTATGTCAAATTTGTATGTTAATGAATGTAAACACTAACATACACAACTGCATGTTCAAAAATTACCAAGATCACGTGTGTTTATTTACAATTTTCTGCCTTTTTTTTTCTACAGATAATGTAAACTTTTTTTGTTGGAGTTAATTTTTCATATCAAATAAAGTACAAATCTCAATTAAATAAACCTATCACATCCATTACAAATTCAGGTCATATCTGATACACTGAAAACATTTTTCTAACTGAAATAAACAAACTTCCTTATGTGTCGCCTTTGGTTAGTTTGAGCTTCTGCCAGTTAAGCCAAATAAAAATTGTAATCTACTTACCAACTTTGACAGTTAATGTTAACTATTAGGTAACAGTTAAGTATTCTTAATTAAATTATTCATTATTAAATTGTTTTATAGATTTTAAGCTAATGTCAAATAAAGTGTAGACACAATGTAATTTTTATCACATGCAACATAATGAATTTCCCATATACTGTAATTCTTCAGAACAATAATACTGAAAATTCACATTAATGCAAGGACCTTAAGATTATTTAGTTAGGAATGGAACATTGTGAAAATGTATTTACATTTTTTAAAATTGTTAAAACTTGCATTCATGTCATATTCATTACAAAAGAAAAGGATGTTTATAACCTGATTTATAAAAATGACCTTTCAGCTGGTGTTGACATTCTTGGCAACTTTATCTTTAACTAAATTAGCGTACAGAGTCTAGGTTATTCCTTGAATGGGGACTTTCCAAAACTACCATCAATTAGTTCAGGCTTTGGCCAGTAGCTGGCACCTTATCACTGTATTATTCATACTGATGAGCCGGCTACATCTGAGCGAAAAACACCAGGAATAACAACTAGTAGGGTAATGTTGATCCAGAGGTTAACGTGTCATGGCGGGTGCCGCGCAACGCAGGCAGACTACCCTGTAGAAAACAACATCGCCAAAATTCCGTGAATGTGTGGCATTTGGCTTTTTAAATGCCCCAAAGTTGTTTAAGCACTTCCGATTCTGGCGTGATTTTGTCAGCAGTCAACAATCAACATGGAGAATGTGACTTTATATAGTGACGTTGTCTTAATGGAAAATTGGGACATAGAACAATTTGCAGAAGAGCTAGCAAGCTTACAAGCGCTTGCAGAAAGCTACCCGAAGTCGCCCGACGAAGTTCGAGCGAATGCCGAAAATAAACGAAAGGGAACGATCTTCCAGTTCAAGGGGGAAGGTAGTCCATTCCGGCACATTTTGCTCCCATTGGCTGTGGTCAAATACGTAACGTGGAACGTTGGCGCGCGCATTTCGACTGGCAATTGAAAGTGAATACATAAAGCCATGCGTTTCAAAGCATGAATTTGTACATACATAGTACAAATCAGTTTAAGTTCAGTACCTTCCAAAGATGCAACACAAAGATTTTCAAGAAAATTCCCCACCCAAAATAACCATTATACCTCCCCATTCCTGACATGTCTTTTATGATATTGTCATCTTGCTACAGTGCCAGTCTCTACAGACATAGCAGGTTTGATATTGGACTTTAAATACTTAAGCTACCATGTGAATACTATTGCTGGATAGAAAGTAGTAGGAATACCGGTAGCACACAGTGATTGTATAATTGTTAGTCAATGGGATAGACGGATCTGTTGCATCCCAGTTTTATGTTATAATGTGTTATGTATATGCAAACTCCACCATCTTCTAAATGTTTTCTTATACAGGGTGAAAGGTATTGCTTGAACTGTAATAAAATGGCTAATAGACACAGGCACAAGGAACATCACTATGTTTCATTTTTGTAGGTTTAATGACAAAAATTGTATTGGACATATTTGCACTACTCGTTATATAGAATCCATGATTAACGTACAGTTCACCCTGTATACTGCCTTCCCAAATAATACCCATGCAGTAATAATGAGAATTTCTCGTTTCAAGAGATGTCTTTCTCAAACATATCTTCAAGGTAATAGAAATTACATGGGAAATTGAAATTTAAGCATAACATAAGTATAAAGTTATAATTTCGAGCTTATTCAAAGTGAATTAATCATCATAATAGTATCAACCTCATGTAAGCAATTTATTGTAGGGTAGATTGCATGTGATGGTGATTAACACTTATTTGCTATTGTTGTCCTACTGTAATGAGTGTCGAGAAGTTTACTGTTGAAATGGTGATGGTTTACAAATTTTTCTCTCTTAGATAATGCATGATGGGGAGCATCCCCCCAAGGTTGTTCTTGGCTTTGGGTATATTCCTACTTACTCTGTATACTTCATAATTGTATGATGTGTTCAATTTCCCTGAGCATTGCTCACAGTGGAGTCAAATGAACAAACACAAACAAACATCAATGTATGGGCTGAATTTGTTTTTTTCCCATATGACTTGTCAATAAATTTAAGGGTTCCCATATGCTGTAGGACCTCCACTGTGTTATACCAAATGTTATATATATAGAACCTTTCCCAGGAAAAGGAATCAAAGTGTATTTTCTATTCAATAACTGTGAGTTTTCTTAACTAGAACTGGCTTTGTGTATGCATAAATGACTAAGTGCAATTACCTATAAGATCATTCCAATAGATTGTAATAACAGACATTCAAGAGGTTAGAATTTAATGGACATTTTAATTGGGTAGGCCATTCAAATGTATATTAACGTAGGCACATGTTCCTTAAAATACCATACAAAAGTATTATTAAATATGAATGTGAATGCAATGTCTCTAAATAATAACAATGTCTCTTTGTGTTTAGCCATATCACACCCACCCTTCATAATTGTCAATCACTTTATAATGTAGTTTAGTGTGCCAGTATTAATTGTTTTTTCATATGTTGACTGCAGAAAGAATGTAACAGCACATGCTGATTTATAAATTTGGGTGGCTGGATGAGACACTCGTTCATTAGTATTGCTCTCTGTCCTCCATAGTATTTTTTATTTTAATGCCCCTTTTAACTTCACAGGTTTACAGAGATTGGAGACTGGTGGGAGGGGGGATGACAATTATGAAGATGGTGCAATTGATGGAATTATGGTGGGGAAAACCAGAGAACATTCATTCTAAGTGCCATTTTATCTACCACAAAATCCCACCTCTGATCCCTAGGATTGAATCCAGGATTTTTTGTGAGAGGCCATAGTGCTGCCCAATTAGAAGTATGAATGAGACAACATTTAAAACAGAGATAGCATTACTCAATACTATCAAGTAATGAAGATAGCATTACTTAATACTATCAAGTAATGAAACCAAGAAGTTGTTTTACAAGGCAGCTCCCACTATGACTTCACAAATGAGGTGTATGTAAATAAAGTAGATACATAAAAAAGAATAACTATTTCAGCAGATATTTTGCCATGCAATACATATTATACATTTATATAATTTAAGTTGAGTGTTTTGTAATAAATATGGTAGCTGACATTTCGATATGTAGAAATCATTCAGCAATAATGTGGTAATACACAACTTTTATGTAACTATTTGTGCTTCCAAGGCCAGCGCTTAACCGAGTTACCCAGATTGACAAAAAATTCCCAAAGATATACAGTACACATGGAGAATTTTCTGTTTATGAAATGCTTTAAGTTATTTTGCAATGAAAAGAGCATTATGTCCTAATTTATTTATTTGGTATAACAGCAGGAAATAGTGTTTGAGCACAACACTAATACACATCCAAAATCAAACTATGGATCCCAAACTATTATCATTACATCACATTCAAAATTGAAATATGTATCAGACATAACCTTTGAGCACGAGTTCTCTTGTTCGTTTTACGATATTAGTGTGCAATCCATAGAAATAAACTTTTCGAAATACAGTCCCTAATTCGAAAACATTTTAACACCTTAACATACTAAGTTATAGTTTATATTTAAGGTTAGCTTGTTTTCGCTATATATATTTCAATTCTTCATTAAAACCAACTAAACTTTCGATTCATAACTTGTCTTCTACCTTACTAGGTTTTCAGGTCATGTTCCAGTTTTAAACATCGAATGCGCGTTATTTGGTACTCAATATTAAATAAGGTATCACTATAAACTCCTACATTTACACAATTGCTCGTTGGTACGAAAATTCTGCTATATTTTTATATTTTCGGCATTGCTATTTTATCAGCTGACTTTCATCTTAGTTTAGTTTCAAGCCTCAGCAATCAGCATGGCAGAGGTCGCGACATTCACTTGGAAGCGTGGTGTTCGTACACCTTCGGGTAGCTTTCTGCAAGCGCTAGTAGCAAGCTTAGGAGCAGAGTTGCCAATGTGACGGACTTGCCGTCAAAATTGACGGAATTTCAAGTTGTATGATGGATAAAACTTGAGTTTGACGGATGACGGGTTTTTCGACGGAAAGTATTATGAATTAGTCCGTCTTTTGACTGATTTTTCCCAGCTTTTTTAATTTTAAAAAATGAGTTGCATTTTCTTTGGAAGAATTGAGATATATACAAATCTTTATTTGCATATCCCTGCATGGGCCACGATTCCTATATTTACGAATTACTCAATTGCATCAGAACTCGGATTACGCATCAGAAAGCCTTTCATCATGCTGTGTAAGGTATAGATTAGATTATCGTAGCATAAATTTGCTATCGCCTCGTTTATTCATCTGCTAGCTGTATACTGAATATTATTATACTACTAACCTGGGTGCTTGCGATAAACTATAATTAATAACATCCGATATAGCACCCGCATGAGAGATATCTCAAGCTTACTTCCCTCGGAATAGTTGCCTAATATACGGCATTAGCATTTACAATAAGCTAAGTGGGCTGAATGCTATTTATCAGCAGCGTTTGTGATTTCTCCATATATTAAATCAGTTTGCAAGCATACGTGACGTGATCCCATATTCAAGAATTCATGATCAGAGTTAACCGTATTCAGGGAGTCATCGGCATTTGAATATTGTAGTGCATTTATTGTGTACCCATTTTCTAAGATTCAGTCTCTAGTGCTTTTTGTTTTATGGTTTAACATGTCAGAAAAGGATAAGGGATATGTTGGAAAGTTTAGAAAAGAGTGGTCAAACAATGAACAATTCAAGGATTGGTTATTACAGGCGCCCGGTGAACCTAATAATGCGCCGTGCAGGTTGTAATTGCAACCTGAATGTGCGCTTGTCGGGTTTACTTCATGGAGAAAGTAAAAAACATTTAAAAGCCTCAGAAGCCTTTTCAACTTCGACAGTTAAAATTGTCATTTCAATCAACAAACATACGTATGAACGCGCAGCGGCTGAAGCTGCCCTTGCTTTGTTTGTAGTTAATCATTGTTCAATCAGATCCGTTGATCATCTTTCAGATCTAAGAAATTTTTCCTAAGTGCTGAACTATGCATCTCTTTTAAGGCTGCACCGTACAAAGTGTAGTGCTTTAAATTAGAACTACAAAATGACATTGTCCCTGGCCAATTTATTCTTCTTATAGACGAGTCTACAGACATTTGTGTCACTAAACTATTGGATGTCTGTATTGTGTACTTTTTAAAAGAACAAAGCACGATTATATCCACTTTCTTTGGAATTGTTGAACTAGATCAGAGGAATGCTGATTATTTTGCCATTGCAGTAAAGTCTTTACTTTCAGATTATGGTTTCAACATCAAACAAATGAGAGGAATAGGAACCAATAATGCTTCAGTAATGATGGGCATTAACAATGGTGACCAGAAATTGAAATGTGAGGTAACTAACCTTGTGTTGATCCCCTGTGTTTGCCATTCATTTCAGTTAGCTGTGTCCTCTGCTGCCGAAATGCTACCAAGAAATCTTGAGTTTTTAATTTCGGAAACTTACTCCGAACTTCCCCTCCGAACAAGATGGTTCTCCAACGACTGATGTGGCCTGCAGTGGGCTAGGTCACGTAGGAGTGAGCCTTAGCCATAGTGGAGGAGAAAAAGGAATCTAAATTCGCAACAACGTGATCATTGTTCACATTTCATAGACACTTCCCTTTTATTGTACAATGCATTGTTTTAAAGGAAAGGGGTCAAGGAAAGAAAAGTAGTCATATAAAAGGAAGACATCGTAATATATTTATTTTAAAGCAAGGGAAGGACAGTTTGCACGTAGACAAGGGGGCCTCTTCTTGCTTCCCGCGCATTCACTGCTTGTCGAGCTGTCTGCTAGTGACGTCACGTGGAAGGTAGCTGGCATCGCTATCATCGCTATTCCCATGTGGAAGCTCAGGGTTCACGATATAATTCAAATCCCCACATACTTTCTGACATGATATGGTCACCACAAGCAAATTTATTTGAAACAAAACTCATTCTGTAACATATAAAATAGAAAAATAATACAGAGGAAGAAACAAAACTATGCCATATACTTTATCTAACAGCTTGTCTTGTTAAACAACACTTTTTTTTCTTTAAATTTTTTTAACATTTAAGTTATAATTGCAATGCATTTCTTGCAAAAGATAGCAAGTATTATTGCCTTTTCAACACGTAATAAACGAAGAGAGGGAGAGAGAGAGAGAGAGAGAGAGAGAGAGAGACAAGGGGGAAGAAAAACTATATTATATTAAAATAAAATAGAACCTTCAGGCTATGCATTATTTCTACAATTTTACTTTCCCTTCTATTTACTTATAGTAAGTAGAGGAAGTACTGTATTCCACCCAAAATTTCGATACCGAGATTTCACTGGAAACACATGTTTTGAGACTCTTGAATCTAAAGCCCACGTTTTTAGAAAAAGGTTGTGCGTGCGTGTGAACAGCATAAGTCAAAACGAAAAGTTGGTTAAATACCAAACTTGGAATTTAACTCCAGCATCTTCCAAGGATGCGACATGATTTTTTTTAAGAAGATTCCGTATCACCAACAACCCTTTACATGGGAAATTATCCATTACTTTTATGTTCTCAAAAATGACTAATACCATTTTTATTATGGTGCATATGTTTAAAACATTTGCATGACAAATAAAATGTATATTTCGAATTTCCTGTAATTAACCTGTGAAAACTTCATTTGAATGGCTTGTATAATTTGGTAAAGGTTAAAAGATTAAAAAATTACTTTAAAAAGAAGTAGATCTCCTTAAAGCACACACTTTATGCCAAATAAATATTGCTATGGCGTTAACCATGTACAATATATTCTGTGTTATTTGTCTGAATGTTCAAACACTTAAACTTTTTTAAATGGTAAGTCACTATTCGGCTTTTTTGCCTCGTTGTCATGCAAAGAGCATTGAATTTCAAAGCCATCACATAGCGACACGCTTTATAATTTGACTATTGGTTTAGCTTTCTAAATCCTTCTTACGCATACAACTAAATGTGTAATTACAGTCCATCTCTGTTTAACAAGTTAGATAGAAGAATAAACGTCTTTATGAATATTTTGTAGAAGAGTGAGCAAAGAAAGTCATGTGAATGCAGAAATCCGAGTTTTATAATTACAATATATATTATGCATATTTTCACACTTTAAACAGCTATAAATAATTTTAGTTATATATGTTACGCGTTTTTAGAGATGACGACAGTGATAAAAGTAAGCTATAGAAAATCCTTATTTGAGGTTGTAAAATAATGTAATTTTATCGTAGATTACACTTTATAGTTGAATACCACCACAATGATATTCCTCAGCATGGACCGAGTGTTTTTTCACTTAAAATGGCAAAGAAAATGTTTTCCTTATTTCGGATTTTAAAAGAGCACTTGCATAGTTATGCAAAAGGGTCATCAGCCTTTTGTCCACGTTATACCTGAATTTCCACATGATTTGGTATTTAAGGCGGTATATCACCCTAAGGCAAAGCGAAAGTTATTAGATTTCGCCTTCTTTTATCTTTCTGTTGAACTTCTTGAAAGTTTTGGAGACGTTGTGTCCAAGTCCTTGTGCATTTGAAATAGCGTGAACAAGTGTCAAAAAGCGTACCAAATTACCCTATTAGTTGCATTTGATTGCACGTGTTCACACACTAATTTCTGAAACAGCATATTCCCTATTTTCTGGGGAAACCCCATTCTTAAATAACGCCCATATAATTATTTCATGGAATCCCAGAACAATACTTTAAATAATATTTTTCTGTAATGCGTTGTACCTACCAATCATGAGCAACAATTTTGTATCTCACAGGTGCAAATGTTGTTTGGTAAGCATTGTTGCTCACTAAATAAGAATGCTCTTTCCGATTACTTAGAAGTTAGTTCTAGTTGTGGATGGATTTGGAAATACAAGTGTGGTGTGCATTCGTGTTCAAAATGAATGTTAAAAAAAGTTAACTGTGCTTTTGCGTAATGTTCCAATATAGGAACAAAAACCGCTGGAAGTATGTATCATAGATTTCCTAAAATGATAAACTAAAGTGCATGTGGGTGTCTCGCTGTAAACGGAGTGATAAATTCAACACTGATAATGCTGGAGTCTGCTCAGTATATTTTCGGCCTGAGGACTATGAATGGGACTTAAAAATGAATTCCTTGGCTTACCTCTACGGAAAAGTTTACATGGTGTGCAGTGCCGTGTCTGTCTCTCGATGATATGATTCCATGGCTTTCATATTTCAAATGTGTTAAGAGTATGAAAACACTTAGCGACTTAATTTGCTCTAAATTCCCTGATTTCGACAAAAGAAAGCTTTATATATACGTCAAGACCTGCACATTTATTAGGATACGGCATTTGAATACAAAATTGAAAGCTGTAACCGTGGAAAAAGAAATACAAGGAAATGTCAGCAGTGGGTGGCATCTATTTCTTCTACAACAGCAGCATGACCAGCCACTTCTAAATTTAAATCTACTTTTAAGATTAAACAAATAATATTCTGTTCCTTTTTATTTTAGTAATAGTTTGGATGGTAGTGTTGATAAAATTGGTTTGTAATTAGTAGAATGGGTTGAGAAAAGTTTCCTATGCATTTTCAGTTAAAGTATCTTTCATAACATATGCCATTGCATTATGTTACACTTCCTTAATTACTGCTTAACCGTTTACACAATGGGTATACCAACACGTGCCTTAAATTGTACGTATTAAAACGGGTTTAAACCGTTCTCTTTCAATTACTATCCAAAGAGCGCACGTGCTCAACCTTCCACGTAACATCACAGGCGCGCAGCCAATGAGAGCGAAATGGCCGGAGTGGCCTACCTATACTCAAGTTACCTTGGCACCTAGAAGGAATACAGTTTATTTTATTTTAAAGTAATGGGGTACGGGAAGGATAGTTTGCGTGTGAAAGGAATAGTTTATTATATTTTAAAGGAATGGGCAAGGAAAGGAGTTTTCTTGTGGAAGAAGTAGTTTATTTTAAACTATTGGGACAAAGAAGGATAGTTTCCATGTGAAAGGAACACACCGGAGAAATTAAATACCGGTGTGGCAATCAGTGGTTCGCATGGTTATGTATCATGGGTAGTCAAGTGGTTGAAGACGAAAGTGATGGGGACATCTTTTTGCTTGTAAGTTCCAAAGGTAATCGGAAAATGGCTGATATTGCGGGTAAGTGCATGGTCCCGACAAGTTCATCTGGTAATATGTGATTCTTTATAATAATATGTGATATCAAATCTGGTAATAGTGATTTTTTCATTACGAAGGTATATATGGAACCATTACCCTTAAAGTAATGAAACCAAAATGTTAGAATGTTGCATTATAGTAGGGCACCATCTCGTAGTCCAAACAGTTGGCGACATTAAGTACAACTTGAACATGACGGTCGTAGTGTAATTTGAGTTCTGTATTCATTCAGTGTAGTAATTTCTTTCTGTATTGCTTCTTTTTAAATCCAGGTTCGTTCTATCTTCTAGTAGACAGGGCAGAAACTAACAAACATCCATGCACGAAGCGGAATCCGAACACTTGACCCTTTCTCAGCAGAGCTTCAACTTGTTAATCTGTGGTCAACGACCACGAGTACCGGGGCCGACAACTGTAAGTTCACAACGTTGGTAATAAATGCATACGCGAATTCTGAATTTTGAAATAATTTCCCTTTAATTGTAAGATGTTCCTTATGTTTCCCTACATGACGAATTTAGGCAAGTGTAGCCTAACGCAGGCTAAAAACTAGCGAAAAGCAAAATTGCTGGCACAAACATCGAAATTGGCATGAAAACTGTTAGGATATTATACATAATTCTGTGCAATTAACTCTTCTGCTCTGTAGAATGCGATTTGCTTGCGTGTATGAATTTTCCATATTTGAGAGAGTTTTCGGTGTATTCATTTTGTTTTGATTAAAATCTATGGCTCACATTGAGGCGACAAAGTTTGAAAATTGCTGCGTGATTTGTGTTAAGTAGTGTTCACTGAGAGAAGTTAAGAGGTCAAAGTGGAATTTGGAGTAGGCTGTGGAATTAGCGTGTGCGGAACAGTGGTTTTATCACTAGGAAGGTTATTTCAATTCGTTAAGTACCCTTGTTTGTTCAAACACCAAAGTTTAAACACCAAGTGTAAACAAGCATGTATATTTTCAAAACTGTAATTTAAGTTGTTATCCTTGTACTTGACAAAGCTCGAACTTGTAATTGAGTCTACGGGCAATAAGTTATACTTTAATTTATTATCATTACAGCCGGTTTCTTCTCTTTAATACTGAAATATATAGTTTAATTATTGAAAATTGCTCTAATTTGAGTAGCGAAAGCCTAGGTGACCTAGACATAGAGAAATGAAAACGCACCTACTAATGAAATCTCAAATGATGTTAGCGAAAGTAAAAACAAGAGGATCTCAAAATGTAGTAAATGTAAACGAGAAGTTCAGTTATAATTTCAAATATGCTGGGACTTATGTTGTAGATATGATTGGAAACCATTGAAGTGTAAATAAAAGTACACACAATAAAGCTAGGTAAATTGGCTTTATGAAGCCAAATACAACTTTGAGTCAGTCCTTGCAGTAGTGAGAATAAGTTTGAGGTACATTTAACTCATTTTTGGAGGTAAATGCCTTCTTAAACTCCAAATTTAATGACAAACATAATCTAAATTCTTACACTCCTTTTTATAATTGTACAGTGAAGGGAATTGTAAAAGGACTGGATCTGGATGTTAGTGAGGAAGAAATAAAAGATAGGCTCATAATGACACAAATGCTAAGATACTAAGTTTACAGGTTAAAAGAAAAAGGATTATTAGGGAAGGTAATAAAACAGGTATAATCTGTGCTGATAATGTTGCCTAGTAGGGTATTCCTGTATGGAATAAGTTGTAGGGTGGATCCCTTTGAGGAAATCCCTCTTCATTATAATAACTGCTATGTGTTTGGACAATTTTCAAGCTATTGTAGAAATAAAAGAATTAGAAATTCTGAAGAGGGACATAAAATAACATTGCAAACAAAGTATTGAATGTTTACATTATGGGGGATCACCCTCCAATGATAAAAATGCTCTAAATCAATTTTCGAACAGAAATCATTAAAAATTCAGAACATTAGAGTTTCTAGAAGACAGGTTATTAATATGTTAAAAGATAAGTCACCATATGCTGATGCTGTGATCTAATAATGGGCGCAATTCCAACCTAGACACTTTATGCAATGTGCCACTAAAGTGTTTAGAAACCTTTTCTAATACAAAAAAGAATGTTGATAAAGAGCCCAAACATAGTTTTCTGTAGAGGAAAAGGTTTAAACAGCCCTGAAGCAATCCCAAATTATAACACTGCTGCAATGAAATGCATTTTGTTAATGCCTAATTGTGGGGAAATTATGTGCACGAAGACGTTAATAAAATAGGGAACTCAGCAACAAATAATAAAAAAACAATATACTCATCTGAAAGAAGGAGAAAAAATAGCCTTGGATAATTTCAAGGCCGTTACTGATAAAACCTGATCAGCTAATAGACTTACATAACTCAGAATGAAGTTTGAATAAAAAAACTGAACTGATCAATCATATCTCTGAAATAAAATATAGTATATGTTTTAAAGAGAGCAGCAAATTTAATATATCAGGTTATAAAACGATATGATTTAATAAACCTTTCAATTGAGGAGGAGGTATAGCTGGAATTAAAGACAATATTAAAATTATTTCATACGAAGTCATTGGAAATAAGGAGGCAGATATTCAAGATATTTCTATTGTTTTGGCACATTTAAATTAATTTCTATTTATAAACGCTTAAACAAAACATTAACTAATATGGTATGGAAACAGTAGCTACAGTATGAAACCCAGCAACATTATAATTCGTGGAGATTTTAATTTGTATGCCTCAGAAGAAAACAGAAATAATTATTTTATTGAAACATTCCCTTGGTTACATTTCTTGCTAAATCTAATATATATTCTGAATGATGAAACTCCAGCTCGACTTGGCAAAAGGGATCAAAATGATACAGCTCCTGATCTTGTTTTTGTTTCTAATTCTATATTTAATAACTCGGATATGGAAGTTATGGAAGATACCTTCCGTAGGGCCCACTTTCCTATTTCTATTAAGATTGCAGCCAACAAAATCAAATTGTATACCTTCTGCAAAAGCTTTGGAATCAATAAAATGAATCAGGATGGTTTCAAGATATCTTTGAGTTTAGAATTAGAAAAGTCTTATGCTTTGGAAAATTCGAATTTTTAAAATGTTATATACAAGTCTATATATACCTCAATGATAAATGCCTAGTAATAGTAAAATACAAAGTTAATGGTTACAAAAAACCCATTTAGTGGATGAGTGCAGCGAAGCTACAAGTCTTAGAAAACAAGCTATTAAGGAGTTTAAAAAAACATATAATGGAAAATGATCTTAATATAAAGAGACGGGTTTCTTCTGCTAAACGTGTTCTTAATCTATATAAGAGAAAAGGATGGTATGAATATTGCAATAATATATCTTATGAAGGGAAGTATAATTCACAAATTTGCCAGGCTGTAAAATTTTTCAGTAATAATAAAAAGTATAACTGAAACCCTAAGAATTTCATGTTGGGCCTGCAAAATAAATGTATGGATAGTATCTTTCCCTCGATAACAACCCTATATTGATTTGGAAACTTTGAATTATGAAAAATCCAGTAGTAAAAGTATGGATAAGAAGGAAACTGAGCAAACTATTAAAATGAACGGAATCCCACAAATCATTAAAAATCACAATAATATCTGTCCTGGACCTGATGAGATATCCTATAAGATGTTCAAAAACCTTCCAACATAATATTTAAACTTATTAGCTAGAGGATATAAGCTTCGTTTATATAACAAATTTATTCCAGAAGATTGGAACATTTTTATATTAGTCTTATTCCTAAACCAGAGAAAAGTTTGTTTGAGGTTAAAAACCATAGATTTATTGATTTGTGATTTGTATTCAGGAAAATATTTGAGAAGATTTTGTCCAGAAGCAATTAATTTTTATCTAGAAAGATATGGTTTATGACCTAGAAATCAGTATGTTTTCAGGAATGGATGTAGCACAGTTAACAGTCTAGCAGTAATCCAAATAGCATTTAACAAGAATAAGGTAGTTCAAGGCTTAAGCTTAGATATTTCATATGCGTATGACTCAGTAATTACCTCAATTTTTACTAAGAATCTAATAAAGTTGAATTTCCGTTCATATTACATTTGGATTATCTATTTTTACTCACAAATATGGAGCCACATTTAATAATCACATAGTACGCAAAACTTGTGTTGGCTTACCACAAGGTTCATCCTTAAGCCCAATTTTATATGTGATTTATACTGCCAATGTTTGTAAGTTTATTGCAAATCCCCTTACTTACTTATCTATACTGATGATCTATTTTTGTACTCTACCATTGCATACTCCAAACTAATTAAACATAATTCAGGGTTCGAAAATAAGATTGATGAGATAATAATATTTTTCAAGAATCGTGGCTTAGAGCATGCCTATACCCAGAAAAAAAATTTCGGGGCGGGGGTTTGCATAACTAGATCTAAACTTTACATTACCCTACACAACTACCATGTGACTACTCTGTAATAGATAGACGTTATGTGGACAAGCAAATGCTTGGAGACATTAAATAGACAGGAAAAATTCGCTAGAACTAATATAATGCACCTTACAGCACAAAATGCTGAGACTGCTTCGAAACCTCATCCAGCACATCTTCAGGGTTTATCTTTATATTGCGATTAACATACATCGGCGCAAGACCATTGAGCCGATTTTCACCAGTGGAATTTCGAAAGTAGGTCTTCAGTCACCTGAGTGATAAAAAAAGTTCTCTTTGGTGTTGAATGTTGAAACCGGTAATGCGGCCAGGATCTGAAGCAATTTACCAATTTTGGGAAACAATGAAGAGTTACACTGCATAAAGCCTTCTATTTCAGATTGTGGCTGTGGTTTGTTTCTTCCATTTTGATTTACACACTACAAATTCAGCTTGGACAGTACTAGGTTCAGGTAGACAGCTTCTGTAAAATGTTACACATTTTGTAAAGAACATATTAAAGTCTTGTGGCGTTTAAATCTGTCACTAAGTTGTGTTTGAACATGAACTATAAATGGAAGAAATGTATTCAATTTATAATACTCCTCACAGGTCACTGATGAAATATTCCCTTGATGAGTTTGCCTGTTTACAGTCCTTGGAAAGTCCATACGCACACCATTTTCAGAAACCATGGATGTAGCAGAGGTGAAAGCTTCTTTGAATTCATTTTCATAGTTTTTTCTAATTGTATTTAAAGTGCTAGTCAGCTGGTCAACATGATCGCAAGGTTCTGCTAAATCCGCATTAACAGCCTGGAGTTGTCAGCAGAAAGTCACGGTGAAACAAAATATCTTCTCTAAAATCAAAATGGGAACAACAATTTTAGCTCCTTTAATGGCACTTAGCAGCTGTCAGTCTTTTTGAGCTGCCTCTTTGTTTACAGATGAATCCAGTAACTAAAGCTGGATAGAGGTCTTTAAATCTTATAACACCTTCATGTTTATGGACCCATCTTGTTTCACAAAGCCCTAAAAGAGTACCACGTCGGCACTTTGGCACATTCTCTTTTATTGCATTCCTCAGAAAATCATTACTTTGAGCAGATGTGCGGAAAAATGTGCAACAGTCTGAATAGTTCCTAAACAATTGCTTATCAATGGTAGAGAACACGAATTTGTTAGAACAAGGTTCAGTGAATGAGCACTACAATGTACGTAAAGGGCCATAGGGTATTCTTTCCTAATATATTCATTTACACCATGCAGATTATTGCTCATAGCAGAAGCTCCATCAAATCCTTGTCCAACCATAACGTCACAGTTGATGTTATTCCTCTTTAAGGTAGCAGAAATGAGTGTTGCCAAACATTACCTGTGAGATCGGCTGTTGAATAAATTAAAAGAAATCTTCTCTAATTCTAACATGCTTTCCTGTCAACCTAACGCACACAAACAGATACGTGTTCTATTTTAAGAACAAGATACTAGTTCTACATTCGGTCGATGTCTGTAGTTTCAACTGCCATCACAGAAAAATGCTCGGTAGAAATCGCGTTTGCTACTATATCTCGTTTGATTATATCACCACAAATTCCAATTAATTACTTCTGAATTTTGGGGCTTGTATACTGTGAATTTAGTGCACCTGATTCCCAATATTTTGAAGCATTGAATCACCCGCACTTACGCGGAAACGTAGTAAAGCACGAAAACTGTCATAATTTATTTCTGATTCTTCTGATTTCATGACATTTCCACTCACTTGTTCCACGAAGGGCAATTTCTTGACGGCCACAAAGAATAATTGTTTCTATAATTGATGTAGTTTCTCGCGATTTTCAGCGTCCTGCTTAGCTCGGCCGCTACTCAGTTGGTTTACTATCTTTTGTGCTTTCCCTTCAACCACGCTTATGAAGTTTTCGGCAATTTCTAAGCACCGGTTATAATATGCCGCATTTGCATGATTAGAAAAATCTTCCAATGCATTTTTCCAATGACTATATTCTTTGGTAACAAGTGCTCCCAAATGTTGATGCCGACCTTTTCCCTCTTCTGTCGCTCTAGAAAACAACACACAAACGTTGCATAATGCACCTTCCAATTTACTTGAATAGGCTAACCAAGGAAATCTGTCCAGCCACGTTAGCTGAAACCAAAAATTAGTTTCGTTTTAGGTGGAAAAAATAGGTAGGAGTTGGAACCCACGGATTTTTCAAAAGCTGTTCCCTTTTTAGGTCTCAGTGTTTTCTGTTTTAACATACAATCCAATATAATTTTCACTGAAAGAACTATCCTTGGTCCCTAAAATATACCAGAGGATGAATTTGTGGCAATATTACTTCCGTGGGTCTCACAATCACTAAACGAAACCGCCGATTTGATAGTCGCATCACTCGTATAGGCACTATTATTGCTAGCACACTCACTAGGCAAAGACGCTGATCCGATATTTATGTCACATGTAGGTACACTGTTCTTGATGTTGCTACTCAAATCGTGTTCATTTCCATGTTTAGAATTTATTGCAAAAGAACATCCCAGTTGTCAACTGTTTACACCCTCCAACAGCACTGCGTTTCATTTTTAACGAATTTTGTAAGGTGGCACAACGTGAACTACTGAAATGTTTTAAACCAACCTTTGCTTGAAACAGACTGCACTAAGGTAAGTTCCGTGTGGCCAGAATGATTACGACTGCGTTTACGAAACAGAATGCTCAGAAGCGATAGCATCACCACGTGTAGGAACAATAACATTGCAATGTGATAATTCCTGCCGCGCAAGCATTGCAACACGTCATCATAAATAATCCGAGTTTGCTCTCGTATACAATATTGTGTCCATACAAAGCCTCCTATGCGGCTATGTAAGGCAACATTATTATTAAGTTTCCGTCTTCCTTGTAAATGTGCTACCAGCAGTAGACCTACTGTAATCTAATGAATGTTTCCCATATTGGTTTGATGAATTACAATAAAACATGTCAGAAGTTTCAGGGGTGGTTTGAACCCTAAAAACCCCCTCGAAATACGCCCTGGCTTAGAGACTAATGTTCCAAAGTACAAATGGATTGTCCTCAAAAAGGGTAACCTGTCACGTAACTTTACTTTGGAAGTAGACGGCCATAATCTGTCAACAAGTTCTGAGATCATGTTTTTAGTACTTACCTTGGACTACAGATTGACATTGAAACCTCGCTTCAACAATAGTATAAGCAGATGCAAGTCTATATAATATCTTTTTAAATATGTCACAAAATTGGGTAGCTCATCCCTTTGCTTTATACCAGCTGTACAACAACCTAGTAAAATCTGTGATTGAATATGGGAACATTATTATTAATAATCCTTTAAGATCTTCCATTAAAAGTTTAGATTCAGTTATATACAACATTCTTTGTATTATTCTAGGTATACATTGTAAACCTAATACCCAATATTTATTTAGAGAATTGGGAATATTCTCATTTCCTCTAAGACAAAATATCATGAAAGTTGTTAATAAGATTATCACTAATTATGAAGATATTCTCTTTGAGATATTAAGGTTATATGGGATACTTATAAAACACTTACTAACAGGAAGAATGAAGCTCTCTATTTTCCTTTATTATATGCATTTAATAAATATTATGCAGAAAGTAACCTTTCCTACTATCTAAGACTTCCAAAATCTTTAATTGATTTGGGGTATACATCTCCAAGAAATTGAAGTGGATCTACAATATTTCAAATGCAATGTTCATGGCAATACCAATTATAATAGATTATTTGAGGAATGTCCTACGAATATATGAAATTATTTTTACACAGATGGATCTGAGAATAAAAACAACTGCACAGGGACAGCAGTATATCATCAAAATAATAATAGAATTTGGCAAACAAACTTAGATAAGGGCGGTCAGTATACTCAACGGACATTATAGCCATCAGGACGGCAGTCAAATTTATCAAAGAGAAGAAGCTTAAACACACTATATTTTTTCAGACTCTCTCAGCTCTCATATGAATATTTCTAAAGATGGTAAGGAGAAAGGAAATTGCTGGAAATTTAAATTAAATATTTCCTATGACAGGCCATCAGAAACGAAATAAGGATAAAACAAGATTAGATACCTGCAAATAAAATGAAATGGCTGACAAATTGGCAAGGACAGAAGGTATTAGTCAGGCCTGCAAATTCCTACATATGATACTCAAAAGAGTTTTATTCGTGACTCACGTAAGGTATGGAATAATTAAATTATGGGGGAGAGAATAAAGATCACTAGGGATAAGTTGTTGCCTTGGTTTAAGAAATGTAATTTAAATAGGGCAGATGTTAAGGTGTTCACCAGTATTAAGTTATATTGGGATTCGTTTCCTTTTATTTGTATAAAATTGGAGTTAATCAAGACTATTATTGCGAATGTAGAGAAATGGCTAACGTGGATTACGTTTTATTTAGTTGTAAAATACATATCGTGAAAATAATCAACTGATTGACCTGATTGAAGTTACAGATGTTTAAGCTATAATTCTAACAGTCTTCAAACACATTAAAAATGTAAAATAAAAAATTTAAGCAAGATTACTTAATTAGGCTACCAGCTTAATTTTGTAATTCAATCCTTAGGCGGACAATCAGACATTAAATAGAACATAAAGTTTCCAAGGGTGTCTATAAACAGAAGAAGAACATTACCGCGCGAAACTGGGAGAAACTACATACCTTTTCGATGTATTTTTGGACGCATTTGAACTCTATTCATACACTTTGCTATAATTTAATATTCCTTCCGAAAAATAATTCATTTTCTTGGAGTTTGGTGCCATTTGTAACAAGAACACACAAACAAATTCAGTAGATGCCGTCATACCGCGCTGTAGAATTTAACACCCATTCAGCATTCATGGATTTTCTCGCGTTCATGCCGAATTCCTCGCTCATGTCACGTCGTCAGCCTGGCTCCATTGTGAACTGCTTGTAAACCATAACATCCGATAAGCATCCAGATATGAACGAAAATATGCCTAACTAAATAGTAGTGTTCCGCACTAACGGGGTTTTACGTCACTATTTGCTGGTGGAAGACATTCATTAGAATCGAAATTATACAAACTGGTAGGTCAGATATGTAACTAAAATTAAAATGAAACTGTAACCCAAATTTCCTAGAATTTTCGATTATGGATGAATCATTTATACAAACATATGCATGTACCGGGAATCCAAACAACAAATACACAGCCCGTCTCTGTGGTGTGGGGATAGCGTGTGTGCCTCACATTCAAGGGGTCCCGAATTCCAGTCCCGGTTAGGGTGAGTTACCCGTATAAGGTTTTTCCAGGATTTTCCTTATCCTGAAAAGACTAACTCTAACCTCTATGGATCTCGGGCTCATTTTGGACATCATTTCGCCCATATCTTTCATTCATCCATCCATCAGATATGCCAGTTAAAGGATACTAAACCATACACACACACACATATGAGAAAGAATACCGATACACAATTATGAATTTATAGCTCACTGCTCTCAGTCAGCTGTTTAATTCTTAACTAAATCTTGCTTACTCTCTCACAGTCGGCCATCCTACTGGACATTTGTTGCGAATAACACCTAACTTTCAGACTGTAGCTTCATGTACTCAGCACAGCTTGTAGGTTTTCTTGGGCCGCATATTCACCTTGACGACACATGTTATACGTGTTTTGGGGTTTAGATTAGTTACCCGATAAGGACCAATACTCTCTCTCCCTCTGTTTTTAACTTTAGGTTTTGTAGCAACTAGAACACCTAGCTGGTACTGCCTAGCACAGCAGCGATGCCTATTGAAATGCTTCTTATTTTATGGTTGAACCTTGTGAATTTGCTGTTTTGCAGCCTTCCTCAGATTTTCTGTTTTTTCTTCGAATTCTTCCATTAGTTCTGTATGGATGAGGTCAGCGTCCTTAGGTTGATCTCATGTCTAATTCTGGCTCCTGTCAATAGTTCACATGCGATATTCCTAATGCTACGGTGGTATGTGTGGTTCATGGCCTGTTGTACAGACTCGAACATGCTTTTACTATCTCGGTGGTTCGGATATGACAAGCGTTGCAAGAATTGAGGCAATTACAGAGCTGCTTTCCTCTACCTGACCGTTTTCTCGAGAGTCTAGTAGCAACTGAATGATGTTTTCACTTTTACAGTAATCTCCACAATCATGAGATGTGTGATTTTTTTTATTTATGGAGCTCTTTAACTGGTTTGGTTCTCGGCGTCTCATTCTATATTGTTTGTAAAAGGCCGGAAATTGTGCTCGGAGACGGGACCAGCAGCGGCTTTACTTCCTTCCCAAATGAAGCTATGTTAAGGATTTTTACGCCCAAAAGAAATACATCGCCCTCCGCCGGGTTTGAAACCACGACCTCAAGATCCAGAGGATAGTATAGTACCCCTAGACCACGGAGGACATGTGAGACGTGAAAGCTGATCCTCGGTCAGATGTTATTTGTCCAAGGTTTCCAAAGTTTGCATTCTGCGCTTCCAATTTGGAAATGAATTCTTTCGTAGTAGTATATTTTTTTGGGTTCAGCCAAACAAATTTTGCAAAACTATCAACTACACAAGAACTTCGTTTATCGGACTAGGTGGGACTGGAGACAATTCGGATTAACGAAAACCTGGATTTTCCGATAATAAACTATCAAATGAATACGAATGATCACTGCAAGAATAGAAGCGAAAAGTATTGAAAGCCGTCAAGATGAGACATCTACATTTGCTATGAGAACTAGCATGAAAACCAATGAAACATAATCTCACAGTCTTTAGTTTTATTACTCTGTGACACGATCATGATAACAGAATTTATTGTTTCCTTGAAGCGTGCGATCGACGGAGATCTCTACGCTACCTGAATGAATACCAACCTATTCATTCATATGTACTTACAAGATTAATCATATTTTCGTGATGGAAATGTAAGCAAAACTCAATACAGATACGAGAGTAGCTATGAAATGTTTTAGAAAATCAAACAAGGATTATCTTTAACAATGTTTAAATGATTTAAAAGTGATTCCACGCATTTTATGTTTAATCTTTGTAAACAAAAAGAAATCACAAGGTGCTAGGTCAGGGCTGTACGGCGGAGGCTCCATGTGCTGGCATTTAGGGCATCCGATGCTCAGTTGTTAGTTTAGGTGTGTGCGATGATGCGTTGTCACGATGTAACATTACTTTATCTTTTGGCGTTTTTCACGAACGTTTTCAAATGTGGTAAACAGACATTTGTGTACAAATCGGCAGTAACGGTACATCTACCTTCTAATGCTATAGTAGCATTGGAAAAAACCTAGCAACCATCCTCTTACCAGCACTGCAAATTAAAATTAAATTGAGTGTTATTTATGGAAGCCCTTTAATTGCTGTGGTCCTTAGCGTCCCATTCTATATTGGGCGTGAAAGGTAGGTAATTTTTCTCAGAGGCCTCTTTATCAGGCTTGAGGTATTTTTATGTGCCGTAAAGCTACGACACGGGACCTCCGGCTTTACTTCCCTTCCGAAGGAAGCCAAGCTAAGAATTATTACGCCCCAAAACAGCCATCGCCCTCCGCAGGTTTGAACCCGCAACCTCTGGAACTAGAGGCTAGCAGCACTGCGGTGAATTCGTCGCATTTTTGTAGTCTTCGGTTCTATTCGAAAGATCCATTGACCCGAGTGTCTTTTCTTTTCACGATCATAACAGTAAATCCAAGATTCATCACCAGTAATGATTTTCCAAACCAAATTTCAAGTGCCGCTTTGGAATTTTTCTAGAGGTTTTCTGCACAATCTTTGCATTGTTGTTTTTGATAGGGAATGAGTTTATGTGGAATCCACCGATAACAAAGTTTTCTCATGTCTAATTGTTGATGTAAACTGTTTTGCACTTGACTCAGCAATGCCCAATATCGCTCAAATAAATTCATAAGCTATCCATCGATTTTCTTTAAGCAATGCTTGAACTGCGGCAATATTTTCACAAATAACAGCAGTTCTTAGGCGCCCTTCACAAATTCATCACTAACGGCCTGTATTACGATCTTCGGTTAAAAGTCATGGTTTGTAACCTATCAGTTATCGCTACCTGAAGGTTAGGTGCATTGCCGCGTATTACAAACGCATATCAACCGATGGTTAGTAACCCTAAGGTTTATGATGCTGGGCGAGAAGTTGGCAACACCAAAGAGATATGTATTTCTCCTTGGCAATAGTTTTCTGAGTGATTTCACTGTTTATACAACGCTATCTCGTGGTAACCTGCAACATTATAGCGTCATTATTGGTCATTAGTAACAAGGCGAGAGGACAGACTATTATAGATTGTGAACGGTTTTGGAGATTTTTTTAGAGAATTTTGACATGAACATAACCTAAAATGTAATTTATATACATGTCATTGAGCATACAAGATGCGGTTCTAGTACGTTATTGGATTACTGAGCTACAATAGGATACCGTAAACAATAGTTATAATTACCTTTTTATTAGCTTTTCCGTTCGCGAAAGCTATTATATTTATAGAAAAGCAACATCGATGGTTCTAATGTTGATTCGGATTTACACATGTTGCCTGACATTTAAGTTCAACACAATATTCTTAAGTTTGTTGCATCTTTCTAATACCGTTCCTTGGTTATTCTATTTGGAAAACTATGCCACACTTCAAAGTTTCGTTAAAAATAGTGTTAAGAGTTTTGACGTAAAAGTTTTACGAATATCACTTTAATAACCGAAAACCATAGTCTTTTGACGCAAACATTTCATGAATATCACTTAAAACTAACGTGGAAAGCCATTCGACAATTTTAAAAACCAACCTAAATATAAACTAACACGCAAAATACGTTTACCTTTGCCCACACTGCTTGTCATTTAACCTAAAATGTTTGGCCTTCCAAAAACAATCCAAGCACAATGGTTAGTTCCTTACGCCCTGACAGTAATATTTAAGACTGGGTGTTGGAGTGAACTATTCTAATGTATAGATAACATTTCCAAAAACTTGAAAATATATTCTGAATCACTCTCAATAATCAATCTCTGCCGGTGGTACGCCATGTTTCATTCGGAAATACGAGTTAACTCCAAGGTATCATCTTTATCCACCACTTGAGGTAGTGGTTAGTTTACCTCCAAAAATAACTCCCGGGTAGCCCTTAACCAAAGATTGTAATACAGTCGCAGTACGTAACTCTCAGGTAAATCTTACCCCAAACCTTAACCGGAGATCGTAATACAGGCCGTAAGAAAATAAACGATCTTTTTACTTTCTCTACTACGTACAGTAAGTAGGGGAAGTATTGCATTCCACCCAAAAATTCGATACCGAGATTTCACCGGAAATACATGTTTTGAGACCTCCTGAATCCAAAAAAAGCATTTTTGGAAACATGTCCGTGTGTGTGTCTGTGTGTGTGTCTGTGAACAGCATAACTCAAAAACGAACAGTCGGATAAGCACCAAACTTGGTATTTAGGTTCAGTATCTTCCAGAGATGCGACACGAAGGTTTTCAAGAAAATCCCCCCACCCCAGACTACCCTTTACATGGAAGATTTTTCGAAAATTTTAATTTTCTCAAAAATGGCTCTAACGATTTTGATGAAAATATCATATGTTTAAGATAATGTCATGAGAAATGAAATGTATATCTCGAATTTTCTGGGAATGTCTCCAAAGGTATTCTTCATTGTGAACGACTTTTGCATAACTGGTAAACCATAAGAGATAGACAAAATTTTGCTACACAAAAAATGTAGATCGCGTTAAAATACACAACTTATGTCATATACATTTTTGTTGTTGAGTGAACCGTTTTCGAGATATTGCTTGTTATTTCCTTAAATGTTCCAAAACTTATACTTTTTCTCAAATTCGTTATTCATTTTTTTATGTCCTGGACATGCAAAGAGAATGGAATGCGCCACATAGCAACCATGCGTTAAAATATTTGACTATCGCTTAAAAGCTACCATATTTCCCTTGCATCTACAAGAAAATTACCAATAAGATTGACATCTCGATATCTCGATTAACATGAAGCATATGGAGAATAGGCGTTTATAAAATTAGATTGTACAAGAGTAGAGAAAGTCATGTGAGTGTAACACATCAGATTTTTTTAATCCGCTTTACCAAATATAATTGTTGCCTTAAATGAGGATTCTTTGCCAAATGCTTTTCTAAGCCGATATTCACATTGTTAGACGTTAATGACGATTTAAAATCATAAAAAGGTCATAGTCCGAAAATGCTCTCTAGTCAAATTAATTTTTGAGTGAACACAACATCTTTAAATGATAATAATTAACAAACCATTAGAGCAAATCGAACAAACTACATGGCAATTAATTCGCAAAGCATTAGAGAGTAGCTGTCAAATATAAAAAAAATTAATTTGTTTTTTGAAACATGGCAATCTAAAATTTTTCAGTATTGCCCTCGTAAACCAGCAATCCGGATTAATGAGTGCCGTATAAATGAGATTCTTGTGTGCTGAAAATATAAAAATATATGATATCCTCTGTGACTCGATTCTAAGGGTCCAATATAATCTACAGGATATGTATAAGATGGCGCACTTTCCTTGGATAAAGTATGTAGAAACCCTTCTTATTTTCCAGTTTTTTGGTCAAGTAAGAGGCAATTTACATAATTCGATATGACACTTTTAAACTTTCTTCTTCACGTGAGGAATATAATGTTCCTGTTTGACGAGATCTTCTGTTCCCTTGAGGGAGAAATGGATTATCGCTTGAACATTTTTATATCATATTGTATGGCTTTAGGTACAACTAAATCTGTATGTATCGTATGTCATTCCGAAATATAAAGTCTTCGTGAGACCACTCCTAGAATATTTCCTTAATGGCACAAGAATGTACCTTTCTCGCTCGAACGACCAACAAATCAGGACTGCATACAAACCGGATGACGACTCAAAGCATCAATATGCCGCATCCAAATTCCACCTCTGTGTTAAACGGTATATCGGTATCTACTAAGATCAGGAATTCAATTGCAATCTTACGTGTCAGATCTCTCTTATGGATGGTGCTTTGGAAGGCAGCGCAAGCAGGCAACTATAACTATCTTGAAACCTATTTCCAGAAGATGCAAGCGAAACTTCTTCAATGCAACTATGGTGTCTAATACATCATGCCCGTAACTGTGAAAATTTTCTTATCGCGTTTTTGTCTTTTTATTCATGTAGAAATAGGGGTACATATTATGGAGGTTCCTCCAAAACCGGGGTAGAGTGCCGAAGGTAAACCATAGTGGGCCTTTGTGCTTCTTACTTGGTCCCTAGGAGGGAGGGATGAGCGGGAGAGCCTAAAGGCGTCCAAATGCGGGCGACAATGTGCGAAAAGATGGACGAGACCCTAAACATTTTAGATAGAACACATACGGACGCGACCAGCGCTACACATTAGCCCCGAGACCCCGGGGCGCCTGAGGCTCAGGGATACCTCTAGAAAGCGAGCCAGTTATCAGTCCAATACCCCAGGGGAAACATTTATAAAGCGCATATTCACCGCCCAGCCGCAACACACTGAGCGCCATGGCCTGATGCTACAATTCTGAAACAATTGATAGGAAGTGACGGGACGGGAAATTCGTGCTAGAAGAGGAACCACCCCAGCATTCGTCTATGGACCCAGGGAAAGCACGAAAATAGTTCATGGCCAGAGTGAATGGCCCAACAGGGCTCGAACTCGGAAGCTACCGAATGTGAACCTCACACGTTTCTACGGAGCGATCTCGCTCGTTTTCTACTCATGTGGAACTCAGGATGTATTTGATCTTCCTCAGGCGATCCCTGTATACGAGTAGCTGCAACTGGAAACTTACTTGCATTGGTTTCCAGCTCGGTTTGATATGAAGGGTTACGAATATTTAAAAAACGTGTTTGTAATATGGCTTCCTTCAGCATTTCAAGGAAATTTATTTTTCTTTAGAAGCTTGAAATGCTTTATCCTTCTTTGTTAGGTGATTTAATGGTCTCGCAGTAGCAGAGCATTCTGGTATGACCTTCCAGAAGTATCCAGTTAAACAAAGAAAATATTGCACTTGGAAGTGTCATTAGCTTTAGCTCGCTCTACCACATACACTAAGAACTCAGTCTTCTTTACAGAAAATGACATTTTCCTTTGTTGAGTTTAACCTCATAATCTTCAACTACATCCAGAAGGTAGTGTATGCTTCAGCTTAAACTCTGGCAGGAATTATCAGGCTATCCATGTATATGAGTACTTAATCTTGAACTACTAATGATGGGAAGACAGTAAATGAATCTTTGGAATGTTGCCGGATAGTTTACAGGTGCTTTTAGAGACTGAAATTGACCTGTACGAGTGACAAAGCAGTGTTAAATTAAATTGAGTCTTATTTATGAACATTTTAGCTGCTATGTTTCCTAGCGTGAAAGACCGGAAATTTTGCTCAGAGGCCTCTTTATCAGGCTTTGGGTTCTTTTACATGCCGTAAATCTACGACACGGGACCACCGGCTTTACTTCCCTTCCGAAGGAAGCCATGTTACAGGATTTTACGCCCGAAAAAAATCCATCGCCCTCCCCCTGGGTTTGAACCCGTATCCTCAGAATCTAAAGCAAGTTTAGCATGACAAAAGCAGTGTATTTTCTACTCTGTGATTCTACTGGCACAATAAAAAAACAGTTTTTAAATGGAGTGTACTAAATACTCTTGCTCTATGCAACCTATCTAACACATCCATCATGAGCGACAGCGGGTATCGATCCTTAAAGATGATTTAATTTATCTTACTATAATCAATACATAAACGAGGAGATCCAACTTTCTTCCACACAACCACCACAGGGTTGGCGTGCTCAGAAGAGCTCGGTTCAATGATACCTTCCTCTAGCCATGTCCTTACTTGCTCACCAACAGCTTGCTTTTCTGCAGGTGAAAGTCCTCGTCGTGGTCTGCTGAATACCGACTATACTTACTTCGGCGTAATGGTCAACTTCACTTGTGAACTTGGCGTTTTGGCAGGTTCATAGGAAGAAATCAGCTCTTCCACCTGTTACTGTAGTCATCACTTACGGGCTCATCTAAATCAAATTGCTGTTCATCATGTTCAATTTGCATGAGAAATATATCTGTTTTTTTTGTCTTGGATATTTTAATGTTATTAAGATTTATCGCTACCTCTCCTTGCCGTATAATATCACTTCCAATTATTACACGCGTCATCATTGAATCACTACTCACAACATGCACATCAGCTTCAAATGCTTCAGCATCAATGGAGACCTCAGTGTGGTCTGTGGTCTGCCGTACCCCTCTTTGTAGCTTGAACTCTCTTCCTTGGCTATCCATTTGGATTCTGGCGGTGGTTTGTAAGTATATCTTGGGGGAGATTCTGGTGTAATTTTCCTTCTGTTCCATGTTTACTCAGGGCTGCTAGTAATAGTACATGCTCAACCGTATCGAATGTTTTTGAAAGTCGATGAAGGCCAAGTATATTTTAGGGTTGTATTCTTCTGTTTTTCTACAAGTTGTGCTATGGCTTGCAAGTGATCGGTTATTGGGAATCCTGGTCTGAATCCCGTTTGTTCTATTGGCTGGTTTTCTTCATGTTCCTGCTCATCCTTTTGCCAGTGGTGGCTCTAGAAGGGAGTGGCGAGTTAGCGATATCCCCAGAAATATTGTAACCAGTGGTTTATTTAATAAACAATATTTCTTTATAAGGATTCTCCAGAACTCTTAATTAAAAGTACTTATTATCTGTAGGAGACGTGTATGTCATTTGTACAGGCCATGTTAGTGAAGCCTGTGCTACTGACGATAGGGAACCTCGAGACGCAAATCTGAAGGTGTGGCTCCATTAACACAAAGCTATATAACGTGTATACATCTAATGAAAATAACGTATAAACAGTAGCTCCGTTCAAGACAGTGCTGATATCTAACGTGTTGTTGGAAGAATCTCAGTTGGAACAGCCACGTGCAGCATAGGATTTTAGTGTGTTATTGTATATTAGTAGACAATATCAATAGCATATAATAATAATAATAATAATAATAATAATGGTAGTAATAATAATAAGAAAAGAAAAAATAATAACTTACTGCTAGTGAATTTAATTCTATAAGTAATTTGCAGTCACAAACATTTTCCTCTAGGTCGTAGGAAAAAATCTAAATAAAAAGGCTGGGAAGACCAACACAAAAAAATTATATCGAAAGGTGGGACATTCCCATGCTTCATTGTAACGAGTTCTCATTATGCAGATACCTGATTTCAAGCAAAGGGCGATTGAAAAATTGCTACCAGAAAAGATAGCGAATAGATTTTCTCTTAAAATAGGCGATTTTTTTTAAATGAAATCTCACGGTTAGTTCGAAAACCTTTTAGTATTTCACTTATTTTCACATTCTCAATTATGGGAACTCAGTGTAAGTGATCGTCATTAATACATGCAACCCTATGATATTTACTCACCAGTCGCCACGGTCCTTCGGTGATTACTTTCGAGAATATTTTATGTTTGACATCAATGGGAATGGGCGGTATTTGTTTTATCTGTTTGCTGCCCTTTTTGTAGGGTTACAATGTTACTCGTAGTCCATTATTCAGGCTGGTTAGGGTATTCACAATGATATCTTTTCCTGCTTTCAGATATTCGTTGGTTATTTCATTTTCTCCGGGACTTTCCCCGTTTTACTTCCTTGTTTGCTGCTCTGAGTTCGTCAGCTATTATTGGTGGTATTTCTCACAGAACAGCAAACTATTAGAAGTGCAACTCTCGTGTTAAACGTTGGAAACACGAGGGCGATCGCAGCGTGAGTAGTGATCTGGGATGGAACTAAGCTATGAAAAATCGTGCTCTCGGATGATGACGTCAACGTAGCTACTACAGCTGTATTTTTCATACCTGCCTAGCTGTCTGCTCAGCTGATCATATGTTCCAATATTGTATCGCTACTGACGACGTACAAAGTTAATTTCGTGAGCTTCCATAATCGTGATTGCACTTGGAGTTATTCATATTTTTATTTTTAAAGGAGTCGATTAAAGCTCACATAAAATAACTTGTCACTGTCATCTGTAGCAATACAATATTAGAACACAATTATGATCAGTTGAACATCTCACAGCTAGGCTAGTATGAAAAACACAACTGTTTATTCCTGTGTAACTTATTAAATTGTCCAATAGTCGGCACATACATTGCTTTTTATATAATATTATTGGGGTTAACAGTGGTTGCTGAATGTTTCTATGTCATAATACATAATGGTCACATTTAAATTTTTGAGAGTGAATGAAATCCAGCACCTTGCAATAATTTCTTCTGCATGCTTCATAGTAAAATCTTTTGCACTTAAACTGCCTCCATTGTTTGTTTGAACTTCCAACCAACAGTAGGATGTGGAATTTGACAGGAAAATTGGAAGAATAACACATGTTTGACACTTGTTATTTTATTCTACTCTAGATAGCGCAATACAATTTGACATAACTTAAATCCATTTTGATGCAGTAATTTGTATCACAAATTATTTAAATGTAAAGAGTGCTTATAGTGTGAATATGCATTTTTGTGTGACATTGATTTGAGATGTTTATTGATTGTAATTATTGTTGATAAGTAAATTTATACGGCCTTACTGAAACTGACAATAATAGCGTGCAATAATGCAGCGAGGGGGTGAGCTGTTTATCATTATTAGAGACGAGAAATTACGTAATGTTGGCGCGTTTTTCTTAAGAATTTGCTGGAACATTTTTCCTAGAGCATATGTTTTCATAATTTTCATTGGATATAAAAATAGACGCTAATGTTGGCGCGTTTTATTAGCCAATAGCAGCTCGGTTATAATCTTTAGGCATATCGGGGTGTCGGAGTATAAATAGGGCTAGGTTAGAGGTAGGCTTCCTTCAGTCCAGCAGAAATATTTGTACAGTACACGTCGGCTCCAGTCCATTATACGTCGTCGAACAGTCATGGTGAATACCTCGCATAGTTTATCGATTCGCAGGTTACGCGTAACAGAGTTATGAAAAATCTCAAGTGTTTTAAAGTTAATTACACAAAAAGTTGAAGTACGCGAATTAATAATGGGCAGTAATGAAGTTATTATAACAGTTTCAGTTTGGCGAGTGTCAAGATTAATATGTGAAAGTGCATAATATGTTAAGACAATAAAAAGTGTAAAAGAAATTCTTTCATCAGTGTTATCTTTGGATAAAAGACTCCTTTCCGTTTACACAACCTGTATAAAGAGAAGTGCTCGACCTAAAAGATCATAGCTAGCCGGAGGACAGTGAACCAAAATTAAATAAAATAACAGGCGCTCAGTAAAAGATAACACGAAGTGACCGCGACAAATTATATTCAATACGTGTGGCAAATAAACAGTAGCATTCTACCAAACAAACACTAATACCGCCGCAAATTGCTACCACCACGTGGAGCTAACCAACCTAACAAAGAATCACGTCACAAAATGGCTTCACAACGTGGAGTAAATACAAATACACAAATAATGTTAAATACCGTCGCAAAATTGGCGCCCAACGTGGGGCAAAACACAAGTAAACTCAAATAACAAACTTTACAAATAATACCATCGCAAAATGGCACCCAGAACGTGGAGCAGAATAACCAGGAAGGAGCAAAATAACCAGGACGTGGAGCGAATGGAGCAGTGAACTGAACTACAAGACGCAGATTCCAGAAACAACTACTGGGACGACAGACGACGCAGATGAGTGGACATCGTAAATCCGAGATTAAAAGGCAACAGAGGAATTCAACTACAGGACACAAAAACATCGAGACGACGTAGATTCATCATAATACGACGCAGAAGCAACATATACATCTAGGAGAGAGGGGCAGAAAGCTGGATATCAAAGCAACATCAGCAGATAGCATCAGAAAGGTTAGAAAAGTGTGATTTTTATTCTAAAAAAAGTTTAAAAATTTAAATGTACCTGAGGAGCGGTAGGATAAAGAAAACAATGTCCACTAATAATATTGAAGAAACAATTATGGAAGGGGATAATGTAACAGTTAGCTGTAATTCAATACAGGTTACAGAAAATAGCTCAAACAATGTAGGATTTGAGGGAGGAAATGTTCGTGCAGAAAGTGAGAATAGAATAGCAGGAAATGTTAATTTTGATGCTAGTATGATGATGGAAATGCTGAGAAAGATTGGTGAGGAAATAAATCAAAACAGGGAATATATGAAAAAGAGTCATAGGGAATTAAGGGAAGATATTGGTAAGACTAATGACAAATTAGAAAAACTAACTCAGAATGATGAGAAATTACAACAAAAACTAACTCAGAGTAGTGAGAAATTAGAAAAACTAACTCAGAATATGGAAAAGAATAATAGAGAATTGAGAGAAGATATGGAAAAGAATAATAGAGAATTAAGGGAAGATATTGGTAAGAGCTTAGAACAAAACAGGGAAGAAATTGAAAAGAAATTTATGGAGCTAGATAGTAATATGATGAGAATGAGAAATGAAAGTCAGGAAATGATAGCAAATGAGATAGGTGAAGTTTCAAAGAAAATGCTAGACATGAGCAGGGAAATAGGTAACAAAAAATGACGTTAATACTAAAAGTGAACATGTTGATGTAGAATGTACAGAGTCAGGTAGTAGAATGAGTATCATTTCAAGTGAGCTAAGAGAGATGAAAGAGGTTACGAAAGTAGATTTCAATCAGGCGCAAGTTAATTTCAGAGGGGAGATATCAGAAATACAGAAGGAGTCAGTAATGCAAAGAAATAAATTGTACGAAGAAGTTAAAGTTTTGCCTGTAAATAATCAAAAGCTAACTTCTGAAATTAACAAACACCAAGCTGTTCAGAATGAAAACTCCAATCCAGTACAGTTTATTACAAACTTGTCAGAGTACTCTCAAATTACAAAGATACCAGAAGAATTGAAAATGACAGTTGCTAAAAGATGTGTTGTTCAGAAAACTTTAGATTGTTTTCAAACTATATCAGGGGAGGAAATTTCACATGAATCCTTTAAAAGGCTATTCATGAACAGATTTTGGAATGTTACGGTACAGCACAGAATTCGAGCAATGCTTAGCCACAGACAATTTGATCCAGGAGGGTGAATAGCAATGAGATGAAAAGTAAATGCTGGATAGTTAAAGATGAACTGCAGAGCAATGTATTGGAATGTAAGAGGGTTAATTATGTATGTACGTCATGAGAAAGGAGAAATAAAATTCTGGACATAACTAAATGTTTAAAGGGAAAAATAAATTTTCTTAGTAACTGTAACAGCATTTGAAATGAAGCATATAATAATTAAAACTTAATGTTATATTAAAGTACAAGTACGTAGATATAATTCCAAGAGTATTGTGAATATAAAGTACAAAAACAACAAAAATGGGATAAAAATAATTAAAACAAATACTTATGTAGCAAACAGATAATGTGAAACAGTGTCTAGATTTAGAGATGTAAATATACTTATGTAGAGGGTGAATATTTTGGTAAATAAGTTTAATAATTACAAAAATTCTTGAATGCATAAATTTTTGTCAACAATATAAGAAAGTAAACCATTTCTGTAACAGTAACTAAATAATTCAGGGTACAGTATTTGCTATAAAAATTGTAATGTCAGATTAATGTCTAAACACATTAAACTAGAGCCTGTAAATAGTTGCGAGATGAAGGCAAAATATATGTCGTGTGTTAAATACGTGTGAAGTGTTAAGTGAAAGTGATAAATAGCGTGTGTTCCAAGATTTAGGAGACTAAAAACCCAATTATAAAATTTCCAAACAAGTTGTAAATATTTATAATTATGTTTCTAGTGGGCATATGATGCAGTAATTTGTATCACAAATTATTTAAATGTAAAGAGTGATTATAGTGTGAATATGCATCTTTGTGTGACATTGATTTGAGATGTTTGTTGATTGTAATTATTGTTGATAAGTAAGTTTATACGGCCTTACTGAAACTGACAATAATAGCGTGCAATAATGCAGCGAGGGGGTGAGCTGTTTATCATTATTAGAGACGAGGAAATTACGTAATATTGGCGCGTTTTTCTTAAGAATTTGATGGAACATTTTTCCTAGAGCATATGTTTTCATAATTTTCATTGGATATAAAAATAGACGCTAATGTTGGCGCGTTTTATTAGCCAATAGCAGCTCGGTTATAATCTTTAGGCATATCGGGGTGTAGGAGTATAAATAGGGCTAGGTTAGAGGTAGGCTTCCTTCAGTCCAGCAGAAATATTTGTAGAGTACACGTCGGCTCCAGTCCATTATACGTCGTCGAACAGTCATGGTGAATACCTCACATAGTTTATCGATTCGCAGGTTACGCGTTGCAGAGCTATGAAAAATCTCAAATGTTTTAAAGTTAATTACACAAAAAGTTGAAGTACGCGAATTAATAATGGGCAGTAATGAAGTTATTATAACAGTTTCAGTTTGGCGAGTGTCAAGATTAATATGTGAAAGTGCATAATATGTTAAGACAATAAAAAGTGTAAAACAAATTCTTTCATCAGTGTTATCTTTGGAAAAAAGACTTCTTTCCGTTTACACAACCTGTATAAAGAGAAGTGCTCGACCAAAAAGATCATAGCTAGCCGGATGACAGTGAACCAAAATTAAATAAAATAACAGGCGCTCAGTAAAAGATAACACGAAGTGACCGCGACAAATTATATTCAATACGTGTGGCAAATAAACAGTAGCATTCTACCAAACAAACACTAATACCGCCGCAAATTGCTACCACCACGTGGAGCTAACCAACCTAACAAAGAATCACGTCACAAAATGGCTTCACAACGTGGAGTAAATACAAATACACAAATAATGTTAAATACCGTCGCAAAATTGGCGCCCAACGTGGGGCAAAACACAAGTAAACTCAAATAACAAACTTTACAAATAATACCATCGCAAAATGGCACCCAGAACGTGGAGCAGAATAACCAGGAAGGAGCAAAATAACCAGGACGTGGAGCGAATGGAGCAGTGAACTGAACTACAAGACGCAGATTCCAGAAACAACTACTGGGACGACAGACGACGCAGATGAGTGGACATCGTAAATCCGAGATTAAAAGGCAACAGAGGAATTCAACTACAGGACACAAAAACATCGAGACGACGTAGATTCATCATAATACGACGCAGAAGCAACATATACATCTAGGAGAGAGGGGCAGAAAGCTGGATATCAAAGCAACATCAGCAGATAGCATCAGAAAGGTTAGAAAAGTGTGATTTTTATTCTAAAAAAAGTTTAAAAATTTAAATGTACCTGAGGAGCGGTAGGATAAAGAAAACAATGTCCACTAATAATATTGAAGAAACAATTATGGAAGGGGATAATGTAACAGTTAGCTGTAATTCAATACAGGTTACAGAAAATAGCTCAAACAATGTAGGATTTGAGGGAGGAAATGTTCGTGCAGAAAGTGAGAATAGAATAGCAGGAAATGTTAATTTTGATGCTAGTATGATGATGGAAATGCTGAGAAAGATTGGTGAGGAAATAAATCAAAACAGGGAATATATGAAAAAGAGTCATAGGGAATTAAGGGAAGATATTGGTAAGACTAATGACAAATTAGAAAAACTAACTCAGAATGATGAGAAATTACAACAAAAACTAACTCAGAGTAGTGAGAAATTAGAAAAACTAACTCAGAATATGGAAAAGAATAATAGAGAATTGAGAGAAGATATGGAAAAGAATAATAGAGAATTAAGGGAAGATATTGGTAAGAGCTTAGAACAAAACAGGGAAGAAATTGAAAAGAAATTTATGGAGCTAGATAGTAATATGATGAGAATGAGAAATGAAAGTCAGGAAATGATAGCAAATGAGATAGGTGAAGTTTCAAAGAAAATGCTAGACATGAGCAGGGAAATAGGTAACAAAAAATGACGTTAATACTAAAAGTGAACATGTTGATGTAGAATGTACAGAGTCAGGTAGTAGAATGAGTATCATTTCAAGTGAGCTAAGAGAGATGAAAGAGGTTACGAATGTAGATTTCAATCAGGCGCAAGTTAATTTCAGAGGGGAGATATCAGAAATACAGAAGGAGTCAGTAATGCAAAGAAATAAATTGTACGAAGAAGTTAAAGTTTTGCCTGTAAATAATCAAAAGCTAACTTCTGAAATTAACAAACACCAAGCTGTTCAGAATGAAAACTCCAATCCAGTACAGTTTATTACAAACTTGTCAGAGTACTCTCAAATTACAAAGATACCAGAAGAATTGAAAATGACAGTTGCTAAAAGATGTGTTGTTCAGAAAACTTTAGATTGTTTTCAAACTATATCAGGGGAGGAAATTTCACATGAATCCTTTAAAAGGCTATTCATGAACAGATTTTGGAATGTTACGGTACAGCACAGAATTCGAGCAATGCTTAGCCACAGACAATTTGATCCAGGAGGGTGAATAGCAATGAGATGAAAAGTAAATGCTGGATAGTTAAAGATGAACTGCAGAGCAATGTATTGGAATGTAAGAGGGTTAATTATGTATGTACGTCATGAGAAAGGAGAAATAAAATTCTGGACATAACTAAATGTTTAAAGGGAAAAATAAATTTTCTTAGTAACTGTAACAGCATTTGAAATGAAGCATATAATAATTAAAACTTAATGTTATATTAAAGTACAAGTACGTAGATATAATTCCAAGAGTATTGTGAATATAAAGTACAAAAACAACAAAAATGGGATAAAAATAATTAAAACAAATACTTATGTAGCAAACAGATAATGTGAAACAGTGTCTAGATTTAGAGATGTAAATATACTTATGTAGAGGGTGAATATTTTGGTAAATAAGTTTAATAATTACAAAAATTCTTGAATGCATAAATTTTTGTCAACAATATAAGAAAGTAAACCATTTCTGTAACAGTAACTAAATAATTCAGGGTACAGTATTTGCTATAAAAATTGTAATGTCAGATTAATGTCTAAACACATTAAACTAGAGCCTGTAAATAGTTGCGAGATGAAGGCAAAATATATGTCGTGTGTTAAATACGTGTGAAGTGTTAAGTGAAAGTGATAAATAGCGTGTGTTCCAAGATTTAGGAGACTAAAAACCCAATTATAAAATTTCCAAACAAGTTGTAAATATTTATAATTATGTTTCTAGTGGGCATATGATGCAGTAATTTGTATCACAAATTATTTAAATGTAAAGAGTGATTATAGTGTGAATATGCATCTTTGTGTGACATTGATTTGAGATGTTTGTTGATTGTAATTATTGTTGATAAGTAAGTTTATACGGCCTTACTGAAACTGACAATAATAGCGTGCAATAATGCAGCGAGGGGGTGAGCTGTTTATCATTATTAGTGACGAGGAAATTACGTAATATTGGCGCGTTTTTCTTAAGAATTTGATGGAACATTTTTCCTAGAGCATATGTTTTCATAATTTTCATTGGATATAAAAATAGACGCTAATGTTGGCGCGTTTTATTAGCCAATAGCAGCTCGGTTATAATCTTTAGGCATATCGGGGTGTAGGAGTATAAATAGGGCTAGGTTAGAGGTAGGCTTCCTTCAGTCCAGCAGAAATATTTGTAGAGTACACGTCGGCTCCAGTCCATTATACGTCGTCGAACAGTCATGGTGAATACCTCGCATAGTTTATCGATTCGCAGGTTACGCGTTGCAGAGCTATGAAAAATCTCAAATGTTTTAAAGTTAATTACACAAAAAGTTGAAGTACGCGAATTAATAATGGGCAGTAATGAAGTTATTATAACAGTTTCAGTTTGGCGAGTGTCAAGATTAATATGTGAAAGTGCATAATATGATAAGACAATAAAAAGTGTAAAACAAATTCTTTCATCAGTGTTATCTTTGGAAAAAAGACTTCTTTCCGTTTACACAACCTGTATAAAGAGAAGTGCTCGACCAAAAAGATCATAGCTAGCCGGATGACAGTGAACCAAAATTAAATAAAATAACAGGCGCTCAGTAAAAGATAACACGAAGTGACCGCGACAAATTATATTCAATACGTGTGGAAAATAAACAGTAGCATTCTACCAAACAAACACTAATACCGCCGCAAATTGCTACCACCACGTGGAGCTAACCAACCTAACAAAGAATCACGTCACAAAATGGCTTCACAACGTGGAGTAAATACAAATACACAAATAATGTTAAATACCGTCGCAAAATTGGCGCCAAACGTGGGGCAAAACACAAGTAAACTCAAATAACAAACTTTACAAATAATACCATCGCAAAATGGCACCCAGAACGTGGAGCAGAATAACCAGGAAGGAGCAAAATAACCAGGACGTGGAGCGAATGGAGCAGTGAACTGAACTACAAGACGCAGATTCCAGAAACAACTACTGGGACGACAGACGACGCAGATGAGTGGACATCGTAAATCCGAGATTAAAAGGCAACAGAGGAATTCAACTACAGGACACAAAAACATCGAGACGACGTAGATTCATCATAATACGACGCAGAAGCAACATATACATCTAGGAGAGAGGGGCAGAAAGCTGGATATCAAAGCAACATCAGCAGATAGCATCAGAAAGGTTAGAAAAGTGTGATTTTTATTCTAAAAAAAGTTTAAAAATTTAAATGTACCTGAGGAGCGGTAGGATAAAGAAAACAATGTCCACTAATAATATTGTAGAAACAATTATGGAAGGGGATAATGTAACAGTTAGCTGTAATTCAATACAGGTTACAGAAAATAGCTCAAACAATGTAGGATTTGAGGGAGGAAATGTTCGTGCAGAAAGTGAGAATAGAATAGCAGGAAATGTTAATTTTGATGCTAGTATGATGATGGAAATGCTGAGAAAGATTGGTGAGGAAATAAATCAAAACAGGGAATATATGAAAAAGAGTCATAGGGAATTAAGGGAAGATATTGGTAAGACTAATGACAAATTAGAAAAACTAACTCAGAATGATGAGAAATTACAACAAAAACTAACTCAGAGTAGTGAGAAATTAGAAAAACTAACTCAGAATATGGAAAAGAATAATAGAGAATTGAGAGAAGATATGGAAAAGAATAATAGAGAATTAAGGGAAGATATTGGTAAGAGCTTAGAACAAAACAGGGAAGAAATTGAAAAGAAATTTATGGAGCTAGATAGTAATATGATGAGAATGAGAAATGAAAGTCAGGAAATGATAGCAAATGAGATAGGTGAAGTTTCAAAGAAAATGCTAGACATGAGCAGGGAAATAGGTAACAAAAAATGACGTTAATACTAAAAGTGAACATGTTGATGTAGAATGTACAGAGTCAGGTAGTAGAATGAGTATCATTTCAAGTGAGCTAAGAGAGATGAAAGAGGTTACGAATGTAGATTTCAATCAGGCGCAAGTTAATTTCAGAGGGGAGATATCAGAAATACAGAAGGAGTCAGTAATGCAAAGAAATAAATTGTACGAAGAAGTTAAAGTTTTGCCTGTAAATAATCAAAAGCTAACTTCTGAAATTAACAAACACCAAGCTGTTCAGAATGAAAACTCCAATCCAGTACAGTTTATTACAAACTTGTCAGAGTACTCTCAAATTACAAAGATACCAGAAGAATTGAAAATGACAGTTGCTAAAAGATGTGTTGTTCAGAAAACTTTAGATTGTTTTCAAACTATATCAGGGGAGGAAATTTCACATGAATCCTTTAAAAGGCTATTCATGAACAGATTTTGGAATGTTACGGTACAGCACAGAATTCGAGCAATGCTTAGCCACAGACAATTTGATCCAGGAGGGTGAATAGCAATGAGATGAAAAGTAAATGCTGGATAGTTAAAGATGAACTGCAGAGCAATGTATTGGAATGTAAGAGGGTTAATTATGTATGTACGTCATGAGAAAGGAGAAATAAAATTCTGGACATAACTAAATGTTTAAAGGGAAAAATAAATTTTCTTAGTAACTGTAACAGCATTTGAAATGAAGCATATAATAATTAAAACTTAATGTTATATTAAAGTACAAGTACGTAGATATAATTCCAAGAGTATTGTGAATATAAAGTACAAAAACAACAAAAATGGGATAAAAATAATTAAAACAAATACTTATGTAGCAAACAGATAATGTGAAACAGTGTCTAGATTTAGAGATGTAAATATACTTATGTAGAGGGTGAATATTTTGGTAAATAAGTTTAATAATTACAAAAATTCTTGAATGCATAAATTTTTGTCAACAATATAAGAAAGTAAACCATTTCTGTAACAGTAACTAAATAATTCAGGGTACAGTATTTGCTATAAAAATTGTAATGTCAGATTAATGTCTAAACACATTAAACTAGAGCCTGTAAATAGTTGCGAGATGAAGGCAAAATATATGTCGTGTGTTAAATACGTGTGAAGTGTTAAGTGAAAGTGATAAATAGCGTGTGTTCCAAGATTTAGGAGACTAAAAACCCAATTATAAAATTTCCAAACAAGTTGTAAATATTTATAATTATGTTTCTAGTGGGCATATGATGCAGTAATTTGTATCACAAATTATTTAAATGTAAAGAGTGATTATAGTGTGAATATGCATCTTTGTGTGACATTGATTTGAGATGTTTGTTGATTGTAATTATTGTTGATAAGTAAGTTTATACGGCCTTACTGAAACTGACAATAATAGCGTGCAATAATGCAGCGAGGGGGTGAGCTGTTTATCATTATTAGAGACGAGGAAATTACGTAATATTGGCGCGTTTTTCTTAAGAATTTGATGGAACATTTTTCCTAGAGCATATGTTTTCATAATTTTCATTGGATATAAAAATAGACGCTAATGTTGGCGCGTTTTATTAGCCAATAGCAGCTCGGTTATAATCTTTAGGCATATCGGGGTGTAGGAGTATAAATAGGGCTAGGTTAGAGGTAGGCTTCCTTCAGTCCAGCAGAAATATTTGTAGAGTACACGTCGGCTCCAGTCCATTATACGTCGTCGAACAGTCATGGTGAATACCTCGCATAGTTTATCGATTCGCAGGTTACGCGTTGCAGAGCTATGAAAAATCTCAAATGTTTTAAAGTTAATTACACAAAAAGTTGAAGTACGCGAATTAATAATGGGCAGTAATGAAGTTATTATAACAGTTTCAGTTTGGCGAGTGTCAAGATTAATATGTGAAAGTGCATAATATGTTAAGACAATAAAAAGTGTAAAACAAATTCTTTCATCAGTGTTATCTTTGGAAAAAAGACTTCTTTCCGTTTACACAACCTGTATAAAGAGAAGTGCTCGACCAAAAAGATCATAGCTAGCCGGATGACAGTGAACCAAAATTAAATAAAATAACAGGCGCTCAGTAAAAGATAACACGAAGTGACCGCGACAAATTATATTCAATACGTGTGGCAAATAAACAGTAGCATTCTACCAAACAAACACTAATACCGCCGCAAATTGCTACCACCACGTGGAGCTAACCAACCTAACAAAGAATCACGTCACAAAATGGCTTCACAACGTGGAGTAAATACAAATACACAAATAATGTTAAATACCGTCGCAAAATTGGCGCCCAACGTGGGGCAAAACACAAGTAAACTCAAATAACAAACTTTACAAATAATACCATCGCAAAATGGCACCCAGAACGTGGAGCAGAATAACCAGGAAGGAGCAAAATAACCAGGACGTGGAGCGAATGGAGCAGTGAACTGAACTACAAGACGCAGATTCCAGAAACAACTACTGGGACGACAGACGACGCAGATGAGTGGACATCGTAAATCCGAGATTAAAAGGCAACAGAGGAATTCAACTACAGGACACAAAAACATCGAGACGACGTAGATTCATCATAATACGACGCAGAAGCAACATATACATCTAGGAGAGAGGGGCAGAAAGCTGGATATCAAAGCAACATCAGCAGATAGCATCAGAAAGGTTAGAAAAGTGTGATTTTTATTCTAAAAAAAGTTTAAAAATTTAAATGTACCTGAGGAGCGGTAGGATAAAGAAAACAATGTCCACTAATAATATTGTAGAAACAATTATGGAAGGGGATAATGTAACAGTTAGCTGTAATTCAATACAGGTTACAGAAAATAGCTCAAACAATGTAGGATTTGAGGGAGGAAATGTTCGTGCAGAAAGTGAGAATAGAATAGCAGGAAATGTTAATTTTGATGCTAGTATGATGATGGAAATGCTGAGAAAGATTGGTGAGGAAATAAATCAAAACAGGGAATATATGAAAAAGAGTCATAGGGAATTAAGGGAAGATATTGGTAAGACTAATGACAAATTAGAAAAACTAACTCAGAATGATGAGAAATTACAACAAAAACTAACTCAGAGTAGTGAGAAATTAGAAAAACTAACTCAGAATATGGAAAAGAATAATAGAGAATTGAGAGAAGATATGGAAAAGAATAATAGAGAATTAAGGGAAGATATTGGTAAGAGCTTAGAACAAAACAGGGAAGAAATTGAAAAGAAATTTATGGAGCTAGATAGTAATATGATGAGAATGAGAAATGAAAGTCAGGAAATGATAGCAAATGAGATAGGTGAAGTTTCAAAGAAAATGCTAGACATGAGCAGGGAAATAGGTAACAAAAAATGACGTTAATACTAAAAGTGAACATGTTGATGTAGAATGTACAGAGTCAGGTAGTAGAATGAGTATCATTTCAAGTGAGCTAAGAGAGATGAAAGAGGTTACGAATGTAGATTTCAATCAGGCGCAAGTTAATTTCAGAGGGGAGATATCAGAAATACAGAAGGAGTCAGTAATGCAAAGAAATAAATTGTACGAAGAAGTTAAAGTTTTGCCTGTAAATAATCAAAAGCTAACTTCTGAAATTAACAAACACCAAGCTGTTCAGAATGAAAACTCCAATCCAGTACAGTTTATTACAAACTTGTCAGAGTACTCTCAAATTACAAAGATACCAGAAGAATTGAAAATGACAGTTGCTAAAAGATGTGTTGTTCAGAAAACTTTAGATTGTTTTCAAACTATATCAGGGGAGGAAATTTCACATGAATCCTTTAAAAGGCTATTCATGAACAGATTTTGGAATGTTACGGTACAGCACAGAATTCGAGCAATGCTTAGCCACAGACAATTTGATCCAGGAGGGTGAATAGCAATGAGATGAAAAGTAAATGCTGGATAGTTAAAGATGAACTGCAGAGCAATGTATTGGAATGTAAGAGGGTTAATTATGTATGTACGTCATGAGAAAGGAGAAATAAAATTCTGGACATAACTAAATGTTTAAAGGGAAAAATAAATTTTCTTAGTAACTGTAACAGCATTTGAAATGAAGCATATAATAATTAAAACTTAATGTTATATTAAAGTACAAGTACGTAGATATAATTCCAAGAGTATTGTGAATATAAAGTACAAAAACAACAAAAATGGGATAAAAATAATTAAAACAAATACTTATGTAGCAAACAGATAATGTGAAACAGTGTCTAGATTTAGAGATGTAAATATACTTATGTAGAGGGTGAATATTTTGGTAAATAAGTTTAATAATTACAAAAATTCTTGAATGCATAAATTTTTGTCAACAATATAAGAAAGTAAACCATTTCTGTAACAGTAACTAAATAATTCAGGGTACAGTATTTGCTATAAAAATTGTAATGTCAGATTAATGTCTAAACACATTAAACTAGAGCCTGTAAATAGTTGCGAGATGAAGGCAAAATATATGTCGTGTGTTAAATACGTGTGAAGTGTTAAGTGAAAGTGATAAATAGCGTGTGTTCCAAGATTTAGGAGACTAAAAACCCAATTATAAAATTTCCAAACAAGTTGTAAATATTTATAATTATGTTTCTAGTGGGCATATGATGCAGTAATTTGTATCACAAATTATTTAAATGTAAAGAGTGATTATAGTGTGAATATGCATCTTTGTGTGACATTGATTTGAGATGTTTGTTGATTGTAATTATTGTTGATAAGTAAGTTTATACGGCCTTACTGAAACTGACAATAATAGCGTGCAATAATGCAGCGAGGGGGTGAGCTGTTTATCATTATTAGAGACGAGGAAATTACGTAATATTGGCGCGTTTTTCTTAAGAATTTGATGGAACATTTTTCCTAGAGCATATGTTTTCATAATTTTCATTGGATATAAAAATAGACGCTAATGTTGGCGCGTTTTATTAGCCAATAGCAGCTCGGTTATAATCTTTAGGCATATCGGGGTGTAGGAGTATAAATAGGGCTAGGTTAGAGGTAGGCTTCCTTCAGTCCAGCAGAAATATTTGTAGAGTACACGTCGGCTCCAGTCCATTATACGTCGTCGAACAGTCATGGTGAATACCTCACATAGTTTATCGATTCGCAGGTTACGCGTTGCAGAGCTATGAAAAATCTCAAATGTTTTAAAGTTAATTACACAAAAAGTTGAAGTACGCGAATTAATAATGGGCAGTAATGAAGTTATTATAACAGTTTCAGTTTGGCGAGTGTCAAGATTAATATGTGAAAGTGCATAATATGTTAAGACAATAAAAAGTGTAAAACAAATTCTTTCATCAGTGTTATCTTTGGAAAAAAGACTTCTTTCCGTTTACACAACCTGTATAAAGAGAAGTGCTCGACCAAAAAGATCATAGCTAGCCGGATGACAGTGAACCAAAATTAAATAAAATAACAGGCGCTCAGTAAAAGATAACACGAAGTGACCGCGACAAATTATATTCAATACGTGTGGCAAATAAACAGTAGCATTCTACCAAACAAACACTAATACCGCCGCAAATTGCTACCACCACGTGGAGCTAACCAACCTAACAAAGAATCACGTCACAAAATGGCTTCACAACGTGGAGTAAATACAAATACACAAATAATGTTAAATACCGTCGCAAAATTGGCGCCCAACGTGGGGCAAAACACAAGTAAACTCAAATAACAAACTTTACAAATAATACCATCGCAAAATGGCACCCAGAACGTGGAGCAGAATAACCAGGAAGGAGCAAAATAACCAGGACGTGGAGCGAATGGAGCAGTGAACTGAACTACAAGACGCAGATTCCAGAAACAACTACTGGGACGACAGACGACGCAGATGAGTGGACATCGTAAATCCGAGATTAAAAGGCAACAGAGGAATTCAACTACAGGACACAAAAACATCGAGACGACGTAGATTCATCATAATACGACGCAGAAGCAACATATACATCTAGGAGAGAGGGGCAGAAAGCTGGATATCAAAGCAACATCAGCAGATAGCATCAGAAAGGTTAGAAAAGTGTGATTTTTATTCTAAAAAAAGTTTAAAAATTTAAATGTACCTGAGGAGCGGTAGGATAAAGAAAACAATGTCCACTAATAATATTGAAGAAACAATTATGGAAGGGGATAATGTAACAGTTAGCTGTAATTCAATACAGGTTACAGAAAATAGCTCAAACAATGTAGGATTTGAGGGAGGAAATGTTCGTGCAGAAAGTGAGAATAGAATAGCAGGAAATGTTAATTTTGATGCTAGTATGATGATGGAAATGCTGAGAAAGATTGGTGAGGAAATAAATCAAAACAGGGAATATATGAAAAAGAGTCATAGGGAATTAAGGGAAGATATTGGTAAGACTAATGACAAATTAGAAAAACTAACTCAGAATGATGAGAAATTACAACAAAAACTAACTCAGAGTAGTGAGAAATTAGAAAAACTAACTCAGAATATGGAAAAGAATAATAGAGAATTGAGAGAAGATATGGAAAAGAATAATAGAGAATTAAGGGAAGATATTGGTAAGAGCTTAGAACAAAACAGGGAAGAAATTGAAAAGAAATTTATGGAGCTAGATAGTAATATGATGAGAATGAGAAATGAAAGTCAGGAAATGATAGCAAATGAGATAGGTGAAGTTTCAAAGAAAATGCTAGACATGAGCAGGGAAATAGGTAACAAAAAATGACGTTAATACTAAAAGTGAACATGTTGATGTAGAATGTACAGAGTCAGGTAGTAGAATGAGTATCATTTCAAGTGAGCTAAGAGAGATGAAAGAGGTTACGAATGTAGATTTCAATCAGGCGCAAGTTAATTTCAGAGGGGAGATATCAGAAATACAGAAGGAGTCAGTAATGCAAAGAAATAAATTGTACGAAGAAGTTAAAGTTTTGCCTGTAAATAATCAAAAGCTAACTTCTGAAATTAACAAACACCAAGCTGTTCAGAATGAAAACTCCAATCCAGTACAGTTTATTACAAACTTGTCAGAGTACTCTCAAATTACAAAGATACCAGAAGAATTGAAAATGACAGTTGCTAAAAGATGTGTTGTTCAGAAAACTTTAGATTGTTTTCAAACTATATCAGGGGAGGAAATTTCACATGAATCCTTTAAAAGGCTATTCATGAACAGATTTTGGAATGTTACGGTACAGCACAGAATTCGAGCAATGCTTAGCCACAGACAATTTGATCCAGGAGGGTGAATAGCAATGAGATGAAAAGTAAATGCTGGATAGTTAAAGATGAACTGCAGAGCAATGTATTGGAATGTAAGAGGGTTAATTATGTATGTACGTCATGAGAAAGGAGAAATAAAATTCTGGACATAACTAAATGTTTAAAGGGAAAAATAAATTTTCTTAGTAACTGTAACAGCATTTGAAATGAAGCATATAATAATTAAAACTTAATGTTATATTAAAGTACAAGTACGTAGATATAATTCCAAGAGTATTGTGAATATAAAGTACAAAAACAACAAAAATGGGATAAAAATAATTAAAACAAATACTTATGTAGCAAACAGATAATGTGAAACAGTGTCTAGATTTAGAGATGTAAATATACTTATGTAGAGGGTGAATATTTTGGTAAATAAGTTTAATAATTACAAAAATTCTTGAATGCATAAATTTTTGTCAACAATATAAGAAAGTAAACCATTTCTGTAACAGTAACTAAATAATTCAGGGTACAGTATTTGCTATAAAAATTGTAATGTCAGATTAATGTCTAAACACATTAAACTAGAGCCTGTAAATAGTTGCGAGATGAAGGCAAAATATATGTCGTGTGTTAAATACGTGTGAAGTGTTAAGTGAAAGTGATAAATAGCGTGTGTTCCAAGATTTAGGAGACTAAAAACCCAATTATAAAATTTCCAAACAAGTTGTAAATATTTATAATTATGTTTCTAGTGGGCATATGATGCAGTAATTTGTATCACAAATTATTTAAATGTAAAGAGTGATTATAGTGTGAATATGCATCTTTGTGTGACATTGATTTGAGATGTTTGTTGATTGTAATTATTGTTGATAAGTAAGTTTATACGGCCTTACTGAAACTGACAATAATAGCGTGCAATAATGCAGCGAGGGGGTGAGCTGTTTATCATTATTAGAGACGAGGAAATTACGTAATATTGGCGCGTTTTTCTTAAGAATTTGATGGAACATTTTTCCTAGAGCATATGTTTTCATAATTTTCATTGGATATAAAAATAGACGCTAATGTTGGCGCGTTTTATTAGCCAATAGCAGCTCGGTTATAATCTTTAGGCATATCGGGGTGTAGGAGTATAAATAGGGCTAGGTTAGAGGTAGGCTTCCTTCAGTCCAGCAGAAATATTTGTAGAGTACACGTCGGCTCCAGTCCATTATACGTCGTCGAACAGTCATGGTGAATACCTCACATAGTTTATCGATTCGCAGGTTACGCGTTGCAGAGCTATGAAAAATCTCAAATGTTTTAAAGTTAATTACACAAAAAGTTGAAGTACGCGAATTAATAATGGGCAGTAATGAAGTTATTATAACAGTTTCAGTTTGGCGAGTGTCAAGATTAATATGTGAAAGTGCATAATATGTTAAGACAATAAAAAGTGTAAAACAAATTCTTTCATCAGTGTTATCTTTGGAAAAAAGACTTCTTTCCGTTTACACAACCTGTATAAAGAGAAGTGCTCGACCAAAAAGATCATAGCTAGCCGGATGACAGTGAACCAAAATTAAATAAAATAACAGGCGCTCAGTAAAAGATAACACGAAGTGACCGCGACAAATTATATTCAATACGTGTGGCAAATAAACAGTAGCATTCTACCAAACAAACACTAATACCGCCGCAAATTGCTACCACCACGTGGAGCTAACCAACCTAACAAAGAATCACGTCACAAAATGGCTTCACAACGTGGAGTAAATACAAATACACAAATAATGTTAAATACCGTCGCAAAATTGGCGCCCAACGTGGGGCAAAACACAAGTAAACTCAAATAACAAACTTTACAAATAATACCATCGCAAAATGGCACCCAGAACGTGGAGCAGAATAACCAGGAAGGAGCAAAATAACCAGGACGTGGAGCGAATGGAGCAGTGAACTGAACTACAAGACGCAGATTCCAGAAACAACTACTGGGACGACAGACGACGCAGATGAGTGGACATCGTAAATCCGAGATTAAAAGGCAACAGAGGAATTCAACTACAGGACACAAAAACATCGAGACGACGTAGATTCATCATAATACGACGCAGAAGCAACATATACATCTAGGAGAGAGGGGCAGAAAGCTGGATATCAAAGCAACATCAGCAGATAGCATCAGAAAGGTTAGAAAAGTGTGATTTTTATTCTAAAAAAAGTTTAAAAATTTAAATGTACCTGAGGAGCGGTAGGATAAAGAAAACAATGTCCACTAATAATATTGAAGAAACAATTATGGAAGGGGATAATGTAACAGTTAGCTGTAATTCAATACAGGTTACAGAAAATAGCTCAAACAATGTAGGATTTGAGGGAGGAAATGTTCGTGCAGAAAGTGAGAATAGAATAGCAGGAAATGTTAATTTTGATGCTAGTATGATGATGGAAATGCTGAGAAAGATTGGTGAGGAAATAAATCAAAACAGGGAATATATGAAAAAGAGTCATAGGGAATTAAGGGAAGATATTGGTAAGACTAATGACAAATTAGAAAAACTAACTCAGAATGATGAGAAATTACAACAAAAACTAACTCAGAGTAGTGAGAAATTAGAAAAACTAACTCAGAATATGGAAAAGAATAATAGAGAATTGAGAGAAGATATGGAAAAGAATAATAGAGAATTAAGGGAAGATATTGGTAAGAGCTTAGAACAAAACAGGGAAGAAATTGAAAAGAAATTTATGGAGCTAGATAGTAATATGATGAGAATGAGAAATGAAAGTCAGGAAATGATAGCAAATGAGATAGGTGAAGTTTCAAAGAAAATGCTAGACATGAGCAGGGAAATAGGTAACAAAAAATGACGTTAATACTAAAAGTGAACATGTTGATGTAGAATGTACAGAGTCAGGTAGTAGAATGAGTATCATTTCAAGTGAGCTAAGAGAGATGAAAGAGGTTACGAATGTAGATTTCAATCAGGCGCAAGTTAATTTCAGAGGGGAGATATCAGAAATACAGAAGGAGTCAGTAATGCAAAGAAATAAATTGTACGAAGAAGTTAAAGTTTTGCCTGTAAATAATCAAAAGCTAACTTCTGAAATTAACAAACACCAAGCTGTTCAGAATGAAAACTCCAATCCAGTACAGTTTATTACAAACTTGTCAGAGTACTCTCAAATTACAAAGATACCAGAAGAATTGAAAATGACAGTTGCTAAAAGATGTGTTGTTCAGAAAGCTTTAGATTGTTTTCAAACTATATCAGGGGAGGAAATTTCACATGAATCCTTTAAAAGGCTATTCATGAACAGATTTTGGAATGTTACGGTACAGCACAGAATTCGAGCAATGCTTAGCCACAGACAATTTGATCCAGGAGGGTGAATAGCAATGAGATGAAAAGTAAATGCTGGATAGTTAAAGATGAACTGCAGAGCAATGTATTGGAATGTAAGAGGGTTAATTATGTATGTACGTCATGAGAAAGGAGAAATAAAATTCTGGACATAACTAAATGTTTAAAGGGAAAAATAAATTTTCTTAGTAACTGTAACAGCATTTGAAATGAAGCATATAATAATTAAAACTTAATGTTATATTAAAGTACAAGTACGTGGATATAATTCCAAGAGTATTGTGAATATAAAGTACAAAAACAACAAAAATGGGATAAAAATAATTAAAACAAATACTTATGTAGCAAACAGATAATGTGAAACAGTGTCTAGATTTAGAGATGTAAATATACTTATGTAGAGGGTGAATATTTTGGTAAATAAGTTTAATAATTACAAAAATTCTTGAATGCATAAATTTTTGTCAACAATATAAGAAAGTAAACCATTTCTGTAACAGTAACTAAATAATTCAGGGTACAGTATTTGCTATAAAAATTGTAATGTCAGATTAATGTCTAAACACATTAAACTAGAGCCTGTAAATAGTTGCGAGATGAAGGCAAAATATATGTCGTGTGTTAAATACGTGTGAAGTGTTAAGTGAAAGTGATAAATAGCGTGTGTTCCAAGATTTAGGAGACTAAAAACCCAATTATAAAATTTCCAAACAAGTTGTAAATATTTATAATTATGTTTCTAGTGGGCATATGATGCAGTAATTTGTATCACAAATTATTTAAATGTAAAGAGTGATTATAGTGTGAATATGCATCTTTGTGTGACATTGATTTGAGATGTTTGTTGATTGTAATTATTGTTGATAAGTAAGTTTATACGGCCTTACTGAAACTGACAATAATAGCGTGCAATAATGCAGCGAGGGGGTGAGCTGTTTATCATTATTAGAGACGAGGAAATTACGTAATATTGGCGCGTTTTTCTTAAGAATTTGATGGAACATTTTTCCTAGAGCATATGTTTTCATAATTTTCATTGGATATAAAAATAGACGCTAATGTTGGCGCGTTTTATTAGCCAATAGCAGCTCGGTTATAATCTTTAGGCATATCGGGGTGTAGGAGTATAAATAGGGCTAGGTTAGAGGTAGGCTTCCTTCAGTCCAGCAGAAATATTTGTAGAGTACACGTCGGCTCCAGTCCATTATACGTCGTCGAACAGTCATGGTGAATACCTCGCATAGTTTATCGATTCGCAGGTTACGCGTTGCAGAGCTATGAAAAATCTCAAATGTTTTAAAGTTAATTACACAAAAAGTTGAAGTACGCGAATTAATAATGGGCAGTAATGAAGTTATTATAACAGTTTCAGTTTGGCGAGTGTCAAGATTAATATGTGAAAGTGCATAATATGTTAAGACAATAAAAAGTGTAAAACAAATTCTTTCATCAGTGTTATCTTTGGAAAAAAGACTTCTTTCCGTTTACACAACCTGTATAAAGAGAAGTGCTCGACCAAAAAGATCATAGCTAGCCGGATGACAGTGAACCAAAATTAAATAAAATAACAGGCGCTCAGTAAAAGATAACACGAAGTGACCGCGACAAATTATATTCAATACGTGTGGCAAATAAACAGTAGCATTCTACCAAACAAACACTAATACCGCCGCAAATTGCTACCACCACGTGGAGCTAACCAACCTAACAAAGAATCACGTCACAAAATGGCTTCACAACGTGGAGTAAATACAAATACACAAATAATGTTAAATACCGTCGCAAAATTGGCGCCCAACGTGGGGCAAAACACAAGTAAACTCAAATAACAAACTTTACAAATAATACCATCGCAAAATGGCACCCAGAACGTGGAGCAGAATAACCAGGAAGGAGCAAAATAACCAGGACGTGGAGCGAATGGAGCAGTGAACTGAACTACAAGACGCAGATTCCAGAAACAACTACTGGGACGACAGACGACGCAGATGAGTGGACATCGTAAATCCGAGATTAAAAGGCAACAGAGGAATTCAACTACAGGACACAAAAACATCGAGACGACGTAGATTCATCATAATACGACGCAGAAGCAACATATACATCTAGGAGAGAGGGGCAGAAAGCTGGATATCAAAGCAACATCAGCAGATAGCATCAGAAAGGTTAGAAAAGTGTGATTTTTATTCTAAAAAAAGTTTAAAAATTTAAATGTACCTGAGGAGCGGTAGGATAAAGAAAACAATGTCCACTAATAATATTGTAGAAACAATTATGGAAGGGGATAATGTAACAGTTAGCTGTAATTCAATACAGGTTACAGAAAATAGCTCAAACAATGTAGGATTTGAGGGAGGAAATGTTCGTGCAGAAAGTGAGAATAGAATAGCAGGAAATGTTAATTTTGATGCTAGTATGATGATGGAAATGCTGAGAAAGATTGGTGAGGAAATAAATCAAAACAGGGAATATATGAAAAAGAGTCATAGGGAATTAAGGGAAGATATTGGTAAGACTAATGACAAATTAGAAAAACTAACTCAGAATGATGAGAAATTACAACAAAAACTAACTCAGAGTAGTGAGAAATTAGAAAAACTAACTCAGAATATGGAAAAGAATAATAGAGAATTGAGAGAAGATATGGAAAAGAATAATAGAGAATTAAGGGAAGATATTGGTAAGAGCTTAGAACAAAACAGGGAAGAAATTGAAAAGAAATTTATGGAGCTAGATAGTAATATGATGAGAATGAGAAATGAAAGTCAGGAAATGATAGCAAATGAGATAGGTGAAGTTTCAAAGAAAATGCTAGACATGAGCAGGGAAATAGGTAACAAAAAATGACGTTAATACTAAAAGTGAACATGTTGATGTAGAATGTACAGAGTCAGGTAGTAGAATGAGTATCATTTCAAGTGAGCTAAGAGAGATGAAAGAGGTTACGAATGTAGATTTCAATCAGGCGCAAGTTAATTTCAGAGGGGAGATATCAGAAATACAGAAGGAGTCAGTAATGCAAAGAAATAAATTGTACGAAGAAGTTAAAGTTTTGCCTGTAAATAATCAAAAGCTAACTTCTGAAATTAACAAACACCAAGCTGTTCAGAATGAAAACTCCAATCCAGTACAGTTTATTACAAACTTGTCTGAGTACTCTCAAATTACAAAGATACCAGAAGAATTGAAAATGACAGTTGCTAAAAGATGTGTTGTTCAGAAAGCTTTAGATTGTTTTCAAACTATATCAGGGGAGGAAATTTCACATGAATCCTTTAAAAGGCTATTCATGAACAGATTTTGGAATGTTACGGTACAGCACAGAATTCGAGCAATGCTTAGCCACAGACAATTTGATCCAGGAGGGTGAATAGCAATGAGATGAAAAGTAAATGCTGGATAGTTAAAGATGAACTGCAGAGCAATGTATTGGAATGTAAGAGGGTTAATTATGTATGTACGTCATGAGAAAGGAGAAATAAAATTCTGGACATAACTAAATGTTTAAAGGGAAAAATAAATTTTCTTAGTAACTGTAACAGCATTTGAAATGAAGCATATAATAATTAAAACTTAATGTTATATTAAAGTACAAGTACGTAGATATAATTCCAAGAGTATTGTGAATATAAAGTACAAAAACAACAAAAATGGGATAAAAATAATTAAAACAAATACTTATGTAGCAAACAGATAATGTGAAACAGTGTCTAGATTTAGAGATGTAAATATACTTATGTAGAGGGTGAATATTTTGGTAAATAAGTTTAATAATTACAAAAATTCTTGAATGCATAAATTTTTGTCAACAATATAAGAAAGTAAACCATTTCTGTAACAGTAACTAAATAATTCAGGGTACAGTATTTGCTATAAAAATTGTAATGTCAGATTAATGTCTAAACACATTAAACTAGAGCCTGTAAATAGTTGCGAGATGAAGGCAAAATATATGTCGTGTGTTAAATACGTGTGAAGTGTTAAGTGAAAGTGATAAATAGCGTGTGTTCCAAGATTTAGGAGACTAAAAACCCAATTATAAAATTTCCAAACAAGTTGTAAATATTTATAATTATGTTTCTAGTGGGCATATGATGCAGTAATTTGTATCACAAATTATTTAAATGTAAAGAGTGATTATAGTGTGAATATGCATCTTTGTGTGACATTGATTTGAGATGTTTGTTGATTGTAATTATTGTTGATAAGTAAGTTTATACGGCCTTACTGAAACTGACAATAATAGCGTGCAATAATGCAGCGAGGGGGTGAGCTGTTTATCATTATTAGAGACGAGGAAATTACGTAATATTGGCGCGTTTTTCTTAAGAATTTGATGGAACATTTTTCCTAGAGCATATGTTTTCATAATTTTCATTGGATATAAAAATAGACGCTAATGTTGGCGCGTTTTATTAGCCAATAGCAGCTCGGTTATAATCTTTAGGCATATCGGGGTGTAGGAGTATAAATAGGGCTAGGTTAGAGGTAGGCTTCCTTCAGTCCAGCAGAAATATTTGTAGAGTACACGTCGGCTCCAGTCCATTATACGTCGTCGAACAGTCATGGTGAATACCTCGCATAGTTTATCGATTCGCAGGTTACGCGTTGCAGAGCTATGAAAAATCTCAAATGTTTTAAAGTTAATTACACAAAAAGTTGAAGTACGCGAATTAATAATGGGCAGTAATGAAGTTATTATAACAGTTTCAGTTTGGCGAGTGTCAAGATTAATATGTGAAAGTGCATAATATGTTAAGACAATAAAAAGTGTAAAACAAATTCTTTCATCAGTGTTATCTTTGGAAAAAAGACTTCTTTCCGTTTACACAACCTGTATAAAGAGAAGTGCTCGACCAAAAAGATCATAGCTAGCCGGATGACAGTGAACCAAAATTAAATAAAATAACAGGCGCTCAGTAAAAGATAACACGAAGTGACCGCGACAAATTATATTCAATACGTGTGGCAAATAAACAGTAGCATTCTACCAAACAAACACTAATACCGCCGCAAATTGCTACCACCACGTGGAGCTAACCAACCTAACAAAGAATCACGTCACAAAATGGCTTCACAACGTGGAGTAAATACAAATACACAAATAATGTTAAATACCGTCGCAAAATTGGCGCCCAACGTGGGGCAAAACACAAGTAAACTCAAATAACAAACTTTACAAATAATACCATCGCAAAATGGCACCCAGAACGTGGAGCAGAATAACCAGGAAGGAGCAAAATAACCAGGACGTGGAGCGAATGGAGCAGTGAACTGAACTACAAGACGCAGATTCCAGAAACAACTACTGGGACGACAGACGACGCAGATGAGTGGACATCGTAAATCCGAGATTAAAAGGCAACAGAGGAATTCAACTACAGGACACAAAAACATCGAGACGACGTAGATTCATCATAATACGACGCAGAAGCAACATATACATCTAGGAGAGAGGGGCAGAAAGCTGGATATCAAAGCAACATCAGCAGATAGCATCAGAAAGGTTAGAAAAGTGTGATTTTTATTCTAAAAAAAGTTTAAAAATTTAAATGTACCTGAGGAGCGGTAGGATAAAGAAAACAATGTCCACTAATAATATTGTAGAAACAATTATGGAAGGGGATAATGTAACAGTTAGCTGTAATTCAATACAGGTTACAGAAAATAGCTCAAACAATGTAGGATTTGAGGGAGGAAATGTTCGTGCAGAAAGTGAGAATAGAATAGCAGGAAATGTTAATTTTGATGCTAGTATGATGATGGAAATGCTGAGAAAGATTGGTGAGGAAATAAATCAAAACAGGGAATATATGAAAAAGAGTCATAGGGAATTAAGGGAAGATATTGGTAAGACTAATGACAAATTAGAAAAACTAACTCAGAATGATGAGAAATTACAACAAAAACTAACTCAGAGTAGTGAGAAATTAGAAAAACTAACTCAGAATATGGAAAAGAATAATAGAGAATTGAGAGAAGATATGGAAAAGAATAATAGAGAATTAAGGGAAGATATTGGTAAGAGCTTAGAACAAAACAGGGAAGAAATTGAAAAGAAATTTATGGAGCTAGATAGTAATATGATGAGAATGAGAAATGAAAGTCAGGAAATGATAGCAAATGAGATAGGTGAAGTTTCAAAGAAAATGCTAGACATGAGCAGGGAAATAGGTAACAAAAAATGACGTTAATACTAAAAGTGAACATGTTGATGTAGAATGTACAGAGTCAGGTAGTAGAATGAGTATCATTTCAAGTGAGCTAAGAGAGATGAAAGAGGTTACGAATGTAGATTTCAATCAGGCGCAAGTTAATTTCAGAGGGGAGATATCAGAAATACAGAAGGAGTCAGTAATGCAAAGAAATAAATTGTACGAAGAAGTTAAAGTTTTGCCTGTAAATAATCAAAAGCTAACTTCTGAAATTAACAAACACCAAGCTGTTCAGAATGAAAACTCCAATCCAGTACAGTTTATTACAAACTTGTCAGAGTACTCTCAAATTACAAAGATACCAGAAGAATTGAAAATGACAGTTGCTAAAAGATGTGTTGTTCAGAAAGCTTTAGATTGTTTTCAAACTATATCAGGGGAGGAAATTTCACATGAATCCTTTAAAAGACTATTCATGAACAGATTTTGGAATGTTACGGTACAGCACAGAATTCGAGCAATGCTTAGCCACAGACAATTTGATCCAGGAGGGTGAATAGCAATGAGATGAAAAGTAAATGCTGGATAGTTAAAGATGAACTGCAGAGCAATGTATTGGAATGTAAGAGGGTTAATTATGTATGTACGTCATGAGAAAGGAGAAATAAAATTCTGGACATAACTAAATGTTTAAAGGGAAAAATAAATTTTCTTAGTAACTGTAACAGCATTTGAAATGAAGCATATAATAATTAAAACTTAATGTTATATTAAAGTACAAGTACGTAGATATAATTCCAAGAGTATTGTGAATATAAAGTACAAAAACAACAAAAATGGGATAAAAATAATTAAAACAAATACTTATGTAGCAAACAGATAATGTGAAACAGTGTCTAGATTTAGAGATGTAAATATACTTATGTAGAGGGTGAATATTTTGGTAAATAAGTTTAATAATTACAAAAATTCTTGAATGCATAAATTTTTGTCAACAATATAAGAAAGTAAACCATTTCTGTAACAGTAACTAAATAATTCAGGGTACAGTATTTGCTATAAAAATTGTAATGTCAGATTAATGTCTAAACACATTAAACTAGAGCCTGTAAATAGTTGCGAGATGAAGGCAAAATATATGTCGTGTGTTAAATACGTGTGAAGTGTTAAGTGAAAGTGATAAATAGCGTGTGTTCCAAGATTTAGGAGACTAAAAACCCAATTATAAAATTTCCAAACAAGTTGTAAATATTTATAATTATGTTTCTAGTGGGCATATGATGCAGTAATTTGTATCACAAATTATTTAAATGTAAAGAGTGATTATAGTGTGAATATGCATCTTTGTGTGACATTGATTTGAGATGTTTGTTGATTGTAATTATTGTTGATAAGTAAGTTTATACGGCCTTACTGAAACTGACAATAATAGCGTGCAATAATGCAGCGAGGGGGTGAGCTGTTTATCATTATTAGAGACGAGGAAATTACGTAATATTGGCGCGTTTTTCTTAAGAATTTGATGGAACATTTTTCCTAGAGCATATGTTTTCATAATTTTCATTGGATATAAAAATAGACGCTAATGTTGGCGCGTTTTATTAGCCAATAGCAGCTCGGTTATAATCTTTAGGCATATCGGGGTGTAGGAGTATAAATAGGGCTAGGTTAGAGGTAGGCTTCCTTCAGTCCAGCAGAAATATTTGTAGAGTACACGTCGGCTCCAGTCCATTATACGTCGTCGAACAGTCATGGTGAATACCTCGCATAGTTTATCGATTCGCAGGTTACGCGTTGCAGAGCTATGAAAAATCTCAAATGTTTTAAAGTTAATTACACAAAAAGTTGAAGTACGCGAATTAATAATGGGCAGTAATGAAGTTATTATAACAGTTTCAGTTTGGCGAGTGTCAAGATTAATATGTGAAAGTGCATAATATGTTAAGACAATAAAAAGTGTAAAACAAATTCTTTCATCAGTGTTATCTTTGGAAAAAAGACTTCTTTCCGTTTACACAACCTGTATAAAGAGAAGTGCTCGACCAAAAAGATCATAGCTAGCCGGATGACAGTGAACCAAAATTAAATAAAATAACAGGCGCTCAGTAAAAGATAACACGAAGTGACCGCGACAAATTATATTCAATACGTGTGGCAAATAAACAGTAGCATTCTACCAAACAAACACTAATACCGCCGCAAATTGCTACCACCACGTGGAGCTAACCAACCTAACAAAGAATCACGTCACAAAATGGTTTCACAACGTGGAGTAAACACAAATACACAAATAATGTTAAATACCGTCGCAATTTCCTACAAAGAAACTTCTGCATACATTATATGTAATAGTGTAGCTATTGTTTGTCATTCACTAAATTGCTATTAGCAGTGCAATAAATGTCATTAGCAAGTTTCACCACACCATTTAACACTATTAATGTCATTGTCACTCTTTGTGCTCTGACTTGAAGCACCATCACTGGACACAAATAGCCACAACTTAACTCCAGCTTTCCATTGGGTATATCCTAGAATTAAATAGAACACACATGTTTAAACTACTCTTAAAAGTAGGTTTCTGAAAAGAGAAATTGGTTACATTAAGGAAAAATTTGTGGTTACAAACACCTTGTGATTATATTACACACTATCCACTGTAAACCAGAGTTCTCTCTGATGTAAACAAAGCATATGCTTCCTCTTGTCTTGAAACTAAGCACTAGGCTTATGCCAATGTAAATAGTTCCTTAAACGTATTGTGTCATGAAACATTGGAGTAGGAAAGGTATAGAACTACACATTTTATTGTGATTATCGTAAGAACTCATTGCTAAGGTTATGGATATATAGTAACTGTTAAGAGATTACAAAATATGATTTTCTTAATTTTATCTGCTATTGCATTAACAATCAAAGAGTATCTTTTTGTTAATTACCAACTGTATGGATGACTGCTATTCTCTTGCCTATATGAGAAATGCAGCAATGAATTCGCAGCGGTGCTATCTGAGTACCAAATAAACTCTTTGCATAACACAGGAAATATGATAAGCAAACAGTCATTCATAATACGCTAGCACTCATATGCTCGCTCAGCTCAGATCAAAACTTCGATTTTATCAGTTAGTGTTTGAGTTGCCATGACAAAGAAAGAAGTGCATAGTGTGAATAAGCTGTTTTAACACAAAACTGGGAAACCGTTAAAAAGTGGCAAAAAAGTTTGGTTGATAAAGTGCTAAATGAGAAGGAAATAACACTTTTTATTGTAAAACCACCACCACTTTGTGTTACTTGAACAAAATAAAATTCAGTATATGCAAAGGATCCATGGATCTTTTCATTGAAGGTTCAATGAATCAGATCTTTTGAAGGATCCTTCGAACTGTTATTTATAGTGAAATTTTAAACACTTTTCATTAAAAAAATTACTAACCTTCTGTGAATTCAGAAAACTAAGCTTATATATATATATATATATATATATAAATAAACAAACCTAATGCTAACCTTCCGTAAATTCAGAAACCTAAGCTTATATAATAAAAAACCTAACCTCCCATAGTAACTTGGATGCAATGTGCTGTATATGAAAAGCGTTTAAAATACTCAGTGTGTTAAAATGTTCACTATAAATAATAGATCAAAGGATCATTCAGAAGATCCAATTCATTGAAAAGATTCATGGAACCTTCACTGAAAAGAGCCATGGGTTGTTTGCAAATACACAATAGTGGATGAGTATATACAACCAGACAAAAAATTCAATGCCATGCCTGGGATTCAAACCAGCAATCTTTAACTTGCCATACCACTGCTCTGCCATCTAAGACTTTCTCTACTCACAGTAAGCAATTTTCATAAGTATTCTACAAATGATTCATCATATATCGTGATCAACTTCATGTTATGTGTTAACTTAAAAGGCTTCAATACATTTAAAAAATATTAAATGCCCATTACTTCAAAACCTTTGATTTTTGCACAAAAACAACACGATCATTTAAATGCCTATACATTTCTTATAATATCCTGCAACTTAATTACCACTGCACAATGTATCTTTAAGGGAAGGATTTTGTATCATCAAAATTGCTACAAAGTTTAAATGGTAGAAAACAGACACGAAAGATTGAAACCACTTTGGAATTTCAAAGCCTTAGAACATATACTGAAGCTGCTAATTTCACTCAAAACAAACACTTCAGTTATTCTTGGAAAAAATGCTTTTGAGCATCTGTAATAACAGATTACAAGGACATTGTCAAAAAAAGCTACCAGAATTTCTATTTTCATACACCATGCCCAGTTCAAAAAAGGACACAGTGGCAGTTAGATGAGAAAGCCCAAAAGAGGGTGAATTACTGAAATATATGTGAATGATATCAAATATCTTTCTTCCTTCTGTATTAGAAAATTTCATTTGGGCACTGTCTTAAAAGAATTATAGTATCATTGGCATGCTATCCTTAACAGTTAGTGTGTCAGTCCACCAATAATCCTACATTTTTTAATTATACAAAAGTATCACTCGCATGATCTGCATCTATGTGTTTGAATACTAGCACAGTAACATGCTAATTAATTTGCATTAAAGGTTGATTTTACCTTACCTACATTTGGCTGTGATCTCCACCCATCAATTATGAAGTGCAAACACGAAAATTAATCATATATTCCACTGTCTGGATGACTCACAATATCTGAAAAGTAAATCAGGACAATATAAAATTCAGCAACACTAAGAAGCTCTTGAAAACTTAACCTTTCATCCAGCATCCTCTCATGGTGGAAACTTAATAACATACCTTCAGATTCTATGTCACCATTCGGGACTCGAACCACAACACTGGAAGGAATGTAAATCGTAGGCGTATCCCCTCTGTCTGGACGACTGAATGTATCTGAGAATTAATTCGTTATATAAAAACGTTGCAACACACAGTAACCTATCAGTTTTCTACCTCATTCTACGAATATCACTGAAGTTAATAGAAAATACCAATATTACAACAAATATACATTCAATCAGAAATAGCGTAAATGTATGATTACCGTCTCGGCTTTGTTCCTGGTGAAAAAACTTCGGACGAAAACTTCCAGCTATAAAAATCCAAGATGGTCCCTTTCTTCGTGCCTGCCATTTAATTCGTTACGAACTTCGAAACTTGAAACAGCCAATCAGAAAATTCGCCTTTCCCGCAAAAGTACAACTAGTGACACACCGTGTCCATGTGGGGAGTTAGTGCCCTCTGTTTCCACTTAGCCAATACCACCATCACCCCTATGGTATTTCTTCTGCTTCTTCCATGGGTTTGTATATGAATAATGCTACTTTGGTGTTCTGTGATGCTAGTTCTTTGTTGCCATTAAGGAGAGCGCTGCGTTATAGGTTTTCATAAAATTTTGTTGATGTTTTGACTATTTCTTCTCTTGATGAAACAAGAAACTTGTAGTTGTAGGTATAAATGGAAGAGAAAACTAAATCTATAGTCAGCTGTTTAAAAGCGGCTCATTATATGCTGGATTTAAAATCCCATACATTTTTCATGACATCACAAGAAATAAGTGAATTGCGCAAGACTTTAAAAAGTTACAAAGTATTGATCAGCTCAAACCAATATTAATGGTTATCTCGGAAATTTACTGATGCCGCAAGAAGGTTATTTGAAATAAAAATTGTGCTTAAATGAGAGCAAACTACAAATAGAAATTTGGCATGAAGAAATTAGGGCGGCCGACGTAATGTGGCATTATTTTTACATCATAGCGCGTTGTTAGAGTGTTTTGAAGCAACGTGAAAAACATGCAGATGTATGGACGTCACCAAACCCGGCCGACGTAAATCGGCTCTGTATGCCGCCATCGTAATTAAATCTGTAACGTCAAGTCCCTGCGCAAGCAATTGTATCACCGGAGCGATCGTGATTTTTCGATCACAGTGATAATATCACAGGTATTATTTCATTTCGCTAATGCACTATAGCAAAACAAATACGTCTTGGTGCAGTTGGTCATGGTATGGAAGTAAAAAAGTTACATATTTGTTTACATAATGGATGTGAGAACAAAAGTAATTGATAACCTCAACAAGAAACTCGAAAGTGATATAACGAATTTATCGCAGGTTCAGCAGCTCTTTACGGATATTCAGGAACAGAAGAATGCAATTCAGAAGTCGGTGAGTTTAAGAAGTCATTTCAAGGATTTGCATGGTGTTTTTGTATCTTACCCATACATCAAGTGCATGTCAGTATGCCTGCCAAGTTGTATTCGTTACATGTAAACAAGTTTATATACATGTCTATCCTGAACTCACACTTTGGTGGTCACAGTTATGGTTATCAAAGAATTCTTTTAGGACTTTGCGACAATTTCTACATAACCCAATCCCCATTCTCAACTGACACCTCTGAATATCAAAACATTTCGTATTCATAAGTATTTACTTTGCATCATGCTCCTACTCACACACCGTACTAATGCCCTTTCTTCTTGTTGAACGACAGCAACATTGCCTAGTCTTTAGAGTTATGCTCTAGTTGTGTCCCGCACAGCGATGACGATGATGTATATTACCAACAGATGTCACTCTATGCAAAACACTAGCTCAACAGATGTCACTATATGTCAGACGCTTGACTAACACAATACTGCCAACATTTGAATAATTGATGCCACCAAAGCGCCGTAACTACGACCACAGGGCGTAGCCGAGGGATATTATATAACCTTAGGTTTATGAATTCACGGAAGATTAGGTTTACGTTACGTGTTTTTTATTTATATAACCTTACGTTTCTGAATTCACGAAAGTTTAGGTTACTTTTCTTTTAATATAAGCTTAGGCTTCTGATTTACTTTTATACATATAACCTTATTTAAATTTGTTACCAGTGGTTACATAGGGCGCTGATGACCTTAGCAGTTTAGCGCCCTTAAACCGCATATCATCATCATCATCATCATCATCAGTGGTTACATCAAAGCACGCGAGCGAAGCGAGCGTGCGTTCTTAAGCTTACGTTTCTGGTTCACGGGAGGTTAGGTTGGATTTAGTTTTTTTTTATATAAGCTTGTTTTAATTAGTTACCAATGGATACATCAAAGCACGCGAGCGAAACGAGCGTACGTTCCTAAGCTTACGTTTCTGGTTCATGGGAGGTTAGGTTAGGTTTATATATATAATTAGTTTTAATTAGTTACCAGTGATTACATTAAAGCACGCTCGCTTCACTCGCGTGCGTTCCTAAGCTTACGTTTCTGGTTCACGGGAGGTTAGGTTAGGATTACTTCTTTTTATATAAGCTTACATTTCTGAATTCAGGGAAGGTTAGCCTTAGGTTAGGTTTTTTTTTTATGTAAGCTTGCATTAACTATCTACCACTGTTATGGTAAAGCAACTTCTTTATTGCAATGGAAATAACCTCTTAATAAAATATACTTTGACAAAAACTATTACAAACTTAAAACTTGGTAGATATTCTTTTGCTGCTTTCAATTAGTGCATGGTGCAGCCAGTCTTTGAATGCGTTACGTTTTCTCAGCGGGAATAACACACGAAGAAAACCAAGAAGAAGAAGAAGAAATACTAACAACAGCGCATCGCATTTCTGGTGGATTTTCATTTAGGTTGGCAGTTCCCACTATACATCTTCTTCAGCGAAAAAATGGCTACGTTTGTTTTGTTTCGTATGCAATTCGCCTATGTAACTATAACACCGTCGAGGGGCGGGTAGGTGGGCAGAAGCTATTGAACAGATCACATCTACTTCTAAACTCACTCACAAGGTAAATTATTCGCTTTTCTTTGGCTAATTTAAACTACTTTGACGGGACACAACTAGAGTATAATTGCCAAGGAGCCTTAAGTATACGTCTATGTATGGCAGAATCTCCACACTTGCATAGTATATTTTGGAAGGTTTCATATTCCCTTCCACATTTCCTACTAAAGAGTTTTGCTATAAGTCCCATAATTTGCAAATGTTCATACAGTGTGCTATGGTCCGTAAGATAGCTGACCACACTTCTGAGTTTAGATCGAGTTAAATTCAAAAGAATCTTACTGTGGTACTGCCCTGCCCGGAAATTAATTAATGGGCTTGCCAGGCAGTAGTTTGTTTATCGCAATATTCAAGATGAGGCCTACTTGTTAGTTGAGTTATCCCATGCTTAATACTTCTAGGAAGCATGTCACAGAAGGTCTCGGGTCCTACAACATTTAAGACTCACACCCCTTTTCACGAGCATATCTGTCATCTCAGTGCCTCTAATACCTGCATGTCTGGGGGCTCGTACAGGTTGACCAGGCTGCTGGCACAGACTATATTCAACATCCTTTGGCACTGCCACCTTAAGGGATCTTAAGGTACTTGACTATCTGAGCAGATATTCATCCTGCCTGTTTGTCCGGCATATTTATGGTATGCAGTGTACAGACTAAGATTGCAACTACACGGGCCAGTCGAATTAGCCTTCTGAGGATGGGAACAACGGTTTCCCGAAACATGTTAAGTGAGTAAACTTAAGTGATGTTAGTGTTACAATTCCGACTCACCTTTAAATATATTTGTTATTGGTTTGAATTTTCTAATGTACTTTATAAATTATTACACTCTATAATAATAAGAAGAAGTATTGCATTCTACCAAAAATATTTTATATAGAGATTTCACCAGAAATACATGTTTTGAGACTCCATGAATCAAAAAAAAAAAAAAAAAAAAGCAATTTTGGAATTAATGTGAGTGTATGTGTACATTTATGAACAGCATAACTCAAAAACAAGAAGCTAATTAAATACCAAACTTTAATTTCAGCATCTTCCAACAATGAGTGCGACATGAAGATTTTCAAGAAAACACCTCCACCCCACTCCTACACCTTAATAGAAAATTTTTAAAAAGTTTTGATTTTCTCAAAAATGACTAATGATTTTGATTAAAATACGTAATTTTAAGATAGTGATGGGACGATAATACTATTTCTTGATACTTGATACTGATACTGATTTTTTAACACCGATACTCGATACTCAATACTCTTTTAATAAAAAGTGTAAGGTGGTAGTTTGTTTACTGAGTTATGTTCTTATTAGTATTGTGTGTATAAATGCATGTAACCAGTTTTGTACTTTATGCTAATTCCAGCATTGTTCCTGTTTGACATTCCCTTATCTTGATAATGCCACAGGTCATCCCCTATTGTTAGTCAAGGTTAATATAAAATAATAATAATAATTTCTTTGCTTCCCATTTTTACTTTCTCTACTACGTATAGTAAGTAGGGGAAGTATTGTATTCCACCCAAAGTTTCGATACCGAGATTTCACCGGAAATACATGTTTTGAGACACCCTGAATCCAAAAAAAGCATTTTTGGAAACATGTCCGTGTGTGTGTCTGTGTGTCTGTCTGTGTGTGCGTCTGTGAACAGCATAACTCAGAAACGAACAGTCGGATAAACACCAAACTTGGTATTTGGGTTCAGTATCTTCCAAGGATGCGACACGAAGGTTTTCAAGAAAATCCCCCCACCCCAGAGTACCCTTTACATGGAAGATTTTTCAAAAATTTTAATTTTCTCAAAAATGGCTCTAACGATTTTGATTAAAATATCATATGTTTAAGATATTTTTATGACAAATAAAATGTATATCTTGAATTTTCTGGGAATGTCTCCAAAAGTATTCTTTATTGTGAACGCCTTTTGCATAATTGGTAAACCATAAGAGATAGACAAAATTTTACTACACAAAAAATGTAGATTGCGTTAAAATACACAATTTATGTCATATACATTTTTTTTGTTGAGTGAACCATTTTCGAGATATTGCTTGTTATTCCCTTAAATTTTCCAATACTTATTTTCTCAAATGGGAATTCGTTATTCATTTTTTTGTCTTGGATATGCAAAGAGTTATAATCTGTGGCAAAGGGATTGGTGCTGCACCTAGCAACCAGTTATTAAGAGATATGTATGTGCTTAAAGGCTACTGTTTTTCTATATTGCCCTTGTAAATATATTTTCCCCTACATCCACAAGAAAATTAGCAATAAGATAGAGTTTGCAAATGTTTATCTCGATTAACATGAACTAGATGGAGAATAAGCATTTTAAAAAATACTTTGTACAAGAGTAGAGAAAGTCATGTGAGTGTAACACATCAGATTTTTTGTAACTATATTTTGTGCTGAAAAAAAGGATAAAGGATAATATTATGGTAGGTATTTGTACGGTACACCTGTAAGCTATGCTCGTGACCCGAGTTGGACTTGTGTTAACTCAAATTAATAGATGGAAGGAAAGAACAAATATTTCCATGCACTTTATTATCTCACGTCTTAAGTTCTGATTTGTTTCTGCTGGATTCACAAATTTTGGTCGCCAGAGTAGATAAATGTAATAGTTGAGAGTGAGACACCAAGTCAGGCTATTGTAGAAATGTGATTTAGTGTGTCAGTTAAATCAGCTGATACAGTAAGGTATGACTTAACACATGTTACATGAATACCTCTACTCCTTCCCCTATTGTTTTGCATGGTTTTCATTTAGACACAAGAGTCTATGGAATGTTGCATGCAATGCAGTCAAGGTCTATCAAGAACTATAGTCCAGCAACTCTTTGGGGACTGTTGCGAGGCAGTAATGTGAAGTCTCGACTCCTTTCATTCCTTATATAGCATCAATTTAAATGCAACAACTTCCAGTAACGCAAAATTTAAAAAATTAAAAGTATTGAAAAAGTATTGAAGGATTATCTCAAGGTATTAGACATACTTGGATACCACAGAGTATCAAGAGTATCAAGGTATTGATGGTATCGATTTCCAATCCCTAGTTTTAGATATTTGCATACAAAATAAAATGTATTTTTTTAATTTTCTGGGAATAGTCTGTAAAGCCCTCTTCATTCTGTATAATTGGTAAACTCTAGGAGATAAGTAAAATCTTATCCCACAGAAAATGTATGTCTCATTAAAGTGCATAATTTGTCAAATAAAATTTTTTTGTGGCGTTTAACCATTTCCAAGATATTCTTTGTTGTTGGTTTTCATTTTTAAATACTTAATGTTCTCAAGTGGTAAGTCATTTTTTTTCTTGTGGTCATGCAAAGAGTGTGGAATTTCAAAGCCATCACATAATGATCAGCTTTTTGAAAATCTGGCTATCGCTTTAGCTCACTGTATTCTTATACTTGCAATGAAGTGTGTAAATGTACATTGAAAGTTTATCTCTATTAGCAAGAAGTAAGTAGAACAATAAGCTTTTGTAAGAATACTTTTTAAAACAGCAGAGAAGGTAATTTGATTGTAGCACGTCAAAGTGTCTTTTTTTTTTTAATGCTTTCACATTTGTTTCTTGCATTGTCCTGGAAGCAGTATGAAATTTCAAAGCCCACTTTTTAAAGATTTGACTATCTTTATATCTTCTTGTATTCCTATTGCATGTACAATGAAATGTGTAACGAAACTATTTCTGTAAATGTTTATCTCGATTAACATGGAGCTTTGTAAGAGTATTTTGTAGAGGACATATAAAATAAATGAAAATGGACCAATGACAGTGTTATATTTCTGTGTTTTTGTCAAAATAATGCTGTATGAAATATTTTCAGCTTTCACTTGCAAGCAGTGAAGTACCATCAAAAGTAGCTGCAGCAGTTCGTGGTGTTGAGCAAACTAGCAGAGATATTAATAGAGTCACAGCGGAATTTGATTCACTTTGTGTTAATGTAAGAAACCAGCTGATGAAGTCCGAAAGCACTACAAACCAACTACAGGAGTACATTGACAAAATAGAAAATTTAGAGAGAATGTTGGCATATATATGTTGTATCAGAACAATTGAGGACATCAGGTAATAAAACAATATTTATAGAAAATAGAAATGAGTTTACATGTATCAACAGGTTAACTAAGAACGTTATTTTGAAACCAAATTACGTATGTTATAGGGTAAACTGAACTCATTCAGTAATTTTTTGCATGATGTATCACTTTTATAGAAATGTATATACCTTGTGCAAGATTCAGAAAATCTCCAAACGATATGTCACTTCTTTGTAAGATGCTATAAACACAAACTTTTAACAAACCACATATGTTGTACAGGGTGGGTCCATCTCCAGCTGCAGGAGTTTTGCCACCCTGTGCAATAATTGCAAATGCCACCCCATGCTTTCGAACAACTAACTTTTATCTGCAATGTCAGTGCTCTATGACTACTCATTCTCGCACATGGTAAATATGTATATATTTTCAGGGGTAATCAATAAATAAAACTAAAAAAAGAGATATATGTAGTGAAACAATGAGATTGTTCTAAGTAAAAGCATGCAGTCACACAATAAAAATGTTCAATATTTTGGGTTTACTCCATCAGGACATTAAAAGACTAAAAATACATACACAAAATGGAAACACACTTGATGGTTGACTGCACTGATTAATAATCCATAATGCATTTCAGCCTGGGCTTGTTTTCATTAATGAGTAACAGAAGTTAATAAGTTTCCTTTATTTCATTGTAATGTTACATGCCACATTATGTAAGTGAGCACTTACCATTTGTACTTTAGTATCACTGTTAGTGAGCGCTTATCTATTTGGACCATATGGTATGGGGCATTGTCCTTAATAGGGATGTTAAAGAGTAACTGATCCTTAAACCATCTATAGAAATGGACATGGTTAATGTCTTCATGTAATCCCAGAACTCGGAATTGAAGAGCAGTAGGTGGCATAAAAAATAGATGTTTCAGCATGGGCAATAAAAAAGTTGTGTGGTTGACTTCATGGACCTTTCAATTCTGTCAACAGTCCAGCCCTTTGATATGGTATGGCAGCATTTAACCATTTTTCAGCTAACCAATCATTTTCCCCAAATTCTTATTTTGTATTTATCTTAAAAATAATGTTGTTAGGTATCGGATCTTACAAGTATTATTTTTCTCTATTTACTATTTTGAACTGAAATCCAACACCATGGAGGGCCTGTTCAAAGACCTAAGGCTTCCTGAAATAACTGTATTTCTTTAAGTGAAGAAATAAGTTTGCGTGTGGTAGGATGCTCATTTCGGTTGTAGCAGCCATAGATTGCCTTCTTATTGCGTGTAATTCCAAGTTGTTCAATTGAGGTTCTCTGTAGTTAAAAGCAGTAATTACTAACAAAGTAGGCTAACAACATAAGAAGTAACTGAATGCACAAACAGCGATTTTCAGGATACCACTAGGGTGATAACTGACCTGAGAGGTTCATGAGTCACGAATGTAAGCAAATAAACTAAAGCTAATGACTTGATGATGCACTCCTGTTTATAAACGTGATGTTTATTGTTGAACACTGACGCACACTGGATACTTTCATGTTCATCAATGAGGATCACATCCAAATCATTCTGGTGTTTCATTTGTTATTTCAACTAGATTCATAACAAAAAATCTCCAGAAAGTTGCTAGATTTTAAGCATGATTTTTAATTCCATTATATTTTCACATATCTTGTTCATGTTCTAAGGTTTTGCCACCTCTAAAACCTGCCGCCCTGGGAAGTGGCACCTTGAAATCCCTTCCCCCCTTGAGTCAGCCCAGGGTGGGTCCTGTAGTTAGAACAAACTGAGGATGTTATGGCCACATGTTTCTGCAAAATCTTTTTCTGTCTCTTACCCCCCCTACCTTGTTTTTTCTACTAGATATTGCTGTGTTGTCAATTTATCCAGTTTGGTAGACCAGTGTGGCATTTCCATATAATCATAAATTTTACTGTGATAAAGTTCATATTAATATAGCATACACATTTACTTCAAGATCAACTTTTTTCGTCTGTGGTCAGACTTGGTAGGACCTACAAAAGACCAACCAGAACCACCACCCTTCTATGCTAAAATCATCTACCAAGTGTAATCAGAGTATCTCTATAATGGGGAAAGGTAAATAGCAATAAGGCCAAGCAGTGAAAATTGCGAAACCCTTTTTTTATTGTTTTATTGCATTATAAGAAGTGGTTCACAACAATATAAAGTCTTTTAACATCTCAGTAAACAAATATAAGCAGCACTGAAAAAAAGATTTTCGTATTTTGGTTTTTTAGTTATAGAAATCCGATGAAGATACAAAAAAAATCCTGAGAAATGTAGCTTTCCATAAAGTTGATGATTTTACCCGCATTTTGTTGCGTTGCATCCTTTTTGAACTACTTGCTTCAATCACTGAAGCAATTTCTTGCAATGATGAAGTAAGAGAGACATGATACTTATGCTTCATTAAATTGAAAGCCCACTCACTAAACAATTTTGTGTGATCTACAGGCAAAAATGAAATCTTTCAGTGCATTCCTGTCATCACCCTCTGCACTAAATAGCACATGAGAATGTTATTCAGTTTAGTGCAATGCAATTCTCTGCATATAGGAAGAACTCTGTCTCACCAAATCCAAAAGTTTTCCAAGTAGTGTGAAATATACTTGTAAGAGAATTTGCATCTTTCTTTACCACAAGAGTGTCCAAAAGCAAGCAACATTATCTCTTCTTTTCAGTGCTTCTCTGTTTCCTTTTACTGGCTCCGTATTAAAATGACCTTTGTCATTACCTTTCCTAAGTGGTTTCTCATGTCCTTTGTGGAACAATAAAAATAATCCATGCAGGTGAGCAATGCAATTTACTAATTTAAAAACAAAAACATATCTGTATAACACAGTTTGAAGAGCTTTTAAATGGTTGTTACTGTGTATATCAAAAACAACTCACCCAGTATACACAGTAGTACATATTTAATTGCATTTTTCACACATTTCCAGCATTGTTTCAAGATCAGAAGCTAGTTCATCAAGAAGTTTCAGGATCAATTCAACATATGGCACTAGAACCTGAAAATAAATATTTTCAACCTGAACCACCATTGTATGTATGCTCCACATTTCCCAAACCGCTGGACCAATTTAAACTAAACATGCACATTTATTACTTCCTTAGCAAAAACACTGTGGGCATTATACATTCCTCAGGGGAGGAGGTAAGGGGTCAAAACCTTAAAAGTGAAGCAGTATAGAGTGGATCACTTTCCCCCCAGACTACTGAACCCATTTTAATAAAACTTGGCTCAGTTATTACCTAATACCCAGCGAAAAATACTGTGGAGTTTACATATCCCTAAGGTAGGGGATGATGAGTCAGAACTTTAAATGTTAAGAAGGAAGTAAACATTGTGTCATCAAATCTATGGGTTTTAGGGATGCTGATTACAATCGTTAGTGTATAAGAAATATATGAAGAGAGATCATTATGAATGTATAATAAATGTATAAAGAAAGAAAACTGTGACCAGTGTAATATCAGAAACTAATCAACTGATATTTACACTGAGGCTTTTGTCTCAGTGGTTAGAGACTTATGCCATGAACAAAAATTTTAAAGTGGTCTTTATTGGGGATTAGGACTCTTTATCTACCAGTATATATGTTAGGGGATTTTTATGTGCTTAATGTGAAAATTATGGAACCAGTAATTAAATAATTACAGAACTAAAGAGAAGATACAAAAGTTTTAACATTTCATCTGCAGTGCTTATGTAAAAATACTCAACCAATTGGATAATCTTTTATCCCTAAAAATTGATTACAGGCTGTACAACATTTCCACAATTTGGGAGATTTTTTTAGGGGGGAGACAATGATGAAAAATACATATGCTGATATTGCATTACCATTTCCGTGAAAATCAGTGTATTTTTGGTCCAATGTTATGAGTAGCATGGGAGCTTTATGAAATTACAATTCTAAGAGGTAAAGGGTAGAATTCAGCATAAATGTATCATAACTGCTTGACATTTATTTCCTGCCATCTTTTTATAGTCTCCCCTAGTTAGGAAGACACATTAATGCAGTGTTTTAGAATTTACTAGAATGCAGTTGGTGAACTTTCTCAAAGAGTAGTCAGTCAAAGTCTCTTCCAATGCTTGGCCAACTGTGCCATAAGATTAGCTTTTTCAAATCTCCTGCACTCAGAGCCTTTATCGAAAGCTTGATTGACTGTATCATGTGGGTTTGGCCACAATAATTTCATAAAGATTATGTGGGGGGGGGGGGCTAAATCAAGTAATAAAATTGTCATTTGAGATTTAAACAGCCACAACATTGGGTATGGCAGCTAGTAAGAAAGACAGCTTCAAATTATGGCTGTGGAAACATAAAAAAACCAAGTAAAGCTGTCAAGCTAGCCATAACATGCATTTGAATACTGCTGCAATATGACTCGATGCAATGCTGCCTTCAAGGTTGTAGACACCCTGAAATACCTTGTCAAGATGGAGGTTGGATGTTTGGAAAATGTTCCATAAAAAAAATCACAAACAACACTGTAATTGTGGTTATGTTTCCACTATGTTTGCAAAACAAATACATACGTTCTGTGGTTAACTTTCTATTCATTGTTTCTTTGATTACAATAAGTAACATAACCTCAAATGAGAGTCCAATAACTGACTTATGGGTACTACGACTAGTTGAGTTCACAACAGACTACTAATATGCTAGGCAAAACAATTGCTAATGATTGCTAGTGACAACTGACTTATGGCTCACACAGTATATGTTTTGTCTCCTGAATACAAAAATATCATTTTTGGAAAAGATTTATCTGTGTGAGAGAGCAACGTAATATAAAAATGAAAAGTTGGATAAATACCACACTTGGTATTTAAGTTTAGTATCTTCCACAGATGCAACACAACAGATTTTCAAGAAAATTCTCTAAGCTAAATAACCTTTTACACAGAAAAAGTTTCATTGTTTTTGAATTTCCCAAAAATGGTGTTTAAAACACTGTATATTTAAGATAATTGCATGACAAAGTGTGTATAGCCTATGAAATTATCTTATTCGGAAGGACTTTTATGTAATTTGTTAACGGGTAAGGTGTAAGAGGTAGAAAAAATCTTACCACACAAAAATGTAGATCTGTTTAAACATACAGTTTAGTTCAAATAACAGTTTTTGGGGCATCAACCATATCCAAAACATCCGTTGTTATTGGTTTGAATTTGTTCAATACTTCATTATTGTTTAAAGTGATCACCATTCAGTTTGTCATGGTATCATGGAAAGAGTATGGAATTTCAATGCCACGTATAGTGACCACTTTGAAAGATTTGACTGTTGCTATCCCCTTTGTACCTTTAACGAAATGTATAATAAAACAATTTATGGAAAATTTCATTTCAATTAACTTGAGGTAGATAGAAGAATAAGTGTTTGCAAGGTGGGTTTTAGAAAAAATTATTTAAAAATAAGCATTAATGGACAGAGAAAGTCATGTGAATGTAGTACATCAGGTGTTTCTTTTTTTCTTTTCTTTTTATTTGTTTTATTTTTATACTTTCTTTTTCTTTTTTAGTTTAATAATGATACATGTTGAAATATTCTCTTATTAGGCTTAGGTTCTGCAGGAACAAGCTCTCATTAACTACCTCTTGCACTTGAATGTGAAACAATTCAAAGTTAATTCAACAGCTCTAATTAGTCCACGTCATAAATTTTACAGGAATTTCTATTTCAACTTGCTTTGAGTCACGAACAAATGGCTCAGCACAGACATTAAATGTGCATTCAGAAGTATCTAGTCTTAACATAAATACTGTTACAAACTTTTGGCACAGGCTGTACAACCAGTTTCGAAGGTCACAGCCAACCCTTATCTGTGTAAGTTAAGAGGATGTCATTGTGAGTAGAGCTACAGAAGAGAAAATATGTTTCCGTATATTGTAGCGATGGAGTGGGGCGATTATGAGAATAATTAGCAGTGATAGCCATTCATAAGGTGGATAAATCAGCTTCTGAAATTTTTACTACTGTTAAGAAGTTGAAAATAAACAGAATGTTTGTGTATAGGAACATTAATCGATTCCTAGAAACTGGTACTGTTGAAGATCGCCAGAGACCAGGCTGTCCATGCAGCATTAGGGACAAGCAGGTGGCGGCTCATATTCAACTAAGTCCTGTGCGAAAGCAGTCTGTGCTGCTCGAGAGCTGAACATTTCAAAAATGTAAATGTCCCGCCTGTTAAGTGATGTTCTGAGGTTGGAAGCTTACTGACAGAGTACTGGTCACCTTCTAACCCAGCGTCTGAAGGAGCAGAGGGTGATAAATTCAAGATGCCTTCTTGAGCTTTGTGTTAACAATGGCCACAGAAAAATACTTTTCACAGATGAAAAGGTTTTCACCACTGAGGAGGCTTTCAACCAGCAAAAAGATCGTGTTTATGCTAAATCAACTCGAGAAGCTTGTGAGAAGGTTCCAAAGATTCAAGGAGGCCATCATCCTGCCTCAGTCATGGTTTGGAGGAGAGTGGCATATTCATTTTTGTGAAAAAGAGGTGAAAACCTCTGCCAAAGTATCGACAGCCTGAAGTGCTCCCTGGTGAAGGCAGTGGCAGATTTTCGAATGGAGACTCTGATGTGTGGCCACAGAGGCTTAGGACCTGTGTGAAAGCCAAAGGTGGGCATTTTGAAAAATGATTGGTGCTCGGTGTTTATAATACATTTAAATGACCAGTATTAAAAGGATATTAAATTATGTTTAAAGCTGTGCAAATGGCTCAGGTTCAATGTTGTAATGGTATTTATGATAAGACTAGGTATACTATTTGCATTATCTGTATTTATTTTATTATATATTTTCCTTTTGTGTTGAAACAATCTATGTTAGCATCATTGCCTGTATTGTAAGGGGACTTGGTTTTGATTCCATTGCCATCTTCATCACTATACTCTGCCCATAAGGTCCTTTGTGGACAGGCAGATAATGCAGTGGCCATGGGTAGGTCTTAGCTCACGAGGGCTGTTGTGCCATGAGCTTACAAGAACCAACTTGTGGGTGAGAACAATGGGACCTTTATTTCATTGTTTTTTATGTACTTTCAGTAAAGGATGTTTGACAGTCTGGAAGTGTCAGTGACTATGAATTAAAGCTTCCAGACAGGTAAGAGTAATCATGGGAATTTTTCACCATATGTTACAGCCATAAAAGAATGAGCTAGAGCAAAATGACCGCATATGAATTATAGTGAACAAAGCCTAAATATAATTGATAATTGTTTCTTAATGATAAACTAATTGCTTTTATTGTGTTAGCGCATGTTTCAAATGGTTTATCTAAAATAGCTAAAACATACTTACAGGTTGAAGCTGAATTTATTATACTCAAGCCATTTGATTAGGTCTATAAAGGACAGACATGCCATTTGGATTTTGATGCTATACATGTCTGACCAATTACAATTTCTCAATAGAGACATAAAACAAGACCCATCACGATCAATAATAAAATGTATTTGTCTAAAGACACTTGTAAAATAAGTTAACAAGCTCCCTGACTTTATTATTTTCACATAAAAAGAAAATTGATATTAAAATCACTCAAACAGAATATTCATATATCAAATCTCTATGCTGTTTCAAGTAGTTCATTTATTTTATCCATAAAGGATTAAAATCCTTAGCACCATTATGGTAATTTATTTTATAAAATGATACATATAATATTAAACACAGCTATCTAGACAGAACAACTTCAAGCAAGAATGGTGTTGCTAAATTAGAAAGATCAGTGATTTTCATGGTAGTAATACCATATTGAACAAAGTGGCAGAACCACTATGCTGATCACTGAAATATCTACAGTAACTATCAATCAAATAAAAACCAGAAATTTTTTACTAAGTATAATTCATCGCTAGATAGCCAGTGTTCATAAAGGTATACATAAAATGTGTGTGTTTAAATGTTTAATTATAGTCACAATATAATCTATTTTTATTAAATAAGCTTTGTATATTCCAGTATAGTGTGTTTTTTCCATTAATGAATTTAAATTCCTGATCTTGGCCTCCAAAATCAGGGTCGAGTCATGTAGACAATTAAGTTATGTTACTGACAAAATCAATAACTTGCACGTCTTTTAAGTTTACTGTAGAATGGTGAGGTAAAATTGCCATCTAGCCAGCACTCTGCATTAAATAATTTCTCAAAGTTCTTTTCTCCTAATTCAATACGAAAAGAAGAGTATGTCTCATATTTGGTTTTTAACTTAGTAATTTTAATAGTGCTATAATTCTATCACTTAAAGTAATCAGCCATTTTAGAAATAGTTACTTCTGAAGCAAATCTACTTACAAAAATAGCTTTATTTCTAGGTTCTTTTTTGATAATTTCAATGTTACCAGAAGAACTTGATCTACATAGTATAAGCTTTTGAGTAAGCTTAATAAACTTCTGTTAACCTTTTTTCACTGCACCTGCCCAGTATAATTTAGGCTGGTCACATTGATATGGACCAGCTCAAAGGATGGTTCAGGAACAGGATCTGGAGTATAGGACATAAGACCATGGTTCAAAAAGTTTTTTTCCCTTGAGTGAATATGCTTTTGTTTTTTAAACAGAAATTTATGCTATTATTCAGTGCATACATGAAAACATAAGGAGAGCTTACACTGATGAACAGATCCTTATCTTCTCGGATAGCCAAGCTGCACTTAAGGCTCTAAGTAGACATAAGGTAACATCAGGACTGGTTTTAAATTGCCTACATGCTCACAAGCTTGGCAGAGCAAAATGGAGTTCAACTCATCTGGGTGCCGGGTCATATTGGCATAGAGAGCAAAATGAAAAAGCTGATGAACTTCCAAGACAAGGAGCAGCTTCACAATTTATTGGACCAGAGCCGGATCTAGGAACATTGAGTAAGGGAGACTGTTAAGTACTGGTCCAAAGTAGAGCATCATAAAACATGGCTTAAAACTTCAGGAAACAAATATGGTGAACTATTTGTTAGAAAATCATGTAAGAAAAGAGCTGGAAGCTCACTTAAATGTAACAGACATCAGCTGAGAACAATTGTTGCATTTCTCACAGGACAGGCTTCTGTGAAACAGCATTTTAACACGATTGGAGTATTTCGGGTAACTTAAATTGCAGATTTTGCAAGAAAGAAACAAACAATCCAGCACATTACATACTCTTATGAGGCACTGACTCACAGGAGATATATTGCTTTTGGGAAAATTTTTTAGAACCAGGAAGAATTTGAAACCATATTTGTTATAAGACTGTATTTCTTGGTAAAGGTTGCAGACATAATAAATTGGTTGTAAAACGATACAGGTAGGAGAATAAGCCCAGGCTGAAGTGCATCTGGATAAATGACGGAAATCTGAATCAAACAAGACAAGGCCAGACCTCTATCCTTACAATTATTATTTGCACATGTGCTACTTTTTCACTGCTTGTGCTAGGATATGTATCCTCAACATGAACACTTAAGTTAATAATTAATTTATTCTCACTTATTGCACCCACTTCTGATGTCACTGCTCTAATGGCTGCACTATCACCTACATCTTCTGTTTTTCAAGATGCTGAGTAAGAAATGCTATTCTTTCTCAAAGTTCATGAATGAGGGAATCATTTTAAGTATATAGTCAAGTATATATATGTCGATTTTACCGTTGGAATCAGCGACATTATTCATCACATCAAAAAGTGCTTCAGCTTTATCTTTATCATTCACAATATTATCTTTGTCTATAAACTTCATGTTGTTAATTAATTTAAAACAGCTGTTATGATAAAAATTATCACAATTTACATATTTCAGTCCATTCACCACTTGTTTCTTGCATCTCTTACACAAACCAGCAATGAGACAAGGTTAAGTTGGCTCACTACATGTTCACAACATATGCAATCACCATTGAATCAAGTACATCTGTTAATGTAGCTTCTATGAATAACAATGTAGATACAGATTTGATAGTAATGCTACAGCAATTATAAAATCAGGTGGTCTTGCTTGAAAACAATCTGAAGAGCCAGGTAAATAAACCCATTTACATAAAAGCTAACATGGAAAGTCAAAATAACAGTTTAGAAACAAAACTAATAACTGAAGCTAAGAATTTGGGAAAATTGAGTAGGGGAACTAAAAACTAACTTCAAAAGTCAAAATTGTAACTTGAAAGCTATCTGGAAGGTACTGTAATAATTTAGCTAAGGAATTCGAGCTAAACTTAAATCAATTAAGAGAATAATATTCATGGTAAACTAGCAAAGTTGTTAGTTGATTTTCAGTGTTAATGATTCATTTAGGTTAGATTTGAACTACATACAACATAATTTGTCTAGTACTCAGCGAAATAGAGCTAGTTCACATGAATAATGTAGCTTTTCAAGAATGAGGTTAAGGGATATAAGATCCACTCTTACACAGCAACAACAAACTCTAGAAGATAACCTGAGGGAGGAGATTAGCCAGATGAAATCGGCTATAATACAGGATAAACTAGGACTAGGGCTTACTGTAGAGGGGGACTTAGCGCCTTGACTTACAAGATCTTCTGTGTCTGAAGCAATGTTGCCAACTTAGCCATTTTATGGCTAAATCTAGCATTTTTACAGTAGCGTTTAGCCATCTAAAATCGTAAAATGCTTATAGCCTGAAATCTAGCCAATTTAACCAAACCCTTAGCCAGAATCTAGCCTAAATAGCATAATTTCATGTGCGCTTTAGCTGAGCAAAATAAATGGTTATGGTGAATCCTCAATACCTGTGTAGTTGTATTATGTTATCATAATGTCATCAAAATGAGTACTAATCATAAAGTCGACTTCTAAAGTATGCGCTCAAAGTATATGATTTGTGACACACAGAATTGGTCGGTTTTTACATATTTTACCTAAAGAATTTTAGTAAATTTCATATCTCAATATCAGATATATTTGACGTACGGTGTTGGTGCTTAGCAAAAATATACCTTATGTCATTACAATTTTATATTAAATAAATTATTCTTTTACAGTATTTAAATATTATGGAATTATGTAATCAATTATGATATTTAGAATTTCTTAATATGGTCGCCCTCCCTTTATGCTAGCCTCTAGTTCCCGAAGTCGCGGGTTCAAACCCGGTGGAGGGCGATGGATTTTTTCGGGCGTAAAAATCCTTAGCATGGATTTACTTATTCCTTACTTATTGTTTTATTGCTATATGTAAATTTACTTCTTTCAGAAGGGAAGTAAAGCTGGTAATCCCGTGTCATAGATTTACGGCACGAAAACCTCAAGCCTGATAAAGAGGTCTCTGAGCAAAATTACCGGTCTTTCACGCCCAATATAGAATGGGACGCTAAGGACCATAGTAGTTAAAGAGCGTCCATAAATAAAACTCAATTAAATTTGTCTGAATGGGGTTTAACTTCTGCAAACAAAATATGGATAGTTTTAGACTCCAATTATATCTAGCCTTTTTTTGTTAAATAATGCCTTTTTAAAGATACCATCTAGCCATCATTTGCGAGGAAGTGTTGGTAACACTGGTCTGAAGACCCGGATGGGGTGCCCCCGGGAGGGACAGGTGAGGTGAGAAAATACAGAGGGCACCAGGAGGCAAGACGAACAGAGCTCAGGGTTCCTACCTTTTACAGATTGAAGCTCCCCGGATGGCAGCTGGTGCAACTGGCTCCCCTCCCCCCATGGACTTGCACATCCCTGGGAGGCCCGGGACCGCCCACATTCCAGGGACGAAGAGTTACATAGAGCATCCTTTTCCCCTATCATGCAGTGTCGAGACTCCCACTGACACTTTCAACCCTAAAACATGCCAAAAGATGAAGTGAAATGAGAATCTGGGTGAAATGGAGGGACAGGAAATTTGGGGGATGTAATGAGTCTTCCCAGCAATTGCCTAGCAATCCAGGGAAACCCCCAAAAAACCCATGGGTCAGGAAGGTCAGCCGCAGGAATTGAACCCATGGCCTCCCGAATGCAGACCACAGATATTACTGCCTGAGCTATCCTGCTCAGTTACAGGATAGAAGTAGTCAGGATAATAACTTGGTTGTACTTATGAATGTAGTAGATGTTTATGTTATCAAATAACCAAAGGGAAAGTGCTTTTGTAATTAATGAAATTGTAAATTCTGTAACTACTGCTTCTGTAAATACAGACAGTATATCATTAAGTCATAGTGGTGTAACTTTTCAAGAACAGGCTAGTTGCAGTAACACAAATACAGTACCACTGCCTAATCAGGTATACTGTGTGGCAAGCCAAAATGTTTCAGATGTAACACCTAGTAATCATTCACATAATGTATGTAGAGGATTAAGTCATGGCCATCACATTTGGTGAACGAGTTAGTACCACCAATTTTTAACCATGAAGAGGGTGTTAGTCCTAGATATTTCATTCAGGAACGCTTTGAATATTTTAGGATTCAAAAGGTATCTGAGGACATGTACATGTTAGCGGATAGGAAAAACTTGTGAGATAGGATAATGCAATGGTATAGGCTGACCCTTGCCAACTGCAATGACTTTCAGAAATCTAAACAACTGTTCTTCGCATGTTATTGTGGCTATTCTCAGCAAAGCAAAATATACCTAGGGCTCCTCTTGTGAAGATTTAATCGCTGCACTTAGTTGTACATTAAGGGTCCAATGGACACTGGGATAGTTGGCAACATACAACCTTATTTGTTTTAAGCAGAAATCAAGATCATCAGACATATTAACACCTTGGATAATAAAAACTATATAAACTTTCATGAAATACCAAAGATACTCATGAACCATGGGAAACATGAAGATAGAAACCTTAGTTGACATGGGCACAACTTCTCATGTATGGAGCGAGGACTTATTCCTCAACTTAACAAGTAGCAGGTTGAAAGTCTTAAGTCTTTCTTCTTGTGGAGTTTATTGTATGCTTGCAATAGGCAAATGAAGAAAATGAGTAAAACAACAAATAATGTTGACAGTATCTATGGAAAATTTGGCACTAGTATGTGAGTAGGACATAATGCAGCCTGAATACTTATAAAATGAGATGTTTTGATTTCCACAGGTGTCAGTAAGGAATGGTGTTTTGTTTTATGCAGGAGTTGTTGGAACAATGTCATATAGCCCACCCGCCCTCCCTTTTTAGCAACTGTTCTTATAAAATAGTGGCTGCTGGGCAACATTTTGTGATGAAGAGTTGCCAACCATAGAAAACATGTTTAAAGAATTGTCACCATAAAAGGTTCATTGGGGTTTAGCCTCAGAGATCCTATGGCTATACCTTGTCGTCGCTCTGCAGTTGCAGCTTTTGGCCACAACCGTTCCACTCTGGCTACGCTTTTCAGCTTAGGGCCCTGAGTGTTGGCAGTGGGACAACTCAAGCAATGCTCCCATAATGTCTTGGGTGTAATGCATGTGATGGGAGTTGTATAACATGTTAATATTTAACAAAAGTGACAAAATATAATTAAATACGCAAACCACAATGTCCAGTAGTATTCCTTATGTTTAATAATATTATGGAAGTAATAAAGATAATCCTGTAGATGTGTGTGTGTGTGTGCGCGCCATGTGTATAGTGAATACAGATCCTACTCGTATATCATACATTATCCGGAAATTTCAACTATGAGATACTCTAATAGTCATTTCCAGACTCGTTTCACACTTAACGCTATGTTGTGATTTCTTAAACATGTCAAAAATCTATTTGATCTTCAAACAAAACATTCAGCTTTTACCACCGTAGCTTACAATCTCCAGTACTGAGGAAATAAGCTCTAATAGTTCTATTAAAAATGAGAAAATAATGAACTCTTGGATGAGAGTTTGTTAGTGGAATGCGGTAGTGCAAGTATGTAAGATTGCAGAATTAATTATTAATGAAGATGATGGGTATGCCAGCATTATATAGCATGTGAAAGTCAAGTAAAATTAGCTTTATTGCAGCAAAAGAGAGTTAATGCAACAACACCTCCACGGTAGTAGAGATAAACGAGATGAACATCGAAAACATGGACTTGGCTAGAATATTAAAGGATAAAGTTGAATTAGACTATGGTCTGATGCAGGAACAAAAGTTACAGCTATAAATGTTCTGCAGCATTCTCTAACAAATCTCGACTTTGCCAAGGGTATGTGCATACTTTTGAAATTAACAACTTAACACCATTTACACACAAAGCTCATCCAATATCGATCTCCATCAAATGAAGCTGATTGTGTAACTAAGAACATGGTCAACGCAGAGTAGTGTAGATTACATCACCTTTTGAAATGTTTTATTTTGGATTTATAAGAAAAATAGAAAATTTTGCATGACCAGTGATGCAAGGAAAGTTAATGCCCATTCAACAGCAGATCATTTTTGTCCAAAGACAATATATAAGATTTTTAACTAATCTTGTGAAAGAGAAATATTTTTCTAGCTTAGATTTGACTTCATTGTACTGGCAGATCCCTGTGCACACATCTTGGAACATCCTCAAGAATCTCAAACAACTTTGACACTTAACTTACACTTAATAAGTATAGTAATGTACTTATTTAAAGGTGAGTCGGAATTGTTACACTAACATCACTTAAGTTTACTCACTTAACATGTTTCGGGAAACCGTTGTTCCCATCCTCAGAAGGTTAATTCGACTGGCCTGTGTTGTTGGTGTTTCCGTTTTTTGGACTGGATCCTGTGGTGGCATCTTGTGGTGGAGAAATGTACTTCCAGAGAGGATTTGGTGGCGGCAAATCAAAATTCATTAGATGTGTGTTGTGTTTTAGAATGGTGATCTTCTCCCATGCATCTAATTTGGCTGCAATTAATTATCTTATCTTTTAGAAACTGCATGCACCAGTGGTGGTTTATCATTGTTAAAATAGCACTCCCTGGGCCAAACTTATACCTCAAGATTCCTATAGTGGGGTGGAGAGGGAGAAAGTTGAGTATTTGCGGGAACAAGCTACCTTAAAGAAATTGCGGGGGGGGGGGGTTCTTTTCCTTGGCAAGCCAGTGGCTAAAAAGACATAATTCATTTCCAAAAACAAAGGGGTATTACCTTTCCCCCCCCCCCCTATCCTAGTCACACTGCGCGTGGTTGCAAGGGAAGGAAGATGGGAAAAAGAAGCGTCTCCAACACTTGTCTTGGAGGAGGGTTTTAAAAAACCGACACCTCACCACTTGAGGGGATAGGTGGGTGGGACAGAAGTACTAGCATAGAAACCATGGCTCTCGAATTAATAATATGGAGAACCTGGCACCTTCACCATATGTCATAATTAGCCGTAACAGGTCACAGGGGTAATTACCCCACCGTGAACAAGACCCTTGCACCTTCACCACATGATGCCTTCACTTGGCATCACTGCTTCCTCTAGTGTTTCTGGCTATCGGGTCAGCTCTAGATGCCATGCCCTTGCACCTTCACCACATGTGAAGGCGCCTTCACACCACATGATGCCTTTACTCGGCGTCACTGCTTCTTTTAGTGCTTTTGGCTATGGAGGCAGCTCTAGACGCCAGTGCCACCATGCTCTTACCATGGACATCCCCAAGGGGTGGCTTGTGTCGCAGGATCTTAATCCTAGACCTGAGCTATTCACTAGACACACCTAATGTAGGGTGGTTGGCCTGACTGGGAGAATAAGGAGAGGTGAGGGTCCTGTGTGCTTTAAGCTTTGCAAGGCATGCAATAGGGGGATGCGGATATGATCAGGGTGACCCCAAATTCTTACATAATGAACCAGATTAAGTTAACAAAATTTAATGCAACATTTGGGCTCCGTTCTATGTTGGAGATACAAATAATTATAGTGTTGGAAAGCTTACCTGAGCCACAGATGAGCTGAACGGTGCATGGTGATTCATTTTAAAATATTACTGTTTACACGTGGACTTTCAGAATGATGACTGACAAGGGTTCTAGTAGCACCTGTTAAAGAGTCAACCTTGATTCCTAAAACTCAGATTATTTAACATTAATCCTTACCGGACCTCAGCATAACGTTAGAGCCCAGGGAATTGTTCTTACAATGAATCCAAAAATGCCTAAAAATAATAGCGAATACATACATACAGATTTTATATATGCAACAGAATTTTGAAAATATACTGCAAAATATACACAATAGTTTATTAGGCTCAGAACATCTACATGCATGCAAATTTCATTACTATAGCAGTTTTAAATGTACGTTTAATAGCCTTTGCATGACTTTCAATTAACAGATAAAAATATACATTTGCATAAGAATCCTAGCCCTAGAAAGAAGGATATTTGTTTTTGTAGAACAAAAAAATAGTGTGCAGTTTTGCATTGTACTAGTTATAACTGTTCATTTAATTAAATGTAAAAACTTAATTGTATAATTAAAATGATTACTTTTATTCTGCAGTTCTGGATTGGAATCATCTCTGTCAGAGAAAGATGACACCAAGAGCATTGAATTGTATATCTCCCTATGTAATTTAAGCAGAAAGCTGCAGAATTCAGAGTGTCAACATCTCTTGTGTTTTTTGAATGACACATTACATTTCTGGCACAATTTATTGAAGGAGAAATATGATGTGTAAGAAAATTGTTTACTTATAGCTAGTTTGTCTCTATGGAGATTGCTTTTATAAGTATTGGAATCTTTTAGAAAGATTTGAAAGACAAGAATGTAAATAGTGAAAATGTTTAAGCAGCTGTGACATTAGAAGAATGCTGATTTCTTTATCTTGTTTTTTTAGTGAATACAGTGAAGTGCTGAAGCAGCTAAAATGGCCATTTGTACACAACAGCATTAGTGGAATGCCTACAGAAGCTGTACAACGATTTCAACTATTAACAGAATATCTGCTGCATTTACAGCTCCCGTATCCTTGACAGCATAATCATAAATGGAACAATAAAGTTCTGCACAGTAATTAGTCATTGCCATTGTAAACAAAATTGATTACTGTGAAAAATCTCTCAAATATGGAAAACGCATACATGTAAGCAAATCACATTCTACAGGGCACAACAGTTAATTGCACAGAAATGGGTATAATATCTTAACAGTTTTATACCCTATAATTCAACTGTAAATGTTATACTCTCTTCAGATAGAGTAAATGGTAATAATATTTTTGCATTGTATAATATCAGACTTAGAAAATAGAGTTGAGAATTTTGCAGGTTTAAGGAATTTGATGATGCTCTAGTGGTCATAACCAGCTGCCTGCATTCGATACTACAGATAGAAATATGAAAGTTTTGCTAAATTGAATTGCAGACTGTGTTGTCCCAAATGCAGGAGCTTGGTCACTACCACACAAGATCATTGATATGAGACTGAATTGAATAACCTTGAACTGTGTTTGTAGACCTATCTTAGAACATGTGGAGCGCTTGTGTTTATAAACACTGTAGTAGTTTCTTTGATATAGTGGTAAAATAATTGCATTTTGTTGTCACTCTTTTCTGATTTTCATTAATGTGATTGAACTCTGTTTCACTGCTATAACAGCAATCTTCAATAATGCTCTAATATCATGTCAAAAAATACAACCTTCTTTTTGACTTATGAAACCCAATGATTTAAAAGGATTGTTTGCAAAGACACATAAAACAAAATATATCTATTAAAAGTCAAAAGTCATTCTGATTTTTCAAGCATTCTGAAAAAATATTCTCTACGCATTTGTATAGGGCCATCGTATTGTGTGGTAATCCATTTGCAACCTCTCTCTCTCTTTCGCTATTCCCTTGCCATTTGCTGGGAACACAAACTGCGACTCGCACTCATAGGTGCACTGTTGCCATGTCCTACATGTGTCCCTGCATCAGATCCAGTCAATCAGGTGTTTCTGTCGATACGGTAAACAAGGTACGCCACTTTTCTGTGGAAGAATGCAAAGTTTATTGTAAACATGAATCTGCTCGCCGTGTGTGCAGAGAATTTGTTGAAAAATTTCCAAACCCTGCACCAACTGCAAGAAAAACTATACATGCAATCATCAATAAATTTTAAGCTTCGGGTTCAGTGTTAGACAAGAAACATTCTAGGAGAAGATCGACTATAGCTGAAAATAAATTAGATGAAATTTATGCAATCACTTCAAAAATCACTAAACAAATTAGCTCAACAAACAGATGTATCTCCATCTTCTGCAAGAAATGCTACACATATGTTAAAACTGAAACCTTATCATTATATATGACAGTAAACATTGAAACCAAATGACCCTGGTAAGCGAGTGGATTACTGCAATTGGTTTTTCTGATCTAGAACATGGTTTCATTCACACACAGCTTTTATTTTTTTCTTATGAATCTCGGTTTCACCTAAATGGACATGTGAACACTCACAACAGTTGGTACTGGGCCTCAGAAAAACCTGTGCTATTGCATAAACTACCGTACTATGACCTTAGACATAAGAATGAAAAAATAGAAGAAGTAGATATATACAAGTATCTAGGAACAATTATAATGAGTGATGGACGATGGAATGAGGAAATACTAAATAGGAAAAGAAAAGCAAATAATATGTATTATCGGTGATACTTTTGAACATGTGATGCAAGAGACGCGAGAAATTTCCTAAGTCCGAAGGTTCTTCAATGCGCACGTGCAAGCTGACTGAAACGACTGATGACTATTAGTTTTATTGCTTACATATGGAATGGAAAGTATACCATTACAAGGTAAGCAAATAAGTAAAATTCAATCCAGCAAGATGAAACATTTAAGAAAAGCTGTAAATAAAACTAGGAGGGATAGGGTATGGAATGAGAGGAGTAGAGAAGAATTAGGTCAAAGACCACTAAAGGAGATAATTGAACAAAGACAATTGAAGTGGTGGGGACATGTATTTCGGATGGCAGAGGATAGAAAAGTTCAAACAAATACTAGAAATGAGGGTACTAGGAAGGAGAGGGAAAGGATAATGTGGGAAGACGAAAGGATAATGTGGAAAGCAGAATGGAAAAGATTTGGAGATGAACAAGACAGTGGGAGAAATGAGAATGACGAGGGATAGGAATGAATGGAGAAGATGGATTGATGGAGCCACCCCTACACTGTAAAGCCAGAAGAAAAAGAAGAAGAATAATTACTTTCCCTACTGTATTTTGTCTTATTTAGTGGTAAATTCACCAGTCTGTGTGTTTACTGTTTGTTATGACAGGATTAGGATTAAATCATTACCTTTGATGGATTGGTACGTGTTTAGCCTTTCTACAGATTTCATACTTATTCTTGTCCATATTTCGTATTAGTAAAGGATCATTGTTAGCTCTGCCAGACTTGATTCATTTATTAAGTTTATTTGGCTTTTTCCACTAAATAGGACCATTTGTAAGGTCACTGTACTAATAATTTTGCTGTGAATGCTAAGCTAGTAGTAGGAAAGTAAATATACATTTGGTGGAAGCTCCTGCAATGAGAGAAAAAGGGAGTATATAGTATAGAAACATAGCATGCAAGAATTGGCTCCTTTTAAGTAGAAAAAATGAATTGGAAAGGCCTAAGTAAACTTGAAGACATGTTGAACTTAATAATTACGTGTACTGTGATAGTGAATAATAGGTGGTGTGGAAATAAATCCAGGCCCCATAGAATCTCAAGAGGCTTAGGACAAGATATTCAATAAACTGGATGACTAGAAGAAAGGTTAAACAATAAGATACTGATGCTTAGTAAGGACATACAAGAAGAATTCGAGAGACATACCTGATTTACAAGGAAATACAAGAATGCAAGCAGAGAACAGAACATTTCTTCAAGGTTGGTGTTAAAGTTAGATAGATTGAATTTTCTGACGAGCTGTTAAATGCTATTAAGCACAATAAGGGAATGTCAAAAGTTTGATAAATAGCCATCATCTATCCTCTGTATAAAGGAAAAAGCAAGTACAGGAAGTCATAATTACAGAGAATAGGACTATTATCCAAACTAGGAAATATCATAGGAATACTAGTAGAGAGAATCCAAAATTGGAGTGAAAACTATCAAGAATTGCCTCCTTTTCAGTTTGGTTTCCATAGGGGTGGATACTTTGGATGTAATGTTAATTAAGACAATAACTGAAAATACTTAAATAGGAAACATGGGAGATTGTACACCCTAAGACAAAAAAAGTGAGCAGACTCTCGAAGCGTGTATTTGTTGAAGTCCAAATCATTTCCGCGGCCGGTTTACAATGGTGCCTTGGGATGCATGCTTTTAACTTCATTCTATTGTATCTTTCATACTGAGTCCAGCTACTGAATGTGGGCTGACAGCAGTGTGGCCTACTGAGGTTTCGCATCCCGAGCATGGTTTTTCTTTTTTATATTGTCAAAAAACTCAATATTTGTTGTGCATATTATAATTTCCAATTGCTATGGCTTATTTCATTTCAAGGCATTTATGCTGACACATAAAAACTGAAACACTCTTCTTTTTGTTTTCAAACTAAATATGACATAAGTAAATAGTATATTCTTAATTGAAAAAATGAATAAAAAAAATCAACTTAATATTGGGTGTGTAAACCTTCTGCTTCTATTACTGCTCTCATTCTATGGAGTATGGATGATATCAAATGACTAGTCAGATTTTTACAAGAGAATACTTCCTCCCAAGCATCTTGTATTTGATCCTAAAAAACCTGTTTTGTCTTGCATTGTCTTGCAGGCCAATGTAATTCCAAAACTTTCTTCACCTCTGCCTACACCTTTTTAATAGGATTCAAATCTGGTGAGCAAAGAGGCCAATCAATCACTGCGATATCTTGCCTTTGCGAGAACCAGTTTGAAACCTGCTGACTTATGTGGACAGGGTGGTTATCCTGCTGGAATTCAGTCATTCCATCATGATATCTAGTCTGTACAGAAGGAAACGTGATGTTTTTGAGAATGTCTTTATACTGGTGGCTATTTAATGTGCCATCAAGCTGGCACAACACACCTAGACTATTTTGTGACATCCAACCACAACACAAAACATATACACGACCCTGGCAATCCATTTGTACCACGTATTTTGTGTCATAATGTTTTCCTCTGGGGCAGTAGACAATTACTTGTCCCCATTTGTAGATGAAAATGTTACTTTTCTGTGAATGTAACCCTATTCCTGTTATGCTTGACATTTTCTTCCGCAGATGTGAGGTGACATAATCTATGATTGCCTGCAAGATGCTGCTTCTTAGCTGCCAATCGAGCAGTGTGTGTTGCTGTAGTCGAACAACACAAGACTGTGTGGTTCAACCCAGGGAAATTAGAATTACTTCTGAATGTAGACACATGCAGGAAGGGATTGCTGTCTGCTTCTTCTAGAACTGCAGTGTCCTGCTGAGGTGTGGAGAAACGTTTTTGATCCAAACCAGATCAATGACCAACAATCGCCAAACATCCACCTCATAGCCATAGATATAGAACTTCAAGTGCTTTTGCAGCTTGAGTATCAAGCAACATTCACTAATGTAAGGAGAGATCCCCTTGTAGCTTCATCTCTGTATGTGCACTCAGTCATAGCAAAAGTCAGTATGATTGCTAACACATCTTGCAAAGCTCCAAGACTAAGAGGTGCAGGCGCATGATTATGTCGTGCCGTTTATAATTGAAGAATGAGACATAGAGTTTGCACTTCCAATATTTGGTCAATTAAATATTTGATTTAGTTCTTCATTTTAGAATTCCTACTAATATGGTATTTATTTTTAAAACGAAAAGAGTAATTTCTATGTGTTTTTATGCATGAATAATAGATATCTTATGCATTGTAAACATACAGCATTGGCATATATTTAACAAATTTAAATTTAAATAATAAAAAGGACACATACACCAAGGATTCGAACCCAGGTTGTTTCAATTACAAAATACAATACATCCATTTCACCAATTGGCTAGCATGTATACAACCAAACTGAATGGCATCTTCCTACTTATTTCATAGCTTTGAAATGAACACAGGGTGGTATTAAATTGTGCATTATAAATGCAGTATTAGTGAATGCTTCAGATATTTTCCTCCCTCTTTAGCTGTTGCTCATTTATTTTGTTTTATGCTGTACATTGTTTTTGTGAACCTGGAAGAAATCTTATGATAAAGTCATAAGAAAAAGATTATGATAAAAACTGCTTAGGAAAGCAATAAATAAAAGTACAGTTGAGATTCTGCCGTAAATTTACATCTAAAATACTTTTTGTATAAAATGATGGAAGATGAAGTGATACAGGACTTAGACAAGTTGCAAGTTGAACCCAGTTCTGTTCAGCTTATTTGTAGATCTAATAGATCATTTGAAGTTAGTAATTAAACATATTCTGTGACAAAGCAACTCCAGGGCTACTTTTTGCTGATGGCTAAATGGTAAGATCATTTACAATGGTTGGTTTAAATAAGGTCTTAAAGGAAATAGAAAGTTATTGTAGGAATGCAGTCTTGTAGTGAATCAGAGGAAAACAAAAGTGAAGATGTGTAAGAGAGGTGCAAAATTGAGAAAAGATGTGGGTCATTGGCAGGTAGAAGCATTCAGATTGTTAATGACCTCATTTATCTAGGTAAATATTAGCAATATAGGTAGCTGGGGGAAACAAAAGAAAATAGTTGCATATAGCACCATTAATGGATGTAAGAGGTTTGGAGAGGATTTATACAGCTGCAGTAGAATCAAAACAGATGTATGGAATAGAGATATGCGGCGTAGAGGATGAATAGGATGAAATGAAAACAAAATCTTGGGTCTCATGTTGAAATTACCACAATATGCTGTGAGCCTAGGTGATGCAATAGAGATGTAGAAATTTGGAGTGTGGGGTGTGATTCTAGAAAGGATTTTCAAGTACTGGTGCCATATTCAACAACTCTCTGAAGTACATGTGCTAAAACATTGTTTAAAATATCATTGATTGACCTAATGGTGGTTAAGTATAAAAGCCTAGGACTTAATATATGTACGAAATTGTTAGTAGCATGGGGTACGTTATCTCAAAAAATGAATTTGACAATGCCTTGTAGTCTACCAGGATAAATGCGAGTTAGTTGTGGAATTGAATGTTGTGCCGGCATGTTGCCATAGTAACTCAGTGGTGAAGCAACAGCACAAAAAGCTGAAGATCCATGAATTAAATCACGACTGGCATTGAATTTTTCAGTCTGATTCTACCTTTCCAACTTAAGCCTACACACGACTTATTTGGAAAAATAAGTATTATCATAGTGATAATAGTTGTTTAAAAGAGATTAGACATCAGCTGCAATTAAATGGTATGAAGGATGCCTGGGTAGGGTAAACCAATGTACAAAGAAGATTTTGGCAGAGGGTATGTCAGAGAATATGGAAAGACAAACTATGTAGCATCAAAGAAAGAAAATAGCTCTCTTAAATTTTGTGTAATTATTAAGATTGATTCAAAAAGAGGATGGCATGTAGATAACTAATACTATGTTAAGAGAAGGGATTACTTGCCTGAGACTAGGAGTATGGAGATCTAATGGCTTCCAGAAAGAAGGTGGATCAGGGACTTGTAGGATTTGTAGGAAGGAAGAGGATGTGAAGCACATTTTATTTGACTGCTTTGGAACAGGACAATGGAAATTGAACTTACTCAAACCAAAGTGACATAAAATGAATAAAGAAATAGTATGCAGGAAAAAGTTTTAAGACAATCACAAATTCAGTCATTAGTTATACAATGTTAAAAATAAATGGACAAGATCAATTGATAAGCACTCTTAGATTGTAAGAACTATACCTATATGTTATTGTTCTGTAGTTATGGCTTGGTACAAAACAAGTGTTGGTTTCAAGCTATTACCTAGTTTGTAGCTTGGCACAAATAAACAAAAATAATTTTGCCTCTTGAGGTGAACTTTTAAGTTTTTTATTACATAAAATTTACACCTAAATTTTTCAAAAGGATTTTGTTTGAATTTGGATTTGAACGTATAACAGAAAGCAACTGTTAACCCAATTATTCACATATTGACAATACAAATATTAAAAACTAAAAAAAAAAAAAAAAAAAAAAAAAATTCTTACATGACTCCTCTATGGTTTGATGGTTTGCATGCTAGCTTCCAAATCTAGATGTCCCAAGTTCGATTCCTGGCTGGAGGGTGGAAATTTTTCTTTAGTTGGGATTATAGAGTCAGGAAGTATGAGTGAGAGTGTAAATGTGTGTGTGTGAATTTAACGCTTAGAAAGAAAACCCAAGGATTAAACACAATAGTTAGTGAGTAAACATCATTGCCAATGGACAATTGATTCAAAAGGCAAAACTGCTGATATGACCTTAGATGTTAAAGGCAGGCTATAAATGGAGCAACAACAAAAAAAAAAAAAGTTACATCTCCTATGAAAAACATGTTAATCAAAATATCAGAATTTAAAATGACATTAATTTCTATCACTATAATAATCATTTTTGGAATAATTATCTCTCTCTCTTTTTTTGTTTTTGTTTTTTTTGTTTTGTTTTGTTTTTGTTTTGTTTGTTCAGGATAAAGTGGAACAATTACTGAAGCACAGCATTTCATTGCTTGCCTTGATAGTATGCCATAAGACTGACTTTAATAAAACGGACTAGCTCAGATAAATCTTTTGCATCAATAAGGCAATAAAAACATACTACAAATAAAAAAGAATTACTGGAATAAGTCTCGCTTAATGGTATATCTTAAACATTCTAGACACTTGCAAGTATATTGTTTCACCCTGACAGAGCTGTGATCACATGGGTATGATTGGGATGACACAGGTCTACAATTTTGCCAATCATAGAGTGTATTTGTAACTACTATTGTATGAGTATCTCCCTTACAAATTGCAGTACTTTGGCCTTGTATCACCTGAAATGTATGCAGTTGGTAAAGACTATGATAAAGCATTGTCATGTGTTTTATTTTAAAAACAATTTAATGTCACTGTGTTTATAATAAATATTATTATTTCTTAATTACACCTGAAGTGATCATTTGTTACCACAACCAGTGGTAACTTCAATGCTACTGATAGATTTTGCACCATTATCATTGCCAGTAGCACTTTTGATTCGCCCTCTTCGTAAGCGCTTCCTGTATCACTTCTATGGAGCAAAGCAGACAAATCGTGCTGATAAACCAGAATGGTTCTTCACACAAGTTTTCACATGGATTCGAGATCATGAGAAGTTCATGGTTACGCATGTGCAGCCCGTGTTCAACCGATTAAATATGCATCCCGTTTCAGCAAGGGTAAATATCCACTGATTATTTGTACATAGATAAGCAAACTTTCTTTGTTATAAATACATTTTGTTTTAACTTCCTTTATGTGGGTAAGTCATATCAGTGAATGGGCAAAGTGATGCTCTAATGAGCCTGGAGTTCATAAAACTTAGGGCTCTCTGACATCCTACGCAAAAGAATACCCTGGAGGAATCCTTATCCAGGTAACTTGCACCAACCAAGAGTTTGAACTTGGTACTTTTTGAATGTGATATGACCTATCTGGTTAAAGGATACTAATACTGACAAAAAGACTGTAGTAATAGTAATAATAATGATTATGGTGGACTTACAGGTAGACTGTTTTGTAAAACGCTATTCCATTTTTAGTTAATGGCTCTGTAAATTTAATCTATCTTTAAATTATGGATATTTGCAGATGTCACATTTACCAATCTATTAATTATTTATTTTTTAAGTAGAAACAAATGCAAATGTAAGGTGACTTACATGATATCAACTCTTCTTACATGAAACACTACAGCAACAAAAGAACAATCACCAGCAGTTTTCCAATTTTTATATTTTATTTATTTTGATTAAAGTACCATATATTAAAGATATTTACATGATAAATAAAATGTACATCTTGAATTTTCTTGGAATAGCTGTGAAGTCCTCTTTATTCAGAAGAAAACTTATATAATCTTGCATAACTAGTAAACATTAAGTGATAGATGAAAATGCACTACATTAAAAAATGTAGATCTATTTAAAACACACAATTTATTTCAAATAACTTTTTTGTGGTGTAAGCCATTTCCGGGATATACGTTATTAATGGTTCGATTTATTCAATACTTTGTCATTCCTTTGAAGTCCTGTCAACATTCAGTTGTTTCTTGTAATTGCATGGAAGGAGTAAGGCCAGCATATAGCGTCCAGTTCTTAAACATATGACTATCTCTATTTCTTTTGTATGTATAATAAAGCATGTAATGTTGTGATTTTTTCATTTACTCTTATTTGTTCCCATTTGAATATGTTAAGAGAGGTGCATTTATGGTGCGAATAGCTTAGCCAATAAGGAGAAGACAACACAGATAAATGTGTCTTGGTGTGTGCATGCAGGAATTAGAAGTAAGTGCAAATGCATTTTGCGATTATAAACCACTGTAGTAATCAAAGTGTTGGCACAGCAAGAGAAATTTCAGTTTAGATTGTATCAAATAAAGCAAGTCTGTGTCACATTGTTCATATTGAAATGTAGTTACATTTAATCGTTACAGTAACCATTAATGTAATGTAACTGCAAACATGATAACCATGAAAGCAAATAACTTAATGTTACTGGCAACTGTTACATGTAACCATTAATGCATTGTGACTGTGACAGTTATAACTGTTACTCAAATATAACGGTTTGTCACACCCCTATAGTGTATTATCAAACGGACATGCTTGAAAGTTTGTGATTATTTTCTTATCCCTTTCTTTAATTCCATTGCAAAGAGCTTGCAGTTAAATGCTGTTTCTTCATGTTTTATGTAATCAAGTTCATCCTGCTAAATTTGAAATCATTCCTAGGCAAAAGTATATTGTAAATAACATAACATGGATAGAAACTTCAGGTTGTATTTGAATTAGGTATAAATACAATGGAGTATGTGAATTTGTCATTGATAGAGATAGTCATGTGCAGGTACCACATTGTATTTATTTATTTTTTCTTTACAGTTGCAGCTAGTACAGGGATTGGTGCAGTTAGTGGTAGAAAAGCTGCATTCTGAGCTGCCACACTTGCAGTTTGATGATGCACTGTTCTCTCATGCTGTAGATGAAACTTTGGGTTTTGATCGTGAACTGCGGGAGAGTTTTCGATATCCACCTACACAACCCAGAGTGATAAGTGTGCTGACTCAGGCTCCAATATTTGTGAAATGGATACACATGGAGAAGAAATGTATGTCCCTTTTTTCACTTTCAGTATTTCGTACTATTGTTTAAAAACATGTTAGAAAGTTACTGTATCTCAGATGAAAATAGATTTATAGGTCCACTGAATTTAGTTTTAAATGAATCATATTAATACTCAAATATATGCATTTTCTGCAGATGCAACTGAGAAGATGGATGCCATGTTGAGCTCAGAAACTGCATGGAGTAGACTAGGAGCCCCAGAATTGGATGAAATGTGCCTTACTGAGTGTGGAGAGAGTTTCCTGACTTTACTGCAGACAATGACTGAGCGTTACAATAGCCTTCCCCAGCCAGGACATAGATTACAATTCTTGGAACTTCAGTTAGAGCTACTGGATGATTTTAGAGTTAGATTGTTGCAGTTATTGCACGAAGAGCTGTTAGATCCCCTGCACTCTCACCTGCCTGCAATTTTGAATACAGTCAACTATTTGGCATCAGTACTTCAGGAGTGGGGCAGTCAAACAGTATGTTTTCCATATTAATTTTTAAGTTTACTTGTTTTTACTTTTAACAATACTGTTGTGAACTCCTTAAATAATTAAAATACAATGCTTGAAATCTTCTGGAAAAATATGTTTAAACTATTTGCTTCAGTTTGCACTCTTAAACGTGTCACTCTTAAACGCCTAAAAACTAGGTAGCATTCAGACCTTGGATATGGGATGATGGCAAGACTGATACAAGGTAACATGACTACCCTCCAAGAATTTGTTGAAAACAGTCAAAATCTTATATACTGGGTTTATTTAACAAATATTTGCCACAAGATAATATACATGATCCTGTGCAGCATGAACACACAATTTCCAATTATCTTAACATTAGTGCATAACAAATTTACCTCATTTAGCTGTATTACTCTAACTCTCCACTTCACGCTTGCCTGGTCATTAAACAAACAACATGGCTAAAATAATTCCTGTGATGCCACAAACTAAGTCACTCACAAAAGTAGATAATTAAATAAATTTTGAACACATTAACGATTTACATAAACTCTGAACTAACTAACAATTTCAATAAAATCTGGGAAAATTAACTATATAGAAAAACTCCAAACAATTTAATTTAGATACAGTTTATTAAATTAACAACACTTAAAAGCCATTAAATATTGTCTAAAATGGTCAAAGGAACTCGCAAACTATTTGTAAAACAAATGAAATGATCAGGCCAAAACAAAGACAATGTTACAAAATTAGAAAATTTAATTCCCATCTATGACTCTACAAAATAATTACATTTTATAACCAAAACGTAAGCTTATTGAAAAATAGCAATGTACGAACCCGTATGAGTACTCCGGTCAGAAAGACCCACTACAAATTCCTTGGCTTACTAAACCATACAGGAAACTTTTCAAGACAGAGATGGTCCATTTGCACTGGCAGAAACGAACTCCCAGAACATGGTGAAAGGTAGCCCAAACTAAGACCCAAGAAACAACCGAAACACTGTATATGGCAAACAATGGAAATGAAACCTTAAGAAACCCATAAGTACCCAGTAATGGGATACTTGCTATGGCAGGTTGCCATTGATATTGTCATCTCTGGTGAGATGCTTTGGTGGTCTACCTGGGATACAACTTGAGTCAGTTGGGGAATTTAATGTCCCACTGGCATGTTGTCACAGTAGCTCAGTGGTTAGAACAACCACTCGGAGAGCCATGGCATTGAATTTTTCAGTTGTCTATATTAAAAACTTGTCAAGACCAGGCTAAGGTCTCTAAAAGGAATAATTAGTTTCAATTAATTATATATATAAAAACCTTAAGAAACCTGTAAACACCCAGTATTGAAGTAATTGCGATGCAGGTCGCCAGTGAGATGCCTTGGTGGTCTACCTGGATACAACTTGAGTCAGTTGGGGAATTCAATGTCCCAATTGCATGTTGACACAGTAGTTCAGTGGTTAGAGCAACAACGTGGAGAGCGGAAGAACCGTGTTCAAATCCCAGCTGTGGCATTGAATTTTTCAGTTGACTCTACATTAAAAACTTGCCAACACCAAGCTGAGGTCTTTAAAAAGTATAATTAATTTCAATTAATTATATATGTGTATATATAATAATTAAAAAGAAAATGGAAATTGAGTCGGAAAACAATGCTGCCTAATGGCAGCTAAAGAAATTATTTGAAATTTGTTGCCCAAATAAGAAAAAACTAATGTGCAATCAGCACAAGTTACAATTTAAAATTCAACACATTTTATTCAGACATTTTTTTCTAAAATGCTGTAAATTACCTTGCATTCAAAACTTGCTTGAAAGGCAGAACCGAGTTGGTCCAGAGCTGAAGAGAAACACAAACATGTTCGAAACATGCCCAGTTAAAACCAAGTAAGTGAAGTTTTAAGTGTCACAACAACTGACTCATTTGTATATTAAACTAATAAGTAAAAGCTGGTTAGTAGGGTTGGAAGAATAAAGTCTGTCTTTTTTCTTCCAAACAGTTCTATAATACCTATATACCAAGGAGTCATTGCTGCCTGTATGAGGTATAAAAAAAACATTTCTAAAAGAGGTATGGTTTTAGAAAACAAAAAAAAACTCTGAAAAAGATACAAGTGGAGTCAGAACACCTCAAAATTTGCATGCATACAGTATCATATCTGCCATCTTTAATTTTGTAGCTGCCCAGAAGGACATGAAGACTTCACCTGGCTAATGGCTGGACTAAATTAATTACTAAATGGTAGTGAACTTGAATATAATTACAGAGGTTTTGAAATCTCTTATTTCCATGAAATTGTGATGCAATTTGGGGAAGATAACAGCAATAATGATATTGGATAGTGGTTAGACTCCAACAAGGCGACCAAGGCTATCAAAATTTTCAGCCTAGAAAAGATAGCTGAAGATTTTCTTTCAGCCGATCAGGAGGTTGATGAAGAGAAAGTGGAAGAGACATTTCCAGCTGCTCTGAAACTTTTGTGATTAGAGGGTACATGGAACCATCATCTTATGTATAGACAATCAGATCCAGGTGCCTGTTTGTTATGAGTTTTTTTTTTTTGGGGGGGGGGACAATTTTGATTGCTAATCATTAAGAAGAGGTGCAGAAGGGTAAAACATCTTCATGATTTTTTAAAGCCTAGTTCACAGTAATATGGCATGTACTAAGATGTCTCATTAAAATATTATCATTCTCTTGAAGGTGTTATATCTTCAACAGTATTCCCAATATTTGTGATTTAATGGACTTTTGGATTTGTGAACGAACCTTAGCCCCTAACAGTCCTGTAAAACAAAAGTTTACTATACTGTAAATCTGCTTGTCAGAATTTTATTCCAAACTGCTGATTGTAGATTGACAATTTTTCTCCCCCCCCTTTTTTATATCCCTATTTGTTATAACTGGAATGGGTTGCTGATGGCAGGCAGATGGTGATGGACATGTTTTACAAATGCGCTTCTGCGAGAAGAAAATGAGTGTGATCATTGAAATATACAGGCAAGAATTGGCCTATTTAATATGACAAGATATTCTTTTTGGAGATGAACAAAATGAAGGTTTATTAGTGTACTTGTGGTACTCTTTCATCTTGGAGTGTTGCTTGTAATAGGAAGCATGGAGGTAAATCCCTGCCTGGAAATGAAGTGATTCTGGGAGCGTTGAAAATCATCACAGAAGATTTGGCAGATTTAAAAGCATTGGAAAAGAGAATGGATGAGAAAATAAGTAAAGCAAGTAAAATAAATAAAAAATAATGAAATAAAAGAAATTGAGGAAAACTCAGTAGGTCATATATAGATTGAACTGATAGAGTGCAGATGATGGGGTGTTACTTTGGAGAAAGTAGAAGAAAAGAAGAGAAAAATGAATGTGATTAAATTAATCCTAAACAAGAGATAAATGGGTATGGCAACAGTTGAACCTATCCAGGATAAATTAGGTCTGCAGCTGTATGGCTGGGAAATTGTAGATGAGATCCAACCCCAGGCCAGATACAGTAAAGCTATCTACTGTGGAGTTTAAATGAACAATCCTATCTATGCAAAACAGCTAAAAGATTGATTGAGAATGACTATGGAAAAGAAGAAAAAATTTGGGAGACAGACATGTATTATAAAAGAAATGAAAAATGCAGAGCAGAAGGAAGAAAGCCACACGCTCGAGGATTGGATTGATGATAGGAAACAGGATATTAGTCAGTGGATGCAGGAGAGGTGCCTATAGGAACAAGGTGTAAAAGTTTTGTAGCACTGCTGTGTATAAGGAGAGAAGATGCATCAGATGCTGAATGAGGGGGAGAGACAAGTGGTGGGGGTTAACTGATGTCACCAACCAGACATGAGAGACCAGAGAGACAGATGGTGGAGGATACACACAGAACAGCCTTGGGAGTAACTGCAGGAACTATGTTTGGAGGGGTGCTGACTTGAGTATTGTGTGAACACCTGGGAGGGAGCATTATGGAAGTACAAGACCACATGAGAGGTGAAGTTGGCTTTGATAGAATGACAGGAGCAGGGCTAAATTACAGAAATTCATATTTGAAAGAGATGTCGCAGTAAAGGAGATAGAATTGGGGGTTATAATTTGGAATGCCAAGGGACTGGTGAAAAATGTGAAATAGTCCATAAAGGTGATATGATAGCAGTGGTAGAAATATAATTGGATACAAATATTGGTATTAGTATAAATGTGTTTATTTTTTATGGAAAAATGAGGTTTAAGAGGAAAGATAAAGCTCGATTATCAGGTGGAATAGAAGTGTTCATTAGGGAAAGTCTGAGAGTGAAACTGTTTAAAGATTTAGATGGAGACTCAGTGTTATGTTGCAAGTTAAGTGATGCCTGTGGAATGGAAAGTATATGTCTGTGGCAGCAAATAACCTGCCAATTGCTTGAGTTTTACAACCAAATTTGTTAAATTAGGACAAGACTTGTAAGACCTGTAAAATAGGTATATGTGTAAAGACTATAATAATGGAAGACTTTAATGCAAGAGTAGGTGAGTCTCAAATTAAATTAGTAGACATTGAAAATGATATGAGGAAAAATGTGGAGCAGAAAGGGCTTGTAATGATAAAGTTTGTAATAACGAAGGAATGAAACTATTAGATATCTGTGAGAGGAGTATAATATGATAATGTGTAATGGTACAAGAGGGAAAGATATACATGAAAACTTTACTTTTGGGAATAGTAATGGTCAGAGTGTTATTGATTATGTATTATAATAGATCTGGACGTTATCTTGCTGATTTTGAAGTGATGGATATTGTGATGCAGCGGCCATGGCACAAGGTTATTGGGAAGTCGGCATTGGGCAGTCAGAACAAACAACGATAAGTAATGCTTGCTAGCATAGATACTGATAGCATTGTCAGCAGATATTCAGAGAGTCCTGGAAGTTTCTTCCTCCCTCCCCCAGAACATGTTCCTAGAATGTTCTGTCGAAGATTCCACTGGTTATATAAGCGAGCATTCTCACAAGAGGATTGAGAGGGAGGGAGCTGAGTAAGTTGGTTAGTCAGTGAGTGAGCGAGTTAACAGGTGAGTTTCCTGTGCAACATCAAGTGCAATTCTCCGAGCTTGGTGTTTGCTGTGGTGTGCAGCAGGTACTGCTGGGGAGCAAGGGATTGTGGAGGTCTTGTGTTTGACTCCCCAGTGAGTACACCGTCCAGAAGAGGAGGCGACGTCACAAAGAGGTGAAGTGATGGAGAATTGAACAGGTTCACATTACTGAAGTGAACCAGATAAGAACTTAGAACAGTGACAGTGAAAACTAGTGAAGTGACAGTTGAAAAACTAAGCAAAGTCACAATATCAAGCAGTCTTTTCCATTAATGGGGAAATTGTATAGACAGAAAGGAATTTGCAAGCATAGTGGATTCAAGCTAGATTTAGGTGGAGAAATTATAATTAGGATTCCTAAGGGAATTAGAATTACTCTTTGGAAGCTTTTTTAATGTTAGTCTAAAGGTATTAATAAAAGATGAATCAGAGGAAATTGAGAGGATAGAGATGGCAGTTAAATTGGCAGAATATATAATGGAAGTGAGAGGATCTGGCAATAAGAGAAATGGGGGATGATGTGACAGAGTGTAGGGTGGCTAACCTTAGAGTAGGAAGACAGTTAAGAAAATAGAGACAAACAAGAGACCAAAAAGAAAGAAATGCCTTTTTGATTGAAAGAAAGGGAAGAAAAACAGAGAGAATGGGATGGGAAAATTAGTAAAAAAATACAGGATATAACAAAATCTAACAACAGTTAAACAAAATGGTTGATAGTAAGAAAATGTATAAAAGGCAAAGCACTAAAAATAATATTTGTGTAAAAGAATGGGATGAACACTTTGAAGGTCTTTTGGGAGTTAAAGGTTATTTAATCAAGACATTTGGCCAGTTAGGAATTCATTAAATGTGGAACAGTTACACAGACAGATTGATCTTAACAAATCAAAGGAGAAAACTAAAAAGTTAAAAAAAAAATAAACCTAGTGATATTGATGGTACACGAGGAGAATTCTAGTAGATTTGGGGCCTTAAGGAAAGTAGGATGATTCTGTTGGCTTGGACATTTAATATATTTGAAAAGGTGAGGTTCCCAAAGGTTGGAGGACAGCAATTATAGTACCAATATTTAAGGGAATAAATAACACAGTAAATTAAAGAGGAATTGGCGTATTATCTGTGTTAGGGAACATCTATACTGGAATATTGGTAGAAAAGCTTTAAAAATGGGCAGAAAAAGAAAATAAACTATCAACATTTTAAGCACAATTTAGAAGCAATAGGAGAAATGTGGATAATATTTACATAAGGAAAGTAATAGATAAATGTTTAAGTAAAAAAAAGAGGAAGGTTATACATGTTGCTTGTGGATTTTGAAAAAGCATTTGATACTACTAATCGTAAAGTGTTATGGGCCAAATTGAGTGGAAAAGGAGTAAGTGACAAATTTATAGTCATCACAAAACATCTATTTTGATGATGGGTATTGTATTAAGGTTTCTCAGAAATAAGGTAACCTCAAATATAAGTCATAGACAAGGGTGTCAGTTCCAACAATTAACAATATTGAAAATTCCAGGTTTATTATATGCCAGTGGTATTAGGGTAAATAACAGATGTTGGTGTAATAAAATCAATTTAAGCAATATTTAAATGTTGTGTATAAGAATAAACATTAACAATTAAAAAATTATAGTAATTAAGAAGGGTAACAAAAGCAAAGAAATGAAAAATGGCATTGGGAAGGAATGGAAATTGAAGTGGTTAATTAGAGATGGGACTTCGATACTCTCAATACTCGGTATTGAAGTATGTCTAATACTGTGAGATGAACCTTCGATACTTCTAAATTTTTAAGTTTTGCATTATTGAAAGTAGTTGTGTTTAACTAGATAAGGTGATACGGTAATTTGTATCACAAATTACTCAAATGTAAATAATGATTGTAATATGAATATGTATTTTTATGTGACATTGATTTCAGAGGTTTATTCATTGTAATTATTATTGGTAAATAATAATATACGGCTTTACTGAAACTGTCAACAATAACGCAATAATACAGCGAGGGGGTGAGTTGTTTATCATTACCGGGAACCAGGAAGTTACGTAATGTTTCGCGCCTTTTCGGTAGAAGCTTCTAGAACATTTCCTAAAATAATATGTATTAGTGGTTTTCATTGGATATTAAAATAGACGCTAATGTTGGCGCGTTTTATTAGCCAATAGCAGTTCATTTATAATCTTTAGGCGTATCTTGATGCAGGCCTATAAATAGTGTAGGTTCGAGGTAGCTTGTCCCCCAGTTCAACAAAATTCTCAATACTCTACACGCTTGTCCCCCATTCAACAGAATTCTCAATACTCTACACGTCGGTCTCTCAGTTCATTTATTTCGCCAAGTTACACGCAGCAGAATTACGAGAATTATTATAAAGTATTATACATTTAAAAAATTACATAAAGTTGAAGTATGCGAGTTAAAAGTGATAAATAAGAAGTTATTACAAACAGTTTCAGTTTGGCGAGTATCCAGATTAATATGTAAAAGTGTTTGTGAACGTGTTTGGCAATAAAAATTATAAAACCAATTTCTTCGTCAGTATAATTTCTGGATAAAAGATTCCTTTCCGATTCACACCCTGCAAGAGTTAAACATGTTCGACCCCAAATAGCTAGCCGGAGGACATTTAAAGTGAATTATTTCAAAACTGATGCAAATTGCTACGCCAGATGGAGCTACAACCCAGACAAAGGAGTGACGTCACAAGATGGCAACGCGTGAAGTAAACACACAACATTATTTGTAATACCGTTACAAATTGGCACCCAGGACGTGGGGCGAAGTGACCAGGAAAGGAACACGATGACTAGGAATGAAGCAGAGTAACCAGGAATGCAGCGGTGAAATGATCTACAAGACGCAGATTCAAGAAACAACTAGAGGAGCGACAAACGGCGCGGATAAGTGGATACAAAAAACATCGAAACGACGTAGATTCATCACAACACAACGCAGAAGCGACATACAAACCTAGGAGAATGGGGCAGAACGCTGGACATCAAAGCTACATCAACAGACAGCATCACAAAGGTCAGGTGATTGTAATTTTTTTTTAGAAAACGAAAACAATGGCTACTAGTAATATTGAAGAAACAATGATGGAAGGAGATAGTGTAACAGTTAGCTGTAAGTCAATACAGGTTACAAAAAAAAGCTCAAACAATGTAGTATTGGAGGGAGGAAATGTTAGTGCAGAAAGTAAGAATAGAATAGCAGGAAATATTACTATTGATGCTGGTATGATGAAGGAAATGATGGAATTGCTGAAAAATTTGGATGAGAATATGAAAAAGTTGAATGAGAATAATGAGAAATTAGAAAAGAAAATAGATCAAAATAGGGATGATCTTAGTAAGAGTATTGTAGATCAAGTAAGGGAAGATATGCAAAAGAGTTTTAAGAAATTAGGGGAAGCTATGGACAGGAATTATAGGGAATTGAGGGAAGATATTCGTAGGAGCTTTGAACAAAACAGAAAAGATATTGGTAGGAGTAATGAGATATTAGAGCAAAAAGTAGATCAAAGCAATGGAGAAATTAAAAAGAAAGTTATGAAGCTAGATATTAGTATGCCAAAAATGAGAGATGAAAATGAGGAAGTAATAGCAATTGAGACAGGAGAAATTTCAAAGAAAATGCTAGACATGAGCAAGGAAATAGGTAACAAAGAAAGTGAGGTTAATACTAAAAGTGAGGTTAATGTAGAATGTACAGAGTTAGGAAGTCAAATGAGTAGTACTTCAAGTGAGCTAAGAGAGATAAAAGAGGTTATGAATGTAGATGTAAATCAGGCGCAAGTTAATTTCAGAGGGGAAATATCAGAAATACAGAATGAGACAGTAATGCAAAGAAATAAATTGTACCAAGATATTCTAAATGAAAACTCCAGTCCAGTACAGTTTAGTACAGATTTGTCAGAGTATTCTCAGATTAAAATGATAGTAGAAGAATTGAAAATGACAATTGTTAAAAGATGTGTTGTTCAGGAAACTGTAGATTGTTTTCAAATGTTATCATGTGACGAAATTTCATATGAATACAAGAGGTTATTCATGAACAAAAATTTGAAGGTTAGGATACGGCTACGAGTAATGTTTAGCCACACACAATTGATCCAGGAGGGTAAATAGCAATGAGATGTAAAGTAAATGCTGGATAGGTAAAGATGACTTGCAGAGAAATGTATTGGAACGTAAGAGGGTTAACTATTTATATATGTTGTTTGAAAAGAGAAATAAATTATATATAAAAAAAAAAAAAATTTAAATTTTTAGTAACTGTAACAACATTTAAAAATTAAGAATGCAAAGATTGAAACTTAATATGATATTAAATTAAAAGTACGTAAATATAATTCCAAAAGTATTGTTAAAAATAATAATAAATTCAAAAAAAAAAAAAAAAAATATTTATGTAGAAAACAGAAAAGGTGAAACATTGTCTAGATTTAAGAGATGTAAATATTGGTGTAGAGGGTGAATATTTTGGTAAATATGTGTAATAATTACAAAAATCTTAAATGTATAAATTTTAGTCAACAACTTAAGAAAGTAAACAATTTGGTAGCAGTGATTAAATAATTTAGGGTAAAGTATTTGCTATAAAAAAAAAAAAAAATTTTTTTGTGATGTCAGATTAATATCTAAATTAATTAAACCAAAGCCAGTAAGTAGTGGCGAGATAGGGGAAAAACATGTCGTGTGTTAAATGCGTGTGAAGTGTTAAGTGAAAGTGATAACGTGTGTTCCAAGATTTAGGAGACTAAAAACACAATTTTAAAATTTCTAAACAAGTTATAAATATTTATAATTATGTTTCTAGTGGGGCATATGATACGGTAATTTGTATCACAAATTACTCAAATGTAAATAATGATTGTAATATGAATATGTATTTTTATGTGACATTGATTTCAGAGGTTTATTCATTGTAATTATTATTAGTAAATAATAATATACGGCTTTACTGAAACTGTCAACAATAACGCATTAATACAGCGAGGGGGTGTGTTGTTTATCATTACCGGGAACCAGGAAGTTACGTAATGTTTCGCGCCTTTTCGGTAGAAGCTTCTAGAACATTTCCTAAAGTAATATGTATTAGTGGTTTTCATTGGATATTAAAATAGACGCTAATGTTGGCGCGTTTTATTAGCCAATAGCAGTTCATTTATAATCTTTAGGCGTATCTTGATGCAGGCCTATAAATAGTGTAGGTTCGAGGTAGCTTGTCCCCCAGTTCAACAAAATTCTCAATACTCTACACGCTTGTCCCCCAGTTCAACAGAATTCTCAATACTCTACACGTCGGTCTCTCAGTTCATTTATTTCGCCAAGTTACACGCAGCAGAATTACGAGAATTATTATAAAGTATTATACATTTAAAAAATTACATAAAGTTGAAGTATGCGAGTTAAAAGTGATAAATAAGAAGTTATTACAAACAGTTTCAGTTTGGCGAGTATCCAGATTAATATGTAAAAGTGTTTGTGAACGTGTTTGGCAATAAAAATTATAAAACCAATTTCTTCGTCAGTATAATTTCTGGATAAAAGATTCCTTTCCGATTCACACCCTGCAAGAGTTAAACATGTTCGACCCCAAATAGCTAGCCGGAGGACATTTAAAGTGAATTATTTCAAAACTGATGCAAATTGCTACGCCAGATGGAGCTACAACCCAGACAAAGGAGTGACGTCACAAGATGGCAACGCGTGAAGTAAACACACAACATTATTTGTAATACCGTTACAAAGGAATGAAAGGAGTAGAGGCTTCATCTTATTGCCTTGCATGTGTCCCAAAAGAGTTGCTGAACTAAAGCTCTTGACAGACTGACTGCATTTCCTGTGTGTGAATCAATACAACATTCCATAGACTCTTATATCTAAATGAAAATTCTAAATATCTAAATTATCAAGATAAAAAATCTGATGTGTTACACTCGCATGACTTTCTCTACTCTTGTACAAACTATTTTTACAAACGCTTATTCTGCATATGCTTCATGTTAATCGAGATGTTAAATCTTATTCCTAATTTTCTTGTAGATGCAAGGGAAATTGGTAGGCTTTAAGCAATAGTCAAATATTTTAAGAATAACGAATTCCCATTTGAGAAAAAGTATAAGTATTGGAAAATTTAAGGGAATAACAAGCAATATCTTGAAAATGGTTCACTCAACAAAAAAAAAATGTATATGACATAAATTGTGTATTTTAACGCTATCTACATTTTTTGTGTAGTAAAATTTTGTCTATCTCTTATGGTTTACCAGTTATGCAAACATCGTTCACAATGAAGAACACTTTTGGAGACATTCCCAGAAAATTCAAGATATACATTTTATTTGTCATGAAAGTATCTTAAATATACGGTATTTTAATCAAAATCGTTAGAGCCATTTTTGAGAAAATTAAAATTTTCGAAAAATGTTCCATGTAAAGGGTAATTTGGGGTGGGGGGATTTTCTTGAAAACCTTTGTGTCGCATCTCTGGAAGATACTGAACCTAAATACCAAGTTTGGTGTTTATCCAACTGTTCGTTTCTGAGTTATGCTGTTCACAGACAGACAGACAGACAGACACACACATGGACATGTTTCCAAAAATACTTTTTTTGGATTCAGGAGACCTCAAAACATGTGTTTCTAGTGAAATCTCGGTATCGAATTTTTGGTTGGAATGCAATACTTCCCCTACTTACTATACGTAGTAGAGAAAGTAAAAAAGTTGCTGCCAAATGAAGACAGGAACAATTTTGGAACTAGCGTAACAATACAAAATTGGTTACATGAGTTTATACACAGAAAACTATTAATAAGAACATAATTCAGTGAACAAGCTATCGCCTTTACAGTTTTTTATAAAGTGAGTATCGAGAATTGGTGCTCAAAAGTCAGTGTCTTATCGAGTACAGAGAAATAGTGGTATCATCCCATCACTATAGTTAATAAAGTTCATTATTTAGGTGTTACATTCAACAATAATGATGGAGTGAACAAAAGAACGGGGTATTAGCAAATGGAAGGATGACACTGGAAGCTATTATTGCTTGCAGACATAAATTAACAGAAATGCACATAAACTGGTTGGAGAGAGTATACACAGCAGTAGTCAAGATCAAAATGCTATATGGGGTATAGAGGAGGGCTAATAAAGTGTGGATTTGATTCACAGGAACTTCTGTAAGCAAATTTTAAGACTACCTAAAACCTCACCTAATGGGGTTTCACAGACAGAACTAGGAAGAGTAGGAAGCAAAGGTGCAAATTTTAAAATATTGGTTTGGTTTAAAGAGTTTAGATGAATAAAGTAGTTTGAAACAATGAGTGATTTCCTAGGAGAACATTACCCAGCATAGCACCTGGATTAATAGAATTAAAATTGTTTTGTAAAAAGCTGGTGCAAGATTGAATTGGAGAGAGAGAGAATTAAAAGGAGGCTTGGAATAAAGTTAAGAATTGGTGATATTGAAATTCAGATAGCACTTGGTAGTTTTAACAACAAAAAGCCACTGAAAATTTACAGGAAGTTAATGTTAGAATGGAGAAGAGAAAATTAAGTGGAAAAAGATGATAAAGCTGCCAGGAAAAGTTACTTGGGCTAGGACAGGGGTAGTAAAAGAGATTTAGATGAATGTCCAATGTGTGGAATGAAAGATAAGAATTATTGGCATGTGATTCTGGAATGTGAAGAAGCTAAAGCAATGAGAGAAAAATTAAGGCTAAGGAAATGGACTAACTTGCCAATAGATATAAGGGAGAGAATTGTTGAAATTAAAACCAGATAAGAATATTAAGGAGATAGGTAATTAGTTAGGAAAGGTAAAAAGAAAATGGTTGAATAAGTTAATCAAGGAAGATGAGATTCTATGGAAATATATAGTGGGCCAGGTAGCACAGTAGCAAAATAACTGCATTGTTAAAGCTTGCCAGGGCCAATAGAAAGTCAGCACCTCGCAAGAGTGGGTTACAGTGTATTCAGTTAATAAGAGTTGCCTTATTTAATAATAATTAGACTAAAGTGTAATAAGGGTATCCAACTGAATATTAATATGTATTTAGAATAAATCAATTTATTTTAGCTTGTCTATAGCTGAAGTGTGAATTAATACTAATGCCCCCTGGGCCATAAGGCTGACCTTGGACTGTGTCAGACTTCAAACATAATGGAGAATGAATGTGGCACATAATCTTTCTTCTGACAAGTATATGATATGAGATTCAGACTATTACAAAAAGGTATCAGAGGCAAAGCTGGACTTGCAATGTTGAGAACATGTTGATTTAAAAAGTGGATGATCAGTGATTAAATTCTTGAGATTGTAATGACATTTTAATCCAGAAGCTCACCTCTCTATCATCAAATGGTGCAACATCAGCTGCTATTAGTGGAAAGAAATTTTTAAACATGTCACTCATTTATTATTAAGAATATTATGTGCTTTGTGTAAATGATGACTTGAATAGTATCTACTGCTTATTGATTCATATTGCTATCGTGAAGTGCTTCTAAAATATTCATATCACAGTAATTCATTAGGAATAAAAAAGTAATGAAAAATGCAGAGAAAGAAAATAAATGTTATAATTTACTTAAAATGAGTTGGAACTAGTAACACTATCATCACTTAATTATCACTCACTTGAATATGTTTCAAAAATCTAATTGTTCTCATTTTCAGCAGGGATCCATCCACATAGGTGGTGGCAGCAGTGGTGGTATTCAGCTTATGGTTGTCAGTGTTGTGGTAGTGCTCAGCTTGTGGTTTTCGGAGATAAGCAGAACACTACCACCACAAACCAGATGGATCCCTGCTGAAGATGAGATGAATTGGGTTCTTGAAGCATGTTCAAGTGCGAGATAATTAATTGATGATAATGTTAGTAGTTCCAACTCATTTAACGTGAATCAAATAACACATCAGTGTTTCTAGCTTCTTTTATACATAAGTATAAATTTTATAACTTAAATAAAAACATCAAAGAGAAGGAAAGTAAGAAAAAGGACTTTTATATAGGAAACTTTTAGAATGCCTTCCTCTATGATGATAATCATAATCTGAAGACCCTGAGTTTGAATCTCTTGTGGGATGCATTATCTGGATAAGGATTTTTTTCAGTAGTTTTCACTTATCCTGAGAAGATAGATGTTTGACAACCCAAAGCTGTATGGGAGGACCCACTTTCATTTGAGTATTTATTTCATACATTCATTTCCAACCATTATAGCCCGTCAAGTTAAAGGATTAAATCCTCTCTCCCCAAATCTGGAATATTGCTATTTATTACTTCGTGTTGGTATGAAGCTACTTTGGTATAAATATGGCAGTATACAGGCATATTACAATAACTACTTGTCAACAAATTATTAAACAGAGAGTTTAAAATATATTTAAATACTTATTTATATTTCATTCAATATGTGCATATTTTCTTGCATAAAATAATTAATATGGAACTATTTTTATGTACAGCATTTCCTGCAACTTCAATATTACAAGAACCAGTTTGAAAAGGCTGGAGATGCAACAGAAATGAATGATATTATAAAGCTGGATGTCTTACAGGGAACAGTATTTGATGACATAGTGTGTTTATTGCATCGCATGAAAGATGATCTTATAAACACACTATGTGAAACTGTTATGATGGATGTCATAGCTCGAAGTAGAGAGTATAGGAAGGATAAGTAAGTATACCAGCTTTTATTATAAAAAGGACTGTAACTTTAATAAATCATTGATAGTGCCTCCTATATATAGATTTTCATAAAACCAGTTATGGGACTTATAAGAAACAGAAAGCTGCCATGAGTAGATGGTAAGAGCACTGTGCAGGATATATGTACTTGGTATTTAAAATAAACAAATAAAAAAAATTGCAATCTACCACATGTCACCTCTTTAAATAGAACCTAAAATCAGCTGTGTTCATAAGTCCACAATGCAGGTTTTTAAGCTTCTTTTTGCACCTCTAATGCATTGTGGGTGACAAAGTGGCAGCAAGAATTAAATTGAAATTAAATATGAAATCATATGCAGTGAAGTGTGTATTAATCACTAGAACTTATAACTAAGGAATAAACTTGTACCTACCTACCTTCCTTTCTGCACCAGTTTTTTCAGGACATGTTTCGCATGCATTTTACATTGCACTAGTCAACATTGATTCTGTGGTATAAAGGAAAATATATGACTTTAATGGAAATCAGTGCCTTGATTTAAAAAATGAAGTCTGTTTTTGGCTATCACATCTATTTTTATGATATGTGCATATATGTCTGGTGCTAAATTCATTAGCTTATACAGCTTACTGCTACGTTTCTTTATGTTATTCTAAATCTGTTGTTGATTTTCTTCCTATTTGGCTCACTTCTTCCTCCCTTATCATTCAGATGTTCATGTTTATATTCTCAGCACTTATCAGTTTAGTTCTTTGGGCCAGGTCTGTCTTCTTGTGAGGTATTTATGTTTACATTTACAGCTATCATAGATCTCAACTTCAGTTGAGCCGAAAACTTGTGTTAATACGCACATTCGTCTTCTATATGTGTAGTGCTAAAATAAAAGTTTGAGTATGACTTCTACATCAGGATTACGCAGGAAACAGTGTATACAAAGTCCTCAGAAGTTTTGTTACATTTCTGGGTGTTACATGTTTGATGGGAAGGTACATAAAATAGACTCACAAACAAAGAAACTATATTACTCATATTTCAAAGAGTAAGTTGGTCATCAGGATAAATCGTTTGTACCTCATATTGGATGTAACAGTTGTGTTGAGGGATTATATTATTAGTTAGTATGAAGGAAAGCAGAAGGCAATGCCGTTTGCCAAAGCAGTGGTAGGAGAGAGCAGCAGAATCACCATGACAGTTGTTACTTTTGCATGTGCAAAGTTGCTGGCTACAACAAACAAGCAAAAAAAATAAGACAGGAATTAAATATCCAAATCTGAACACAGCTACACGGCCAATTCCTCATGGACCCAAACTACTCATACCTACACCACCAGCAGACCTCAATTTTAGTGAATCTGAAAGCAGCTCCGTAGCTTCTGACAATGAGTTGGTTTCTGATCCAGAAGAATTTGACAATTCACCACAACAGTTAAATCAATTTGGGTTAAAGGATTTAGTGATGGATTTAGGCCTCAGAAAACAAAAAGTGAATTATTGGACTCAAGACTACAGAAGAAGAATTTGTTATCGCCTGGTGTTACATTTTCGTGGTATAGGAATTGCGAAATACAGTTCCACAAGTACTATGCAGAAGAAGATCAACTTGAGTTTTATGTGGATGTGTATAATCTTATTCAACAGTTGGGCAGGGCATCTTTTTATTGAATCTTCCAAACAAAGTCTTAAGGCAGTGTTACTTCATAATGGCAACTAGTTGTCTTCAATACCGCTTGCACATTCTACCAACCTAAGAGAGTCTTATGACACACTGAAGCATGTTCTTGAGAAAATTAAGTATGAGACCATGAGTGGCAAATATGTGGCGACTTGAAGGTCATTGATCTGTTACTAGGACAACAGGAAGGATACACAAAATTCCCTGTTTTCTTTGTGAATGGGATAGCAGGGCAACGGACAAACATTGGGAAACTGACCAATGGCTTGGGAGGTAGAACTGGAACCTGGATCAAAAAATGTTACTAATGTGCCTCTTGTTGATCATCAAAAAATTGTACTTCCTCCATTACATATAAAACTTGGCATGATGAAACAATTCATGGAAGCACTTGACAAAAGTTGCCCTTGCTTCCAGTACTTATGCACCAAGTTTCCATCATTGTCACATGCTAAAATCAGCATTTGAAGGACCGCAGATATGGAAATTGGTGAAAGATGTTAATTTTACCAGTTCTAAGTAAAGCCAGTGGTCCTGTGTCATAGATTTATGGCACATAAAAGAACCTCAAGCCTGATGGCACCAGGAAATGCATTAAAGCGGCATAATGAGCGATACAAAGCTACAATAAAAGCTGCATAATAATAATAATAATAATAATAATAATAATAATAATAATTATTATTATTCTTGATTGCTTGTGTACTTGTAGATACAGGTTAAAAGCATAGTCAAGACAACATTAACATTACGGCTTACAAAATTTCCTTCACATTCCCACAATACAATAACTCACAAGCAGGCTTACGCAAACACTCACATCCATACATAAGTGCTTACTTTCATCCAGTCTGTATAATATTATATTTACAAGGTAATTTTGTACTCTTATTTTTAAAAAGGCTGATATTAATTTTGAACTCTTTATATCATCAATCTCTCTCCCCACTCCCCTCCCTCCCTCCCTATCCCTCTCTCTCCCTCCCTCTCTCTCCCTCTCTCTCCCTCTCCCTCTCTCTCTCTCTCAAGTCTGTACAAAGGTTTATTTATAAGATGCTTCTGTAACTTAGATTTCAAGGAATTAATTTGTAGAGATTTAAGTTCCATTGGGAGTTTATTATACAATGTTGCGCCTATGTTTAAGGGATCTTTATCAGAGAATTTGTTTGTATGTACAGATCTATATACATTAGTTTGGCTTCTAGTATTGTATTTATGCATATCACAGTGTTTTAAGATGTCCTTCGATCCATGTATTAAAAGTAGTATTCGATATACATACAATGATACAACTGTGAGAATTTCATTCTTAATAAATAACTCTCTGCATGGATGGTCATATCTTACATTTGATACCATCCTTACACACATTTTCTGCAATGTCAACGCTCTATTTATGTGTACATTTGCAGCTCCACCCCAGAGTTCTATGCCATAGAGCAAGTGAGGATATATCACTCCATAATGAGTGATACAAAGCTACAATAACGTTTAATTTATTTGACCATGTTAAAATTAACACTGTAATTCCATTATTTATTTTATGTTCTCTTTATATGTTCTCTTTGTGAACATGTAACTGTTTTTCTAATTAGGTATTAATGCAATTAATTGATGAGTTGCATATGACCATGCAGTTAGCGCGACTTTAAATAAATAAATTAAAAAAAAACATTTAATCATGAATTACTGTACGTCACATAACCTCATTTAAAATCAGCTGATAAATGTTACTTCCAGTTTTGCCAAACTCTTTTCTTTAAAAAATGCTGGTACTTTACATTCCGCATTTTCCTTATCTGCTTTGTTGTTGGCTATCTGCCATGAGGTAGATTAGTAGAGATGAACAGCAAAATAACTTTTAATTTTGCACATTCAGAGTAGTTAAGACAAACTATTTTGTAGTTTGCATTAGTCTGTATCTGGCTAGCATTTTCCTACAGTTTAAGTAATACCTTGAGGATTGCCTACTAAACTGCTTAAAATAATATCACATAGACTTGTGGTTAAGAAGGGTAAATAAAATAAAAAAAATTGGAGTATGCCATTCTTTTTTTTATTAAATACTCAAGATGTTCTGCTTCACAATTACATAAAAAGCAGCTGCAAGAGGTTATGAGTCCCTATATTTAAGTTCATTTTCCAAAAGGGTTTTGTATATTTATTGAAAAAACTAAATTTAATGTAAAGCAACTTACTCCACACTGTTCATAACCTAAATGTTTAACATGAAATAAAGTAATATTTTATGAAGCATCTATAAGCTTTAATCTTAAATCCGTAATGTTGCATTACATTGGTTATATTCATTTGCTTTCTAGCATGGAATTATAATTTACCCATGTGATAATGTAGGATTTACATTACATGTGATATTACCAAATTTCTTTCTAGTTTATTATGCAATGGGGATGGCTTAGCACAGTAACATAGAACTGCAAGCCGTTAAACCACAAACACTGTCATGAGATATTTGTTAACACTTTGTATGGGATCCTATTGGATATCATTTGCTTTATGGCAAATGGCAGCACCATTACAATACCACCTGTTTATGTAGTAGAGGAAGTCATTCGGCAGCACTCCATAGTAAAACACTGGAAGTGCTTCCACCAATACTCCGGATTAAAACAGTGGAAGTACTTCCTCACAGTGGAACTGGAACTACTTCCTTGAAACAACTTCAACTGCAGAGTGGAAGTGGCGGAAATAGTTACAGTAAAGGATTGTGCTCCACTCATTACTACTCTAGTTACAAAGCTCAGTGTTCTATGCACTGTCTTCAGTGTCTTCTTCACTGTCTACATTTCACTGCACTTCTATGCACTATTGCCTTTTTGGTTTTGCTCTTATCATTTTACGTAAACTTTTTCAGTATCACTTTGTTTCTTCTGAAGTTTATGTAACATAGTACAGTCAAGGTGATGTTTCTTCCAAGGCCTATAATCTGTTGTGAATCCTTTTGCTGATGTTAGTTTTATGGTTTTGTCTTGTATTTTGTTGCCGATTCAATTGCGAACAGGATAACAATGTGGGACTGCTCATCTGTGGCCCTTTGCCCTTCCTCCCACTATGTATGTCTCTTCAAAATAATATTAACTAAGACTTCATCAACTTTATTTCCTAGTTCTTCAACTATTTCAACTACTTCCTACACAGGAACAAATGTGAATACTGGAAGCAAATATATTCACATTTTCAATCTTGCAGGCAGATTCACTCAAATGAAATTCACTGAATTGGTTTCATTGAGGCAGAATCTGTTCAGCACTATTCATGATGGCTTTCTCAAAATCAGTCATAATCCTTTCTAGATAAACCACATTATTGATGTATTTAGAACTTTCTCAGTCACTTTCATGTACAAAGCCTATTGATTTGAACCTGGTAAAGCAAATGTCAAAGATAATGGGATCTCTTTTCCTCATCTTTGGAATTTGCTGTATGGCAATTAACATCACCAAGTGAATATTTGGGTGAAGAGGACATATTCTATAGGTTTCATCCAAATACCATGCAGAGCTCTTCATCAATAATTCCAGGTTTCTTCTGATAGCAAAATTATTACATATTCACCATTTCTTCTTCCCCAGCATGGTTTGAATGAGATAGTAAAAACATCCTCTTACAAGAGTCCTTTGATATTTTTCTGAAAACTCTGTCAATTCCAATTCCTGTAAATATACTGGATTTGCTGGTAAGTCATGTATACACTCTGCTTAAGCTGCTACTCAGGTTTATATGATCAGATAGATGAGTAAATATTCCTGATGGACATCCTGTAAGTTTGATACTCAGATGAATTTGAGCAGGTGTTATTTCTGGTCTCTCTTCAACAACCCTTTTGAGGTTTCTGATCACCTTTTCTGATGCAGCTTGTTCCCTATTTGGTGTATGTGAGTGCTGTGTTTCTTGGACTCCTTTCTGTACTATTATTAGTACAATATGTTTTCCTTAGTAATTGCTCTGGCTTTACATTGCTTTGCCTTATTCTACAGTATTCCCAGTATACTGCTTTCCTATGTAATAAACATAACCCCCAAGTATAAACTTAGGTCCTCCTCTGCTGGAAAGAAGTATCTCAGCTTCTGATATATCTCTAACAATTTTGTTTTATATTATGAAATTAAATTTGTATGAAGAAACACACTGTAAATTTAAGGTTAAGTGAAATATGAAGCAAATAAATTAATTTCCCTAATACCATTAAATTACTAACAGCATACTGATACATTCATCTTAAATGTTTTAGAAAATATCTGGTATAGTAGAATCTTGTTAGTACATTTTTGAAGGGACCCAAGGATTTGAATGTCATAGACAGGAAAATGTGTTAATGAAAAGACAAAATTTGCAGTTTAAGAACTTCATAATTTTGTAATAAGAATATATGAATACATCATACCTCACAATTGAATACAAAATATGTATTGAATACAAAATACAATATTTACACTGGTTTGAAATACACATTTATGGTTGATTGCTTTGTTGGTTTTAATGCCAAAATTTTACTGTCCATCTTGTTTGGTAAAGTCATTGCATTGTCATCAATTTCAAAACTACACACATATCACTTCACTATGTCCATTGCTTCCATCACTTCCGACACTGTAGGAGTTGGTTCATCATCTGGCTCATCATCACTTTCATCCCGTACTGATGTTTATTCTGTTAATTGTTCAAATATTTCATTTATCATCACAGTTTCATACACTAGAAGTCGATTGTCAATGTTTACATGCATTTCAAAAGACATATGGTCTGCTATTTGGCATCATTCTTCACACTCAGAAAACTTATTCTCTAGTGTGACACTATTACCAAGAACTTGACAAAAGCCAGCTTTATTGAATAAGTTCTGAACTATATCTTGCATCACAGAGTTCCAGACAGCCTTAATGAAATGCATGGCATCTAAGACAATGATTTTTCTTGTCATGATTTCAGTGCAGCCAACCTTCTCTGTAGCAGCGTCTTACGATATGTTTGTCTCGTGCACTGTATTATACCTTGACATAAAGGTTGTAACTTACTCATACAGTTTGCAGGGAGGAAAATTATCTTTGCTTCTTAAATTTGAAACAATTGGTGGAAGAGCAGTATACTGATCAATGAAGAGTGCAATTTTCCTATTTCTTATGCCAGTCTTGCATCCCATGCATGTAAGAAATTTTCAAATACCACTGAAGTTATCTAGGCTTTTGTGTTGGAAGTGTACTTACATGGAAAAGACTGCACATTCTTGAAGCAACACAGACTGTGTGTTTTTCCAATAACCAGTGGTACCAGTTCCTCTGTTCCACTTTCGTACAGTACAACAGAACTGTAAATCTCTCTTTGTTAAATTTCCCACCATAACACTTAGTGCCCGTAAAATCCAGGCTTTTCTTCTGGCAGAAAATGGAAAATAGTCCCATTTCAGCTGCATTATAAATATCATCAGGGCTATAGTTTTTCAAAATTGACGAGGACAGTTTATTTTTCCATGTTTCTATATTTTCACACAATGTAGCACCATTATCTAGGGCAGCTGTTTCATCATACACATTTCTAAACTAAATCATGTTAGTTCCTGAATCTTTCAATACATCCATTGGATGCTTTAAAATTATCTAGTCCCATCTTTTGTGCTAAATGTGTCACCTGATCTCAAACCACAGTACCATCTATTGGCACATTTGAAGCTCGTGCTTGTATAAACCACTTTAGTAGAACATCTTCTAATTCTGGAAACTAACCCTGGCGATTATGTTTCTTTTAGTATTTTTCCCTGCTTCAAAAGCAGTTTCAATGATTTATGTTAACTAACAATCGTGTTTAAGGTTGACGGAGGAATGTTTAATTTCCGCGCTAAATCCACACATTTCATTTTTGGATTATGATCTACTTGAGGGATTTTAATTTTTTCACTGCTTGTTTTTTGCCGCACTTTCTTTTTCTCCACTACAAACATAAATAGTATGAAGTTAAAATATGACATGCGTATATGTAATTAATACCAGCAACTATCATCAGTGTTTACCACACCATCTGTTCAACCCACACAAATTGAATCACACAGATGCATGCATACCATTGGCTGCCAGTCCCCATGCCAAGTTAAAGGATTCTCTATCCCACCCACACTAATTGTGTCATACTGTTGGATGCATCTTATTTGGTTTCAGGTCCCATGGCAGCTGGACTGACCAAAGATTGATCAAAATAGTGAATAAGAATGTCATACTTCAAGCATAATAAGTGGGAACGGGAACATGCACTAAACTAACATTTTTTATAGCATTTGGGAGTGGGACTTGCATAATTCTAAGTCATATATGGGAAAACATGTTACTGAGGAACATACTAATTAGATTACATTGTATTAGGTATATTATATTAAGAAAATGGCATTAGGAATAATGATTTGGAAGTACAATCAGTTGGGAAGGGGAACTGTTTGGAACAACCAGCATCCAAGTACTTTGGAAGGGCGTTTAATTTCATTAATTGACCTAATAGAGGCTCAACTATGAAGCCCGGGACTTAAAGTACTTACGGCATTCAATGTCACCATTGGGATATGTCATCTCAAAACAATTTGAGATCTCTTTGTGGTTTACCACAAAAAATTCCAGTCAATTGGAGATTTTAATGTCCTACCAGCATGTTGCCATGGTAGCTCAGGTGGTTAGAGCAACCGGACAGAAACCGGGAGATCCGTGTTCAAATCCCAGCTATGGCATTGAATTTTTCAGTTGTCTGATTCTACCTTTCCAAATATTTCTGAATTTATTAATACAGAATTAATGTTGAGGCATCACACAAGTGTTTTATACAGTTGATGTTTTGTTAGTTGTGAGCAGGTGCATTCAGGAGGGAGGGGTCAGAGTAAACATGAATTGGAGGCCTGGAGGAGTCTATACGATTTTAACATCAGAATAGTGAAGTGGTTATATCAGTTTACCAAAATAATGTTATATCATCCTTCCTTACATATGTCTAACCACTCCACTTTTCAATTATTATACAAATTTTGTGAAATTTTGACTAATGAGAGCCTTCTTCAAACTTCAATAGAAGACCTGCCACTGTAACTTGTCAAAAGATCTAGAATTTATCTAGTCAATCCAGATCATGGGTCAACCAGAACCTTTTGCTAATGAGGCTTGTACAAGAAAAGAGAATCAAACATTTTTGAATGTTCACAGTTTTGCCATAAATTACATATGTATATTGCATTCAGTTTTGCCCATTTGTGTCTTACATTTTGACCATCTTTTGTAGGTTTCCTTTGATATAAACTGCAGTAAAATTGAGATAATTTAATAAGCTATTAACAGAAAATTTAGGATAAACATTTTATTCATCATACCATTACCTAAAATCTGCACATGTTAAAGTGATTAACATTTGCTGAGCATGTGGGACAGAGCTTTAAAATGCTGGTAGGAGATTGAAATGTTATAGTGAAGCAACATGTAGATGATAACCAGTTAGAGCTAGGTCGTTTCCTTAGCAACTGTTTGCTTCACCACTGCATTGCCAATATGCAACACACGATTATGGGGGATGCTGCCTAACTCAAGTTCCTAAAACACAAAGATGGCTAATGCTGCATGTCATTGCAGTCAACGTACTAACTTGAGTCACTATATATATGTACAAGGCGCATCCAGAAAGTAACTTTCCCTATTTTTTTTTAAAACAAAGAAAACATAGTTACAAGAAAACCATTATTGGGCAACAGGTACAGCAATGTTTGAGCTACTTTTCGACATAGTCGCCACAAGAATTGAGACACTTGTCATATCATGGGATCAACTTTTGTATTCCTATGTTGTAGAAGTCTGCTGCCTGTGAATGGAACCAGCATAAGACAGTTGTTTCCAGCTCTTTGTTGTCGTCAAAATGCTGATCGGAGGACAGGAATTTCTTGAGATGCAAGAAAAGATGGAAATCGCAGGGATTAAAATCAGGACTATATGGTGGATGATCAAACAGCTCCCAGCCAAACTCCCGCAGAACAGTTGCTGTGCTCCGAGCCGTATGTGGACGAGCATTGTCATGGAGCAGCACACCTGCAGTAAGCATTCCACTCTTGTTTTGAATGGCATGTCACAATTTCTGCAGTGTTTTACAGTAATGGTCAGCATTCACTGTTTCACCACTGGGCAAGAAGTCAATGAGCAAAATGCCCTTCCTGTCCCAGATCACTGTGCACATTACTTTCTGCAACGGCACAGTCTGTTTGAATTTTGTCTTGACTGGAGATCCACTGTGATGCCAATGCATTGACTGCTGCTTGGTTTCTGGGGTAAAGTGCGAAATCCATATCTCAACGCCCGTGATGATCCTGTCGAGGAACTCGTCGCCATTATCATGATACTGCTGCAGAAATGTCAATGTTGCTCCTAAGCATTTCGTTTTGTGCTCGGGTGTCAGGTTTCTCGGCACCCACCTGGCACACAATTTCCTGAACAGCAGGGAGCAGGGTGCTTAGTGACAGTTTCATGCAACAAGGATCACGATATCTGCAGAAAATGGCTGCTGAGCTCCAGAATCATGAAGTGATGGTTCCCCACAATGCACTGCTTCACCAACTCAACAAGGTCATCATTGATGAGGGACGATCACCCACTGCGCTCTTCATCATGGACACTTCGAAAAACACCTACAACAGCGACACACCATCTCTTTGCTCATGATGTTCGGTCCGTAGGTCTTAAAGAGTATGAATTTCGATCAGCACTATGTTTTGTGCAGTAAGGAACTTCCACTAACCAAATCTCGCAGGCAGTGGGAGAATGAATAAGAGTTGCCATTTTGGGCCACTGCTGCTGCGCTACTGGCACAGGCAGGACCTGTCTGGCCGGCCGGCATATGACTGATATGTCATAGATCTGTAACGCATGCTCAATTTTTCCGGCTAAATACGTTTACTTTAAAGGAAACAAAATCGGGAATCTTACTTTCTGGATGTGCCGTTTATAACCAGAGAAATCACCATAAACCTATTTACAAAATATGTATATTTCAGCTTCTGCTAGTATTATAAGTCATTGTCATATCCTATATACTGCTCTGTGGTATTCTTTTCTTCGGTGCAAAGGTTTGGTCATCACTTTCCTTCTCCGCCATAATCATTGTTTACATATAACCTGAATGCATCTTAAATGCATCCTTAAGCACTGAACCGTGCTATGGACTTGATTTATATAGCACGTGTATGTTATTAACTTATTAAACATTGCAAATTACTGTATTGTAATAATATGAAGAACAGCTTATAGTTACGTTTTAATATGATTTTGGCATAAACCAATTAAACTTCTTGGTTTTATTCTGCGCAAATCTTCATCTAAGAATAAAACCATATAAACAGACAACACTTACACCAAAAATTGCAAAAAAATTCGAATTTATAGCTAACTGCAAAGTAAGACTTAATAATTAATAATAACCTAATAATAATTAAATGCTCCTATAATTAGCCTAATAAATATAACTTATTTCATATAAACAGTAATATAATTATTAATAATAATGTATAATATAATTAATTAGTGTGTCAGTTGGTGACTGATTGATCGGCGTGCAAAATTTGAACACCTGCAAATATAAAAATAGGGTGCTAATGTAACAGATACAATATAACTAACCTTCCCAATACAAGAAACATGTGTGTATTTGAGAGGAGTTGCCAGTTATGAATGGAACCTAACAACCCAAATTTGATCAGATTGTAGTGACTTATCCCATAATGGTGGAAAAGTGAGAAAGTTGCACTCTAGTAACCTCTCGTATATTGTAACCTCTGTAGTATGTACCTGATCTGTTTTGGTTATAGTAACACAGACTTCTATCTGCTGTCACTGCAGTATAAACAAGTAATATCTTTTTGTAGCTCCTGCTGTCATGTTGCATTCTTACTTCTGTTTAGAAGTCTCTCTCTCCCCCTCCCCCTCACTTTTCTCCTTGCCTCTACAATACACGGACTTCTACCTGCTATCACTGCAGTATAAAGAAATAATACTTTTCTGTAGCACCTACTGTCATGCTGTATTCCTGTCTGTTTAGTCTCCCTCCCCTTCTCTCCTTCCCTCTCTGTTTCTCTGGTCTATTGAGTATGACTATGAAGATGGTGTACCATACCATCAACATAAAGAATACTACATTAATACCTACCACCATACGTATGTCCATCTATTGGTACACTATTAAGCTTGCTTTTATTTTACAACTGTTGTGTTTTTAACCTTACCTCATAATTTTAAGTGCTGGGGTTTGAATGCAGCATATTCTGTGTTGCAAACCATATATATTGAATTAATTTACCTATCCTTCTTTTTGTTCATTACAGTATAATATCCTGCACATTGTTCAACACACTTAATTTTTCCTATTCAGATGGTTTGTGATGCCATCCCCTAAAGATGTTATAAATCCAGCTGTAACACCAAGTGCATGTGCCATGTTCCAAGTATTGGCAGAAAGACTACATAGATTGCAAGAGATGCTCTCTGTACCATTATTCACTGCAGCCTGGCAAACCTTGGCAACTCAGCTTAATCAGGTATGTTTCCATTTATAATTCTGTTCTAACTTCAAATTTAGTGCTTTCTCTTATTGCAGTTATACCTGAGAAGGCAGGAATTACATAAGTTTTATTATTAGATTGCTCATAACTGAGTTTGCCATTCTTTCATATTGCGGCGGGTATCTCTGACTGATTGCCCCACCTTGGGCAGGACCAGGTTTCTGTGCCTGCTTACATGTTGTTTTGAGAGAGGAGGAGAGTGCTCTCAAGTTATCAAACAGTCTAGAACTCCTATTGGAACATGGTGGAGACCTTCAGGAAGAAATAGAAAATGAAACCGGTACTCGACCATGACTCTGTAAAATCTGAAATAAAACTACTACCAAAGACTTAAAAGATGACATTACTAAGGAGTTAGAAGAAATTGGATCTTACATTGAAGGAAAAATTAATGTGAAACAGGAAAAACTGTTAGACCAGCAGGCGAAGTAAAAATAATAGACAAAGCAGTAGAAGAGATACACCTTGACCTGGAAGCCACTGTTCATGCCGAAATTATAGAGAGTTGCATGATTACAAGATTGACTAATGCTAAAACGGTGAAGCCTCCAAATTTTGTTGCCACTTCTTGGTGGGTAGTGTTGAAGCAGCAGTTTGAGGCTATTGCTACCCACAATGAATGTACACCAGTGGAGATTATGACACAGTTTTTGACTGCCCTGCAGGGTCAAGCAGCTGAAATTCTTCATATTTTTCCTGGCGGAGGTGTGGCTAATGACCTAAATTCAACATTTGGAAGGGTGCAATGGAGAACATCATCTGGAGTGCAACAATTTGGCAAGACCTTGCAAGAATTTGCCACAGAGGTAAAGCAGCTAGCACACCAAGCTCTGATGGATTTGCCACCAGAGCAGTTAATTTCCAGTGAGGCAGTCCCTACTTACATCAGCAGCTTCTCCTAACTGAACATTGTAATATTACGTCAACCTAGCGGCTGCCCTTCACATTGAAGTGGTGAATCTAATGGCCAAAAAAGCCACCCCAGTGCATCCAGAAATGTGACTGCTACGAGTGAGGGGGAACAGCACCAGCAACAACAGTTGAACCATTGTAAAATTAGGGATCATGTGTGCAGAGAGCCCAGGCATATAAGAGCAGACAGAGCAGGCACTGTACAAGGATCAAGAAAACTGCAAAAGGACCCCGAGACACTTGGTAGCGCTAGGCAGGAACACATTCTAAAGCAGATGCACTTTCCTGAAGACCATGTTTGGAAAACTGTAGCCACTGCTAGAAAATGGAGACAAAGGAGAGTGTTGCAGCCTTATGCCCAGTCACAGTGCAATCTGCATTTGGTTGGGATAAAGACCTTGAGGAGGAAGCAACTGCTGGGCTGAGACATAAGGCCATTGATGGATAAAGAAATTAGCAAACATCCTGTGTGAGCAGATGTGGCCCCCAGAGGCCCAATTTTAAGAGATGTGGGAGTAGCGGAACTCCCTGATAGTTAGGAATGGTGACTTGGGGGTCGATGGACAGGAAAACCCATGTGGAATACCTAGTCCTCCTAAGAGCTAGGTGTAGGAAGTTCTCAAGGAGATCTATTCAGGCACTATTAGAGGGCACTTTGGTCTAAATAAGACCTTAGAGAAGTTACATCACCACAAGCTACATGTGGAGAGAAAGAGAGTGTGGAGTTTGACACATTAGTGAATGCAAGAAGAGAGAAGAGGCTGCTTTGTGCACCTATGAATTGAAGTGTGAATTTTAGAAAAAGAAACAGATAGTGACTAGAATAATAGCAGTTCAAGTCACAATATGTTGTCATCAGGAATAGTGAGGGGTAATAGGGTGGATCAAATATAAACGGGAATATTTAGTAATAATTAAATGAACCATTAAAAAGATTTAATACTCTCATTTTTAAAGTCTCGTAATTTCAAAATACATTTTTCCCAATGAATTTATATTTTTGTAATGCTTTCCTTAAAGAAAGGAGAGGGATATGTTTGCAATTACTGTACGAGGTCTGTTCAAAAAATTCCAGAACATTCGTAATTTCGCGCCAATGGAGTGTTGGGGTGAAATGTGGTTGGTATTCCTGCACACACCTGTGTTTAATATGTAACTGCCGGAAGTTTCATTGTTCTATGTCTGTTAGTTATTGTTCAGTGCTGTATTGAGTAGAACTTTTGTTTCGGACAGTTTGCAAATTTCGAGATAGCAGAGTTAGAGGAGCAACATGTCTACATTAAATCTTGTGTGAAACTCAAGAAAACCTTTACAGAGACACACCAAACGATGCAGGAAGCCTACGGTGATGAGTGCTTAAGCCGTACTCTGTGTTATGAATGGTTCATGCAGTTTAAAAATGGCCGGATGGAAGTTAAAGATGACCCTCGTTCAGGACGCCCTATGACATCTACTGACGATGCTCATGTCAGGAACATCAATGAAACAGTGCATGACAATCAAAGACTGACTATCAGGACGTGCTGCAATGCGCACAAGAAAATGTGAGAAGGAAACGGCCTGAAATGTGGTGAGACAATTCATGGCTCTTGCATCATGATAATGCACCTGCACATTCATCCCTGCTGGTGTGTGACTATTGCACAAAAAATGATATCACTGTGCTGCCTCATCCTCCAGACTCTCCAGACCTGGCTCCCATGGACTTTTTTTATTTCCAAAGTTGAAAACCCTGTTGAAAGGATGAAGATTTGCAATGATAGATGAGGTAAAAGAAAATTCGCAGACGGCGCTTCGCGTGATCCAGAAAGAGATGTACCAAGACTGCTTCTGGAAGTGGAAATGGCATTGGGAGCAGTGTATCAATTGTGCAGGAGAATATTTCGAAGGAGACCATGCACAATGAGTAAAGGCTACGTGTAGAAAAATGTTGTGGACAAAGCTCCGGAATTTTTTGAACAGACCTTGTACACAATCTATTTACACCGGCATCATCATCATCATCATCATCATCATCATGAGTTTCTCCCTCAATGATGACATCATCCGATTAACCAGAAGATCAGAGGGCAGCACATTGCCAAGTAGGACCACCATCTACGGGAACATCAGTCAAATGCAAAACTGATGATAGTGAAGATGTTCCCAGAAACCAGTCTTAATAAATGGATGAAGTGAAGAAAAAAGTGTTTAAAAAAGTTGTTGACTCATTTCAACATAAGCTATGATTCTCCATTGTACAGAGTATTTCTTGTTTATTTACATAAATATGAATGTGTTTGGTCCTACAGTTATGGAAAAACATCTAGGTTATTTAAAAAGTTAGTGAAAGAAGTAAAGCTTATAAGTTTTAGGTACACTCCTAATGGATGGGGTTTAGAGTAAAGAAGAATTATAATTGCTCATGATGTTTTCAAGAAGTAAACCCAAGAGATGAACATAAGATGAGCTAAAAATTAGTTTATTGAGTGCATTGCTAATGAAGATGTAGAACAAAAATCATACAAACAAGAAGATAAAGAGGTGCTACAACAAATCCAAACTGAAAGAAAATCTTATTAAGGAAACAAATGCGAAAATAGCTTGATGATTATGTGATGTCATACAAAAAGGTGGTATCAGGACCAGAAAAAGCCATAGAAGAAGAAAAGGAGTTGAAAAGCCAAACATAGGTGTTTGTGAAAAGAGAGAGAGTAAATGATCACAAGATACTCAAGTTTACGAGCTAATGGATCTTTAAAGTAAAAGATGGTGATAACCATAAAGCTAAAATATTGGATATGAACATGAAAAATAAATTGATTATACAAGAAGCTTATAGCTGACCCATTGAAAGCAAAGCTGTAACAATAGTGTGACTTTATTGGTTAATAAGCACACGAAGATGAAAACCTTTGACGTAAAAATGGTATTTCTTAATAGAAATTTGGACGACAGGATGTTTATGGGGTATCCAGAAAGTTACAACAACAAAGAGCAAATATCCCCCTTAAAAAAAGTTTATATGGACTGAAACGGAAAGGAAGTCTAACAGAGGTACAAATACAAATGGAATAAATACTTTGAGAACTGAACCTCGTATTTTCAAGAATGAAAAAGGACCATAATTTTAGGCATTTATGTTGATGATGGAATCCTGTACGCAGTAGATGAAAAAAAAATGGATGAGTTATTGAAGATACTTGCAAGAACTATGAGATAAAAAGAATCTGATGTGATACATTCACACAACTTTCTCTAGCAATGGCAAACTCACATATATACCTAATATATAGTCACATAAAAAGTTATTTTTCTAGCCATGTTACATTATTCATGATACATTACTTTCTCTGCAATGTACCTACTTGGCAGAGGAATTCGAAAAGAAAAAAGCATTTGGGAGGGGAAAAAACATAATCCAAAAATGAAATTTTAGGTAAATGCCAAACTTAGCCTTTAAGTTCAGTATCATCCAAAGATGCAACATGAAGGTTTTGAAGAAAATCTCCCATCCCCAACTGACTAATGATTTTCATTAAAATGCCACGTATTTAAAGTATTTACATGTAAAATAAAATAGAAATATTGAATTTTCTGGGAATAGCATGTGCAGTTTTCATAAGGAAGTTTGTGTTAGTGGTAAACCACAAGAGATAGACAAACAAACCTACTCCACCAAAACATTTATCTCTTTTTAAAACATGCACTTTATTTCAAGTAACTTTTTTGCGGCATCAGCAACTGAGATATCCATTGCTATTGATTTGAATTGTTCAGTAGTTTGTATGGGTGGATGTGAGAGAGAGAGAGAGAGAGAGAGAGAGGGGGGGGGGAGAACAACCTAATTCAAAAATCAAAAGAAAGTTGGTTAAATAACAAACTTGGTATTAAAATTCAGCATCTTCCAAGGATGTGACTTGATTTCCAATAAAAGTACTCCCACCCCAAACTATCCTTTGTATGGAATGTTTTCTCAAAAATAACTAATGATTTGTATTAAAATACCTTATATTTAATTTACATGACAAATATACTGTCTGTCTTGAATTTTCTGTGAATAACCTGTGAAGTCCTCATTCGAAAGTAATTTTGTGTACTTTTGTATACGTTTTAAACCAAGTAGAAGAAAACTCAATACACCAAAAATGTAAATCTGATTAAAACACACAATTTATGTTTCATGATTATGCAAAGAGTATGGAATTTCAAAGCTAGTATATAGTGGTCTGCATTTTAAATATTTGACTATTGCTTAGCATCTTCTTATCTCCCTTGTAGCTGAGATGTGTAATGAAATCATTCCTGCAAAGACTTATCTTGATTGACATGAAATAGGTAGTAAAATAAGTGTTTGTAAGAATAGTTTGTAGAAGAGTGGATAGTGTGAATGTAACATATCCATATATTTATTTTATATACCATGGTTTTATTAGTATTAAAACTGTGAACTGTTCTGTTTTGTTTTCTGTATTGTGCATGCCACTAAGTCCATATACCTTAATTTGAGCTTATTTCTACTTGTAACATAATGTGAATAGAAGAATCAACTTTTATATGAAGTACATGTCATGCTTCAACCAAGAAAGCAGGCGGGAGGAGGCTGGTAGGATGTGAAGTAAACAGCGACATTCTCAATGAGTAATTTCCCCAAGTATTCTATTCATGAACTTTCATTAGTCAATGGCATGAACACAATCCTCATTTCATTTCACTACCCTGCTACAGTAGTTGCTCAAAGTGATGTCTTTCAGCATTCACACATTCCTGATATTTTTTGTTGAAATTTGCATTCACATGCAAAAGTTCGTCCTCTGTAAACTAATTTCCGCCCTGGTATTATCTTTCAGTTCATCTATATTGTGTGGGTTATTTCTGTAGTGGGTAAATTGCCTACACACTTGTCAGCATGAATGGTTTTGATGTAAGTATTGTATATAAATATTGGTTGTTGTAAAGTAAATTTTTCAGCTGGCATTTCAATTATTTATCTAAATAATTAATTAATGCACTTGTGCACATGCTTTTTAAAAGTAATTGGAAAGAAGTACATAAGAAAACAGCCTTCTAACACTTCAAACTGTACAAAGCAACAACTGGTAACATCCTAACCTGTACTAAGCATTGACCAGAAGCATATTGGCCCACTCATTATTGAAGGAAAATTACGCAACTATAATGCCACTGTTTCCTCCTACATGCTTTCTTGGTTCAAGCATGACTTGGATTCCCCATATAAGGGATTATGTGAAGTTGTAAGGCCGAGAAAGCTGTTTGAGGTGAGACATTGGCCCTTCCCCTCCCCCCCCTATCATAGGAATGACTTCAAATATAGCAATTAGTACACATGGAGACAACATTAAAATATTAGCAAGCTCTCACATTGCAAAGAAAGATAATATGCTGGCTTTGAAATTGCATACTTTTTGCATGACATTGCGAGAAACAAATGATTGGTGACTACACTTTAAAGAATAAAGTTAATCTCCATCTACTAGAATATTATTTATAAAATCACTGCTCATTCTAGTTCAATGTAGTTTAATGAAGATATTTTTAAGAATGTTATAATTTTTATTTTCCCTAGTACATACTTAGTAGGAGAGGAAGTTTTGCTTTCCACCCAAAGATGTAATAGCAAGATTTCACCAGATATATATATGTTTTGAGGCCCCTAAATAAAAAAAAGACGAAAAAATAAAATAAATTTTTCACAAAAAGTTGTCCATACATATTTCAGATATTTACATGACAAATAAAATGTATATCTTACATTTCTGAGAATATCCAGTGAAATCCTCTTTATTTGGAATGAATGTTGTGTAACTGGTAAGCCAGAATAGATAGACAGAAACTTACTACACCCAAAAAGTGGATCTGTTCAAAATACACAATTTATTTCACATAACTTTAGGCATTTCTGAGATAGCTGTTGTTATTGGTTTGAATTTTTCAATGAATAGTTGTAAAAGTTATATAAAAATAAACAATAATGGTTAAAAAAAGTATATGAATGTAACACATCAGATTTTTTTTTTAACTCTTATGTTCAAATAAATCTATTGCTTTATAAAATATATAAAAGTGGATTCTTTTTTAAAAAAATTTTTTTAATGTTTTGATTGAAGCTTAAAAATGTTTGCAGTGAATACTAAGTTGTAATGTTTTGCAAATGCTTGGTTTGATGCAAAATGATTCATGGGTGAAATAGAGAGAAGGAAAGATTGAAGATAGCATTTAGAAACTTATATATGTATAAATAAATAAGAACATAACTAATGTAATTTAAAGGAACACATTTCAGATTTGTGATTCTTTGTTACCAGTTTATCTTTGAAGAAGTTATCCTCCAGAACACATTTAATGAGGGAGGAGCAATGCAACTGCAGTTTGACATGACACGCAATATGTTCCCTTTGTTTGGACAATTTACACACAAGCCAGATCTCTATTTTCCACAGTAAGTAAATGGCTATGGTATTTCATAGAATTTCAATCTTCTGCATAGGAATTCATGTGCTTGAAAATGAAATAAGTATTTTTTGTACATAGACTAGTCAATATACTCGGCTTTACTTAGGGGTCATAATTTCTTCATAGGGCCATTTATTTCTTTCCCTAAGGATGTCATTAGCTTTCCATGATAGAAATGAGCTACCCATGCCTTTACGTTTTGTTGAATTTAAACCTTTCAGATATAGTTTCTTTATTACAATAGTTTGGGTGTGATGAGTTCAAGAGGAGCTAACTCAATGCTTGCTTTAGAATGTTCAAGATTTTTCTAGAATAGTGCATAATATTTTAAAGAATGTACAGTATTTTGGTATATTCCATAAATGCTTAGCTTATACCAGAATGTTTAAGGGCATTCTTCATCCTGTTGCTCCTCTTAATCCTGCTAAGGAGTTAAAACCAAGTACTGATGATTGTAATAAGCATTTCAAAAGTGTGTAGATTTGACACCAATGTTTGTTTTCTTTATAACCTTTAAGGCCCAGATCCATAGTTCTTACTTGGGGGACACTCATACTCAGCTCATTCTTCACTTACTCAAGTAAAAGTGCCAATTCATCATCTCTTCTTTAGACAGAGAAATTTACATGAGTATTATATGAGTGTGAGGTGCTGTCCCTGCAAGGCCATTAAATAACCATGGATAAACTTCAATGGAAAATAAGTTTTGTCTTTTCCAGAATGGACATTAACTCTGAATGCTAGAGAGAGTTGTGAAGTGTATGGTTATCACTTTATTCACTGGTTTCACCATCTTCCATATGGGAAGACGTGTTGTTCCATGGTTTTCATTTGCAGATTAAAATGTTGGATGATTGTATGATTTTCTCTGCAGAAAAGAACTCCCCCCCCCCTCCCCATTTATATGTGGTCTTTAACATCTCAGGTCATATCAGTGACTTTTTACCTTTGGAACAATTGCTCATCAGCAATGATGCCACTCATTTTACATTTGGGTGGTATTACTTTGAGAATTACATTAAATTCATATACACATTCACACTTCCAGACTTCAGGGAGGATGGGGAATAATCCTGGCCAAAGAAAAAGTCCCACCCTCCAGTTGGGAATCGAACCTAGGACACTGTGGTTTTGAAAGCTAACATGCTAACCACTAAACCATTGGGGCAGTCTCTCACAACTTGTAGAGCAGCATAAAGATGAAAAATAAGAAGAAAGAATGTGTCACTATTTCAGAAAAGAAATGTACTTGGGAAATACTGCCAAAATATTCAATTTTCACAAATTTAACATCAAAAAACATATTTACTAAGGCAAATCAATAAAAGGTTGTTTACTGCATTCTCCAATGTTGTATTATAATTTTTTAATATTTGTGCTTAATGGAACAATGTACATTTAGGTCACAATTGAGTATATCAAGGAAGAAGAAAACCATGCAATCATGACACTGTTTTATAAGAACCATTGGTATTTCTGTATATTTAAACAATTTTTTCAGTTTTTATGCAAAAATTGAGCAGGTAAGTCAATGTAAATTATAACATAAGTGGCAGTGGAAAGTACTGATAATCCATAACTGAATGTAAAGAAAATGTATTAATATTAACAATAAAGTTGGGAGTTTAAGATATACTGAAGATTTTGAATTCTAGTTTGTTGGCTATCCTGAGGATCTGTACATCCAGAAAAGGAAGTAGGTTGATGATTGTTGTTTCCATTGTAAATTTCATTGCACTACTGATAGGTTGAGTAATTTCAATGCATCTTGAGCCAGTATTTTGCTTTTACTATTGGGACACACCATCTAAACAGCTTCACTGCAATTTCTTATTGCAAGGAAGGCTTTAGTTGTATGGATTTCCAGAAACCTTGCATACAGATCTGCTAAGAATGAAGAATGAAGCTTTCTCATGGCTAGTCCATTAGTTTGCTTATATAATTTATTTGTAAAGGGGAAATGCATAGTTCTTTGAGGATTAAATATACTTCTGTGGCTTTTGTTTGTAGCCTAATACAATTTAGCTAATGTTTCAAGTATGTCAGCAACTTTTATCTAGGGATGCTCAGAAATAGTGAGAAGACACTGAAGGTTACTAGAATCGGGAGCATACATGAAGGTGGGTTGGGGAAGTCACTGTGCAGAGAGAGAAAGAGACAGAGATAGTAACTGTCACTTTCTTTCATTGTTGCTTGCTAGGTGTTGCCAGGTCATATGACCAGAACTGTCTACTGGGCAACCTGTACTCCCTGCCTTCATGTATGTTCCTGACTATAATAAATTGTGAGCTGATGTCCTGAAGTTCTATGTTTTGCTTTAGTTTGTATTTTTGATGATGTTATAACTAGAAAACTGGTGAAGCTCCTGAAACTTGTTTATACATCAGTTGGGCAGGACAGCTTGTTAATGGAAAAATTTATTATATTGATTATAAATCTAATTTTATTGCCAATGTAATGGGAATTAAAGGTAGAAGTTTCTTTTATTTATCATTCATTATTCTGTTTGTTTTCTTTAATGTGATTATTGTGTTTATGCTCCTTCTTTATTGGACCCACTGTTACCTCTTAATAGTGACTGCACTGTCTACTTTTGTGTAAATGATACCTTTCTCAAATAATCAACTCATGGTAACATCCAAATCCATGCCAGAAAGCGTGTCATTGGTTCACAGCTAATGCTGGAGGCAACCTGCCTCTGAAATATATTCTAATTTACAGCTCCTGTTTTGGCCAGTGCAAATCCTCTCTTACTGCTTCATCATATATTTAACAAAAAAATGTTACTGCTTCAAATCAATGTCTGTATATTAGAACCTTTTATTTCTTTCCCAATAGTAAGTGGGTATTTAAGTTCTGCATTGTCCTGTAATATAGCCAAGAAGTCTCTTGCGTGAATTAGGCGGGAAGTGGACTGTGCTTTGACCACAGATTTATTTGCTCACTCACATCAGCACAATTTCATATCAAGGCAGTCCAACTGTGACTAACATCTGTATGCGTTGACCTTTTGACACATCCCTACATTCAGTACACTTATTTTTGAACCTGGCTTTGTTAAATTTGCAGCAGTTGAATTATATATGTTTTAAATTTTGAGCTATGAGGTCTTTTCTTTAGTGTTCCGCAGTGCATGTTAACAGGTAAAGCTCTTCTTATAATAATTTAATCCATTTTCATTTTTTAGTTTTTATTTAACAATTTTGCTTAATGTCCCCATTCAGTACATTTCTTTAAACATCATGACTGTTTCATTCAACTTGCTGGCTTAATATAACATATGTCTGGAAATCTTTTTCTGTAGGTGAACAGTATGTAGTGTTCCCTAGGACTGATGGTTTGATACTAGCTTCCCCGTGACAATTTTCTAATAAATTCTTTCATCCTCATGGCAATATGAAAACAAGTATTCTTGTTATTTACTTTTCCATGGCCTTAAGACAAATGATACAAATTTTCTTTATTTATGGTACTAGTTAAAGTTGACTATGTATGCCATAAATTGTCTTTATTTTAATATTTATGCTTTTAATTCTGGATACATGTATATTAATAAAATATGTAAATAAACATGTCATCCTCCATGGTGTAGTGGCTACCATGCTAGCCTCTAGTTCTCGAGGTCACAGGTTCAAACCCGGCGGAGGGCGAGTGATTTCTTCGGGCATAAAAATCCTTAGCATGGTTTCCTTCGGAAGGGAAGTAAAGCCGGTGGTCCTGTGTCATAGATTTACAGCACGTAAAAGAACCTCAAGCCTGATAAAGAGGCCTCTGAGCAAAATTATCGGTCTTTCACGCACAATATAGAATGGGATGCTAAGGACCATAGTAGTTACAGAGCGTCCATGAATAAAACTCAATTTAATATAGTAAATAAACAAAGAAACATAATATCCACATTAATAACACAATACAAGTGAATTACAAACAGATACAAACAATATTTCAAGAAATGACAAACATGTCTCAAGAAAAGTATTCCAAGGTAACAACCCTCAACTCTCTATTTTAATTCCAAGGTAAGTTGCTTATTTTAACTGTCACATTATTATAACATAATGACATATTGCAGCTGTTTCCCATAACTTAAATGACCCAGCTACATGTGTGTACTGTTCGCCAACGGGAAGAAAGTCTCTGACAGGAATATACTACCCTTATCTGTTTGGAAAAAGTGTGACAAGGACAGTGAATGTGTGACAGAGAACACATGCTAAGCAAGGAGTAAAACTATTCAACTGAGCTGTCGTGTGTGTCATAAATAACGGCACATAAGCAAGTAGGCAGGGTTCGAACCGTGTCTAATCAGCAATTTCCCCTCTGCCTTTCATTCCCCAGGGACTTTCTTTGCTGTGGAAGACAGTATGTGTATATATGTCACAGTCAGAATGCAAAATCCCTGAAAACTTGAAATTATAGTTCTTACAAATTTCTGTAGGAAATTCTAATTTTCACTAATTCAGTTAAAGGAATCAAGTTATGGAATAGATATAAAAAGTTTGCGGATTCCATTACAACATGTTTGCATGTATTAAGATGCAATGGTTAATGGATTTACATCACAAGAAATTAGAAGAGCTTTGCTTTCAAGAAGATCCCAGGCAAGAGAATCTGGACAAGAGCCTTCAAGAAGGACAGGATGTGTATTCTTGCAACATCACATCTTAGTGCAGTTCTGAGATCATTTTGCTCTCTTCATGTGGGATATCCACAGCATCTCCTGCCTCTGTGAATCTGTATATTATATAAGCTTTACTGAATGCAACATCCACCTGAAGATAAAGAGAAAAAGACATGCCAACCAACAGATCACTGTTGCCAAACACACATTGCTGGCTAAATGTGAGCACATAATCAGACACAAGAATACAAACATTCTATTTACTGTGTTGCACTTATATACCTTGAGAGGTAATTCAGCTCTACAAACATAGACAGAATTTCAACAAGAAGGGGGAACCCTAGAGACTTGATAATAGTTGGTACATTGCATTCTATAACACAAAACCACAGCCACTGAAGAACACTAGCTTATGCAACACTGTTCCCAGCTGGACTAATAAAATGTATAACCTCACCTTCATGGCACATGCCAGCACAAACAGCCATGACAGCAGCCGCATCTGAGATCCTGAGAAGGAATGCTGAAGCATGCGACTGAAGATGGCTGCTGCATCTGCATTCAAAATGTCTGGAAGAGTTAATCCTGTACCTGTTGCTTGTAGCTTCTACCTAGTTCAATTGGCTTAGAGTGAAAAGCAAAATCTGTGAAATGAAATGATCAGTTTGCATCTGTGTGTCTCAGACTTAATGGCAGTCAGATTGTGTGTGTATTTGTCATTTGCAAGGCAATAGCATTTACTTTTAAATTATAAAAGTATAAACTCGCAAGGTTGTACATTTTTACTCTGCACCAATGCTGTAGCTTTGTTTGCACATATCATGTTAAATAAAATGACAATTATATTGCCTTCACTTAAAAATGTTACATTGTATATGATTGCTGTTTCAGTGTGAAGGATTCGTGTGTACTTCTAAATCTTGGAAAAGGCTCAGCCCTTCTGCTAAGAGAGACATTGAAATCATGTCTGTCTGATGGTGGAGTGGAAGGTTTACAAGAAGAAACTGTATTGGCAGATATTGGTGTTCATCAACTTGATGCTGAAAAGGCCACTACAGTACTCAATCTTCGCAGTGATATCTCACGTTTGTAATGATTATTCAGGACATGCTAACTTATCAGAAATGATTATAAACAGTGAAACTTTTTAACATAATCGAAATTATGAGTGGATTGGTGACACCTTAGTTTCACCTACTAAGTTTTCACTTGGAATATGCTTTGAAGACGTTTGTCTTCAGTCACCAATTCACTAACAATTTAAGCTATTCAAGAATTAGCATTTAATATGAGGTGAAGTTATCCTGCCTGCCTTATGTATAGAGGTGGTAGAATTAAAATTTTGGCATCACTCTTAGTTAAAATCTCTGTTTATATAAGTTTACTTTTAATGTATCCAGATTAATATTTCAATCTACATAAAAATACAAGCTTGGCCTGCAAAATGCTGAAAACAATAAACACCAGTAATAATTTTTAGAAATGGAAAACAGAAAAGAAAGTTGGACACACCATGCACAATTGAGGACATCAATGTCACACTCTCTGTCTGCAGTGTAGAGGTGAGTGGTGCAGTTGTTTCTGATTTATGCACGTTATTAGTGTTCAACAATTCAAAAGAGAGCTCATTCTGAAGTAAACTTTCCTCTTCATCAATGCCACACTGTCTGTCTGCATTGTAGAGATGAGTGGTACAGCTGTTACTCATCTGGACATATTAAATGTGACTCCTTACATTCAATTATCGCACTCAGGGCATTTATTAAGTTGCTCCCAATAATGAGATTGGCCATGAGGACTTTCACTACAAAACACAAACTCTAATTTACAATTAATTTTGAAGATTGAGAAGCTAGTAACAGTGATATGTCATAATTTAAAATAGAGAGAGTTGAAGGTTGTTACTTTACATCACTAAAATGTTCTTACTTGAACACATTTCGGGAGATGGTTTGTTCCCATGGTCAGCATCTTTTCAACTGATTTTGCCGGTTATTGTCTGGGGAATGTGTGTGGCTAGTGGTGTTCTCTACTGCTGGGCTGATGAACCTCCAAAGGCTGCTGGATGGCGGCAGTTCGAAATTCATTAGGTGATTCCTGCGTTTGACGATACGTATTTTTTCTCAGATGTCCAATTCACCTAATGAATTTCGAACTGCTGCCATCCAGCAGCCTTTGGAGGTTCATCAGCCCAGCACCAGAGAACACCACTAGCCACACACATTCCCCAGACAATAACCAGCAAAATCAGTTGAAAAGATGCTGACGATGGGAGCAAACCGTCCCCCGAAACGCGTTCAAGTAAGAACATTTTAGTGATGTAGTGTAACAACTTCAACTCTCTTTATTTTAAATCTAATTTAAAGTTATTTATACATGCTGTTTTAATACCTGTTGAGAAATTTTCTGTTTTTATTTCCCTATTGCCACACTGCAAACTGCCTTCCGAACAAGAAATGTTTGCAGCTTCACTTTCTTTTGCTGTAACTGGTTGAATAAATTTTTACTGCACAGTGTGATAGTCTAACCAGTGTATAAAATGATGTGAGCATTTTCTCCTGACCTGAAATCTTAGGAACATCCATCCTCTCCTATGTTGTAGCTACAACATGTAGCTGAACCTGATGCACAGATTTTGTTGCATACTTACTACAACTTCATTGTTTCTGTTTGTGGCTGGATTCCATTCTTTCAATGTTGCAGTAATTGTTGTGTAAGTCCCTGGTGACATATGAGACCTGTGTGTCTCTTTTCATAAGGGATAAGGGAACATCATCCAACCCAAGCTTAGCTTTCGATAGGGTTGTGCCATCTGACTCACACAGGTCCTGAACCTACATGTCCTGGCTCACTGCTCACATGGTTAGCAAAAGTGGGCATAGCTGCTCACATCCATATGGTGTGTGGTTCCTGATGCCATGTTGCCAGTCAACCCGATAATCATAATTCATATTTCTCTATGGAGAACTTCCAGGCCCGCTATCCAGTGTGTTCCAGTTGTTCCTGCAGGGACTACTGCTACTTGAGTAATGTCTTGTAAACCTCATGAACTGTATTGAGTACTCCTGATAGGCTCTATTCTTGTACTGCGTCAACCAGTTGTTTCACTGGGTCATATGAATAAAAAGCAAGTGCTTAACTCAAAGTTTGTACTCATGAGTATGAACACTTTCTGTGATTATATACTCAGCTCAATGAGAACATACTTGTTTTCATAAGAATAAAAGCCTACCACCTCACACGAGTATATACTCATCCCCACAGCCATCTTGTTCACTTAAATGTAAGTATATACTCGTATTATCTACTCTCTTTACCCATATACTAGCTTCATTGGTGTGTGGTGTTCGTAAGTCCTTCAAGACATGAAAAATTAGAAGCAACACACACAAACGCATAGCTGTGAGTTAAATTAGCAAAACAATAAATAAAATGAAATAGACAAAAGTCTATTATCAATAAATCAAGCAAAAAGAAAATATTCATGGATTCTAAAGTCATAATTATAAGGTGGCGGATGCAGTTTCAAATCAGAGTGTTTCTAGAATCCTGGGATGTTTACACTATTTTCTATGAAACAGTTTTGTTATAAGTAACCTAACTCCTTAAGCAACTGAATTTTGGGGTTAGGATTTTACATAGTAAGCTCAATTAATAAATCTGACTTTCAATGATACTTCTAGGTTATGTTTTCATGAAGCAATACAGGATTTTGAAACTGCTTGAATGTTCATGGCAAAGTTAGAAAACTAATAAATAAAATGGTTTAAACAAAAAGAAAGGAATGATTGTGGATTGAAAAGTCATAACTCATGAGGTGCTGGGTGAACTCGTCTGACTGTTTTTAGGATCTCAAGATATTTACTCTACTTAGGTATACCTGTTATGAAACAGTTTTCTTATAAGGTTATGAGTAGATATCTGGATTTTGAAGTTAACACTTTACATAGTAAGGTTAATTAATAAAGTTATTTCTAGGTTATGTTTTTCTGAAACAATTTAAGATTTTGAAACTTCTTTAATACCCATGGCTATGTTTGCAACTTTTCCACGAGTACTATACAGCTCATAAATTGTGCCATTCTCTTCACATTTAGTTTTAAGTTAAAAAAAAAAAAATCAATATATACTCAGAAGTGAGTATGCATCTAATCAAGCTCAACATGAGAGGAGAATGCACTCATAAAACTGAGAATATATTGGCTTTTATTTATACCAAATAAGAGTACATACTCTTGTAAGATGAATGCCTGAGTATGTTCTACTCTGCTTCCATTACTTGAGTATGTTCTCAAAATGAAGTAGATACTCGGAAGGTTTTATTCTTAACAAACTGAGTATTTACTTGAAAAAGTGAAGCATATACTACATACTCATTTTTATTCATATAACTCTCTATCTGTACATGTCTGGGTTGTGGTCATAAGGTCCAGTATATCTTGATTGTCCTGACTGGTTTCCATTTCCAAGCCTGTTTTGAGGCACCAGTGTCCACATTCCATAATTTCTTTGATTTAAGTGAGAACAGGTGTTTGACTTATCCCATACACATGTTTGGAATTGTGGTCCATGGCCGAGTGATGTCTAAACAGGTCACCATTAATGAGATTAACGCTTGTTCAGGCATTGCAATTCCAGTAATTTACTCAGCTGCCCTAGGCACAGGAAATAATCTGCCATTGATTCACGGCTCTCCTTAGTATTTCCATTTTTTAATTTGGCTCTGTATATTGTATTGTGCACTCCAGTACTTTTGAAGGAAGGCTGCTCTGAAATGTTCATACTGTACAGGATTGCCTAATGCCAGCTTAAACCAACTTAGGTCAAACCTACTAAGCTCCATTGCACTAGGACCATCCAGTAATTATTCGGAATCCCCTAATATTTATATATGGCTTCAAGTCATTTACAAATTGCTTCACGTAGTCATGCTCTCTACCATGAACAGTTGAATACATTGGGCAATCCATTTATGTCAAAATACAAGCAATTTGTACTTCGAGATATTGGATAATATTATAACATAAGTGCAAACAAGATTTTCACATTGTGATAAAATGCCCTTTCTTAAATAGGTGACTACTCAGTTTGCCAATTATGCTCGGCATTTCCATGTAGATGGCCTGGATTCATTATTAAAAATGTATTTTGCATCCTTCAACTGCTCACAATTGCATGCAAAACTGGAGGCTGCAGCAAGGGCAGGGCAAAGCAAAGCCAAAGGCTAATGTGCTGATAATTTTGCTTCTAACTGCTCAGTTATTGTGTTCTGAAAGACAAGTGTTGTTGCTGTAACTGGGTCATATGCACTAATAGCTGTTTGCATCAGTTGCATTTTAGTTACTGGATCTATAATTGCTATGGGGATGGCTGTTCAGTCTATCTAATCTTATCCTCCTCCTCTGATTCTGCTATACTCTCCCTATCTTTCTAAGAGTGTCATCCCCTGCTACATTTATGTTATTCTCCATAATTTTAGCTACCCCTAATATACTGTTACTCCTGAGAAACATTCAAATTATTATAACCCAGCACATGTGATTAAAACTATAATCATTAATAATTAACCCTTAAGCTTGGCAGCCTCAGCCTAATTGTTCATTAAACAAAATCTGCAATACATAACATACACCTATATATATCAGTAATAATTTTGAAAACTTACTCGTTGCTGGGTATCCAGATAATGCGATGGGTTAATCCAGAGTTCATTTTCACTGAATGAGGAGGGCTGTGTTGTGTTTTTGTGAAGCTCAAAGTTGCCTCACCACTGATATTGACTTGGAGGTTCACCATGTCATATACACTGGTGATGATGAGCTGCATTACTGTGCCATTCTCTTCACCTGCAGTCATTTTCTTGCTATGGCATGGTGTCTGGGAACTCATAAGCTCAAGCTGGTTGCCATTTGTGAGCTGGCCCATACTTGTTAAACAGCGCACTTCAGGTGTCATAGGTGGCTACTGAGTTTAGGTGACAAGAATATCTGGTAAGGTGGGAAGTGAGCAATGTTTTTGTTTTAGGGTATGAGGATCTGTCGAGGTCAGATGATACCAGTGATGTGGTTGTTCAGAAAGACATCATGATTCGGGTTGTGGATGCATCCTGGATGTGCTACTAGATATGGATGAAAAAACACTTACCGACAATTAAAAGATGCTTTATTTCTCAAGTTCTTTGTCTACACTCACCATTCTCACCCAAACGGCTATATGACTTGTTCGATGCCCTCTTAGTATTATTGATGAATTTTGTTCCACAGATTATAGTGTAAGTATTTACTTTCACATATGGCACGACATAGTTGACTGTTAAAATTATTATCTGCACATCAAGTTGTAAGTTTCTTGGATCAGCAATGCATAGGCAGAGTGCGGTGTGTGACTCACAAAATTATAACCAGAGCAGCACATTACAAGATGTAAATTTCCTAAGTCCGCCATGTGTTCACAGCAGCAGTATCTTGGCCCATCAAGGTGTATTTTTGGAGTGATGTGTCATCTAAGACCTGCCATCTGCCATGTTGCTAATTTCCCCTTCTTACATTTATTTCTTAGCTTACACTTATTCACATGACATTTTTCTTTCATCTGATTTGCTTTTCTTTATCAATTTTACTCTGATTGATTATTTCATATTTCTGTTCTGGACCAGCTCAGCATTGAAGACTGTTTTACAAGCCATGTGTTATAGGTATGAGATAAGGCACGTTAATGTCTGGGCTAGGCTAAGTTATGTACTATTGTCAATGTTGCATACTGAATTTGTGCAATTCAACTCAAGTGAGACTTGCAGGTGCCAAATTTGGTCTAAGGCAGTCTATCATATCGTGTGCCCAAGCAAAATTCTTTGTAAAGGGTCAGTCACATTCGTTTTCCCATGCAAATATTCTTTGTCATTATTTGCCTGCCAGGTTCATAAGAAATTGCCTGCTATTTTACACTGTATTTGACTGATTTTTTACTTTCTCTACTACGTATAGTAAGTAGGGGAAGTATTGTATTCCACCCAAAACTTCGATACTGAGATTTCACCGGAAATACATGTTTTGAGACCCCCTGAATCCAAAAAAAGCATTTTTGGAAACATGTCCGTGTGTGTGTCTGTGAACAGCATAACTCAGAAACGAACAGTCGGATAAACACCAAACATGGTATTTAGGTTCAGTATCTTCCAGAGATGTGACACAAAGGTTTTCAAGAAAATCCCCCCACCCCAGATTACCCTTTACATGGAACATTTTTTGAAAATTTTAATTTTCTCAAAAATGGCTCTAACGATTTTGATTAAAATATTATATGTTTAAGATATTTTCATGTCAAATGAAATGTATATCTCAAATTTTCTGGGAATGTCTCCAAAAGTATTCTTCATTGTGAACGACTTTTGCATAACTGGTAAACCATAAGAGATAAACAAAATTTTACTACACAAAAAATGTAGATCGCATTAAAATACACAATTTATGTCATATACACTTTTGTTGTTGAGTGAACCATTTTCGAGATATTGCTTGTTATTCCCTTAAATTTTCCAATACTTATACTTTTTCTCAAATTCGTTATTCATTTTTTTTATGTCCTGGACATGCAAAGAGAATGGAATGCGCCACATAGCAACCAGTGCTTAAAAGATTTGACTATCACTTATAACCTACCATATTCCCCTTGTATCTACAAGAAAATTAGCAATAAGATTGACATCTCGATAAACATGAAGCATATGGAGAATAAGCGTTTGTAAAAATAGTTTGTACAAGAGTAGAGAAAATGATGTGAGTGTAACACATCAGATTTTTTTTTCTTGTTGCCCATTCCTTCAATGTTTCATTATTTAAGACATCAGCATCCAACTAAATTTAAATAAAAAAATATTCTTCTGATAGAAGAATTTTGATTTTGCAAAACTAAAATAAATTAGGTAGTTCTGGTTTGTTTTATCCATCTTTGGCCATTTCTTGTTTTAAATAATTCCAAAGGTTCTTCAGTTTTGACATATGTGTAGCAAAACTTATTAGGATTTTTCTTGAATCCAAAATTTACAAACACAGGTCATAAACCTTGTCTTCTGAGATTCCATCAAATAATTTGTGCAACTCTTTCCAAAGTTCTTGAGATATAATATGATGCATTGGGTGAAATAAATAAAAAGTAGTGTAAGCTAGCTAGCAGGTACTAGTAATTTTAGTACTTGCAAAAAATGAGGTGAAAAGGTTTTTCCCGATTTTAGGTAGTAAACGCTAGGCCACCTGGAAAAATAATTATTAAGTACTAAGCAACTAGTATCTGCTAAGCTATAGCATTTTCTAATTATGTGTAGATTATGTTGTCAGAAGCTTGTTCACTTTCTCCACTACTTTTGCATTTTGTAATAATATAAAAGTATAACTGCTCACTTGTTAGACTTTAGATGTATTTTACTTCTGATTGTAATACAGAAATTACATACTTCCTTTTTCAGTCTCTTTTAATTCCAATTTCAGATAGTGCATTATTGTTAATTGGTCTAGATTGGTAAATTGATCCGGAATTGTAAAATAAACCAAATTATCCTAACCCACTCCATAACCCTAATGGCTGTAAGAATAAAATGAAATAAACACCAAAAACAAAAATAAGCAAAGAAATGAACATACATAGTGTATGTGGAATTTTTAATGTGAAGAGCTTGCCATACGTTCATACATGCATGCAAGCATGCATCTGAGTGCCTGCTCCTATTTAGTTTATTAGTAATTTCTTTTTGTTTTATATAAGCTGTATGTAAAGGGATTTTCATTTTATTTTTAATACATTTAACAAGTTTTTACAATGTTTAATTCTTTTATATGTTTCTGTTACCAATGACATATTGGTTGTTGCATTTGAGCTGCCATCATTCCTTAGTCACCAGGCTAGTCATACTGTCTTCATAAATGTCATTTTCTTCCACTTCGTCTTCAACATAAGAAAGACGACCTTCAGCTGAGGATGAGAGCAATAGATCTCGAAATATTTTCAAGTTTTAAAAAGGGTAAGTGAAGAAACAAATAAATCAAGTAATTTGTAAATTATTATAAGTTTCACTGTTACTAACTTCTTTCAATTTGAAATTAATCAAAAGTCTTATTTAAATTTTTTGCTGCATTATGTAAGGTAGCACGGGACATCACTTTTGGAATATTTTCAAGCAATACTCTTTAACACAGTTATCAAGGATTGGAAACCTTTTCTCCATTTATCCAAATACCCTTCTGAATGCCATGGCCTTTCCTTGAAATGAGTGAAATTAAAATACTTATCATCTTCATTTCTTGATTTGAAGGTTGAAATTACTCAAGTTACCTAATAAATAAGTTTAGTCATAAGTGGGACATATATCTATCTGGGCTGTCGCCTCCAAGTGCTTGTATGAGGAGCACTTCCAGAACATTCAGCACATGTACTTTAACTTTTTCAGCTTCATTTTAAGTGATTGGCACATTTATACTAGGTTAGCCCTTTTGGTTTATACATTCATCACCATGCAAGGCAGGGTTTTTATTTTTTGTATGTGAATAATTGAGTGCCGTGATTACTGTAGGTATTCTAAATCTGTTTGCCATAGAAATGTGTATGAAGGTCAATATTTATAAAATATGCATGCTCTTGTAAAAAAAAAACTAAAGCAAAATGTATCCCCTCTGAGGTGGAATGTGTATGCCTACAGACATTGAGGCTATCCAGCCACTCATTTTCATAGAAGTCTATCACTTTGCTACTTGGAGTAGAGAAATAAAGATCCTATTAGCAAAGACTTGATCCTCTTTGAGAGCCTTACCTTTATGCTCAACATCACATCATTGATCCAGAATGGCTAGTGAAACTAGGTCTCATAACTCCTTCCATTTTGTTCATTTGAAATGCCAATGGCGTGAGGGATGAAAGAGAGAGTTTCAGCACCTTGCTGCCCAATATGCTCTGGCCCCTTTGTAATAGTTGTTTCTGATATTCAGTTCCCTCTATCCAGTTATGTTTGTCATTGTAGTGATCAGGTGCCTGGCCCATGGAGCGACACTGCAGTACTGGTGAGGAAAAACGTAGTCCACAAACCCATTCCCCTATACCCTTCTCTCCCTGCACACCTTAAGGCAACAGAAGTGTGTTGTTGAACCTAAAGGTATGGAGGTTCTAATAGCCTCCGTTTACCACCCAACTGGTGTGCTGTTCATACCTGCTGTTTACCAATCCATCCTAGTCCTTCATCCATGCACCATTTTGGCCGGTGTCTTTAATGCCAAACAGCAGCGTTAGTATTCAGCCCATGTGAAAATTCCAGAGGCAATAAACTCATTCGTATGATAGATAGGAAGCCCCAGCTAAGAGTGATGTGCCTTTGGCAACCCACATACTATCCATAAGGTAGAGGACTACTATCTGTCATCTACTTTGCAATCATCAAGCACTACCTTACCGTATCATGCTTGCATCACTAAATGCATTGCATTTCGATCACAATTCAGTGTTGGCTGAGGCCAACACCTGGTTGCCAGAAATAATTTGTCAGGTCACTTCAGGGAAATTATTGAGAATGCGTAGAGGATTGCCTTAATGCGACACCGTATCCTTCTCGATGTTCATTGTTATAATTATCAAGGATGCAGCTACTTAGTCAAAGGATAAGAACATCATGCTGTTGCTTGACTCTGTTTGTTAGAGTCGGGCAAATAACGAGTGCATACTTTCTTCCTTTAGCTGCTTCATTTATTGTCAATGATCTGATGTGGGCCCTTGGCTGCTATTGGGCTGTAAAATTTACTTAGAGCATGAGTGGTATCAGAGATCTCAGGTCATGTGACATAAGAAGAAAGCTAACAGGAAGACACTGATTTAGCTTGGATAACTGAATAATAAATAATCAAATTGGAGACACTTTATATCAAAGGTGGCGAAAACCCTTCCTTCCACGAGTCACCAAATATGCAACATGCACTGCATCGCTCAGCAGCATGTGAAAAACAAAGGGACAGTGGCAGAGAGGGAACGGTACCTATGAGTCAAAATGACTCACAAGTCCCGTTTTCGCTACCTCTGCTTTATATGATCTCGATGATTGATATCAAATAAGAATTACAATATATGAGTTACATATGGGTGATGCAATTCCACTGTTAAGCTTTATTTCTGTCTTATGTAGAATCGGTGATATTTCCACTGTTCTTAATGTCACTACCATGTCAGATTAATAGTGCGCACAAAGTTCACATGATTAAGTTATACATTTCTTATTATGTACCATGTTAATTCTGGTTGAGGATTGTATTTGAGTTATTATTCACATACATTTTACAACTAACTTTTGTTATAAATAGTTCATATCGTGCACTTTTGATCACTTGTCTTAGTTAACACCTTGCAAATTTTGTCATGGAATGATTACGTGGATTTTGCTGTCGAATGAGTTTGATAAAAACTGTTTCTAATTTAATGTCCATGTACATTCAACACTTAACGTTGATTAGAAGTACTTCACATCGCACACTTAGGACTAATTTCCTTTATTAATACTTGGCAAGTTTTGGCACAGAATAATTATGCAGAGTGACGCGGTTCTGCCATCGACTGAGTTCTGAAAGACTTACTTTACTGCCAGAATCTAGGCTTATATATCTTTAGAGTTTGGTGGTTCAACATTTAGTTAAAATATTTTGATTGGTTGTCGCTAAGTGCGACTTCTTAAATTTAAAGATTTTGTTGGGGATGTGGTTCCTGACCATTGGTTCCTTGGACTGTCACATGGTATTACACAATAAGAAAACCCCAAGTTCTGAATTTAGAGGGTATTTCCACAACTCGAGTTACTTGTGTTCTCCTAGCGCTCAGATCTAACAAAGGACCTTTGTTACTCCTGCAAGTACACCTTCGCTATTGTGTCACACACACATCAGTGGAAAAATTTGTAGCTAGTGAAGGTTTTGTGTCTTAAACTAAGCTAACCTGTTACATGGAGTAATATACAAGCATATATATATATATATATATATATATATATATATATATATATATATATATATATATATATATATATATATATATATATATATATATATATATATATATTATTAATAAACACTGTAATTAACATAGACACATACATTTAAAATAAAGAGAGTTGAAGGTTGTTACACTACATCACTAAAATGTTCTTTCTTGAACGCTTTTCGGGAGAACGGTTTGCTCCCATCATCAGCATGTTTTCAACTGATTTTGCTGGTTATTGTCTGGGGAATGTGTGTGAGTAGTGGTGTTCTCTGGTGCTGGGCTGATGAACCTCCAAAGGCTGCTAGGTAGCGGTAGTTTGAAATTCATTAGGTGAATTGGACATCTGAGAAAAAATACATATCGTCAAACACAGGAATCACTGCTTTACAACATTCTTCTGAGAGGGGGGAACAATGACACACAATTTTCTCACAATGAAAAACTTAGGAAATGAAGATAAGTTGACTAAGTTTCTGAAGTCCACAGAAAGCTCGATCAATTCACAACCTGAAGCTTCCATGAAAAGATGTGAACTGAAAGATCAATACATTGGCAATCCATTGGTGTCAAAATACAAACAAATGTATTTCGATAATATTATAATACAACTGGAAACAAATTGCTCACATTGTGATAAACTGCTCTTTCTTAAATTGGCGGTACTACTCAGTTTGCCAGTCACGTTCATACATGTGTCTATAGATGGTCTGGATTCATTGTTCAAAACGTATGGTGCGTGCTTCAACCGCTTACATTTGCATGTAGAACTGGAGACTATTTTTTTCCCAGCATAAAGAAACATTTCAGGTGGTTTTGGAGACTTAATTTTGAGAATGAAATGGACCAAATACTTCCAGAAGCTTTCAAACTGCTTTGCCTAATTGCTACCACCCTTAAAACCAATGCATCATTTGAAAGTTGTTCTTATGTTAAACACGTAAAAATGTATTTTACCGAACAGGATCCCTTATCAGCTCTTGCGTGCTTCAACTGAAAAACCAATATTGATAATACTTGCGACCCAAGACGCGTGGTACGACAACGCCATGGAACGATTCAAGAAGAACGATCGCCGAGTAAACTTGTTTTACAAATAACCTTCCAACGCTCAATCTACAAGCTTGTTTGTAAATGAAAGAGTTTGTCAGTGTTGTTGTTGTTGTTGTTATTATTATTATTATTATTATTATCATCATCATCATTATCATTAAAGTAGTATCGGTTGTTAGAAACGTATGCTTATATCGAAAACTATGTTGTTTTTTTTTCCAGTATCAGGTTTCCGACCTCCCCACAATTAGGCTATGATCCACTACTGTAAGCAGTATGCATCTATTATTTTACTGTCTCATCACTATAATAATGTTGAAACGCACATCAATTGACTTCCAGACAAGCAGTGCATCGAAGTACCATACTATGTCGAACCCTTTCTATGTTGGCAGGCATTTATATGATTCCAGCTGCTTCACTTATGCGTGTTGCAACATTTTTCGAGTCAACAGAGGTGTCAAGCCATAGACTTAATATATGGGTGGCTCAGTTGATTAGGCGTGGGTTCAAACCCATCCCATACCGATGGTTTTAAGTGTGCTTAAAAGTGACAGCCCCATGTCAGTAGATTTACTAGCATGTAAAAGAACTGCGGGACGAAATTTCGACACACCGGCGGCGCTGATATGATCCTGGCAATTGACAGCGTCGTTAACAAACAAAAATAGTTTTTATTTCATACAGCACCATAAAAAGAAATGAGGGATTTGGCCAGACGAGGGCCCACCCCGACATATCCAGCAAGATCGAATGTAACTGTCAAATGGGCACGTACTTCATTCTCAAAATGAACTGGTGCCTCGTAAGGCGTGAACCTGGCTCCTTGTCTGACATTAAGAGGAAGATGGTGCAGCATCTCGGGTAGAACTTCTTGCAAAAATGCTCCAGTATTGGCGTTGAATTGTCACAGTAACATGTATAACCCCTCAAGAAAGCCATCAACAATCCCTCCCCATACATTGTTACCGATGTTACTTGATGTGATCACATAGACATGACTGAGCGGCTTTTCGGAAGCCAAAACATAGACATTACGGGTGTTAGACCCTCCCGCATCTGCTTCATTCGTGAATAGCACACGGTATCAAAGTCTGTCTGGACGGTTCACATTCCAATTATAAAATTGCTGCCGCAATAGATAGTCACCTGGTTTAGTAGCAGGACTTTTTCAATATGGCTGCAACGGTTGTTCCTGCAGAATTCTCCATACCGATGAATGACAAATGTTCAGTTAGGTATTTGTTTTTACCTTTTATATCTTGCAAGCCATAACATGGGTCATATAAAGTTACAACTTAAAATCAATTGAATGTAAATCCTAAGGCAATTTTGATTAAAATACTCTGAAGATCACTTTTTAAAATACTTAAAATTAGTAGTGTATTTAATATTATCAGGCGAAGAATTGAATATCAACCCATAGGCCATAGATCTGTAAAATTTCGCAGAGTGATGCATAGGAATGTTAAAATTATATCATACCGAGTATCATAGATAGATTTACCGGTATCATAGTATGAAAATCAACATTTCTAAGAAAATAATCTTTGTTAATAAATATGAAATCCAATAATTTCAAAATGTGCGATCCATATATTTATATTTATTAAAAACTAATAAAACAGCTCTTATAGGATCCGCGATAAATCGTATAATACGTTTTGGGGCAATAAATACCTCCTGAATCGTGGATGCTGACCCCCGGAAACAAATACGAATTATGTCAATCGAGATTCTACGTGTGCGAAATAAAATAAAAATACAAAACCCGTAATGGAACAACAGCACTATTAGTTTTATTATTAATTCAGTACGGTGAGGTCGCCAAGATATTCATAAAAAAATAATTCCTAAGCATTGAGTGTGCTGAAAAAACACTTCATTTTCAAAATTCCTTTGTTGATACGTATGAAAATGAATCGAGCCAGCTTTATTAGCTTTCCGACAAAGCATATTATCATGAAACCAGGTTTTGATATCTCTTAGCAATTCATTACATATTACTCCAAATCTTTAACAATCACACTGATATCATCAGCATACACAGCTAAAACAATGTTTCAGTTGACCAAGGAAATCATTCACAAACAGGAAAAACAACACACGAACAGGAATGGAGCCTTGTGGAACAACATTGTCGACATAAAATATATTAGAATCATAAACGTTCTTAAAAATTGAGTTGTATGGTTAATCTGAACAAACGGAGATCTATTTTTCAAGTATGAAATAAACCAAGTTAAGAACACATCACGTATATCACAATTTTCCAATAAAACAAACACCAAATTGTGATTAATGCAATCGAAAGCCTTGCTGGACTCAATAAAATTTCAACAGGTCACTCGCAAGAATCAAAAGAGAATAACATTTCTATGAATACAGAATAAATAGTAGTACATAGTAGATTTACCGAATCTGAAACCATGTTGGTCAGGATCCAGGATATTATAAGTACTTATAAAGAAAATTCAGTGGTCTATCAAGCATACAATATTCAAACGTATTACAGAGTGCAACGGGTCTATTGGTTTTGTCAGATTTCTTAAATACAGGCATGAATTTATTCAATTTAATCTCACTGCAAAAGATGACAGATATTTTTCTGTTACAAAAGGTTTTTCTTTCCCACTTTCATATGCTATAAGACATATTTTTCAAAACCTTTCGTATTGGGAACAGGGTTTGGAATTCGGAAGGAAAATCTCCCTATGAATAACCACTCTACTGATGAACTAACACCCTAATAAACGTACCAGGAAAATGTATGTCTGGCGGAACACTTGTTCTGCCATTATTTCGAACTCGCAGCTTCATTGAAGTAATTAACAAATACTTTCGCTGAGAAAAAAAGAAAGAAAAGAAGTTATCTATCTAGTTCAACATTATACGTTATTTTCATAACAGCAATAATTTATCTAACATCTCACAAACCTCAAATTCATTAAATAACAGGAGAATTATTAAATTCTGCACAGGATAAACAGTATATTTCGTTTGTAGCGATTTAAAAAGACTATCCATTTTCTGTACGCTTGATGCAATTTATTTAAGGCATGGGATTTTTATTACTATTAAAATCACAAGAGAGTTTAAATTAAAATATAGCGTTTATATACAGTTGGACAAAAAGCGGCGATCTGCCATAATTTTTGGAACATATTGCCTTTTGGCAATGGTGTTTGTTAATTCGTAATTGGATTCGTTGTCCTTGAGTTCTTATTGATGAATTCTCATTCATCCTTCGAGACTCTGGGGAGGATAGGGAATAATCTTGACTAATGAAAAATTCCCAACCACCAAACGGAAATCGAACCCGGGACCCCTCGCACAACATGCAGGTACTCTATCCACTGAGCTACGGGGCCAATTCTTTGGATTTCTTGTACCAGAAGTTTAATGTCATAAGTGAAACTCCATTCCTTCAACGCAAGCTGAATGTGGAAGTGCCGCCTCTCAAGAGGGCTCGTCTCTTGTTCCCCTATGAGTGAGCTACGATTTCTGGGAGTTGGCTATGTAAGGGTGTTGTTTGGTGGAATTGTTAGAAAGAGCGCGTTTTGTTGTATTGTGCAACCAAAGTGGCGAATTCTGTACATGATCTACTTAGAGACCTTTTTGAAGTAGATCTTTGGAGGAGAAAGAGAGTGTTAAAGAGCTAGACATATTCCATACTTAAATCTAACTCAATAGGCTGTAGGAAATAAAACTGAGTACCTATACAAGGAAATTTAATATGAATATGTATGAAAACAGGTATGGGTATGAAGTTCGCAATGCACTTTTTGCTTTCCGTTTTTTTATTTGGGAAAAGGATGCATGGGGCAGAGGAAGAGTGAAAGATCTTGTAGGTACATATCAATGTATTAATGAAGAAACAGTGCAAATGAAAAAGCTATGAGGAGTGAGGAGGACATTAATTGTGCTTCAATGGGTTAATACATACGTTACAAAACTCTGTATTCTATTGTAAACTCTGCAGAGACATGTCGATCTCGTCAGCATCGCTGAGACATTCCTGGTTTATTTTTATCAATAATTCTAGAAATAATGCAGGGAAAATAATATACCACTAACAAATTCTCTCTGATCACAATACGATAATTTAGTGCACGCTATTGAATACAGTTCTCGGTATAATAATACATGTAACGCATTGAGCTCTCTCCACGTTCCTGCCATCGCGTTGGCGTTAGCCACTGCAGTATCCCCGAATGAAGCTTATAATAGCAAATGCTAGCACTGAATTCCTCCCCTCATTCAGTTATCTCCGACGTAGGATAGAGTGGACGAATCCCACCTCTTATCTAGGTGTTCAGCTAGATAGGCGACTAACTTTTGAGGGTCAAAACAAGGGCATCTCGCGTCGGGCCATGTGAGCTACTGCCTCCTTTTCCCCCATGCCGGGATCTTAGATGCCGACTCCTCTTAAGTTTCGCCTATTCCGAGCACTAATAACCCCGTCCTACTGTACGCCTGCGAGATCTGGGGCATGGCCGCAAACTACAGACTGCAACGGGTGCAGAATAGGGACCTCCGGGCCATCTAATCTATATACCGCGCTTCCCCCGTGAGACTACTCCACGAAGCCTCATCTCTTCCCTACGTGGAGGATGAAATTAGGCGCCGGGCCACAAAATTTTACGATCAGTTGTCATTCTATAGGAGTGCCCTCGTTCGGTCTCTAGGGGACTATAACCCCAGAGAACGCCACTTGAGGCGTCACCGGATTCCCCGCATGGCTTGCGGGCACCCCCGGTAATCTAGGAGCTTCTCCAACAAGCAGCAAAAGCTGAGCTCCTATATAGACCTACGATGAGTTGCTTGGTAAATTCTAAATTTAACCCCAATGAAAACTTTTATAACATCTTCCACGAGCGGTGCACTAGAGTCGTTGCACCCTGACCTGCAGTCATCAAAGAGCTTCACTGCTACCTCCTTTCACCCCACAACCTCATTCTCAATGCCGCCATGTAATAACCTTTTCCTACCAACAAGTTATTTAGCCCTAACAAGGGTAGGCACACTCTATAACACTCCTTCGGGCTGCCCGCAGCCTGCGAACATGCTTCAGCTTCAGGTAAACCTGGGTGACCTGCTCTTGATTGCTGGAGGTAAAGCCGCGCTAGCGGCTAGGTACTGTGACGATTTTACATTCCGCCCAGGTAAACCTGGGCGACTTGCTCTTGATTGTTGGACTGGGATTCAAGCTTTGTGCACCCATGCTACTTCCTCTTTCCTGTTATAATCGGCGCAACAGTTTTAGACACGTGAAAATCTTAATGAGAGCTATGATGCGAGTTGCTTACCAGATCAGGTGGTGACCGGTCGACTGCATACTGCAGGAGTGCGTGGGATAGTCATCGTCAAATATCCACACCGGTTATGCACTGCTTTGCGCTGATAAACTTAGTTATATACAGTATATTAAAATCCACGCTGTAAAAAGCGCTTAATATAAAAATCTGATGTGTTACACTCACATGACTTTCTCTGCTCTTGTACAATCTATTTTTACAAACGCCTATTCTCCATATGCTTCATGTTAATCGAGATATCGAGATGTCAATCTTATTGGTAATTTTCTTGTAGATGCAAGGGTAGGTTTTAAGTGATAGTCAAATATTTTAACGCTGGTTGCTATGTGGCGCATTCCATTCTCTTTGCATGTCCAGGACATAAAAAAATGAGTAACGAATTTGAGAAAAAGTATAAGTATTGGAAAATTTAAGGAAATAACAAGCAATATCTCGAAAACGGTTCACTCAACAAAAGAAATGTATATGACATAAGTTGCGTATTTTAACACGCTCTACATTTTTTGTGTAGTAAAGTTTTGTCTATCTCTTATGGTTTACCAGTTATGCAAACGTCGCTCACAATGAAGAGTACTTTTGGAGACATTCCCAGAAAATTCGAGATATACATTTCATTTCGCATGACATTATCTTAAACATATGATATTTTAATCAAAATCGTTAGAGCCATTTTTGAGAAAATTAAAATTTTCGAAAAATGTTCCATGTAAAGGGTAGTCTCGAGTGGGGGGATTTTCTTGAAAACCTTCGTGTCGCATCTCTGGAAGATACTGAACCTAAATACCAAGTTTGGTGTTTATACGACTGTTCGTTTCTGAGTTATGCTGTTCACAGACACACAGACAGACACACACACGGACATGTTTCCAAAAATGCTTTTTTTGGATTCAGCGAGTCTCAAAACATGTATTTCCGGTGAAATCTCGGTATCGAATTTTTGGGTGGAATGCAATACTTCCCCTACTTACTATACGTAGTAGAGAAAGTAAAAAACGATGTCAATAATTGCCTCCAATTCTTCCACACCTAACAACCCTTCCTCTTCTGCGGAATCACTCACATTATTGCCGTCATCGCTGCTGTCACTACTTTCTGCACCATTATCTTGGATGAGAATTCTTTCTATTTGATTTTCTGCAATTCCGTATTTTTCGAAATAATGTCTCTTAATTTATTCAACATGTCGACATACATTTTCCCATTCTGACCTTCCAATTTCAGCAAATTGCTGGCGTTATAACTGCTCCACATATTTTAATTTAAAAGCCATATTTCTGCATGCCACCCATTTTTTGATATCAGCCCAGATTAATTCGATTGGGTTTAGATCTGGGTGATGCGATGGGAGTCTAAGTACATTATGGCGATGTTGTATTACTATCTGGTCAAGTATGTATGACGTCTGAAGCTGTTTGTTGGTTTTAATTAAGTTATATAGCTTTGTTTTACTCATGCTTTCATCTAAAGCTATATTATGTCTAAGTAACCAAGCTCTCATTTCTTCTTTCAATGAATTTGAGGTAGGTGGTTTGTCAATTGAGTGTTGACGCATTGTGAAGCATTGTCGATGACCAGAACAGACCCAGCAGGCATATTAGGTCTCAACATGGCGTTGATTCACTTCATGTACTTTTCTGTATTCATTTCTTGATGAAAATCCCCTGTTGTTTTTGCAACTTGTAAAAGAAGGGCATTTGGAACGAAGTCGATCTCTCCAACAGCATGAACGATAATAAGTATTTGCCCTTTAGCAACAGGAACCTGCAACCTAATTCGCTATCGTCACTCCAACTTTTAGATGCTGTACGACTGCTGTGTATGTATGACTCATCTTCATACACTATAGTATTTTTCTGAAATTTGTAGCACCACCTTAAAAATTGATGCTGATATAAGTACATATAAAATTATACTCATTTGGAAAGGTAGAATCAGACTGAAAAATTCAATGCCATAGCCGGGATTTGAACCACGGATCTTAGGCTTTCCGTGCCGTTGGTCTAACCGACTAAGCTATCATGGCAACATTTACTTTTTATTTTATTTATTTATTTATTTATTTTGCTTTTCTGTTAGAGTTCTTCTATTTGATTTCGGTTTCTTCCACTTGAACCCTAAATCTTTAATAATTTTTCTGAGATTTGTAGCACCACCTTGTAAGTTTCTGCTGTCTTTCAGCTTGATGAGCAATCTGCTTATTGTTAGCACAGTTTTTTCTTCCACATAGGAATTGTGAATCGTGCGCCGAATGACGCATTCGAAATCGTCTATTTCTGTAATACGTTTAGGGACCTTACGTTTCTTCCCAGGTGTGTCAAATGGTACTCTTTCATCCATATGTTTTTTTCTCTTATCTTTGAGAACTCTGGAATCGGAACTCGGTGAAACACCAGTTGCTTTGACTACTCTTTCTTTCATTCTCTTAAGGCTTTTGTGGAACCCGGATGAACATATATTTTCTTCCTTCATCTCTGCTTCTTGCTTCATGAAGTCGAGGACATTTGCAATTATTTCCCTACTTTGACTACGTAACACCTTACCACTTAACTTTGAAAACATAGGAGCCATGGTCATAAATATAACAAATATAAAATAAGTACTATTTAGATACTGCAGCTCTCTTTAAAATTACAACCAGATGCAGACACTTTCTATGGAGACTGTATGTGTTACGCACTGTAAGCAAAGGTATTATATCGCTTTCGTTGATAAAGCTAAACATAAACCGTTCCTAGGCTCGGCAGCTGGGTTGGCAATCAAGGTCACGATTCCAGAAGTTTAGCGCGAGTAATAAAATTATTTTTATACTTGTAGATTTTAATGGCTTCTCGATAAATTCTGGCATGGTACTGGGCTGTGTTGTCGAGAACCTCTGTGTCGTTGAACGTGATATCATGTCCCCCCAGAAGAACGTGTTCAGGTCTGTCCAACATAGAATGGGACGCTAAGGACCACAGCATTTAAAGAGCGTGCATAAATAAAAAGCTCAAAAACTTGCTGCAGATTTTTCATTGTGTCCCAGACGACAGTTACTTCGATGTTCCTTAATTCGAGTGCGTACGCTGCGCTTGGTAGTGCCAATATACACCTTACCTCAACTGCAGGGTATACGACAGACCCCTTTAGCAGAGAGGGGTCCCGTCTGCCCTTTACTGATCGGAATTGACCTTTAAGCTTCTTGGTGGGCTTGAAGATGGCTCTTATATTGAATTTTTCTAAAGGTTTGCTGATTCTGTCAGTAACTTTACTTATATACAGTAGACAAGCTATGTTCAGTTGTTTTTGCGTCTCCGGGGATTGCCTTATTATTACTTTCTCTACTACGTATAGTAAGTAGAAGTATTGTATTCCACCCAAAATTTCGATACCAAGATTTCACCGGAAATACATGTTTTGAGACCCCCTGAATCCAAAAAAACCATTTTTGGAAACATGTCCTTGTGTGTGTCTGTCTGTGTGTGTGTCTGTGAACAGCATAACTCAGATACGAACAGTCGGATAAACACGAAACTTGGTATTTGGGTTCAGTATCTTCCAAGGATGCGACACGAAGGTTTTCAAGAAAATCCCCCCACCCCAGAGTACCCTTTACATGGAAGATTTTTCGACAATTTTAATTTTCTCAAAAATGGCTCTAACGATTTTGATTAAAATATCATATGTTTAAGATATTTTTATGACAAATAAAATGTATATCTTTAATTTTCTGGGAATGTCTCCAAAAGTATTCTTTATTGTGAACGACTTTTGCATAACTGGTAAACCATAAGAGATAGACAAAATGTTACTACACAAAAAATGTAGATCACGTTAAAATACATAATTTATGTCTTATACATTTTTGTTGTTGAGTGAACCATTTTCGAGATATTGCTTGTTATTCCCTTAAATTTTTCAATACTTATTTTCTCAAATGGGAATTCGTTATTCATTTTTACTTTCTCTACTACGTATAGTAAGTAGGGGAAGTATTGCATTCCACCCAAAAATTCGATACCGAGATTTCACCGGAAATACATGTTTTGAGACCTCCTGAATCCAAAAAAAAGCATTTTTGAAAACATGTCCGTGTGTGTTACTGTGTGTGCGTGTCTGTGTGTGTGTGTGTCTGTGAACAGCATAACTCAAAAACTAACAGTCGGATAAACACCAAACTTTGTATTTACGTTCAGTATCTTCCAGAGATGCGACACGAAGATTTTCAAGAAAATCCCCCCACCCCATACTACCCTTTACATGGAACATTTTTCGAAAATTTTAATTTTCTCAAAAATGGCTCTAACGTTTTTGATGAAAATATCATATGTTTAAGATAATGTCATCAGAAATGAAATGTATATCTCGAAATTTCTGGGAATGTCTCCAAAAGAATTCTTCATTATGAACGACTTTTGCATAACTGGTAAACCATAAGAGATAGACAAAATATTACTACACAAAAAATGTAGATCGCGTTAAAATACACAACTTATATACATTTTTGTTGTTGAGTGAACCGTTTTCGAGATATTGCTTGTTATTTCCTTAAATTTTCCAATACTTATACTTTTTCTCAAATTCGTTATTCATTTTTTTATGTCCTGGACATGCAAAGAGAATGGAATGCGCCACATAGCAACCAGCGATAAAATATTTGACTATCGCTTAAAAGCTACCATATTCCCCTTGCATCTACAAGAAAATTACAAATAAGATGGACATCTCGATATCTCGATTAATATGAAGCATATGGAGAATAGGCGTTTGTAAAAATAGATTGTACAAGAGTAGAGAAAGTCATGTGAGTGTAACACATCAGATTTTTTTGTCTTGGATATGCAAAGAGTTATAATCTGTGGCAAAGGGAATGGTGCTGCACCTAGCAACCAGCTATTAAGAGATATGTATGTGCTTAAAGGCTACTGTTTTTCTATATTGCCCTTGTAAATATATTTTCCCCTACATCTACAAGAAAATTAGCAATAAGATAGAGTTTGCAAATGTTTATCTCGATTAACATGAAGTAGATGGAGAATAAGCGTTTGTAAAAATACTTTGTACAATAGTAGAGAAAGTCATGTGAGTGTAACACATCAGATTTTTTTGTGTGCGATGCCCGTTTTATTTCTTTTTGTCCATAACAGTTTTTCTGTAGTGTTCGTTGTAGACATTTGAGCTCTTGTTCCAAAGTATTCGGTTCACAGATGCGCCTAGCACGATCCATCAAAGTCTTAATAATGCCTCTCTTCTGCCGCGGATAATTGGTTGTTAATATTAACCCAATACAAATTGTTGTCATGTACGCCGCAAAGCAATTTTCAGGATCGGTTTGTTGTTTACTTCCTGCAAACATTGGTGTTTGTATTCATTATTAGAATAATGGCTTCTGCAGAAGAGCATACTAGTTTTTCCTGCAGAAAAGAAAAATGTGGACTAGAAACAAGGCGTTATAAAAACATTGAAAGTACAGGGGGAAGAACACACGAACTATGTTTGGAAGCATGTAGAAAGAAAAATGTTGGCGTTGATTGTAGGTAAGTAATAAATTAACTTAACTGTAATTTTAACGTATAACGAGAAGCTGATTATTATTTAATTACTAAAAGTTAAAGCATAATGAAACAGCGGAAATGAAATTAATAATAATTATTATTGATAGTCATATAATATCACCTAGATGGACGCAATACTTGTAATTTCTAGATGCAAGAGATACTGTTGCTTCGAGACAGTCCATGGGGAAGCTTAAGAAGAATTGTTCCAAAATATCCATAAGTTTAATTAAAAGTTTACAAGATTCTTATCTAGCGGGGATGATAGCTGTAGAAGAGGTGAAATAAAGGCATTTCCGTAAGCAGAGTATCAACCTTCAGTAGCCGAGAACATAACGTTTGTAGATAAGGAAAGTTTGTTTTACAAGGTAAGCGTTACAAAGGAAGGCGCAGTAGTTGATTTTCAAGTATGTCGAATGCCTTCCTGAACTTCTATGGAATAACAACTATACACGTATCATTGATGAGTGGACAGACTTCACATCGGGATTCTAGAGGTAAGCATCAAAATCCACCTATATCTGTAACAGAGAAAATTCAGCTACATGTCATGGATTATATAAGTTCTTTTAAACCTCGGCATCGGAGACAATCCCCTAAAACTATATCTGCCAGAAGGCCTCCCAATTAAAGAAATGCACAAAATGTTTTTGGAACATTATCAAATAAATGAACCTTACAATGTATACTGGCACATATTCAAGGACAACTTTAACATCGCTTTTGCTTGGCCAAGATCAGACACTTGCATTCAATGTGGCACTCGCAATCAGCAGATAAACAGAAGTACAGATAATTGTGATAACGTAAAATTCATTAATGAAAAACAGCTTCATTTTTCTAAAAGTCAATCCTTCTGCAAGTTAAAAACCGTTACAAGAAAAGGGCACAAATTAATATTGCAATATTCATAAGCTCCGATTATATCTAAAATTTACCCTATCATCAAATGTTATCTATTATTCTCGACAATTATGGGTCTACGTTTTTGGAGTACATAACTTTTTTGATGATCATATCACGTTGTTTACTTATCACTAGGGTATTGCAAAGAAAGGGCAATGTGAAGCCACATCCATGCTCTTTCAATATTTGAATGAAGAACAAGATGATAATAATAATAATATAAATAATAATAATAATAATAATAATAATAAAGGGGAATTAATATTCATATCAGACGGCTGTACTAGGCAAAACAAAAATTTTGACATTGTTTATTTCTGTTACGTTTTGTGCACCGCTTTGGTATGTTCAAACGAATTACTCATCTGTTTCCAATGTGTGAGCATTCCCCAATTATCAGGATTTTTCGATCATTGCAAGGAAGAAAAGAAAGGTGTGTGTGGGAGCACGTGAGGAATGGAATGAAATATTATCTTCCTGTAGGTCCCATCCAAGTCCAATTAAAATTACGACAACGCATCACCAAGACTTTCATAATGTTAAATAGGCAGTACAAACCTATTTTCGTAGATCTGCTGGAATTAATGCAATGAAGCTTAAGGGATTTAGGATGTATAGAATAGATCGAGAATCACCATTCATCGGGGCAAGGGACTCCTATACAGGTCCATGGAGATCAATTAATATACGTAGTAGGTCAGCAATTCCTCAAGAACTCATTTTCCTCGAATGTACAATGAATCTCCAAAAAAAAACCTTCTAAAATACAAGATTTGAAAAATATTTATGATTTACTAAGACCAATTAGTGGTCAATTTTTTGAAACTCTGGTACAAGGAGGAGCAGAAGAAGAAATAGCTAACATTAATGATGAGATACACATAGGTAATTCAGACAATAGCAGTGGGGAACACAACTTAATTTAGAATGAAAAATCAGCTGATATATTTTCCAGCAAATTTCTGTCAAATTTTACAATTTTTTTGTTCAAACATTCATAAAATGCACTTTTACCATGACCATTACTGTAGTTCTGAAATATTTGATTTTTGTAATAAATTTAGTTTTTTTAACATGAAGACTATCTTAATTTATATTTTAAATTTTTCAGGCAAAAACAACCCCTGTGACACAAGCTCATGTTTAAAAACTTATTAGCAGTCACATTTTAGCGTTAATTGATGCGCAATTTCTGTTACGTTGTCGCATAACTTGGAGAATCATTATCATAAATAGCTTGTTTAAACTGAGGATTATGTGGACTGTAAAATTTTTTTGCTTCTGAAAAATTATTTTTTGATTATAAATAGCCCCTCATATCTATGCTGATCAGATAGGAAGATTCTCATCAGTGACGTAGCAACCGCCCCAGCAATGTGGGGAACTCCAAGCGAGAGGGTTCCCAAAGGCTCGATATTGCAGCACCCCGTTTTAAGACTGTAAATTGGGGGAAAATAGTTTTCTTGGAATTTCGGAAGCATTAGAAGAGATATAAGAACAGTGCAAATTCTCTAATCCTGTACTGGGCAAAATAACGGTATAGGTAGCGCCTGGGATTTTGGGATGTGAAAATCTTAACAAAGAGCTACATTACGGCACTTACTTCTGCTATGGATGTCCACATGTGCTGTGTTGTATGTACGTACATCTCACATCTCAACTTACATCATTCTTCTAGCTTAAATTTAATTGAGTTTTATTTATGGATGCTCTTTAACTACTATGGTTCTTGACGTCACATTCTATGTTGGGCTTGAAAGAGAGGAAAGTTTGCTCAGATGCATCTTTATCAGGCTTGAGGAGGTTCTTTTTTATACACCGTCCATAAATAAAACTCAATTAAATGTAAGCTCGAAGAAAAATCTACGTTGAGACATGAGATGTGCGTATATAGAACGCAGAGGATATGGACAGTCCATATAAAGTATTGTAAACTTTGAATGTCCACACTCAAATTCTTTTCTTTTAGCTAGTTTCATAAGTTCATAAACGTTCGATGCTATTTCGCAGTTCTGAGTGTGCAAGGTTTTCCCTTTCTATTTGGAACTAATAGGGTACTAATTGTAGGTTATGGTAGGTATCGTAATTGAATGCCATAATAAAGTCGGACACACTCCGCGCACAACAGTTTAATAGAGAATATACCACCAGATTGCTCGCATTGCACTGAATAAACATGTAAGTTTAGTTACGTTTAATCAGCACCGCGTACTACCGGAAAGGAAATACATCGCGAGGGTTAACTGACTGGACAACCCTCAAAAACATATGCCAATATCCCTGGCGAGGCCATTACTGCATGGAACAAAAGGATGGAAGGGGTGGTCTTCATTGTTATCTGAATTTACTGGTCGATGACCAAACTCGGTTTTCCTGTTTCTCGTGTCATCTGATATATTAGTGATAGTGAGCGCAGGTGCGAGTGTAGGACTACTGCATCAATAATAGTGTGAAAAGTGAAAAATGCCTTATGTGACTGTGAAAATTAATTATATATATAAGTATACCGGTAAAAAGTTTTAAGTTCATAAGTTGAGTACTGTTTTTTTTTATTAATATTATGTTGAGAAAGGGTGTATATCTTAGTGGAGTAATAAAAAGAAAACCAACTACAGAAAGGGGGGCCTTTGTAACGAAACTTCCAAAAATGAAGTGAACTTCTTTAGGCGCGGTAGGGCAAATTGGCTTGGATCAGTTGAAAAGTGAAACGCTTCCCATTCTCCGACTCCAATCGGCAGTTGCCCATACATCATAGACAGTCTATGCGCATGCGCCGCGTGTACTGTGGCAAATTGGCCTGGATCAGTCGGAAGGTGAAACACATCGCATTCTCCGACTCCGACCGGCAGTTGGAAAGAAGGAGAGGGAGAATCCTACTTCAGCTATCATAAACCTATCATTTCTTTCTTAGAGTGTGAATTAATGGAAATTGGTAAATAAAATAAACATTTAATTTAATTAAGAGAGATCTTCAATCAAATTCCACATAACCATTTCCTAATATTTAAATAATGAAATCATCAACAAATGTTAGCGCCAGAGATTAGCGCAGTTTTTGACCGATGAAAGTAGGCGGACAAAGTGTTTCAATAGAAACTGCAGAAAATGAAAATTTTGCAAATGTTCGTGTTTCTGAAATCAACAATTCCACTGACTTCGTGGGTGAGTCCATAACATGTGAACACAGCACCTGTGCTTCCACGCTAGCCAATAATAATGACGATGAGTTAATAAATTGTGAAAGTAGCACAAGATTTCCCTCGACATCCATTTCTCAAACGAATGTTGAAAATAACATAAATTTATCCCACAATAACCCCCTGATGAGGTCATTTTGATAAACGAATCGCATATAATTTAAAGACGTTTATAGTGAGCTATGGCTCCCGCAAAACCATCAGGTCCTTTTCTCAGAGGTAAAACAAATGAAAGTTTCTCTCTGCATATTATTTTAAAACGACACATGACAAAATACCACGGGAATGTCTATGTTATTCAGAAAAATCTGATGTGTTACACTCACATAACTTTCTCTACTCTTGTACAACCTAATTTTACAAACGCCTATTCTCCATATGCTTCATGTTAATCGAGATATCGAGATGTCAATCTTATTGATAATTTTCTTGTAGATGCAAGGGGAATATGGTAGCTTTTAAGCGATAGTCAAATATTTTAACGCTGGTTGCTATGTGGGGCATTCCATTCTCTTTGCATGTCCAGAACATAAAAAAATGAATAACGAATTTGAGAAAAAGTATAAGTATTGGAAAATTTAAGGGAATAACAAGCAATATCTCGCAAACGGTTCACTCAACAAAAGAAATGTATATGAAATAAATTGTGTATTTTAACGCGATCTACATTTTTCGTGTAGTAAAATTTTGTCTATCTCTTATGGTTTACCAGTTATGAAAAAGTCGTTCATAATGAAGAATACTTTTGGAGACATTCCCAGAAAATTCGAGATATACATTTTATTTGTCATGACAATATCTTAAACATATGATATTTTAATCAAAATCGTTAGAGCCGTTTTTGAGAAAATTAAAATTTTCGAAAAATGTTCCGTGTAAAGGGTAGTCTGGGGTGGGGGGATTTTCTTGAAAACCTTCGTGTCGCATCTCTGGAAGATACTGAACCTAAATACCAAGTTTGGTGCTTATCCGATTGTTCGTTTTTGAGTTATGCTGTTCACAGACACACACACAGACACACACACAGACACACACACACACGGACATGTTTCTAAAAATGCTTTTTTTGGATTCAGGAGGTCTCAAAACGTGTATTTCCGGTGAAATCTCGGTATCGAATTTTTGGGTGGAATGCAATACTTCCCCTACTTACTATACGTAGTAGAGAAAGTAAAAATGAAGCCGAAATGAGTAATTCTTCATTCATCACTTGATGGAATAGGCGATTGGTAAGGGTTAGGGGGAAAATAAAAGAACACGAAGGAGCTCAATATCATATGCAAGCATGTGTTACGTACGTAATGTGGAACAATTATAGTAGTGTGAGAGAACTTCTAGTATCTGAAAGCTGAGTTAAGCGTTTTTAAAGAAATAGTGAGGAGGGTAATAGATACGTGGCCAACCTTAGCAATGTGTAATATGGCCTTCTGAGGACATATAGACAAAAATCTGTGTTGCATTCACATGACTTTCTCACTCTTGTACAAACTTATTCTCCATCCACTTCATGTTAATCGAGACATCGAGATGTTAATCTTATTGCTAACTTTCTTGTAGGCGCAAGGGGAATATAGTAAGGCATTAAGTGATAGTCAAATCTTTTAAGAGCTGGTTGCTATGTGGAGCATTCCAATTTTTTGCATGTCCAGACGTAAAAAACGAAGGGTAAATTGTCATACTTTTGCCCCCATTTGTGTCACTTTTGCCCGCATTTCTTAGCAAATTTCCATTTGAGAAAAAGTATAAGAAAATTCAAACAAATAACAAGGAATATCCCGGAAATGGTTCACTCGACATGAAAAATGTGTGTGACATAAATTGTGTGTTTTAACAAGATGCAAAATTTTGTCTATCTCTCATGGTTTATCAGTTATGTAAAAACCATTCAGAATGAAAATTAAGATGTAATTTAAGATATACATTTCATTTTCCATGAAGTATTTTAAACATATGATAGTTTAATAAAAATCACTATAGCCATTTTTCAGAAAATAAAAGTTTTCAAAAAATGTTCCATATAAAGACTAGTCCGGGGAGTTCTTGAAAATCTTTAAGTCACGTTTAGAATGAGACTAAACTGTGTCGCGGTATCATTCGTGTTATCTTATTTGCTGAGTGCCTGTTATTATTTTACTATTTTAATTTTGAGTTCTTTGTCCTCCGGCTAGCTATTATTACCCAGTCGAGCAAATCTCTTGAACAGGGTGTGTAAACGGAAAGGAGTTCTTACTAAAATATAACACTGATAAAAGAATTTGTTTTTACACTTTTATTGCCGTCACACTTTATTCATTTCACATAAATACTCTTGATACACACCCGACTGAAATTGTTGTATTCTCGAATGTAACTATTATCACTTATTTGTCGCACATTATTAATTCGCGTATTTCACATCTTTTAACTAACTTTACGACGCGAGAGATTCTGTAGAACTGCGCGACGTGTAACCCGTGAATGATTCTGTTGAACTGCACGACGTTTGCCTTGTGAATTATTCTGTAGAACTGCGCGACGTTTGCCTTGTGAATTATTCTGTAGAACTGCGCGTTACCCGTCTCTGGCTCGGAATTTATACTCCCTCACCCCGATATGCCTAAAGATTATAACAGAGCTGCTATTGGTTAATAAAGCGCGCCAACATTAGCGTCTATTTTTATATCCAATCAAAATTACGAACACATATGCTCTAGGGAAAATATTCCCTCCATTTCTAAAGAAAAGCGCGCTACTCTGACGTCATTTGTTTGTCTCTTCTAATTGATAAACAACTCACCCCCTCGCTACATTGTTAATCGCTCATATTGTCATTTCAGTGAGGCCGTGTAAATTTATTTCCTAACAATGCTTATAATTAACAAACATCTGAAATCATTGTCATACAATATTGCTAATTTACACTACAATCACTCTGACATTTACAGTGTTGCGATATAAAATACTGCCTCAACTGAAATACCAAATTTGGTATTTATCCGACCTTTTGTTTTTGAGTTATGCTGTTCCCAGACGCATAGACACACACACACACACACACAGAACTTTTTTCTAAAATTGCCTTTTTGGATTCCAGGAAGCCTCAAAACATGTATTTCCGGTGAAATCTCGGTATCGAATTTTTCGGTGGAATGCAATACTTCCCTTACTTACTATACGTGGTACAGAAAGTAACTAGGTGAATCACAAGGGTGCAATTTTCTTACTGTTATTGAATTTCTTAGCAAATATGATCCCAATTTGTTACCATTAATGAATGAGAAAGTAAAAACGAAGAACGCCTACTTAAGTCCCCAAACACAAAAGGAACTCATTGAGATGCTGTCTTCACAAGCAGAAGAAGAGATAATTGCAGAAACATATGAGGCTTGATTCTATTCTCTCATATTGGATACTACCCAAGGCGTAGCGAAACATGAACAGCTAAGTTTAATTTTGCTATAGATTTTTAGTAAATAATAATGTAAATAATAACACACCTATAGAGCTCCCGATACAGGAAAGCTTTCTAGTTTTTTTTTTAATTTTTAATTTTTTTAAGGAATTGAGACGTAAGCACACAAGGACTAGTTGCTGCAGTTTTAGAATTCATTGAAAAGAAAGGAATTTTCATACAAAAATGCAGAGGTTATGCTTACGATGGAACTATAGTGATAGGTGGAGTGTACTCGGGTGTGCAAGAGCGGATCAAAAGACTGGAGCCGACTGCCACTAATGTACATTGTGCTGTCCACAACTTGAATTTAGTCCTAAGAGACGCCGCTGAGATACTCATATAACATCCTTTGATTTGGAATATACGCGCTTTTGTTCCAATATTAAAAGATGGCATCCATTAGAAGAAATGACAATCGGAAAGAAAACCTCTTCTTTCAAAAGACTATAACCAACAAGATGGTCTTCAGGTTATGAAGTTTCGTTATCCGTGCGTACCAAGATATCATGAGGCCTTTAAGCAATATAATAGTGACCTCTAAAAATTAGTTGAGTCTAACGAAGCAGCTTCCATGAGAAAACAAATGGAAACTTACGAGTTTGTGGGTTCAGATCTGAGTACAAAGCAAAGGGTTAGAAACTACCAATATCGTGTCAAAAAATATGCAGTCACCTAATGAAGATATACAGAGTGTTACTAAATTAATGGGTGAAGCATTTACTCCAATTCAGCAACTTAGAAATTGTTTTAACAAAGTAAAGCATGTCGCTGAAGAACTGGCAAACATATAGGATATAGAATGTCGTTTTGCAATAAAACGCACACTTAAAACAAGGATTTTTTTGATGAATTGTGTGAGGAATAAGGGCTGAGTGATCCCGAACAGAATTTCAAAGTTATGGTGTTCTATAGTTATTTGGATATTTTGTTAGGTAAATTACGACTCAGGTTTAATAGCATGATGGTAATCACTGAAAATTTCGTGTTTTCAGCCCAATGTACTCGAATAGTAGTGACAGTGAACTTCATTCAATGCAGTAAAACTTGTAGTGAGCTATCCGAATGTTATTTCACCAGAATTTCCTCGCAACTACTCATGGTCCGTAATTTAGGTACTTCAGAGCTATATTAAAGATGGAAAATAGGTCAGCGAAAGAGATAGACCTATACTTATATCACATTATTTATAGTGTCTCTGATGTTTCAGTGGCGTTGAAATTATTTCTAACTCTCCCAGTGACAGTGGCTTCAGCAGAAATATCTTTCTCAAAATTAAAGTTAATAAGGAATCATGTGCGCAGTTAGATGATGCGGGAGCATTTGTCTTTCCTTAGTATGATAAGCATTGAAGTGGAAAGAGCACGCACATTAAATCTTGATGTACTGGTAGGTGACCATAGTAGTTAAAGAGCGTCCATAAATAAAACCCAATTTAAATTTAAATTTACTTCGCTAGGAATAATGCTGTAAGAAAACGGCGATTCAGCACTCAAGATTAACTGTAAGGGAGATGTGGATGTTTATTATTATTATTATTATTATTATTATTATTATTATTATTATTATTATTATTATTATTATTATCATCATCATCATCATCATCATTATCACCATCATCATTGGGGTTGTATTTAGAGGGGGCCTTTAGGGTTCAAACCCACCCCGAAACTTCAGAATGTTTTATTCCAATTCATCAAACCAATATGGGAGAAATTGATTACATAACAGTAGTTCTACTGCTGGTAGTACATTTACAACGAAGAGGAAAACTTAATATTGTCGCCTTACATAGCCGCATAGAAGGCTTAGTGCGGACACATTACTGTACGGGAGCAACCTCCCATTGTTTATGAGGAATCGTCATGATGACGTGTTGTAATGCTTGCGTGGCAGAAACTATCGCATTACAATGTTATTGTTCCTACATGTGGCAATGTTACCGCTTCTGAGCATTCTCATTCTGTTTCGTAAACACAGTCGTGATCATTCCGACTACACGGAGTTTACCTTAGTAAATTCTGTTTGAAACAAAGACTGGTTTAAAACATTCAGTAGTTCGCGTTGTGCCACCTTGTAAAATTCATTAAAAGTGAAACGCAGTGCTGTTGTAAGAGTAAACAGTTGATAATTGGAATGTTATTTTGCAAGAAATCTAAACATGGAGAGGAACCGATTCGAGTAGCAACATCAACAATAATGTATCTACAAGTGACATAAACTCGGATCATTGTCTTTGCCTAGTTATTGTGCTAGCAATGATAGTGCCTCTACGAGTAATACGACCATCGAATCGACGGTTTTGTCTAGTGATTGTGAGTCCCATAGAAGTGATGTTGCCACACATTCATCGCCTGATATATTGGCGGGAACCAGGGAGAGTTCTTCAGTGAAAGGATATTGGTTTGTATGTTAAAACAGAAATCATCAGTGGACCATCTGATTGACACTTTAATTACAACTTAGTGACAGATTAAAACGCCGCAATACATTAATATGTTATTTACAAAACGACAGTCCAAGTAAATGTGTTAAAGCCACCAAAGAAGACCTAAAGGAATGTGTAACATTTTACAGAAACTGTCTGCCTGAACCTAGAATTGTCTAAGCTGAATTTGTAATATGGAAATCAAAATGGGGAAAATAAACCTCACAACCACAGTCTGCCTTAGAAGGCTTTATGAAGTGTAACACTTCATTGTTTCCCAACATCAGTAAATTGTTTCAGATCTTGGCTACATTATCAGTTTCAACATCAACACCAGAGAGAATATCACTCAGGCGACTGAAGACATACCTTCGAAATTCCACTGGTGAAAATCGGCCCAGTGACCTTCCGCTGATGTTTGTTCATCGCACATAAAGATAAACACCGAAGATTTACTGGATGAGTTTTGGAAGCAGTCTCGGCGTTTTGTGCTGTAAGGTGGAATGTATTAATTCGTGAGTTTTTCCTGTTTAATGTCTCCAAGCATTTTCTACAGAGTAGGTACATGGTAACGGTATAGGGTAGTGTTAATCTTAGACCTAGTTATGAAACTTTTCTGGGTAAGGCATTATTATTATTATTATTATTATTATTATTATTATAATTATTGCTGCTACACTGGAGTTGCTACGTGGAGGAAAGCCTATAGAATAGGAAGGTAACTTTGTACTGATAAGGGCTGACATTGACCACTCTGTACAAGTAGGATTACACATGTCTGGTGAACATTTACTTTATTTCTGCAATACTGTTTATAACATATACAGCTGACTTATATAACTGAAATTTCTATATTAAATTATTAGTGCAAAATGCTACGTCATAATGTGCACATGGATAAGATTCTATGCCAATTTATTGCAATGAATTACAAGCAGCAACTTTGTATCCTGTAGTTTATATAAGAGAATATTGCGAAATAAATGCCGTGCATAGTTCATTAAACGTTAATTGTGCTATTGCATGGTTTGCAAAAAAAAAAAAAAGTTTTTCTTTAATAATAGAGACATTTTCCCCATACTCCAGTATATAGTTTTGCAACGCTGTTGACTTTTTTACCCTTTCCTTAGGCATTTCGACGTAAATACTGTGCGGCGATACATTTGACTAAACTGCACAGATAACCCTCTCGTAAACAGCGATTACAGGACGCCTATAAACAAACGTAACGACTCCGATATCGCAGCCCTAATTATTACTATTATTTATCAAAGTGTTAATTCAGTATCGTCAGCGTTTGTGGGTTACAGAGTTAAAGGGGTGATAAAATAGTAAAATCATAAAAAAGAGGAAAAATTAAACCTCTACCGGACATGGATACCAATGTTGGCACGCCACTGCAGACTCACAAATTATGAGCCACTTCTGACATTGGTCTGAGCTATAAATTGTGAAGCGTTTGCTGCCCAGTTGCTCCCCCTTTGAAGACGGCAACCAAGGAGTTGACCGAAAATTCGGGTGTAAACAATTTTATCCATGGAGCATTACCCTCCAGCCCGGAGGATTTTTACTATTTTATCAGTTAGCTCCGGCCGTGAAATCTTTGTACATTTTTTAGGGGTGACCTTATAATATGCAAATTAGGGTGCGTAATCGTGCTCAGAGGGCTCATTTTCTGTCGGTACTTTGTGAGTTTCAAAATTAGGCGTAACCAAAAGGGTTGACCGATATAATATACTAATTAGAGCGTGTAATAATATAATGAAAGTGCTGATTAAGTGTCAGCGCTCTTTATGAGTTTAAAAAAGGGAGTTTAAGAGCGAATTTAAAAGGTTGACTTAAACAACATGCAAATAAGGTGGGCAATTTTGTTTAATAGATTATCGGCATTCCGTTGCGATTTTAAATGCTGTCTTATTCTACCTACGTAACATAATTTTGAATCTGTGTTTTTACTTCCTCTACTACTTATAGTTAGTTGAGGAAGTATTGCATTCCATCCAAAAATTCGACATCGAGATTTCACCGGAAATACAAATTTTGAGGTCCTTCAAATTCAAGAAAGCAAACAACATCGTGCAAGTGCATGCATTTGTGTCTGTGAAGAGCATAACCCAAAAATGAAACGTCGCATAAGTACGAAATATAATGTTTAAGTTCAAAATCTTCCAAGGTTGCGACAGGAACATTTTTAAGGAACTCATTCCACCCCAAACTAGCTTTTACATGGAAAATGCTTCGTTATTTTTTTATTTTCTCAAACATGCCGCTAACGCTTTTGATTAAAATACCATATATTAAAAATGTATGCATGCAAATTAAATGAGTATTTTAAATTTTCTGTGAATAGACTATGAACACCTCTTCATTCTGAATGGATGTTGTATATTTTTGTATAGGTAATGAAGCACAAGAGTTAAATGTAGGCATAACTAAAAATACCATTTGTGTGAAATGCATTTTTGTTATTAATTATTTCCGAGACATACTTTGCTAATTGTTTGAATGTTCAAATACTTACTACTTTTTTTCAAGCGTTATGTGGGTATTGTAATTCTCATGATAATGCAAAGGGCATGTGATTTCAAGTCGTCTCATAGCGGCCCTCTTAAACTGTTTCCTTCTTGTACCTATAAACATGTGTAACAAAGCATTTCTGAAAACGTTTTTCTGGATTTCCATGAAGTAAAATGAAGAATAATTTTTTAAAAGAATAGTTTTTACAAAAGTGAGTGGAGAAGGTTAAGTGAATATAATCCATCAGAATTTTTCATTTATTCTACGTACTTAGTTGCTCTTCACTGCTTCCAAATGTTTTAAATTATCCCATTTTGAAATTGAAACTCCGTCGGCATTATGAAACCGAGCCTCTGAACCATTAGCACAGCAATTGGAAAAAAATAGATAGCAAAATCTACATTCTCAACACAAATTAAGTTTGAAACTGCGGGTCGGAATAATTGGCTTTTGACTTTATATGAATTTCCCTGTTTACTTACACATATCATATAAATTTACAATTTCATTCTTCTGACTGGACCAGAAATTTGTTGAAACGCATGGTTACAAGTGCCTGAGTTAACTGAAACGTATTTCCAACTAGCTTCCATGCCCAAATTGTCAAATTCTGTAGGAACAAACCAATGAAGAGGAGACGAATGACGTCATACATAAGATGACGTCAAACGCTTTTCTAGAAACTGGTATAGCGCGACGCTCAAATAATGCATTTAATTATAGAAAACATTATTATAGTCATGGTTTCCTATAATTAATCATCGCAAAACAATACATTTTATTCGTTAAATAAATCGTATTTACCCTGTAATCCGTATTTATTTACTTAATGTGTTTATTACAATGTGAACTTATCAAGCATCCGAACTAAAAAGATATTTCAAAATTACATACTTAGAACTTTCAAAACGTTCACAATGGGTGTTTCTTCCAATAAATCAAATCATTATTTAGTTTCATGTTAGTGCACTCTGTAATTTTTAGGTTCCGTAAGATGGCACTAATGCTCAGCAGTAAGGCATTCAGGAAATGGAATCATCTATAGTTCTGTGAATATCTTTGACTTTTGGCCTTAATTTAGGGAAATTCAGACAATTTGGAGTAGCATCACTCCTAGTAAGTAAAGTTTAGCAAAACTATTATTTATCTGTATTTATATTTCCTTTAAATTGCTTCGGACATTGACAATTTTACTACAGATGACGTCATATGGCTACGGGGTTTGCAAAGTTTAGTAGAGGGAAGCCGCACCCTATCCAGATAGTGGTCTGTAAACAGTACTTGGCATTGGATAGATTTAAGAGACGGTATCTGTTCTAAGTTGTGTTGTATGACTCCCTGACCCTCATTAATTCATCAGGGACGTTTCTAGATGTAAGTATACATAGTATGTTTTGTGATAAACTGTAAATTACATCTGAGGAAAGGCTGTAGATTGCAGTCGGCGGAAGGTGCCTAATAGTCTAGCATGCTGTAGACCAAATTATCTCTATGTAGGTACAAAATGCAGAACCTATAATATTGTGAACCACATGAAAATAAATTTGGTGTTTATTATTATTTGAAACAATAACTTAAGTACGCTGTATAGCGTTAGAGAATGATATGTATTTTCGGTCAGTAGTTATGGCCGATTTGTCGGACTTTCGTTCTGTCAAATTTTTTTGGTTACCAGTATTAAACGAACTTCGCTAGATTTAATCCCATTTGTTGTAAATATCAACGCATATTATACCCTTTTACTTTAAATTAGTGGTATAGCTGCAGATATTATTACAAAAATGATACCTAAAGTGAGGTTATAGCGGCCTGGTTCACTACTGTAAATGAACTTCATTTTTTTGCTGTAAATATTTTTTACACATACGGTCAGCGTTTAACATTGAATTAGTTGATAGTTTGTTCAAGGGCATAACCAAGACTTCAGTTTTGGTCAAGAAGAGTATTACAGCACCATGTAATGCCTAGGTAAGGGTTGTGATTGGATCATATTTCTCGCACGCTGTAGCCAGGTACCCTTTATCGGTAGTTGTTCTTCCGCTTTTTAGAATGTAAATTTTGTGTAGACAATAAGATGTTTTTGTATATATATATATATATATATATATATATATATATATATTATATGGATTTATTGGTATGAAACACTGTTATGGGAAAATGTTATTTTGTGAAATTAGAAGATATGTTTGCTTTTCTCTAAAATTTCAAATACTATTTCAAAATGACATGCCATGCACTGTTGAGGGTACATACTAATATTTTTCAGATTTGATGGCTGGAATTATTGAAGGTATAGTTGTGGAAGGTGTTGATGTACATGATTTCACTGAATAATCCCACTTTTTGGAAAATAGGTAATACTAAAGTTGTTTGCTGAAATCTCAGAATATCCTGCCATGGCTACATGACATATAACAATGGATAGCTAGTCTGTGTTAAATTAATTTTGGTTACACTAGGAATAATACTTGATATGCTTAAGCTTGTGCTTTAGCTTTAAAACCAGCAGGCAGCACATAGGTATTAGGTTATAGTGAGCTGCAATCACTAGGGCCTGGTTTCTGCGTTAAATGAAGAAGGGGAGGTCCAAAGCTACATGGTAACTCCACGAGTAAACAACCTACCAAAACATATAAAAAAAAGTCAGATAGCTCTGTTTGCAGATGATATCAATTTTTCATTTAATGGTCACAAAATACAAGTAAACAAAAAAACAAATGAAACAATCAGTGAACTATGGAAGTGCTTTCAATCAAATAAATTAATAATTAATAAAGAAAAAACCTAAGCAATATCCTTTAGGCAATGAAGGAACACACATAAATACTTACCTATTATAGAACTCTAAAACAAAACCACTTCCTGTGTAAACTGTTAAATTTCTAGGAGTGTGGATAAACAAAAATTTAGAATGGAACACACATGTTGAGAAGCTGTCCACGAAGCTGAGTCAATTACGCTTTGCCTTCAAAGTAATAAGGGAAAGGGTGAGCCAAAAGACACTGATAAATCTATACTATGCATATTTCCACAGCCGCCTTTGGTATGGAGTCATGTTTTGGGGCAGAAAGGCAGAAACCATATTTAAATTGCAAAAAAGGGCACTGAATTATTACATTTAAAAAGAAAACTGGATCCTATAAAATACTATTTAAATCCTTAAAGATATTACCTTTCCCTTGCATCTACATATTAGATGCCTTAATGTACACCAGAAAATCTCAACATTTCAGACAAAGAAAGATAAACGTCGTAATACAAGAAACAATCGTCAGTTGAGCAGCTTGAGTAACAATGCCTCACTACATGAATATAGCACTTTGTACAACAGTACTAAATTATGCAACAAATTACCTCAATCAATAATAGAAATTATTTGTTTAAAAATTTTTAAAATTGGTGTGGAATCATTACTGCTTAGAAACTGTTTTTATAGTGTGGATGCATATTTAGAGGCATCCACATCATACTCATGACATGCAATTAAACATTAATATGCTACATTCACTCATTACTATGGTCCTGACAATCTGTTTTTTAAATGTTTTATGCTACTAAACAATTGTAAATTTACTATTTGTAATTTTTAATTTAATAATTGTGATGATTCCAATACCATGTATATGATTTGTTTCAGATGAATAAATGACTTGACTAGCATTAGGTGGTGACATAGATGGACAGAGATTAATCTAATACTATCTGTTGATTGTGTTATGTGTGAATGCAGAGAATGCGACATGCTTTATAGACTTGTTCCAGATAGCTTAAACATCTTAATATATTCAGTGTAAATATGATGCCCAGGATTTGTCTTTGGAAAGGCTTAGTAATATTGGGATAGTTCACAACACAGGAATTGCATACACCTTACTTAAACTTCCTTCAAACTTCTGTGGATATGGATCATTTTACTACAGCTGTCATATTGTGACTGCAGGGTTTACAAAGCTACATCATACTACAAAGACAACACAGGAGGAGACAGCAATTGGGATAGTTCAGAACAGAAATTGCATACACTTTACTTAAATTTCCTTCAAACTTCTGTGGATATGGATCATTTTACTACAGCTGTCATATTGTGACTGCAGGGTTTACAAAGCTACATCATACTACAAAGACAACACAGGAGGAGACAGCAATTGGGATAGTTCAGAACAGAAATTGCATACACTTTACTTAAATTTCCTTCAAACTTCTGTGGATATGGATCATTTTACTACAGCTGTCATATTGTGACTGCGGGGTTTACAAAGCTACATCATATACAACCGCAACACAGGAGGAAACAGCAATGAAAATTCAAGTGTTACTCTAGGATCTGCTTTCTGAAGCAAGTTATCTGTAAGGCTGCAATCTTCTGCAAGTTAGCACACTGTTAAGATAAGTTATTTTTCTGGAATTATAGCTCTATTTACACAGTTACCAATTTCCATGACTGGTAACCTAGCTGCTCCTACAGTCCTCTCTGTAAACTTTGAAATCCATAATGCAGTAACAGTAGCAATATTGTTTAGTTGGTCAGCCGTAACATGTTTTAATCTTGTGATTCTACATATAAAAACTAAGTTGTTTCTTACATGGTCTACAATAGCTATTGTCTGCAATTACAACTTAGCTGTATGTGGTAAGTACAAAATAATCGTCTTATACCAGCTCTGTGCCAATCAAAAATATAAATCTTGTTTTAGCAATATTTAAAGAGGACTTTGTTTCTCCTAAACCTCCACCAAAACGTGCACCATTTACGTGGTTTTGGGGTTATAATATCTTGTAGTTCAGAATTTTGAACCACATATAGCAGAAACCACTGTGTAAATTATCTTATTGATATTTTATTTCTTAAAAATTTTGTAGCTGCTGGAACTTTGTTTCTTCACAAGATCCTACAGCATACAGAGCTCTGAAATATTGAGCACATTATACAACAATCTGCTTAGCTTACAGAAACGCTGTCAACAAATCATTCAAATCAGGAATACCATGCCGGACAAATTTTCATTCATCACCATAGTTATACAACACTTAGTGCAAAATAATGATATGTAGGGTAATGATTCCTTAAATACCCCCTAATTGAAATCCAGAAAAAAGACGATTTAGGGAATGAAAATGAATATATTAGACACTTTAACAGGAAATGTGAGCGTTTAAAGACTTTGGCCCACCCATCCGTTTTAAGACACTTTTTTGTTTAGTTCTATTTATACCCCGCCTTTAATTACAATGGTCTTATTGGTGGCCTTTCCTTTGGAATATATTATTGTCTATACACAATGGTGTTAACTCATATTGGCATGTTTATATATGAAATAAATTGCCAAATATGAACAAAGTACTCCATATTGTTACTACTGCGCATGTGCAGAAGAAAGTGACAACCCATGAGTACTAGCAAAATTTGCGAAAATGGCAGATATTTTTAGTTCTTCCAAACCATTCGTTACCTACTGAATCTATTCCACATAATAAAGTTTCGCAATTCTATATTGGAGTTTAGTCTCGCAGACCTTTGACTAAGCCCTTTTGTTGCTCTGCAGTTGCAGTCAAATTTTGAAACTGCTCCACTCCTCTACTTACAAAAATCATCCCTCAGCTACGCTTTGCAGCTTAGGGCTCTCAACCTTGGGTTGTGCTTTGTGGCTTAGGATCCTCAAGCCTGGGCTATACTTTGTGGATTAGGGCCCTAAATCAGTTATTCATGTAAGGCTTGCTGTGTTTTTCGTTCGTATGTTGGCAGCTCTCCCGTATGAACAACACAGACACAAAGTGCCTGCAACTGGCCAAAGCGCAAACTAAATTTTCAGGGGTGGATGCGGAACAAAGTCCATATGTAGTTTATATAATATAGATTAGAGTCTCATTTCATGTATAGGATTTGTCTTAACATAAGCACATTATATATGTACAAAATGTAGATATGAGATTCTGAACTTGCACTTGGTTAGACACCATCATAGTTGTCAAAGAACTCTGTACAGAGACATAGAACGTTTTACAAAGTATTTTCTGTGTGCAGGTAAGAATTTTTTTCTTGTTTCAACAGCTGTCTCAGAAAGGCTGGTAAGGCATTGAATATTTTGATAGAAAGTTAAGTTTGTTGTTGGTCTATGTAAATATCTTTTTTGTCTGGTATTGAAGTGCTGTGCTAGCCTTCACATTCAGAGGTCCTGGTTCAAACAGGAATTTTTCTTCAGCCAACATTATTCTCTATCCTCCCTAGTGTCTGGAAGTATAAATGAAAATTGTGAATGTATGTGTGATTTAATGTATAAGCAAAAGAAGTTAAGAACTAAATCAAAGAAACCTTAAGAAAAATAAAAAAAATGCTATGCACTTGGAAATTGCTTGTAAATTTATATGGATTTGTTGTATAAAATGCCATGAGTGAGAAAAACTATTCACATGTTAGGGTTAAAGTTCCAGGACTAACAAATAAACCTCCGCAGGATGTTCTGTAGTGAACTCTAGCTATTATTCTCTCCGTTTTCTGGAGTTGAAAAATACTTTCACTGTCTAAAATGCCCCAGAAAATATTTCCACATTTCAAGATGGAATAAAAATGGACAAAGTATGCCATCTACAGAGTTTGCGGTGTTGAAACCACAAGAGACCTAAGTGCTGAGCTGTGCAATTTCCAGTTTAAATGGTTGTCTATCTTCAAGTCCAAGAACTTAGTTATAGGAGTTTTTTTAATATTTCGTTGCTACTTCTTACGTTCATATTTGGTACTCGGGAGCCATATGTGATGAAACTCGTTAGTTTTATTTAAAGTAAGAGCAAGTTAGTTTGCTTCAAACTGTCTACACATCTCATTAAGCACATCATTTATTGTCCAACTTGCCTAACTCTGTAGTACTACTTGGGACATTTATTAATAGTGCTGGCTTGATGGGATGCTGTTATTATGTTTACATGCAAGTAGCCTGTAGTTTCCTAACATGACAGGGATAATTGCTACATTGGCTGCAAGTAAACAGTGCCAGAGATATGTACCAAGTAGTAAGTTCTGATACAGTAGAGAGAGAGAGAGAGAGAGAGAGAGAGAGAGAGAGAGAGAGAGAGAGAGAGAGAGAGAGAGAGAGAGAGAGAGAGAGAGAGAGAGAGGGCTAAATATTAATTTTGTGGGGACCTGTGACTTGTTGTTTCCTGTGGAAATGGTTGTGCTTTATAGCCCTTTTTCTTTGTTTCCTATTATTTAAATATGACTTAAACAGTCGTAGGTCATCTTTTATGCCATACATAATGGTTTAAAAGCCTTTGCCAAGATTTTTTCTACCTACATCCTCTAACTCATAGCCATGAATATTTTATTTGAAAGTTTGGTTTCTGAAGCCAAACTGTTAGTTTACCATTAACTTTGTGTATTTCAAAATGCTGATAAAGTCGGTTTTAGGTTAGTGTCTCAAATATTTTAGAAAATGTTGTTAGATTTCTTTGTAGTTTGTACTTCTTTCCGTTTTTTTACATTTTTTTTATATACAGAGATGTAACAAAGTATTTAAATACTAAGGGAATACATTATTTTAAGACTCAATATACAAGTAACTGTGTGTTTGTGTGTGTGAGTGTGCGTGCGTGCGTTTTATATATATTCGGGAGCATGCCTTTGTCCATAATGCATAAAGTTGCTCAGCCTTTGTTGTACTGGAGATTTTTTTATTGGGAAATGTACATCATAGTAACACTTGAAAGAAATTATTTATTGTATTTAATATTAATATTGATTGATGAATGGATGTTCCAAAAGTTTTGTTCAAGTGACTGCGTAAATGCTGTAAGGTTTTTCTATGCTAATATCTCTCACTTTCCAGGCAATTGCTTGTCGTATGTTGCACTTGTATTTAGTGAAAACTGACAATTTGTGCATCCTGATCTGAAAGCTATATTTTATTCATTCTAAATAGAACATTTAGACAGTTATAAATGTCTAAATCAGGACACTTATAGCTGATAATGAAAAGAGGTGTTTGCACTGATAACAGATATTCTGTATTCATGTGCTGGGCACTGTTTTGCAATAAAAGTTTGAGGAACTTTACAAATCTAGATAGCAATTGACCAACGTAAATAATATGCGCATTCTGTTTGCATTCCCGCTTCGAAGTGTCACTAACCATGCATTACAAAAACCATTAAATATCTATGTTTAAGTCTCCATACTTATAACATATTTGATAAGTATTGTGTGTTTCTTTAATCCGAGATACATGAAATAAAGTTATTTTATTGTATTTGAAAATTAAAAGATGACAAATACTGAGAACATACAATTACAAATTCTCGTATTGGCTATGCTGATGACCTGTGATTTGATAGGTCGTTAATGAATGTGCTTTATTACATTGTACATTGTGTTGATTAGTCTTAGCACGAATGCAGGATTTTCACTTTAGGTTCAACAAAACAGCATTTAAGGTCACAAATGAAAATAAAATTGCTATTTTAGAGAAAATTGGGAATGAATAAACTAATAACCACATTTCATTATGTCTACTATTGTCAGTTTCCATCCAGTGCAAAGCAACACGTAAATTTCCGAGATATTCATTATTATTGATTTTTCAACCTTTTGTTATTTTATAGTGCTGTTACCAGTTTCTCACAATATCATGGAATTGAGGAGCATTTTTGCAAAAGTCGATAGATGTAGAAATAAAAATTTTATAGGAATCTCATTTTTATTTTAAACCACCAAACATATACTTTATAACAAAAGTACTTGGCATGAAGCATTCTTTGTTCAGAGGCAATGAAAGTGGGTTAAACAAAAATGTGTGCACTTTTTAAATATTGGTCTATTTTACTTCCAAAAAACAGAGGATTCTTCAAAACTCAGTAGATGCAGCCTTTATTCACGAGTCTCATTAGAGCACTAATTAAAATGAACAAAATTAATAATTTTAGCACAAAGCTGTAAATATCATAGAAGTCTAATGAGACCCCTCTACTAGAACAGTTGTGCAGAAGTCCTTTGCCTCATCTGTTATTTTAAAATACTGCACAAGTTTCTTAATGTCATTCTTTTTTCTTTAGACATCATGTTAACTTCTGAAAAAATACAGGAATTTAACATAGTGTCGCATGTTTAAATGCTTGGTTTAAGCAACACACACATACTGCTACTGGACACATTTATGTGTGTTCTGCATCTCAATAGATACATTACGATGTGTAGTTGAGTTTTTGTTTGTTTGTTGGTAAGTGATCACTCACTGTGCAGCCATCTTGAAAAGCAGTGTCGGCCTTAACACCTTTTGAGCACTGGTGTATTTAAATTCAATATTTTCCAGTCCTTGTTGAGGATCTTCACTGTGCCATGATTCTTCAATAACTTGTAGTAACCACTGGGTGTCAAGGTGTCTTCCATTTTTCTGTATTCTTTATCTATTCCAAAAACTAGATCTGTGGCCATATAACTGTGACAGCGTATCGGAAAAAATGAAGAATGCAATCAAAACATCTGCTTTGCTCAAAAGAAAAGCCATGAGCGTTCCATTATAATGCTGTTCTAGTTCTACTTTACAAGGATTTTTCTCTTTAGCTCTTGATTTTCTACCAGCTACTATTTCTTGAACCATAATAAATTCACCCCCTCTATCCATTATTCACACACAAGTGGTTTCAAAGTATGGTACTGATCTGCAACCAGGAAAAAAGTCGTGAGAGGAATCTGCTAGCTTTGCAGCAGCATTGTTTCAAATACGAATGTTATGTCAGCGCAGTACAAGTTAAGTGGAAAACATTGGCTCACCTTACATTGAAAGCTTTAAATATAACTATTTAGGCAGCCAATGTATGTCCAAGAATGCAGGGATTCATATTTTGCTCCTTGCCACCTGAGTACCAAGGAACCTTCTCGTAGAATCACAGTATTTGGAATATTACGACACTGGAGAATGCTCTTACTTAAAACCTTATACTATGGTGAAAAACATTTTACTTGACCTTGTGTATATTTCAAGGAGGAGTCCAGCATATATCGAGTTTTGAAAAAACCTGGAATGTATGGTTGTCTCTAATTATAGCATGAATGAGTTTTGCTAAATCTGATTTCATAGATCGATTCAGATGCTAAACAATATATAGATGCAATATATAACTCATTTTCAGAAATTTTTGCATCTAACGGCTTTTGCAAAAATGCTCCTCAATTTCAAAGCCAGCATTGACCCACCTTTTAAAGATTTAACTATCAGTTGAGCCTTCTGTATTCCTTTTCTACTTACAATGATGTATGAAACTATTTGTACAAATGTTAACCTTGATTAACATGAAGTAAATAGAAAAAATTTTCTGATCTGTTACATTCACATGACTTTCTCTACCCTCTATCGTTTATTAGTGGGTATACAAATAATTATTACAAAAGTTTATTTTCCTATCTACTTCATTTTAATCCAGATAAACCTTTCCAGAAATAACTGCATTACACATTTCGTTAGAGAAGCAAATGGAATAGTGATAGATGTTTTAGAACTGGATGCTGTATACTGGCCTTGAAATTGCATACCATTTCCATGACATTGCAAGAAACACCTGAAAATCAACAAGACTTTAAAAGAATAGTTAAGTATTGAACAATTTGAACCATTAATAACTGATATCTCGGAAATAGAAAAAAGTTACTTAAAATAAATTGTGTGTTTTAAATAGATCTACATTTCTTGTGCAGTACGTTTTCTTCTATTGTTTAACATTTACCAGTCATGTAAGATTGTGTAAAATTCCTGCGGAATGAAGAAGGCTTCACATGATATTCCCAGAAAATTCAAGGGATACATTTTGCTTGTCATGTAAATATGTTTAATGTTGGTATTTTAATAAACATTGTTAGAACCATTTTTTAGAAAATCAAAAATTTTGAAAATTCTTCCAAAATTAAAAATTGAGTTTTATTTATGGATGCTGTTTAACTACTATGGTCCTTAGCGTCCTATTCTATATTGGGCGTGAGAGACCGTAATTTTGCTCACAGGCCTGTTTATCAGGCTTGAGGTTCTTTTATGTGCCTTAAACCTACGACACGGGACCACCAGCTTTACTTCCCTTCCGAAGGAAGCCATGCCAAGGATTTTTACGCCCGAAAAAATCCATCGCCCTCTGCCGGGTTTGAACCCGCGACTTGGGAACTAGAGGTTAGCGCAGTTCCACTAGTTCACTGAGGACGACGAAAATTCTTCCATGTAAAGGGTATTGGGATGGGAGGGATTTTCTTGAAAATCATGGTATCACATCTTTGGAACTTGAATACAAAGTTTGGTGTTTGTCCAACTTAGTTTTTGAGTTATGCTGTTCACAGCTACCAATCGTTTTTCTAAAAATGCTTATTTTGGATTAAGGGTGCCTCAAAACATGTATTTCTGGTGCAATCCTGGTATCAAGGTTTTGATTGGAATACAGTACTTTATATAGTAGAGAAAGTAATAAGCTTTTTCATGAGTAGTATGAAGCAGCTATACAAAAATAAATGATAGTGATTAGAGAAAGTTGTGTAAATTTAACACATCAAGATATTTTAGTCATTAGGTATTAACATCTGGCAGTTATAATAAATGGTTCCAGCAAGACTATCAGGTTATATTTGTACATCCTTGATCAGCAGAGGGAAGTGAAAAGGGATGGTTTGTTGTTGATGTTGCATATATTCACCCTTGGCCAGCAGTCAGATATCACTTATAATCCTTCCAGCCCTAGAATGGATCCTAACATAAATAATGCATGTAGTATCAATCTGCGCTTTGATGTTTCATGAATGCGTGGAGAAACTTCCCTTCTTTACTCTCATCATCTACTCACTTGTTTACTTACACGATTTCAAGAAACTGCCATTATTACCTCCAGTATTATTTTAACCACAGCTATCTTTCACTGCACCAGCACTGAGTGTTAAAGAAATATGTACTCTTATACTTGTTCAGGTAAGTGTACTAGTTCAAGAATGGATGAAGAAATGTTATGAAATATCTTTTATTAATACAAACATGTGTTAATCGGAGTCCTCGAATATTAGCACCACACACAGCTCGGAATCAGAAATGATGATATTGCTTGAGTGGTCTTATAAGTTTATAAACAGCTGTCTACAACTTGGTCGCAAAGCATTCACAGACATACCAGTTGCTTCCAAGGTTAATTTACTGTCATCCTTAACAGAGGATCTCGTAACATTCATACAAACAGTTGAACACATTCAAAACTAATTTCTCACCACTTTTAAGATCTTTGCCACTTGTATGTTTAATTACACTGTTCTGACCTGTTTCGTACTCAGCCATGATAGCAACATCAACAATACTGATTAGCACGATCTTGCTTTGCTGCAGTAAATAACATGGGAATAGCGATGTCTGCATGGCCATAATAATAAATGGAAGCTAAATATTTAAATTGTGTTTAATGAAATGGTTATTAAAATATTATTATTTACTACCGTTATTATTTGAAGTACAAAAAGAGTAATAATACATGCAGTGCAGTAACAAACTATTTCCAATTACTTGAAAGATGTGCTGTGGCAGTGGCACATACATTTGTTTACATCAGGACCCTTTCTTGGGCTAGTGACATTACAAGACGAACATTCTCCCAATTTTGATAAAGTTAATGATGTGTTATGAAGCCAGTAATCGACAGCAATTTTTCTAATCTAGGGTGGAAATTTGAAAAAAAAAATGTTATGAAAGCAAGTTATGAGGTTTCAAAACTTCTTACTGAGCATACCAAAGAAGAATTTACAAAAAGGAGGATTGTATGACTTGCTGCAACTTTTATCTCAGAAAAAGCAGATTTGTTCAAATTCTCTGTCAAGAAACACAGTAGATAGGCATGTTGATAAATTAGTAACTAGTATTCTATATCTACTGATACAGAAGGAAGCATTATTTTGGTCTTTTGCATTGCATATGATGGAGCACAGATGTAATGAATATTACCTGGTTATGATGTTCACCAGCATAGATTTCCTCCTGTGTGATACTTTTGTTTGGATGTACTTGTGATGTCATTAACATTTAGGATATCAAACTTGAATCTTATTAAACAGTACATACAACCAAATAAATACCATCTACAAATCACAGGTAAAAATGCAGCAGTGAATCTAGGCTGATGGGGACTGGTGTTGAGGGTGTCTAGGTAATTTTCATTAACTTCTCCCAATTACAAAAGTTTGCATTCAATATCTGCCATGCCTTATTCCAGTGCAGTAGTCAGTTACCTATAATTTTGCATAAATGAAGTTGCAGAAATAAATGAAAATGGACAGACTAAAAAGTCATGATTTTAGTTGAGATAAGAGCTAATATCAATAACATCTCTGTTACTTGTTTTCAATCAAAGCCCAACTTTTTTTTAAATGCATGGCACAGGTGGACCCATTGAATCCTTCCAAAAAATGAACAGTACCTATTAGGTTATCTAGAGATCTTGCTTAATTCACCTGGTGATCCCAACAGGTGCATGAATAAATAATTTGCTTGACATGCATATAGAAAAGAAAGCCAGCTGCTACCTAGAAGAATCCTCACTGTAGCATTCTCTGCTATTAAAAAGTGTTTCCATCCTCAAAAACATTGCAAACAGAGGAAACATGGCTATAAGTCATCCTCCATGGACTAGTGGTACCGTGCTAGCCTCTAGTTCCCAAGGTCGCAGGTTCAAACCTGGCGGAGGGCGATGGATTTTTTCGGGCGTAAAACTCCTTAGCACAGCTTCCTTCGGAAGGGAAGTAAAGCCGGTGGTCCCGTATCATAGATTTACGGCACGTAAAAGAACCTCCAGCCTGATAAAGAGGCCTCTGAGCAAAATTACCGGTGTTTCACGCCCAATATGGAATGGGACGCTAAGGACCACAGTAGTTCAAGAGCATCCATAAATAAAACTCAATTTAATTTAATTTAAACATGGCTATAAAATGGAAATTTAAGCTAAGCAATATGCAAGATTTCTCTCTTATGCATGTACAAATCTTATCAAACTAAAGTTCTTTAAGTTTAAAAGGGGGTATACTTTTCTCTTAATACATATAATAGTGTTTGCACTTTGTATGGAACTTAAAACTACCAAAATTCAATAAAAATCAAAATAAAAGTGAACCAAATTAAAATAGTTGAATTGGTGATGGTTCAGAATGACCAAAATGGTCCTATTGTTAAGTTATTATAAGATTCAGTATTGGTACCCAGGCCACATTCACTGTGTTACACAACTCTCATTGCATGGAATGCACCTGAGACATTACGGGCCCAACATTGAGGGCCCTTGCCACAAATCTTAGCCCAGCATTGAGGTCCCTAAGATGCAAAGTGTCGCTGTTTGGCCGTAAGTGCGAAGCAATGACAGGGCGTAGCCAAAGGATGTGGGAGGCTAAACCCCAATGATCCAATTGCTTAGCGACATTTTGTCTCTTGTTGGCAACCATTCCCTTCAAAATGAATTTCATAAGCACTTCAGTGCATTTCACCCATAACCCAATACTGAATTAGGACCGTTAAGTTATGATCCATAGTGGAGGATGCTGAAAAAAGTGATTGAAATCCACTTTGACTTGATCATATCTTTTTGTTGTCTTCCCAAAGATATTAACACTTTAGATTAATTGCTATAAGTACCTGTGAGCACAAGTTTCCTGGAAACCTTAAGGTTTTAACAGTTTGGACAAAATATAAAAATTGTTTCTGTTATGCATTTTATTTTTAATTTATGTATGGATTTTTACACTTAATTCTAGATATTTCATGAATCAGAGTTTATGAGTAAGTGCATGAGAGTATATTTATAATTCTTTAAATATAGTACAAATCATTGGATCGGTCAAAAAATAGCTTGCAATTTTCATTCAGTGCATATCAGCTTCTTGTAAAGGACAACCTTAGCTTCAGCAATTATTCTTCCTTTAAACTCCAGTTTGATTCTGCTGTATATTTTCCACATGTTTATTGCAATACACTTGACTTGCATTTGCTTTCCATTATATCAGTTTTTCACAAAAGAAGTCTGATGTTTTTAATTTTTTTTCTTAAAGAGAATACAGTTTATGATTTACTTACATTGTTATTTAGCATTGTTATCAAGCTCTCCTTTTGGTAAGAATCTTATGATTTGATATATTTTCACTTTAAGTGATTAAAACATGAGATCCCCTAAAGGGCTTTAGGTCAAACATCTTTAATCTGTAACATATAGTGTTCTGTGTGGAAATTGAAATTGTTCTGTCTGTTTGATGTGGAGGGTAGGAATGTGCCTGTATTGTCGTAGTGTAGTACTTTTTTGTTTTCGTTTTTATTCACTGGAACTGGGCTTCATTTCCCTAAAATGCTCAATTAAATTATTTATTTTAGCTAATTAATGGCATCAGTCCTCTTCAACATCACCAGAAATAAAATTAGATAGGTTTAACACAAAGATAATGGAAGGAAAAGTAATGTAATGAAAATCATAGAATACATTTAGGGCCGAATTCACCAACAGATGCTAATTTTTAACACAATGTTAAACTGATTTAACATTGAAGTTAACACAAATTCTGTTTCATCAACAATATTAACTTTAACAATGTGTTAAAGTCAGTGTTAAGTTAATATCCCCATACCCCTGTGTTAAGGCATTTAATAAATGTTAGAAGTTGGAAAATGGCTGCCGCAAACCAAGCTGTAGATGCAAGTTTGCTACAATTGGCATTTTTTAATGCCATTCCTAATACAAGAATAGTCGTATGTCATAATAAATTTGAAACCCTGCAAAAGGAGGGATTTTTAAAGCAATATAGACTGTCCATGAGCATGGTTTTATGGGAAATATGAGAGGTTAGAATACTACCAACAGAAACATGCCTGCTACTAACATTTTTCATTTACTTGTGATAATGTTGGTATTTCCAAAGCTAATGTTTGTGGGTTTATCTGGACGATTTCCAAAGCAATTCCTTCAAGCAGCAAACAGTATTTTTTGGGGGGGGGTCTGCTTGATTAATCACTCATAACCCATTTTTGTTCGCTTTAGTTTCAATGCAGTTTCCACCAGTTTTAAACTACCTTAAATGCTCTTTGCACCTAACGTTTCTGGTGCTGCACTTTGTTAGCATAAAATTGTTGCAGTTGCATACTGGACTTAAGGGAAACACGTTTATTCAAATTAAATTACTTGCAGATTTTGTCCCAGGTTGCAATCTTATCCTTTAATGTAATACCATCAGCTTTTTCGCACTGATAATACGTCTATACTTATTAAGCAGATGTTAATTAATGCATTTCAAATGGTGAAACATTTATTTCAGCTGACATTGCAATTCTAAACTCAAACAATCGGAACATCACATGGCAATATCCATGAATGTAAATAGTTGTCAGCTACTGACACAGAAAGTGCAGCAATATGTAGACAAAAGTGTATCGGAGTACATTCAGAAGTAGCGTAGTTTAGCCATCGCCTTCTCGAAAGCTAGCATTTGCAGTTGCCTTTGACATTAACAAAATGCTAGCTAACAATTAGCTGTAAAAGCTTGATGAAATGTAAAAGCTTTAACCTTATGTTAAACTTTGAACACCTTGTTAACAAACAAGATGTTAGAGTATTTTTAACATTGGTTGATGAAACTGGCCCTTAGGGTGAATGGTTTCTCTTACTCATACAGCACTAACAGAACACCACAAAATTAATAACATACGAATTTTTATTAATGAGAAATTAACTTAAAATGGAAAGTCTACATATGTACCTGATTTCGTGATGGTGTACCTATTTTTGTGAGTCCATATACCTATTTCGGCGACTGTACAATTGTAATGTAGTTCTTGTCTATTTTAGTCGCAATTCATCTAGACTTTAACACATTCCTGTCTTATCACAGTTCCAAATTTAATAAAGCTTAATGTTGGGTCCATATTTTGCATACATAGCTTCCAATTTATCATAGAAGGCATTGAGCATTTTCCGGTTGGCTCCCATTGTACATATTGGGAGAGGTTTTCTGGAGTCCATAGGCACATGTTGTATCTACCCCAACTTTTCCAACTAGCAAATTTCTTCATGTCACTGAAGGGCAAAGGCTTTGCATTGGCTCTGTATCCTTTCATGGTACTGAATACGCAAGATGTCGAATTCTACTCACAGTTAGACCAAAACCAGCTTCTTGTATCTGCACAACGAACTTAACTAGCTATCTCACATCCAGATGCAGTGCAAAAGGTCTGCCCGTCTTTTTAATGTCGATGTTATATTGCCATTGTTTTGCTTACATAGTCATTGAGAGTGCATCAGGGGATGGAAAATTGCTTCGCAGCCCTGGATATAAGCCACTTTTCCTCTAAAATCTTAAGTGCAGCCTGCAGAGACCCAGCATCACACTTTTGCCTTCTTTTAGTGATAGGAAGTTTCAGGTTCCTTTTACCTCCACAGCCTTGAGAATTTTGTCACCCAGACGGACCCATTTTATCTGAAAGTTTCAATAAATCGTAAGAAAAATGTTCATTTAGTAAGCCATTCACGGCATCATTCCATTTTTAGAGTAAAAAAATAATATAATATAGTGCAATACTTGCATACTTTAAGGTTATAATAGTTGAACAACAGATGAAATGTCCTGTATGTAAAATCCTTGATAAATCAGTTCGTGATAGCTGCAGCAATATGTCTTCTTCACACCATGCTCTCAAGAGTACTGGCTGTGGATGCCACACAATTAGGGTAGTGACCTTTAAATTTTTACGGTTAGAGGAGTGACTGCCCTCTCTGAAATCTCAGCACTTATCTACCTTACTCCATGAGGGATCTGAAATACTGGTTCACGAAATAAGGTATATCACGATATTAGGTAGGTTTACCCTACTTGCTTATTGTGATAATTGTATATATTTCTGAGTTTTGTCAGATGCTTACAATTTTATGAAACTTTTAGTACTTAGTCAACCCATCTTTGGCAGCTATTAATGCTTTAATTTGCTTTGGTATGCTGTTTATATATGCTTGAATTGTCTCTCTATATGTGGATGATTCCAGACCTCTATGATGTTTTTGATAAGCTTAGTTTTTATAGTAATCACTTCTTTTGCTGGTACTTTCTACACTAGCTTCCAGGCATTTTGCATGGGGTTCATATTTAGTGAGTTCCTCGGCTATGCCAACAAAGGGATGCTCTACTACAGAGTGAGCCAAAAGACTCCGAACCGCTTGCACAGTGTTTTTCCTGTCCTTGTCCTCGGTGCTCATTGCCATCTGCCGCTATCATACAAAGGCGTGGATGAAGCCATACAACATATTTATAACTGCTTTTAAAGGCTTTACTTACGAACTTTACGAAAGGAGATGCTGAAAGTGACCGTCGTCATTCATATATTTTTGGCACCTCTTTAGGAAACTACCTATCACTCGCCGTAGTTCACGTTGAGAAATTTCCTGGGGGATATTTTGTTTTAATTCTTCCAGGGTGCGTGGGTTTGTCTTGTACACTTTGTTTTTGGTTACCTCGGAGGGGTATTTTATGAACAATATTACCGGCTGCGTGGTGTTTTTCCTCTGGGCATGTGGAAATATGATAAAAACATAACGCACTACTGCTGTAAACAAAGTTTATATTATACACAGCCTGTATTTATTTATGATTCGTATGTGTTAACTCGGTCAGCTCGCCAAGTGAAAGTACGATTTGCAGAAATATTTCCTGGTGTAAAAGTTCCAGGCCATACAACAATCCATGAACTTTACAGTAAATTTCAGGCCACAGGAAGTGTTCAGGCTAAGAAATCTAAAAGGCAGCGTTCGGTTCTTACCGAAGAAACATTAGACGACATCGGTCATCGTTTGGAAAATTCCCCCCAAAAATTCCATGATGGATACTTTCCTACAGAGGTGCCAAAAATGTATGGACAATGGCGGTGGCCAGTTTCAGCATTTCCTTTCATAAAGTTGGTAAGTAAAGCCTTTAAAAGTAGCTTTAAAAATGTTGTATGGTTTCATCCGCACCTTTCTATGATAGCAACAGATGGCAACGAGCGCTGAGGACGTGGATAGGAAAAACACCGCGCAGGCGGTTCGGAGTCTTTTGGCTCACTCTGTATCTCAGAAAAGATGTCACTCATTTTGCAGGTGACATCTTGCCCCATCTTGCATAAATATGAATGGTTCTCTGTTTGGCAAAGTCTCTTATTTCAGGCAGTAGCTTACTGCTCAACACTTCCTTCTACTGATTCTGCTGCATTGTCCCTTGAACAACATATAGATGTCCAGTGCCTTTGCCACTGATAATTGACCATATCATGTCTTTGGTGGGTTGTTTTACAGTCTGCACAATACAATCTGGATGATACATTTCATCAGGACACATTCACATAAACTGAGCTCTGTTTGTCAGAATTTCAAAAGTGTTTTCATCACTAAAACATACTGAAACAAAACAAGTCTAAGTGAATTGTTTCAAATGTGAGCTTTAGTTCATGATAATGCATTTCAAATGTGAATTTTAACTCAGTAAGAAATTTTACAATGAGGATTTTCATATTTACGGATTTCCAGAAGTTTAAGTCTTTGTCCTTGTGTTCCTTTGCTCAGCTGACTCATTTGCAGCCATAGCAGCAGTTAATTTTGGCTTCTTGGCAGGTCTGCTGGCTTTTAGATTAATTTCTGAAAGTTTGCATCTAATAGTTCTTTCAGATGAAGCAATGCTACTATCTTCAAGCTTGGATTTAATTTCTTTTGCACTAGCAAACCTGTTTCTTTCACAAATTTGGTGTGATAATCTGTTTCTGCCCACATTTATTCCTCCTCTGTGGAGCTAGGTCCATACCAAATTCAATTTTCTTTTTAATCTGCCTCTTAGATGATTCAAGACACCTCAAATCTTCGAGAAATCTCTCGATTTGAAAACAAATCAGTTTTAAGTAGTGTTTTTGCAATTCAAGCAATTGGCAAACACTGTAAAGATTGGGAATTGAGAATAAACAAAAAGAAATCGAAAATCATGATCTATAGGAAAAGATATAAACTAAGAAGGACCGAAAAGTGGTATTGGTGAAGGAACGGAGCTGGAAGTAGTGAGGATAATTGACTATCTAGGCATAAGGCTCAATAGTGCAGTTGGGGAGAACAGAAGAAAAAAGTATTAGTAAAGGGGAAACAAGCAATTGGAGCATGTGTGAACAAAATACCAGAAATACAAATTGCGTGGCTAGAATGGATATATAGCACAGTGGTGGAAGCAAGGATGTTATATGCAGCAGAGATATGGGGGTTGGAGAAAGGATGGGAAAATGTAGATGCTATACATAGGAACTTTTGCAAAATAAGCCTGGGATTACCAAGGAGTTCACCGAATGGAGTAGCACAAGCAGAACTAGGGAGTGTGGGAGCTAAAGTCAAAATGGTAGAAAGGGCAATCTGATACTGGTTCAGAATAAAGCTACTAGAGGAAAATGAGATAAAGCAATGCTTGGTTGTACAGGAAAAAATGGGGAAAAAAAGAAACTTGGATGCACAAGATGGACAATATTGGAAGAAATAGGAATTGGGAAAACATGGCAGAAAGAAACAACAAAAGTAAGGATTTCTGGAAAGAAATTAGAACAAGAGTGGAGGATATTGTAAAGCAAGAAATTATAAGTAGTTTCAAGGAAAAAAGGTCATTAATTGATTGTAAATATTTTAAAACGGAATGGGGAAAAGAAAGACACAGGTGTGACAGGTGTAATGAATTTAAGTGGTCTAACAGGCAGAAGAAGGGGGAAAGATGTAATAAATGTAATGGTTTACATGATGGCATTATATTCTGGAATTTGAGGACACGGATAAACAGAGAATTTAATACTGGAGAAATGGAAAAATTTAACAATAGAGCTAAAAGTTAGGAAGATTTTTAATACAAGATCAAATGAATATATAGAGAAAGCAGGAAAACATTTAGCAAAACTTAGGTTAAAGTGGTTAAAAGAGACGTGAAGCAAATTGGAGAGGACACAGAAAAAGGATAACAAGGTAAAAAAGTAAATAGTGGAAAATAATACTTCCCCATTTTATATATACAAACAATAAAATGTTAAATATAAGGGGAAGAGAAATAATAAGCAACTCCATTGTATAAATTGCATGAAAGTTCAAAGTAGACAATAAATCATTCATTGATTCAATCAGCATTTTTACCTCTGCAACTTTTTGAGATGTCAAATCACATGATTAGCCCATTAAGTTGCGAACAGAAAACACAAAATCATAAAGTTCGTTTTTCATACCAAATAAACTGACAAATTTAAGTATTGATAGCCCAAGGTTAACCTGTGTCTTCTCTTCTTATTAGCACTAGCACAACTGATGTTTGTGAAGCAACAATTTTGACTCTTACAACACAGGAAACAGCATAACACACATTCATTGTAGGCAACATTGTTCAGTCAGGTTCTCAGTGATAGATGAGCATTGTTATTAAGCTAGTCCTCTGAATTCAGTGAACTGTAATATAGACCAAGTGCGTCTAATAATATGGCCAGGTACTGTAATTATCGTGACACACACCACCACTTTTTACTTTCTCTACTACGTATAGTAAGTAGGGGAAGTATTGTATTCCACCCAAAAATTCGATACCGAGATTTCACCGGAAATACATGTTTTGAGACCCCCTGAATCCAAAAAAAAGCATTTTTAGAAACATGTCCGTGTGTGTATCTGTGAACAGCATAACTCAGAAACGAACAGTCAGATAAACACCAAACTTGGTATTTAGGTTCAGTATCTTCCAAAGATACGACACGAAGGTTTTCAAGAAAATCCCCCCACCCCAGATTACCCTTTACATGGAGCATTTTTCGAAAATTTTAATTTTCTCAAAAATGGTTAACGATTTTGATTAAAATGTCATATGTTTAAGATATTTTCATGACAAATGAAATGTATATCTCAAATTTTCTGGGAATGTCTCCAAAAGTATTCATTGTGAATGACTTTTGCATAACTGGTAAACCATAAGAGATAGACAAAATGTTACTACACAAAAAATGTAGATCACGTTAAAATACACAATTTATGTCATATACATTTTTGTTGTTGAGTGAACCATTTTTGAGATATTGCTTGTTATTCCCTTAAATTTTCCAATACTTACACTTTTTCTCAAATTCGTTATTCATTTTTTTATGTCCTGGACATGCAAAGAGAATGGAATGCGCCACATAGCAACCAGCGCTTAAAAGATTTGACTTGCTTATAACCTACCATATTCCCCTTGCATCTACAAGAAAATTAGCAATAAGATTGACATCTCGATATCTCAATTAACATGAAGCATATGCAGAATAAGCGTTTGTAAAAATAGTTTGTACAAGAGTAGAGAAAGTCATGTGAGTGTAACACATTAGATTTTTAATGTGCTTTTGCCATACACCATATCTTGGAATGTGACCAATTTGCATGGCATTCTATCCTGTTTGTCATAGTTGAATTGCAGGCTACAAAAATTACAAAAAGGCTTTTAGTTTCTAAAGAAATAACAATAGATTTACCATTTTTATTTTCTCTACTATTTACTAAGTGGAGAAAGTATTGCATGCCACCCAAAATTTTGACACCAGGATTTCACTGGTAATACATGATTTGAGGTCCTGTTAACGAAAAATTCTAGAAAATGTGTGCACATGTGCAGCACTGATAAAAAAATCTGATGTGTTACACTCACATGACTTTCTCTACTCTTGTACAATCTATTTTTACAAACGCCTATTCTCCATATGCTTCATATTAATCGAGATATCGAGATGTCAATCTTATTTGTAATTTTCTTGTAGATGCAAGGGGAATATGGTAGCTTTTAAGCGATAGTCAAATATTTTATCGCTGGTTGCTATGTGGGGCATTCCATTCTCTTTGCATGTCCAGAACATAAAAAAATGAATAACGAATTTGAGAAAAAGTATAAGTATTGGAAAATTTAAGGGAATAACAAGCAATATCTCGCAAACGGTTCACTCAACAAAAGAAATGTATATGACATAACTTGTGTATTTTAACGCGATCTACATTTTTTGTGTAGTAAAATTTTGTCTATCTCTTATGGTTTACCAGTTATGAAAAAGTCGTTCATAATGAAGAACACTTTTGGAGACATTCCCAGAAAATTCGAGATATACATTTTATTTGTCATGACAATATCTTAAACATATGATATTTTAATCAAAATCGTTAGAGCCGTTTTTGAGAAAATTAAAATTTTCGAAAAATGTTCCATGTAAAGGGTAGTCTGGGTTGGGGGGATTTTCTTGAAAACCTTCGTGTCGCATCTCTGGAAGATACTGAACCTAAATACCAAGTTTGGTGCTTATCCGATTGTTCGTTTTTGAGTTATGCTGTTCACAGACACACACACACACAGACACACACACAGACACACACACAGACACACACACGGACATGTTTCTAAAAATGCTTTTTTTGGATTCAGGAGGTCTCAAAACGTGTATTTCCGGTGAAATCTCGGTATCGAATTTTTGGGTGGAATGCAATACTTCCCCTACTTACTATACGTAGTAGAGAAAGTAAAAAAATGAGTAAATACCACACTTGGTACAAAGTTCAGCAGCTGCTTAAGATGCTGCACAAAGATTTTCAAGAACCCCCCCCCCCCCCCATCCCAAACATGGAACATTTTTCCTTGCATTTTGTTTTCTCAAAAATGGCATTAGCGATTATGATTAAAATACATTATTTGTATGATAACCAAAATGTATATCCTGAATTTTCTGGGAAATGCCTGACAAATCCTCTTCATTCTGAATGAACTTTGTATATTGGTAAACTATAAGAGGTAAACAAAACCTTACTGCATAAAAAATGTACATCTCATTAAAATACCAGTTTGTCAGATTTTTTTGTGCTTCTGACGATTTTCAAGTTTATTTGTTGCTCTTGATTTGAGTTTTTTTATACTGTAAATTGCTTGCGGTTCTAAGTTACAACTCATTTGTTTGTTGTAGTCATGGCAAAGGGTATGGAGTTTCAACTCCAACAAATACCAAGCTTTTTTGTTTTCTCCCTAATACCGAATACAAAGTTCAGTTACAGCTCGTGTAAAACGTTGTGATACTCCATGTGCACAAGAGAGGAGAAATGAGAAGTGGTGAGAGTGGTTGGGGAAAAAGGGACTAGAAGTGACATCTGAACTCAAAGGCAGTTATATACACAGTATTGTAAACAACCGTGTAAGCTTACAATATCACACTTACAGCAGGTGGAACACTGACCCCCACCTCTCTTATTATGCAAGTGTGCCGGTCAATGCTATTGTGCATCTACGCTTCAGGGGTGGGAAACTATACCTCCCATGTTACACTTCATTAGGTATGAATTCTGAAGTATCCAACATGCTAGGAGAGGTCTGATTTCCAAGATTGTATACTCCAGTGGTTGGAGTGGTAAGTGATAGCCACAGTACATGTCAATAAATGAAAGTTGGTGAAATGCTCAAGATCTTCTATTGCAGAAGAAATACTGACCTAAGAAGTAAATATTAATGTACTAATGTTAATAATAGTGGTAATGCAGTTACACTCGCAAGGAATCTATGTATGTCGTTATTATAATACTCCTGTGCGCACACAATGTTGGAACAGCTTTTCTTTTCATGTGCTCTTCAACATGGCCACTTGCATACACCAGGGCTGCCAAAATCAATATTGACAGAAATGAGGTTAAGTAAAACAGTTTATGAAAATAATGTTATGCATGCATATAAACTCTGTATAATGTTTATGCAATTAAATAAATTCTGACTACTTATTATGGTGCTAAAATGGTGGGAAATATTGTTCAAATAAAACTTGTCATGCAATAATGAGATTTTAGCCATTTTTTAAAATATATTTTTGGAGGTGAGTGTGCCAACATAATAGTGTGTTAAGTAATTTCAGTATCTTTACTTTTAGATTTTGTTCCATTGGCAACAATGGAAACAGTAAGGAAGGAGACAAAATGTGAAAAACATTCCATAAAGTCATATGTTGGAAGAATGTGAACTAATTGTAAGGAAACTTTTACGGGAAGACTAGAGCATTTACATTACTTCAAGGTTTTATTCAATTCTTTGGACCACACTAAAAGAAAATGTAATGAAAGCTTCTGAGCTCTTCTACTGCACACAAAATCTAGAAATTTTATATAGGAAGAATGGGCAGGATCTTTGCTCTTCTTTTGGAGGTTAAAAGATTGTTTTTATTTATGGATGCTCTTTAACTGCTGTGGTTCTTAGTGTTCCATTCTACATTGGGTATGGAAGACCAGAAAGTTTGCTCACAGGCCTCTTTACCAGGCTCGAGGTTCTTTTACATGCCTTAAATCTACGACACGGGACTACTGGTTTTAATTCCCTTCTGAAGGAAGCCATGCTGTCCTTTTTATGCCTGAAAAAATCCATTGCCCTCCGCTGGGTTTGAAAACCTGTGGCCTTGGGAACTAGAGACAGCATGGTACCCTTAGACCATGGAGGATGATCCTTTGGAGGTTGAACAACAGCTAGCACATAATACATAATCAAAATGCAGGAGATCGGATTTGGGCTGTCTGTTCTCCACTTAAGAAAACTTGCTTATCTAGGTACTATGTATCTTGATAAAATCCTGTATTCAAGGGTTTTATGATTCTCTTAGGTCATTGATCACAATTTGAGGAATTCCCCATATTAGATATGAGATCGTTATGACACAGGGATGATGATTATTACAGCTAGGTCAAAACTCGTGACAAGCATTGGAAAAAAATATTTCTGCAGAAGATTTTATACCAAAAAGGAATGACAAACTTCAGCCGTGGGAATGCTACTGGGAAGTCGGGACCACTTCTAATAATCTTTAAACGTGTGCAGAACATCCCAAAATTAAACTTCATGCTCACTGTAATACCATTGTAGACGTTACTCCAAAACATTGGACAAACAGTGATGTTTTTGTGAAATGGATGCAGGATTTCATCAGATCACTTCCACCTGTTACATCTGTCCTGTTGAGGGATTCTTATGGTTCACATTTGTCTCCTGAAGCACTGCAAATAGCTGATGAAAACCACACCATTTTACTTGACCTTTACATTGCATACTAGAGCTGGGACAAATATAATGCAACCGTTTCGGGATCTAAACCATTGTGTAATGAAGCTGTTGCGAGAATATAGCAGTTTCGGTTCCATGCTGCTAAAATGTTGCAATGCTACTGGCTAGTGACTGCAGCCTGCGGCAGTTTGCAACTGGTTGGCAGAAGATGTTAATCCAAGTAGTGATACTGGCGCGGTTAATATATGTTATACATTCTTCATTGCTAGTAACATGCTGCTGTATGGTGACTGTGTATAACTTATTGTCTCTGTATTACAAGGACAATAGTAGGCGTAACAAGACAAGTTCCGTGTGGTGTTACTTTGCAGTCGTAGATGGTGGCAAAGTACCAAAATGTGATATGTGTGGTCTAACATTGTTCTACAGGTCTATAATTACCAACCTGAAAAATCATATGTTAAGAAAACATCCACTGTAAATATGAAACAACCTAATTGCACATCAAGTGGTATGGACATCAATGATCCCAAGCCCAACCCCATTTCAGTTCCATTAATGATTTTAAATCTTACCAAAAATGCAGCAGTCACTCATACCCAAAAAACCAACAGCAACAATGCTATCAGTATCAACAATAGCAGTGCAGTTTCTACCAACATTTCTCAAGGTAGGAAACCAGCAAATATTTCAAGTTACATCTCAAGAAAAATAAGTATTGGGAAGAAGAAAATGGATAAATTACTCCTCCACCTGCTTACAAAAGACTTTCAACCATTTTCTATAGTTGAAGATGATGGGCTTTACTGCTCTCAATCCAGCATATATATTACCAAATAGAAAAACTATTTCCTCAAATTTTATATCTGCTGCTTATGAGGAATGCTGAAACTTGTGAAAGGCATTCCCATACTAACACTCAATGAGTAGAGAATATGTATGGAGCTCTGCAAAGCTTTGAAACTATTTGAAGAAGTGGCGCGAAAGATGAGCAACAAAAGTTATGTAACTGGAAGTCAAATTATTGTACTCGCAGGTGGCTTACTTAATGTATGTGGAAAACTTCTTAGAGAGCCCTTCCATTTGACATTGCTGGAAGTTGTGAACGAGTTGAGTAAAGGAGTATCACATAGATTTTCAAATACTGAGTATAACATAACAGTGGATGTATCCACTTTCTTAGATCCCCGTTTTAAGTTACATGTGTGTTCTTCGCAGCAAGCAAAAGAAACAATAAAAGAGCATGTAACAGAACTTGTAAGGGAATATAATTAAGATAGGCGAGCAACACTTGACACTCCAGGAAAAGCACCAAATAATGGTTCTAATAATGAGCAAGATGACTTTTCTTTGTGGACCCATTTTGATAGTGTGGTAGGTAATGTTTAACCACTAGGAACTGCTACTTCTAGTGCCATTAGGAGATTCAGAGATACCTGGAAGACCGAGTCATCACACGAGACCAGAATTCTCTTTTGTGGTGGGAACTCAACTGTCATATTTACTCAACAATGAGTAAAATAGTACAAAAACATTTCCATATGGTAGCAACATCTGTGCCGTGCGAGTGAATTTTTGTCTAAGAGAGGACTTATAATAAATAATCGTTGTTCATCTCTCAAATCATTGAAGGTTGGTCACCTAATAATTTTGAATGCTAATGAAAAATATCCTTAAGTTCTTAAACAATCTTGGACTTAGCCCAATCTGGATCTGGATGTTGCCCTGTGTATTTCTTAGTATGTTGTATGAAACACTAAACTACTGTTGGACCACCAGAAGAATGCAAGAGGCTCTTAAAGAGCGAGACAGGGTTTGAACTGTTTATATCTGCTCATGTAGTCAATTTGTTTACTACGAAATGTGTGTATGTGAACCACTCATGCTGCCATATACTCATATGTATAACATCTCTCAGATAATGCACTGTGTATTTTATATGATACTAGCATGCATAAACGTGATGGAGACAGCAGAAAATGTTTATGTTGCACATTCCTCTCGCTCGCATTCTTCACAACTGTCCTTAAGAGTTGAGACCATTTCCTGTTTCTTCTGTGGGGGGAGGGAAGTGAAATGGTACTTTTGCAACTGTTTTATATAATGGTTGTCTATGCAAAACACTTTTGGCTGTAACGGTTATATAAAAATGCTTTTTCTCACCTCTATTGCATACGATGCATCTACTACAACCACACATGTCAGTGTCGATGAATTACTCAAATGTGCCTGAATAGCTGAACTTGTTATTGCATATAAGAGGAATTCTGGGAAGGCACCAAGCAGATATTATTTTCTCTTCAATTCATGTTATAAGAAATCCTGTACTCAAATAATTAAACCTGGCTTCAAGAGGACTGGGATGTATACCCTTTTAACAGAACGATATGAGGCTAGAAATCGTAAAAGTATGATTTCTGAGCTGTGTGATAGTGTTAGTTGCAATAAGACTGACAAAGAAGGTGATGGTGATAAAAGTAGTGAAAGAGAATTCAGAATAAAAGGTGATGAAAAAACCAAGAATTCAGAAGTACAAGTGTGAACTAGGTACTGAAATTGTAAGGAAATATATGTTGTTGGAACCTGAAAGTATCTACGAAACAAGCAATGATGAGGAAGATCAGGATAAGTGGGATAAAAGTTTCTATGAACCTGATACTTCAGATTCTGATACAAGTGATAACAAAGAAGAAACTTTCACAATGCATGGAAATGAGGAATACATGGAATATTTCATTGCTCCTTGGACATCTCTACTTTTATTTTTAAGGGTATGTGTTTTATGTAGAAATGAAATCTAAACAATTTCACATTACATTAAAGGGACAATGCTATGTGTTAAAACAGTGTGTTATTGCGGTAATACATTCACTTAGAATTCACAAAGTTTATCAGGAAAGAAACCGGAAGGAAATGCTTTAATAGTAGATTCGTTATTGTTATCTAGTATATTGTTTCACAGTTTTAAGACCTTCTGCAAATCACTGGGTTTGGCAATGTTTTCAAGGCATACATTAAAAAAAAATTGAAACATGGCAGCACCAATTGTGAACATTTTGCATTCAAGAAAGAAAAAAAACTTGAATTCATTCAAAGGTTGTGGTATACCTATACGTTGGCAGGGGATGGGCAGTGCGACTCCTCAGGATTTTCAACCAAATATTTAGTCTATTGTCATTGATTTAAATTCCTGCAAAATTATTGATTTTTAACTTGTTCAAGGAGGTGTGGTGAAAGGGATTTGGAAAAGGCTGCTTGTGACAACATAATGACTAAGCTTGCAAAACAGGAAATGTGTAGAGTTAAAGATTTTCTCTCCAACAGATGCAAAGGTAAGATACTGTTAAAAGCTCAGTATCCAGAAGTTTTAACATGAATTTGATATATGGTATTTGTATAAAAGTCTAATGAAAAAACTTAAAATGGCAGAAATATGGAAAGCCAGTATAAATAACCATTTATGGTGGGCTGCGCAAAACTGCAATGAGAACAGTAATATATTAATTGAAAAATATATGTCAGTTCATCATATAAAAAATGAACACACATGGCTAGAAAACTGTGAATGGAAATCTTGTGAACATCATGAATTGTTGGAAGAAGACCAAAGAAATAAATTATGGATTAAAGGTGAATTAAATGCTATCATGCTCTGAAGAGAATTATTTTGGGTAGCATCGTAAAAGATTTGGCTCATATTCAACATTATATACATACTGCCAGTTTAGAAAGTTATCGTGGTCTTCGTCTCGGATATACTGCGAAAAGAATACATTTTTCGCATAATGGCCTTCAACCTAGATCCATGATAGCAGCTCTAGATCACAATTTCAATGTAAATAAAAAAAGACTGGTGCCAAAACTCAGTAGTCCAAAGCATCTGAGTCTTGGATCATGAAAAATAAATATGAGGAATCTAACGAAGAATGAAAACTGCTGATAATGCATAAAATAAAACTCTCTGCATGCACACTTTGTGTGTCCATTACCGGACGCAGCAATTGATCTGTCACTACTGAAGAATATAGCTCCCACGCTTCGACCTCCATTAGAGTTACTACGATTGAAATGCTTCTCACGTTTTCAGTCAACATAAGAAAGTTGGTCACAGACACATAAAATTTTAAATAATAATAATGGTTGAGTTTAAACCTTATTATTTTAATTTGTGTGTTTACTAGTGAAGTTTGAAGCTTACATATACTTCGTTGGGTTCTGGAAAAGCATTTCTAATACTAAGCACTACATATGATGGTATGACAACTCTTCTTCTGTATCCAATAGCAGTCCATGGTTTAAACCATGCTGTAAGTGGTTTGTAGCAGGAATATCGCCAGGTCATATTAGCAGGATTGTTAGCATTGATTAATTTCTTTTTAGTTCAACTTTTTGGTTTTAACGCTAAGTTTTATGCCTTACAGTATTCAAAACATCATGATCTATAACTAATTTGTGAAAATTAGGATGCTTTGTGATACAAAATCACTCTTCACCAAGTTTGTTTTCATAGTCCGAGCAACACACACTTTCCTCATTATTTGTAGGTGTACATTCCTTACACTTACACCAATGAATGGAACCAGCATAGTTTTTGGTGTTAACACTGTCTTGGAATCACTGTCAGAATGGCGTAAATCTTCAAAATTGCTCTTTTTTGGTTCAGCTGATGTTGGCTACCACGTTCACTCATTTTCAAAGCAATTGTTGGACTACTGTTTATCACCTAGTAGGTATTAACAGGATTATGAAAAATGATTGGCTGGTTTTAGCTCTGATCTTTGTTATTCAGAGAAGTTAGGAGCTTCTACTGAAATTAACATGTAAACCTGTTAGTTATTTAAAACACCTATGCTGCATATGTCTTGTCTGGGTGCAGTGTGGCTCTCATGATGTCATGCATCAACTCGACAACAGGCTGTAACCTGATAACCATTCACCTTGGGATGGTGAAACTGCATACATTGTTATATATTCCTGACGACAAATAAACTAAGGTGGTGAATGAAATATTCATTTTTGTGTTTTGTTCCCCTTTAAAGTCATCACATATGACATGCTGCTTAAACATTTATCGCTTTACGTACTGTATCATTACAGCAATATCAAAATATGTAAATGAAGTTGGTCTGATTAACAGGAAATAGAAGCATAAGCTTTTGTAAGGATAGTTTGTATAAGAGTAGAGAAGGTTTCTGTGAACTTTGCCATTTAGACGTTTTTCATCCAATTAATATGCCAGCACTATTAAAACAATGCAGTAGAGTACAATGTAATGTTAGCAAGTGGTAGTTTTGTGTGTTTAATTCAGTTGTTTTTGGTCTCTTAGAATTAGGAGCCATCATCACATAATTCATTTCTATAGCTCAGTATATTTGTGCAACTTATCAATTCTCAATCATATAAAAAATGTTTTAGGACATTCTAGTTGTGTTCATGAGTTGTTATTCAAATGCCCTTTTCCCATTGGGTTTTAGTTTTCAAATATTTATACTTTTCTCAACTGAGACGTTCCTATTTATTTTTTTCTTGTGGTCATGCAAAGTACATGGAATTTCAAAGCCATCACATAGCGACACACTCTTTAAGCATCTGACTATCGCTTTAGCAACCGTATCCTACTACAAAATGTGTAAATGTAAATTGAAAGTTTATCTGGATTAACAAGAAGTACATAGAATAATAAGCTTTTGTAAGAGGAATTTGTAGAAGAGTGAGTAGAGAATGTCATGTGAGTGCAACATCGTTTTCTCTCCTCTTGGAAAGAGAATGGATTTTTCAAGCTCATCACGTAAGTACACTCATTTTTAAACTATTTGAATATTACTTTAATTCTAAAGTATTCCTCTTGTACTTGCAACAAGATTTGTAATGAAATCATTTCTGCAAATGTTTATCCAAATTGTCATGAAGCAGAAGAATAAGCCTTGTAAGAGTAATTTGTAGAAGATTGGTTAGAGGTCTTGTGAATGTAACACATCAGACATAAATGTTTGCAGAAATGGTTTCATTACACATTTTGTTTTAGGTACAAAGGGGATACAAGAAATGGAAGTGATAGTCAAATCTTTAAAAAATAGGTCACTGCATGCTACCTTTGAAGTTCAATACTCTTTCCATGACATTGCAAGAAATAAATGATACCAGGAGTTCAAAAAATGTGTAAAAAATGATAAATGCCAAAAAATACAGAATAAAAATTGACATAATATGGGTACCAGTTCAAAATACAAAATTCATTCAGAATGAACAGGACTTCATATGCAGACAATTCAAGATATACATTTATTAGTCATTAAATTATCTTAACATAGGATGTTTTAAGCATAATTGTTGGAACCATTTTTGAGAAAACAAAAAAGAATGGTAATTTTTCTATGTAAATGATCATTTTAGGTGAAGAGATTTTCTTGAAAATCTGTCAGCATTGGAAAATGCTGAAATTAAATACAAAATTTGGTATTTATCCAACTTTTCAGGTTTATAATGGCATACGCACATGTCAGATTTTTCCCCCCGAATCTTCCATATCTACAGTGTAAGATAGCACAAATAGGGGGACCCCCCCCCATAAATATTAAACTGACCTTACAAAATGTTGATCTTTTCTTTGTGCTGTTTATGTAAACATAGGTGAGGTCGAGCACTACTTTTATTCTGCAACATGCTTCAGTGCCTATGCTAGGAACTTTGTAAAAATCACATAAAACATAACTTGATATTGCAAATAGTCGTTTTTACTTTCTCTACTTCGTATAGTAAGTAGGGGAAGTATTGTATTCCACCCAAAAATTTGATACCGAGATTTCACTGGAAATATATGTTTTGAGACCCCCTGAATCCAAAAAAAGCATTTTTGGAAACATGTCCTCGTGTGTGTCTGTGAACAGCATAACTCAGAAATGAACAGTCGGATAAACACCAAACTTGTTATTTAGGTTCAGTATCTTCCAGAGATGCGACACGAAGGTTTTCAAGAAAATCCTCCCACCCCAGATTACCCTTTACATGGAACATTTTTTGAAAATTTTAATTTTCTCAAAAATGGCTAACGATTTTGATTAAAATATCATATGTTTAAGATATTTTCATGACAAATAAAGTGAATATCTTGAATTTTCTGGGAATGTCTCCTAAAGTATTTTTCATTGTGAATGACTTTTACATAACTGATAAACCATAAGAGATAGACAAAGTTTTACTACACAAAAAAATGTAGATCGCGTTAAAATACACAGTTTATGTTATATACATTTTTTTTGTTGAGAACCATTTTCAAGATATTGCTTGTTATTCCCTTAAATTTTTCAATACTTATTTTCTCAAATGGGAATTCATTATTCATCTTTTTTGTCTTGGATATGCAAAGAGTATTAATCTGTGGCAAAGAGAATGGTGCTGCACCTAGCAACCAGCTATTAAGAGATATGTCTATGCTTAAAGGCTACTGTATTTCTATATTGCCCTTGCAAATACAAAACAAGGGGAACATAGTATGCCTTAAGCGATAGTCAAATATTTTTAGAACTGGTCGCTATGTGTAAAATGTAATTCTCTTTGCATGTCAAAAGATCGTTTCTGCAAATGTTTATCTCGATTAATATGAAATAGATGGAGAATAAGAGTTTGTAAAAATAGTTTGTACAAGAGTAGAGAAAGTCATGTGAGTGTAACACATCAGATTTTTTCTATTGAGTAAGGAAATGACTCAAATCTTTGTTAATAAAAATGACCACCTCTTGCTTTGATGGCGGCCTTACAAGTTTAGGGCATCCTTGCAGTCAGCTTTTGTAACACATCAGTTATACAGGGTGAGCCAAAAAACTATGAAACCACCTGCGCAGTGTTTTTTCCTGTCCATGTCCTCAGCGCTCATTGCCGTCTGCCACTATCATAGAAAGGCGCGTATGAAAGCATACAACATTTTTAAAACTACTTTTAAAGGCTTGACTTACAAACTTTATGAAATGCTGAAACTGGCCACTGTAGTCCGTACATTTTTGGCACCTCTTTAGGAAACTATCCATTACTATCCATGGCAGACGGCAATGAGCGCTGAGTATGCAGACAGGAAAAACACTGCGCAGGCGGTTCATAGTTTTTTGGCTCACTCTGTACTATCCTAGGCTTGTAAAGGACACTTATCCAATTAGGGACCAGTTCCTTCTAAAGAAGCTCAATTGGGGATAGACCAGGGGTTGAGGGGGCCAGGTCATAGAATTTAGCATTCTTGCTTTAGTATTTGCATAGTTCTTACACAACTTGTTTGTGTGTTTAGTCTTGTCGAAGAAATGTTGAATAAGTCTTATATACTATTGGCACGGCATGAAAGAATCTGTTGGTTTTTTTTGTTTTCTTTTTTAAAATACTATTTACTTTCACTGTCTCCAACTGGATTGTTCCTGAAACACCCCCACAACCCCTATTTCCTTGCAGATAAGTGAGACAAGCTTAACACATCCTCTCCCCAGGGTGATGGCGGATATACTGCAGACGAATTGAACAAAATTTCTCAAATTTGTATTCATCTGTCCACAGATAATTTTTTTTAGTTGTTTATGGTCCAATTCTGGTTAGCTTTGCCATATTACAACCTTTTAATCTTGTGATGACGGGTTAACAATGGTTTCTGGACTGCTACACGTCCAAACAGCACACAGGCAACTTTTTATCATTGAGACTGATACTAGCTCTCCTGGTAGTAATTTCACTGTAATGGATACAGCTGAACACCACATGTTACTTTTGCTCAAAAGTATAACTTTATTGTCCTCCACTGGTGATGTTTTTCTTGGATGTCCTCTATGTGGTCATTCAACATGGGGCCCAGCTTCTTCTCTGCACTTCAATTCAGAGCATACACTATAACTATTGTTGTGTTGGACATTCTTTATCTTTGTATGTACATGTCATTGCTCTCTTTTCCACATTTGCTCTTTTACCTGTTATTGTTTATTTGGGGCACTTTATACTATACAGATGTGCTTACGTCTTGTGCAATTACAGCAAAAGTTAACATTTGTATAGTTGGGCTAAGAATTGATAAACATGACTGTTGAAACTACTAAGATAGCACTACAAGCATTTGGAAGAGTTCTAGGATGCTACAAACATTTCTGCATTAATCATAACTAGGGACAGGATTTTAAAGCGAATGCATATTTCTTCTCTGCTGTCAGAAGGTATGCTCGATTGGTATGCAAGTTAATTATTAAATTTCCAACAATTTAAACAATATTTTATGTTGCATATAATGCATATTTTTCACTCAAACTCACATCACATTGGTGAATCCCTGCCTTATTTGGTTGTAGCATTTCCCACGCAGTATCAAAGTGGTGGTTACGGAGTTCGTGGAATTGAGTTCAAGTGTGGTAGTTATATTTAATATTAAATTTAGTTTAAATTTTATTGCTTAGTATCCCTTAACATTTATAAAAATGTAACCCACTAATGTACATGAAGGAAAGCCATTCAGAACATTCAGTCATTAATGGAGGTTTACAATTGTTCTTAGTTGAAACTTCAGGTCATTCTGTTCAGTGTAGTGGTTGTTTATGGTGAAGGCCTTGTTTTTGTGTAATCATGTGACAAACCTAGGTTACAGGGGTGTATACTAACTCTTCTTCAATATTAAAAATAAATTTTGATGAGCTAAATAATTCATGTGGTAACCACAATAGTTTTATTCATGAACACATTACATAAAATTCCCTTAAATTTTTATTTCATGTCAATATGATTGTCGTTTTATATGGACATATTTGTGTGCATATTATGGAAGTTTTCAATGCATAAATGCATATGTATTAAAGGGGTTAACTCTTATACAAACTATTTTTACAAATGCATATTCTCCATATGCTTCATGTTAATTGAGATATCGAGATGTTAATCTTATTGCTAATTTTCTTGTAGATGCAAGGGAAATCGGTGGGTTTTAAGCGATAGTCAAATATTTTAAGAGCTGGTCGCTATGTGGAGTATTCCATTCTCTTTGCATTACCAGGACAAAAAAAAATGAATAATGAATTCCCATTTGAGAAAAAGTATAAGGATTGGAAAATTTAAGGGAATAACAAGCAATATCTTGAAAATGGTTCACTCAACAAAAAAAATGTGTATGACATAAATTGTGTATTTTAACATGATCTACATTTTTTGTGTAGTAAAATGTTGTCTATCACTTATGGTTTACCAGTTATGCAAACATCGTTCACAATGAACACTTTTGAAGACATTCCCAGAAAATTCAAGTTATACATTTTATTTGTCATGAAAGTACCTTAAATATATGATATTTTTAATCAAAATTGTTATAGCCATTTTTGAGAAAATTAAAATTTTCAAAAAATATCCGATGTAAAGGGTAATCAGGGTGGGGGGATTTTCTTGAAAACCTTCGTGTCGCATTTCTGGAAGATACTGAACCTAAATACCAAGTTTGGTGTTTTTCTGACTGTTTGTTTCTGTGTTATGCTGTTCACAGACAGACACACATACACGGACATGTTTCCAAAAATACTTTTTTTTTGGATTCAGGAAGCCTCAAAACATGTATTTCTGGTGAAATCTTGGTATCAAATTTTTGGGTGGAATGCAATACTTCCCCTACTTACTATGCGTAGTAGAGAAAGTAATGAACACACAAGTAAAAGCACAGCCAGTTAATTTCAACTTTGTCGCTAGTGTATAAATAAAAGGAAATTTGTCTGTTTTAAGCGTGCTTCCTTCTCTAAAACCGCATGGAAAATTACTGAATAATCTACAGTAATTAAATGAAGTATTATCTGGGGTTGTGTGCCGTGGTCTACTGGACTCCTTCTTCCTAGACGTTTCGTCTGTGACTATGGCAGACATCTTCAGTGGCAGTGGCGAGGTTGAAGTGTTCTGACAGAAGTTTTGACAGCAACTGTGCTTGATGCACTCTGGACTGCAGTATACCAGCAGCTGGCAGGGAGGTCTGTGGTGATTGGTTCAGGTTGGCAGTAGGCTGGACTTGGGTAGATGGAGTGCTGCATTCTGCTGGCGTCTGATTGGTTCGAATGAAATGCTTGATGTTGACTTTTGTTAGTGCTGCTTGCCATATTCTGTTTGGTTTTAGACCTTCCTCCTTACGGTTGTTGTTGGTTTTTATGCTTCTATATTTCAATGGCTTTGTGATATAAACATGAATGGTAATGAGAGGTTGATGCCAGGATATGTGTTTTCATACTGAATGATATGTTCTCCTTCTTCGAGTAGAGCATGTTCTGCAATTGCTGATTTTTGTGTTTGACCCAGACGACAATATCTTCTATGTTCATTAATGTGAGTTTTTCTGCTTTGTTGTTTGGTTCTAATATATATTTTACCGCATGGACACAGTATTCTGTATACTCCTGCTGTGTACAGTGGATGTCTAGAATCTTTGGCTGAATGGAGTGTATTGCAGATCTGTTTATGGGCTTGAAAATGGTGTTAATGTTGTGGCATCCGAGTATTTTGCCCATGTGGTCAGTGACTGATTTAATGTACGGGAGGAAAGCCTTGACCTTTCTACCGCTTGCAGCTTTTGTGTATTGATGGAACTACTCTTAGGGTGCAATGGACTTCTGATTTCACGCTTTGAGTAGTCATTCTCCTGGAGTTCTTTGTCTAAGTGCTGAAATTTTTGGTATAGGTATTGTGTTTCACAAATGCGTGTAGCTCGGTCTACTAGGGTTTTAATCATGGAGCGCTTTTGTCTCGGATGGTGGTTGGAATTCTTGTGAAGGTAGCGGTCAGTGTGAGTCGGTTTCTGGTATACTTTGTGACCTAGTGTGCCATCCAATTCACTGCCATAGTTGGGATTTGAACTGAAAACCTCCATCTGGTTTCTCTAGCCAATTGAGCTATCATGGCAAATGCCAGTAAGACATTAAATTCCCCAACTGACTTGGTTTTTTTCCTGGAAAATCACAAGAAGATCTCAAATCATATTCGAGATGACATACCCCAATGGTGACTTACAATGTCGTAAGTACTTTGAAGTCCCGGGCTTCATAAATAACACCTCTTAGGTCAATCGCTTATTGTATATAACTTCTACAAACGTTCGTATGAAAGTTTATATTGCTATTAAATTCATGTTAATGGATATAAACCTTTGCAGAAACTGATTTCACTACACATTTTGTTGTAGGTATATACAGGGGGGATAGAGGAAACTGAATCAATAGTCATACGTGTAAAAGCAGTTGCAATATGCTGGCCTTGAAATTCTGTGTTCTTTCCATTAAACTTGAGAAACATCTGAGTAGTGCAATACTTAAAAAAATGACATAGTTTTGTGAAATTCAAACCAATAGCAGATATCTTGGAAATGGGTGATGATACAGAATTGAAATATATTATGTATTTTAGAAAGATCAATATTTTCCTATTTCTTATGGTTTACCCATTGTACTAAATTCCTTCTGAATGAAGCGCACTCAACAGGCTATTCTCGGAAAATTTAGGATATGCATTTTATTTGTCATGTATGGTATTTTATTCAAAATCATGAGGTATTTTTTGCAAAAATAAAAGAAATATGTTTACATTTTTCCGTGTAAAGGATAGTTTGGGCTTGGGGGGGGGGCGATTTTCTTGAAAATCTTAGTGTCGCATCTTTGGAATATACTGAACCTAAAAATACCAAGTTTGGTTTGTTTATCCAACGTATTGTTTTTATTCATGTTGCGGCATGCACACGCGCGCACGCACACACTTTTTCTAAATTTCTTTTTTTTAAATTATTATTTATTCAGGGAGCGTCAAGCAATAATTTCCGTTGAAGTCTTTATATCCAGTTTTTGGCTGGAAGGGAACACTTCCTCTCTCTACAGGGTATATGGTAGAGAAAATAAAAATTAACCTGAAGGTTGAAATCCAACAAAGATTAATAAATCAAGTTTCGTATTTATTCAGCTTTTCGTTTTTGAGTTATTGTTTTCACAGACACCATTGTTTTTTGGGGGGAGCCTCGAAACATGTATTTCCAGTGAAATCTCGGTTAAAAATTTTGGGTGGAATGCAATACCTTCTCTTGCTACTATGTGTATGGTAAAGAAAGTAAAAACAGTTCATGCATAAAATGTTAAACATAATTAAATTGTGTATTCAGTAGAAAACTCTGGTGTGATTTAAAACAAAAATGAATGCCTCCAAAAATTTGAAGAGATGGGATAAAACATGTAAAAGCTATAATTCCTTAGCAAAAGGATAACATTTCTTTAAAGGTCTACAGATGTATACACTTATAACACGACTCACTTTTTTTTTTTTTTCCTTTACTTCCTTTCTTTCTTCAATCTGAACAGGTCATTTTGTGAATTAATTGACTGGGATGATCATTCATAAACATGCATTTTCCTTAAATTAGTAACTTAACCATTGCATGAGTCAGTATGTTGTAGTGTACACTCTTCTTGTTGGCATCTGTTGTCACCATGAAACTTCTTCACAGACAATGGTGAGACAACTTGCTTTAGACATACTTAGTAGCTACGGATAAGTAAAGGACGTTACTTGTACTGATGCAATCCTTCCTTCCCTCCCTTCCTATTTTTTTTATTTGTTCCTATCCCCCTTTCTAGCTCTTAAAAGCAATACCTCAGTTTGACTAGTTTTTGCAAGTGCATTGTAGTCAGGTCATAAATGTTTTAAATAATTGCTTGTTGAGTCAAATTTGGAACATCTGTTCATTAACTTGCAAGAATTTTTTTTGGGCAGGGGGTGCTTATAAACCATTGCATTAATACTTCAGTAGTTGTGAATGATACTGGAGTTACAATTACTGTATGTACTCATAGTTTATTATTTAGAATATTGATTTTACTGTGCAAATACTCATATTGTGAAGAGTTAGTTGTAAAATTGCAGTGTTTTTTGCAATAAACTATAAGTATTTGGGTATTTTTCCTTTGAGCTACTTATTTTTAAAATCCTATGTAACACTACATTAAGTAATTTTAACATAATGTCAAATAATAGTGTTAATTTTAGTTAAAACATTTAAATTTTTAGTCTTCAGCTTGTATAAGACTTGTATTTTACTTTTAAAATGTGATCAAGTATACTACTACGTTTTTTCAAAGTGCTACAAAATGCAATATTAGGAATAAAATAAATGCTTGGGTGAAGTATACAAATGAAGTAGTTTCTGTGAGACAGGAAATGACATTTTATGAAATGTACATGTGAATAACAGCAATAAAAGTGTATGTTGTTTAAATACTTGCATAAAGTGTCTAGTCGTATGGAGGAGTACTAGTAGACCTGTTTGTAGGAAAAGATGGTACATTATCCACATTACAACAAAAGTGCTTATTTATATTGGCTACTTTTTCTGCTTTAAAATTATGCTTAATAAGGTTAGTGCAATTTTCAATACGTAATGCTTTTGAAATGTTTATTATATGTATCATTTTCAGAAATAATGACACATGTTAGAAGTCAAAAGTTGTCTCAAAGCATGTTTACCAATGCAGTTAAAATTTCCATGTTTTACTCATGCAACTTAGTAATTTCAGCCATCGAGTGCAGATGCAGAATGTTTTTAGTATGTATATAGACAAAACAGATAAAAAAAAAAGCCAAGTTAAGCTTATTAAACTTGCCATAAATTGAAACATGTGTAGCATATGGTCTCCTTTGGAATTATTAATTTTTTCTGGTTTAGATTTAATATTAAAAATATGCAAAAAGATAATACTGCGCTTGCATTCCATTTCTGTGTAATAAATAGTTTCCTACCTTTTACTGAAGGAAATTTGTTAGGCTTTACTTGACCTGTCACCTGACAGTGTGGAGTTCTTTTTTTGCATTTGCTATCTGACAATTTAATGTTTGAGTCTGGTTGTGAGCTTAAGCAAATGAAATACAGAGTAATTATGAAATGTGAACTGAGGGAATTTTTATAATATTATTTTTAAAATGCCATGCACAAAATTGCCAGAAGCATCGTTAAGTCGTATGTGGATTTTGTTTGCATTTTAATTCCAAACTTATGTGTAAACATACGTAATATTAAAGTGTTAGACTTATGAGGAGTATCGAGACAAAACACATTAAAGTCCACCCATGGACGAAATGCTTTTTGATACAGATTCCCCCCCCCCATTTCAATAATGCTGAATCAATCTGTGTGATCTGTTTTTCTCAATTAACACTCCTTTCTGTCATAAAATTGCTTCGAAATACAGCATATAGTTCAGAAAGTGTTTAGTTCACTGCGACAAATGGAACAAAATGCACTGTTATGTAGAAGAAAATAATTGTTTATGCGACACTGTACATACAAGCCTTGACTGTTGTATTTGCATTCTGTGGAACTAGAAATGCTCGTGTTGCTGCCAACCAATATCAAATATTGCTTCCTTGGGTCTATTTAGCAATATTATACCACTAAATGAATGGATAAACAAATGAAAATAAATCTCCTTACTTGAAGGTCTGAAATAGGGAGCTGTGACATGGAAGCACTAATAGAATTGCTAAAATATTACGGCATGGAAAAGAAAAAAATAGTTGCAGGCAACGGTAATGTAAGAAATGATAAGAAGCAAAGAAGTAAAACTGAGGTAAATAGTTGGTGTCATGTCATTCAAGTGTATTTTTTGTATTGCTCTTATGCAAATAAATGCAGTGGAATGTCTGCAGAGGATAATGAGATGGTGTTATATGTTTTGGCTTTCATACTGTTTTTTAAAAATACTGAAATGTGTTAAGCACTCTTTCTTGCATTATCCTTCATATAAAGTGATGAAGATCCAAATATAATGAGCTTTTCAGCATCCCTCTAAACCATTCATATGTTTACTGAAACAGGGAGTTACATTTAAGTGTATACCGCAGGTCCACAGTTTAATACTCCAAATCAGAGTAACATAGCAAAGAAGAGGTTCAGGAGTGAATGGAGATGTGAAGCTGAGCTACAGTTTTATTTGAAGATTGTGGTTGAAGAGTTTGCATTCTACAGTAAAAACCAGAGTGAAGAATAACTTGACTATTTGGAGGAAGAAATGGGCATTGTTTAAATACAGAAATGCAATTGATTGTTGAAAAACTTTGACTTAAGTATTTACAGAAAAAGTGACAAATGAAATTTGAAGACACTTTTTTTTTTCTTCCAATAAATGCACAGAGCACGGTATAAAACTGCTTTTGTAAGTGGAATTGAAATTGTTTATTAAAATATCAATAAATATGAATTTTTGCCATTTTTTCTTAAGTTAATACGTTAAATATAATTGGTTCAAAATACACTAAGTGCAAAACTTTTTTAATTTTAAATGTGATATTAAGCAATAATGATTTTGATTGTAGTAGTATTTAGAAAAGTGGCATTTCCATTACAGCTAGTATGAAGAACTCGAGAAAAAGTGCCGGTGTTTAGGAGAGATGTATTTCATCTCTCCTAAAAACTTATTTTGTCTACTACGTACATAGTAGGTAGAAAAGGTATTCCATTCCACTCAAAAATTCGATACCGGGATTTCACTGGAAGTAAATGTTTTGAGACATTTAGCATTTTTAGAAAAAGGTCTTTGTCTGTGAGCAGCATAACTCAGAAACGAAACGTCGGATAAGTACCAAACGTGGTATTTAAGTTCAAGGATGCGACACGAAGATTTTCAAGAAAATCCGCCTACCTAACTACCTTTTACATGTAACATTGATCGTCCTCCGTGGTCTAGGAGTACCATTCCTGAGGTCACGGGTTCAAATCCGGCAGAGGGCGTAAAAATCCTTAGATGGCTTCCTTCGGAAGGGAAGTAAACCTGGTGATCCCGTGTCGTAGGTTTACGGCACGTAAAAGAACCTCAAGCCTGATAAGAGGTCTTTGAGCAAAATTTCCGTTCTTTCACACCCAATATGGAATGGGACGCCAAGAACCAAGTAATTAAAGAGCGCCCATAAATAAAACTCAGTTTCAATTAACATGGGATATTTTTCAAAATTTTAGACTTTCTAAAAAAATGGCTAACGATTTTGATCAAAATGCCGTATATTATAAAACACAATTTATTTCATATAACTTTTTTTTTGTTACATAAGCCATTTCTGAGATATCCGTTATTAATGGTTTGAATTGTTGAATACTTGGTCATTTTCTTAAAATCCTGTCACCATTTAGTTGTTTCGTGGTTGCATGGAAACAGTATCGAATTAAGGCCAGCATATAGCGTCCAGTTCTTAAACATTTGACTATCGCTGTTCTCTGTGTATCCGTAATGAAATTTGTAATGTAGCTATTTCTGCAAAGGTTTATTTGGATTAAAACATGGTAGATAGAAAAATAAACTTTAGTAAGAATAGCTTGTATACCCACTAATAAAGATAAGCTAGAGAAGGTCATGTAAATGCATATCAGATTTTTTTAATATGCACTTGGCGCTCCTCATAGATAAGTTACAAGGTTGTATGTTTGTTGTGGTACACTTCTATAATTACAAAAGTATTTTTCTTTTGGAAGATTATTACTAGGAGGCAGACATGAAGAACAAACACACATTTCCATTAGCAATTCTTCATTAAGTAAAAGCAATGATTATTTCAATTTTTATCAATCTAAAACATGTCCCTTAATCTGACAGTTAACCCATACAGAATATGCAGAAGGAATGCTCATAACTCAAAACATTAATATTAATTTTATTACTACTAAAGTATTAAATGGAAATAGAATTCGAAATTACTGTCGCTACGTGGATGCAAGTAAAAGAAAAACAAAACAAAACAAACCACCAATGTATAAAACACGAGCTTCTCCAAGATGTCTAATAAGGACTGTTATACAGGACATGAAAGTGTCTTAAGGAATTATTCTGAAAACTTTCCTCAGGTTGAATGTCATTACTGCAGAAGTGACTAAACTGGGAATATTTAGAAGCTGGTTTCACATTTGGTTGCGTCCAGCAACAAATGCTATCAATGAGTTCTACAACAAACTGAAGGAGGATTGACTAGTTTTTAAATTTTTCAGTTAGTGGCAGGGTTACTGCTGTGTATGGAATGATTTACCCAGACAGAGTTTTGTATAAAATGTTAGAAGTTACAAGCCCACTTTGGAGTCTATCGTGCGTTTATCAAAACAGGACACATGTAAAGGGGCGTACAGACATGCGAAAGAAGCTCGTCGCAAACCGCCTCGGTTACCAAGAATCGAAAGGACATACGTTCGTGACACTGTTCAAGCTGAAATATTTTCAGCCCGAGCCGATCATCAATTGCGCGTAAACTTTCCCATAGAAAGCCTTATACACTTCCAGATGTGTTGGAAATGCAGCACGAACAATCCCTTGATGCGGTGAGCGCAAACTGACAGCGAACATTCTCCTTGTACTGACATTATCTGCAAGTGGCTTGGATTACACTACAGACTTCCGCGAAAAGGACGCTGGATATAGTTCGCAACAGTGTTCGGCTAGCATGCGGAACCGACCTTCACGTCATTTGGATTACGCACATCTAGAAATTCCACAGTGACATCCTTCTTATTTAACTGATTACCCTCCTTTTTGTAGGACTTGTAAGTCAATGCATTAGATCAGTAGCCAGTCGAGGAGCAAGCAAACTCTAGATTATAGCATATCCAGGATGGCTGACCAGCCCAATGCCTGGTATGGCGCTGAAGAAGAAGGAAATGAAATGTAATGGTGAAAGGAAAATTCACGGATCAAATTATCCAACCCAGATTCGCCTAGCAAACGAAGAAAACCTCGAAAAATCCTTCGGTCAGATTGGTGTCCCGGGGTTTTGAATCCAGGACTTTTCGATTGTGGGCTACAGACGTTACCGCCTGAAACATCCAAAATATGAAACTGACATTTCTGCGTATGGCCATTCATTAATCCAAGAAATTGAATCTGTTCACATCTACTGAGGAACCCCCCCCCCCCCCAAGAAATTTTTCTTTGTTCAGTTTCATTGCATTCTCTCAAATCATCTTGCATAAGGAAACCATTTTGCAAATGCACATCCTGGACTTTTGTGACTTTCAAACATGCTCCAACATTTTCGTTATGAAAACCTGGCATTATAGAAATGGAAGCCGTTGAATGCTCGCTTTGCAATAAAAATAGTCACAGCAACAAAAAGTATAGCAGTGCCAAAGTAAAATACTTTATAGTGGTTGCAGCAAAATACATCCCAAACGAGGTTTGACTCTTTAATAAAACTGAGCATTACAGGATGAAACATTTCAGAGCAGCACTAAATGTTATGCATAATCTTTCTACGTTTATTGAGAAACGGACAAAGGGAATAAAACAAAGTTAAACAAAAGTGATGGAAGTTCCTTTTATTTTGTCAGTTACATTGACCCAGCTTTATTTTCTCTATCACCACGTAGAGAATTAGGTAGAGTATTGTATTCCAGCCAAAAACTGGGTATCGAGATTCCACTGTAACTGTTTGGATGTGCGCCGAATAAAAGCATTTTTAGAAAAAGATTGTGTTGTGTACGTGAGAATTTTCCCAAAAAATTGCTTTTAACGATTGTAGTTAAAATATCGTATGTTTGAGATATTCGTATGGCAAAACGTACGAGTACATCGTAAGTTGTCTGTAAATAGCCAGTGAGGTGTTCATGCTGAATGAATATTTCCATAGGCATATCTGGTAAACAATAAGAGAGGGGCAAGAACTTATAGCACAAAAAATGTAGATCTCGTTAAAACACGCGGTTCATCATTTGTTTTTGGTGATATATCTGAGATATTTGTTGCGATTATTTTGAAAGTGCTGTCACCATTCGTTTCATGGATGCCATCATGTAGGGACCCGCTTTTTACGTATTTAATTATCGCTTCGCTCTCCTGTCTCTCCCTACCTTCAATGAATTATATAATGAAATTATTTATGGAAACCTTTATCTCGATTAACATGAAGTATATAGTAAATTAAACTTGTGTAAGAATATTTTGCAGAAGAGAAAGTAATGTGAATTTAACAAGATATATGTTATACGGGGTAGAAAGCGTAGTTCATGCTGCTTTCAAAGGGTAACACTTCACAACAAAATAAACAAAATCTAATATCTTCAGAATTGTTCTGTCATACTAATCGTCGTGTGTAGAAGCTAAAGTTGGAAGACTAGTGATTTCTGCTTTTTTTTTTTTTTTTTGTAATTTATTTTAGGTCGCACAACTGTTTGGTAGTGCAGGTTGGCTTAACAGATTCCTCCTTATCAAATTTCTACTCTTTTAATTTCTAAGAAATGTGGAGCAATTCTGGTATGCTGCATAGGTGTGCTGTCGACAGCAAATTGCGTTGACGGGGTGGAATCGTATCCTTGGAGTTTGTAAAATGTATTGCAGAACCGCAGATGTAGAACTTTAAACGTATGATCTGCATCGTCCGATGTTGCCACTTGAAATCCGAAATTCTGAAAGATACAATCAAATTGGTATAAGAATTTTTGTTTCTAAACTTATTTTGTATTTGCTTTTTAAATAGCGTACATGTATACATCAAGCCTTATAACACTGAGCTAGCGGTATTCCTTGATAATAGGTAAAATTTTGAGCTCGTGATGCGTACCGAGTTTTAATTTTTTCAGCGTAAACATAAAACGTTCTAACTACACGGTGCTACATGGGAATTCTTCAGAAATTAAGGCTGTAAGTTCTAGGGATTGTATAACATTAACTCCACATTATGCAACTCTGTACCATATATGATGTAAACTTAATGACAAATGCTTAACTGTCAAATAAACATGTATCGGGTTTATATGAATATTAAATTGTTTATTATGTATGACGTAGAAAACACGTCTACTGCAAGGCAATATTTGAAAGACATCAGGATCCCCTGATATCCCTGATTACAGTTCCTTGATTTAATACTGAATGCCTGTGTGCCATTTCAACGTTCACATAAACTTAACTAAAAGTAGGCTACTAAGATCTAGCATTATTGACACTAATGAAAGCGCAAGGGGAGTTCCAGCTGGTAGAGAGTATCCTGTCTGGTATAGGACAGGATGTGATGTCATAAGCTTTTTTAAAAATCGACATTGGTATGACGATTTCTGACAATGGATTAAGTAGAAATAGTACCTGTACAGCTCTGTAACACCATTGAATAATATTCCCAATATTGGGTCGTTTTGAGCTTCATACATACCTTCGCAAGTGGCCACATCTGGGAAAATCCAAGCATCGGAGAGACTTGTTTTCACAGTTCTACAGAGCATTTCTCCTCGAAGGCTTTAATGTTTGTGAACATCCGAATTTCTGGCCAATGTACCCATTTTTCTGCAATTTCCGCATTTGGCCATTTTTCTGATAAAACACTAATGCTATATTGAACCAAATTTTAAAACTTATCAATAAAGTAACCGCTAACTTAACATAATTAGCTAGAAGTTATGTGTAGCTTAGTTTATACGCGTTTAAGGACCAAATGGTTGCGGACACCTCGCGGAATTGGACCACAAACAAAATTATTGTGTGTTGGAGGGATGGAGGAGGTCTTTCAAAATACGAACTTAGGATTATACCACACATAAAGCAAAGCATTGTAACATTTTTCGTCTTACCCCATTTAGTATATTTGCTTTTAGCGAAGCAGATTTTGCGTTGAATCAAGAAGAGAGAATAAGATGCACGAATAGTTCATACATTTTCTTAGAACATTGATGGATATTTCAAAAGGTGGAAAATAAAAGCTTTGAGCCAAGTTCTGTACACGATAGTGAATACATTACTAATACGAGAAAGTTAAAAGTGCATTATTTTGGTTTCTTCATATTCTTTATTAGGAAGCAGAGACTTTTTTTTATAATAGCCATATTTATAGGTTTGTTGCCCAATAAAACGTTAAGTAATAGAGTTTGCATATTTATGAACCCAGAGAGAACGGAAACGCATTTAGTAATGTTCTAAAGTATTTTTAGAATTGCTTTATTAAGGGCACTATAAACTGCGAAGACCGTAAACTTAAATCAAATGGCTCGTCAGATGAATCTCTTTCTCCGCACCTCTGTGCAGTTGTGGGGACACTTCTAGTACAGTTTTACTGAAACTTTGTACGCACAAAGACGTAATAATCACGGATGGGCACTGGCTTCATATAGAAATAGCACCGAAGATGCATGCTCCGGCCGCCCAGCTGAGATCACCACAGATGAAATATTGGGGAGGGGATCTGGTATCGTTTGCATGACTTTTTCTACTTACTTTTCTACAAACGTCCTACAAGATCGTATTCTACTGCTTACTTGTTAAGCGAGATAAATTCCAACATATTTACACATTCTTTCTAGGTATAAGTAGGATACAATAGCTGAAGTGATAGTGAGGTTTTTAAAAAGCAGTTCGTTCTGTAATAGTTTGAAATCCCATATTCTTTGCATAACCAAGAGGAAAAAACGAATAGCACTTACCACTTTGAAAAGTATTTCAAAATCCGTATACCCTTAACAAAGAATATCTTGCAAATGGTTAACGCTACGAAAATAGAGTAATTGTTTGCTTTAACGAGGTGAAGGACCAGAAGAGACAGCCTAGACTAACAGTGTACATACCTTGAAATGTAACTCAGTGACTTGTTAGAAGTTTTAGTAAATACAGAGCTATAACATACACTCGTTCTTATTCTGGTAAAATCCAACATAAAATGGTGCCGAAACCCGGGATTATATGAACCAGAAAGGAATATCACGCCGCGCCAGAAATAGCTTCACCTTTGAACTACAATTTGAGAAAGCTGGTGCGAGATCACGAACGACGGAACGAGCAAATGAATAGTTAATATAGGTGTGCTTAATTGTACTACTCCAACACTAAATATTGAACATTGCGCGACTTAGTTTATACCATTGATTATATTAACTGCACATATCAGTAATGCATGCACGCAAAGGGGATAGACTATCAGCTGCAAGACTGTCCTTGACTGACCTCTAAAGAAGCCATTTTGGATTTGTGTGGCGTCTGCATGTTGCATGAAGATTAAGATATACGCGCCATCTGTCAAGTATAACGCCTACTCAACCCCTCGACCCCTTCGCCTCAATCCTGTACCATCGAACTACCAGCTGCGCTTACGGGAGGGACTGCCACCCGCTCCTTAGCCAACTTCTCTGTAAAGACAACATCCCTCTCAGGATTTCTACCTCCGTGGCTCACTGCAACGCTAATTGTGAAAGACCAACTCTGACCTCGGAGCTCTTAGACTTGCCTGCCTGCTACTTGGTCTACACAATGGCTACATCAGTGGATGCGCTATCAAACCTAATGAGTTTGAAGCGTAAACGCACAAGAGAGTGCGCAAATTCCACAAGGTTTGTCACGGCCATCAGCGAATTCTCCGGTTCAATGTCGCTTGACGACAGCATTTCCGAGATCGGCTTCAGGATACTCTGTATAGCGTCTAACTACTTTGGATGACGCAATCCACGACCTGCTCTTCGATGAAGAATACGCCACCGACATCGAAAAGTGTGAGGAATATATAGAAGTTTCCAAGCGTGCACTGCAAAGGATCTGTCGTCTGATTGACAAGGAATTAGCAGTTTCGATGTCCGCAGTCACAATTACACAACCAGCAGCCACTGTCACACTGCAGGGACAGTGCAGATGCAAACTACAAAGCTTTCTGCAATTAAGCTAGAGCCGTTCTCAAGAGATGAAGTCTGGACTCGCTTCTGGGAACACTTAACTTTTTCGGTTGACCAGAATCCTACTATCTCCATGATTGACAAGCATGTGTTTACGCGGGTATTTAGAAGGTGAACCAAAGAACCTTGTTGAGGGCATCTCAGTATCAGCTGACACGTACGAGGAGCTGATTCTTATCGGTAGATAAGGGGATCAGAATAGGATTACACAGGCCCATCTGGATTACCTGAAGGATCCTAAGCCATTGCAGCACTACACGCCAGAAGCCCTGAACGCCGCCTTTATAGACTGCAACAGAAGAAATCAAGCCTTGAGATACTTTGGACATGTCAACAGCTATGGCAGAGTCCTAGCTCCAAAAATACTTCGAGCCTTTACGGATGATGTCTGTCGTCGTTGGATCATCCACGCCAAAAGGTAAACGCTATCTGAGGGTTACATAACGAAGCTAATGGAGTGGAAAGGGCACTTAATACTAATAAAATTAGAGTCGATGTATCCCTTCTACCGACTTCAGCTCCCACCACAGTAGCTCTTCACATTCGAGTCAAACACAAAAGGGTCGAACGGAGTCACCGCAAGTCCAACGAGCCTTTCTGTGTATTTTACGAACGTCGCGATCACTGAGCTCAGGAATGCAGGAACATCACCGACATCGATAGATTGGATAAGCTGAAAAGCAGCAATCGTAGTTTCCTCTGTCTCAACCGAGGTCATAGAGCCAAGAGCTGTGTGAAAAGAGGCAAGGCATCCTGAAGAACTGTCACCAGTTGCATCGCCTGGCGATCTGCAGCAACGACACTCCAAGAGCCTCGACTTCAGTAGGCAAGGTGACCATTGCATCACCGGACTTTATGTATCTACGACTGCCCGCATTAGAAACGTAGGTCCACTGGTTTAAGTACACTGACGCGTTGTGTGCTAGATGGTGGTAGTCAATCCAGCTTTATTAACACTTCTGAAACTGGACATAATTGACCGATGAGATCTATCAGTAACTGCATTTGAAACGTCACCATCGGCGACACATCAATGCAGGATTGTTCGTTTTAGTGTGGGTGGAGTCTGGACTATGACTACAGCATCTCTGATGGCATTCGAGAGTAGCCTCGTTCACACATCACATCCGACTATACCACGTGACTGATCTTTTGGCACTGACAAGAGGACTGCAGCTAGCCGACCCTAAAGACGACACAGCCGATCTTCCCTTGAGGTTTTAATCGGAGGGGTTCAATACTGGAAGATAGTGAAGGATGCGCAACCTATTCGACTTTCATCTTCAGTGGGGTAACTTCCCTCTATCTTTGAGTGTATCTCAAGTGCTAGTAAACCTGGCATTACCATTAACAGCGTAGTGGTCAACATCGCTGTGGAACAACCTTCTACCGCGTCGGATGATCACATGTGTTTCTGGGTTTTAGAAGCTATGGGAATCGTGGACCAGGAGCGGAATTTAACTGCTAAAGACGTTTCAATTTTGCAGGATTTTCATGGCAGCTTTCGCATCGAGGAAGGCAGACGAGTAGTCCGTTTGCCACGAAAGGAAAATGTCTATATTCCCAGAACCGCAGCAGACGAACTAATAGTGATGCACATCTGAAATCCATATATTATGACCAGATGTTGAATTACGTATCCAGGGATCAAGTCGAATTCCTTCCGACAGAAGAAACTTCCTGTGAGCTATTCTGCCTACCCAATCATGCTGTGAGGAAGGACAAACACAGAATTAGTATGTGGAGAATCGTATTCCACGCTTCAAGTCACGAACGGGACGCCCCATCACCCAATGATGTTCTGGAGATGGGACCTAACCTGCTTCCGGAGATAACTCAAGAATTCTGCGGTTTCGATTGTAGTATCAAGTGATCGTTGTTGACGTGACACAGGCCTTTCTGCAGCCGACTCTGGATGACGAAGATAAAGATCTTACCAGATTTTTCTGATGAGCTCGACAAAGACAGCCTAGGTAATTTGTAAACTAAAAACAAAGTCAGGAGACTTCCTTTCGATCTTACTTGTAGCCCGTTCCTTCTGTCTGCACCCATACGAGAATTGGCGAAAAGATATGAAAATTCCCTACAGCTGCAGCTCTCTAGATAACAGCACTTTCATGGATGACGTAGCTGCGAGTACAGAAGACGAAAGCAGCGTCATCACGGTGTACTATGAGCTGACTGCCCTCTTATGTCAATTTAGTCTACCCATGTCAAAATGGGATACTAGTTCAGAGTCCCTGAAGTCTATCTGGAGGGCTGAAAGAGGAGAAATCAAGGAAGTAATCCAGGTTCTGGGGGTAAAGTGGGGCACTGAGTCAGATGTCTACTTCTTTGACCATAAGGACGTAACCGACAAACTACTGAATGGTCCCATAAGCAAACGGCAGCTTCTGAAGGCAACTGCCACATTCTTCGATCCGCGTTGTCTGTTTTCTCAGTATCCCTATAGGTAAGCTGCACTTTCAGGAAATCTGGTGTACAGGCATAGACTGGGATGAAATATTACTTGTTGACATAGGCATATGCTGAGGCCAATGGACTTCTAATCTTCATCATTTATCGAAGAAGATTCAGCAATGGACAGGAACATCTCAAAATCACAACTCCCGTGTCCACGTCTTCTGTGACGCTTCGGAGAAAGCGTACGGAGCAATCCTTTATGTGAAATAAACAACTGACGAGACCTCTTTGTACACTTGGTTGCCAGTAAGAATAGGCTGGCATTCATTAAGAGGGTGACACTTCCTCGGTTGGAACTTCTTGTGGTGTTAACAGCCTCAAAACTCCTCCATTATTTCTGTCAGGAGACAGGGTTTGAGAGGACTAACGGTACTCTATGGGTCGAGGCAACTGTGGTGTTAGGCTGGAGTCGAAGCAACCCTAACCGTTGGAAGACTTTCGTTGTGACAGGATGACGGAAATCCTGACACCTACCAGTGGCGTACTGTCCCGGAGAGGAAAATCCAGCGGACTTATCTGGCCAGAGGACTTCACGGAGACCAAATACACGCACTTGCGACGTGGTGGCAGGGAGCTCCTTGGCTTGCCAGTACTTCCGACAACTGCCCGGCTGAAGCAACGATTACCACCTCACTACCTCAGGAGCGACAGGCTACACAAGTATTTGATCTTGACACTAACATCAGTAATAGAGGTCTCACGATTCAGTTCCTACTGGCGGCTTCTGCGCACTACAACGTGGATTTTGCGCTTTGTTAAGAACCTTCGGCATGCTGACAGAAGCTATGGTGAGTTAACGGCCAATGAACTTTAAGCAGCCCGTTTTAATTGGATTCGGGCGGTACAGAAGGAAAGTTTTCCTGTGTCATGGACAGCTCTGCAAAATAACAGCGATTCCAGTGGAATCGAAAATAGCGCGATTTAACCCCTTCCTAGAAAATGTATTGATCCGCTTAGGCGGTCGCCTGCAATGCACTGACGTCTGTAGGGTAGGACATCCGCTGATTCTCGATGGGTCGCACCACTTCACGAGAGTGCTGATGCAGCATACACACATTCGCCTGCATCCTTTAGGAGTACGTATTCTGTGAGCTTCGTATGGAGTTCTGTATTCTTCGTACACGTCAAGTCATTAAGAGGGTGCTGCACACATGCCTTCCGTGCAAAATTGTCAGAAAATTTAAGGCACAGGAAGCTGGAGGCTCTGCTGCCTCTACTAGTGATGCTTTCAAAACCGTTCGCAATAACGGGTATTGACTTTGCAGAACCTTTGTATATGAACATGGGGAGCAACTTGCAGAAAGCCTACATTACTCTCTTCACATGCTCCACGACTGGGGCTCTTCACTTCGAGCTGTTGTCGAACATGACGACGGACAAGATCTGAATGTCACTCCAAAGGTTCGCCGGATGACGAGGGTTCCCTCATAATATCTACTCTGATAACACCCAATCCTTTCATGCAGCGAACCGTGAGCTGACGGAAATATGGGAGGGCTCACCGCCGACACCACTCGGCAACAACTAACATGTCAAAGCATTACTTGGAAGTTTATTGCCTCACGGGCGGCTTGGTGGGGAGGATGATGGGAACGTATGATCGCTTCTACCAAGTGTTACTCGAAGGTCCTCGGACACTCACAGGTTGACAAGGAGGTGTTAAATGCTGTGTTGATGACGATTGAAGCGACGCTTAATTCACGGCTATTATGCAAAATGGGAACAGCGTCGAAGCTTTAACACCATCCATTTTCTTACTGGCGAAAGGCTAGCGACCATACCCTATGGACTCGAACTTAATACTGAAACGAACTTGACCAAATTATTAGGCTCAGGCAAAAAACTGCAGAAGACTTCATGCGTCGTTGGAAAAGGGAGCACTAGCTTCAACTACGCACCTCCACGAAGACGACCTCCTAGGGACTCCCTTAAATGCAGGGTGGGCGATGTCTTCCTGCAGCAGGAAGATGTACGTCCGCGACATGTGGCGCAAGGCCTTAGTTAGGAATTACGCCAAGGACGCGATGGGACACTGCCATCCTCGCCAGCTGGATGGAATCCGAATCACCTGTCCCGTGCAGCTGGTCATTCCGTTGGAGATAGACCAGGATGAGGCGATTGTGGACCAGAAGAGTGAGTCTGTGCCACCTTGGGGCTGACAGTAATGACCTAGTGCCCGCTGATGGAAGAGGGCTGAAGGGTGTGAGGATTAGAATGTACATATCTTGAAATGCACGCAGTGACTTGTTAGAAGTTTTAGTAAACAAATAGCTATAACATACACTCTCTCGTTCTTATTCTGGTAAAACCCAACAAACGAGATGTGCATGTTTTAGTTAAGATTTTGACTATCTCGGTGGATTACCAATTATACAAGTCATTCAGAATGAAGAGGACTTCACAGGCTATTCGCAGAAAGTTCAGGATATATGTATGCGGTTTACTGTACACATTTCAGGTTACAAATTACGAATTTTGTTACATTTATTTTCATGCTTCTACTTTATTATGTACATACCTGGTACCTTACTTTGTGTTGCACAGCCAGTATAACTCCCTGGCCTCCAGCGCTGCTGTGCAACATTTACTTCTCTTTGGTAAAGCTTCATTGCAATTTGTTAATTTTTATCTTACCTCTCCCTCCATCCGTCTTCTCTCTGACTTTCCTCTCCATTTCTCTTTCATTTTGTTAAAAAAATCCCCTACTTTCCTATTTCTTTCTTCCTGCTTGCTTGAAAACATTTTCATTGCGACTAAATTACCCCCTATATTATCCCATCCCTTGTCTCAGATTTTCTGTCTCCATTTTTTATATCTTCATGTTCAGTTAGATAATGTTATACACTTTCCTCGCCATCACAAAATTCACATATTTCTTTATCATTACCTCTTAAGCCACTTAAGAATATCGTTCCGTTCTCTTCCAAGCTAACCCTTTTTCTCTTTTATTGCGCACTGCTCTATATATATTTCTATCCCCATTCCTTTTTTATTTTCCTGTAAAATTCCAAAGATTTTTTGTTTTCTGGCTTCTCCATATCTCCTGCCTTTCAATATCTTCTACCCTTTCCCTCATTCGAATCCAAAAACCTGCACTGTTCCTTTCCTCTTGTAACCTATATGTTTAATTCCTATTTCTTCCAACGCTTTCTTCAGCCCTGCTCCCCGATTCTCATTTTTATACACTCTTGTTGTACCATACAACCTCTTAATGGATCTCCTTCGTTCCTTGTCAATCATTTATACGAAAATTTTGCCATTCTCTCTAGCGCTATACCGTTCCTTCTTATTTTTTTCTAGTTCTAGTAAAGTGACTTCCCCCAGGTGTCGTCCTCCGTTGTGTAGTGTTAGCCTCTAGTTCCCGATGTCGTCGGTTCAAACCCGGTGGATGGCGATGGATTCCTTCAGGCGAAAAATCCTTAGCATGGTTTCCTTCGGAAGGCATCCGTGGTCCCGTGTCGTAGATCGGCACGTAAAAGAACCTCAAGCACGATAAATAGGCCTCTGAGCAAAATTTCCGGTCTTTCACGCCCAATATAGAATGGGACGCTAAGGACCACAGCAGTTAAAGAGCGTCCATAAATAAAACTCAATTTAATTTCATCCAGGTCTCTGCAATATAACCTGTAATTCTGGTTCACTTTATTTGTTAAATCTGCCTCCCCCATATTTCGCTCCGTACATTTCCAATTTAAGTTTACATGTTCTTACATTTATCATAACCGCTTTGCTTTTTTGCCATTTCTACTGGGTGTTCCAATTTCCACTACTGCTTTGTCGCATCCCTAAGTGTCGTCCTCCGTGTACTAGTGGTACCGTGCTAGCCTCTAGTTCCAAAGTTCGCGGGTTTAAACCCGGCGGAGGGCGATGGAATTTTTCGGGCGTAAAAATCCTTAGCATGGCTTCCTTCGGAAGGGAAGTAAAGCCGGTGGTCATAGATTTACGGCACGTAAAAGAACCTCAAACCTGAGACCTCTGAGCAAAATTACCTGTCTTTCACGCCCAAAATAGAATGGGACGCTAAGGACCATAGTAGTTAAAGAGCGTCCATAAATAAAACTCAATTTAACTCAGCATCCCTAAGTAATCGAATTCGTGGACCACTTCAGTTTTTCCTCCTCTCAAATTGCATTGCTAGTCTTTCCTTAATTTCGTACCTTTTTAAAAACCACATTTTTTTATTTATACTTACATTTATTTCCCATTCCTCGCAGAATTTTTGCATTTCATTTATTGCTTTCTACAAAACTATCACTGTTATGTCTCCTACCGTTACATCATTTACATATATTACATGCCTGGCATGTCTTTGTTTACTATATCCTTGGCAGTGCTGATTGCTTTTGCATCTTCTTCCAATTATGTCATCTATAAAAAAGTTAAATATAATGTGACTGGTCTTAAACCTGACGTTTGTACTGTTGCTTCCGTTATCCCTTCTCCTATTCTCACGCAGAACTTTGCACCTTTGTATATTTTCTCTACTTCCCCTATAAATATCTCACTTGCCCCTTTGATTCTCAATGTCATTGTTATAGCTTCTTTATTTACCGTATCACAAGGTTTTTAAAGTCTGCGAAAAACATGTACACTTTTTCCCCTTAGATATTTGTCCACAATGATTTTATTCTAAATATGTTATCCATTGTTTGTTTTCCTTTCCTGAAACCTACTTGAAATTTCGACTACTTCTCTTCAATATACACATTTTATTTGTCATGCAAATATCTTAAACATGTATTTTAATAAAAATCATAAGCCATATTTGAGGAAATAAAAATAACTAAAAGGGTAATTTGAGGTGGGGGATTTTCTTGAGACTTATTGTGCCGTTTCTTTGGAAGGTTCTAAACTTAAATACCAAGTTTGGTATTCATCCGACTTTTCGGTTTTGAGTTATGCTGTCCATAGACATGCACGGACCGTTTTCTAAACAGGCTTTTCTTATTTATTCAGGGAGCCTCAAAAGATGTATTTCCGCTGAAATCTCGGTATCGAACTTTTGGGTAGAATGCATTATCTACTTTCTGTGCTTATTATAGGTAAGTATAACAAACGGATATCCATGATATTGTAATGCGAGAGATAACTGAGACTAGGCATTTCAACTGAAGTGTGCACAATATACTCCCCGAAAACTGAGAAATGAGAAGGCTGTGTGAACGTTGGCTACCGCAATTACCGACTGTTGATCAAAAAGGCAGGCGGAAGAAGGCTTCACACAGTGTCCGGAACTATATAAATCTGCAAGACTTCTTGAGCCGATTTGTGACTGAATGAAACTTGGATCCACAGGAGACAAAGCAAAGGACAAAGGCTGGCGAGAGTGCGCCAAAGAAGGCGAGGACTCTCTTGTCGGCTGGAAAGTTGAGGGGAGCTGGATTCTGGGGGTATAATCCTAATAGATTACTTGAAAACGGTATATCCACATCTGGGGACTATTATACATCGTCGTGTCCTCCGTGGTGTAGCGGTTACTATGCTAGCCCCCAGTTCCTGAGATCGTGGATTCAAACCCGGCGGAGGCCGATGGATTTTTTCGGGCGTAAAAGTCCTTAGCATGGCTTCCTTCGGAAGGGAAGTAAAGTCGGCGGCTCCGTGTCGTAGATTGACCACACATAAAAGAACCTCAAGTCTGATAAAGAGGCCTCTGAGCAAAATTCCGGTCTTTCACGCCCAATATAGAATGTGACTCGAAGGACCACAGCAGTTAAAGAGTCCATAAATTAAACACCATTTAAGTTTGGTCGTTAGAAACATGCAATGAATTAAAACAAGGATTGGCACACACCAATCACCAGGACAAAGCTCCATTCCACATGGCAGCAGTCACAATGGTTAAAGTGCATGAATTGGGCTTCGAATTAATCTCATCCACCCTATTCCTCGGATTTAGCCCAAGTGACAAACTTACAAACTTTCTTGGTATGGAAGGAATTTTCATCAAATGAAGCGATCGTCGGCGTCAATGAATACTTATTTTGCAGATGGGGTGAAAAAAAATTGGAAACTAGTTAGTCCAAGGGTATCGTGATCAAGACTTATGTTGAGAAATGAAATTACCAAATATACTTTTTGTTGCGCTTTAGAAACTTTTCAAACGAACCCTGTATGTTTATTTTGTTTCCCTTACAGTGAACTTTGCACCTTACTCGAGAAGACCTGCCAAACCCTTCGTCTTCAGGGGTATAATTGTTCTCAGATGAGCAGCGACTTCTTTTAGTCATATGGCGTGCGAAGTTCCTTGGTCTACTCGAGAAAGTTCTGCGACGCCTTCTCTCAATTACCAGCCTCTGTGAAACTGGTGTATTTAGTGCGGCCTGGATCAGAATGTTGTAAAATGCATGAAATGACTCCGTGTTTCAGCTCTGTCTATACATAGATTGTACATAGATGCCGTGTGGTCAAGTTACGTGTCCACAGTATTGTACAAACCCAGTCTCCGAAGTCTTTCTCTTATCAATGTCCACACTTGATGAATTGTGCTGAATATCGTCTTCATGAAGCTCTGATAAGATAAAAGAAGTTATCCATGGTTACATTAAAACCTTTTTCCTGAGAATGGATATAAACCTCATTCTCTCCCAAAGTCTCATCAGCAGAACCCTTAGATTCAATAGGAAATCTTTGCAGACTAGGTTTCCAAATATGCCAACTGGCCAAAGACCTGGTTGGAAGTATGTAACACTGTTTCGTGTACATTGATTTCAGATTTGCAGTGAAAGAGCAAATTCGTCAGCGTCCAAGCGCAACCTTTGTGTAGCGTTGCTGTCAAATCTTTATGATTTATCACGATCTCTTGTCGTGGTTTCAGAAGGGGAGTGTTGGAAAATGTCTCATGACAGGAACGGTTTCAAGATTTCAAACCACAGATTGGGCATCATTGTCTTGCTCTTCGCTCGTATCTGACCACCATCAAATCTTAGGCATTTTCGTAAGACTACTCTTTTGGGAATTGCTGTCGCCACTGCTACTGTCCAAAGCAATCTTTGGTATTTCATGGAGTGTTCATCTCTACCTCATTCCATAAACAGACGTTAGACACGATTACAGTTTTATGGTATAACCAACATCCTCCATGATTAGCCCATAGTTCGTTCTCTATCCTAGGAAACAAAACCAGAAACTGCGATATCTTAATTGAAATCACACGCTGCACATAACGATTGAGCACAAGCTGATTAAAAATGCAATTAACAGCGAAAGTACACTAAATTAGGATTATTATTAAAATGATCCACTGTCCTTAAACATAGAGGCTGAAATTGATAATCCGTTAAGTTTTCAAGATGTAATGCATCATTCAAATATGTATACAGATGTTAGGAAAACTATGGATTCGCTGAATTCTGCAGCACCCATTATAATCGCCGAGGAGAAATGAAACTAGGAGTCGAAATGACCCATTCCTCCATAAGGTTTTAAGAAATCCTGTCCGTGGTATAAAGCCCCTATCGTTGGGGTGCTGCATACGCTCGTAATTCCAAGTTTAAAGTTTGCACCGGATTTATATGGTCATAGAACTCATTGGGAAGCTTCAAGCAGTCGAGCAGTTTTCAGGGATGCGAAGTAGTAGAGTAAAAGTTCAAATTACTGTAGCGATTACTGATCGGCATTCTTACTTTCAATTGCTACTTTTTACAAAATGTAATTTTTACTTGTGATTTACTTCCTGAAATAAAATGGTAATGTTTGACAGACATCACATCCAGAGTTTGGTGATACCGGAGTCCCAGCATTGGCAAGACGCGCTTAAAAAGTAAGATCCTCTAACATTCTGTTGTTGCTTTAGTTCGTTACGGCTACCGATTGAAATTTAAGTAAATTTATACTATAAGATGATCCAAAGTACTAGCCGGGACCGTCTGTTTGCAACAATGCTTCCATATACCTCTTTGCATAGGTTTGATGAAGACTAAAGATTACTGACAACAGCACGGTTTGTGTCATGATACGCAAACACCTGTGCATGCTTTTGTCGAAATGAATCAATAGTGGATTACCTATAAAAGGTAAATACATTGTAGTCGTGGCTTTGGTAGATTGTTTGGTCTTCTGTACTTCGACAAATGCAATGTATTTTTTTTTAAATATAACACGTCTGGAAATGTCACAGTGTAAAGGGAAATGTGTTAGATATGCTCTTTACATACGAGCTTTAAATGTATGTTGACAACGTGAAATTAAATCGCAGTTTAAGTAAACTCTACAAAAACTGTGATAAAAGGGAATTAGCCAGGGGTTTTTGGGGATTGGAACCCCTTTGCTAAAAGAAAAGTAAAATTTATTAGCAAAAACAGCTTCGTTAAAATAATAGCACCTTTCTAGGTTGACGGGAACGAGATAGTTCCTAATCGTATCACTAGTGGCACTACAGGTGTAACAAAAATGTACGGCACAAATTGTAGGACACATTCCTCACGTAGACGAAGAAATTATGTTACATGAACATGGGTCTGGAAACGCTTTGTTTCCATGTTAAAACTCATTTTCTCCATCTCATTAATCATGGGAAACACACACGAACAGAACGTTAGAATCATGGGGAACATGCATTCTTGGTTACGTCTGGTTACGTTGTTATCGTAAGTGCATCATCAGTGCTTTGTTTTACGTGTCCCAGTTGCCACGCGACTTATGTCATTGCTTATTTACAGTTAACAACTGTTCCAGTGAGCAGTACGAGCTTGACAAGTACACGGGTTACTACGTACTATAGTACCGCCGTTTTATCTCCGGCTCTGACATTTAGCGCGATCGGGAGAGGTAGTGTTGCCAATTCTTACGCCTACTCTGAACACGTGTGTATACCTGTGCCATCTCTTCGTAAAATGCAAGCAATGGAATAGTTGCCTTTGTTAGAGTATTTAAAGTATGCAGATAGCATTTACAGGAAACTTAAACAAGGGTAACGTAGTAAATCGCATGCGCACAGAAAACAAACTACACCTGGACTAAAGCAAACAGCTACTGATGAGACGTGCTTCACTTACAAGAAAATCGGCAACACAGCCCAAACCGCAGTGTACGTACCGGAGAGGAAGCCTGTAATTGGTCCTAGCAGACAATTTCCACCCTTTGCTGTGCAAGTCAACTCGGCACTAGAAACATTGCCGGGTCTTTTATCCTTTTCTTTCGTGTTGTGGTTTATGTTCAGCAAAGCTCTAAGCAACAACAGTAAATTATATTTATTACAGACTTAAAATAAATCAAATTACAGTCCCCATTTATCTGTTGAAGCGAATCAGAATAGCTTCCTTTAGAATGGAAATTCACAGCGCTAGTATTGCTAAAGGTGGCCATTCTAATATATACCTGTCTCTTTCTTTACCCTCATGAAACGTCAGGGCCGGAGATACAGCGGCGTAGGTAGAGTTGTTCACAGACTTGACTCGTGCAATGGCAGTGTACACAAATGCATAGATGACAGATGCCCATTTGATGTATGGATTAACAGACGGCAATAGTGCTTGCGCTCAACGTTTGTACCGGGAAAGATTTCCAGGACGAAGGTGCCCGACAGGAAAACGTCTTAGGGAACATGGGACATTTCAGCCTGATACTCGCGACTAGAGGAGGCCTAGAAGTACAAGGACACTACAACAATGAATGTTGGCCACATTACTGTCTGGCGAGTGTTACACGAGGTCGGGCTGTATCCATGCCATAGCGTGTGCAGGCACTATCAGCAGCTGATTTTCCTGCACAGATACGCTTCTGTGAATGGTTTATGCAACAAAGTGTCAACACTAATTTTAGTGCAACGTGCTGTTCACAGATGAAGCGTCGTTTCAACGAGATCAGATTGTAAATTATCGCAATCGGCATGTATGGGCTGACGTCAATCCTCACGCAACTGTTGAAGCAGGTCATGAACAAAGATTTTCTGTCAATGTTTGGGTCGACATTGTTGGTGACTGTTTGGTAGGGGCTCACGTTCTTCCACCCAGGCTCAACGGTCAAAGTTACCATAATTTCCTAGAGAATGTTTTACCTGCTCTGTTAGCAGATGTGCCCTGTGCGACAAAACATGTACTTCATGCACGATGGAGCAGCTCCTCATTTTAGTGTTAATGTCCGTCGGCTTCTAAATAAGATTCGGTGACAGATGGATAGATAGACGTGGACCAATTGCCTAGCCTCCACGCTCCCCGGACCTAAACCCCTGGACTTTTATTTGTGGGGGATTTGAAAGCTCATGGGTATCGAACCCCAGTACCAAATATTCAGAGTCTCCGTGCCCGTATTATGGAAGTCTGCGAAACCATACACAATACATCAGTGCATCCGGGATTCACTACAACGGCGGGTGATGCATGTATTCAATGCTCACAGAGGGCATATTGAACATCTCGTGAGAAAGGGTTGCATGTTGTATCTGGTACGTTCTATTCTTGTGTGTTTACCATCAATGAGTTGGAGAAAATTAGTTGTAATATGGTAAAGCGTTTACAGACCCATGTTCATAGAAAATAATTTCTTCGTCTACGTGTGAGGAATGTGTCCTGCAATTTGTTCCTTACATTTTTGTTACACTCTGTATTTTTGCGCCACATGTCTTGGACAATATGACCAAAGGTGACAGCAACAGAAATTGTACTTGATGGCGGTGGTACAACCATGTTAAGATATCGGGGCTATGTTTTCGTTCCGGTGCTGAATTTGAGTGGTTTCCAAATTAGCGCAATGTCTCCTAGTTTAGAACATAACTTGCAGCAGTAATATAAAATACTTCATAGTGGTCATTAAATCTCGTGTCACAACACATTTGCCGCTTAGAATACAGATCCTATCCTAATCATAATACCAATTGCTGCACCTTAAGCTGTAAATGTAAAATCTATTTATTTAAATATTTCAGCTCGGAATTAACTCATATTTTCATTTGAATTGATACAAATTGTTTAGAAAATGGGCCCGTATATATAACCACTCCTTTAATAATTTTCTGGCTAGCGTAAAAGGAACTTGCTAAAGAAGATCCATTCATCGACAAAAATCCATGAATGCTGCTTTAATTTTAAAGGACGGCTTGGTTAGAGTGGCCTGAATACTGAATATCACAGTTTTGCTCTGGACGTTCTCGGGTTTCAAGTTGGTGAGTTCTTGGTGGGACATCAACGTTTTGGAGCGTCTGTAAACCCGCCAACTCACTGGCTTCAAGCCCAAGAACATCTAGTGTACATTTGTACGAGGATCGTTCTGAAAGTTCTCGGCTTGACCAAGAAAACAAGATTTTAGACAATTTTTTGTTTTCAACGTAGTCCACTTGTTAATACGTTTAGTCCGAACATTCCAAATTTTTAATACCCACGGTAAAATAAAATCTCTCGCGCCCAGTTTGGAAATTCAACTCACATAGCAAGTAGGTGCTATACCGACTTCATTTCGGGTAGTCTGACCAGCTTTTATGAGGAAAAATAAAATAATAGTAAACTTTCAAAGGAACCTTCCGTCAGATAACGTACTTAGAAAAATTAAGAAGTATGTGGAGTATTTCGAAAATGGCTAACACTATGAAAATTATTATTTGGACGTAATGTTTGTTAACCACTTTGTATTTTTGCTGCATTAAGTGCCGGTTTCACCAACAGCGATAATTTTTCGTCTTATTTTAGTTTGTAATCACAGTTATACATCTTTATGGCTGGAACATAGAAGCACGTTTCGCCACGAATTTGCAAACCCAGGTAAAGAAATCGTAGCTTTTGTTTACGCGTGTTATACGAGCCAGCAATTTCTCATAGACAACGAGTGAGAAACGCTGTCCGCTACTTCCGTTGGTGCCTTTTCCTGTGCATGTCCAAGATCAAAACTTGTTTATGATTGAAGCACAGGCAAACGTATTCTGCTTCTGAGGTTCTGCAGTTTACAAACCACTATGCACTCGTTATAATAAAATATGTTTGGGTCTAAAATTTAAGCCCATAAAATGTGAATAATTGATGCACTTAGGTGCACAGTCACACAGATGTTTCATGACAATGATCTATCTGTAGGCTGTAGGAAGGAAGAGAGGAGGTGTAAGCCGAAAGTTCGCTAATATTTTATTGCGCCATAAAATGTGTCGAGAATGAAGCAATATACGAGGCGTATTCCAAAACTAAGGTCCCTTTGGTCATAACATCGCTCACGAGACAAGGTTTTTATTGTCAGTAATATGTGCCTACATTTATGCTTTTCCATATAATCGCCGTTCACATTCTATACACTTGCTGTAACGCTGCACCAGCTTCTCTAACCCCTCGGCATAGAAATCTACCGCCTGGGACTTGAACCAGTTGGTAACGATCGTCTTGAGTTCATCGTCTGTTTGAAATCATTGTCCACCCAGCCACCGTTTCAAATGCAAGAGGAGAAAATAGTCGCTTCGTGCTAGGTAGGGACTGTGCGGAGGGTGCTCAAAGAGTTCCCAACGAAATCTTGAATCTTCTCTTTGGTTTTAGCAGCGGTGTGCGTTCTGCCTGTTGTGCAGAAGGACGACAGCCGACAGTTTCCCGCGGCGATCGCACGTCTCAGTTAGGTAAGCGTTGCACAGTACACGTCAGCTGTAATTGTTGACCCACGGTCCGTGAAATCGATCAAAAGGACGTCCTTTTCGTCTCAAAACACTAGCCATAATTTTGCGATTCGTGTACGGCGATATTCCTTAAGCATTTTTGCTGTGGCTGAACCAGAACGGCGCGACTATATTGACTTGTTTCGATTCTGCGTTGGTGTACGCTATCCATGTCTCGTCGTCCGTAACAACTTGGGATAACAAACCATCTCCATCTTGTGTATAGCACTCCAAAAACAGTCGTGCACTGCACATCCATTGCTCTTTGTGCTGACCGGTGAGCAGTTTTGGCACCCACCTCGCACAATGTTTCCGATATCCAAGGTGTTCAGTGACAGTCCTGTAAAGTGAGGTTCGGGCAACATTTGGAAATGCATGCCAGACCACTAATCGTCAAATTCCGATCACTTCGAAGTTTTTGGTTCGCTTGCTCAACGATGTCGTCGGTCCGAATACTAGGCCTACCACTCCGCTGTTCATCGTGCACATTTGTGCGGCCATTTCGAAATTCTCGACACCAGTGTCGAACCTGTTTGTCTCTCATGTCTGGTCCATACACGAGGCATTACTCGCAATGGATGTCCGCAGCTGACGATCCTTATGCCAGAAAAAGTCTAATCACTTCGCGTACTTCACAACTGGCGGGAGCTACGGTTGTCGCGGCCATTGCGATCTGCTCTCACCGACTGGCAAACACCTACACTGCGGTAGGTTCCTCAGGAGTCGGTAGATAGCGCTGCAGTCGTGAAACGTCATTGAGGCCTAGCATCCGTTAAATATTGCTCACTGAACCTTGGAATATGCCTCGTACAAACATTTGTGGCCTGTAAAGAGCAGTGGAACATGTACACGAGTGGCAGTAGACGATGCAGTGAAGAAAGAGTTTAGGTGTGTTGACGCAAAAAAATGATAAATTATTAATCCTGCACTGCACAAATCTTTAATATATTTTTGAAATTTCTATTCCTTAACTGTTTACATATTGGACAGGAATTCCAATTCTTGCTCCTTTTGTTCTAAAATAGAAAATATTTTTAGTTTCATTTTTACAGGACCCTGTAACTTTTATATTCATATCGGGAGCACTGATGCGAGAAACAACTCCTTGACTGTAGGCCATTTATTAACGTTAGGTTTTAATGATTTCTGTCTTGAAACTTTCTAAATTCACGCCCGTAAGCGTACCTCCAGAAAAATTAAATTGAATTTTATTTATGGACGCTCTTTAACTACTATGGTCCTTAGCGTCCCGTTCTATATTGGGCGTGAAAGACCGGTAATTTGGCTCAGAGGCCTCTTTATCAGGCTTGAGGTTCTTTTACGTGCCGTAAATCCACGACACGGGACGACCGGCTTTACTTTCCTTCCGAAGGAAACCATGCTAAGGCTTTTTACGCCCGAAAAAATCCATCGCCCTCCGCCGGGTTTGAACCCGCGACCTTGGGAACTAGAGGCTAGTCCACGGAGGACGACCTCGTACCTCCAGATTCTGAGAAGGATAGGGAGAAACTCAGATTAAAGCAAAAGTTTCCCTATACCAGCCGGGATTCGAACCTGTGACCTCGAGATTGTGGAGCCAAAATGCTGACCACTCGACTACGGAGATGGACCAAAACAAGTGGTAGGTTCATTGAAATAATGATTGCTCCGCTCTCTGATCCATAGTGGTCGCTTTCTATTTCTCTCGTACTGCATACGTTCATATCCGTTGTTCTCCATGCATTACTCGTTGCGGCGCCATCTTTCTTTTTGCCTCGCTAGCTCCAATTTCGATCTGTAAACGGTGGGAAATGGGGGGGGGGCTATTTCAGTTGCGTCCACGTTGAGGCAGTATTTTTAACACTTAAATGATTTCAGTCTAATTGATATAATATAAAATATAATAACAGCCCGCCTTAAAGCAATGTGTGTATAAATAACATAAAATGTATGAAACAGTTTAATAACAGTATTAATGTTTGTTATTGTGTACATGTTTAATAATGTTATGTGAATGTATTATGTAATTTAATAATGTAGGAGCTATGAGAATATAGGTTAAAAGTTGCTAACAATGAGGTAACCTTGAGGCAATAATGAATTGGAAAGTTTAATAATGCTACTAGTAATTCTTGGAGCAACAATAATGTAATTTTTGAGACAGTTTATAAATAGCCAATCAACAACTAAAACAAGCTTAAGTTAAATAAAAGTATTCTATTGGAGTAGGATTAGCCAATCAGAAACTGAATTAGAGCAAATAGTACAAATTTAAGCGGTAGAAGCCAATTGCTAGTAGACAGCTTTCCTAACTGGACGTGAGACTCGTCCTCGAAGTTTAATACGTATTCAGTGTGAGATGAAAATTCATTACGGCGAATATTATAAAGTTTACGTGTTAAAAAGTGCAAGTAATTAATAAATAATTTCACAGCTCTCTATATCAGTGAAGTGTTATTTAATCATGTCAAGGATTAATAAATGGAGTGAAGTAAAAATTATAATTTGTGTAAGCCTACATTCTTTAGCCGTATCACACCCTGTTAAGAGAAACATGTTTCTACAAATTAATACTGACGCAGCCGAGGCAAACACAAACATATAATAATATTTAAAGAAACATTAAAATACAAAGGCCACCGGAAAGTGAACATTGGGGCGAAGGCCACCGAACATTTTGTACCATACGTGGTCTAACAATACAACTCCTAAAAATAAAACTTCTCCAACGTCAACATGTTTATGAAAAGTCAGTATGTCATTTGCTTCTGTTTTTTTTAAGCAGTACGTCAATTGCGTCTGGGATTTTTAAAATGTATGTCAGTTGCGTCCATAGCTACCTGCTTAGGTTCTTTGATAAGACATAGCCAAACACTGTTGAACGCGTTCTGCGAGAAGACACAACCAAGCACTGCTTAGAACACTTTCTACGTCATATACGGCGTAAAGATTAAACTGAACACGCGTAATAGTTCTCATTCCGAGTTGTGCAAGAGCCATGGAGTCGATGACAAGTGAGAAGGGGAAGCATTTATTTGTGATTAGTGGTTATAAATATAGACATCACAAAGATGTGCAGAACAATATTTCGCGTTGGCCGTGATGCATGAAATCTTGTGTTTAAAGTTAAATGTTAAAAATGAAATGGTTGAAAACAGTCAAGAACATAATCGCAACAAACCAGACAAGTGTTAATAAACAGACAAAACTAAGTAATAATGTTAAAAGCAAAGCTATTAAGTGCGAGCCCAAATAAAATCTGCATACTGAACTTAAAACCAGTGACTCGGTGACATTGATAAGAGATGCAACGTTAATAAAACAAAGTATTCAACGTACACGACGATCTCTGCTTCTGGAGTTACCCCAGAATATTTGTGAAGCACACCAAGGGATTAGTTCATCGATATCTACAAATAAAGGCGAATCATTTTTATTATGCAGTAAAAACAACATAGTGATATTTTCCACGAAAAGTAATCTAAGGGCCATTTGTAGTATGGAAAATATATACATAGATGGGAATGTTAAAAACTGTCCCACCAATTATTAACCGTACATGAAGCGTTTAAAATTATACACATGCCTCATTTTCATACTACTTTCTGACAAAATGAGAAAGAGTTACGGGGAAGTTCTTAAATACATAACTTACCAGTACTTGTGACAAAGTCAACCTAGAGTTTCTATCTCGCGAGTGTAGGTACATAGATGTTGAAATACCTATTCATCTCGCAACAAAAGCAATTCTTCCAAGGTTAGAAGTAAAAGGGTGTCGTTTTCATCTCGGTCATATAACAAAATTGGATTTTATCCAGAATATGTCATTCAGATTCAACTGTACCTAGTTACATTTTTAGGCCAGATTTTAATAATGACACTGCCAGCGTTTTATGGTGAAAATGCCACAAACAGCATTTTTGACCCACCTGTAAGGCTTCAACCATACTAATTCTTTGTTCTTGTTTTTTTTTTGTTTTTTTTGTTAACTCGTGTTCAGTTCTTGGATTTTTATGCATAACATAATGTAATATAACAAAACAAAAAAAAATCATCCATTTGTGGCTTTAAATTGAAAATGTTAAAGACAGTCGTAAGTCTGCAAAATGGGAAGGGAAATGTTGTTTGTGCCAGGAATTGAAAATACTGGAACTAACCATTACAATCTTTCAGAAACGCAACTGACGTATGAATCAAGAAATCCAGGGATGTAACTGACCTATGGCCCAAACAATCCAGGGACGCAACTGACCGCGGGACGCAATCGCCGGTCACCGGGAAATGGCCGCCGGGCTTATAGGCCACGGCAACCCTTAGGCTGATTGGTGAAACAGCTTTTTTACTTTCTCTACTACGTATAGTAAGTAGGGGAAGTATTGCATTCCACCCAAAAATTCGATACCGAGATTTCACTGGAAATACATGTTTTGAGACCTCCTGAATCCAAAAAAAGCATTTTTGGAAACATGTCCGTGTGTGTGTGTCTGTGAACAGCATAACTCAAAAACGAACAGTCGGATAAACACCAAACTTGGTATTTACGTTCAGTATCTTCCAGAGATGCGACACGAAGATTTTCAAGAAAATCCCCCCACCCCAGACTACCCTTTACATGGAACATTTTTCGAAAATTTTAATTTTCTCAAAAATGGCTCTAACCATTTTGATGAAAATATCATATGTTAAGATAATGTCATGAGAAATGAAATGTATATCTCGAAATTTCTGGGAATGTCTCCAAAAGTATTCTTCATTATGAACGACTTTTGCATAACTGGTAAACCATAAGAGATAGACAAAATTTTACTACACAAAAAATGTAGATCGCGTTAAAATACACAACTTATATTATATACATTTTTGTTGTTGAGTGAACCGTTTTCGAGATATTGCTTGTTATTTCCTTAAATTTTCCAATACTTATACTTTTTCTCAAATTCGTTATTCATTTTTACTTTCTCTACTACGTATAGTAAGTAGGGGAAGTATTGCATTCCACCCAAAAATTCGATACCGAGATTTCGCCGGAAATACATGTTTTGAGACTCGCTGAATCCAAAAAAAGCATTTTTGGAAACATGTCCGTGTGTGTGTCTGTCTGTGTGTCTGTGTGTCTATCTGTGTGTCTGTGTGTCTGTGAACAGCATAACTCAGAAACGAACAGTCGTATAAACACCAAACTTGGTATTTAGGTTCAGTATCTTCCAGAGATGCGACACTAAGGTTTTCAAGAAAATCCCCCCACTCGAGACTACCCTTTACATGGAACATTTTTCGAAAATTTTAATTTTCTCAAAAATGGCTCTAACGATTTTGATTAAAATATCATATGTTTAATGTCATGCGAAATGAAATGTATATCTCGAATTTTCTGGGAATGTCTCCAAAAGTATTCTTCATTGTGAGCGACTTTTGCATAACTTGTAAACCATAAGAGATAGACAAAACTTTACTACACAAAAAATGTAGAGCGTGTTAAAATACGCAACTTATGTCATATACATTTCTTTTGTTGAGTGAACCGTTTTCGAGATATTGCTTGTTATTTCCTAAATTTTCCAATACTTATACTTTTTCTCAAATTCGTTACTCATTTTTTTATGTCCTGGACATACAAAGAGAATGGAATGCGCCACATAGCAACCAGCGTTAAAATATTTGACTATCACTTAAAACCTACCATATTCCCCTTGCATCTACAAGAAAATTACCAATAAGATTGACATCTCGATATCTCGATTAACATGAAGCATATGGAGAATAGGCGTTTGTAAAAATAGATTGTACAAGAGTAGAGAAAGTCATGTGAGTGTAACACATCAGATTTTTTTTATGTCCTGGACATGCAAAGAGAATGGAATGCTCCACATAGCAACCAGCGATAAAATATTTGACTATCGCTTAAAAGCTACCATATTCCCCTTGCATCTACAAGAAAATTACAAATAAGTTTGATATCTCGATTAATATGAAGCATATGGAGAATAGGCGTTTGTAAAAATAGATTGTACAAGAGTAGAGAAAGTCATGTGAGTGTAACACATCAGATTTTTTTACTAAATCGCTGTTTTAACACATTTTTTCCGAGTTAAATAAGATTATAGTTGTTGGTGAAACCAGCCCTATGTTTTTGCTCTAATGGTTTCCAAATTAAACAAACCTACACAAAATTCAAATGGCTTCACAGACCATTTACAGAAAATGCAATATGTACATTTTATTTGTTATCTCAAACGTATATTTTAATAAAAATTACTGTTTTCAGAATTAAAAAATAAAACAAATTTGTAAGGGGTAGTTTGGGGTGGAGAGAAGTTAGTGAAAATCTGTCAGATCCACGAAACAAGTTCGACTTAAATACGAGGTTCGGTATTAATAAGAATTTTCTCTTTTTAGTCATTCGCTCTCCCTCTCATACACAAGGGCATTCTTCCAAATACTTTTTGGGGTGTTCAAAGAAACTTCACAAAAAAAAATCTGCATTTCCGCCGAAATCTCTATACCGATCTTTTTAATCCAATACAATACATCCTCTACCTTACCATATGTAAGCAATAGGAAACTTATTTCCTTAAGACTGGAGGTTTTATGAAGTAATTGAGTAGTATATTTCTGTGGTGCTCTAATTCATTGCGTTTAGGATTTCCCGTCAAGGCTATTTCTTTTAATTGTTTCCAGATCGCTTCATCTTATATGCAAAAAGCTGAATGGTGTATGCGGTCTTCTCTCCTGGTATAAAGAAACCATTTCTCGTACAAGTGATGAACACGGCCAGGAGAACTATTGTAAAAATTAGCTTCATCTTTTAAACTCGGCTACCTTTTCAGTATCGTATCTTACTTCTACATGTATACATAAACATAACTTTAAAGTATTGTCGGTTTGCAAAAGTTCTACAGTTTTTTTTCCCCCTGCCAAGTACCCTCTCCTAGAGTTTCACCTTGATGCAAATCCCTGTTGCTGTTATCTACCGTAAACACGAACTCCCTTTGCGCAGCGTGGGGATCATGAACTGACTGGACGATAAGCAAACCCCGCGTTATCAGACGTAGTACATCACGAGCATTACGATTTTTTGGAAACGTTTGCCGAATTGTGTTGGTTTTGCGAAAACGATGTAGAAGAAAAATCTATTGTTTGTTTTGAGCGCGATTTTATACCAAAACATACCACGGAGTAATGCTGTGATAAATGACCCATACAAATAATTTTCACGACGAATGTAGTGATCAAGTTGTAAAATTTCACTCAGTATATCATGTACAATTGACCCTTAAGCTAAGGACTTCTGTCTACCGTTCTGTGTGTTCGTTCCATAATTCACCTGTTCATACATAGTTGAATACTGAAATGTTAATTTCGCGTCAGTGTATAGTGCTATACTGTTCACCTGCGAGTTTTGCGGCGACTTCTTTACTTCCAGGTGACGCAGTTATGTCTTCTTGTTGCTTTTCCCGCTGAAAACTAATACATTCCTAACAATGTCTGAAGCATTTCTTGACTAACAACTTGAGAAGAAAAGAGTCGATGAAAGAAGATGGATTTAGTGACTAGAAAAGCCGTCAAATTGGGCGGTATACTCGGTACCCCGGTCCTTCGAATGCTAATGGCGAGACATGGCCTGAGCTATCTCAATTGGTAGGGGTAGGCAACGTTTTTGGTGTTAATAGGTCGGTCGAATCTCGTATAATTCTTTCGTATGTGTTCATTAGAGTTTGAAGAAATCTGTCAACACATTTTAAATTTCATTTAAACCCTTACAAAATTGAAAGTAGTTTATATGGGTACTTCCTAAAAGTTGAGAATGGTGTATTGTCTTTACGTTGTTTGCCCGACGTTGGGCGCCAATTTGAAGAATGTGTTGTATTTCGACTGTTGGGGAGCCGAACTTGAAGTAGTTGCAACGGCACGTATGGTAAAAAGTTTCCGGTAGCCTTCGCCCGCCCCAAATGTACTTCCCGGTGGCGTTTGCTCCAATTGTTTAAAAAATAACTTTATAATTTTGACTGTTTCTTTAATTATTATATATTTATGTTTGCCTCGCTGCGTCAGTATTTATATTTTTTAGAGACATGAATGTCTTAGCAGGGAGTGGTGCGACTGAAGAATGTAGGCCTACACAGATTGTAATTTTACTTCACTGCTTGTATTAATGCTTGACACGATTTAAATATCACCACTCACTGATATATATATATATATATATATATATATACGTATTAAATTTCTCGAGGACGCATCTCGCGTCCGGTTAGGAACACTGTCTACAAGCAACTGACTTCTGAATTTGTAAATTTTGCTCCATTTTAGTTTCTAATTGACTAATCCTAGTCCAATAGAATACCTTCATTTAACTAAAGGTTTTTCTGGTTGTTGATTGGCTATTGTATAAACTGTCACCAAAATTACATTATTGCTTCCAAGAATCACAAGTAGCATTATTAAACTTTCAAATTCATTATTGCCTCAAGGTTACCTCATTGTTAGCAACTTTTAACCTATTATTCTCACAGCTCCTACATTAATAAATTACGTAATACATTCACAGAACATTATTACACATGTATACAATAATATAACATATACAATGACTGTAATATTCACTTTTTATATCTTGCTACATACACATATTGCTTTAAGGCGGGCTGTTACTGAATTTATGTATTATATAATTAGACTGAAATCATTTAAGTGTTAAAAATACTGCCTCAACGTTTACGGTTTTTAGGACCGTTTATCAAAATTAACTGCGAGGATGCTTTATTTCTTAAAAGAAATATTTAATGTGTAACCGTAACATGAGTTAATATAGTAAATTCAATTTTCACATATACCGAGTGGTTCGCTTGTCCCTTATTTGATTTTATGGAACCTTTAGAATATAAACGTATCGGTGCCAGATCTCATTCAATATTAACAGAACCACACTACTCTAAAAGACAGTAGTATTGCTTAAGGTGCGCCTTAAAACGACTCCAAATGTGCCTGCCAACGCATAATGATTGGTGATACACATACTGTAAACTGTGTCCATTTATCTTCTTACGCAGTAGCGCAGTAGGCGTGCAGCACCACTGGCGTGAGTTCCAAAATGCTCGATTCAAGTTCGAATGCTCCCGAGGTTGTAAACTTTTGTTCCTTTTCCCTTCTTCCTCAAATTGTCCTTTGAGACTATGAGACGCACAATGCGAAGGCCGTTCTAAACGTTCTTGGCCTGACCAAGAAAACAGACATATTCATCTTGTAAGTCAGTACATTTGGCCCAACGACGTTTCAACTGTTTAATACCCCAAATGTTTATTATACTGTTTTAATAATTTACTGTTCGGTAAAGTAATACTTGTAATAATAAGTTTGTCTCAGCTTCAGCTTATCGTTTGATGTGAATCTTCGTCCAGCCAGCCATCTGATTTGGGAACAAAACGTAATCTCCGAGAGCCAAATCCGGCGAATATGGAGGATGTGGAACCACTTGGAAACGGTCATGGAGTTTCGCAGCAGCAGTCCCAGATGTGTGCGAAAACACATTATCGTGGTGAAAGAGGTTTCTTTCTCGGAAGGTGTGGACGTTTAACCTGAATAGCATCCTTCAGTTGGTCCAGCAATGAAGCGTAATACTCCCCGGTAATGGTTCTACTCTTCTGGAGATATTCTATGAGTACCATACCATAAGAATCTAGAAGACTGTAGCTATGATGTTTTCTGCAGATGGAACAGTTTTTGCTTTCTTTGGTGCACTTTCATATATTCTACCCACTGTTTGGACTGCCCCTTCGTCTGGCGTGTAGTATAGAATCCAGTTATGAAACGTCGGATAAACTCGCTGGAATTGCATTTAAACAAGTCTAAACACACTTGAGAAATATTCATTCGAATGCGCTTTGGTCCATTGTTAACAAACGTGGCATCCATGAAGCAGAAAGCTTTCTCATATCCAGAACTTCGTGAAACCATGTTGTAAAAAATATTAACGCTAGTTTGTTTACACGATCATCACAAACAAGTGACAGCATTTACGCGTTTAAAATTATACAGCGCGCGTTCTAAATGATGGCACTTCACAAATATCATAGTTATTTGGTTATATTCACATCTCTTAGGTCGAGAACGTTTAGAACGCCCCTCGTAGGTGGGAAATCTGAACAATTCTTGATTTGCTTGTGTTTTTCTTTCGTTTGCTTATTTGTGTTTATTTCTTGTGCGTCTTGTCCAATTTTTACATTCTAATTACAGGAAGTAAAAACAGCCAGATGCACCTTTATTCAGCTTTAACTAAAATATGTAGATGTACAGTGTTTTAAAACATTTCAAATTAGGCTGCAGAACAAGATCAAATGATTCCTTTTGTTGGAAAAAGTACAGGATTTAGTCCTCATAACTTAAAAACACGTCTCAATATCCAATCGTTAAAGCGTTTCCTACAGTTAAAAATGTGGAGCTTATCGACGATACTTCATTTAGCGAAACAGCTGTTCGAAATGGTGACCATCTTTCTAGGTGAACCACAGAAGATGCATTTTATATACAAAGGCTTAAAGAAAGTTGGTCGTTTTATATTTTTGTTTGAAATCCGACAAATTAAGGCAGCATGATATTTAAATTCGCTGCAAATTCTGTATTCTGGCCGGCTTTTCGGAAATCAAAATAAAGATGGGTGTTTTTAATTAGTTGGCTGACTAGTATTAAACAAATCACGTGAACGAGAACGTCGAGCGCTAACTGTCCGAGGACCATCACTAGATGCTCTGTTGCTTCCCAATATAATGCAATGGAAACGATTTCTTGCCAATATTTGTTATAATTAACCGAAAGTAAGTAGAAAAATAAGATTTTCTATTAATTTCTGGAATAGATACGAAAATAATGGCTAGAGAAAGTCGTGTTATCTGATGTTTTGCTCATTTTTCTTACTAAAAAAGCAGGGTTTTTAAAAAAAATGTAAGAAAATGGAATATACTATGGCTGTGAGGAATAATAACGAACATACGGTATATTTTAATACCTTGTAATCATAACGCAAGTTGAGGGCTAGAATGCCAGAATTATTATTATTATTATTATTATTATTATTATTATTATTATTATTTCTTTCTCATGGTTCTTATTTAATTGGAAAGTCAGGGAATGTCTGTGAAAGTGTTTCAAATGTGTAGAAAAGTCGGGGAAATCGCCACTTTTCAGACAAATATCAAGGCAATTTTGTTCTTAATTTGTAATATTGATGTATATCTGTCAGATGTATAATAAGAGCGTTGGACGGCTTGGGGATGGCGAGGCGGATTAAAAATGATCGCCTTCTGATTGCAATATATTTAATGATATTTGTGAGGGAATATTTCTCAATATAGTCCTGGAAAGCCAGGGAAATCAATATTTGAAAAAAATATGTGTTACATTCACATGACTATCCATTCTTCAACAAACTATTCTTACAAAAGCCTATTCTTCCATCTACTTCATGTTACTCGAGATAAGCATTTATAGAAATGATTTTATTCCATACCTTCTAGGTGCATACAATGGGAATAGGGGAATACAGTAGGCTTAAGCGACAGTCAAATCTTTTAAGAGCTGGTTACTATGTGATGCCTTTGAGACTCCGTTCTCTTTGCATGACCAGGCGGGGGAGGGGAAAAAATTCTCATTTGAAAATAATGGATTTGAAAATTCAAACCAATAACAAGGAATATCTCGGAAATCGTTAGCTCCACAAAAAACGTATTTAACATAAATTGTGTGCTTTAACGAGATACACAATTTTTTTTGTAGTAAGATTTTTTTCTCTTACGGTTTATCACTTATACAAATGTCATTCAGAATGAAGGCTTCAGAAGCTATTCCCAGAAAATTCAATATATGCATTTCATTTGCCGTGAGAATATCTTAAGCATATTATATTTTAATCAAAATCCTAAGAGCCATTTTTGGTAAAATCAAAATTTTCGAAAAAACATTCAATGTAAAGGGTAGTTTGGTGTGGGGGAATTTTCTTGAAAATCTTCGTGTCGCATCCTTGGAAGATGCTGAACTTAAATACTAAGTTTGGTATTTAACCGACCTCTGTTATGATGTTCAAGCACACACGCGGATCTTTTTCTAAAAATGTGTATTTAGTGGACCTCAAAACGTCTATTTCCAGGGAAGTCTCGGTATCGAATTTTTGGGTGGAATGCAATACTTCCTCTACTTTAGGTAAGCAGTAGAGAAAGTAAAAATAGTGTGAACCGTGGTTTTTCAGCAACTTTTATAATGGACCTTTAGCAAATGCAAGAGATAGTTTGCAATATGGTAACAGAGAAAACTCAAACATAATAGGCCTATGAATGGTTTGTGAACTGCTATATAAAGCGATAAAGGAACATTTGTTTGAAGCAGCAATCTGAATTCAACTTTTACATGCCAGATTGCATGTTTACTTGTTTTTAAATTCAATTTGGCATGAAAATATTACTGACATGCCTTAGGACTGTGTGACATGGCGACTTAAGGCGCCCCTGGAACGATTCCCGGGGCCATGTCCACACATTAAGAGCGGGCCAAAGCGAGTGCGCACGCATCGAGGCCGTTCTCTCACTCGCATTGCAGGGTGTGGCGAAGTATTGTAGTACTGCATGTAGACGGGGTTACTGATCGTCATGTGTGAAAATCGTGTACTTAGTGTCAGCATGTTGCAGTGAACAAGTTATGCCATTACTCCAGGTTGCCGAGGTATGAAAGCTTGTCACCGTGTACTCTTTGTGCATGTGTATCTGGAATTGGGTTGAAAGTAAAGGTGGAAAAAAAATCACCAGCTCTTAAAATTTACTTTCGCGTATCTTCAGCCAAACAGACCCCTTTAAATGTGTCCTGTTGCATTTGAGATAATGTGCATTAACACCGAAAGCATTGTCGTGGGAGTTACTGGGTTTACCAGTTCTTTTCTTAAGAACGTAAACCACTGTTGGCATCTGTGATTAAAGTTCATAGCATACGTACATCAAACCAGTACCCCAGTTTGTTTTTATTTTAATAACCCAGCTTACGCCTCAAAAAATTTTGGAAGTATTTTGAATACACCTTGTGAAATATGGCAGGAACTGGCCCACACTCCTATTTTTCATCTTGTACTGTTTGAGAAAATAGGCAAGCGACAGTTAAGTGGGTTTCAATACGTATTATGTTGATCATATGTACTTCAGCAGACTTCTGTTTAGAAATGAGGAATTGAATAGTATTGATCTTTTGGAACGTAGGGAATTATTTGGTATCTTGTTGCTCACACTTTATCTGAGATACATTTTGTACTTCACCGCCTCTAGCGGAATTGTAGGTAAAGTATTCCGTTAGAATCAAAGCCATTGAAAATAGGTTTGCTTTGGCTCGAGTGCTCTTTCGTATACAGTTGAAACATATGGTTCCAATACTGTTGCCGGATGAGAGACATTTTCCTGCATTACCGGATTCTAGATAAACAAGCGTCACGGCATCCTAGATGTATTTTGCTGAAACAGCACACCTGTTTGCAGCTCCAAAATCCTTGCAGCAAAGAAGTTTAAATGCAATTAATACTACCAGAAAGGATCGAAAGTGAAAATATAACGCTGTTTACTAAAGCAGATAACTCATTAACCGCCAAAGCTTTCAAAGGAAAGACACAAATTTCATCGACAAAGCTTCTCTTAATTGGAAATCAATGCTTTGGGAGGTGGAGTTATTTGAGGAGTTGAATAAGATGAAAATTGTGCCTTTTGCACTTCACTTGCAGTTTTCAAATTACATGGCCATATTTTGAATAGCGTATTTTAATATTCGCAGCAAAGTTAATTAAGGAACTGCTTATTATTCGTTCTGCTAGAACAAATGTCATTCGCTCCCAGAGAAGAAACTTGCAAATTTAAGATTACATGGCCTTCAGCACATTTGTTAGCTTTTAGCAGATCTGCACAGAATGTAGTCCGTCACATACAGGCAGATGTATGATAGTAGGAGCTCCTTACAGTTATCTATGTAGTTACTTTGATGCCGTGATTGCCGTTATTCGGGATTTTTCTCAGCTTCTCCTTCGACTTTATACGTTAAATAAATAAACACGAGTAGTCATCTCGCTTATCATTAAGATTTGCTTTTAAATAGTAAAGGGAGAAAACTTACTCGCTTGCAGAGACTGGGACAGTAATCGACAGCTTGTACAGTTTTTAAAGAGCTTCCCATGTGTGTGTAAAACGTACCTGTTCGTCGATCTTTTGATGCTAAGACTGATAAAGACTTCGCCAATGGGCTTTTTAATTTTAATTTTAAAGGTGTTCACATAAGACAACCATACCCCACCCAATCGAATGTCCTGGTTCTTAACTACGTTCCCTGTGCTATTGATTTTCATAATGCTGCACATATCATTGCTTTTGAGAAGGTGTGGAAATGATAATATTCAGTCGGGAGTATAGAAACACTGAAAACTGTTCGAAGGTTTATTTGGCTCGCAGGTCATAAGGATGAAATCATTACTTAAGACTAAGTTTTAGTACACCCACAAGTGGAACAAATTGCTTGCCTAGTTATTTCTTCTTTCCACGCCATTACAAGTGAAATCGAAACTGCTCCACTACAAGACGTCGCAGTTTTGTAGTGACTTAAACACAGTTTAGCGCACTTTGCATTGGAGATCGCACCATATAGGAGCAATGGCGAAACGAGAACATTGACCGCGAACTACAGGGAGTGTGCGTGCGTGCGTGCATTGCTGGCAAGTTGCGAGCAAAAAGCACTAAGACTTAAGTCATCGAGGTGCCTGTTCTCATTTATTCTATTTTGTAATGTTATAATCCCACAATTATGCATTATCACAATGCATTCATGTAAAATGTAGCGTTACCTCGTGTCCCTGCCTCAATTTGTATTCTTAAATGCCATATTTTTAGCTAGATAAGTTGTACTTTTCCACTTGTTGATGTACTGCAGTGACACGAATTTCTCTATTCACAATCAGCTATTCCACAAATAAACTCGTACATCTGTAATTCCTGTTAAAGATTGACAGGAAAGGAACCTTGCAGATACACAGAGCTTGCAAGAGAGTGAACTCACAATCAAGTGTTTAAAAAAGATCGCTATGTGCTGGTCATGGTACTACATACTTTTTACATTACTTCATGAGAGACAAAAGTACGTCACTTGAAAGTGTATTGCATAAAACATTGAAAAATTCAAACAAACAACAGAGATTTTCGAAAGAAAGGTCATTTGACCCAAATCGTGTACTTGAATGAGCTCATTTTTCCTATAATGAGAAATTTTTCCTGTAGATTTTCTCAGGTACCCATATAGAGATTAAGCGGGAATATCGACGACTTCAGAGCCGTTCGCAGAAAATTCTGGGTATACATTTAATATATCGTGTAAACATTGGTATATTTTAATCAAAATCATTATCCATTTTCAAGAAAGTATACGAGACGTTTTGCAAATAAAGGACTGCTGGAGTGAGGTCAGTTTTTTAAAACCTTTGCCATCGTAAAACGTCGGACTCGCCTAAAATTTGGAATTATATCCGATGTTCGTTTTTGCGAACTTTTCACTGGAATGGCATGTTTTTAGGCCCCCTGAATACAAAAAATGTTAGAAAAAGGTTGTGTGTCTGTGAACTCAAAACGAATAGTCGATTCAACACCAAACTTGGTATTCAAGTTCGGTACTGTACAAAGATGCGACACGTTTTCAAGAAAATCCCCTACCCCAAACTACCCTTTACATGGAACATTTTTCGAAATTTTTTATTCTTTAAAAAAATGACCTTAACCATTTTGATTAAAATACCATATATTAAAGATATTTACATGACAAAATGTATATCTGCAGTTTTCTGGAAATAGCTTTGAAGTTCTCTTCATTCAGAATGAATTTTGTATAATCTTGTATAACCGGTAAACGCTAAGCGACAGACGGAAACGTACTACACAAGAATTAAAACACAATTTATTTCAAATAACTTTTTTGTGGCATCAGCCATTTCCGAGATATCCGTCATTAATTGTTCGATTTGTTCGATACTTAGCCTTGTTTTAAAGTCCTGTCTACATTCAGTTGTTTCTCGCGATTCATTGATACAGTATGGAATTTTAGGCCAGCACATAGCGTCTAGTTCTTAAACATTTGACTATTGGTGTTCCCGTTGTATCTGTAACGAAATGTGTAATGTAGCTATTTCTGCAGAAGTTTATTTGGATTAAAATGAAGTAGGTATGAAAATAAGCTTTAGCAAGACTAGTATGTATAAGTACCCACTAATAAACGATAGAGGGTAGAGAAAATCATGCGAATGTATCACTGAATGTATTTTTTTTTTAAATTCAGGGACCTCAGCATACTTATTTCCGGTGAAATCTCGATACTCACATTTTAAATAGAATACAATACTTCCTCTATCTGATGTAACTTTGTGGTAGAAAAACTTAAGTAATATGACACTTTTTATATTCATAAGTTCAAACTTTTCCACTTGGGTGGCACCTGTCGCTGCGCCTTTTGCATATTAGTACTTTTTCTACCACTTGGTACCTACGATAGAGAAATAATTGCAATTGGCACAATACTCGTTATCAGACTCCACTGGAAATTTGGATTTTTAAGGTCATCTGAATAATTGAAAACAGTATTTTTAAGGGAGGGGGAAACCGTGAAGTCACGACACCGTTTGGAGATGCCAGACGAGGATTTTTAGTAAACTTCGCTCTAACCAATCATTCAAATGGAATTATTTTTAAATTCTTTATTCTATGAAAAACATGCTTTAACGATTTGGATTGAAATATTATATGTTTGAGAACAATAATCCTGAATAATCTTTGAAGTTCTCTTCATCCTTATTGAGTTTTACACAAGTTAGAAGCTGTAAGAACTGGACAGAATCTTAACTCATTAAAAAATATACCTAATTTGTGTCAAATAACTTTTGTCTTCAATTTTCCGTAGTGTTAGCAGTTTCCGAAATATTTATTATTGTCTTGTTGACTTCTTCCAAGTTGAAGTTTACGCGGGTGCGTCGTTTAATTTTTAAAATTTAAGAACGTGCTATTTTATGTATATGCTCATATTTGTCAACATGAATTGGCTTGATATAAGAATGACATTTTTTTTCGTATAAAGTTCATATTGCCTGTGACCAAGACCATTCTAGACAAGCATTCACTGCATTAACATAAAGTTGAATAGGAGAATTATTTTTAATATAACATACACTGTATTAAATAAGGGGTTCTTGTTAGTTTCTTTTAGGTAGAGAAAGTCGTGTTGCGCATCAGATTTTACTTTGTTGCCTAAGGTAGAAGAAATATTGCATTCGATTAAAAAATTCTATACCCAGTTTTTACTAAAAATACTCTTTCCCCCGAAAAAAAGACGAGACTTTTTTTTAGAAAATATAGGTGTGCGTTGTGCGTGCGCCGACGTTAATTAAACCGATAGTAGCATCGTTTAAAAAAGCAGTGTGTTCTAAACACCATTTCAGGAAATGAAGAAAGATTCGTATTCTTACTCAACGAAACCTTATGTTTCAAAGCGGAATAGATAGAAGAAAATATATTTAACCCGAAAATTGCTTTTGCTTTTTTTTTTTTTAACGAAGTGAATTCGTAAATTTTCTGTATTTCAGTATCTGGCGCTTGTAGCTTGAGAATTCTGTACGAGTATTCCTTTATTGTTCCCAACTTACGAAAAAGAGTTTTAATACTTATTTTGAGTATTCTCTAGCCATTTTTCCAGAATTAATTAGAATGGTGTAATGTTTCGGTTGATGTAGTGCTATTAATAAGAGCGGTGGAACACTGAAAAGATGGAAAGCAGAAAGAGAGAGGACAATAATCGATTTATTGTGCTCAACAGTAAATTTATATAATCAGTAACGTAGTGTAACAAAATATCTGGGAAGCCATTGTCTCTGAAAATGTGTATATCTAGTTGCACTGCTTGTGACGAATATACTCGATTAATATGACTCGCGTTTTCGTTGTTTCATTACTTGCCCGAGATAGGTTTCAGACAAATAATAAACAATCCTGCTTATCCCTAACATTCAAAACCTATTTGCATTTTAAAACAACCTTATGTGCTTCATTAATTTAAGCTTCAAAGTCTCTTAATGGCTTTTCACCACAGTAGTAACAGCGAAGCATTTTCTTAAGACTATAACCTCTAAGCCATCTGTATTTTACGAATAGGTATCAATTACTTTGCAATTTTTTTGTCACTTTTCCGCCGTTCTGAGAAGGATCTAGGATGGATCAAGATATTTTGAGTTTTAATTATGTTCTTTGCCATTCGTAGGCTGAGGCCTTTTATAAAAACAACGAAAGTTCTTCTGTCCTAATTAACTCGCCAGAACATGTCGTATTTAGTTGTATTTATATACAGGTTCAAAGTTAGAGATGCACTTGCAAATCTACTACAAACACGCATGTACTCGGAAGAAAGTGAACATTGTGTCAGTGGGCAATATGCACGCGTTATTCCACGCAGATGGAATGTCAGGAAATCTCTATCCTGGCCAGTCAAAGATTGGCAGCGAACATGAGCAGGGTAAAGAGAGCATACGCAGCACCATTCTGAGCACTGTCTACGGTAGACAGATCGTCAGGTGTCCAAGAGGGCTAGAAGCTGGCTGCAAAAGTAATGAAGTTAGCAGTGCAATCACATTACTTAGTGTCTTTTCTTTATCAGAAGCAAAGTAGACGAAAAGGAAATTTATTCCAGAGGGAAAGTTTTGTGCAAGAGAGCGAAATATCTAATTTTTAATTTATCATGTTTACACAAGTTATTTATGTACAATAAAAACATCATTTATATATAAACGTGACGGAAGTCTAAAAAACCAAAATCATCTAAAACGTTTGTCTCAAAATGTAGGGTAGACACCGACAGCCCTGCCACACCACTATATGTGACTATCTCGGCTAGTTGTTGGGCCCATTTGTTACCTTTTTCAGGGATAGCTGATGTTATTTCAGTACACATAATATGTAGTTCTGAGTTTGCTCCTCGTATAATATACTTTTAAGGTCGCTGTAGAAAGAAACATGCGTTTTATCGATTTACGGATTTAAGAAGAGCATCAAGAAAATTAAATTAAAAAAAAATAAATCCATGGCAACTAAACTTGCGCATATTATATTAGACTCTTGTAGCAAATATACAGGACATTCCATAAATGTATTGGAAGCAGAATTTTCGCTCATATGTACAGGATGATTCCAAAAGATGGACACGCTTAGCTATATTTTCTGAATAATGGGTACTTGAATTCTGTAAACATCTAAATAAGGATGCTCTTTAAGTTTCGAAAACCTTCCCTAGAGTGCTCCAGAAGTACAACAGCGTCAGTTGTAAGCAAGGTGGCTGCTATGCAACACAAGATTTTTTGTGTTCGTGAGTTTAGCAAAATGAGTATGTGACTAAGGTGGAGTTCGTCATAAATTTAACATTGAATCTCCAATGAGGGAGAGCATTGGTTGTTGGGATGAACCAATTTGTTGAATCTGGCTCTGCGTGCAAGACCAAAAGTCCGGGCCGATCGTGTGTATCGAAGGAGAATGTGGAGCCAATCCGAGAGTGGAGCGTAGCCCAATGAAGTCAATCCGTAGACAAGTAGAGAACTTAGACTAGCGCAAACAGCTGTCTGGCGTGCGTTGAGGCACCAGTTAGTGTAAAACCATACCACCTACAAATGGTACAGGATCTTCTTGTAAAAGATAATATAACGCGTATAAAGTGTTGTGACTTCATACTCCAAAACATGAAAGATGAATGTTTTCTGCCTGTGTAATTTTTGACGATGAAGCGACGTACCAACTTCTAACTAGGTGAAAACTACGTGAAAGTGGAAATGCAACCCCGGAAAACATAATAGAAACAAACGAGTGCTGGAGAAGAATGTGAAATCGCGTTGTAGGCTGTTACTGTATCGCAAGTTGGTTCCCGTGCAGTTGCGCGAGTTCGGCAAGTGTACTAAGGGTTCTCCAAAGTTCTTATGTTTCTCCATCAAGAGTTTCAGAATCGTGGTGGGCATAAAACAAGATACATCATATTGTTTAGTGGTTAAGCAACGTTTACAAGTTATGGCCAAGTGAACCTCAGAAATACGCATTGATGTCTGTAAACAATCCCTATTGGCTTCAAGTGGAACATCAGCGTCTATGGAGTTGAAATTTGTGGTTTGGAACGGTCAATTATCATCTTATAGGCCATTTTTTTCAGTGAAGGGACACTGGATTCTCAAAAGTATCTCGCCCTTCTCGCAGATAAGCTTCCACAGATGTTATCGATTTACCACTTCAGACTGAGAGGAAACTGTGGTATCAGCATGAGCCCATAGTGCACGACGTGCTACAGCTTTTCTTCGCGGATTGTTTTAAAATTGTTGGATAGGAAGAAGGGGACCTTTATTTTGGCTGGTTCGTTCACCAGATTTGATCCCTTTATATTGTTTTTTCCTGTGGGGAAAGCTAAAAAGACATCTATAAAGACATACACTGAATCAGATATGAAACAACGTCTTACTGCTGAAATATTTATGGAAATGCTAGACCATGTGCAGCAATCTTTTACATCCATACTGGAAGCTGATGGCAGTCATTTTGAATACAACCTTTGAAGACCTATTTTCTCTTTCTTTTTCAGAATTCAAATATTTTGTTTCCACTTTTATTTCCTCAAGTTTCTATATTGCGCTCACATGACTTCGCCTATTATCGTTTATTTCCCTTCTACAATTTTTTCTTACAGAGGTTTATTACTTTTACTACTTAGCTAGTAAGGAGGAGATACTACACTAAAAATCGGATATCGAGATTTCACCAGAAATACACGTTTTGAGGTTCCTAGAATCCAAAAAACGTATTTTAGAAAATGGTCGTGTGTGTGTGTTTTTGTGTGTGTGTGTGTGTGTGTGTGTGTGTGTGTGTGTGTGTGTCAGTGTATCTGTGAACAACATAACTCCATGACGAAAAATCCGTTAAATACCATCCAAGGATGCGAGAAGAAGATTTCGAAGAAAATCCCCTACCTCAAACTACTCCGTATAATTTACATGGGAAAAATGTTCATTTTCTCAACAATGGCTCTAATTATTTTGATTAAAATACCACATGTTTAAGATATTTGGATGATAAAATGTATATCCTGAATTTTCTAACAATAGCCTGTGAAGTCTTCTTCATTCCAAATGGCTTTTGCTTAATCGGCAAACCGTAAGAGAGATAAAGTCTTACAAGTTGTAAGTCGTTATTCGCTTTTGGCCGTAGTCATGCAAAGGGCATGGAATTTTAAGCCCATCACATAGCAATCCCCTTTTTATAAATTGATTTTTCCCTTTAGCCGACAGTATAGTTCGTATACCTACAGCGAGATGTGTAATGGAAGTATTTCGATAAACAAGAAGTAGGTAAAAGAAGACCTTTTAAAGAATATTTTGTGAAAGAGCGAGTAGAGAAAGCCATGTGAATGTAACATTATTTTTTCTAATTGAGGTAAACGTCTGCAGAAATGGTTTCATTATAATTCGTTGAAGGTACAAGAAGCATAGAGGAGACTACAGCGATAAGTCAGTTGCGTAGGTTCCACGGCCTGTGTCGTCGTGGGTGTTCTCAGCTTCCGAAGAAGGCCGCCTCATCTGGTAGTTAGTTGCCGATTTTCTGGGACAGAGCCCAGAAAAAGTCTTTAAGGAGAGCGAAACGTCAGTAACCAACTATAATAAATTAAATGACGCAGGCTTCTCCAGAAGCTGAGAACACCTGCGATGGTCTTCATACGCGAGCGTTGGAATTGCATACATACTCTCCATGATATTGGGAGAAACAATTGAATGGAGAGCACTTAACAAGTGACGAAGTATAGAAACAGTCAAACCAAAAAAGAATATCTCTGAAATGGCTAATGCCACAAAAATATTAGAAGTTTATTTTAATGAAGTCTATATGTTTTGTGTAGTACATTTTTATCTATATCTTGTGGTTCACCAGTTACACAACATTATACATAATTCTTTCCGAATGAAAACTACTCCATAGGATATTCCCATAAAATTCAAGGTATAATTTTATTAGTCATGTAAATGTTTTGAGCATATGGCGTTGTAATCAAAATCATTACAGCCATTTTTGAGAAAATAAAAATAAATGAAGTATGTTCCATGTAAATGGTAGTTGGCAATTTTATTTTAAAATTTATTGCTTGATATTTTGTTTTCAAACATAAGAGCACCTGTCGTTGCAGTTCACTTACTTTTTTGAAACTTTTAATTGAAAAATGACTTTCCGGCAAATTTAGCTGCACAGAAACGTCAATTTTCATACATGCTTGCCTTTGAATGTTTAGTATGTGTTTTAAGTAACTTTCTCAAGATACAGACAGATGCACTCCGAAACTTAGCAAAGTTTAGGTGTGCTGCATTAAAAACAAAAATAAAATAAAAGTTTTGTAACAATGACTGTGGCTGGATTCTTTCGTCTATAAAACGCCTATCTTCTACCGGAAAACCTACATTTCTGTCTATGTTTTTACTTTCTCTACCACATACCCAGTAGGTAGAGAAGGTATTGCATTTCACCCAAAAATTCTATACAGAGCGAAAATACATTTTTGAGGCCCCTGCATAAAATTTTTTTTCAGAAAAAGTCCGTGTGTGCGTGTGTGTGAGAACAGAAAAACAAAAAGTCCGTTAAATACCAAACTTGGTATTTAGGTTCAGTACCTTGCAAAGATGCGACACGAAGATTTTCAAGAAAATCCCTCCGCCCCAAACTACCCTTTACATGGAACATTATTCGAAATGTTGGTTTTCAAACAAATGGCTAACGATTTTGATATAAGTACCATATATTAAAGATGCTTACGTGACAAATGAAATGTATATTTTGAATTTTCTGGGAATAGCCTGTGAAGTACTTTATTCGAAAGGAATTTTTTATAATCTTATTTAATTGGTAAACGTAAGCGATAGACGAAAATGTACTACAGAGAACATGTAGATCTCTTTAAAACACTATTTATTTCAAGAAACTTTTGTGGCATCAGCCATTTCCGAGAATCTGTTGTTGATGGTTCGATTAGTTCAATACTTTCATTCTATTTAAATCCCATTGATTTTCAGTTGAATTTCCATGCAATCTCTGGCGATTGCATGAAAACAGTATGTAACTTTAAGATTAGCGTACGGCATCCAGTTCTTAAACATTTGACGCGCTGTTCTGCTTGCATCCTAACGAAATGTGCAATGTTGATAGCTATTTCTCCAAAGGTTTATCTGGATTAAAATGAAGTAGAAAAGAAATTTTCGTAAGAATAATTTGATTACCCTCTAATAAACGATATTGGGTAAAGGAATTATGTAAATGTAACACAGATTTTTTTTCATATTTCATATTCACTCCAAACTCGTTTCAACTATTTAATCATTTACTTTATTTTATGATTAATTAAATGGCAACTTTGTACACTTGCGTTTTGCTTTCATGTCCTGTGTGTATAAACTATTACGTCAGTATGAGCGTTCAGGTTTCTTTTCCTGTATCTATATAGTGTTAGAGGAGAGAGGAAGGAGGGCACCTATTGTATCTTGAGTATGCTCATAGCGCCACCATATGTGTCGTTAAATTCATATTTGAGTTGGATTCCCCATACAAATGCAACGAAGGGTGTTGATACATGTTGTCCTACCACATCCTCTGACAACCCACTATGTGAAAATTCCTTTGCAAAACAAAGTTTATCTTGGCCATAAAGGAAGAAAAATCAGCATTTATTCTTTGGTCGGAGTCTTCTGATTGTGAGAGAGTGGAAGGGGGAGATCATGGAGTCGCGTGGTTGTTGCAGCAGCTTATCACTAGTGCCGCCACTGGTAACACACCTGGGCACGACCAACCAGCTTTCTACCTTCCCCTTTCCACCGTCTTAAAAAAGACTGACAAAAATATACGAAAAGGGCTTGTCAAGAAAGTTCTAATGATTAAAGCAATAGTGGTGGTTTTAATATCATTGTCGGCCTCGGGGGCGCAATTGGCTGAGCGTTGGTTTTCTGTGCTCAAGGTTGCCGATAGGATACCGACCCAGGGCGGTGACAATTAAGTGTGCGTAAATGGCACAGCCTCATGATTTACTGGCATGTGAAAAGAACTGTGGGGTAACATTATGGCGCACTGGCAATACAACCCAGGTAGTTATTAGCGTCCCTGAACAAACTTAACATGCATTTAAATTAAAATAAACGTACAAATCTAAGTATTACTTCGTTGTTATCACAACCATTAATTCATTTCATTTGCTAAGTACATGGACATGGAAATAAAAACATACGTGATGTTCCCATGAATTAAGTACACTCCGCGCTGTTTAATATCAACCAACAAATCTCCAAAACCCAAAATGATTAATCAAAATACAAAATATTTGACTTCGAGTTTAGTAAGTTATTGATGTGGCACACCTCCTCCTTGCACTACAAATTTAAGAGAAACAAATTCCTAGAATTAGAGAGCTCTAACGCTGGCCTTGCTTGAACAGTGTAGTTAACGGGAAGGGCAACAAATGACAGAAACGCTTAAAATATATGAAACACTCATTTTTAGATAATTGTATGACATATTCGTTCTTGTAATGGACCCCTCATTTGGCGGTTTGAAAATAGTTCCTTATGTTGTTAACCAACTTTGTCTTTCTTTTATCGGCGACTTGGACTTTTACATCAGGTATGAGTCTCGATAAAGTAACAGCGTTTAACCCCTTAAAATTCAAGAAATGCTTTGGGTTCTTTACCTTCGTGTGTTTTCGTGTTACAACAGAAATAAGACATCTGCTTTGAAGGAAAGTTCTGTTATCTTAAGTTTCTGCGGTTATGACACGGACGTCACCGGATCAAGAGCTAACATCCGCGGACTTTCCTCCGTTGACCTTACAAAGTGATTGCCAGCCGTGTGGATAAGACATTGGAAACTTCACAAAAGAGACAAAATGCAGCACTGAGCACTCTCAGTAAATTCGGTCACACTAAATGATTAAGCGATTATATCGATGAGTAGGAAGCAATGATGGACTAATGGAATGAGTCATAGGACGAGAAAAGTTATTCGACTTAGCTGCGTTCGCTGCAAAACCATGAGCAGCGTCGCTGCTTCCGCTTTAGGTTATGAGTCGCAATCTGTCGATGGTGGGTGAACATGTCAGAATGAACCTACAGCTATGATAGTCATTTGTTTTAAGAATAATTTAATAATTGGGAGGATTAAATAGTAGAATTTGTTAGAGTACTCGAAACTGCGTATTTCTGCTCGAAGCTGTTTGTACGAGAGCGCATCGGAAAGTAACGTACAATAATTTTTTTTACAAAAAAGTTTAATAGTTTAACAACAAAAAATCACAAATGAACTTACGCCTTTTACCTACTTTTCGACATAGTCACCAAGTTTCTCAACATTTTTCCCATGTGTTACCAGTTTCAATATGCCCTGTTCTTAGAAGTCCGTTTCCTTGGAGTATAGCCATCTGCGGACTACTGATTTCAGTTCCGCATCTGTCGCAAAGCGTTGCCCGGCCAGGAATTTCTTCATGAGACCAAACAGGTGAAAGGCCGGACTGTATGGTGGATGTTGGAGCCCCTCCCAACCAAATTTGGTGATTTTCTGACGAACAGCAACATGGGGGCTGCTTTATAATTTTTTATAAATAATGATAAATAAATAAAACAAGGAGCCAAAAAGATTATTCAATTTAATATCCCAGCATTGTCATAAAGAATTTTGACATCGTCAGCATTCATGTTGTGGCGTTTGTTGCGAAGGGCACGACGCAACTTCACCAAAGTTTTCATATAGGCTGCAGCATTCACAGTGGTCCCGTGTTCAGCAAAGTCCACCAATACAACACCATGCATATCCCAGAACACCGTCACAAGCACTTTCCTAGCAGATTGAGTCTCACTTAATTTTTTTCTTCACTGGGGAACCAGCATGTTTCCACCCCATACTTGCCTGTTTGGTTTCGGGCGTGTAGTGTATGCCCACGACTCATCACCAGTGACGATTCCTTTCAGAAAGCCATGCCCTTCTGCGGTGTACCGCGTTAGGTGATCCAAGCTGCTCATTCGCTGGCCCTTGTGGTTGTATGTCAGGTTTTTAAGCACCCAGCGAGCACTAACTTTAAGAAATTTCAACGTGTCATGAACAATATCGCACACTGCACCATAGGGAATGTTGTACTGCTGCGATAACGTTCGCAGTTGCAGTCGTTCAAAATTGCCGCCTCAATGCCTCTGACATTCTGCGGGGTTGCAGCTGTTACCGGCCTCCCGGAGCGTGGCGAATTGCTAAGGTTCACACGGCCCTCTAGGAGGAATGCACACCATCTGGAGACATTGCTATGGTCCATACAATCATCCCCATACACGCCACGCATGTCCCTGTGAATATCACTCGGTTTATGCCCTTTGGCCCACAAATATCGAACCACACCGCTCTGCTCTTCACATGTGGACGACAGTAACATGCGCGCCATCTTTGTTGCGTATTTCACGCTTCTCTTGCTAGAGCTGCACATGAAGCAAAAAAAAAAAAAAACCTTCTATAGTGAAAACTTAAAACTATATCTGTGAAATTGCAACATTCCAGCTGCAATACCAAGGCAGAAAAAGATAATTGTGCGTTACTTTTCGATCCGCCCTCGTATCATACTTTTGTGTTTCAGAACGCAGCAATATTAGTTAAAGTCTAAGGTCTCATTTATGCTTGGCGATTTCATGCCGTGCGACGCGATCTGAGTTAAGTGGAAGCATTTATGCAATGCGACGTGTCGCATGCTGAAAATACGTCGCACGGTCTTTCAGCTCGCATGACCTCAATATGCACGGATATATATGGGTCTGTTTATGCACGTCGCATTGTAAGCGAGATAAGCGAGTCATTGCTGTCAACTTGGGAAATACAGAGTTCTGATTGTTGGGGTTTGTGTTTTCAGTGCTGTGAGAATGATCTGATTGTCCTCGTTCAGACTTTTTTCAAGTAGGGATATTTTATAGAAGAAATTCTTATTAAGAGTTTTAAATTTGGGATGTTCGTCAGAAAATTACAAAAATCATGACAAGCAGTTTCCCAAAGGGGTTCCTAAACAGAGAAACTTGTACTGTTTATGGATGTACAATCCAGTAGTCTGTATTTTGCTTTACTTTGCCACTACATGTAGGTAGAGAAAGTATTTATTGCATTCCACCCAAAAATAAATCCCTCTCCCACACTACCTTTTACGAGCACATGTAACATTTTTCGAAAATTTTGGTTTTCCCAAATATGATTCTAAGGATTTTTATCAAAATACTAAAGATATTTACACGACAAATAAAAGGTATATCTTGAATTTTCTGGGAGTAGCCTGGAAGTCCACTTCATTTGGAAGGAATTTGATATAATCTTGCATAACTGGCAAACGTTAAGCGATGGACTAACCATACTATTCAAAAAATTTAGATCTTTTTAAAACACGCAGTTTATTTCAAATAAGTTTCTTGTGGCGTCAGTCATTTTCGAGATATCCCTTATTGATGGTTCGGTTTGCTTTTTAAGTCCTGTCGATTTTCAATTGTTTCTCGGGATTGCATGGAAAGAGCATGGGATTTTAAGGCCAGCATAGTGTCCAGTTCTTAAACATTTGACTATCGCAGTTCCCTTTGTATCCTAACAAAATGCGTAATGTAGCTACCTTTGCAAAGGTTTATCTTGATTAAAATGAAAGAGAGAAAAATAAATGTAAGTAAGAATAATTTATATACCCACTAATAAACGATAGAGGGCAGAGAAAGTCATGTGAATGTAGCACATACTATTTTTTTCGAGCCAAGATTTCGTAGCAATAGTACAGCACACAGAGATGCATTCTAGCTGTCGAATCAAATGTGGAAATGGGCTGGTAGAACTGATCTCCAACTCAATGCGACTCGTCGCATGCATAAATTGACCACTTTTAAAGTTATGCCCGTCGCATCATTCCTTGCCGTGCGATATGAAATCGCATGCATAAGTGAGGCCGAACGAGATAGTTGTTTTTTGCATCAGTGGTGCAATGAATACTGGGCTATATCACGTTTTGTTATGTTGATATAATTCATCCCTCTCCCCGCTTAAGGGGTTGGATCAGTAGAAAAACAAATACATTGTAAAATGTTTTTCAAAACTTAACCTTGCGATTTAAGTAGTAGATTGGTGAGAGTTGGTAAAAAACGACGAATCAAATCATTCGTCATGTTATACACTTTCAGTGTACATAACAATCAGTTGTCGATTCTTGCCTATTTTGAATAAATAAATTGGGTTTTAAGAATAAACGTGCGTATGAAGAAGCTTCTGATTTGGATAAAACAAAGGTTGAAAAGTAGGTATCATATAATTACACTGGTAAATATAAGGTGGAAAAATAGCCGCAGAAAGAAAGAAGTGTTTATTTCTTCGAATAGAGAATGCCTACACAAGAAATATCTTTAAATAAGGAGATCAAATTGCAAAGAATTCTAGCTAAGTTAGAATCAGACGACTGAAAAATTCAAGCCATCGCCGGGTTTTGAACCACGGATTTCCCGGTTTCCGTCTGATTGCTCTAACCACTAAGCTACCAATGCAACATGTCGGTAGGACATTAAATTCCCCAACTAATTCGCATTTTCCTTGGTAAACCACAAGGAGATCTCGGATTATATTGAGATGACATACTGCACTGGCGACTTACAAGCTGTAAGTACTAAGTCCTGGAATTAATTGAATCAGACGACTGGAAAATACAACGTTCTCCAACTAATGGCGATGACATTGAATATTTCAGTCGTCTGATTCTACCTTTCCAACCTAGTCCAACGCACCGCTTGTGTGGAAGAACGATTAATTCCAATCCTAGCTAAGTTGAATAGGGCAATACATCATTTCACCGAAATCTTCAAAAGGCGGATAAAATCTTGAAATCTTATGCGTCACACAACACTGGAGGCCATGGCATTTTTAATTACTGCAAAAATGACAAGATGCCAGTTTTATCCAGAAGGTGGTAAATAAGAGATAATGTAACATTTATCCGTCTTGTGATACGTTCTTCTTATTCTTCCTTCTCTTCCATTGAAGTATCAGATCCTAATGACCTATTACGATCTCTCAGTTGAATTTCCAACCCAAAGCTTCCTTGGACGACGCTTCCCGTTTGGACGATAGTGAAGCATGGCTTTTGGGTTTCTATTTGTACGCATGCGGAGATGATTATTCATTTGTTTTGGTAATATACGTGATGAGTTACAGGATCTAATTGTAATTCTCCCATTACTTTTTCATTTTTATGATCCCATTTGGTATATCCTGCTGTGTATCTTAAATTTCATTTTATTATGTTAAATTAAGTAAAAATAAGAATCCCATGCTATCTTCAAAAAATGCACATTTAAAGTATTTTAGCAGAAGTCAACGCTTTGGTTGACCACACTGTCGCTCGCATTGTCAACATGCTAGACATACAAGAATCGAGGTGGACAAAATCTCCGATGGTATCTTAACAAGTATTAAATGGCGAGAAAAGAGTGTTTTATCAATGGACACTCTGTAACGGCTGTGGTCCTTAGCGTCCCATTCCGTATTGGGCGTGAAAGACCGGTAATTTTAATCAGAGGCCTCTTTATCGGGCTTGAGGTTCTTTTACGTGCCGTAAATCTACGACACGGGATCACCGGCTTTACTTCCTTCTGAAGGAAGCCATGCTGAGGATTTTTACGCCCGAAAAAAATCCATCGTCTTCTGCCGGGTTTGAACCCGCGACCTCGGGAACCAGAGGCTAGCATGGTAACCACTGCATCACGGAGGACGACATTGCGTTGCGATGACATAACTATAACGGAAGTTTAATGAACCTTCAAGCATTGTTAGCGATTCTGACTTTGTCAAGTCTTTAGGCTCAGTTGAACTCCATTCCTCTCCTGCATCAAAATGCTAATGCTTATAAAGGAGTCTAAAGAACTTGTAGAGACGGAAGTTAATAAAATGAAAGATCAGATTTGTACATTACAACCAAATATTTTAACATAGCAGGAAAATCATTAAAAATTGATGCTAAATTTGCTTTCACTATGATAGAAGGTAAACATGTAATATAACCGTCAACACTTCCTCTCAGAAATGCCATGCTTCGGGTGCTCCACCCTCCCCCGCAAAAAAAAAAAAAAAATCCTCCTGAGAAAAGTAGTGACAAATGTGGGTTACAAGACTTTCTCTTACGGACTGCCCATTCCTCATGCCTATATAAAATATCTGATATGGTTACCGCACATTTCCATTTCCTGCTGGCTAGATATGAAATTAAATGGAAGATTAGCGCAGTGGAAGATAACCTGGCCTCTTCATAAAGAAGGAAACTGTTGATAACTTTGTCAAAATGGGCTTATTCGTTGCTAAGTGAAACCCTGCCATTTGTTTTTCAAACAATGCTGATACGCTCGACGGTTTTTCAGTTCACCGTTGCTATCATCGGAGATTAACGATTTAAATGAAGTTATTAAAACATTTGGAATCACTTCTTAAGTAGTTGCCAATGGTTTTTCAGTAAACACCCAAGCCTTTGATGGATATGCAACAAGCTGCTATAGGTAGATAATTATATATAAAACACTATAATTGGTTCTTGGTGCATGTCCACAAGTTTTGATTCATGGCATCGAGGTAATTGAAGTGGTAACAGTTCCCATTGCGCAGTTATCGCAGGAGCGCAAGAAACGAGGGCTGTCGTAAATTCCGAGAAAATCATTTCTGCAAACCATACCGCCTAGGGTGATCAGGTGGAAATTTTCAAATAAAGGACATTCTTTTGAAGAAAAGACTTTCACATATTATATGGAGGACAAAGGATTAAGTGCCAAACATACCTACCCTACTCTTGTGTAGATGAACATGCTGAAGTCATAGCAGCAGCATAAAACTATGGTATTAATTGCCGACAGCAGTTATTTTGTAACAAGAAACGAACTGCTGTATTGCAACACGTACTTGTAAAATTATACCCAAGATAGGTTTCTGAAAATTGTGTTTTATCACGGTGATAGCCCTACTGATTCCGTTGCGGAACTTCTTTCTTTCTTTCTTTTCATCTTTCTTTCTCTCTTTCCATCTCTATCGCCCCCCTCTCTCTCCCCTGGGTATCAATTAGATAAAACACTTTCAGCCGCTGCATCGATATTTGGAATAGCGAAATAAAACTGGCAAATTTTCAGTATCTCACTATATGTTTCAATGTTATGGGCACTTGGAAAAAAATCACTCCATTGCTTATCCAGTTTTGACATTTTTCTTATATAAGAAACGTATATTTTTGAACTTTGCAAACTTCATCAACAAGTTAACAATCGTCTATGTGCACACCTTTGGATTGCAAATATTCAAGACATGCGAGGACATCTGCAAACTTGATATCTTTTATATTTTGAACTTTCATTCACTGAAAACACTTAAAATCCTCCATATTGTCGAGAGAAGGTAAAGGAGTTCAGAAATACATCTGGCGGTACATATTTCTTACCATTTCCGTAAAAAGGATTTTTTGTTTACTTTTACGAATAACATAATCCAGTAAGAAATTACAATTCTGTGGGAATAAATCTTCTAAATTATTGACAATTTCATAGAGTCCGTGGGAAGGGGTGAAATTAAGCAGTCATTCTAGATGTTAAACTCTGGTTAAGCCAGACATATTTTATGACTAGTTGGCAACCCGATATTGAATGGTTGGCTTTTTAAACCTCGAATGACGATTTGATTACTTTCATTTACCTTCCTCCATAGTGCTGGAATATTTTTATGGAACAATGTATCCTTTACTCCTTATAAATGTAATCTCGTACAGCCCCGTGATATCTAATAACGGACGAAAAATTCCCTAATATTCAAGTAAATGGCTATGAAACATCGGCAGATGTATTTCTGATTTCCTTAACCTTCCACCGACAGTCTTCCAGTTCTGAGAATAATGTATAGCGCTTACGTATATTTTGGCGGTGGAAAAGTTAATCGGGATGGTCGAATAATGTTTTAATCGCAGCAGATGAGGATTTAAACCTTTTAGGTGGGAATGATGTCCAAATATATTTTAAGACCTGATCGTTTGTCTTCATTAGAAAGGTACTTGATGGTTTATACTTTCTTCCCAAAAATGGCTGTTTTTGGTAAACTGTTTAACATTTTATGAACACCTTTTCTTTGGTCCCGTAATCATTTAACTAGTAGCTAGCTACATTGTAGCCATCGTTTCTTGGAAGTTAGAATATCGTAAGCGATTTTAAGCAAACTTGAAGTGCCGCCATTTGCATGAACAGAGCAATTTCTACATTTGCTGCCAGAATATTGCAAGTAGGAATGCGTTACATCCTAAAAGGGAGCTTACATTTAAGTTATTGTAGCCGCCGCCTTTTGATCTCAAACTGTTAGATTAGTTTTTTTAATCCTTAAGATACTTTGGCTTTCTGGGAACGGCATAGTACCAACAAATATTTGTTACCAGTATTATCTACATCCAAAGAAATGGGATCTGGCAAGCCCTATTCTTTTGTAGGTAATCTACCCACATCATATGGGTAGTGTTTTCTCTAACATAAAAGGCTATTGTAAGCCAACTCCGAATCACCATTTTCTCCTATTCATGCCTTCCGACAGATAGTCCTTTTGTTCTCAAAGGCTTTTGGGATACCATAATTAGCAAAAAACTAATGTAACACGAAAAAGTTCTGATCTTTATCAGAGTCACAAACGGCTGCTTCGTTTTACATGTGATGCTAGTATAATATTAATTATGGAATGTTGAACACCTAATACCCATATTCGGTTTTTATATCCAGGATTTATACAGATCCTAAATATTCATTAAAGGCTCTGTCCGGTTAAAGATGTATATTTTCATAATTAGCGAATAATTTTTTCACAAGAAAAGAAAAAAAAAACTGAATGGAATATAGTATGTTAATTCGTTCTCTATAAGTGCTTCCATTCAAGTTTCCTGTCATAGTCGATATCATCGCAACCAGCACGTGTGACTAAGAGATCACTGCATTATTGCCATTGTTACAGGTGCTCATTAGTGTTTAATTCTGGAAAAAATAAGACGATTTGTATTGTTTTTCGTTGTATTAGTGGTTTTGAAGATTGTAATGGGAGAGGGTAATGTAAGTTTTTATGAATTTCCGAATTGAGAAACATCTCCTTAACGTTGTAAGCGTGGCTAAGGAGGATTAATCTCAAAGACTTCATTCCAAGCAAGTATTCGATGGATAGGCGTTGTTCATTTCACCGAAGTCGACCTACCACTTAAAACCCATGTACTTCAAATTAAAGAACGCAGAATTTTAAAAATGAAGGTGGTTTCCTTCTGTGAATTTAAGGAGAACAGAAAAAGGATACGTCATTGAAAAGGAAGAAAGAAGACAGTCGTTATCTAAGAAAAAGATAAATACATCGAGCAATACCAGAACCTGAAGCAAGCACCAGTTTTCAGTGCCGTGAACAGGGATGCCCAACCTTACAAGAGAGGAGATGGAGTTTCCCATCCCACTCATTTCTGTTCGTGCTGTCAAGAACTAAAACTTCATTGGTTTAGCTTGTCATTTCAAATATGGGTGAGCTATGGACTTTGAACCTTAGCTCTTAAGAGAACAATTTGGTTTTCGCTGGTTGTGAAATTAGTCACTAAAATTTAATAAAAGGCATTTCGGCTGATGTAGTTAAATAAAGGAAATCAAACAACTCAGACACACAGCCTTCCACCATTTTGTCTGAAAGTGGTATACAGTGTGAAATGAGACGTGAAATATTTAGAAAATAGCAAACTGAAAGCGAGAACACCAAATCCAAAGAGCGACAACCAGGATTAATTATTTCAACTCCCGAATAGTGATCAATGAAACAGGAGAAGAAATGGAAAGTGATGTATTTGCCGAAAGCGAACGAGTGCATTTTCTTTCTTCTTTTATTTGCATTGTGTAATGTTCCATGTCCATTTGTTTTAGATTGGAATGTGACCAACTTGTTAGGACTAAGAAAGCCTCAAGCAGGAACCATGTTTAGGGGTTGAAAGTAAGTGCGCAGAAGATCACAACTGTATGGAAGTCACAAGAAAACTTGCTTAGACAATGTTCAATATGTGCGAGATAAGCTACATCCGTGTATGTAAATGGTATGAGGTTTTCCCTTTTCAAACGGAACTGTTGAAACCCGGCGGAGGCCGATGGATTTTTTCGGGCGTAAAAATCCTTAGCATGGCTTCCTTTGGAAAGGAAGTAAAATCGGTGGTCACATATTGTAGATTTACGCCACGTAAAAGAACCTCGAGCCATGATAAAGAGGCCTCTGAGCAAAATTTCCGGTTTTTCATGCCCAGTATAGAATGAGACGCTAAGAACCATTTTAGATAAAGAGCGTCCATAAATAAAACTCATTTTAATTTTTCTAGAGCAAACGCAGAATTTTTCTAGAGCAAACGCAGAATTTTTCTAAGCAATGCCTTTTTAGGTTATCTTCTATTACCTAGTAAGTAGACGATGTTTCAGACTACCTAAATATTAAGAAAAACAGCGTAACAAAAATGAAAAGTCGGTTAAATGCCTGACTTGGTATTTAATTTCAGCATCTTCTAACGATGTCACTCAAGGATTTTCAAGAAAACCTTCCAAATTACTTTTTAAATTGCAGTGAAATTAAAAAAAAATGTTTTCTCAAAAAATTGCTCGTAAAGATTTTGGTTAAAATACTGCATATTATGATACTTGCGTGGCAAAATATATATACTGCATTTTCTACTAATAGCCTGTGAAGTCCTATACATTCTGATTGACTTTTGTATAACTGATAAACCGCAGGAGACAAAACCTTATTACACAGAAATGTAGATCTCTTTAAAACACAATTTATGTCATAGAACTTTTGTGGCGTTAACCATATTGGAGATATCCTTTGTTATTACTTTATATTTTCAAATGCTTATGTTTTTTTTTTAAGTGGTAAGTCACTATTTGTTTTCTTTTCATGGTCATGTGAAGAGCATGGCATTTCAAAGCCATCACGTAGCGACCTGATTTATAAAAAGAATTTATCGCTTAGGCTTCTTATACCTACAACGAAATGTATAAATGGGCAATAAAGGTTTATCTCGATTAACAAGGATTAGATAGGAGAGTAAGTTTTTGTAAGAATACTTTATAGAAGATAGAGTAAAGAAAGTCATGTGAATGCAATACATCAATTTTTTAGAAATTTTGTTTGTTTTATTTTGGACATACAAAAAATTCCCATACATTCTGAATATGTTCGTTGTGAATTTAAAACATATCAAATTCTTCTTATAAAATACATTAATGTATGTTTAATGGCGTGGCTTACTTTAAAACAAAATGTTTTATAAGTAATAAGTGTATTCAACCAGTTCAACTGTTTTCCAGTAAATTATACCGGACTCACAATTTTCATAATGTATTTGTAGCTATCTGGAAGCTTAATATTACATTGTGCAATTTGCATTAATGTTCATTTTTATCCACATGTGTTATTTACTCCATAGCTGCATTTGCAGGACTTATTCCAAAGAAACGTTATGCCATAATGGAAACCAATTTTACAATGCAGATAAAGCTGAATGTACTCATATAACAATATTTCCCTTGCGTGCATTGTTAGCGAGTTTGTTTCGCCGAAATGTGTGGCCTGCATATATATTCTACCATTGATTGTTTATTATATATTTTTATTCCTTTTATTTATTTTCAGTTTTATTTGTAGTAATAAATGTCCGCTTATATATTTCGTTATTCCTGAACTCATTATGATGGAACATTACAAGTCATCTTATTGACTATTGGAACAACTTGAGAGAGAGAGACAAATTACAAGCCATAGAACCAGTGCATTCAAATAATGTACCAGTACCGGAGTCGTAAATAAAACCTAGTCTTCACGTAAGCAATGTGTATCGTGTTTGTGTGATTATCTGTATTTTTCTTATAACGTGCAGTCTGCATTAATATGCATTCTCTGCCTTACCTGCATGATTAGGATAGTTTAGTATTGCGGCCGTAAACGTATTACTTATTTTTGTTTTCATTTTTGTTTCATTGCTTTTATTCCCTTTCCACAGGGAATGTGTATTACTCTCTAATTTCCAGAATAATGCTCATTTTGAACCTAACTTTATTTCTCTTACCTTTATTCCGTAAAATGCAATCGTTCTCAACTTTATAAACTCAGTAATAAATCTTGTTAGTGGAATTGAGAGGGGAAAACGTGTTTAATGTTATTTCTCTTCCTTTCCCCGCCCCCATTTGGGGTTGTCCATTAGCCAGGTCGGAGAGCCGTGCATGTTGTACTTTTTAAACTCCGCTGTTGTATCCACAAAGTGTGTAATGAAACACTTCCTGCAAACATTTATTTCGATTTGCATGAAGTAGAAAGGAAAAGGAGGTTTTGTAAGAATATTAAAAGCTATATAAAAATACACGGCGATGTGTAGAGAAAAATGTGTGAATATAACATGTTTTTAGTATCTGCATTTCGACCGAAGGATATAACTATATTTTTATTACTTTCTCTACTACGTATAGTAAGTAGGGAAGTATTGTATTCCACCCAAAATTTCGATACCGAGATTTCACCGGAAATACATGTTTTGAGACCCCCTGAATCCAAAAAAAAGCATTTTTGGAAACATGTCCGTGTGTGTGTCTGTGAACAGCATGACTCAGAAACGAACAGTCGGATAAACACCAAACTTGGTATTTGTGTTCAGTATCTTCCAGAGATGCGACACGAAGGTTTTCAAGAAAATCTCCCCAACCTAGAGTACCCTTTACATGAAAGATTTTTCGAAAATTTTAATTTTCTCAAAAATGGCTAACGATTTTGATTAAAATATCATATGTTTAAGATATTTTTATGACAAAATGTATATCTTGAATTTCCTGGGAATGTCACCAAAAGTATTCTTTATTGTGAATGACTTTTGCATAACTGGTAAACCATAAGAGATAGACAAAATTGTACTACACAAAAAATGTAGAGCGCGTTAAAATACACAATTTATGTCATACATTTTTTTTGTTGAGTGAACCATTTTCGAGATATTGCTTGTTATTCCCTTAAATTTTTCAATACTTATTTTCTCAAATGGGAATTCGTTATTCATTTTTTTGTCTTGGATATGCAAAGAGTTATAATCTGTGGCAAAGGGAATGGTGCTGCGCCTAGCAACCAGCTATTAAGAGATATGTATGTGCTTAAAGGCTACTGTTTTTCTACATTGCCCTGGTAAATATATTTTCCCCTTACATCTACAAGAAAATTAGCAATAAGATAGAGTCTGCAAATGTTTATCTCGATTAACATGAAGTAGATGGAGATTAAGCGTATGTATAAATAGTTTGTACAAGAGTAGAGAAAGTCATGTGAGTGTAACACATAAGATTTTTTTAAATTTGACGTGAATTAAGTCCTTTAAAACATAGAAGGTGCATCGGCATGTGTTCGGAAATGTTAGGTTTGTCTGGACACCCCTTAGGATATCTTCATAATTTTAAACAAAAAACCACCATAAATTTATTTTATGCAACATTAGCATTATAAGCACGTTATGATAGAATCATGAGTGATTGCGTATTTTAGCACAGGTGCCGTAAGAGTTGCTTAACATTAATCACGTACTAAATGGGCTGAATTTGTAATCGATTTACATTTATAATCGATTCCATTCTGATTCTCTCTAAAGACAAAATCGAGTATTTTGCTTTTTTTTGTATTTATACTCCATACTTTTATTTGGCGCCCTTGATTTACTAATATCGGCAATATTTAACGCACTATGCCGTCTTTTAAATGAACATATGAGTGAAATCCAATTCCAGTCTTAAATGTTTTTCTCAAAACCTTTTTCCCAGTATTTTTTATTATTTAAAATGCTCCACGCATCAACATGATTTACCGATTAACAGTGAAGTTGCAGCAAAACTTCTGAATGTTACTTAAGAGATTCGTATAGCTGTTTTTGAAATGTTCTAATTAAGTTAATTTTTATTAAACTTTCTCATAGATTGAAATTGAAAATATCAAGGGGAAAAAAAACACGTAAACGCAAAGTGTTTACTTTTTTTTTTTTTGCCATAACGTCATTTGAATATTAAAAAAGCTCCAAAGTGAGGCTCTTTTACTATGGCCTGTTAAAGGCAAAATAAGATTCCGAATATGATGCAACAAATCGTTTGACATGCGAATTTTTAATTAACTCAAATTACACCCAAAACAAAAGTATTAATATATCCAAAGAAATACACATACCTCATTGAAATTTTGTGTACGGTCTTTATTATTACACGACTATACTGTGTTGAAAATTTGAGATAGCTCAAATGAAAACTAGATTTTTAGGTTTTTCATAGGTGCATTGACTTAACTATAAATTTAATTTGTGTACTTTTAGCTGTAACTCTAATATAGTTATATAAAGTAGGGTTTGGGAAGTTGTAAATTAAATAAATAAATAACTAAATTTAACACTCCTCCCGTTTATTAATATCTGTAGTTTGCTTACAGTTTTCTCTTAAACTGTTAGTTCTTGGCTGAACCATTGGAAACCACTGATAACTTGAAGTACAAACAAAGACTAGAGATTAAAACTAAAAAGTTCTTCACTTCCAGCATATTTACGGTAATCAATAAACAAGTTGTAAGCATGTTTGTGTTACACTGATATTTGTATTTTAATTACTTCTGCTGGTATATATGGAAAGTACAATTAGCCTAATTGGAGAACTTATTCTAATTATCCCCCACTGATACTTAGGCATTTTCATCTGGCTTTCCTACTGTTTATTATTACTGCTTTTTTCTCCGCTATCGTTGACTTTATTTTCAATACATTCTTCTACGTAGCTTGTAGCGTTTGTCTGTCGCCGATTTCGTTGCGTTAATCTTACCTCGCAGTCGTTCTGGTCTCTGCGTCGTTGTAGGTGAAGTCTTCAGGACTGGTAATCGCCGATATCGGCCAGGAAGCACTTCTCGTCGATCTCAGGGTCAGCTGTCGGCGAATCGGCCTGAAATTCCCTGCAGTTATTGTAAGGGTAGGATTGAGGATGTGGTGACACAAGGATGTTGTCTTGAAAGAAACCCTGTTTTCAGTCCTGCAAGTTCATTGATATTCTCTAACACGTGTGATTCTTTTTAGCACTGTCTTCCCACTATTGTCTCTAACAACCCTAAAGTTTGCTCCGGCTAGTGATTTAATATCTCGGTGCTCTATCACCGTTCTTTAGATTCGCGCGAACTTGAAATAGTCACTTGACTGATATTAACTCGTTTATGAGCTTGGATATAATTATATCGAAGAATACATTTAGCACATTATATAAATTTCTCTACCTACATCACTTTATAATTGCATAATGGCGCGGTACTTATCAAATTTCGGAACTTAGCGTCCTTTTCGGATCCGGAGTGCTACGTGTTACCTCACCGAAGAATCATGACAAACTGTCCCAAAAACCACGCTCGCATTCACATAACGACTGCTTGCCTCCAAATTTTATACATGTCACTGCGTCTTCCTATGTTTCCATTGGTTCTCGCACTTATTCTCTACGTTTATTGGTTCCCTGGTTGAAAATTCGAAGCCTAACTGTAAGAAATGTCCGTTGCTTCATAGCGTCTTGTTTACCCTTAAAACTTGCCTTAAACCCACGAAGTACAAAAGAAGGTTTCGATTTTTATGGCCGCACGCTCGGAAAACATAATGAACACTAAAACGAAGCTACTTTTATTTTTGCCTAAATCTTGCAGTTTTTCTTATGCAATTACGCCTTATTTAACAATGTTTATTGAAACTTAAAAAATATTTACAGCTTTTGAAGGGCTTTCGGTTGATACAGTTTTTAATCCTATGGCTTTAAAATTATGGAAGTTTATCAAATTGAATGTTAATTAATTATTAATAATTCCTAAACTATAATTATTGTAGAGTTCCTTTTTATGTATTAATCAGGCGGAAATATCGCTACAAGCTTTCAGCTACTGTTTTTGACGTCCAGCTTCCTGATCTCTTCTGTAGTAACGTTGGCCCCGCTGTTTACTAGAATCCTTGTTGAACTTCGCCTGAAGCAATGACCGGATGTACGCCGATGGATTTGGCAGCCTCAGAAACTTAGCGATTGCCATAGGAAACTTCGTATTGATTTGCACTGGTTGACGATAGCGTTTACCAATTCGGTAATAGAAAAACAGCTGCTTGCATTGGGTATTTTGTGGTCGCAACGCAACATACTTCTCATAGTGTCACATATTTACTGCTCTACCGTCAGGAACGTGGCTTGTAATTTTTGTATCACGAATATTTATCACCAGAATACGGCCTTCACGTCATATCAACGAATACCTTGGAAACGCCTGGTTGCAGAAAAAAGTTATCTGAAACAGACTGAGTGTTCTAAGGAGACCCACATATTTTGAGCAGTAAGTTTTTGTCAATATTTCATTTTTTACCCGTTATACAAAATTTATTCCGAATGAAGAATTCACAGGCTATTCGCAGAAAATCCTGGCCATACATTTTGTTAGCCGCGTATAAATATAAACACATGGTATTTTAATAAAAATTGTTAGAGCCATCTTAGAGAAAATAAAAACGAATCTTGTTTCACGTAAACTGTTTTTAATAAACAGTTATATATTAAAATATTTGTCTCACATACTAGGAAAATGCTGAATTTAAATACGAAGTTCTGAATTTATTCGACTTTTAGTTTTTTGCTTTTGCTTTCAGATGCGCGCACGGGGAGATTGTTTTTTAAATAAAATTCTGTGTTGCATTTACATGACTTTCTGTAGCCACTGCCATTTATTTTTATATCTTCTATAAACTGTTCATAAAAATATCTTACTTTTCGACTGCTTCATGTTGATTGAGATAAACATTCGTATAAATGCTTTCATTATACATCTCGTTATAAAGAAAGGGGGGAAGGAGCATGAATTAAATTGTGTATTTTAAACAGATCAACATTTTTTGTGGAGTAAGTTACTATCTCTTATGGTTTAGCGATTATATGAATTTCTTCCGAATGAAGGCTATTCCCAGAAAATTTAAGGTATAAATTTTATTTGTCATGTTAATATCATAAACATGGTATTTGAATCAAAATCATTGAAACCATTTTTGAGAAAAAAAATAAAACCAATGTTTCCAAGTAAAGGGTAGTTTGGTGTGGGCGATGTTGTTGACAATCTTCATGTCGCATCCTTGGAAGATGCTGAGCTTAATGCAAAGTTTTGTGTTTATCCAACTTATCGTTTTGCTTTTTTCCAAGTTATTTTTATCTAGGGAACCTCAAAAATACGTCTTTATATCGATTTTTATGTTGGAATGCAATACCTTCTCTACATCATAGGTGCTAGAGAAAGAAACATTTTTTTTATTTAGGGGACATCAGTACCTCTTGTGAAATCTCGATATCAAATTTTTGGGTGGAATGCAATACTTGCTTTACATAATAGGTGCTAGAGAAAGTAATAATTCTTTGACAATCAGTTTAAAGTAGTGAGTGGGTTGTGAGAAATGCCAATCTTCTTTTTTATTCCTTACTTATGAATTAATATTTCTACTTATCAATCATTGCACAATTTTGAAAATAGTAACTCTCCACAATGTATGTAGCTTAAATAGCTGTTAGGTTTTAGTAAAAAGACGTACGTTTGTGTTGCCCATCTTAGCGCAGTCTCAGGTTTTGCATTTTCAATTTACGCCTCTCTCAGCCTCTCTGTCCTTAAATAGATACCCTTAAAGAATGCTCCAAAGTGTGTCATTGTTAAAACTGTAGTTAGCAAAATTATGCATTTTGCACACTGTGCAAAAATGTGCTCTTTTTATTTGTTTTTTATTTTATTTTTAGTTTATTTCTTAATTTTTTTCTTGCACTCCGTTCATATCAGTATTTTCCTTGATGTACAAAGTTGATTTTGTCATGGAATGTTTGGACCAGAGGGCAGACGATTTATATATTCTGGATTCTTCAAGCACACAAAGTCTCCATATTCTTTTCCATATTGAAGGCGGAACGTTTTGGGAAGCAGGGGTTAGCAAAATTATGTGCCGTTTCCCTTATGGTATCTGGTATGTCGACTGTATTTTCTTCATCGCTTTCGTCACTCACTTTGATTAATTATAATGGGCCTTGATGGTGATACATTATAGATGCTATTGTTCACTCGAACGTTGATGATTGCCGATATCAGTAGATATTAATTTCATAATTTTTAATAACACTAGTATAATCAAAGTGCGAGTATACAATTTAAGATGATGCAGTAATTTGTATCACAAATTACTTAAATGTAAATAATGATTGTAATATGAATATGCATTTTTATGTGACATTGATTTCAGATGTTTATTAATTGTAATTATTATTTGGAAATAAGTTTATATGGCCTTACTGAAACTGTCAATAATAACGCAATAATGCAGCGAGGGGGGTGAGCTGTTTATCATTATTGGAAACAAGGAAGTTACGTAATGTTGGCGCGTTTTCGGTAGAAACTTCTGGAATATTTTCTCCCTAAAAGCAATATGTATTCGTGGTTTTCATTGGATATTAAAATAGACGCTAATGTTGGCGCGTTTTATTAGCCAATAGTAATTCATTTATAATCTTTAGGCGTATCTGGACGAAGGAGTATAAATAAGTCAAGTTAGAGGTAAAGTCAGTCAGTCCTTCAGTTCGCCAAAAGCATTCATACATTACACGTCGTATTTAGGGCAGTTCATCAAAATTCTTTGTGCAATACACGTCGTCTTAAGTTCGTCAAAATATTTGTATGAGATACGTCGGCTATAGATTCACAAGTTACGAAAATCTAAAGTATTATAAAGTTAATTATACACAAAGTTGAAGTACGTGAATTAAAAGTGATCAGTAAGAAGTATTATAACAGTTTCAGTTTGGCGAGTATCCAGATCAATATGTAAAAGTGATAGTGAACGTGTTCGACAATAAAAATTATAAAACAAATTTCTTCATCAGTGTAATGTTTGGATAAAAGATTCCTTTCCGTTTCACAACCTGTATAGAGACACATGTTCGACCCAAGCCAACAGGATAATAGCTAGCCGGAGGACATTTGAAATGAAATCAAACGAACACTAACACTGATGCAAATTGCTAACGCCAGATGGAGCTACAAACCAAACAAATGAATGACGTCACAAGATGGCAACGCATGAAATAAACACTCAGACACAAACATCACAAGCATCAACATTATAAGTAAATACCGTCGCAAATTGGCTCCCATACGTGGGGCAGTTAAAATTATGTAACCAAACAAAACAAAAGCAAAACAACATAAGATCTACAAGTTCTAATAATTTACGTAAAAACATATTACGTAAACAAGAATGTTACTATCACAAATTGTCTACCAAACGTGGGGCTACAATATTGTTACTTCAAAGAAAAAAGCAATGGGTTGCGACAAATTTACAAGTCGTTCTTGTAGAACGCTGCAGTCGCTCAAACACCGAACGTCCCCTAAATAGGAATGCCACTCACTTCGTTGTTGAATCCTGGCAAGAGTTTCCGAACGTATTCTAAAGAAATTGAAGCTCGGCAGAAGGAAATAAATAAGAAGCGAAATACAATCATACTGCAATGGTTTATAATTGTTTATGAGGTACTAATAGACAAATGTTAAGCACGTGGTCCTTGATGGTGTAGTGCCCGTTTGTGACGTGGGGAACCGGGATTCGCCTTTCCGGAGAAAGAATTTTCGTTCACATTAAATATTCCGAACATGTTTCTAATTGTCACCTATTTGGTAGAGGATTGTAGATGCTTTTTATTTCACAGTTAATGACATGAGTAATAAGACATCGTTGTTTTAAAGTTTAAGAGGTGTCTTCGGGGATGTCATGTAACCTGGGTACCCTGACGAAGTTTTCTCAAATTAGAACAAAAGCGCCCTTAAAAACCACCAAAACAGAGGGAAATATAGGTTTATGAAAATGCTGATCGTCACGGCCCTCTTAACAATAAATGAACACATACGGTTAAAATTAGGAAGGATGTAATTCGGATTGGAGTCGTGGGTGTGGGTGAGCAACGGATTATTACACCTGCGTCAGCTATACAAATTCGGATTGATTTGATGAATTATTTCTATGATGAACTCCCAGATTAAAAGTGATAGCTCTAAAATGTGTTTTTCTTGCCGATGGGTCCTGATTGATGCGTTGGATGCTAAAACGACCACATAAGAAGGAACCCTGGGACTATTGGCTGCTTAAGAGGTATAGTGCAATCATTGAGAATAACAGTAAATTTATTTATCTAGTTAAAGAGGAAACCAGTAATTTGTAGTATTAGTTAAAGATTTTCCACTCCAGAGTCTCACTTGGCAATTGGTCATGGAGGACGAAATTGAATGTTGAAGGAACTTTTGTATAAGACAACTAAGTTCAAGAATGTTAGACGTTATGGTGTTGAAATCTCCAACTTGACACAGAATACGTTTACTGGGTATCAAGATCACCTCAACTTTTTTTTTCTCCGGCCTCTTAAATCTAAGAAAGCAGAAAAGGTAGCGTACTACCTTTTGCACATATTCACATTGTTTTTGCACATATTCACATTGTTCTGAGCTCCCTCGATTTTACAATTCGATGATGGGAGAGAATTATCCAACAAGATGTTTGTAACTTAATCGAGTACTGGTTCTCTTTGAAGACCGTTAATGGTAAGCCTCGATACTCACAAAGCTTGGGGAGTTGTTGAAGAGCTAAGACATTGAAAATACGGTTTCGGTTTGGATGCAAGATAAACTGCTGGAGTGATAGGCTACGCTTTATTTAGCAGTTGAACCGGGCCTTCCACCCTGGAATTAATAGAACGCCATATGAAACTCTCTTTGTTTTAAAGTAAATGTAGGTCTGACAACTTCTCTGGCCAAAGATGTTTAACAAACCGTAAAGAGCGAAGATGATCTGGAGAAAGTCTAGAATTGAAACATATGAACAACATGGCATAGATGATTCTAAAGAGGGGGAAGGCGTCCCTTTCTCAAATACCGATCGGCCTACAACCCAAGGCGAAGAAAATAAAAATGCTGGTGTTCAAAGCAGGAAGTCAACAGCCTTCATCCTCAAGTAATTGTCTGCTGTTTCTACTCGAAAAACTGGACCCATACATGTCGAGACTGTCGCCGAAAACTTAATTCGATCTGAGGACATGCCCTTAGAAATAGCGAAGATGAAATAAGAAGGTTATGGGTACAAGGTTCTGTGCAATCTGTCTTAATATGGACAAGGCTGTTGAAGGAGGAACTATATATCGAATCTCAAACACTACGCAAAGAAAACGAAACTAAACTCTGGATGGAAAAAAAAAATCCTCCCGCACATTTAGCAGCTACTGTTCGAGTACCCATTCACGAGTTCGACAAGGGAAAGAGCGATTCTCGCTAAATGTTGTCAGTTATGATGAATGTGTCTGAAGATTGCCTCTACCAAATAACAGTGAATGGGATCCTGAACAGCTTTATTCGAGGTCGGAGATCTCGATGCATCCAAAGGAATTAGCGGATCTTGGAATACGTCCCGAATTGCAAATTGCATTTTGAACAGCCGCGACCTCTTCAGTCTACAGGAAACGGCAGCCAAGGATACATAAATGCCTATACTAGACCAGCGGTTCCCAAACTGTGGGTCGCGACCCTCAATGGGGCTGCGGTATTCTATCTGGGGAGGCGGGGGTCAGTGGATATTTGGAATTATTAATAAATCATTTTATTGTTAATTATTATAACAATAGGGAAAATGGAATTTAGTCAGCTATTACATTTAAACAGAATCGTGTTTTGTATTTAAGAAGCATATTAATACTACAATTTCACAATAAATGGACATGTACAGTTTTATGTAAACAATTAATTATTACACTGCACATCAGGATGATTGGTGATAAGTATGAGCCTGTTTGCTACTAATTAATCGTTCAATGTCTGGCTGTATATTAGTTGCACACATTATTAAGCCACTTTCTAACTGCAGCCTATTCCTAGATTTAGTCTTGATGTTCATCATTGACGAAAATCCAATTTCGCAGAGATATGAGGTGCAGAATGGAATAAGCACGTTTAGCGCGGCAGACACCAGGGTATTCTGTTCTTCTTGCTAGCCAGAACTGATACACATCTTCCTTCTAGAAAGTCAGTTTTAAACTTTGGTCTGAAGAAAGCTCAATTAATTTATCCTTTAACTTCGCACTTAAGTTGTTGAACTGTGCGCGAGAACTTGCAAATTAATGATTAAGCAGCGAAGTGAATGGAGGGGTCGCCAATAATTTTATTATCGAAAAGGGGTTCGTGTGTGCAAGCAGTTTGGGAATCGCTGTACTAGACCAACTGCAAAAATATGAAATGCTTTTGTGTGAAAAATAAAATACAATGCAATTCTGTGGCTAATCTCTCCGTTGTTGCAACAATCAGCAATTTATTTAGGCAACAATACTTTAATGCTTTTCATATAAAAGTATATTGTGCACATTCAAATTTTGATTTTGATAATTTAATATGTTTATACTTTTCATTCATTGAAACTCGTAGAGTACATATTCAAGTATTCGTATTTGTAGAAGCTTTTGAAAATGTTCTGACTTCTTGACTCAACTCTCCTTTGTTGCAACAAGCAGGGCATAACCTATTAATATTTTTAAAACAGCTTATGAAATATTTCAGACTTTTTGAAGATATCTCCATATTTAATTATTTTTATCTTTTAAAATAGGATTTCTTGTTGCATTTAGATACATTACCGTGACAGAGTTTGACATTGTAATGATAGGTAATGCCCTAGACCAGTGATGCCCAACCGCAGTCGGAAGAGGGGAGGGTGGGTGAACCTCCGTCCTCCCGCTCCGACTTATTGTGAGCATGTAAGCCTACTTTGCGTTGCAAAAGATGGGCTGTTTGCCGAGTTTCATGGTAACTTGAATCCACTGTGATATTTTTTAAATATATTTAATACAATACACCGTGTGCATCGTGCCGTTTGTACGTCACATTTCTCTTTGATTTTTCTGGCACATTCTATTTTTAACAAGGTTATCGATATTTACCACCAATGATGACGTACAAAGTCTCAGAAGACTTACCAAGCGATCGTCGCTCATCCTATTACGATGTTGGCTTTTAATGCAATTCATTTTGGAAAAGTTTGCTCGCAAATTTATGTGGATCCGAAGGTTACCATTACATTTATTGCAAACACACGTAACCGTGGGAGTTCTCACCCTTCTTTATTAGAGTATTGTAGTAGAATCTGTAATTCGAGCAGTTCCATTTGGAGATTATGTGGAGCCTCACTGCAAGAGAAACTCAGAGGGGTGTTAAGTAGGTGATTTTTTCAGGTCAGCAAATTCTGATATAATTGCTGTATAATATCAATATATCTGTTTAGAAGGGTAACTTGTATAGTGAAGACCGAAACCAAGCGAGGGAAATGATTCAGATCTCCAACTTCCGACTGATCCCGCCATCGGCATGAATGTGTTAACGGCGTTAACTAAATCCACTATTTTATCTTTACCGTGCAAAATGTTAAAAAATTGAAATAAATCTGTTAGAAACGCAAGGTCACATAGCCGTTCTTATTGAGTCAGTTCCAATAGTTCATTCCCCTGCAAGAAATAAACGGAATAATTACTTCATTAAAATAATAACCAGAAATACGAGTACGCATATATGGGCGATTTGCATGAATACTAAGAATCATTAATGCGTACGTATTCTTTCATAAAGCTAGCGATCTCGCTACGTAATCGGAAAGAACATTTAACAGCACCTCTACTCAATCATCTTATATGACAAAGTGTTACTTGTGAATATTCAGATCTCAGTTATGCTAATAATTCTTTTAATTTTCTATGGCAGAGGGGCTAGACTTAATGAAATTCGCGCACTTCACTACAGTGGACATAACATTATTTAGGGTAATTAACTTAGCACCTAAAGCTTCCCAATGGATTATACAAACAGTTCCGAAGTTACACCAATACCCTGTAAAAATTGACTCAGGCATTTCCTTCCCCTTTCATAGATGGTCTCCATCGGTCGCGACACTGACAAGTTTAGTCCAGGTAAGTTCATATTATGACCAGCAGTGAATATATCTTCGCATCATGTTTTATTCTGAAGAGAAGCTATATCTAAAAGCTCTTCAAAAACATTAAAATCAATATCAATCCCTCTCATAAGTATTGCTAGTTGATCTTCATTGCATCTGTCTGTAGTGCGCTAATGCAAAAAGAAAAGAAAAGAAAAATAGCGATTTTATTTTCTCCTGCAGTTGTTTTTCTATATCACATCCCAGTTCCTCGATCCTCCTTGTAACAGTATTTCGAGAAACGCTTGACTGAAAAGCGTTTATGAAATTAGGGCAAATTTCTTCAGTCGCCGAAATCGCACATTCTTTTATGAACTCCCTTTCATTTAATGGTTTCATATTTTTTCCTATTTGTTCAGCAATTCGATATAAAACCCTAAGGATATTCCCGATGTTTGGAACTTGACCAGTAGATTCTTTCACAATTTTTAATTTTTGTAATTTAGCTTCATCTACAAATGAAACAAATATAGAGTTATACAAATGCAGAAATAAATAAAATCAATGTTCCCAGTGCTATTTCAATACTGTCAAATGTCATACCTGAAAGAACGCGTTCTCCATAGTCAGAATTATAAAACCTTTCGAAATGTCGTTTGATAGTGTATTGAAACTTTAATTTCAAATATTTTGCACAAATTTAGCATTTTTACTTGGTCGTTTCCTTGGACAAAAAAAAAAAATTATTCCACTTCCCACGATTGATGAAATAAATATCTGGACATCATTGAATATGTCAACGTAAAACGTGAACTCACTAGACCACCGCAACTGCGACTGAACTTTGTGAATGGTATCATTTCGTAAATACATCGAACAGCTAGCAGGCTAGCATGCCGTTGGACCTTTCCCCTCACGTCAAGGAGGTGGAAGTGTTCAGAGTATAAAGTTCACCAACTCTCATGGGGGCCTGACTGCCCTAGACTTAACATAAATACTGTCAGTTTTTGAGAGTGACTGTACTTTTCCCTGTGACTACCGTCACATTCGTGAGTTGTGGTGCTGGCAGTGAACTATTGATAGTTCAGAAGCAGAAAGTTCTGTTAGTTTTCAAGATGGTCTGGAGTGATTACGAAAATCGTGTACTATTGGTAGCTTTGCACAAGATAGGGGAATCCGCACGTGAAATATTCAAAATTCTCCACAAATATAAAATAAGAAGTTTCTGTATTGCAATGCCCATCGCATTCTTGAGACTGGAAAGAGCGCCACTGCTTGGAAGACCTGATAATTTCTAAACTTCTTATGTCCCGCAGATTGAGTCCCCGTCTTCAGTGAGCCGAGGTGCCAGAGGCTCTTAAGATCAAAACGCTTACTTCAGCGTTACGTAGCAAATAGTCACAGAAGAATCTTTTCACTGATGAAAAAATGTTGAGCGTTGAGGCTTTCTATGCTCAAAATGGCGGGGTATATGCCTGATCCTCTAGAGAAGCTGCTGAAAAGGTTCAAGGGTCCAGAGGGACCATCCTGCTTATATCATGATGTGGTGGGGTATGAGCTATAATGGAACATGAAGCTCCATTTCAGCGAAAACGAGCTCAAAACATCGGCCAAAGTGTACCTGGAGAGAGTGGTCTAGAACCTCCACTACAATGGACAAAACTGGAGCTTCCAGCAGGATTAATCCCCAACACATAAGACAGACGCAACTCAGGGTGGCTCGAGGTCAGGTTTCTGGCTTTATTTTCACCTCAAGTTTGCCTGCAAGTCCAGACCTAACCTCCCCGGGCTATAAATTGTGGTCCATGCTAGAAGAGAGTCGTCCTCCGTTGTGTAGTGGTTACCATGCCAGCCTCTAGTTCCCGAGGTCGCGGGTTCAAACCCAGCGGAGGCGATGGATTTTTTTCGGGTGTAAAGAACCTTAACACGGCTTCCTTCGGAAGGGAAGTACAGCCAAGCCGGTGGTCCCGTGTCGTAGATTTACGGCACGTAAAAGAACCAAGTCTGATAAAAGAGGCCTCTGAGCAAAATTACCAGTCTTTCATGCCCAATATAGATAGAATGGGACGCTATGAACCACAGCAGTTAAAGAGCATTCATAAATGAAACTCAATTTAGTTTTTAATGCTAGAAGAAATGACTTGCAAGAAGAGACATCCAAGTAGCGAAAGTTTGAAGTGTTCTCTTGGAAGGCAGTAGCAGATTTCCCGATGGAAACTTTGTATGATTCATAGATGAGTAGCCACAAAGATTGCGTGATATACATGGTCATTTTGATTTTTCATACATCCATTTAACCAATATTATTATGATATTAAAATATCTCGAACCATTTCGTGTAAATTTATCGGAAACTTTGTGACAGTATTTATGGTAACACTAGATATACATTGCCCAGAAAAAGCGTAAAAGAGATTATAAGAAGTACAGAATTTTATACCTTGTAAAAAATCGTCCTGCATTTTATGCAATTCCTAGTTATTTTATATAATGTTCTTTGTCGATAATATACATAAATATGAAGACCAGGTGTTAAGTACACCCTTTTTGTTTTGTTTTTGCTTGATTGTAGTTTATTTTAAGAAAAGCTTTAATGTTCCAATTTGGTTTGCTCGTCTCTCTCTCTCTCTCTCTCTCTCTCTCTCTCTCTCTATCGATGACAAGTGAAGCCCTAAATAAAGCTTTTAACAGTTAGGTGGTAAGAATTACATTTATTTTTAAGGCATTAAACATTAGTTCCAGTGTACTGAATAATTCAACTGAAAATACTACTCGTGAAAAAGAAAGAAAGAACCCGTCATGAGGATTTGAATCACATCTCAAATACAGGCGGACACTTCAACCTTTCAGTACGAAAGGGATTGAATTTTGCATAAACGTTTATGCCAATCTGAACACGCTATTCCGAGTCGAAATACAGAGTACAGGAATTAAATGTGTGTAGGGAGCTCTGAAAGCAACTTCAAGTCGATCATTTATGTTTTACACTTAATAGGCACAATGGTTAATTTCCCTGTAAACCTTCCTTATGAGCTAGCTTAAAGGCTAAAGAATTGGCTCAGTTTGTGTGTAAAAACACCTCGCGTGTTTATAGAATACGGCAAAGTGTACTTTCCTTTTATGGAATATATTTCCGTTTAGTTTACTCCTTATAGCTTAACATCCTGGCATTCCAGTCTGTTAATTCAAAGCTTAATAATCAGTGTTAAAATTTCGGCTCTGAAGGTCATCTAAAACGATAAAGCAAACAGGAAATAGGTTCCATATTCAACGTCGTAGTTTCTCTTCTCGAGCTGAAAAGCTATGTTCAATACACGTAACACTTCGAGACCAGCTCCCTTCCCTGATGCAAAGATTTTCGAATAAGGAATTAAGTCCTCATTGATTTTTTTGTGAAAATGCTGCTTGGAAATAACTTTGCACCTTGATGTCAAATTCTTGAACACAGAATTCTAGTCAATTTTTTGTGTTTCAGAGAGAGAGAGAGAGAGAGAGAGAGAGAGAGAGAACAAAAGCAAAGAAATTAAACGCCATGGTTATACAATTGACCATTTCTCATAATGTGTGATATCACTTCAACTTCTCCTGTACTGAATTATAATATTTCTGCGAGATGCGTTTCACCAATGGTGTAGCGTCAGGGAAGACAGGTTAAAGAATGTCTACCCTGTATTATAAGGTAAAGACTATTTAGGTTTTTTTCTTTCTTTTGGCTTTCACAAATTAAAATGAAATTGAAGCTGTTTGTTGTGCACTTATTTTATTACGCTGAAAAAGAGACGTTTTCCTTGTGGAAAGAAATCATCCATCTCAGATAGAAACTTCCTAGTATGTCTACTCTACCTGCATCTGTAAAGGATCTGTCAATACAAAACTAATATGCAAGTGCATTGATCTCGCTTCCGGACCGGCTTTTCCCTGCAGTGCGCGCTTGGGATGGAGAGAGAATTTGCCATGTCTATCCAGAGCAATGCTCGGTATGATTTGTGCATCCACCCTTTGCCGCTTTCTCTTGCCCAGTACCCATCTTTGTATGCCCTACGTAGACTTGTCTGTCGCGTAGGAATTGCGTGTTTATCACTATTGGCAGTGTAAAACAGTGCTTGCTTTTGAGTGCGCAAATGCTGGTGTGATTTAACTAGTGCATTTATACTATTAAATAGTATGTCATGTTCAGGATAGTATGATATGAACAGTCAGACTTTCGACTGCGTGCTACAAACAGTTAAATTCGGTATGTTGGCACTAATAATTCAGAGATGTATTTGGTTGTGTGTAGCAGTGATAATATGACCCAATACGGGAAAGAATGTCTACCCACTTTTTTTCCACGTACGGACCCTGTACAGCAATTTATTGGATGAATTTTGAAAAAAATATAATGCTTTCTGGAATTCAGTTCACCTAATAGAAGACGAAACGAGGAATAAAATAATGGAGAAACAAGAAATATGCAAATATTGGAGAAATGTTATGACAGCAAATCTTCCGGATGGTTTGGCTATAGAACACGAAACAGACTATCAAAGGACGAAAAAGGATTTCCAGATTTGTTAAAATGAGAGGGAAATGAAGTAGGAACCAACAGGAGAGCAGCAGGAAACCTGGAATTCTAAATTGCTTAAATGTTAGAGGAATTAAAATATTGTGTGGAATTGCATTGATGAATAACTGGAAGTCTTTTTGGAGACAGTTTACTGTCTGTGGCGAGGCGAAGGAAGATATAAAAAACTATTATTTGATTTCTATTCGGCAAAGATTCTACTACTGGGAATACTAAATTCTGACGTTCCTTCCAAAATGGAGAGGGATTTAGAAGTATAGTTCGGCACAGGAACACACAAGAGATGCAATTGGAATGCTAAGGACAATTGGAAACGTTACAAAAACATGAAGTGTATCTGGCGTTTGTCTATCTGGAAAAAAATATTTGAGGGAGTAGAATGCAAAGTAATGGAGATACAGAACAATATTGATTTGCTCTGGAAGGAGAGAAGCCTTTAATTTATTTGTGCATGAAGCAACTGATCAGTCAGGATAGTAGAAGATCATCAAAGGGAAGCCAAATCCGGTTCACTATTACGATACCAAGAAAGTTTAACAAGACGCTGGATATGCCCTCAGGAAGAGTTGGGAGCAAGTGTTTGTCCCGCAACGGCATTTTTAGCAACAGGATGCCTGGCAATTAGCACTTGTTGCGAACCGAAATAACAGAACGAAGAAAAATTAGCGGCCCAACTCTGCTCCTTTTCTCTCTTCACTGGTGCTCCTACAAATACGAATAGTAATGTTATTGCTTACATTCTTACATAGATTTATTTTTAGAGCTGCTTACACATTGGATTTATATTCATATGGTCAGCCAAAATTTATTCTGATTGGATATAAGTGCCTCATAGGCGGATTATTTGGAATAAAAGGAAAAATTCTGGTTGGAGTTCATGAGTGAATTTTAGACACCTAAAGACGTTATTGAAAGTCAGATTGATAAAGTACTCATATTATTTGGTATGCTGAACTCGGTAGTATTAGCCAGAAAGGCAATGAACCGCGTTAATTTTGTTGATTAGAGAGAATCAAATTTGAAATGACACGTACGTTGCTCAATTTAACAAAATCCTTAGAAATATCCCACATTTTATGAAGCTAGCCTCGGAACTACAGAAATATGTTATCAGCTAGGTCTAGATATGAAAGCACCAGTAACCGCAATGCAAAACAACTCAAAGTAGCAAGAAAACAAATGTAAGAAGAGAAGCCAAATACATCCAGGAGCGTTCAGAAAACGCCTTAAATGATATGGGAATAGTGTGTCTGCATTCCAACCCGGACCGTGTTTAAATCTTCGGTTGAGGTGAGTTGCTTATTTAAGTTTTCTTTTCGATATTTTCCCTTGAGATTTTAAGTCGAATGTCGGTTAATTCTGAGCTCAGTGGAGCTCAATGGAACTGGGTATTCATACCGAATTGTTAAAATACTCAAACTGAGAGTACAGAAACAAGACATTTTGTGTGGACATTTGAAGAGAGACAGTGAAGTGTTTCGTTTGGAATGTGGCACATGTACGAGAAGCACTGGAAACGTGAAATATGGATATGAATAATAATAAACCATGCGAGATGGACAGGTACAATAAGTATTTCAGTTGTTTTAGGAGGAGAGGCGAACGAAAAAAAATGTGAAAATGGGCAGTGATGTGATGTGATAGGGCTTAAGGGCGCTCAACTGCTAGGGTTATTAGCGCCCTTACAATGTAGAAAATATAAAATCGAAAAGTCAAAAAACTAAAAACCCATACACAAACTTGCTTGGTCAAAAACACTAAAAGCAGAACAGACCAAAAACTAAAATATACACACTAAAATCATGATCACTAAAAGAATAAAACGTGTCAAGAACTGTAGAATGCAAGGGACATGAGCGCCTTATGTCCGTCGGGGAGAAGAGCCCCATTAAAACTGACAATATAAAATCTCAAAGCTAAAAGACGCTCAGCGCATCAAATGCGACGATTAAAACCAATGTCACTTATAAAACGTAAAAGACATTCTACAGCATGCGCGTCGTCTGCCAAAACGTTGGCTATGCCAACAGGCAGACCCACGCGAACGCGCAGTGGAGCTAAAACTTGACACTCAGTTAAAATGTGACGCACCGTTAAGGGCACATCACACTGCTGACACAGTGGAGCGGGATCACCACTGAGCAGGTAACTATGACTAAAACGGCAATGTCCAATTCGTAAACGGCTAAAAGTACCTCTTCCCGACGTGTAGAACGAGGAGAGGTACCACAGATTAACGGGAGAGGCTTAACCTCCCGCAATTTGTTCCCCCGGAGGGCCGTCCACTGATCGCGCCAAAGCGAGAGGATGCGGCGACGTAAAATAACACACGAATCAGACGAAGGAACAATAGAGGTAAAAAATCTGGGTAATAAAATCGCCGATTTTGCAGCGGCGTCGGCAGACTCGTTCCCTTAGATGCCCACATGACCTGGAATCCACACGAAGGACACGCTGATGCCAGAAGCACCAAGCGAGTGGAACAGGTCATGAATGCGCTGTACGAGCGGGTGGTAAGTGTACAGCGCGTTAATGCTCTGAAGGGCACTCAGAGTCCGTACAAACAACACAACGCCGTAAGACGTGCCGCTGAATGTATAAAACACATTGATAGATACTAAAACGTTCGGCGGTATAAATCGAACATGGCCCGGGTAAACGAAAAGTAAAACTATGCGTACCTAAAACAAAGGCACATCCTACTCCAACATCAGTCTTAGACCCATCAGTATAAATAAAAGGACAGTCCCCGAATTGCGCCTGTAGTTCTAAAAGTGCGGATCTAAGGACTGAAGCAGGGGTCCCATTCTTCGGCATCAACGTTAACCCAAGGTGACAGTGGACCTCAGCGCGCGACCAAGGAGGAAAACGCGTTTCCCCCCGAGGAAGCGCCGGCGCTGGCGGAACGTCTAAATGCCGAAGGAGCTGTCGAAAGCGAACCCCTGGAGGGAGCAAAGTAGAGGAGTTAATCAAATAGTGACTACTCGAAAAATAACTCGAAGGACCGGTGGTCAGGCAAGCTTGAGAGTCGACAGGCATAGCTGCACAAAAGCATCTCACGCCGGAAGGACAGCGGAGGCTCTGCAGCTTCAGCATATAGGCTAGGTACAGGGCTGGTTGGAAAGGCCCCTGTAGCGACTCTTATGCCACGATGGTGAATGGTATTCAATCGACGTAACACAGATGGACGTGCCGACGAATAGACAATGGACCCGTAATCAAGCTTTGATCGGACCAAAGAGCGATAAATGCGAAGAAGGACGGTCCGATCAGCTCCTCAGGATGTGCCACTTAAAACACGTAAAAGATTAAGAGAACTGTCACACTTTGCTTTTAAAACGGAAACGTGCGAGGTCCAACACAACTTCCTATCAAAATTCAACCCCAAAAATTTCGCCTCGTCTGCAAACGGAAGTATCCCTGGCCCAAGATGGAGAGAGGGCGGAGGGAAATATTTCCGGCGCCAGAAGTTGATGCAGACGGATTTCTCGACGGAGAAATTGAAGCCTTGGCGTTACTCCAGGCGTAGAGACGGTCGATACAGCTCTGGGGACGGCGTTCGAGTAGACATGTCCGCCGTGAACTGCAATATATGGCAAAATCGTGAACAAAAAGGGACGATGATATGCCAGGTGGAATACAATCAACAATGGGGTTGATAGCAATTGCAAAAAGTGTGACACTGAGTACAGAGCCCTGCGGTACTCCGTTCTCTTGAATAAAACGACTAGATAAAACCGAGCCCACACGTACACGAAATACGCGGTTCGTCATAAACTCCCGAAGAAATATGGGAAGACGACCGCGGATATTCCATGCGTGAAGTGTACGTAAAATGCCGCCCCTCCAACAAGTGTCATAAGCTTTCTCCAAGTCAAAAAACACAGCCACAGTTTGACACTTTCTCAGAAATCCATTCATAATATGCGTCGACAGGGACACCAGATGGTCGACGGTAGAGCGATAGCGACGAAATCCGCACTGAGCGTTCGCTAGAAGTTTCTGAGACTCAAGCCACTATGTCAACCGCCCATCACCTTGCAAATGCAACTGGTGAGGGAGATAGGGCGGTAGCTGGAAGGTAGTTGGCGATCCTTTCCAGGCTTAAGTATGGGGACAATGGTGGCTTCGCGCCAAACGGAAGGAAAAAGGCCGTCTTGCCAAATACGGTTATAGACCTGTAAGAGAAAGAGTTTACTGTCGGCTGAAAGGTGCTTTAACATCAGGACATGAATGCCGTCCGGCCCAGGAGCGGAGTGCCTAGAGCAATGAAGAACGTGCTCCAGCTCCCACATTATAAAAATTTCGTTATAACATTCAGTATTAGCAGACCTAAAATTATATGTTGTGGAATCAAGCCGGTCTTTAATAGAGCGAAAGCCGGCGGAATAATGAACTGGAAACCGCCTCAAAGGCAGCACCCAAAGTGTTAGCAATGGCAGCCGGATCTACTGTGGTGGCATTGGAAACCTGAAGGCCAGAAACAGTACAATGCGACACTTTACCTGAGAAGCGACGAAGTTTATCCCAAACAATGGATGAAGGCGTAAAGCGGTTAAAAAAGACTCGACAAAACGAGTCCACGACGCCTTCTTGCTATCCTGAATAATGCGACGAGCCCTGGCGCGCGATTGTTTAGGTCACCAAATTATCAAGTGTAGGGTGTCGCCGAAACACCCTAAGTGCAGTTCTACGGGCACCAACGGCGTCCTGACAATCCTCGTTCCACCATGGAACAGGCGGTCGCCGAGGTTGAGAGGATGAACGGGGAATTGCGCGTTCGGCGGCAGAGAAAATCGTAGACGTAAGGTGCTGCACTAGTTGGTTAATGTCCGCGAAGGGCTGATCGTAAAAATGCACGAGGCTGGAATACAAGCTCCAGTCGGCTTTTGTGAATATCCAGGTAGGTACTCTGGAATGCTGTACGTGGTGTGACAAGAGAAACGATGCAGGGGTAATGGTCGCTGGAGTAGGTGTCAGCGACGTTCCACTGAAGACGACTAGCAAGCTGGAGTGAGCAAATGGCAAGGTCCAGGTGAGAGAATGTACCAGAAGAATCAGAAATAAAAGTAGGTGCACCTGTATTGAGGATGGAAAGATTGAACTGATCAAAAATGTCGGAAAGAAGAGTTCCCCTCGCACAAGCCCTTGGCGAACCCCACAGTGGGTGATGGGCATTAAAATCTCCCAACAGAAGAAATGGTGTTGGGAGAGCGGACAGGAGAGCTCGAATGTCCGCGGGAGCGAGGGGAGACGATGGAGGTGAATACACAGAGCAAAGAGAAAACAAAAAGCCGGGTAAGTGAAGGCGAACGGCAACAGCTTGCAAGTCGGATGTGTGATAGTTTGAAAATGAACGTCGTTACGCACCAAAATCATGACACCACCTTGAGCAGGAGTACCCTCCTCCGGTTCAAGGTCGTAGCGAACCGGAGTATATCCTCGGAGATCAAAAGGATCATGAGGGCGAAGCTTGGTCTCCTGCAAACACACGACCATAGGTGAATGGGAACGCAATAAAAGTTGCAGTTCCGCCCTATGCGATCGTACACCACGTACATTCCAGGTCAGGATAGCCATGAATAAAAGGGATAAACTGTCTACTTAGAAGGGCGGCTTAAAATTACCTTTGGTTTAACCTTTGGGCTCGGGCTTTTGGTATGGAGTTGGTCAGACTCCATAGCCTCCTCGAAGGGTGGGCCCACGCGCTCAGAGCCAGAAACCGATTCAAGCGCCATGAATCGGTTCTGGGTGGCGATGGGTGAGGGGGGCCGCTGAGCGCGGCTTGTCCCAGGAGCTTCCTGGGAATGCGACCTCCGAGGAGGAGAAGGTTAACTTTTCTTACCGCGCGCACGCGGAGGGTCCTTCAGAAAATCTTCCCTACGAAGTTTCTGCTTGGGTTTCTTTTCAGCGGCTTGCGACTTCATTGACTTTGGACCAGGTTTATAGAGCTTGGTAACAGTAGCTTTAATGGACGGCCGGATGGTAGTGGCGGTTAATGCAGTCATGGTCCAGGTCTGAGTTTCGGCATCTACTCGTGGTACTGGCGAGGCAACAACAGAGCTAAATGTGCCAGATCGCAGGAGTGAAGGTTGGCGCGCATGATAACGCCTCCGGGCTTCAGCAAAGAGTTTTTCCTTCACCCGGATCTCCTGGATCGCCTTCTCGTCCAAGTACCGCGGACAGTCGGCAAACGACGCAGAATGAGACCCTTTACAATTAACGCAGACGGGGGCTGTTGAACAGGCACCTTCGTGTGAGGGCTGGCTACATGTTGCACAGATGTTAACGGCACTCTTGCATGAGACTTGCGTATGCCCAAAACGTTGGCATTTAAAACAACGCAGAGGTCTAGGAATATAAGGCCTCACAGAAATCCGTTCGTACCCTGCGGAAATGCTCGTGGGCAGATCGACGCCATCAAATGTTAGAAACAGGGTACGAGTGGGTACCAATACGCCGTCGCTTTGGCCTGCACTCGATGAACTGCCGTTACCTTTTGTTCCGAAAAATATTCCACTAGCTCTTCGTCTGACATACCATCGAGGCTATGGGTGGTGATGATGCCTCGACAGGAATTCAAGGTACGGTGCTTCTCAACACGGATAGGATAACCGTGGAGAAGCGTGGTGCTCAACAAGGACTTACTTTGTGCCTCGGACTTGCTTTGCACTAACAGCGAACCATTACGAAGACGAGTGCAGGAAAGAACCGGACCAGCAATTGAGTCAATGCCCTTCTGGATGATAAAAGGGTTCACCTTCTCGAATGATTGTCCTTCCTCTGTACGGGTAATCACTAAGTAATAACCAACTGTTGGCGGTGCTACTTCTGTTACTAAAACTTTTCGGCGCTTGTTAATAATGGAGAAAGGTGCTCCATAGCGAAAAAAAATCCTCCACAATTGCAACCGTCTCCGACCTCGGGCTCTGACTTCCCGGGCGTTACCCCGGCTTGGGTGAGTGGCCTATCTATACCTAGCTCACCCCAGGGTCACACCTCCCAGAACATAGACAGAGGGACCCAATGGCCGTCGGAAGTCAGCAGCTCATGCAATGGCCCCCCGCGGGACTGCAGTTGAACAGCGGATACGAACACAAACCCTATATGACGACCCCGGGTGGTGGGAATGACGCCATTACCCACTCACCCAGCTGCGCACCCAGTGTGCGGGTATCCGTCAGGCTGTGTCCACGGAGGATCAAAATAAAAGATTAAAAGAAACTAAAACTGTGTGGGCGTTCCGCACTCAAGGTAGGCCGGCGAAGAAATGAAAGAGTAAAGAAAAAGTAAATGAATGGGCGTGGGTCGAAATGTGCATAAATGGAAGAGAAGAAAGAAGCGATGGCGAGGGGCAACATGGAATGAAGTTCACAGAACGCACGAGAGCCTACCTCGAGTCCCCCGGTCACGAGAACGAACACACTTCGACCGGACGGGGATGAATGGGTGAAAATGGCTATGAATGGCTCGGGTACCCCGGGTGCGCCTAACCCGTACTCACAAAAGGTGAGCCCCTGGTGGGAGAAAATGAGCAGGAAGAAGATAAGAAATTGGTTGGGACAATGGATGAGAAGAAACTGCAAGAGGTTCGAAAAAGAATATACCAGATTATAAACAATATATAGAGACGAAGAGGAAAGAATGAAGGAGGCTGGTTTGGCAGCGAAGGGCATGCTCTTGGATAGAAAACAAACAGGAATAAACCAAAATAGCTGAATAGCGTAATGAAAGGTGGATATGGTGAGCGAAATCACTCCGAAGGCAGTGACAGTATAACTATACAGAATGTTGGCGTTTTACTTAGAAAACGCGTTGGAAACGAGGTGTTACTTGTGGTTATGCAAATTGATAACATTGCTTTTCTATAGAAAAAAAATCACTTCAGCGAATATCACAGTATTCTGCGAAATCTATCAAAGTGCAACATTTTTAAATGTATTGTAGTACTTCTATTAAGAAATATAATCTGCAAACTATTATAGGATTTTAAGTGCCCATGTTTTGTTGCTAAAGTAATACAAATATATTAGGTTGCTTCGTAAGTAATGTCGGTTTTTAAGTTTGGTGTTTTATAAGAGAATTGGTTTTCTTTGGTTCACCAATGCTGTTTACAGGGTGCCATGACTAGTGTTGCGTATATTGCGAGAATGTGTCAGTCGTTAATGCACAATCACAAAATGCAAGTTACTAAGCTTGGGATTTGAGCCCTTCTAAGGTACTACTGGAAACGACTATAAAACTGTTGCCGCGGCTCAAAAAATATGTGAAGTGGAAGGAGAAGGTGTCGTTAGTGAACGTGTGGCACAATGAGGGTTCCAACGTTTCAACACTGCAAAAGAAAACGCTAAATATTTACCACGTTCTGGAAGACCTAAATTATGGGATATTGAGAATACATGCAGAGTTTTGGAACAAATCAGCAAATGAGTACTCGTAGGCTGTCAGAAGAACTTGGCCCATCAAAAGATACCGTACATTGCCAGATTAAGGAACTTGGAAAATCAAACAAGCTGTAGATCTGTACATCATAAATGGACACCTTGACAGGCTCAATGTAGAGTGAATATCTGTCGTCAGCTTGTCGGTAATCCCATGGATGATAGATTTATAGAAGAATTGTCACATGTGATGAAAAATGGGTCTATTAATGCAACCCTGACGCCTCGAAACAGTGACTTAGTCACCATCAACCTGCCAAAGTCATCGTTAAAAAAAGTTAGTTCGGCCCCAAAGTACTGTGTGTCTAGTGGAATTTTGAAGGACTGATTCACTGGGAGTTTGTTCCAAACGGACGGATCTTTATTCTCAACAAGTGAAACGGGTTCATAAAGTTTTGAGACGGAGATACCCAGCATTAGTTAACCGAAATAAGAGTTCTCTTGCAGCAGGAACAACCACGACAAAAATTCAGGAATTGGAAGGAGTCGAACTGCTACCACATTCAGCATACAGCCCTGATCTTGCGCCTTCAGATTACCATCTGTTATGACACATTTCTTTCGTGGAAGAAACTTCGAAAACATTGAAGCTGTAAAGGTGGGTTTCGCAGAATTCTTCGCATAAAAAATCAGAAACTAGTACCGTCGCGGGATAATCTCGCTGAAAGACGGCTAAAGACCATAATATCTGATGGTCTCTATTTTGAAGAGTAGTTTAATTTGTTATCAGAAAAGGTTTTGCTTAAAAATCGACATTACTTATGAGACACCATCTATATTATGCTACTAACAAACATTTGCGCCAATTATTTGACATTAATAGCAGAAAATTACTTCGGCAAAAATCATGATTTAAATCTTACCTTAAAATTTTAATAAGCCATCTCGTGAGTTTTAACTTGCAAAACCATATATCTACAGTTTGCAAGATTATTGACAGAAGAAAGAAAAAGTACAGTTGCTTCTGCTATTCATGAAAATTAGATTTTGTGAAAACTTCCTAATAGAAAACCTGCTTTATATATAAAAAAATTGCAGACCAACGCAGTAACAGAGAAAGTAAAAAGATCATTTTACTTTTGTAAATTTCGTAAAATGTTAATACAGTTTTATAAGGTTGCTGGCTATAATATATACCTGTGCACATTTCCAAAACTCTAGGTAATCGACAACTGTATATATGCTGCACATAATCGGTGGGAAAGGAGCTGATAATTAGAGGCAAATGCCTCTACAATTATCTACATAAGGTGTACAGTACATGGAAGCTGTGAAAGCGCTGCTTCTGTTAAAAAATTCATTTTGTCCAAACTTTGTCTTGTTACAACGTAACTTATTTTCAAAAGATAAAGTACCCAGTCTTACTTAGGCTGGATATTATACCTACATCATCGAGGAATCAGAATAGCAATCGACGCATGTTTTACCAGTCCCACTGTCAGTCTCTATGCAGAAGCTGCCGAACCTCCGCTTAATTTTCGGCGAGACGTTCTTCTCTGCAGCCATGCATATACGAGTAGTTTGTCCACTTTGCCTCTTCAACCATCTTTCCACACTTTTTGGGTGCTGATTCACAGGATCATAGGTACGCGGTTAGCCCTTAAGCTCTGCATCTTCCCGGGATTCGTTTTCGCTTGCTTTTTCGGAAGCAGAACGTCCAATTGTCTTTCCCAAGGGGAACCTCGTTTCCTCCTTTGCTGCGAGGAAAGCATACCTTCAGTTTTGATTTTATATCCATGCACAAGTCCACGGTCCATAATTCGGTCATTCTTTCTGCATCTGTGGAGCTGAAATCACATTTTCCAAATAGCAGCTCCAAGGATGACATGGAGTTGGTTGTGCCTTTGTTGTCCACGATCGTTCTTTCAGTTATCGCCTGCCTTCTCAGTGTTCTATTTTTACCGCAGAACAGTTTGCTCTTTATCAGGCTGATTTGTGTGTTCGGCAGCAGAACTTCCGGTTCTGTGTTATTTGTTCAGAGACTCCATAGCTTTTTTACAAAGCCTTCGCGTGCTTTACTTTATTCATCCTTTAGTGCAGCACATCCAGACCTGTCTCCACAAGCTTAAAGTTGAAGGTGCAGCTTATCTTTTGCATGGGTTCCCGGCCACGACGGCATACAAGTGAACGAGGCTGGCGATGGTGTTGCGAAAGCAAGCATTTTAGCGTCTAGGTGTTTTACTTCCAGACACCTCAGCTGATTTTAGAAGTTATCTCCGCCGAGCTATTTTAGCGTGCTGGCATGCAGAATGGTCTGCGCTTAGGGATAACAAATTGCGGAACATTTAACCAACCCCTCTTGCCTAGGCTAACTCCTCGCGCAATTGTCCGGAAGAGGTTATTTTAGCACAATTGTCCTTAGAACACTATACTTTTAGTCAACATTTGCTTACAAATGAGCACGCTCCCTCGGTATCTTTATGGATAAAATTTCTTCTTCCGCCAGGTTCTACATGAATGCCCAAATTTGGATGCTGTGAGACCTTCTATTCCGTTCGCATCCATCCTCTCTGGCATTCTTGGAGACGATGCGTCTGTATTTGGGCTGATTTTTAATTCTTTGATACAATTTATTTTACACGCAGAACTTGTTTCTGCTCTTCATACAGTTGTCCTTAGATTAATTTTATTCCTGTTACCAGGCTTTATCCAGAGTTTGTCTTTTAGATGTAATTCGGACAGATTTAATACCTATGCTTAGCTTTTATGTTTTAGTCAGGGCACTAATGACCTAAGTAGTTGTGGGCCCTAAAACCTCACTTCTACTCTACCATAAGTGCCCTAGAGTGCTAATGCGCGAGTTGGTGCCCGCGAGACATTTTCATTCATCTCGAGTAATGTTGAGCATTAATCTATTCTCCAGCCGTGTAATGATTGGGCACGACTCAAGTCATTCACGGCACTCATTGCTTAAATAATGTTTCATATAACGGCTCCATTTTAGCGTGTGTGTTTTCAACACTTTGATGTCCAACAACATACACTTCATTCAAACAACTATTCGACATGTTAACCCACATTTATCAACAAATTATCTGATGCTTCATCTCTTGCAGTATCGGACTAGCCAAAGTTACTCATGTGCACAATTACATCATTTATCATACTCTTTGCATGCCCTGAACGGACAACGAATTCAAAAGTGTGTAGCTAGAAATACTGGAAGTTTTCGACTAAAGCTTAAATATATATATATATATATAATTATTATTATTATTATTATTATTATTATTATTATTATTATTATTATTATTATTATTATTATTATTATTATTATTATTATTATTATTATTATTATTATTGCTTCATAGATATATAAAATGAATCCAACAGAAAATGCAGTACCTATTCAAATTTTATTTTTAATGTCAATATGTCAAACATAGGATCAGTTGAGCCGTTTTGATACCATAAAATGCATATGTTCTATGCATGCTTTTATTGGGTTCAAGGGGCCTCAAAACACGTATTTACGGTGAAATTCTATAGACATTTTGGATGGAATACAATACTTCTATCTACCGTAGATAACGGTAAAGTTTAACAATTTAATAAACCAAATCCCAATTAGAGAAGATGAAATTTTAATTATTTTATTATAGGGCACGAAGTTAAAAAGAAACGTTATATTTCTCACTTTGTTTAAAAATATTTTTAAATAATTAAGTACGAGTATGTAGCGTTTCAAATAAGCTCATTATTAGGATGAGCATTTAAGAAGTTACCAAAATTTTATTTGTGTACAAACTGGATCGCAAATAAGCACCAAGGAGCACGCCTATACCTTATATTAAAGCTTTACTAGTTTTATTTTTTAAAAATACGTTATTACCGATTCAAATCGTTACATGACATGCATATTGCACAGAAAGACAAGCGACGAAGTCTAGAAAGTAGGAGTAAGAGAGGGAGGTAAGCAGAGGAATCTCTAGTGGAGCTGCGGTTCCGCTAGTATGCCTAAGCAGAAGATATTCGATTGCAGGTATGCACTATTTCTCATTGCGGATGGGAGAATCTACTCACTTTGTATTGGAGTCCAATTCATACAAAACATTGTTACAGAAAGGATTTTAGTCAATGAAATACTATAAAGTATGATCGCTTTGAAGGTCTTCCAGAACACGCAATCAAATAACTTATAATTTGCGTTTCAATATCTCTCCATGGTAGAACATTGGCAGAGAAAACCAAAGATCCGTGTTTCGAGGCCCAGCCATGGCATTGAATATTTCAAGTGTGATTCGACTCTCCATAAATGTTACAAGCATCGATTTACATTGCAAGCGCATTTCAAAATAATTATGGCGCTTAATCACATTTACATTTAGATGATACTATGCACAATGCCATGAAAATATGGTTATCAAATGCCAATATGTATATTGCCTGTATTATAGATTTTTTAAAACACGTTCAACATCATTTTTATTAAACCACCTGTATGTGATATTCAACGTTTTACTTGCGGTTATTTATTATTAAGTAGTTTATTTTGATAAATTTCAGCCTTTGAAACCACAACTCCTAAGAACTATTTAGCACTTAAATCTGAAAATCTTTCCAGATTTTCCAAAGAGCGATTATAAAAAGTGAAGAGCGCCTCGGTTTTGAAAATTTCTAATAGTTGCTAAAGAAAAACATTTATTGACTTCCCATTTTGTTTTTGTTCCTGAAAGCAAGGGACAAAATCGGAGTTCAGCAGGGAATTCTGCATCCTAAGATTGCAGTCGGCTCAATATACGAATACCTAATAATAATAGTCTTAGTCCATTTTCATTTAACAAACTGCGTTTTGTCCCATGTTGATTGAAGACAAGGGGCTAAGTAAGGTATTCAGTTGTCTACAAACCTTGGAAAGTGCAAAAGATGACATGTCTTGTGAAACAATGTGGCTATCATGAATAAAGTGCTACTAGAATTAAATAATATTAATTCAGCAAACGCATCTCAAAGTAAAACCCCTCAGAAAATCTGAATTTTGTTCAATCAGTTAATTTTTGGACCGTATTATGTGGATTGACTCTTGGTTATGTATAAAATAACGCATTTATTCAAGAAAAATTACTAAAAATGACAAAAGATTATTAACTTTTATGTGGTCCTAATTTGCATATAATCAGGAAAGTCTCTATTATGTAACAGTTTTATCGTCGTGGAAGTTTAGCACCAGTACATTCAAGACATTGAGGTAGGACCTACTGAATGTAGTTAATATGCGTTCAATAGGTCCAAGTTTCTTTTTTATGCATGAGGAGAGCTTTTGAATTATCTGTAATATACTTAAGATTTTAATGATTCCTCCTTTTCAGCTAAACGCGATGGTGCTCCCGCCTTGGAATACTAAGAAATTCTAAATCAAAGAAAATATGCTTTTGTACAATAAGCTTTTCACGTGGAATCGTCGCTTTTAAAATTGCATAATGAGATAATGAAGAGAAGCTATGATTTGGGCATTTGTATATGTCGGGAATTAAAAAAACACTACCACGTAGACATTAATGCTTGTGGCGGGGATGCAGGCACCAGCGCGGCCTCGCCCACAGCCAGACTGTACATACGACATGAGGAGGTTAGGTGCGTCTGGAACCACGGGCCAGGCACAACGTCCGCATCAACTGATCAATAACGTGGAGGGCTGCGTCCCAACATCACTTCTTGCTAGTAGTCTCGTGTTAGTGCCCTCTTGTTATGGCTTTATGAGGAGTTCTTTAGAGTAATACGAGAAAAGTTTCTTAGTCGCTGTTGAAAATGCTTTTACTCTTGGATTTAATGCAAAACTAGTGAAACTGAACGTAATAGTGAAATAGTTATAGGAACATTATTGGGATTAAAGCTACTAGAAATACTATCGCTTTCTGGAGTTCCCGAAAGAGGTAACATTTAATAGGCCCTGACATTTTTAAAGAACGAAGCACAGCTTGAACGTATAATGCATAAAAATGTTGGCGCTGTCAGATTAAAAGCGTCTCGATCTTTACTTAAAACTTCCATAATTGACATCTTTAAACGTGACAGAAAATGATATTTTGTGATTCATATTATGAACCTATTAATCTATAAGTTGCATCCAACATCACAGCGACAGATGAGGATAGGTGCATAAATAGACGGAAAGCACAGGTAATGTAAATAGCAACGAGAATATATGGCTTATTTAAGCCTACCTTCATGCCTAGGAGGCGCAAGTAGTTGAGCGCTGGTTTCCTCTGTCCAAAACTGCAGATGCAATCCCGACCAAAGATGATGCATTAAAAGTGTTTATACAAGAGCTTCGTGTCATATTCGTTGCACGGCGAAGCTGATATGACGCTAACAGGTGCTCTAGTTCTTAGTCAAATTGTAATACCACAAGGGTGAAAGCTCAATTAAATTACTAAGAAAAATTATAAGCAAGAACGGGATTCGATAAGAAATTACAATGCGAGAACGATGCTCTTAACTTTTAGTACAAATCATTGAAATGATTACCCAGAACGATGCCATTTTTTGTACTTTTAGTATAATCATTGAAGTGGCTTATCTGTTTCGTTTCGTATTATGCGGCGCCAGATCTTGTATTGCTTCTTTTATATTTTGAATTCGCGGATCAACAAATTTCGGCATTTTTACAGTTTATACCAACCGCTAATCGTGAACCGGAAAATGCGCGAGAACAGACTTCCTAGATCCCTGGTCGAATCGAAGCAGTGATTGTAGGAATAATACATAAATGTAGGAGAGAAAAAAAGAAATTCCAATTATTAGTTTTTGCGCACAATGCTTTAAAACTACCGTTTAAGTTCGATTCTGATTGATGAATAAGACATTAATGAGACAGTATATTGGCTGAAAGGCGCTCGCGTGCAAGTATCATTTAAAATTGTCCGTCCGGAGCTATCTTCCAAGCCAAACTTGCAATATTACATCCGTTCTAGGCCAATGTTGTAATGCTTCGTTCACAAATTGAAAGATTAATTTTGATCTTCATACGCAGTGTTTTTAACTGAATATAATTAGTTCGTTTGACACCAGGATTGCCATAAAGCTGTACTGATTTCGACGAGCATTTTATTACACCAGATTAATCTCCACTTCTTATTAATGTATCAATCCACTAAGGCAGAAGGCGGCGAGTCTAATTCTGGTAGAAACTTTTAGGCTAATGGCGGATCTACAATCTTACCCAGGTTGCGAAGGTGTGAAAATCGGATGTGTAAGGAACTGGACTATAATAACAATGTTTCCGAACAAAATTCAAACATATTTCTCACCTCTTGGAAATATGGTGAACGTTTTACTGAACGAAGGACCTAATAGTGTATAACATTTTTAGGACTTCAGCATTGTTTGAAGAAAATCGACAAGGAGCAAACGGGCTTTTTTCATGCGAAGTATGTAATCGCGACTTTCCCGGAACTTGTGTGTCCAGCTTTAGACTTTGTTTATAATACGGCTATCTACAACACACTCAGCTCCCCACCCCCCGCCAAAAAGAGGTGCATCTGTGCTCCTTTGTTTGCTTCCAATCCTGGTACTGAATGGATGCACTCGAAGCTAACCGTACTTCTAGCACCAAAAATAGTTAATGGACAGCATTTAGTGTGCTGCCGTTGTCATACATGGCAATATGTTAAATAGTAGCGTCAGCAAATTCTATGCGATTTGAATTGTACACTGTGATCTATTTTCATTAAATTGGCCCGTATGCAATTGGCGTTGTGGGATAAGGTGTTTATGCACAAATGCACAAAACTATTTAACTATCTCTGATTAAGTATTTTATTAAGCTTTAGGCAGAGTGCTTGTTAAATAAAAAAGAAAAGAAAAACAACTTAACTGCGACAAAATTTAAAGTTTAAAAATGCTCTCCTCTATTCTACATCACGAATGAAGGCGGTTGCAAGTAGCAAAACACTTTGTGACATCGTAGTCACGCCTTGTTTTCTAGCCAATCAGCGGTAGTTTCGTTTCAGAGTGGGTTTGTGTCAACTACTTGCTGTTTAACAGCGAAGTTTGATTATTTCAAGCTATAAATCGACTCTTCGGGATTCGGACTCAGTGTGTCGCCCGCTTCGCGCCAAACCGCGAAAACTCCTCTTCCCGTCCTTGCGCGGCATGTCATTTACCGCCATCTTTTTCTTCAGACATTACAATGCACTAAGATATCAAAATACATAATTTCAGTAATTCGAACTTTTACTTTTTATCTTTAGGACGAAATTGTGCGTTTATGGTTTACCTTCTTGAATGCGATCTCATAATTAGATGGTATTTCTTTTGACATGTCATCCCGTGGAACACTTGAGGTAAGGGTAGCGGTATTTGTTTTTAACAGGGAATAACATTCTAAAGAACCCTTAACTTCTAGTATGTTTCCAGATGAACATCGTTTCCATTCTCTTTGCGACTTCACTGCTTAAGATTGACAGTTCATAAATGAGTTAGTGGGAAAGTTCTCTTCATTCAATTTTGTATAGCGGGTAAACCGTAAGAGATAGTCATGACTTACTTCACAAAAAAATGTAAATCTCTTTAAAACACATAATTTATTTCAAATAATTGTAACATCATCCATTTCCAAGATATCCGTTTTGACTTTTTCAATACTTTGTCGTTTTTACTTTCTCTACCACCTACCTATAGTACGCAAGAGGAAGTATTGTATTCCACCCAAAAATTCTATATCGAGGTTTAAAAGTACACACTCGCCTATGTGCGGACAACATACTCATAAACGTCGTCCTCCGTGGTGTGGTGGTTACCATGCTAACTTCTAGTTCCCGAGGTCGCGGGTTCAAACCCGGCGGAGGGCGATGTATTTTTTTCGGGCGTAAAAATCCTTAGCATGGCTTCCTTCGGAAGGGAAGCAAAGCCGGTGGTCCCGTGTCGTAGATTTATGACACGTAAAAGAACCTCAAGGCTGATAAGAGGCCTCTGAGCAAAATTAACGGTCTTTCCCGACCAATATAGAATGGTACACTAAGGACCATAGTATTTAAAGAGCTTCCATAAATAAAACTCAATTTAATTTTAATTTTACTCATAAACGAAAAATCGGACAAATACTAAACTTGGTATTTAAGTTCAGCATATTCCAAGGATGCGGCCCAAGATTTTCAAGAAAACCTCCTCACTCCAAACTACTCTTTACATGGAAGAAGATTTTGTCATAAATGGCTGTAACGTTTTAAGTAAAATACTATACATTTAAGATATTTACATGACATATAAAGCGTTTATCTTTAATTTTTTGTGTATAGCATGTCAGGTTCTCTTCATTCTGAATGACTTTTGTATAATTGATGACCGTAAGAGAGAAAATCTTACTACGTAAAAAATTAGATCTCGTTAAAGCACACAATTTATGTCAAACTTTTTTGTCGTGTTAACCATTTTCGAGAAATTATTTGTTATTGGTTTGAATTTTGAAATACTTATACTTTTTTCAAGTGGTAAGTCGCTATTCGATTTTTCCTTCTGGTCATGCAGGTAGCATGGAATTACAAGCCATCACATAGCGATCCGCTTTTTAAAAATAGGAATATCGCTTTAGCCTAATATATCCACATGGAAATGTGTGATGAAAGTTTTATCACGATTAACAAGAAGTAGATAGAAGAATATTATTTTGTAAGAATACTTTTAGAAGAGCGAGTGGAGAGAGTCACGTGAATGCAACACCTCAGATGTTTTAAAAGTGCTGTCGCTATTTAGTTTTTTCTCGCGATTTCATGGAAAGAGTATGGAATCTCAAAGCCAGCGTATATCGACCCGGTTTTAAACATCGATCTATTCAGTTTCCTTTGTACCCCTTATATATATATATATATATATAACGAATTCGTGTAATGAAACTAATTTGCAAAGGTTTATTTCGAATAACAAAAGTAGAAAACTTTGCTTTCGTAAGAATAGTTCGTATTAGCTGTACAAAAATAAATGATAGTGAGTAGACAAAATCATGTGATTGCAACACATCAGATGGTTTTTACTGTCCCTACCACTTGCCTAATATGTAGAGGAAGAATTGCATTAAAAAACTCGTTATCAAGATTTCTCTTGATTAAATACGTGTTTTGAGGCCCCAGAAAAATCGTGTTTAGAAAAGTGGTGGGTGTGTGTGTGTGTGTGTGTGTGAGAGAGAGAGAGAGAGAGAGAGAGAGAAGCATAACGTAAAAACGAAAAGTCGATGAATACTAAACTTGGTATTTAAGTTCATTGTGTTCCAAAGATGCGACTCAAAGATTTTCAGGAATATTCCCCCACCTCAAACTACCCTTTATATGAACAATTTTTCAAAGTGTGATTTTTTGGGGGGTGATGCCTCTTAACTATTTTGATTTAATGCCATATACAAGGCGTATTCCAAAACTAACATCCGGTGAACAATATTCAACGGATGGTAGGCCTGAATGACGTTCCACGCCTGCAGCGCTATCTACCTACTCCTGAGGAACCTACCGCAGTATTGGTGTGGCGCAGTAGACGTTTGCCAGTCGGTGAGAGCAGATCGCAATGGCCGCAACAATCGTAGATCCCTTGAGTTGTGAAGTGCGCGGTGTGATTAGATTTTTACTGGCTAAAGGATCATCAGCTGCAGACATCCATCGTGAGTTACGCCTCGTCTATGGACCAGACATAATGAATGACAAACAAATTCCACACTGGTGTTGTTAATTTGGAAATGGCCGCACAAGTGTGCACGATGAACAGCGGAGTGGTAAGCCCAGTATTCGGACCGACGACATCGTTGAGCAAGTGAACCAAAACCTTCGAAGTGATCAGCGTTTGACGATTAGTGGTCTGGCTGATGAATTCCCAAATGTTGCTCGAACCTCACTTTACAGGATTGTTACTGAATAGCTTGGATATCGGAAACTTTGTGCGAGGTGGGTGCCAACACTGACACCGATCAGCACAAAGAGCAACGAATGCGTAGTGCACGACAGTTTTTGGAGCGCTATAGACAAGATGGAGATGGTTTGTTTTCCCACATTGTTATGGACGACGAAACATGGATACCGTAAACCAACGCAGAATCGAAACAGTCAATGCAGTGGCGCCGTTCCGGTTCACCCAAACCAAAAACGTGTAAGCAATCGTCGTACACGAATCGTAAAATGATAGCTATAGTGTTTTGGGACGAAAAGGGCGTCTTTTTGATTGATTTCATGGAACAATTACGCAACGCTTACCAAACTGAGACGTGCGATCTAAGATCGACTCTGCGGGAAACTGTCGTCTGGCACGACAAGCACGCCCGCACACGGCTGCCAAAACCAAAGAGAAGATTCAAGAGTTTCTTTGGGAACTCTTGACCACCCTCCGTACAGTCCCGACCTGGCACGACGCGACTCTTTCCTCTTCTTGCATTTGAAACGATGTCTGGGTGGACAACGATTTCAAACAGACGATGAACTCAAGACGAGTATTGCCAACTGGTTGAAGTCCCAGGCGGCAGACTTCTATGCCGAGGGGTTAAAGAAACTGTTGCAGCGTTACAGCAAGTGTATAGATGCGGACGGCGATTATGTGGAAAAGTAAAGTATGTATGTAGGCATATATTAGTGTCAATAAAAACCTTGTCATAATATGTTATGACCAAACGCACCTTAGTTTTGGAATACGCCTCGTATTTAAGATGTTACAGAATAAATAAAATGTATATTTTCAATGTTCTGCGGATAGTCAATGAAGCCCTCTTCATTCGAAAAAAAATGTATAACTGGGAAGGTTAAGAGACAAAAATGCACAATGGAATAAATGTGCCGCTCTTTAAAAACACAATTTATCTCAAATGTTTGTAGTGGCATCAGCCATTTCCGAAATATCCATTATTGATGATTTGTATTTTTCAATAGTTAATTTTTTAAAGTGCTTTCGCTATTAAATTTCTCGCGATGTCATTGAAAGAGTATTGAATTTCAAGGCCAGCATAATAGCCACACGCTCTTAAACATTGGCTATCGATTCGGTTTCCTCAATCCCCTTGTACTACCCATCACGAAATATGCAAGGAAACGATTTTTGCAAAGGTGTATCTCAACTAACATGAAAGAGAAGAATAAGTTTCTTAAGGATAGGAAAAGTAGAATCAAATTGACAAATTCAATGTCATAGCCGGGATTTGAACCACGGATCTTCTGTTTCCGTTCGGTTGCTCTAACAACTGAGCTACCATGCAACATGCCGGCACATTAAATTCCCAAATGACTCGCATATTTCCCGGTACGAGTCATTTAGTTGACTTACTGGTACAATGGTTGAAGCCACAACCAATTGCTTGTGATAACCCTGCCGCCTTAGCTGAGTATTCGCTTTTCAATGATTTAGCCTATATGCTCCATTCTGCTATGTTGTACTCTCTGATATTTGTTTTCGCTGTCTGTTTTTATGTTAGGTGTTTTAAGCCAAAAGTGGCTATCCCACAAAATTCACGAAATTTAAGTTGTCTACATTAATACTTAGGACAGTGATCCATAAACATTACAAAGAACAGCTTTCTTGTCTATAATCTGTTCCACTGTCACCTATGATGGGCACCAAATACTCAATGTCAATCTCATCAACGTAGTGAATAGAAGAAGAAAGATAACTGCTAACTCAATATTTTACACGGAAAGTGCATGACACTGCGGCGTGACTATCGTTTTGCGATTATTCATTTTTATTACCTGGGTTTTAGCAAGGGCAATGGGCGAGTTTCATTATGTGTTTTTGTACCTTCGAATGAAGTTAGTTTAAACTGCTGTAGTGATATCTACGCATATATTACTAAGGTCACACGGAAGTATGTGAAGCTGCAGCAGTAGGGAGAAAAGAAAGAACGGAAAAAATGGAGCATGCCATTTAGTATCGGGTTACCAACCAATTGCGGTGACTAATTTCCCTCAAGTATTTACAGCTCAGTTAAACAATAAAAGGAAACAAAATATACAGAAAGAGAAAATGCAAGTTGGAATCAGATATAACATGAAACTTGACGGGAGCATTATCCTATCCTAGATAAGCACATCATCCTTTTTGCCTGGCAGTTCTTGTATTTGTCACTACAAGTATTGCATTTTCAATTTTCATGTCTTAAGAAGTAGGTACACAGGTCCTTTGAAAAAATGTTCATATATTTTAAGATAACATTCCACGTATTCATACAGTAGATGAGTATCGCCAATTTTCTTATGAATTTTGCCTGTTTGTTATTCATATTCATGAGAAATATTGAGCTTAAGTACTTGAGATAGTAAAGAGCACTTTGGTCTAATAAGATTTAGTAAGAGGCAAGATTGATATGTCAACATTACTATAATAGTAAAATTGAACGCAGTCGGTTAAATACTTCGTTGAGAAAGTATATTCCAACTTTGAATTTCATCACAGGAAATGGACTTCTAGACTTCTAATTTTTGTTAAATTTTTATTTTGCTATAATGTGCGATGCATAAAGGGATCTAAAATCAGAGTTAGCGTCGCCATGTCCCACCGATTATAGCAATTGATCTCACACCTTCCTTTTAACTGGTGTTCCATTGCATTCAGATATTGTGGTATCAAACCACGTGACACTCGTCACACCTGTCACATGGAATGCATTCATAATACTATTAAAATGCATTAAAGTAGAAGAATAAAAGTTAATGCAATCCTATCATTATAAATAGGTTGTTACTATATTCAATATTGTGAATAATTGGCTCATAACGGCACGCGTGCCAGTATCTAATAGCAAGATCGCATTTTCTAATAATCGCGTAATACCAAAATCCCAAGTTGCCTTGACTTATAGAGATGATTAAACAAATTTGTGATCTCTGAGTAACGGAGATGCAAAAACCTCTGTACAGTGTTAAATATAAAATAGATAAGATCTGAATTTATAATTACTTAATGCTGTGCTAATAATAGGCTACGTCACAGTCCCCAACCTGCCCACTTCTCTCCCAGGAAGGGAATGCATTAAGGTGTTGCTTATCGGTTCAACACGCCAGGTAATAAATGAAATGCAGGAAGAAAAGCTAACGTCTCAAACATATTAAGGCCCTCTCACTTCTGTCGGCTATGAACGCCGAATTTTTTCAAGATTTACTGCTTTCAGTTTGTAATGCTAAGATTGCATAAAATATTGTCCAATCGTGGATAATCTTAATATGATACATGTGAATGTTGTCACATTAATTCACTTGTGTCCTAATTATCCAGATTATCCACTCGTTGCATAAATTACCATTAGATGGTGCTGACCTTACGTATGCGATAGGTATATGTGTATATACAGGTGAAGCAAAAAGCTATGAACCGGCTGCGCGGTGTTTTTCCTGTCCGCGTCCTCGGCGCTCGCTGCCATCTGTCGCTATCATAGCAAGGCGCGGATGAAACCATACATTTTTAAAACTACTTTTAAAGGCTTTACTTACCAACTTTATGAAAGGAAATGCTGAAACTGACCACCGTCGTTGTCCTAGATTTTTGTCACTCGCAGTAGTTCACGTTGAAAAATGCGGGTAATTTCCTGGTGGATATTTTGTTTTAATTCTTCCAGAGTGTGTGGGTTTGCCTTTGTATACTTTGTTTTAAGTTACCACAGAGATAGAAATCGCAGGGGATTAGGTCGGGGGACCGAGGAGGCCACAAATCTCTACTAATAATTCTGTCCTCAAACACACTTCCAATTTTTCTCATCGAAATATTGGCCATATAAGCTGTTGCAGAGCCTTGTTGAAAAAAGGCAAAATCACGTTCCCTGGCTGTTAATTCTCTAAAAAGGGGGGCAAAATTGTATTCACATATGTACGGGCTTCAACTGCTGACTCGAAAAAAATTTGGCTTCCTAAAGAGGTGCCAAAAATGCAAGGATAAACACGCTGACCAGTTTAAGCACCTCCTTTCCTAAAGTTGGTAAGTAAAGCCTTTAAAAGTAGTTTTAAAATTTTGTATGGTTTCATCCGCGCCTTTCTATGATAGCGGCAGACGGCAACGAGCGCCGAGGACGCGGATAGGAAAAACACTGCGCAGCCAATTCGTAGTTTTTTGGCTCTCCCTGTAGATATATAACGTAAATTCCAACGGAAGGCGATATGTATTACGCGTCAAAATTATATTGTAATAGCAATGTTTAAGCATGTCCATCCCTCTTATTTTCACTTAATTATGCGCCCTAGGGGTTGTTGAGCATAGTTACTATAATAGCGCATCTTTATTTGTGTTCATCAATAATGAATGAAAGAGGTACAGCCACGATGTAAACAAAACAAGAGTTCGGACTATTCTACTGAATACCTGGATTCGAAGGATAAGCTGTGGGTGGGTGAGAGAGATACACTTCTTGTGTTGATGCTTCAAGTGTAGTGGACAGGTAATTTTTACTTTCTCTACCACGTACATAGTAGATAGAGAAGGTATTGCATTCCACTCAAAAATTCGATACCGAGATTTCGCCGGAAATATATGTTTTGAGGCTCCCTAAATCCCCGAAAAACGTCCGCGTGTATGTGTCCGGTAAGTACCAAACTTGGTATTTAAGTTCATCTTCCGAGGATGTGACACGAGGATTTTCAAGAAAATCCTCCACGCCAACTACCCTTTACATGGAACAGGTTTCGAATATTTCAATTTTCTAAAAAATGGCTTACGATTTTGATTAAAATATCTATATTACAAATAATTACATGACAAATAAAATGCAGATCTTGAATTTTCTGGGAACAGCCTTTAAAGTCTTCATTCAGAAGGAATTTTGTATAATCTTGTATAACAGGTAAACGTTAAGTGATAGACGAAAACGACTGCACAAAAATGAAGATCCCTTTAAAACACAATTTATTTCAAATAAGTATTTTTGTGGTATAAGCCATTTCTGAGTTATCCGTTATTAATGGTTCGAATTCTTCATTTCTTGGCCATTCTTTAAAGTCCTTTCAACATTCAGTTGTTTCTCTCGATTGAATGGAAACCGTATGAAATTTTAAAAGGCTAGCATATAGCGTCCAGTTCTTAAAAGATTTGACTAGCATTTCTCTTTGTATCTATATCGAAATGTGTAATGTAGCTGTTTCTGCAAAGGTTTATTTGGATTAAAACACAGTAGATATGAAAATAAGTTTTAGTAAGAATAGCTTGTATACTTACTAATAAACGATAGAGGGTAGAGCAATCATGTGAATATATAACATTTTTAATTGTAGGTTTGGGCAAAGAGTTTTTCATTAACGCACGGCACGTAGGATTAAAAAGTTAAATTGAGTTTTATTTATGGACGCTCTTTTACTGCTGTGGTCCTTAGTGTCCCATTCTATATTGGGCATGAAATACCGGTAATTTTGCTCAGAGGCCTCTTTATCAGACTTGTGGTTCTTTTACGTGCCGTAAATATACGACATGGGACTACCGGCTTTACTTCCCTTCCGAAGGAAGCCATCTAAGGAATTTTACACCCGAAAAGAAAAAGAAAAAAAAATCCACCGCCCTCCGCCGGGTTTGAACCCGCGACCTCGGGAACTAGACCGTGTGATTCGTTTAGCATTACAAATCTACGTCCTTTAATAAGTTTTATAGAATTATCAGGATTCAATAACTTGTATGTTGCATACTACTATAACGTTCTTAAAAACCTCAACCATTCAAACGAAAATGCATTAACTATGTAACAGTGTAATGAAACATTGAGTTATGACTCGATCCCTTTAACTACACTAAACGTCACCTACTAAAATATGTACTTTCTGTAACTGCTGTAAGTAGTATACATTTGAATGAATATTGCATATCGAAATTTAAATTGTTTCATGGAGGATGAATTAGTTTTTAAAGGTTGCGTTTAATGTTTATAAGACTTTCACATTATATAATTAAATAGCCAGATTGTTATTTGAGCAATTGTAAAGCAGACTAAAATAAACATTTTTAAGAAATTGCATACTCGTATAACCCAGCCCACCTCCATGGTTCAGAGGTACGTGTCTACTTTACATTCGGCAGTCTGTAGTTCAAATCTCGGTTACCTAAGCAGTTTCTTTTCCGAGGATTTCCCTTCTCAGAAGACAAATGCCGGATAAATCTAAGCTCTCAGTACCCCGCGCTCATTTGATCATTTTACACATTTCACTCTTCACCTGTCGATATAGCCTATCCGGTTTAAGAATGTTAAACTGGAATTGTATAACGTAGATTATGCGCTAAAATATACACTTTCAGGTAATTAGGGGATACCGATTCTTTTGGAATCCAGTTATTTCCGTAGTTCATCTCTTCGTTCAGGCATCTAGGAGCGGAATCCAACTTGTCCACCACTGAGCGGTTCGCAGTAACCCCACCTCCTGCAACAGCCGGTGAATTTGCCTTTGATTTCGCTGAACCACCATAAATAATGATGTCTGTACTAGATTCGGTTCTAGTACTCGTATACAGGCACACTGTTGTGAGCTGTGCACACGTTTCGTCCCTCCATCCCTCTGCAGGTTTACAAATGACATATTTATATTTATAAATTATTATAAATATATACAACAAATACGTTACTATATTTTTTGGATGCCTTTAAAAGCTTCGTGTAATTATACACATAAGTGAAATAAACTGCAGTCATTTGTATTCTTCATTTATGTCTGCGTCAATTAGTTTGTGTTATTGTAGCCTCAGCTACTCCATATAACTGCACTAGTTATTTCTGTGAACCTATGTTCTAGTCGGCCACGATATGAGTGCGGTGGTAAGAGGAACTAAACAGTTGCGCAACAAGTATGGCGGGCCATTGGAAGGAGAGCCAGGTAAAGAAAACATCCGCAGTTCCGAGTTGCATTTACTAGTGAGGTTGCAAATGCAGTACTGCTTTCATTGTGCAACTGTACATTCCCCTATCGCCTTGTCCCTCACTCCGCTCTGATACTTAGCCTTGATGACGTTCGCATTGTCAAACTCAGTGGCCCCTCTTCCAAGCGCACTCGTATCGTAGCCGACTAGTACTCTTGTAACTTAAGGATTATTTGTTGTGTTTATTTTACCATGTGTCTGCAATGTGTATACAGCAGGATATATGCAGCGTGGTTTAATGATATATAGTTTCGTAAGTTACTCATACACTGACGACGGAAATATCAGACTTCTCATTCCAAAACCCACCCTAAAGTTCCTTTGATAGAAGCAATGTACTATAAGCAGGCCACACCCGGTACATCAACTGCCAGTCATAATTCCAAGGGTGCTGAAATTTAAGCAGGGATCTTTTCAATGGCACCCGAGTATGCTATTCAGATGGACATTCGTGCTTCAGCGGCGTGTTTAAATGTAGCGCGTAGAGTTTGAATAATTGGACGGAGGGGATTTTTTCCCTTTTGGGAGTTATGGTAAGAGATGCACTCATGTCTTAGGGACCAATTGAATAATTTTACCGAAATGGTAGTGGCTGAGATCCTGGAATCCTTATGTACGGGGGTGGTTTGATAAACGGTAAAAACAGGAATTTTTTTTTCTCGTAAAGAACTCGCCTTATTTCTCGACATACTCTCCTTTGATGGCTATACACTTGTTTCAGCGATCCTACAGCTTTTTCATCCCGTCAGAAAAATAGGTTCTATCAAACTCTGCAAAATACTCATTGATGGCGACGATCATTTTCTCATTTGATGAACATTTCTTCCCACCAAGCCCAAGTTTCAAGTTAAGGAACAAGAAGTCGTCACTTGGGGCTAAGTCTGGTGAATAGGATGGATTAGGAACCAGTACAAAGCCCAATTCATGCACTTTCGCCATTGTGATCGCTGATATGTGGGACGGTGCGTTATCCTAGTGAAAAAAGCTTATTTTTGCGTGTCAACCTTGGCATTTTTTAGTCAACACAAGTTTCAAACGATCCAACAAAGAAGTATAATTGGGTCCAGTTATGGTTCTGCCTTTTTCCAAGTACTCTGCGAGGATTATTCCTTGGGAATTCCCAAAAAACAGTAGTCATCACCTTACCAGCTGACAAAATGGTCTTTGTTTTCTTCACTGCAGTTTCACTAGTGTTTGTCCATTGTTTTGACTGCCGTTTTGACACTTGTGTGTAATAATGGATCCAAATTTCATCAACGGTCACAAAGCGGCGCAAAAAGTCTTCCGGATTGCGATTAAACATCGCCAGACACTGCATTGAAATGCTCTTCTGGATGCGGATTTGGTCGACTATGAGCAATCGCGGCACCACCTCGCACACAGCTTCTGCATAGCCAATTCCCCGTGCAGTATATTGTGCAATCGCTCATTTGAGATGTATACAGTCTCGGCAATCCCGCGAGTCTTGCATTATCACATCATGAATTTTGTCAATGGTTTTTGTGTGGTGCCAAGTGGACGATCGGACAAGCACGAAGACGAAGCGCGGTCTGTCAATGGTTTCTGTGTGGTGACCTCGAGTGGATGGCCGGACCGCGCTTCGTCTTCGAGCTTGTCCGGCCACGTTTAAATTTATTAATCCAAAAGTAAATGGTCTTCAATGATGGTGCAGAGTGCGCGTGAACTTCACTTCTGTTTTGATTTCTGCTGCAGTCCAGCTGCTATGTAATAACAGCACGAAACTCGGTTTTTTCCATTTTCAATCGCAGCGGCACATTGACCAATTCAGACGGCTGTCAGCCATGAACTGACACTGTACACTGTACATTGAAATTTGTTATACGATTCTTAGAAAATTAAGCTTACCAACCATGAAGCTGCAACAAAAATGTTCCAATCTTTCATGGAAATTTACGATTTATCAAACCACCCTCGTAGTAATACTGCCTTATTGACCACATGCCGCCATGTCCTGGGTGTGGATGGACAGAGGGAGGTGGAGTTTGCAGCTACTGCACTGTTGCAATTACCCGCAATTTGTTAAAGCTAGCATTTATTTATTATTTTTACTACTGTGTGTGTGCGCTGCAATAATTGTACTATTCCATGCATCTCAACATCACGGACCACAAAATGTGATACATTTATTTGTTCCGCCTTTATTTGTCTTTTACAGGGAAAACCTTTTCATGTATTTTCAAAAATGGCGCTAATTCTTTTTATTAAAATACCGTATGTTTAAGATATTTATTGACATGAATGAATGTTATCTATAAATTTTTTCGTCTATTTTCTAGCCCGAGCCCGGCCAGAGCCGGACAAACACTTTTCAAATTAAGCCCGAACCGGTCCGTAGTCAGAGTCCGTTCAGACCTCTAAATCTGAGCCACTGTCTGTAAATTCCGTCCTAGGATCCAACCAGTCAGGACTGTCCAGTCGAGCTAGTTACACAAGTATAACTTTCATGTAGTTCATATGGAAGATGGTTTGTGCGTTGATTTTCTATCATAGACTATGTTCAGCTCACCAGCTTCTTGTGTGTATATTAATTGTAAGTGTATTTACTGGGTAGATTAACTGTTGTTAACCACTAAACTATGTAATTTGCGCTCACGTGAATCTGTTTTACCGAGTTTTGTGTATGTAGTTTGTGAAATACCTTAGGAACTTAAATTGTTAATTCAACTGCTTGAAAGGCAGATTTAAGGTTAAAAAGGGCAATTTAAATAAACCTGAATTGCAATAAATCATTCTTTTTTACTAAATCCCAAAATTTATGTTTTAAAATGAAATAAAAAGCAGTCGGTTGAGAGGTTGCAAACTTAAATAAGTTGATGTGACAGATGAGTAGTGTTAATAATTAAAATCAATGAAACTACATATTACTTAATCGTTAAAACAGTTTGCTTTGATACCTTTAACCAAACTAGGCGTTTAATACGCAGTAAAATCGAATATATACTAAACGAATTATCCGTATACTCCGATGTTAAGTATTATAAAAAACACCCAAAACATGTGACAAAAAGCTGCTTGGCACTGTTCGATCGCGAGGTATTATATCACCTGCTTCACTGACACATTTATATATCGAGTAAACACCACATTACTAATAGCTGTTTTTTCCTTGTCCATCTGTTACGCTCCTTACAGTTCTTTCACACTGCACTGGTGATTTTCTTACAAAATGGTCAACTGTTTTACAGCACTTCGTCCTGTTTCATTTTCCTACTAGCATAGTTTGATTATTACATCCCATTTCGGGTTTACTTAAATTTAAGATTAAGAACAAGTAAATGGCTCGAAAACGATTTAGTAAACATCCCCTCCCCACCTCCATGTGGACTATGGCATTATTAATAACAAACAAATGAGAGCAAGTAGCTTTGTAACTCTACAGGTTGATTTTTTTTGTCCTGGCGCGCTTATCTGTATGAACAGTAACTGGACAAGTCCATTTATCTTCTGGGAGGGTTTTGGGTCAGTTTAACAGAGCAGCAGGCGCGTCACGACATAAGGTGACATCACGCGTTCCGAGTGAGTGTTGTTCCACGCAAGGGGAATACTTCCAGCCGTTCTCCCCCTACCCTAAACTACCTTTTCCTCCAAGTTTCTGCCGTGTCAGGTCGAAAAAAAATCGACATATACTTTTGTAACAAACATTGCATGACAATACAGCAGATAACATTTAAAACAGCATAAATTCATCTAAGTTATTTGTGTGTAGTCATTCACACTAACTAGAAAGAAATCTGTTGTCTGAAAAGTGATCTATTATATGACATAAGTTGCAAGGTTTGGACGTAATTTGATTAGAGCAGTCTGATTAATTTTTTCCTCCTGTGTTTAGTTCCAGTGTGATCCTGCGTGCGCCGAGCAAGTATGAATGAGCTGGACAGTCTACGACAGGAAGCAGAAACGTTAAAAAATGCTATACGAGTAAGTTTATTTGGGCCATCAATTTATTGTGTAGTGTAGAAATGTAAGTTTTCAATTTCTTTTCTCCATACTAGCACATACTGTAATTTTATGTTTCAGCAAGGTTGATTTTATATTTTCTCTAATTTAAGGTTATGTGAATGGTTTGTATCAGAAGGAGGTTGTACATTTCAGTGTGTAAATAACGAGGGATATACACAACCTTTAATTGGACGTGTGTCCGGCCTAACGAGAATTTCTTGGCACCGGAAAGCATGCTCTTTGCCGGCGGAGTCGGATATTCATGGTCCCTTGAATTTAAGCTCGTAGATTTCTCATACAAATTACAACTCTCGTACAATAACCACATACCTTGTTCATAGAAAATGCGGGAAATTATGTCCGTGTGCCGCCACACATCTCTCATACCTTTTAAGAAAATTTGCAAAACCACTCTTAATCTTTATGACCATGTAGATAAAACTATGCTTCGTCCTTTATAAAAGCAATAACGCAGGTCATTAGAACGATAATTAACTTTATCGAACACTCAACTCAGAAATTAATTCTACTTACATCGCGTGGTTGCAATTTCTGAACTAAAATTATATTATGTACGCTTTTAATTTTAAAAGTTTACTGGCATTCCAAACCGAGGTTTGCAAAATACCTGATTCTTTGCAAGGTTTCTCAGTTTTCTTTGGACTTAGTTCCAACCTATCTCTGATGTTATCAAAGTTTTTGTCTATAAGAACACTGCGATTTAATTTTGGTTTCTTATCAAAAGTACGTCCCTTTTCCCTAAATCTATTCACAAGATTATGAACTATTTCTGTGTTAGGTGCACGAACAGCAGGTAATCGCCGCGTCACTTCTCTACAAGAGTTTGCCACATAGGAATCATACATGAAGACCGGTGTGCAAAAGTATTCGGTCTTTTGTACATTATAATACCTAGGTAGCACTAACACTACACTGAAACGCCTGGTTCACAACATATCAACTTCTGTACAGACTAGACTTTGTGTGCTAACCGGCATACGGAGAGTTGGGAATGTGATGGGGAAACACAACTGGTTAGAAACATCACAGTGTAGGGCAAGCAATTCACCGGAACCGGCCATGCGTCGAAACGAAGGCTCTGTAAGATCAAATACTTTTATTTGATTTAGTTGAACACTGTATAACACCTGTAAACAAAGTTTACCTTCACTTGTATGCGATGAACGGCTTAAGGACCTTCCATCGCTCTATTAGGACAATAGATCTGGCATGTGTATGAAGGAGAACTTGCGTCTCCCTGTCATTCAAAGGTGATCGCGGGGAATGGAAGAGGAGTGTGAAGCGGTGCACCGTGACCTAAAACAATGCATTTATAATGGAAACAAAACTTCACATTTCCAAGATATTCAAGAATCACTGATTTGTGGATAGCGATGGTGATGGCGTGGGGATATTCCGTCCCAGTCCAAACGTAAATCAGAAATAGTGCTTTCAAAATTTAGGATATATACATTACGATTGTCATACAGTAACTATTAGTGGTTTTTGAAAATATTTTAAATGCAACTTTGTTTGATAGGTAAATCTAAGTAAGTAGTGATTACACAATCTAATGTATGCTATTATTGAACTGCACTTATACATTGCATTTAAAAAATCAAAGCATATTTTATAAGGTTTAAAATGTTGATGTTAAGGTCGTAGAATATATGAATGCATGTAATGCAAATTTTCAGATTTTTTTTTTCTGTGTTTGGGTGAATAACTGATGTTAACTAACATTTATACTGGGCTACTCTGAAGCCAAAAGTCGGATTTCATAAGTGATGGTTATGAAACTAAAATATAATTTACCTGTAGTCGAGTTAGAGGATAATCTCTATGACATCTTAATCACCTTCCTCAAAGGGAAGGAAGGTTCTAATGTGACAAAAAATATAAAAAATTAAAATGTCTCGTTTTTTAAATACTGGCATAGCAAACGCTAGTAACCATAAAGCTTCCGACATTGTGTTTTTACAAGTTTCAATAGATATTTAAGAACCAAAGTAAAATTTTAATTACTATTTTTCGTGTGGGTAAAGCAGTTGCTACGGGAAGAAAATTTCCGGTAGCTTTACAAGTTTTAGGATTAAATTGTAAGCGACATTGATTCTTCAGCTATAAAATCGCTAACGATAACTATTTGAACCAAGTGAATTACTTAAATGTCTAGTTATAACATAGCGAGTAGGATGACTCACTGTGGCTATAGCTGGCGCATTCGTTCTTGAACAATGAACTTGATCCAGAGAACGAGTTGGAATCTACCCTTTTCCCTTCTGTATTCGGGGAACTTACGGCTCGTGTACTTGGTGCAATATGCAGTGTGAATTGTCTACCCCTGAGTACCGTTGAGTGTGAAGTATTGTCATGCGGATGTTAGTGTGCTTTTACACATTGTGTTGAGTTATCGTTGTGATAATGCCTCGGTAGTTTTCAAAGTTAAAAGGAAACCCCTTCATAGTCAAACTTGTGACGTGATTGCTAACGTTTATGAATACATGAAGGAAGAGGCCGAGCACAAGGATCGGTACTTCTTGATCTTTTCAAAGAAACCCAAATGTGCAGGAAAGAGTTACTGCAGGCACTGGCGCCTCGCCTAGTATTGTTCCTAGAATTTTGCAAGAAAAGCAAAAACATGAAGAGGAAGGACCACCATTTGAGATTCCAGAAAAAAAAGCATAACTTATCGAAAAGAGTGAGAATTTTAAGATTTTGAGAGGTGTGCAATTCGACACATGAGTTTTGGGTGTAAGAAAAGACCACATCAGCATTAAGAAGACCTGCAGAAACTACGCAGTGCAAGAAATTCTCAAGACTCCGTATCATAATGAAGAGATTAGGCTTAAAATGGATGAAATCAAGAGGCAATAGGCATGAGCTAATTGAAAGATAACATTCGTTCTCTACGTGAGAACCATCTTACTAGTCTTCGAAACAAGAGCCCAGGGACGCTTCATAGTTTACGAAGATGAGACTTAACCATAGCAACACTTAATCCAATGACAGCAGCTCAGGTTTAATGACATTGGTATCAAAAAGGGAACAACTTACAATTACCTATGCAGATGGCAGATTTGGATTCTTACCCAGTTCTCTCCTTATTTATAAATCACAACAGAAAGCTGGAGATTTTTACAAAGAAATGAATACTGAAGACTATGTCATGGCTTCGCACAAAATTCCAAATTTACTTTCTAACTCGGTACTGCTTTTGCCGACTCAGAAAACCTGCACAAATATTGCCCGAGGATAACCATACAACTTCAAGGCTTCCATCCTACTCTCCAGATCTGATTACCATTGAACTAATATGTGCGGACGCCAAAAAGTCGGTTACGGGCAGAAATGTAACTTCTAAAATAAAAGAGTTGAAACGCTGTGCCGCTGACGGTTCCAGCAAATTGCCCAAATGCAATTGGAAAAGATATACCATCATGTGGATCAAATGGAACAGGAGTATTGTGTGAGAGATGGTCTAATGGAAGAAGGAATTTAAAGGATTATAATTGAAGACAATGGGATGGAAAACAGTGACGAGATTATGATATTGGTAAAAATTAAATTGAGTTTTATATATGGACGCTCTTTAACTGCTGTGGTCTTTAGCGTCCCATTCTATATATTGAGCGTGAAAGACCGGTAATACCTCAGAGGCCTCCTTATCAGGCTTGAGGTTCTTGTACGTGCCGTAAATGTACGACACGGGACCACCGGCTTTACTTCCCTACCGAAGGAAGCCATGCTAAGGATTTTTACGCCCGCAAAAATACATCGCCCTCCGCCGGGTTTGAACCCGCGACCTCGGGAACTAGAAGTTAGCATGGTAACCATCTCACCACGGAGGACGACATGACATTGGTACCACCACACCACGGAGGACGACATGACATTGGTAGTAATTCCAGACGAGAATTAAAGTGTGATTAAAGATAAAATATTGTTTTATTCAGTCAAATTGTTGTGTGGAACTGAAAACTTTACCGGAACTGTGATATTTAATTTGTAGTAATTGTACGAATTCCCTGGATAGAGAGACGTGAAACAAACATTCCAGTGATATTGAGCAGGTGACTTCATCACAGATGCTGCTTCTGAAGGCAGGTGACTCGCATCCAGCTTTCATTTAAATGTTTCAATGCTCAAGAACATTGCGCGAGCTATACTTATCCCGACAAGTATGAAGTCGCCCCTGTGTCTCGCATCGAGAGAAATAGCAAAATGGCTGAAATGACGCTGAAGTCGATTCACGGTTACAATAACATAATCACTGCGATCACATGCTTTCATCCCCCTGACCAGTTACAATTTTATAACCTAGTTGGGATAAACGCCGCTTGAATTGTAGGGGAATGTGTGTCCATACTGGTGGAGGGGGGATGTATGAGAGCAGTTCTTTAAATATTTTTCTTCTATCTTTCATAGATTCATAGAAGAACGAGTTTGAAACAAAGAGACATTTGGTAAACTGCATTTTCCCAAACAACTGCGGAGAAAATCACGTTCAATGGCGACGACTTTCCCACAGTAGAGTGCATGTTGATTGTGAATTTCCGAATACAGTCGCTATTGTTTTGCTTGGACTGGACTAAAAATTTGCATGTCTATTTTATTTAATATTCTACAGGATCTTGGGTTGTGTATAAAAATGTTGAAAATCGGAATAATGTACGACTTACCGTTCAAGATCTGCAGGGTATTATACCGCAAGCACTGTGGTGACGTTATGCAGCTAGCCATTCTTGAAGCAAGTATATTCTGCCGCAGCAGCTGATCAGTCATAGCCTTAAGTTTCAACAGGAATGTATAGTCACTATAGTGCTTTGGATATCCATCTTTTAAAATGTAACTTCTTTGAACTCGTCTCATTATTTACGTATTCTATTAGTATTTTTTTTCCCGCCGTTTTCTCACAAAGCTGATCAAAACCGAGAGAAGTACCAGGCTTCATTTCCTGCTTACTAGGTTTAATTTTGTGGAGTGAGCCAATATTTCAAGGAATGTCACTATGCTCGGTAACTCCTGGTACAGCATACTCGCATTGAAACTTGTGTTCATTTACTTCACTCATATTTGTCTTACAAGGTTTTGTCTCTACTAATGGGTCATATGAATAAAAAGCAAGTACTTTCTCAAAGGTTGTACTCGTGAGTAGAACACTTTTTGTGATTATATACTCAGCTCAATGAGAACATATTCCCTCACATGAGTATATACTCATTCCCACAGCAATCTTGTTCACTTAAATGTAAGTATATACTCGTGTTATCTACACTCTTTGACCATATACTAGCTTCGTTGATTGTGTGGTGTGGTGTGTTGTTTGGCATTTTGAATTAGAGGAGTAGATTTTGTTGTATTTGGTTCTGTCCCATCAAAACTGCTCAGGAATTATTCCGTGTTTTATAACAAGTTTCAGCAAAAATGTTAGAGAAATATTTTGCCCTTCAAGAAATGAAAACTTAATTGAAGCATCACACACAAAATCATAGCTTTAAATTAAATTATCAAAACAATAGGTAAAATACTACTATCAATAAATCAGACAAAAAGAAAATATTCACAGATTCTAAATATCATAAGGTGCCAGATACAAATTCAAATCAGAGTGATTCTAGAATTCTGGGATGTTAACACTATTTTTCTACGAAATAGTTTTGTTATAAGTAACCTAACTTCTTAAGCAACTGAATTTTGGGGTTAGGATTTTACATAGTATGCTTAATTAATAAATCTTTCAATGATACTTCTAGGTTATGTTTTCATAAATCAATACAGGATTTTGAAACTGCTTGAATGTTCATGGCAATATTAGAAAACTAATAAATAAAATGATTATAAGCAAAAAAGAAAGGAATAATTGTGGATTGGAAAGCCATAACTAATGAGGTGCTGGATGAAGTCATCCGACTGCTTTTTGGAATCCCAGGGTATTTACACTATTTAGGTATACAACAGGTATGAAACAGTTTTCTTGTAAAGTTATGGGTAGCTATCTGGATTTAGAAGTTAACACTTGGGCAATTAGTAAAGTTGACTTTCAATGTTTCTTCCAGGTTATGTTTTTCTGAAACAATGTAGGATTTTGAAACTTCTTTAATGCCGATGGCTATGTTTGTAACTTTTCCACAAGTACTATACACATCATAAATTGCGTCATTCTTTACATATTTAGTTTTAAGTAAAACAAAATTAATATATACTCAGAAATGAGTATGCATTGAACCATGCTCAATATGAGAGTAGAATGAACTCATAAGACTGAGAATATACTAGCATTTATTCATACCAAATATGAGTGCATACTCTTATAAGATGGATCCCTGAGTATGCTCTACTCTGCTTCCATTACTTGAGTATGTTCTCAAAATGAAGTAGATACTCGAAAGGTTTTATTGTTACCAAACAGAGTTTTTACTTGAAAAAGTGAAGCACATACTATATACTCGTGTTTATTCATATAGCCCAATAAATTTTTACTTTCTCTACTACGTATAGTAAGTAGGAGAAGTATTGTATTCCACCCACAAATTCGATACCGAGATTTCACCGGAAATACATGTTTTGAGACCCCCTGAATAAAAAAAAAAGCATTTTTGGAAACATGTCTGTGTGTGTGTCTGTGAACAGCATAACTCAGAAATGAACAGTCGGATAAACACCAAACTTGGTATTTAGGTTCTGCATCTTCCAGAGATGCGACACGAAGGTTTTCAAGAAAATCCCCCCACCCCAGATTACCCTTTACATGGAACATTTTTCGAAAAATTTAATTTTCCCAAAAATGGCTCTAACGATTTTGATTAAAATATCATATGTTTAAGATATTTTCATGACAAATGTATATCTTGAATTTTCTGTCTCCAGAAGTATTCTTCATTGTGAATGACTTTTGCATAACTGGTAAACCATAAGAGATAGACAAAATGTTACTACACAAAAAATGTAGATCACGTTAAAATACACATTTTTTTTTTTTTTTTTTTTTTTTTTTTTTTTTTTTTTTTTTTTTTTGGTGAACCATTTTCGAGATATTGCTTGTTATTCCTTTAAATTTTTCAATACTTATTTTCTCAAATGGGAATTCGTTATTCATTTTTTTGTCTTGGATATGCAAAGAGTATTAATCTGTGGCAAAGAGAATGGTGCTGCACCTAGCAACCAGCTATTAAGATATATGTCGATGCTTAAAGGCTACTGTATTTCTATATTGCTCTTGCAAATACAAAACAAGGGGAACATAGTACGCCTTAAGCGAGTCAAATATTTTTAGAACTGGTCGCTATGTGTAAAATGTAATTCTCTTTGCATGTCAAAAGATCGTTTCTCCAAATGTTTATCTTGATTAATATGAAATAGATGGAGAATAAGAGTTTGTAAAAATAGTTTGTACAAGAATAGAGAAAGTCATGTGAGTGTAACACATCAGATTTTTTCTTATAGTTCTTTTTAGAGACCCTGTCTCCAGCCGATTTGGAATATTCCACGGAATTGCCCACTACATTTTCCCTTGGTGAACATTGTGATCTGTTCTGCCTATGGAGCAGCTATCATTGTCCTAACATACATGCTTAGAAATGAAAAATGTGTTCGTTTTGGGACATATTTCAAGCGCTCATAGTGATAGGATTCAAGACTTCCTGTATGATGAAAATGATTTATATGCGTAATGTCACTTAAAAAATATTCCATTATTTATGATATTGCTTAAGCCATTGTATTTTATGGAATTCTTACATAGCCAGTTTGTGTTTTTAACTTTCTCTTCACTCAACACATCATGAGCACATGAATGAAATTTCTCAAAACCTACCCAATTATGGACATTAATATTGTGAGGTAGAATTGACAAGAACTTTTGCTTTAGAATTACATTGTCACTTTCACAAGAGCAGATGCCCACCAAGGATGGTTATAAATAGAATCCTTCCATTCATGAAGGACTTATGATTTTTAAATCTTATTAGACATATTCATAAGAGGTTTGGCAAGATGCCATACATGAAATTAATGGTGTGTATGCGGAAATTTCTTTTTCATCAAAGCTCTAACACCCGTGCGTGTCTGTCAGGAACACTTTAATGGGCAGGTTTTCATTCTTAGAAGTCAGTATATTTTCGCCAGCAGCGTTCTCAATATCACCACTTGCATACATTTCTTCTCTGTGCAATTATGAAGTTTAATATTTTATTTGTTGCCAAATTCATTATAGAGTATGTCATATATTTAGCAGAAAGTCCTGGGGAGCCATGCTGTCCATCCCCATATAAACATAAATTTGAATCATTCATGGCAATTGCAAAATTACTTTCTTTTTCAATTAACTAGGCTTAGTGTACAGAAGGGAAAACAAATTTAACAAGTCTATACAAATATGATTAAAAATTTTTTTCTTTTTCTTTTGTGAATGCCAAGAAACAGTTAAATGTCATTCCTCAAAGATACATACCTGAAGCTATGCACACATTACTTTTCCTACAGCTACTTTTGTTTCCCGAGTACCATTCATAAGTGTGCTGTACACACAATGAGTTATAATTCGCATTAATGCCCTTCGTGTGTTGGACCTGAGAACATTTACACGTACAAACACAGAAGAATATTTTCTGGACATATGTACATCTTCTCCATGTTGGAGAATTGTTACATTCCATCAAATATTCATTCGGTTTATAATCATCATTTACAACTGAAGATTCACATTCATCAGTCAAACTTCGGTTCACATTAGCATCGTTCATAGCACTAAAAGTTTCAGTTGTTCCCAACTTGCACTGCATTTCATCAACTGCAACTCCACGTGTAAAGACTCAAAGCTAGTTTAGCTGCACTTTCTTGCTGAGAATTGCTTACTGAATTATCGACTAACTGTAGCATTTACTTACTTTTAAGAAAATCTGTGTTCCTTTTTGGGGAACTTTTTCCATCTAGTCCTCAGAATTTTAAAGGCACGACGACATTTTTCAGTCTAGGGCTTTTGAATTTCTCGTACTTCATGCTTATTTTTATAACATCCGACACATTCAAATCACTTTCTTTGAAATGGATTCCACATACTCTATCATTTTTGGTTAGCACAAAGTTTTTGTGTTTAAAAGCAGCAACCCATTTGTTGTACATATGTCGATTCTTATCCCCATCAGGGAAGAGTAATAACTAACATTTCTGTTTACGCCAGAATTTGCAATATCATAATCACTGCACGGAGGCATTCTTGACCTTACATATCACAGAATACTAGGAAAGGAAAACTATCCTATCACAAAATAAAAACGGGAATTAAATGCAGCGCAAAGCTAACTAATGCAAGTGACAATGAGTAGCGTGGCACAAACTTAGCCCCATGACGGTCACCACGATGTGAGCATTAAATATAAAGGTGCTTCTAGAATGAAAACGAGAGGTGGTAGATCAACGCGGATTTCAACAATGTTCAGAATTGTTTCAAGTTTATTGTTGGAAGTCTTTAAACATTTAGTTCAGTGTCCTTTAAGTGCTGCTTTACGCGAAATATATTAAATTTTTCTAGTGTATCTCTCATTTTTTGCAGTTAATGTATAATATTTAATGAAAGCAACTAAAGGGCAGGAGTGTTCACTCTGAATAGGAAGAAGAATAAGAGCACTATACAAGTAGTACAATTTAATCTGGACTATTGCTTGTTTACGCTAAACATATTGCCAAAAATTGTAAGTGCTTGTAGAGGTAATGAAGATCTCTGCAAGAGAGTGCAAAAAGCAGAACTTAAAATGGTTGGTATAAGAGATGCCAAAATAATCGTGAATTATTGCTTCGAGCGACGGCAAACGCAATGCAGAGCAATTGAAATTCATGTGCTGACGGAGAAATAACTCGAAACAAGTTGTAATAGGTTTGTCATTCGCCGAATTTGCGTGCGGTTAGTTGCAAGGTTAGCGTGTGGAAAACCTGCTAACGCGAAGTTTTTTTTTTCTGGCGTATTTATGCCCTGTCTTAAAATCAATAGGTTCTAACTAAACAATGAAACATACCTTCTGCAATGGTAAGTAAACGGTAATAAGTAGAGACAGACAAAGTATGAAGACAATTTTGCCAAGATATGAAAATACAGGGCTTTTCCGTGATGATACAAACTTTCAGGGAAGATAAAGAAGGACAAATGCATAAATTTGATATAAGGAACCCCGGTCCGGAAACAACTCCGTCGCAAGTTATAGGGGAAAGTTGTTTTGGGATACCAATGGACGTGAAATTATGCGAACTTACGAATGTCTGTAGTTTACTTCGCTATACTACTTAAACAAGCCGTGATACCACAACAGGTGTTCAAAATGGCGCCTTTCAGCTCCGATGCAGGCATAACAACGTCGGACGAAGTTCTGTCGTACTTGGGCGAGCAACCTGGAGTCGCTCTGACCATGTCACAGGCAGTGAGAATTCGTGCTAGTAGCTCCTCTTGTTTGATGCTTTATTTTATTTATTTGCTTTATTCCTCTTGTTTGATGCTTTATTTTATTTATTTGCTTTATTTTTCTCGAAAAATAAAAAGTTGTCCAAGCAACAATGAAATATTCCGTTGTAGCTTCATTTCCATATATGGTGAGTCTCCATTTTCTTCTTCTTCCTCGTTAAGGATGAATTGTCTTACTAGAACTTGATATCTGGAAAGTGTCTTCATTTTCCTTATAGTAGGAATAAGGCATATTAATAAAGGCCCTCTGAAGTTTTCATTCGCCATAAGCTGTTTTTTAATAACAGTGTCTGTTCATAATGTGCGTCCTTAAAATGGAAGGAACATAAACGAACACCGGGACCAGGCAAAAAATATTCTCTTTCGCAAAATTCTACCCATATCCTATATATTTTTGGAGATTTGTCTCTGTTTGCAAACGTGTGAAAATGAGTTCCCTTGCGTGTTTCCCTTCTCACATTACAGGCATATGCGCAACATTGAGGCATTTTATTTTTTAACAATATTACGTTGTATAATACTAAACTGACTCAGTAACAACACCACCACAAGTACTCCACTGTTGAACTTAACTACCAACAATATCAATTTATGAAAATGTATTACTGTACGTGTAGGGATGACTGACTTGTGATCTCCCGGTGTAGTGGTACCGTGCGAGCCTCTAGTTCCCAAGGTCGCGGGTTCAAACCCGGTGGATGGCGATGGATTTTTTTCGGGTGTAAAAATCTTAGCATGGCTTCCTTCGGAAGGGAAGTAAAGTCGGTGGTCCCGTGTCGTAGATTTACGGCACGTAAAAGAACTTCAAGCCCGATAAAAGGCCTCTGAGCAAAATTATCGGTCTTTCACGCCCAATATGGAATGGGACGCTAAGAACCATAGTAGTTAAAGAGCGTCCATAAATAAAACTCAATTTTAACTTTTTTAATCAAGAATAAGAATTTGTTTTCGCAGGTGACGTCACATTGAGGAAATGGTATAAATGCTGACTTGTTGAAAAGGTGGTGTGTGTTTTTCCAAATGCGTTTCCTGGAAAAAGTGGCTTAGGTATGCTAAATGTTTTTCACAGAAAACTGCCTGAATAGAATATCTGGAAAGTCCAGTTCATTGCTAACGGAAATTGCTTTAAAAGTAAATAAGTTTTATATCTTACAAAATATGAATATTTTACCGGAATATTTGTCAGTACTACACGCTGCAAAACGCAAAAGTAATGTTCTCATAATGATAGCAAACCTGGTTGAGAATGTGAAATCTCACAGTTTGCCTGTCTTAGTAATAAAATGGATTGCACTATTTGATAAATTGCACTGCCAAACATTTGCAGAGCACATAACTCATATTTGATATTACTGAATTGCTGAGTTCTGTTTAAATGGTCTGAAAGTAGATTTAGAAGGAATGTAAAGGATTCCAAGCCTGAAACTTCCCTTGAGCTTTCTCCGAATCTCTCGTTTTCATACAGTATACTCGCTGCATATCAATCATTTTCTTCGTTAAGATCTACAGGGCACACAACGGAGGCGAGCACCTCGCACGCCGTGAACTATACAGAGGAATGGCTTAAGCGAAGAAATAACGGGGACCACAGACTGCAGGCAGATACGCCACAGAGAGTCACAGAAGTCCCTAACATTACCTGGCTCGAAGTCCGACCCACCGCCGCGCCGTAGTCGCCCAAAATGGGCGATGAACGATCCATAAAACCTAGGCAGTTCTCTGGTGTCCACGGGACACTCTTTCCTTGGATTAAGTACCTGCGGCATCTGCCGGCACTGCCTCACACTGCAAAACCTAAAAGCACATCTGAAATGTGAGAACCAAACGCATTGAAAAGGAATGAGAGGAAGTCGTGGGGAGAGAGAAACTACCGACCTGGGAAAAACCACGAAAAACCCAAGGCCACTGAGCGGTCATCCAGCAATCCAGCAATCCAGCAATCGAGAACAGGTCGCCCAGGTTTACCTGGGCGGAATATAATCGCCACAGTACCTAGCCGCGTATGCGGCTTTACCTGTGCGATAAAGGAGGTTTAAAAGAATATACACAAGCTTTTGATTTATGTTTGTCTAGGGCGGGGTTTAGCTTTCTGCACCACCATTTGGCTGGGTCTCGGCGTTTCCTCATGGGCGGACTAGCGACCATGCGGTGACCAAGCCCAATGCTGCTTAACTTGGGCGACCGCTTGTGTGGTCGTCAAGTTAAGCAGGCCGGCATGGCAGCAAAGCAAGATGGGAATACAGGTAATGGGATGGGGGTACTCAAGTTGGCGGCAGGGCGGGTCGCTGGTAGATGGTCACTCATCCAGCCAGCGACCGGGCCCAATGCTGCTTAACTTGGGGAACTTTGTGAGATGAGGGATTGGTAGGCCTCAGCCTCGGGGGCCCAAGCCGTCTTTCGGCAACCGGTAGCTCTTCCTCCGCCGTGGCGCCTTATGGTCATAGCGGCCCAAAGAGTTAACCAGCTGGTTGGGGTGGTAGGTAAGTTTCGCGTACATGGTGCGGGTTCTCTCCCGCACCACGTCCACGATGTATGGGAGACCGGAATGGGTATGTAGGATATGTGATGGGAATCTACGTCCAGTATCATAGATCATCCGAAGCGCCCTGTTCTGGACGGTTTGCAGTCTGCGGATGGTGGTCGCTGCCGCCGATCCCCAGACCTCCGAAAATGAATGCGGAATCTCCGGAATGCACACCGCGGAGCCAACCCGCTCGGTTCGCTCAAATCTTAACTCCTGCATAGCTATTTCTTTTTAGCGTGTCTTCCACTCTTAAACGATACGATGTTATTTTCACTGACAGGTCTACTCCATGCTTGCCGTAGGAGTAAAATATTAGCTAGTTTGTACTTCATGTTCTTCCTTTATAATGTACAAGATGGTGCTCATAAACATTTGTTTTGGGAGTAATATGCTCCACCACTATCTGAAAAGTATAACATGTTTTAGAAGCAGTTAATTTTTGTAAGGAAGTGTTAACTTTACTGGCTGTTTATTATAGAAGCAGAGCTGTCTTATTTGGTGTCAGCCGCCCTTGTAGAAATGGGTTCAATAGGTTCATATTGCTTTTCATTTTTTACGTTCTTTATTCAAAGCTAAAAGCAAAAGAGCTACTTGTGCAATGCGTTAAATTTCTCATTCTCATTAAAGGAGCTCAAAAGCATTTCAGGGGGATGAGTGTTAAACTTTAAAAGAAAAGAAAAAAAAAGTGTTTAACTTAATAGATTTCATAAATGTTTGAAAAAAACTAAAAATGGTCGTGCGTTTCATTGCATTTTCGTTCAATATGGTGTTCGGTTAAATCGCTACGTTACATCTTATATTACCGCCGGCTTTTCTCACTCCAGAATGTTTATTTCATAATTTTATGATATCCTACATTTTTATTTATCCGCGACCGTTTATTTGGCTGCTTATTTAGTTCATTGAATGGAACAATTGTGAGCATAATTACCGCTCTCGTGTAATTACAGAACTCTGCTTACGCCTCGTTCTTGCAAAACACATTGGAACGATAATGCTCATGTTCCACTAGTTTCATACATGACCATTATTCTTCTTCAAAAGACAGCAAAGGCGGAGGTCGTAAAGGCACGCTCTCGTGAACGGGAGGCCCGCGATTCAAATCCTCCCTAAGGACCGTCCTCTTTGGCAGATCTTTCTCTAGCCATAACTGCTAAATGGCTTGGAGGTTACATAAACTTAAGCCTGAAACGTTTGCTTCCTAAATGTCCTTCATTTCATGAATCATCAGTGGCACCGCCTGTGGTGCTGTGTTAAGAACGGAGTTAACACTATTCGGCCGAGAAATCGTAGTCGCTTGGTAGAGTGGAACCTCTATTTCATGTTGGTGTGGCGTAGCTAGTTGCTCGCCGGTTGCTCTGTCTCGGCTCTGGATTTATATGGATTGGACATGTCTGAATAATGACAGGGCAGTTAGAAGCACACATTGTGAAACCTGAATTGTAAATGTTGGAAACTCATTAGTAATCAGTTACCGATGAATATAATTGTTTTTAGTAGTAGTGGTAGTCGACGCGCGTTCTTACTAATATGGCACCATAGGCAGTAGACGCTGGTGATTTGTGAAGAGAATTAATTGGGAAAGAAACATTCCAAGCGCTTAGGGTACGCCCACCTCTCCGGCAGTAGCCAGTAATGAGGACTGAAGAACCTGAAAAGACCCTCAGTCGGGGAGGACGGCCCTAGCAGGATTTGAACCGCAGACCTCCCGATCACGGATCCATGTCTTAAGGACCACGCCTACCAGTGTCGGTACCTTTTTTTTATAATCGAAAGCCATTATGATTATGATTACAGGTATAAAATTAAAACTATTTTTATAGATAGTTTGCATATTGTATCAACAACAATAATCTATTTAGAGTATCCCGATCATGCGTAGTACGATGCCTTTAACTAGATCCAGAATGAATGCCTTTCAAATAAGACCGAAAAATGTTCCTATTTCGGAAAACGTTAACACTGATCATTCACAGTCTTAGCAATCACTTCTTGACCAATAAAATGTTGGTCGATGGAGTATATGCGCTGTATTTCTCATCAAAACTTAATATTTTACACCCAATTCTATATTCTAATAAGGGTACAAAATAATTCACACTGCGAGTACCAGGGATAATGACTGCATTCGTAAATAATCTTTCATTCAGTTGAAGTCTATAGAAGCCATTTTTCCTTTGAAACGAAAGAGACTTCGATCTCTTTGAGAGAACTTTTGTAGAAATTATACATTTCTTTTGCTGAAATGATCTCTTCTCTGAGAGATCTCTGTAGGCTTGCTTTTGAAGTGAGGCGCTTGAGTATACCGCCTATGCCGTCATATGGTGATTTGCCATTGCTTGGAGCAAACATTACTACGTACATTCTAGGACTTGAAAGTCATGGCTGTGGTTGCACGCTTGTAACTGAGCTGCACCGATATCTGTAAATTATTTAATGCATTTCAAATTAGGTTACAGTTTTTTACTTTCTCTACTACGTATAGTAAGTAGGGGAAGTATTGCATTCCACCCAAAAATTCGATACCGAGATTTCACCGGAAATACATGTTTTGAGAATCACTGAATCCAAAAAAAGCATTTTTGGAAACATGTCCGTGTGTGTGTCTGTGTGTGTGTCTGTGTGTGTGTGTGTCTGTGTGTGTGTGTGTCTGTGTGTGTGTGTGTCTGTGTGTCTGTGAACAGCATAACTCAAAAACGAACAGTCGGATAAACACCAAACTTGGTATTTAGGTTCAGTATCTTCCAGAGATGCGACACGAAGGTTTTCAAGAAAATCCCCCCACCCCAGACTACCCTTTACATGGAACATTTTTCGAAAATTTTAATTTTCTCAAAAACGGCTCTAACGATTTTGATTAAAATATCATATGTTTAAGATATTGTCATGACAAATAAAATGTATATCTCGAATTTTCTGGGAATGTCTCCAAAAATATTCTTCATTGTGAACGACTTTTGCATAACTGGTAAACCATAAGAGATAGACAAAATTTTACTACACAAAAAATGTAGATCGCGTTAAAATACACAACTTATGTCATATACGTTTCTTTTGTTGAGTGAACCGTTTTCGAGATATTGCTTGTTATTTCCTTAAATTTTCCAATACTTATACTTTTTCTCAAATTCGTTATTCATTTTTTTATGTCCTGAACATGCAAAGAGAATGGAATTCGCCACATAGCAACCAGCGTTAAAATATTTGACTATCGCTTAAAAGCTACCATATTCCCCTTGCATCTACAAGAAAATTACCAATAAGATTGACATCTCGATATCTCGATTAACATGAAGCATATGGAGAATAGGCGTTTGTAAAATTAGATTGTACAAGAGTAGAGAAAGTTATGTGAGTGTAACACATCAGATTTTTTTACATAGAATTATCTTGAATAACAAAGGAGTGACTTTCACCCACAGAGGTTGATTAGCATAATAGCTGTGTCATTTGGAGTTTCTTTTCGGTATTTCAGTTAACTTGACGCAATGTATGAATGTAGTATTAACGTTTAAAGTTTGGGTGTAGGTTCCAATGAATTCTGATGTGGTAGTCGTAACTGTCGTCAAATCCATTCTGTCTGTTGATATTCAAATCAGGCATCATGAACTGGACGGTAGTTCACTTCTGAGCACGTTATTCATGGCATATATTGATGAATATTGAGTTGCAGCGATATTGAACAGGTAGAAGGATAGCGAGTTGACTACAGGTATGACGAATAAAGGTACATGCGAGACTTGTGAAAAAATATTACAATTTACTTTAAAATTGTTATAAATGTTCAGAACATGGGTATTGATACTTAAGATTATTTATTGTTGTGATTATTTTCGAGATTGAGTGTTTGTCATTTCGACCTTAAATACAAAGTTCATGTTTATTGTAGTTTCGCACGGGGAAAACTTGGTGATAATCAATTAATAAAATTAGTTTCTTACTGAAACAAAATTCATGGTTAATGCAGTTTTTTGCCATAGTTCAGCACTAAGTTTTCTGCATTCGAATACAACATTTTAACCTGCTGCTGTTTAAAGTAAAAACAATCATCGTTTTATATAGAAATAATTCAAGACGCAGAAAGAAATAAACGCTGAACTTTTATTTGTTTTGATACAATATTTATGAATCCTTTCATATTATTATTAGACATATCTGCATAAGGATGTGACCCAAATATTCCTATCTTCTCCGTTTGTTTAATGATGTCAAAAACTTCATGTTCACAACTTCTCGAAAATAATTTACTCTGAATGTGTTAAAAAAAATGAAAGCGCAGTGCTATGTGTGTTATAAATATGATAAATTACGTATGTTTCAAAACGAAACACGTGAAATTATGCCTGACTGATAGGCTATACGGGTATAAAGTGCTCCATACCGTACCGGCAAGCCTATCGGTTATGCCTGGACAGTCCACCGGAGATCGGCTGCCTATTGAACGGCAAATCCCATGCACCTTCAGCCGATTCTAGACAGGCACGCTTTCGGCACAATGTTTCGCAGTGATGAGGATGCTCTTCTCGCTTAGAATAGTAGATTTCGTACACGTTGGTTCTATCTCTTTCCGTATGTCCATTCTGCCGCATATGATCACTTGATCATGGCAATCTGCAGATTTTCGCTTCGTATACACCAATAAATTGCTCTAAACTTTGATTCTCTTTCTCATGTGACATTTTGCACTGTCAACACACGAGGCACTCGCTACAACACGAGATTAGAGAACACATGGATATTGACTTGACGGCCGGCATTCGTCCATCAGGCCTTACCCCGCTGACGAACCGGCTTGCTCGCGCTCTCTTTCAATCGGCCGGTTGGACGAGCGTGCTGTCGTTCCTTCTGCAGCCACCGGTAGTCTGCTCTGACAGTAAACATTTGAATGACTGCTGGTAGATCGAGGACTCTGAGCAAAATTTCCAGTCTTTCACGCCCAATATAGAATAGTAGTTGAGCGCCCAGAAATAAAAATACTTCAAATTCACCACTGAGCCAGTTTCATTTATCATCCTTCTCTCTCCTGCACAATGACTGTTCCACGAGTAGGCTTATGCGCTGCGCAGCTCCAGCCAACACGACTGATCGAAATTATAGGTATCAGTTTTATGGCATTTTTGCAGGAATGAAGTGCTTGGACAATTCACATAATCTGAGTCTGCACATTCTGTTCTTATCGCATTCTACCAGCTGAATAACACCATTGTAAGCTGCTTCCAGTTGCATAGTAGACATCGTTAGTCAAACATTCTGATGAATTGTGCAGGCATATACCGAATCTATTCAGATAAGCTAGCCATCCTAGTATGCAGAAGATGAAAAAATCCTCTCTTCCACTTGCGGTATTGCATTTGAAATTCGTGATGCAATTCTCTCACATTGCAAAAGGAACAATTGCTTTTGTTCGTTAATGCTTCTTTCAGTGCTGGTCTTTTTTCAGGTATCCATAATTCAGAATTTAAATTATGTCATTAACATTTTTTGCTGTGTCATCTGACACTTTTGGGGGGGGGGCTTTTCTTCTGAAATGTCTTTTCAGAAGTTTTTTTCCCCCCGACTTGTCGAGCCATATAACAAATATCTTTGACCTTATGCTTGACCATGATGAAAGCAGAAGAGTCGGTAACTTTTGTTGAAATCACGATTTCCGTTTTTAACATTTCAATCAGTCCGTCTAGTGTTTGTGCGTTTTCAGCTAGCTCAGCTGATTTTAGCCTTTCCGGGCAGTTATCTGAAGATGAGTTCTCTCCACCCACAACTTGATGTAATTTGGTTTTTAGAACAGAGGAAGATGAAATTTAAGTTTCATTTTGCTCCCAACTACTCTGATGTTTTTAACAAAATTTATTCCAGGAATACTATTCATTTCTTTCTGCCTAATAATGGATCAAAATATATTGCCAGGTATAGCCTTAATGCTATTGTTTTTAATCACAGATATGGCCATTTTAAGAATATCATTCTTAACCCTGCAGTGATAATCATTTTATAATTGCTAAATATCTTTGAACATTTGCATGCAATCCATATTTACTAAAGTATTTGTCATGATGCAGACAAATAGTACTCGGGAAATCTCTTGTGTCTTAGGGATGCCAGCTCTCCATAGCAGTAGTTTATGTTGCTCTTTGGACAAAACATATACTGCTTCAACATTTCCTGTGCAGAACATCGAAGTAACGTGTCGAATGTGCACTGGCTAGTTGATTTCTTCTGTACTTACAAGTACACCCACCACACTTGAAAACATTTTTTCCTAATGCCAAACAATTGAGAGCCATTTATTGTGTACAAAGTATCACACTGCAGAATGTAAACTTGTCTTAGATTTGAGGTTCTTAGTATTTTTAGCATACATGAGGGAACTTATCTTGAATTAAATGCTTTGTGTGTTACTTTTATGTTAAAGATTTAGCCATGAACTATAATTTATTGTTGTGAACACACAAAAATGTCTGATTTTCAAGTTTTAATCATGTAGTACTCTATATAGAATCTTTAGTTTTCCAAAGCAATAATGGAGGGAACTTCAAAATTAGAAAGCAGCACTTCTCATATGTACATCATAATTCCCACTATTTGAACAGCTTTTAATTCTCAGAAATTATTTTTATTCAAATTATTGTACTTATTTTATTCACGTATAAACTGAATTAGATATTTTTAAATGAGCAAAATCCCGAACAGAATTTTCTATCTGCTTCTTTTAGACTATTATTTAGCATGAATGATAGTTAAGGCGAGGTTCATTAGGCTTCAAGTACGTATATACACAATCACTCTATTTAACTAAGGATGACCGAGAAAAAGACTTAATGCTGTAAGTCTTCCGCTGCACACATATGAGTTGTTTTATAGTCGATTATACTTACCGGAAGTAATGAATATAACTTCTATAGCAGGGATTTTCAAAGCCACGTATTGAGCCAACCGTCTTAAGGATTCAGATATTTCGTTTCCTTACTGTGCCAGACTTAATATAAATATCCCTGAAATCTCTGACGATGGGTGATATGCCCTGGTTGAATTCATATCGAATTACCTGCTTTTGCAGAAGAGGCTTTAATACTTTTGAGCAGTGCATAATATAAAACCAACATTTTAATCTAAAAATCCTTTGAAATATTATTTCGTTGCTTTGCATTATTACAATGAAGGCACGGTTACATTTCCACAGTCGGAAATGTAACCGTGTTGTATTGATAAATGCTAAAGAAGTGTTAAAGAGTTGTAAGTAATGATCACACCTAAGGGATCATTATAACACGTTAAGTAAATGCAGTATTATCATGTCCTGTGTCGTATTTGCTGTAATATGGCTTTCCTTGCAGTGTAGTATAGGCGAGTTAAATGTGATAAGAATGCATTATAAAATATGGACATTCTGTGGCCCTCTTGCAAAAAGGCGGGTATTGTTCACAAATTACGTCACTACAGTTATTTAACTTTACAGCTCTCAGGAATGTAGCTAAAAAATGTATGCGACAGTATTTGGGCATCACCTCTGAAAACTTGAACCCGTATCACTTGAACAAAAACTATCGAGTGTGTTCTGACCCCTTACCGACTGAGGAGCGAGAGTGGCTTTAACATACATTGGATGAATACAAAACTTACCGTTTTAAGTTCAGATCTTCTAAGAATGAAACAGGACGATTTTTAAGAAAATCCCACACCCCAAACTACCATTTACATGGAAAAACTTTTATTTTTTACATTTTAAAAATGACTCAAAATGTTTTGATGAAAATACCATATGTCTAAGATATTTGCATGACTAATGAAACGTATATCTTGAATTTTCTGACAATAGCATGCGAAGTCCTCTTTTATTTGAATTAATTTTATACGAGTATAACTGGTAAACCGTAAGAGATAGACAAAAACTTGCCACATCAAAATGTAGATCTCGTTTAAACACAAGTTTTATCAAACGAAGTTTTTATTTTTCTTTTCTTTTCTTTCTTTCTTATTTATTTATTTATTTATTTTTTCTCTTCGTCCAAGAAATTGGGAATTTCAAAGCCATCATATAGCGACACTTTGAAACATTTGATTATCGCTTCAGCCTTATGTATTCTTCTTTTACCTAAAGAGGAATATGTAATAAAGGAATTTCAATAAACGTTTATCTCGATTAATCTGAAGGAAATATTGTAATAATAATAATAATAATAATAAGCGTTTATAGAAGAGTGGATTGAGAATGTCATGTGAATGTAACGCATCAGGTTTTCCGTTCCCTCGCAAGAGCTTGTTAGCACGGTAGACATTTAATACATTTTCCTACTGTATGCAACCAGGCACTTATTGTTTACTTTGAAATCGTTCCCAAATAAAAATATATCATGAATAACGTAACATGAATAGAAGAACCGCTTTTGATATTGTGACCTCGTCCAATAGTCAATCTTGAGCACTAGCAGTTACACCTTGGTTTTCCCGTCGGTAGACTTCCACTCTCTCCTCAGCACACCGTTCCTGACTACCGGACAATCCCACTGCGCCCAATAGCTCTTGTTCCCGGATTATTTAATCCTTGAGGATCGGTCCCGGGCCTCGATTGTCCAGTTGCATGGGTAATAATAATGTATAACTTGTTTGACGAAAGAAAATTTTCTTTGTCGATGTTTGTTGTGTACATAATTGCGTACACCGTGTTAGGGCAAGAACAAAGTAATGTGTAAATTAAACTGTAGTTGAGACTATGGTGGTCTGGAGAAACCGAAAGAAGTTTCCGCACTTATGCACGTTACCTATATCTGCAACAGTGACTAACTTCTGCCGTAGTGTGTTACCACCTAGGGCAGTGGCATAAAATTGTAGTGATGCTATGGAAACATGCGGGAGAAACTTCGCCTTCTTCAAGTGTGCACGACCCATATGTATTTGGCTCAATGAGGTAATTGCGTCATACCAGTTGCGATGCGCAGAAGCTCCTTAAAACATGCACAAGTCAAGATGTGCTAGCGACCTAATGCTATGTGTCATCGAGTTTAGAGGAGTAGCGCGGTAGATTTTAAATTACCGCGTATACGTTACGTTTAATAGCACTGAAAGGAAGAAAGGGGAAAAAAAAACAATAAATCCGCTAGGTGTCAAAAGTTAGTGTCCACGTGCTCTTGTGCAGAGCCGCCGTTGGTCTTGTGAGTATTCGCATCAAACTTTTTTGTGAAAGCTGTATGGATGAAGTCATTTGTTGGCCACTTAATTTTAGGTGTTCTTTGAAAAGCACACAAACATTGTAACAAATATAGGCTCGACATCGATCAAAATGTGTTTTTGGAGATATTTCGCTTCCTTTATGGCGTCATTCACATGTCGCAAGTCACATGTGAGACCGGAACGTGTTCCGAGAGTATATATATTTATATTGTGGTTTCCTACGATTCAGTTCACACGAGATGCAAAATTGCATCTTAAGTATCATTTTTGAAGTTCGAAGCATTCTGTTGGTCTGCATTTCCATTATCTCCTGGACTATCATCGAAAAATCTAGTGAACTTCTGTTTTCCCCTTTTCTCTTCCTTATATGCATCATCCCCACCTAGATTCTTGTGTGTTCTTCATAGCAATTGCAGCTCACACGCAATTTCTGTATCGATGCTACACTTCCTAATTTTTTAGTTGTGACATTCATTCTTGTAGGAATATCACCCCACAGATGGGTCCTGATTAGAGCCCGGGTGAGGAGAAGTGGAAATTCCCCACCCCAAATTTCCCTTTACATGGGAAATGTTTCGTTATTTTGGTTTTTCTCAAAATTGCTAATATGTTGATTAAGATACCATATGTTTAAAATATTTGTGTGACAAATGAAATGTATAGCTTGAATTTTCTGCAGCCTGTGTAGTACTCTTCACTCTGAATGACTTTTGTATATTTGATAAACCGTAAGAGATAGGCAAAAGCTTTACTACATAAAATAACTAAATCTCGTTAAAGCACACAGCTGATATACTTTTTCGTAGAGTGAGCCATTTTCGAGATAATCTTTGTTATTGGTTTGAATTTTCAAATGCTCTTTACCTTTTTACTTTCTCTTTTACTTACCTGTAGTAAGTAAAGGAAGTCTCCTATTCCACCCAAAATTTCTATATGGAGATTTCACTGGAAATACACGTTTTTAGGTCTTCTGAATAAATTAAAAATCATTTTTAGAAAAAGTTCGCGTATTTGTGTGTGTGTGTGTGTGTGTGTGTGTGTGTGTGTGTGTAAACATAACTCAAAAACGAAAGGTTGGTTAAATACCTAACTTGGTATTTAGGTTCAGTATCTAAAAAATGTGATATGATTTAATTAAAAAGAAATCTCCCACTCCAAATTACGCCTTAAAACAACATCCTTCGTTATTTTTTTCTCAAATAGCTTAACGATTTTGACTAAAATACCATATGTTTAAGATATTTGCAGAGTAAATAAAATGTTTATCCTGAATTTTGTGGGAATAGCCTGTGAAAACCATTAGATTATTTATGAGTTTTGTATAATTGATATACCATAAGAGATAGACAAAATCTTATATTGCATAGGTTTAAAACACACAGTTTGTTTATCAGTTGTTTGTGGCATTAACCATTTCCGAGGTATTATTCGTTATTGATTTGAGTCGTCAAGTACTTAATACTTTTTCAACTGTATTTGTTACTATCGACACTGGCAGTCTGTATTTAAACATCTAATATGTATTACGCTCTTTTGAGCCCAAAGAATGAGTATTCGATGCTTGTTTGCACTTTTATCAATGCGTATTATATTCTTAGGCTGAGGAGTATTGCCTACACTCATGACGTCGCTTACAGCTGTGTATGGCACGGGAAGTATAGAAGGCCATGCATAAATCGTTCTCGGAGATCAGCAGGAGACGTCAGCTTTGTCTTATAAACACTGTCCTTAATGAAGCCCCATAGCAGAGTGGGTGGAACACATGGTGTGACGTTGGGAGAAATGAGGTGCCCATGTATCGGACTACCTCCTTAGATCCAACGCTGTGTAGACGATCGTTCAGCTCGAATAACCATAGCCCATTGGAGTGGTGCACCGTCCCTCTGAAACAAGATACCGGAAATATCTTCAGTTTGTGGAATAGCAAATTGCTTTATGTCCGGGTATGTTCTGGCTGTAACGGTTGTTTCCACAAAAAAGAACGGCCCAAATCAGACCACACCAAATTCATATATTACAGTCCCGAACCTTGGAACTATTTCGTTCATGTTCGATGGTCACATGAGGATTCTCTAAGCACATTGTTCTGCAGTTGTGTTTATTGACATACGCGGAATGTTGATTCAACGCCAAAACAAATTCCTGAAAGAAATTCAGGGCCTAGTTCATGTCTAGCAAATGCTGTTCGGAAAAGTTTATCATTTGACTGAATCTTTTGACGTAATAATTACAGTTTATAAGCATAAAGGCGCAGACCTTTGTGAAGAATTTTGTGCACTGTTGCTCGTGGAATATTGAGTTCGTGACTAGCAGCAAGAATTGTATTGACTCCTTAGGGTTTCTTGAGTACCTCTTCCATACGTCCATTTGATATACACTGTCTGCCACTGCTCGTAACTTTTAAAACACTTTGTTTCTTTAAACTTGACTCCCACTAACAGATGCTCCTCCTAGTTGGAGGTGCTCGCTGACTGCTCTGAACGTTCGCTGCAGTCATACTATATATAGACTTTGTCTGCAAGCTACAAAATCTTAGATTTCTCATGTGGAGACGCTATTTCTGCTTATTCACTCCCACAAGTGCTACCACTCGCCGAAGTCACAAACTAAGGCAGTGTTGCCAAACTTGTTACCGTTACTTTTCCTGCAACGGAAATTATATATCATGATGTTTATTCTATAGGATATGGAAGTGGTATACATCACTTATAGACACCCCGTATTTTAAACATATGGATTTTAATGAAAATCGTTAGAAGCATTTTTGAGAAAATAAAATATGATGTTTTCCCCCGATGTAAAGAGTAGTATGGGCTGCGGAGATGTTCTTGAAAATCGCGGTCATTCTTTGGAAGAGGTTGAACCTAAATACCAATTTTTTGAGTACTCGGGTATCACAAAATTTGTATTTCTGGTGAAATTTCGATATCGAATTTTTGGATGGAATACTATACTTCCTCTTACCTACTGTAGGTATATGGTAGAGAAATAAATAAGCTTTGACAAAAATAAATTGTATGAGGAAGGGGAATAGAAGTAAACGTACCATTTTGTACACGCGTTTCTGTCCTCTTGCGAAAGCACAAGCATTAAGACAGTGGGTGTCTTCTTTTAACTGCGTTTCGAATGACCGCATTCCGCACAGGTGCGTGTTTTTTTAATAAACGTGTTTCGGTGCCAAAAAAGCAAACTAAAGTTTAGTGGACGAATAGTTTGAAGAAGAGCAGAAAACTTAACTTGGAGTGGTTAAAAGAAAAGATATCTCTGTGTTCAGCGACAGTAGTATTATGCAGGTTGACGTGGCTTTTAGGCGAATCACATGATTATTTATCCATTGGCAAATGAAGAAAAGAGTTCATTTCGCAAAAAGTCAAAAGTACAGAAAAAAAACATTTTATATGAAATTACTAATAATACCCAGCAGTGAGTTTCATGCTAAATATAACTATGCTATTTCACTTGATCCCAACTGGCAATATTAGTGTGTGCTTTTATTTTTAAGATTTGCTTAAGAAATCGTGTTGCAGTTCTGTGAGTTTATTTTATTTTTACAAACTAAAAATAAAAAGTAACGCTGTTCTTAAACCATAAGAGTTTGATTGTAACGCGTTTACAGTAATGTTTTTATTGTACGCCTGAAGGTTAATTTTAAAGTTGGAGGTAAAAAAGGTGTTACCTGACGATTGTTTGAAGGAAAATCACAGGTGAAACCCCAGATAGTTAAAAATGATGAACTTGCCTCCAACTAGTACTCTGGCCGGACGAAAGTTCGCCATCCCTGGTCTAGTACTGCAGCCGCGAAGCGAGTGCAGCAGTTCAGTCGGCGAGCAAGAGGAAATTCTTTTCTTACCTTCATGTGCGATTTGAGTAGACTAAAATAATGTCGCTGGGGATATGGAAATGAATGTGGTGCTATTAAATATTACAACAATAAGAATAATTCGGCTCATTTATCCTACTTTCTAAAGATCAGGAAGTAAGCACAAAATAAAGCCACTCGAGTTAATTATTGTAAAGCATGATTAGCAAACTGGTTTACGTTTTACAGGGGGTGGTGAGTCTCATGCTCTTAAGTGCGGAAACAAATTAAAAACCACCTGTCCCATGTCTTAAATTTAATTTGTGGGTTATTTCAAGTTTAATCCCACTTGTTTCAGGGTTCCCTCAAATTATTTCCTTGCGATTATACATGTACAGGTTTTAATACATTTTGCCTGTTCTAAAAGCTCGCCTTAGGAATTAAACTGGGGAGAAGTGCTATTCAAAATTAATTTGGATGTATTTGCTGCGTTAATCATTAAATAAGATTGAAGATGTGCTCAGAAACACTCAAATTAATAGCAATCCTGCCTTAGAAAACTGGCCACGGTGGCTTAAATGAAATATTTTTAAAACATGGCTTCTGCAAAATAGGGCGATGTATCAAACTGGCAGCGTGTGTGATTATCACTTTCCAAACAATTTATGCACAAACTCTTGTTTGCGAATAGCAGTTTACAGTTAGCTTCTTGCTAGCCGCTAGGAGCGGTACCTTCGCTCCAAAAAAAGAAAGAAAAAAAAAAAAAAATACGGATGCATTTTCCTGCGCTTTGCTTCTCAAGGATCAAGGCAAGCATCCTGAATGCTTTGTATCTACTACAAAATGTGTATTGAAATTTGAAACTATTTCGTCACCATTTAACACGATTAACATCCCCTTCACGATGAAAAGTAGCACAGGCGCAATATAAGCGCAAGACTTTGCACTCATATTATATAATGTAAGTATTCACATAATCACGCAATGCTCTACGTAATGCAACAGTTTATTATCTCAAAACTTTATGCTTGCATTGAGTGCGTAGAGGAAGAATTCTGCATTTTTTTCTCCGTGCATTGCCAGCTTCTAAACAGTACATAATTGCGATGCGAGATTTTACGCCATCTACTGTACAATCATGGTGCTCTTCCATTTGGCGTGCCACGCTATTTTAAATGCTGACACCAGATCTATTGTTTGCTTGGTAAAACGCTTTTTATATCTTATATAGACTGGATAAATTTTCATATTGGATATTATTGGTCATGTTATTAAATTTTAAATCGCAAGGTTCCCGCATGCAATTTACGGATCTAGAAGCTCGTGCCAACTTATTGCTTTGCGCCTACGGTTGCGTTATGAATGATCTTACCTCACGCCTGCCCTTATGCTGCGTCAAAGCGTTACGTCTACATTGTAAATTGGGCTTAACTATGAAAGCTAGCAAAACAAGGTTTTGTATAAACAATTTGTGGGATAGATATGATGATAGTGGGTAGTAAAGTAATGCATAAGATGTTTCGTTTTTGCGCTTTAGGTTCCACATGCCTGTAGCATGCCATTTTTGTTATACATGATTAACTACCATACAACTTTTTTAATGTCAACCTGCAAGTGGGTCTTGGCAACTTATTGCATGAAAATTGCATTTTCTAAGAAAACCTGTTTCTGTATTGGAATACACGAGACGTGCACTAACCGGTTAAGAAAGCTCAATCTTGAAACACGACTGAACGCTATGTGCTTGGCAGCAAGCAAAACGTTTGTTTGATGCAAAGCGTTTACTTCAGCGTTTAAATGCTCGCAAACCATCAGCGGTAGAATTAGTGGGGGGGGGACAATGTTATTTTGAAACGGTTCCGAAATTCCGCAAATTCAAAAATCTTCCAAGTTTTATTAACAGATCATTTGGGTATTTTTGTAACCGGTTTCATAGGCATTTCTCTGATCGTAGAGAATACGTTGTGTTACAATTTAACAATTACATGTATGTCATGCGAGACCTAGGAAACTCCCTGTTACCATAATTCTATTAGAAGGCAACACCCACTAGAAATTTTCCGACTAGACAAATTTATCATGCTGAGCTCTTGCGAAAGATACCGTTCTGTACGTATATTCGTTAGTATAGTGTAAACTTTTACAGGACTGCTACTACTGTGATGCGGCGCACGAATTCCTTTAAACGCGAGTCAAATAAGAAGAAACTATAATTATATAGATTTGTTAACAGTAAATTGCGGATTCGCGCCTCCCTGGTGAAAGGGAGAGATGATGTGAGGGGAGCACTGTCTTCTAATCACAACTTTGATGCAAAAGAACTCTTAAGACAAGTGACGTAACACTGGGCCAAGAGTATATTGCTGTTACAGTTGTGAGTATGCCTCGGAAGTTGGGGACCTTCTGTGTCCAAGCGACCGGTATTCATTGTCAACAAAACGTACTAGTTAGACTGGCATCGCAACTAAGGTGTTCACTGCAGTAAAGCGGAACAAACTCCTACCATGTGATTTACTCCACGTGGCGAAGATATCCTGATGGCTTTGATTGGCTGAAGTTAGATATGAATGGATTCCTACTGGATGGAGTCGGGGTAGCAGCGAACTCTGCTCTAGGCAATGTGACATCATCCTTCCTGCATTGTTAGTGAGTGTACGATTAATTTTTGTGAATGAAAAATTTCCAGTTTACTTCTATAGATGCGACATTGTGTTTGTAAATTGTTGCTGTTTTCCTTAAAATATAAATTATTACTGAAGATGACGTCTTTTCATTCGATAAATTTCAAAATATAATTTAAATACTTTTTCAAAATATAAATTGTCTTGAAAGTTTTAGTAGTGCACGAATACTCTCTGTGCTGACTGGAACGATATCCTCTAAATATTATGAGCAAATCTCACAGTGACTAGATATTGCACCATAAAACAATTAGTTACTCTTAGGCCTCGTTTATGCATGCGTTGACAAGTGCGACGCGATCTGAAAGAACATTGAGTTAAATTGAAGCATTTATGCAATGCGACGTGTCGCACGACCTGAAAAAACGCCGCATGATTTTTCAGCTCGCATGACCTCAGTACGCATGGGTGTATATGGGCCTGTTTATGCACGTTGCATTGCTGCAGTATGAGTGAGATAGAGTCATTGCTGCTGCTACCATGGTATATACAGAGGTGCAGTTCTGATGATCGTTGGGGTTTGTGTTTTCACGTGTTGCAAGAGTGATGCGATTGTCGTCGCGCAGACTTTATCAAGTATGGATACGGAATATTTTATAGAAGAAATTCTTATTAGGAGTTCAATTTGGGATGTTCGCCAGAAAATTACAAGGATGTTGACATAAAGCAATTTCCCAAAGAGGTTCGTAAACACCAATCTTGTACTGTTTATGGATGTACATTCCACTCATCTGTTTTTTTTTTTTTCTTTCTTCTGTTTTACTTTGCCACTACATAGTAAGTAGAGAAAGTATTTATTGCATTTCACACCCAAAAATTCGATACTGAGATTTCGCCAGATATAGGTGTCCTGAGTCACCTTGCATCCAAACAAAGCATTCTTGTAAAAATGTGTGTGTATGTGTGAACAGTGTAACTTAAAAACAAAAACTGGGATAAAAAACAAACTTGATGTTTTAAGTTCAGCAAAGGTTGCGACACGAAGATCTTGAGAAAACCGCTCATCCCACACTACCCTTTACATAGAATGTTTTTATGAAACTTTTGATTTCCTCAAACATGGATCTAACGATTTTAATTAAAATACGTATATTAAAGATTCACACGACAAATAAAATCTATATCTTGAACTTTTTTGGGAATATCTTATGAAGCCCCCTTCATTCGGAAGGAATTTTGTATAACTGGTAAACGCTAAGCGATGGACGAAAACGTACTGCACACAAAATAATAGATCTCTTTATAACACACAATTTATTTTAAATACCTTTCTTATGGCATCAGCCATCATCAAAACATCCGTTATTAGTGGTTCGATTTGCTCAATACTTTTAAGTCCTATCGATTTTCAGTTGTTTCTCAGGATTGCACGGGAAGAGCATGGAATTTTAAATGAGGCCTTAATAACCATGTGCAAAGCCTCATGAAGTGGCTCGCCACGTTAAAAGAAATGAGCTTTCCCTAGTTGATAGGAGACCTTTCCCCTTCATGGGACACGTTAACCTATTTTTCATTTTCGTGAGTAAATTCAATAGTATGTAAAAACATACACTATAAAAATTACATTTCCTAATGGGAGAAACTTTGTTCGGTGCAAATATTGCAAAATACAGAAATTTCAGTCTAATAATAATAAAAAAGTTATATATTAACTATTCCGTGCTTATTTCGCTTTTTGAAGTTCAAAGAAGTAAACGTGTCACTGCCGAGCACATGACAGAACCACGTGGAAGTGTGGCGGGAACTAAGTCCCCGAGAGGAAATTCTGCAAACAGCATGCGAGTAAGGGTTATGTTTCGCAGTTTACTGATCATTAACGTTTAAACAGTTTGACTGTCTTATTATCGGTGTATTTTTGCCGTACATTCAACTAATAGTAATACTAACAGAGGTAGACAAACAAAAGTGGTTTACCCACGTGAAGGGGACCAAACTCTCATTTCAAAGCAACGTTGAAAGGCAAAAATCAAATATAATCATTAATACATACATGCCGTTTGTGAAAATTGCAGCACCAAGAAAGAATTTCCCGAATAACTCCAAACTTGGTGGAAGAGTAGAAGAGTGTACAAGCAATAAGTGATTATTAGGTTTGCAGAGAAATGGGGTACACGTAGGCCGAGTAGAGCCCTCTTGTGTTGGTCCGACAAGGTCAGTGTTGCGCCCAATGTAGTCAGTTGAGAGCTGTCAAACAAAATGGAAACAATAAAGTGAGTGCCAGTATGCTTCGTCGACGTCAAAGGGAGCTATATCGGCATGTGAGTGAGTTGGAATGGGGCAGAATGATCGGGTTTGTCATACCGTGACATTTCGGCTCGTACAGGGCATGCTGCTACGACAGTGATACGTGTGTGGAAGCAGTGGATAGATGAAGGTCGTACGCAGCGAAGAGCGGGTACTGGACCACGGAACATTACCACAGCACGGGATGACCGTTATCTTGTCCGTATGGCCATAACGGACCGTACAGCTTCATCCACAGTGTTGGCTCGACGCTGGAGCACTGCAGCAGGTGTGAACTTGCCTGCATCAACGGTTCGTCGCCGTCTGCTGCAGATTGGACTGGTTGCATCATACCATTACGTTGCTTCCATTGTTCAGAAACCACAAGCTCCTCCGACTGCAATAGGCACGTGAACACCGTCAGTGGAGCGCTGAGTGGCAAAATGTAGTCTTTTCGGACGAGTCCCGCTTCAACGTGTCCTACAATGATGACCGCATACGTGTCCAGCGGTAACGTGGTGAGCGCAACCTGGAGGACTGCATTGTTGAGCGGCATAGCGGAAAAACACCAGGTGTGATGGTTTGTGGCGCCATTGGTTACAACAACCGATCTCGCCTCCTACGAATTGAGGACACTTTGAAGAGCCACCGGTACCTAACGGTGGTTGTAGCCTGAGGTACTCCCTCTTCTGCAGGTATCTCCACAGGCCACATCTTAACAGGACAATGCCCGGCCACATATTGCGAGGAATGTACAAGCCTTCTTCGAAGAGCGACGGGTACCATTGCTTCCCTGGCCTGCACGTTCGCCTGACATGTCGCCCATCGAACATGGCTGGGATATGGTTGGTCGGCACCTGGTGCGTCACGGTCCTCCAGTAACCAGTGTCACGGATTTGTGGACTCGAATACAAACTGCGTGGAGGAAAATCCCTCAGGAACTTAATCAGAACCTTTTTGATTCAATGCCACAGCGTATAGCAGCTCTAATTGTAGCGCATGGAAGCCACACCAAATACTGAATATTAGGGCTCAAAGGTCATGTATAGATTTGAAAAGTTCATCATTTGCTACTTGTCATGTACCTAACCTGTGGTATTAAGTTCATTGAATTCATGCGTTTCCTTCTTGGTGTTGCAATTTTCACAAACAGCAGTGTATAAGTAAAATAAAATTTAATTTGTGTAAACAATAAACAACAAAAGCAATAATATTCTAATGTTTAGTTTATAATATGGTGATATCACTTCAAGAGGAAAACAAGATCTAATTCCGTCTTTCACGCCCAATATATAATGGGACGCTAAGAAGCACAGCAGTTAAAGAGCGTCCATAAATAAAATTCAGTTTAAGATCTAATTGATGTAATTTAATCATTTATTAATTTTAACTATTGTTATAAAAGTAACCAAAATGACAAAGATACGTGCTTTGGGTTCAAAGAAAAATGTAAAAACTTAATATGCAATAGAGAATGAACTAAGCTAAAAGGTGAAACTTTGTAAATAGTAGATACGAAACTTAATCGTTAGGTTAGCGAACAAGAAGCAGAATAGGTTCAGCAAGTGTAACCGAGCAAGCAAAGAAGTGAACAATGCAAATAGTTTGTTGGCCACAAAGAAAATAAGAGCTCCCCAAAGAAAGAAAAAAGAAAAGAAAAAAACATGCGTTGCATCGCATGACTTTCTCTTATCATTCTTCTATGTACTACTTGTTAATCGAGATAAACTTTCGTTAAACGTTTAAGCATATTTTCGTTTTACATATAAAAGCGATAATCAGATTTTTAAAAAGCAAATCGCTATGTGATGACTTCGAAATTCCATGCTCTTTCCATAACCACGAGAAAAAACGAATGCGGCTTGTCACATTGCAAAAAGTATAGGTATTTCAAAATTCAAACCAATAGCAAATAATATCTCGGAAATGGTTAACGCTACAAAAAGAAAGAAAGAAAAGAAAAAGACAAATAGTGTGCTTTAACGAGATCTACATTTTTTGTGTAGTAAGATTTTGTATATCTCTTATCGTTTACCAGTTATGCAAAGGTCATTCAGAATGAGGAGGATTTGACAGAGTATTTCCAGAAAGTTCAAGAATCAGTCATTAGAGCCATTTTTTAGAAAATAAAATTGAAAAAATGAAAAACTTCCCATACAAAGGGTAGTTTGCGGTGGGAGGATTTTCATAGTCTTCGTGTCGCATCCTTGGAAGGTGCTGAATTTAAATACTAAGTTTGGTATTTAACCAACTTTTCGTTTTTTAGTTTACTGTTCATAGACGCACACACAATGGAGCTGCTGTGTGTGCGTGCGTGCGTGCGTGCGCGCGCGCGCGCGCGTGCGTGTGGGTGGTCTACAAATGTTTGTTGCAGCCGGCGTCATTCCTCCTTGACAACTGGTGCTGTGAGGGCTTATAATTATAAGAGCAACCAAAAGGTTTTGTAGTGTAATGTTTGTGTTTTTTCATTGTTTGATATCGTAATTTCTTTTAAGACGTATAAGGTCTAAACTAACATTAACTATAGTATTAGAATATGTGTTTAAATTACACAAAGAGTGTGGCATTCCTTGTGAGTTGCTGAGGTTAAATTAAATGTTCAGTTGGTAGCAATGAGACACTAAGCCGGTAGAAATATGAGATTGTCCTATATGGCCCTATCTCTATCAGAGGTTGAGACGAATTAACCCTGGATGACGCTTAACAGCTATGTCCTGGTTCTCAAGATGCAAGCTGTATCTTTTGTGACGGCGAGTTTTCTGATGACACTAAGGGAGAGGAATGGATTCAGTGTCTTAAATGTAAAATGTAGGCTCACAGTGATTGTGGAGGCCCAAAGAATGAGAACTATGTGTGTGATTACTGCAAGTGAACTAATAATTTATCATTACACCTTAGTAGTACATGGCTGCAATTTTTACGTGTTTTTTTAAGTTTGTTTTGCATATCAGATTGGTATCGCATATTACTACCATGTTAATAAATGCTATAAATTCACCCTTGTATAACAATTTAATTAAATAAAAGCAGTATGGTATGCTATACATGATTTATTTTTATTTTTCAGTATTCCACATAAAATATCATTTCTGGAAACATTCAGCATTCGACCCTGCTGACCTTTTAAGCGTTTTAATAATCAGAAATAAAATGGGTATCTCATATTTCTATCTTCTCATGTATATAAATGCAGCTTCTTAAACAGGGAGTCTCAAAACGTGTATTTCCGGTGAAATCTCCGTATCGAATTTTTTGGTGGAGTGCAATACTTATAGGTAAGTAGTAGGGAAAGTAAAAAAGAAGACGCTCTCAGATCGTGGTAGGAGATAGACGGGTTTCGCGAGAGCAACAAGCCGATACAACCGCGGCGAGGAGAAGTAATTAGCGAGTCGAGTTCAAAGTTAACCGCTTTTAAATAGTATGCAACAGTGAGAATAGGAGTACCGCAGCAGATGAATATTTAGATTCTATAGCAGTAAAGTAGAGTTGATGGAAAACTTAACCTCCGCGAAGTAGCATTTAGTTGATTGCCTGCTAACGTGAAAAAGTACCTGTGCGCTATACGCGACAAATAAGTTATTTCTCCTCACATAAGTAGTGACAATAGCACCAGAAAATATAAATTAATAATACTATCGGAAGCTTAAAAATTATAGCGAGTTCACGTGAATCCATATCTCTCGTAGAGCTCCGAGAAAATAGGAATTATAAAGTCAATGTCTCATGCGAAAATAAAGTCAGTTGATATTTCCAAGCCGAAAATTTCAGTGAAATTATTCAATAGGAATTATACACATCACCTACTCGTCCACACTAACGGCAAACCAGAGATAACTAGTACAAAAAGACATAATATATAGGTATATACACTACCGCCGAAAAGTTTTCGGACTCAGAGGTTTTAATTTATAATTAAGCATAACAAATACATCAAAATAATTTATTTAAACATTAAGCATGTTTCCGCGATAACATACAAATTTATAAAAAAAATCTTGTCTGTCTGCAAAAACACTGAAATTTATAGGGTTAATTGTTCTTTCACACAAGCCGTGTGTTGGACAGGGTTGGAAAGGTAGAATCAGACGACTGAAAAATTGGTGGTTCAAATCCCTGCTATGGCATTGAATTTTTCAGTCGTCTGATTCTACCTTTCCAACTGAAATTTATACTTCCGATATTTTCTACACTTTGGATTCCTCAAAATGTCCTCCCTCTGCCTTCAGAACAGCTTTACACACACGCACACACACGAGGCATTCTCACCAAAAGTTTTTGCAGGCATTCGGCACTTATTTTGCCCATTCTTGTTGCAGAATCTCCAGCTCATTTACATTGCACGCTCATCTGGTCCTAATAGTTGGATCCAACTCATATCAAACTAATTCAATAGGGTTGCAGTCAGGTGACTGTGGGGGCCAAGACATATTCTTTGGTTCATTTTTTCTCTCCTTCTTTGCCAAATATGGACGCCAAAGCTTGGAAGAGTGCTTAGGATCATTATCCTGTTGCATAATAAATCCTTTGCCTATTAGTTTCTTTCCACAGGGGAAGGCATGTTTGCACAAGATCTTGTGGTAGCCTTCTTTCTTTAGTGATCCAGTGATTAGCACTAAGTCTCCTATAGAATTATTACTAAAACACCCCCAAACCATTACACTTCCGCCTTCATGTTTGACGGTTGGCATTACACATTGGGGCAGCATGCTCTCTCCTTTCAAACGCCAACTGACGATGTTTGCAACTAAAGAGTTCAAACTGAGATTCGTCAGTAAAAGCGCGTTTCCATTTGTTTAATCCCCACTTTGCGCGTTCTTTTGCCCAAAGATACCATTTCTTATTTTGAGGGCACCTTTTCTCTCTTCTTTTTCCCCAGCAACACAACCATAAAGTTCTGCTTCAATAAGTGCGATCGTACAGTTTCATAACTGACAAGTATGGAGCGCATTTTATTCAACTGAGCTTAAATTTCAGGAACTGTTTTCATCTTATCTCGCTTAGAAGTCAATACAATGTATTTACACTCTTGTTCTGAACTCATTCTAGGCTTTCCTGAACGTGGCAAGGTTTTATTTTGGTTTGTTTCTCCATGTCTCCGAACAGTATCATACACTGTAGACCGAGGGACTTTCACTTTCGTACTAATTTGTCAAATTGTGTACCCTTCGTTTCATAGTGCGACGATTGCAGCTCGTTTCTCCACGTCTTAATTCCGTCTTCTGTTTGCTTCATGATTATGCTGCACTGACTGAAGCTTTCACCCCACTACACAAAAACAGCTGCTACAAGAGCAACCCACTGTTCCCTCTGCCAGTTACACAAAACACTAGGAAGTATGTAAACATGGTCAAAAGCACCCTGCGTAATCGTACTAGCAGAGTGCCAATTCTAGTTGTTTAAGTAGACCTGTATTAAGTTACTGTTAATTCTATTCTGGTCGTTTAACAAATATGCTGCTTCAGTTTTAAATCAAATTAGAACTGATAGATGCTGAAACCATTATTATTGTCGTGTAGGGCTTTATTGGAAGTTTATCCGGAAACTTTTCGGTGGTAGTGTACATAAATATGTTATTCCGTCGCATACGTAACAGTGTGCCCGGATAATTGGACAGCTGCAGTTATTTACTATTTAAAGATACTAGATTAAACTGCTGTTAAGTTTTAGAATTCATTGATTTTATCACTAATAGCAATATCATCACATTTACTTCAAACTTTTACGAGTCAGTTATTTAAGAAAACAGCGTTGTAGGTTAGGTAATGGATGAACACCAGTCACTCCAAATGGTTAATCATTACAGACATTTTCGAAGCAATTGTGTCTTAATAGCGTTTTCAAGGCACTGGCAAGATTATTTCCGTTCTGCCAGACTGTGCTTCATTCTATTAAGTACGGTACACAGTTTTTGTTATTGTGACATGTTCTGTGAGATTATAAACATTAAATTCAGCCCTTGCCATGTTATTAACATTTGGAGATCAAACCTTAACGCTGGAACAACCTGCGTCATATGTATTTCTCTCTCTCTCGTTTCTTAGTAGTATTTCATTTGTATGCTTCTCAAACCTCTCAGTTTTGTTATTTTGTTTCTTAGCCAATTTGTATAGTTCACAGGTATAGTCGTCACTTTTAGGCTTATGAAAACCTAGATTGAACGCTGTAACAATATTGACCGGTAAATAGACAATTTTCCCGGATAAGTTTGATCATTTTCACATATTTCCGTATAAAGTTCATTTTTGCAACACCTAAATTAGCATCAAGGTAAGGCCTTGATTTATTATCTATGCAGTAATGCGACTGTGCGAAACGAGCTCTTCTGGACGTTTTCTAAGACTTGCAAACTCTGATTCTTAGATTGCATACTGTGAAAAAAATAAGAGAAAGTGCAGGTTCTTTTTTGAAGATCCACCTTATGGTCATTTGGTCAAACAATCTTTTCAAAATGAAGTGTCGTTTCTCATTCGTGGTTGACTTATAATATGCACAAGTAACATGAACAAACCGTTTTCTTTCATTACTCCTTTATTTTCGCACTACAGTTAAACTCAATATGCTGTTGGCAATCCTTGCGTGTATGCATTTGTTTTTCTGAACCAATTTTCGTCTTCTGCTTACATTTGATTCACCTGATTTTTGTTTCTGACGGTGCTTTTCCATTTACTCTGGAAATCAACATTCATCCTGCTCTTCTTTGGGGGTGAATTATTTCCCGAGTCCTATTCAATATATTCTATTATAACTCAGTCGTTGTACATTGAAACATTGATCGCTCAATAATAACGAAAGAGTGTAGATGGAACGCCGTCACTCCAAAGAGATCAACAGTGAAGATAGAACTTCTCTCCAAAGAGATTACTTTTTCCTCTGCAAATAGAACTTGATTACATTTCAATCTCCCATAGAAACCACCAGGTGGCATAAGTGATAATGTGTGTTAAATACAGTATTATAACAATACCAAAGCATACATTAACTCATTTTTGTCAATTTTATCAGAACCTTGTCATTCTAAAGTAACATTCTGTCGGCCTGCGCCATGCGTGATCGGTAGCCAGTAAGGTTACAGTTTTCCAGTCATGCTGTTGTGAAAAATATCGGTGGCAATTAAATCACAATAAAAACGCATCTTTAACATACGCCTCTGTAGTGAAAGGAAACGTGTTGGTGAAACGCACAAATTTTAAACGTGCCTTTAAAATTTAAATTTGGGTTGCCTCTTACGATATTAGTAGAAGGTCGGTGAAACCGGCGATTACTTTGTTGATACCTTGTTTAAATTTGCCTTAAGCCCTGTTTCTTAGCTCGCTCCGCAGAAGCCTGCTCAGACTGAAATTTTTAGCTCGGTCATAGTCAACTGAACTGAACGGAACGGAACCTGAGAATAGGTTGTAGTGTACCAACAGGCACGGACCCGATTTTGTTTTAAATACAATTATGTAGCAGTTTATTATTATTATTATTATTATTATTATTATTATTATTATTCCACGAAGTGCTGCTGTCTGCTTGTGAAGGGATTTGGGTTAGATTTCTGGTAAGGATTTTTTCCCCTGCCGGGAGGCTGGTAAGGAATGCACGCAGGTCTTTGGGACCAATTGAAGAGCCACTTTGCAGAAATAGTAGGGGCTGAGGTCCTGGAATCCGCATGTAGTAAGCGGCATGTTGACGGTATACTGATTTATTGTCCACATGTTGCCCCTATTGCTCAGAATGTCCTGGTTGTGGTTGGAGGAGGAGGTAGATTTTACAGCTGCCGTGCTGTTGTAAGCTTATTCGTAATTTGCTGAAGCGTGCGTTCATTTATTATTATTACTACTGCTATGGATGTGTGCATGCTACAATAATTGTGCTATTCCGAACATCTTAATATCGCAGACTAAAACATGTGATAAATTAAATATTTTCGCCGTTGTTTTCCATTTACATGGAAAAGTTTTGCTTATTTTTTTAATTTTTTAAAAATGACGTTAGGAATGATTTTGATTAAAATATTAATTGATTTAATAAATTTACATAACGTAAAATGCTATGTTGAATGTAATAAAATTAATTTTTCTTTGCCTTTAATTTTCAAGTCCTAGCGCAAGAAATACTTTTGAAATTAAGACGACCCGTCCCGCGGGGCGGACCTAGGTCCGATGGTTTTGCCCGAGCCCATGCAGACCTCTAATACACACACACACACACACACACCCACACACCAGGTTGTATTCCTCCGCATTGCCTTCTCCCTAATTAGCTAAAGCTGTTAGCATCATATTCGAAGCACTTGGAGAATGGAACGACGTAAACTCGATTGAAATGCAACATAGTTGATTATGTTCATGCAATTGAAATGTCGGAATCATACAATTAGTATATAATCGTTATAACGAATTTCAGCATACAGTTACAAAGTAGTTTTGTCCTTTCATGACAACCCGACGGATTCCGTTATGTTCGACTCGCCTATCTAACCTTATACATTTCCTGGCCCTTCGAAATACAAGGCTTAAACACCCATAACAGCCAAGAGCAGCAAACTACATGCCAGGTAACTAACTGTACGTGGCTTTACGAATTCCAGTGTTCGAAATTTCACATTTCCTTAAGCAGTCTGCTGAAATTCGGTAACTGGATCATGATCCACCATTGTGAAAACTTTATCATTGGCAATTCATCTCTAAGGAAAAGCCCATGCGCACACCTATGCACATTAGTAAAAAAAAAAAAAAAAAAAAAAGTAAACAAACTCAACTAATATGCCGAGTATCATTTTTCCAAGTGGGGTAACACTTTCTTCATCTAAACGCTATAACTACGATGTTTGACTCCTGAGGTGTGTGTGTGTGTGTGTGTGTGTGTGTGTGGAAGCTGGCATTATGCAGTAATTACACAAAAATTTTGAACAAATACAGAATGCAAATAACTTTTTCTGCTGGCATTACACAACACTGAGAAAAAATGTCGAAGAAACCATTCAACTCGGGATAGAAGCCCGATAGGGATCTGTAGTGGGAATGCGCAAACGGTCGTTACTTCGTGGATCTTCCTCTTATAATTACACAGTAACGACCAGATAGTTGCTTCCTCTCCATTACATTATTTACTTAATCATGTTGTTAAACAGTACCTTCTTGATATTTTAGTCGGCAGATTGTATAACAGAACGATAATACACACATACTCATTTATTTCCGTGGGTAACTATCAATTATGTTCCGGTTATTTTTGTAAGCATTACTCTTTTGGTAGGGGGAGGCATTTAAGGTATTCACACAGAAAACAGCTCGTAACAGGACATAAGGCTCGAACTTCTTCTCTTGCTTTCTTCCGATACTTCCACGCAACGAAACGCAAACTGATTCTTCTCGGCGTCATATTTATGCAGCTTCCCAACTGATCTCTTCACCCATATTTTTTCTCTGCTCTGCATGTTTCTTTCTCCATTTTAGCCACAATTATCGCAGTTTGTTCGATTTCTTCTTTCTTCTGTTTCAGGATGGCAGCACATAATCTTTTCTCTCTGCTAAAGCTCGCCATTCTTAATATGAATTCTAATGGGGAACGCGCTAAGCGCACCCCTTTTTATTGCCTTTCTGACTATCTTCGCTATTGCCTCCATCAGCGAGACTCATTTGCTTCCAAACGAGAGTTATGCGATTCCTGATATAAAATTTATCTCCGTGATCGAAGAACTACGGGGGTTTCTGGAGGTGGGTCTATTTTAATCAAGCCGCTCTTCATATCTGCTGTCCATAGGCTAGTGGTGGTAGGAATTCAACTTCATCTGAATGGCAATGAATTCACGAACAAATGTATCTTGTGGTAGACGCATAGTCTTGCATGCCAAATACCAGATCACGTTCCTCTGAATGTATACTAAGTATGTTGTCATGCGGTTCTGAAGATTCGAGAGAGCTTTTAATTACAGTCCAGCCGTTCTCCCGACAGAACGAATGTGAGCAGTACATCCTTCGTTAATGTAGGTGTTAGACAATGGCTAACTATAACAATAATATGGTAAATCGCTAATGTACAAATGAAAGCACTTTCATTTGAAGTAACACGAACAACCGACACCACGTGTTTCGTGTAGAAGGGAATTGGCAACAGTGCAAGAAACAGACGACACGCGGGCAGAGGATCGGTGATTTTTTTTTCCTTTCTTCTTAAACTCTTGATGCACGAGTCTCCCCACATCACTGCAAACCGTGGTTGAATTCTTCTGCGGGTATCATCTCGACTCGTGGCAGCAAACATTGCGAGAAGTCGAGCAAGTAGCGGTATGCTCTCATTTTCTATATAATTTAAAAGTCCTATTTACGCCATAGGTTCGCAATGTTGCTATCCACCCTCTTTCTGTTTACTTCCACCAAACTTCAGACAGCGAAACTGTAGATCGCCCCCGTTTTTAAATTGCGTTACCATAATATTTTGACGTGAAAACGAAACACCCCAAACAAGCCAGTTTTACCACATTTCCCAAAAATATTCTGAAGTGTATGATTATTATTATTATTATTATTATTATTAATTAAGGAACTAACATTCTTTAAGAACAGGGGAATATAAGCTGTATAAAACTTAATAGTAAATAGTGTTTCTGCCCTCTCCTGAGTCCAGATCCATCCTTCAGATTCCTTCGTTCTGAAGTTGACTCCCAAATGCGGATATCAGAAGTATTTATCAGAAGAAAGAATCTTTTTAAACGCAACTTTATTCTTTATCAATTCTTCATAAACGTCTACACTTTCTATAAATTCATTCGTAAAGAGAATAGACTTATTGTTCACTCAAGCAATACTTTTCACCTGTCCACACATTCTTCATCGTGGAAAAACAGTTCCACAGGAGCAGATGTGCAAGACAAGGATAACACAATTTCCTTACCTTTGAGAAGGATGCCATCATTTTTTTTTAATTTAAATACTTGCATCCGTTTGTCTGCTATATAAATCGCTTGTTCTTTCCAGTCTTTTTGAATTTGTGTCTTCTGCACATTCTCACTGATTAGGTAGTTCTGCTTCGTCTGCTAAACTAGAAAGGATATTAGCTTTCACTAATTTATTAGGAATAGTGTATATGCTGGTTTGAATTTCAGACCAACTATAGGTATAACCTATTGAAAAGTATCAGCTTGCCTTAGCTAGTTTCGCAGGTATTCCAAGGTGGAGCTGCAGAAAATATCAACCACAGTGAAAATTCTTCTTGTAATACTCGTAGATTCAGAGTATTCCAAAGGGTTCCAGGTTTTTAGCCTGTCTTGTGGCAAATTGCTGTTCGCGTGTCCCGATTAAGGTCTTCGTTAATACGGAAATGTGAAAGGAAATTTCTGTTACCGATGTATCACTCTTCTCTATAGTTTGTACTATTATTTCTTCAAATACTTGCATTTGATCAATCAAAACTGTAGGTACAGCTCAAAACAGAGGTTGCTAATAGTTTCAAAGATTTTTCCTGTGAAAGAAAGTAAAGTATGGCGCAGTTCAGCAAAAGTTTTAAGATCAGATGCTAATTGCAAAACGCGGGTGTTCCCGTGTTTAATAAGCCTAGCATATTCTACGCCAGGAAAATCACAAAATGAATTCAGTTCCTCTGCATGAACCGTGTAAATAGAAAGCACTTAGGAAAGACAATAATTATGCACAAGTGCGCCGCAACCAATGTCAATTACTTCTTTATCCAATTTTGAAGCTTTGACACACATTTTTTCCCACCTTTAGTAAAATGAGTTGGACACCCATTTACCTGAAGATACTTGGAATTTGTGAACAACAACAACAATAATAATAATAATAATAATTATGTGAGTAACATTCACACTACTTTTTCTGCTTATCGTTTATTTCTATATAGCTTCTCAAACTATTCGTATGAAAGCTTAATTTTAAACGAGAGGTTAATCGCGAGAACCTTTGCAGAAACAGTTTCATTATACATTTCGTTGTAGGTACAAAGGGGATACAGAACCGAATTGATTGTCACATGATAAAAAGCTAATTTCTATATGCCGGCTTTAAAATTCCATACTCTTTCCATAACATGGTGAGAAACAATTGAATAGTGACGTCACCTAAAATGACAAATTATTAAAAAATCAAAATTCCTCTGCCTACGTGGCACATTATAAAATTAAAAAAAATTGATAAATTTACATGACTTTCTCTATCCCCTCTCTTTATTAGTGGGTGTACAAACTATTCTTACTAAAGCTTATTTTTCTTCTACTACATTTTAATCCAAATAAACCTTTGCAAAAATAGCTACATTACATATTTCGTTATAGATACAAAGAGAACAGCGATAGTCAAATATTTAAGAACAGGAACATATGCTGGCTTTAAATTCCATACTGTTTCCATGCAATCGCGAGAAACAATTGAAAGTCAAAGAAACTTTAAAAGAATGACAAGTATTGAACTTCATTTTATTCCATATAAATGTTTCCAAAAATGGCTTCATTACACATTTCGTTGTATGTCCAAGAGGAAGGATACAGGAAGCTGAAATCTTTAGAAAACGGGTTCTATATGCTGGTTTTCAAATTTCGTAACTGTTTGCACCAGAAGGGAACGAATGGTGATTTAACATTTCAAAGCATGCTTGTAATGTAAAAGTCAAACCAATGACAGCAAATATATCGGAAACGGTTAACGCTAATAGAAATTTGAGGTAAATTATGCGTTTTAACAAGAACTAAAGTTGGGTGGTGAGCTTTTGTGTGCCTCTTATGATTTACCAGTTATACAAAATTCATTCAGAATGAAGGGGAGTTCAGAAGGCTTTCATTCAAGATAGAAGATTCAAGATATTCGTTTTATTAGTCATACATATATCTTAAACATGGCGTATTTTAAACAAAATCGTTACAACCATTTTTTGAGAAAATCAAATAACGAATGTTCTATGTAAGGGGTAATTTGGGCTGGGGGATGTTCTTGAAAACCTTCGTGTTTGAGTGATGTTGACACACACGTGGAACTTTCTAAAAATGCTTTTCTTGGATTTAGGTGACCTCAAAACATGTATTTACAATTAACTCGCAATGTCGAATTTTTGGGCGGAGAACAATCCCCTACTTACCGCAAGTCATATATTAGACACAAGAATAACTAATAATTGTTGAACGAGAGGCTCTATGGTCGTTTGTAGTTGCATTTTCAGCCTCCAAAGCGCTTTATCTGTAATATGCATATTAAAAATAACATATTTTGCATTAAACAATGAGAGTGCAAAGCAAGAAGTGAACATCTGAAAGCCGTGAAACAACATTGTTCCTTGACATCAAACAGGATAGGCACGAAGTACCTAAATGCGCGACTACTCCACCAATCATAGTTTGTTACATCACGAATATAATCTTATAGGACGGGAGATGAGGTAACTCGAAGGGACATAGCAAGGGGTGAAGAATGAGTCATTTTATATTATCTAAACAAGGAATGTTGTAGGAATGCTCAATGTAGAAAGCATACTATAGTAATAAATTACTTGAAATTCAATGGTAAATGCTAAATGCTCGTAATACACTTGAGTGCAGGAAATGTCGATCGAAATGGTTGCTTAATTTCTCATTTGGTTGAATTTTAAAAAGAGCTATGTTCTAAATGTATCGTTAAGAAAGAACTATTGTCCAGAAATATTTCTATGCGCTTAATTTTGTTTTCTACCGCATCTATGTTAGAGGAAATACTGTATATTCCCCCCGCAAATTTCTATATCGAGGTTTTATTGATTCCGCAAAAGACGTAATTAGAGCAACAGAATCCAAAAGCGAAAAGCCCTATCAATACTACGGTTTAAATAGTGTTTAGCGCACTTGTTCGCTGTATTTTTGTATATTTGAACTTGGCTCATACAATTCGGAGTAGTTTTTGTTTCTTCCGTAAAAGAATGCATTTTCCTGGAGGTTGATGTCATTTGAACAAGAACACACACACACGCACCTTTTGTGGATGCCGCACGGTTAACTCAAATTCATGTTTCGTCGCGTTCATGCTGAATTCGTATTGCTCAATCGTCTTTCGCTGATGTCGCGTCACCATTGCGAAACCGGCAAAACGCAGCTCGAATCTGGTGACAACGAAACCAGTTATTAAATAAAATAAATGGAACAGTGGTGCCGAATTGTAGTATTTATCGGTTGAAATCTAGCAGAATGCCATCATTGACTGCAGAATTGAAAAGCGCTATTCAGATTGTAAATTGGTAATACTAACTTCACGAAACGTCAGGCCGGAGAGCGGCGAAATATATAGGTACCACACCATATGGGAGCGAGCGAGAGTGATGCAGATTAGCGAACATGGACTATTTTGTTTAGTTGATCAGCCCAGCTCCTTCCCACTCTTATGAATGATCATCATCTCAAATCAGTTTTAAGTTTGGCTTTTGACGGGACTCATTCCAGGCTATAGAGGGGTCATTGAACCCTCCCAAGTTATGAGAAATAATTAGGCGACTGGTTATTAATTGCTCTACCAAAAGAAAAATTACTAGAACTGTACTTTTAATACAAATATTTCACATTTAAAACATAAAAGATGATTTCTTCGTGGGTTAAATGTGGTGTTAAAATTCACATGAAAATTCGGACAACTGCTTCAGGCAATTTTGCCCCCCCCCCCCCCAAGCAGAAATGACGCTCCTGGCTTTTCACACATCTCCCCAGAACTTAACGGAAAAATGCGATTTAGTGAGTAACTATGCAATATTTAAATACAGAAGTAATGAAAGGCATCATGGATACAAATTCTGGAGTTAGGATCTCCCCAGATACATATTGTGACTTGGTCCAGTTTTCACTGTCACTTCGCTTTTCTTGCGCGTAGGGGTGTAATGAATCTCACACAAAGTATCTTTCTTCCTTCCATTTCTCTCTCTGAAATGTTGAACACAGGACTCGTCTTGTCTTTTCTGCCTCGCTCACTACAATATCGAACATAGGACTACTCGTTGACTATTACCTGTTAGCGATGGCAAACCGTATTCGACTAGTGTGCCGTTTGAAGTCAACTGCCCAGTGCGCCACATCTTCGTCTGCATGCAATCTTACGAAAACCTCGTTTAACCTCCAAAATAAATTTGGTGATGTACTATTCACTTAATAAACCAACATCACTTGTAATGATACAAATGTTTCTTCTTTGATTTTTTTTTGCGGATATCTAAAAATAACATTTAAAATGTTTCGTTTTGTTTACCTAATATAATAAAGTATATGAGGTACTGTCTTCCTTCACCTGATAGGCTGCAATGCCAAACACAATTTTTAAAACATAAATAACCAAGATGTGCCTAGATTAAAACACTGCGTTAAGTAATACACTTTTAAAAACAACGTAGTACCAAAATGAATCGGAACTCAAAAAGTCGGAAAGAATAATTTACAATCCGGATATCAGTTGGTCGCGACTTTGAGAAATCGATGCGCCCCGAGATCGATAGTCGGTTGTTGATGCAGATACTAGGTTAGCCAATCCCTGCGTTCCTCATTGAACTTGTTACCAACACATGTACAGAAATATGTGCGTACTGTACGAAGAAAGTACAATGGAGCATGGTAAATGCGGACGAAACAAGGAATTTCGAAAAATGTATGCGGACATGGGCGCATAAATGCTGACGTATGGTAACGGTGCACCTCGTCGGCTTTTCAATAGAAGTGGAACTGGTGATAGTCAATCTGTCCATCTTTAGGCAATGACCGGAAAAATGCAGAATCACGAGTAAGTCATGAGTAGGCAACTGGATAAATGCATTGTTTGATGACTTAGAAACAAAGCGCATATTTCGCGCGAAGAATTGATTTGAAAATAACTCGGTAAATTGAATAAATTAAGCATTGGGGACTTTGTTGCAATGTGTAGTTGCAGTCTTAAAATATTGGCCAGTCGAGAGCTTCCTCTTAGAAGAAAGGGGCATTTTGTTTGTGTACATAGTGGAAATGTGGATTGCCTGGAGCATCAATTACGTTTGAGCCGTTTGAGGAACACTTTGTCAAAAGCGGCTATAAAAGAAAGTCTTGTTTCCTATATTTCCTTGTCACGTATGAGGAAATACCTAAATACGCCATTGGTGTAATACGTTCGTAATTTCAAGATGTGAGTGATATAAGTCGATTTTTTACTCTTAGTGTGTGTAATAATTTGCGCAGAACCAAAATTTCTTACTTCTTTAAAAATCCTTTCTGTAACGAAAATAGCACAGTAAGTGGAGGGCGAATGGATCAATGCGACTGACGGGCCAACTCCTGCTGCACAGGGACGAGAGAGTATTGATTCAATCTCGCACGTGTCGCACCATTCCCTTCCTCAATATTCTCAAGGCTTTCCGTAGGGCTCTCATTTTAAGTATGATAATATTTCCGAAAGTTATAAATTCAGGTCCTGAAATCTTCAAGTTATAGTCAGTGTTAAGTTTAAGTCCAGCTGAGGGCTCATAACTGTTTTAAAATGGACAAAGGGTGTGTCAAAGAATAACAAAGATAGCGGTTATGGGACGTAAGCAGAGGAGGGGGCCACCCTTCCTAACATGCAGGAGAGGAGACAGCGAAAAGCCCTCTTATTAATTACAGTCTTGACTTTGTGATAAAATGTTTTTGAATTGCGAATAAAAGTCAAAATTAAACATTCATTGACATCGTGCCGTGAATGCGGAAATCAATTTGGCATTGAGCCTACGTCCTAATCATATAAATACGATTATTTCCTATCGTGTGCGATCTCGAATAGAACGGAAAATTGTCCTTGATTCCATCGAACTTTTAGTGTGATTCTCGCATTTCTTAGAAATAAACTTAGAAACGTGCTTCAATCATTCCGCCCCTTAAAGTATACAAATCTTTGGGGAATTTTTTTTTCCATCTCTTGTTCCTAAACTTTTTATTTTCGCTTAAAAAGTATGCTTACTATTAATTGTTTGCTATCTTTTCATTCAAGCTGTTATACAAAGTCGGATGTGATGCATTCACATAACTTTCTCATCCACTCGTTTATTTTTTGTATCTTCTACAAACTGTTCTTTAAAAAGCATAATTTGCTATTTGTTTTATTTGGATTACCAAATAAACATTTGCAGAAATGGTTTCTTTACACATTTTGTAGTAGGTACAATTGGAATACAGGGGGCTGAAGTAATAAAAGGCAGGTCATTGTATGTTGGCTTTGAAATTCCTCTCTTTGCATGATTATGATAAACAATTAAGCGGCTGCTTAGCCCTTCAAAAAGGCATAGTATATTTGCAAGTTCAAACTAATAGCAACAAATATCTTGGAAATGGTAAATAACATGCAAAATAAAATATATATTGCATAAAGTGTGTATTTTAATGAGATCTACATTTTTCATGTCTAGTTCTTATGATTTACCAGTTGCACAACATTATATAAAATTAATTCAAAATGAAGAGAACTTAATATTCTACTCTCAGAGAATACAAAATACAAATTTTATTTGTCGCACAAATATCTTGCCATATGCTATTTTAATCAAAATCATTTGCACTATTTTTAAGAAAATAAAAATTAAAAAAAAATTGTAAAGAGTAGTTTTGGGTGGAAGGATTTTCTTGAAAATAAAAAATGTTAAATCTTCATGTCACATTTTTGGAAGATGCTGTTAAACACAGAATTTGGTATTTATCTGGCATTTACGCGCGCGCGCGCGCGCGCGCACACACACACAATTTTTGTGTGTGTGTGTGTGTGTTCAGGAGGTAGTGAAATCTTGATATCAAATTTTTAGGTGAAATGCAATACTTTCCCTGCTTATGGGTGTTTAGGTGTTAAAAATACATGGTAACTGTAAATATCTGGATTAACTATTAGTATAATCCTTTGAGGAAACATTTACTTGGCACCACTGACATGAACTCTCCTTCACAGCTGTTTAGAAACCAGAGAGTATATGCCAAACTAACACCAATCAGTCAAATGTTTGTTAACCTTAATTTTCTCTATATTCATGATTATTGCAATCACTTTATTAAACAATTTTCAGCATTTTCAAAGATGTGTACATGGCAAAACGGGACTAAGTTATAGAGGCATAATTAAGCTTTTGCATCATCCTCTCACCAGAACACTTGATTTTCAGGAAATAATATTGCAGTAATCCAGTTGAGCCATATTAAGAAGCATTATCAGAATTTAGACAAACATATAGTAAAGTACAGTAATTAGCAAAAATCATACAATATTCAAAAGGGATTAAAAATGCTTATCAGCTCCAAACCAATGTACTCTCAATACTAAGATTTTGTAGTACTTTGCTGCATTATAGTGATATTTTAACAGTAGTAATTAATGTAGAACAATTTATGTTCAGGGATTAGGTGAATAACAATGTTTATTCTGACTATTTTGGTCGTGTCCACAAATGGGGAAATAATGTTCAGTCATGTTTGAAAGAATGTTTGGCTTTCAACCAATCATGGTTTTTGATTCACTCCAACTTTATTAAACGGCTCTTTACAAATTTTCTTTGTGTGAAATAAAGCTAATTTTTTAATATTCTGAATGTGTCAAAGTATACTTTGCTTTACGATTAAACAAAGAACACAATTGCAGCAGTGTACACAACTTAAGAAACAATATGCTTACTATGTTGTCATCTATGTTAAATATAACAAATAACGAACAAATTCCTTCCAATTCCTACAGATTTGATATATGTGTATTCAATAATTGTGTTTTTATATCATGTTTGTTGTAATAAATAAAACCATAACCTATAATGTTAGTTATTGCATCCTTACAATATTGCATGCCTACTCTTATTTTCCATGCTAAATGGCAGTAAATCATATTAAATGATAAAGTTGCACTGATCAAATAAAGTGTGATCATAGGTAACTTCTTTTGTCAGTGTGAGTCACAAATTTATAGACGATTTAGAAATCTCTTGTGGTTATTACCTGTGATGATTATACCACATTTTTAGTGGAGAAAGATAGTTAATTTCTGCTAAGGGCTATCTAATGTGGCATTGCCTAATGAAATCATAAACCCAAGTTTTTTAAGATACAATGTTATCTCATTTTCTCCCTGCACTTAAGTTTCTTTTAAACTAATGTAACTTATTGATGATTTGCAGAATGTAGATCTACTACCCTTGTAGATCATTGTACATACACGTAGTATAATATGTGTATGATAGCATATAACAGATTTCAAAGAAGCTGCCCATGATAAGAATTGTAAGAAAGTATGTGGTAGAATTCTGAATACTGCCAAAAAGTATATCCCTAGAGGAAAGTTACATAAATATAAAATGTTCTGGTCAAGTGAACTTACTAAATTAAAGGAAGAAAGAGAGAATGCAAGAGAAAGAAACTGAACAAACAAAACAAGTATTACACTTAGAAATATGGAGAAGAAATCCAGCCTTAATGTGGGGAACCCCCCCCCCCCCCAAAAAAAAAAAGCAAACTTATAAATGCGAAGAAAAATGCTTCCAAAAGTTAGAAAATCTGAACTATAGAAACAATAACATAATTATATCTCAGCCTTGTATAATAATGCAATAGTACAATAAGCGAACCACTAAAAGTAATAAAACTGTATTAGATATAATATTATGGAATAAACTCATTCCAGTGTGAAGTTATATTAGTGACTCAACTTTAGCTATAACAAGCAATAGCATTAAGCAAATCTCCAATCTTCATAAAGTTAGATAAAAACAACTTTTAAATGATTAAACAAACAAAATAAAAGTATCCATCTCCAATGGATACCATCTTATTCTGGAATCCACAGTAATCAAATTGCTGATTCTTTAACAAAAAAAAATCTGTACATTTACATACTTTCTCTGCTCAGTATTCTACAAACTATTCCTAAACAACCTTATTCTTATACCTGCTTCATGGTAATTAAGTTAAACATTTGAAGAAATGGTTTTATTGCATATTTTGTTGTAGGCACAAGGCAAATTCAGTAGCCTTAAGCGATAGTAGATTTTTTTTTAAAAAAGCATGTCACTATTTGATACTTTGAAATTTGTTCTCTTTGCAGGCCACAAGAAAGGAAGGGGAAAAGAAATGAATTGTGACTTAGCAGTAGAAAAAAAGTATAATTACTTGACAATTCAAACTAATAGTAAAGCATATCTCAAAAATGATTAATGCAAAAAAATGTGTGCATATATCGTCGCTAAAAAGACGAACAGACGTAAGCGACATAAGTGTAATTTTACAGGAGAGCAGTTTAAAGAAAAGTGTGTTTACTTAGGGGCCTACGGCTCAAAAGCATAAAATGATAGATCAAATGTAATACAGTGATTCAAAACTTTAATAGTTGTTCTTAATAAGCTTTAATAGCAGACTCTAGAATCTGGATACCATATAGGCCAAAAAGGCCTAAATTGGAGATACGTCGGTTTGAAAGATTTCACCCATGATAGTAAGGCGCTTACACCATACACATGATCAATACATTATGCTGATTTTTGCTATTGTTTTGGGCTGTAGCTTTATTTATTTCTTTTTATGTATATTTTTCATGTATATATTTCTATTCTAAGTACATAGTACAATGTAAAGCGTTGGAAGTCAATAAAACAAATAGTGGTATCTACTTATTTTTTACAACGGTAATATCAAATATTTAAGTGGATTTTATTTATTTTTAATTACCTGCAGTAATCTAGCAAATTATATATTTGTTTGTTCACACATACTTAAAGAAACACAACTTATTTAACAATAGCAAAATCAAGCGTATAGGTGTGCTATTTTGAATGACAATAGTTTGATGAATAATGTAGAGTAATATGTTTACAAATGCTTTTAGGAAACAAACAGATAGGAAATTCTCTTTAACCATAGCAATATCAAGTATTAATATGTATGCTATTGCTTTTTTTTCCAAATTACATACAATAACGCTTTGTTTTGTTTTGAAATGCTTTTAGGAAACGCAAACAAGTATTGAAAATGCCCATGGGTTAATACAACTTAGAAGTGAGGCAGTTCCTTTTAGAACGTTTTGTAAACAACATCTCTTATTACTGGTGTTGGCTCTTTGCATAAGTCCTGTAGATCACTGTACTTCTCAGCCGAAAGCTTTGCAGAGGTGGCATTAAGTCGAGGTAGAGGAAGCTTCAAAACCCGTGAAGTGTTCCTGGATTTCAGAGATAGCCGCTCATAATGTTTGGCAAATGAATGTTTTTTTTTTACAAAGACGCAAGCTGCATCGTCTATGGTCACTTTAACTTCTCTGATTGCAGCCCAATCCACTTTGTTTCCAGATTGAAATCCTTGGGGATCGGATCTGTAGGCTCTCTGAAATGCTTTTGTAGTCCAAGAAATCTTCTACCCTTATAGAATGTGCTTCATACGGAGCAGTACTCGAGGAAGTCTCGCAGTAGGTACCAGCTAAGAAGGTATGAAGATGTTCCATGCCTGAGTCAGGGTTCTTGAAATAGTACAGAATCACCTTCGTTTTGACCATGGTTAGGTCCTAAGAAGCACAAGTTGATACAGTGAATTCTTTTGAGTTACTTAGAATGTACAAAAACATGGTCACTACGGTGGTATTCTGGCTACTGCCGGCATCAGCAAACAGCCTGACATACTTTACACCGCGGACGTCAAGATGTTGAAGGTAGATTCCCACACAGGTTGCAATCTCAGATGATCCCCTTTTGCTGATAGTCTCGCTTCATAGAAAGCAAAGACTCTTTGATTCAAATGTTGTAAACCGTGAAATTATGTGCTGAAAAAGCGCATTCGATAGAATACAGCACTTTCTTTGGAAAGGGGAGGCTGAATCACTTGCTGAAGATCAAATACCGCAGAGGAATGTTATCTTGGGTTTTCTTTGGCACCTTTTTGAGCATTGTTTTTCTCATTTCTTACATCATTCTTTTCTTCAGTGTGTTTGTCGTACATATCTTGCAACGCCATTTTCTTCACAGCATCACATGAGCTAAGTTGCACACAAGCTGCATAGTCCTCCTTAGGATACTGGAATGATAGACTCATTGATTTGTATACTCTGGTGTAAGTTTTTGATAACTGGCTTTGGGTGTTGTGAGATGTTATCTTCATTATGCATAGAATACATTTTAGACAGAGTCAGGACTGGATGTAAATATTCTTAGGAATACTCTTCTGGTCGATGGTAAGTGCATTCGTTATTGTTATTTGAATTCTTTGTACATGACAAACATAAACAAAGTGGGCAAATCACAGAACCTTCGTTTTTTCAATTGAGAAATTGATAGTTTTCACCATATGATGGATCATAGTTACTATTATTACAGTCACTAAATGCCTACTCCAGCTGGCGTATTTCCTTTTCTTGATGACAACACTGTTCCCTTATATATTAGTATTGTCTGCAGATGTAGCATTTACATTTTCAAAACTGTCTTGTATGTGGATCTTTAGAACGCTGAGAGCAATATCTATAGACTCCATTCCTGATTTTTCGTTCCGATTTTCGTTTGAACGATCCATCTGAATCACCTTCCCATAATAATACTTCTTGTCTGATAACCACTATACTTAATTTCAGCACCTACCTTTAACGCATCACCTTCACTGCATTAAATTTCATTGCATTATACCACATTCGTAGATCCATCTCTTCGCTTTACTAATAAGTCCATGTTCATAACAGATTGCTGCTTTACTGAGACTGCATTAGATTGTTGCAGGTGTATTCAGACCAATCAATATTGTTGAAGCAGGTTTTTCTTGTCCAAATTTATAAACACATTTTCATTGTTGGCATCAGGTGGCAAAAATTGGTCTAGAGTGACTAGCATTACACTGAACACATAGACGTATCGACCAATTTTAATAATGGTAGTATCTAACGAAGAGACGTAAGCGACTTGCGAGTCTCATACGCCTGTTCGTCTGAGAAAGAATGAGTGAGCAATGGCGTTTACGACGATAACATGATGTTTACTGCCAAGTAACCATTAGAGATGGAGGTACGCCAGTTTGTCAGAATATAGATATGGCCAAATGGAGTGTATAGGCGAAATATCGCAATTTTTTCCATTTTGGCGCTTACGCCACTTCGTCAGATGAGCGACGATATCAGAGTGGATCATTAAGTTGAGGCTGTGCAATATCTCCAAAACTAAGCATTGTAGAAAGAAATGTTTTTAATAAAAGTTGTTTGATATTATGGGGGAAAGCAAATGCCATTAGTCGTGTTATGATGGTCATTTTAGGGTGAATTTAATTTTTTTTAAATGTAAATCTACAATTAGGGTCGATCTAAATTGACCCTAAAATGATGAGTAATGGCATTTACTTTCCCCCATAATATCAAGCAACTTTTATTCAAGCCATTTCTTTCTACAATGCTTAGTTTTGGAGGTATTGTACAGTCTCAACTTAAATGGTCCATCCTGTATACACTGTCTGTTCATGCATGTTTTAGGTAGTGAGTGGGGAGTCCCTCCAAGCAGGTAGGGGTTTACTGGAAGGAGGTAGCATTTACTTGGTCTGAGGCAAGTGGAGGGGTAAAGATGTGTGATAGTGAAAGACTGTTGGCTGTTCTATAATGTATGCGCCACGCATGGCACGAGTTCAGCATACTATGTATCCCTCCCACCAGCTAAAACTTTACCTGAGAGACAAGCCACCCCACTCCACTAGCTAAGGTGTTGAACAGATGGTATAATATTTAACAAATGATGTGTTTTAACAAGTTCAATTTTTTTTTTTTTTATGTAACCAAGTTTTTTCATATCTTTTACAGTTTACAAGTTACTCAAAATACAACCAGGATCAAGAGACTTCACAGGCCATTCCTAGAAAATTTAAGATAAACATTTTATTTCTGATGCAAATATCTTATGCATAGGGTATTCCAATCAAAATTGTTAGAGCTATTTTTGAAAAAATAACTTAAGTATTTTCCCACCTAAAGGGTAGTTTGGGGAGGAATTTTCTGGAAAATCTTTGTGTTGCTTTTCTGAAGATACTGAATTTAAACACCAAGTTTGGTATATATTAGGTTTCATTTTTGAGTAATGCTGTTCACAGGTAGACACACATGGACCTTTTTCTAAGTGTGTTTACTTATCAGGAGACCTCAAAAACATGAAATCTCAATATCAAATTTTTGGGTGGAATACTATACTACTTCTACTTAATGTAGAAAGTATTAAAGAAAGTAAAAGGGAACCAAAATTTTGAAGAAACCAAATTTAACTTGCATATAATCTAGATGTTCTCAGAGCCAGGTGATTGATCATTCTATGATTGCTCCTGAAATGTTATTCCACCAGCAATTCACCTGGCTTGAAACCAGAAAATGTCTAAGAGTACCATGTCACCAGGAAATCTTCAACTCTTACTTTGATTCAAACTTTACTGTATCATTCTGTAAAAATTATAATTAAAGTAAATTTCCAGAAAATACTGAATAAATATTTCAAAACTTAAAGTAATGATAAATCTTGGGCAGTTATACTGAGGCGAGGTTTAAAAAAAATAAACAAACAAACATCCAAGGCAACAATGAATAAGGATCACCTCTCTAATTGTCTGGCTCTCAAAATGTCACCTACAAGAACATTGATTGATCTTTATTGTGAAGCAAGAAAGCAAATGGAATACATCCAAGCATTTGGGTTTTAGATTACCACCAACACCACGACCACATGAAATAGATAAAAAAAATAAGCTTTTGTAGGAATAGGAAAGAGAATCAGACAACTAAAAAATTCCCGGCTATGGCATTGAATTTTTCAGTCGTCTGATTGTACCTTTCCAACCCTGTACAACACATGGCTTGTGTGGAAGAACAATTAATCCGATTAATTGACCTAATAGTGGTTGAAACTATGAAGCCCGGGACTTAAAGTACAACATTGTAGGTCACTATTGGATCCCATTTTGTAAGAATAGTTTTTAGAAGAGAGATTTTAAGATGCTGTAAAATGCTCCCCCCCCCACCTCCTCTCAGGTAAAAGTATATAATTGAAAACTTGTTGCAGGATGCAAGGAAAGCAGCATGCGATACAAGCCTGGTGCAGGCTACAAGCAATATGGAGCCTATTGGGCGGATACAGATGCGCACGCGACGTACACTTAGGGGCCATCTTGCCAAGATATATGCTATGCACTGGGGATCGGATTCAAGGTATGTTATAGTTCATACAAGTAGTGTACATAATAATCCATACTGTTGTAAGAGTATCTGGGTTTTCTTCAAAAACCATTCATTTTAATATGTAGGATAAACATTGTGTTGTGTTGAAATTGTGCTGGCCTTTTTGTATATGATGCTTTAATTTTAAATGTTTTGCAATCCACTGAAGTAAATAAAAAACAATAAATGCAATGCAGCACTTAACGATTCAGGATTTAATCAGTGTACCAGTATTACAATTCATTGATGGTTTGTGGCTTCAAAGTAGGGATGCGTAAGGCGATATTTCACCTCCAAAAATCATGGTTTACACCCTTGATTTTAATGTGAGAAAATGTATGAAGAGGAAATGGATATATAAAGCCAAGGCTGTACCATTTTTTATCGCTTTGTTTGAATGTATGTTGTTTTCTAAAATTATAAAATCTGTATAAATAATATTCAGAAGTCTGTTATGATTTTGTGTGCACTTACGCATTTTGAATTTTTATGCAAAACAAATTCATTGTTAAAATGTTTATATTAAAATTTACAATAAAATACTTGCGATTTAAGCTTGATGCCAAACTGTATTAAATATTAAATTATGTTGAAATTTAAAAGCATCCAATAACATATGCATTTTCTGGCTTTTATATATACACTACGTGATCAAAAGTATCCTGACACCTGGCTGAAAATGATGTACAAGTTCGTGGCGCCCTCCATCGGTAATGCTGGAAGTCAATATGGCGTTGGCCCACCCTTAGTCTTGATAATAGCATTCACTCTCGCAGGCATATTTTCAATCGGGTGTTGGAAGGTTTCTTGGGGAATGGAGTGCAGAACTGAGGAGAGGTATCGATGTAAGTCGGTGAGGCCTGGCACGAAGTCGGTATTCCAAAACATCCCAAAGGTGTTCTATAGGATTCAAGTCAGGACTCAGTGCAGGCCAGTCCATTACAGGGATGTTATTGTCGTGTAACCACTCCGCCACAGCCCGTGCAGTATGAATAGGTGCTCGATCGTGTTGAAAGATGCAATCGCCATCCCCAAATTACTCTTCAACAGTGGGAAGCAAGAAGGTGCATAAAATATCAATGTAGGTCTGCGCTGTGATCATGCCACACAAAACAAGGGGTGCAAGCCCCCTCCAGGAAAAATACGACCACGCCATAACACCACCACCTCCGAATTTCACTGTTGGCACTACACACGCTGGCAGATGACATTCACCAGGCATTCGCCATACCCACACCCTGCCATCGGATTGCCACATTGTGTACCATGATTCGTCACTCCACACAACGTTTTGCCACTGTTCAATCGTGTAATGTTGACACTCCTTACACCAAGCGAGGCATTGTTTGGCATTTTCCTGTGTGATGTGTGGCTTATGAGCAGCCGCTCGACCATGGAATCCAAGGTTTCTCACCTCCTGCCTGTCATAGTACTTGGAGTGGATCCTGATGCAGTTTGGAATTCCTGATGGTCTGGATACTCATTTCGACCCTCTTCAAATGTCGGCGGTCACTGTCAGTCAACAGACTAGGTTGGCCTGTACACTTTTGTGCTGTACATATCCCTTCACGTTTCTGCTTCACTATCACATCAGAAACAGTGGACCTAGGGATGTTTAGGAGTGTGGAAATCTCACATACAGACTTCCGACACAAGTGACACCCAATCACCTGACCACGTTCGAAGTCTGTGAGTTCCATGGAACGTCCCTTTCTGTTGTTTCACGATGTCTAATGACTACTGAGGTTGCAGATAATGAGTACCAGGCAGTAGGTGGCAGTACAGTGCACCTAAGATGAAAAACGTGTGTTTGTGGGGTGTCCGGATACTTCTGATTACATAGTGTATGTATATATATTTTGAGGAACTAAACAAATATAGAGCTTTATTAGACATAATTGAATGGAAGTAGCCTTTTTTTTTGTAATGGAGAAATATAGTTAGGAGTTACAATAAATGGGATGAAATGAGATCGTAACAAACTTGGACAATTCCTGTATAAAGTGAAAAATAAGTGGATGTGGACAATAGGAAAAGTAAAGAAGTGAGTATAAGGCCTGAAGCCATCGCTCAAATCAGTGTTTGAAACTGGCTATTATAAATTGTCTGGTATTTGGTAGATTTTCAAATGTATGTATAAAGTTATGCAAATGTATTTTTCTTAACATTCCCTGTTTCGCATTATGTTATGGGATTCAGAAGCAGGTAGTTTAGTAAGCAGAAATGTATAGAGTTAATTTCTGCTTGTACTGTAGCTGCAGTATTTATGGTTTCTGACTGCAATCTAGTGTGTCAGTATCCTTGGATGTACTGATATAACAACAATACTTATTCATGATGATTATCTTAATTATCATGAACATAACCTACAGTAGGCATTCCCAACCTTTTGACTTGCTGGGCTTTTCTTGCAGTCAGTCTCTATGGGGAGCACCTTAGTCTTTACCATAGAGGAGAACGAGGGGGAAATGTAGGTAGAGAGATTCTACTTTTTGTTTCGTAATCTTTAATTTCATTTATTTATTTATTTTACTGGAGTAACCACAGAGCTCCTGTTAAGTGCACTTGGAGCTTTAAGGGCTCCATAGAGCACAGGTTGGAAAACTCTGGCTTACAGTAATTTAACAGCCATCTTGAGGGTTCAAACCACTGAACCATGAAATCATTGGCTGAAACTAATCGCAACCACTGTTTGAAACTGACTAACATTATTGTGTGTTAATGATTTGACATGTGAAGTGTAGTGGACAAGCAAGAGTTATCAATATAGATTGTACAATACAGTCCTTGTCATCCGACCTCGTCTGCAGGCGGGGGGAGGGATCTGTAAAAAATCGTGCATACATGCGTAAGCAATGTTCAAGCTTCTGGGATTACATGAATGGTTGTGCACAGCCACCCACCAGGCCATTATTAGATGCAACTGGCCACCAATTGATTGTTACAAAAATGAAACAGTGTAACATGGTTTGGTTTACAGTGCAGTACATGCATAGCAGTACATACTACTGTAATTTTTGAAATAATAAATGTATTTTGTCAGTTGTAAATGCTGTATTTGTTACTTTCGTCATCATCCACCATCTCGATCATCCGACCAGGCAATGGCCCATATAAGTCGGATAATCAGGATTTTACTCTAGCAGCAGAGAATCGTATGTGTCCAGCACATTGTAACTAAAATATACACTTTTTCAAATTATAACCAAATGTTAAATTTAATTTAAACTCGGTTAGTATTACAAATTAAATATTAGATTGGAGGAAATTATATTGTGCATATGCTGCAACAGTGAAGTTGAAATACTGCATATGGAGAAGACTACTGAAGTAGGAAACCAACAGCATTATGCCTTGGACAGTTTTTCTGTACCTTTTGGTATGCTTTGCCTACAATTGAGGCATTCTCCTGTGCCTCTCCTCCAACACTATCTACAAATGCAAAGCTTTCTAGACAGGCTTAAGAAAGTTCAAAATGCTTCCTGATGAAAGCATCCACGCTACTCACTGTATAGACTTTACAAAAACATTTGAAACAAAACTTGCAAATCAAATGTGCAGAAACACATTTTGCTGTGGCATCTGACATTAAGCTTTTCCTATTTGTTTCTTTTGGAAGGGTGTGTCTAGCGACCATGCCAGTTAGTTAAGCATCCTCTTATTATGGTATGTGAACCACATTCTGCATAAAGGTGCTGAGTAATAGGTGCTTCTATAGAGGTTTTATTGGTAGGGAGATGAGACAGAGGTAGTACAAAATAACAACGTTGACTAAAGTATTTGTTCTGTTTTCTTTCATGTTAGATCAGTCATAATCATGAAATCAGAGTCCTTTCTATTTTAGTGCAGAAGAAGAAATTTGTCCAATCAATTTAATAGTAGTGTTATATCAAAGGTGGGGATACTAAGCATAAGCCTGTATTAATAGGGTAATCTGCATTTGTTTGACAGCTCTCAATTTGTTGGTTCATGCTTTTGGTTGTTAGTTTGTGCTGGCCCTGAGGGGTGATACTTATTGCTTAGACTCATGTTGTTTTCTCACATGAGTAATCCACCATACACTTTTGGTTTTTATCAGTTTACTGCTGGCATGGAGCAAATCCATGAAGTTAAACTTCTCAGTTTGCATGAACACGCTTCTATGTTGTGCCATGTCATTTTATCACTTTGTCTACATTTTTGGTATGTCATTTGTACCTGTATACATGTATGACACAAATCTCTGACTTAAGTAGTTCTGTGTTGAGTGATGCATTCCCATTGAAGTTTGTCGAGCTAAATAAAGTTTATCCAAGTTTCTGGAAGACAAACCCTAATAAATATGCAATAATAACTTAAAAAAGAGTTGTGTATAATTTCCTTGCTTGTTTTTTAATTTTTTTTTCTTCTTTTAATTTGAATCTCCTTTAACAAAAGAGCTTATGCTTGACAGTAAACGAAAAAAAGAAGTGAATGCACAGATGAGCTTAGCGACCTAGACACAAAGCCAATGATATTTGCCTGTAGGTCTGAGAAGAACCCCAAATAAAAATCTTAGCCATGCAGCTTGATCCCTAGAATTTTAACTCGTGCTAGAGCATGAGGGGCACCTACAGCAACATGTGGCTCTTATGAAATTAGAGATTCTTGTAATTTCTTTTTGCAGTTGGAAATATTAGCATTACAGTTGAGGAAAGCTCAGCAGAAATATTTTGCACTCTAGTGTCTTAGTATGTTAAGATGGACTCCACTAACATTAACTGCTTCAAACGAGTTTAATCATTTATTCTAAGATAACAGTTGATAAAGGATAGTTTTACTTCAGTTCTTTGATTAAAGATTTAGGTGTGATCCTTTCACTCTCAACTGTCTTCCTTGCAAGCTTGTCTTGCTTCAGTGATTACGAGGAGGAGTGAGCAAAGGCATTGGCTATATATTTTTCACTTATCATTTATTACTTTCTAATAATGCTCATTTGGGGGAAATTCTTCTTTTGGATTTGTTAAAGGATTGATGTTTTGTTTTAATAACTTTTCACTGTAATGGCTTGTTTTCACCAGGCTTGGAATTCTTCAGGTGTACTGGAGGTGATTTACAGTGACCGGGAATGAAAACCAAAATGAGAATGACGAAGTTAAAGTATGCGTATTACCATTAAAGGGAAGCTTTCCAGGGTACCATGAACAGGAAAGAAGACTTGATAAAGTTTTAGCCTTTTTGTTCCCTTCCCTGTAACAGAATATTAGATCCATATTCTGCATATTACTCTGGGGTCCCAAGGTTGCAGGTTCAAACCCGGTGGAGGATGATGGATTTTTTTGGGTGTAAAAATCCTTAGCATGGCTTCCTTTGGAAGGGAAGTAAAGTTAGTGGTCCCATATTGTAGATTTATGGTACGTAAAAGAACCTCAAGCTCTGAGCAAAATTACTGGTCTTTCATGCCCTATATAGAATGGGATGCTAAGGACTACAGTAGTTAAAGAGCATCCATAAATAAAATAACTCAATTTAATTTACTGTGGAGTGGAATGAGATTGATCACTTTTACTGAATATTGTTAATTGATGCTTATGAGTTCCAGATTTTTAAAATTAAAAGTTTCCATCTCCAGGAAATGTTTAAAAGAGATTAGAAATATATATTTTTTTGGGAGGGGGGAGGAGTGGGAACGTAAATGTGTGGTCAGTCTTAGACCGTTGTGGGGTGTGATTGATCATATGTTTTTATACTTTGAAATTATGGTACCATTAGCAAGAAGTGATCATGCTTAATGCTCTGCATTTTGGTTCAGCTATTTCCGAGATATTAAATAAAATGCTCAGTGGGGTGACTGATTGGAAAAATAAATTGGTTAAGTACTGGTTGTTATGTGAATAAGATACCGTAGGACAATTTTGTATTTTGTTGCTGCTTTTCAAAGTAACATTTTCAATTACATCCTTAAATGCACCTTCAATTTGGGCTTCAGAAAAATTCCCATATACTCTTGAATCTGGAGCATGTTTGGGTGTCCTGGCCATGTTTTATTTAATGTCTATAACAAAAGATAATTGAGATTAGAGACTGCAGCAGAAATGTTACATATAATACCCACACAAACTTTAAGCCTATAGCCTCCAAACCAAGTTATTTCAAAATAAATAGTCACACTAAAATAACAGAACAATCACAATTCAAAACACCACAATTAAACAGCAATATATACAACCACATTGTACTTTCAGTCGTAATCAGGTCATTCAAAACACAAAAATGATATCCAAACTTCAACGTGTTTTCTCTCCACAAATTCAAGCATCAAATGGCATCCAAGATGGCTGCCAGCTTCAATTGCTACCAACTAAAAGAAACAGAAATACACCTTTGTCTATATGCTTGAAATTTTGAAAATAGGAAGATGAACAGTGATCAAATTCAGCCTCGCCCCACGCCATGGTATTCTTCACTGTAGAAATATTCAAGGTGGCCATGATATCAGAACCTCTCTAGTCACACACAGGGATAATAAACCTGGAAGAAATTCTGGCAAATGTGCTTCCCAGCTCCCTCAAATTCATTTAGCATTGGTTCTTCTAGTGAAAGCTCCTCTTGTAGTTTCATTGTATGCAACTCATAACTGACCATTACCTCAAAAACCAATAGCAAACACCAGCAGAAATTATCAGAGAGCAATGTAGAACAACAAAGAACTTTAATGTATGTATGCTATTAATAAAGGCATGCTGCTTGGTTCAGCACCTTCACTAGAGGAATCGGAAATACTAATGAATCTGCATTTACAAAATCGAATTTTGATGTTGGTAACCTGCATTATGTTGGCAGAATTGGAAGCAGGTGAAAAAATATCATTGGTTAGTTACAAACAAATGACGTCCCACTATGCAAAATTTACTTTCCACTTTACTGTCAATATGGTCATCGGTGTGCATTACCATTCTCATTCCTGGTGTGTTGTGAGCCAAAATGCTGTGTGCTGTTTTGCTTTCCGTTCTTGGGTTATTGTGAACCAAGATCTTTTTTCGGATGCTTCTGAAGTTGGGATGCAGTTTTTGCTAATCTAGTTATTGTGTTTGTGGTTATTTTATTGATATTTGTGGTTATTTTATTCATATTTGAGTGTTGGGTATCTATTTTGTCTTAATTTATGTTTAGGTCTAGTGAAGTTCCAGGACAACTTTAATATCCTAACAGTTTCTATAGGCTATTTATAAGGTGACTTTTGTAATATATGTAGGTCCAGACCCTTGGTCATCAAGGATCATTCATTGGATGTTTGTGGTGATGTCGCTAGAGATAAATGAGAGGTCCATTGTAGTGAAGGTGGACAAGAGTGTTGGATGGATTACATATTAGTTATAAAGTGCTGGAGTTGAGAATAATTTCTAACTTGTCCCCACTGTGTTTTTGTGTTCATATCCCCATTTGGAAGTTTGAGCATTTAGATCTCCAATCATTATTTTATTTATAACATGTATGAAAATTTTGGTTTGTTTTTGGGGAGACTGTATACTCCATACACTATAAGATTTCTTGCATTTTTCCATGTTAGGTTTTTGACTTCACGCTTTTTATTTGAATTACCCATTTTCTGTATTACTTTGAAACCTGAAAAAAGATTGTTATGAAATTCAATCAGTGTGCCATGGGTGTTTGTGTATTTTGGCAAAAAATGTAATGCATGTCCATTCTGCTGTTAATAGGACATCTTATCTGAATTAAGATTTGCTTCTATGAATGAAAGAGAGTGTGTGTGCGCGTGCGTGCGTGCATACATCGTGTTGGACAACTTTCTTATGTAATTGCTATTTTTATCCTGTGAAAAGCCCTCAGCATTCCATTGAAGGACAGTTATTGTATCATTGCTGATGTTAAAGTTGTTGATGTATTTAACTTTGTTTTAAAAATAGCATTGTAGTATTTGCTGTTTCTTGTTCATAGTTTATCTCATGATACTAAAGTTGTAGGTTTCTATGCTGTCAGAGATATAGCCCAGGTTGCACTACATCAAAGTGAGTCTACTTTGCACCTCATGTGCTAACCTTACTTCAGGGAAAAAGCATATATTTCAAGAAGTTCTGTAATTTATGTAAAATAAAATTATGTCATTAACAATTTCCAAAATAGTTTATTTCCCCCCCCCCTTTTTAAACATTAAACCTTGATATGTTAAGCACTGTTCTTTAGCTTTATATGAGCTCACCTAAGACTATACTATCATGGCAAGCATATCTAAAGAATGTTGTGTTCCCAAAAATGTGTATTACTTTAATATTACCTAATGAAAGCATTTCTGACAAATATTTATAATGACTTAAGAGTAAGTGGATGGAAGCATAAGCTAATATGAATAATTTGTAGAATAGATTTGAAAATAAATGGTACGAGTGGAGAAAGCCATGTGGATGTTAAACATAAGATTTTCACTTTCTCTACTAAGTAGGGGAAGTATTGTATTCCACCCAAAAAATTTGATGTCGAGATTTCACTGAAAAATATATTTTGAGGCCCCCTGAAGCCGTGTGTGTGCTTGGGTGAGTGTGAGAAAAAACAGATAACTCAAAAACGAAAAGTTGGATGAGTACCAAACTTGGTATTTAAGTTCAGTATAGTCCAAGGATGTGACACAAAGATTTTCAAGAAAATCCCCAACTACACTTTACATGGAACATTTATGAAATTTTGATTTTCTAAAAAGTTGATTTTGATTAAAATACCATATATTAAAGATATTTACATGAAAAATAAAATGTATATCTTGAGTTTTCTGGGAATAGTCTTTGAAGTCATCATTTGGAAGGAATTCTTTGTAATCCTGTATAACTGGTAAACATTAATCGACAGACTATGCAAGAAATGTAGATCTCTTTAAAACACACAATTTATTTCAAATAAGTTTTTTTGTGGCATAAGCCATTTCTGAGAGGTCCATTTTTAGTGGTTCGAATTGTTCATTTTTTAGTCATTCTCTAAAGTCCATTCAACATTAGTTGTTACTCGCGATTGCATAGAAACAGTATGGAATTTTAAGGTTAACATATAGCATCCCGTTCTTAAACATTTGACTATCTTTCTCTTTGCATCTATAACCGAATGTGTAATGTAGCTGTTTCTGCAAAGGTTTATTTGGATTAAAATGTAGTAGATATAAAAACAAGCTTTAGTAAGAATAGTTTGTGTGCTCACTAATAAACGATAGAGGTAGAGAAAGTCATGTGAATGTATCACATCAGATTTTTTTATTGGAAACTTTTAGTGCAAGTTTAACTCATTGGATAACGTAAGCATCATATTAAACACAATTAGCCATTCAGAACCTATTAGACCTTACCCACTTCTGCCATTACAAATATCATTGAAATTAACGGAGGTAAAAATGTGCATTATTTTGCCTTTTAGCATGTTGTAAAAAGCACAGTTTCTTTCTGTAGCAGCTCAATGTAATTCAGTAGTTTCCAAATAACCACCAATGAAGCTGTTGTTGAAATTAGTACTTTCCACACTGAGCCTCTGACAACACTAGTTTTCTTCTTGCAAACTTGAAAAATTTTAACATTACTGTCTGATTCCCTCCTCTCTTTTCTTTCTTTCTTCCTTTTTTTTTTTTTTTAATATGTTAACTACATTGTAACCAATTGTAGAATTACAGTAATTAAGTACTGTACTGTAAATCAATGTGTGTGTGTATATGTGTATATGTGTATATATATATATATATATATATATATATATACACGTATGATGCATCTGAATTTTATAAGCTTTTGAAATAAAACATGTTTTTAACCTAAAAGATACTTTGGCAAAGAAAATTTTCATTTATTTGAACATTTATAAAGAGCAGTTAACTAAATATTATTAATTAACATTGAACGCGACACAAGATTTTTATAGATGTGTTAAGTTTCTCAATTTCAATTTGAGTTAAAAAGCACTCGCCTAGTTTTAAGCAGTATATGTTTTGCCCCCGTCATATAGGAGAGAAAAATCTGTTATTTACCCATAAATTACTTATGTGTGATATTGTCTAAAGCAGCCCAGCATTTGTAGTGCAGATTTACAGATTGCGTATCATTTTTATTTAATTCACAATTTTTTCTCAAAAATAATTCAAACTTGATATGTTTCACTACAATGAAATTAAGTGTGACTGCACTACCATAATATAAAACAAGCTTTCACGTGAAGTTTTCATACTGTAGCATACAAAAATGCTTGTGGTTTTATGGTTACACTAAAATAAATTATCATATGGAAAAAATTATAAAAATATGCACAATTGTGAAATTACTATTTCTTGATGCATCTGAAAGTTAAATTCAATCATTGGCATTCTACACTGAAGTAGTCAAATCAAAAGTAAAGGAATCAACAGATCTAGTAAACCCCAAACTTCCATCAGACATTTCATGATCTCATAAAGCACCCGACTAGTTTTTGTTTTAAAATAGATTAGAAGTTTTGTATGTGTCTGAGACTCGAGCTATGCAGGAAGAAAATGAACTAAAGATTATATCTAAATGAATGAAGATTGCAAACGACATCTGTCTGCATTACAAATTGCAGCAACTTAAGGGATATAGGCTTTATTCATACGGTCTTACTAGTGAGAATATAACAATTACAGGCTCTTTGTAGAAAGTCTTAACTACATTGTATCACTGGGAGGCCAATTTGGCTTTTAGAATGAGTGTTACTCACAGCCCTTACTTTTTTTAACATTCCACACAGTCATTACCTGATTCGCACATTACTAGCTAATATTGAGACCCAAAATATGTTTGCATATTTATTTTTAGAGGATACCCATTATCCTGACTGTAAGCATGTGCTAGAGTATCTTGGCAAATAACATTCTGTTTATGAATCAAGAGAATGCATTAATATCTTCAAATGTAATCCATTTGCAAGTCCTAATTTGGGGCTGATGAGTATTTACAGTTGCATAAAATACAGATTTTAGAAGGACATTTATCATATGGTAACATACTTCAAGAATATGTAAAGTGTTATTCATTACTTACATAGTATCTGTACTCCATCCATCTTTCAGTTGCTATTCCTGAAATGTAAGTTGTTTCATTGTTTATAATAACCAACACTGTAGTGTTCTTGTTGGTATGATACCTGAGCATGTAAAACCTATTCATTTTTGAGGTTGTTGAACTGATTTTTCCAAATCTTTAACCATATCTCTTGTATTACTGCCATGCTCATTATGTTAAAATCAATGTCTTAAATGCCACATCTCTCTTCACGCCTAAACCTGTCATCAAAGTCTGTTTCACGCTTCATTTTGCTCTCGCTGCAAGGAAATGAGATGACTATTAAGAAGTATGAGGAAAAAAAATGTGGCAGTGATGTATTCTTGACTGCATGTAGTGTTGATATGCAACTGTCAATAATAAAGATATGCTGCTATTAACTAAGTGAAGAGTTTTATTGGAGGAAGGTAATCTGCAGTGGCCTGAGCTCTAAGCTCAGAAAAGGGGACATGCAGCATGTTAACCTTATGAGCATGGTGATAGTACTATTTTGTCTTTATTGATTGGGAGCCCCTACTCTTGTACCTCTAAGCATGTATTACACATTCATGTCCTTTCAGAGTATCATAGTAAAAAGTAACTAGTTTTAGAATGCACTTGGAAATCCAGCTCTGCTTCCTGACAAGCATGTGATTATAGGAACTGAATATCTGGCCTGCATAGTTTGAAATTACCCCAATTTATTTATACTTTAGCTTAGTCATATATGCATTTTACTAGTATTTTTGGCATTTTCATATAAAAGGTCTGTAAAGGTAGGCAGAGGTTTTAAAAACAGCCAACAGTTTAAATAAAAACCAATGTCCATCATTATTGGTTTATGAGAATTAAAAATAAATAGAACAAATGTGGCTCTTTAAATATATTAAAGCCTACAAACTTCACATTTGCATTGCGGTAATCTTTTGAATCTCACATTCCCTCATGTTTTTCATCTCTAGAAGAAACAGTACTTGGTGACTGACAAAATATGAAGCATACGCATACAGGGGGAGGATGGTACTTGTATGGTAGTGGCATTGATTTTTAAAGCATAACTGTACAAGTAATTAAGAGAGTGAATAACTTGGTATTGCTTTAAGCGATATTTTATAGGTTTAAAGGTAAAGATCCAACAGGTTCATTGCATAAGTGAGGTAGCAATTTTAAAGTTACCAAAGTAACAAAAATATAAAATCCTCAAAACATCAGTTGAGCAATGTTGCTTCTGCAGTGACAAGATGTTTATTCATATAATGTATTTCCTAACGTGTATTTCTTCCAAAATAAAAATATTCACTTTATTTCCATAAGATGCTCAGGATTTATGTTCTTTTTTCAGAGCATTTTGAAAATTTTTCTCCAACTATATTAAACCTTTCAAAAGAGGCATAAAAAGGATCAATTCCAGCATTACTTTGTTAATCATAATTTAATTAAAAAACTGATCTCTTTCAAAAGAATTATACTGATAAGCAATGTTGGTGCATTGAATTTTGGGCCTGTGCTTGGCTACTTGCTGATTGCAAAAGCTACAATAGTTTTTCCCATCAACTGTAGTTTTTGAGATGTAGGTTAAATACCACATACTGCTTTTCACTGTGGTTGTCCATCTAAATCAGTATTTTATTCTCTTTGCAGTGTGATAAAAACATACTACAAATTAAAAGAATTATATAACACACTAACTAAATCTGCATAAATTTGTGATTTGCACATATCATTCCTGTGAAGCAATATGTTTGGCCTTCTTTGAAGAGCTTTTGCCCTCTTGCACACATTATTTGGATTACTGCTTTGTTTTTGGCATGTAGTGTTGAATCCATGTTTCACCAACACTTATATAGTGTCACAAATAGTCAGTCGAATTGCATCTGTAGACATTTGAGCACTCCTGTAAAATGTCCATTTGAATGCACTTCTGTTAACAAATGTGGCATCCATTGCATGTGTAAATGCTCATGCAATATATTCCAGACAAAATCTAATGAGATCTTGCCAATGTAAACAAGCTCATGTATTTTGCTTTGTCTGTCATTTGCAAGGGTCACTATGAAAGTTTTAAGATATACAAACAATAATTTTTTTAAAATTATTGTAATGATGCACTTTCTCAAAAGTACTTGCCACCACAGTGCATACTCTTTTGCATTCGCTAAAACCACTTCTGGAAGCACTTCTGCCACACATTTTCTTCAATGGCTGCAAGTTCCCCTTTGCAGGTGGTAAACAGCATCTCCAGGGGTTGAAAATCTCTTTACATACATGCAATTTTTTGCCATCAGGAACAGAAAGAAATTACTCAGAGCCAGTCAGGGCTGTATGGTGGATGAGTCATAAGTTTGACGTCCATAGACTCCAGGAACTGAATGGTGATTTTGGCTGCAAGAAGTTTTTTGGCAGGCCAACCGTGATGTACCAATTAGTAGTAACCGTCCTTTGCTCCTCCAGAGGAATGGTTACCACATGACCACCCTTTGAGAAGGAGGAGGCCATTCTTGCTGATGCTTTGGGGACACTTTACTTTTGTCGGTGGATTGTCATCAGGAAAGATCCACATCGCTGATTACTGCTTGGTCTCCGGATCAAAACTGATAAATTCAGGTTTCATCACCTGCGACGATGTCAGAAATCCATATAGAGTACCCTCCTATGAATCTTGTCAATGTTTCCTAACACCATTCAACACGGGTGTGTTTTGTTCTTCTGTCAAATTGTGAGGCACCCATCGGGATGAGACCTTCCTCACATGAAGGAATTTATGCAGGGTTTTCAAAACTGCTGGCAAACCAATGTGCAATACTGCCTCAATTTCTTCAAATGTCATGCGATTATTTTCGCGAAGCATTTGCACAGTTTTTCTTCAGTCACTGCCATTGCCAGATGCCTGCTTCTCTCATCTTTCAGAGATGTTAAGCCCCTTTTAAATTTCTGAAACCAAACCACCAGAAAACTGTGGCATGGGAAGGAGCAATGTCCCCAAAAGCCTGTTGCAAACGTTCAAGACTTTGCACTGGTTTAACCCACTTTTGAAATCCTAGAAAATCATTGAGCGAAAATGCTCTCTCTCCAGTTCCATTGCAGGGACTGACTACCTGCTCACCATGGCTTCTTCATCTTTGTTGTGTTGGAATTCCTGGAGAGCGAGAGTCACTATCTGATACCAGTGTACTCACAAAGGTTGGGGCTATCCCATCCTACATTCCATTCCTTCACTTCCTCACATCTCAAAACTCTCGTAGTGACTCTGTAACACAGCATTGTGGATTTTCACAATGTTTCCTTCGCTGAAAATGGTAGCCAGATGTTCAGGACATTTATCATAAAAAATGGAAGAACAGCCACATTTAAACTACAGCCCATTTCTTCATCATAGAAAATTATGGTGAAGAATCTTCCAAAGTGAAGTGCAATATTTTTTTGCTTTATTTTGGTTGGTGTTACACCTTTTAATAGAAAGTATTTAATCATGCATGGCATTTGATTATATCAATTTTTGGAAGAAACCTCAACTATAACAACTAAATAACCAAATGAGACACCTATGAAATTGTGTGTTTTGCCATCTAAAGGATTGTACTGCAGAACTGTGCTTGCTATTTGGTACTTCCAGAACTATATGTCAGGTTGAGAACTTCCTGGACTGCCCTCGTAATACTGCAGTTAGAAGTATGTGACTCATTCTGATTAAGTCTTTTAATTTGTACTCGGAAAGAGAAACTGGTAACAGAACAACAACAATTTGAGAAAAACTATAGAGTTCAAATTGGTGCACTGAAATCAACAGATCAGCTTGAGGACTTTGAAATGCAGATTTGTGTATTTGTGAAAATCATGATAGCCATCAAAACAGTGTACATAATGATGTAGCAGAACAGAATACATGCTTTCAAAAACTAACTAAAATGCTCTTAGCATTTATGAAACTAGAGCTGACAAGGTCGGTCCACTTCCCAAGCCTAAAATCTGAGGTGCCAGGAGAAAATATCTTTTGGGCAGTGTTGTTATGTGATGGAAATTGGGAAAGTAAGTTCTAGTCTCGTCATTTATGAGCAGAAGAGGAAGTAGCAGTGCTATTCTTGGTTCGATATGCTTCTGGTAATCTCAATGTGTGGTTTAATTCTACTTTTTTCACCAAGACAGACTTGTAAAATGTGTGCAGCAATGGAAGCTCCCAGCAAGTGAGAGGTAAAAAAGAAAGAAAGAAAAAATAAATGAAAGCTACAATTCATTGTGAGATTACTGCAGGTATGTGAACATAATGAGAGAGTATTGTTCAACATTGATGATGTCAGTTCCAAGATGGACTTGCTAAATTCTGTGATGAAGAGTGATATGGGTGACCATCATTATGAAACTTGTTGCAAATGTAGATTATGTAGTCCGACAAAATTGCCGTTTCAGAACACCATGATCTGCCAGAGTTGCAGTCAGCTGATGATGAAAACATTCCTTTAAACAGTTCTGAGATAAATGTCTGATTTAGTGAAATTTGTATGTATGCGACCACATCTAAAACTGTTGTGGAATCATTTCACTGTATCTTCCGAATTAAAAGATTAAGCTGTCAAATTTTGTGAGAATTATATACAAGAATGGTCAAAATGTCATATAATAACATTACTAATACATGAATTAATTCTGGGAGCTGAATTTATGCCTTTTCTCATATATCATCTCTGTTGCCAAGTTTTGAAAGGAAGCCGTCAATGAAGGATAACCTTTACACAAAAATATTTATTATTTTTTAGTAGTAGTTTAGATGGATGGTTGTTTTTGTAGGCTATTGATTTATAGTTTTAATTCTCCTGATGTTCATTTACTTTCTTATGGAACATTAGTCATTTAACATTGACTATAATGTAAATAAAGAAACAGGTTGTTTGCTTTACTTATTCCCCATATAAGCTAGGTGGAAATGAAGCTTGGCTGTTTCTGTCTAATAACAGTGCAGTGGTACAAGAATCAAATGTTTATGTAGTGCATTAGTCCTTCGTTTTGGAGCAAGATGTGCTAATACAAATGTAAGTGAATAATGCAAAGTCATTTCCTAACAACAGTGTAAACAAAAGAAGAAGTAAATACTGCTTCTGCTGATTCTGTACTAGATGAACTTGATATAACTTTTTGTACCCCTTTGTCCTAGCTAGGCTTATCCATAAGCTGGGGCATAACTTATGTTTGCCGTACTGCACCTGTACTGCACTGACATGGATTGATGGATTGAAGGAAATTATAAATGGGCCCTGGAAAAGTGTGTTGTACATAGGCCATGAAGGTTCATTGTGCATTGTGTTCTTAGCCTACGCCAGGTCCACAATCCTTGAAAAGAACAAATGTTCTTGATGTTGGCTTCTCTAATGCACATTTACATAGTATGGAGCGTGTTTTTAAAGTAAGTACCGATAATTTTTTTAAAAAATAGCAGAATATTATTTTGCAAATGTGTACTTGATTATCATTCATTACCTTACACTACTTCTCCACGTAGTCACAGCCATTATTCAGGCACTTGTAATGGGAAACCAGCTTTTATATACCTTCATCAAAGAACGATGCCACCTATGATGAAAGCCAAGTCTGCACTTCTTGTTTCACATCATCATTGTTGATTCCACAAGGAATTTCTTCAGTTGAAGAAACGGATGAAAATTGCTTGCTGTCAAATCCAGACTGTAGGGAGGGTGGTTGAATTGTTCCCAATCAAATGATGCAATGAGAATGTGAGTTTGTTTGGCTGTGTGTGGCCGGGCATTGTCACTTATTATTGTTTTTCTATAAACCTTGCACAGTTGGTGATGAAAGTTTGCTGACAAAACATTTCTTGCATTCAAAAAACGAATCACTGATCTGACTTCACAGTCAGCAGGTCAGTCGATTGTTTTGAACATTTCGAAATGCTCTAACAACAGAAAAACACAAAGTGATGATCGCTCACAGGGGGTCTGGCTCATTAATGAATGGAAGTGATTGCACACTCTCAAAATCGCAACTGCAGCAGCAAAATATTAAAACGTTCCTTCTTTAAAAACGTCGTGTATATAAGGAAGTCTCATCCTCACCATCACACTTCCTGCAAATGTGGTCATGTGTGATCTACAATATATGCAGATGCCTGATAAAAGTGTTGTGGTCCATTAAGTGGTCAACAATCTTTAGCATTCGATCTTAGCTGAGAGACGACAAAGGCTCTTTGTATATGGGGCCTGGTTCTTCACTAAGCTCCCTAGCTTGCCTAGCTCCCATTTGTTCTCACCAAAGCTGTAAATGCTTTTGGGGAGTCCATGGTGCACTCTTTTTATATCTAAGAAGAGTTCTGGCTCCACAGTGTGTGTCCTAGCACTCTTTTTATCAGTTATCTACTCATTTAGCTCCTTTTATGTCCTGGCACCCACACAAATGTGACACAGCCTTGGTCACAAAGGTTATCCAACGTCCTCTGGCATTCAAGCTTTAACATTGTTCTTATAGCTTAAAGGGCATTGATTGCCCTCTGGCTTTGTAGCAAGAGGATGTTCTATAATAAGTTTCATAGACTTTGACCTGGTAAATAGTAACACATCTACCCAGAGAGGAGAGCATTGTAGAAAACCTCTGGACCCTGCACCATTCCCTGTCTTCATGAGGAAGCTATCTGCGAACCATGCAGAACCCCCCCCCCTTTCCCATTGAGCAAGTTCTGGCTCTGCTGGAATCAATCTTTCCCAGTAAGCTGTCTACTTTGAATAATCTCTGTGCATTATCGTTACCTTATCAGGTTTCGAACCATCCTGGACTCCAGATGGGAAACTTGAAGCAGGAAAGACCACACCCAAGCGTCCAGATGCAGCATTCACCTGTCCTTGCCAGCTCTTGGCTGTATAAGTGCAAGGGAGGGGAGAGACACAAAAGTGCCTCCAGCATACAAATCAGAGTTGCTCGCACTGCAACCGATAGGCCAGTAAAGGCCAAAGTTTGTAGATGGTTTAGGCTGCTGATGACGGTCCCTGTTCAGAGCCTAGCTGGCAGACACTAGAAGTATATGTAATAGTGGGCCTGATAACAGAAGTATGGGGTCAATAAATTACCATAGAGCTTGGACCCCACTTTGTACCAATAGCCGTTCTACATGGCCAAAGTGATCCTTGGGCCTTAAAAACCTTTATGTTCCACATAGTTTTCCCACTTCAACCTAAATCCAGGATTACTTTCAGATATTTGGCTGTGGCTTCCAAAGAAAAGTTGCTCTCAGAAACCAACAAACCTCCTTTTCCTAGTAAAAATCACGAGCTTGGTCTTATCAGTATTGATTGATAAGTCCACCTCATGACACCATCTTTCCACCTTACGTAGTGAGCCCTTGATGAGCTCACAAGCTGTACTAGGAAAGTTACCAGTGGCTAAAAGGCATATGTCATCAGCCTATCCTTGTGCAGCCAACCCATCGCCATTGAGCCTGACGAGTACATCATCTACCACCAGATCCTTTAGACGTACAGTAGTATAACCAAAGCATAGTAAGATAAGATTGTCATCAAATTTTCCAAGTGCATGTAGAGCTTGGTGAAACCATTCTGTTTATAACATGTGCAAGACAGCATGAGTTGGTGGTACAGTTCTATCCATAAGGGTTAATCAATCAGTTAATCAATTCATTATCCATCACTAAGCCAATCAGTAATAGTCTTTGTTTAAATATACAATAATTATTATCACATTTAAATATTAAAAAAAATAACGTTTTTGTCAGTTGCCTATATCACAATATTCCTCCACAGAATAAATGGTTAATCTAATACTGAAAATCATAGACTTAAGTGATATGGGCATCAGTGAGCCTGTAAAAGGAAATACTCAACTGATTTACATTTCGAGTTTCATAACTCAGTACTACAGTGCTTTTCCTTCATACTGTGGCCACTGCACAGCTGCTCATGCACTAGCTGCCACAGCTCGGACTCCTGCTGAAACATTATAATATCCCTGTAACCACTTCACATTTTCATAATTAAATGATAATAAACACATATCTTCCATAAGAGATGTTGGAAATGCCATTCTCTTTCCACACATTTCTGGCATCATCTCAGGAAATTTTCATTAACACTCGAGAGTTCAATATCCAAAATTGAATAGATTTCTCACCTGTTTTCTTTTAGTTCTTGCAATGTATTTGAGTTTATTGCATACACCTTATTTTTCTTGTGATCAGTTGGGTAAATTTCTGTAATTGGATTTTGCAAAATGGTAAAGTAATTGACCCACGCTTAATTCTTCTCTGGCGAAGCATGGTTCAGTTTATATGACTTATGTTTCATCACAAAATAACGATATTGGAAAACAGCGAAACCTGATTTTACACATGAGATTCCCTTGCTTGACAGGAAAATTGGTCTGCAGTAAATGCACATAAAATAGTAGGACCTATATTTTTTGAGCAAACAATAAATACAGAGAGATACAAGAATGTCATACACCATTTTTGAACACTGACAGACATTGAATGTCAGCCTGGATTTTTCCAACAAGACTCTACTACCATTGAGGAGTTGTTAAATTGAATTCAGGATATTTTTTAAGATAGGTAATTAGTAAAGGATTATGACCCTCACAATCCTCTGATTTATGTGATTTTTTATCTATGGAGGAACTTGAAAAATAAAGTGTTTGCAACAAAACCTCGTACATTCGAAGAACTAAAAGAAAACATCAGGCGAGAAATTCACTCAATTTTGGATATTGAACTGTGAATTTCCTGAGAAGATACCAGGCATGTGTGGATAGAGGACAACATTTGTAACATCTCTTATAATAAGGTATGTGCTTATTATCAGTGAAACTGCAATTATAACTGAGAGCGTGAAGCAGTTATGGGGTTATTATAACTCTTTTGGTGGTAGACTGAGCCAAGGCGGATGGCACGCTGCTGAGCAGTGGCCGCCGTATGAGGGAAAAGCACTGTATTTTGCAAATATTTGCCATAGTGTGAATAGGTAATGGGCTATAAATATATTTATAACAGTCAAAATGCCTTCCTGAGTTACATTGGTCATACATACAGAATCTTGTTATGCATCTTAGTACTTTGTTTTTTGTAGTGTTAATATTTCTTTTATTTGACTGCTGTTTTCCCATAGTAAAATTTCATATCTAATAACACTGCAAAAGAATGCAGAAGGAACACTTCTTAAATAATCCACTAGTATTTTATCTGTAATATTATCCATATGATAAAGTACTTGGACAATCTTATAAAATCTGTGCATGATTTCCCAACTTTGTAGTTCTATGCATCTATTAGTTCAGATGTATCTGTAGACCGTAAACTAAACATAAAACATTGAGTTTTGTTTTCGTTTAACTTAAAACTGTTAGACCTAAACCATTTTACAGCATCCCGTAGGGTATTGGCAGCACAGAATTATTGTTCTATATTATAAGCACAATTTAAGAATGATGCATCATCAGCATATGACATTAAACAAAGACGTAACAAGAGTCATTAATTGGTATCAGAAATAGAAAAGGCCAAGTACTGAAGCTGTAGTGTGCTATGAACAGTTCTATTTCTGAGGAACCTAACTCCATCTATTTTCACAATTTGTTTAACACATTCCAAGTATAGTGATGAGAATTCTAGTTCTTTGTATCCAACACCATAAAGCTGAAATTCAAACTTTTCAAAAACACAATACACATTATTAAACAAATTGCTTAATGCTACACTGTACATTTATCAGAATATAATCATCATTGTGATCTTTAATTACATATTCTAATGTTTTGCCTAAAATAGACATTGGTCCTCAGCTGTTTGTTGCAAAATTAGATCATTTCTTGTAAATGGACATATCCTAGAGATTGTCTATCAGGAAATACTCATGTTTAAAACACCAAACAATACACTACATGGTAAGAGTATATAAAGGATACATTTTAGGAAATTATTAGATATTCCGTAAATATGCTTTTACTATTTGAATTTTTACTTTCTCTACTACGTATAGTAAGTAGGGGAAGTATTGCATTCCACCCAAAAATTCGATACCGAGATTTCACCAGAAATACATGTTTTGAGACCTCCTGAATCAAAAAAAAGCATTTTTGGAAACATGTCCGTGTGTGTCTGTGTGTGTGTGTGTGTGTGTGTGTGTGTGTGTGTGTGTCTGTGAACAGCATAACTCAGAAACGAACAGTCGGATAAACACCAAACTTGGTATTTAGGTTCAGTATCTTCCAGAGATGCGACACGAAGGTTTTCAAGAAAATCCCCCCACCCCAGACTACCCTTTACATGGAAGATTTTTTCGAAAATTTTAATTTTCTCAAAAATGGCTCTAACGATTTTGATTAAAATATCATATGTTTAAGATATTTTCGTGAGAAATGAAATGTATATCTCGAATTTTCTGGGAATGTCTCCAAAAGTATTCTTCATTGTGAACGACTTTTGCATAACTGGTAAACCATTAAGAGATAGATAAAATTTTACTACACAAAAAATGTAGATCGCATTAAAATACACAACTTATGTCATATACATTTCTTTTGTTGAGTGAACCGTTTTCGAGATATTGCTTGTTATTTCCTTAAATTTTCCAATACTTATACTTTTTCTCAAATTCGTTATTCATTTTTTTATGTCCTGGACATGCAAAGAGAATGGAATTCGCCACATAGCAACCAGCGTTAAAATATTTGACTATCGCTTAAAAGCTACCATGTTTCCCTTGCATCTACAAGAAAATTACCAATAAGATTGACATCTCGATATCTCGATTAACATGAAGCATATGGAGAATAGGCATTTGTAAAAATAGATTGTACAAGAGTAGAGAAAGTCATGTGAGTGTAACACATCAGATTTTTTAATTTGTTAGAGCGTTGAAGAATGTAGAAGAAATTGCTCTTCTTTGTAAGCTGGGTTAAAATCCCACACAAATTTGTTTTATTGGTTTTATAAGTGTATATGTAGAACATCGTATTGATTTAATATCCTATTGTACCTTAACATATAATTTGAATTTTATATATTACCTATTAGATATGGCCAGAAAATAACGTAACACTTAAAGAAGTAATAGAGACAGACAGTAACTAGCTATCCAATTAACGGTTATTAAAGTAGCACAAACGGTTACCAAATCTGGATGACATCATTCACTACATGTGCAGTGGTATCCTTATCAGAGTACTAGTTATCTCGGCTAGTTATGCAGTATCAGTCTCCTCTGCAAGAGATCATGCGTGACGTTGCTAGTCTAATATATCATCTGGTGAGAAAAATGCCTTCTAATTATCTCTTTGCTCTAACCATATAAATGTAACCAATGAGGTTATCTGCATCTTTTGTGATGTTAGTCAATAATGTGTGTTTTGGTGTTAATGTTGCTCTTCTCGAATAACATTGTCTTTCAAAATGTCACTACAATGTTTTATCTAACATCCTACGAGAATATTTATTATGTATATGCTTAATTTCAGCTATGTTGATGTTGGCAATAGTGGTATATTTTCCTTTGCAATGTCTTTGCAATCACTTGGAGGTTTTTATTTAGGATCCCTGTGCAGGAATGTAGGAGCAAGTGCGAATGCACTTTGCGACTATAAACCACCATAATAATCAAAGTGTCGCTACAGCTAGAGATTGCAACAAATAACAAAGTAAGTCTGTATCGACATCATTCATGTTGAAACGCAGTTACAGCTAATTATTAATGTTAACCATTATGTAATGTAATTATGAACATGATAAGCATGAAAACAAAAAACTTAATTGTTACTGGTGACCGTTACATGTAAACGTTAATACAATGTAACTACAGCAGTTAATTACAATTACCTGAAAATTACTCTCGCATCCGTATTACATATGCACACAGATAAGCATAATCACAAACTAACACATTCTTTACAAATACTAAAAATATACATTAACAAAAACCTTTATCTTCTAAAGTGAAAAGATGTAGAAATAAACAAATTAATAGCATATGTATGAATCCTCAGAATTTATAACTGTTCTCAATTTTCCAGACCTATCAGATTTTTACAGTATTGTGAACAAGGTTATAATATCAAAGATTTCCTGAATGTGTACCCATAAGCCATTTTTCTTCACCTCAGCCCATACATTTTCAATAAGATTCAAATCTTATGAACAGTGAAGGTAGTGTTCTCAATTATATCCTGCCTCTTTGAGAATCAATTTGAAACTGCTAGACATGTGTGGACAGGATGATTATTATCCTAGGCAAATTCAATAATTCCATCAAGATATATCATCCTCATAGAGGGAATCAAAATATACTCAAGTATGATCCCATATTGTGCACTATTTAGTATAACTTCCACAATACATCCAAACTGCCCTTTAATAATCCAGCTCCAATTTACAGATACATGACTATGGCAGTATTCTTAAGCCACATATCTTGCACTGTATCAGGACCCCTTTAGCTGGTGAATAAGCACTTTCCCCCTTAAGTGCAGAAAAAAGATCTTGCCTCGTCTGAGAATATTGTGTTATCCCAGTTGTGGTTGGGATTTTCCTCTACAAACACACGGCAAAACTATTTGTGATCATCTGTCAGGTGTTCTTAGCTGCTGTTCATACAAGGAGTCCTGCATCATCCGAGCTGTTTGAACAGAATCAAGAAACTGTGAATTTGCTTTCATGTCAGAAGCAGATTGGAGGGGATTCCTATCTGATTCTGCAATTACAGCTGCATTCTGATCCGGAGTAGACATATCTTCTTCCTGAACCAGGATGACAATGTTCAATCCCTTCCTGGATAATCTCGCCCACCTCTGAGCTGTAGCCTTATGAGCAAAAAATCCTGTTGAAAAATGGCTGACATTGATGTTCGTATTAGTGTTCTGTCATTGAAGTCTTGAATGCGGAAGGTGAAATGCCCATTCGCATTCATGAAAGGCTCACAAAGGTGTATGGTGATGCAAAAGTGGATGTCAGCACGGTTAGAAGATGGGTTTGTCGCTGTAATAAAGCTGAAGGGCCAACACATTGGCTGATGAACAGCAGAGCAGCAGACCCATGACTGCAGTGACTCCACGCAACATTGAGCGAGTGGATGAGATCTGAAATGACCGTCGGGTAACAAAATTGTGTCGCATTATGTCCCTCAGTAGAGGCAGTGTGGTGACAATATTCATCAACTGGGGTACTCAAAAGTTTGTTCACGGTGGGTAATCCAAATGTTATATATAATGAATGTTATATAAGGATACATGAAAAGCAATAGCCTCCAAACACTTACAGCACTTCCATTTGGAGGGAGAGGAGTTCCTGGACAAAATTGTGACTGGAGACAAAACATGGGTTCATTTTTTGAACCAAAATCAAAGAGACAGTCCATGGAATGGCATCACACAACCTCACCAAGGAAGAAAACATTTAAAATTGTGCCTCGGCAGAGAAAGTTATGTTGACCATGTTTTGGGATGCAGAGGGTGTGATTCTGATTGATTTTTTTTTGAACAGGGATGCACAATAAATTCTGTGCAATACGTCAGCACCCTCAAAAAGCTTAAAGCACGTCTTCAGCAAGTTTGCTCAACAAAAACCATGATGGATGTTCTGCTTTTGCTTGACAATGCAAAACCACGCACCAGTTGTCACACCTCTGAAGCGATTGTGAACATTGGATGGGAAGTCTTGCCTCATCCCCCATATAGCCCTGACCTAACACCATCAGACTTCCATCTGTTTGGGCCGCTAAAGGAAGCTCATTGTGGGATTCACTTTCAAAATGCAAGGCCATGAAACATCTGTGCATCAATGGCTTCAGAAGCAACACCGTGCATTTTATCTTACAGGAATACATGCCCTCGTTAAAATGTGAACTAAAACTGTGGAAAAGTTTACATTGGAAAAGGGATTACATTGAAAATTAACAATTTAATCCTCATTGTTGTGGTTTTCATGCTGTGAAATCAAAGTTTAAGTTTCTTGCAAATTACAAGAGAAAAAAATAGGAGGCATTAGTCATTGACGGACTCTCGTACAAAACTAAGAAATATGAGCAGAGATAATTTTACCAAAATCTTAATTTCAGAACAGACGTATCAAATTATAACTAAGACACATCATAAAAATTAAAAATAAAAGTGCATAACTTAAGAGCACACTAAATCATTAATTTTAGGATGATGATAAATTGTTTTTATAATTTAAAACATACAGGAGGAAAGGGGGAGGCGCCATAGAAACATGTAACTAAAGAGAGTTCTGCTGAAATTTAATTTTGGGAAACTGACAAATGACATGCAAACTACTGTTATTTGGTGGGTATATTTGATTGGCTTGTTTCTATCTCAAGCTTGGATCATTGTTAGTACTTCATTAATATACAGAAAAAACAACCAAGTTTATGATTGTGTTTGATGATTGGTGTTCATTGTAATGACAGAAATTTAATTTTCTTATGAATCCATAGTTTCATAATCAACAAATCTGGATGCACTAGCCATTATACAACATACAGTCCTTTTATTTTTCCAAAATAATAGAAGTCAGAAACTTCCAAAAATGAAAACTTTGAAGGCATGAACAAGGAAAATTTTTTCTTAAATTGGGTTGTTTCGTCTAAATTATTAAAACCCTTTAAAACAATTTAAAGTTAAGTATAGTATACCTCTGGCACCACAGTTCAAGAGCAGTGTACATTTTTGTAATCAAACAAGAACATAAGATTTCCTTATTTTATTTTTGTAGCTTCTGAAGCTCATAAAAAGAAAATATGATTGTAAAACTCCAAAACTGCAGATTTGCTGAATTTTATAGGTACAACTTAAGGTAAATGTTAAGGAGGAACTAATAAAAAATATTAAGTTTTTGTTTTAAAGTGTATTTAGAATATCAGCATTTTCAGTAATAAACTTTTTTCACCCCCTTTTCACATCAAAGAAGTGGCATGGTTTGGTTTCAACCATTTAGCTCATTCATGTTTCTTTAGAGAGGGAGAGACCAGAGAATCATAGTAGTAACACAGAAGTTTTGTGAGTGGTCTGGAGAGATAAAGATGACTGACTACATTTGGATGAATTTCTGTAACTGCATTTTAAGAGCTGTTAAAGATTGTGTTAGTTGATCAAGTACATCTCTGATAAAGCATAGTTTCATGGCCATGTTTTGACGCAAAATAACCAGTATTGGACCTCGGAGAAACTTGATTTATGCAGAAAACCCCATTATATATGGTTGGGATGTGGTGTATGGTAAATGCACAGAAAATAATAGGATTTGCAGAAATCGTAAAAGCAGAACTATATAGGAATGACATATACCATTTTTTAACACTTTACCAAATGTTAACAACTTATCAATATTGAATGTTGGTCTGGATGTTTTCAGCAAGACACTCCTACTGTCCATACAACTCAAGAATCATGAAATTTCATTCAGGAAGTTTTTAAAATTAGTAATTTTAGCAGGAGGTTATGGCCTACATGGTCTCCAGATCTCTCATCTTGTGAATTTTATTTATGGAGGGAACAGAGTTATGTGGATGCAGGAGGAGGATGATATTTCCAAACATTTCATGTGATAAAGAGTTCTTATTTTGATTGCAGTTGTAATGTAATTGTAAGAACCTGAATTATTACGAAGTTATTGGTTCAGTTGCAGAGATATTTTATCTGATGTTGTTCTTTCACACAAGAGCTGTGTGCAGGATAAGGGTTGAAAGGTAGAATCAGACTGAAAAATTCAATGCCATAGCTGGGATTTGAGGCACTGATCTTCAGATTTCTGCCCAATTGCTCTAACCAACTGAGCTACCATAGCAACAAGCTGGTAGGACAGTAAATTCCCCAACTGACAAACATTTCTCACAGTAAAACACAAAGAGATCTCAAATCATATCGGATTGCTTGGGAACATGAGCTCTGGCTGCCACAGCCAGATATGCTGTGCAACTGGCACACTCATACAAAAAAAGCACACATAATAAAACTTATGCAGCACAAAAGAGATGTCTATAGTAACACAAGATAAAGATGATAGCCAAACTTATTAAACCTGAAGTTGTTAAAAGCACTTATTTAATCCATTATAAGGAGCAATGAATGCTAGAATATGTTTAAATAAAAACTACCAATGTGGCTATTAGAACATTTGAAAAATAAGTCTGCAGCTTTATATGAAACATAATTGAATTATTCCATGCACAAAGGTCTTCAATGACCCCTGGATTTTAAAGGAGGGGGGGAATTGTATGCATTGTGTTATTAGTCCTGATTTGGAAAAAAACATTGTCCTTATATAAGTGGTAGTGAAGTTGTTTATAATCTTTGTCAACTTTATACAGTCCAATCTGTTGTTAAAAAATCTGACATGTTACACTCACATGACTTTCTCTACCCATTGCCATTTTTATATGACTTTTATAAACTATTCTTACAAAAGCTTATTTTCCAATCTACTTCAGGATAATTAAGATAAACATTTGCAGAAATAGTTTAATTACACATTTCGTAGTAGGTACAAGAGGATACAAGAAACCAAGCAATAGACAATTGTTTAAAAGTAGGTCATTATATGCTGGCTTTGAAATTTCTTATTCTTTCCACTTCATCATGAGAAACAAGTGAATGTGGCACCACTTCAAAAAATTACAAAGTATTCAAAAGTTCAAACAAATATCGCAAATTTCAGAAATGCTTGATGCCTCAAAAAGTTACTTCAAATAAATTGTGTGTTTTAAAGAAACCTGAATTTTTTTGTATAGTAAGCTTATTTCCCTCTGGTATGATTTACCAGTTATACACAATTATAAGTGATTCCTCCCAAAGGATGAGTTCACAGGCTATTCCTAGAAAATTCAAGACGTTTGTACATTTTCTTTGCCATGTAAATATCATAAATACATGGCATCTTATTCAAAACAGTGGTTTTTGAGAAAATAAAATATTGAAACATTTTCCATTTAAACGGTAGTTAACATGGATGGGATTTTTTTTTTTTTTTTTTTTTTAATCTTTGTGTCACATTTTTAGAAGATACTGAACTTAAGTTTGGGATTTATAGATATTTTATTTTGGAGTTACGGTGTTAACACACATACAGACTTTTTTCTAAAAGTACTTGTTCTTTTTTTTTAAAATTAAATTCAGAGTGCCTCAAAATAAATAAATAAATTATATGTATATATACTTTTTCATTGAAATCTCAACATCAAATTTTTTAGTTAAATGCAATACTTTCCTAGTACATGATAGAGAAAATAAAACATGTATAGCATGTATAGTGGAAAATTGTTTGTTACCAAAAGCCTCTCTGCATGGAGTAATTCAAATGCTTCTTTCAGAAACAGCAAATTAAACATTTTTGTTTAAATGCAGAAAATAATTATGAAACTATGGAAGTAGTAAACTGCAATTAATTATGTCCATTACACTCATAACCAAACAGTTTGTTTTATTTATTGTAGCAGAAAGTTTTTTCCCCTATTAGTAAACCTGAATTTTGCTAGTTAACTTCTAGTGTTATATAAATCTTGAAATTGGTTACAAATATTTATTATTATTATTATTAATAATAATAATAATAATAATAATAATAATAATAATAATAATAATAGGTAGTAGATATGTCCCAATGAGCAGCAAGTTTATATAAAGAGAAAGTTCATTCTTTTCGGGCTGAACAGTGACTTTCAAAAGGCACTCCAAAAAAGGAGAAATCCATCTGCGCACAAAAGCTTGGGAGCTATTCCTTCCATAATCATTTCTGTCATGGAGAATGTGTTTCCCTGAGACATTGATAGAGGCCCATAAAATTGATGAGGATTTGTTTAAAATGCTGCTCAGCAATTTGAAAACTAAATATAGAACTGCATATATCTGTATTTTCAAGAGTTAACATGCATTAATTGTAAAACAAGTTCATTCACTCATTCACTTTATTGTTAGTCATTCAAATGAAATAGTTCTTGTATTACAACATGATAAAGCTGATAGCTCATCACTTAGAAACCACTCACTCTGGAAACGGTTAAGGGGCACATTCACAGCAGAATGGATGGTGCTAGAGGATGTGAAAAGGTGAGAAAGTGCCCCATAAAAATCACAGGACCACTCTCTGCTCTGAATTATCATGCTTTTTTGGCATAATGATGAAGATGAAGAAATGTGTAATGCATGTGCATGAGAGAGAACGTTTAAGATGTTTTATGCACTGCATTTTTATGGCTTGCATCCCATTTGCATCCTCCTTGTTCAGATCCTGGCAATGTCACTGATTGTTAAGGTGGTCTCCATTGCCTCAACAATCAATCAACACACAACACTAAACATAAACAACTTTAAGAACATGCAATGCAAAACATGTTGAGTCATACATGTAGTTGGAGTTCCCATCAGTATTGTCTCCCTGCATTAACAAGTGAGGCAAAGTGTTTGTTAACATCAATAATAATCACATGGATTCTGATTATGAAAATTTAGCCTTTGTGGTCACAATGTGTGCTTGATGGAAGAGACGCAAGAATAAAAGAAGAAAGTTATGGGTGCACCCTTTTCTAAGCAATACACACAATGTGAATATTGTCTTGTCTGAACTGAAAGTTGTGGGTAGATTTGACTTTAAAAATGTTTTAAGAATATCAAAATATTTCAAATTGTTGCCAACTGTAATTTCATCAACAATTGCAAAACAAGAAACAACTTTCACAGCAGCCATATCAGCTAATTGAGATAAGGCTCAACTTTTCTTCTTTTTTTTTCCCCTATGTCCTCGGGTGTACATTAAAAAATAGGGCAAGTTCACATAAACTCTGTTTGTTTTATTAATTTTATTTCTGTAATCTTTTAGGAATGTATCCCAGATGATGGTTTGCAAATGAAGCTCATTAATTAGCTTTATTTTATTTTCTTTTGCCCACTCGATTTTTGTCGCTAGTAAGCAGTGAATAATGTGCCTGGACCAGTTGTCTATATCATAACTGGCTGAAGTTAGTCAGGTTTGCACGAATTTAGCAAAATACATATACACTCTAAATGATTTCCACTGCCAATGGAAAACAATTTTGTTTAGCCAAGACATGTTGAATCAACATACCTTTAGCACTGAAAGGGTGTGGTTAGGTACTAAAATTGAATTTGAGTGGCAATAATCGCCATATGGTAGCAATTCCCTATTTTGCCACATGCTAGCGATTCCGTATTATATTCATGAAACAAATTCAGAGGACTTGACCAGCTAAGCCTGCAATAGGCAACAGATGGTAAAGGATATAATAATTCCTTCTGTAAGGCTAAGGTTTATTAGAGAGTATCATGTAGGAACAAAAATCCATGTATCTTATTGCAACCAATTTTTTGGTTGGCAACATGTTGGATGAAGCATAAAAGCAATACGCTGCATTAGTTCATATGATGGATATACTTAGCTAATACAAGTTCCTTAAAAATTGTCTCTTTTCCTTGAGAAATGTCAGAGCTGAGTCAGGCAGTCAAGTTGCTTATTGAATTGCTACTTTTTGACTGATAAGGAAAGAAATTCTCTCTCTGAGAAGCTTTAGGCACAAAAATATATACCCCATATTTAGATTTAGGCAATTGGTGGTCCCAGGATATTCAGAAAAGATGCAGCAATCTCTTGGTTTACCATCAATGTAATATTTGGATCCTCTCATTAAGGTCAAAAAATCAACATTCACCAGAACATAAGTACTAATAAGCACACCTGTTACCTGACCTGGGATGACAGAGCAGGCATGCATGTGCTCTTAACATTGTAGTAGTAAAGATGTAATTGACCATCCTGTTCAAGATTCTGAATACTAAAAGTTTCAGGGTTTTAACTTGCTGTAGGCTGATTTGATTAGGATCCTGCCACTGGTCAACATGTGAGTGCAGGGTTGCACAGCACCAACCATCATCTTACTATTTGTTGTTATTCAGCATTTACGTGGAGAAGTAAATGATTTTGGGAAACACATTTGTTTCAATATCTTGTATTAAATGGTATAAGAGCATAGAGTTTCACATTACATAACACCATGTTTAATGTATGATCTAAGTTATTTTCCTTTACAGTTTCATTTTCTTCACAATGTCTTCTTCATTTTGTTAGTCTAAATTTTCAGTCTTCTCCCTCTAGCTTGAGGTACTATCTGTCTTCAAAAATTCAAGTGGTGTGAGAGATTCATTCAAGTTTCTGGAGCCATTTCATTATTTGTTGCTCTTGACGTAATCAAACCTTTACCTAACACTGCAGACGACTAACACAAGTGAGTCACTGCATACTAAGAAATGTAGAAGATCAATTGGTAGTAAGTTGAGAATGTAGCAGGAACAACAATATATTATCTTACTTCTGTACTCCAGAAACAGTAACACAACAGTGAGACAATGGGTGGTGTGAATAAAGTTGAGCAGATTCAAAACTCAAAATGTGGAGTTCAACTCAATTTGGGATGAACAAAAACATGAAACCAAAGATTTGACTCTGTGTACTTCAGTCAAAGATAAGATGCACTCGGTCAGCAAGTGGAAGGTGCTGGTTCTTGTGAATAAAAAGCAGCTTACTCTTGCATCTTGGAGTTGAGAGTAGAGTTTTTCTGAGATACCTCAGTAACAGACTCCAGTTGAGTGCAACGGTGTAATATATGTAGAGGGTTTATGAAAGAAAGGAGAAAGTGTGTAGGTTACAAAGGGAAAGCCAAATAGATGATTATAAATGATATTGATTTAATGCAGAGAAAGTTGAATGGTTGATGAATTATTTCTTATTAGCAGGGCGGGGATTTATTGGTGATAATTTTTTAAAGAATCTGTGTTTCATTTTAAAATTTTTGCATATTCATGTTAATAATACAACAAAATGTTGCGATAGAATTTAAAACTGAAAGCATATGCATGGTTCATATAATAACCAACTTAGGAATTTATATGGACAAAAAGTATTAACGTATCTTTCACAATATAAAATTATTATTATTTCTTTTTTTTTACTCTATTTATTTTATGTTGTTTTAACTCCTTGGTCATAACGCAATGGATCTGTTAGTGGATAACTCTTAGAACAATATGTGATGGACAGTTAGCCTTCTAGGTCTCATCCCTGTAACTACCTGCTTCGTGCCGTGCAGATGGTATTAGGGCATCATCCAGTCTAACCGCCGCCTTCACACAGAAAGGCAGACAGCCTTCTAGGTCTCATTCCTGGAAATGCCATCTTGCTTCGTCATGAGCCCACAGAAACCCGAGCACATAGCAGCCAGATCTTCTGCTTCGTGCCGTGCAGATGTCATTAGGGTTCTGTCCAGTCTAGCTGCTTACATTTTCTGGATAGATGGTATAGCATTGTCATTACCACTTATTTTTCATTTTACTATTGTTTTAGACTTTAGGTGGGACTTTGGGTCCTGGTATTAAATATCCAATCTGGTATTTACCTTGGCAACTGAGGGAAACCACAAAAAAATCTCAGATTGGTCGGCCTCCGGATTTGAACCCGGTATCTCCGAATGCGGGCCACAGACGTTACCGCCTGAGCCATGCCGCTCGGTAATATAAAATTATTGTATTATCCATAAAATTGAATTATTAATACCACCATTAGCTTATGTGAGGTTTAACAAAGATGCAAGTTATTTTGAAAGGATATTAATGTTTGGTAGAAAATATTAAATTAAATATTATATAGCCAAGTGTTTATTCCATGATAACAAATTACAATTGGTAGGAAGTATTAAATTAAATATTATTTAGCCCAAGTATTTATTCCATGGCACCAAATTACAACATGCCAAGTTACAATGTTTTCAGGCCACTGAACATCTAGTGAATAACTACTAAATTATAGAGTGAAAAGAATCTTTCGCTGTCCGCATTTGATGGTAGTCATAAGGCTTGAACAAATGTCTCACAAAATCTATGAAACCGATTACATTTAATTTTAAATGTCAACAGAGTATGTAATACATAAATTTCATTATTATCCTGATACAAACTTTGGACATAGTTGCAGAATTCAATGCAACATAAAAGTATTTCCTCCCACTCTGAATTCAGCTAATTGCTTAAAATAATCTTTACCAAATCTAGATTGATATCGGATTTTGGAATTAATTTTGATGACTCCAAAAGGAAATCAAGTGCTTTGATTACCATTATATTGTCAACATGCCAGTTTTATAATTAATTTTTAAAATATGCCAATTTTCATGTTTATAGTGCAAATAAAGACTTTTGCGAGAAAACGAAAAAATCATGAAAATTTGCTAAAAATAGTTTTAAGTCATCTACATTTATTGCAAAACTTGAATATTTTTTTCAAAGTTGTAAAACGTTTGTTGCATTTATTGTTAATAACAAAAATCATCGGCTCTGCTTAGAATACTGGGCAACAAGAGGTGGTGCATTAAGTGAACAGAGAATTAAAAATATTCCTGTTTTTTTTAGTGATCCAGGCTTTCAAATTGGTGTCGGTGAAGACATGGTGTAGACAACAGCTTTATGTCAAAAACATTTTCGGAAGTATTGGCAGCAGTTGAAAGACCAATTAGTGAATTAAGTTTATAACTTCTGTTGCTGAAATGCTCAGATACAGTGGCAAAAATGATTACATTTGCTTGGACTATAGGAGCAATTGATTGTACACACATGTTAGTTAAGAAACCTTGCGCATACAGCGACAAATGCGAGAAAGTGAAAGAACTGAAGTACTTATGCCTAGTGTCAATGTTCAGGCAATTGTAATGCAGCAGAGGAATACACCAGTGTCAACGTTACATAATCAAAATCTTCACTCTAGAATTTTGAAAAGCTCTTACATTTCTATAGAGTTATTTGTAAAGAGGTCCCAGACAAGTAACTATGACCTACCATTTTAAATGCTCAGAATAAACAAACTGTGAATTCAGCTGGTCGATGCATGTACCAGACTCTCAAAAGTACTTGAGTTGACCGAATCATGACATTCTACTCGGCTACAAGTTTCATTCACACGAAAAGTGAGTGTATGACATTCTTCTCCATGCACTCGGCACACTTCGACTCGTGCGTTTACTCACACATTTACTCTTTTTTTTTTAATTCACATCCTCCAATCATATAACACAAATTCTTGACATTTGAGCCACACGCTGATTTCATAAACATATACCATGTCTTCTTCTATCTTTAGGAGAATGAAATATTTGAACATTTCTGAACTTATACCAATTTATTCCATGATTAAGCAGTATCTCGCTCTATTGGCTTCAATGCTTAACAATATAACATAGCATACATTGAAATTAAAAGTGAGCACAGGGCTACATCAAACAACTACAGGTTAATGATTAACTATCCCAAAACTCCACTCTTTATCTTCTTTCCAGATAAGTTTAAAATAATAAATTTAAAGAGCTGGTATACCACAATCTGTGGTTTCATTCTTATGAACCATATTCCATTTTTGAGGTTGGTTACTGACAAGTTGATTGATTTCCCTTTGATTTAACTGAAATGGTGTATAGGACTAGTTATGAAGAGAAGTTTAAAATAACAAATTTAAAGACCTGGTGCACCACAATCTCTGGTTTCATTCTTACGAACCATATTCCATTTTTGTGGTTGACTATTGATAAGCTGATTGATTGACTTCCCTTTATTTTAACTGAAATGATATATAGGAATAGTTGTGAAGTAATTCTTCAAATCAGATAGATCAAGTCCTTAATGTACATAATTAATGAAAAAATTGTACTAAATAACATTATGACACAATAGTCAATGTAACGTTTCTTCAAAATGTAAGTTTATATACTGCAATCACTAAAGAGTAGAAATTAACTATTGTTTCTGATAATGCAGAGAGAAGAGAGGGGGTAAGGGAGGGAGAGATGAGACAGAGAGTGGGGCCTGATATGGGAAAGCTTCTAGTACTAGGCAGTGAAGGTAACAACTTGTTTGAACTGCTTTTCTATCTTTACCACTTACTTATGATGGGTAAAGAAAGAATTATATCCCACCAAATATTTGATGTAATGAATGTTTTAATTTGCCTGAAATGTTTTTATGTATGCCAGATTTTTGTTGAATTCAAGATAAAAAGATACCATTCTCACAAACAAAACGTCTGGCGTACAGTAGAATTCCAATTAGCCGTTATAATGGAGGGGTGGGATTGACAGTTGAAGCAAAATGATGGATAATCCATCTTACTTTACAAGTACGCATGCCTACTCACTCTCATAAGTATTTTATCAACTTTGTAGATACAACGCTAGGCAACAGCAGTACGTTATGATCACTAGTATTACTTGATTGTATGAACACTGTGTGATTTGAAACTAAAAATGAAACGCAGCTGAAAGCATCAGAGCAACTTCTTGACTAGAGTACATGATCAGTTCTGTATTCGATTGTTGCCATGCCCGCTGGAAAGCAATGTAACATAGACTTTTGTTCCATTGTTTTTAAAATGCACAGCTCATGGGAATTTTCAGAATAGGAAGCTATCTGTTGATATACAAGTTGCTCAAACTACCCACAAACACATATACAGGGAACATCATAGAAGTTTGTTTCATGAATTACTCAACTTTAGCAAAATGTAACATAGCTCTGCATACATAGTTGATTTAATCTCCAATTGCAGCTCGAGTTGTGCATGTTATCACATCTATAGGCCTCATTCATTTCCAAAACAGGTTAATTTTTGCCCCGCTCCAGAATACTAAACTAACAAACTAAAGATGACAGTTAATGAGTAGAACGGTTAACAAAGTGACAGATAATCAAGGTTTTTGCCATTTATAAAATTGAATGCAGCAATTATTAACCATTCTACATAAGGGAAAACAAAAAGGAATGTATAAATTGGAGCCAGAGAAAATCTAAAAATTAGAAAACTTGGCATTGGCCGCTCATATCTGGACTAGAAATTATGATATAAATCCCAGTCCTATACTCTTAAAGCAATAACAAAGCTACAGGAACTGACCATTTGGGAGCAAATCTGCATTTGGAAAAACAGATAAGAGTTTTCAATTTTGAAATTCCACCAAAAGATTCTTCCAGCAAATTCCTGAAACCATCACAAGAGAGCTATAACTCATCTGCATCAGTGACAATGATGCATCAGCAGTCGAACAGAAGGTTGAAAATGGCGGCACTTGATCTTTGAAACATGTTCCTAATTATTGATGTAAGTGGTGTACAGTGGTTACTAATCAATTCAAAATCAGTATTACATTACACCATTGCCTTAAATCTCCTGAAAAGGAGAAGGTTGAACATGCTTTCAATTAATCCAGGCACTCTGAAAGATTGCATTTATGTGTTTTTATATTTTCTCTTGTCATAATAGTCATTGTTGCTTAATGTATAATTTTCTTCTTACATGCAGACAGAAATGCACCAAAGTCTCTGTACAGAAATCTATCAGTCAGCATACAAACAGTCAGAAGTGTTCTTGTATGCTTTATAGGAATAAGCTGCTGTGGTTGATGGAACACATTTAGTGTTTCTAGTTCAAATGTGGTTTAGACAGGAGCAGAAGAATCCAGCATATGGAAATACTTGTTTAATTGGAGTATTGTTGTGGGAATACATCAAAATATGGGTTAGCTGAAGTTGCAGGATTATTAGATGAACTCCTGGCAATGAAGTATCTAAATTATTAGACAAATTTTTTCACATAATGGTGAAATAGATATTTGATTTTACCTCCTCTATCACCCAAAATCTTGTAAACAAACTTTTGTATTACCATGCAAGTCAAGCGACTGCTTGTAAAGGCCACCTAGCAGAGAAAGTTTTCATGCGCCAAGATTTTGTCACTAAAAGGATTTTACCTTCTTTATCCTCCCTGAAACATTGTGAACTAGCATTTTTGATATCCAATTTTCAGAAATGTGGAGCTTGAATTTGAAAGAATGGGACCTATCAGATTATTAAGCCTATGATTAATATCAGAAGCAAGCAAATTACAAGGCTCAATTGTATTTTACGTATACGAAATGTTAAAGCAAACAGAAGTACTGTGGCAGCAAAATTCAGTATTTCATTTCGGAAAGTGTGTTGCTTGGCGTATTTACAAGTTTTATGTAGTTCTCATGCATTGAATATTTAAAATAAAAAAAAAAGGCATATATTTACTTGCATTACGTATCTACATTATTGCTGTTATGAGCTGGATATTTTTATATTACATGCTGTTACTTTTGTTTTGTCTGCTTCAGTACATATAAAATCACTAATTTATTTATTTTCTAACAGATCATTTCAGTTTAGGTTATGTAAGAGAAATTATCAAAACAAAGCGCATTACTTCTTTCCAAGAAAATGACTAAGTTGACAGCAAATGGGTACAAAGCATACAGTTGTTTTTTGACGAAACATTTCTGTATGTAGCTTTTGAATTTTGAAGCATCTTCAGCAATCATTTGACTTTTAGAAAGTTTTTGAGCTCTTGGTTTAATGAAGCTCCATAACAGTGAAGTTGATACTCTTACAAAAGGGCATGAAATTACCATTTGCACATATATTTAAAGTGTGCTTGTGGTTAGCTTAGAGGTACACACGGCCGGCAGGCGGGCCGGGGTCTCCCTCTAGTAATGGGGCATGTGATGCAATGTTCAGTGCTTGCAGGAACCTAGTGTCTGCCTCCCAGGATGGAAAACTGATTGTTTGGGACAGCTATACCACCAACAAAGTGCATGCCATTCCTCTGCGGTCCAGCTGGGTCATGACCTGTGCCTATGCCCCCTCTGGGAGTTACGTGGCCTGCGGGGGCCTTGATAACATCTGTTCGATATACAGGTAAGTAAAATAATATCACTTTTCATAAAACTAATGATATTCTTAACAGTCTGCGGCATTAGATTTCATATTTAGTAAAAGTGTTCATTTTTCTGTTATGCAAGAGAAAAATACTATTTTGTCTTTCTTTTTTTCTGGAATAGGATTGCCAGATTTTAAAATTGAAAATACTTAATCACTAAGTGCCTATATTTCAGGCAATACAACTCCACAATTTGGTAGTACATAAAGAGTGATATATGTAGAGTTTAAGTTGGAAATATCAACACTGTGGTTGATTGCTTTGTTTTGTTATTCTTTTGCTTAAATTATAACCAACCAACATTACCAAATTAAAGATTAAAGATAAAGATTCTGAAGATTAAAGTAACTGTTACTGTGCACCTGTTTGGTTTGGGAGTTACGCACATCCTTACTCCAGAAGGCATGAGCTCAGTTCTTATTTGGGTAGGGTTTTACTTGGTCTTTCTCTTATCCAGAGAAGACAAATGTTGGGTATCTGTATCTTCTATGAAACTCAGGCTCATTAGAAGACTGGTTTCATACATTCATTCATAGTCTGATGAGATCACTCTAGTTAAAGCACATTAAATTTAAAAGCAATACAAATATTAGTATATGAACAATTTCATTTCCACTCACTCAGAAAAAAAATTGGCATCAAAGATTTTGCACTTGTGCAGTCTGATTTGTAGCAATTTACAAATGACCATGCTAAGTGAGCGATTTCCCTCATTTGTAATCTTCAATATTGCCAACAATTGAAAACAAAGCTTGCAATTTGCATTGTTATATAAAAAGTGGATCTTTCTGTTGCATAGAACAGCATTTTATCTATCTTAAGCAAGTAATATAACAAAATTTTAAATGGTAAAATATGAGGTGAAAACTAAAATATGGGAGTATTCCCAAATGCATGAGCTGAGAGACTCAAGAAAACAGATGAAGTATATGAAGACCTGGAAACACTTATCTCAAGAGTAGTTTTAATAGTTTTAAGAGGCTATTATATTGAATTTGCTTCAATTTTTACCTGCTCTTGATTTCAGAACAATTTTTAGTATAGTACAAAAGAGCCAGTATCAGTAGTTTAGAAAATGAAAATACATAGCTTTTATTATTTTCCCGGATCACTTTAATATTCATTTGCCTCTTGTTTAGCACTTAAATTTATTTCAGAACATACTCTGTTAACTTGCTCTACTTGTGTTCCTGCATTGTTCATAATCAGAATGTACTAATCCTTCAGACAGACAGATATATACATATTTTTTATTCACCAAACAAATTACAAAAATTTCAAGGCCTTGGCAAGCACAAATTACAATTTTACAGATATCATATACAGCTTACACTAACAGCAGCTTACAAATAATAATAATAATAATAATAATAATAATAATAATAATAATAATAATAATAATAATAATAATAATAATAATAATAATAATAATGTGTATGAATACATTATCAGGTAAATTAAGTGGCCATGAACTCATTTATTTTGTAGAACATATGGTTTAAAAGATGGTGTATATCTTTATTCTTCAATTGTTTTGTTTTAAGAGTTTCCAGGTATTTATTGTTGACTGATGGTCCTCGGTGTAACACGCTTTGAAGACAAATTTTACTGTTTTGGTGATTTAAATGTAAGTTATGTGATCCCCTGGTGTTACAAAAATGGTAATCAGAATTTCTATTGAAGTATGATACATTTTTATGAATAAGTAGAACATCCTAAAAATGTAAATATATGGTAATGGTAATATGTTGAATTCTTTGAATAGTCATTTAGTTGAGTTAATAGGAACACATTTCATGATTTTGATAATACACTTTTTGTAGTACAAACACATCTTGAGTTTACTTGAAGATCCCCAGAAAAGAATGCAATAGGAAAGTACAAAATATACACATCCAAAATAGACAGATCTTAAGATTTCAGTAGAAGATGCTAGGACCCACATTGCATAACATGGTTTGTTTAGCTTTCCAGTCATCAAATTGATATGAGTATCCCATGACAGGTCAGCATGAATCCATGCTCCTAAAAATGTTATTATGTCAGTTTGCTTAATTATTGAATTTTCAATGCTAATATTTAGATTAGGTTGTTGATTTATCGGGACTAAAATACATGCAGTTTTCTCAATATTTAAAATTGGCCTATTTTTCTCTAACCATTTTTCAAACATTACATTGGCAATATTAGTACTACTTTGAAGAATTAGATCTTGAGGTTCACATAATTTTAATTTTCCTTTTTGTCAACAATACCTATTTATATCATGTACTCTAGACCAAACAAAGTTTCCACTATGTGAGTTAAAATGTAGAAGTTTAACATTGAAGATATCATATATACCACTCGAAAGAACTTGAATGGCAAAATGTTTCCTTCTGTAATTCTTTGGAATAAACTGAACCAATTTCTGTTATTGATGTAATAATCCTGAATTTCAGAATCTGAACCCTTGCATTCAAAATTGGGCACAGAATATACAATGCAATATAACCCATTGCTTATAGGATGTAGCTTCTGCAAATTCTTACTCAGTGATAGCCTACTTGAAAGGTACAGAGTTTTTGCACAAAAGACAGGTTTGTAATTTGCATTCTTCATTTGTCACATAGAATTTTGTTTACAAATTCTGAAGAATTGAGAAAATTAGTGTCAATAGTGCAGAGTTAACATAATACTTTCAAAGACAGATGTGTTGTGGTCAAAAGGAACATTTGGGTTGTTTTCAGTTGTCCTTAGTTGAGTGGTTATCATGCTAGCCTCTAGTTCTCAAGGTCATGGGTTCAAACGCAGTGGAGGGCAGTGGATTTTTTCAGCCATAAACATCCTTATTATGGATTCTTTTGGAAGTGAAGGTGGCACAATCGATGGGTGGTGAGATAATTCCATGTCACCATGTCTGCATAGTGGTGGAATTAGTGACTTAGAAATCCACCTGATTACAAACAACACTGCTAGAATGTCCCTATACCCCAGTGTAATGACAGGATAACTAACTTGGTATGATTCAAAGTATAAGAATTAATATAATTTTTATACTTTATCATTATTTGAGAATACATAAATTAAAAGTCCCTCAAGCTAGGACTGCATATGAAACATTATCCTCTCCATAATTTTCCTTTACTTCAGGAAAACTCCTGTGCTTGTTCTTTTCTTAGGTACTGTTTTCAAGATATGAGCTGAAAACTTGAGGCAAGTTTAACCACAATCCCTTGTTTCTTGGGTTGCTTTGTGAATTTCATTTCGCCTTTGCCACAGTTTACAAAGCAGGGATCACACTCAAATGCCTTAATAGCAAATTTAAGATTCTCTGAAGCCTTTAGTTTTTTCTTTCTCTAATTAAAGTCTGTATCCTTGCTGTTCTTTATGCATTTTCTATTTCTGTTCTGTTCTTTGCTGTGCATTTCTAGTTTCTAATTTCCTTTTGTTTTTGCCACATCTGCTGTTGCTGATTTTCTTTTTTCCTAAATTCAGTATAGTCCTCTTTTACTGCGTTTCCTTATGTAGTCTTTCCCTCTCAGCTGCAGTTTTATCCATTCTGATTTTAATCTGTAAGAAACTGAACAACTGATATGGCTGATTTTCATTTTTCATAAATTCAGTATAAATTATAATTTTCTTTTGCAGCCTTCCTTTTTGTAATCTTTCCTTCTCAGTTGCAGTTTTGACATTCTGATTTTTATATATATATATATATATATATATATATATATATATATATCTTGTTGCAAGTTTATACCGTTCCTAAGCATCATCCTATGGACATGCTTGAAAGTTTGCAGTTTGTCACTTTTTTTTTTTTGCCCCTTTTGTTTTCTTTGCAGTGCAAGAGCTAAACATTTGAATGCTTTTTCCACATGTTGAAACTTTCATACATAATTTGAAACAGTTCGTAGATAAAAATATGTTGTGATTAATACATGGGTAGAAGATTCGCTTTTCATGTAAATAGTATAATGTATAATGAATATATGTGAATTTGTCTTTGGTAGAATAAGTAGAGTAAGTGCATCATATCAGATTCTTGTATTTCTGGTTCATTACTTGTTAAGTGTCTTATTTTTATCATTCTAGCTTGAAAACAAGAGAAGGCAATGTGCGTGTTAGTCGAGAACTGCCTGGCCACACAGGCTATTTGTCATGCTGCCGTTTTCTGGATGACAACCAGATAGTGACTAGTTCAGGAGATATGACCTGGTAAGTATAAATCACATTTTGCATTAACATCACTGTTTAAAAGTTGTGTTACAGACCATTTTGAACCTATAGAATATCCATAGGAAAATGTCAGCTATATTTGCTTGTGAATATGCTTTTGTCATTTCTGCAATGGTACAGGAGTTGAAATGTTGCTCTGTACTATTGCAGTTACATAAATTCTATGATTGTTAATTTTTGGGGGGGAATATGTATTAGCTGTTTTCTTAACCCCAAGCTAAAGTTAAGAAATCCTGGAAATGACAGGGAAGTGAGCTAGAGGTATGTTATATTTTAGATAGGCATTTTTATTCATTATTGTTGTTGCAAAATCTGGTGTGTATGATAAAACATAATTGTTCAGGAATAAAAAATATGTAATAGAGGAGTTCCCACCTGCATGACTGTTTGCAAAACATTAAAACTATTATTGGCACACAAAAGTCCATAGTATACTGTCATTTTGGAGAAAAAAAATTGGATATACCAGATATTGCAAGAGGAAACCTAGCATGTCCCTCGGAGGAACAGAAAGGCATGACTTTGTATTCTTAGGAATATGTAAGACATTAGCTATTTTTAGCTATTTTCCTACTTATCCCATATAAATAGCACTTTACATTCAAATGCAGTAATACTGCAAGACACAGTGACTTTACTACATTGATTTAAATATTTCCTGTTTCTAATGTGTTGTCATTTTTGAGAAGAAGGCATCGTTAAAACAAACATTTTTCTGAGAACTAGCAGCCCAGTGCTATTCTCATAAACAGATATTTTAACATAGTGACAGATAAACCAAATTTAACTTTTAAAATCTTAATTTGTGTTAAAATCAATGAAACATTTTACAAGATCACACTTGTGGAAATCCTGGCTATTGGCTGATCAATCACAGCAAGCAGGTCTTCATGTAGTCGGTAGCAATCTACATGACCTGAAGGCCTTCTCACATGTTATGAAGATACTGCTCAAGGTCACCAACTTCCTTGGTCGCAGACTTCTGTACAATAACTCTTACAGAAGGCTGCCATCTACTCAAGTCTTGTGTGGCTCGTATTAACGATCTGTAGGTCAACAAGAAAATGTGCACCCCTCATCTCAGTTCTGTTGATAGCTAGCCACAACATTTCTCAGAAGTTGTTTGAGGGATCATGCATTGCATTGCCGGCTCCATCTCTTGGTATCTGCTATTACCCACAGCCTGCTGCAGGTTAGCCTTAAGGAATCCCTGCAACACCTTGCTCAGTTCCTTGAGATGATATGTCTTGCCTATGACTAAGAAGTCCAGATATTGCAGTCCACTAAGTCAGCCCCCTTCATTGTCGGTTCCATTAGTCATAGCAAGGTAAGTCGTGCATTGTGGAGGCATAACAGTAAATTTACAGTGTCTGTGGTCTTTGCCTAGGGGTGTAATGCCACTTGTGAATATGCCTAAGTTCAAAATCTCCAAGCACCACCAATAAATTCCTGAGTGCTGTCAATATGGAGCAAGGAAAAACATTCCTTTCAGGTGACATTCAGCTTCCTGCAGTCTACACAGAACTGTAACTCACCACTCTTCCTCTTCACCAGGTCTACAGGTCTGATGCCTTTCGTAGATATCATTCCCTGAGGAGATCCTGCACCTCCATTTGATTTGCTAGTGTGACACATCTAGATGGCTGACAAATATTTCAGGCATCTTCATTGATGTGGTGAAACATGTGGCATGTATGTCCTTATTTGCCTCTCCTTGGCTGAAGATGGTCTTATGTTATCTCACTGGGTGATGAATACTCTTTACCTGCAATACAGTTGCTCTCCCAATAAAATCTTTCAATTGGCTATCCATTGTTAGTTACAATGTCGGATGTTGGAGATCCATCACAGAGCAATAGGCTCACTCCTGCCCAGTTCTATGTGCCTGGATACACTAATTCATTTCTAGTTTAGGCAGTGATGAAAGCTTACAGAATATTTGTAACAAAGTAAGAGGTGATAAAACATAGAGTATACAACATCTAGGCTAGTTGCAGATCATTTCTTTCTTAATATATAGCTTCAGTAACTTAACATAATAATGATTATGCTGTGGATATTAAACAACTAATGCGAGTACTTTTCAATAAAATGCATGATATTGACACTATTTTTGACATGTTCTTTGCAATGTTATTTTAAAACTAAGTAAAAGAAGAATATGGGAGCATAGCCAAAACAAAAAAGCATTTAGGACTATCACTTTATCTTGATCACAGTTTTGTATGTATTTGTATTGCAATTTAGGATATTTTGGGTTGTGATAAAATGTGTTCTTGAGATCAAACGTAATGCTAATTAACATTAGAAATAATTCATTCTGTCACCAGAGGAATAATGCAGAAAGTCTGAGCCCTTCTTTAACCATTGTTCTGATTTAAAATGAGAATAATTGTAAATTTGCAATCCAGGATGGATGGATGGATGTATATATATATATATATATTTTCTTTGTAAATAATAATGGTGCAAGTGCAACTGTGTGTGATACAGAATTTTCTTATTTACAGTGCACTGTGGGATATTGAAACTGGACAGCAGTGTACCTCCTTCATCGGACACACGGGCGATGTAATGTCCCTGTCACTCTCACCAGATATGCGAACTTTTGTTTCAGGGGCTTGTGATGCTTCTGCTAAAGTAAGTTCGCTCCATTTTTAGTTAGCTGCTGAATATTGAAATAGTGGAAGGATAATAATGTATAAACATTGTTTTTCCAGCTGTGGGACATAAGAGAAGGCTCGTGCAAGCAAACATTCCCAGGTCATGAATCTGATATAAATGCTGTTACTGTAAGTATTATCCAAGTGTGACATATAGTATCCATAGTGTTCATGATTGCCAGATATTCAAGAGAATCTTAATAACAAAATGAAAAAATACCAAACATTATGCACTCTGTGCAATACTCCTAAAGCATTGAAAACTATAAAAATAGCATACAGTTTCTAAAGAAGTGAGACTCTGCTGCATCATTAGCTCCAAGAAGTGAACTTTTTTTTTCTTCTTTTCTTTTTTCGTCTTTGTTTCAAGAAATCACGAAGTCTAGACCAGGCATTCCCAACCTTTTGGACTCAAGCTTTTCTTAAAATCAATTCCTATGCCTGAGGCCCTTAGGTCTTGCTGGGAAGGGTAAAGAGGGTGGATGTAAAGAAAAGAGATCTTAATATTTGTGCTATGTCCATGCAATGAAATATATACGTCCTATAATATCTCAATTGCAACTATTGCAATACACATGATTTTTCCAAACTCTGCCCTACATAAAAGTTCATCCAAAGCTCAATAGCTCAAACAAATATGTTTCATAACACAAGTTACAAGGATTGGCGAGAGTACCAATAAGGTGCATGCAATAAACTCAATTATTCCATTGTAATCATTTCAACCGTTTCAACTGAAATTCATATTCATTCTTTGAATTGTTTACTAATTGGTAGGCCTGCTCCTTGCTCAGCCTTGTCGTCTGATTGTCTCTCACTTCAATAGTTTTGGAACTAAAGCTGTGTAGGAGACATTTTCAGCTATTTCTGCTAACATGATTCTGAAAATGAGGTGTAGCTGAATTGCCAAGCATCCTTGGTTGAAGAGGCATGAAATTTAACTTGGCAAATTTCTGAACGTAATTTATAATTTTCTTACTTTCAGATTCTGTGATTTGTTTCTTATTCTTTAATTCAATTTATTTGATTTTCCTGGAGCAACCATGAACCCCCTAAACATACTTGCAATTAATATATGAAATGGGTAGTGGTGTAGCAGCTTTAGGGGAAACAATTTAATGACAGTTCCCAAGAATTCAAAAGAATCCAAAATTAAAAAAAACTTTATATTAAACTAAAGTATTGTCAACCTTACAATGTGAATTACTAGTTTCGAGTCGGTCAGTAAATCAAATCATGTTTTGAAACAACACAAATTGATTCAATCACTTCCCAGCGCTAAATATCAATATCATGTATTGTAAAAGCAATGATTAAAAGTCTGGAACACTTAAGCACTAAAACAATTCCAAATAAGTGCACACATGGAAACAAAATGGCCTCTCCTAACCAAGAAGTATTTGCTTTAAACTCAACAGTTGATATCCTGCAAGATAATGCCTGTACTGCCAATGTAACAGTACAACTAGCACCAACTACTGCCATATCTTTACCATGCTTATATTTTAGGAACAGTTGCTGATATGGATGGTTTGGCTATTAATGCATCTGCTAAGGTGAAACCTAGCCCCATCACTATAAAACATGAGGTTTCGATAAACAATTCCATCATGCACCAATGTCTGAAACCCATGCTTAATGGTTCATCTGTGCTTTATATTCAGGCAGAGTTCTCTTGAGTCACTGTGAACTTATATGGCTTTAACTCGAATAGTTTTGTTGTCACAAGTGCAGCTGTTTTTGATATTGTTTGTTGTGTTAACTTATGAGTGGATTTCTTGAATTGTGTTCTAAAACAGCACCTATTTTGTCCAATTGTCCTTGTCGGGAAATGCCTATTTTATTTTCTGTTTATTCACTACTGATCTATGATGTCATAAAGGAGTGTTTCCATTTCCAGGAGAAATGGAAGTGAAAAGAATCATGGGGTTTTAAAGTACAATAAGTTCTACGACAGATAGATAAGTAGCTGCATGAATTAGGAGAGAATATGAAAATAGAGGATTTTGGAAGGAAATAAACTTAAGTGACAAATATTTTATAGCATGAAAGAAGGGGTTCTGTGAGCCATAATAGGGAAATTAAAGCAGAGAAGAATATATAGAGCTATGTGATAAAACAGGTAGAGAAGGACTTGTCTAGGCTAGAACTGGAGTTGTGAATTTAAAAAGTTTAAGGCATGACAAAGATTTGGAAAAATGTTTAATGTGTAGAGTAACAAACATAAAGTTTCACTGTAGATTATACTCAAATCAAACAAAGTATGGAGAAAACATACATGGCAACAGAAATCAAATAATTTAAATGGAGAAGTTAATTAGAAAGATTCTGATTGTGATAGGAGAAAAAAAATGTAAAAGTGTAGGGGACTATTTATGCAAAGTTAGAAATGATGAAGACTGATTGGGAGGAATCTAGAAGGAAAGACACTTCTAGAAGAAAATAGGTTAGATAAACACAAATAAGGGCAGAGTAATACAGAAAAAATATGATCATCAGGGCATTATTAACCCAGAGTTGTGTGTATTGCTACTAGAAATATAGGCAAGTAATGTAAGAAGAATAATATTTAAAAGGGATATGTAAGATTATTTTTGTTTTTGATTCTAATTTGTGGTAGAATGTAAATGGTATCAAACATGTATCTAAGGTTTTTCTAAAATAATATATCTGATCTATCAGTACTAAAATTGCTGTATTATAACTTGTCCCTTGAGACATCTCCGGACCATGTGTTATGAGTGAAGTGGAGAGAGAGCTACGTTGCAACCTTTTGCACATAGGAAAATGTTACCTGGCACACTCAGCTGATAATGCTAACAATTGATTTATTAGTGTACATGACTAAATAAATTGTCTTTCTCACACTGTTAACAAAAGATATAAGTTAATGTTTATACTGCAAAGCTACTAATGTTATCAAAAGCCATATTAACTATCTCTATTATAATTTAATATTTCATTATAGCGTTGTGAGGTGAGATATCGATAAGAGGTCAGGCTATACATGTTATTTTTGTCCATATTATTTGCGAGTAGCATTTGTGGTAACAGAACAAACATTAAATCAGTCATAATGAGTCATGCATAAAATGTGCTCCATGATAATTTACATGTAGTAATGGATAAATGTATTTGTAAACTCTGTGAAGTAAAGTGTGACAAACATCACATGCTATATTGCACTAAATGCTCAAAATCAGTGATAGAACTCAGTTCTGAAAACTAAAGATTTGTTTCATCCTTGCACTTTTGCACGTATTTCACTTTATTTTTGTTATTACTATTATTGTTGTTTCTAATAAACCTGATTACTGTATTATATATTACATCAAGGCCTTGTCTACGTTTTTATACGTTAATGCATTCCTTCCGGGCTCATGAGACCAAAACACACATGTATTACAACATGCAGCAATATAAATAAATCTGTCAACAGTGGAAGGGTTATGTTATGCTGCAGGTTATAGGCAGAGGGGCCAAAGATGTGTTGGGCAGTATCAACGGTGATTGGCTTGTCACACACTTAGCCGCAGTGATGTGAACTGCCACTGAGCTGTCCTAAGGGACAAGTTGTAATAAGGCGATTATAATCTTGTTGCTTGAAATGTTTTCACCAAGATGCATATTGTATAATTACTAGGCATTGGAGAATTTGGATATTTTCTAAGAAAGTGGCCGTGACATTTCTCCACTCTAACATTTAGCATACATATTGTGAATAAAGCCTGTTGTTCAACCAAGTACTTCCTATCACAACACAGACAAAAAAGTTTTTTTCCATTCAGTTTTGGTTTTGTCTAATGCAGCTTCTCTGTTTGCCTGCAAGGACAGTAAATTTCATTAGCCAGGAAACAACAATCCCAAGTGACCAGTACCCCCAAAGCAGAGCAGAACAGAATGGAGATAAGCTCACTCTCATTCAAACTGAACAAACACATATTGCAAGCATGAAATGCATATTTATATAAAGTCTAGTGATTGACCAATAAAATTTCATTAATACTGATTACCTCAATGATCTACTGAGCCATAAAGTGAGAACAGATGAATTTTAACTATTTTTGGAACTTCTGGAGAGGAGTCAAAAAGGGTAGTAGACTGAAGCTTAAGAAATTACAAAATTTAGGGTCCATCTAGTGACAATTCTTCACTTACTGTTAAAAAAACAAATGTTTCAGAAAACATTGCTGCAGCTAAGGATAGTAGATCAAATGGCATTGTTATGTATGCAGCTAAAGAGCCTAATGAAGGTGTTTGGTGGTGAAACTTTCAAAGTCATTGCTTGTTTGTATTGATGATGCTTTGCCATTTGGAGGCAAGTTCTAAATGACACTTGCTTGTGTTACCTACTCTTGCATTTGTGTATATTTCACAATTGGAATTCAGAAATGTGCAGTAACAGCTGACTTGTCTATTTGTTTGTATTTTATATTGTGTGTGGTTGTGTTCACTGTTATGAATGTTGATCTTCCATTTAATTTGTGTGTTTTGTTGCAATCTTTGCAGTTGATTCTGTAGATTCCTGGTTTGTAGTTCTGTAACATCAGTTTCTTTTGTTGATGCTCTTCACACTTTTTGTTTGTTCGGGGGTGGGGGGAGATAATAAGGATAAAATAATGTAAGGGATTAGTGAGGGTCAGGAAAAGTATAAAATAGAAAGGAAAAGGGATGTAGGAAGAGATTTGTAATGTTGGTAAAGTACTACTATTGCATTTGCAGATTCAAGGGTGGGAATATAATTGACCAACAACTTATCGACCAGGGGAGAAGGCAAAGGATCAGTAGATAAACCTGATCGAGGTCCAGCTTGCCATTATAGCAGATTCAGGATGAGAAGATGGATAGGAGTGAAAGTGAAAACTTCTATTAGTTCATTTGTAGCATCTGCAACCTTCTAAAGGAGGCCTTAACATTTGTGAGGTATTATGCCTTGGGAGGACAACCACTTCCTCAAATGTTAGTAGTTGCTGGGAGATCCTGGTACAAGTCTGAGAACTTATGGTTGCCATGGCCACATGTGTGGCTTAAATGTTCTATTTGAGTGAAGTTCTGGTATAGTGTTGCTTTGCTGATGACTGTAGAAATGAATCTTGAGTCAGTGTGTATGCAACAACTTTATGTCCAAAGTGGTAGGAGGAGACTCATGTGCATTGCAGAAAAATTCATTCCTGCAAGCTGAGTTGGTGAAGCCAAGAAAATCCAGCTTGCTGCTACTGTCATATACGAGGATCAGCTGATAAGAATGAAAATAACATTTAAAAAAAAAAATTATTTTATTTCTCAACATAATCTCCAGAAAGGTTAATACATTTGTCATACCAGTGTTCTAATTTAATTAAACCATCTCTGTAGTGCGATTTGTCAAGGTCCTCAAAATAGCTGTTTACCGCATCAATGGCCTCCTCGTTGCTGTGAAATCTTCGTCCTCCAAGAAATTTTTTGAGATTAAGGAATAGGTGGTAGTCACTGGGTGCTAGATCTGGCGAATAGGCAATGGCAGTGGGCGGTCAGGGAAGCCTTGCTCACAATGAAAAACATTGCTTGTGTGAAATCAATGGTGAAAATGGAAAAATGGATCAGTATGTGCAACTGAAGACAATTTCCAAGGAGACTAACATGTCTTATGGCAATGTTTATTATATTGTTCACAGTTTCGGGGGTATCACAAAGTTTTATGTTGATGGGTGTCTAAGCTGTTGAATGACCATGGCTTTGTTGTAACATCTGCAGTATTCCTCTGAAGAGAGTGAAAGGTTCCTTGATCTCATTGTCACTGGAAATGAAACATGATATTGCATTTCACTCTGGGATTAAAGCAGCAGGGTATGGTATGGAAATATCCAGGTTTACCAGTCATGAAGAAATTCAGGACACATCAACACTTGACAGCTACTCTAGCATACTCTCACATGTAAAAACCTGCTGTCAGGAAAAAGTGCCAAAGGATTCTTATGGACAGTGTGCTTATTCTCCGTGATGCCAGGCCCCATGTGTCAAACAGGACCGTCTCCTGACTAAAGTCAATGATTACTTCATCCAGGGCAGATTTCCGAGAACAAAGCAAATATTGTTTCTAGCATGATTTTGCAATCAACCTGCTGAATTCTATAGCACTAGCATCTCCAAACAAGTGGTTCAGTTGAACAAATGTCTGAGTCACTGTGGTGACTATGTGGGAAAATAGTCAGATGTATTTAGAACAGTGAGCATTTAAACAGGTAGGTGTATTATTTTGGCTGAAAAAAAAAAGAAAGGAATTTGGGCTAAGACTTTTTGATTCACCTGCTTATCTTGCTCCAGAAATGTGCCAACATGCATGCAGAAGCTTTCTCAATTACCGAGGCTCAGTGGAGAAGTATATTTCAGACCAAGCCACAAAGGGCTTAGAAAATATGAAAATTTTATGTTATGCTGTGAGTATTCTAATTTTTATGCCTTCTCTGCATTAGAAGGCAGCTGTTTTTCATTCTCTACACCACATGGTTTTGTGGGAATAATCGTACTCCACAGCTTTATCCAACATAAAATCTGTTGCATTAAGAATAATTTCTAAATTTAGAGGACTTTATCTCAAGCTACGTTGGATGCTCAAAGTGTCTGACTGCAGATACTATGTGGCCCATTCAGCTGCTTCCTCCTAATGTCATTGTAGTCCCCATATATATTTGTTGGTCAGAGTAAAAATCCTTAGCTTTCGGACAGGCATTTTGACTAGAGGAAGCATGATCAACAATCATGTTTCTCTGTGCAGCCCCAAGAATGCTGTTTGTTTCTAATACGGGCTTACAAGCTATGCTTTGAATGGCAGTGGTACATTAATTTATGCAAAATATCATATAATTAACAACATAAAAAATGAAATAAGTTGCATATAAAGTATGGACTTGGCTACTAGTTATCCTATACAAGGATACATTTAATCATTTGGCTAGATTTCAAGTGTAAAAAGGGATAATGCATACAAATAAATTTGTTTTATTACATTTTGATTTGTAGTTCATTTTTCTAGTCATTACTCAATAAAAATATATTTTATTATTTCCCTGCAAGTGTAATGTTGTAGTGAGTATTTAAACAATGAAAATGAAACAAAGCCTTACTGATTTTTTGTGTAATTCATGAAATTGGTAAAATCTGAATAAGGCTTGCAAGGAATTTGCATTTATTGAATCAAAATAAGAGTACTGTGAACTGCAAGGAATGTGCACTTCTTGCATTGAACATTTTGCTAATGTATACATGTGTTATATTTTATGGCTACTGAAGGTGCAGAGTACCACAAAATAATATTGTTGCTTTGTTTCCTGAATACAGTTCTTTCCAAATGGACATGCATTTGCAACAGGGAGCGATGATGCTACATGCCGACTCTTTGACATTCGTGCAGACCAAGAATTGGCAATGTATTCCCATGATAACATTATTTGTGGAATTACATCGGTGGCTTTCTCCAAGTCAGGTCGACTTCTCCTTGCAGGCTATGATGATTTTAACTGCAATGTGTGGGATTCAATGAAAACTGAGCGTGCAGGTATGTAAAATGTCTGATTATTGGTATGTGTTCCATTGCTGTTATTTTTGTATTTCATTATAGATAGAGAAGTATTGCATTTCACCCAAGAAATATGCTATCGAGATTTCAATGAAAATACATGTTTTTAAATTTCTTGCATAAAAGAAGAAGGGAAAACATTTTAGAAAAAAATATGTGTGCAAACAGCATAACTCAAAATTGAAATGCTATATAAATACCAAGCTTGCTATTTAAGTTCAGTGTCCTCCAAGGATGAAACGTATGGATTTTTAAGAAATCCAAACTAACCTTTACATGAAAAATTCTTCTTTAGTTTCTATTTTCTCAAAAACAGCTCTAACAATTTTGATTAAAATACCATATCTTTAAGGTATTTGCATGCAAAGTGCCATTCATTGTGAATGAATTTTGTATAAACTGGTAAATGTTAAGATATAGACAAAAAATTTACTTTAAAAAATGAAGATCTCTTTAAAACACACAACTTATTTAAACAGAGCTTATCTTGTGGCATCAGCCATTTCTGAGATACTTGTTATTGGCGTAAATTTTTCAATACTTTATAATTTTTTGAAATTGTCACTATTTAGTTATTGAGTGTTATTATTCCAATGCCATGGAAAGAGAATGGAATTTCAAGCCCAACATATAGCAGCCTCCTTTTTAAAGATTTGACTGTCGCTTCAGGCTCCTGTATTCCTCTTATACATATTAGAAACTGTGTAATGGAATTATTTCTGCAAATATTTATTTTGATTAACATGAAGTAGGTAGAAAGATTTTTGGAAGAATATTTCGTAAGAGCTATATTAAAAAAAAAAAAATTACAAAGGTAGAGAAATGATGTGATAAGATTGATTTTAAGATTGATAAGATTTTTTCTCTGTTACATTTCTTCCATTTTGTACTTTGTTGATCTTTCATTCATCCTTATTTTTACCATATATTTTGCCATGCTAATTACACTTTTATTATTTAGGATTTTAGAGGAAGGTAAAAAAAAATAATAGGAATTTGAAGAACAATAATTACTGGACACCATAATATAATTGTTGAAACAAAAGACTTCATCAATTACAAACAATATTACTGAAAATTACTGACACCTCACACATAACAAATGAGTTTGTGTACTTCAACTTTTTCCTCCAAACACTACACTCCCAGAGTGGAGTCTTGATATAAGTCCCAGTTGGCAAACTCTCTTTGAGGATGTCTGCTGGTTGTCTTCCACTGGCATGTGTATGTTTGTCTTATGGCAAAATATTTCATTTATGGGCTGCTCTTAAACACAGAGAAACTGCACTTCAAAATGTTTGGTTTGATGATGAAACTCTGAGCTGTGTAGTAAGTAAATTGTGTCCCTTTTATTATCGGTGAAAAACTTCAACAGATCTGGCATGTTCGATATTTCTCTGCACAAATGGTTGGCCCACAATATTTCTCCCCCCCCCCCTCTCTCCCCCTCTCTCTCTCTCTCTCTCTCTCTCTCACACACACACACACACACAAAATGATGCATAACAGCAATTTCAATTCCATCCAATATATACATGATAATGCTCTATATGTGTTGTGTGCGCCCGCGCATGCTTCAAATGTGTAGCTTGATCAGTTGCTTCTAGCAGTAATACCTCGTATATGTACAATGAAATAGTGGCCTACAGATGCTAGTTGATGGTTATTTCCCATAAGTTTTACCATCCTTTCCTGAATTTTAAATATATCTTTGCTCTGTGATGAATTATCACAGAAAATGATCTCGTATAAGAGAAGGGAATGAAAGTATGAGTAGTAAAGTGCTTTCAAGCACTTTTCGTTTAAAATGTATGTTACATTTTTTATTGCAAAGCAACACTTGCTTAGTTTTTGTGCTAGAGAGAGAGAGAGAGAGAGAGAGAGAGAGATATATTCTTTTGAAATTTTCATCTATATATACCTCCAGAAATTTTGTTGATTTTGAACACATTATTGGTTTATCCCCTAGTTTTAGTACTTTATTGTCCAAGGCCATATTATTTACATGGTGAAATAGTACTGATACTGTTTTATCTTCATTAACTACCAGCCTATTATTCTGAAACCATTCCAACAACTTTCTGATGAATTTGTAAGGTTTGTTTGTTGATGCTGCTGCCTTTGAGAAATAAACTTGTGTCGTCAGCATATAGGATTATATTGGCATTGGGTACATAGTCAACTATATCTTGAATGTTTACAGAGAACAAGATTGTCCCAGAATTGAGCCTTGGGACACACCAAATCTGACAGCCTCTTCTTTGGAAAACTTAGCACTTATTAACCCTGTGGTGTGATCTTTATAAGGGATTTGCACTATTTGTCTTGGGTTGCTTAGATAGGATTCAAACCACTTTAAAGCAATGTCCCTTATTCCTATCATTTGTAACTTTTGCAGCAGGATTTGTTGGTCAACTAGGTCAAATGTGTTGGATAAGTCCATAAATAACCCCAAGCCTATTTTTTTATTTATTTATTTATTTATTTATTATTATTATTATTTATTTATTTACTGCCTGGTAAACTGCTTTTAGAAAGTAGGTTATTACTGTTATAGTTGACATCCTCTACTGAAACTCATGTTGCTTATGAGATATTAAGTCATACTTTTTAAAGAAGTTAAATAATCTTTCAGCTTTATTATTTTTGAAAAAACTGAGATCAGTAATATTGGTCTGTAGTTCTTAATACCTTCCTTGGAGCCTTTTTCAGTTACTTGTCCAACTTCTTATAAATTAACAAGTTAATCATAGTCCCTTTTAATATAAATATGCATGTTAGCAAAACTTCAAATTAATTTTATGATATAACTAGCTGGTTGCACTACATTAGTGCTACCGCTTTTAAAACTCGAATTAGGATTTAATTTATTTCATTTTTCTCCCCCCCCCTCCCCATTCTTTATGAAATTAATGTAGGTACAATGATCAAGAAGATTTTTATTGAATACTCCCTGTTTACCTGTTATAATTAAAATTTTGTACAGCTCCGGTATGCCTAATAAGGATTGAAAAATCTCTGGATATTCATGCAAAAGAATGTGAAACTTCAGTGGAATATCTGACTTTCTTAACCTCTCCCCAACGTATTCCAAGTTCTCGAAATGCTGCATAAGTATCCTCGTGGTGGAACAGTTATTGATTGGAATGGTTGAGTAGTCTTTTAGATAATCTCAATATGACATTTTAAGCCTTTGTACCTTCTCTTTGGTCCTGCAGTTATTTAATAACATAAAAGCTGCATAGTTTTTCACATAAAACATAAACCCTGAACATATACAAAGAAATAGAGGTGAAATTGTTGAATATGAAGATTCCCCACTCCCAAGCCACTAATAAGACACATAGTCTGCGACCTTGAGAAAAAAAATTGAGTTGCTTATTATAAAATATTGGTTGACTGATTTCTAATCTTAACTACAGATAATTAAATGAAAGTAGCAATGGTTTCACCAGGTTCACTAGCTGATGTGAATTTCTAAATGGAGCATAAAATTCTTACAACAGCCCCTTTGAAACCATCTGAAACCATCTCATTTTCTTAGGTATGTAGATGATGTCTGTGTAATCTGTCTGTATGGTAGTGGCATGCAATGAACTTCCTCACTTATCTCAACAGGCTTCAATCCCAGATAAAATTCACAATTAAAGTTGAAAAGAAAGCAGAAACAGCTTCTTGACATTTTAGTCTTCAGAAACGGTGACACACTCAGCCATTTGGTCTAGCCATACTAACATTTATCAAAATAAACATGGTTACATAAAAAATATGCATAAACAAATACGAGGGCGGATTGATAAGTCAGTAACTTTTGAAAGAAAATAATAATAATTTTTTCCAAAAAATTAATTTTATTTCTCAACATAGTCTCCTTTCAATTCAATACACGTCCAGTGTTTCTCCAATTTTTTTTACCCTTCCAAAAAATATGATTTTTTGAAGTCTGAAAAGTATGAGGTGGTTTCTGCCATGTTGTGTTCACTGGACATGAATTTCTTACCAGTGAGCAAATTTTTCAGGTTTGCAAAGAGGAAGAAGTCGCTTGGAGCCAAATCTGGAGAATATGGTGGGTGAGAGAGCAGTTCGTAGCCCAGTTCCACAAATTTTATTATGGCAATGGCTGACTTGTGTGCGGGTGCATTATCCTGGTGATAGAGAACCTTTTTCTTCAGCAAATGGGATCATTTCTTTAACAATTCTTTGTGAAACTGATCCAGCATTGCAGCATAATATGAACCTGTGATTGTTTTACCCTGTTTCAGGTAGTAGATGTCTATCACCCCTTGTGAATCCCAAAAGACAGCTGCCATGATTTTTCTTGCTGACGGAATGGTTTTAGCTTTCTTTGGAGCAGGTTCGCCGAAGGAAATCCACTGCTTTGATTGTTGTTTGATTTCAGGTTGATAGTAATGGATCCAAATTTCATCAACCGTCATATAACACCACAAAAACTCATTTCGGTTGCGCCGGAACATGTTCAAACATCCCTGTGAAATGGTCACATAATTCTGCATGTTCTCAACTGGCACCCATCTTGTTGACAGCTTTCTCATACCCAAAAATTTGTGCAGAATATTATACACCCGTTCACTCGAGATGTTTACAGTCTTGGCTGTCTCACGGATTTTCACTCGACGGTCTTCCTACACAATATCGTGAACTTTGTTCACTATTTTTTCTGTTGTGACCTCAACCTGCTGTCCTGTGTACGCAGCATCTCTTGTGCTCGAATGGCCACATCAAAATTCTGTGAACCACTTGTGAACCATGCCATGTAATAGAGCAGAATACCCATAATACTTGTTCAGCTTTTCTTCTGTTTCCTTCACCGTCTTACCATGCAAAAAGTAGTGCTTTATCGGAGTACAAAATTCACTTTTCTCCATTTTCTATGAAACAACACACATCTGCTTATTTTAGACGTTGTCAACAATGTTATAAGAAACAAATGACAAATGTCTGTGATTAAAATGCTCTTTCTCGTCAAAGTCATGGACTTATCAATTCACCCTCATATGTATATTGTTTGTTCATTTAATTACTGTGGGAGAGCTAAACTCTTCCTCTTCTGCACATAACAATCACACTTCATCGCATGAGAATCAGTATCATGATTATATATAGATGTAAAGAAAATATTATTTATGTTTTGTATATATGAGTAAGATATTAATAACGGTGTAGAAATACTTGAGAAAGCAGACAGAACACTAATATTAAAGATAAAAAAAATATACTTACACTTATAACTAATTAAATACAATACTTAGCCTCTCTATAAAGTTCAAAATATGTAAATGAGTAATTATAATGTGTAACTTTCTACAAAAGGCACTTAAAGTTTGGCAGGTGACCTCTGTTATCCTTTGACTGTCTTCCACAGGTAGAAAACTTTCAGTCAGTAATGACAAATATACAGGTGTTCAATGCACCAGTATTGAAAATATGTGACAAGCGTGTGTGAAGGAGGATAGAACTATAGAACACCCATGCAAAGCAGTAGGCATTTTGTATCATAGTCATTTATATGAAGAATTCTAGTATTCTTTCTTGACCACATGCTTCATCAAAATGGTCACTCAGCTTTAACCACACATTTTAAACATGTTAAAATTCAACAGCCAACAGACACCCAACTGTTACAGCTTGTATTCTATTCACAAGACATTTAACTGAGAAACTAAATAGCCAAATATAATATCAAAATCATTCACAAACTTCCTCCCAAAATCAAAAATTTGACGAGACTGTTGAAGGACAAGCTAGACCTTAGTGCTGGAGATTTACTGCATCCCCTGCAAATGTGGTGTTGCATATATCAGACAAACCAGAAGAATTGTAACTGCTGGAATGGTAAAGCACCATATAAAAATTCAGCGGAAGCAACCTGAGAAGCCAGGCTGGCTGAGCACTATCCAAAGAATGATCCATGGCAGCTTCAGCAGCATTACAGCATTAACTAAATGTGCTGACTACCAGGATTCAAAGATTAACAAAGCTCTGGACAAGTACTTGTCTTGCTACTGCATATTTGCTAGGTTTAGGGCCAAGACCCGAGCTAATGTGTATATATGCAGACATACCACAAACATACCAGTCAGCTTCAACATCATCTTAGATCCTCCTATATCCCCACTTTCACTATAAATAGGCTCATTTTCTTTGTTTTAAACTTAGTTATCCTGATGATGAGTATGAGTGTTCCCAAAATATGTAATTGTTTTGTGATAAACTGCCTGAGGGCTTGAGAAAATACAAGAGTACATACAATGCCAGGAAAGATTTAGTTCTTATTTCTATTATCACTGTTTGTCAGAGGTTTTCATTACCTTCCTGTTTGCATCATATATATGGATTATGATGCACTAAGGGGGAGACTTGACTACAAATACTGTTTTGTCAGTAATAGTAAAGTTTTTCTTTTTTGCACTGCCTGATTTGGTATCTTCATGATCATTTGCAGAAGACATATAGCTTTTATGCATAATTGAAAATAATCTCCCAAAAATCAGGCACTAAAGCATTTTATTTAGCGAAATCCTAACTCAAATATACACACACATTATGCATAAATGTTTGTGCAACACTAAAATATTAGCTTCATACATTTGGCACTGGTAACAGACAAATTGTTGTCATCGTGGCAAACCTCGTGCATTGTAGTTAAATTCTTGGCTTGCAACAACATGAAATGCAAACACATCAGGTTCATTGATTCTATTCTTGCTTTTTAAAGCAAAGTAATTATGACAAAGTAATAAAGGACTGTTTCATTATTCTTATCAATTTGTATGAAAAACTCCATTCAGAATGTCTGTGTAAAAAGTTTCACCAATGTGCAACATTTAGTTCATTGACTAATTTTGAAGATTTAGAAGCTAGTAACAGTGATGTGTCATAATTTAAAATAAAGAGAGTTGAGGGTTGTTACACTACATCACTAAAATATTCTTACTTGAACGCAAAAGGTTTGAAAGACAGAAATACATCCAGCAAATGACTACGTTACTCAGACAACAAAAACCACAAGCATATAGAAAATTCACTTATCACCCTCGGACACATCATAAATTTCAAAGGATTTTCAAGAAATACAACATCACCCTGTCTCCACAGAATAACCACAATATACAGAAACTACTATGTATCAGAACAAAAGATCCTATCCCCAACGATAAATCAGCTGGTATATATCAAATTGATTGTAATGAATGTAACCTGGTATACATAGGAAGAACCAAAAGAAATCTGGAAATAAGACTTAAAGAGCATATGAGATGCATTTACCAAAAGCAGCAGATAAATCAGCAGTAGCACATCATTTCTGGTCTTCAAACCATGATATCACTCCAAACATAAAACTCTTAAAACCGATCAAAGCAGCAATGAATTGGACATCTGGGAAAAAATATATATTGTCAAACATAGGAATCACCTAATGAATTTCGAACTGCCGCCACCCAGCAGCCTTTGGAGGTTCATCAGCCCAGCACCAGAGAACACCACTAGCCACACACATCCCCCAGACAATGACCGAAACATCAGTTGAGAACATGCTGACGATGGGAACAAGCCGTCTCCCGAAACGCATTCAAGTAAGAATATTTTAGTGATGTAGTGTAACAACCCTCAACTCTCTCTATTTTAAATTTAGTTCATTGTTAACAGCTATCTGAGGGACAGTGCTAATTAAATGTGCAAAATGATAAGACTATAGGCCGTTGATATTGTAATGAAAAGAAGCTAGAAACAGTGATGTGTATTGAATTTATTTAAAGGTGAGTCGGAATTGTTACACTAACATCACTTAAGTTTACTCACTTAACATGTTTTGGGAAACGGTTGTTCCCATCCTCAGAAGTTAATTCGACTGGCCCGCGTTGTTGGTGTTTCCGTTTTTTGGACTGGATCCTGTGGTGGCATCTTGTGGTGGAGAAATGTACTTCCAGAGAGGATTTGGTGGCGGCAAATCAAAATTCATTAGATGTGTGTTGTGTTTTAGAATGGTGATCTTCTCCCATGCATCTAATTTGGCTGCAAATTTGGCTGGTTTGACTAATGTAATATTGGGTTTGATGTTGTGATTAGTGATCAAAAAATGGTGTGAAACTGCAGATTTGTCCATTTGTTTGTATTTAATACATCTCATGTGCTCCTTTAGCCTAGTGTCTAGGTTTCTTTTTGTCTTACCTATGTATACTTTATTGCAATCTGAACAATTGATTTTATAGATTCCAGCTTTTTTGTCTTGTGGAATGGGGTCTTTTAACTTGTTACAAAGTAATTTCTCTATGTTAAATTTGTTCTGTGGAGCTAGGCTGATGTTATGTTTCATGAAAATATTCTTAAATTTGTGAAATGTTCCTGGGTGGTATGTGAATTTCTTGAACTTTAGCTCTTTATCTTGCTGGCTGAGATTTGTTGTGTTTCTGATGTGCATCTGTCGTTTGAATTTTGCAATTTTTTTGTCAATAGTTGCTTTGTTGTACCCATTATGTATTGCTGTGTCTACTATATGCTGGTATTCTAACTGGTATTCTTTTTTATTTAAGGGGGTATATACCAGTCTATGTGTTAGGCTGTTTAGTACTGCATGTTTGTGTGTGGTTGGATTGAAACTCTTATTTTTTATGTAATTAGTAGTGTGTGTTGGCTTCCTGTATATGCCAAAGGTTAGGTTCTTTTGTTCTCTGATGATTTTTAGGTCTAAAAATAGTAGCATGCCTTCTTTTTCTATTTCTATGGTGAATTTTATTGATTGGTTCTGTAGGTTTAGTAAGGCTAAGGAGTCTTGTATGAACTATTGGGGACAACAGCAAAGATGTTGTCAACATATCTGTGCCAAACTTTAAACATGTATGGAAAGGAAGTTGTTATGTGTGTTTCTAAGTAGCTCATAAATAAATCTGCCAAGAAGGGTGAAAGTGGGTTGCCCATGGTTAGACCAGTTGGTTGTTGATAGAACTTATTGAAACTAAAACAATTTTGTGCAATGCATAAATTGGTAAGTTGTATGAGGTCTTCTATTTCTTCTTCAAGTAGGTTAGTCTGCTGTAGCCATTTCTTTAATTGACGCAGGAGTTGATCTGTAGGGACACTTGGAAATAGTGCAGTGACATCAAAGGAAACTAATCTGTCTTCTGGTTCGAGTTCCAGGGATTTTATCTTCTGTATTAAATCTTCTGAATTCATTATGTTTTTGCTATTGAATTTTGGTAGTGAAGAGAATCTCTGTACTTACCATTTTGCCAGTTTGTAGGTAGGAGAATCAATATTGCTGACGATTGGTCTCATCTTATTACCCGGTTTGTGTATTTTAGGTAGAGCATACATTCTTGGTAAAGTGGGGTGGTCTGGTTTTAATCTAGATTTATCAGTGTCTGTTATAGTTTTGCTTTCCGGGATGGTTTGATTGAAGGCTTTTAAATGTAATTTTAATGGGTCTTCTTGAATTTGTATGTAATTTTCTTGTTGCAGCATATTTTCTACTCTGGCAATATAATCATCTTTTTGCAGTACAACTAGTTTATTTCCCTTGTCAGCTTTTGTGTATACTACTGGTTTTGATTTTAATGTTTTGATCACATGTTTGGTTGGGAAATTGTTATGTTTATCTGCTTGTATTTCTTGGAGAACCATTTCACATTCTTTTTACTTTCTCTACTACGTATAGTAAGTAGGGGAAGTATTGCATTCCACCCAAAAATTCGATACCGAGATTTCACCGGAAATACATGTTTTGAGACCTCCTGAATCCAAAATAAGCATTTTTGGAAACATGTCCGTGTGTGTGTCTGTGTGTGTGTGTGTGTGTGTCTGTGAACAGCATAACTCAAAAACTAACAGTCGGATAAACACCAAACTTGGTATTTACGTTCAGTATCTTCCAGAGATGCGACACGAAGATTTTCAAGAAAATCCCCCTACCCCAGACTACCCTTTACATGGAACATTTTTCGAAAATTTTAATTTTCTCAAAAATGGCTCTAACGATTTTGATGAAAATATCATATGTTTAAGATAATGTCATGCGAAATGAAATGTATATCTCGAAATTTCTGGGAATGTCTCCAAAAGTATTCTTCATTATGAACGACTTTTGCATAACTGGTAAACCATAAGAGATAGACAAAATTTTACTACACAAAAAATGTAGATCGCGTTAAAATACACAATTTATGTCATATACATTTTTGTTGTTGAGTGAACCGTTTTCGAGATATTGCTTGTTATTTCCTTAAATTTTCCAATACTTATACTTTTTCTCAAATTCGTTATTCATTTTTTTATGTCCTGGACATGCAAAGAGAATGGAATGCGCCACATAGCAACCAGCGATAAAATATTTGACTATCGCTTAAAAGCTACCATATTCCCCTTGCATCTACAAGAAAATTGCAATAAGATTGACATCTCGATATCTCGATTAATATGAAGCATATGGAGAATAGGTGTTTGTAAAAATAGATTGTACAAGAGTAGAGAAAGTCATGTGAGTGTAACACATCAGATTTTTTTTATAGTGGTTTTACTATTTTCATTTAGGTTGTAAGTAGCAATCTCAATGTCTGCGACTATTTCATCGGTTGTTTTTGTGTAGCCAACACATGTTTTTAGGCCAAGGTTTAATACCGATAATTCCGCTTTGGTGAAAGTTACATTTGAAAGATTAATTACGTCTGGGTATGACATTGTTTTTTCATTTTTTAGGTTATTGCATGTTTTGCCAAAGTGGGTAGCCGAGTGTGTCCGTTAATTTAAGGTGAAGAGCATATAATTCCAGTTCCAATTTTTGTAATTTTGCGTAGTGGTTGTTTCTCTCAATTATTATTACTTTTTTATCGGCTGATGTTTGGTGTTTGCTGTTTTTGTCATATATTTTTGTCATACATTCTCAGTAAGAATATTATCTCATTTAGTTTAGGTTAGGTGTCATTATTCTTCAAAACTGTTAACCACTGGTTACACAAAAGCATATAAGTATGTGTTCTTAAAAAGTTCATAATTCAGTATTTAGGTTAGGTGTCGTTACTTGTCATTGAAGTAACAAGAAGCTTGCAAAGTATCACTCAGCAGTATGAGGAATATAAAGAGACAGGCCATATATTGGACTACCTATGTATTTATGGGCACTTGTTCACCTTGTAGATAGAATATAGCCCGTTTGCTATATCACAGCAAAATAGATTGTAAATTGTTGGACAGAAAATAAAACTTACAATGGCTAAATAACTTTGTTCTGAATCCTTGTTTGTAATGTGTTTGGCTGAAATAAATTTGGGGCGAAAAGCTATGGGTTAAAATGTCTAGTGCTGAAACACACAATGGTAAAAAAAAAAAAAAAAAGCCTGGTGTATTTCTCCATGAAGATATTTAAATGTTCATTAGTCATCTTGGAAGGTGATGAAACTGTAGGTACTTAAAAAGTCTTTGTTGAATTGAATGTCGAGACGCATTGTTCTTGTATCCTGCTGTGTTACAGTGCTGCTGTACATTAAATCACTTTGTTGATGTTACTTTAATTTCACATACTGTACAGAAAACAATTATTTCATTCGCATCTAAATAGTCCTCTTCAAATTCTTTCACTTAGCATTTATTTAATACCTTCACAACCCTGTCCTTCTATATTTCCAGGAATTTTGGCTGGTCATGATAATCGTGTCAGCTGCCTGGGAGTGACAGAAGATGGAATGGCAGTAGCAACAGGCTCATGGGACAGCTTCCTTCGAATCTGGAACTAAACATCAAGATGAACCATCAACCAAACCATGTGGAAGGCAGAAGTGATGATGCAAATGAAGTTAAAAGAAAATATATATACTTATATATTTACTGGATGGAATATCGTTTAAAAATAGATTTTTAAGAGCATTTTTTACATCTATTGGGAAAGAGATGCACAGTAAGTTGGGCAGCAGAGCAATGCTCTATTTTCATGCATCTATCACTATATAGCCTGATTTTTGTTCAGTTACATGTGTTGTGTAAGGATCGGCTGATGTGAAGAGCTGGTGTTTATTTGCTTAACATTTTAAGTATCGCTTTTCCTTTAGCAATGTTCGTTAAGTGAGTATGTTGGAGTAAAAGGAAAATTCTGCCAAGTTTGGTGCTGATTTAGCTCTCTGGGGGGGGGAATTATTTGAGACACAGTTTGCTTGCTGTTGATCATACAAAAATAATAAAGCTTATAATCTCAGTGCTTGTAAAAACACTGCTAAATCAAAATTAATGAATAAAAATGGGCGTTTTAAGTACCAGCTAGCAACAAAAAAAGTGAAAAGCTTTTTTTGAACCAGCATTTTCTTATGTATGGAATTTTAAAAAATAATTTGTACTTTCCCTTTGTACTTTGTTTTTCTTTCCTTTCCCAACTTGTGGCACTAGTTTTCTTTATTTTATGTGTTTTGTATAATCTCATTTAATATATGTATATATATATTTGTAATCCATCACAAAGAATGCCAATTATTTGCACAGTTTTTCACTTCTTTTCCCCCCTCTTTGGCTTACAACACAGATTCACAACATTGGCAACGAAAGATCACACACTACTATTACTACTACTACTACTACTACTATTACTACTACTACTTCTTCTTTTTAACGTACTACTGATAGAGATGCACTTTGAGTGTTTTAGTCTCCCTGTTTAAACAAAATGTTCCAAACAAATAACATCAAGTGGGTTAATTTTCTCAGTAGACATTTTGACATTTTATTAACTCGCAAAACAGTATCAGATACTTATCTAGTCGAGATGGAAAGCCAATGGTTGTGAAAATGGGTTGCCTACTCTCCGGCCAAGTTTAAGAGTTGCAATGTATTGTATGATAAAAGGGACCACAAGGGCAAGTTGAAACCAAGAAATGAACTTAGGAAAGGCTTGAAAGCTTTTTTTCTAAACAAATAAAAAAGATTATTCTGAAGCACATGGTACAGTGATTTCAAGTTATGGGACGTTGCATTTGAAGAAATAAAAGTTACTGCCAATTGCTTTCATTTACGTATGCATAACTATAGTATGTCTCTTTGCACATATATTAAAGAAGTGGATTGTGGAATAAAAAAAAAAGAGATATAAGTTTCTGTTTCTTTAGAAAAGTTAGCCATATTTTTTTCCCCCTTCATGTGTGTAAATTTTAAGTAGGTTGTGTGAGGAGTGAAAAAGTGTCTCTCCCCCTCCTCCTACCCTTTCTTCAAAATGCAGCACCAAAAGAGAAGTTGGTGCATGCGAAAATGTTGCTGCTTTGTTAATCCCAGCGTGGTTCTGTGCACGCTATATCCTTTTCACCATCCTCTGCCTTGTAGTCTGCAAAATATTTTTGAAATTAATAAACATACCTTACTTGTGTCCTTCAGAACTCATTCTTTGTTCATATTTTTAGGGAATCTTAAAATGGGGAGAAAAAAAATTATATATATACACACACATATATATATATAATATCCTATAACATAAGACAAGTTGTAATGACATTTACTGATGTAATGTCTTGTATGTAGCAAAAGTTTTAGCATGTTATTTTTCTGGGGGAAAAGGGTCATAACACCTTGATCTACTTAAGCAGTATCATATTTATTTTGAGGTCAAAACCTGTGTGTCACTTGTGAATCAGAAAACGTACATTAAAAGAATTTCAGTGTGCACAAAATCAGATCATTAAAACAAACTAAACAGCACAAGGTGTCATTTTTAATCAGCCTTTGTGTGTACATGTGAAGGCTCTACTCTGTGCAGATGGTGGATAAAAATACTAAAAGAAAGAAAAAAAAAATCTCCCCCTCTCCGAAAACCACCCTTTCTGTGGGGTTAGATTAGGTATATAGAGGAGTAGAGGTATGCATGTTGTAAAATAATATTAAACTAAAATGTGGCAGTATTTTCTAAATGTTTGTAAAAGAAGAAAACTGTTTTTCTTCAAAAGGAAAATGTGCGCTGGCATGAGTGTGTATTGTGTGCTGTGAAATTTCAACCAATCAGTATGATACAGGAAATTACTTTTGATGCAAGAATCACAAAAGTTTATTTTTTCACCCAGGAACATTGAAATTTTGGAGAAAAAAAGGGAAAAAAAACACTTGCATAAGATAAATTCATGTGCACACTTGAGCCATCTAAACATGTGTGCATGTGGTCCAGATTTCAGTTTTGACATATCTTTTACATGCACACTGCTCTATAAGGAAATAAAAGGTATAAATATTTGGATGAAATTTATCAGTCATTTTCAGAATGTGTACATGGGAACACACCTATAACTTGTTGTTTTGAATGGTGTGATTGCAAACGAATGCAATTGAAATATCAAATATTATAAATAAAGTATGATTGCCTGTTGCAGCATTTTTATATTGATATATTCTTTGTGAAAAAGGTATGGATTACTTATGTATTGATCATTCTAATTCTATAGTTATGTAATTTAAATATGAATTTATTATCACAAAGAAGAAGCGAAAGTCACGGGAGCTTCATATCGAATGGCTGTGTGCATACTTGAATGCATGTTAGTGAGTGTATGTGTGTATGGATGTTTAAATCACTGTGAGGCTGCCGTTGTCAATGCCCGTTGCCCCGTGATGTGTAGAACAGTCAGATAGTAAGGTACTGCTCTGTCAGTCCACACTAACCCAGGGCTCAGGATTGTTCTACACATGTCGTTGGGCATCATTCACCTCTTCGTGAATGATTGTAATTAAGTAATCTGGAGTTTTTTTCACCGCTGTGAAAGGAGTATACATGTGCGTTGTGAGAGAAGTTTGCTAGACTTTTGCATATTGTAGTAGTTTGAACCTTTTTTTTGTATAATTTTAAAAACCATTAAAAAAAGGTAAAATAAAACGCTGCTGTAGCTTAATATGAAAATAATATTGAAGTCGTGTTTTGTGATTTGTCTTGTAAGTAAAATTATCTTCACATGTCCAAATAAAGCTCTTTGTCTTTAAAAATATATCAGTTTCCATTTCTCATCACATTAAAATTGATTACCAGCTGTTAAAATATGTGTAGAAGTTGGCCTTTTGAATTAACACTATTCTATATTAGCTGCACTGACTCAATTTAAACCTCCTAATTTGTAAATAATGCATTGTGCTGATAGATATCCAATAGAGAGAAACATTCAACAGTTTTTTTTTATATATATATATATTAAATGTGCTCTTAAAATTAAGGAGAAATGAAGAGAAATTCAACTGTTTTCTTCCTATGTTTTAAATTAGTCGTGCAGCACATTTCACATATGATTTAGAATGGTAAAGAGCATAATCTTCACAGTAGTATAGAAGTGTTTCAACCAACATTCTGTTTCCAGGTGAAAGTCCCTTTAGCACACCTTGATGAAACTATATTTGGTGCAGCATCTCTTTGCCGTGTCTGTTGTGGAGCTGTTGCTATGTATTATTGAATGGTGTTAGAAGTAAATATTCTATAGGATTCCACAAATATGTATCATATTGGCTCGAATATAAGAATGTTTTTTACTTTAAAATGTGATTTTAAACCCTTATATTTAAAAAGCCTCATTTTCATAAAGGATTGTACTGGCTTGAGCAGTGGAAGTCAAACACGTGCATCGCAGTTGAATTCAAGGTTACATATAAACTGGAATTTCTTGAACTTTGATGTTTACTTCCAATGTTGTTTATACATTAAGTTTTGGTCAGTGTTCCAGTCTTGGCAGATAGTGTAGAAAGGAGAGTGTCTTATGTTAGTTGAATTAAGGAGAGAAAACCAAATTTGTTAAAAACTTGGTCAACCTGTAAAATATACTTTTTATCCCACTTGTCAAACCATAGCTCATCAGCTGATTAGTCGACTGGCTCTCGTCTTGTATCTGCTTCCCCCTTCCCCTGTTGTTTGACCTGTTATCTTTCCAATTGGCAAGTCCTATGATGTCATCTTATGCCAGCATTTGAAAATTCCTGACTCTATTCGAATTCTTGGTAATGTATATATTTTCCCACACTATTAATTCTAAATTATTCTCAGCCAGTTTTAAGTTTTATTTCTTTACTGATGTTATGAGCATGTAACCAAAAATAAGCTATGGCTAATTTTTTCTGTTTGTTTGAACTTGAAATTTCTCTGGTGTTCCTCCAATCTGTTTCTAAATTCCTTTTAGTTTTTCCAATGTATATGTTTTGACAATCTTCACAATGCGATATATTCCTGATAATTTACTGTTAAGAGTAGCATTTTTTAATGGATGATTGAGCAGATTCCTCACACGGTATTTGTTTTGGAGAGCCAGTTTAATATTGAAATATTTAAAAATCTTGTAGAATTTGTTGAATATTTATGGTATGTAAATTTACAGTATTTTTCTTTTGAATATCCAGTTTAACTTGCATCCTCAATTGTATTATGTCTTCTGTATCTGTCAGTCATTTTAGTTAAAAGGTTTGATTTAAAACCATTCAAATTTGCAACATGTGTAATGTATTCCAGTTCTTTTTTATAATCATCATTTGTTGATGGGATGTTAACCAATCTGTGAATTAGACTGTAGAAGATAGCATGTTGATGTGCCTTTGGGTTGAAATTATTGTTTTTAATGTAATTGTCTACATGTGTTAGTTTCATGTATATGCCGTATTGTAATCTATTCTTGTTTCCCATGATTTTTAAATCCAAGAAAGTTAACCATCCATTTTGTTCTATTTCCAGGGTAAGCTTTATTGATCTGTCTTGCAAAGATAGTTTCAAAGTGTTTTGAGCTAATTTTTTAGGAATAATGGCAAAGATGTCATCCACATATCTAAAACAAGTTTTAAATTTGTGTGGAATGCCTTTGTAATGTATACCTGCCAGCAATGGAGACATGGGGTTACCCATAGTTAAGCCAGATGTTTGTTGATAGAGTTTTATATTAATCATGAAACTATTTTGTTTGATGCATAAATCTGTTAATGAAATATATTCTTCAATTTGTGATGGTGAAAATCCCTGTTTTGAGAGCCATAGTTATATCAATTTTGGTATCTTTTCTGTGGGGATGCCAGTAAATAAAGAGCTGACGTCAAATGAAGCTAAAATTCCGTTTGTCTTAATGATTGCATTTTTTAACTTGTCAACTAGTTCAACTGTATTCTTAATTAATAGTGTGGGAAAATACAGAGCGGTCCCTCAGCCATCTGGCCGGTAGTCGTAATGCGTGTTCCACGTGCTATATTCAATGTATCTAGTTATTATTCTCATTATTGATACTGATACCATATTATTACTGATTTTATGATGATTATTACGATATATTGATTACCTGTTGAACAAACATAATTACTTTTTATTTTATCAATACTAACCTTTATCACAGTCGGTGTTGAAAGTGGTGTCCTTCGGCAGATAAACATTCTTGGCACCTTCTGATGAAATTACCATTCACACACACATAAGTTCTTATTGCGTAATTTCCCTAATTTCTGTTCTTATATTGTTTTTAAGATTGTCTATGGTGCGAGGATTATTCCTATAGACTCTATTTTTGAGGGTTCCCCACAGATAAAAGTCTCACATAGTAAGATCTGGTGATCGAGCCAGCCATAACCCTTTAGTTTTTCTTCCGTTACAACCCTTTGTTTCTTTTTACAACTTACAACATTAAATGATCCCATTCTCTTCACTTTATTCACTAGATATCTAACCGTTTCTCTACTTGGAACTGGAACACCAGGAAATTTATCATGAAATTGCCTACACACTTGTCTACACGAGTCGGTTTTCACACATACGTGTCATACATAAAAAGTCTTTGTTCAAGCAAAAATTTGAGTACTATTCCTGGGTTGTAATAATCCAATAATTCAATCGCATACAAATGCACACGCGTCTCGCGTCTATACACAAGAAGCCATAACAGCTGACTGAAGCCCGCTGCCACATGTCCGATAAGTGGAAGAGCCCATGGCCTTGAGTTCATTCAGACGTATCGCACAAGACTGCTGTGCTGAGGTACCGCTCTATATATACATTACCAAGAATTTGAAGAGTGTCATGAATTTTTAAATACTGGCATCAGATGACACTGTACAACTTACCAATGGGAATGATAGCAGGCCAAACAACAGGGGTAGGGGAAGCAGATACCTGACTGGATCCAGTTGACTGATCAGCTGAAGATGAGGAGGAAGTCTCCTTGAAACATGCTATGCTATGGTTTGACAAGTGGAACAAAAAGTGTTTTTTAAAGGTTGACCAAGTTTTTAATAAATTTGATTACCATACCCCACTGTTTTAAATGCTTTGTTATTTTTAATTTTATCAGGAGAGAGAAGTTATGACATGAACTTAAAATTACAGGTTTTGCACGAGGCAAAACATACTAATAACGAGACATGGGATTTTAAAGGGGAAAATACTAATTGAAAAAGGACCTTAAAGGAAATATACAACAACAAAAATATAGCGGTGCTTATTCAGTTCTATTTTCTCTTTAATGCAATAAAAACTTAAGAATAGATACAGTAAATTAATAAAAAGGCATTATGAATTTTGAAAAAGTCATATTCATAATATATTTAATAAATATTTGGTTTAAAAGTGATGCAGATTATACATTTTTATCCTTTTATATTAGCACAAGGCTTTGCTGTAAATGTTATTCTTGTGTTAGACTATGCTGACAAACTAATGATTTACACAAATCTGATGGCAACTGTGACTGTCTGCTAGATGTGGCAGTGGCTGTTGGAAGTAGCTTTACTTTCTTGCCACCACTCTCTGAAGTGAGAACAGATTTGTGCATTGTTCTTAATATGTGCTGTTTGAGAATTCTGATATGTTATAACACTAAATCATACTTTAAGTTAATTTAACACAAACTTCATTACAATGTAATTAGGGGGTAACTAGTTTGATAAGAGAGGTGATGCTATCCGAAAAATAGCACTTAAATTTGCTATTATTGAGGTTCACATCTTTAACCTATGGTATTCAATGTTGGATCAGGACATGTTAAGATGTAACAGATGAATTCACAGCTAGATCATATTTTGTTATAAAGGTTTCAACACTTACATGGTTTTCGGCAACTGCAACATGGCAGCCAGGAGAAGGCTGCAGATGTTGTTACCACTGAACTCTTGGCTACAACTAACGAAGATGGATGCCACACTCCGGGTATAAACACATCTTGTGCATGTGCAGAGAGTGGTTTCATGCAACGAATATTTCTCCAATGTTCCAAAACATTCTAAGGACACTATTACTTCCCTCTTGAAGCTCCTACCATGAAATATGTTAGAAATCAATGGATCTATTAACAATGTGTGGTTATCCACACTTATCTTAGCTCCACTTATCTTAGGAGCTCCTGTTAAAGTGCCTCCCATATACCAGAATACTATCAATCTCTATAGATGGTATCAGTAGTACATGTATATTTTTTGTAAATATTTCTGCTTGCCTGAGCATATGCCACTAAAAACCTCTTAGGTTCATTCCAAAATGTCAATCTGATGGTCCATGACTGCGTAAATTGTATTTGTTGGTTTGGCATCATTCACCAAGCAGAATCAGTATTACATAATGTAGTTGTCTAAATTCAGTCAACCTTTGAAAAGTATACTTCATGGTGATGTTAATGAACTTTGTTCCCATGTGTATTCGAGTGATGGAACAGTTGTACTGTGTAAGGTTCGTGAACTCCCCAAAAATAAAGTGTATTCAACTGATGGAACAGTTTTACTGTGTACGGTTCGTGACCCCCCCCAAAAAATAGTGTTAACACAGTAAGACTGTGGAACTGATGCAACAGTTTTACTGTGTTAACACTTTATTTTTTGGGGAGTCACGAACCGTATGCAGTAAAACTGTTCCATCAGTTGAATACACATGGGCACCAAATTCACTAATATAACCATGAAATCTTGAAATGAGTTTTAAATATTTAAACACAATGAACTCTATTTACGTTTTGTAATCACAAGACCAGTTTCAGGGAGCATCCTCTCTATCCTCAGTTGCTGAGTCGACTGAAGCTCCCATGCTGTGCAGGGTTCCATCGGTGGGTGAAATGTTACCTGTCTTCTCTGCCAGACGAATGACGTCATCTACTTCCAGAATCTCAAAATTCATAAAATTTCTTTTGTTCTTAGTATTGAAAATATTCTCCCATTTTCCAATTCAATCCGTTTTTTAACATGTTTTAACAATTTAACTTCCAGTTCAATATTGTGATTTTCTATCTAGAAGTGATGAGCTACAGCTGATTTGTCGGTATATTTAAATTTCTCATGTGTTCTTTTCTTCTAGTATCCAAACTTCTCGTCTTTTCGATGTATATTTTTACACTCTTGGCAATTTATCTGGTAAATTCCCGATAATTTAAAATATAAATTTAATCTAAATTTCTTAGATAGGTTAATTAAGAAGCATAAAAGGCAGAAACTACAAAAAGATATCACCACTTTGAAAAAATTTAACAAATCTACAAAGGAGTACTGCAGTAGGAGTAGGAAATTTGCATTTCACCCAAAATATTTTTCGAAATTTAAAAAAATGTTTAAAGAACTGGGTATTGAATTGGTACCACAAAATAAATACAATATTAGAAATTGGTTAAAATGTTATATTGAAGATAAAATTATCAGGTATTTACCAGATAAATTGCCAGGAGTGTAATAAAATATACATTGCAAAGCTGAAGAGAAGTTTGGATACTAGAAGGAAAGGACACATGAAAAATTTAAATATACCAACAAATCAGCTGTAGCTCGTCACTTTTGGATGGAAAAATGACAATATTGAACGTGAAGTTAAATTGTTAAAAGATGCTAAAAAGCTAATTGAATTGGAAAATGGGAAAATATTTTCATTACTAAGAAAAAGAAATCTTATGAATTTTGAGATTCCGGAAGTTGGTGACGTTCGTGTGGCAGAAGATAGGTAACATTTCACTCACCGATGGAACCCAGCTTGACATGGGAGCTTTAGTCGACTCAGCAAATGAGGATAGGGAGGATGCTATCTGAAACTGGTCTTGTTATTGTAAGTAGAGTTCATTGTGTTTAAATATTTCTACTCATTTCAAGATTTCATAAAACATCATGCTCTACGGTGTAAAATACTTCATAATTATTTACATCATAACCATAAAGTTTACTTTTTGATGGTTGACTGAATTTAGACCTCGTAACTAAATGATGTAATACTGATTCTGCCCAGTGACTAATACCAAACCAACACATGTGCATTAGCTGTCATTGACCATCAGATTGGCATTTTGCAATGAACCTAGTAGGTTTTTAATGGCACATACTCAGACAAGCAGAGACCTACCATTGAATGTACTATTGATATTTATGCCATCTATAGAGATTGATAGTAACTACTGACAAAATGGTGCATCTACTTAAATTTTGAAGAAATAAACCCAAAGTTCTTTTAGATTAAAAGAAAAGTAAATTTGTGTTGTTTTCCAAAAACTTTGAAAATTGCATTATTTGTGTAAAAAAGCTACATAATTTCTACAAAAATTCGCTTTATCACAAATGTAAAGATTATGATTCCATTACATCATAGGAAATCAAAGATGCTCTGCCACAATGAAATTCAGCAGGCACAGGATCTGATGAGTTCCATATGCTGCACTAAAACAGCTATTTTAATTACTTGATACAGTTGTTCAGTAACTCACAGAAATCTATTTTCTTTTTTTGGAGCAAAACAATATTTCCATTAAAAAAAAAAAAAAAGAAAGAAACTCCATTTCAGTGCTTCCTGCACAGTAGACCAATCACATTATCATGCACAATGTGCAGAGTGCTGGGCATAAGGAATAATAAATGGTAGATTAAGATGGGCATACAGCAGTAAAACTACTTCAGCAACTAAAACACTAGCTTCTGACAGAATCATTTAATGTGGACAATATTACCACTCTGGAATCTGAAATTTTGGATAGGTACTTGTATTAATCTCTTCTAAAACCCAACCACGGTTAGCTTTAATTCTGATACATGTAATAGATGCATAATTATATATTTTCACCATTGCTAATATGCTAGATTTTATTTAAAAGTTTCTCTGGTAGAGATGCCCAAGGAGCATTATCTCATTGCGTAACTATTGAAAATAATAGTTCCACAAGCATCAGTGCACACTATTTTAATAGCTATCAGCAATGTAATACATTCCATTAAAGCTCCATAAAAACTAAACAATATTCTACAAATGCAAAAACATTTTTACAACTCGGAAAATCTTTCTAAAAAGAATGTGTTTCCTTGCTGCAGTGGACTAAAATGTGGGATTCAGATTTCCTGAAACAAAATGTGTCACCTTTACACTAAATTCCCTGACCTCTCAATGGATAACTATAAAATTTATAATTTGCACACCATAAAACTTCATCACAAAACTGTCTTGTCTTAGTGTAAATAACAGATTTGCTCCATTTAGCTTGGTCATTCTCTCTACTTCACACTTGTCTGGCCATTAAATAGGCCAAACTCCACTAAGAAATAATTCCTATGATGTGGCAAAATAGGTCTGTCACAATTATAGACAATTGCATAAAAAAAAAAAAACCAAACAAAATAAAAATTTAGGAAAAGATGAAAAAGTTAAAAATTTAGATAAACTCGGAACAGCTTAACAATGTCGATAAAGCATAAAAAAAATCACAAGAATTAAAACAATTAAATATTGCATAAAATGACTAAGGGAACTTGCACACAATATGCAAAAATCAAATGACAAGGCAGGAACAAAATTAGCAAACATAAATCACATCTATGGCTCTGCAAAATAACATTTTAATGCCGAAACATCTTAAACAAAATGACAACCAACAATCCCTGTTGACTAAGTCGGTCACAAAGGCCTTTTACTCCCTTAAATATTTGCCTTACTAAGCCATACAAGGAACTCTCCAAAGGAGAAATTTGTCCACTCTCACTGGCAAGATAAAACTCCTTGAGCCAAGTGAAGGGCAACTGGACCCAGGAAAACACCAACATCCTTCATACAGTCAATGAAATACAGTGGTGAACATTACTCAGTGGCAGCTACCAAAATTATTTGGAATTCATTAGCCAAACAACCCAATAAAAAAGAAACTATTTTGCAATCAGCACAGTTAAAAGCATAATTTTGCCACCAGTTTTGTTTATCTTGTTTTTTCATAAGAGAATGTGACTAAAACAAATGCTGCTAATAGAGATTGTTACTGTGCTTTTGAATTCAGATTGCTTTTAAAATTCTTGTAAACTAATAAGAGCTGAAATAATTTATTACATTATGTTGAATGAAACTTCTTTTCAAGAAAACATAATTTGAAGCGACAGTTTCATATGGAAAGTTTGTTGATGTATGATTATTTTTGCATGTTTTCAATTTACATTCTTGTTTGTCACAGATTCTGATAGTTTAGTTAACGTTATTTACTGTATTGTAAAAATTCAAACCTCTTATTTCTTGTACTTTGTTCTTAAGCTTCACCAGGTTGGTTAGTCTGTGAACTACTGCATAAAATTCATGCATATGACACACAAGTTTAATACAATTTAAACTATGCCTCACTAGCTTAAGTTCTGCTTCAGCTATAAAATTACTGGATGATGAGCTTTTACTGAGTAATCTTTGGAGCCCTTCAAATAGCCTCATTAGCAGCATGTAAATCGAAGTGCAAGAACTGCTTTTAATATCAGGAGGCTGCAACTGTGTGTATGTAATATGCAATAATTAAAATCACACTTAATCAAATGTATAAATACTTCAAATGCCTTAGAACCCACAAAAGTTTATAATTATTACAGACATTTTCTTGTAAGAATACCTCAGCACTTGAGGTAAGGATGACACCTCAAAATTATAACCCACCTGCTGCATCTGTTTTCAACATAGAAATAAGCATAATCCATGGACATCCACTCATTTGCAATTTTTATCAAACTTATGAAGGGCATTTAGAAATAATGTACTATAGTAGTTTTTTGTACCTTATTTATTAATGAACATGATTCGGTGTACATGGGATCTCTCGGCATACTTCCCACTGACGTCAATACACCATTGCCAACTTCCTGGCAACTTAATTATTGCCTCACAGAACCATTGTTTAGCCACTGATGTGTAGCACCCCCCCTCCTGCAATTCCTTGTCGAACCTTTTACCTCACAGCACGTCCTTCATGTTTTTTATCAGATGGAGTGTGATCTGATGAATATGGTGGGTGTGGCACAACAGTGAACCCCAGTGATGTCAACTGTGCAGTTTTGGCATTGCTGGAGTGGGGCCACACATTGTGCTCTTTCCCTGTCACCATTGCTGAATCCTGAGTCTAATTTGTTTAAAGGTGCCACAGTACATCCTGCTGTTGCAGTTGTTCCATTTGGAAGCCAGTCCATTAGCAGTATGCCACAAGTGTCCCAAAAGATGGAGATCATCTGCTTACCTGCAGATGGAGCAGCATGAAATTTCTTGGCCTGGGGTTTCCCAGGTTATTTCCATTGCATGGATTAAGGTTTCTTCTCAGGTGTATGGTAGTGACCAGTCACCAATTTCTCAAAAAAAAAAAAAAAAAAACTGGATTATCATTCTTCATTTCCATTAATCAACGATAGACTAACTCTGTTCTCCTTCTGGACCTTTGTCAAATCCTGTGGAACTCAATCCATCATGAATAATGGTGTACAGGGTTGTGAGGCTGATGCCTGTCTGCCTTTCCAGTTCATCAAAGCTTATGTGCCTATCAGCCATAATCAATTCAGACACAACCTGAATGTTCCTCGGAGACTGAGATGTTGATGGATGACCAGTACTCGCATTCCTGTGTGCAGATTCCCTCCACCGGTAAACCCAGTGATCTGGTTGTAAACAGTCTTTTGTGACAGCTTCTTGACCACATATCGCATTTAAACGTTATGAGTACCTGCTGTTTTGACTCCTTCCTTCCACAAAAACCGTGCAGTCCATTTTTGTCCACGATAGTCACCTTCCATCTTGTCCATGACTTTCTCCACTTAACAATAAACGAGACTGTCCATTCACTTCACACTATTCACAGCTGCCATCTAGCGTCTGCATGGTGTATTAATGTCAGTTCATTCCACAGGAGTGCTTGTAGATTAAGCAGTATTTTTAAAACACAATTGTAAATAATTTGTGAATTTCTCTCATATTTCTTTGAATTATGAGGAGACTGCTAAACCCATACACATTTACTGTGATGGTTTTGCTGTTGAACAGAATCAAGGAGTTGTGAGAATACATCCTGGTTTTACTGAGCTTTATATTTTATCTGATTTCATGTAACCAGATAATATTACAAACTATTTGTTATAAAAAAAATTATATATATAGGTAAATTCAGCAGGAACTTGGATGCAACTCCCTCATAATTTTTATATATACTTTGGGTGCAATTGATGTCCTCAAAGACAAATACAACAGTTACACAATCATATTGTCAGCATAAGGAAACAAATCACCCTAGCTTGGATACTTACCCACACAGATATTAAAGGCCAATGAAAAATTAAACTCTTTAATAAGAAAAGCCACCAAATGACTAAAAAATTGACCCTACTTTGCCTATTATCCATCAAGATGTCATTAGCTATATGAAAAATGAACTAAAGTGCACTTAGATCAATAAATACTTCTGTAATCCCCAAAGGATATTTTAAGATGTAATATCTACTAAGTTTACTCATCAATCAGAAATACCTTAATCAGATTGCAATAAAAAGACACTAAACTTGCACAATGCTGCCATCTTAGTACCGGCAGAGGCAACAGAGCATGACCATCAAGCACATCTTTACAGGAACACCCAAGATGCAAGAAATAAGGAGGCAATAAAACATAACTCATCTTTTAAACAGCCCACAGTAGCTCAAGAATGATCCTATGTGTTTTAAAATTCTTTAAATCTTCATTACTGTATAACAAACTGTAATTGCATTTTTAGAACTTATTTGTTGCATTGCATAATATCCAACCTATTGTGCTGTTCTCTATTAATTATATGTCACTAAAACTGTTTAAATACTGTTGTAACTGTACATTATGAGACTCCCTGAATCCAAAATAGCATTTTAGAAAAGTGTGTGTGTGTGTGTTATAACTCAAAAAATAAACGCAATTAAATATCAAACTTGACACAAAGATTTGCAAGAAATTCCACTCACCCTAAACTATCCTGTACATGAAAAAATACCTGTTATTTTCTCAGAAACAGCTCTAATGAATGATTTTGATAAGAATATAAAGATATTGGCAAATAAAAATGTATGTCTTGAATTTTCTGCGAGTAGCCTAAGAAATCCTCTTTTATCTAATGGCTTTTATATAATTGGTAAATCATAAGAGATAGACAAAATCTTACCTCACCAAAAAATGCAAAACTCATTAATAAACATTTTTTTATGGATTTAACCATTTCTGATGCATATTTTGTAATTGATACAAATTTTCAAACATACTTTTTACTTGCTGTAGCATGTACTTAGTAGGTGAAGGTATTGCATTCCACCCAAAAATGTGAGATCAAGGGAAATGCTTGTTTTAAGGCTACTGAATAAATTAAAAAAAAAAAGCATTTTTGGAAAAAAAACTGTGCGCATGCGTGCGTGCGTGCATGCATGTATGTCAGAGGGAGATCAGCATAACTCAAAAACAAACTCTGATAAATTCCAAATTTAAGTTCAGTATCCTACAACAATGCGACACAAGGTTTTCAAGAAAATCCCCTCATCCTGAACTAGTTTACATGGAAAATTTTTCAAGGTGGTTGATATGCAATGAATTATTCCAAACTTTTGGAAGAGGTATATGGACTCTGCAGTTGCCCGAAGCAAGACGAAATGAAGACTGGATAAAGCTGTGCATTATAAAATTGGTCAGAACAAATCTTGCATCACACACATTCCTTTGTGAGGTAAGACGTGTTTGCAATAATTCTGTTTACTCCATTTAAATAGATCATACCTTTAAATGCTTGTTTTGGTTAATGTAACCATGAAGGTTCATATTGCTGCACATTAGGTTAGATATTTATCTAAATGTTTTATAATGGTGATTAATTCCTTTGCTTGATCTGGTGTTAATAGGCTGAAAGGAAATTGTCATCTTGCAGAAGTGTTATTTTATTACTGGTTTAAAACACTTTGTTTGAACTGCTGAGAAGTAAAGAAAAACAAAATATGTTTTTAAATTGGATATATTCTTTGTCTGTATTTCTGCAATCTTTAAGTTTATACTTATTATATCCTGTTGGTCATCCATAGTTATAGAAAATTAAAAGTGATTTACCGGATATATTAATTTGGGTAAATTTTTACCTGCTTGTTTTTAATATTTGATTAAGCCACTGTTTGTCATATAGCCGGATTAAAAAAAAAAAAGGCCTAGTTCAGATTCATAAGAGTGACTAAGATATTAATTGAAAGCAGATGAACATCTGACAACTAAGATTTTCCGTCTGATTAAATCCCAATTCATTATTCAGAAGAGACAGTAACAACTCCCCCCTTTCTGTATGAGATGCCCAAATCCAATCTATATGTAGAAACGTGAGAATACTTATCACATTTGAAATTCACCCTTGTTCCATGTACAATTAATATTACATTTCCCAAGCGTTGCCTCTAAAATGCATAGTCCTTGCTGTGAGTTATAATAATAAAAAAAAAGCTTTTTCTTCGGCCTGTTTGCACTAAAATTAAAGAAACAAAGTTTATGCATTGTTTCATATGGCTGCATTATCAAATACCATGCAATACCTATGTAGGAAATGGCTTAAAAAGCATAAACAGGGAACATTAGCACTTTAGTCCAGCAATCTGGACTTTTGTGTCTGTTGTCTAGAGAATGGAGGCCTAGGTGTTCAGGTTTACTTTAATCAACTTTTAAGCAAGGATTACCTACCTTTAATGATGGGAAAGTGTGTGCAGTATATTACTGCCAGATCAATAGCTGGCAGAATAATGTTTTTTTTTCTTCCCCTCCTCCAGAGAATTGGCCTTATTCTAGCCCATAGGGTGCCAAAGACCCCTGAGGATCAAAATTTTGTATACTCGGAGATTTGGTTTAATGCTTTCTGGAGCTAAAGCAACGTGTACCTCAAAACAATTGTGAACAATAAAAGTAAAGAAAAATTATTTATTCAAAACTAAAGGGAATTGAAGCCTAATTTCAGGTAAGTTATATGTTCCTTTGTTCTTTCATCTCGCTTCGTTTCACTGATTCAGTTCATTGTTCTTGAGCAGTCCATTTCTAGATTCATTTCAACTAAATTTTATTGTTGTAAACTTAATTTTTTATGCAAAAGAGAAAGTATAAAATATATAGTTAATAATGGTGTTTATTAATGGTTAACAACCAGGGCCTCTTTCATGATTGTGAGAATTATAAATTTGCTATATACAAGGAAATTAATTCTAAGTATTTTGGCCTATAATATGGATTTGGGAGAGTTTTTGAGATACAGAGAAGAAGCATCGCCGTCTTGTCGAAGCTGCTCCCCCGGCATCCGCCGAGAGGGTCGCAGCTCATCTGCCGATAACTGTGGCTACTCCGGTCTCCGCCACCACTGACTCGCCGGCCGCTCCATCATCTGCCGAGAGGGTCGCCGGTGGCCGTGTTCGCCGCGGCTGCTGCAGCGGCAAACACACAGCTGGCATTACACCTCACCTTGAGCCTTGGCTTCCATCAATATCACCAAGGCACAATCTCCGCTAGCCTTCTCTAAGCAGTCACCTCGCACTGCAGCCACCAATACGGACCTCAAGTGCACCACCGCGCTTCCAGCTCCTCCGGTAAGATGAAGTGCAGTGATCTATAGAGTTCCCTGGGATATGCCTACGTGCTTCATCCTCTCCACCGCTCAATTCCAGTGGCCTTCAGCTGTTAAGGCAACCAGAATCGTCGCGTCCCGGGACCCAAAGACACTGATCCGCCTGTCACTGGCTGACCCGGCGACCGCGAGGCAACCTTGAGGTGGGCCGAGTTTTAAAAATTGAGGCTATCCGAGCGGAAAGCCACCAGGCATGTTGCCGTTGCTGCTGATACGGCCACGACTCGGCCCACTCCGCACTGCTTAGATGCCATTACTGCGGCTCGCCGAACTCATTGCTGAATGCGCAGCTCACGACCTCCACCGCGCTGCCCCCGACGGTTCTGCGCCATATGCAACGGCTATGGCCACTACACCCACAACAACACCACCGATCAATACCTCAACCAGCATCAGCCTCTCCGGCAACCTCACCGGCTCTCCGCACCAAAGGAGAACCAGAGCAACCGCCTCCGTCAACTGAGCCGGAGTAGCCTACACCACAGACGAGCGCCTCCGAGAAGCCGTCCAGCACCTTCATACCGAGGTCCTGAACATAGGCGGCCGCTTAGGCACCGTCGATGAAGAAATGCAGCATATCGCTGAAGTCCAATCAGAAGCCCGACTCCGCCGCCTCAGCCAGATGGAAGCTACCCTCCAAGATCTACAAGACTCACCGCAGTCTCCACCACAAAACCGATCAACTCTCCACTCTCCTCCAGTTTCTAGAGAACCGAATCACCCAGCTACAAGAACACACCTTCACAGGGTCATTTTACAGTTTATATTTAGCCAATACAGCAGAAACTCTCCCATATTGAACACAATCAGGCCCTTACTTAACGCACCACCGCCGATCAGACAACGCAGACGCAGCAGCCACAGCACCAATATAACGCCACTTACTTGGCCACAGCCAAACTAGCCCCTTACCGAGAATTGTCACAGATCACCGGCTATGTCTCGCCGTACCTTCAAGAATTTGAAAGGATCCGAGCTAGACGTCAACGACAAGAAGGTCAAAAGGCCACTACCAAGCACACTGCGCACAGTTCCAAAACCATGTATATACGGAAATAAAGATGTACTTTCACTCCTATTCACTCTGCTTTACTCCTCGTGGTGCCAGCCAGGATCCTGGCAAGGCAATGGCTGTCACTCAGACTTTCCTACTCCCACTGCTGGCCAATTGCCGGCAGTTATCTTACGTAACTAAGGAGGATGCATCAACGGAGCCCCCAATACCTATCTTAACTTCTATCTACTCTTCTCCTTCACTTCAATCCTTCCTAATCCCGTTAAAAAATGGCATTTGTTATTTGTGGCTAAACATTGTATTTATTTATTTTCTGTAAAATTGTACTTTGTACACCCGCGGACAAAAAAAATTAATGTTTTGACTGCTAAATTTTCATAAGCCTATACGACATAGCGCTTGTACACCACACGAAATAGTTGTGTAGCGCTGCAGCAAGTTGTTGCATTATTATACATGCTACCTTCTGTGTGTTCTCTGTAGCGCTGTGGTAAAGCGTAGGGTACTTCTGTGTTTGGACCGCAGGTTTGCTTCTCGCATGCAACAAACACTTCTCTCTCTCTTCTGTTAATTTTGTTTAATCAACACATAGTGACTACTTATTTTCGATATACTGTATTTGGTAAAGTTCATAATAGAATAGTTGCTACAGAGCAAAATACGTGGCTTCACAATTTAATCAAGGCATGCTTCCCATTTATATTGGAAAGCCAGAGGGAAAGTGGCGCCGATCAATTAATGAACAGCAACAATTTCATCATGGTCGCATATCTGTATGTTGTTGGATATCAAGGGACGGTCTAGGTGTGTTGTGGCAACTTGACAATACACTGAATAGTGCGCAATACACGGTAATATTTGCTGGTGTATTAATTATAATGTTTGTGTATTTGTGTTTACTTCACACGTTGAAGCCATCTTGTGACGTCATTCATTTGTTCGGTTTGTAGCTCCATCTGGTGTTAGCAATTTGCGGCAGTATTAGTTTTTGTTTGAAAGAATTTTACTTTTATTTTTTTTTATTTAATTCTGTTTCACTGTCCTCCGGCTAGCTATTATCTTATTTTGGGTCGAGCACTTCTCTTTATACAGGTTGTGTAAACGGAAAGGAATCTTTTATCCAAATATAACACTGATGAAGAAATTTGTTTTACACTTTTATTGTCGAACACGTTAACTATCACATTTATACATTGATCTTAACACTCGCCAAACTGAAACTGTTATAACAACTTCTTACTAATCACTTTTAATCCACGTACTTCAACCTTTTGTATAATTAACTTTACCTTACTTGAGAATTTTCATAACTCTGTTATGCGTAACCTGCAAATTGATATCCGAAGTGTACCGTACAAATACTTTCGACGAACTGATGGGAATGCGACGTGTAGTGTACAACGAATTTTGATGAACAGACGGACTTTACCTCTAACCTACTCTATTTATACTCCTACACACCGAAATGCCTACAGATTATAACTGAACTGCAATTGGCTAATAAAACGCGCCAAAATTAGCGTCTATTTTTATATCCAATAAAAATTATGAATACATATGCTCTAGGTAAATGTTCCAGAAGATTCTAAACGCGCCAACATTACGTAACTTCCTCGTTTCCAATAATGATAAACAGCTCACCCCCTCGCTGCAGTATTGCACGCTATTATTGTCAGTTTCAGTAAGGCAGTATAAACTTCTTTTCAACAATAATTACAATCAATAAACATCTCAAATCAATGTCACATAAAAATGCATATTCATATTACAATCATTATTTACATTTAAGTAATTTGTGATACAAATTACTGCATCATATTTGAGAATATCTTGATTCCCTCTGTGAGGATGAGATCCTGATGGAATTAGTACAAGATAATCATCCTGTCCACAAACTGATTCTCAGAGAGGCTGGATGAAATGTGTGGTCTGAGGTGAAAAGGGGGCTGCGCTCGAATTTCCCTACAGATGCGCGAAGGACAAGAGATGGCTTCTCGATACAAATTCAAGAAGCCTGGGGTGTTGTAGCTTCTCGTCCACGTTACTACAGGGATTTAATGTCATATACAACCCGAAAATTGAGGGCAGCTGTACGTGTTTCGATATTAATTTTGTATATTTGTTATGTTTTAGTTATAGAAGATAATTTATTTAGTTATTTTAAACGAGTGTTTTAATGGAATTATGTTTTTGTGTGTATAGATATGCCTAAAACTTAAAATGCTAAAGTTATGTTAATGCACTGTTCTACACATCCAGTCATAAAATTAACAACATAAAAATAACAAAAACTATGCGAGATTTGAACTGAGGAGGTTAAGAGCGCAAGCATAAGCACTGTCTTCTTAACCTCTCGGCCAACAAAACGAATGTTGCCCTGTGCTCCTTTTCAGTTGCTTATAAACGTCACCACCTAGAAATACGTTATAAGGTGACCATTGCCCTCACAGGCACAGACCATTCTACAGTTCTTGCATGTGCGTTGTAAACACAGCTATTAGGAAGGTACACGAAGCCCTCCCTATCGTCACATGGAATCTGGGGATGATTTTTGTTCACGGATGTACCTTCATTAAATCAGTTCCAGGGTTTTCAAATGTTTTCTGAATTATTGCTGCCCGAAATGGTCATAGGTACATAAAAGGAAAGTGGTGCAATGCATACTCGACTAGTGCATGTAGGTACCCGAGACACTATTTGAACGTTTTACTGAAGTAGTACGCCATTAAAGTAATTTCCACTAACCTTTGCAATTAAAATCGATTAAGTACTATATGGAACATTTCAGCTGTTAAGTATTTGTACTATATGATTACAGTCAAATTATACTTTTGCCTGAAACGCTTGTTGTATCTTAGAAGTACCTAATTGCAAAATGCAAGTTACAATTTTTTTCTTCTGTTCAAAAATGCATATGGAATGGAACACATGCATAAATCTGTATAAACATATATGTGCAAAAATGCATATAACAGCATTTCACTCTGAAGCTGACTGCGTAGAGTAAAGTAAAATCTGTCCCCTGTCTAGCATAGTTTAAACGTACCTACCTACACAAGTTCGGTTTCAGCGGTTCTATGCTTTGATATTTTTGTGGGTCATAATCAGCATTTCTCCGAACACACACTTTGGAAGCTCTTTATATTCGTATTTTCGTGGGTGCTGATGACTATGCTACTGTCCATTCCAAACCAGAGTGCCTTTCACTGAAAACAAACTCTTTGTATTATCCGCGCGAAAGTAGTTCGCAATCCTCGCCCATAATGTCTGCTTGTTCCCCTCCCACGTGCTTGTTGAACACTATTTAATCTATAAAAAGGCGCCCTAGGTGAGAATCATAGTTCAAAATGCAACCTGAGGTAACAATCGATTTTATAAGTATGCGGCAATGAACATTTTACTTACGTTAATCACAATCCTCGGGAAAAAGTGCAACACCCAAATCCGAATCCTCCGAAGATGACTCAGCTGCCGTATCAGAATCAGAACTACTCTCCAAAATAATGACAAGCTTATCCACAATTCCACAGCACTGTCGCACTTAAAACAAGTTCCCACATTTTATCCTCTTCTATGTTGTATTATGTCTGTTTATATTCCCTGCCCGTTTTCGTTACACTTCTCACTGAAACGCCTGTAAAATCCGATATTAGTTTCGTAATATGCAATAATGCAAGTGTCGGGTATTTTTGTAATAGTGAGTTGAATAGATGAAGTATTGTTTGTTTTTAGTCACTTTTTAAATGTTTCCCGCTTCTGTGTTTGAACAGTTTATTCGCACTGTGTTCGCACTACACGCACCTTCCTCTGCCATATGAGCTCAAATACCAACTGACTAAATCACAAGATTTGACCTGAACTGAGCATATGTGTGTTAGCGTAGTATGAATGACTGTTCGCTTATCATATATCGTGTGTTACGCAAAGTGTTTATTCGGTACTCAGATAGCACCCCTGGGAATTCATTGCTGCATTTCTTGTGTGCATATCGGTTGATATTAACAAGCAAGATGCTCTCTGCGTTAGCGCAATAACAGGCGAAAATCATATTTTGTAATCTCTTAATAGCTAGTATATATCCATTACCCTTAACGATGAGTTCTTATAACAGCAATAAAACGTGCAGTTCTAAACCTTTCCTGCTCTAATATTTCATAATACAATACATGTATTAAGGAACTACTTACGTTGGCGTAAGAGTATATATTCTTGGGTTCGTGACAAGCCGAAGCACGTGCTTCTGTTTACATCAGAGGGAACTCTGGTTTGGAATGGACAATAGTTTCTACCACCCAAACAGCTATTACTACTACGTGTTTTCAGTGCAAAACAATTGTTAAAATTAGATTTTATTCAGCAGCACCGCAAAAAAAAATTGTGAGAGTTTCAAAACGCGTGGTATAATTGTAATACTGCAGTTGTTACTCTTCCCAATAATATAGGCCTGAATAAAGTATAATATAAACAATTACAGTAGTCCCTCGCTTAACCGAATTCCAAGAGACCGAAAAATAATCAATTCGGTTTAAGGAAGTTTGAATTAACGAGGTCTTTTTGTAAAAATAGTCCCGTATTATCTGAAATGGTAAAATATGACTGTGGAGTTCACTTTATCTCTCATTATGCGTACCAACGAATGAGGGTGTTCCACTTTCATGACCTCTAAGAAAAAGTAAAAATAACTGCTTTATACGGTATATCCGGCATTTGTTTAATTGAGAAAGTATACTGTCAAATGCTTGTCGTAATTTCTTTAAACAGTACTATTTGAAAAAAAAATATTGTACTGATTGAATTAGTGAGTCGTATAATACAACAAACAATAACATTAAAACACTTCAAATATACCCCTCTTTTAACACTTAAGTTTTTATCGGAACACATGTTTTAGTTACAACTCTTATCCATTATACATTTGAGTTCTATAATTTTAAAAAATCATTAATTGTTTGGTGGACTGTTGGTCCTAATATTATGGCACTCTCTGAAGCTACCACATCCAGGGCAGCCTGAAATGCCATGGAGACATTAGAAGTGGCAGCAAATCTCTCGAGAACAGAAATTGCAGCGGCAACTTCGTCGCGGTGTCGTATCTTCATGTTCCACCTCAGAAGATGACGTGAAGGATTATCATTCTCTTCTGCATCATCAGGATATAACTGGTTCTTCAGAATCACATGTTGTCTAGCTACGTCCATTCTTCCATAATGACTGTACAAGAGGGCACCAACCGGGTATAAGCGTTTAGAAGAGCATAATCAGAATCCCAATTGTATCCACATAAGTTCAGTTGTGAATCATCGGTTTCTGTTCAGTTTCAGCGGCGTTATCAATTGCTGTCCAGGCCTTCTTAAAACAGTTAGTTATGTTGTATGTTGTAACTTCATCCAAGCAGCAGATATGTTGCGGATAGCTTGCAGTACATTCCAATGTGGAACTATTTCTTGTAGTTCTATTGCACTCATGGCAGTCTTAACCAGTCGGCTGTGTAATTACGCCTCATTTAGGCGATTATTCCTTGATCCAGTGGTTGCAGACGGCTTATGGTGTTAGCTAGTAAGAAGACAACTTCTATGTTCGGAAGTTCCAGGTCATCGAACTGATGTGCCAAGCAGTGGCCCAAAGTTAGCAAAATGTTCATCTTTCTCGCAGACATTTGTTGTTGAATCTTCAAGAGATTTGGTCATTCAAGCTTTATTGTTATTCTCGCACTGACCTGGCAGATTGAATAAATTGACATTTTTAAAACAACGTGGATGTTTGTATTTTCCAACCACTAATGCTTTGAGCTTCTCAGAACCATCTGAATTACAACATAAGACCACCGTCAGTATCTCCTTGCTGCGGTTTCCTCCATGGCATTTTCCGCCCTTGGCACGTAGTGTTTTTTCAGACATCAAGTTATAGAGAACGCTTGCTTCACCCCATATTAAGCAAATTTCTTGGGTGATGATGAGAGAGCTTACATTGAAACTCCCGCGCCCCTCGTTTACTCTATGTGCCTCCCCATAGACACTGACAACACTGATTTTATGCCTCTTCTGAAAACGTCATAGACACAAATCCAGAAATTCTTTCTTTCTTGGGGATTTCCCGAGCCTTTTTTTGAAGCATGGAGCCGAACAGTGAAATTTGCTGTAAACGCATGTATTGGAATCATTCTAACAGCGAATCCTCCAACTCTTTATGTTTCGCTGGTCTCATGCGCTTGCTATTGCTACTAAATGAATAGCTTATCAGTCTTGCCTCTATTTTCTGTTTTGAACTTATGATCGATGAGAGAGTACACTTCGGAATCTGAAAGTGTTCTGCAACCTGTGTTTTGGTCTTCTCTCCACTATCGACCATATGTAAAGTTTGCTGTTTTTGTTTCAGCGTGAGAGCACTATGAGCACGTTTCTCTTTCAGCAGCATAGCGAGTGATGGAGCGAAAGGGGGGGCGAAAGAAAGAAAAGAAAAAAAACATTCAATTTTCACAAGCAGAGACAAATAGCTTTCTGGTTTGTTCCGAGTCGCACGCTGTGTGCGGTCTGATGACCAAAATCCTCTTTCCCCGCCCTTGCATCATATGCTGTGGAAGTGATACATAAGCAGCAAGTAAGCAATCGGAACCATTGTTGAGAAATTACAGTACAGTATTGAGAAAAGTTATGTGAAATGCGTAACGGAAAATGCCGTAGTGCACAGCACAACACAACATACATATTCGGTTTAAACGAAGCATAACCTATGGAATAAGTAATGAGGGGACCAAATGTTAGTTCGTATTACGAATTATCCGAAATTCGGTTTAAGCGGTAGATTTTTCCATGCAACTTGGCAAGGACCGAGCAAGTACTACGGATTAACCGAGTTTTCGGTTTCTCCGATTTTGAATTAGCGAGGGTTAACTGTATACTGTGTGGTCTGTTAAGGATAACTCCCATTTAGTTAAATAAGCTGATGCGCGTTCTCCAGACGGCTGCGCTAGATGGCAACACCGTCTATGCTTACAACATAACTATGCAGTTATTTTGTAAGCAGCTTACTTTCAAATCACGTACAGTGAAATCAACGTGAGTTTAGTGCTTTCTTGAAATTCCTGGTGGTGGGTGGTGAAACTATGAAAATCCCTATTTATACCTATAAGTAATTTTAATGCATTGCCATGTCTAGTGACATAAAGCAGCATTTAAAAAAACTCATCTCATTTTAACACCACCCATTCATTATATACATTAGGGGGGAAAATAACGGAAATCTAGATGTCAAAAGAAAATGCAATAACTTCAGCGTTCTTTCACATAAAAGCTTATAAAAACCAGTGAATTAGTGTTTGAATTAGTGCACTCATATGTGACGCAATGAACACCCATAGTCAAGTCTCTTGTAGAGTAAGCTATATCATTCCACGGCATGTAATAACCACATCTTTACCGTTTTCCATATATCACTTTGGCGGCCGTTAAATACAACCGTTCTTTTTTTTACTTTCTCTACTACGTATAGTAAGTAGGGGAAGTATTGTATTCCACCCAAAAATTCGACACCGAGATTTCACCGGAAATATGTGTTTTGAGGCCCCTGAATCCAAAAAAGGCATTTTGGAAACATGTCCGTGTGTGTCTGTAAACAGCATAACTCAGAAACGAACAGTCGGATAAACCCCAAACTTGGTATTTAGGTTCAGCATCTTCCAGAGATGCGACACGAAGGTTTTCAAGAAAATCCCCCGACCACAGATTACCCTTTACATGGAACATTTTTAGAAATGTCATATGTTTAAGATATTTTCATGACAAATAAAATGTATATCTCGACTTTTCTGGGAATGTCTCCAAAAGTATTCTTCATTGTGAACGACTTTTGCATAACTGGTAAACAGTAGGAGATAGACAAAGTTTTACTACACAAAAAATGTAGATCGCGTAAAATACACAGTTTATGTCATACATGTTTTGTTGTTGAGTGAACCATTTTCGAGATATTGCTTGTTATTCCCTTAAATTTTCCAATACTTTTTCTCAAATGGGAATTCCTTATTAATTTTTTATGTCCTGGACATACAAAGAGAATGGAATGCGCCACATAGCAACCAGCTCTTAAAAGATTTGACCATCGCTTAAATATTACCATATTCCCCTTGCACCTACAAGAAAATTAGCAATAAGATTAACATCTCTATTAACGCTAAACATAATAATTATGTATATCATACGTTTAAACTCACAAGAGTCCCAATACATGCGCAACAAGCACGTAGCCGGTGTTGAATAAGGATTTGCGCTCTCCACCGCAGGATGCTTCAACATATCCTGTCGCCAGTGACATGTTACTGCGGCTACTTTACTAAACTACATTGTTATTAAAAGTGCAGTTACCCTACACTTTTATTATAAGTAAAAGCTCTTCCCATAATCGCTCACTTCATTATTTCCATTTCATCTGCAAGGTCAAATATTTAGCTCATTTTTTTTATTTGCGCGAGGCCCTTAGAAGCCCTGTAGGTGAAGCAACACCGATTGCACATACCGAAGGCCGGCCCTGAGGACCTTGTAGAATCAACTAGGGTCGAGAGTATTATTGTGGTAAACATTATCTTTTATTTTTATATACATCATTTCTTTCTCTTTTGTTGCAATGTGGAGCAGCAGTTTCAAATACACTGTTACAAGGCATAGACTAGGACTTTGTAATAGATATTTTGTTATGGCATTAGAATATAGATATTAAAGATAAAAATCACATCTGGTAATAGTTTAAACTGAAGGAATAAATATTGAAATAATGAGACCTGATATCGATTTATATTCAATAAAGCTACTATAAGCAAAATTTTACACAAAATATCTAGTTGTGAATTTAAACTCATCTTTGATACTTCGGTAGGTCGCCTTTGCAAGATCGATGAAGTTGAAATTCCATCCTCTACTGGGAAGTACATTTGGTAACCACCTTCTCCTCAAAGAACTGTTCCTTTATCCTGAGGTCTCCTAGTAGGAAAGTTTCAATTGAAATAATTCCAAGTTGTGACAGCCTCTTCTCCAGTAGAATTTTGAGAACAACTTTTGATTCTCTTCAGCGCTGAAAACGACCTTTCTACTCTTGAACTACTCACAAGAATTCTATACAGTAACAACACTAACATATAAGGCTGCTAAATATTCCTGTTTAGCGTTGCATTAGTGCTCAGTAGTTTGGAACGTTCACTCATGACTTTCATGAGTTTATTTCTAAACTCTGCACTACAGTCAGCTCATTTTTAAATTGAATAGGTTAAATAACTTTCCATGAGCATCTAAGAGATTTTTAAAGTTGTTTTCGGAGAACTGTTAAATTGTTGGCCATAGTTATCATGTAAGAATAAATTTTAAAACTTCAGTTTAGAATGATCTTGAAATCTTAATCAAGTTGTTATCAATAGCTTCATAATACATATATGCTTTTATCGGATATATCTTTCCTCTTCAAAGGCTCTCCTATTTGAGACATGTAATGCGGCCATGGAGCAGCGACTTTCCTGGAGTTTTTTGTTGACAGTACAAAATACCACTCGCTTGTTTCTGAAAGATGTACAGCACATCAATGAAAGCGAATGGTCTGCCGAATATGTTTAAATTAAAAAAACCTTCCAAAAGAGTAAAAATGCCATTCGTGTTAAAACATCTTACTTAAAGGTTTATGTTAGGCTGAAGTGCATGCTGTAGTACATGTTTGCGGGATTTTCTACTCTTCGGAAGAGTGAAGGGAGTACAGTACCACGTGGCACCTCACACCGATGTCATAAATAGATCTACTGTCTACATTAAAAGCATCGCTCAACGTTAGTTTCCAACGTATTTCACTTGGAGTAGTGTGTAAGTTTTATCCAGTGATTTATAAAGTTATTTACAAGCCCAGTAAGAAAAGAAGAACTCCACACAGTCAAGCCCAAGAAATAGTTGCTAACGTTGTTAAAATCTGTGACGAAAGCAAACAAAAGAAACTGGCTATTCAGTATTGCTAGCACAAGAGCATATATTTTCTAAGAGGCCTTAAGCCGTATTATGTTAAAAATGGAGCCATAATCTTTCTCAGATAGCGTTAGAATTGTTGGTGTGCAATACTTCCTCACAGACATTCTCGTGAGAGGAACACAGTACAAGAAAGACTTAAACATTGTGTCATCCTTACGCGTATCACTACCACTTGCACAGAGATCATGAACTGCGGGAATCATTCCCAGTTATTGTATCACTAAGATCACCGTGAACGTTAGTAAACGTCGAGAGTGATAATTGTGATGGCAAAAGATCTGTTTATCTCATCACTACCATGGAGCAGGGATGGTAATGCAAAAGCATGAAGTACCCCAGAACCAATATAGAAAAATCCCCCAAAATATCCATAGCTTCTACAAATTCCCCCAAATACGATTATTCTCATATAAAACATAAAGCAATACTAATAAATAATAACGATTTACCTATATTCCCAGTCCCTATCTGTCACATAACTGAAAAGATTTCGAGAACGCCGACATCATTGTATTATTCCGGTACAAATACTGTTAATAAATATATTTAACATTCCTTCTGTAGAAGATACTTATAATACTATATAAGGAAGACCTAAAGCCATATACGGGATCAGTACCCCACATTTTGTCCTCACCGTTGGGGTGCATGCTTATAATAATATTTTCAGTAGTAACCCCAAAGCAAATATTATTTTTAAAGATCTCATACACTAGTGATGCAGAAGGGACGTTGCACCCTGACCATAAAAAACAGCTGTTGAAGAGCATCTTTACTACCTCCGTTCGCTCCTCCTACCTCAACTGCACCCATCATCTTACATACAGCATCTCCCTTGCCCCACTCATAACAAGGGTAGACACACTTGAAACACTCCCTCGGGATGCCCTCAGCCTGCCAAAGCTTCATTATGGTCGCTACTGTTGTCCTTGCCGTCCTACTGGCACTGGCTGCCAAAATATACAGCATTTCCACATAAATTGATGATTATCTCCATTCAGAAAAAAACAGTAAAACATTTCTTTTAACACTTTTAAGGGAAGCGGTGCTTCTTATCACGTTTTGCCACTGGCTTCAATCTTCTGTTTCCTTCTTGTATTTACCTACAACGAAATCCAGAATGTAATACTTTTTTAAAACGTTTAGCTCGAGTAATATGAAGTAGTTAGAAGAATAACCTGTTGTAAGAATAGTTTGTAAAAAACGGTTCCAAAATCCTGTGAATGAAACAAATAATTTTTACTTTCTCTACGTACTTACAGTAAGCATAGGAAACATTGTATTCTACCCAAATTGTCGCAGTAATCAGGCTCGTGTTATCTTATTTGCTGGGCGCCTTTTATTGTTTTATTATTTTAAAATTGGTTATCATTGTCCTTCGGCTAGCTATTATAACTCAGTCGAAAAATATCTCTAAGCAGGGCGTGTAAACGGAAAGGAGTTGTTACTAAAAGATAACACTGATGAAATAATTTGTTTCTACACTTTTATTGCCGTCACAATTAATAATTCACATATTTAATCTTTATACACGCCTGACTGAAACTGTTATATTTCCGAATGTAATTACTGTCGTATTAGTTGCCGCGTACTTCACATTTTTGTAACTAACTTTACGACGTGTACCTCGCGAGAGATTCTTCCAAACTGTATGACGTGCACCTCACGAGAGATTCCTTAGAACTGCACGACACATGCTTATGGCTCGAGAATATATACTCCTTCACCCCGAATTCCTAAACATTATAATAGAGCTGCTATTGGTTACCAAATCGCGCCAGCATTAGTGTCTGTTTTGTCAGCCAATCACTACTACTATCATATATACTCTAGGGAAGATATTCCCTCCATTTCTAAATAAAGGCACGCTACCCTGACGTCATTTGTTTGTCTCTTCTTAGTGATAACTCACCCCCTCGTTTATTGTTACCCACTTCTATTGTCAGTTTCAGTGAGGCCGTGTAAACTTATTTCCTAACAATAGTTATGGCTAACAAACATCTAAAATCCTGTACATACAATAATATTAATTTACACTACAATCACTCTGGCATTCACAGCGTGTTCTGATATAAAATACTGCCTCAAAATATTCGATGTCGATATTACATCCGAAAATTCAAATACTTGTTTTGAGACCCCCTGAATAAAAGATATTTTTTTTTTAGTAAAGGTCGCACGCTTGTGTCTACCTGTGAACCATAACTCAAAAACGAAATGTTGGACGAATATCAAAATTAGTATTTAAGTTCAGTATCTTCCAAGCACGTGACGCGAAGATTAAAAAATCCTGCATCCCAAACTACCTTTTGGGAAGTTTTTTTTGGAAAATTTTCCAAAATTTGTATTTTCTAAAAAAACTGGCTGTAACGATTTAGATTAAAATAATACAGGTGAGATATTTACATGACAAAATATATACCTTGAATTTTCTGGGAATAGCCTAAGAGGTCTCATTCATTCGGGAGGAACTTTATTCAATTTCGTACAACGGGATAACCATATGATATAGCAAAAATCACTATGTGTAAAAATGTAGATCTTTTCAAAACATATAATTTATTTAAGAAAGATTTTTCTATGGCTCAGCCATATCGGAGATTTTTGTTATTATTGGTTTGAGTTTTACAGCACGTTTTTACTTTCTGTTATACGTGTAATAAGTAGGGGAAATATTGCATTCCACCACATTCATTACCGAGATTTCATCGGAAATAAATGTCTTGAGGCGCCCTGAATCCAAATAAAGGATTTTTTGAAACATGTCATGTGTGTGTGTGTGTGTGCGCGCGCGCGCGTGTGTGTGTCTGTCGGTCTGTGAATAGCTTAACTAAAAATCGTAAATACATTTGGTATTTGGGTTTAGTATCTTCCAAGGATGCGACACGAAGATTTTCAAGAACATTTCACACCGCCAGCTACCTTTACACGGAACATTCTTGATGTTTTTAAAAATTTTGATTTTCTTAAAATGACTAGCAATTTTATTAAAATACCACTAAGAAATATAAAATGCATATCCTGGATTTTCTGGAAATAGCCTGGAATTCCTCTTCGTTTGGAAGGAAGTTTGTACAATTTTATATAACTTGTAAATGTTAACCGATAGCCGGAAACGTGACACACAAATGTTGATCTCTTTAAAACACAGACTGTATTTACATTAAGTTCTTTTATGGCATAAACCGTTTCTGAGGTATCCGTTATTAAATGTTTGAATTGTTCAATACTTGTCATCTTTTATGTCCCTCCGATTTTCAGTTGTTTCTCGCGATTGCATGGAAACAGTATCGAATTTTAATGCCAGCATACAGCGGCCTGTTCTTAAACATTTGACTATCGCAAAGGTTCATTTGTATTAAGTGTAATAGATACAAACAAAAAGGCTTTAGTAAGAATAGTTTTATTAAAATACCATATTTTAAGACATTTTAATGAAAAAGGAGTGTATATCTGAAATTTTCGGGGAATAAGCTCTGCAGTCCCCTTCATTCTGAATGACTTTTGCACAACTGGTAAACGGTAGAAAATGTAGATCCGGACTTAATTTATGTCAAATAATCTTTCTGGATTATCTATTAATTTTCGAGATATTCCTTGTTATTGGTTTTCCAAGAATACTATTCTCAAATGTGAAGTCGTTATTGTTTTTTTATTGTAATAAGTTATTGATTTAAGAATTTTGGGTTCAAGTAGTATTAATCTTGTGTTTATTTGTATGGTTCAAGAATTTATTTGCCTCATTTTTAGGTTAAGGTTAGGAACTGAACACTTTTGACAGCTGTAGGATAGTACAGCGTAACGTTTTCGTTCCCAGAATTATTTTAAGATACTTTCCAATCTGCTAAAAGAATTGGGTAACACAAGCGTTTACCGGTTTCTCGTAACCATAGAAATTGAATTTATACTGATGCCGCTGGGAGAGGAAGAGCATAATAGTCAGCGGGGTTACAAAAATGTAATTTATGCGCAGTAAATTTGCGTATCAAGAAAATCCTAAGTAAAATACTTGTATCTGTAGCATTCCCAGGGATGAAACTAACCTTTCTTTTCACTACGACCTTCCGCTTAACGAATAGCTACCTAAAATAATATGCATATTATCAGATATCAATAATGATTTTCATTCAAAGATTAAGATTCAAGAACATGTCTACAGAACTGAATTAAAGCTGAACATTGCCAATCATGAATAAAAGAATAAGTGCCTACTTATGCTTTATAGTATACATTAACATTTCAAAAAAAAATCTTCACGACCACTGCTCTCTTTTAAAAGTACAATTAAAAAAAACAAAGAAAATTAAACAATAATTGCAGGTTTGATATCCATTAGTGAAACTTGCCTCAAAACAATATGAAACTACTTGCTAATTCCTTTTTCCGTCATTCCTAACCTAAAATTAAACTCATTTTATAGGGCTGCTGCTACAACTGTTCAACAGCTTGGCAAGCTTTTCCCATAAAATCTAATTATTTGGGGTCAGTAGAAAATGTAAGTCATGATATATCTAAGTAGTGGGTGTGACTTTTAAAAATTAACATATATTTTATGTTTTGTGTGACGTTTTCATAGCACGCATTGTGTCCATCTTGGCAGGGAGAAGTACTAAAAGCACTTGGTAGTCGTATTACGGTGCTGATGTCGGTGTGAAAACAAAAAGCTGTCAAAACAGTGTGCATGGATTTTCGATTAGTCACTCCAGTGATCTAAGAAACCCAGAGAAAACAAATAATGCGATAACCAACAAGTCACAGAATGCCAAATAGTGGCACATTTGTTAAGAGAATGTCTTTAACCTTAACAAACAAGTCGCCTTTTAACAACATAGTTAAAATAGCCCTGATTGTAACCACGTGCGCATTATCGCAGGGAGATCCGAATGGAGGATACTTTTCCTAACTGTTTCGATTGTCGGCGCTTCGGCTGGCAACTTTAGAAAAGATGATCGTGCAATAATGACCCAAGCAACAAACCTTTTATGTGCGCTCCCCACCCTTCTGGAAATTTCCTTAGCGGTAGCTCTGAGAAGTCGACCCTAGAGAGTATCCCACTTTGTTGCGGGGTTATATACGGGAACTGCTAATAGGAAATGAAACTGGTGCAGTGAATGGATGCTGCGCCTAAAACGGCAGCCGCTGAGGAGCCTATAAACATACCTCCAATCAAACCATAACCTTAAAAACCAAACCCACCATCTTATAACCATTCCACTATCTCTGTGGTTAAGCCCTTCCAAGGGCATGTATACATAAGTATTATTTAGTCTCACCACGAGCCTACTAGACTGGAGTTGAGTTAGTTGAGGATGATATTGGGCGCCGGACAGTAAAATTCTACGTGAGTTTGTCCCAACATCAGAGTGCCTGGACAGGTCTCTTGGAGCTTATAATCCCAGAGCTTGCCGGCGACATGGGGTTTCCCGCATGGCTTGCAGCACATCGGGTAACACTTGAGCTTTACCATCAGCAGCTAAAGCTGACGTAAATTTTAATCCAGCTAAAAGTGGCTTCAGAATTCCAATCCATTAGGCAATGAAATTACAGATGTTTAAAACCACACCCACCAGGATGCAAAAGGGCTGCAACCTAACGGACAGCAGTCGAGGAGCAACATGCTTTCTCCTATATATTTCTATCCATCTCATATTAGAAAAAGCCAGCCTTAATACCCATCCCGAAATAAAAACACTGCGATAAATCCCTATTGAAGGTGGACACGCAGCAAAAATACTCAGGCTGAACCTCAGCTTGTCAGCAGCAAGTAAGTGAGCGAATGCTACAGCCAAAAGCTGATTGACTTCATAACTCAGCCCATCAGCCAAGAAATCACAGCTTTTAAAACCACACCCACTAGTGTTCAGAAGGGCCGCTGCATCCTGAACAGACAGCCGTCGAGGAGCAACATGCTTTCTTCTACGGTAAAACCTATTGAGGGTGGGCACGCAGCAAAAACACTCAGGCTAAATCTCAGCTGCCAGCAGTGAGTGAGTCGAGTGCTCCAGCCAAGAGCTGATTGGCTTCAAAATTCAGTACATCAGCCAATGAAATCACAGATTTAAAAACCATAGCTTCAGCGTGCAGAAGGGCCGCTGCATCCTAGACAGCCGTCGCGGCGCAACATGCTTCCCCTATCTATTTCATCCCATCCCAAAGTAGAAAAGTCATTATTAACACCCATTCTTAAATTAAAACCCTGCGGTGAAACCCTGTTGAGTATGGGCACGCAGCTAAAACATTCAAGCTGCATTGGCGGTTTTCGGGGTGAAGACAGTGAAGGGGCTCTTCACATTCTTTTCACTTAACAATTAAAGAATTATGAAATTAACATTTATTTGAAAATTTCCAGCCTAGTTGTTTTTAGTTTTTTCTCTGAAAGCATTCTCCAATGTGTTTTCTTTACAGTCCGTTTTGCTTCACAAGACTTTGTGCATTCTGAGACGACAGGCTTCTGGATACAAAATTTACAGATTTGACCGCGACCGACGTGGCGGAGGTGTTGCAGTCATCGTCAAAAACGAGATTGCACATGAAGAAGCTCTCCTGCCAGTTACTAACCGCATTGAAGCAGTCGGCATTTTTGTGCAAATTAATAATACGCGCACTATTATCATTTCGGCATATAATCCACCCGGTTATTTGGACGCCAACGACCTTGATGCGCTATTTTCACTAAATTACACTATCATTATTGCTGGCGATCTCAATGCCAAGAATCAACTTTGGGACTGCCGCACTATCAATTCTGCAGGGTTGGCCCTGATGAGACACGAAAATAATTCTAGCTACGTTATCCATGCTCCATTCAACCCTACTTTCATTCCCTACTCACTCCACATGCATCCTGACATTTTAGACATAGCCTTAATTCGCGGACATAATTATCAAATTTCACTTACCACACTAAACGAAATCTCTTCAGGCCATCTTCCCGTATCCATTCATATTAGCGGCACATTAACTCCTCAAACATCCTTCCCCTGACGAAACTACAACAAAGCCAAATGGGGCACTTATTCAAATATCACCCTCAACGAGACATCCTACACACCTATTAACAACACCCACGACTTAATCCTAGCAACAAAATCCATTGAAAGTACTATCCAACATGCTATTACAGTAGCAATTCTATTACATAAACCTTTTCTTCCTCAACAATACCCACCTCCTGACATTAAAGCTCTTATTTTTAACGTAACAAAGCTCGCTGTAGATGGCAGCATTCTCGCCACCTTCGCGATCGCGACGAATTCCAACATCTCAATTCACTATTACATCAAAATTTAACCGATCACTTATTCCAACAATGGAATACCGCATTAGAGAACCTCGATCCGAATCACTCATCCGTATGGCGCATATCTAGGTGCCTCACTCGAGACAAACTGAACCTACCTCCACTACACTCCAATCAACGCATAGCCACTTCTGAGAATAGCAAAGCGGAAGCGTTAGCCGACGCTCTCCAGAATACGTTAATTCCAAACTCTATACCCTCCAATCCACAATTCACCACTGAAACTGAGTTTTTAACACGCAATATATATACTTCACCTACACATAGCAAAATACGTAAAACCTGCACTGCAGAAGTTAAATGGATTATATCTTCCTGATAAGAAAACTCCCGGACCTGACGATATCCCCAACACAGCACTTAAGCACCTTCCACTTCCTGTAATGCAACGGCTTGCCGAAATTTACAATTTTATATTAAACGACGAAATATATCCTGACAATTGGAAAACGGCAAAAGTTTTACATTTCCCTAAACGACAAAAAGATATTACCAACCCAAATAACTATCGGCCAATTAGTTTATTAAACACCATTAGTAAGGTTTTCGAGAAAATAGTACTTAAACGGCTTAATGCTTTCCTCATCAAACACAATGTACTCATTATGAACAGTTCGGCTTTCGCGCCAAACACTCTACTACATTACAACTCCTAAGGACAGTAGAAGTTATCACCAATGGATTTAACACGAAACGATCAACAGGAGCTGTTTTACTAGACTTTGAGCGCGCATTTGATAGAGTATTGCATGCTGGCCTACTCCGCAAATTTATTAACCTTAATATACCGTACACAGTCACCAAACTTATAGCCAATTACCTTGACAACAGATTCTTCTATTCTTTAGATAATCACTCCAAATCCACCGTACGTCCAATCCTTGCTGGTGTAGCACAAGGCAGCCTAATAGGACCCGTCTTATTTAATATTTATATTAACGACAAAACTTTTAATACATCTTTATATTTATACGCTGACGACACTTCCTTCACAACACAAGCTAGTAGAACCACAACTATACACAGCAGACTACAAATAGCACTCACTACCATTCAACCATGGATAGAAAAATGACGCATTAAGGCCAACAATAATAAATCTAAAGCTATCATTTTTACTAAGTGTAGATTACATCGATACTCTACACAGTCAGTTCCTCCCCTCCAATTACTTGGAAAGGATATTAACTGGACTAACCAGATTACTTACCTTGGTGTAGTCATGGACCAAGGTTTAACCTGGAGAGCACACGTTAAAACCGTCAGAAACAAGGCCCAAGCACAATTACGAAAACTTTACCCGCTATTAAACATTAGCAACGGATTAAGTCCCAAATTAGGAACCACTATTTACAAACGTTTAATTCGACCAACCATTACTTACGCTGCTCCGGTTTGAGGATACGCTGCCCCATCATATATCATAATTCTCACAACACTTCATAACAAAATTCTTCGCATTGTAGCCAAAGTCCCTCCTTTTGCTCCAGTTTCTAAATTACACGAAGAACTCCATATGCACACAACTGAACAATACATCAAAATGCTTGCTCATACCACAACATCCCCAACCATTACAATCCACTCATTAGTCCCCTAGGCAATATGACACAGACACCTTACAACACAAACGTCCACTGCACCTTTTTGACCGATTTCTCACTACCGACAATTCTACCATTGATGCAGCGATACGTTTATACAACTTAACACGTAACTTAAACATTTGATTTTTTTTAATTTAGAACCCTGCAATAGATCCACAGAATGCTCATCATAGCCTCGAACCAGTAGGTACTTCAGCACCACCAATACTACCACAGGTCCGCACCTACACTTTAGTTAGGCAGCCAGCCTGTGAATACTACCACAGAAGTGGTACTGCAGAGTACTGTGAGTACTGCAGAACCCGGGCAATCATCGCTTACTTGCATGCAATTTGCAGGTCTCATGTCCGTCTGTACTTTCCGGGGTGCTCAGCAGAACCCGACTTCCACGCATGCACTTCACCACTACCTCTCCCCTGTCTCTATTTACATTTTAGATGCATGGGCAGGCGATGTAGCTCTTGCGGATCATCGTCACCAGGGGCGGCGGGTGTGCGGCCGCCCCTTTAAAAAAAAAAGAAAAAAAGCGACAGGCTTGCAAACGACACTAGATAGAGAGGGAGCGTACGCTGCATATTTCTCTAACCACCTGCTTGATAGTGAACGTGATGAGACACGGTCAGCCAGACCCTGTGTCTCCCTCTAGTGTACATGGTTGCTATGACAACATGACGTCAAGCTTTATTTCTGCTTGCGATTTTAAACCTGTAAATGCCGGGATGGCCTCAACAGATAAGAATCCTTTCGCGTTCTTCCCAACTTACTGTGAATCATGTTTTCTTAGGGGCCTAGGAGCCAGGGGAAGAGATATAGCAACATCACACTAGAGAGTCATGTTTTCGTTATTGTTACAATGGCTTGTGGATGTTATCGTATGTGTTTGCGAAATGAATCCAGTTAATGACATAGTTTGTAACATACTTGAGACACCGTTCTCCAGGTGGAAAGTTGAGGACTAGAAATACATGTTGACAGTTGGAAGACTTCCAGGCCATTACATCTTTGTATAGAAAAGGAAAAGAACGGTAAATGCTATAACGTTAATTTTAAAACATCTGGTTTTTCGAATTTCCGTGGTTACTCAGTAGCTCCAGTTTAGAGGTTATTTTGTTGGCCTTGTTTACTTTTTAATAATAATCATGTCTGGAAGCAGGAAGAATTTTCAGATTTTAAGAACATTACTCGAGCTGTAAATAGGCATAAACATTTTGCTAAACACTTGAAAAGCAAACTACAATTGAATACTTGTTTAAAAAATAGAAATACAATTTCTGAAGCCCCACAGGAGAATGCAAGGCTATTTATAGTTCAATTCAATGTAAATTTTCGTATGAATAGACTATTTTTCCAGCTGGTTATAGATGCTGTGCTATATTTATTAAGCAGGAACTTGGATTTAAGGGACACAGTGAACTTATAAGTGCTATAAATCGTGGAAAGTTCAAGCAACTGCTTACTTTATTAATATCGAGTAGTTCATTGCAAATTCAAAATGGCTATTTGAAAATTAATAGTGTATTGATTGGGAACTCCAAAACAATTCAAAATGAAGTCATAAACTGCACAACTGAATAGGTACATACAAGATCATGTAAAAAGTGGAATTCATTACGGTAACTTTTTCGCTATTGAAGTGGATGATAGCACAAATTTAACCCAAACATCACAGTGATCTATCATAATAAGATGTGTGAATTTTGAAGGAAATGTTTTTAAGCGTTTCCTAGGGTTCTATGATGTTAGTGCTGATAGAACATCTGAGGGTTTGTTTAATCTCCTAGATGAAATTTCGTCTGAGTTTTCATACGAGAACAAATTAGTGGCTCAATGTTATGATGGGGCAAGTGTAATGCCAAGTCAGTTAAATGGTCTCAGAAGTCAATGGTCATTGATAGATTGCATTTATAAATGTCAAATATTTTTTGCAAGCACAAAGGGGATTCGTTAATTTTTTCCAACATTCATAAAAAAGAACACGGTATTAATTCATTTTCAGCTAGACATATTCCAACTGTAGCAGAAACTTGGTAGTGTTCTAACTCAAAATGACTCACTGTAATTATAGAAGATTGGGAAAAATTGAAACAAGTGCATGAGAATATTAAGAACGACGAGCAGTCTGATAAAAGATCAATTCAGCTCTGTAACACATTTTTGAGTGAAATGAATAGTTTCGAATTTACTCTTCTGGCTGTATTGTTCAATGATTTTTTCTTTGACAAACATTCTTTTTGAAGTTTTGCAAAAGAGATCACTGGACATTACTTATTGAATTTCAACTGAAAATTACGCCAAAGATTTTTCTTCATCAGCTCTTGAAACTTCACAACTAATGTTGTTCAAAGATATTTCCAATAATTAATCATTTAAAGAATTAACTTCAGCTTTTATATGTTGATAACGTGTATAGGTCTGTTACTACAGTGGAGCATTTTAAATTGTACCAGGAAAATAAGGATCCCCCAAACTCATGTAAGTTATCTGCTTTAGTTTTAACAATTCCTTCCACAAGTGCATCAGTGGATAGAAGTTTGTCGTATTTGAAAATAATTAAATATATCACTGGAAACACTATATTACAAGCCAGACTCACATCATTAGCGCGCATCTCTATCCGGAAGAAACTTTTGTGTAAACTTATAACAAATGAGACATTTTATGAGGACATCGCGGAATAGTTTGCTGCTCTCAAATACCTACCAGAGGATTGACTTAATTTACAAGAAATAAAACAGGCGAGTCTCGCATAATAACTTTTATTTAGCTAAAATATTATGAAATGTAGCTATCATTATTTATAAAAGCCTGCAGCCCTTCACCTTCTATTTAAGGCACGGGCCACATTGGCAGGCTTAACCTCAGCCTGCCTGCAGCAAGTTTTTGAGTGACTCCAGTTCAGGTCGACAGCTAAGAGTAGTAAAGAAATTGAACTTTGCCGAGCGCCTAAACGATGAATAAAGTCGTTTGGCAGCATTTGGTGTTGTCATTATTACAATGTGCAAACTCAGGGGCCCCTAGTCCCATATACTATTCCACTTAATCCCGCAAAGGGCAAAATCAGATTAAAGACTACTAATTGTACTAAAATAATTAATAAACTTATACCGACAAAAAACACCAAAATAATTAAATAGGGTACAAAGTTAGTTATGATATCCAGAGAAATATTCAGCGTTGTTCTTCGTGGTCTAGGGATACCATGCCAGTCTCTAGTTCCCGAGATCGCGCGTTCGAACCCGACGGAGGGCGATGGATTTTTTCCAGGCGTAAAAATACTTAGCATGGCTTCCTTAGGAGGGGAAGTAAAGCCGGTGGTCTAGCGTTGTAGATTTACGGCATGTAAAAGAACTTCAGGCCTGATAAAGGTGCCTCTGAGCAAAATTTTCGGTCTTACACGCCCAATATATGTAGACTAGGAAGCTAAGAACCATAGATAGAGGTTTATTTAATCCTTTAACATCAATTCAGTACATAGTACATTGATACAGGATATGTCAATAGTTAAATTTATATATTTACATTACAATAAAGTTATATATTATTTGAGTTCAACTATGATATACAATAGATATATTTATAAATTAAATGACATACTACTAGATAACTTAACGGATTAGTACAATGTCTTATGCAAACAAGGATTTATTAAACTGTAAATATTCCTTTACGGTGTAGAAGCAGTGTTCCTGCAAGAAAGCCTTTGTTCTAGTTTTAAACACATTATAATTATTTATATCTTTAATGGCATTAGGTAGGGAATTATAATTCCTTATACTGGAGTGCAGTACTGCATTCTTACATATTGTAGTTCTGACAGAGGTTAAGTGTATATCCTTATTATGTCTAGTGTAATGACTATGGACATTGTCATTATTTTGAACATTAAATTTATTTCTTTTTACAAATAAGACTGTTTCCAATATATAAGAACATGCCAAAGTAAGTATGCCAAGCTTTCTGAATAGTGGTTTACATGAGCATAACATTTTTTTACCACATATAATTCGTATGGCTTGTTTTTGTTTGATAAATACATCCTTAGTTTCTGGTGAGTTTCCCCAAAATATGATACCATATTTAATTATTGAATGTATATGTGCATAATAAGTTGTTAACAGCACATGGAGACTGACATTTTGACTTAAAATTCTTAAGGCATATATATTCCTGCTTAATTTGGTTATTAAATGTTTTATATGAGTTTTCCATTTCAAGTTATTCTGTATCCACAAGCCCAAAAAGTTTGTCTCGTTTTTATATGAGATTAATTTATTATTTAATTTTACTTCAGGGATGTTATAATTATTGTTTGCACTATCAGTAATATGAAATTTAAGACAAACAGTTTTGACCGTATTTAAAACCAGGTTGTTATTATCTAACCAATATACCAGATCTTTACTGGCCTGGTTTAGTGAATTGTTTAACATTTCATTACTCTTTTCTGTTATTAGTAAATTAGTATCATCTGCAAATAGAACAATGTTATGAGCTTGTATGTTATTTGTTAAGTCGTTTATATACAAGATAAATAAAAATGGTCCAAGTATAGAGCCTTGTGGTACTCCATAAGTTATATCAAGTGCATTAGATCTAACTGCCAAAAGTGCATTAGTGTTAGCATTATAATTTGTAATCTCTGTTATTTGCTTACGGTTTGTAAGGTAAGATTCAAACCAAGAATATGCTAATCCTCTTATACCAAAGTCAAATAATTTTGTTAGCAAAATTTTATGGTTAATAGTATCGAAAGCTTTAGTTAAATCTAGAAATATGCCAATTGCTTTATCTTTATTATCTAAAGCAGTTATGACACTATTTAAGAAAGAATATATCGCAGTCTCTGTTGATTTTTCTTGTCGGAATCCATGCTGTGAATTAGTAATTATATTGTTTTTTCCAATAAACGATACAAGTCTTCTATACATTATTTTTTCCAATATCTTTGAAAATACGGAGGTTATGGAAATAGGACGGTAGTTAGCTACCTCAGTCTTTTTCCCTTTTTTGTGCAAGGGTATAACCTTAGATATTTTTAACATGTCTGGAAATATTCCACTAGTCATGGATACATTACACAAATGGACAAGTGGACCAATTATGTGGTCACTACATCTTTTTATAATTATATCTGGTACATCATCAACACCTGCAGAATATGTATTATTCAATCCATTTATTATGTTTAGCATTTCCTCAGGCGTAACTTCATAAAGGTATATAGAGTTTACATTATTGGTAGTATTAGTCTTTATTAGACTGCCAAGATGTCCATTTCTATTTTGAACCAAATCTTTAATTATTTCTGTAAAGTAGGTATTAAAATATGTAACAACTTCTGTTGCATCAGTGATCTTTCTATCATTATGCTCAAGTTCTATTTTACCTTGCATATGACGTGTTTTATTAGTCATTTGGTTTACTATTTGCCACATAGCTTTGGTCTTATTTTTAGAGTTTTTAATATGATTGTCATTACTATTGATTTTAGCCTGTCTTATAACTTTATTTAGTATGCGTTTATAATTCTTAAAATAATTATCAAAATCTGTCGTTGTACTACCCTTACTTAAGTCATATAGTAATCTTCTACGTTCACATGACTTTCTTATACCTGGAGTTAACCAATTTCTCTTAGCTTTCCCATTGGAGGTTCTTGATGTTTTGAGAGGAAATGCAGTATTAAAGCAGAACATAAAACTATTTACAAACAATCTAAATTTCTCATTAGTATCAGCTGTATTATACATATCAATCCAATCTTCCTTGCTTAAGAGATAATTCATATACAGAATATTACCATTGCTAAATATTCTTTTTTTTATGAGTATTGATCTAAACATCTTAGTATTATTAGTTTCAATTTGAATTATTTGTGCCTCATGATCATTAAATCCTGTATTTATCACCTGTGCTTTATATGTACAATTTTCATTAATTATAATTTGATCTACCGCAGTTTTTGAGCGACTAGTTATTCTTGTAGGGGATGTTATGACATGCATTAGGTTATAACTTCTAAGCAGATGTATGAGGTCTTGCTTTTCTTTGCTGTCTTTAAGAAAGTCAATATTTAAATCACCACATAATGCAATTTTTTTTTGGTTTTCACGAGAATGTTGAGTAGTCTCTCTAAGCTATTTTGAAAAATCCTAACATTACTATCTGGGGCATGGTATAAAACAATCACAGTAATATCTAGTTCGATCAAATCCACACCTGCAACTTCAAAATCACTTTCACGACATAATGTCCGGCATGTACCTATATTTATGAAACGGATACCTGTTTTAATAAATATGCATACCCCACCCCCACTTTTGTTAGATCTACAACATGAGCTGGCTAATGTATAATTTGGTATCTGTATGTAATCGATTTCATTGCTCTTTAACCAGTGCTCAGAAATGCACAAGACACCAACCTCATTCAGATCTTTATCTAATAGGATTTCAGTGTAATTTAATTTATTGTGAATAGATTGGACATTTTGATGAAAAATTGTTAGATAGTGTGCATCTATTTTTATAGGCTTTCTTACAGAATCACTTACCTTTAACAGTTTCGTTTTTTCTGTTCCCTCCATACATTTAGTAAGAGTGGTAGTGAGATTCGCCGAAGTGGCACCTATAACATCGTTCGTCCCTGATAGTTGGTTGGATTCCACAGCTTTAAAGTAGTGGTCCCCAGAAGCATTCACACTTACAACATTAGTTTCTGTTCTGCATATTTTGTTAAACACCTGCACACTTCGATCACTATTTCCAGTCACTAATGCAACATTCACCACCCGGTTTACTCGTTTCCCATTATCACCGAACTAATTACATCGCACAACAGTATTCCAAACTTATGAGACCCTCCGCGGTTGAAGTGAATGCCGTCTCTTCCAAACTCATTATTCTCTAGCCAAAAATTTCCATCCACAAATGTGCAAATCAGTTCTTTATTAATCCTCATTACTATGTTAAAGAGGTTAAAGAGTGTCCATAAATAATTAAACAAATCAAAACTCAGAGAAATAAGTGAGCTTATCAGATTACACATTCAAATAACACCTAAACCTCCACCGAACCTATTAAATATCTAGCGTTTTGTACAAATAAAATTTATCCTTTAGGAGGTTTTTAGGAAAATTTTGGGCGCTCACGTTGGCTATCAATCGACAACCGTGTTTCTTGATAGTTTGCTGTTCTGTGGTTTCTTGAGTATCATTTGTTTTTAACCGTGTCGCGGAATGCGAGTAGTGTCAAATTCGGTTTATGTTAGTAAATAAGATGGAAGAAATTAGTCAGGATGAAAACATTGGTTTGGGTTGTGCACTGGAATTTTTTTCTGAATATGAAGAAGTATTTTCATTAATAGATAACATAAAAAATGTTTATTCGAATACTTCAGCTGCCGAAAGATCGCATGAGCGTATGAATTGTGTTCTTAATATGTACCAGGAACAACCTCATTTACTCGACTCTAAATTAGATGAAATGTTAGAAAAATTAATTGGTATGGTAAGGTGTACAAATCAGCCAATAGCTCTCAAGCATGAAGCGTTCAAGTATTTGTATATTATAATGAAAGTCAGAGGATACAAAACAGTTGTGCGACATCTTCCACATGAGGTATGCATGCTTCCTGGTTTTCTTTGTTTTGTGTATTTATTTTGTTCAGACCAGAGGATATACTGATATCACATTCCACAGTGGTTTTAGATATACATAGTACACACGCTGCACACAATAGCATGTCACACCAAACAACGACCACTTAGCTAAGACCATTCCCATTTATAATGATTTTCAATTCTAATACATTATGTACATAATGTAAAACTCGGACAAATGTAAGAATTATTTGTAGCACACTATCATTTGCAAGGTATAGGGGTAAATCAAACATATATGTAATATGTAGTACCTACTATCAAGTATCAGGATAAAATTTTTATGAGTGTCTTCCAAATTATTGCTCTTCTGTTGTGTTTAGGTGACAGACATTGAACCAGTTCTGCAGCTTCTTGAACATCAGGATCCTTCTGATAGAACAATATGGCAAACACGTTATGTTCTTCTCTCATGGTTGTCCATAATAGTAATGATACCATTCCACATGTCCCGTTTAGACAGCTTTAATCCTAACGATGAGGGTATGGAAGGGCGGAAGACAGTTATGGAAAGGTATGTGTATTCAGCTGGTAAAGTTCTTTACAACTCTAACAGTAACTTAAATATCCTGTTATGGGGCATCCAATAGTACAAAATAACAATCAGTCTGGTATTATTTGGGATAAGATATGGTATCAAGGTCCAGGTTACATTCACTAGAGGTTACACAACTTCCATTGCATGTAACCCATTGGAAGCATTATGGGAGAGCTGCTAACATTTAGGGTCCTAAGCCGCAAGCGTAACCCAGTATTGAGGGCCTAAGCTGCAGAACATAGCTGAGGGATGTTTTTCGAAGTAGAGGAGTGGAGCAGTTGCGATGCAATGACAGGGCATAGTCATGGAATCTGTGAGGCTAAATCCCAATGATCCAATCACTTAGCAACATCTTGTTTTTGGTTGCCAACCATTCACCTTAAAATGGATTTTGTAACTAATTCAGTTGCATTTCTAACACAGATTTCACTCGTAATTCAATACCGTACTAGAACCACGTATTTTTTGTACTTTAAAAGATATACACTAGCAGCAGAAAGTTTAAACTCATCTTAAAAAGAGTGTAAATTCGGAATGTTGTTGTGCTCTATAAGTAAACATAGTTAAGATCAAGCTTCTGAGATAGGCACAAGATTCAACCATCTAGTTTTATTGACACTTTTCAACAAAGTCACAGAATTCCTGTAACTGTTCTGTTCGTACTGTACAAACAGGAGAAAAAACTTAAGATTCAGACAGTCTGCACTAAATGTAAAACAGTTGTTAAGGATGTGAGGGTAATTTGGTCATTTATTCACCTCTTTAAATTCTGTACATTAGTTCACCATGGTCAAATATAAAAAATGTAAGGTTTTCAGGAGAGCAAGCTGAAGCAAGGAAGTGCTGTTTCTTCAAGGCTTGTGGGCTGTGGTCTAGAAGTAGGCATTGTACCTACATATCACCCAATTCTGCATTGAGCATTCTCAGAGGACTCATCTAAGAGTGAGCAGCATCTGGTAGGTTCGTGGTGAACCTAAGTGGATTTTTCCATGTACCTACCCTTGGAAGGGCTTAACCATAGGTAGAAAGGAAATTTTAGGGTGGCGGTTTGGTTTTGATGTAGAAGGTGTGATGGGAGGTAGCGCTAAGTTTTTATAGGCTCCTCATTGGCTGCCTTTTCAGGAACAGAGCCCAATACCCTGCTCCGCTGCTGTTTGTTTTTGTTTTTAAAATTTTGATTGATGATGAAATTTTGATGACCACTCCCGTAGGAGGGAGGGGGGGGAGTACTTGTTGTCAGCATGTTCTTGCTGTTGGCTGGTTTAAAGCCTTCGTTACCGGGGATGCCCGCATGCCATGCGAGGAACCCGGTAACTTCTGAACTGGCGTTCTTGAGGTATGTAGTCCCCCAGAGATCTGACAAGGGCGTTCTCATGGTAAATCAACTTTCCGTAAAATTTAGTTGCCCGGTGTCTAATCACCTCCTCCACATATGGTATGGCCGAGGTTTCGTGCAGTAGTCTGACCGGAAAGGCAATACCGACAATAGATGGACCGAAGTCCCCTATTCTGTATTCGCTGGAGCCAGAGAAGCCAGCTATCCGCTGCCATGCCCCACACCTCACAGGCGTAGAGCATCAGAGGTAGTATAAGCGCCTTGTAAAGGCGTAACTTTAGGTGAACTGGCATATTGGAAGCCAGAACCGGGTATAAGGCGGCTACCGCCCCCTTAGCCCTGTTCGTTGTTCCCCGCACGTGTTCACGAAAAGTTAGGCCCTTGTCTAGAGTGACACCTAAATAGCGGATAGAATTTCCCCACTCTATCTGTTGGCCTCGATAGGTGAAGTGTGGTCTGTTTGCGGGAATTCTTCTCTTGGTGAGCAGGACAGCTTGGCTTTTGCCCGGATTAACGGACATCCGCCACTGCCTGCATCAGAGTTCAATGAGACGGAGGTGTCGTTGTATGGGGTTGAAGGCTCTGAGAATGTGTCTGTTGGATGTGTATAACAGGACGTTTTAGTGTTTGTTACCCTTGTGAGGTTGCAGTAGTTGCCATAAATATTTAGCAAGGCCATGTGTAGGTTCGCCATTTGTGCTCACAGTGGGTCGTAGTGGTTTACCCTCTTTATGTATTTTTATGGCATTGTATAATCTAGGTCAAGGGTGGCAGAAATGCCTTTTTCCCTCGAGTCATCAAATATGCAACACGCACTACACCACTCAGCAGCATATGGAAAACAAATGAAAAAAGCTAGAAAAGGAGTGACGCCTTCGAGTCACACTGCCTCGCGAGTCCCGTTTTTGCCACCCGTTTTCACCACATCTAGGTGAAGTCTCTTATGCCCTTGTGATGCTCTTAATGGCGTCCTGTGATAACAAGGAGGCCTTGGTTAGCTGTTTAGCAGATCAGAGCATGTCCATTGTGAGATGTTTCTGTATTGCGTTTTGTATTTTTGGTTCTAGTAGTTCTATTTTCTTCTTGTATTCTGTCATGTTCCTAAACACTGTGGCATTTGCCTTTCTCTGTGTTGGGAACAATTTATTGATGTATCATTGTTAAGGGTTGTAATTGCTCTATATTCATCTTGTGTCAGGTTTGTTTTGAGCATTCAAGTGTATTGTAGTATTCACGCAGTTTCGGTTCATACAAGTTGGGCATGTTAGAAGACAAATCCCATATGGTTGATTCCAGATTGGCAATAATGTTCTCCACCGGTATGGACTTAGGTGTCATTGCATAGTTTTCTCCGTTAGCTAGTAGAGAAGTGTCTGTCGTAGTCAAGGATCTGCCGCTAAGGTTAATTGCTGTTTGTTCTGTATTCAATTCCATTGTTTGTTTTTGACTGCAACATTCAAAGTTTTTTTTTGTTGTCTTCTCATCGTGGATTCAAAGTTGTGATGAGCTGTAAGGTATGTATGGTATTCACTTTGTTCCAGTCCAGATACAAGAGAATTTTTTTACTTCACAAGCAAATGTTGCTGGTAGAGTTTCTTTGTCTGTAATGGCTAGCTCTTTCATGTTTTTTTTTTTTTTTTTTTTTTTTGTCCTCCGTGGACTAGTGGTACCATGCTACCCCCTAGTTCCCAAGGTTGCGGGTTCAAACCTGACGGAGGGCAGTGGATTTTTTTGGGCGTAAAAATCCTTAACATGGCTTCCTTCGGAAGGGAAGTAAAGCCGGTGGTCCTGTGTTGTAGATTTATGGCACATAAAAGAACCTCAAGCCTGATAAAAAGGTCTCAGAGGAAAATTATCGGTCTTTCATGCCCAATATAGAATGGGATGCTGAGGACCATAGTAGTTAAAGAGCATCCGTAAATAAAACTCAATTTATTTCTTTCATGTTTACCTGAATTCTTTTTCATACTAAAGCCTTCTCTGGTTGTATATGCAGTTTGCTTTAGCTGTTCTAAAATTTCTCTTTATCTTAACACAGTTAGGGACGACCTCCATGCTTGTGCACAGTTGTAGAAAAGCCTGTGTAGTCAGGAGTTTAGACTTCTTGCAAAGCTTCTCTGATTTTCTTATCTGTAATACCGTTTCCTCTCTGTGGAGGTGTCTGATGATTGAACTGAAGCAGTGTGTACAATTCACACATTTTTCCATCCTTCATTACAAAGCAGCAATCACAACACATTATAAAATGCAACATAATGTTCCTTTGGCCCAATGGTTTCTTTGTATAAATTTACATTTCAGTAAAAATGATTGTACTTTATAACAGTTTAAAAAAATCATTGGACAACCACCAAAACATTCTTAGTGAGTAAATGGTGGATGTCCTAATCATTGTGTATTTCGCTGAATTAAATTATAGTAGTATTAGTCTTAATTACTATTTTGTGTCATCACCTTCAGGCTGCTGTATATCATTTACCGTGTGTGTTTTGTAGCTATGGTGGGTCCCACTGCAGGAGAGTGATTAAATACTTATACTTCACCTCATGTTTTCTTGTCCAGCTGGAATTTAATGTGAAAATTCAAAATGCTTTTTTCTGAACTGAACTTTCTGGAAAAGATCTTCATGAAAACAAATTTTATACTTGAAACCTCCAAGGTCATTCTTCTCTACCTGTAACTGCATTGCTTTTGTAAGGGATAAAACTTTCATTTTCAAGGGTTTTCTTTCGTAAGATGAAGGGTGATTTTGATAAATTTGAAAGAGAGGTGTAATCTTTTAGTTCTTGAAGTAGGAACTCCAAAAGTTTCATGTGGCTTTATCTTGCAAGATTTCATAAGTTGTCTCCAACCATGTGATACCATAATAAACATTTTGTTATGGGGGAAGCATAATTTTTACTTTCGTTTAAGCTTATCTATAGTAAGAAGAGGAAGTAGTGCATTCCACCCAAAAATTTCATACAGAGATTTCATAAGAAATACATGTTTTGAGGACCCCTGAATAAAAAATTAGAAAAAGGCCTGCATGGTGCGTGCGTGCGTGGAAAATCCCCATCCCCCAACTACCCTTTACATGGAAAACTTTTAGAAAATTTTGATTTTCTCAAAAATGGCCAACGATTTTGATTACAATACTGTCTGCTCTAAGATATTTTCATGACAAATGAAATCTATATATTGAATTTTCTGAGAATAATATCAGAAGTCCTCTTCATTTTGAATGACTTCTGCATAACTGGTAAACTGTAAGAGATGGGCAAAATCTTACTCTACTACTGCTATTTTATCTCTGACTCTGACATTTAGCACAACCGAGAGAGGTAGTGTTGTCCATTCCTGCCCTACTGTGAACACGTGTATATACCTGTGCCATCTCTTCCTAAAATGCAAACAATGAAATAGTTGCCTTTGTTAGAGTATTTAAGGCATGGAGGTAGCATTTACAGGTAACTTAAACAAGGGTAACGCAGTAAATCGCATGTGCACAAAAAACCAACTTTATCTAGACTAAAGCAAACAGTTACTGACGACATGTGATTCACTTACAAGAAAATCAGCAACACAGCCCAAACTGCAGTGGACGCACATGGTGAGGGAGCCTGTAATTGGTCCTAGAAGACAACTTCCATTCTTTGCTCTGTGAGTCAACTCAGCACTGCAAACCTTGCCAGATTTTTTATTCTTTTCTTTCATGTTGTGTTTTCGTGTAGCAAAGCTCTAAGCAACAAAAGTAAACTATATTTATTACAGACTTACAAAAAATCAAATTACAGCCCCAATTTGTCTGTTGAAACAAATCAGAATAGCTTCCTTTACTATGGAAATTCACAGCACTAGTATTGCTAAAGGTGGCCATTCTGCTATATACATATCTCATTTTTTACCCTCATGAAACATCAGGGCCGGAGATACAGTGGCATAGCTATAGAGAAAATGTAGATTTCGATAAAGCAACAATTTATGTCAAATCCTTTTTTTATTTTCTCTACTACGTATAGTAATTAGGGGAAGTATTGCATTGCACCCAAAAATTTGATACCGAGATTTCACCTGAAATATATGTTTTAAGACCCCATGAATCCAAAAAAAAGCATTTTTGGAAACATGTCTGTTTGTGTGTCTGTGAACAGCATAACTCAAAAACAAACAATCGGATAAACACCAAACTTGGTATTTAGGTTCAATATCTTCCAGAGATGCGATACGAAGGTTTTCAAGGAAATCCCCCCACCCCAGATTACTCTTTACATGGAACATTTTTCGAAAATTTTAATTTTCTCAAAACTGTCTCTAACGATTTTGATTAAAATATCATATGTTTAAGATATTTTTATGACAAATAAAATGTATATCTTGAATTTTCTGGGAATGTCTCCAAAACGGCTTTTGCATAACTGGTAAACCATAAGAGATAGACAAAATTTTACTACACAGAAAATGTAGATCGCGTTAAAATACACAATTTATGTCATATACATTTTTTTTGTTGGGTGAACCATTTTCGAGATATTGCTTGTTATTCCCTTAAATTTTTCAATACTTATTTTCTCAAATGGGAATTCGTTATTCATTTTTTTGTCTTGGATATGCAAAGGGTATTAATCTGTGACAAAGAGAATAGTGCTGCACATAGCAACCAGCTATTAAGAGATATGTCTATGCTTAAAGGCTACTGTATTTCTATATTCCCCTTGCAAATACAATACAAGGAGAACATAGTAGGCCGTAAGCAATTGTCAAATATTTTTAGAACTGGTTGCTATGTAATTCTCTTTGCATGTCAAAAGATTGTTTCTGCAAATGTTTATCTCGATTAATATGAAATAGATGGAGAATAAGAGTTTGTAAAAATAGTTTGTACAAGAGTAGAGAAAGTCATGTGAGTGTAACACATCAGATTTTCTTTGTCCTGGTAATGCAAAGAGAATGGAATACTCCACATAGCAACCAGCTCTTAAAATATTTGACTATAGCTTAAAGCCTACGAATTCCCCTTGCATCTACAAGAAAATTAGCAATAAGATTGAGATATCGATATCTCGATTAACATGAAGCATATGGAGAATAAGCGTTTGTAAAAATAGTTTGTACAAGAGTATTGAAAGTCATGTGAGTGTAACACATCAGATTTTTTTTTTTGGTGGTGGTGGTTTGTGTGTTTGGGGGCATATTGTTGTTTTTTTTTTCCTTCCTTTAACCATTTCCAAGATATTCCTGGTCTTGCAAAGTGATCAGAATTTCAAAGCCATCACATAGTGACAACTCTTAAAAGATTTACTTATGGCTTAAGCATACTGCATTCCCTATTCACATTGTACCTACAAGGAAATGTGTAATAAAACTGCTTTTAGAAATGCTTATCTTGATCAACATGAAGTAGTTAGAAGAATAAGGATTTGTAAATATAGTTTGTTGAAGAATGGGTACTCTTTTTCTAAGAGTGGATGAGCTTTTAGAGCCATATGTATGGCAAGCTAAATGTGAAGTTTCTATTAAGTACTTGAGTCAGTTGTTTAGTACAATATCCTCACTTATGTTTAAATTTTTGAAAACATGTTTCAATTAGTAATGAGAGCGAAAGCACTTGAAAGGTGTTTTTTTAAAAAATTTAAAGAGATACAAGAAAACTTACTCTGCATTCATCTTATCACAGTGTACAACTTGAATTTTTTTAAGTTCTGAAGTTCCCATATTATAAAGAGCAATTATCAGATCAGATGTGAGCTTGGCAGTGTCCAGTTGAATTCTTAAGAATTCAATATACACATCTGGAAGAACAAAGGCAGAATTATGAACTTCGAAAAATGATCCATCCACCACCAGGGAGAAGTGCATCCACTTAAAGCAATACCAGTAATCAAAAAGAAGCTGAAGATGAAAGCGAAGGCTGTTGAAATTTGTCCTAAATGAATGTTAAATGATTTGTGTGTGTTGTAAATTGACTCAAATTCTTAATTTTTAGTAGTGACATAACTGTGTACCAAAGTCCTCTCCATAATCCAGACCATTCATATCTGTTGACAGAATTCATTGGTGCAGAACACAGGAGAGGTTAATTGCTGGCTTTTCAAACACCCAGCACTTAATTCTTAAATGTAATGCAATGTGCGTACCGGGTAATGATCTACATGGAATGTGATATAGAAGGCAAGAAAGAGCATATAAAGATTTTATCACCTTGTGGTTGTCATTGAATAACTGCATGAAGAAAATGTTGACTCATTACTTGCCATTTTGCATCAAATTTTATACATACTTGTACTGATTAACTCTATCTCCATGATCTGTTGTCCATATTTTGAATGACTGTTTTGCTCATAAAGGCCATGACTGGGTGGTTAGACAGTAGAGTCCTAAGTGTTTTATGAGTTGCTAAATAAAGTTATTTTCTTGCAGAATTCTGGAAGCCTGCAAAACATATGCTTTGAGTGATGATTGCTACCGTGTTGCTGCCTTTTTGTCTTCACGATTTCTAACGCGCTCAGATGTTAAGGAGCAGCACTTGGGTTCATTTCTTGACTGGGCTTGCTGTGTAAGTTTTAAGAATATTCTTTGTGAATATTAAGGATAACAGTGTTGCAGTGAAGAGAAGTTCACAAGTCCAAAGTTGCATTTTAGAATAAAACTATTCCCCAACAGAGAAAAAAAAACTGTAACTCCTTAAAATATTCCATTGTGTGTTAAGATAATTATGAAAATTGAAATTATCAAAATGTTTTTGTAAATCTCCCAGGAATCAGTTTTTGCACTTGTGATTGTGTTCTCCTCAAGGTGCACAATAACAATTATACTTTACATTTTGCTTGTGTCAGTAGGTTTTCCAATAATTAAAAATCCAGCAACCAGATAAAATGTTGGTCATATTTAATACATTGCTGTTTCTGAAAATTCATTTGTGGAGACACCCATAAAAACCCATTGGAACAGAAAAATTTAAAATCATGGTTTTATGTAGGTTGGCCAGATATTAATATTTTCTGCCAAATTTACTTTTTCCAGCTGTTCAAGCAAGGCATTAATTCTTATTACTTTCTCTACTACGTATAGTAAGTAGGGGAAGTATTGTATTCCACCCAAAAATTCGATACCAAGATTTCACCGGAAATACATGTTTTGAGATGCCCTGAATCCAAAACAAGCATTTTTGGAAACATGTCCATGTGTGTGTCTGTGTGTCTGTCTGTGAACAGTATAACTCAGAAACGAACAGTCGGATAAACACCAAACTTGGTATTTAGGTTCAGTATCTTCCAAGGAATTTCCTGGGAATGTCTCCAAAAGTATTCTTCATTGTGAACGACTTTTGCATAACTGGTAAACCATAAGCGATAGACAGAATTTTACTACACAAAAAATGTAGATCACATTAAAATACACAATTTATGTCATATACATTTTTTTTTGTTGAGTGAACCATTTTCGAGATATTGCTTGTTATTCCCTTAAATTTTTCAATACTTATTTTCTCAAATGGGAATTCGTTATTCATTTTTTTGTCTTGGATATGCAAAGAGTATTAATCTGTGGAAAAGGGAATGGTGGTACATCTAGCAACCAGCTATTAAAAGATATGTATGTGCTTAAAGGCTATTGTATTTCCAAATTGCCCTTGTAAATATATATTCCCCTTACATCTACAAGAAAATTAGCAATAAGATAGACTCTGCAAATGTTTATCTCGATTAACATGAAGTAGATGGAGAGTAAGTGTTTGTATAAATAGTTTGTACAAGAGTAGAGAAAGTCATGTGAGTGTAACACATTTTTTTTTTTTATATGTTTTAAATGGGTGCTCAATATACTGTGTATTGCTGCTACCTTTTAAACCATTGAATTCTAGGCACACAAACCTTTAATATTATATAGAAAATTTGAGTCGGAGTTGAAACACTTAACATCACATACATGTTTTACAACTTGACCGGTTTCAGGAGCTAATTGTCCCCATCATCGGAAGGCCATGCAACAATATGAAGCTCACTTGTTACTTTTCCTACCATATACCCAGTAGGTAGACAAGGTATTGAATTTCAGTCGAAAATTCAGTATCAAAACTTCACTGGAAATACATGACTTCAAAACAAGTATTTTTAAGAAAAATGTTTATATGCATAACTTGAAAATAAAATGTTAGATAAATGCCAAACTTGAAGTTCATTACCTTCCAAAAAACAGTACAAAGATTTTCAAAAAAAATCCTCCATCCCAAACTATACTGTACATGGAAAATTTTAAATTATTTTTTTATATTATTAAAAATGGCCCTAACTATGTTGATTAAAATACCATATGTTTAAGATGTTCACATGTCAAAATATATATCTTGAATTTTCTGAGAATAGCTTGTGAAGTCTTCTTCATTCAGAAATAATTTTATGTAACTGGTAAGCCATGAGAGATAGCCAAAAACTTAATACACAGAAAACAGATCTCTTTAAAACACAATGTATGTAATTCAAATGGCATCAGTCATTTTGGAGATTTGCTTTGTTATTGGTTTGAATTTTTCACTACACAGTTATTTTTTGAAATGGTCATCATTCAGTTGATTTTCACAATGTCATAGAAAGAATATGGAATTTCAAGCCCAGTATGTAGTGATCTACTTTTAAACATTTGAATAGCTTGGGTAACTTTTTTCGCCTTGTACGTACAGTGAAATGTGTCTTGAAGCAATTTCTGAAAATGTCTATCTTGAGTAATATGAAGTAGATAGAAAAATTAGTATTTGTAAGAATAGTTTGTAGAAGCTAAATAAAAGCAGATGATAATGGGTAGAGAAAGTCATGTGAATGTAACACATGACAAATTGTTTGTATCTATCATAGAAAAAATTTATACCTTTTCAACATACTTATAAAAAATCTGTGTGTGGTTTAAAATATCACTCCTACATCCATTCCATCCAGTGTATCACCATTAAGTGTACAGTCAAGGTGTTAAATATAGTGTGAAATGGAGGAAATGTAAGTTAATTTGATATGATATAATATAATAAAACAGTAGAACCCTGCTAATCTGAACTAATTGGGAGTGTAGTCTGTTCGGATTTAAGAATGTTCAGATTATCCGAAAAACGAAAAAGAAAAGAAAAGAAAAATAAATGTATATAAATACAGCTATAGAATTAGCAGCTACAAGGTAATGTAGTGTAGTAATGTGAGGAAATGGCAATGTGCGATTACCATGCGCAATAGAACTACAGTGTATTCTTCTGACCTGTGGACATAGACAATCACATGCAATAGTGGCAGTACGTAGTTCAGTTTGTTTCGCTATTGTTAGCGGTTATTCTATGTAAATTAATTTATGCTTTTCATTCATGAATTAAGTTAATACAGAACAGGTGCTTATTTGTGTTATATTGTGCAGTACAATGTTTAGCAAATGGAAACATAGTTCCTGTACATTAAAAGAAAAACTAGAAGTGCTTAAGCAACATGACAATGGAAAAAGGGCTACAAAACTGGCTATTGAATTTGGTGTTGGGAAAGCCATTATCAGTGACTGGAAAAAAAAAAATTGGGGGAAAATTGAGAGCTTCTGCAACAACTAGTGAAAAAACATTGGAACAACACCACAGCTCCACCGTGTCGCTGTTGTATAATAAAATTGATCAAGTGACTTTCTTGTGGTTCCCAGTAAAGATAAAAAGGTGTTCGTATTAGCGGCACATTGATTCAAGAAAAGGCATTGCAACTGAACAAACTTCTGAATATGTGATTCAACATTTATTGCCACCAATGTTTGGTTAGACCATTGGAAAAATAGACACAATATGCAGCAATTAACGATAAGTGGAGAAAAATTATTAGCCAATGTTGCTGCCGCAGAAGCATTCTTAAGTGAGTTTGCAGACTTGATTTCATCGGGGAATTGATTGCCACAGCTAGTTTATAATGCTGACAAAACTGAATTTCAAAGCACCCTACTAAAAATCTTGTTTCGAAAGAAGAGTCTTCTGCACCAGGTTTTAAAATGAATAAACTACACCTTACAGTTTTAGCTTGTTGCAATGCCGTGGTGAAGGTCTGCAAAGCCATGAGCCCTAAAACACATAAATATGAACTGTTTTTATATTTATTACAAAAATCAAAATAAAGCTTGGATGACTGGCAGTCTGTTTAAAGAGAGAAACAGTTCGTTCCCTCTGTTGAAAGAATCAATAGAGAAAATGGACTGCCACCTAGAGCTTTAGTTTTGATTGACACTGCTCATCTCATTCCTATGAAATGCAGCTAGTGAATGGAGTCATTAATTTTTTTGGGGGGTCTTTTTTGGGCTTTTTTTGCAATCAATGGACAAGGCGTATTACAAAACATAACATTAAATTATAGAAAAATGCTTCTATGATTTCTTCTTGAAGGAGAGGACTGTTCCATCTTAAAAAAATGAAACAAAAATAACAATAAAGAATATCATCTACTGGCTAGCTGAGGCTTGGGCCAGTTCCATTCCAGCATCAAACAATAATGATATTGTTCAACGTATTCAAAAAATCCTGGGGTATGAAAATCCAGGGGAAAATTGCCTTCTTGAATGGATATCAATCAACAAAAATGGTCATCAAGACATCAATAATGAAGCCATTGTCTCCATGGTCCAGAATCAACTTGATCACAACTCTGAAGATGGAGATAGTGAAGGAGGAGACATCCCAAAGGATAATGGTCACATTCAGATGCTGAAGATGCCCTTCAATTGTCCTATGCTACATAGAACAGCACGCTACTGCCACATCAAATGACGTGATGTTCATGCAATGCTGGCGCAACATCGCATCATCAAGCAGGTTTAGTTCTTTATGGCAGAGGAAGATTACCAGTTTTGCTAAGTCAAAATTATTGCTTCATAAGCATGTGATGGTTACCGGTACGGTACCTAAGTAAATGTGAGGCTGTTTCACAGTGAATTACAAAATATGTACAGGCACATTGCCTAAAGCAAAGTTCAGCAAAACATTTTGATGCAATAAATGTTTCGTTCCGATTTGTGTAGTTTCAATAATGAGTTTGTCATTTCTATAATAAAATTGTTTCTTTACACTGTAAATAAGCTAATCACAAATTTTGTTTTCGCATTATCTGGAATTTTGGGTTTGTGGAGTTTGGATTAGTGGGATTCTACTGTTTATAATTTTAATGAAATACATTAAAATTAATATTACAAAAATGAACATTAACAAAACACACAAATTCATAAAGATGAACTAAACACAGTAAAGGCTAATACATTTATTAGAAGATAGATGAGATGACTGCTTCATTTACTCAAAATTTTAAGATCTTTATCAGCTCGTCCCTAAGGACATGATAAAGTTCATTAAGTCTCCACCAAAGCGCTCAGGCATTCCAACATGGGAAAATTAACCAACTTCAGCAGTTGATAACGAATTAATTATGCAGATAATTAATTGTCTTGAAACATGTTCTTGAAATTTTGAGTCAGTGAACCAGTATGTTCAAGTATCTCAGGGTCTTCTGATTAATTAATAAAAAAGTTTATAAACCATTAAAAAGAAGCAGAAATGCCTTTTTATGGGCACCAGGGGCCTGTTGCTGCATGTTTGCATATTATAAACTCTCTTATAAAACATCAGCAGGTGCAGTATATTTTGCTGTAGAATTAACCAGGACTACTCTGCATTACAGCAAATGATTTCGACTGAATGTACACAATATGCACAATGTGGATCATTGGCAGCCATTGCAGCAATTCTCAAACATGGGGATAGAGAAGACTTGCTTCCTCATGCATCAGTATTGTTCAAGCGGATGTTAGATAGCAAATATCGAGAAAATAATAATGCCCTTTTTCGAAAACTTGGTGTGAAAGTTATGCAGAGAATTGGTAAGTGTAATACATAGTAAGTATATTAATGTACTACAACAGTGTGTCTAACTGTTTGATAGTGTGAAGAAGATTAGGTAATGGACAGAGCGCAGTGACAGAGCTTTCAACCCCTCTGGCTTTCCAAGGATACCCAATAAGCATTTTGGTAATGTTGCTCCAGAGGTCAATGTGTCATGGCAGACGATGTAAATCTGCAATGTTAGGTACCAACTGTTAAATGGAAAAAATGCTGTCGCGTTAGTAAAAACAAAAACAGTTTGATATTGTTGCAAACTGTTATATGCTGTCGTAATAGAAAAGCGTGAAATAGGGAATAAATTTAATAAAACTGAATATAAACCGCAAAACAGTAAATAAATGCAATAAAACTGAATAATAACTGCAAAGCAGTAAAAAATAGTGTTATTGTGTAATGCTTGGCATTTAGTAATGAAACCAGTAGCGCTTGTGCACTAGTAAACAAATGTAATAACAGTAAATGAACATGATTATCTGTTTTAGCTTAGAAAAATGAAGAATCTCTTACAGATGTGTTCTCCTGCAGCGGTTACAGCCCCACCATTTTCCATCATTGCACTTGCTATGTGCCTGCAGGTGACATGGCACATTGCAATTCACACATCTCACCTGGTTTTTAATCAGGTAATGACGTATCAACCACCGCATTGCTAGCTGTTCTGCAAGTTGTTCTATGTCCCAATTTTCCATTAGGACAGCGTCTTTATTTAAGATCTCATTCTCTGCAACAATGCGTAAGTTGTCCATGCTGATTGTTGACAAAATCATGGCGGTGTACATAACCAATTCAATAAATTGCGCCAGAATACATAATCGGAAGTGCTTAAACAACTTTGGGGCATTTAAAAGGCTGAATGCATTTAAAAGGCCACACATTTGTGGAATTTTGGCAATGTTTTTTTCTACAGGGTAGCCTGCCTGACGCGCAGCACCTGCCATGACACGTCGACCTCTGGAGCAACATTACCAGTATTTTAACTGGTTGTAGTTTTTCTACTTTGTAGAAGAACATATGTACTTTTTTAAAACATATTTCATTGAAACAGAAACGGAATTAAAGAACATTAGATGTAGTATGCACAGACTATAAGAAGTAAGGACTTTTTTTTTTTTTAATTATTATTATTTTTTACAACATTTTGAAAAACATTAAAATGTTGATAAGTATTTTCCTTGCAAATGCTAGTACACTCTGTCTTAACACCCTTATCCTGCATCAGAAACAAAGAAGCTACAGAATGAATGAATATTTATTTCTCAACACCCATAATTACATCATTAAATTACATACATTTTAAACTAGAATAACATTTGAAAACATTAGGCAATGTACACTATATATTCACTTCTTGGTTGCTTGCCTATGCTAATTGATGGTCTCATTACACACAACTCCTGGTTTTCCTTGTATTGATGACCCTCTGTCTACTTGCTTAGATTATTCATCTATTTTGTTTGTCCTTAGCGCCATCTTCTTTATAGTCATTCTTAACCATTTCTCTTTGACCTTACCCAAATAGTTTTCCATAGCTTTTATATTTTTATCCCCTTTTATAGTCAGAGCTTCCTTATCAATACTCCCCATCGAAGTTCTTCCATTTCTGTTGTTGAAACTTATTTTCTCCATGTCTTTGATTAAAATATAATATACAGTGGAAATCCATGTTCACTTCACTGCACATTGAACATTTTCCTCTACCCTTGTCATGTTTTATGCATAGAGATGCTATAAAATGGTTTTATTTTTGTACATTTGTGTTGATTTGAAATATAACATTTGTTGTTTTGCTTTTTTTTGCCGTTTCCTTAGCTCAACAAATCTGTTGACTAATTTTGAAGATTTAAAAGCTAGTAACAGTGATGTGTCTTAATTTAAGATAAAGATAGTTGAGGGTTGTTACACTACATCACTAAAATATTCTTTAAGAATATTTTAGTGATGTAGTGTAACAACTCTCAACTCTCTTTATCTTAAATCAACAAATCTACTCACGATTTTAATGGTGAGCAACCAAATCTATATTTACTCAAAAGTTTTACCTTATTTCATTGCTGCTCATAACTTCAATAAATACCTAGATGTTTCCCAGACTGTGTGAATGGACCGTGCCATGAATAATAAGGCTAAAGAATATTATATTTTTAAAAATGCCAAAGAAATGTGGCTTTGCTGTTGTAAGAAATATTAATTCAGTGTTATGAATATCTTGCTGCAGTCAATATAGTTTACTTCTTTACTTTAATATAAGAGAGAAGGCACTATTGCATAGCATAAATAAGGTAATTTAGACAATGGAGTGTTTAATCTTTTACAATGAAAATTGAAGATACACATTATTCAGGAGATTCAGTTAGGTATGGAGTATAAAAAAGGAAAATAATTACAGATGTGAACATCAATAAATTACAATCAGCAGCTATCACACCTTGTAGTTCCTTCTTCAGTTATCTGGAATCAAGTGAAAAAAAGTTTTAAAGAAAAGAAAACCAAAACTTATTACTAACATCCCAAATATCAAGAGCGACATTACTTTATTCAAACCATAATGTAGCGAGTGCCTCTGCATTTGCTGGTGTCGGTCTCCTCAAGTTGTCGCTCACCACCAAGCTGTATTTAGAGAAAGATCTCTCTTGAATCAACATTGGAGCATGGAAACCACACTCTTCAGTGCTGCAATGGTATAATCTAGATGAGATGGTTTCAGGCTGCAAACTACACCACCTTCACTTGCATATGGTCCTCCTTGCTAACATGTTCTTTGAAGGTAGCGAGGTAAACACTGTGAGATTCTACAAATTCTTGTTTTCCCAGTGCCCTCATGAATGATATACCTTAAGCTTAAGTGGTTCTGTAAGAGACATAAGCTTCAAGGCATTAATTGGATCAAATAGGGAGCCTATGACTTGAATAATCTTCTGACCTGGATCAGTCAACTTCAGTTGTTTAAATTTCACCAAAGCTGCTTGTGAAGCACAAATTTGGTTTCAACAGCCATTCTTATCTTTGTTGCTAAATGTTTAACTTCTTCTAATACAATTTGATCAAATATCTCTTCACTGAACAATTTGAGTGTTACTTCCACATCACTGATTAGTCTAAGTAGATGTATAGTGGGATATGATGACCCTTCCAAGAAAGTGATCAGTTCCATAATTGAGCAGTAGATTGTTGACACATAAACAGCTTTAATTTTATTATCTGGATGTTAGTTGCATCAGCTTCTTTGAAGAAGTGTACCCCTGTGTTCGCATCTTCAAGGGTCTTGAGGAAATCTGCTTTATCCTTCATATGGGTTGCCAAGTACATTGCAGATTTAAACCAAAAAGTCCATCTGGAACATGCTGACCTAGGAAGAGCACATTTTATGCTTTTCAGCAGAGTCTTCATACTTTGACTTAGAAAATATATAACTATTTTTGCATTTCCAGTGTTCAGGAATGCTTTTTGCACTTTCACAACTGCAGGGTTAAGTTCGGCTTCAAAGATTTTGCCAACAAGGTTTATTTTGTGGGCCTAGCACTGGATGTGATTCAGCTCTTCCATTAAATCTTTCACGGTGTTCACACACGTCATATAACATGCAGAATCTTTTATTAATGACACGATCATTTTCACTTTTGTATGACTGTAGGGTCTCCAAAATAGCATTTGAACAGTTTGGTCTATTGACCATGTCCAGCAATACTGACGAAGCCAGATGTGTCGGTTGTTCTGTTGTGGGCACTCCAGGATGAAGCAATACGTTGAATACACAACTACCATTTTTATCTGTTTTGTCGCATAATATGAACACATCTTTCTTGTACACATTGTTTTACAATTACTCATCCAATTTCGGATTGCAGGATGATCAAGTTTGTCAACTGGTATATTTGCCTTTACAAATACTTTCGTAGTAACTAAAAATTGTTCTTTTATATCTTTCACTTGACTTGCATTAGGTAGCATTTCTTGCAACATGGCCACATGCACAAGCTTGGGCAGCTTTTTGATGATATATGTGTTAATCTGATATCTTGTGCTTGTTCAATGCATCTTTACCTGAAAATTAAGTCGCACTTTACAATATTTACAAAGCAGCATATCAGAAGACAATGTAACCTTCAGATTTGATCTTCATACCATGTTCTTGTAACATTACTTTTACCTTCGGCATGCTGTTTTCGAAACCACTATAGTCTGTTGTTCTACAATAATGCAATAACAACATACACTTCTAAGTTTCCAACATTAATGACGCTGGTCACTAGACAGATGCTCGTGACATCATGACTTGCTAATTCCTGCTTTTGGTGAGCCAATCAGAGTCATTGATGAACATAGCCAATGGTACAATGCTGAGAATCGGGCCATAAACCAAAGTTATGTTGTTGTTGTTCACCAATGGCACTGGGGATTAATTGATCTGCATCATTTTCCCTCTGGCTTCCCAATATAAAGCCTGAAAGTTATCACTTTTAAGGCCTTTGCATTTGGTGAGATGTTTGTTCAGGATGACATCTTCTTCACAGAGAATGCACTTGGGTATAGGTAGGCATCCTATCTTGTAGAGGTGTTCTGCGAGGCAATCATGACCAGTTGCCATCCTAAATAAGGCCACTGCAGTCTTCTTTGGCATTTTTTGTTTATCAACTCTATCTTTAATATTCTTATAATCTTTATCTTTCATTTATCTTCTTCATCAAGTCTCTGCTGTCTTTTGAAATGTTGTTTAATTATATTTGTTGTAATTATATTCTTGTATTTTAAGTTATTAATATATGTTCTGAAGCTTATTTGAGTTTTTAAATTACTTAGAATATCTGAAGTGTGGTACCATTTGTATCTGTTTCTATTGACTTGCAGTTTTTGCGCTAGAGTAATTGCTTTCAACTCATGTTCCAATTCTATAGCCATGTTTTTTGTGAAGCTTTGTAGTACTGTAATTGGTGTTATTTTTACAGCTCCTGTTATTATTCTTAGTGAATTATTTTGTGAAATTTCTAGTTTACTTTTAAGTCTCTTGTTTACTGTTGCTAGTAGTTCTCCTCCATACAATAGGTTAGGTTTTATGTATGTTTTATATGTATTATTAAGAAGGTTCATGTTTCCACCCATTTTATTCCTGCTAAACATTTTAAAATGTTGTTCTTTTTGTTGATTTTATTCGTTACATTGTTACATGTTCTTTCATTGATAGTTTTTGATCTAGTTGCTTCTTTTAGTTTTTTGTTGTTGATTTGCAGGCATATATTTTCTGTTTTATGCTGCTTTGTGAATAGTTGATATTGAATTTTTCCTGTATTTATTTCCATATTGTTATTATTAGTCCACTGTTCTAGGTTATGATTGTCTTCTCCATTGTTGTTTGTAGTTTTTTGTAATGTTTGTTAGATCTTATGTTCTTTTCTGAAGTCCATATTACCACATCATCAGCAAACATTCCTACTTGTATGTTACCTATTTTCTTAAGTACATCTACTAGGTCGTTTATATATATATATATTTTGAACAGAATAGCACTTGTAACAGACCCTTGAGGTAGTCCAACTCTCGCTTGTTTCCATTTAGATGTGTCTGTTTTGTATTGTACTGCAAACCATCTTTGGGATAGGAAGATTTGAAACCAATTTAGCATGTGGCTTGATATGCCATATGTTTTCATTTTGTATAGTAGCATTTCTTGCCATACTGTGTTAAATGCATCTTTGAAGCCAACAAACAGTGCTAGAGTAGTCGTATTGTTATTGAAATTTTCTTTAATTTAATTTCCGAAGCCAAAAAAGTTAAACCAAAGTTATTGCAACACTTATTTTGTTGTTCACTAAACATTTACTTCCTAAATATGAAACTGTTGCGCAAATTTATATTGAACTCCTGGAAATACTGCTGTTTTGCGAATTTATTGAAATTTTGCTTTATTTACAAAATTCACGTTTTATTGCAATTTAAATTCATGCCTTTAATGATCCTAAACAAACTATTATAGAAGCAAAATAACTTTACAATGCAAAATATGAAAAATATTTTTCCCGGTAATTAACAAAAATAACACATATACTTATGCCTTTCAGGTTTAACTGTTGTTCTTACCTATACAAATCCTTCTTGCCCTAGTTTATTGCATATCTCTATTTACTTTTCCCTCTCCCATACAGTTTTTATTTTCCTATATATCCTCAAGGAGCTTTGCTCTCTTGTACCACCAAAAATATCTTGTCTGTCAATATCTTCTAGCCTTAATTCTACCTCTTATTAAAAGCCTGTAAGTGATGTTCTGCATTTATCCACACATCTCCCATAGCTATCTGTTACATAACTTCCTGAATTTTTAATAACCATGGCCCTTTCCACTTGATGATGATAACTGAATGGCCTCTTAAAGAAGTCATGCACGCAGGCTCAAAAGCCCATTGTACCTCATATTTTGGCATTACTCTAGTTTGATGGTCCATATGAAATGGACCATGTCCTTGATGCCCTTCTTATTTCCTCAGGTTTCAAAAAGAGGAACTCTTAAGGATACATATCTATGCACAGCGAAGTATTCACATAGTATATGCTACGACTCAGAAGTCCTTTGTACATTTCTTACATAAAGAGTCTTGTGCAATACCCATTATGCATAGATGTCTGCACAGTATTTTGTGGCCCGTAAGATAGCCCACAACCACTCTGAGCTTAGCTCTAGTCAAATTCAGGAGAAACTCATTCTCTGGTTAGGCCTGGATATAAAATTCATGGGTCTGTCTGGCAGTGGTCTGCTTGCTCTAGATTTCAAGATGAGCCCTAGCCATGAGCTGGGTTATCTCTACTTGACATTACTAGCAGACACTGCACAAAAGGGCTCAGGCCCAATAAAATCGAGCCCTGATCCCCTCACAAGAGTGCCTGCCATCTTATTACCTCTAATACTAGCCTGCCGTGGTACCCAAAGAAGTGTAATTGGGTAGTGGTACATAGTCTGTCCAACATCCTCTGGCATTGCTGCACCAGTCTGGATGTGGTGTTAACCACCCTAAGGGCTTGCTCATACTATCCGAGCAGGTGTACACGTTTGCTCCTCCACATGGCATAATGTAAATATGCATAGCACAGGCTAGATCACAAAGAGCTCAGCTTGGAAAACTTTGGAAAATCGCCAAAGGGGAATGACAAGCCTGATTCTAAGGTCATAGGCCCCAGACCCTGTCCTGCCTCTGATGCGGGAACCGTCCATGAACCTGCCCCATGTCTTCAGGAGAGACCTGGTCTCTGGGTCTCACTCCTCCCTGGAAGGTATTACCATAGAGTATTATGGACTTAAGTTATACCTAGTTCCCATCAAATCTCAATCATCTGGCTTATAGAACACTTCTCCTGTAGTCCAGAAAGGATCAGCGAGTGCCCTTTGTGGGTTAACTTGAAACACCACCCTGCTACAGTCCAGAGGCAGTGCATACTCATCCTGGCTACCTCCTCCACAGACAAGCGCAGGGGAGCAAGCTCCACCAGAATCTTTTGAGGCAGACTGAGGAGTCGTGCGCACCACCCCTGTTATCATATATGGCAATCTCTGCAGTGAATTCAGCCCAGCAGCCGCTACCTTCAAGAGGCAGGTCACCAAACCAGCGCCACATTAGTTATTGATGGTCTAATAACCGAGGTGTATAACCATTTGGCCACCTTGAATCTCAGGCCCCTCTTCAATCATGTGGATCTTCGACAGGCCCATAAAGCATTGTAGGCCTTCTTAACTTTTATAATCTGCATGCTTTTTCCAGCTCAGCCCAGCATCCAGAATAACTCCTAGGTACTTGACTGCTCTGGTAAGGTTCAACTTAAACAAATGGGGCTCTATCAAACCTGGCAGTCTCCTCCTCGTGAAGATCATTATTTCAGTCTTGTCCGAGTTAACAGACAAGTCTGTTTCTCTACACCATTCCCCTAGAGCCGTAGGAAGCCCTCTATGAGCTCTGAAACAGTGCTCAGGAATTTTCCACTTGCTACAAGGCATGTGTTACCTGCATAGCCTTGGGCTATGAATTTCTCCCTTGTTTAGTCTATCCAGCAGTACCCTGTATAAACCTTTAAACTAATTGCGCCGTGTTTCCGCCTGTACATTGTTCCCACCACTTTTGTTCTTATATATATGTTTCACTATCTTCCATATTGCCTTTGTATCCTGGTTTTCTGCTGCTTCATTTTACCACAGTGTATGTGACAAAACTCCCCTTGTGGACAGCCTCGGGGTACTGTTACCCTCATAGACACACTCCCCAGGGTTGCCACAGCCTGCCAGCCTTCCAAAGAGATATGATCTGTTACAACTGGACTCCCCTGCTCTCCAGACTTTCTGAATGGTGCCTAAAGTCAAATTATTAAAGGCACCTTCAATGTCCAAGAAAACTGCCATATGAGTTCTCCACAGTCCAGTGTCCTCTTCAGCCTCACCACAAGCTGATGGAGCGCAATGTCCTTGGATTTACCCGGCCAATAGGCATACTGATGAGAGTGAATGGGTCTGTCCACCAGTACCCCATCCATCAAAACTCTATCTACCAGTCTTTCCAGACCCTTTAGCAGAAAGGATGTTAGACTGATAGGACGAAAATCCCTAGGCCTTTGATAGGATTGTCTACCTGGTTTAGGTATAAATACTACTTGACCTGCCTCCAGGGGTGAAAAACATGCCTCTTAGCCAGACAGGCCCTGAATATTCTCACTAAGTTGGATGAAACGATCTCCCAGCCCTCTTGAAGGAGAGCTGGGGAGACCATATCCACTGCGCTCTTATAGGGCTCAAAAATATAAATGGTCCATTTTAATTTTTTAAAAGTAACAATCTTGGTGGTCACTGCCCAGCCTTTGTATAAGGCCAGCATGCCCTATCTTAGTTTGGCTCTTGATTTGTAATGCAAGCCTCCAGGAAGTGGACCTCAAGCAATAACCTTAAAGCCTCCCCCTCCGACTGTGTCATAGCACTGGTGGGGTCCTCTGTTGAGGCGAGCTTGGCCCTAACTCTGGAGACCAACAGTTTCTGCAGGCGAACAGTGTTCGACTGCTTCTGTACATTATAACAGAAAAGCCTCCAAGATTCTTCAGAGGCCTTCCTGATTTCTTTTTTATAAATTCTTTGGGACTCCTTGTAAGAGTTCCAAGTTGCCTGACACTTATTGGCCTTGTACGCATTGTATAGCCTTTGTGTCTTTTTCCTGATGGACCGTAAAAAAGAATTCCACGTGAGTTTATCTTTAGCTGGAACCTTGTATGAGGAGACAGTTTCTTTTGTAGGAGGACATCAGAGAATTTGTGAAAAACCTCACGTACTGCTCCAGGTCCTCTGCATTTTCTTAGCTTGATCTGGGATCCATTACTCAGCACCCTTTCCAGGACCCTTCTAAAGGAGTCCTAATTTGTCCTCGCGTTCCTGTACAGGCGGTCCTTTCCTTTTCCCTCAAGACCAAAGCTCATATCAGACATGGAAGGTTCCAAACAAACCCTCCAGTCCTTAATCTCCTCTAGTATCCTAAAGGACACTAATGGCAAGTCTAGGACCTCCTTCCTTTGATAAGTAACAATCAGGAGGTTGAGGTTTCTATCCTTGCAATAAATCTCAAGGTCTTTGAACTCCTAAGGAGGTGGTTGTTTCTTGGAGTCATAGAGGAAATAGGTCAAGCAGCTTCACTAGGACTGCTTCCAGGTCTTTGGTAAGAAATCCCAGCAGGGCCCAGGTATTACTGAGTCTCATAATGACTCATGCTGAAGATAGTAAAGCCTTTTATATTTAATCCTATGATTCGGCTCTGTCGAAGCCAAGGTTCTTGTATCATGGTGACATCAATTTCATACCTCTACATTACTCAAAAGAACTCGTGAGGCAGTAATACTGTGTTGCAAGTTAGTCTGAATGAATGAAATAATCTTGGTTTAACCTACCCTACTTACAACATTTCCCAAGGAGTTCAGTTCTCCTAAGATCTCTTGAGTCCTCTCTTGGGATGTCTAGGAGGCAGAGCCTGCATGTCCACATCTTTGGGAGCCGCAGTTCCCACCACCTTTAGTGTGCCTCGTGGGGCCGGGTTCCTACTGGGATTCCAGCCTCCATGCTTGTAGTTATGATCAATCTGGTGTCCCTAAAAGAGTGTCCAGTTTCAGATACAGAGCCCGCTTCTCCACATCTCTGGGAGTTGCAGTTCCTGTATCCTTTGCCTTAGTCTCTATGGCTCTTTCAAGAGCTCAGCCACCTCAATCTTGGTATTAATGCTCTCAGGGTCCACTAATTAGGAGTCCTCCGGTTTAATAGAACATGTATTTACCACAGTTCCCATGATTAGCTAGGGAAAACTCAGGTCTGCTCAGACAGAGCCCCATATGCCTGGTTAAGACTATATACTCTTAAGAGGTTGTCAGGTATCTAACAGGCTATGTGATGCACCCCATCAGCACGGATTGCATAACACCTTAGGGTTGGGGAGTTGGTTCGTGGTTTCCTATTTGTTATTTGGAGACGGGTCTGACTCAGAGTGTCAATCAGCTGATGCTGCTGATTAAGTGCTGGCTATCCACCACCTGTCAACATGTCCGGCTCTCACTCAAGGTCCAGCTTAGGGCTTACAAACTGTTAGGCCACTCCAGAGCCCCCCTCGCTGTGGAACCCTTTCCACTACTTTTCTCTTGTATATGAAAACATTCCTTGATAATATCACTATCTTCTAAATTGGAAATTCTGTATAAATATTTCATCTCTCTTGTGAAAATTTTGATCATGATGGAGTACCTACCAAGTTCTAACTGTGCTGCCCCATTTTGTGATGCTATCAGTAGACCTAAAACATATTTGTAAAAAGATTATTGATTTTATCAACCTCTTTTCAAGCATCATCTACTCCCCATACCTGTGCCCTATGCAACATTTTTTTTTCTGTGGCAGAATAAATTCTTTCAAGCCATTTGACATTTATGTCTGGCAATTTTTGCAAACATGATCTTATAATAGTCATGGCCATTTTAACTTTTGGTATAGACATCTTTTTTTGTTCACTACAACTTCTATTCAAACTTAGTCTTACCCCCAAGCAATCAAATCATCTTAGCACCTCTGTTTCTCATCGGTTTGTTTGCCATTTCTCATCCTTACATAGTTGATAACCTTTTTTAAAAACCATGACCTTCATTTTCTCTTTATTTACTTTCAGTCCCCATTTTCTACATAAAATATTTACTGCCTCAATTGCACTCTTCAGCCCTCCACAAGATATGGACTTAACCATAAGTCATCTGCAAACAATAGCCCTGGAATTTCTTTATTATTAATAACTGGTGAGTGGACCTTTTACCTCAAAATATCCTCTAGGATGTCATTTATATAAAGTTAAATAGCACTGGACTAAGTTTACATTCCTATCTTACCCCTGCCTTACTCTGCACACATTCAGTTACTTTATTGCCTGGTGGTTTTATACCAAACTTATTCTCATATATCTTGCATAGTATTTCTGCAAATTTATGCCTTACCCCTTTACTTTTTAATTTTATTCATAATGCTTCTCTGTTTATAGTATCAAACACCTTCTCAGACAATAAATACTATATATACCTTCCCTTTTGTTGCTCAAATATTTGTCAACAATAGTCTTAATTATGAATATATTATGTGATGATGTGCTACCTGCTCTAAATTCTGCTTGGAATTCTGATAACTTTTTCTCCTTCTCTCCCATTCTGTAACCTATTAGCTAGAATGCCTATAAAGATCTTACCTGGTATAGAAAGTAAACTTATCCCCCTTTAATTAGCTGGGTTGTTTTTATCCCCTTTCCCTTATATATTGGCAGTATCATGCTTATTTTCCATCTCTTGGGAATCTCCCTTGTCTCCAGTATTTTATTGAACAGTTTTATCACTATTTTTCTTCTAGTTTTATCTTTTGACCAATCCTTCCAAAGTTGTGTTGTTAGCTTTTAACCTCTTAATTTGTTCACACAGTTCAACATCATTGATTTCCCTATGTAGTTGATAAATTATTTGCTGGCCCCTATGTAAAAGCTGCTCTACTCCCACTATGTTATCCTGACTTAACAATGCTTCAAAATGCACGCACCATTTATCTGGGTTTATATCATCTCTTGCACCTTTTCTGTATATGCTTTTTACTATTGCCATATTTTCTTTGTCGTGTGTTTTTGCCACTTCGTTTAACATTGACTTATTTTTATACCCCATTCCTGAGTTTTTTCCTCAATAAGGCACCTATATGTTTAAGGACCAAAACATTTTCCCTCTCCTCCTTTTCCCCTGACTGCTGCCATTATCTCAACTCTTGTGTCACTCTTCTTTAGCCATTTGACAATCTTTATCGATCCATTTCGTTTTGCTATCCTTATAGGTCTCATTCCACCTCTCACACCTTTTCACACTCTATTCTAGTGCTTCTAGAACTTGGTTTATTTTATCAGCATTTAATAACTTTCTACTCTTACTTGTAATGGTTTTCCACTTTCTGAATTTAAATTGTAAATGCATTTCTTCCCACCATTTGTATACTTTCACAACTCTATAAGACCCTCTGTACTATTTGTACTCTTTCTTCATACCACTATACACTTCTCCTAATTTTAATCTTAGTGGAAAATGACAGCTTGATGTTACTGTATTCATAACCTCAAAGCCCAGAATCCAGTTGTCCATATGTAATGTAATATTTTATTTCTGCACTATTACAATAATACAAATAAAGCTTACATCTAAAACTAAAACTTATGTTTAGTGCACCAGTTTTCTAGTTCCCCCATATTTAGCCCCTAGGTGTATATATGGGATAAAGCTACTATACCATCTCTCCACTTTCCAAACTATGCCCGTTCTGCTGTACCTTTCTTAAGCTCCTTATCCACTTATCCCTTGTGTTGCCTAAAAATGTCCCCATCATTTTAATTGTTTCTACTTTTGCGCTTCCCAACATTCTTAATGCTACTGCTTCTTTGTTTAACTTGTCCCATTTTTTGTTCCATATAACCTCTCTCCACCTTTTTACCTTATCACATTCTATTAGACAATGAAAAGTACTACCCGATTCATCACACATAATACATCTCCCCAAACAATTATATCCATTCCTTTTTAAAAATATTACTCCTGTGCGCATCCACGCAAGACCTATTCTACCAAATTTATTGCATATATCTACATACTTCTCTCTTCCCCAATTTCTTTTAACTGATTTATACAAGATCAATGATCTTTTATCCTCAAAACTAACCCAAATCTCTTGTTTCTCGATATCTTCCACCCTCAATCTCACTTCTTTCCAAAACCCACTGTTATTATATTTATCTAATAGGAAAATATTCCTCATGCCAATTTCTTTTAGGATATTTCCCATCTCCCCTAACCAACACTCTTCTCCTAAAGACAGCTTTTTGAAACTGTATACATTCTTTTAATATACAGTAAAATCTCGTTAGTACATTTTTGCGGGGACCCAAGGATTTGGACGTCATAGACGGGAAAACGTGTTAACAAAAATACATAATGTGCAACTTAAGAACATATTTATGTAATAAAATCTAATAATACATCTTACCTCAAAAACGGATGTGAAATATACACTATTTACATTGGTTTGAAATACATATCGATAGTTGATTGCTTTGTTGGTTTTAATGCCAAAATTTTACTGTGCATCTTGTTTGGTAAAGTCATTACATCATCATCAACTTCGAAACTGCACACATATCGCTTCACTATGCCCATTGCCTGCATCGCTTCTGACACTGTAGGTACTGGCTCAGGATCTGGTTCGTTGTCACTTTCGTCTCCCACTGACGCTTCATCTTTCACTTGTTCTTCAAGTATTTCATCTATTGTCGCTGTTTCACACACTGGAATTTCATTGTCAATGTTTACATAGGTTTCGAAAGACATACTGGCATCGTCTGCTATTTGGCGCCATTCTTCACTCTCGGAAAACTCGTCTTCCTGCGTAATTGCATCACCAAGAACTCAGCAAAAACCAGCTTTATTAAAGCAGTTCCTAATAGTATCTTGCGTCACACAATCCCAAGCAGTTCTAATAAAATGCATGGCATCTAAGACGGTGATTTTTCTTGTCGTCGATTTCAGTGCAGCCAACCTTCTCTGTACCAGCCTCTTACGATACGCATGTTTCATGCACCGAATTATGCCTTGATCTAAAGGTTGTAGCTTACTCGTGCAGTTTGCTGGGAAGAAAATGATCTTTATGTTTCTTAAATTTGAAACAGTTGGTGGATGAGCAACACACTGATCAATAAACAGTGCAATTTTCCTGCTTCTTATGCCCAGTCTTGCGTCCCATGCTCGTAAGAAATTTTCAAAGATGGCAGAAGTTATCCAGGCGTTTGTGTTGGAAGTGTACTTACATGGAAAAGATCGCACATTCTTAAAACATCGCGGATTGCGTGCTTTTCCAATAACCAGCGGTACCAATTTCTCCGTTCCGCTTTCGTTACAGCACAACAAAACTGTAATCCTCTCCTTGTTAAGTTTCCCACCGTGGCACTTAGTGCCCTTAAAATCCAGGGTTTTGTCTGGCAAAAGATGGAAAAATAGTCCTGTTTCATCTGCATTATACTCATCGTTGGGGCTATAGTCTTTCAAAATTGACGGGAGCGTTGTGTTTTTCCACATTTCTATGTTTTCACACAGTGTAGCGCCATTATCTACGGCAGCAGCCTCACCTCGCAAACATCTGTAGACTAAGCCATGTCGATTCTTGAACCTTTCAATCCAGCCATTGGACGCTTTGAAATCATCCAGTCCCATCTTCTGTGCTAAATGTGTTGCCTGAGCTCGAACCACAGTACCGTCTATTGGCACATTTGAAGCTCTAGCTTGTGTAAACCACTTTAGCAGAACATCTTCTAATTCTGGAAACTGGCCAGGGCGATTACGTTTTCTTTTAGCATTTTTTCCTTCTTCAAAAGCAGTTTCAATTAGTTTACGTTTGCTAACAATTATGTTTAAGTTTGACGGAGGAATGTTTAACTTCCGCACTATATCCACACGTTTCATATTTGGATTGCGATCTACTTCCTCAAGGATTTTCAGTTTTTCACTGTTGGTTATTTGCCGCACTTTCTTTTTCTCCATTGTGAACAAAAAGTTAAAATACTATTACGTTTCGTCAACACTCAACAGCATAAACTAACCACGCCAAGCCACTGTTAAACTAAAGCGCCACCGCAGAACACCAAAGAGCGTCACTAAAGCATCCCCCCCCCCACACACACACAAAATGCGTCCCACAAATAAGTACATGCATGGTATTGGCTGCCGGTTCCACCCCGCCTGGTTTGACCAAAGTAGCGAATGAGAACGTCTAACTTTGAATGTAGTAAATCTACTCCCGCTGGACCGTTACTTTTATGTTCTCAAAAATGACTAATACCGACCAAGCATTGGCCAAAATAGCGAATGAGGGCTTCAAACTTCAAACGTAGTAAGCGGGAGCGAGAAAACGTACTAAACGAACGTTATTAATGCATTTGATGCATTTTGTGCCGGGACTTTTATAATTCAACGCAATACACGGAAAAACGTGTTAATGAGGAATGTGCTAACGAGATTCCACTGTATTACTATCTTCTAAATTTAAACATCTATACCAATACTTCAAAATTCTTTCCACTATTATACCTTTTCTCCCTACCCTTCCTAGCTCTGCCAGTGCTACCCCCCTTGGTGAACTCTTGGGTAAACCCAGAACTTCTCTACAAAACATTCTATGGACTATATCAATCTTAATCCATCCCTTTGCCACCCCCCATATTTCTATTCCATATAAAATTTTTGGCTCCACTACAGCTTCATATAGCCTTTCCAACCAGTTCATTGTTAGTGTGGGTATTTTGCACAAGCAAACTCTAACAGCTTTCATGGCTAGCTTTCCTTTCAGTTGTGCATATTTAGATTGTGCTTCCCATTTCCTGTTGCTTGAGAATCTAATCCCCAAGTAATCAAATTCTTTTACCACCTCTATTTGCTCTCCATTTATATACCATCTTTCCTCTCTTTTTAATTTTGATCCCTTCTTGAACACTATTATCTTGGACTTTTTTGTATTCACCTTTAGCCCCCATTCCTTACAGATTTTTGCAATTTCATTGATAGCATGTTGCAACCCTATCACTGTTACTGCCCCGGGTACTAGATCATCTGCAAATAATAACCCTGGTATTTCCTTTTTCCCTATAACTGGACTGTGTTTATTACTTTTCATTATTCTATCTAAAATATCATCTATAAATAAGTTAAATAATATTGGACTGAGTTTACAACCTTGCCTCAGACCTAAATTTTGCTGTATATAATCAGTAGTACTATTTTTTCCACATTTTACACAAAATTTAATTCCTTCATACAATTTTTGTATTCCGTCGATGAATGCAGTGCTGACTCCTTTGTTCCTCAATTTATATACCAAAGCCTCTCTGTTTATAGTATCAAAAGCCTTCTCGAGGTCTGCAAAAAATATATATATACCCTACCCCTTTTAATTCTTAAGTATTTGTTTACTATAGTTTGAATTATCATTATGTTATCTATTGTTCTTTTTCCTCTCCTAAAACCTGCTTGGTATTCTGATAGCTTATCTTCCCTCTCTGCCCACACGTATAATCTTCTAGCTAATATACCAGTGTATATTTTGCCTAATATAGATAATAAACTAATTCCTCTGTAGTTGCTTGGATTATTTGTATCTCCCTTTCCTTTATACAATGGTGCAATAATGCTCACTTTCCAGCTCTCCGGTGTCACTTTCTTCTCTTTGATTCCGTTAAATAGCTGTGTCAACAACTTTGTACCCTCTCCTAACTCCCCGAAATTTTTCCAAAATTCCCCCGGAATTCCATCGGCCCCTGTAGCCTTCTTCTGTTTTTATTTTTTTATTTCATACTGTACCTCTATGGTTGTAATCTCTTTGTCTAAGTGGTCCACTCTGTTCACTTTTTTGAACTCTTCCTCCCTCCAACAAACCTTCGAAATGATATTTCCATTCCCTTGGTGTTATCTTATTAACTACCTGTTTCTTTCTGTACATTTCCTTAATAACTGACCATATATATTTATTTTCTTTCCCTCTGACCGCCTCCTTAATCTTTTCTCCCATTCTTTGCTGCCAATCCTTCTTTTTCTCATCTAGTAAACATTTATATCCCCTTTTATTTGCTAAAAAAATTTGCCTATCTTCCTCCTCTTCTGACCTTCTCCATCTATCCATTTCTTTCATCACTTCTTTCTTAGTCTTTCCACACTCTTCATCATACCACCCACACCGATTTTCATTCACTTTAGGCTTCACTTCCATCCTACTACCTGCCCACTTAACCATTGATTCTAGCCTTTCCAATGCTCCCTCTATCCTCCCACTTTGTAATACTTCTATAACACTAAGTTTCCTTAATTCACCACACTTTGAAGTCAAATTACACCTAAATTGTTCTGCGTTCTCCTCTTTCCATTTGTAACTTCTGATTTGTTTTAATGCTAATTTTTCATCTTCTTTGTAACATAACCGTAGTCTTATTTTCATCTTTAATGGAAAATGACTACTATTTGCTATTACGCTCATAATCTTGAATTCTTCCATCACCTCTTCGACTCCTATACTACATATCATATAGTCTATTACACTTTGACCTATTACACTTACAAATGTAAACTCTCCCCACTGGTCCTCTCCTTTGGACCCGTTACACATTATTAAATTATTCTATTCGCAAAATTCTATTAGCTTTCTACCTTCTGCATTTATCACTTTATCTCTACTTCTCTCTTTTTCCTCATTTTTTTTCCCAGATACATTCATTTTCTACATTTAAACTTCTTGGATTATATTCCCCTACTCTTGCATTAAAATCCCCTACTACAATAAACTCTATGTTAGGATTTTTGCTTCTTAATTCTTCCATACTGTCATTCAGTCTTATATATAAATTGTCCTTATAAAATTCCGAGACTTCTGGTGGGTTATAGATATGCCTAATCCTATACAAACTTCCATCCCCTTCACCCTATTTATCTTTATCCACATTATTTGGCCTTTCTCTATACTCAACACTTCACACACATTTATTCCACTACTCTTGTTAATGAACGCTCCAATACCACCGGAGGCCCTCCCTCTTTTGCTTTTCCTTTTACCATGATCCCCTATATAGTCATGTCCTACCACATCTATCTTCTCACTTTCATTCAACCAAGTTTCCACCATTACTATTATTTCACCTAACTTTAGCACTTCAAATACTTCGCCATTTATCACTTTCAATTTTAGCCCTTCCACATTAAATGACACCACCTTCAAATCTAGTCCCTATCTTGAATCCCTTCTTCCCTCTCTGTATTTTTCTAACTTTGCCCTATATCTAGTTTTCCTCTCCTGTGCCACCGGATCTTCTTTTTCCTCCTCTAATTCCAGGATACTTCCTTCTGGGGTTGATACCACTTTGAAGCTGCTTCCACTCGCGATCATCTGTTTTTCTCGATCAGCTGGCACCAGGGTCAACGCCTCTTGCTTCTCTCATTCACTGGGTATGACACATCTCCTTGGTGACGTCACGCCAGCTGTTTCATCCCTTCCACTTGCATCTCTACGCACGTGTCCCTCTAGTTCTTGGATTACGTCGGCTTGCTTCACTGCATTCACTTCCTCTGCTGAATTTGCTCTGCTTGTTGTTCGATCTGGAATCAAACGCTGACTCATATCCTGCTTCCTGCCGTCTATCCATAATTCTAGTCCTCTTACAAATGATTTTTTTTCCTTCTTGCCTGGCTTGATTCATTTTCGCTAATAATAATCTTCTTATCTCTCTCTCTTCTTTTCCATAGTCTTGTTCAACAAAAATTCTCGTTCCTTTCAATTTTCTTCCATTATTCAAAACTGTCCATTTGATTTTATTAGTTGCCAATTTTACTATTATAGGTCTGGCTCTGTTCCCCCTTCTTCCGATTCTAAAACACGTTATAATTTCCCAGCCTGCCAGCTTTATATCCATTCGTCTTTCTAGTATTTCCTCCACTGCTTGCTCTAGGCTTTTCTCTCTGTTTTCCTCCACCCCGAATATCACTATATTGTGTCTTCTTGTCTCCATTTCCATATTCTGTTCCATCTTGTTCAATCTTTCTTTACAAATGCGAAGTTCTTCATGCACTTCCTTCGTCATAATCAACAGCATTCCTTTCAATTCTTCTATCTTTCTATCGATATTTAATTCTATTCTCTTTTCTATTTTCTTCAGATCCACTATATCCTCTGAAATGATTTTTAACATTGTCATTATCTGTGTCATTCCTTCAGGTCCTGGGTTTAATTCTACTCCTCCAATAACCAATAATACTGCCAGGATCGCAAACAACCATAAGTATTCCTTTGATACTTGGTTCCTTTTCTCTTCCTTATTCATTTTACCGTTTGTAAAGCACCCAATTCTGCCCCTATACACTTCCAAATCTACCCCCATTTTTCTTTTTTTCCGATCTTTCCAGGAGCGCTACGTATACACGACTGCTTGCTTCCGCTGCTCGCGCTAGACTCCCTTGTCCATATGTAGTGAGCACATATAATCAACCACACCTTGACCATTCTTAAGAAGCTATAGTGAAAATGGAAATTTTGGGTCTATGACAAATAAGACACATTTGAATCCCTTTCATTCTGACTCCTTTAAAATTTTTGTGAAATGTAACAAATATTTCTTATTCTAGATTCTCGTTCTAGTAATTGAATATATGCTATAAGGTTCCGTTACTGATAATTATGAAAAATGAGTCAATTTTTAGACACTACTTTATCATTTACATTTAAAAATATGAGACATGTTTTGGAAGTATGTTGTTTTCATCATCACACCGAGTTCTGACTGCCTTGTAGAAGGGGTGTTGTGAAGGTGACAATGTTATTCCCTGGTGGTGGCTCAATGAATCTCTTCATCAAATTATCCTCTGTTCAGTATATTGAAATTCACCATAGTACTTGTGTTTAAGGATAAATATATTTTCGCACCTCCAGGGAACAACCAGAAAACAAGAACCAGGGAACAGTCAGTGAAATATCTGTCATATCAAGAACATAATAATTTCATTGTTGACATACACCCCCTCAAGAAAGTATTTAACTGCACTCCAAAAACAATTTCTGGCAGATAAATTAATGGAGGGAAAAATATAATTTTTTTTTTTTTGACTTAAAGGTCAAATGGTAATACAGTTTGTGTTTTGACAGTTTTTCAGATCATTCATTTTATCAATTGTATAAATTTTTTAAGAATATGCCAAAATTCCAATTATTTTGAAATTGGTGTTTTCAAAATTATCTTATATGAATTGAGTAAAGCATTTTTTTGTGTGTGTATATTACTTGATTTTGGAGTAAAAATAGGATTTTATTTATGGAGGAATAATATGTCAAAGTTGGGAATTTTCAACGTTTTTGCCTTAATTCCTCCTTTTTGCTCACTTTTTACAAATTCACAAATTTATTTCTCCACTAGTTTTACATGTGTCGAAAGTGTGTGGATGTATGCACAAAAAAAAAAATGCTCTACCCAATGCATGAAAGATAATTTTGAAAACACCACATACAAAAATGTTGCAATTTTGGCATATTTTTAAAAAATGTATAGAAAACTGATAAAATGAACGATCTGAAAAACTGCCAAAACATGTAAACTGTATTACCATTTGATCTTTATGTCCCAAAAAATTAAATTTTTCCCTCCATTAATTTGGCTGCTAGAATTTTTTAAAGTGGAGATGAATACTTTCTTGAGGGATGTATCTCCCCCTCCAAAAGGAGTTTCTTGCCATATGCTTTATTTCTGTAATATTTTTGGCTACTTGAATTTGCTCGTCATGATCCAAAACCCATTTACAGTTGATAAATTGCATTTCAGTGTAATACTGCTTTACGGTTTTCAAATGCAACCATAGCAAGTATCTCTGTATTCTCTGCTGTCAATCTCTTCCTTGTGCTTCTTATTAGGGCTGTACTTGCAGAATAACCTTTCTGCATTGGCATTGTTACGTGGACATAATATGCTTTTCAGGATTTCTATCGCATGATCCTTGTGCGACATCATCATGCTCAGAATTCATCAACAATCGCATAAAAACAATCTTGTCTAACTGCTCCTTCACCATATTACAAAGAGATGTAGCCCTTCAAGAAATATTGTGCAGCCATTGCTTTTATAAATGACACATTTTTCTTGATGTTTATAAGTTCTGCTTCAGCTTGATTTTGTGGAGCATTTCAAGGGTTTAACAGTGCAACTACCAATTCAACTATTTTCACTGATGGATCACAATTTTTCAGTTGTTTCAGCTTCACTAGGGCTGATTAGATAGTATGTTTTAGGTTTTGCTCCTGCTTCTCATTTCAGTTTAGCCAGAAGTTTATTTCTTCTTAAACATTTATCAAGAATGCGCTATCACTGACAAGTTTCAGTTTGATTTCAATACCATTCACCAGAAAGGGAAATGTTGGAGTATGTTACACTTTCCAGGAAAGTAATGAGATCCACGGGAGAGAGACATTCAGATATAAATAATAGCTGCAGTTTGATGTATTGAATGTTTACAAAAGTAGCTTCTCTTAAGTATCTTACACCTGCATTTTCATCATCGAGTCTCTTGAAAAATATTACCATGTTTTCCAAATGAGTTGCCAGATAACAAACTGACTTCTATTGTGAGTTCCATCTTGTGCATATAGACATAGAGAATGATACGGTAATTTGTATCACAAATTACTTAAATGTAAATATTGATTGTAATATGAATATGTACTTTTATGTGACATTGATTTCAGAGGTTTATTAATTGTAATTATTATTGGTAAATAATAATATAAGGCTTTACTGAAACTGTTAGTAATGGCGCAAGAATGCAGCGATGGGGTGAGTTGTTTATCATTACCGGGAACAAGGAAGTTACGTAATGTTTCGCGCGGTTTCGATAGAAGCTTCTAGAACATTTCCTAAAGCATATGTATTTGTGGTTTTCATTGGATATTAAAATAGACGCTAATGTTGGCGCGTTTTATTAGCCAATAGCAGTTCATTTATAATCTTTAGGCGTATCTTGAGGCAAGCCTATAAATAGTGTAGGTTCAAGGGAGCGTTCTCCCAGTTCAACGGAATTCTCAATACACTACACGTCGGCCGCTCAGTTCATCAAAATTTCGTGTACTCTACACATCGTCAGCCAGTCCTTCATTTCGTCAAGTTATACGAGAATTATTATAAAATATTATACAGTTAAATATACACAAAATTGAAGTACGTGAGTTAAAAGTGAGAAGTTATTACAAACAGTTTCAGTATGGCGAGTATCCAGATAAATATGTGAAAGTGTTTCTGACGTGTTCGGCAATAAAAGTTATAAAACCAATTTCTTCGTCAGTATCATTTCTGGATAAAAGATTCCTTTTCGATTCACACCCTGCATGAGAAACATATTCGACCCAAAGAGCTAGCTGGAGGATATTTAAAGTGAATTATTTCAAAATGGATGCAAATTGCTACGCCAGATGGAGCTAAACAAACCAACAAGGAGTGACGTCACACAAGATGGCATAGCGTGAAGTAAACACATATTTGCTCTCGTAAATTGGCTCCCAAACGTGGTGCTATATTAATGTTAAACACATAAGTAACATTAAAACCGTCGTAAATTGGCACCCATAACGTGGGCCTAGATGACTAGGAAAGGAACAAGAATAACCAGGAAGAGGCGAACGCAGCAGTGAAACGATCTACAAGACGCAGATTCAAGAAACAACTAGTGGAGCGACAAACGGCGCGAATAAGTGGATACAAAAAAACATCGAGACGACGTAGATTCATCACAAAACAACGCAGAAGCGACATCAAATCTAGGAGAATGGGGCAGAACGCTGGACATTAAAGTAACAGCAACATACAGCATCAAAAAGGTAAATCAATTTCAATGTTCCTTAGGAATGGTAGGATAATAAAAACAATGGCTGCTAGTAATGCAGAAGAAATAATTATGGAGGGAGATAGTGTAACAGTTAGCTGTGATTCAATACAGGTTCCAGAAAGAAGCCCAGACTTTTTAGGATTTGAAGATGAAAATGTTAGTGTAGAAAGTGAGAATAGAATAGCAGGAAATGTTAATCTTGATGCTAGTATGATGATGGAAATGCTGAGAAATATGAATGAGAATATGAAAAATATGAGGGAAGATATGGAAAAGAATAGTGAGAAATTAGAACAAAAACTAACTCAGAATATGTAAAAGAATAATGAGAAATTAGAAAATAAAATAGATCAAAATAGGGAAGATATTAGTAAGAGTATTACAGATCAATTAAGGGAAGATATGCAAAAGAGTCATAGGGAATTAAGAGAAGATATTGGTAAAAGCTTAGAACAAAACAGGGAAGAAATTAAAAAGAAATTCATGGAGCTAGATAGTAGTATGATTAGAATGAAAAATGAAAATCAAGAAATGATAGCAAATGAAATAGGTGAAGTTTCAAAGAAAATGTTAGACATGAGCAGGGAAATATCTAACCAAAAAAATGAGGTTAATAATAAAATAGAGCATGTTAATGTAAAATGTACAGAGCTAGGTAGCCGAATGAGTAGCATTTCAAGTGAGTTAAAAGAGATGATGGAGGCTACAAATGCAGATTTAATACAGGTGCAAGTTAATTTCAGAGGGGAAATATCTGAAATTCAGAAGGAGTCAGAAAAACAGAGAAATAAATTGTCTGATGAGGTTAAAGATTTGTTTAAAGATTTGAATCAAAAGCTAACCTCTGAAATTAACAAACACCAAACTGTTCAAAATGAGAATAATAAAAAATTGGAACAGACAATAGAAAATCTGCAGGGTACTGTAAATAGATTAGAATTGAATTCAAGGGCAAATATATGTGATGTACATGTATCAGATGTACAACATAATGATAGAGGTAGTTCCTCAGGTATGACAAATAATGTGAGTGATGCGGCAGCTTCATCTATAGCTAATGCTGAAACTCAGAGTGCACAAGTTACACTAGAGAATTTCAATATGGGAATAGGGAATTTGCAAAATTACAATCATATCTTAAGTGATTTTCCACTTCCAAAATTTAATGAAAACTCCAGTCCAGTACAGTTCATTGCAGAATTATCAGAGTATTTTCAAATTAAAAAGATACCTGAAGCATTGAAAATGATAGTTGTCAAAAGATGTTTGGACCAGAAAACCTTAGATTGGTTACAAATGGTATCAGGGGGTGAAATTTCATATGAATCTTTTAAGAGATTATTCATGAACAGATTTTGGAATGTTACGGTACAGCAAAGAATACGAGCAATGCTTAGTCATGGTCAATTTAATCCACGAGAGGGAATATCGATGACTGATTACTTACTAAAACATGCAAGTCAGGTTAGAAACTTGTCACCTCCAATCAGTGAGGAAGATTTTGTGAGTTTGCTCGCAAGGCATTATCCTATAAGGATACAAAATTACTTATTAATTGCAAAACCACGGAACATCTATGAGATGACAGAATTAATAACAGCTTTGGAACAACAGGAAGAAGATATGTCTCGGGAGTGGGAACATAGATTTTTAGATGTACGAGATAGAAGAAATTACCAAGGTAGTTATCAACGAATAAGAGGACAAGACAGACATCATGAAATTAATACCAGACAACGGTATCAATCATATGTTCCACAATTTGAAAGATCAAGGATAGATAGGAGACCAGGCCGGCAGGAACAAATAAATTATGTCAGGACAGAAAGATTGCCTGAAAGAGGGCAAAATTATGGAAGGAGGTACACTAGACAGAGGGGAAATTTCACTCACTGGAGGGAAAATAATAACCGAGAAAGATCTGAGGAACGGCAAGAAAATTACGTGCCAAGGGGACAAAATGTCAGAAATCGAGGATTTCGAACTCGAGGAAGGGGAGCTCAAAACAATGGTAGCGACACTGAGATAGATTTAGCGCCTGTTAGGAATGGCAGTCCCGTACGTGAACATGGAAACAACCAGGAAAACTGTTAGCAGACTCCTGTGCAGTAGGTTCTCAGGACGTCTTTAATAATTCAGTATCCATTACCAATACAAATCATACGCCTACACATACACCCTGTAATAAGATTACAGCAACAAAAGATAAGGGAGAAAATTTTGAGTCACCTCATGTTAGAATGGAAATTGCGAAGAAAGAAATCATTGCAACTATAGATTCTGGTTCATCAGCTTCAATTTGCTCACAGAAATTTTACATAAATTTGATTAATGAAGGTAACAAGATTATGGCTCTTCCCACTAGTAATTTAGTTTGTCGTGTTGCAATTGGAAGAACTACACAGGTCATAAAAACACAAGCTCTACTTAGCATACTTATTGGCGGAGAGAATTTTGAGGTTATGTTTCTAATTGTAAACCATCTGATTTGTGACATAATTATAGGATGTGACTTCCTACATGAATATGAAGCATGTATAGATTTTAAACATGAAGAGTTAAAATTAACAAAAGAAGATAGAGAAATAAGGGTACCATTTATAAAAGAAAAAGTTTCTGTAATCGAGATGACAAAGGATGAGAAAAATATTTGTGACCAAGAGTTTTTTGTGCAAATAACAGAAACTGATAGAAATAGTCAGATAAAGCAGGTAGTCACAGAATATGAAGGGAATACCACGCCATATTTTCAACAGCTAGCAGAAATGCCAGAAGAAGTAGAGAAATGTGTAATCCAAACAAAAGACGACCATGTGAGCGAGACAGACAACAGCTGGAAGGAGAAGAGAAATGAGGAAATAATACACAAGTGTGAAGAAGCTTATAATCTTACGATAATGCAAAAACAAATCCTTCATGATGTTTTGATGAACAATAGTTCAGTATTTAGTAATATCCCAGGCAGATGTAATGTATATCAGCATGCATTTCAAGTAGAAGACGTACCACCATATAGGCACAAGTATGACAATTTACCTATAAGTCTTCGAGACAAAGCTAGACAACTAATAAATAGCATGTTAGAAAATGGGATTATTGAGCAAAGTAATTCTCAATACATAAATTCAATCTGCTGGAGTATTAAACGAGATGGTAGTTTGAGATTAACTTTAGACGGTAGATATGTCAACAAGTATATGAAACCAGATCATTTTCAAAGTGAGGGAATTGAACAACTAATTACAAAACTTTCAAGAGGGAGATTTCTGACATCCATTGACCTCACTGCATCATATTGGCAAGTGGAATTAGATCCGCAAGTGCGTGATTACACTTCATTTCAGTACTCAGGGATCCAGTATCGCTTTTGTGTAAATCCTTTTGGTTTAAAAAACTCAGGAAGTGGATTTTTGAGAGCCATTCACAGTATCTTTGGAAATTCTGCAGATGACTTTTTAATAAAGTATATTGACGACTTCTTAATCATTAGTCAAACATTTGAAGAACACATGAATAATGTCCATTATGTGTTAAATAAACTACAACAACATGGTATGACTGTGAACATACTAAAATCAAAATTTTGTGTCAAGGAAATAAATTTTCTGGGTTATGTAGTGGATGAACGAGGTATAAGACCTGATCAGAAAAGAATAGAAGCAATAATGAGAATTCCGCCACCCAGGAGCGTAAAACAAATTAGACGTCTCTTAGGGGTATTGAACTTTCAGAGTAAGTTCGTACCAAGATATTCGGCTGAAATAGAACCACTGCGGCAGCTTCTCCGAAAGAACAATAAGTGGAAATGGACAGAGGATCATCAAAAATGTTTTGAGAGAGTAAAGGAACTCTTTGCTAAGTCCATATTACTCGAGAGGCCCAGAGAAGATTTGGAATATGAGATTTATGTCGACGCATCAATGCAAGGATATGCCGGAATTTTAGGACAGCGAGACATCAACAATGACTTTCACGTCATTAGTACAGCTTCTAGAGGACTTACAAATATTGAGCGAAATTCTTCAGTGACTCAGTTAGAAATTGGAGCACTATATTTCTCATTAATTCGTTTTAAAACCTATATTTATCAGAAAAAGGTGAAAGTCTATTCAGACCACATAAGCTTAACTTTCATACAACGGTGTAGATTATGTAGTGGAAAACTTGCTAGATACATTCATGCAATATCTGCATTTGATATTGAGATCATCCACATTCCTGGCAAAAATAATACCTTCAGTGATTTGCTATCAAGATTGAACTACAACCCACAAATTCCCGAAAATATTGATAGGCCTAGAAATGAAGTCAAAATATTGACGATTGAAATTCCTTTAAGCAAAGAAATGATTAGAAAATTGAAAAATATGGGGGAAATTCAAAATGAGGATGCAAAATTATTTGAACTTAAAGAAAATGCACCATTGATTTAGGAGGCAAAGAAAGAAATTATAGCAATTCGAGATGGGACATTATACAAAAAGCATGGAAAAGAAATGCCTAGTTGGAAGGTAATGGTTCCGAAAAGCATGGAAAAGGAACTAATTAAGAATTTTCATGAAGGGTTAGCACACTCAGGGACGGACCGAACAACTTCTATGATTTTAGAGAATTTATACATATCCAAATTGCGTCAGAAAGTTCGGAAATTTATATCGTGCTGCAACCTGTGTCAGAAGGCAAAGCAAATAAATGCAGCATATGCATTTGAAACTAATTCGGTTATAAGGGATAAGCCGAGATGTGTAATTAGTATTGATATTCATGGTCCGATGCCTCCAAGTCAATTTGGAAATAAATATATATTTGTCTGTTATGATATATTCAGCAAATATGTAAGAATTTACCCTTTGAGAAAACCTACAGGTTTAGCATGTTTAAATAGACTACTTAAGTCATATGTGATAGAAGAAGGACCTATTCAATCTGTATTGAGCGATAATGCTTCGTACTTCACAGGAAAAAAATTTATGGATGGACTGAATGAAAATGGCATTAAACAATATTTTTCGTCAAGATACAGACCGAACTCCAACCCAGTGGAGAGGGAAATTAAGGAAATTTCAAATTATTTAAGGGTGTTATGTCATCGAAAACACACCCAATGGTATGGATACGTGAACTTCGTTCAGAACCTACTAAATGAAACCATAAACAATGTGACAGGATACAAACCATGTGAACTTAAGTTGGGAAAGAAGATCAATACAATGTGTAAAAAAATTCCAGAAGCCATTCCAGATGCGCATTCGATACCACCAACAGAAGAAGAGATGTTCCGAAAAGCATTCGAGAGGATGAAGAAAAAAGCCATAAAAAGAAGAATTAAACATGAAGAAAAGAAGAGAAAGGAATGGAGGATCAAAATAGGAGATTTAGTTTTGGTTAAAACCAAGAAATTATCGGATAAAGAAAACAAACTTTATTGGCGAATGTTTCTCAAATACCATGGACCATATGAAGTTGTTGAAGTGTATGGAACTAACACATATGAGTTATGTAATCCAACAACTCGAAAAAGCATAGGAAAGTTCCATATTGAGATGCTTAAACCATACAACCATGAAGATCATGGTGAAATAAAAGACAATGATTATAAATAGTAAATGCTGGATAGTTAAAGGCGAAATGCAGAATAATGTATTGGAACGTAAGAGGGTTAAATAAATATGTATGTCATAGGAATGGAGAAATAAATTTTAGACATGACTAAATGTTTGAGAGGAAAATAACATTTTATTAGTAACTGAACATGAGAAACAAAGCATGATATTATATTAAATTAAAAGTACGTAAATACAATTCAAAGAGTATTGTTAAAATAAAATTCAGAATAACAAAAATTGGTAAAAATAAATAAAACAAATACTTATGTAGCAAACAGAAAAGGTGAAACATTGTCAAGATTTAAGAGATGTAAATATATTTGTAAAGTACAAAATAACAAAAATGGGTAAAAATAATTGAAACAAATACTTATGTAGCAAACAGAAAATGTGAAACATTGTCTAGATTTAAGAGATGTAAATATTTGTGTAGAGGGTGAATATTTTGGTAAATATGTATAATAATTACAAAAATCTTAAATGTATAAATTTTAGTCAACAACTTAAGAAAGTAAACAATTTGGTAACAGTAAATAAACAATTTAGGGTAAAGTATTTGCTATAAAAAAATTGTGATTTCAGATTAACATCTAAATTAATTAAACCAGAGCCAGTAAGTAGTGGCGAGATAGGGGAAAAACATGTCGTGTGTTAAATGCGTGTGAAGTGTTAAGTGAAAGTGATAACGTGTGTTCCAAGATTTAGGAGACTAAAAACACAATTTTAAAATTTCTAAACAAGTTATAAATATTTATAATTATGTTTCTAGTGGGGCATATGATACGGTAATTTGTATCACAAATTACTTAAATGTAAATATTGATTGTAATATGAATATGTACTTTTATGTGACATTGATTTCAGAGGTTTATTAATTGTAATTATTATTGGTAAATAATAATATAAGGCTTTACTGAAACTGTTAGTAATGGCGCAAGAATGCAGCGATGGGGTGAGTTGTTTATCATTACCGGGAACAAGGAAGTTACGTAATGTTTCGCGCGGTTTCGATAGAAGCTTCTAGAACATTTCCTAAAGCATATGTATTTGTGGTTTTCATTGGATATTAAAATAGACGCTAATGTTGGCGCGTTTTATTAGCCAATAGTAGTTCATTTATAATCTTTAGGCGTATCTTGAGGCAAGCCTATAAATAGTGTAGGTTCAAGGGAGCGTTCTCCCAGTTCAACGGAATTCTCAATACACTACACGTCGGCCGCTCAGTTCATCAAAATTTCGTGTACTCTACACATCGTCAGCCAGTCCTTCATTTCGTCAAGTTACACGAGAATTATTATAAAATATTATACAGTTAAATATACACAAAATTGAAGTACGTGAGTTAAAAGTGAGAAGTTATTACAAACAGTTTCAGTATGGCGAGTATCCAGATAAATATGTGAAAGTGTTTCTGACGTGTTCGGCAATAAAAGTTATAAAACCAATTTCTTCGTCAGTATCATTTCTGGATAAAAGATTCCTTTCCGATTCACACCCTGCATGAGAAACATATTCGACCCAAAGAGCTAGCTGGAGGATATTTAAAGTGAATTATTTCAAAATGGATGCAAATTGCTACGCCAGATGGAGCTAAACAAACCAACAAGGAGTGACGTCACACAAGATGGCATAGCGTGAAGTAAACACATATTTGCTCTCGTAAATTGGCTCCCAAACGTGGTGCTATATTAATGTTAAACACATAAGTAACATTAAAACCGTCGTAAATACGGTAATTTGTATCAAGAAACATTTGATGTGTTTTCCTTACCTGTTCCCTCGTATCATTCCTTGATAGTGAGATACATGCTTTTGTGTTTTCTTGAGTTTTACATTTTTCATCTTCAGCACTGCAGTATTCAACTCGTCTATGTCAGCTTCAAATGTACTGCTTATATTATTTATTTTGTGCGCACAGTACGGAACAGAAAGATATACAATTAGACCATTTATACATGTATTACAAATTTGATTACAAAGAAGATGGGGCTAAAGGAAGACGAAATAGATGAATAATGTAAGGAAGTAGACAGTGGGTCATCAATACACGGAAAACCAGGAACTATGTGTATTAAAACCGTAAATTAGCATAGGCAAGCAACCAAGTGAATTTATAGCGTAAATAGCCTAATATTTTCAAATCTTATTATAGTCTAACATGTATGTAATTTAATTATGTAATTATGAGTGTTGAGAAATAAATATCCATTCATTCAAGTAGAATGTATCACTTAACGGTTTGCGATTTACATCTTTGTATTTATACTTCTTAAAGTCCTGAAACTAAATTTTATAAACTGTTTATATAACATGCAGAATTTGAGATAAGAGTTGCAACCTTTTCTTTGTTGATTTTATAACAGTTGGTTGTGTCTCAAACTGCATTTGCACAATTAGCAGCATGAGCTACATCTAGAACACAAGGAATCTCCAAGATGAGTTTTAACTGTTGTTGAAGGTATGGATGGCCTAAACAACACAGCTTCCATTTTTGTCTGTTGTTTAGTCACAAAATAAAAATACTTCACTCTTTCAGTTATTTGACTAAAGAATAGAGTTTAAGAAATATTTAATTAATAAATGTCCTTATAGCATTTAATTGTAAAGTGTATTAGTTCTTAAGGTGTGAGCTAGGTTATTTACAAGGTGAAAGGGATGTATTCAAGTGTACGAGATTGTTACTGAAAATTAATTGTATGACATTGTTACTGCAGATTTTTAACAGTTGTAAATTCTATACTCCTATTATACAGAGAGAGCCAAAAGACTACTAACTGGCTGTGCAGTGTTTTTCTGTCCACGCCCTTGGCACTCGTTGCCATCTGCCGCTATCATAGTAAGGCCATTCAACATTTTTAAAACTACTTTACTTAACAACTTTATGAAAGTGTGTTTGAGGACAGACTTATTAGTAGATATTTGTGGCCCCCTTGGTCCCCCGACCTAACCTCCTGCAATTTCTATCTCTGGGGTAACTTAAAACAAAGTGTACAAGACAAACCCACACACCCTGGAAGAATTAAAACAAAATATCCGCCAGAAATTGCCAGCATTTCTCAACGTGAACTATGGTACTTATTCAGTTATCTTCTCATATAAGCGTTATCAAATTTTTCGACTGGAATATTGCATATGACAAATACATCAACAGTGTCAAGTATGAGTTCTTCTTGCATGTATTTAACTTTGTTTGCAGTTTTTGAAATTTCTTGTAATGAAGCCATTCTATGTTCTTTCTTTGTCAATTCTGTGTGCTGCATGTGCTTTTCAGATTTACATACTTCATCAGCGCATCCTTTGGCTGATTATTTAGTCGACACTTGCAGTATTTTCACAGTAATATACCATTAAAGACCACAAGCCCATTGGAATTAATTATTGCTGCTCTTTTTGGTAATTTAACTTTAAACTTTGTGTCTTATATCACACTTTTGTGATTATAGAAGCATAGCTTACATACAGCTGATATGCATATTTTGAGGCAGTTACATATGAGGATACTAGTGCTACTAATGCACATCTACTGATGACCAGGAACATTTTAGATTGCATTTGTCTACTGAGCCATTGGATGTTTCAACCATTTTAGTGGAAACTAAATTCCTTGGTTGATAAAAAATATATGAAAATATTAGCTTCAGGCAATTTTTTTGGAAATTCAACTTTGCAATCGACAAAAGTTCTAGGAAGTAAAATAAATTTGTTATGCTTAAACTTGTATTTTACAGTTTACAATAACATCATATCGATATTTCTGATATACTGTGAGCAAAGATGTTGCATTTTAATTGCTTAAATGCAGTTTTTTTGTTTTTTTTTATTCTGTCTGCTGCTAATACCAAAAACAAATGCCTCTAATACTTTTATCATCAGTTTATGGGTGTTAATGGTTGAATGATCATTCACCTCTGTGGAGAGGCCAGCAGTTGTGCTAGTCAGCCCAGGCCAGCCATACTACCACCGCCACCGCCACCGCCACCGCCACATGGGAATGAAAGCATACGGTTTTTTGTGTGCCAAAAATTGTGCTTACTTTTTACTTTCTCTGGCTCTGACTTAGGAAGTAATACATTCCACCCAAAAATTTGTTATCAAGATTTCACTAAAAATATGTAGTTGGATAAATCTCAAACTTTATTTAACTTCAGCGTCTTCTAAGGATGTGACATGAAGATTTTTAAGAAAATCTTCCCTCCTCAAACACTCTTTACATGGCAAGTTTTTTCGTAATTTTATATTTTCTCAGAAATGGCTTTAACAATTTGGATTAAATGTCATGTTTTTAAGATATTTACATGACTAATAAGATATATGTCTTCAATTTTCTGAGGAAAGCTTGTGAAGTACTGCCATTTGGAATGAATTTTGTGTAATTCTATAACTGATAAACCATAAGGGATCGACAAAACTTACTACTCAAAAAATGTAGATCAGTTTAAAATACCAATTTATTCAAATATTTTTGTGATATCACCAATGTCCAAGATAATCATTGATATTGGTTTGAATTTTTCAATACTTTATCATTTTCTGAAGTTACACCATTCACTTGTTTTTTGCAATGTTATGGAAAGAGTATGGAATTCCAAAGCCATCACACAGTGACCCACTTTTTAAAGATTTGATTATTGGTTTAGTTTCGTGTCCTACAACAAAATGTACAAGGCGCATTCAGAAAGTAAGTACCGTTTGCAAATATTGCCACTATAATGCTGTAGTTGCAATCTTGTAAGTTTTCACAGATATCTTTTATCAGATAGTAAGCCATAGATACTTGTGAGAGCAGGTATCTCTGGCTTTTTCTTTGTAGTTTTTTTAAGGTTTGAAATGTTAGCAAAAATCAATTGGCACACCATCTGTGGATTCCTCTTGGAGTCCAAGACATGTGAAACCAGTAGACATCCGTCATCAACCATGTGAAGTATATGGAAAGGGCGCAATGAGTCAAGGAATGGTGAGAAAATGGGCCCGGATATTTAAAGAAGATAATGAGTATGTTCACTCTTAGCTAAGGTGGGTTGGCCTTCTGCTGTCACCAGTTGTCCTCTGTGGTGTAGTGGTTACCATGCTAGCCTCTAGTTCCCGAGGTCGTGCGTTCAAATCCGGCGGAGGGCGATGGATTTTTTCGGCGTCAAAATCCTTATTATGACTTCCTTCAGAAGGGAAGTAAAGCCGGTGGTCCCGTGTCGTAGATTTACGGCACGTAAAAGAACATCAAGCCTGATAAAGTGGCCTCTGAGCAAAATTACCAGTCTTTCACGCCCAATATAGAATGGGACGCTAAGGACTGTAGCAGTTAAAGAGCGTCCATAAATAAAACTTAATTTAATTTTAATTTAATCTGCTGTCACCAAGGATTTGGTGTGTGTGAATGATATGAAATTTGTAAAACAGATGCTTCACAATTTTGTCACTTTCAGTGAAATTTCTACAAATTTCAAAAGCAGTTCTCTATAAAATTGAGACATTTCACTTGGAATATTGAAGATTGTGCTCAAGGTGGGTGTCAAGGAACCTCACAGACGAACACAAAAACAAAAGGTCTGCAAGTTTGCTAACATTTTTGTCATGGTATGCAGAGAAAGGTGACAATTTTTTTCGCTATATTGTCACTAAAGTTCAGACATGAGTGTCACACATGAGCAGTAGTCCATGGAATTGAGGCAGAAAGCATCGCCAATCATGAAAAAATTCAAGCAATCAATTTTAACTCCACTTAAAATAACAGGTTGTCAAACAGTGCCAGAATATTTTTTGTGAAGATTGCTTCTATAAGTGTTTACTATTGCTTTCGTTGATAATTTTGTGAAAAGTAAAATTATATAAGGATGGAGCAAACTGATTTTATGATTTCAGCAAGATTTGTCTTACCTTATCAGTATAGTGTAGGAGTCATTGATATAGATTGCTACACTACCAATTTGAGGCTGCAGCAGTTTACTCATATTTGACCAGTCTGTAAGTTGGAAATCTAATGAAGTTCACAGTGGGACATAAAGGCATTTTTATTTGTGAATCATATTTGTGCCTGGTAGCATTTCATGTTTTATGATCTTTTTTTGGATATCCTGGTGAAGAGAGGAGGCTCTAATTAGTTGTATAGGAAATTGAAAACTTTGGTCTTGTATTTTCTGAAGCTGTCCTGACAGCGGCATTTTCTTTATCAGCATTTAAAATGATAATGGAATCTCATTGAATGTTTTTATAGCCTTTCTTTACCTCACAGGTCAAATTCTCAGCTTAACATTGCATAAAATGCATGTGGATTCAATATATACTACTTTTGCCTACTCCACTGGTAGATCTTAGATGATGCTTCTATATTTGCTATTATGTCTTCAAAATGAGTAACAACACAATTCTCTCCTTTTGAGAGAAGAGAGGTTTCTGCTGGAGACAAGATTCTTTCACTTGCCAGATATCTGGCTTTGGTGTCAGGTGAATGTCAAGGAATTTATTGTATTTCTTCTTCTACAGGCATACTGCATAAAATTGCCTACACTGTCAAATCGTGTGTTCTATTTTGCTCCAGTCCTTATATGTTAATTACTGATTTGTAGGTGGTTTTGTAGTAATGAACAGTCTGTAGAGTATCTTTGGTATTTTCCAATGCATTCACGCCATACTACTTATTATGCATGATTATATAATCTATGCATTTTCTTAGAATTAAAAATTCTTAATATTGGTCCAACTATTTGTGTGTCTGTACAGCATCAAGGAAAATCAGAGAAGACAATAATATATTTTCTTTTTTCAAAGTTTTTCCAGTTGTCAAATGCCTTTTTGCAATTGCTGGTGAAACATCAAATGAATCACTGCCTGCAAACCCAGTAAAGAGTTTACACTCATTGCATGGTATGAATGCCGACTATGAACACCTACATTTATACATTAAAATTAATGGTAGTAATATTGAAAATGCACAAAGAACAAAGTTAGGTATTTGATTCAGATTTATTATGCAATATGCATGTTGAGCTTGTCATAAAATTAAATACGATAACTACACATTTAGGAAAAGTGCAGTGTACTTTCTAGAGAAGTTTGTATATCCAATATATTGGGTGTATTCATTACAGATACAGTATGGACTACACATTTAGGGGATGTCTGAGAGAGCTCCAAAAATATTTAAATCATAAAAGAGAATAATAAAAATTGTGAAGCAAAACTATTAAAGGAATTATTTTAATAGAATTAAGTATCCTCCTAGTATCTTGTGTATATAGTCTAAAACAGTTTCACACAAAAAATAGAAACACTTTTAGAATAAACTGGCATCACCACAACCATCAAACAAAAATGCCAACCACGTTAACTCTCAGACTTGTCAGAAGCCTAAATTGTGCACTATACAGAGGTATTAGTTTGTATAACAAGCTTCTAGATAATATTAAGCAAACCAATAATAGGACATTTAAAAATGCTGTTAAAATATACTTCTGAATTACATGTCACATAACATTAAAGAATTTTTAGATTTAAATTTTAGTTCCATACTGACCTACATAGAAGATACATTTTTCTAAATATGTAATGTATTAATGTTGCTAATGACACATTGCAGTCATTTAAATTTTAGTTTATAAGGTGTAATGCATTAGAAAACTGTTATTTTAGGTCTAAATAAATGACGAAACAAATATTTCTGCAGAGAAATGGTAAGCTGAATAAAAATAGATTGAATTGGATTTCATTACTTATCTAAGCCTTTAATTCTTAATATCCTGCTAAAGTTATGACTAGTTGCATTTACCAGCATATCACAAATTATTGAATTAGTTCAATAGTTTGCCAGAAGGAAATTTTTAAAGAAAGTTTGTTCTTGAATGTATAAACTTGTTTACAACATTAAATCTTTACTTTTATCAAATACTGTAATTTTTTTTTCTCTCATGGACATCTATTTTCTGAATCAGGAATTTTAGGTTATGTTTCAGCTGTATCATTTAATTCTATTAAAATGTTTTCATTCTAAATATAAGGCTACCACTGCGCTAAATGTTGAGTATACCTTCATAACTTAAACAAATAGAAAAACTGCAGAAAAATTGCAAGAAATCTTATAAATTCATAAAAAACACCATTGGCCAAAATGACTAGTAACAACCCTTCTAGGTAGTTCATTCTGACATTGACATCACAACTGTGACTACTGCTTAGGAATGTGAGATTGTTTTCCAATGCAACTCATCTGCATGAAATCTTTAAGTAAATTAGGTTCAAAACACATCAAATAAGAAGAAGGTGCGGAAGCTGTGAATATTCATTATTGCAACCAGAGTACATATGTTTTAAAGGGTTAGCTATAGCAGTACTTACATGAAAAATACTGCAGAAATGAGTTATTAGCCAAGTATATGTCAAAGGACAAAAATATATTTGAAAGGTTTGCTCCATTTGTTACACAATTAAACTATAAAATATTAGCATTCAGTTCCCTTTTGTCCTTTGTCCTTTCCCTCTAAGGGCAGCGTGCACCATGTTGGAGTAAATTACTTCAGAAGTAACGATTACTAAAGAAGTCCATACTATGAGAGTAGTTTACTCTGGAAGTTATGTTGGAGATCTTAACCAATTTACTCTTTTAGTTACTACTATGGAATTAAGTGTTCATTACTCCTAAAGTATTGTTTTATTTGAGCAATTTACTTGCAATCATGGATAAAGCAATGTGCAATAGTAAAAGGGGGGAAAACATTGGCGAAAGAGAGAAATATTTCTTGATAGAGATGATGTAAACAGTATAGAGTGCAAAAGATATGATGTAAAGATGCTGGATAAAAATAGAAAAGCCTGGAAAGTCACGAGTTGAATGCTTCGAGGACGAGAAACTTGCTGAAGAGGAGCTTAAAATTCTTTTGAAACAATGCTTCTAATCTTCATATTTTCATCAAGATCACTAGGGTGTTGATGAAGAAATACTCTTTCGATTTCTGAAAATTTCACCATTTTCACTGTATGGATACAAAATAGGAACATGCATGTAGTCCAGTCATTTGCACCCACAATGTATGGAAAACTTGTGAAAGTAAAGAATTGACTTTTATTTTCTGAATACTCAAAATCCTTTGTTAACATATTTATGCACCTTGCTCTTAACCTCTAAAGTGCTCTAATAATACAACCAATAGTTGTACAGTGAATGTTTATAAGATCGCTAGCAACTATTTGAAATGTTTCTGTATGAAACACTTGCAGGGTCCATAACGATTGCAATTTGGGTGATACAACTGAATTCCTGTCTGAGTTTTGTTGTAATTGCTCTCCAAGTAGGTTCAAAAGGAATGTAAAGGATTCTTTTCTAATACTGAAACACTCCTGTAACTCTCTCTCTCAATGTATAAGTATTATATGCATCTCGCCTTTCCTGTACTGTACGCACTATCGCATTCCCATTCCCATTGTTTTCTTTATTGAGAACATCAATGTAATCTTAAGTCATCCGTGAACACATCAAAATGTCTTCCTCCAAATGCGATACAGTATTGTAGTTCAATTGACATTTGAGTTACTCCAACCTATATTTGTGCTCTGTTTGCTTCTGTGGTAATATTCTACATGATGGTATTCTCAGAGATTTACTTCTGTAGTAATTTACTCTGGGAGTATCTGAAAGGAGTAAAATACTTCAGAAATAGTTTACTTCGAATGGAAGTTGCTGCATATTGACTTCAATAGTAGTTTACTGTGGAAGTAGAGCTTACTCTAGGTTGGTGCACGCCCCCCAAAGTGGAAGTTCTCTGCTGTACATTATCTAATATTCTTTTAGGACTGACATTCCTCAAGGCCAGAGTAGCATCATGGCGATATAAGAGAGGCTGTAGATCACTTGCTGCTAATCTTAGTGCAGGCGACACTATAACTGGAGCTGTGCATTCTTCTCCTGTTGAAGCAGAAGAGGAAGAGGAAATTATTGAAGACTTTGATGTATCCGAGGAAATTGAGGAAATTATTGAAGAATTAATGCAGTCATTAAGGGATTCAGACACTGTTATTCGGTGAGCTGAAATAAATTATCATTTAAGTGACATAATTGTGTTGTTAACATCTTAGTTGTGTACTGATTTCTAAGTACCTAACACAGATTCACTTATACTACATTTCACCAAGCATGTGTACAACAAACAAGTTAAGTGGATAAAAATGAAAAATAATCTCATTGTATATCTAACTTATTCTGTTGTATGGACAGCAATATGTACTTACAAGGGAAGGGTTTTGCTCAAACATGAATTTCGAATCCAAAATTTGTACACAGGTCCATCTGTACATTTCTGTAAAGCACTCGCAAGCATTCATCTGTGTAATGCATGGTTTGTTAGAGCACTGTAAATATTGAGGAGGTGATAAACCAACTGTTTACTAATAAACCAACTGTTCTCATAATAGTTTGCTGTGCGAAATACATGAATTAGTATGTCTCTATTTGCTTGGAAGGATGGTGAAAGGGACAAAAGGAAAACCGTAAACGTATGGAATTTTTAAATACTTTGACATCTAAACTGCATCGTCCTCCGTGGTCTAGGGGTACCATGCTAGTCTGTAGGTCACGGGTTCAAACTGGCAGAAGGCGATGGATTTTTTCTGGCATAAAAATCCTTAGCATGGTTTCCTTCAGAAGGAAAATAAAACTGGTGGTCTCATGTCGTAGATTTACGGCACGTAAAAAAGAAGCTCAAGAGGTGTTTGAGAAAAATGTCCAGTCTTTCACATCCAGTATAGAATGGGATGCTAAGAACCATTGTAGTTAAAGAGTGTCCAAAAATAAAACTCAGTTTAATTTATCTAAACTGCAGAGAACATATCCTAAAGTGGGCATTGTGGGTAGTGAAGACCACATGTTTGCATTGTTTTTGTGGATTTAATAGTGCAAAAACAGGAAAATCAAGTGCATTGTACTAACAAAATAACAGTGGACTGAATGGTGGTGAAGAAAAAAATTGATGAGTGCGAAGTATGTGTTATTTTATAAGATCAAGTGTGTGGTGCAGGTGCTGATTGTGAAAATACTATGCCCCAAAGAGAAGCTAGCAGTTCTAGTAAATATGAACCATCTCCCATAAAGAAACCAAATGTTATCAATGTTATTATAAAGTTTTTGGATGAAACTTCAACGAATGTATGGCGACTATCATAAAATACCACAAAAGGTAACATCTTATTCCACCTTGTTAAAAGGTACCCTTGTCTCTATGTCTTTCATTAAAAAATCTCAAAAAGCAATATAGAATTTCTCGTAGACATACAACTTCTTTTATGACATCCAAAGACATAAGAGAAGAACACAAAATTTGTGAATGTGTGGATTGTTTTGTAGGAAAAATGAACCAGAAAATTTTGATCTCCAAATACAGCCATAGTATGTTAGGAATTGCGACCAAAGTAGATTCAGTCATAAACTGATGTCCAGGTGTACATTGTCTAGAAAAGGAGAACAATCAACTGCAGCACTAGTTCAATTGACATACAAAATCACCCACAGTTGTACAGTAGAGTAGGGTCATCTATAAAAAAAGATATATATATATCTGTCTTCAAAAAATTATTTTGGCCCAAACGTAAGGAAGCAGATTGAAGAAAAGTTTCCTCCAAGTATATATGTAGATGCAAGTGCAAGTGGTAAAATGTGTAAAGACCAATTTAGAACATTTTATTCCAACATTTTGTATGAAAATATTGAGGTAATCCAAATTATATACTGTTGTGTGATTTATGGAATGCACACAGGTACACAATCTTGATAAAATGAATCATTTCAAGTCAAGGATATAGAGTATATGATCATTCCACCAAAAACAATGACATATATGTACGAGGAGGATAACAAATTATGTTAGAGCTTTTGCTGATAATAAATCATGTGTTTCTGATGAAAATGCAATTGCTATCCATAATCAGTTGTCTGTTCCATGCGATGGTATTATATTTACGTAATATGTTTTTACGTAAATTATTAGAACTTGAAGATCTTATATTGTGCTGCTTTTGTTTTGTTTGGTTACATAATTTTAACTGCCCCACGTATGGGAGCCAATTTGTAAGTGGTTTAATGTTGTATTTAACATTTTTTTAATTTGTTGTTGAGCCCCACATTTGGGAGCCAATTTGAAGTAAGATTCTTTGTATATATGTTTACTCAACATGGTGAAGCCATCTTGTGACGTGATTCATTTGTTAGGCTTGTTAGCTCCATCTGGTGTTAGCAATTTGCGGCAGTATTAATGTTCGTTTGAAAGAATGCTACTGTTATTTTATTTAATTTTAGTTCTCTGTCCTCCGGCTAGCTACGATCTTTTTGGTCAAGCACTTCTCTTTATACAGGTTGTGTAAACGGAAGGGAGTCTCTTATCCAAAAATAACACTGATGAAAGAATTTGTTTTACACTTTTATTGTCGAACACATTTACTATCACATTTACACATTGATCTTGACACTCGCCAAACTGAAACTGTTATAATAACTTCATTATTGATATTTCTTAATTCGCGTACTTCAACTTTTTGTATAATTAACTTTATCACACTTGAGATTTTTCATAACTCTGTTACGCGTAACCTGCAAATTGATATCCGACGTGTGCCGTACAAATACTTTCGACGAACTGACTGACTGAAGGCGACGTGTACTTTACAAATATTTTCGATGAACTGAGTGACTGAAGGCGACGTGTACTTTACAAATATTTTCGATGAACTGAGGGCGATTTACCTCTGACTTGGCTTTTTATACTCATACACCCCGATATGCCTAAAGATTATAACTGAGCTGCAATTGGCTAATAAAACGCGCCAACATTAGTGTCTATTTTTATATCCAATGAAAATTATGAATACATATGCTCTAGGGAAACGTTCCAGAAGATTCTAAAAGAAAAATGCGCCAACATTACGTAACTTCCTCGTTTCCAATAATGATAAACAGCTCACCCCCTCGCTGCATTATTGCACGCTATTATTGTCAGTTTCAGTAAGGCAGTATAAACTTACTTCCCAACAATAATTACAATGAACAAACATCTCAAATCAATGTCACATAATAATGCATATTCATACTATAATCACTCTTTACATTTAAATAATTTGTGATACAAATTACTGCATCATCCAGTATATCACCCTATGCTTCTGTGTGCCTGATAGTTGGTTACATGAATCCAGCACCAGTTTCCAACTTAAAAAAAATGTAATTCATGTGGCATTTGAATGCTTCATCAATGGAGTGATTCAGAAGATTGTTCAGGTATTGTTTTTGTTTGTTGTGCTTATTGCTCTACTTCTGCTGTTTACTGCATTTTTTAGAGAATTTGCATGTACATTTCTGAAGTAGTACAGTGACCAATACCTACCAAACAAAGAGTTACATAGATAAATGCTTTTAAAGTCTTCACCACTATTGTGAAGTACGTCTCTGCACAAATTATGAAGCCAAAATTTGTGTTTGAGCCAAAACTTTTCTCTTGTCAGATGTTCAAACAAGAGATCATTTGTCTGTCTGGGTGGCTCATTTGGTAAGGTGCTGCCTTCTGATCCCAAGGTTGTGGTTCAAATTTGGCCCAGACTGACAGTTTTTAAGTGTGCTTAAAAGACAACCTCATGTCAGTAGATTTACTAGCATGTAAAAACTCCTGCAGTTTGAAATTCTGGCACACCTGTGGCACTGATATATATATACATACAAAGATTATTTGCTTTGTTATGTAGGTACCTTCTTTTAACGTTTATCTTCTGATTTTATTGTGGTTTACACCCTGCTTTTCTCCTGGCAGTTAAAACTAATGCCTAGGGGTAAGTTGCTTAGTATTATTGAGGTGGTTATTGAGAGTAAAAAGTCTTCTTATGGTGTAAAACTTTTATAATTAAATAACTATCTTCAAATACACATGTTCCACTCTATCCTAATATTAGTGTAGTAGGATTTCTTACTTACTAGTTGCTGGTAGATGAAGCAAGGAATGACGTATTAACGGTGTCAGCAGGAGTTGATGTATGGAAAGATGGAGAAAGTATTAGTGTCAACACCCGAAGGCAGTATCTTAATAGTAAAAGACCACAAGAGGATTCAGACACAACAGGAGGGGAGGCTAACAAGAACGAAAGAAAACTACAATAATTTAGACAAAATAGAACCGATTCAGCATAGGATGAGTCTCCCCTGGCGGTGGTTGCTGAAATGCGGAAAGTTTATCAGTCAAAATTAAGTGTAGATGTGAGGTGATCTATAGCAATGGTGGAAACTTGGTTAACCAAAAACACAGTGATATACATGGAGGGTTATGAGTATTTTGGAAAACATGGAGTGGAAAAGAAAATGAAAGGCAGGATACCAGGGGGAATATGAGTGTTTATTAGAAGGGACAGGAACTTAGAACAAAGGAAATAAAGGTACAGGATTAGAGAGAGTAAGAAAGGACAATGAGAAATGATATAGAACTGTCAATTAATGAAAGGAGGAAGAAATTAAATTAAGGAGGGAATAAGGTTAGGTAATTTGCATTAGTTAAACAGGATTCTTATACACCAATAACCAGGGTGTTAGTGTGCATAAGGTCCAAAGGAACAAACAAACAACTCTTAAGGATAGAGATTAATTTAAGGTGACTAACGAAAAAAAGAAGGAAAGTTTATATTGTATAAATGTAACCAGATATTGTATGTGGTTAATGACAAATAAATTTCATTCATTCATTCATTCATTCATTCATTCATTCATTCATTCATTCATTCATTCATTCATTCATTCATTCATTCATACCTACTAGTTAGCCAAGCATATCAAGAACTCCTTCCATTTCATAGAGAAACTGAATGATTTTGCAGCCTTCTGATATACTAGTCAGCTTTGATTTTGCTTCCCGTTCAATATGGTACCCATAATAGAAGTTATCTCTCAGTTTTAAGAAATTTTCCCAGAAGACATCACAACACTCATCACTACTGACTACTACATACTTCAGTGGGGCATCAAATTTTATGAACAAACTGACTTCACAAGTATGGGTAGCCCACTCAGTTCAGTGGTTGCAAATTTCTTTATGGAATTTTTTGAAGCCACTACACTATATACAGCTCAACACACATTCACATGCTGGTTTCAATACATGGATGATACTTTTGTGGTTTGGAGCCATGGACGCCAGCCCTCAATGAGTTCCTACACCATCTGAATACCATCAAACCTCAGATCCAGTTTCTATGGAGGTAGAAAAAGACAACCAGCCTTTTTGGATGTTCTTGTGAATCAGATACATGATGGTTTGATTGAACATGTGTACAGAAAACCCCCACATACAGATAATTATTTAAATAAGATATCTAACTACCATCCTTGAAATAAACTTGCCATGATTAAGACTCTCTGATCAGGTTACATGAATATGCAAACCTTTTCCACCAGAACTAAAATATTTGGAAACAGACATTGCAAGCCAATGGATACAATAACAAATTAGAGCTTTACAGCAGATTTGAATTAATAGACTCCAGATAAGAGCTTTCAACAAAGGCAGGATCCATGTTCCTGCCATATTTAATAGACCACATAAAAAATTCTAAAACAACATAATATTGAAACAGTTTTCAAGCCAACATCACAGCTTAGTGCAGTTTTGCGGTCGTCCAAGGATGTTGGAGTTCTACTCCCTTCATTTGGAATCTACAGGATACCCCACTCCTTTGGCTCTTATACATAGACACCACTAAATACTATATTAACAGCTGCCATTCCAAACACAAAAGTAATGTTGACTGGGTCAAACCGACAAATGCTGTTGGCGGATAATGAACATATAATTAAATATGATAATACAGACATCTTATCCATTGTATCACATCATCACACTCACCTAAACTCTGTCCAGCGGGAGAATGAATTAGAGGTAAACATATCACTGGTTTGTATCATTCCATGCCCATGAGCGATTGCAATGGCAGAATGTCTATATGGACAGAACACTGAATTTCATTACATGACGTAATCTGCATTTTTTACCACAAGGCACATTTATTTGATTGAATCTCTAAATAGCATGTAGCACACAGGTATGGAGAAATTACTTTTTACTTACATGATTGCATCCCATTAATCTGAGCTGGACATTGGTTCGATACCCTCCAGACTGGACATCTCTGTGTGTCTCAATTCATCATCACCCAGGTTTATCACAGATTTTTCTACCTTAACATTGATAGTACCCTCCAAGTCCCACATTTTTTGTTCTTCCTTAATCACACGTTGAATACAAAGCACTCCACTTCTCAGTGTTACAACACAAAATGCTGCATCAACCAGCAGATGCATGTCTTGGAGCTTGAAGGTTGTGTTATTTCTGGCGACGTAACCCTTAACCTGACCTCATACCATCCCTATTGCATTTGAAATAACGTGTTAAGGGGCAGTTGGAGTACACTGTGATCCACAAGCTTAGCCATTTCATTAATTACATACTTTTCATGCTCTTTAGTATGAGACTTGACCAATGTCATCAAGCAGACCCTTGTCAAAAGGAATGCTTTTACTTCGTAGCCAAGCTATGATGTTGCCTTCTCTCCAAGAACGGTTTGGTACACGTTCTAACTATGGTATTGGGCATCGTCCATCACGATGACACTCTTTGGCCATAATTTGGGAAGAACCTTTTCAAACCAGAATTTGAAAACGTAGCTATTCATTTCTTCATGATAATCTCCGGTTGTTTAGGACATAAACACAAGCTCGCCATTCTTAACAAAACCATTTTCACTTCCTATGTGCAGCACTATCAGTGCTTACACCTCCCAGTAGGGTTTTTAAATCTTGCACTTAAAAACCTGACTAAAATACTTGCTTCTATGATTTTATGGTGGCATGAGTCCATGCTTTGCCTGTCATGTACACCTCATGAACCCAGGTTTCATCCAAATAGTACACCTTCTGTGTTGTTCCAAGTTCTTTTATTTTGCGGAGAAAACCTCTCGACAATAAAATAATGTTATCTCTGTCCATAATAACACTCTTTCTTTTTCTGCTCACAAACTCAAAACCAATTTCCAACAGCAGTTTGTGGAGGGAAGATCGTTTGAAATCTGGAAGCTCAGGATTGGAGTTAACTGCCAACAGTACTTTGTTCATTATTAGCAAAGAACTGGTGAACCTTATGGTGGATTGCTGACCTCACAAAAGAGGCACACACAACATCCAACACTTGCCTGGAGTGCAGTCTCTTCTTGCCGGTCTTCTAACCTCACCAGTAATGAACTTCTGTTTATACACACTGGTAAATTGGATGCTAATTTCACCACTTCATTTGTAGCAAGTTCTGGATACTTTTTACAAAACTTGCTAAACACATTCAGTATTATTGTCTTTCTGTCACTTCATGATGGTTTTCTGCACTTATGCTTCATACATTAACTTGTTCAACCATATTAACTCAAACTGCTTTGTTTTCGCGTGTGTCTTATGAATTATTTTTGTTAGAAACTCAATAAACTGCATATTTTTATAATTTAACTATGGTTGATACTCAATATTTTGTGCTTTAGCAAAAATGAAGCGAGCTTTCAGAGCCCAATTGTGGTATTTCCCAAGGAACTATTTAGAGAGCAGAAGCATCTCACAGCCATGAGGATGATGCACTGCAATCAAGAGTCACATGGTTTTGTTTATGTCGACTTTGTTATCCCATTATAGTTTACATTGAAAGGCTATTGAAACTTATAATCAAAGATATCATTTCAGTAGGAAGGAGGAAGCATTGAGACTTCATAATTCTTGCCATCCGATACTCCAGAACACAAAAACAAAGCCACTAGAGGCACAACTCAGGGATTAGATAAGAGGAGGACATCTCCAGTTGGAGCAATCAGAATGCACAGCAATGCCCCAGCAGTGATAGTAGGCACAGCTACAGTTGTCCTTGAGCTTGCAAGAAAGAACCTATGAATGCACCACTTTGTGGATGCCATAGCTACATCCGAAATGTCTGGAAGAATTTATTCTATTTGACTATGGTCTACAAGCCCAGAAACCATACTGTACTACATTGGCACTGTTCGTGAAATATGTGATTATATCATATTTTACAACCATTTAACATGAAATTGTGTTGCACATTTGATACAAGATGTTCAGAATATCAGAGCTGTCAAGCAATGCTTCAGTCTCCTGTTTACATTTTTATGTTTATTGCAAAAAATAAGAAAATTGTAAGTCTTGGGTGCCTTTTTACAAATGAGGTTCATAAACCTTTTTAATTTTATTTTTAATACTTTAATTAAAATAACATTTCTATCCTCTGAAGGGGCTAACTACGCAATATTCATTTTTGAATAATCTGATTTTTTAATGTCCAGTCATACGAAGGTCAGTCAATAACTAATGCCTCCTATTTTTTTTTTCTTTCTTGTAATTTGCAAGAAACTTAAACTTTGATTACACAACACGAAAGCCACAACATTGAGGATTAAATTGTCACTTTTCAATGTAATCCCCATTCTTTTCCACAGTCTTAGTCCACCTTTTAACGATGGTATGTATTCCTGTATGGTAAAACGCACTGTCTTGCTTCTGAAGTCATTGATGCACAAATGCTTTCACGGTCTCCGCATCTTGAAAATGAATCCCGCGATGAGCTTCCTTTAGTGGCTCAAACAGACGGAAGTCTGATGGTGCTAGGTGAGGGCTGTATGAGGGATGAGGCAAGACTTCACATTCAGTGTTAACAATCGCTTTAGTGGTATGATGAATGGTGTGTGGTCTTGCATGGTCATGCAAAAGCAGAACATTCGCCGTGGTTTTTGTTGGGCGAACTCGCTGAAGACGTACTTTAAGATTTTTGACGGTGCTGATGTATTGCACAGAATTTATTGTGCATCCCTGCTCCAAAAAATCAAACAGAATCCCATCCTCTGTGTTCCAAAACACGGTCATCACTTTCCCTGCTGATGGCACAGTTTTGAATTTTTTCTTCCTTGGTGAAGTTGTGTGATGCCATTCCATGGACTGTCTCTTCAATTTTGGTTCATAAAAATGAACACATGTTTTGTCTCCAGTCACAATTTTGTCCAGGAACTCCTCTCCCTCCAAATGGAAGCACTGCAAGTATTCAGAGGCTTATCATTTTTTTGTCTCCTTATTCTATTCTGTTAACATTTGGGGTACCCACTGTGAACAAATTTTTGAGTACCTCAGTTCATGAATAATCGTCATCACACTGCATTTACTGAGAGACGTAATGCAACACAATTTATCCGTTGTTACCCGCCAGTCATCTCGAATGATCTCATCCACTCGCTCAATGCTGCGTGGAGTCACTACAGTCACGGATCTGCTGCTCCACTGTTCATCAGCCAATGGTGTGGATCCTTCAGCTTCATTACAGCGACAAACCCTCTTTTAATCATGCCAACATCTACTATTGCATCATGATACACCTTTGTGAGCCTTTCATGTATGTGTTTCACCTTCCACATTCAAGAATTCAATGACAGAACGCTGTTTAATACAAACGCTGATGTTGGCCAGCTGCCACCAGTTGACGTAGGAAGTTGCTATTGGAGTGGAGTGGAGAAGAAGGTTTGAGGAATTGCGCCAAATTCAAATTGTTCACATAACTTAGTTAAGGAGAAGAAAAATAGGAGGTATTGCTTATTGACTGAACCTTGTATTTTTAAAAGTTTCTCTTGAAAAGTTGTAAAAATGTTTGACTTTTCATCCAGAAATGTTTCAAGCTTTCTTGTGTTTTGCATAAAATGGGTATATTAAGTAGTAGAAAAACAGTTTTGGCCTCTAAAAAATGTTGCAGCTCATGGAACTTCTTTCACATGTGACATGAATTTCATTACAAACTATTAACTTTTAGTTAGGGTTAACTTACTTAATTTTGCTGTAGCTCCAAAAGTTTAGAATGTGTTGGCCATCTTCTTAGCTGAAATTAAACTTAAGAAAGTGAAATTTATTGACATGGAAAGCTACACATTATTAAAAGGAGTCTAAATGCCTTATCTTACCAATGTTAAATGTAAATGATCCATCATCGAAAACCGTTTTTATTAGCTGAGTTTTTCAAGTCATGTTCTACAACACTTTCATTGTTGATTTTTGAAAAAGAATTAACTTTAATATACCAGAAAGAAAGTTATGAATTTTTTAATATAATGTCTTAAAATGTTATTGAAAAATAATGGTTTTTAAATTAAAAAAAATAATTATACATTATAAACATGTAAAACCGTTTCCATTAGAATAAGACTTATTTAGCTACAAATGGGTGTTAAAAATTTCAGCACTTTATATCAGTTACTTTCTAAGATATGGGGTATGTGTATAGAAAATTGAGGTTCTATAGTTTTTGCTATTAAATGTAAAATTTAAGGAAACCTCAGAATTATGCTCTACGAATATCTCGGAATCCTTGAGACTTGTAGTCTTTTGTGTCATCTGCTTGGTTCTGTCAATAACATCTCTCTAACACTAATATTCACCAAGTTATTGATGTTTTGACAGTATGAGTGAGCTGAAAGCTTAAAATAATAATAGTTAAAAAAAATTAATTTCAATGATATTTTTAAACTGTTTACAATTACCATAATGCTTTAAAAATTACACCAAATGACAGTATTGAAAAATTCAAACCAATGACAATGAATATCTCGGGAAATTGCTAGTGCCACAAAAAAGTTACTTAAAATAAGTTGTATGTTTTAAAGACATCTACATTTTCTGTGTCGTAAATGTTTTTCTATCTTTTACGGTTTACCAATTACACAAAGTTCATTCCAAATGAAGAGGACTTACAAGTTATTCCAGAAAATTCAAGATAACATTGTCTTTGTCATATAAATGTCATAAATATATGATATTTTAATCAAAATCATTAGAGCCATTTTTGAGAAAAAAAAATTAGGTTAAGGGTAATTTGGGAAGGGAGGTTTTTCTTCAGAATCTTCATGTTTTACCATTGGAAGACAAACTTAAATACCAAGTTTGGTATTTGACTGACTTTTCTTTTTTAATGTGCTTTACACACGCATATACATGCATGCACACGCATGCACACAATTTTTGGCCTTTTTCTAAAGGTGGTGGTCTTAGATTGAAGGAGTCTCAAAATGTATATTTTTGGTGAAAATTCAATATCAAATATTTAGGTGGAATGAATTAGTTCCTCTATTTACTATAGGTAAATAGTAGAAAAAGTTAAACAAAAAAAAAATAATAATGTATTTTATTCACATGACTTTCTCTACTTATTCTTCTACAAATTATTCTTAAAAAGCCTATTCTTTCTTCTCTCTACTTCTTGTTAATCAAGATAAACTTTCTTTATACATTTAGGTATAAGAAGAATTCAGTAGGCTAAAGTAATAGATTTTTAAAACGAGGTTCGCCATGTGATGCCTTTGAAATTCCACGCTCCTTGCATGACCATGGCAAAAAACAAATAGCGACTTTCCATTAGAAAAAAGTAGAAGTATATGAAAATTTAAACCAATAATACAAATTACCTCAGAAATGGTTTATGCCACAAAAAATTGTATTTCATATAAATTGTGTGCTTTAACGAGATCTATGTTTTTTGGTAGTAAGATGTTGTTTATCTCTTATGGTTTACCAATTATGTCAGAATGAAGAGGACTTTACATGCTGTTTAAGGTATACATTTTATATCTCATGTAAACATCTTATAACAAAACTTTTTTCCATGTAATGGGTAGTTTGGGGTAAAGAAATTTGTAATTCCAAATATATATGAAAAAAAGGACAAATCAATTTTATGATAATCATTAAAAAATTAAGAAGTTTTCTGCAACAAGAAAGCTGAAAAATTTATGAAGCAGAAATTTTAAATGAAAAGTATGTTACCTTTACCAAAATTCTACAAAAGGGATTGGGCAGTACCTACTATACCTGAAAGAAAGTTTAATGTAAAGAATGACAAAGCTAAATGTACTGAGTGGATGACAAAAGGGATAACAATTTCATGGAAAAGAATGAAGCTTTTGAATTTAACAAAACATTCAAATGGACAATTTATTGAGTACATAAAAAATTGTAATTATATTTTTAGAAAGGTAACAGAAAATGCAAAAATGAAATATAATAGGGAACTACTATAGAAAACCAATAATTGAAAACTATATGCAATATTACTAATACAATCTGTAATTAAGGCATAAGTAAACATGTTGAAAAGATAATGATAAAGAAATAAAAGATCAGTATTAAACATACAAAAATATTAGCTCAAACAGATAAGTCAATTAAATAACTTGGCAGTGACAAAAGAAAGTATATTTAAACAAAATAATTAAGTTAAAATCGGAGAAATCAAGTGGCTGTGATAAAAGTCAAACATATTATGAAAATATTAAATATGAAGTTGCCAAAATTCTAATATGTACTACAAACAAACAAACACTAATGCGATGTACTTTTCCAGATTTATTATAAAAGGTTATTAACACCACACCAATATTTAAACAAAAGTAAAGTATGAAAGAGAGAGAAAACTGTAGCCAATTTCTTATGTTTTGTCTTTTCAAAATTAATGGAAGGCTTATATCTAAACCAACTGCAAAATTATGTTTAAAAAATTAATAAAAATGACAGTATGGTTTTCAAAAACAAAAATTGACAATGAAAGCAAACAGGATTATAATAAAAGCTCTAAATGACCATGAATCTGTGATTGCTAGCTTTTTAGATTATCAAAGACTTATAAATATAAAATCTAATTAATAAGTTAGAGATATGTGGAATTTGTTGCCTGGAACAGAATTAGGTATATACATACTTAGAAAACCAGATACAATGTGTAGACATAAATCATCTTACTGCAAATGGTATCACAGAAAAAATAAGATCGTTTCAAAATTCTGTACCAAAGAGGTCTGTGAAGCTCAAAATTATACCCTTCCAATTTTAGGGCATATAGATGAACAAAGAGAGGCATTGCAGTTACATAAGCTGAGGACATAACTGTTGTAATTAGGGGTTAGACAATAGAAAATAGGGCAAACAATTAAAAATTATAAAGAAATGCTACTCCATCCTAGAAGTGATAATTTAAGAAAAGACACCACTGATTCATTTTGAACAAGCAAAATGTAATTCAAATAACATAGAGGGTGAAGATATACCTGAAGTAAAATGTGTAAACTTTTTCAGAACAATTTACAGTCACTTAAACTGGCAATCTCCATGTAACATTACATTACCAAAATGATAAATAAAGGCATCTATGTAATGAGACAGGTTAGAAAGGCAATGGATAACAAAACCATGAAAGAGATTTATTATGAATTCATATACTTGCAGCTATGCTTGCTTGAATGTTATGCAAAGGGAATGGAGTAAGTTTCTAAACTGCAGAAATGGGCCATCAGAATAATAGGCAAAAATAAATAACAAAACAAAATTGTAGAAGCCTAATTAAGAACCCAAACAATTTAACTGTTCCATGCTTTTATATATACAAAAGCATAAAAACTATTGTATGTAAAAGGAATAATAATATACATGCTTATAGTTTAAGAAACAATGGTGACTACTTCAGAACAATCCTAAGAGGAAAATTAAATAATTGTCCAATAGCAGTTATAGGAAAGAATTATTCAGTTACTTTTAAAACTTCATTCTGGTTTCCCAAAAAGCAAAATATATTAAACTTGGATGTCCCATATGAAAAAGATCTCAATGCACAGTACGTCCAGCCAGATGACTCCATCTGCAAGTTACAAGAGGAAGCATGGCAGTGAATCCAGGCTGATGATGGAGACAACAGTCTCTGAAACATGTCCCAGTAAAGTTCTGGTGTAAAAGTGGAGCTGGAATAATAAAAATCTCAATTTGTGAAAACAAGTATTGTTAAGTAAATTACCAAGCGAAATAACACAAGCTAAACAAATGTAAAGATAAAAGCCATAAAAAATGCTCAACTGAAAATGCTTTGTATTGTATAGAGAAATTTAAATATGGAAAAGTTGTGTAAAACTTATTTGTTTATAATTTAAATATGTAAATAGGTTATATTGATTTGAACTTCATATGTATTTAAAAGGATGAAATGAGTCTACCTCTGTGGTGTGAGGGTAGCATGTTTGCCTCACATTCAAGTGGTCCGAAGTTCGAATCTTGATTAGTATGAGTTAACGGTCATTTGAGTGTTGTCTCACCCATTTCATTCATTCATTCACTGTCCAGTATGACCTACCAGTTTATAGGATGTTAAACTTAAAGCAAAAAAGTCAACAACAAAATCAAATGAGGCTTAATCTGTTGAACCAAAACTGGGCTTATATCTAGTCAAAATAAACAACATAGTTTTTCTCACTTGATCATTTAATTCCAGAATGTGAATGTCAGCAGGTTGTGGTGTTTAGGGAAAGAGTATTGGTTTTTTATAAGGTTTATGGACTTTCATGAACACTTTCATCACAGTTCACAGTTACATGATGTTGAGCTTGTTTGAAGGTGCTGATTAAGAGTTTGTCTGCCCTAAACATCAAAACATTAATTATTAACTTGTTGGAATTTTTTTATTTTTGTTTGTTTCATTTTTATAACCCCCTTTGACTTCTATGGTCATATTGGAGGCTTTGACTTGAGAAACAGCTGATGGTGTTATTGCAAGCTAAACTGTAGGTTTATTAACATTGTTTTTTTTTTTCTTTCAGTATTTTACTATTAAACACACATTCATACTTTCAGACTCTGTGAGGGATAGGGAATTATTCTTGTTAAAAAAAAATTACCCTCCTTAACTGGAATCAAACCCAGGACCTCTGGGTTAAGAAGCCAGAATGCTGACCAGTCAACCACGGCAATTTTTTGATTTCTGAAAAGACCTGAACAAAAGGAGGTCCTTCCTGTTCATTTCCCTGTTGCTTCATGTGCCTTTTCTACCGTATGCTTACTTGCCTGCAGTGCTTTCAAGTGGAGGTATTGAGGAAGCAGGAGTCTAAGTAATCCGTACTCTCAAAATAAAGCAGAGCAGAGAAAGACAGCTCACTGTTTTCAGCCAGTGAGCAAATGCAGAATACTATGCATTGGAGTGCATAGTTATATAAAGTGTAGCAAAGTTTCACTGATGCTGTTTGCTTCAACAGTTTTCTTCTGAGCACTAAATTACAAACAACTCGAAATGTAACTGTTTTTGAGCTTGTGGAAAGGACATTTATAAAGCTATGTATAATATTCCTCGTGTTATGCTAGAACGTAATTTTCATATACAAAAAGTGATTATATTGCTTTCCTTGAGTGGCTTGATTTTGTATATTAAGCAAATAAATAAAATAAAGTGGCCATAAATGCTAACTTTATATAAATATTATGTTTTTACATATTTCTTAAAATTATTATCTCACACATACTGATATGCTAAATTAATGCTGTAAAACAAACAGTTTTAGAGGAGCAGCATTCAGATGCACAAATGCCTCAGTCTCCATCAATGTTTGTGATATTAACGATTCTCTTTCAAGAGCCATAGCACTCAACAATAAACTGTGGGAAAAATTAATGCTTCAGGCAATCTTGCATTCATTACCATTTGCACAACAGTTTATAAAAAGTCATATCTCACAGATCAAGAGATAAAATGCTGCCATGATTGATCCCTCAAATGCAATTGATCTGCCTACTAGTCAGGCATATGAAACAACCAGTTGCGAATATACACACACATAATAAATGTAAACAAGGTTTCTTGTCAGCATTGATTGGTCAACGCTGGTTGCATTGATCGATCTGCTGGTCAATGTAACCAGCAGATTGACCTAGACTTGAACATCAGTTGTACTATTTTCAACTGACATACTAATCTTGTTATACAGGGTTATTCATAAGTCAATGTCCAAAATGTTCCGTAAATTACTTACCCATCCATTCAGAAGTTTGTTACAAAATGAGTACTTGACATATCAGTGTGAATGATATACCAAATGAAAGGCAATCTCTCAAAGTTTGTTTGGTATACCTTACAAGTGTTCAATGTGTGCGCCTCTGGTTACATGGGAGACATCCAGGCGATAGTCCAATTCCGCTCACACCCGCACCAGCATGTCGATCATTGCTATTGCTGTTGTAATGCGATCTCGGAGGTCATTCAAGTCAGCTGGAAGTGGTGGGATGAACACCCTATCCTTCACATATCTCCAGAGAAAGAAATCACATGGTGTTAAGTCCAGGAGATCAGGGTAGCCACCGAAACAATGTGATGTCATTGTCAGCATTTCATCCAATCTAACGTTGCAGTAAGTTCTGGTTTAGGTATGCACGCACAAGTCGATGGAAGTAGGGTGGGGCTCCATCCTGTTGGAAAACGAAATCACATCTGTCTGTCAGTTGCGGCATAAGCCATTGTTCTAACATGTCCAGATAAGTGATGCCAGTCACTTGCCAGAGCACAATCTTTTTGGAGTTGCGCACATGTTTGACCATCACATGTTGGTATTGGGTTCCCCAAATGTGCGCGTTGTGACGGTTCACTTTTCCGATAAGTGAAATGTTGCTTCGCCGCTGAAGACGAGTCAGTCACCAAAATCATCATCATCTGCCATTGTAGCCTGCATGTCGATGGTAAATTGTGTGCGAACCTCCTTGTCACATCTGTGAGTGCCTGCAGGAGTTCCAGTTAGTATGGTTTCACTTTCAGTTGCTTGTGAAGAGTCCGCCACACAGTCGACTGAGACATTCCCAGCTGCAGACTTGCACGATCTGTCGATTTCTGAGTGCTGCGTGTAAACAACTTGTGAACACCTGCAACAGTGGCATCTGGTGGGCCCGGCCTTCCGGGTCGTTTGGGTGACACAGAAAACCAGTGGGCTTGAACGTTTCATACCGCCTCTTGATGGTCCTGCGTTCTGGCGCATCCATGTGAAAACGAGTGCAAAATCGCCACTGAACAGCCACAGTAACCTCTGTTTTTGCAAATTGTACAACGCAAAACGCTCTCACGTTACCTGCAAATGCCATTTTGTACACTCCTGTTGCCTAGCGGCCAACCGCGTCACCACAACATGCTCACTTCATGTGACGCAAACTTGGAGAGTTTCTGTTTCATTACATACATGATTTGGACTTGCCCGTCTCATACATCATGCACATGATGTTTTCCAAATGTGACACTGACTTAAGAATAACCCTGTACTTACCATATCAACTTGTCATCTTTCGCTAACAACTTCCAAATCAGGATTTCCATGATTGTTTCTTTTTTTCTTGTTTTGATGTGGGAAACTTGCCTCTCAATTGAATCATAAATTTCATAAACCCCACATATCTACTAGACAAAAGTTTTCAGGAGTTATAAAAGCTGTTTCATATAAGATGGAAAGCTCTTCAAAGAAAATTCTTTTGCCACACATAGTGTATTGCAAGATATATATTCTGGCATATATTTTTTTTATTTTAATCATTCATAGCTATGGGTAGTAAAATATTAAAATATAATGGAGATGAGGTGTTTCTGAAGTTCATAAAATCTTTTCTCAAAGTTTGTGTTTCAGGCTACAGTAAATACATGAAAATGGACTAAAGGTAAAACTATCCAGAAATTATACAGCAAAGTATTTTTCCATACATCATTTTACTGGAATACAACAGAGAAATATGTTACTAATTTTCAGATTGTTGTACATCAGTTCTTAAGCTCTTCATTCTTTAGTAATGGTAGACTTAGTACAGATTACATAAAAAAGGTCTTTGTTCACAAAGTGTCAGGCAATTAAGTCTTAATTTGATTATGTCCTCTATTTTTTGTGAATTTATTGGCAGACTTCCTTCAGGATAAGTTTCGTTCCAAGATGGAGTAGGTTGGTTTACATATTTTTTTTTATGGTGTGTGTGTGTGCGTGTGCGTGCGCATGTGGATGTGGGTGCGTGTGCGCGTGCATTTCAGAAACCCTACATATCCTGGACATGTGTGGTTTCTGTACTTGGCCCAAACTTTAACACTGTATAAAACCAATGTGAATTCATGGACATGGGATTATTGTACTAAATGATAAATGTATCAAAGAAGAATTGAGTTATAATGAAAAGTAATGTGAAAAAAAAGTTGACATGTAAGGGTTTATGAAATTCATGATTCAATTTGTCCCAGCATTTTCGTTACACTTCATATTCTACATTACAAGAATTCAAAACTAATGGTAGTATTACTGTCCTTTAACAGATGGTCTGCAGCAAAGGGTGTAGGACGTGTAACAGGAAGATTACCAAAGGAATTGGCAGATGAAGTAGTTGGCTCAGTTCTTGAACTCTTCAGTCCAAGAGAATCTGATGCAGCATGGCATGGAGGATGTCTTGCTCTTGCAGAACTTGGCCGCAGAGGCCTACTTCTACCTCAGCGTCTTGAGGAAGTTGTTCTTGTAGTTCTTAAGGCTTTGGTGTACGATGAACCTCGAGGATATGCTTCTGTGGGTTCTCATATTCGTGATGCTGCCTGCTATGTATGCTGGTCATTTGCAAGGGCATATGATACTGAAGTTCTTAAACCATTTGTGAAGAAGATTGCTGGAGCTTTGCTGGTGGTCTCAGTATTTGACAGAGAAGTAAGTAAATTTATAATTCATAAAAATATCTTTAAGTGCATCAAGAGGTGAATTGGCTCAGTACAAGGGCAATTTATGTTATAAGGCATAAATGGGCTACGTAATATTTTTATACTTTATGTAGTTAATTTTGCTTAGGTTTTTATTTTGTAGAATGAATGAAATGAGGGAGTGGTGGAGCATGGAATCCATCAGTGCTTAAAGTATAAGAGAAAACTGTGAAAAACTTACCTGAGAATATTTTTCAGTTATAAACCAAACCTTGAGGCAGTATTTTAATACCTGAATAATTTCAATTGTATTTTATAATAAGTAAATTCAATAACAGCCCGCCTTGAAACAATATGTATGTAATAATTATTTGAATTGTATGTGACAGTCATTGCAAATGCTTATTTTTATTGTAAACATGTTTTAATAATGTTATGTGCATACATTACATACTCTAATAATGCAAGAGCTGTGAGAATAATAAGTTTTAAGTTGCTAACAATGAGGTAATAATGAGGTAACATTGTGGCAATAATGAGTTTTAGAGTTTGAAAATTACTAGTCATGATTAAAGCAACGATAATGTAATTTCTCTAACAGTTTAAAATTAGCCAATCAACAGCAAAGAAAAGCTTTAAGTAAAATGCAGATATTCTATTGGACTTGAATTAGCCAATCAGAGACTTGAAATACCGAAGCTTACGGGTTTTGACTGTTGAAAGTTGTTCAGTTGCTGGCAAACCTTGGTAGTGAACAGATGGAAGATGTGTTCTCTACAAAAATATTATGTGTGAATCGTAAAATATGTATACATGCTAAGTAAAAATATTAAAGATTCTCACAGTTCTTAAAAAGTATAATGCTTTATAAAAATGTGCAAGAATTAATAAAAGAAGTGAATTTAAAAACTTAAATTCTGTGATGTCTACAAACATTACTGATGCAGCTGAGGCAAACTCAAACATAAATAATATATAGAAGCAATGTTAATAACAAAGTTAAATATTATAGTGTAAAACTTGGAGTGTAATAACAAAAACACATCTTGAAATCAGCTTCTCGTACGTAGCAGCATATTGCGTAATAACAGTAACTATTACGTAATCAACAAATTCAAACCAACGCCCAAAGCGTGTTGCAAACTCCTTAAAGCAACTAATATTTACGTAAACATATTTATGCGAAACAAACACAACTACTTAAGTTGGCTCCTATACATGGGGCAGTTAAAATTAGTAACCCGACAAACAAAAGCAGCACAACATAACGTTCTTCAAGTAATAAACAATACGTAACTAAATACCTACTTCAACCTAAATCATCCTAACTGACTTCCAGACACACACTCACTTTTGCCATAGAGGTGGACAGCAATGAAATGTACTTACAGTTGTCTTCAAATGGAATGATATCTTTTACTGAGCGCCACAAGACTGTCAACAATGGTATTCTTGCAGTGTTGTCACTTGTGTTCCCACTAGTAGGAAGTGCGATGCGTCAAGTGAATCTGTCTTTAATAAATACCACTTACGCTAGGTCCAAATATTGTAATTTTGCAAAAAATTAATCCACAAGGAAGGTAGGGGATAATGTTTGCAACATAACCGTGAAAACCACATATTTTTAGCTCAAATAGTTTTCACAATATAAGTAAATAAGCACACTCATATATTTGATCCTAGTCACGTAGGCACTGAAATGGCGTCATTTCTATATATATACACTTTTACCCCTCTTACACTTTTCAGGGGATTAGAAGAAAAGTGGTGTAGAATGGGGGAAAGTGTAAATTGTGGAAAATGAGGAGCAGCTCAAATGTTGTTCACCAATGGCACTGGGGATTAATTGATCTGCCTCTTTTTCCCTCTGGCTTCTCAATATAAAGTCGCAGCTCAAATGTAGTATCACATAATCTGTATACAAAAAGATGGACTGGAATAATATAGTTGAACGAAATATGCGTTGCACTGTTGTAAAAAACTAATCTTTTCACTGCTCATTCAGATAATAATCTGGTATACTGTTACCATTAATAAGTTATTTTTAATATTCTGTCGCTGATGAAAAAGTAGGAGGTTTACAGTTTGTTATGCACATAACACTAAAAATTCGAGTTTTTTTGTAAATAAGAAAACACAAAAAGCTTACTTTTTGCAATAATGGCAGGAAAGTACGAGGGTCATTCCAAAAGTAATGCATAACATTTATTTGTAAATTAAATGTTCATCCTGCAGCTTAAGGGGGGAAATGGGTGAAAATGTAACAAAAAATGACAAAATTTCACATTTTGTGTTTTTGTACCAGAAAATACTAGGTGGTTTGAAGTGCATATATGCAAAGTTTTAAAGCACTATAGTGCTTGGAAGTTGCTCTAATTACGTCATATTTAAAGGTCTGCGCTCCTTAAATATCCTTGAAAAGGCATGGTAGGTGATGAAATTGCTGCATAAAGCAAAAATTCTGCCTTTTTTTTACCGATTTTTGTGGGATTTTTTTCCGTGAAGGTTAGTTTCTGATTTGTCACTGAACCACTGTGATTGGTATGACATAGTAACAGCAGTTCTGCTGGTAGATGTTGTGTAACCTCAAATTATATGTTATTTCATATACATGAGACAGAAACAAGTGTAAATAATGTAAATAATACCATGATGAAAGGTTAGATGAGCAAAAATGTGATGTGCAAAAGAAAAATAATGCAGAAACAGATGAAAGATAATTGTGAACATATACCTGCTGAAATAATGAAGACTAAATATATCAGTGGACACCAGTTTTAGTGTCGTCATTGGTGAAGGATCTGTAGTGTAATGACCACAATCAAAAGCATTTGTGCATAGGACTTGGCACTGAAAGGCTTGACTTATGGCATAAATTGGAACTGATTTGCAGCACTTGTAATGAAAAAAGAGTACAAATTACACATCTGCTGGACACTTCTAGGAAGGTCTGCAAGCCATTAATTTGGTTAACTGCACGCAAACTTATAAACTCATTTTTCCTCACTTTAATTTTTGCTACACTTTTCATTCAAAACAAAATTACATCCGCAAACTAGGTGTTAGAGGGCTGAAATTTTTACTATACATTCTATAAAACATAACAGAAAAACTGATGCATGGAATTCAAGGTTTTTCTAAATGAATTTCTGGTTATGTAAAAAAAATTTCAAACTTTTTTTCAAAAAAGTGTGGAGTGAAATTCATTTTGAAATTTGCAAATGTTTTGAAAGAAAATTTTCAATAATTCAAAAATAATTGGCATACAAGAATGAAACTCTGCCAAATAGTTCCACCTAACACTCCAATATGTGTACAAAAAAATTAAGTATGTAGCTTTAAAATTGTGTAAAATAGAAATTTCAGCCATCAACCCCCTTAACTATTTTTACAGTGTGTAGATACATCCCTTTGAAACATAAGTTCATTTTTCCACATAATCCCCATTGCTCTCAATTGCCTTATGCCATCTTGGAACTAGGTCCTGTATACTCACATGGTAAAAGTCTGGACCAGCATATTTGTGCCAATGTTTGGCAGTGTTCACGAGGCAGTCTTCATCTTCAAACCTTATTCCACAAAGGGAGTCCTTCAGTTTACCAAAGAGATGGTACTCGCATGGAGCCAGGTCCGGACTGTAAGGCAGGTGTTTCAATGTTGTTCATCCAAGTTTGCTGGTCTCGCCTGTGGTTTTCTGACTGTCATGTGGCCGTGCATTGTCATGCAACAGCAAAACATCCTGCTTCTAAAGTGGTCGAACACATCTCAGTCGAGCTTGAAATTTCTTCAGAGTTGCCACATATGCATCAAAATTAATGGTTGTTCCACGTGGCATGATGTTAACAAGCAAGAGTCCTTCGGAATAAAAAATTCACTGTAGCCATAATTTTTCCAGCTGTAGGTGCAGTTGTCAATATTTTTTTGTCTTTGTAGGCAAGTTTACATGATTTCACTCCATGGATTGCCCTTTGTTTCAGGTTCAAAATGGTGGAGCCACGTTTTATTGCCTATCACAATTCTTGCAAGAATGTCATCTCCACCATTCCTGTACTGTTCCAAATGTTCACTGCACACTGTTTTTCATGTTTCTTTGTGAGCCTCTGTCAACCTCATTGGAATCCATCTGGTGCAAACCTTTTTCAACCCCAACTCTTTCAGTATTCTGCAAACACTTACTTCCCCTATTCCAACATAGTGTGACAATTCTTTCACTGTGATGCATTTATCAACTGAAACCATGTCGTTAACTCTCTGCACATTGTCAGGAGTTTGTGCAGTGTGGGGTCTGCTGCTGCAAGGAGTATCCCAAATATTGGTGTGCCCACTTTCACCATGTAATCTGCTTGCCCATCAACTAACTGTACTGCGATTGACACCAGTATTTCCATACACCTTCTGCAACCTCTTGTGGATGTTTCCCATTGTTTCGTTCTCACAGCACAGGAATTCTATAACAGCACGTTGCTTTTGATGAATGTCAAGTGCAGCAGCCATCTTGAAAACATGCTACGACAGTGCCGCTCATGGCAATGGGTTGAACTAAATTTGAGCACCACCGGGAAGATGTATCTATGAACTCCATAAATTGCAAAGATGTAGAATGAAGCATAGGTTTAAAAAAAAATTGTGTGCATTACTTTTGGAGTGATCCTCGTATTAATTGTTGAATATGAGCCACTTTATTTAGCTATCATACCATTACAATCAGGAGTATTTAATCCTTCTTGAGACAATCCAAAATTGAATTTTGCTTTGATCTTTTTAATCTAATTTCCTCTATTTACTTCTCAAGTTCGTAAAATTTCTCAAAGTTTTTTGCCCTACCGTCTACACTTAAAAGATATTTTTGGAGCACTTTCATGGCTGCACTTGCCTCAGTACTTGTTGGCACAACACTTGCACTGTCTTTTTTGCTCTGATCATCATTGCTGTTGAATTCTGCTGTTATATGTTTGAATACAAAATCTTTGAAAGACCTCTCTTCAGTTGTCACAACAGCCTTATTCTTTGCAATGAAATCCTCAACACTGCAACACAGTGGCAAAATATCCTAGCTGGTCAAAAGGAAGTTGCTTTCATCTTTTTCCTTTTCTTCAAGCTCTGTTTTCCATTTGGAAGAATTCTCCCTTACAAAAGCAGTTGGCTATAGTGGATTGCGTGACATCCTTCATCCTTCCAGCTTTTGCAATGAAGTCGAGGACATCAAACAGAAATTTTAAAGGTTAAAAAGGTCCTTACCAGCACCCATTGCATTCAGTATTCGTTGCACCATGCTCTTTCTCTACAGTGACTTAAAGGAATGAATAATCTCCATATCTAATGGCTGTAATTTACTTGTGCAGTTAGCTTTCAGGAACTCTAGCTGCACATTTCTCAAAATGCACATCAATAGGATTTGCTGGGTAGAGATCAATGAACAGTAGGATCCTTCTATTCTGTGCACCCATTTTAGCATCAAGGGCAGAAAGCTGTTTACAAAGTACATTGGATGTCATCCAAGCCTTCTTATTGGCATTACTTGATGTAGGCAGGGACCACACATTCTTGAAACAGTGTGGATTTTAGATTTGCCTATCACAAATGGTTGAAGTCTTTCAGAGCCATCGACATTGGCTTCCAAAATAATTGTAAGTCTTACTTTACTGTTAATTAATTTTACTTTACTCTATTTATTTTAAAATAGAGAGTTGAGAGAAAATGCTGACGATGGGAACAAGCCGTCTCCCGAAACGCGTTCAAGTAAGAATATCATAGTGATGTAGTGTAACAACCCTCAACTCTCTATTTTAAATTATGACACATCACTGTTACCAGCTTCTAAATCTTCAAAATTAGTCAATTACTTTACTCTGTTTACCACCGCAACATGCCAGTGATTTGCTGGGCAGAACATTAAAAAATAATTCAGTTTTATCAGTGTTCAACACATTAGCGCCATAATTCTTGGTCAGCTCTTGAGTTTTACCGTTGATCCACTGTTCCACACTTTCATCACAGACAGAAGCAGACTTGCTACACACTTTTGTAGGTTATGTTGTAACACTTTCTGAATCTGTCCGTCCACCCATTGGATGCAGTAAAGTTTTCTATAACCAGCATAGTTGCGACTTAAGCACTTCTCCCTTAAGAGTACTGCACTGCGCCCCCTCCTCAATATATGTTTAATTTTCATCACTAGCCACTCATTACATAAGTAAAGCGGGTTAATTAACTGGAGGTCCGTACAAAGCAGAAAAATGGCAAGATACACATCTGTGCATGTATTCACCGTATTAGAAAACTAATTTACAAATCTACAATGTACACATATTGCCCAGAAATATTTTGCATGCGCTGACCCAAAAAATCTTGAAGTAAGTTCATAGTTTATTTTGAAGCTCATATAAACAACACATGATATCAGTTTAGGAATTTGAGAAGAGTTTTCTGGATACAAATACAGTACAGCTACAATTCATTTACATAAGTCTTAAACATATTGTCTCCAAAGAATTTAGATATAATTATGATGCCCAATTTCATCTTCTAACTTTACAAAATTAAAGTTATATGTGGCCATCATCCGGATCTCTTGTAATTTACAAATCCATCCCCAGTTATTCAAATCACTTGAACAAGCACAGCAATTGTAAGCAGTCAGTACTATTATGTGTAACATAGCCCAAACCAAGGTATGATGAGCAGGACACTTACCAAGTTACGCAACTTCTCTATGACCAGAACAGCCGGCGGTCATGAGAGAGGAACCTGCACTCAACTATTCCCAGCTATGGCTTCTAAGACTCTCTCCATTCTTCCCCTACCCCTCTATAGCCAGACAACCACTCTAGCGCCTATCACTGGCACTAACTAAACCACGCAGTAGCGCCCATGGCATAAATATAAATTACCTGCAAAAGGTGACAAATATAAAATATCTCTTGTGCCGCGAAAACATTCGGCACAGTACTCTGTTGGCTAGTATATTTGTTGCTCTAGTTATTTCAAACCAGATTTTCATGATGTTCATCATATTTTGACTAACTAATGTACTTCCTCTTCTTTGAATATGCTCCACATTCTAAAGCACTTGCAATTATGGTACCTCTGTTTTTTATAATCGTGTTCAAAGTTGGCACACTGATGTTCAGGTCACAGCTAATGAAACACATGTTCCACGGAAGGAGTCCATGTTTTCCAAAATTCTAACTTTTTCATCAATGGAAAAAGACTTTCCCTATTTTTCACCATTGCTAAAGTAGCAAGAACAATAACTAGGAGAAGTAATTAGAAATTAAACAATTAACACAAGATGCAAACCAAACAAATATCATAACTTAAAATGTAACAGGAAATTAAAGAAGAATAATCTTGAACAATATAACAAATAACAAAAAACAAATACACACTAATAACAATTAACAACTGATGACAGTTTCTTGGGCTAGCAGCCAGGTCAAATACGGGTAACTGAAAAGTGATTCCACATCGAAACTAACCAGTATATCTGAAGTAGTTACTGGAATTCCCTGTATAACTTTAGTAAATTCTGATGAATTTCTTACATGGTGACTACAATTTCCAATCAATGGTTGCATTATTTCTGTTAGGTACTTAGCCAGAGTATGTTGGAGAGCCTATAGCATCAACAATGGGCCTGAAAGGAATGTTTGGTTTATGCATTTTTGGCAAGCCATAAAGTCTGGGAGGAGTCGAGTGATGCAGTGTTACCTTTTTTATAGCTTCTGAAGGAAGACCAGAAGATTTTAATAAAGTGGTTGTTTTTCTTTCCACTTTGTTAGTAGGATCTTTGGAAATTTGTTTGTAAGCATTATCAGAAAGTAACTCTGATAGTTTCGACAGGTAGATGTTTCTTGATGTCACAATGGAAGCATTTTCCTTGTCTGCAGAGAGTACCAATAGTTCTTTATTCATTTTAATGTCAAGCAGCGCTTGCCGTTCAGCTCTAGTGATATTCTGCTTTGGTTGTCCTTTTTAGTGTATTGTCTATTTCTTGTCTAATTTCTTCTGTCACTTCTTTAGGAATGTTGTACATAGCACACTCTACTCCACTGATTATGTTCTTTATATGGCACTACTTTAGGAGTCGGGGCGAAGTTGAGCCCCTTTGACAAGATGGAAACCATATCCTTACTAAGCACTGTATCAGATAAATTGATGACCAAACGTTTTGCATCTAGGGGTGTAATGGGTCCCTCGGGGACGTAAGACAATCTTGTAAATTTGTTAACTTGTCTTGTCTGTGATTTTGCGTGAATGTCTGTATATTTATGCTGCAACGGATTGTTGAAACCATTGCTAGTCATCAGGATTGAATCTTGAAGCAAGCTCAAGGTGTATTGATAAAAGGCTATGGCTTACCTTACTTTGTTCACGACGAGTATAATGAATTCTTTCTCTAACCAGTGATAAACCGGCATGTCTAAGAATCTTGTTAACTTCTGGTGAATTCATCGCATGTCTCAGGCTACAAAACTTCGGTACAATGCCTGCATCATGACATCTTAACAGAAATCTAACGAACACAGTAGGCCAGTCCGCTTCTTTTGCAGACGCTCAAATTCACACAGCCTGCAGTGAATGACCTCCCTGTAAAGGTTAGTAATTAAAGATTTGAAGCTTTCCTGGCATTGGTTATTGATGATAGTTTCTCGGGCTAGCAGCCAGGTCAAATATGGGTAACTGCCCAAGCTTTCAGCAACTAACAGCTGCCATCCTCAGGGGAACTGAGTATAATTATGTCCTATAATTATATAGGACATAATGCAAACTGGTGCCAAGGATGGTGCTAAAGGAATTACATTGAACAAGCACCAGGAATTGTTTGTTTCCTCGTTCTGTTGTTCAAGATGAGAGCTTGGTAAGCAGAATGCGGCATCTGGAGAATGTCTGCCATGACATGTTTATGACTTATAAGCGTGTGGATCAATGTTTTCCTTTCAGAATTCAAATACTTTGTCAGTAATCAGTTGTTCTTTAAGTAGTAATAGAACAGGCATGAATTTGTGCAATAGCCTTAAGCGGTGAATTTAGTGATGAGGCAAAGAGGCAGATATTGCGAAACCAGGCTCTAAATTTTATTTTTGGGGTGTACACAGTTTTTAAAATATGCAACAATGAGGAAGAGAGAAATCAACTTGATTTATAGTATGCTCAGCAACTTACTGTTATAGTGTGTGATGTAGGCAAAGTAAGTGTATCTTACCAGGTACTTATATTACCTTATGCTAGGCAGTGTATAAGTGAGAGGGAAATACGAAGAATGGGGGCAACAAAGTGGCAATACATAGTTAATAACAGCATCTGATTTGCTGGAGAGCAAAACTGATCCCATTTGAAAGGTACTGTAGTTCAATACATGCAGTATCAATTTATTTTGTTAGCAAATTTATACAATCTTGCACAGTCCAAAGTAAGCAAAAACCCATAGTTTGCAGCATATATTCTACCTTAAAAATGAAAGATTGTTCCTCAGAAAACTGGAAGTGCCTATTAATACAAATTAGAAAATTGAGTGCTAATGTAAAGGTGACAATGAAAGGCAGTTCTTTCACCTCAGCTAAATCCAAATTTACTGACTCTCAACAAAGACTACAGTCCCTGTATAATAATAGTACTATAATAATAATAATAATAATAATAATAATAATAATAATAATAATAATAATAATAATAATAATAATAATAATAATAATAACTACATTGTTACCTTTATAGTTACTTCATTTTATTTTTAATGCAAAATTCTTTGCAACTAATAAAATGTAATATTTATCTACTATTCATTCATTATTGAATATAAAGTGATATAATTTTGAACAATCAGTTCAGCTTAGTTCATTCATTCATTTTTATTCTTTAGAAGAATATAGGATGCATTAAAATACAAAGGATTACAATTAAGACAAATTATACAAGAAAACATACATAAAAGTAAGTCTATCATGGTTTTTTTATTTTGGTTCATTCCACCGGCATTCCAAAATAGCATTAAGAAGTGCTCTTCTTTTAATTTTTTTGGCTTGGGAAGCATGCCTGTGTTGTAGTCTATTTAGCGTTACCCAGGGAACACCATATGGAGGCAGACTATGTTGTTATATTTGTTGTAATTATATTCTTATAGTTTAAGTTATTAATATATGTTATGAAGCTTATTTAAGTAATTTAAAAACTCAAATAAGCATCTTCAGAATCTATATTAATAACTTAAACTACAAGAATATAATTACAACAAATATAATTGCAACAGAGGTAACGAGTCCAATAGAATACATTGATATACAATATCAGAATGACCTGATATATACAATACACAAACAAAACAATATACCAGATGAAATGAGAGCCATAGCAATAGCTACGGAAAATGAAAGATACTCAGAAAAAGAATGGCTCCGAATATATACAGATGGATCCCTCATCAATAATAAAAATACCGGTGCAGGAGTATACTGTAAACATTTTGCACAGTATCTAATATTAGATGAAACATCAAACCACTATGATGGAGAATCAATATTTATAAAAGCAGCATTATAGAACATTTTATATAGACCATGCATAAAACAAAAAATAGTCATCTTATCAGACTCAAAATCAGCCTTAGATGGAATAGTAAATTACAATAATAAAACAACAAGAAATATTAAAGAAATAAGAAGCCTAATTAAAGCAGTTGAAACTAGAAATCATGTCGCTCTACAATGGATCCCAGCTCATGTCAGACTTTTGGGCAATGAACATGCGGATCAATTAGCAAAGAAAGGTGCAATACAACAAATAAAACTTGTAGGACAAATAGAAATAAATAAAAAATTAAATAACATTAAATAACATTTCAAAAGACAAGAGAGACTTGATGAAGATAAATTAAAAGATAAAGATTATAAGAATATTAAAGATAGGGTTGATATACAAAAAATGCCAAGGAAGACTGCAGTGGCCTTATTTAGGATGACAACTGGCCACGATTGCCTCGCAGAACATCTCTACAAAATACGATGCCTACCTACACCCAAATGCACTCTCTGTGAAGAAGATGTCATCCTGAACAAACAGCATCTCGCCAAATGCAAAGCCCTTAAAAGTGATAACTTTCAGACTTTATATTGGGAAGCCAGAGAGAAAATGATGCAGATCAATTAATCCCCAATGCTATTGGTGAACAACAACAACAACAACATACATAAAAGTGTAATTCTTGGAAATAAAGCAATATTGATGAAGATATGCAACACTTATTATGAATAAATACTGTATTTGGCAATATTAATGTACAATATACTGTATTGTTGCCATTCTAACATTTACAAAATACCAAACAGATGAAAAGAAAATTGTGCACATAGATGTAGTTTAATCACTTAATGATTTGTATAGTGAATTACAATGGCAGTCAGAAACGTGACAATGCTCGTTTATTGCACTTTTAGCTACTGTGTTTACTGTAGCCTGGTACTTGCTTAGGATTACTGATATGGCTAACTTAAACTCCTTAAAGGAAAACGGAACACAAAAATGAATATTCCATTCATCACATTAGTTTGTTTGTCATCAGGAATAAACAACAACGCATGCAGCTTGACCATCCCAAGATGAATGGTAATCGGGTTACAGCCTGTTGTTAAGTTGACCATGATGTCATGAGAGCCACACTGCACCCACACGAGACGTATGCAGCTAGGTGTTTTAAATTACCAACACGTTTACGTGTTAATTTCACTAGAAGTTCATAACTTCTCTGTATAACAAAGAGTAGAGCTCAATCACCGTCATAATCCAGTTAATCCCTCTAGGTGATAAACAATAGTCCAACATCTGCTTTGAAAATGAGTGAACGTGGTATCCAACTTTATCAGTTGAACCAGAAAGCGATTCTGATGTTTTGAATATAACTTAGTGTTAAAAACAAAAAGATGAGCTAAAAAGAAATTACTCACTGCTAATAAGACCTGGCAATATTCCTGCTACAAACAATTTACAGCGTGGATTAATTCTTGGACTAGAGATGTCATACCATCATGTGTAGTACTTTGTATTAGAAATGCTTTTCCAGAACCCAGCGAAGTATATTAGGCTTCAAACTTGACTAATAAACACACAAATTAGAAATGGTAAGTTTTAAATTAAACTATTATTATTATTATTATTATTATTATTATTATTATTATTATTATTATTATTATTATTATTATTATTATTTAAAATTGTATAACATGTCTGTGACCAACCTTCTAATGCTGAAAACGTGAGAAGGGCTTCAATTGTAGTAAATCTAATGGAAGTCAAAGCGTGGGAGCTATATTCTTTGGTAGTGACAGATCAATGGATCCACACAATGTGCATGCAGAGATTTTTTATTTCACATATTATCAGCAGTTTCCATTCTTTGTTAGATTCCTCATATTTATTTTTCATGATCCAAGACCCAGATGCTTTGGAGACTAAGTTTTGACACCAGTCTTTTTTATTTACATTGAAATTGTGATCTAGCGCTGCTATCCACATGCTCATTCAACTCAGTTATACAAAATCATTGTGACATGCTTAATACCTACATTAAAACAAAATATTCATAGTACGTTGGCCTGGAAATATGATGCATTATCTGATACTAGAACTTCTGGAACTCTAAAACAAGCAGAATACCTTTTAATGCTTTTACCGTGTTTTGTGCATTGACCTCCCCCAAGTGATGATTAACCATTTGTATTTAGAAAAAGCATCAAAAACAGCCTACCATACTTGTTTGCTCTGAAAAAAGGGTCCTATATAATTAGTACTTCTGTAACAATTTTTCTACACTATTGGAAGATAATAAACTTACTTGCATATCTTAATCTATTGTATTTAGATTTAGAATTATATTTCCATTTTTCTTTGATACAATATTACAAATATAACTTACATCTAAAACATTTTAAAAATCTAATGCATCTATAAACTACCTCCCCCATACTTTAACCCTTAGGTTGTATGTATGGGATAAAGCTGCTATTAGCCAATTGCAGTTCAGTTATAATCTTTAGGCATATCAGGGAGTGGGAGTATAAATAGAGGCTAGGTTAGAGGTAAAGTCCAACAGTTCATCAAAAATCTGTGTACACTACACGTCGTCTTCAGTCGTCCAGTTCATCAAAAATCTGTGTACACTACACGTCGTCTTCAGTCAGTCAGTTCGTCGAAAGTATTTGTACGGCAAACGTCGGGTATCGATTCACAAGTTACGCGCAGCAGAATTATGAATAATCTAAAGTGTTGTAAGGTTAATTATACAAAAAGTTGAAGTACGTGGATTAAAAGTGATCAGTAAGAAGTTATTATAACAGTTTCAGTTTGGCGAGTGTCTAGATCAATGTGTAAAAGTGATAGTGAATGTGTTTGACAATAAAAGTATAAAACAAATTTCTTCATCAGTGTTATTTTTGGATAAAAGATTCCTTTCCGTTTACACACCCTGATCAAGAGATATGTTCGACCGAGAGATAATAGCTAGCCGGAGGACAGTAAACAAAAATTAAAACAAATAACAGTCGCATTCTTTCAAACACTAATACTACCACAAATTGCTAACACCAGATGGAGCTACAAACCGAACAAATGAATGACGTCATAAGATGGCTTCCCCGCGTGAAGTAAACACAAATACAAAAACATTTGTAAGTAATACCACTTCAAATTGGCTCCCAAATGTGGGGCTACAATAATGTTAAATAAATAACATTAGACCACTTCACTTTCCAGGCTGAAACAATTCTGTTGCTCCTTTCTTAGGCTCCTTGTCCATTTATCTCTTACATTTCCTCAAAATGTCTCCACAATTTTAATTATTTCTGCTTTTGAGCTTGCCAGCATTTTAATTGCTATTATTTCTTTGTTTAACTTATCCCATTTTTTATTCCATATATCGTTTCTCCATCTTTTACTTTTTCATATTCTATTAGCCATTAAAAAATACTACCCAATTTGTCACACATAATGCATCTTCCCGAACAATTATTTGCTATCCTTTTCAAAAATATTACTCCTATGCGCATCTATTCTTCCAAATTGATTGCATATGCCTACATACTTCTTTCTCCCCCAATTTCTTTTAACTGATTTTTACAAAATCAATGAATTTTTGTCTTCAAAACTAGCTCATATCTCTTGCTTTTCTGTGTCTTCCACCCTCATTCTCACTTCTTTCCAAAATCCAGCGTATGTTTATATCTAACAGCGAAGTATTCCTCATGCCAATTTCTTCTAACACATTTCCTATTTTACCAAACAAACTTTCTCTTCCTAAAATATCTTTTTAGAACTGTATGCAATCTTTTATTATATTACTGATCATCTAAATTTAAACATTGTACTTCAAAATTCTCTCTACTATTACACCTTTTCTCCCTACCCTTGCTAACTCTGCCAGTGCCATGCCCCTTGGTGAGCTATTTTATCCTATATGTGTTACGTGCCTTAATTCTGTCCCAATGTCATTGTCCATTCCATGGGAATAACATACTTTCTTCTCTCTCCGAACCACTTGCTGACATGTCAAATACATGACTCATCTTCTAGCCTCATGCAGACAGAGCTTGCTGAATGAACAATGGACAGCACTGAAATAAACTTCATAACAACTTGTTTGCGGCTACAGCAGTCACTATCCTTTTATATATAGCTACATGAACCTTCAAGAGGGTTCGCTGATGATGAGGTGAAATGGAGGTCTGAAAGTTCTACTGGCATACCTATAATAGTTATGGACAGCTTGAGAGCTGAGAGTGCCTCCTGCCTCTAACTGACCATACGGTTGCTGGCACTGGAGTACATGCCAGCCTCCCACAGAAGAAACAGCAAAGGTTCCATCACTATATACACTTTAGCATAAATTGATGATATAATTTGATTAGATCAAACAAGTACTTTATGGAAATAGTAAAGAAAATGGAGTATTTATATGTATTAAATAACAACAATTGGGCAAAAATTGTCTGATAAAATGAAATATAATTGGAACAAAGGTGTGCATTATTAAACATATTAAATTTATCTCTGCTAATAGGAGTCCATATAAAGTCTGCAAATTGTTAATTAAGTTCAACTGTTCATAAACCTGTGCCTTGATTATTAATTTCCCATTTCTAAGTATTACATAATAACAGGAAGCTTTGCCAGTACACACCAGTAAACATGAAATTTCCATATTTCCTTCTCAGTAGCAGCAAGATTCAACTCTTGGGCAAAATTACCTTCCTTCTTTTTTACCTCTTTTTGCACATGGAATCACGTTATCAACATATCTGCAGTACTTATTAATAATTTAGCTAAATAAAGTTGCATGTAATTATTGTAAAAGCTGTGGTGTTATCTGAGTGCTGTACAAGCATTTGGTAAATCAAATGCAGTTGCATAATTAGGGAATTCAGACTTGTGACTCAAACATGAAGCCAAAATTGTATAGGCAATCTTGTATTTGCAACATTCTTTCCAGCTCTTGTCAGCAGACTGTTGGCTGTCCTCTCAGAACTATTTTACCTGTTTACTACTTTCCTGTTCAGTGTCTAGATGATGACATCACCAGGGCGCATTTTACTAATTCAAACGGTGCAGATGTTTTTGCATTAGTAGTATTTTCACCAACTTGATTTTTGTGTTTCTGTAAAGCTCCTACAGTTTCTCTGTTGTGCCAAAGTCAATTTGTGGTTTCATATATCTTTGAAATTGCCAATAGGGTTAGAATCAGGCTTAAGATTCTGGAAAGGTTAGCTGGTAAACAATGGGATAGTTTTGTTTCCATCCTCAATTCAACCAATAAAATATATATTAATCCTTTTTTGACATAAGAATGTGAATCACTTAACTCGCACAGGCCATAGAGATAATGTAGAACCAGGCTTTGTATATAGCAAGAACTTCAAAGTATTACAAACTTCCCAATCAGAAAGGAAATAAACAGGCATGCTTTAATCCACTATGTAAAATTAGACCAGCTTCAAATAAATATTAGAAGTTGCAGAAGTCACAACAGGTGGCTGAAAACACAAAATGGTTTCTTGCAATACGTAAATGAAATGAGATAAAACTACTCCCCAACTCCATATCAGAAAAGGTTTTATATCCACAATTATCTTTGGAGATTATAAAAGCTGTAGCACTTTGAAACTGAAACACTTTTGGCAGCCATGCAGTTTCCGTTCAGATGGATGTGAAAATTCATGCTTATAGGGCAAGTTTGATTAATTGAGATGAGGTTTGAGGGCGCTAAACATCTAAGGTCATCAGCGCCTGAAGGGTAAGCTAACTATTGCTCAGCAGCACAGTGTGCTGAATTTCCAAAGATAACTGGTTACATTACTGCATTATAGGAATTAACTTTTGCTAGTGATATTTAATTAATTCCCAAGCCAGTTCTTATATATATATACAGCCAAATGTTTAATGAATAAATTAAAATTGAAATTGCAAGTATTTTACATTTGAATGGAGGGGAGATGTGGGAGAGAAAAAAAAATGTTAATATATATGCACTTAAATAAAAACCATATAGGTGCAGTAGCCTTTAACAACTAAATTCAACATGTTGCCTAAACATTCACTCAAAAAAGCAAATTAGGTATTTTCATTTAAGAACTTACACAAATACATTAAAACAAAATAAATTATATTATTTAAACATTTAATACAAAAGACTATGAACAAACCTATTTTATTACTTTCTGTACCGTGTACATAGTAGGTAGAGAAGGTATTGCATCACACCCAAAAATTCGGTGCTGAGATTTCACTTAAAATACATGTTCTGGGGCCCCCTGAATAAATAAAAAAAAAAAAAAAGCATTTATAGAAAAAGGTGTGGGTGGGTGGTTGTGTGAGAAAGCAGCATAACTCAAAAATGAAAAGTCAGATAAATACCAAACTTGGTATTTAGGTTCAGTACCTTCCAAAGATGTGATGTGAAGAATTGGTGGGGAATTTCCAAACTACCCTTTGCATGGAAGCTTTTTGAAATGTTGATTTTCTAAAAACTGGTTCTTAATGATTTGGGTTAAAATACCATATATTAATAATATTTACATGACAAATAAAATGCATATCTTGAATTTTCTGGGAATAGCCTGTGAAGTTCTCTTCATTCGGAAGGAATTTTGTATAATCTTGTATAACTAGTAAACGTTAAGCGATAGACAAAAATGTACTACACAAGAAGTGTAGATATCTTTAAAACACACAATTTATTTCAAATAACTTTTGTTGTGGTCTAAGCCATTTTTGAGATATCCATTTATATCTCATTGTTCATTACTTGGTCATTCTTTTAAGTCCTTTCAACATTCAGTTCTTGCTTTTGATTGCATGGAAACAGTATGGAATTTCAAGGCATCCAATCCTTAAAACATTTTACTATCACTGTGACCTTTGTATCTATAACAAAATGTGTAATACAGCTATTTCTGGAAATGTTTATTTTAATTAAAATAAAGTAGATGAGAAAGTAAGCTTTTGTAAGAATAATTTGTGTACTCGCCAATAAACGATAGAGGTAGAGAAAGTCATTTGAATGTAACACATCAGATTTTTTAAATTTATGCATTCAATAAAAGTATAGTACAGTACAGTATTAGTAATGTGCAGTAATGCAACTGTGTGGATTGTATAGTATATCAGTAGTGCATATAAGCCTTGCAATATTCCAACTATCATAAATTATGATATATATTAAACAAATATACTAAACTGTTGTAGAATGAAGCACTTGCTGGAGAGACTGAAAATAAGGTAGTGCTGTTCTGTCATGTACTCCTGCAAGACTATCCTTAATCATTCAGTTTTTTTAATTATAATGGCTCAAAAAATGCTAAGATTTATATTTGTTCTGTTGAAATAAGTGCTCGAGGTCTAAATTGCATTAGAAGTTCTGTACATAGAATCACTGCCTATATCCATATATTACATTCCTCCTATGCTTGCTGTGAAACTTCATTGTATAGACTTTTAGATAATTCTTATGTGTCAAACCAATGAATGTGGTTTCTTTTCTCACTTTACAGATAAATTGTCGAAGGGCTGCATCAGCAGCATTTCAGGAAAATGTAGGGAGGCAAGGAACGTTTCCTCATGGCATAGAAATTGTTACTACAGCAGATTATTTTGCTGTTGGTGTTAAAAGTAATGCTTTTCTGAATATTAGGTAAGTTAATACATTTCCTACTTCTGGTATTGAAATTTAATACATATGGATCATTCCATGTAAAAGGAATTTTCTAATTTCATATTACGCTAACCTTCAAAAATAAAATTAGGCTATTTATAGCTATTTTATATTGTAAACGTATTAATATTTTTCCAATAAAACTGTAGTGTCCCCTCCCCCCAATAATAAAGAGCAAAATCCGTTCAACTGCAGTTAAATGTAACCCTGTGCATCAAGCATGCCATTACACCGACTATTTTACTTGGGCCCTTCCCTTCGTTTACCACAAGCACATTTGACTGCAGTCGCTGGTACTCGTGATGTCTGGCTTTGAATGGATGGCCAGTCGATTCGTATTGCACTAATGATCACAGCTATTTGAATCACTTTGGTTGTCCTGCCAGTGAAAGGGATATGAAAGCTGGTTTGGGAATTAGAGGAAGAGCAGCAAAATAATTCTGGAATAGAGGGTTAATTAATATGCAGATTACCGTTAAATGAACATTACTTTCTTAAATAGTTTTCTAACACTATGGAGAAATTTTAATTATATTTGCACTAAATTGTAATGTTGTTTATTTACTAACATGAACATCCTGAACCATGAATAACATAGCAGAATACCACAAATATATGATAAAGCTTAAATGTTTTGTCCTAAGTTACTGTAACTTAATTGAAGATTATGCATTACACAGAGTGGACCAATTAAAGTGTTACAAGCAAATTTCTCTTGAATGATGAGTAGATAAAGCCAAATACTTTGTCTTGCAAGTCTTATTTTTGAAAAGGGTCTTCCAAATTGTGAAATAGACAGTATTTCTTCGAGACCCATTGTGGGGCACCAGGGGTACAACTTCAGGGTTTATCATTCGCCCAAATAAACTAAGCAACCTTTATTAAAAACTTTTTTCTAAGTTGAATTGTTGAGCAGTTGCAGTGCATAAAACTTAGGCTTTTGAACTTAAGGGAAAATCAACTATCAAACGAAAAGGCAATCTGATTTCAGAGCCACCTAAACACTCAAAAATAAATAGTTGACCAGGTTGATGATTTACTCTAACTCTTCTAGATACAGAAATATGGCAGTTTTTGATGTGGAGGTAAATGCGATTTTAGTATCAGGTGAATACAGGAGAAATTATCAAATTGTATCACCAGGTTCAATTAAAAATATGGGTTGCAAATGTCATATTTGAAATTCAAATGATTAAAAACACATTATGTACAGCTCGTGTAATACTTCCTGACACTCCATATGAGCAAGAGAGGAGAAATGAGGAGAAGTGGTGAGAGTGGTGGGGGAGCAAGAGACTAAAAGTGATATCAGAACTTGTAGGCAGTCGCATACATATACATTACGCATTGTAAACAACTGTGTAAGCTTACCTGCAATTGAACTCGGCATTAATCACCCTCATCCAAGGGCAATGTGGACACTCCAGAAATATCTGAGAATGATTTCCGCGTGTGTTGTACAGCTTCATCTTCGTAATCAGACTCGTCCCCATCACCGGATTTTTCACTTTCCTCACTATCACTATCTTTACCCAAATGAATAATTATTTCTTGTCCTTCATCCAAGAGTCCCTCATTTTGCATATATTTCTGTTCAATATCTCTTACATGCCTGCAACAGTCTTGCCTTTCTTCTGCAGTGATGGATGCGAATTTTTCATCGGTCAGTCCCACAACATCATCCATTTTGAATGTTACATTTTTGTCCGCAACCCAATTCTTTATGGTAGCCCAGATAAGCTCAATTGGATTGAGCCCTGGATGGTATGGGGGAAGTCTTAATACACTGGTTGCACTCTTGCAACAGACTATCTTATAGCTACGATGCTTAGGTTATAGAGGTTTTATGAGATTGTATATTTCAGGTTTGTGGAGGGAAGGGAAATCTGGTTAAGGAATTCTTCTTCTGGAAGGTGAGCTTGTAGCCAGGAAATCATGTTGATATGTGAAGAAAAATGTGGTATCAGCAGGACTGTGTACCACCACATTTTACGTGTTGTTAAATGTTAGAGAAAAGCTTTCTAAAAGAATCACCAAGAGTTTAGATATTAACACATTTGCTTCATTTGATGACCAGTGCATGCACACGCTTTTTTGGCATATGAATTGTATGACGAGTTCAGCTCACAATGCTGCTTTGCTCTGCATAATTACGTGTAGTTAAGATTCCTTCTCACAGATGTCATTTGTATACATTTCAAATGAAGTGCTGACATGTGATGTTTGTAATTCCCGCAGTATGACCTCACCAACTGTATTTCAACCAAGGAAAAAACGCTTTATTTTTCCTGCAATCGCGTCAGTAGCCATCATGGCCACAAAAAGCTGTACAAAAAGAGTTTGTGTGGATGACGAAGAGGGTTTGAGAAAACTGATACAAAATGTATTAGAGAGTGATAGTGAAAGTGGTGATTTTTCTGAATATGAAACAGAGACTATAGAAAGTTCTAGTGACAGCGATAATGAATCTAGTGCAGAAAGCAGTGTGAAATATAATTATGGAACCAATGATGAAACGTTCGTATTATGATGCAGAAAAAACTGTGACTGGAATTGGACTAAAACTGATAATAACCCCGTTCTCTACCCTTTTACTGCAAATAGTGGTCTTTATAAAGACTTACTGAACAAGCATATGTTACAGATGCCATCTGCGCTTTCAATTGTTTTGGAATACATGAAACCATTGTTTGACAAAACATGTTACAAAACTAATGCTTGTGCAACAAGGCAGTTGAGCAATCCAACAGAGAAATGGTCTAACACTACAACAGAAGGGTCTATATTGTTATTTTGATGTCTGAAGTGTAAAAATCATGTATTCAATTGTACTGGAGCAAAAACCTATGCCTTGAACCCCAATTGTAAGTAATAAAGATGATGTTGCTCTTCATTTAGAGGATTATTTTGAAGTCTTATCACACACAACAACAGTGCTGGTGAGTTTATGCTTTTAATATTGTGCACACAAATTTTCAGCGAAAAACTATTTGTTGATTTTAAATGATTTTTTAAGCATTAAGCTGTTACCACCCTCACTGCTAGAAGGGTTAATCTGATTTAAATTTAATTTCTTGGTTAGTTGAGTAGGCATTTAAATATGATGTAATTGGGTTAATGGAGACTAATTTGAGCATTTAATAAAGTAATATAAAGTAATCATCTGGATGTTTATTCCATTTTCTTATTCATTTTATACCCTTTTTCTATACCGTGTCTAGATACAGAATATTTCATGGAAGAAATTCTTATTAGGAGTTTTCAATTTGGGATGTTCGTCAGAGATTTGCAAGGATCGTGACAAGAAACAATTTCCCAAAGGGTCGTCTAAATACACGAACCTGGTGCTGTTTATGGATGTACACTCCACTCATCTTTTTTGTTTCTTCTTTCTTTCTTCCTTTTTTTTTGCTTTCTCTACCTTACCTAGTAAATAGAGAAAGTATTTATTGCATTCCAGCCAAAAATTTTATACTGAGATTTCACCAGAAACACATGTTTTGAAGGTTCTTGAATACAAACAAAGCATTTTTAGAAAAAGGTTTGTGTGTGAATGAGTGGGAGAGAGTGAGAACAGCGTAACTCAAAAATGAAACGTTGGTTAAAAACCAAAAACCAAACTTGATATTTAAGTTCAGCAAAGGATGCGACATGAACATTTTCAAGAAAATCCCTCACACCACAACACCCTTTACGTAGAACAGTTTCAAAAAAAATTTGATGTTCTCAAAAATATTTCCATTGATTTTGATTAATATACCATATATTTAAGACATTTTACATGACAAATAAAATGTGTATGTTGAATTTTCTAGGAATAGCCTTTAAAGTTCATCTCATTTGGAAGGAATTTTATATAATCTTCTATAACTGATAAACGTGTGGCAGTATTTTAATGTAAATGGCAGAGTGATTGTAGTGTAAATAAGCATTATTGTATGACATTGATTTGAGATGTTTGTTAATTATAAGCATTGTTAGGAAATAAGTTTACACGGCTCACTGAAACTGACAATAAGAGCGGGCAACAATGAGCGAGGGGGTGAGTTGTTTATTAATTGGAAGAGACAAGCAAATGACATCAGATTAGCGCGCTTTTCTTAGAAATGGAGGGAATATCTTCCCTAGAGCACATGTGTTCGTAATTTTGATTGGATATAAAAATAGACGCTAATGTTGGCGTGTTTTATTAACCAATAGCAGCTCTGTTATAATCTTTAGGCATATCGGGGTGAGGGAGTATAAAATGCTAAAGCCAGAGACGGGTAACGCTCAGTTCAACAGAAACATTTGTGCATTACACGTCGTTCAGTCCAACAGAAGCACTCGCGGGTAATACGTCGCTCAGTCCAACAGAATCATACAAGGGTTACACGTTGCACAGTTTAACAGAATCTCTCGCATCGTAAAGTTAGTTATAAATGTGAAATACGCGAATTAATAGTGTGCAGCAAATAAGTGATTATAGTAACATAAAAAAATATAACAGTTTCAGTCGGGCGTGTATCAAGAATAATTATGTGAAATGAATAAAGTGTAATGGCAATAAAAGTGTAAAAACAAATTCTTTTATCAGTGTTATCTTTCAGTAATAAATCCTTTCCATTTACACACCCTGTTTAAGCGATATGCTCGACTGAGGAATAATAGCTAGCCGGAGGACAAAGAACCCAAATTTAAAAATAGTAATACAATAACAAGCGCTCAGCAATAAGATAACATGAGATTACCGCGACAAACGTTAAGCGATGAACTAAAATGAACTATACAAAAAATGTAGATCTCTTTAAAACACACAACTTATATCAAATAATTTTGTTCTGGCATCAGCCATTTCCGAGATATCTATTATTAATGGTTTAATTTGCTCAATGCTTTTAAGTCTTTTAAGTCCTGTCGATCCTCAGTTGTTTCTCAGGATTACATGAAAAGAGTATGCGGATTTTAAGGCCAGCATATAGTGTCCAGCTCTTAAACATTTGACTATTGCTGTTCCCTTTGTATCCTAACGAAATTTGTAATGTAGCTAATTCTGCAAAGGTTTATCTCGATTAAAATGAAGCAGATAGAAAAATAAACTTTAGTAAGAATAATTTGTATACCCACTAATAAATGATAGAGGTTAGAGAAAGTCATTTAAATGTAGCACATCAGATTTTTTTTTTTTTTTTTTTTGAGTTAAGGGTTTGTAGCAGTAGTACAACACACAGGAATGCATTCTAGCTGTTGAACCAAATGTGGAAATGGGCTGGTAGAACTGATTTCCTAACAATACACAATGTGACACGTTGCATGCATAAATTGACCACTTTAAAGTTATGCCCGTTGCGTCATTCCTTGCTGTGCGACATGAAATTGCATGCGTAAATGAGGCCTAGTAAAGTGAAAAGTGAGCTAAGTATGTATATTGTTACTACAATGCATATATGTTTTCTTATTCTAACCTAAGCCTAGATGAAAGTTTTAGAAACCAAATGAACTTATTAGGTAGAAAGGTGAATCAGATTGGGAGGACTTGCTGTAATCCAACATTTCATCTGATTAATATCAGAAAGGGACATTAATTTATCATCAAAAGTATTAGGTATTATTTTACATTAGAAGTTGGAATTAAATTATTTACTTACTTTTTATAAATGTGCTGTTTTCTGACAGAAATGAGGAAACTTCCTTATGTAAGCCTCCTCCTCCTTCCTCTTATTCTTCTTTTGAAAATAAAATGATTGTTATTTTCAGTAATTACATTGCACAATTTGAGGAGTACACTCTTCCACTCATCAGTCATTTGGTTGAAAGGAAAGCTGGTCATTGGGATTTTGCAATAAGAGAGTTGTCATCAAAGGTAAGTAATACTTTTTGGAGCTGCAAATTACACTAGTCTGCATTTTCAAACTTTTTGTCAGATGATTACTTAAAAGTAGGTGTTCTTGAATCAAGTTTTTATGCTGATTCCAGAAATAACTTCCGTTTTTTTCTATCACTTCAGGTTTTTACACAAAATAAGAAGTAATGTTTTGACAATTTTACTAATGAGCGTAGAAAAGTATTCAAATACCATTTCACACAAGGTAAGTTTTTATTCAAGAAACATTTTAAGAATACTCTCAAGAACTCCCGTAATTTATTTCATGACTACATTTTAACAAAATAAGAAGCCAAAATGTTTCATTTAATTTTTTTCAAACTTTCCCTTCTTTGACTTCCTTGCAGATCCTTGAAGATGACTGTCCCTCCTCAACATCCAATAGTACTCGGCCATCATAGTTTCATTCCATCTCCCCTGGTACCTCCTCTCCATTTCCTTAATATTTTGGTGAAAACGTTCACCCTGCTCTTCACTATAATGTCCCATATTTTCTGGAAAGTAGTTGATATGTGAATGCAGAAAATGCACCAACCCATCTTCTTGAAATTTTCCAACATTGTTTTGACAATGGCCTTGTAATTAGGATGTTTGTTATCGCTTAAGAAGTTTTCAGTAACTGATCAGAAGGCAGTCCATGCTTCTATTTCTCTCTCATTCATTGTCTTCTCAAAATCTTGATCCTTCATCAATTTCTTTATTCGAGGACCAACAAAAATTCCAGCCTTTAATTTGTCTTGTGTAATGAAGGGAAATTTCTTGGAAAGGTACTTGAAGCAGGGTTCATCCTGTGGTAGAGCTCTTACAAATTGCTTCATCAAGCCCAGTTTTATGTGTAGTGGCGGAAGCAATATCTTTTGTCTCTCTACAAGTGGTTCGTGCAGGATGTTTTTAGTTCCAGGCAACAAGTTTCTCCACTGTGGCCATACTTTCACACTCCAGTGTCTTTGCTGTGCTATCATTCACACAGAAAACAAGGCATTTTTATGAACCCAGCTTGTTGTCCTAATAATATTCCAATAACTTTGAAATCACCGCAGATACGCCATTTGTGTTCCTCGTATTGGATACTTGTTAAAAGTATCTTCATGTTTCCAACTGTCTCTTTCATTTGAACTGAATATGCGACAGGAATGGACTCTTACACATTCCCATTATGCAGTAACACGCCTTTCAGGCTCCTCTTTGATGAATCTATAAAAAGTCTCCACTGAGTAGGATCATGTTCAATGTCATAAAAGTGCATTAACTCATTTATGTTATTGCAGTAAACCAAGGACTCGATCTGTGAGAAAAAAGGAACTAGCTCTTGTTCTCTGTGTCTGTACCATGAGTAATGTGTTCCTGGTCCCAGAAGAATCTTATTTTTAAGATGGGAGCCTAGTAACTCTGCAGATTCCTTAGACAATTTCAAATCACATACTAGATCATTTAGTTCACTCTGAGAGAACAGTTGTGGAGTCACGTCGTATTCAGGGCGGTAGATATCATCAGAATCATCTTCGGTGATTGCATGAGGTTCACTTTCAACACCATCTTCTTCCAAGTTCTGTAAAACAGCTGGAGGAAGAGGAGCAGGCAGATCTTCTCCGTGTGGAACTAGCCTGATGGCTGAAGGAATACTTGGATACACAATGTGTTTCTTATTTTTCGAATTGCACCCTTGAACATTAACTAAATAGAAATAGCAGTTAAAGTAGAGAGTTGAGGGTTGTTACACTACATCACTATGATATTCTTACTTGAACGCATTTCGGGAGACGGCTTGTTCCCATCGTCAGCATTTTCTCTCAACTGATTTTTGCCGGTCATCGTCTGGGGGATGTGTGTGGTTTGTGGTGTTCTCTGGTGCTGGGCTGATGAACCTCCAAAGGCTGTTGGGTGGCGGCAGTTCGAAATTCATTAGGTGATTCCTGTGTTTGACAATATGTATTTTTTCCCAGATGTCCAATTCATTGCTGCTGTTGATCGGTTTTAAGAGTTTTATGTTTGGAGTGATATCATGGTTTGAAGACCAGAAATGATGTGCTACTGCTGATTTATCTTGCTGCTTTTGGTAAATGCATCTCATATGCTCTTTAAGTCTTATTTCAAGATTTCTTTTGGTTCTTCCTATGTATACCAGGTTACATTCATTACAATCAATTTGATATATACCAGCTGATTTATCGTTGGGGATAGGATCTTTTGTTCTGTTGCGTAGTAGTTTCTGTATATTGTGGTTATTCTGTGGAGACAGGGTGATGTATTTCTTGAAAATCCTTTGAAATTTATGATGTGTCCAAGGGTGATAAGTGAATTTTCTATATGCTTGTGGTTTTTGTTGTCTGAGTAATGTAGTCATTTGTTGGATGTATTTCTGTCTTTCAAACCTTTTTATCTTCTTATCTAAAGACAGAAAGTCTGACTTACAAGTCTGTATTGAGAAATTTCTCTCCAAGAAGTGATAAATTTCCCTCCAAGAAGTGATAAATTTCCCTTCAACAATACTTATCATCTACTGGCTCAACTCTATATTTTTGTAGTGAAATTGTGAAAAAAAACTGTACATGATAGAAAAAAACTAAAAGCAGTTCTGAAATCAGCATAAAAAAGTGAGTCAGAATCACTTATTAGTTTTCAGTCATCCGATATCATGCAGACTAGTGTTAACTATGAATCATTTCAGTTGGTGTTTAGGTTTTTTAAATCTTAAATTAATTTGTTCACAGGCTTTGCATAACTTGACAGCCCGAGCGCCAACTTACATGTCTAAGACAATCCTTAAGCTATTACTGGAAAAAACTTCCTCCATAGATATGAATGTACGACATGGCGCTGTACTGGCAATTGCAGAAATAATACATGCCCTGGCAGATGTTGCTAAAGACTCAGGATCAAATATTGAAGATATTATTGGTTAGTTTCTTGCTTTCTCCTGGTAATAATGATGCTATTTGTTTCACTTGAAGTTGCAGGTTGACTAAGTTTAAGGGAAAGCTGTCTAACTTGTTGATCAGAATTGCAGATTTTACCTTTTCCCATTATATGATTTTGTTGCTAAGAATATTTACAGCAAAATATCCTGCAAGTGAATTCCCTCATGTTTAAGAGAATTAGGGGTCATTTCATGTCAAATCATCTCATTATCTTTTATTAAGTTTTGCCTGTATAGTGTAAAAATCCAACAGTTTAGATGTTTTTTGTTGACTTAGAATTTTCTTGCTGTTGATCTGCAAAAACTACAATAAACATTAAATTTTGTGCCATTGATTAGTTCATGTATTACAGCTTATTTTAAAGTTGTTTTAATACTTTCTACATAAAGCCCATACCTATTACGTTATTGCCAATATGACTATGAACAAAGCCAAATCCCTTCATTGCAGGAAATTATAATTTTTATAAAACAGATGAAGGCATCTGTTCCTTTTTTGTTCGTTCAGTATAATTGTGGTTCATTTTTTTTCTATTAATTAATTTTTGTATATACATTCAATATTTTTGTCCTGTGCCATGATACGTGAATTGGAGCAAATGCTTCAATTCCCACCACAGAATGCACATGGGTTCAAGACTACCAATGGGGTTGCAGATATTTTGGCTGATGTATAAGATTGGTGTCCACTCAACATTTTGATGCTCGTGGAGAGCTACAATAGTGATCTGCACCAACATTCCAGTTAGGGGAAACAAGGTGCTGACCACACCGTCTCGCCATATAGGCTGGATAATTCACGTCCTCTACTATGCAAATGTGAGTGTGAGGATGGCAACCGGGTTGGTAGGCCAAAGCCCACAAGGGCTTTCATGACACAGATTTTATCTTTATATTCAATATTTCCACATCTTTTATCAGTTTTAAAATGAAAGCTACAGCAGATTTTGCATTGAGGTTACCAAATATACATACCAAGCTTGGGTTTTACTATCTCATGATTTCTATTGACATTAAGCACTCATATTGCTCCACTTACCAAATTACTGGCAGGACATGTTTTAAGGACCTGTTGCCCCCATTTTTGGCTGCTGGTCGACCAACCAGTGATTCCTCGTTCTTCGTCTACAGATTCCCAGGGAAGAAGCAGCTTGGAGAATCAGTTTAGTCGACCCCAGCCGAAAATGGGGCAATAGGTCCTCAACTCGTCCTGCAAGTAATTTGGTAAGTGGAGCAATATGAGTGCTTAATGTTGATTATTTTCCATAATTTATTTGCTTCATTGTGTACAAGTTCCAATCACTAAGTTTAGCATGATTTCTATGTTTTAATCTTATCATATCAGGATGCTAATATAAATGAAGACAACTAGTTTTAGTTTTCAGAAGCCTCATGTAAAAGTACTCGATTATGCACGTTTTCATCATTTTTCTCAAGAATTTATTGTGTGCAACTAACTATTCAGGCATTTTTGTTTGTCACAGTATAAACATTTTATTTGATAGCTTCCTTTTATTTAAATATAGCCTCATCATTTGAAAAGACAGTGAAACAGATCATCAGTTTGCAATAAAATGCATGAAAAAGATGATGTACAATAAATAAATAAAAACAACACAACAATAATATTCAAAATATTCTGTACACAGGAAAAACAACAGGTATCAGAGGCCCAGCATGAAGAATGTTACTTCGTGTTATTTTTCGTTACCATTATTAAAGCATATCAAATTTGCTTACAGAGAAACTATGGGCTCCCAGGAAAGTAAATGTTTAATGGTGGTTGTGAATGCTTATCAATAAACACAGCATATTGGGAACTGGAAACGTGTTGTTGTTTCAGTTCTTGGTCTGACTAAGAGATGTCATGAAGATGGCCAAATTACTATGATAGTTGTTGTAGTTGTTAAGTGTCATCATTTAGATGGCATATGCTAAGTTTCAGATGCGTAATTGTCCACACATGTGAAAAAGTTCTCTTCCATCATGATAATGCACCTTCACACACGTCTGGGATTCTTACTGCAAAACTGCATGATCTTCGCCTCCAATTTTTCCACTTCCATCAAATTGACCAGATTTGGCTCCCAGTGATTATTGTTTGTTCCCAAACCTGGATGGAGGAAGATTCACATTAAATAGTGAGGTTGAAGCTGAGACAAGTGCTTATTTTGCCAAGTTGGACAAATCTTATTTTACGGAGGTATTAAAACTTTGGAAAGTCATTGGACTAAATGTATTAATTTACAAGAAAGGGAGAGGGGGCAGCATTTCTTTCAAATCTTATATTTTCTTGGTCAGCTGAGAACTTTTAAAATGCCCTCATAGAGGCTTACATTTTTGAAGAACTGATAGAAAAATAAATAAATGACCGGAAAAATAAGCAGAGAGAGAGAAATAACTACAATAATTAACCTTAATAGAGGTTAACTATAAAAGCTGGAAATTAAAACCATTTGCAACATTGTAAGTCCCTTTAATTTACAACATATGGAGTATTTGAGATTTCGTTGAAGGTCTACTGATTTACTTGAATTGGATGTTTAATGTACATATGGGCATATTGCTATAGTAGCCCAGCAGTAAGAGCGGTAGAGACAGCCTAAGGCCTGTATGCTCAAGTCTGGTTTGATATTGAATTTTCCTAGTCTGATTTAGCTTTCCAATTTGGTGCCTGCACCCTAGTAGAATGAAAGAATAATTCTCAAACACAAATTAAACCCTTTAATGGCTAATTATAAAGCCTGGAAATTAAAAGCGCGCAACATTGCTAATCGCCTTTGAGGTATAATATCCTGAATATTTAAGATCACCTTGATTGTTTACTGTATATCTGAATCAAATAAGAGAATTTAATGTGCATACAGGCACCTTGTCATGGTAGCTTAGCAATAAAAGCATTAGCATGTAGAGCTCAAGATTCTTGGTTCAAGTCCTGGCTCTGGCATCAAATTTTCAGGTTTGATTCAGCATTCCAACTTAGTATGCACACATGGCAAGTGTGAAAACATCAGTATCAAACATAAATTAACCTTAATAGTGGTTAAGTATAAAGCCCAAAAAACAGAAGCACTTGCAACATTGCAAGTTTCTTTTTTTCTATGGACGCTCTGTAACTGCTGTGGTCCTTAGCGTCCCATTCTATATTGGGTGTGAAAGGCTGGTAATTTTGCTCAGAGGCCTCTTTATTAGGCTTGAGGTTCTTTTATGTGCTATAAATCTGTGACACAGGACTAATAGCTCTACTTCCCTTCCGAAGGAAGTCATGCTAAGGATTTTTACACCCGAAAAAAATCCATCACCCTCCGCCGGGTTTGAACCTCGGGAATTAGAGGCTAGCATGGTAACCACTACATCACGGACAATGACTACAAGTTGCTTTTGAGGACTTATTCGGAGTACTTGAGATAGCCTTGAAGGTTTGCCAGGTTGTTTGAATCAGATCAGAGTGCTTAAAGCACATATGGGCATCTTAAGTGCGGTAACAGTAAGTCAACATAAAGAGCCAAAGCTCCATGGTTTAAGCCTCACCATGGCAATGAATTTTTCATTAGTAATTTAACTTTCTAACGTAATACCTTAAAGAACAGTTGTTAAACAAACTCTAGAAAATTCAGTAATAAATTAATTTACAATTACTATTTGCAAGTACCAATATCTTATTTGAAAAGGTCCATATATGAATTCTGTCCACATATCTCCCCATACTATAAGACATTAAACATTCTACTCTATCCCATTAAACTTGGAGTATATTGCCTTAAAACATTGATAGCAATGGGGTAATATATTCTTCTTCTTCTTTAACAGTCACTTTTCTACTCATTGAAACTATTTAGAAATGAGGTCTTCTGTTGTAGACTCAGTGTCTACACCAGTCTCAACATGAACATATTATGAAAACAGACATTTCATCCAATTGTCAGGCTCTGAGAAAGCCTCTTCTCCTGAGTGGAAGTTCATTTTCAAATGCAAAGCTAAATGTTACCTTTCAATAATGATTTTCTTGTTGAATTTTCCATTGTGGCATTTTTTGACCTCTAAAAAATGTTTTACTTGGCAGAATGTTGTAACACAAACCAGTTTCATCAAGTTTAAGAATATTCTTTAGCTTATAACCCTTTGGTCCATGTTTCCACTGGATTACAGTCTCTCTTTCAACTCAGAGTTGATTGTACATAATATTGTGAAAAGCCTTAAGATGGTCAATCAATCATTTGACACTTAAAATCAATAACCTTTAACATCTCAGCAAACTTAAGGGTTTCCGCTCAGAGTATGATGCCCCCAGCTGGGATACCCAGCTAAACAAACCATTCTGCTACAATTTATCTAACTTAGATTAATACAGAGTATGATGCCCCCAGCTGGGATACCCAGCTAAACAAACCATTCTGCTACAATTTATCTAACTTAGATTAATACACTGTCCTTACATCTATTTCTTGATATTAGTACCAAACCATCTCATAGCGACCATTTCTTAAAAGATTTGACTATTATTTAAGCCTACTACTGAATTCCCCTATTCCTATTGCACCTACAATAAAATGTGTAATAAAATCATTTCTACAAATGTCTATCTCGATTATCATGAAGTAGATAGAAGAGTAAGCTTTTGTAAGAATAGTTTATTGAAGAATGGGCGGAGAAAGTCATGAAAATAAGCATACTGGTTTGGGCACATACAAGTTTAATTATATTAATAATTAGCATGTATGGTATAACTTTTTTAAATATGTTAACTTGGCATAAGATGTTAAAAGGTGTGACAAACATGTAGAAGAAATTACCCCCCCCCCCTTCCTCCTCTGCCAAATTGCATTTTTTTTCCCCATCTCAGATATTGGGTCTGTCTTGTTAATGATACTTGTGAAACATTTGACTGTATTATAGAATCTCTCACCCCCATGACATGCCATGTCACCATTGCTGTCTCCACTTAAAAGTGGAGTGTGTTAGTTTTGGGGGATAGAGTAAAAGAATTTAAGAGTTGAAATTTGCCAATAATTTTTGTGCTGGATTTCACAATGCTGAGCAGATATTTAAAAATATTGTGTCAATTCCTGTTTCAGATGTGCAAGTCCTAGAGGAAATACGTGATCTAGTTCCTATCTTTCATCAAAGACTTCAGTTTCGAGGCATTGGTGGAGAACTGATGAAGCAGGCGTGTTGTCTTCTAATTGAAAAATGTGCTTCTGCAGTTTTGCGATTTCATGATGATGAAATCATAGGTAGGATGTATAGCATCATTTTCAGCAGAATAATTTAGTGTTTCAATTTTAGAAAGTTGTGCAGTTTTTAACAATAAAGTAAAAAGTAAATTATTTTGTGTGTGTATGGAGTAAGGCCATCAGCTGCCTTTAACTGCTTGTTAGTGCAGCTGTGGCTTTGGAAATCAGTTTGTGTTGGTGCTGAAAGCATAAAATAAAATTTACTATGCTCACAAAAGATCATATTTTATAGTATTACATATTTATTTATATCAGAGAACAAACAAGACATAAATATCTTAAGTATTGATTTTTCTTTATCAAATTTGTTATTGACACCATTAGCCTTGAAATTAAAGGTTTGTTGGTCTCAATACATTATGAAGATATAGCTGAGAAAGTTAGGTGCCAATTGGATGAAAACACTTTTCGCTTGTAGACACAAGAGTATCACATACAAAACAAAAACCTTCTTTTGATGAATCTTTGTGGCTACAAGAAGTTGCGGTGCATTTAACATCAACCAAAAGCAGTAGTATTGAAAATGACTCAATAAGAAATGTGCAGAATGGTTTCTTCACAAAATATATATCAAGAAAGGATAATAAACAATACATTTTCTCCATACATACAAGTAGAAAAGAAAATTACAAATTCTGTTAAATATAAAATAGTGAGACAAACTTCTTACCAACCCACTTTTAACACAAATATTAAAAAGAGAGGTGTGTAAACTATTTCTTTATTAAACTAATATTAGTGTTTTAGAATTGTGAGAGTTTTAGTAACAAATGTGAAATTGTGAAGCAAACCTCATGACCTTTCTTAGAAAGGTTTTGGAATTGGAGGCATTTTATAGGTAATACATATTTCTAGCAAGCAATAACTGACACCAATGGGCCAAGGTGTAACAAGTATCTCCTGTCTCTATTCATATAAAACATAGAGGACAGAATTGGGAAGTTAGATGTGATTGGTACTTCAAAACTCCAAATCCCTTCCGATGTTCAATTGGAGATGAGTACCAGTTGAGCATTTTAATGAGGGAGATAATAGTGTATTATGAGATGCCCATCCAAAGTGACACTGAACTTCAGTCTTGCAGTTTAAGAGGGAAGGATACTATTGTGGCAGAATTATATAGTCATCTCTGCTTCAACAAAAGATGGCATTGTAAGTTTTTGTCAGAAATTAATGTAGGTTCATGGAAAATGCTTAATAATGTTAAGCAATGACTAATGAGATCTCCAGTAGCCTCAGGACATTTCTCTTATTTATATTTCTTTCTTTTTTACTTTACATGTTTCTTTACTATTTGAAACTTCTTTGTGTTTTACAATATAATATAATACAATATAACACCAAGACTTAATCTTAGTGCTGTTAAAGTACTACTATTACAATTAGCGTACTAATAGAATATGCAACCCCATAGTACTAGTACTAATGCGATACACAACTGTATGGTACGAATACTAATGAGATTACCCAACTGTATGGCACAAGTACTAATAAAATACTGAGCTTGCTACTGAAGAGAAGAAAATTATTTGTAGTTCCATGGCCACATTTATTATTCTAAACCTTCATTTTTTGGGATTAAACCAATTTGTTTATTCCTTGGCCATGCATAATGCCCTTGCACAGATTTTTTCACATTAAGTTTTTAACCAAAGTTTGCCATGGTTGTTACCAAAATAAATAAATTAATTCAATTTCAAAATACCAACATAGATTAACATAAAACAGATCCACAATTCCACAATAAATATAAAATAACAATCATGATAATGGCATCAAGAACATGCAAATAGCATAATAAATACATAAATGTAACATAAAATGGAACCAATTGTGTATTTTCCATACATTAACTTAAACAGGTAAGTTAAATGTATTCTATGTTCAATTTGTATTGATCCTTTCTGCTTCACTATGATGGGGTGGGGAATGGGGAATCTCTACATATCCACATTGGCTCAATCATTGGCCTAAAACAATCCATTTAAAACTTTCTAGCATGAGAAATGCTTAGATACAGTACCAGGGATTGTAACTCAGCCCTTCTGCTATGCATGCAGCAGTACTATCACACCTTAAGAGGTGTCCACTAAATAACATTTGTGAATTAATTCATACATGTTTTTAGTAGTAATTATTACTGTTCATTCTTATCTGGATGTAAGAATAGTGTATTAAATAAACAATTTTCTTAGTGTCTTAATAACAAATTTTTTCATTCCAAACTCATATAGCTACAAAGGCTATGGTGTTTTGTGTTAATAATTAATTTTAATAACTGCTGTAGATACAGTCCACTAAAAATTCTCAATATTGTGTATTTAAAAGAATTTGTCGATAATATCATCTTACAGTGTGCCCCACGGCGATGAATATGATGTGTTATATTGTCCAACAGATGTCACACTATGCCATGCACTAGCTCAACACATGTCACGTATGTCATATGTTTATGCTGCCAACATATGACAAATTAATGCTGCCAAAACGAAAATTAATGCCGCCAAAGCGCTGCGAATGCGGAAACGACCACAGAGTGTAGCCCAGGGATCTTAGACAACCTGTGCTTTATGAATTAACGGAAGGTTACGCTTACGTTAGATTTTTTGTTTATGTAAGCTTTTGAAAGGTTAGGTTTAGATTAGTTTTTTTTTTATATAAGCTTACGTTTCTGAATTTACAAAAGGTTAGGTTTAGGTTAGTTTTTTTATATAACCATAGGCTTCTGAATTACCTTTATATATATATATATATATATATATATATATATATATATATATCCTTGTTTTAATTTGTTACCACTGTTTATATCAAAGCACGCGAGCGAAGCGAGCGTGCGTTCCTAAACTTACATTTCTGATTCACGGGAGGTTAGGTTAGGTTTGGTTAAGTTTTTTTATATAAGCTTACGTTTATGGATTCATGGAAGGTTAGGTTTAGGTTAGTTTTTTTTTTTTTAATATAAGCTTACGTTTCTGAATTCATGAAAGGTTAGGTTTAGGTTAGTTTTTTTATATAAGCATAGCAGTGTTGAATTAGAATGCTAAAGACAGTATTCTCACATCCCGTGCAAAGCATTTTGCTTTATATTAAGTATGCACTGTTAATTTGCATGCGTTGCATTTCAACAACAATCGAAGAAAAAGAAGAAGAAGAACAACAACAACAACAACAACAAATAGCGGTAACAACGGCGCATCGCATTTTTAGCTGATTTCACATTTTCATTTACGTTGGCAGTACCCAATTTGCATGTAATTTTTTCACAAAATGGCTACCTTTGTTTACTTCCTGACGCGATTTGCCTATATAACTAAAGCACCTAAGACGGGCGGGCAGGTGGGCACCAGCTATAGACGAGACCACATCGTGTTCTAAGCTCACTCTTAAGGTAATTTATTTGCTTTCCTTTTGATTTTATAAGCATTTTCTACGGGCATACTATAAGACAATATTAGCTGAATTTGTAATGTTTAGTCTTCTTTTTTATTTATAGATATGTGGAAAATACATTGCCTGTTATCCTTTCTTGATATCACACTTTTCTTTTTGACAAAATATTCTGCATGTTTCCTACTGAACAATTTACAATACGATCACTGTAGCACTGCTTTTGTTTGATATAAATAGTACTAAGTTACACGGTACCTCCTAGGCTGTATGGGTTGCCCAAAGCCCCATTAAGTCAATGCAATTACATCACTGATGAACCAGTTAGCCTCAAGCTATTGTAACCTTTCATAAGGTCATGCACTCATGTGTAAGAGATCTCACAGATTTGTAGATAGGTAATCAATGGTGGTTGGTCTGATGGCATGCATAGATACTCAGAAGCCATTTGAATGCATTGAGCACTTCCAGATTAGATAAGTAGAGAAAAAAGCATTTGTGGCGCCAATAAGTGTGTTTTGTGGTGATGCATATTTCTAAACTCCAGATAATATGGGAGTCTGGCATAAATATGGCACGTGCACTTGTAGAATCAAGATTCAGACTTATGTTACAGTATGATTGACAGAGGGTAGGATATGACACTGACACACTCACATCATTTGAAAATGTAATTAGTCTGGCTTACGGTATTGGGCTGCAAATGAGAAAGTGATGATAAAGGATTTTGATTTAACTGCGATTTGGAGGCTAGGTGCATTGAGGAATGAGCTGTGTATCCAATCTGTGAAGGAGATGAAGATGATGATCATATTTTATTGAAATGTAGGGGGACTGAGGAATGGAGGAAACGTTTAATATAAAAATGGTTAAAGATTAATGAGGAAACTTTTTGCATTGAGACTCAGTTAAAGAATCTGGTTGAGTTTTTATTGAAGGAGAAGTTGAAATGGAAGTGATCTGTGACTAGGATCAAATAAATGGAATTTTTTACAGAAGTTGAAGCAATAGCTAGAATTTGTTATTATTTCCTTGACTACTGTTATTTAGGAGTTATGCAGGAATTGTGTATTTTTGAGATCTGTGAGAAAAGTGGCTTGCCAAAACCATGTTATGTAATTTGCTTGATGTTAAATTAATAAAAATTAACTTTAATGAAATATTCATTTTGCTTTGACCATTTCATTGAAATCCCACATATGTTCTTTGAAGATAGCAGTATTATGAGATATTGAGTAGAGTAGATTAGGTGCGGAGGAGGAATTTGAAATGGAAGCATAGGAGGCCTATTGTACCTAAGAACCTCTGGTCGAAGGGGTAGAGTGAAGGACACAAGAGGATGACCAGATCTGGGGCAGCAGACTCAGACACAGGTGGAATCCCTTAACGTCTCCAGGTGTGAGATCCTGTTGCTAACGGCACCACCATACAAGCCTCCCTTCCCAAGGAGAGGTCTCATTGGGGTTTGCCATACATCAGACATTAGGACAGACAGCTATTCGAAGCAAATTCCGCTGCCACATGCTTTCCTTGCTATGCTGTTCACTCGCTCTGGCTCTGAAACATGACAAGAAATGATGGAAATTTATATTAGAGTAATCACTCCAGCATTTGCCTACTGACCTAGGAAAACATGAAAAAAAAAAAAAAGATAAGTCAGAATAACTGGTCCAATAGGAATTGAACCTGGAAAATCACACAGCCTCACACATTTCCGCAGGGCCATCTTACGATATTAGGAAACAGAAAAAAGCTTGTTGCACAGGTATCGTAATTAAACAGGGTTTTGTGATGCTATTGAAAGAAAATGTTACAATATAATCATGATGTTGAAATATGTATGAATGAATAACCTTTATTTGTACTTTTTTTTTTTTTTTTTTTTTTTTTTTTTTTTTTTTTTTTTTTTTACACAATCCTTTTTACAATATTCCACTTATAATCTAACTTAACCTATGTACAAATTTTCTTGCCAGCTATGTTCTACCTATACTGCACATTTTACCTGGCACCCTGGCCTTATGGCTCAGCTGAGCAACCCTTACTACCCTTAACCATCTATAATCCATCCTCTCGCTCCTCTGTTTGCCCTTCTACCTTTCTTATCTCTCTTACTTTTCTAATCCATTTCTCCTTTACTTTCTTTAAGAACTCCCCCATAATCTTATTTTTCTTTTCTTCTTTTCTTGTTAACATTTTAATTGCTACCATTTTTCCATCCATTTTTTCCCATTTTTCTTCCCATACTTTTTGCCTCCATTCTGCTAATTCTTTGCATTCTGTCATATAATGCTCTGTGCTTTCACTACTTCAGCATAGTTCACAAATTTCACTTTTTCTGCCTCTTAGCCCTCTCAGGTACATTGATCCTGTTCTCATCCATTCAAATGCTTCTTTTTCAGCTCTGTTACAATAGTCCACATACCCTTCTCTTCCCCATTTCCTTTTTACTAACCTATAGAACCCTAGTGACTTTTTGTTCTCTCAGCTTCCCCAAATCTCTTGTCTTTCTATGTCCACCACTCTGTTTCTTACTGTTATCAAGAAGCTGTTGCTATTTCTTTCTCCTGCTCTCCAAATATCTCCCATTCCTATCTTCATAATTTTTTCTACCCCTGTCCACCAGCTATTTTTATTTTTCGTACTCTTTTGTTGTTCCACACATATCTTTAAAATTTCCCCTTTTTGTTCAGGCATTTAAACCAAAATTTTAATATCCTTTTCAGTATCACTCCCTTTCTTCTTGTTTTTCCTAATTCCACTAAAGCTACTTCCCCTGGTGCTGATCTTGGTAAACCCAATAGCTCTTTACAAAACATTCTATAGCTGTGGTTTATTTTTCTGCTTAATTCAGATCCCCCCCCAAATTTCAACTGCTTATAGCATTCTTGCTTCTACCAATGCCTCATACATTCTTTCTATCCATTTAGTTGGCATTTCTAATTTGCATTTGCACATCCTTACTCCTGTCATTGCCGCCTTTCCCTTAGCCATAATCTTCCAGCTATGCGCCACCCATTCACCATTACTGCTAATCCTCACCCCCAAATAATCAAACTCCTTGACAACTTCTAACTTTAAGCCCCCCATCTGCCATTACTCTTCTGTTTTTAGTTTATTTCCTCTTTTAAATACCATAACTTTTGATTTATTTATATTTACTTTAATTCCCCTTCTTTGCAGAATTCATGTATCCCATTGTTTGCTTTCTGTAGCCCAATTACCATTATAGCCCCGACCATAAGATCTTCTGCATACAGTAAACCTGGTGTCTTTCTATTTGCTATTATGGGACAGTGCAGATTTTTTTCTTTCACTCTTTCTAATATGTCACCTATGAATATATTAAATAATATAGGGCTCAGTTTGCACCGTTGTCTTAATCCTATTTTTTGCTCAGTCATTTCTGTAATTCCATTATTTTTACATCTTATACAGAATTTTATATCTTTATAAATCTTCTTAATTTCTTTTATAAAATTTTCACTTACCCCTTTCTTTCTTAATTTATTAGCTAATGCTTCTCTATTTATTGTATCAAATGGAAATATGTATGATTTTGGTCTTACTATGTTGATGCTTTGTTTGCATTACCAAAATTGCCACAATGCTGTAAAATGAAAAGTTTTGCATGAAAAAATCTCAGATCACTGTTTTCTGAGGAATTATTCGTATCCTAAACATGTTTTCATGCAGTCTGAGCATTCAAGGTAAAGTGTATCCCTTTTTAGTATGCTCCTGGAAGTGTCATGACAGAGAGAAGCCATATCCAGACTCTTAGGCTATTAGCACTGCCTTAAAGGAAGAGTAGTCAGATATTAATGGAACTGAACATCATGAAGCATGAATAAAAAAAAGTGTGTGTGTGCGTGCATGCGTGTCATTTCAAAGAGTCTTATTTCTCACAAATTTGACCAGATTCTATTATTCATAAATTATACCTCACCTGGTTCCCTTTTCTTCTTTGTTACCCTTTCTTTTCCCATTCATATGATTTCAGTAAGTTAACACAATGCCTATCCTCAAAATGCCTCCTTAGTGTAGCCAGCATTTCTGAAGCATTGGTTTCCAAGTAATTGTAATTTTTTTTAGTTATTGTAAATCATTGCAGTTTTACATAATTTATAGTACTGATTGTGTTATGAACAGAAAATGAAGTGAAGAATAAAAGAGCAAATGTTTTTTATATTTATAATTTTAATACATGTGTGTACAAATTACAGATACCTGGCAGGCGCTAATAGATGACTGTTTATCTCATGAAGTAAGTAACATCCGATGTAAAGCAGCCTCTGCTTTGCCAGCACTTTTTTCTGAATACTATAAGCTGAAACCAGATAAAGACAATATTCGTCGAGTGAATTCAGCAAAGCAGAAGACAGTGGTGGAATACTACATAAATCAACTTGCAGCCAATAACCAGATTATTCGCATGGGCTTTGCTATGGCTTTAGGTAAGATGGCTTTCAGTATATTAAAGTGTTATGTGACTATTGCAAATGTGTTAATATTTGCAAGTAAATAACTGTTAATGTTTGTTAAGAGCAGTTGCATTGATTTGATCACTGGCAAAAATAAAATATCACTCTGTCAATTATAATTTTCTTCGTAAAGAACTGAGCCTCATCATTCTCCATTTTACACTTTCCACTTCATTTTAATATTGTTTAGCACCTGGTTCTTCTTCTGTACCAAACCTTTTCACCATTCCTTCAATGCAGCACTTAAGATATTTTTTTCCACCATTTCACATTCTTCATTCTTTTCTGCACCAGCTTCAATAGCTTCCAATCACTTATCCTCACTTCATTGCAAAATCCAAGTTTCTTCATTAAAAAAAGCACTTCACTGATCTCTTCTTAGTTCCTGTTTCAAAAATATGTAGATATTTCCTATACTGTTAAAACCTTTCTTTGTTATTGGTGACCTGTGTCAGTCTTTTTGGCAACAGCTTATGTTACTACCTATGATACAGTATCTAAAGTTGTCCTTATGGTCTACTACCTCATCTCAAATTTGCAAGTGCATCTTTTTTTGCTGTCCTTCCAGTAATCAATCATAATTGCCTCTCTTGTTGTATGTGTTTATCTTAACCCATATTTCTTACCATTGTTGTTTATTTCCATTAGCATGTTTCTTAGGATTGTTTCATCTTTTACTGACAGTGACTTATTAATAAATCTCATGTAGCTTAAAATAAATTGTTATGTTTGAATAATAAAGCTTGCAAGGCTTGTATGAGTATGCAGGCTATTAGAATACCTACAACTTCCAATTGTAGATGAATTACTATCCAAAGCAGTCTAACGTAATGTGGTATTAATTAGTCTGAAATACTTTGATTAATATACTTATCTCCAGATTCTTTTCATGGGCACTTTGGTTTTTTTGTGTCAGCATGTCTGATTGTAAATGCTCCAAATCTATGTTCATTTCCTGTGATGCTGCTTGTTTACCACTCAGACACTACTACCATGATTTTTAGATAATCAGCAAATTCTTTCGATAAGGACACTGAGGTCTCCAAATCAGATTGCTGTGAATCTGTGCATGCTCACACAAAACACACAAAATTGCTTGTCATAAAGTTGTAACGTAACTGTTTGAAAACCTGGACCTTTTTTTTTAACTTAGTCTTGATTAGTGATTGCTTTGTACTATTGCTCCGACCTTTCTGAATGGCTCATTTTTATTATTTATTTAATGCTAAATAAATTACATAATAGAACCTATGAGATTTGACCCTGGCCACTTATCCTGCAGATATCCATACATACAATTTATACAGAAAAATTAAGTTACCATTATTATATCCCACTCCCATAACAAGTAATTTACATAATCAATCCCTGTTTTTATCCATTAACCATTTCATAATAATTCTCCTAATCGCTTCAGCTGAGTTTAATCATTAAAATTTTCTTTACATATATGTTTCTATTGCATTTATTCCATTTTTCTCCAACTAATGTTTTCCTCCATTCGTCTGTTTCTTTACATTCCACCAGAATATGACCCTTATCTCCATAAATTGGACATGTTCCTTGTAAAATATTGCCCCTAAGACCCCGTAATTTCCATGTACCCAATCAAAACTAAGAATGTGCTCTCCTTCCTGTTGCAAATGTCTCCTTTCTCTATCCAAATCAATTTTAACTGTTCTGAAAAAGTTAATGGCGTCTTCTCATTCCTCACACAACATAATATCTGTTGATGTATGTCTTCAAATCTAGAGCGAACATATTTCCAATATCCCTTACCTTTATAACTATATATCACTTAAACCATTCTTCTCCAATTGATTCTTAGCTTTATCCAGCCAGTTATTGGATCTTGGGTGTTTTTTTTGATACTAAAGACAACAGTTTAAAGCACTCTCTTCTGGCTCACTTACATTCATTCCATCACCATTCCTTTCATATTAACCTTCCCAACTCTAATAGCGACCTCACATTAGCCGTATTCTAAAGAATGCCTGGCATTAACTAACAAAATGTTCTTAACATTAAATCCATTTTCTCCCAATTATTTTCACATCTTGATTCTGCTAGTACCTATAGCTCCATACAGTCATGATGCTATACACATACCTTCCCTCAATGACCTTATTTCTGTCTCCCTTGGTTAATTCTCAACCCCCTGATCTGCTTGGTTTGTTGCCTAGATAATGCTAGATAAGCAGAATGATCTAGGATTTGAGTTTCTTTACCAGCCATAAACCGCTTTTTCGAGTTGCTCGATTTCTTCCTTCTTTTAAATAGTATAATATTTTATATACTTCGAGACACCTGCTTTATAAAATATTTCTATTTCTACTATGACATAGTTTAATCCAATTACTGATACTCATCCCACCATGCAGCAGACCTGGGATTTCCATGTTCTATATTACTGGTATGTGTGTATTGGTCAGATTTAAACTACATATTGTTGACTATGAATAGATTAAACAAAATAAGTCTTAATTTGCAACTTTTCTAAATCCTTGTTCCTTTATAGCTTCATTGGTTACTTCCTCCCTGCAATTAGTACAGACACTGTTCTGTTGACACAATGCATGTATCATCCCAACCATATCTTTGCTCCATCCTTTTATTGTAACATATACCAAAATGCATACCTTATTATTTTTTCATAAGGTTTTTCAAAATCCTCTTTTCAGTTACAAGTATTTAGCGACTAAAATTTTTATGTTCATTTCATTATCCACTGTTCTCCTTCCCCTTGTAAATCCTCATTGGAATGGTGACATCTTTGGTTCTCCTCTGCCCAGTGTTACTACTTTTTGTCAAATTCCTGTAAAGAGTTTTCTCTAATTTGACAACAGCGCTATTCCTTTATAATTGTTGGATCCTCTTCATTATCCTTCCCTTTGTAAATTAGCTGAATTACTGCTACCATCCAACTTTAAAAAAACAACCTTTATTAACCTTTATTCCATTTTAAAAGTCTGCTCAAACATTGAAGTATATCCTCACATCATGCTTTAAAGAATTCTGCTGGTAAGCCATCAGTTCTCAATGCCTTATTATTTTTTTAAAATTACCTGCAACTTGTAGAACATCTTATTTTAAAAATGGACTATCCAATTGTGCTATGTAATTACATGCCTGTTAGAAATTCCATATACCTATAGCTGTCCTAAGATTCTGTATACCTATAGCTGCCTCTTCCATTTCAAACAAACATTTGAAACACTAATCCATTCGGCTGGTTAATTTAAATACCTTTTCAACATTTTCTTGAATATTTTCTAGCAACTTGCCAAATTTGTGATACCCCACCTGAAATTATCTTGGCTTCTATTTCACAAGTTCTGTTTCACCCCTCTTTTTTTCTCCACTAGCAATCACTCTCTCCCTCCCTCTCTCCCTCCCTCTCTCTCTCTCTCCCTCTCTCAACACTGCCCTCCTCAGTAAACTTCACATACTTCCTTCAGCTATACCTGGTTACCTTCTTTGGAATTTTCTTCCTTAGTACAAACATAAAGTGTTCTAAAAGTTCTTTGTCTGATCAAGAAAACACAAGATTAAGAGATGCTTCCTCCACAGCATACTCACCTTATAAGTTGCTGTCATCCTCCGTGGTCTAGGGGTACCATGCTAGCCTCTAGTTCCCAAGGTTGTGGTTCAAACCAAGCAAAGAGCAAGGATTTCTTTGGGTATAAAAAACCATAGCATGGCTTCCTTCGAAAGGGAAGTAAAGACAATGGTCCCATGTCATAGACGTATGGCACGTAAAAGAACCACAAGCATGATTAAGAAGCCTCTGACCAAAATTTCCGGTCTTTCATACCCATAGAATAGTATGCTAAGAACCATAGAAATTAAAGAGCGACCATAAATAAAACTCAATTTCATTCGTGAATTACTACATTTAGTCCAATGACTTTCCAACTTTTTAATACCCTCAATAAAATAAGATTTGTCCCACTGTGTAAAATAAGTGTCTCATCATTTGATGTGAATGTTAATCCATCCAACCATTTCGTCAGATTTGGGAACAGAAGCTAATCACCGAGAAGCAAATCTGGTGAAAGTAGCAGATGTGGAAGCAAAAATCATGCAGTTTTGCAGCAACAGTCCCAGAAGGTGTGAAGATCCATTTTTGTAAATGGATCTTCTTTCTTAATGAAAAAGAACTTTATGTCTTGCAAGAAATAGCATCCTTCAGTTTGTCCAGTAGTGAGGACTGACTTTTCCTCCAGATGGAACTGCTTTTGCTTTGGCAACTTTCGTCTGTTGCCAGTCGCTGTTTGGACTGTTCCTTCATCTCTGGCATGCACTGATGAATCTGTGTTTCATCTGCTGTTAATAAACATTGGAGAAACTCACTGAAATTGCATTTAAACAGCTTGAGAAATGTTCATTTAATGTGTTTTTGGTGGCTTATTAACAAATGCAGCAGTGGAAAGCTTTCTCATCCCAAAGAGCTTGCTTTTTCAGCCAACTTGGCAACCTTCAATCTGGGATCAGCAATCCAGCTGGTTTTGACAGTTTTTGAGATGACCTGAGCGCTCATCATTTTGAATGTATGTGTGACAATCTTAACTTCAATAGCTCACTTTTTAATTGTTGATACAAAGGGGATGTCAAATTTAACCCCTTTGTATTTCTGTTGTAGCTAAGCCCTTCAAAGCGAAGCAGTTTTTCACAGTTCATATTTCAGTTTTGTCATTTTGAAGAAAATGTTAACACTAGGTTGTTTATGCAATCGCCACAAACAAATGTCATCTAAATGATGTTACTTAACAACTGTCATAGTAATTTGGACATCTTCTAGACATCTTTGAGTCAGGTCAAGAACTTTTAGAATGCCTCTCGTACATATATCTCCAATGCTATACTTTTTTTAAGGTAATTGAGCATTAAATTGATCCCAAACATAAATAATTTTGCCATTTCAGAATTTATCATACTATAAAATTAAACACTTTTCTCATTGTTCCATTTGTAATGCACCATTTCACAAAGTTATTTTCCTCCAAATTGTTGTATCCACCATCATTTACATTCATTGACAAAGAAATTATGAATGTAAAATAAACAGTAAGTCATTAGAAACCTTAAGATTAAATACCATTGTCAATATACCCTCACTGCCTAAAGCATAATCCACTACACTTTGGCCAACTCCACTAACACAGGTGAATTCCATTCATAATCCCTCCCCCCAAGTAAGCATTTAATATGATAAAATTAGAGTTTTCACAGAATTCAGTTTCATTTTTTCGTTAATTACCTCATCTTTACTATTTCTTTCACAAAGGATTTGATCCTCTTCTTGTAACTCCTCCCCTGTAAGCCACAGTTCCTAACTTGTTTTTCTCCACACCTTGTATTTAAATCATCAGTTATTTAGGTGGTTAACTATTAACTATTCAGTTAATGGATATTCCCTCTTAAATTCCTCCATAACATCTTCCATTAATTGAAGGAGCTCAGGATTATAAAAACTGGAATTTTGGAAATGTTTTTGTTTTCCACACATATTTCCCACTCCTGAAGCATTATTCCATTTATCTTAGATTTTTCTCTCCATAACTGATTTTGTTCCTTTCTTTTTTTAACTTCCAAAAGGGGAGAGAAGGGGTCACACGCCACTCCCTCTCAGTGGCGAACAACCAAGAAAGTCTATCTTGCCTCCTATGCAGTTAGTCTACAAAGGAATGGGGAGATGGAGAATGGTGTGAGAGTACTGGTATTGCCCTTGGGATGCAATGGTGACAAAGTGAAGGGCCCTCGTGCAATAGCATGTGGAGCAATAGACCTGCAGAGTGCTAGGAGACATACTTGACCACCAAGTCCAGTAAGCCCTCTTGGGAAATACAGGCAGTAGGTTTTGAATTTGAGAGTTTAGGATTTGTATCTGTTTGTGTAGGTGTGTTGAGAGTTTATGCTATTAGTATTTGATTAATCAGTGTGGTAAAGTTAAGATTGAGGGGCGGAAAATGTAAGCATTCAGTATTATAGCTGCATTTGGTTGTATTTATTATTGTACATAGTGTTTATGATTGTACATAGCCTATCCTCTGGCCTACTGTTTGATATATCATTACTCAAACCACCAAATACAACCTGTTTCCTCTGTATTAATGAATACAAAATCATTCTCTTCAATTTGGGCTTTTTCCTGCGAGCCGTGTTTCAGGTAATGTTAAGATCTGGACCTCCTTCAACAACCTTCTAACAATAGAAACTAATTCCCCTTTGCCAACCCTCACATTTCCAAGGACCCAGCTGTATAATCCCCTTTCTCTCATCTTTCTCCTATTTGGAAAATTCCCAATGTCTAAATTTCTGAAGCTCTTCCCACTGACTAAGACTCTCTCTTTGGGCAGAATCTGGTTGCTCGATCTCTATTTTACCACCCCTGGGTGGCAAAGGAACACTGGATGATGACTTATTTGAATCAGTGACCTCTGCAGTGTTCTATCTACTGCTCTGTGGCCATGTTTTATGTTTGTTTCAGTGTCTTATCGACTAGTATTCTTTACCATGGTTATGTCACTGGCTCATCAAGCCTTGACAAAGCTCCTCAATTTGCATCACTGGCACATATTTGCATGTGCGATCAGAATTGTCAACCTTTCTGTTCTTTGCTTCTCCTTCTTTTCCAATTTCCCAAACAAATCTTAGCTCCTTTTTGCTTTCTGTGGCAGCTCTTCTGTTAATTCAGAGCTGAAAGTTACACATATACGGTCTACTTCATTCTGCTATATGATATTTTGCCTGTTTTCTTTTGCTTTTCCTTCCCCCCCCCCCCTCCATTTATTTTGTACTTATATTTATTTTCATTTTCAGGTACATACATTTCGATAGAATTTAATGTTCTTATTGACAGTAACCAGATATGACATCTAATAATAGATCAGCACATAACTAAAACCCAAAGATGTAACAAAAACATGTAAAAAGGAATATTTCATCTTATAGTGACATAAATAATTTATAAAATAAACTTTTTAACATTGATATTATATAAACGGTAAATTATTACCCAAAAACGAAACAGAGTGCTTAATTTAAAATATCATTATGCGTTATATAATTCTTACTGACAACTAAGATGTAAAAGACAGTTTTTTTTTTTTTTAAATCCAAGCTTTAAAAGATAGCAAGTAGAACACATTACAAAATTTTTACGATAGTGTTGGTAATTTAATGGCATCAATGTATTTCATAATATTTAGAGTGGATTTGTAATCATCAGTACTTCCATTTTATCAGAAGGACATTAATCTTTGTATTTATCAATGAGATTTTAAGTACTCACATTCAAAAATATGCCTCACTATAAATGGTACTTTATACTGATTACAGATCATAGGCCAGCTTTTCGATAGTAAGTGTTTATAGGATAATCTTGAATGGCCAATGTACAGAGTGAACCAAAAGACTCCGAACTGCCTGCGCAGTGTTTTTCCTGTCCGTGTCCTCGGTGCTCGTTGCCATCTGCTGATATCATAGAAAGGCGCGGATGAAACCATACAACATTTTTAAAACTACTTTTAAAGGCTTTACTTACCAACTTTACAAAAGGAGATGCTGAAACTGACCACTGTCATTGCCCATACATTTTTGGCACCTCTTTAGGAAACTATCCATCACTCACCGTAGTTCACGTTGAGAAATTTCCTGGCGTATATTTTGTTTTAATTCTTCCAGGATGTGTGGGTTTGTCTTGTACACTTTATGTTTTAAGTTACCCTGGAGGGGTATTTTATGAACAATATTACTGGCTGCAGTGTTTTTCCACTGGGCATGTGGAAATATGATAAAAAAGCATGATAATGCACTGCTGCTATAAACAGTCACACTGTTGTGGTTTTGCTGTGCAGTGTGAAGTGCTGAGTTGACAGTGATGTGATGTAGTTCAGTTATTACGAGTTATTTATTATTTTGTCCTGTACTTAGTCACAAAGTATATTATGGTTTAGTATATGTTTTCTACTGCACAGCATGTATTTATTTATGATTCGTATGTGTTAACATGGTCAGCTCACAAAGTGAAAGTACGATTTGCAGAAAGCTTTCCAGGTGTAAAAGTTCCAGGCCGTACAACAATCCATGAACTTTACAGTAGATTTCAGGCCACAGGAAGTGTTCAGGCTAAGAAATCTAAAAGACAGCATTCGGTTCTTATCTAAGAAACATTAGACGACATCGGTCATTCCATGATGGATAGTTTCCTAAAGAGGTGCCAAAAATGTATGGACAACGGCGGTAGCCAGTGTCAGCATTTCTTTTCATAAAGTTGGTAAGTAAAGCCTTTAAAAGTAGTTTTAAAAATGTTGTATGGTTTCATCCGCACCTTTCTATGATAGCGGCAGGCGGTAATGAGCGCCAAGGACGCGGACAGGAAAAACACTACGCAGGCGGTTCGGAGTCTTTTGGCTCACTCTGTATATTCAGGTATACATTATCTGTTCTCTTCTGTTCTTTAGATGGATATGATTGCCAGTGAAGTCTGTGTTGTCCACTGACAAATCCTTTGGTAATGGATACCTGAATTTCTTTAAGTTTCTTAGTTTGGTTCAGCACATCATAAACTAGATGTGCTGATATGAATCTAGCAACTTTTATCCTTCTTTCTTTGCCTTCCAATCTGTAAATATCCATAATCTCCTTACTATTTAGTTTCATTTGTAATTTTCCTTCCAGTATTTCTTTTGATTTCTTGAACTGCCATATTGCTTTTCTACTCTGAAGAATATTAGCTTTAGACTCCAGAATCCTTTTACTTTGTTTATTTTGGACTTAACACTTTGCATATCTATTGTCATACCCTGAATTTCATATTCAATTTCTTCCTTAACCCCCGTTGTAACTGGGGTTGGGTTTTTCAGCTGGTATTCTTTTCCTCATTTTTCTTAACCTCCTTTGTAACTTCATTTATTTTATTGCTCAACTGATCCTCCATTCCTTCCATTGTGCTAATGAATTCTTCTAAAATTGCATAGGTTTCAATAGGATCAGGGTTCATCTCAATGCCTCCATTAATCAACAATGTCATAGTAAGATAGATGTTCATTATTCCTTATCTATTGTCAGACAGTAGAGTTACACGATATGTAACTGGAGCTCTTATTGAACATAACTTACCTCTATAGCAGCTATTTGTCTATATCTAGACTACATAACTCCTGATGATAATAGAAATTAGGCAGTGGCATATCCAAAGAATTTAATGCCAAACAATGACTGAATACACCTTTCCAATAGTTTGTTGAACATATCATAGAGTAAATAAAAAGAGTCTTCTTTTTATGTTATAGTATTGAACAAAGGCTATAATTTGGAGCAGTTGACAGTTATAAAGGGTTTTCCAGAAATACATAGTAATCTAATGCATATTTTAAATGGAACACCCAATATTTCATTCCATAAAATTATTTCGCTTTTCATTGTGATTCAAATGATGTGATCATGAAAGTTTGCTTCATAATGTAATGACATTTTTACGTTGCATAAAAAATTTCAATAAAACTATTATGTAGGCTATGGAATTTAAAAAATGTTTTTACATTATTCAACCTTTTATTTCCCTTTAAACTAATCAGTGATATGTTTCAAGAAATGCATATATGGATATGATTCTTATAAACAGAGAGTGCAGGAATAATTCACAAGATATTTTTAGACTCTGTCTGTAATACTATAGGCACAGTCTACTAAAAATACTTTCATCTTGGAGCAAAAGTTTCATTGTGATAACAAATTACCATATAACAAATCACCAGGTTAGAAGAAGAAAGTAACCTCATGTCGATTTAAGTAGTATTACTGGCATAAATATGTATAAACCTACAAGTAAGGGATAATGTAAAAGAATTAAATGTATATAAAGGTTCTTTGAATTTCGAAACAGCACAGAGGGTACCCATACAAGTGGTATTGAGTTTAAATCAGTGTGATTTAAATTGTGATTTTAATCAATTGATTTTTACTTCCTCTAGCACCTAGGTAGAGGAAGTATTGCATTCCACCCAAAAATTTGATATTCAGATTTCACAAGAAATACATGTTTTGAGTTCTTCTGAGTTAAAAAAAAAAAGTCAGGTAAACACCAAACTTTGAATATTTCAGTTCAGCATCTTCTGAGGATGTGTGACAAGATTTCAAACAAATCCTCCAATCCCAAACTACCCTTTACAGGAAGAACTTTTGTTATTTTTTATTTTCTCAAAGTGGCTCTTAACGATTTTGATTAAAATATCCCATGTTTAAGGTATTTACATGACTAATGAAATGTATATTTTTAATTTTCTGGGAATAGCTTGTGAAGTCCTGATCATTCAGACTGAATTTTGCATAATTTTGTATAAATGGTAAGACACAAAAAAATTACTGCACAATAAGTATAGATCTCTTTAAAACACACAATATATTTAAAACTTTATTTTGTTTTGTTTTTGTTTTTTGGTGGCATTCACCATTTCAGAGATATTCATTGTTATTGGTTTTAATTTTTTCAATACTTTTTTGAAGTGGTCATCATTCAGTTGTTTCTCATGTCAAAGAAAAAGCATGAAATTTCAATGCCAGTGCATAAGGATTTGACTATCCCTTCATCCTCATGTATTCCTTTTACAACTACAGTAGTTGTAAGAGTAGTTGGTAGAAGAGAAAGAGAAAAATAAATCATAGTGCTTAGAGAAAGTTGTGTGAATGCAACATATTAGATTTTTAAAGATTTGGTTATTGCTAAGCCTCCTGTATTGCCCTTGTACCTACTATGAAATGTGTAGTAAAAGCATTTCTGTAAACCTTTATCTCGATTAACAAGTAGATAGAAGTAGATAGCTTTGTAAAAATAGTTTGTACAGGAGTGGGTAGAGTAAGTCATATGAATGTAACATATCTGATTGTTATAATATTTGTACAGCCGCATAAAGGACCTTTTTGAATATTTTATGGTATGGTTTCATTTGAAGTAAGCTGAAGCTTCATTTTGAATTTTCTGAAATTTATTATTTCTTAATTACTTATACATTTTCAAAGTATTTGCAATAGAAAGTTTAAATTTTTTGTGCGCTTCTAGAGCAATTATTGATTTGATTTTTGTAAAGTGGAGATGGGCCATTAACTCTGAAACTTCTAAGGTTTTCTATTCCTTTAACAGGGGACAGTAGATTATTAACTAAGTTTTTTTGCAGGAAAATCTTTCTCTAGGTTTACTATACCCAATAAAATAGTATATCTGAAGTACAGACAATTATTTTGAACTATAATTAAGACCTATGATTACTTTTTACAGAAATTAATTTTAATAGTAGAAGAAAAAAAAGTTATCAACAAACATAACTATAGAGAAATGCTTATAATAATATACTTTAAAGTTTACCATGTTTACAACAAATAGGAAAAAAAATTGAAGCTCCTAAAAGAACTTGTGTCCAGCAAAATCCAACTTGGACCAAATTATATAATTGTTTATATTATGATATTACAATAAATATTTTGTGACAATTCTTCACTTATCTTTTTAAGACGTAAATTTGAAAGAAACAGGACATGTTTCGTAATCTATTGATAATGTCTTCAGCTTATTCTTCCTTGTTGACTGTTGTTTATTTACGTTGTTACGCATTATATAATTTTTTTTTAAATTAATAATTTATAGCCAGTCAGAGAAATGTATTTCAGCCAAGAGCTATGAGTCATGGCTTAAAGTATTTCGAAAGGATCCTTTATAATGCTGTGTAAATATCTTCGCATTTAGACAGCAACTTCTTGTGCAACAGCATTTTAAACAATGGATAAATTCAGTTTGGTATTTCAATTGATTCCATACTAGTCCCCTTAACCTTCTTAAAGATCATTGCAAACATCTGTATACTAGGTATTGTAAAACATAAGTAGAACAAACAAGAACAAGGAAAACGAAAAACTTCTGGAATAAATATTCTACTGTTGTTAATACTATGTCTTAGCTATTCTCTTAAACGTAAACACAAGAATTTTACATAGTAGCACTTGAGGCTTTCATATTGTTGCTCATAAAGTCTTTAAATAAAAGCCTATCATGACTGATAAGCTAAGTGTTAATGAATATTTTTCTTTTCTTTGTTCCAGGTTCTTTTCCTAAATTTATGTTGGATGGGCAGCTTCATTTAGTAATTCCAGTGCTGATCAGGGCTTCTAAGGTAACTGAAGACACATTGCATTGGGCAGAAAGTCGCCGGGATTCTTTGAAAGCTCTTACAAGCATTTGTTCTACAGTTTCATGCAAAGAAGAAGGCTTGGGCCCAGGTAAAACTAAACTAAATCACAGACTAGTTTTGTTAAAAAGATACGCTAAATTGATTGATTTTGGTGTAGAGCAGCCTCTGTTAACATAAATGCCTACTAGTCATGTAATGAACAGGATACCTAATGCAGTTAAATGACATTTATATACAAATCAACATGTAGAAATTAACAAAGTTCACAATATAGAATAAAAGTTTACAAATTGGTATGCTGCTTAGTACTAGCTAAACATGTTTTTGTCTGCTGATTTTACAGAATTAAAGATTCTTAATTTTTCTTATAATTCTTAACAGACTAAAAGTTTAATAATTGGTATGCTCTTAGTATTAAACTACTAACCTACTGCATTTGTCAACTGATTTTGCAGAACGAAGCATCTACTTATCTTCTTTTGCCAGTTTCAAAACTTTTTACAACTATAACTATAATTAATAGCTACCATTAAGTCTGATTTAATTAGTTCTAAGCTGCAGTGGTTTCTTTGTTTAGCCATTTGTTGCTCATCTGTGGAAAAACAATTATTTCTTTGTGGGCATTTGAGTTGGAATGCTTAAAGCAAAGTCTTAAGGGCTTATTAAGTTTTGGCACATCAGTTTCATTGTTTTGTTTTTTTAAATCACAGAGTATATTGAACCAACTCTGTTCTGTAGTGTTTTTACCTTTTTACTTTCTCCTTTCTCTGCCACATACATAGTCAGCAGAGAAGGTATTGCATTCCACCCAAAAATTTGGTGCTAAATTTTCACCAGAATTACACGTTTTGAGGCCTCCTGAATCCAAAGAAAGCATTTTTAGAAAAAGGTCCTTGTGTGTGTCTGTAAACAGCATAGCTCAAGAATGAAAAGTCAGATAAATACCAAAATTGGTATTTGCATTTGGTACCTTCCAAAAATGCAACACAAAGATTTTCAAGAAAATCCTCCTACCCCAAACTACCCTTTACATTGAACATTTTTCCAAATTTCTGATTTTCTAAAAATTGGCCCCAACGATTTTTATTAAAATACTATATATTAAAGATTTTTACATTACAAATAAAATGTATATCTTGAATTTTCTGGGAATAGTCTGAAGTCCGCTTCATTTGGAATGTATAATTTTTTATAATGTAAATGTTAAGCGATGGATGAAAATGTGCTACAAGAGAAATGTAAATGTGCTCTTTAAAGCACTCAATTTATTCCAAATAACCTTTTTTTGTAGCAACAGCCATTTCCGAGATACGTGTTACTAATGGTTTGAATTGTTCAATGCTTAAGTAATTCTAGTCCTATAGATTTTCAGCTGTTTCTTGCGATGTCATTGAAAGAGTGTTGTATTTTATCGCTAACATAAAGCATCCAGTTTTAAAACATTTGACTCGCTATATCTATAACAAAATGTGTAATGCAGTTATTTCCGGAAAGCTTTATCTCAATTAAAATGAAGTAGATAGAAAATAAAACGTTTGCAAGAATAATTTGTATAACCATGAATAAGCAATAGAAGGTAGAGGAAGTCATTGGAAGTAACACATCACATTTTTCACTACACTTTTTGCATTCAAAAACTCTATACAAGCAGTCCTCATTTACACAATCAAGATTAAATTCTTTTACAATAGAATGAATAAAGTTATCTGGGCTGTATGGCTGTGGTTCATTGGGCTTCCTCCATTTTCCCAGAATTTTGTCTGTCACATCAGATGAAATGCCTGGGCAAATGAAGGAATGGAAACCAAAGGGATCACAGTCATGAAGAATGAGGGCTAAGTTCGTTTATAATACAGTAGAATCTCTTTAGTATGTTTTTGCAGGGACTCTAGGATTTGGACATCACAAATGGGAAAACATGTTAACGAAAATACAAAATCTGCAATTTAAGAACATAATTATGTAATAAAATCTAATAATACATCTTACCTCCCAAAGGGATGTGAAATATGGAACTATTTATACTGGTTTGAAATGCATATCTATGGTTGATTGCTTTGTTAGTTTTAATGCCAAAATTTTACTCTCCATCTTGTTTAGTACAGTCATTTCATCATCATCAACTTTGAAACTGCATACATATTGCTTCCGACACTGTAGAAATTGGCTCAGGATCTGGCTCATCATCACTTTCATCTCCTGCTGACACTTCTTTGATTTGTTCTTCAAGTATTTCATCTATTGTCGCTGTTATACACACTCGAATTTCATTGTCAATGTTTACATATGTTTCAAAAGACATGCCGGCATCGTCTACTGTTTGGCACCATTTTTCACTCTCGAAAACTCATCTTCCAGCATGATGTCATCACCAAGACCTTGGCAAAAGCCAGCTTTATTGAAGCAGTTCCTAATGGTATCTTGCATCACCGAATCCCAGGCAGTCCTAATGAGATTCATGGCGGTGATTTTTCTTGTCGATTTCAGTGCAGCCAACCTACTCTGTACCAGGCTCTTCCGTTACATTTGCTTTATGCACTGAATTATGCCTTTATCTAAAAGGTTGTAGCTTACTTGTGCAGTTTGCTGACAGGAAAATGATCTTTATGTTTCTTAAATTTGAAACAGTTGGTGGATGAGCAGCACATTGATCACTGAAGAGTGCACTTTTCCTGCTTCTTGTGTATGCTTGTAAGAAATTTTCAAATATTGCAGAAGTTATCCAGACTTTTGTGTTGGAAGTGTGGAAAAGATTGCACATTTTTGAAGCATCACAGACTGCGTGCTTTTCCAATAACCAGTGGTACAAATTTCTCCACTTTCTTTACAGCACAATAAAACTGTAATCCTCTCCTTGTTAAGTTTCCCGCTATGACACTTATACCCCCGCCGCTATAACGTTGCACTTGACAGTTCGTGTGGCTTCGCGTAAGGTTGGCTACATCGTGGTTGCGACGTTGCCAGAATGGCTAGTAAACAACAGCAGCTGATTGTTCTAATTTCTATCGTGTCTAAGCCGCATACAAAAAGCGTACTAAGTAGCGAACGTCAATGAATAATAACTATTTCGTATTATTATTGTTAATTGAAAATAACTCTGGATAAACATTGCAGCGTATGTAGAATAAATTACGCACTTTTGACAATATAGAAACAAAATAATACAAACTTCCTGCTACAATGAGGAGAAATAAAACAAATTATAAGCATGCTATAACAAAGTTATTTTCACTCACCCATTTAAAACTGCAATGGCTCAATTCCATCCAAATCCCCGTTGTCGTCGTCATCGTCATCCTCGGAAGCATCATTGTCATCATCTTCACCAAGGCATATCATCAATGGTTCACACTCACTAATAATTCCGTCTACTTCTTGTGCTTTTCTTATTAGCTTATGCACATGATCCACTTTCTTTTTCCACGAAGCCGCGTCCACCGTAGCCACACATTCCTGCAAAAGCCTTTCCACCTCGGTAATGGTAAATAACTTATTGTTTTCCCTCACATAAGCCTTAATGTCGCTCCACACTAATTCGATAGGGTTGAAGTGACAGTGATAAGGCGGTAACCTAATCACTTCATGACCTAATTCCCTGGCTAATTCATCTACGACGTAAGTTGGTGTTATAGGCTTATTTTCTTTCACCAGGGAATATAGAAGCAGCTTGGTCATGCTCATGTCTGCAGCAACGCCCTTTGCGTTTAGCCACTCTACCATAACCTCTTTTCTATCATTGGAGGTAGGGGCCTTGTCCAGTTTTACCGAGTGATACGGTGCGTTGTCCATCACTATAACTGTTGGACGGTCCAGTTGCTGCAGAAGCTTTCTGAACCACTCCAGGAAGCGAGAATGGTCCATGTCTTCGTGGTAATCTCCAGTTTTCTTCGATTTGAAGACCAGTAGACCGTCTTCAATAAACCCATCGGAAGAACCAGCGTGAGCCACAATTAGCCGGGCTCCTTTCCCTGTCGGCTGATGGCCACAGCTGTTAGGACTGTCGTCTGTCCAGCATTTTGTGACAGCTTCTCCAGCATTGACCCACGTTTCGTCCAGCCACACAATTTTATGGAGGTCCTTGCCCAAAATTTTGTGCAAAAACACGCTTCGGGCCACTACAATGTGTGTCTTTTCCAGCAGCACTTTCCTTCCATTCAGTTTTTTGTACCGAAAGCCAATATCCTTCAGCACCGCTTTCAGTGATGTTTTGCCCCCAGTGAACAGCTCTGCTTCTTTAAGCGATATAAGAAGCTTTGGTATGGTCGGATACTCCTTTCTATGATAATAGGCATAAATGTGTCTACGTATGGCGTCTAATTGGAAAGCATCAATATTTGTGACTAGACGAGGCTTCTTTTTTTTCTTCCCTGGAGTTGATAGAAATATCTGTTGTGTTCCAGATGGTTCAGGAATGTTGTCCTCTTTCTCTTGTAGTTTCACTCCTTTGTGAACAACAGTTCTCGTGCTTAAACCAAGAGCTGCTGCAGTTCGTTGTACGGCTTTATCAGCAGGAATAGAGGGATTTCCGTGAAGCTTCACGTACTCCTTTTCCTGTTCAAAGAACTCCCGGGTTCTCCATAATAGTTCCAATGCCTGACTATTAAGTGGCACACCTCGGCGCAAAGGATTTTTACTTCGTGAATCATCACTCGGCGATCGGCGTCGTTTTTCCGACATTGTCGCACTTAAGTTTTGTTTAAATAAATAATATGAATGAAATATATATAAAATAGATAAATATAAATAAATAAATGTATAAACGAACAATAACAAAACTATCAAACAATAACCACAAATCTAAATAACAAATAACAATGAACAATATGTAGCTTGCAAAGAACAACTCGACGCTCTGCTAGAGATTCACAAACTGAAGCACGTTGGGAATAGTTACATCCAGCAACAGAGCCGAGTCTAATTCCGGTTCCGCTTTGTCATCGACCATCCGGAATGCTGCCTTGTGATTGGCTTAGGAAGTCAAACGGTTGAAGCTTTTCATCTGTTTTTTCGCGAGTGTACCAACTTAAACGCTAGCTGTCAAGTGCAACGTTATAGCGGCGGGGGTATAGTGCCCTTAAGATCCAGGGTTTTGTCTGGCAAAATCTGGAATAATAGTCCCATTTCATCCGTATTATAAACATTGTTAAGGCAGTAGTCTTTCAAAATTGATGGGAACATTGTATTTTTCGACATTTCTATATTTTCACACTGTAACATCATTATCTAGGGCAGCAGCCTCACCTCACACGCATCTTTAAACTAAGCCATGTCGATTCTTGAATCTTTCAATCCAGCCATTGCCTGCTTTGAAATCATCCAGCCATTGGCTGCTTTGAAATCATCCAGCCCCATCTTCTGTGGTAAATGTGTCGCCTAAGCTAGAACCACAGTACCATCTATTGACACATTTGAAGCTCTTGCTTGTGTAAACCACTTTAGTATAGCATCGTTTAATTCTGGAAATGGGCCAGGGTGATTACATTTTCTTTAGAATTTTTCTCTTCTTCAAAAGCAGTTTCAAACAGTTTGCATTTGCTATCAATTTGTTTAAGGTTGACGGAGGAATGTTTAACTTCCGTGCTATATCCACATGTTTCATATTTGGATTGCCATCTACTTCTTCAAGGATTTTCAGTTTTTCATTAATGGTTATTGCTGTACTTTCTTTTTCTCCACCGCAAATGAAAAGTTAAAATACAATCACATATATCTGGTCAACACTCAACAGCAGAAACTAACCATGCCAAGCTAAAGCATTCTCTATCCTGCCCACATAAATACGTGCATGTCATTGGCTACTGGTCACCACAAATGGATTGAACAAAGTTGTGAATGAGAACATCAAACTTCGAACGTAGTAAGCAGGTGCGAGAAAATGTATTATACAAGCATTATTTATTGCATTTGGTGCCGTAACTTTTATAATTCAACATAATACATGGGAAAACATGTTAATGAGGAACATACTAACGAGATTCCACTGTAGTTTGGAAATGTCTCAAACAAAGCTCAATGTTTAAGTTTAAAAGCAAAAGGAAATGGATAGAACTTGCATATGATAATTCAGAATTTTTTGTGACATACTTTTGGCAACAACAGTAGAAACTAAGCAAATTATCTGTAACACAATTCTGAAGTAACAATTTCAAAAGCTGTGGTGGAAAGAACCAAGCACAGCACCAATGTTGGAGAAAAAAAATTAAGTTATACCTCAAGAATGCACTTTTTCTGGATCTTTATCCTGAAATGTTGCTTTAATATTTTTGAACAATGATTAATATTTTTAAAAATACTCTGTATGGGTAAATAGTTTTGTATTTTAATTTCTTGCAATTCAATATGGTGGATTCACAATTGAATATATCAGTGTAATAGATATAAATAAAAGACTACAATAAGTTAGGGATAACCAATGGGTGGGCACATGATGAAAAATCTGCAACCACTCTACATCAACAAAATCAAAGAATGACAGTTCTGTTCTTCTTTTAGTGGATACCAAAAGGTGTCCACACATTTTTAAAGACCGTTTCAATCAATATGCACATCTAATCCAGTAGATGCATGTTTTGTAGCATTATACAGTAAATGGTTTGAGCAATTGCTTTAACCACATTTTCTTTCTGAAGTAGTTTGAATAGGAAATTATGTTTCCCAAAATTCGTATTTGCATTGTCTGCACAATATGACATATGTCTTATATCTAAATTGAGTGTCAAATGATGATCTCATTCAAGCTATGGATAGTGATAGCTGTTTCATCAGCTGCTTCAACAAAATCCATGACCTAATTTTTAATTCCACTAAAGGGATCAAACTACCTCTCAAGCAGCCGAAACAGCTTTTTATTTTTGTGTGTTTGAATGCATCAGTTGCAATAAAAAAATTTGCTTAATTTGCTGTATATTTCTCTGGTGTGAAATCTTGCACACTTAAGTCCATTAAAGATTATAAGAAAGCAAATGGAATTACAATTCGGGATTTACAGAAAACCAGCACATATAGGCAGCTATATCAAGAACTAGTTTAACTCAACACAGCACCAGTATGCCATAATCCACGCCCTCATTAACAGATTTGTTAACATCCCTCTAACACCAATAGAATACAAACAGAAATGCACATATATACATCATGCTGCTGAGCCAAAAGGTTTCACCACCAACTTTTGACAAATTGATTGGTAAACACAAGAGTCACAGGAGAGGTTGAAAGAAATCACCACTGTAGAGAATTTGAAGAAACCGAAATTTAAATACAGTAAATTCCTTCATCTAAAGTTCTTTTTGGAAAATTGAGGACATTTTCAAAGAATTCAATACAAAATTTATTTAGCATCAGGAACCTATTAAACCACTCATTCAATAATAGCACATCAAAAGTCAAATTATTGGGTATCTATCAAATGGATTGCTAAAATTGTCATAAATATGCGTTGGAAAAACCAAAAGAAGTTTGCAGGTCAGAATAAAAGAACATTTGAGGAAGATCAAATTGAAGTATATGGACAAGTCTGCTGCGACAGATCACTTTTGGCCGTTAAATTACAACGTAAAACAGGAGACAAAATTGGTGAAGCATGTAAAGAAGCCATTAGAACTATGCACTATGAGAACACCTTTATCATAAAAAATCAAGAAACGGTTATGAATTTTGAAATCTCCACTGTTGATGACATCTTCCAATTAACGAGAGGAACAAAGGGTAGCATAACACCAAGTAGGTACAAACCATCCATGGAAATGCCAATCGGCTGCAAAACTGATGATGGGGAAGATGTTTCCAGAGTCTTAATAATTAGGTGTAAGTGGAGAAAAAAGTGTTTAAAAAGTTGTCAACTCATTTCAACATAAGTTATAGAAAAATGAATTTGTTATTGACTCTGACTAGGAAGGTGACATTCTAAATAGGAAAACAATGACAGGAAATTGTTTTGATGTGGTAATCATGTTTTATAGATCATTAGGAAATAGAGTTGTATGTGTTGTCTTTCTACATCTGATGCAAAACATAATACTCTTAGTATTGCTGTATGTGAGGCTTTATCAGTAAAGGAATTACTAAATGGTCTAAACATTAAGTGTAAGAAATATCCTTATAAATTATGACATGTATATATGCATAAATCTCACACAAAATAAAGAAAATTGTAGGAGACTGAAAACAATTTTTATGAGAAAAAAGTATGTTAATTGTATAAACAATGAAAAATTGCAATCATTGGGTAGCATTAAAATATGAACATAGAAACACTTTATTACTACCTGCAATGAAGACCAATGTAAATATTTTGTAATTAAATGCAAAAGCTGATTTAAGTTAATAAAGTGCAGAGCTTATTTAAAAAAAAATGTTCTTCCAAATAATTTCATAGATATGTACTAGCATAAATTTCTTCCTTATTATGTCCAGAGGACTTTAAAATTTCCTTCATATTTATTCAAGATTTGTAAACAATAATTTCATAATTACTTCTGACCATATATGTACTGTGGCTTCTTGAGAGCGATACTCGTTTATATTTTGTGTCTTTCTTTAACCTTTTTTATTGTTAATAATGTGTATGTCCCGTATCGATTTTAACTCACCCTGTGCCACTAACGTGTACACATGCGGTAAGAAACAAAGGTATAAGTCCAAGACAAAGATTTCTGTAGGCAGTTTTGACATATTATACGCTCATGCTATCTATTGCGATGAGAATGAAATTTCTATGAATATTATATCTGTCTTGTGCTGCTCTCTTGAATGGAATATTTGTAAATCTGCACAATGTGCCATGAGTGATGCAAGCTTGGTATCATGTGATGCAGGGAATTACCAGATTTCAAGGTTACATAAAACAATGATAGCAGAGACAGCAGAGCAAGAGATTCTTGGGTGATGATGAAGTATTAAAGATTTATAATGCATTACCATCCTGTTTTTTGGATTCAAGTGACAGTGAAATTATGCTGGAGCAGTTTATGAAAGTGCAGCTGTTGATTATAGTGGCAGTAAAAGTGAAGAAAGTGATCTCATTCAACAAGGCACCCCATAAACAAAGAGACAATCCAATGCGCTTTGTTCCAATGGCACCAGGTGACTTCAGTCTATATTTGCACCAATTCAGCGATTAAAATTAAGGTATTTTGGCAAACATAAATGATATTTTACTAATATTGAATGTTTTTGAAATATTTTTTTCCATTTCACATCATGCAGCATGTAGCAGACGAAACCAATAAATATTACATATTCTTGTGTCAGAAACTTCAACCATTCCAAAGCTATCATTTGCAAGCTTGGAGTAATACTACCCCAGAAAAATTGTACATATTTTTTGGAATCATTATGTTCATAACCAGAGAAAAAAGAACGCACTAAACAAGTATTGGTACAGAGATTCTCTTATTGCCACAAATCAATTCTCTGACTATATTTTACTTTTGAGGCTATTGCATTTCAATGACAATGGGACACAAGTACAGGGGGAAAGGCTGCATAAATTGAAACCAATAATTGACCATATGAGAAAAGCCTTCAGAGAAGTATTTTATCCTTTTCAAGATCTTTGTACAGATGAAAGTCTTATGCTTTTCAAAGGCTAACTGCAACTTTTACAATATATTCTATCTAACAGCTATAGGTTTGGTGTAAAGGTATTCTTGCTCCGTGATTGTGAAACAGGTACATTCCTGATTTCATTGTTTATACCGGGGCAAACATAGATATTCTTTCTGGGTTGAATTTGGTATTTAAGGAGCACTAGTACATACACTGATGCAAGGGCACCTACACAAAGGTCACACTTTATGACTAGATAATTGGTATTCCAGTCCTGTACTGTACTGTACTGTACAAGTACAATTGATTACATAAAAATGAAACCAATGCATATGGTACAGTTAGAAAAAACAGAAAGGAAATGCCAAATATGAGTGAGAAATTGAAAAAGGGAGAAATAGGCTCTATGCACACACAAAACATGTGTAGTTAAATGGATGGTCAAACAAGAAGTCTGTATGTTGACAACACTCCACACAGATTCAGTGACAATCAGGGTAACTAGATAGAACACAAACACAAATAATGAATTTCAACTGTGTCATGGATTATAACAAAAATCGGGTGTTATAGATAGGTCACAAATGATGATTAGCTCTCTTGAATGTGTTAGAAAGGCTTTGAAATGGCATAGGAAATGCTTCTTTCATATTTTCGATATAGGCTTACCATTTCTTCTTCTTCTTTTTCTTCTTCTTCTTCTTCTTCCTCCTCCTCCTCCTCCTCCTCCTCTTCCTCCTCTTCTTGTTCTTCTTCTCTTACCCAGGACAGCTTAATGAAGATGTTAACATTACCACATTGTCTTCTGTCACAAGCGCTTTACTTATTACTAATGCATTTAAAGGGGAATACAAGCACTGAACATTTTCTAGCATAGTAGGGAATGGTAAATATTTTATTAACTTAAGATAGTAGTTAGCATAAACTAAAATAAAGAAATAACATAAAGACTTTTATTATTGAGCATGTAACACTAGAACAATGCTGTCACAAGTTTATGCCTCATACTTTTCACTAGATAGCATTTTTCACTTAAAGTGTTTGTCATAACATTCACTGCAAGAATACTTACAATTGCACTTAACGTTTAATAATTCTCTAACTCTGGGTACAAAAGTTGTCCGCTATCTCCAGACCATACATTGTTCATGATTTAAAAAAATCTCCAACTTTTTCATAGAATACCTGCTCATTTATCTCACCTTTTCCTTTTAAGCTGCTAAATTTGTAACTGTTTGCATGAGGATGATAGGAAGCTGTGAGCTTCCCTCTCTGTAAATTTATATATTCAGAATTTAAATTTAGATATTAATTCAGAATATGCTTGAAGAGCTTCAGTAGCAGTGATAGTTTTGGATTCTAGTTTCAGTAGTATTTTGTTGAAAAGTAGCAGTGTGCCTTGTAAAAAAAATTAGGTAGACCTGACTTTCTGGTGTCTCAAAAAAATCTGTCAGCAGCTGAGGGCAATGATCAGAAGACAGAAAATATGACTTTAAACCATAAAAAATTGACAAGATTCTTTCTACAGCAGGTAATAAACTAAGAAATCTAGTATTGCTGTGAGACAAGACTTGTGATCTCATCTACAAAATCACAGAACTCCATTTTTGCACCTCTTACAGCATATATATGAAAATATTTGTATACTTTAATGACAGTAACCTTAATGTCAATGGGAAGAGACCCATAAGCAGCTTGTGCAGCATTATGCACAATATAAGCTAAGCATCCAATACGTAATATGGGCCTTACAAGACAGTTTTCAGCTTCCCGTTATACATTGTTTACACCTTTCCTTTTCAGACCATTGAAATTGCTGTTGGTATTATCATCTGTAAAGCAAATTGACTTATTAGCCTTTTTATAACAAATTCACTTAGTAGTTCTGAAGTTTCTCCTGGCAATTTGTCAAAATATAAAAGTTTAAGTTCAACTCCTTCATCTACATCAAAATACTTCATAACAATTGGCATCAGTTTTAATTCTTTCCTATTAGAGGTGTTGGTAGTTACACTTACATAATTAACTTTGCCTAGGATTCTAACATCCCTTTAAAACTAAATAGGGAAATTACATTGACAATAATGGCTTCAGTCTTAGTTCTGGCTGCAGAATACTTGCTTTAAAAAACTTCTTTATTAGTTTTGATGTGCAGTCTAATGTTTTAAAGCTAATTTCATGATTTGCAGTGTGGTATACAAATGCAGCTAACTTTGCAGCACAATCAAGATCAGCATTTTTTACTTCCTTCACTTTGAAGAATGATGCTGTTTTAGATGAAGAGCTGCATTAACAGCAGTTCTTATGTTTATCAGTCTTAACATGATCCTCAATGTCTCTTCTTCCCTTATGTGCAATAGAAAATACACTACTACACTTAGCACATTGCACTCTGTCTTTGCTGTTGTTAGGTAGTTTTAAGAATGTATATTCATTTTGCAATTTTTCATTGAAAACACATTTTCTTTTCCCCATAGTATATCCGTAAATAAAAAAAGAAACTTTATTTACAGAATCTGCACAATAAAATAATTGACTGCTGGAACAGATTCCTTGGGATGCTTTAACAAGATAATAAACCAGTACCAACTTGATAGCAATAATTATAGTTTAATACTTAGAAAAGGATACATCTAAAAATAAAGAAAGAAGAGGAAGAAGATGATTTGTCGTCAAGGATTCCAGGAATGATGAAGCGCTGTGGCCTAGGCTATTAGTTTCTTAATCATAATAACTGAAATCATTATTAGAATTTAAAAATGCAGGACATTTTTTTAAACCTGGACACCCAAAAAAAAGGCCTAATCCCAGAATCATGGTAAGACTTCTTATATAACTGCTAAATACTCAGGCAATATACAGAACGAAAACAGGTAGAAGTGATTTTCAGTTCTCTCTTATTCGAAAACTTTTTGAGCAGTACCGCACATTCAAAGCAAGAAAAGTAGGACAACCAACATCGGATGACCAGCCCCTTATACCTTCGCCTGTTCCACCAACTGTAAAAAAAGCAAAGCCTTTTAGGATGCGTCACGTCTGTTACAATACAAATTTTGGACCCAAAAAAAGCCAAAATACCAGGATTATGTGTGCTAAATGTAATGCGGGCTTGTGTGTATACCCCTGCTTTAAAGAATATCACACAACAAAAAAGAAATTACTAAAATTAATTTCGGGAAGATGTAGTTTCATTCGTAAATTATATGTAATATAGTGAAGTAGAAGTAGTTCCCAATAAAATCAGTTTTGGTCACCCTATATTGTAAATAGAAACAAAACATGTAAATCTATTTTGCTCAATACATCATCCTAAAATGAAAGTGAGAGGTAATATTTTTAAAACTTTAACAATGTGCATTAGTGGCCACTGGACAACCCTTGGTCATGTGTATTGTGCGCAGTGTTTTTCATGATTTTTTAAATTAAAAGTCTTAACATGTGGGTCACCTTCAGTTATCTAAGAAATTCGGTGAGCATTTTAGAATATATACTTTAAGTTTAAGCATTGTAATATATATTTAAGAGAACTTAATTATTGCAGAAATAACTTAGCATGGAAGTTCAAACTATATAGCAGTGAAAGGCTTAACAATGCTGACTTCTCTGCAAATATATCATCATGGAATTCAAGGGCATTAATTAATATAGAAATGGTAAAAGTGCAAATACTAATGCTTGGATGTGTTTCCTTTTGTTTTTTTTTTGTTTTTTTTTGCTCTGAATTCATTTATAGTAACTGCAAAGCAAAGGATTATAATTTATAACTCATTGATGTATTTTATAGAGTTACTGGGATATGTTGATGATATATATTACTGCTTCCTGGAGGGGCTAACTGAGTACACCATGGATAGTAGAGGAGATATTGGTGCTTGGGTTAGAGAGGCATCTATGGCAGGACTTCAGGTTAGTGTATCATATTTACAATATTTTAATGTACTGTTATTGTTAAGGCTTTCCATAATAATTTCAACAGCAAAGATGTAAAATAAAGATGACAAATTTCACTGCCTTTATGATCACTAAAGAGGTAATTCCATGCACTATAAAATCCCAAAATATGCATGCATTCATGTACTATCAAACTACAATAAATGCATAATCAAGTGAAAAATATGTTAAAATATGCACTATCATGTTTGTTCCCAATTCATTAATTCTCTTGCCTTTTTGCACAGTTAACAACTAACAACATTTCTAAATTTTTTTCTGTGTGGTTCCTGCGCTTTTCAGTCAAAATATTTTTGTAGGCTAAAAATTACCTCTCTACATCACAAGAAGTTATAGGCGCAAATTTGAACAAACATATTTCTAACAGTGTCATGTTAAGTTCTTCATTCATGTTTTCACCACAAAATACCTTCTTCACTGAACAAAAGAATCCGTAGTCTGGGTTCCTGTTTATAACATTATCCAGTTTGTTCTTTGTACTCCCACTTTCCCTTGGGCATGACTGAGGAATCTATGGAATTCAACAATTAACATTGAGTCTACCAGTGGCAGACATGTGGCTTCTAATTTTGTTATTGTAGAGGGAAATTTAGAGAAGTTTGTCTTAATGTAAATTAAATCCCGCTGCACATTTTTGCATTCAAATGCTGTTTGTGCATCTCTGATATATATGACATTTAACTTTAGAGTTAAATATTGTATTTTATTGCAATTAACTATGTATCAATTTTGTTTCATATCGATTTAATGGCACCACAATTGTCAGTAAAACATTGCAGCTTCCAATCAAGTACCCCATCTAGTAAGGATGGACTGAGGGGGTAATGGTAACTCAGATATACTCTCTTTATAAACAGCTACATGTGCAAGAGCTTTTGAAAACACCTGTGTTAAACAAAATATAAAAATGAGTAATTTCCTTTTACAGCTTTGGGAGCATTAAAACTGATATAAACCTAAATTTTACACATACCTTTTTAGTTGAGAATATCGAATTTTGACATTGTCATAATTAAAGCGTATTGCTTCTGCAAAATGATGGAGCCCATGAGCAAGACATGTAATATGTTTTACATTTGGTTAGAATATTTTAATTGCTTTCCTGGCCTTTAGCATGTAGAGAACAGCATCACATAACAGCAAAAGAACTCTACTTTTATTTAGATAATTTGACGACAGAATACCTAAAATGTAAGAATCATTTTCTCAGAAAATTATTTATAAAAATAGGATCTTGAATAAGAATAAAATAATTATTTAAAATGTTATTCAATTACAATATCTAATTGAAATTTATACAATCCAGCATCAAAGAAACTAGCAATTGTGAAGTTATTTGCTTTTTGCAGGACTTTACAACACATTAGATGGGGTTGACCAGGCCCATCCTCAGTTAAGTTTCCTACAATTAAGTAGCAACATAGCACCCCATAGGATCAGTTGTTTCCTCTACAGATGTCCATATGTTTGAAGTTCCCAAGTCCTTGCAAATTTTATCCCACCTGGTTAACAAAACAAGTATTTTTAAGTGTGTGAAAATAGTTGTTCATTTATTTTTACTCAAAATTAAATTTACTTTGGCAAATACATTATGTGAGCCTACCTGATTATAAGATTTTGGAACAGGGACATCTTTTGATGTATACTTCACCAAAATACCCTAAGAGTTGGATTTCTGAGTTTCTCAAGTGGTATATTTTCTTCTATAAAAGCATCGCACAAATCCATGTAAAAATTATTTTGCAGTGCTTTAGGTGCAGGAGCAGTAATAAATGATGGTTTTGTTGTGTTGCAGATTCTTTCTTTTTTGAATCCTTGCAATATGTGATGCAGATGTGACATGCTGTTCAACTTGAAATTTTTAATACATTTTATCTGAAATTGTAAAAGTTCTTCCGGTTATATGGATATGAATTTTAAAAAACTGGCATTTGTATTTAACTAATTATTTAAAATAAATTTTGTAATGTGTTACAAAGAACAAGTGCCATAGAAAATTTTTGGAAAAAGAATAGCTTACCTATTTACTATAATAATCACAGAATATAACATCCCCATCTGATCTAATAAAATCCTTTCCTTTTATCGCTTGTGTAAGGAGTACAAGAGACACACACTCTCTCTCTCCCCCACTCTCCCTTCCTCTCTCCCCAAACACAGTTTAGCGAATGATTTCAGTGTTAAAAGAATTGAAATTGCTAGTAAGATTCGTTCAAATTCCACAAGACCGTTCTGCAGCTGTGTCTTTGTCGCGTCAGCCGTGGTACCTGACTTAGAAGCTAAATTTCCTTGTCACGAAATCAAAGGCTTGCCGGTGATTGTTGTGGATAAATAAATCTGTTTATGACAGGCGATCTGCAGAGGCCTGTCGGTAAAATTCTGGGAAATTCATCCTGTTGTGAGAAACTTAACTTTCTATTTCTCTTATCCCCCCTTTTCTTTCTTCAATCTGATTCGAAGCAAAAATAAAGAACATAAAATCAAAAAACTGAGGTGTCTACTCAAAACCATTAAAGCATGCATTTAAACTGAAAATAATGTATATTATATGCATGATTAAGGTAAAAATGCCTTACATATACATTAAGCATGTTTTTATCCCTAAAAAAAGGTCAAAATATACAAACATGTATGGGAAAAGTGCACATATTTGGAATCAGAAAGTAATGAAATGGATAAGTACTACATTTGAGTTGTGTCCAATGATACTATAAAAACATGCATTTACATGGAATTCTTGTCTGTAATGATCACATTAATCCTTCCTGGGCAAAACATGCATATATTTGCTGTTGATTTGGATACTTATGCGTTCACTAAGTCAACATAGTTGGAATTTTGTGTATGTAAATGGTCACTAGATGTCACTAGATTCACACAAGTGTGTTTCATGTTTCTGCTTTCTTTTTGTCAGTTGCAGAAAGACAAAAGCTTGCAAAACCTAGAAAATCCTGAAATAATTCTGCCCAGGAAGGATTAATACGAGGTCAATGCACATTCTGCATTACTTAGGAACAGACACACTACTTATAAACAATAAACGTACGGGTTTTCCTCTGAATTCAACAAAACAGCACTGCTCCTCCCAATCAGTGTTAAAACTATATGTTCTTTGCCTTTTAGCCATATTCTATTAAGATAATTGATCACAATATAAGACACGTAACTGAACCTGCAAGCTCTCAAGTTATACTAAATGTTTGGTTCAAAAAATGACCCACTTCCCTAACTGTTGGTACAAATAACAAAGTTCAAAAGAGCAAACTTATGGTTTGTGCAATAGCTTTGTTGGGATTAAAGTGACTTTGTCTTCAATTCTCAACAAGTTGAGGTCTGAAGAAAGTGCAAATAATGGTAGCAGAGAGTGGGTGTCGGTGAATCTGTCTTGTTTACGGTCGAAAGTTTTATGACACCACAGTGGCACAGCTGCTTGAAGGGATAAAAACACCATTAGGGCAAGTACAGGTCAATTTTTTTCGTCATGACACAGAAACGCAGAGGAGGAGGAGAAGGTAATCTAGGTTGGTAGGAGAACGGCTGGCAATATTCCCCTTGCATGAAACAATTCTCACCGGAACGCATGGTGATGTCACCTTATCTCACGTTGTGTACGTGCCTGCTGCTCTGTTACTACTGACCCAACAGCCCTTCCTTAAGATAAATTGACTCGTAAAAAATTATATTGAGTTTTATTTATGGACGCTCTTTAACTGCTGTGGTCCTTAGCGTCCCGTTCTATATTGGGCGTGAAAGACCGGAAATTTTGCTCAAAGGCCTCTTTCTCAGGCTTGAGGTTCTTTTATGTGCTGTAAATCTACGACACAGGACCACCAGCTTTACTTCCCTTCTGAAGGAAGCCAGGCTAAGGATTTTTACGCCTGAAAAAAAAAAAAAATCCATCACCCTCTGCCGGGTTTGAACTCGAAACCTCGGGAAATTGATTTGTCCAACATACAGATAAGCGTGTCACAAGAAAAAAAATCAACCTGTACCCTTCTTTTGAGAGTAAAAAAAGGAAAGGATGTTACTTTTGGTTAGGAAAATAATACAGCTCTAAGTGTGTACTGGGAGGATGTTCGAAAGGAAATGGTTTTGTCTTGAAATTTGAATTATTGAATTATTAATATTAATTGTCAGAATAAAAATTTGCTTATGAAGGGTGCCAGGAAAGTACATCACAGGTGCCACTTTGGAAAGAGCCGGTCTAGATAATAATATTACAACTACTTTATGGTGCGTATAGTATCTTAAGTTTTACATGTCATTGTTTCATACATATAGGTACATACAGTGTTTTATAAGCATACGCTATATTCTCTCTCCCACTTCTTTCCCTCTCTTCCTCCATGTCGTCTTGCTCTCTCCCTCTTTCGCTCTCATCTCATCCTTCCCTCCCCTCCCCCTCTCTCTCCCTTTATCTCAATCTTTCACACATCTTGCCCTGCCCTTCCCCCCCCCTCTCTCTCTCTCTCTCTCTCTCTCTCTCTAATGTGGATGTTTGCTTACAAAACTTTAATCCATAATAAACACACAAATTTTGTTTCAGGTGCTGACAGCTTTGGTTCATATATCCAATTCATCATTGCTAACAAAATATTTAATGACCAAAGTGATGGCTGGACTAGCTCAACAGGCTGTGGAGCGAATAGACAGAACTAGAGCTCAAGCTGGCAAAGTCTTCACCTGCCTTCTGCACAGGTATTCTTTTTACCTGTACCTCCAATTCAAGATATTTCTTAGACTAATGAACAAATCTCTTGATTTGAAGTGTTTGTGTTACAACATTTCCAAGTTATATGTTTACTTCACTATTAGCTTATGGTTCAAACATTAATTGTTTTTAAGATAATGAGCTTATTTAATAAAACAGAGAAGGATGTAGCAAGTATAAAAGCAGTATCTGAAAAACAATGGGCAGAATACTTTAAGAACGTGTGGTATATAAATGAAGAAGATGAACAAAAGGATGAAAGTGAAAAATTGGAATTTAATTATGATAATAAATTAAATTTAGAGAGCTCTTAGATAGAAGCATTAAACGAAAGTAAAAACCGCAAATCACCTGTGAATGATAATTTAAATATGGAGTTGATTAAACATGCACCTATTGAATCCCAAAATAGATTACTGGACATTTTAAATAAATGCTAAAGATATATGCCAAAATATTAACAAAAGTTTAAGAAAAAGAATAGAAATTCTGCTATTGGAGGAGCAAATGGGAATTTGGAAAGGTAGGTCCACAATGGACGACAATATCTTTATGCTGAAACAAGTGATAGAAAAAAGGAGAGAATGTAAATGTGAAATAAATATCTTATTCGTTGACTATTCCAAAGCATTCGACAAGCTTATTAGAAGGAAGCTATGGAATATATTAGAGAATTGAGGTATACCCCAGCAACTTGAAAAATTAAAAAATATTTTGTAACAGGTATGCATGTGTTATATTTTTAATTCCCAAAGTTAAATGTAGTCATCACACGATCCTGCTAGAAATTTTTAAATTTGTTAAATTCCCCTAAACTACTATTTCGATTTTGTGCAAACTAACAGAGTCAAGTTGCAGCAAGTAATAAGCATTAACTAGCATGTGCTGGGCCCATTCTAGAACACATTCACGTATGAAGTATTCCCCAGAGAAATAGTTGTTTCACAGAAAATGACATTAGGAAGTAATTAACACAAGAATTTAGTACACTTCTTTAGAATAAAACCACTAATCTTCTTGCAGCTGAGTAACAATACATATATTAATGCAAAACTTTAACAGCGTTAACAAAGAAAATTACACTTGCCATATTTTCAATATAGATTTTAAATTCTGTCCTTCTTGCGCCATGTTTGTGAATTTAATACAATTTTAAAGTACCAAAACATGCGTGAACTCGCTCTAGTGAAATATAATTTAACTGCTTCACACATAAGAAACTGAATTTAGAAATTTGCTTATGACCAGAATACTATGTAAATAATTTTGACAAAGCCAAAAAAGTATGGAGCTGGTAGCTCCAAAACACAGCTCAGAGTCTTTCCCAGTTGGTGGCCAAAAACCAAGTCTTTCTACTTCTCCTGGATGTTAGCTCACCCTCGAGGCACACACAGAGGTAGGTCACGTAGATTGCATTGTCGCAACGATAGCATCTTCTATCCTGGCTGACAACGTGCATCCTGGTGAGAGCTGAAAAAATGTCCTCCAGTTAGTAACAAAGTTTGTTATGCTGGCTGCTGCACTGGATGTAGCAGGGACTAAAACCTTATTGTTGATGAACTCCAAGTCATTGTTGTATTAAGAGTAGGCTGTGCCTGCAAATACATCTATTCAAAAACTTAGGGGGAAGAGCAATAAATGGCTCAATTTATAAGAAAACCAAAATCTGTATAAGACAATCATCTGGTCCTATTTTAGAAGAAAATGTAAATATGGATGTTAAACAAGGATGTGGAATATCCCCACTACTGTTTAATTTGTTTATTGACAATGTTATCCGACAGTGAAAACAACAATTACAAACTTTAAATATTAGGACAGTTGATATAAAAAGAACTTTGTCATCCCCTATATGCAAATGACCTAGTGATTATTTCTGATAACAAAGACACATTACAAAAAAGTATGTATGTACTAAATGAAATAAGAAAATAAATATTATATGATAATTTCCGTGAACAAAACCAAAGTGATGGCTTTCAGAGGCATTACTCCAGTAAGGTCTAAAATAATCATTGAACAAATTATAGAACAGATAAACTGTTTTTAATTATCTCGGTTGCAGAATATCAAATCAAGGGGAGGTAGATGTCCAAAATAAAATATAATGATTTAACTATATATGTGACACAATAAAAAGAACACTTAAAAATAAAACAAGGAAAGACACAATTATTAAATTTTATAAAACAATGGCCACACCCATATCTTTATATGTCAGTGAAAACTGGACTTTAAAGAAAAGAGATATAAGCAGAATTCAAGTAACTGAAATGAGATTTCTGAGATCAGTAATGGGAGTGACAAAGGAAGATAGAATAAAACATGAAACATAAGACAGGAATAACAGATATACAATATAAATGAAAGAATTGTCAATTTTAGAAATAAATGGCTGGAACAACATACAATGTATGCCAGAAGGAAGATACCCAAGAAGAGCTTTGAGGTATAAACCGAGAGGTTGGAGAAATATAGGAAGACTTACCAAGAGATGGGTGGACCAATTTGGAGGCACAACAGGCTAATAAGTCTAATGCATGCATCAGAAAAAGAAGACTAATTGCCTCTTTCTTGAACTGGGCAGCTGTTTGTAAATGTTACATTAATATGATAACACTGAAGAATGAGGTGTAACAGGTCTCACCCAGGAAAAGCATGTTTGCAACCACCGTAAGTCTTTCTATTGTATGTGTGATGGAATAAAATTGTATTGATCTTTATTTAGTGATTAACCTATTGAGTTAATTCTTGTAAACATGAGAAACAGGAAATATTTAAGTAATCAAAGTAATTTTTATTGTTAACCCAGTTAATTGTACAAATTTACAACAACAATTTTACAAATTTATTCTTAACCCAGTTACTAAAAATAACAATAAAATAAAATATAAAAAAAAACTAACCTATTAACTACTGGTATCCAGCAGTATGGAATACTGGTAGCCAGCATTGCTCCTAATCTAAAAGTACAATTATCAATTTATTTAATCTCTAATACTAACTTTACCTTAAGTTGCTTTACCTTGGACCCTAACAAACTCAAACCTTGAGGTTGTCGAGTTGTTAGGTCCTACTTGCAACATATCAAATAAAAACTACTGTAATTTAATACTCATTTGCCTCTTCCTTGCTAATTTTCCTCATCCATTTTGCTCTTACTCTGTCTAAAACGTTTCCTACTTCTATTATATTTTTCCTAGATTTTACATTTATTAACTTTTTAGCTTGAATTTCTATTGGTAAATTTAACCATTCTCTCTTCTCTATCCTCTTTCTAAGCAACTTCATTTCTTCACACTCTAAAACTATATGCCACTCTTTAACTTTCCGGTGGCATAGTAGCATTTCTCCAAATCAATCTCTTTTCTCAAACCTTTCAAATTCAACTCCCCTGTCCTAACCCATGCAAATCCTGCTCTTTCTGTTTTATCACATATATCAACATACTGTTCCCTGCTCCATACTACTTTCATTTCTCTGTATAATCTCAGTGAGCTCTTAAAAGTAAAACTCGCTAATAAATCTTGTTTTTCCATATCCTCTATTCTTGACCTAATTTCATTCCAGAAACCTATTTGTAATAATTCTTGAGCTCTCCAAAGCTCCCCAAAACCTATCTTCATCAAGGTTTCCTTTATCTTACCTAGCCAAGACTCTTTAGGAAATATTCACAATTTCTACTCAATCTTTGATTTCTTGCTACAAATCCAAAAGCTACAGTGACAATGCTGGAGAGTTACCAGGTATCTTGTGGACTGTATTATGTTTAGACATAAGTGATCACCGAGACACTTAGACTCAGTGGGATGTAACAAGGACATTAAGATTTGTCATGTAATGTACAAACTTCTTTCAGTTAAATAAAATAGATTGCCTGTTATTTCCACTATGGGTAACATAACAAGTGCAATGCTTAATCATAAAGAGTGGACAGGCCAAGATAAGATTCCTGTATTACTGAGTAATGTTTCTCACAAAGGATGTTTCAACCAGCTCAGGTTGAAACATACCTTTACGTTTCATACACTGAAACATCTATCACATGTGAAATACGAATTCAAAAAAGTAAGCTGAAAAAAACAGGGAAGATAGTTTAAACATACAGGGAATGTGTTGAGAAATGCATTTTATGTATGTGGGACATGCTGCTGAACAGCCTCCTGACTGGCATGTACTATACTCCAATGTCCTATATGTCCTGCAATGCTGCAAGATACAGGTGAATGCAGACACACTCATAGTGTTTGATGCATAGTTAGCTTCCCATTCTCTCAATAACTGGAAAGCAATGGACATTTAATGCACGGAGGGTTATTTCTTTACTCTGTGAACATTAGCACAAGTGGCTATGCTCAATAGAATGAGTGAAACACAAATATGTTTCACACCATTCACTCCGAATTAATGCACCTAATTTGCAATCATTTTGTTCACATGTCTTGTTTTTATGATCAAGGCAAAACTGTTTTGGTCTCAGGAACTCTAGTGGTGGCTATGATATGCAGTTTGTAGCAAACATTGAATATTTTATCATATTGCAAAATCTCTGGGATAAAAAGTGAAAATGGATGAAATATTGTGGTTTTGAAATAATACCTCTATGAAAGAGTTCAAACTTCATGTCATCACTCATAGATAATGTTACCGATAAACAGTGGTATAACGTTTTCAGTGATGGAAAAAGAATTTATCCAAAGTAATATAATAACTATTCACTTATCTTGTACAATAAATCAACAGGACATGTTTCGAAATCTTTTGATTTCATTGCCAGCTTTGTTTTTTCTCTCGTTTATTTACATTGTTGCAGTTACTGCCGCTAGGTGATGGATTGCTGATTTAAATAATTTTTTATCACCTTCCCTTATTTGTGCCCCATGTTGGCTGCCAATTGTGACAGTTTTTAAAGGTGGTCGATTAGCGTGCTGGGTTCAAGTCTCAGTTGCATTGGTTCTTTAGTGCTGCATTGTAGATTCTGAAGTTAGTTTGCATTTCTTGAAGTGATGAGATCTCTTGTATTTTTCTCAGACTTGTAGTAAGGAAAGGTAATTCAGAATAAGGTTATCTCCTTTTTAATTTTGTTTTGTTTTATTTCAAAACTGGGATACTATTTTTTATAAGAGTGAAATTTATTTTTTTGTATATTTTAAACACATCAACCAGTTGTACAATATATTAAAGTCATGATATACATCTGCTGAAGAATGACTGAATACTGAGGAATAATGGTTTCTCTCCTGAACATTTTCCTTATATATACATGCCATCTCCTATACAATTCATCAGCAACCATTCTTAGTTATTATTTTTCTATGGTTATAAACCAAGTAACATTTTTTTCCTTATTGACACTTTACGTTAAGGTTAGCTGTATAGGTTTTAAATTTTGTTTGTTTTAATATTTTTTCCTCATTATACCGGACATCTATGCAAATTGAGATATATAAGTATAATTAATAACAAATAAAGAAACATGGTAATTACATTAAGGAACATAAATGAACAACAAATCTGTTAAAACATAACACACCACATAAGTTTTCTATTAAGTTAGCATCAAGTATTATTTATTATAACTGCTTCAGTGTTAATATTATAGCAAAACCATATTCATTAAAAGCTCAAGAAATGTATATAATGATCTGTAGTGCTGTTCAGGGAAAGACCCATACCTCTAGCCATTTATCTGTAATAATAAGTATTCTTGGGCATACTTTCATAACTGGCTTATGCAGAATTTATTATAGCATCTGTTCTAAGAATGTTCCTGTTTAAGGTTGTAAAATAAAACATTGGAGAGATTAATTTTGCTAAAGTTATTGAAACTGGGTTGAAGTTAAGAGCATCATTAAATACAGGTTCTTAAATGGAATTTATATGTTGGCTGAATAATTTTAAATTTCTCAAGGATAATAACACCAAAATTTTACGAAGTTTATTCTCTACTAAACTTTTGCAATAATAAAGACTAAACAGTTAAAAGCCGTAATCACTAAGTAGTTTTATGTCTTTTTTTTTTCAGTCACCCACCACTTCCAAACATTCCACATTATGAGGAATTGCTGCAGATCTTTCCTGAAGAAGAATGTGATAAGAAGATAATCTGGATTGCTGAAGCAGATACATTTCCACGGTTCACTGAACTGCTTGCATTCCCGTGTTACACATACAATGTGATGCTAGGCTTGATTGTCAGCATTGGTGGACTGACAGAAAATCTGGTCTGTTCTACTTTCTTCTTTAAGACTTAAGAGTTTCTTGTTTTGAAAAAGAAAAAGATAAGGGCAGGTTTCACCAACCGATGTTAAATTTTAACACAATGTTAAAGTGATTTAACATTGAAGTTAAACATAGTTTCATTGAATAATATTAGCTGTAACATTGTGTTAAGTTAACATCACTATACTCTTGTGTTTAGGCATTTAACAAGTGTTAGGATTTGGAAAATTGCTGCCGCAAACCAAGCTGTTAACTCAGAGTTGCTGTATTTGGAGTCTTTATTTCCAACTGAAAAAGAGCTATGTGTAATAATGAATTTGAAAACCTTCAAAAGGAGAAATTTTTAAAATGATACTGACTGTCCAAAGTGGTCTTGAGCAGGATTGTAAAGGAAATATGAGAGGTTAGAATACTACCAACAAAAAAATGCCTCTTTCTCTTATGCTGCTAATGTTAATTACTCTGAGATTTTATGCTACTGGTATTTTGCATATAATGATGGGTGGTATTGTTGATATTTCCAAAGCTACCATATATGAGTTTATCCGGAAGGTTTCCAGAGCAATTGCTTCAAGAAGCAACAATTATTTTTGTTGGGGTCAGCTGAATTTTCATCAGTGGTAACACTGTTTTGTTTACTTTGGTTTTAATGTAGAGTCCGTTTACAGTTTTAAACCACAGCTATAGTTGCTTACTGGACCTGGTAGAAATGCATGCATTGCAATTGAGTTCATTGCAAATTTTCTTCGAGGCTGCACTCTTCTTTAGTTTGTCTGTCTGCTGTTTTACACTCAATAATTCCTCCATACTTAGTAATCAGTTCTATAACTAATGCATTTTCGAGTTATGAAAAATTAGTTTTTCTCCACCTAGATTTTTCAGATGCATGTTTCTAACCTCAAACAGTTAGGAAATTCACATGGCAATTGTTTAATTTAATTTCCTTTATTTATGTGTCGATTAAAATTACATGAATTCGTGGCATTGTCAAGAAAATGCTAAGTATAGAAGAAGTTAGTCTATGAATGTAACTAGTTGTCTGCTACTGAAACAGAGAGCACTGTGATACATAGACAAAAATGCATCAGAGCATATTCAGAAGCCATGTAGTATGGTCGCAGCCTTCTGAAAGCTTTGTGCATAGTCGCTTTTGATGTTAACAAAATGTTTGCAAACAACTCGCTGTAAATGCTTGATAAAACATAAAAGTTTGAACATGATGTTATACTTTTAACATCATGTTAGCAAACAAAATGTTAAAAGAATTTTTTAAAATCAGTTGCTGAAACCGTCCCTGAATGTTTAAAGACAGCTAGTGTCAGTGTTATATCCTTTATATTAAGTACTCAGATGTGTATGCACTGGCACATACGCAGCCATTGTGTTTACACTTCCAAAAACCTCACATGAAAACCTAAAGGAGTTGAAAAAGGAAACCTGTGATAAATGAAAGGGTGAATCAATTCAATGTCATGGCCAGAAGGGAACCTCAGATTTTAGGCTGTCCATTCCAACTCTTATACCATTTGAGCAACCAAGGCAGATACCAGTACTTGCATTGAATTTCTCATCTGATTTAGGTTCCCCGTAAAACTTTAAAGCCATCATACCTCAGAGGCAGCCTGCAATATTGCAAGTGCATTTTTGATTTCTGGATTAATGATCAATTTCTATTAGGGCTAACTTTATCTGATAATAAATATATTGGGTTGCATATGTCCCAGCTGTTAGTAGCACAGTGGAACTTGCCAAAGAAATGCCAATTAATTTGTTTCAAACATTTGTAAAACTTGAGAGGTAACATATGGGCTTCTGAGATCATTTAATAGCTATTGTGGCAGTTTCATTGGGATTTAAAGCAGTAAAATCAACATTTTTTCTTTATAGAAAGGAAATGGGGATAACAAAGACTTTACATTTCGCTTCAAAATCAATATTAGCTTCCAATTCAACATACAAAATTTTCCCATTTTTGTATCTGAGGCTAGCCACACAGCAGTGGCTAGATACAAAATGTCTTAGAAAGAAAGAAGAAAACAAAAGAGGAATGCATGTCTTCTTGTACTCAATGTTTCTCTGTTCCATGTTACATAGCCCACATTAGATTTTGTAAAACATTCTTGGTATTAAGTATTCCTAAGTTTAATTCAGTCACCCCTTTGTCATTTCAGTCACATGACTGAAAACATCTTTGTTTCATTGCTAGAGGAGAACAGGAAGGGAACAGATTAATTCCAAAATTCTGTTTATCATGGGCGACTGTTACAATGAATACGATGATGGAGTATGACAAATCACAGACACAAAGGACCAAGACATATTATCTCATTCCTTTGGAGAAGCAATAGGAACTATGAACAAAACAAAACAACATTGCTTTAAGACTGTAGAGTAATGGAGGGGGAGCTGTTCATCATATTTACCTCGGGTTGTGGGAAGAGGACATCAGGAAAGGAGGCAGCTTGCAAACAAGGTGAAAGTTTTAATCAGAAGGCATATGATAGATTCTTCAAAGGCAGGCAGGAAAAGCAACTGGTTACAATGAAGTTGTTCTACCAATGGACTTATGCTGCAGCAGTGTAATATCAAGGAAAGCCTTCCAAGTTACTCTGTCAGATTAATGTGAAAAAAGTTTTCTGTCTTACATGGCCTAAAGCAAAGAAAAGTGTTTGTGACTCAAGACCAGAAATGCCATTGATCTGCCCATAGTCTTGCATGAGGATCTAGATTTCATAAGCATGTTGCGCAGAAAAGTTTCTTATTAACAGTGATCAAATTGGCTGTGAATGTTTGAGCAACACATGTAGGACACTTCCTGAGCAGAGAAATTAACAAAAGTTTCCCTGGGATTGGCAATGTTAACAAACTGGCATGTTTACGTGGCTTAACACACAGTGAGTATCACTGGAGAATTACTTCCTAAAGTTTTCTTCTGTATGCAGCACATAAAAGGAAGCTTTGGAGACGACAAATCAACTGATCGGGAAGTTCAGTTATGTGATAACTTTGAAATCAGGAAAACTAACAAAGGAAATGTTCAAGAATTTGGTTGCATCATCATCATGATCGTCACAGCTTAGGTCATATTGGTCCATTGCATCTTCAACAAAGACTGGTCCAACCGTATTTTTCTTGGTCATCCTAAGTTTATATTTTCAGCTAATTTGTATTTTATAATTTGTTTTGGTATTCTGTGCTATCCATTTGATTTAAATGAGCCCACCATTCATTTCTTTGCTTTATTATTATATCATTTATATTCTCCACATTTAAACAGTTCTATGTTCTCCTTTTTTTAATTCATGGTATTCTTTTTATTTTTCCACATTTCTTAAAAACTTCATTTCTTCAGACAACAGCCAACTGAAAAATAATGGAAATATAAATAAATATTACACCAGTTTAGATTTAGAAATATATGCTATCCACATCAAATTAACATCCATCTTAAGTTTTCCAATCTGGCAAAATATGCCAAACTTTCTTTCGATCTTGAACAAAAAAAATGAATACAAAAACTTTAAAACTAAAGAAAAAACTCGCTAACTTATGTTAGACACAAAATCCACATCATAACCTCAAAAAACCAAAACTTACTAACCAGGAAATAGTTAATCTGTCAAAACATACATTCAGCAAAGCAGAGCTTATGGTGCTAAATAAAAGTCTAAAAACTTGTGTAGGCTATACAAACACAGTAGACAAAATAGTCGCAGATGTAGATATTGCCACCAGTCAGTTGGATGAAAACACTAAAGTAATAATTCAGAAAGAATGTACAGCAGTCCATGAAGAGGTAATAACTACCAATCACAATAGTTTCCCAGACAAGAAAATCGTTAAGTCACTCAAATCCAAACCATAATTTATACCAAATCAGACAAAGGTGGCAAATTTGTAGTCCTTAACAAAGATTACATTGCCAGAGTGGAAAACCTACTTCAAGGTGACTCATACACAGAATTCAGAATAGACCCACTAAAATCTCAAATAAAAACCTTCAATCTCTCCATGAATGAAGTTAAAATCTTAGTCGATAAAGAAAAATCCATAATCAAACCAAATCATCCATTTCCAAGATTGTATGCACTCCCGAAAATCCACAAACCAGGCAACAAAATGAGACCCATAATATGCAATATTGATTCATCCACATATAATTTGATAAAATGGTTTACACAGAAATTCACATCACTACCTAAATACAACAGCTTAAGCATCAGAAACTCTCAAGAATTAATTATAAAAATAGAACATATAAAACTAAAATCAGAACAGAAACTAGTATCTTTTGACTAGATCTTTTCCCAAGTATCTCAATAGATGAACTCCCTACACCAACTGAAAAAATGGCTTAGCCAAAACAATATAACACAAGAGGAAATATGCCGTCCTCCGTGGACTAGTGGTACCGTGCTAACCTCTAGTTCCCAAGGTCGCGGGTTTAAATCCGGCGGAGGGCGATGGATTTTTTTGGGCATAGATTTATGGCATGTAAATGAACCTCAAGCCTGATAAGAGGCTTCTATGCAAAATTTCTGGTCTTTCACGCCTAATATAGAATGGGACACTAAGGACCATAGTAGTTAAAGAGCATCCATAAATAAAACTCAGTTTATTTAATTTCAAGAGGAAATAGATGATCTTTTGAACTTCACAGAGCTTTACATCATTCAGAACAGTTTGGCTTTCAACAATAGATACTATCAGCAGACTTCTGATTTAGCCATGGGCAACACGCTATCAACTTTCCTCGCTGATTTTTTCATGAGTAATTTAGAAACACACATGACTACCTCCTTTCCACACATTTACAAAGTTTGGCATAGATATGTCGATATATTTGCTATAGTACCCAACAAGCTCATCCAGGATGCCCTTAAGTTACTCAACTTACAGAACAAAGCTATACAATTCACAATGGAAACTGAAAATGGGCGCATACCATTCCTAGATTTAAAAGTAATTAGAAACCAGAACAAGATCAATTTTGGTATCTACAGGAAGCCTGCACATTCTGTAAACCGCATAAAAACAACAGTTATTGAAACAGGCCCGCACAAACATGCAGTCCTAAACACTTTGACCCATAGATTGGTTTACTCACCATTAACAGAAACAGAATACAAACACATAGTTAGCTGTAAACAATGGCTTCACAAACAGATCATTGACAAAAAAAATAGCACATTTCAAGAAACAGAATCACATTAAGGACACCAGAAAGCTCACCTGACTAAAAAGCAAAATGATTTTCAAAAAATTCACTTTCCACCCAAGGACTCACTACAAATTCCACAACATCTTCAAAAAGCACAACATCATTCTAGCTCTACAAAACAGATTCAGTTTAGAGAAATTACTCTGCAACAGATCAAAGAACCAAATACCTCAGAACAGAAAAAGCAGGGATCTATCAAATTAATTGCCCAGAATGTGACCAAATCTACAGAGGTAAAACAAAAAGAAATTTAGAGACCAGATTAAAAGAGTGTATGAGATACATCAAATACAAACAAATGGATAAGTTTGCAAGTGCAAATCACTTTTGGACTACAAATCACATCACACCAAATATAACACCTAAAACCGGCAAAATATGAAGCAGAGTTGGATAATCACAAAACATAAACACTGTGTAATGAATTTTGAATTGCCGCCACCAAACCCACTATGGGAGTTCATCACTACACCACTAGATGTCACCACACATCGGACAATACTAGAGGAACCAGTTGGCCACTTCCAATGATGGGAACAATTAGCACTTGAAACCGGTCAAGACAAAAACCATGTAAGCGATGTTAAGTGTTTCAACTCCGACTCAAATGTTCTAAATAATTTCAAATTCGTGTCACTGTTACTAGCTTATCCATATATTACAGAAACTCATTTCTTCTGTTTGGAGTATTTTTTCATCTGCAGCTTTGAGGATCCAACTTAGCTCCAAATAGACATGGAGGTGGGGGGGGGCTGCAAATCCAGGGGTTGACAGACACTAAACCATCAAGGCAATGGGGCGGTTTCCCATCATTTTAGCTTTGAAATACCTACAAATCTTCAACAAAAAAATTGGCTTGGAGTGGTCTCAAACCATACTCTGAACAACCCCTAATAATTCCTTTTGGGTTTGACAAACATGGCTACACGGTCTAATGTTTTGCTAACATGCTTGGAACCATTTGATTACAGTAGAAATAATACCATCATATTGCACACTCTACTGTCAACTATGTCTGCTTTCTCAGGCAGGTAAAAACTTTCATTAAAAGATTTCAAACTTCTGAAATCCACACCTTATAAAGATCAATTATTGTCAAGGATAGGTTATTACAGGACTGGTTTAGTTCGAAACTAAACAGTGGAAAATATTTTTTCTGTAATGGCGGTGAAATCTCCTTCCCTTCTAAGCTGAAAAATTAAATATGTGACTTCTTCTACATTCAATGCCACTTTTATTCATTGTGTGCAATGTAGACAGTTTGTTTTGCTAGCGTATGTGATGACTATTATCTTTCATTTTGCTCCATATTTAGATCTAATTGATTGGAGAAAAAAAATGCTGGTAATAATTAATGAATACTAATTTTGTTAGAAAATATTTGGCATAATATTCCTTTAATTACAAAACAAAAATATATTTACATTCTAACAAGGGGATACAGAACTTGGAAAGAAGCATAAGAGAGGAAAGTATTGGGCCTCCTTCCATGTTATGTTTATCTTGCATAAAAAGGTGGGTGGCAAATTACAAATTCTGTAAATGACTCTCACCCCTTACCAAAGCATTTGTAGAGAAGATTGATATATTTGGCTTCTGACAAAAGGCAAATTATTCACCTGTTCTAACAAATGTCCACATATAAAAATTCCACTGATATATTCTGTGACAAATGAAAGTGAAGATGAAATTTCCAAGAAAAGTAATGTCATACTTGTGCAACAGGATGTTTACTGCCAATGAAAGTCTTGTCAGAATTTCAATAAATATAAAATATAAGGTAGCTTGGTTTTGGTAAGGGATGCTGGATTTTCAGTTGGAAGTAGTAGTCTTGGTGATGGTGATGATGTCAACAATGGTGATCATGGTAAAAATAATGACACCTTAAAGGATGCACTGCCAGAGTCGCATTGTGGTTTTTGAGAAATCTCTTCACAGGTCATTAAATTTCTCAGTTCAGTTGTTTTACTCGATCCCCCAAATGTAAGAGCTGCTGATTTCTTTTTGTGAGCATACCTCAAAGCAAGGATGTGTCAAATCAGAACACACATTATCTAGGACCTGAAGAATAGGATACAGCCTGAAGTACAAGTACTGAATAAAAGCTAGGCTTATTGCAAAGTGTCACGAACAGCTTTTTTGCAAAATTACGAGTCACAAAATACTAAGGTTATCACATGATTCTTTTTCTTTTCTCTCTCTCTCTCTCTCTCTCTCTCTCTCTCTCTCTCTCTCTCTCTCTCCCTCTCTCTCTCCCTCTCCTCCCCCTCTCCCTCTCTCTCTGTGATATAGTTCCGTTGATTGTAGATTAACTGTCATGTAATTATATCACTGGGCCTGAATGCTCAGGATTTTGTTAAGGGTTTGAAGTCTTGTTAAAACGTAAGCTGGTTATATAACCAATAACTCATGCTTAAGCACACTCACATTCACACAGCAGACTCTGGGCATGCCAAGAAACCTTCATTTAAATAAGAATCTGGCTGGAAATCAAACCCAGAATAGGCAAGTGTTCTACCGATTGAACTATGGGACCAGTTGGGATAATTTGAAATGTGTCATTAAGAAAGAAAAGAAACAAAAAAGGGCATTCCATTATAATACAGTGTTCAACTCATATTCTGTGTTATTTTCTGATTTGTAAACCTTTGACTCTCTTTACAACAGAATGTTGGAATCTTCAGAACCAAATGCCAGACCTGTACAATATGTGAACAGGAATTTAAAGTATATCACAAAGGGTGCTTGCTTTTGTATTATGTAAATAAATATGTACTTTGGAAGTATAGGGGTCTTCATTTGGTGCACAATCAGATATTGGCTTTGCTATCAAAATGTCAGCAAGTGAACATGGAAATGCCAGCATTTGACTATACTACTTACCAGTGTGATAACTCTGCAAACTAAACCCTTATATTTCTAGGTAACAATAGAAATCACTAGTAATATATTTATTGATTATTTCTCATGGGGTTTTGGGATGGAAGGTAGATCCCCAAATGCTCCCTCTGGCTGCACCAGTAGTAGCCAACAACATGCAGGTAACAGAATGTTTGTGAAATATCTGATATAAAAAAACAAAAGGATGTGATAAACAAATTTTAGTAAAGGGAACGAATCCAGTTAAATTAAATAAAGATATCTGAGTAATATTTGTTTAGCCCTCAAGCTTTTAACTCTACTTTTTTAATTTTTGTTTTAGGTGAAACATTCCAGTTCTTCTTTGCTTTCGTATATGAAAAATATTCAGGACAATCACTTGGAATTGAGAAGATTGTGTGACACTGTGTTAATCATCTTTGAAAAATACCAGTATGTGGACAGAATTACAGTTCCTCTCTTTGGCTTTTTGAACCACCTCTTCAGTTATGGGTGCATTCGACCAGTTCTGGAGGATGCCACTTCTACATTTGCAGCTGATATTCTTCGTCATTTGAAACTGGAAATAGCCAAAACAAATATTGTCTCCAAGTTAAGAAGCAGTGTTGAGGTGCTGTGTCATTTGGTTCAGGTATGTAAAACATCTGTTTCTATAATAATTTGTGGTCTGGATAAACACAGAGAAAATTACCATGATGGAAGTTACTGTCTTACTGTCCATTCCAAACCAGAGTGTCTCTCACTGTAAACAAACTCTTTGTATTATCCGCACGAAAGTAGTTCGCAATCCCAACCTCTAATGGCTGTTTGTCCTTCTCTCACATGCTTGCTATATATCACTTAAAGTTGAACCCTGTTTCAATCTATAAAAAGGCGCCCTGCGTGAGAATCATAGTTCAAAATGCAACCTCAAATAATGGATTTTATAAGCATGCGGAAATGAATATTTTACTTACGTTAATCACAATCCTCAGGCAAAAGTGCAACATCCAAATCTGAATCCTCTGAAGGTGACTCAGCTGCCATATTGGAATTGGAACTATTCTCCAAGTTAATGACAAGCTTATCCACAGCACTGGCGCACACAAAACAAGTTCCCACATTTGATTCTCCTCTTCTGTTTTGTTCTATTATGTGTGTTTATATTCCCTGCACACTTTGGTTTCACTTCTTACTGAAACGCTGTAAAATTGGATGTTAGTTTCATAATATCCACTAATGCAAGTGTCGGGTGTTTTTCTAATACTGAGTTGAATACATTAAATATTGTTTGTTTTTCACCACTTTTTAACGATTTCCCGCTTGTGTGTTTGAACAGTTTATTCACACTACACGCACCTTCCTCTGCCATGAGAACTCAAATACTAACTGACTAAATCACAAGATTTGACCTGAGCTGAGCACACGTGTGTAGCGTATTATGAATGACTGTTTGTTTATCATATTTCCTGTGTTACACAAAGTGTTTATTCGGTGCTCAGATAGCACCTCTAGGAATTCATTGCTGCATTTCTCGTATACATAAGAGAATAGCAGTCGTGCATACAGTTGGTATTAACAAGCAAGATGCTCTCGGCATTAGCGCAATAGCAGACGAAAATTCTATTATGTAATCTCTTAGCAGTTAGTATATATCCATTACCTTTAGCAACGAGTTCTTATGATAACCACAATAAAATGTGCAGTTCTATACATTTCCTGCCCCAATGTTTCATGACACAATAGATTTTTTAAGGAACTATTTACGTTCGTGTAAGAGCGTTTCTTAGGTTCGTGACAAGCAGAAGCGTGTGCTTTTGTTTACATCAGAGGGAACTCTGGTTTGGAATGGACAGAAGAATATTTCATGTAGGCATGAGCAAAAGCTACATTAACTGCCTCTGTAATCTAGTAATCAATGTGCTTAGTTGAATTCCCAGCTAGTGGTGGGAAGTTTTGTTCAATTGGGATTATTTTGTACCCTTAAGGTATGGACATGAGAGTGTTTTAACATTAGAAAAAGTAATATCTGATATTGAATCCAACAACAGCAAATAGTGAATAGAGGTTTCAGAGGTCAAACCTGTTGATATAACCATAGAAGTCCAATGTAACAATAAAAATCAGTGTTACATTCACATGACTCTCTCTAATCATCCTTCAACAAACTATTCTTACAAACGCTTATTCTTTTATGTACTTTGTATTAATCAAGATAAACATTTGTAGAAATGGTTTTATTACGTATTTCCTTGTAGGTGCAATGGGAATAGGGGAATACAGCAAACTTAAGCAATAGTAAAAGTTTTTAAGAGCTGTTAGTTATGTGATGGCTTAGAAGTTCTGTTTTCTTTATATGACCAGGAGATAAACAATGAATAAAACTTACCATTTGAGAAAAGTATAAGTATGTGAAGTAAATACTGTGATAAATTTAAGATAAGAGAACAGTGTTGGAAATTTAGTAAGGATATTCATCTGTCTGCAGTCCCCTTTCTCTCAAATGAGTTATTTTAAACCGGTTTAACATGTTTAATGTATTAAACTAGTGTAAATTATTCATTGACTGATCTTTTTGTGGAAAATAATATTTTAGTGTAACTTAATCATATAATTATGTTTATTTTTCAGGTTAAGGGTGAAGTGTCTTCACAGTCATTAGTTCAGTTGTGTATATTCTTATGTAGCCGATTCCTCTGGGTTAGAAAAACAACAGCTAGTATGTTGTATGAAGCACTGATGTTGTATGGAGAAGAGAGTGTGATTCCCCCTGCAAGTTTAGAAGAAGTGATGAGCATTCTCAGTGATACAAACTGGGAGCAGGATGTGTCCGTTCTAAGACCTATTTGTAAAAAGTTATGCGAATTGATGAAAATACCTGTACCTAAACGTGTATCTGCTACGTCAAAGGTAAATTAGTTTTACCTGCTCTGAATATAGGCAACTACAGATAACACAAAGGTACATATATTTTTAATGCAGTTTCATTTTGTTAAGCTGAATTTTAACCCAAAATATCACAATTATATAAACTGCAATAACAGGATGATAGAAGCTCTTATGTTCCATAATAGTATGAAATATTCATATGTTATTTAATAATTGCTTGAGCTTAATCAGTTCTGTCTACAGAAGGAATAAATAAATATTATTAAAACTATTCACATTGTAACATTAGTTATTAAGAAGCTAAAGCTGTGTTTGATTTTGTTCTTTGTAATTTCTGCTGTTAACAAAACAGAAAAAGCATTGAAGAAGAATGAAAGAAATTAAATTAGGTATTTACATTCTATTGCAAATAAGTTTATATCAGTATACTTTTTTTTAAGAAAAGATAAATGACTCACCAGTGACAGCTGTTGTATGTTAATCTTGTTGAAATTATTTTTGTAAATAGGTTAAAGAAAATTAGAATACAAAGATAAAATTGTATTATTAATTTACTGTTTAAATCTGAGTGGGGGAAAAAAAAAGTTAATGGTTACATCTCTGTATCTGTTTTAATTCCATGAAGTTAACATAAATTTGTTTCCTTATTTTGGGGAAATATATCAGTGAAGAAATGCCAGAAGAAGAAAGAAAGAGAGAAAATAAAATAAACAAATTAACTTTCAAATGCTTAGGTTTAAGAGATTCAGTCCATATGAACCTATTACCCATAATTTTAATACTGCACCTGTTCACAACACTTGTTAACTGTTATAATGACCATGACAAGCATATCATAGATTGCTATGTTATATACTTCTTTACTACCTACAGCACCTTACCCAAATGGTGGCTAATAAAACTTTCATGCTACAGTGCATGTCACTAGCACAAAATATTCTGTTAATGAATGGAGTAATGATTACCAGGTATAGAAACTCTTAAGCAGTTGGCTTCAAGTTATCTAACTAAACCATACATCAATACAAAGAACATAAAGAATAGCCACTAAGGGTCATTGAAAACAGCTAAACACGGTCTGGTGAGTGCTGTCTGCAAATGTTATTTCCTTTCATTCTAGCTTTAATGCTTAGAAATTCCTGCCTGATGATTACCAAACACATTCAATGAGAACTCAGGACAGCTTTCAGGAAAATACGAGAACTGTACCTCATCATTCCTTGGGCCTGTTAAGGAATTGCATCATGAGCTACAATGTATGATATTTGGAGTACAGCTGAAGAAAACTGCTGATGCGAATTAAGGTGCACTGCATTTGAAAATATCTGCATACCTGGGATAATACTGTGGCAAATAAAAAGCCAGATTTAATTTTTGTGGTGTTTATGTTAAAATTTTACTGTCATTGCTTTGACAATTACTTGCCTACTACAATTGAGAGAAAAGGTTGTTGCTCCCAATGGACTAAGCTCATTAATGGTCACTAGAGCTCTTGTCTCCATTTTTGATATTAGTGAGTATTTGAGAAGGTTGCTATGGTGCTGCTCATTTATTTCTGGGCAACACCCTAACATCCCACACTCTTCCTCAGAGATTCTTTGAGGGTGTTAATGCACAGCTGTAGTATCTTGTTAAATTGTGGATATAAAGCCTTGAAACAGGTGTTGTGCACCTCAAGCAGCAGCAATACTTCCTTTATTGAGGTTAACCTCTCTTAGTTGTGGATGACATACATTTCAAATCAGCAAATACTTGCTTCCCTGGTATTCTTGTAAAAGGTCATCCATTGTCAATGACTGCATTAAAATGTTGCATGTAACCCTAGCTACTAGCATGGATGTCCAGACTCACTATGATGGAGTCACATTGCCACCATAGCTTAGCATCTGCTAAATTTGTCATGTAAGTTCCAGTTGGATCCCAGGTCTTCCCAATGTTCCTATGTTCAGTCCCTTCAGGATTTCCTTAACCTTACTGAGAGGAAGGATAGGCTGCTCCTGTTGTCTTCCCTCCAGTGGACTATCACTCTGTTATTACTGAGTGTCCATTGGACCACTAGCAGTTGTAGATGTGGCTCGTTGGTAGCACAATGTTCTCCCCATTCAGTCTGATTTGTGCCTCTCTTCTCTCAGAAGCAGTCCCACATCAGCATGTGACAGCTGCCACACCTTACTTCTTTCAGGCACCACCTTGTGTTAAATAAAGACTATTCTGAAGATTCCTGGATGTTTGTCAGCTCCAGAGCATCACCTCATATCATCCTTGTCATAGGACACTGCTGCCGATTTGGCTGTGATGTTGTGACTTCTAATGTCATCCAGTCCCAACGTCATATCCTCAGTCCACTCTTTAGCAAACATACTAACCTGATGATGGTTAGTGATCAAATTCAACAGGGCCACCTTTATGGGCAAGGCATTGGCCAAAGTCATTACAAGCTGTTAAGGCTGACTCAACTTCTTGACTGCATGCCCTTTACTGAGTGAACTTCCACTATGGTTATGGCAGCCCCTACAGCCTTGATTTAAGGTGGTTGCAATATGCTGTAACCAAACTGTAGTTCCCAAAGTGTTTCTAGAGGACCTCCCAGATATTCCTAGGTGCCAGTGATGGCAAAACAGCATTGAGGATCTCTTTTGCCCCTCTCTGGAGACTGGCTACCAATTTCTTGGATGACCCCTATTGTAAGTTCCCACAGTGGAAAACTGTCAATGTAAGACTTCAACCTATTGTATTTCAGCATCTTTACAAGGTCATCTAGCATCCTGGTGTCCCTTTCTTCAGATCCTGAAAAGTTTCCTGACAACTAGTTCTTCAGTGAGCATGTTCAGCTCGTTACTTCTTTATACTTCTTGATCTCAGTGCAGCCTCATTTGACCTCAAAGGTCTTAATGTGCTTGCTGAGGTCCTGCATGTAGATGAGCTCTCCTCCAAGTTTGTGACCTTTCTATGACCAGTATCTTTTTGTTCCATTATGCAGAGCTGTTCATTTATTTTTGCCATCACCTCATCTTTTGATTTCTATTTGTCTTCTCATAAGCCTCACAAACGTTTCCTCAATCTTTGACACTCTGAGTTTTATTTATGGACACACTTTAACTGCTATGGTTCTTAGCGTCCCATTCTATATTGGACATGAAAGACTGGAAATTTTTCTCAGGGGCCTCTATCAGGCTTGAGGTTCTGTTACATGCCGTAAATCTATGACACAGGACCATTGGCTTCACTTCCCTTCCAAAGGAAACCATGCTATGGATTCTTACTCCCGATAAAACTCACCACCCTCTGCCAGGATTGAACTCGTCACCTTGGGAACAGAGGCTAGCATGGTAACCTACACCGCAGAGGACAACTTTTATCTTCAAGTAATGTTGTTCTACCAACTGGATAAGCTTTTGCTTCCTGTTATGTGTCAACTTCTCCACATACACTGTAAAATCTAATGATTTTTTATGCTGGTGTGGCATGAAAGGGAACCTCAGAGAGGAACTAATTAAATTGGTTCATTTATTCTATTAAGTACCTTGAATGTTTGAAAGGTGATACTTCAAAGGAAGTAGGTATAATTTTATATTCAGATAATTGTACTGGTCAGCTAAAACTAAATTTATAATTGCTATGCATATAACAATTGTAGAGAACCATTGTTTCAACAGTGGCCATATTATGGAGATTTGCTTGCCTTGCACTTGCCGATTTTTAGCTGGTTCTGGTTCCCCTTCACTTTCCCACCTCTCTGTGTACTGGCTAATCAGTTGACACAAGGTCTATGCTGTACTGAGATTGTGTCATGAGACCATGCGTTTCAAGGTTATAGTGTATTAGTGCTGTTATAACCTAAAAAAATCTGTATACTTTAGCATGCATATGACAAGCTCTTGCAGAGAAGTGAGATGGCAGTTTAGACAGAGTCTGTGCTGTTCATGCTCCTCACAGAGAAACAGTCCATAATCTTGTAAATAGATTTAAGGATACAGGATGTATTCTTGATAAGAAACCAAAATTAAATCACTGTATTCTTACAGAGGAAGAGCTTGATGACATCTAAAAAGTGAGAACAAAGTCCAAAGAAATCTCAGAAAGCTTGCACAGGAATTATTAATAATTTGGCAAACATTGGCTTGGAATGCCACTAAACTTTTAAACTTAAAACCCTGAAAGAACTATAGTTTAGGAATTGTAACCATGTGATAATGTGAGTGGAGTTAATATCTGCAATTGGGTGTTTGATAATGTTAATGAATGAATGATTTATTGTCTTGTTTAAACTTTACCTACAATGTATTACTTCCTCCTAGAGTTGCTTATTAGTTTTCTTCTCCTTATATTTAACATTCTGTTGTATATATAATATGCAACAGAATGTTAAGTATAATATACCCAGTATTTACTTTTATCCCTTGTTACCCTTTTTTCGTATTTTCTCCAATTTGCTTCACATTTATTTTAACCTTATTTTTCCTAAATGTTTTCCTTTCTCCATATATACATTTGATCTTGAACTAAAAACCTTCCTAACTTTTAGCTCTATTAATAATTTTTTCCACTTCTCTAATATTTAATTCTCTCTTCCTTTTTCTGTATTATCACATTTCAATTATCATGTAATCTATTACATTTAGTACATCTCTCCCCCATTCCGTTTTTAAGTATCTATAATCTTTTAATGGCCTTTTCTCCTTGAAACTACTTATGATCTCTTGCTTTTCAATATCCCCACTCTTGTTCTAATTTCTTTCCAGAAACTCATACTCTTGTTTCTTTCTGCCCATGTCTCCCCCATTCCTATTTCTTCCAATGTTGTCTGTATCTCGTGCATCAAGTTTCTTTTTTCCCTATTTTCTCCTGTACAACCAAGATTGTTTTAGTATATAATTTTATTCTAGTAGCTTTATTCTGAACCAATATTTGATTGCCTTTTCTACCATTTTGCCTTTTGCTCCCTCTCTCTGTAGTTCTGCTTGTGCTACTCCATTTGGTGAACTTCTTTGTAACCCCAAGGTTAGTTTGCAAAAATTCCTATGTATAGCATCTACATTTACCCATCCTTTTTCTAACCCCCATATCTCTGCTTCTACCATTGTACTATATGTCCTTTCTAGCCATGTAATTTGCATTTCTGGTATTTTGTTCACACAGGCTCTGATTACCTTATTGATTCTTTCCCCTTTGCTAGTCCTTTTTTCTTCTGTTCTCCCCTATCCCCTGCACTATTGAGCCTTACTCCTAGATAGTAAATTTTCCTCACTACTTCCAACTCCATTTGTTCCCAATACCTTTTTTTTTTTTTTTTTTTTTGGTCTTTCTTAGTTTATATCCTTTCTTAAAGTTCATGATTTTCGATTTCTTTTTGTTTGTTTTGAACCCCAAATCTCTGCGGTATTTGCCAATTGCTTCTGTAGCTTTACTTAGCCCCATAAATGAAATGGAACCTGCCACTAGGTCATCTGCAAACAATTCTGGTATTTCCTCATTATTAGTGACTGGCGAATGGCTATTAAATTTTCTCATCTCTTCTATAATAATCATGTATGAATTGGTTAAATAGCACTGGACCAAGTTTGCAACCTTGTCTAAGCCCTGAATTATTCATGTTCTCTTCAGTAATTGTGGTATGTAAGTAAATAATGGGCCAAGCACCAAAAAACTGATTTAGAGATAACCAACAAAATGTTCCCAGCACTTGTACAAAAGCAATATAAAAGTTGAGAAAAGCTACACAAACACTATACAGGTTTCTAGTCATGTATGTGTGTTTACTTTAAGTAAGTAGGTTTAAGAACAAAATTATACAAAAGTTGAAAAAAAATGTTATGTTCTGTATCCATTGGCTTCAACATAAATAATGATACAAGCGCCATTATGCCCATTTCCACTTCATTTCAAAAGTTCTCATAAAGTCACTTATTCTCCTCTTTTAAATATGTAATCATTTTAGATAAATCCCTTCGTTTTTCTTCAGACCTAGCACAGTGTAGTGGTTTCAGCTCACCTGTAGAAGATCAGAGGGCTTCATGTTGCTCTTCAAGATGTACATTTCCTTGAACATTTTAATTTCACTCAAGCTGACCAAACTTGCAGTATCCCTGGTCGTTCAGCTGCCAGTGTGATCCACTGTGGTTTTGAAATGTGCATATTAGTGGTGGTTAGATATTTTTCAGCAGCTGACTTAGTCATAAAAATTATGTTCCTTGCATAACAGTCACTATGAATGGTGTTGTGTGCATAGCTTCAGTGGTGAGATGAACTAAATCTTCTGGAACTTCACACACAGTTAACCACTTTCGCTTCTCAATGTGAGCAAAATTACAATCGCAAGACTAGAAAGAGTGCCCTTTCATCAAAAACTTGTGTTCTGTTTTGGTGAAGTAACCATTGGCCGTTAGTTACACCCACAAAAACATATTCTTATTTTTTTCTACCCACAGCAGTTGTCGCTCCACATTACGAGTTTCTTTTTACAAGTAAGTTTGGATATAAGGGCTTTGTGCACTCAGGAAGCAGTTTGATTATCTCCAACTGAATGTCAAAATTGTAATTTGAGAGCTGCTGTAAATAGTACATTTCACTGTGCCTTAATGAACAAAGAGGAAACACTTTTTGTAAATCCATTGCAGCTGTATAAACTTCTGAGTTCAGCCCTTGACTCTTTGCTTGTGTCAGCTTTGCTAGAATCCATAGCTTTCTTGACTTTTCAGTGATACCGTTCTAGTTCAGTTTATTCTCTTTATTATTAGGTTCACACCTCAATTTGGCTTTAAGGAGATCAATGTAGAACATGTCACTTGACAAACGCCATTTTAGTTTGGGGTATTTTTCATTAAGGACTTTAGCACAGAAGCGGTATGTATTTTAGTGCCCTCATATTGCTTTCGAAAATTGATTCAACGAAAAAAGTCAGGTCTTCACTTAAGTATTCTTTCCCAGCTGATTTTACCTCTGAATATTGACTTTCTTGCCTTGAAATTGAATTTTATTTATGGACGCTCTTTAACTGCTGTGGTTCTTAGCGTCCCATTTTATATTGGGCGTGAAACGTCGGAAATTCTGCTAGGAGACCTCTTTATCAGGCTTGAGGTTCTTTTACGTGCCGTAAATCTACGACACGGAAACACCGGCTTTACTTCCCTTCCGAAGGCAGCTATGCTAATGATTTTTACACGCGAAAGAAAATCCATCGCACTCCGCCGGGTTTGAACCCGCGACCTTGCGAACTAGAGTTGGTTTTTCACCTTTCTCCCTCCGTTTTGGCACAATTTTCCTTTCCATTTTGCAGTAGTGTTTTTTTATTTATCTATAACAATTACTTAAGCAATGCTATATTATAAACCATAGAGCTACTTCAGTTATCAGCTTATTCATACTAATCTGCGCCAACTGTCAGTGGCTTCCCTTGCCCGCCTTACACCTCTCTTTGAGGAAAGGCAGCTCCTCCCGGACCATCAGTTTGGTTTTCGCCATGGGCACTCCACAACCCTGCAGTTACTGCGACTGGCCGAGAAGGCCTCCCTGGGCTTCCAGGAGAACTTCAAGACCATAGCAGTGCTGCTGGACGTAGAGAAGGCCTTTGCCACGACGTGGCACCAAGGCCTTTTGTATAAACTTAAGGAGTCAGACATCCCTCCCGCCTATCTTGCCCTGATAAGCAGTTTCCTCCGGGATCGCACATTCAGGGTGAGAGTGGAGGGGAAGGTTTCCTCAGTCCGTCCCATAGCCGCTGGAGTCCCGGAAGGCAGTGTACTGTCCCCGCTTCTCTTCGCGGCCTACATGTCGGACTTCCCCACGGAACCCAGGACTGTTACGTGCCAATATGCCGACGACGTCCTCATAATGGCACAGAACAAGAATGCCAGATTCTGTTTCCCCCCACTACAGCGACAGCTCCGAGCCATTGGCAGGTGGAGCGAAAGGTGGAGGATGGCCATCAGCCCGGGGAAGAGCTCTGCGCTTCTCCTGGCGAAGGTCCGTCGGTGGCGGCCCGAGCGGCCTCTGAGGTTGCGGCGGAGGAGAATCCCCTGGGTTACCTCAGCCAAATACCTCGGAGTCACGCTCGACCGCGGCCTCACTTTCGCGCCACATGTCAGAGCAAAGGTCGGCCTCGGCCACTCCGCGCTCAGGCAGCTGTACCCTGTATTCCGCTCCACAATGCCCATACGCCTCAAGCTACGCCTATATCAGGCGATTATCCCGCCCCTGATTCTTTACGGCTGCGACCACCATCCGCAGACTGCAAACCGTTCAGAACAGGGCGCTTCGGATGATCTATGATACCGGGCGTAGATTCCCATCACATATCCTACATACCCATTCCGGTCTCCCATACATCGTGGACGTGGTGCGGGAGAGAACCCGCACCATGTACGCGAAACTTACCTACCACCCCAACCAGCTGGTTAACTCTTTGGGCCGCTATGACCACAAGGCGCCACGGCGGAGGAAGAGCTACCGGTTGCCGAAAGACGGCTTGGGCCCCCGAGGCTGAAGTCTACCAATCCCTCATCTCACAAACTTCCCCAAGTTAAGCAGCATTGGGCCCGGTCGCTGGCTGGATGAGTGACCATCTACCAGCGACCCGCCCTGCCGCCAACTTGAGTACCCCCATCCCATTACCTGTATTCCCATCTTGCTTTGCTGCCATGCCGGCCTGCTTAACTTGACGACCACGCAAGCGGTCGCCCAAGTTAAGCAGCATTGGGCTTGGTCACCGCATGGTCGCTAGTCCGCCCATGAGGAAACACCGAGACCCAGCCAAATGGTAGTGCAGAAAGCTAAACCCCGCCCAAGACAGACATAAATCAAAAGCTTGTGTATATTCTTGGCGCGTGACTCATTCAGACTCATTTGAACATCGGCTTTGGTGTTTGACATGAGCGTCATCTTCTGACAGGTATTAACACTTTCGCTGTTCTTGCGCTTGGATCAGAATATATGTTATTGACCATGGCGTTTACAGCAGTCGCCAAGAACTCAAATTTCGAATTTTTGGTGCTTGACGCGTTATTTACTTACGCGCCACAGTTATTCCCTTGGCTGTGGTTACACAGCACTCATTATTAGCGTATAAATGCGTTGTATGCTTTATAAATGATTCACTCATCCATTTCTCAATTAGTTTTAACCACAGCGCCTCCCTGTTGATAGTATCGAATGCTTTTTCTAAATCAATAAAAATCATGTATACCCTACCCTTTTTATGTTTAAGTATTTGTCCACCATTGTCTTTATGATGAATATGATGTTAGTGACAGCACTTTTGACCCGCATTTAATTTTTTTATGGATGAAGCATCATTGTTTTATTTACATGGTCATGAAGAATTAATGAGTTATATTAAAAAGTGGTGTGTGTTGCGGTACGAGGACAAAGTTTACAATATCTTTGATAAGGGTATGTCATGTGGTTATTGTAGCTATAGTTTGTATGAGAAGTTTATGTACCTGAATTTAAAGGGTTATGGATATCCATCTTCTCCGGCATATAGCGTGGTTCCCGGTATTAAGAAAATTCCGGTTTGGCCGGCCACGCGTCCAAACAAAGCCCTGAGCAAACTTTCTGGTCTTTTACGCCCAATATAGAATGGGGCGCTAAGAACCACAGCAGTTAAAGAGCGTCCATAAATAAAACCCATTACGTAGTGACAAACCCCAAGTGGATCAGATTAACTCCCAAGTTTCTTATAACAGGTCACACCCAGAACAAGGACAATAGACATCCCGGAATGAAGAAGACATGGCTGTAGATTGATGGGCAAATAAATTGAACAAAGAAATCGCATTTATTTATGTTCCTGAGGAATATATTTCATCCATAAGGTATTACTTGAATTACACAACATATCAATTGTGTCTTGGAAGTTGACGAGTTAATCTCTGACGCCAATTAATGAACAATGTGACAGTTTCAAGATCTCAAGTAAGAATGGAGAAGGAACACAATGGAAAAGATAATGCATTCCAAGAGGTAGATGATCTACCATTAGCAAGGGCTACTAAAACTAATGCAATCATATTAACAATGTTACCTTGATGTAATCGTTCGGCTACTGAGATAGACGGTATTCATTAATAATATACTATCACAAGCACACAGTTATTCAATAATATCTACATAAATAGTCAGTGCTTCGAAACACGTAGAACTAGCGATTATATATATATATATATATATATATATATATATATATATATATATATATATATATATAGATATAGTGAACTGAGCCAAGGCTGTTTCCCTTTTGGATCAGTTGAGCAATGAGATTTCTGCACGCATCTCTAAGTCACGGCCATGTACAAAGAGCGCCAAAGAAAATCTCACGGCACCTCGCGTGTATTCGCATTATTTATCGTTGTACGTAGCCTTGCGAAGCTATGTCCATTTCATTGGTTGCTTTAGATCACGGTGCAAGGGTGCGCCAGTCCTTCTGCCAAACAGTTACACCAATAACCACAACAAAGGTTACAAAATGCCGTAGAAACGAAATACATGTTTACGCTCTCGATCATATTGGCTAAAAGAGGTAGAGTGAGTGCATTCAGTTTGTCATACCCTATCGGCTGTGCAGGACACGCCTTTGAAAGGGTTAAAAGCTAAGGGGAAAACTTGATGAGTGCCCAGGTTGGCGAAATATAGAAGTGTAGTGTGAGAAGATTTTCAGGGAGTGCAAATTAATGCTTGAATGGTATTCATTAAATACATAGCAAGGCAGCACTTTATAACAAAAAATAAACAGAACTGTATTCTACAATGATATCAGTGCTTGTTGCTGCATAGAAACAAATATAACTAAATAATAAATATACAAAGTAGCATGTTTTCCCTCTAATTCAAATTATAATTGCTTAATATACCTTTACTAACACATTGCTGATCATAGGAGTACAACAAGATTGTAGACAAAAATATAACCCAATTTTATTGCCACAATATGTATGTCGTATTCAGTAAAACATGTACATATTTATCTCTAGTTTCTAAACATGATAAGACAATTATAATAAAATAGTAATTTGCATTTAGTAAACGAATATCATCTGGGATGTTTACGGGGAGTGCCCACTTTCTGACGAGAATGTAGACCGTCTTCCCCAGTTTTCTGGAATATTTCTATCCAATAATTTACTCTAAAAACACTTTTATGCACTGCGACCAGCCTACCACACACCCACGATTCGTCCACGAGTAATTTCGCTAGTATACAGCATGACTGGTTCTGAGACAATAAACATGTTTTGGTTTCAATAACACCAAGTGTTATAAAGCCACCACGCTCTGCAATAGGTAAGGTGGACACACTCAAAAGACCCCAGAAAACGATACAAAATCTGTCGAGCATTTTCTTTAGCGCTCCGTGTACGTGTTTTCTTGCTCAAACCGAAGCTAGCATAGGATAGAGTTAACAGATGTCAGAAAGTGGGAGTATCGGAGTATATTAAAAACAGAGTGTTATTGCTTTCCATAGGAAAGTGTGTGAACGGTGTGGCATTAAGCAATATAGGGTAATCAGCACACTGTCTACATGTATTATAAAAGAGCTTTTGTCCGAGCCGTTTTCTGCGTATGTTTATCACAAAAAGGAGGGTAATAAAAATACACGTCCAACTGCAGAATTTGGTTCAAAATACCAGTAAATCCATAAATATTTATGGGTAATATGTGTACAAATGTGACTGATTAGCCGGTAGCGGTGAGCTAAATGCGATGTTTTGCTGGTTCTGTCCGTTTTCTTCTTTCTTTGTAAAGGATAAAAGTACTAGTGGGAACAAAACTGGGCACATGCATTAGGAAAATATAGGAAGTCTATAGCCGAACATGGACTGTTGTTAATCGCCTACGGTCTGTAGGTATAGTTGCTCGTAGGAAAAATAGAACAGAAATTGCGCTTGATATCAGCAAATATCTACACAATCAAAAGGTAAAGTGGAACAGAGACATCCTTAAATTCTTATTAATGCAGTGTATTTTCCGGGAAAACAAGATCTGGTTTTTCGAGGACTTGATCAAAAGCAAATTCTATTAGTCAGGGCAATTATGCGGAATTGATGAAGTAAAGAGATGGGCAAATTATTAGACTAAGCTGAATTTCATTCCTAAAAGTTAATTTATTTCGGCATTACTCAGAATGAATAACATTGTTTTAAGCAATTATTAAAGGATATGTAAGAATCATTCAGGGACATTTTATAGCATACATTGGTGTAACTGCTAAGTTGGCTGTCAGCTAGTGATGGGTCAGCCAGGACCCTCTAGAAACAACGGACCTGACACTGGGTTCGAGATTGAGAAAAATGGCGGCGGTAGTTGGTGGTGATCCCTGAGGTGTTTACACTCGCCAACTGCTGTGTTGTGTTTCCGATGCCTGTGATTTATAGTATATTAGTAACTGCGGCAGTTTGTAATCACATTAGCGAAGCAATAGTGTTTGAAAACCTTTATTTGTGCAATTTGGGAAACGGGAATAATCCCAGTCATTCGTGTTCACTGCCGTGTGCTTTCCAAGTGTTACTTATGTTTACTAATATATTACATGTAGATTATGGCTACATTAAATGTAAAGTATAATTATACATCTTTTAATTTACCTACTTGAGAATATAGTATGTGTCACGGTTACTGTGGTGAAATAAAGAAATTGTTACAGTTTGGACGTGTTGGTTGTAAATATACTTAACCTAAAACATTACAACGCCATTATGTTTCCGGATGTAAATCGAACTTTGATTATAATGAATAGAGGTGCAAATAATTGTGATAAATATTTTAAAATATGCTATATACAGTGTTAATTTGAGTTATAAAATATATTAAATTATGTATATTTGTGAGATACAATAAAACAATTATGAGTATTTGAGAGTGTATGTGTATAATGAGTCCCAGTTTTTCTCATATACCGGAGTATTGCCATTCATATTTCCAAAATATAAAAATTTAAAAGAAAACGGTTAATATTCATAAATCGTAAACACTTTTACGCTTTCGAAGGATTCACCTATATGCATACATCTTCGTTTCCGACTTAGTTATAAGAAAGGATAAATTCCGTTACGGTGGTTATTTTATAACGGTTCCAAGAAAGTGGTTAAACTGCAGAATGGTGCATTTCTGACAGTTTGTCTTAATTCAGCCATCGTATTTATGCTGTTATGTTGTTGCATGCAATACTGTAGATTGCATGAATGTTGCTTTGAAATGCTGTTTAAGGTTATGTATTTCATTTATATCACTTGCAGTGCTGGTTTAAGACTACTTATTTGTTATATTTCAGTCTGTCGGTGTGGACTCTCTACAAAAACTAGTAAAGGATGCTATAAGTCGCTAAGTGGTATACTTTTGAATAATTATTGCAAACTTATAAATGAAAAGCGTTCAGTGAAAGCAAAAGTAACCCTAAAGCTTCTAAATTTAATAGCTAATTACTGTAAACAATGCCATTTCGTGCCATCCAGTGTATATTTTGTGCATATAATATTGTGTACGTACAGTGTGATTAACAGTGTAAATAGTGACACGTAATTTTGAGTGAACTCAATCAGTGTCAACCTCAATATCGACAGTTCTGTTTCATGCAAGTATTACAGTGTTTGCAATTTATAGAACTATGTCCTTTGTAATTTAAATAAGTAGCTGTAGTTTAGAAATGCTATTAAATTATAGCATACAAAACTGTAGACTGCATGAATGTTGTTTGAGGTTATATTTCATTTAATGTTAAAATGCATTTAGTTTACTTAAAAGACAGCGTTTTTGTGCACAACAGCATATATCTACACAAAAGACATGTCACTGCACCACATTAATTGTATTTTACTGTGGAGAAGTCATAACTTGTAGACAAGAACTGATTAAGACATTTCCCAAATTCCCACCACATACGGCCGCCATTTCGAATGTCAGTGTCAGCTCCGGTATCCAGAGGGTCCTGGGTCAGCCCACAGGGCGGCAAAGCTGCCTGCTTCGCTGAAGCCAGAGTCGCCATCTTGTATCTCTATGCTCTGCCTTATAACTATAGCCTCCTCTATCAGACTCATTGTTTCCTCAAGCTTTTTCAAGTAAAGAAAAATGGAAACAGAGGTATTGCTAGTTAAACCAATATTTAATAAAACCACATTTTTTGGGCCTATCATACGTTATTATTGACAAATTGGTATTACTACACCAAACGTCACGGCAAAGTCATAACTTAATTTAGCTACTATTATTTGATCTAAAACTACGGTATGTAACAAAAGCCTATAATAATCTTATAGCATTGCCTTAAAGCTTTCGGAGAATATGTAATACTATTAATTCCATCATGGAATATTTCGATAATGACCACTACACGAGTCCGAGGAAAACAACTCCTCCCCTCACGGTTCTGGCATCACAAGCACGTAATTGATATTAATTCTCTCTCGCGATAGCTGCTACATGGGCTAATCAACAGGACGTTTCTTATAGAAACATGTAAAGATATGAAGTGCTTCCACAATAGCTAGCTATAACTAAATCTATATATAAATTCTAGTGTACGTGTGTGTATAATGCGCTGTTCGGACTTCAATTTAAATCATGTTTATATTAATTTTGAGCTCAAGAACGAAGCAATTATTAAGAAGCTCTCTATATAAAATGTGTTGGGTCTGAATCATCGGGTCCAAAATGATGGGAGCACATAGCAAAAGCCGGAGTGGAATGCCATTTTTTTTTCTGGGTGTTGCCTCCACCCTGCTTCTCTTAGGTCTTTCCGAGTTGAAAACCTAAAATTAATAAACAATACAGGATCATTCTTTTAATAGCACATAACATATTTGATTAAGTTTACCGCCGAAACGTGACTTAAATACTAACCTGTGTATTGAAATATCTCATTTTACTTGTTTTTGCGTCTTGCTATAAGAGAAATTGCACCCAAACACCACACACGTGTTGACCACTATATTGATTTGAAAATCACGTTATAAATGTACTGATTAATTGAACACTTCACACCACAAAACTTTTTTTTCTCTCTCACACATTCAATCCAGCTCATACCAGGTTATTCCTCTCAAAACAGTGATAAACTATGGCAGCCGCGCGCAAAGCCGGCTTCTTTAGCCACAATGCATAGGGATAGGGCAATGCCAATTTAATCTCTATAAATCTGTGGGTCAATCTACGGCCAGTATATACCCGCCTACATGATCGATGTGGCAATGCAGCATGCAATGACGTTCGAAGGCCGATGCGCCGATAGTACGATTTCCATAGTGGTAGCCGTGGTCGTTAACGCGTTTGGCATTGGTGTTCCATCGTGAAAGGGTCGCGGGTTTGAATCTCGCTTCGGGCATAGATGTTTGATGTTTGTGCCCTGTCTACATATTCATCTAACATTAAGTATTGCCATATGGCTTTAATAGAAATCAGGTCAACTAGTGTGCGAATGTTTAAAAAACAAAGAAAAAATAACAGGTGCATGTGGTTCAGTTATAATACATCATTGTATTTATTATTATATTTGTTTATTTTACGTAACTTTAGCTATATGGTCATATCTCGACGGATCTGTTAGTAGATAACTCGTGGATCGATGTGTGGCGGACAGTTAGCATTCTAGGTCTCATCCCTGTAACCATAGCATCGTTCTTCGTCACATGTTCACAGAGACCTTAGTACATAGCAGCTGTATCTCTGCTTCTGTGACGGGCAGATGCCTGCTTTGATACGTGTTCACAGAGACCTTATTGCATAGCAACTGTATCTTCTTCTTCGTGCCGTGCAGATGGCATTAGAGTGCCGTCCAGTCTACCTGCTTTCATTGTCTGTAGATAGATGGCACAGCATTCGCTATTACTATCTATTTGTCATGTTTACTATTGTTTTAGATTTAAGGTGGAGCTTTGTGTATTAAATATCCAACCGACGTTCACCTTGGGACTGAGAGAACCTCAGTCAGATTTGTCGGTCCACAGGATTTGAACCCTGTACCTCCCGAATTTGGGACACTGACGTTATCGTCTGAGCCATCCCGCTCACTTAGATTATTCAATGTCTGTTTTCAGATTATTTTCTTCACGCATGGAGGGTAATTTGTTATAATCACTTTCATCAGTATAGGTATGTGCTAATTTCATAGGTAAGAAAGTTTTAACCAATACATGTAGTTGATGCGCATTTGAAAACTCACTTTTCAAGAGAACATTACTGAAAAGATTGGGATAAAAACTTTAGGCCATCTACACCAGAACTAAAATTTGAGCAAAAGGAAGTAAAAAATTCTGTTTACACAAGGAAATTTAACAAAATAGTATTTATTACAATAATGACTGGATCTGTGGGTGTGAAATAAAGAACGCGTTCTTTTGCTTTCCTTGCCTCCTGTTCGGAAGTACTGGTTAATGGTCTACGACGAGTGTTAAAGATATAGATCATATTAATGAGTATATAAAAACGTTCAAATAACAAGAAGCATATGAAAACTCGTTTGACCTCTCATTTATTGGAGGTGTAAATATTGCAACACAGCCAAGCAGGACATATCCAGAAGGATCGCAAAAACTTAACGTGCAAGTTCAAAAAAATAGATATATATTATCCAGGATAATACACTGCATCAACTTTTGTGGGGAGTTTGAGCTGCTTTGCGTGGACACGATGAGACCAAAACGTCAGATAATATCAGCGTGCTTTTAGGTCTTATAAATTTCATAGGCAGTCTGAAGTTAAAATTGAGTTTTATTTATGGACGCTCTTTAACTAGCATAGTTTTTAGTGTCCCATTCTACATCGGGTGTGAAAGACCGGACATTTTGCTCAGAGGCCTTTTTATCAGGCTTGATGTTCTTTTACGTGCCGCAAATCTACGACACGGGACCACCGGCTTTACTTTCGTTCCGATGGAAGCCATACTAGGATTTTTACGCCCGAAAAAATCCATCGCCCTCCGCCGAGTTTGAACCGGCGACCTCGGGAACTAGAGGCTAACATGGTAACCATTACACCACGGAGGATGAAATACAGGTCTTGGAATCCCCGGAATCCAATGAGGCAGTTTTAGAATAAGTTCCACGTGTCTGTCTTTGAGCAGCGTAGTTCAAAAGAGAAAAGCCGCAGAAATAGCAAATTTCATACTTAAAGTTAGGTATCCTCTAAGGATGTGAGGGGAAGAGTGACTGTAATGAGCGGCAACACAAGGGGCGCGCAGATCAAGATGAAAGGACGCTATCCTCTCGCACATTATGGGAATTGTTAGGCACATCAGTTAAATCTGGTTATGGCGAAAGCAGTATCTCAAAATCTTTTCACTAGGATATTCTTCTGCAGTCTCTCAGCCTTTCCAGCATTTCTTTCAAGATCTCCCCAGCATTTGGCAGCGTTGGAAGCAAGTCTCCTAGAGGATCGGAACAACGTTGAATCCAAATCTAGGACTGTTAAAACGGTATTTGAGCACAGAGAATCTCTGATTAATTCCTTTGATGAACCAGAAGAACGTTTATCAGACAGGACAGTGCAAGAAGCTCGTGGCTGCGTTACAATTTGGAGGACGAGAATTTAATTTCTGGTTTGCTTTTTTCAGAAAGTAATGCCACATGTTGATCTAATTCTACCTTTCCAACCCTGTCCAACACACGGCTTGTGTGAAAGAACAATTAATTCCACATGTTGATCTGTTATATAATCAGCTGCAGACAAGTTAAATGGATACAGTTAAGGCAAAAATGCGGTCCAATCTTTCGCAAAGCAATTGATGCGTGCGAAGTAGAAAGGAGGATGGAGCATATCAGAATGGGACATCTAATGTTCAAGTTGCAAAAGATGTCGTAGGGAAACTAGTCTAGCAGTAGCTGCAAAGGGGTGTGACCGAAGAATATTGGAGGTACATAGCGAGTCGACAAAACATCTGGATGCTGCAAAACGCAAAAAGCTTTGAGTTATTTTCTCAAGTATTTCCTGAAATAGAACACAGCATAATTAGTGATCGATATCAAGAACTTGATCTAAATACGCTCCGAACCGAGCTCAACATTTTATATGAGCATCTGGAATTCAGGAAAATGGAAAGTGCGCTTCCACTCTTGCAGTTAATACTAAAAGAAAAAAATCTGCAAAGCTTTTAGTGAAGTGATAAAGGTTTGAGAACTATTCTAACAATTCTCATGTCAACTGCAGAACCACAATGCTGTTTTTTCTCCTTGAAGAGATAAAAACCTTTCTGAGGAATGACATGTCTTAGTATCGGCTCACCTCTGATTGATTGATTGATTTTCGTTTAAGGTGAAGATGGTGAACATTTTGGTAATAGTAAGCGGCGAAATTTTGCAATAAATCCAGGACGTTTTTGACAATGTTTGTATTCTTCGGCGCATTTTTAAGGGATACACAAAATCTAGTAGAATTCTATAGGAACAATTAATTTAGATTCAGATCCAGAATAAATAAACAGACTGTGGATATAGTGGCTATGTTTGCACACATCTTGCTGAAAGAAACATTAAGTGGACTATCCATTCACTCATCATATAGTTATTAATTTCGCTCCGGCAAAATGCTATGAATTCGTTATCTTCTATTAGTTTAGAGTAAATAGTAATCTTAGTAGGCTATCTCACATTAGTAAAAAGAGGTCAGGCTGTGGTGTGTGTTCGTAATTTGAGACATTCTGCTACACAATGAATTGTGAAACAACACTTATTGATGATTACTGCTAGCAGCTACTACCACGTCATACCATTGAAATTCCCAATGGCTTTTCTCACATATAAGGTATGCGTTCATTGCAATAATATGGCGGTTGGCAGTTAGCTGAGCTACGCAGCGTAGAACTTCGTAAGTATGATCACTGCCAATCATGCCCGTACCCCCCCCCCCCGAAAAAAATAATTCGGGAAGGCTTTTCCACAACTAGATCTAAACTTAACAGTACCCCACACAGTTACCATGTACCTACTCCATAGTAAATAGACGTTATTTAAATAAGAAAATTGCTTGGAGACATTATAGACAGGAAAATCTCGCCAGAATGAAGATATTCTACCTTACAGCATAAAACATGGAGACTGCTTCGAAAACCAGGATGTATGGTCACCATTAAGTTTCCCTACAAGCAGTAGACCTACTATTATCGATTCCCTTTTTCTTGTAAATTTGCTACAAGCAGTAGACCTACTATTATCTAACAACTTTTCCATTATTTGTTTGATATGAATTTAAATAAATAAAGCTGTCAGAAGTTTCGGGGAGGTTTTAACCCTAGAAAATCCCCATCTAAATACGGCCCTGCTGCCAATCACTTTTAATCATATCCACTGCGATGTCAATTCAATTCAGTTCGAAGTGAAGCTCGACAGTATAAAACTTTTGAAGTGCGATCACTTCCAATCATCCAATCATTGCCTCGCGAGCAGTTCGATCACAGGAGTGATCCTGATTTTTCGTTCACAGTGATAAAATCATAGGTAGTGATATTTAGCTGACTATACTTTGGTGTTCTGTGATTATTACTCCTTGCTCCCATGTACGTATTATGTTTCCACATCTGTCAAATGGATTTCGAAATTGGTATAGAATATAAATGGTTCTAATCACCGAATGGTACACGGAGTTGTGTTGTGTAAATAGAAAAAGTTTTCTTTCTGTTATGATGATTTAGACTGTGTTGTAGTGGTTGTGAAACTAAGTGACGAAATACGAGAATAGTGTGTATTGAAGCAAAAGGTAAACGTTTGTGGAGAGGGTTAGGGTCTAATTACTTGTACTCGCTTCGGCGATACATATACTAAAATTGGAACGATACAGAGAAGATTAGCATGGCCCCTGCGCAAGGGTGGAGAGGGTTAGGGTCTAATTACTTTAATACATGCAAGTATATACATGGACCATTCAATAATTAGTGGCAACATTTGAATTAACAAGAAAGTCCTGGAAGTGGTAATTTCATTTTCGCGAAAAGATCAAAATCTCATGGGCTTATCTGGGGAGTATGGAGGATGCTCCAGAATTTCCCAGTTCCATCTGATAACAAATAAATTAATCACGGGAGCAGCTATGAGAGAGGGAGCACCATCATGTAGCACAATAGAGTGAGAATTCAGGAGATTTGGACGTTACGACGCACAGCTTTTCGTAAATGGTGTTCCAGAAAGTAACTATTATGTAGCATTCACGATTTCCCGCAGGAACTGACTGAGTGACAAGGACTCTGTCAAAATCATAAGCAACTATGAGCATGTCTTTAAGTGGATCCTGTTCTTGCCGATACTTTTTTGGCCGTGGGGAATCATTGTACCGCCCTCATTTGATTGTCTCTTTAATTTTGGGTGGGAGCATCAAACCCAAGTTTCATCTAAAGTTATGGTACGCCGAAGGAAACGCCTTCACATACATAGCGTTCTAAGTCCATTCTTGCTGTTTCCATTCTCTGCCACATGATTTCCTCTTCAAGATTGTGTGGAACCAATTGAGCGCAGATTTTCATCTTTAACTTCTTCTTAAGTATGTGAAGAATCGTACCAGGAGCAATTCCAGCTTTCCTTGCTAGTTCAATACAAGTCCAACAACAATGTTCTTCCATCTGTATTCACATGCACATCATCACTTGCTAATTGCGGTCTGCTAACTCCACGTTTTTGATGAACATTTTCCCTACCTCTGCGAAATGCATGCACTCACCTAGCATGGTACAATATGGTAAAGTCTCTCTACCATTAGCTTCCACTAATGCTGCATGGCATTGTTGACCATTCTTACCTCTTGCAATCTGAATTTTAATGAAGCATCTTTTTTTGTATTTACTAAACATTTTAGTGCAACTACAGGTAATAGCTGATAAATTAAACTCACTTCAAATATATTATAAATAGTCTTCAAACTCACAGATAACACACATCAGATGGTCCTCTTTCTCATTGTTATAGCATGCATCATTTACTGCTGATAGTGCTACATACAAACGGTGTTACCACAAATTATAGAATGACCCATGTATATATTGAATACATGGTTGAATGTACATGTTGAATCTCTTTCGTTTGTTTGGAAATTCTAAAGCTCAGGGGCATTGAACGTGCCATACAACACACAACAGATGCCTACACCAACAGATGCAATGATCCCTGATTGCTTTGGCATGCTGATTATTAGATTGGCCGTTCTGACTGCTGATATCAATTCTGACTGTTTCCGCATACTGTATTTGGGCATTCCAACAAACTTATGACCACTGTAACTTAGAGACCATGGCAACAAATAGTGCATCAATTGTTATTGGTCAATGAGGCTACAGGTATTTATACATCATGCCATTCCAATTATGCACACTTCTGCATATGCCAGTGTAGATATGATCTGAATATAATCAGATTTCTTTGTTTATTTCATATAACAAGGCGTATAGCAATATAACAGAATCATTAAGTTTATTCAGAATTTAAGCATGAGGCTGTGCTGCAGTAGGTTGCAGCAATTCAACCAAAAGGGCATGTTTATGCTCTAGATTTACTGGTCATGGGTTCAGATCCGGTAAAAGGCTTTGGACATTTAGGGTGTAAAAATCCTTATCATGGTTTCCCTCTTTCTATACCTCTTCAAGTTTCTTTCTCCCTCTTTCTTTACCTCTGTATATTTCTTTCTCTCTAGTTTCCTCTTCCTCACTGTGCAGAGCACTGCATGCAATATTTTGAATACATGCTAAAAATAACATTTTCGGGGTGTTTATAAAAATTGAAACATAATTTCTAAACTATAGTGTTTCCTGCAGACTGGTTTACAAACATGAATAATACTAATGAAAAAAAAATTGTGTGATTTCTTACTCGTATATAAATTTTATAAATAACATAACCTGTCAGAAACATCATGATTATAAATTTTTGTTATGTAATATTCTCAAGAAAAACAAAAATCAATAAGCAAGATATTCTGATTTCTTTATTTTGAACCATACTGGAACCCTCCCCCCTCATTGGGGTAAGTAGGTAATTAATATGCCATATAGCCTGTTCTCTAAGTGTGACCTATAAGGTATATTATAAGGTATATTAAATAGGTACCAAGTTTCACAGGAATTGGTTTGGCCATTCTTGCATGAAAAGGTAAGCATACACATAAATTTTAAAAAAAGTCCTATTTTTGGCATCAGAGTGGCTCATTATACCTGTTAACAACAATTATTCAACCTGAAATAAAAAATTATCAGCTTCAGTTTTATTATGTGTAAAAATTTATAAATAGATTTTGACAACTTTATAGCAGGCAGGATTCTATTGCCAGAAAATCTGATGTGATACATTCAGATACTTTCTCTACCCTCTTATCATTTATTAATGGGTATAAACTATTCTTAGTAAAGCTTATTTTTCTGTCTACTACATTTTAATCTAAATAAACCTTTGCTGAAATAGGCTACATTACACATTTCCTTATAGATACAAAGGGAACAGCAATAGTCAAATGCTTTAGAACTGGACACTGTATGCTGGCCTTAAAATTCCATACTGTTTCCAAGCAATGAACAGTTTGAACCATTCATAACGGATATATCAGAAATGGCTTATGCCAGAAAAAAGCTTATTTGAAATAAACTGTGTATTTTAAAGAAATATACATTTTTTGTGTAGTAAGTTTTCATCCATCATTTAACGTTTACCAGTTGTACATCATTATACAAAATTCCTTCTGATTGAAGAGGACTTTGCAGGCTATTCCCAAAAAATTCAAGATATGCGTTTTATTTGTCATGTAAATATCTTTAAATATATGTACTTTAATCAAGATTGTTAGAGAAATTTTTTGGAAAATAAAACATTTTGAACAAAATGTTCCATTTGAAGGGCAGTTTGAGGTGGGGGGGGGGGGCAGGGATTTTCTTGAAAATGTTTGTGTTGCATCTTTGGAAGGTACTAAATCTACATAGTAAGTTTGGTATTTATCTGACTTTTTGTTTTAAGTTATGCCGTTCACAGGCACACACATGCACATGAACATTTTCTGAAAAGCCTATTTTGGATTCATGGGCCCTCAAACATATATTTCTGGTGAAATCCTGGTATCATATTTTTGGGTGGAATGCAATATCTTCTCTGCCTACTATGTACTTGATAGAGAAAGTAAAAGAGGAGAAGAAAGGAAAGTAACAAAATTTAAGATTTATACACCAATTTTAGAAGTCACTCATGGGTATTTATAAACAACGTAAAGTACAAGCAATTTATTTTAAACCATAAGTGAACACTCAGTTTTGTATCTAAAATGAAACATATGTAATCATATGTTATTTGTTAATTACAATACCATTTTTATCGTCATATTTCTCTTTTGTTATACCCATTCACAACATTTATGATATTGATAGCATGTATGCAAAAAAAGAATAAAATGCTTTGTTGGTGAACAATTTATGCCAAGAATAATTATTATAGTCACATGTATAGACATCTTAACAATGGATTCTCATTATAGGGTAATCACACTTATGTCAATAAACTAAGGTTTTGGGGAGTATTTGATGAGCTCTGCCAATTTATTCATTGTAAATCACTCTTTATTGAAGTTGAGATACTTATACATCCCTGTGTATATTTTTTAGCTATTTTTTACATGTGAAGAAAAATATACACAAATGTATGCACTGTAATTCTATTTGTAATTATCCTTGTCTTGTCTCGTACAATACAGATTTCCGTCATTGCTGTGGATGCACTTTAGCCTTGGATTTATTGTTCTACCTGTATAGTTTTAAAGCCAATTCATTATGTCTGCTCCCTTTACCAAGGAATGCAGTCTCATAACAGATATGGTTTCAAATTCTTCTGATTCTGAAAACATTTGCCCAAAAACAATAAAGCCAAAGCCTTACAGGAGCATGTAATATACTGGGCTGTTTCAATTTCTTTCTCACACATTCTGCAATCTAAGTTACCCTGAAACACTCTCATTGTGTTAAAATGCTTTTTCACAGGAACATGTCCTGTAAGAAATACAATAATTGGTCTCAGCTGAAGTATGTTACATTTAAGTAGGCTTTTAGCTGTTTTCTTACATGGTTTTCTAATAAACAGTTTACCATGTTTGTTTTCTGGAGTTTTAAGCTGATGTTCTACTTTGGTCCAGGTCTTAGTCTTTTTTGTTAAACATTGAGGTGTTCCTAGAGCTGGCTCTGGCCCAGTGAATTGTGAAGCTGCTCCTTGTCTTGCAAGTTCATCAGCTTTTTCATTTCCCTGTATGCCACTATGACCTGGCACCCAGATGAGTTGAACTTCATTCTGTTCTGCTAATTTTGTGAGCATGTTTAGGCAGTTTAAAACTAGTCCTGATGTTACCTTATGACTACTTTGAGTCTAAGTGCAGCCTGACTATCTGAGAAGATAAGGATCTGTTTACCAGGTAAGCTTTCCTTGTTTTCCTGTATGCATTGAATAACAGTATAAATTTCTGCTTCAAAAACAGTAGCATATTCACCCAAGGAAAAAATGTTTTTGCACTTTGGTCTTATGCCATATACTCTGGATCCTGTTCCTGAGCATCTGTTAAGCATAACAGAGTTTTCTCAGGAGTTTCCAGGGTTTTATTCAATATTCAGGATGAATAATGACTGAAGTTCTTTATAAAGTGTTTAATTGGAATTATATTGTCTGACAGCATTTCTAAAGATGCATCTTCTATGTATTTTCTAATTCTTAGCAAACTTGAGTCTATTTCAGGAATTCTCAGTTGCTTAGTGTGTTGCAGTCTATAGAGTGCCATTCTTGCCACCTGCATTACACCTAAATTGGACTCAAGTCATATATACCTGAACAGGTCTAAGTACACCAAGATGCAAAATAGTTATGAAATTGTATAATTTAAATTATTTAATAGCTTACCTAATTATCTGAAAAATTGCTCTGTTTATTATAAAAGGAAGATACAAAGTGTTTTAACCTATAATCCACTATACAAGGTCAGGAATTTAATTCTATTGATTGGACATAATGTTTAATACTGTTTCTGACATTTCTAACATGTATATGTCTTTAACAATAAAGCTCTATCAATGTAATAGTTTAAGAGAGGTATTTGTTACTGGAATTAATTGTTCTTTCACACAAGCCATGTGTTGGATAGGGTTGGAAAGGTAGAATCAGATGACTGAAAAATTCAATGCCATAGCCGTGGTTCAAATCCTGGCTATGGCATTGAATTTTTCAGTCATCTATTTATGTTACGTTTGTTCCTTTTAGTCTGAAATGAGAATTCTTTACTTGGCTTGTAAATTTAACCAAAAATTATTGCTCAGATAAATCTAAACAGGAAGGATAATTTTGTATTATGTTTTCCATTATATGATCCGAGTTATCCGGTTATATTAATTAAATGTTATGTATTTACATTCTGTCTTTCCCCCCTCCCTTCGTCTCTCTCTTAACTCTGCATTATAGTGTATTAATTTCATTTTATTCATTTGTTTCCAGACAATCCAAGATCTTCAGAATAAAAAATGAATACTTCAGGAAACAGGAACAGTGTAGCTCAGGAAAGCAGCATAGTAAGTTAATTAGGCTTTCATGTTTGGTATCTTGGCAATGAAACTTTGTAACATCTTTTTAGCCTGTAAGTTGTTATCTAAGATATTCAGAAGTCGCAGGATTCAACAGAAACTGCATCTGGCATTTTCTAAGGAAGCTCCTTCTATAATCTGCCAGCTAGTGATAATGATCTCATGCTGGTATTTATATACCACAGATTGGTGGCCATGGTTGATCATTTAGACTACCGACCAATGACAGTATTTTATTCTGCTACTGTTTTTAATTCTTTTTCCACAGTCCTTGCTCATAATAGAAACTGCTTGTTTACACCATCTGCTTTATTTACATGTTTCTGAAGAATGAAATTCATGTTTCATTCATATGTAGGCTTCTCACTTGCAATTGAATTGTCAGCTTTTAAAATTTCTGTTGTCTTACACGTGACTGTGACAATTACCAGTGGTTGAAAAAACCCTTTTTGTTCTTGTACTGCATATCCCTAACAGCACCCACCCATCTACCTGTCTATATGACTTGTCAGTTACAACTGGAATGGTTATCTGAATAATGTTTAAATGTGGTTACCTTACAATTAAAAAAAAAAAAAGGCTGCTGCATTTATTTTCAGCATGATGTAGAACCCCAATAAAATTATGATTTTGGACCAGACTTTGGTAACTTATCATGCACCAGTATTTTAACCCCTTATGTAGAAATCTTTGGGTGGCACCATGGCTGAGTGGTTAGACCACTCGCGTCTCCCATGGTGCCCTTGGTTCAATCTCAGGGAACTGCATGCAGGATTTGCGGTGGACAAAACGATGTCTGGGCAGGTTTTCTCTGGTTTTCCCTGCCATTCATCATTTCACCGGTGCTCCATCTTCACCTTTCCTGTCATTTATCTCTCGCATCTCATCTATAATCTCCTTTGCTCTCATCCCGGACATCGGACTGATCCCTCACTCTGGTTGTCCTCTCAGATCCATAGACCCTCAGCTCCCTGACAGGCATCTGACCACGGCATTGGCTTGTGAGTCTTGGGGGATGTAAGTCCTACGAAGGTGAGGGTAAACATTGCTTATTGTTAGGAATGTGTAATTTGATGTGCTGGCATCCTCTAAAAGAATGAATAATGTTTTCAACTGTAATTCTTTATGTCTTGAAAAATGCTAAAATAAAAATGGCTAACCACACTTTGTATATACTTTAATGATTATAAGTCCTATTTCCTACATGTACAGCAAAAGTTAAAGGCTACTTTCCAAGTTTTAAGAACAAATCATAATACTAATTTTGACTCTAGACTACTCTGCATTTCTAGTAATTACTCTATCCATATTTTCAAACCCTCAAATACAAGTTTACATTATTTTATATATTTAGACAAACTTCATACTGTAACAAATGAGAACACCAATTGCCATGAAACACACTTTATTTATCACATAGGCACTTGGCATAGCACAACACATTACGCTTGAATCACTGTTGACACACATTCAGAGCAAAACACAACTGATTCGTCGAATCACAACTCACAACTCAACTGCACTTGGCACTGCCTACTTTCAACTGTCCAATCCCTTCAACTTTGTAACTTAACTGTCTTCTTCTACTCAAACCTGTTGAAAGGAACCTTCTGGATCAGTAATTACCGAAACTGCGGGAGATAGCACACAATGGATTTGTTGTATTCTGAAAGGCCAGCTGGAAGCCCCAACCAGGCATTGGGCCAGGATGCGCTCAGCGGTCGCATTCAGATATCTTCGAATATGGGGTCACAATACTTTTGTGCTATTGTACCTGACAAAGCATTATAAGTGCTTTGTCAATTCTAAAAGCTATCCCTATCTTTACATAAAAATCTGTCCCGTTTGATTGATATGGATGAAGCATTGGACATGCATGCTTTATAACCCAGAAGAATTTATAGAATGCTTACGACTTTCAGAAACTATCCCTAACATATTTGTAACCCCCAATGCAAACCTACAATCCTGACACTTCACTTTAAAAATTATAGGTTACTTTATGTTTGAAAAAGTGCCCTGTATATTATTTACATCCTGTTGCACTCAAACAGACCATATGGTTGTCTGGGGAAAGTTTGGTACTTATTTGCTTTAGTACCTGGTGAAAATGCAGGTTTTCTAAAGCTTTAGAAAACTACCCCACTCTTTATTTTATACCCCTTTGTTACAAATTCTCCCTATTTGACATATCTTGGAAAGACTCTTGATCGTGTCGTAGATTTATGGCACGTAAAAGAACCTTAAGCCTGATAAAGAGGCCTCTGAGCAAAATTACCAGTTTTTCACGCCCAATATAGAATGGGACACTAAGGACCATAGTAGTTAAAGAGCGTCCATAAATAAAGCTCAATTTAAATCAAGACACTTGACACTTGTGCTGTGGCATAATGTGAAAATTGTAGATTATCTTAAATATTTCAAAATCTGACCCTATTCATATTTTTGATTCCTATGTGTAAATATGCACCAGTTATTTGATCTGGATAAAACTCTGGAAAAATTTGGTTTAGGTCTCTGCAAAAAATATGGGTTCAACTTTCATAAACAAGCTTTAACCTGAAACCCATACATGTATGCCTACATCGTTTGACAGATAATGACAAAACTTTTGTCATTACATTTTTATATGTGAGAGGTGATCGCATATAAGTAACCAAACCTTTGCCCATGTTGACCTAGTACTTTTCATTTTAGTGTTTTATCTCAAATCTAATGCTAGAGTGGCGGAAGTCAAAGATTTCCTCCAGTATGTTGCTGTCAACCAGGATCTGAGAAAGCTGACCATATGCTGTCAAAGCAGCACATCTCTTCCCTCTTTAGTTCTGTCTTATCTGCAATGTAATTTAAAACTATGCAGGCAAAACATACTTACTCTAAGATGTACCATTAATCTTTGATATATATAGTTGCTGCTTAACAACTAAACTTTTATAACTTAATGTTCTTTATCCGAGCAGGTCATATTGGGTTATGAATGAATGAAATCAATGAAATGATGCTTAAATGAGCCTGGTGTCCACAGAGCTCAAAGTTATCTGAAGTTCATCTTTTTGGGATAAGGGAAAAAAAACCTTATCTGGATAACTCACCCCAAGACCTCTTGAATGTGAGGCAGACACTACCCCCACAGCAGAGAGGTGGGCTTCATCTAAACTTTCTGTTCTGTACAGTTGAAACAATTTATTTGGGGAGGGGGAGGCTGATGCATTACATTCACACAATTTTCTGTACCCACTCATTTAATTTTAATAGTGACAACACTTTTAAACAATTCTAGTGTGCTGCATTCAAATGACCTCCTCTCACTCTTCTACAAACTATTCATACAAAAACTTAATCATATAGCTGCTTCTTGTTAATTGAGTTAAATTTTTATTACACATTTAAACATTTTGTTGTAGATATAAGAAGAATATAGTAGGCTAAAGCAATGGCCAAATCTTCTAAAAACAGGACACTATGTGATGGCTTTAAAATTCTGTTCTCTTTAAATTAAATTGGGTTTTATTTATGGATGCTCTTTAACTGCTGTGTCCTTAGCGTCCCATTCTATATTGGGCATGAAAAACCAGGAAATTTTGGTCAGAGGCCTCTTTATCAGGCTTGATGTTCTTTTACGTGCCATAAATCTATGACACGGGACCACCGACTTTACTTCCCTTCCGAAGGAAGCCTTTCTAAGGATTTCTACGCCTGAAAAAAGCCATCGCCCTCCGCCGGGTTTGAACCCGGGACCTTAGGAATTAGAGGCTAGCATGATAACCACTATACTACGGAGGACAACACTGCTGTTCTCTTTCATGGCCACTAGGGGATGGGGAATACAATTGGCAAATAGCAGTTGAAAAAGTATAAAGTATTTGAAAATTCAAACCGATAACAAAGAATATATCAAAAATGTTTAATGCCATAAATTGTGTGCTTTAAGGAGATCTACGTCCTTTGTGTAGTAAGATTTTGTCTATCTCTTACATTTACCAATTATACAATAAAGAGCACTTTGTAGGCTATTCCCAGAAATTTCAAGGTATACATTTTATTGTTACACAAATATCTTAAACATATAGTATTTTAATCAAAATCATTGAAAGCCGTTTTTGAGAAAATTAAAATGCAATAGAATTTTTTCCATATAAAGTATATTTTGGGGTGGGGTGATTTTCTTGAAAATTTTGTGTTGCATCTTTGGAAAATATTGAACTTAAATACCAAATTGGGTGTTTAATGGACTTAATTTAAAATAAAGAGAGTTGAAGGTTGTTACACTACATCACTAAAATGTTCTTACTTGAACGCGTTTCGGGAGATGGTTTGCTCCCATCGTGAGCATGTTTTCAACTCAAACATGTAACAACTTTCAACTCTCTATTTTAAATTATGACACATCACTGTTACTAGCTTCTAAATCTTAAAAATTAATTTAATGAACTGTTTGTTTTTGAGGTATGCTGTTCACATACACACACATGCACCTTTTTCATTTTTTTTTTGTTTTGTTTGTAAGCCACAAAACTTGTATTTCTGGTGAAATTTTGGTATACAATTTTTGGATGAAATATGATAATGATAAAAGTATTGAACATTTCATACTAATAAGTACAAATAACTCGGAAATGGCTGATGCCACAGAAAAGTTATTGAAATAAATTATATGTTTTAAAGAGATCTACATTTATTGTGCCGTATATTTTTGTCTATCTCTTAATGTTTACCAGATATACAAAATTATAAAAAATTCCTTTTGAATGAAGATGACTTGACAGCTATTACCAGAAAACTTAAGATACACATTTTGTTTGTTGTGTAAATATCTTAAATATATTGTATTTTAATCAAAATCTGTAGAACCATTTTTGAGAAAATAAAATATTTGAAAACTTTTCCATGTAAAGAGTAGTTTGGTGGGGGGAATTTTCTTGAAAATCTTCATGTTGCATTTTTGAAAGACACTGAATTTAGATACTAAGTTCGGTATTTTTATGACTTTTTGTTTTTGAGTTATGCTGTTCACAGATTCCACATGGACTCTTTCCTTAAAAGGTTTTTTCTATTCAAGGGGCTTCAAAACATACATATCTGGTGAAACCTTGACATTGAATTTTTGGGTGGAATACAATATCTTCTGTACATATTATGGTACGTGGTAGAGAAAGTAAAAAGGGAATAAATATAAATAAATATAAAAAAGGTCTTATTTATTTTGAGTTGCAGTATTTTCTGTTAATATCCCAATACAAAACCCCCAAAAGTTATAGCATTTTCATGATTATATTCTACTTCTAACAAATTTAAATTTGATTATTGTGAGAGTAACTTCATTTACTTGTTCGATAGTAATTCTACAGGTGATGATGAGGTAATAACCTTCAAAACATGTCCTAATTATGGAACAAGTAATGAAGTTAACGTCACAAAAATCAAGTTCAAATTTTACTGACCCTTCACTGTTACTAGTTTCAAAATCAATAATTTGTCACTCTCTCCTTCTGTTCAATGTTACTTGTGAATGAAACTAAGATTTTAATACTTCTTCCTTTTAGCCATCTTCAGAGGAAGGTCATGGACTGGAAGCCAGATTTGAATGCCCTATTTGCTTGCAGTGTCTCTCTGAGCCAATTCTGACATCTTGTGGACATAGATTTTGTAATGCTTGCATTCACAAATGGCTAGAGTAAGTGTGTCATTCTATCATGTTACTTGGCAAATGTAAAAATTCCAAATATAATCTTCTATTTCTGTGAGGATTGTGTAATCTTTATTACAGGAAAGAAGGAGGAGTATGTCCAGTGGACAATCAACCCTTAAATCCCAGTATAGATTTGTTTCCAGACAATTTCACACGCAGAGAAATTCAGGACTTAGAGTCGCAAACCCAACAGGTATGCTCTTTAAAATCTGACACAGCGGAATTAAGAATTCATACGCGAGTTTAATAAATTAGCATAAAGAGAAAACTAGGATATTTATTGATTTCTTACGCTTCCTTGCATAACAATGACATAAATATGTAGGTATATGCTGAATTGGTCTCTTTATTTAGTGGCATAACAATGGAACAATGGAGGTTTAATGAGTATGGACATGTTTAAAATCCTTATTTTATTTTTCTCTTTATGTTGCTTTTTGTTTGATAGAGTGATTGGTGTGTATCAAATGCGCTTAACTGTTCTACTAGGGGCAGATGTAATCATTATAGCAAAACAGTTTACTGCACTGAATTGATTCTAAGTGAACTATGAATTACATTTTTTTTTTAGCAGTGATATTTGAGGGTTGCTACAATTACTCTCTTTGCAGGCAATCCAGCACAAAGGTTTGACAACAACAGTTAATATGGCTGATAGTATCTCCCAATTTAACCTCTTAAATTATCATCTTTGTGGCATATTAAAATATAAAGTTTATAAGTAACTTATAAATTTGAACAAGATAAAGGGTAGCATGCAAGTAGCATTAAGAGTTCTATTTCTGAAATAGAATTAGAATTAGAAGGTTATAGAAATTTCTAAGCATTAAAGCCGGGACAGAAGGAAAAGCTGTACTGTTACTGGACTATAGGCCAGAGATCACAGATTACAAACCATTTCCACATTCCTCATGCAGTCTTTTGGCATTTGCAGACAGCACTCGGACTGGATTTTACCTGCCTGCCACTGTTGTGGATGTTCTTTGTAGTGGTAATTATTTGAATATAGATAATTTGAAGCTAATTGCTTAGGAATTCCTATGCCTGGTAATCAGTAATTCCAAGATAGGTGCCAGAAATATCTGGAAAGTGAAGATAGATAGTTTCATACTGTCTTTAATGTGACTTGGGAAGACACTTAACACTTTAAATACAGAGTGAGCTAAAAGACTCCGAACTGTCTGCACAGTGTTTTTTCTGTCTGCGTTCTGGCACTCATTGCTGTCTGCCGTTATCATAGAAAGGTGCGGATGAAACCATACAACATTTTTAAAACTGCTTTTAAAGGCTTTACTTACCAACTTTACGAAAGGAGATGCTAAAATTGGCCACCGTCATCGTCCATACATTTTTGGCATCTCTTTAGGAAACTATCCATCACTTGCCGTAGTTCACGTTGAGAAATTTCCTGGCAGATATTTTATTTTAATTCTTCCAGGGTGTGTGGGTTTGTCTTGTACACTTTATGTTTTAAGTTATCCCGGAGGGGTATTTTATGAACAATATTATCGGCTGCGCTGTGTTTTTCCACTGGGCATGTGGAAATATTATAAAAACATGATAACGCACTGCTGCTATAAAAAAGTCACGCTGCTGTGGTTTTGCTGTGCAGTGTGAAGTGCAGTTTTGAGTTGACGGTGATGTAGTTCAATTATTATGAGTTATTTATTATTTTGTCCTGTACTTAATCACAAAGTATATTATGGCTCAATATATGTTTTTTGCTACACAGCGTGTATTTATGATTCGTATGTGTTAACTCGGTCAGCTTGCCAAGTGAAAGTACAATTTGCAGAAAGATTTCCAGGTGTAAAAGTTCCAGGCCGTACAACAATCCATGAACTTTACAGCAAATTTCAGGCCACAGGAAGTGTTCAGGCTAAGAAATCTAAAAGACGGCATTTGGTTCTTACTGAAGAAACATTAGACACAGCGGTAATTGTTTGGAAAATTCCCCCCAAAAATTCCAGTTTAGTTTCCTAAAGAGGTGCCAAAAATGTATGGACAATGACAGTGACCAGTTTCAGCATTTCCTTTCATAGAGTTGGTAAGTAAAACCTTTAAAAGTAGTTTTAAAAATGTTGTCTGGCTTCATCCGCGCCTTTCTATGATAGCAGTAGACGGCAACAAGCGCCGAGGATGCGGACAGGAAAAATGCCGAGCAGGCGGTTCAGAGTCTTTTGGCTGACCCTGTATATTAGAATGACAATCAAGTACTCCAACCAGGACTTTCTGTTGGTCTGTCCATTTTTCCAGACTTTTGATTAGTTGCACTTGGGAATAAATGATGGTTTATCAGCCAATTTAATCAAGTAAATGAATGACTTTATAGATAATTTTAGGGCAAGGTTGTTAAAATTACAAGGCAATTCTAAAATAAGGAAACTGCTTTACTTATTTATTGTTTCTTATTTTTTAAAGTGTAATGTCCTTTAACCAGGCACTTCATACTGGATGGTGAGTGAATGGAATAAAATGCTCAAATGAGTTTAGTTACCCAACATTTGTTTTCCCACCAAAAAGGAAAATCCCAGTAAAAGACTTATCCAGATAATTTGAATCAGCCATGATTTAAACTCAGACTGTCAATGATGTATTGCCTTTTACTTAGCAAATCATGGACATACAGCTGTACCATTTATGATAACACAGAAAAAAAGTTCCTGTTGTTTGTTGGATGAAACAAACGGAGGTAGAGGTTGAAATGAGCCCTCTTCATGTGTCTATAAGTAGGCTTCTGAAAATACATGTTCCTCAGAGGAGTCGACCATTTGGTCAGATAACTTAATGTCCTGGCCAAAACAGAAACTTCACCATGGGCATGGTTGTTGTATATGTAGCTGATTTCCACTACAATAATGGGCACATCCTATACCCCCGCCATTGAATCTTTGCACTTGACAGTTTGTGTGGCTTTGCATAACGTTGACTATATTGTGGTTGTGATTGCCAGAGTTGCTAGTACACAACAACAGCTGATTGTTTTCCTTTCTATCGTATTTAAGTGGCATACAAAAAGTGTATGCAAGTGCAAATGTCAATGAATAATAACTATTTCATATTATTATTGTTAATTGAAAATAACTCAACATAAACATTGCAGTGTATATAGAATAAATTACGCACTTTTGACAATATAGAAACAAAATAATGCAAACTTGAATGCTACAATGAGGAGAAATAAACCAAATTATAAGCATGCAATAACAAAGATATTTGTACTCACTGATTTAAAACTGCAATGGCTCAATTCCATCCAAATCTCCATCGTCATCATCGTCATGATTCTTTTTCTCTTGTAGTTTCTTTCCCTTGTAAATAACAGTTCTCATGCATAGTCCAAGAGCTGCTGTAATTCATTGCACAGCTTTATCGGCAGGAATAAGGGGATGCCCATGAACCTTCACTTACTCCTCCTCCTGTTAAAAAATTACCAGGTCCTTTTTAACAGTTTCAGAGCCTGACTATTAAGTAGCACAACTTGATGCAAAGGATTTTTACTTTGTGAATCATCACTCATTGATCGGTATTGTTTTTGAGACATTGTCGCACTTCAAATCTTGTATAAATAATATGAATGTAATATATATAAAAATGGATAAATATAAATAAATATACTGTATTTATACGAATGTAATGTGCACTTTTTTGACCAAATATAGTATTCAGAATCATGGTGTGCATTAGATTCGAATGCAAATCCATTCTGTGGAATGCCAGTAACTTCATTCAAATTTTTCGTTTATTATGTCACAATGGATTGCTGGAGTTAACATGCATCCGGAAACTCGTGACAAGCTAGCCGCTCATTTATCATTGGCAAACAGAAAAGAACGTCTTATGATGCGTAAAGTAATCCTTTATGCTGAAAAAAATGGTAATAGAAAGGCAGGAAGAAAGTTCAATGTATTGGAGAGCAACGTTCGCTTGTGGCAAAAACAGAAATTGGCATTATTTGCTACTAAAGCTAGTAGGAAGAAATTTACGGGTCCTCGCAAAGGAAGACATCCTGATGTTGAAGAAAAGGTGTTGGAGTTTGTGCGTGAAAGGAGGAAGAACGGGCAACCTGTGACTAGTGACGATGTATGAAAGAAAGCTAAAGAAGAGGCTGAAGTTCTTGGTATTCCGAAACAAGAGTTTAAGGCTAGCTGTGGATGGTGGATCGTTTCATGCAGTGGACGGGTTTATCTCTAAGATGCCTTACAACAATGTGCCAGAAGCTTCCTGCAGAATTTGAGGACAAACTACAAATGTTTCAGCGGTATGCCATTTCACTTCGGAAGAAAAAAAAATTTTCAATGGGGCAAATAGCAATGCTGATGAGACGCCAATTTGGGTTGATATGCAGTGGAGCTACACTATTACTGAGAAGGGAACAAAGGATGTTATCATCAAAACAACAGGGTGCGAAAAACAGCGCATAACACTAATTTTGTTCTTTAACAATGTCGCCCAACAATAGAGCACTTTCCATTGTATAATCTGATGGCTTATATGATAAATCCATTGTTGTATTAAATAAATTTAAATAAAATACCTATCACCTATTTTCTGTCATTCATGAGCTTTACATTCAATACAAACCCTTTTTTTCATAATTTTAAGTTTCAAATTTGGGGTGTGCATTAGATTTGCTGGCGCATTAGATTTGTGTAGATACGGTATATATATATATATATATATATGTAAATGAACACCAACAATAACGATACTATCAAACAACAATGAATAACATAAATAACAATGAACAATATGTAGCTTGCAAAGAACAACTCGACGCATGTGCTAAGATTCAGAAACTGAAGCATGTGGTTGGTAATAGCTACATCCAGCAACACAGTCACTTCCAGTTCCACTTCTGCTTTGTTCATCAACCATCCAGAATGCTGCCTTGTGATTGGTTTAGGAAGTCTAATGGTTAAAGCTTTTCATCTATTTGTTTGCTAGCTTAATTGCTAGCTGTTAAGTGCAACGTTTCAATGGTGGGAGCATAAATTGGTGATTGACAGTTGAAAGAGCGAGGATTCCAATGTTGTTGCTTTAGTGCCTTGTTCCACATGCCATGCAGCAAAGATAACTTGGAGTGGGGAGGATATTTGTGTGTTTGCATTTGATCTGAACATTGTTGTTGGTTTATTTATCAATGCTGTATCCGGCAATGCCCAGGATTTCTGCATCTTGCATCAGAGAGAGCGAGAAAAGTACAAAAAGGTGGTATTGTATCTCTGAATGCAAGTTCTATGGGGATTATAGTTTCATTTTACATTTGTGGAGAAATCTAAGGAGATGCTATGTGTTGGATGTCTGAACATTGTTTAATGCACGGTAACGTCTGTTAACTGTTCTGAACCTCTGGGAGTCTCCACACCACCCTACTAAGGTTGTCACCTTGAAATTGATGTTAATGGACATAATCGGAGCATAAATAATCTCTCTTGCTGTCCCTTAATTGGTATTCCCTGCCCAAAAACCTTTTTGTGGCCTTAACGGATAGTTCCTTTTTCTCTGTTTCTGTACCTCAAGTGTTCATCGCAGCCATGAGTGATGAAAAAATTTGCTAAATATAAAAGTTACACATCACAAATGCACATGCACACTCTGAAACACTTTGAACACATGCATTTAGTTGTGTTATGCTATTTTAAACTTTTTTAAATGTTTTTAAGTCAAATATAAATGATTGATGATAAGCTGTACAAGCTGTTACACCTGGTCACATATTCACTATTATATATTACAGAGAGCAATAAACAAATGACATTCCACTACCAGTGAATCATAAGTAAAGCAAGAATAATGGCAGTATCTGTTTTTACCAAACGTCAGCATGCAGAGGTATCAGTTGCTGGCTTTGCGTCCAAAGTTCATGGTATAATGTGATAGAGATTGGCAACCTAGCATAGCCTGTTGTTATGACAATTTGCTTTTGATGGTGGATTACTGGTTTCTAGGCAAGTAATGACATATCTATGATGCTTTTATTCCTTTTCTTGGTTTCCGCAGCTCATTACTACATGGCTGAGAAATATCAATCCACAACTTAGGATGTGCCCACTATAGTATTAAACTCATCAACCACAAGTTTCCGCTAAGAGGACATACGCATATGGAGATGGATGTAGCTCATTCCATTATGGACAAAAAGAACTGCTTTCCTCATTTCAAATTCACTACTCCACATGTCTCGAAAGAGTTTATTGATGCTTGAATGGGTTCTTGCAATAGCAAGAACCCATTCCAGGTTTATGAAATGTAGATAAGTGATTTAAAAAAATTTGCAATGCTTGCAGAAGGAAAAAGTCCCTTTTGAACAGAAAAAAATAGCTTTTATTATATAAAGGAGATATAACAGAGGCATCCTCCATGGTGTAGTGGTTACAATGCTAGCCTCTTTCCTGAAGTCATGGGTTCAAACCCGGCGGAGGGTCATAAATATTTTCAGGTGTAAAATTCCTTAGCATGGCTTCCTTCGGAAGGGAAGTAAAGCCGGTGGTCCTATGTCGTGACTTTACAGTACGTAAAAGAACCTCAAACCGGATAAAGAGGCCTCTGAGCAAAATTACTGGTCTTTCATGCCCAGTATAGAATGGGATGCTAAGGACCACAGCAGTTAGAGTGTCCATAAATAAAACTCAATTTAATTTAATTTTGGCATGTCTTATATCAAAGACATGCTTCTTTGATACCTTCTTTAGCCAATATTCAATAGATATTTTTCTTTCTAATTTTTTGTTTTGTTTTTATATTTGTAATTATTTTACCAGTAAACCAAATGGAGTGTTTTCATTTATAATGTGTAACTTTTGGAAAACATTCATTAATAGCTGAAGCTACCTTGTTATAAAAGTGATCAGCTAGAGTGTTTACATTTTCATAAGTCATTCCAATCAAATTTTAATATGTCATGCAACTTTGCGACAGTTTTATGTTTTAATTTAAAATAGAGAGTTGAGGGTTGTTACACTACATCACTATGATATCAAGTAAGAATATCATAGTGATGTAGTGTAACAACCCTCAACTCTCTATTTTAAATTATGACACATCACTGTTACAAGCTTCTAAATCTTCAAAAATTGAGTTTTATGTTTATTTAAGTTTGTTAGCTCCACGTTGTGGTAGCCAAATATGCGACATTATTAATGTATTTCTGTTTACTTGTGTTTTGCCCCACGTTTGTGTGCCAAATATGCGACAGTATTCTTTGTTAAGTTTGAAAGAATGCTACTGTTTATCTGCCGCACGTATAAAAGACAATTTGTCGTGGTCACTTCGTGTTATCATTTACTGAGCGCCTGTTATTTTATTTAATTTTGGGTTCACTGTCCTCCGGCTAGCTATGATCTTTTTGGTCAAGCACTTCTCTTATACAAGGTGTGTAAACGGAAAGGAGTTTTTATCCAAAGATAACACTGATGAAGAATTTGTTTTACACTTTTATTGTCGTAAGATATTATGCACTTTCACATATTAATCTTGACACTCGCCAAACTGAAACTGTTATAATAACTTATTTACTGCTCATTCTTAATTCGCGTACTTCAACTTTTTGTGTAATTAACTTTACGACACTTGAGATTTTTTTTTTATAACTTTGCTATGCGTAACCTGCGAATCGATAAACTGTGCGATGTATTCAGCGACGTGTAATGCACAAATGTTTCTAATGGACTGAACGAATTTGACTCTGACCTAGCCCTTTTTATACTCCTACACCCCAATATGCCTAAAGATTATAACTGAGCTGCTATTGGTTAATAAAACATGCCAACATTAGCGTCTATTTTTATATCCAATGAAAATTACGAAAAACATACGCTCTAGGGAAAAATGTTCCAGCAAATTCTAAGAAAAACGCGCCAATATTACGTCATTTGCTCCTCTCTAATAATGATAAACAGCTCACCCCCTCGCTACATTATTGCACGCTATTATTGTCAGTTTCAGTAAGGCCGTATAAACCCACTTCTCAACAATGATTACAATCAACAAACATCTCAAATCAATGTCACACAATAATGCATATTCACACTACAATCACTCTTTACATTTACATAATTTGTGATACAAATTACTGCATCAACTTTAAGAAGTTCTCATTATTATAATTCATATGAAAAATAAAGCTATATTTTATGGAGGCTTTAGAAGATTGGATTACTATATTCAGTGCTGAATGAGGAAAAATTCTTAGGTGTCAATTCATCAACTTCCTTATTGATCTGAATATTGCTGTGTTTTGAACCAAATATCCGATAATTTAGCCATGTTTCTATTAAACCAATGACATTGTTGTTATTTAATTTAAGTGGTATGAGTAAATTTTTTTTCGCTACTGCTTTGGAAGCTTATTTTGTTTTTTAATCAGGATAGACTTCCATAACATTCATTCTCATCAGTTGTATGTCAAATAAAAGTGGTTGAAGAGGTTTGGAAAGATCTAATGTAAGGGAGATGAACTGGCACAGGCTGTGCAACATTGGCACATTAAAGTTCATCGCTCCTTTGGGGGTCTTGATGATGAATATCTTTTCCCAGTTCGACGTTTCTAGTGGACTTTTTGCATACTTAAGCAATCTTATATTTCTATCAACATTATGACACTCGGTCCAAATTTTACTGGTCAGCATTGATTCTGTGATATAAAGGAAAGTATGTGACTTTAATGGAAATCAGTACCCTGATTTAAAAAATGAATTCCGTTTTTGCTATCATATCTAGCTTTTATGATATGTGCATATATGTCTATGGTGCTAAATTCATTTAGCTTATACAGCTTATTGCTACATTTCATTGTTAATTTAAATTTGCTGTTAATTTTCTTTAATCAGCTTACTTCCATCCTCCCTTCACCCAGATGTTTATGTTTATATTCGCAGCACTTATCAGTTTTGTTCTATTGGTCAGGTCTGTCTTCTTATGAGGTATTTATGTTTACATTTACAGCTATCGTAGATCTCTACTTCAGTTGAGCTGAAAACTTATGTTAATACACACATTCATCTTCTATATGTATAGTGCCAAAATAATAGTTTAAGTGTGACTTCTACATCAGGATTACGCAGAAGACAGTGTCTACAAAGTCCTCAGAAGTTTTGTTACATTTGTAAGTGTTACATGTTTGATGGAAAAGTGCATAAAATAGACTCACAAACAAAGAAACTATAATACTCAGATTTCAAAGAGAAAGTTGGTGATCAGGATAAATCGTTCATGCCTCATATTGCATGTAACAGTTGTGCTGAGGGATTACATTTTTGGTACGAAGGAAAATAGAAAACAATGCCATTTGCCAAACCAATTATATGGAGAGAGCAGCAGAATTATCATGACAATTGTTACTTTTGCATGTGCAAAGTTTCTTGCTACAACAAAAAGCTACACGGCCTATTCCTCATGGACCTGAACTACCCATACCTACACCACCAGCAGATCTCAATTTTAGTGAATTTGAAAGCAGCTCCGTGACTTCTGACAATGAGTTGGTTTCTGATCCAGAAGAATTTTACAATTCACCACAACAGTTTAATCAATTTGAGTTAAATGATTTAGTGAGGGATTTAGGCCTCATAAAACAAAAAAGTGAATTACTGGGCTCAAGACTACAGGAGAAGAATTTGTTATCACTTGGCGTTACATTTTCGTGGTATAGGAATCATAAAATACAGTTCCACAAGTACTATGCAGAAGATCAGCTTGTGTTTTGTGTGGATGTATAACCTTATTCAACAGTTGGGCAGGAAAGCATATGAGCCAAGTAACTAGCATTTTTTATTGGTCCTTCCAAACAGAGTCTTAAGGCAGTGTTACTTCGTAATGGCAACAAGTTAGCTTCAATACTGCTTGCACATTCTACGAACCAAAGAGAGTCTTATGAAACTCTGAAGTGTGTTCTTGAGAAAATTAAGTACTGTCGTAACCATGAGAGGCAAATATGTGGTGACTTGAAGGTCATTGGTCTGTTACTAGACAACATGGAAGATACATAAAATTCCCTTGCTTTCTTTGCGATTGGGATAAGAGGGTGAGGGACAAACATTGGGAAACTGACTAATGGCCTGAGAGGCAGCAACTGGAACCTGGGTCAAAAAATGTTGCTAATGTGGCTCTTGTTGATTGTCAAAAAATTCTATTTTCTCCATTACACATAAAACTTGGCATGATGAAACAATTCGTGAAAGACTTGACAAAAGTTGTCCTTGCTTCCAGTACTTATGCACCAAGTTTCCATCATTGTCACAGGCTAAAATCAGAGAGGGAGTATCTGATGAGCCACAGATAAGGAAATTGATGAAAGACATTAATTTTACCAGTTCTATGAATGAAGTTGAAAAAGATGTGTGGAATGGATTCAGAGAGGTTGTTAAGAAATTTCTGGGCAACATGAAAGACCCTCAATACAAAGAAATTGTCACAAATATGCTAGAAAATTTCAGACTGCTCGGCTGTAATATGAGTTTGAAGCTCCATTTCCTCAAGTCACATCTTGACTACTTCCCATCAAATTTAGGAGCTGTCAGTGAAGAGCAAGGTGAAAGGCTTCACCAGGACTTGAAAGAAATTGAATGACATTATCAGGAACCTTGGGATGTACATTAGATGGCCGAATACTGCTGGTGTCTTGCATGTGATGAACCTACCAGAGAACACTCGAGAAAATCATATACACTGAAGTTCCATGGGAAAAGAAAAAGGGGTACATAAGATAACTAACATACATTCCCAAATTCAGGTATGCTTTCATGTTGTTATTCTTCTTTATTTTCTTTAAAAGTTGCATATGAGTTTGTAATATTTTTGCAAATTTTACAATTATATTATTTTTATTGAACATTGTCATATTGCCAAAATGAGATGTGCTACAGAAAAACGGAATGCATTTTTTAATTCTGTGTATTGAAATTAGTAAAAGTCATCTATTTTTAATTGTACTGAAGAAAAAAAGTTTTCATTTGTAACTTAGTATTATTAGAAAGGTAGAATCAGATGACTAAAAAATTCAATGCCATAGCCAGGATTTGAACCACGGATCTCCCGGTCTCCGTCTGGTTGCTCTAACCACTGAGCTACCATGGCAACATGCCAACACGACATTAAATTCTATCTTTCCAACCCTGTCCAACACACGGCTTGTGTGAAAGAACAATTAATTCCATTAGTAGTATTATTTGATAATACATTAATGTACAACAATTGTATTCTAGTTCATAGAACACAAACTTTCTGATGGTAAATAAGAAGTCCAGCACTAGAAGTAACCATTGGAAAACATAAAAGTTCATCAAATTCATCCACATTTATGACGCATCTAGAGTGGACTCAACTTAAACACTTCATAGGTTCATTCACCGGTTAGTTTAACACTAGAGTACCTGAGTTTCAAGTACCCTTAAATGGCTAGTTAGCAGTCAATGAACCACTGCTACTGTCTCATGCATTTTTAATAATTTTTGTTGCTGAAAACTATAGAATTCCTTGCTTATCACCTTCTAGCATATTGCGATGTAATAGAGGGAATGATTTTGCTTCAAGCCAGGCTCAAATCCAGTTTACGTTTAGCTTCCGGAGTAAGTTTATAATTCTTAGTTTCTGCTCAGTATCTTGTACTTATATGTTTTTTTGACAATTATAGTTTCTTTTAAGTTTCATTCCAATTTATTCTTTAACTTTCAATTAACGTCTGCTGTGCTGTGCTGTGCTGTGCTGTGTACGTGCGAATAGTAAGTCTACCTCTTTCAGTAAACGCCGCGCGGGAATTGAAAGCACACCCGCAACAATGGAAAATAATTGTGTGTTCGACGATAACCTCTTTCTCTCACTTTACTGCTATAAAGTAGCCCGCAATAATGCAATTGACAATGAGTGATTCTATCCCACCAGAATCAGTAGCCTGCTGTTCGTGAATGTGAGTTGGTTGCTGTGAGAGACGTCATCTGTTTACATGGAGACGAAGCCTGGGCAGGCAGAGACGACAATAACCTCAACCGTGCAGTTCCGAGAATTATTAAGACTGGGCTATAATTCACAAAACAATTATATATAAAGAAATAAAAATTTCAGCCCAATTGAATGGATAGTTTAGAAAATAGCAATTTCAGTTGTGCATCCCCTTAAATAAACCAGCACCTTATTATGCCTTTTTCACCTTATTTGAGCACCTTTTCCTTTTCTTTTTTCATCTGAAATTTGCAACTAAAAATCCTAACCCTGATCATAAGCATACATTGGTACCATGTAGTTTTGTATTATTTGCATTGCATTCGGAATAGAATTTATGTGGGGTGTCATTGTCTCAGAGTATTGGAGTTTTAAATTAAACATTGTGTTTAGAAGCTTCTGTAGCAGGAAACCGAATGTTAAATTGGAATTGTGTTAATAGGTACATCGGCGGAGTTTGATTTCATTCATCAACGCTGTAAACGTAGATATTTGATCGTCTTCTGATTGACCGTGCAACGAAGAAGGCCGTGACAGAACGCGAACGGTTCAAGTAGTGTTCCAACCACACAAAATTCCGAATTAGTTCTGTGAGCGTACCGGACTGGCGCATGTGCATTAGCATGTGTTGGAATTAGTTTGGAACCCGTTCAGAACCGTAGGTTGGAACAAACCTATTGAAATGACACTTTTTGTAGGACCAGCAGTTTGCATGAATAACATTTTGTTGGCCTCTCCTACCTGCACAGTTTTTAGGGCGATGCATGTCCATTGTGTGCTATCATTGCCATATTCTTGCTCACCAATGTTTGGTCTTCTTTCTTCAGTGCTATGTGCTGTATTACCTGAAAATTTTTGGGTTCAAAATATATATATAATACAAAAAAAGTGCATATCCAACAATTGTGATTACAATATTTTTTTACCTCTCCCCCTCCCTCATCCTTAGAGAGCAACACGTGCACCTCAGATATCAAAACCACCTCTTAACACTTGCTTCACCTGCGTGCATGAGAAATATTTGTTCAGTATGAACGTAACAAACCAAAAAAAGAAAAGGCCTACAGTGTCTTGTTTTATATACATGCTGTAGCATAATTATTTAAGCTTTACTCTTAACAGTTTCATCAGCTGTGTGATTTGGGGATACCTCGGATGAATCATTATTGCTAATGTTCTGAGAAGGTATACCACACATTACCAGAACTTTCACTTATGTAAATGCACTTTTGATCAAATTTATCCACTTCAGATATATATTCTAAAGAGCTTCTAGAATTTTAGCTTCAGAAAGACCACAATTGCAAAAGGGATGCATTGTGTGCTTAGTAAATAGCTTATCCCACTATGAATGTCAAGACAAAACTCGACTACAACATGAAAGCTATGTGACAGTGAAAGGATAAACACATCATCAACTGCACGTTGATTGCTGGGACACTTCCAAGTTGAATCCTGTTGAGTTAGATGTGGGCTCAGGTGGTTTGCAGTTGAACCTGAACCAGGAGTTATCTGCTTCCAAATTACAGAAATTCATTAACCTATTGGATATGAATACTAAACTGCTTGCACTTAAATTAAAACAAAATTCCGTTTCAGTGCATATAACTTGTAGATTTCCATAAATACTAGGAACTCACTTCAACCACATAAACAAGCTATGATACAAACTATTACATCTTATTGGTTAAGTTTTTAAAGCTTTAATATAAGAGTTATTACAATTACAAGAGTGTTATCCATATGAACACTCAGAAATTACATTTGAATATACATTTCTGATATTATTAATGCACTTTATATAACAGAAAAGAAACCTTGGCTTTTGTAAGGAAGACACCTTCAAATTTATTTTCTTTCTAAAAATGGCTTTCTGTTTATACTTACTAGGAGAAGATGGAAGGTATAACTGGCAGTTACAATGAAATAATAAAATAGTTTGGCCAAAATTAGCTTTGAAGTAAACAGCCATGACAAAAGCAATTTGACTGTTTAAGCTTGTGTTTTGGTTTAGACAGAATGTGTGCAGATATTGTGGATTGGCTGCAAGAATTCAGTGTTTGTGGTGACTTAAAATGTTTTACTGAAAGCATTTTCTTGACAAACAAAAAAAAATGCCAGCATAAATAATAGATATATTTAAGTGGAGTACCATCAGTAAATTTTGTTCCATTTCATGGATCTGAAGGCATATAATTTTCTTTTCTATACAAAATGCAAGATTTTTCTTCTTTAATATTTAAAGTAGAATAAATTATCTGACAAATATCTTGCAAAAACATTTAATTGTTGAGTGCTCACCCATAATATTCCCTTGTTAGAAGATAATTTCTATAGCTTGTTTTCTTTGGTTTGTTATATGACCACGAATAGTTAGTGCATAAACTCATAGAAAATAATAACATTATTTGCACATTATGTTTACCTGACAGAGCTTAAGTGATTTTTGGGGAATTTTTTTTTTCAGTGTTTGGCTTTCTGCTTTTGATTAGCTTTCGATTTCTAAAGCTTTCTGCACATGTCTTCTTCTTCTTCTTCTTCTTCTTCTTCTTCTTCTTCTTCTTCTTCTTCTTCTTCTTCTTCTTCTTCTTCTTCAACTTCCCTGTTCTACCACTATCGAGGTGTCAGGGGTTTGCCTCGGATCCATTTTTTAAACTCCATCCTATCCTTTACCAGTCTATTAAACTGATCCCAAGTCTTTCCTCTTTTAGCCACCGCTCTTTTAATCACTTCTTCCCAGGTTATCCTTGGTCTTCCTTTCGGATTCCTTCCTAATGGTCTTGCTTCTAAAAATTGGCGTACTTTCCGGTCTGTATCCATTCTTTTTACATGTCCATACCATGTAAACTGTCTTTCTTCTATCCTCGTATTTACCGATGGCACTTTGAGTTCATCTCTTATCCTTTCATTCCTTATTCTATCTTGTCGTGTCTTTCTAACTATTCTTCTTAAGCATTTCATTTGCGTTGCATTCACCATGCTTAATTCACTTTTTGTTGTTATCCAACTTTCACTTCCATAGATAAGTATTGGTTCTATAACTGTTTTATATACTTTAGTTTTTGTCCTCTTATCTACTTCTTCTTTCCCAAAAACACATTTACTTAGTGTATAATACGCTTTAGTAGCTTTCTCTACACGCTTTCTTATTTCTTCTTGTATTTTACCCGTTTGGTTTATCACTGTTCCCAAATACTCATAGCTTTCCACTTGCTCTAACTCTAACTGCCTTCCCTCTTTTTCTATCTTGATCTCCTTTATCTGGTCTTCTGTCCTAGCTACCATCATTACTTTACTCTTATTAAGATTAACCGTCATCCCCCTTTCCTGTAATGTTTCTATCCATTCTATTATTGCTTGTTGTAATTTATTTTCTGAATCTGATATAAGCACGATATCATCTGCATAAGCTAAAGTTTGGCAGTATATAGGTCTTAAATTCCACATTCCCACTAGTGCCTTGCTTGTTCTCATTTTACAAGTTTTTATTACTTCATCCAAAAATACTGTAAACAATAATGGGCTTAAACTATCTCCCTGTTTAACACCTTTTTCTATCTTAAAAGGTTTTGATGCTCTGCCCTTCAGCCTTACTATGCCCTCTACATTATTAAATGTAGATTTGATTACCCTTATTAATTTTAAGGGTACCTTCTTCTTATATAGTGCCTTCCATATCTCTACTCTTGGTACAGCGTCAAAGGCTGCTTGTAGATCCAAAAATGCAAGGTATGCCGTTTTATTTTTACTTATCCATTTATCTGTGATGATTCTTAGCGCAAATATCTGGTCCTGAGTCTGCCTACTGGGTCTAAAACCTGCTTGTTCGTCTTCTAAATCCTTTTCCACATACCTTCTCAATTTCCTTTCCAGAATCCTTGTATATAACTTCATGACCGTACTTATTAAGCAAATTGCTCTATAGTTCTCACATTTACAAGACTCTCCCTTTTTATATATGGGGATTACTATATTTTGATTCCATTCATTCGGGATATATTCCTCTCTCCATACTATTCTAAACAACTCCTTCATCTGGTTAATCATGGTTTTACCTCCGGCTTTAATCATCTCAGGGACTATTCCATCTACTCCAGCTACCTTACCGCTTTTCATTTGCCCCACTGCTATCTGTACATCCCAGTAATCAATCTCTAAATCCCTGTCCATATCTGTATCTGTCCCTTCTTCTTCCCAATTGATCTCTGTTTCCATCATAACAGGCTCATTCCTAAATTTCTCTTCATAATACCTGCTCCATACCTCTAGTACATCCTGTGTTTCTGTTTTCAATCTATTTTCCTTGTCTTTTATACTATACACTTTTCTGCCATGTTTCCCTCTTAGGTATCTCATGGTCTTCCAGAATTTCTTATTGTCATGTATATAGTTATCTTCCATACTCTCACCGAATTCTTTCCACGTTTGTCTTTTTGCTCTTTTCACCACTATTTTGCACTCCGTTTTCTTTTTATCATATTCTTCTTTATGCTCTATATTTTTGGTGGTTAAGTACTGTTTCCAAGCTTTTTTCTTCTCCTTCACGGCTTTTTGTACATCTTCATTCCACCATTTAGTTGCCTTGACCCCTTCTCTCACTTTTTTCATACCACATACTTCCTCACCAACTATCAGAATATCTTCCTTAAGGGATTTCCATTTAGCTTCTACTTCATTTTCTTCTTTCTCAGGAATACTTCTTTCGCTACATTTTTGTTCCAACTTCATACAGAATTCTTCTCTTTTAGTTTTTTCTTGCAGCTCTTCCCACCTTATTCTCTGGTAGCCCATTCGCCTCCTGCATCTCTCACCTGCGAAGGTCATATCTGCCACCAGGAGAAAGTGATCTGTAGCTAGTTCTGCCCCTCTTATTATTTTTACATCCCTACAGACATTTTTTATTTCTTTCGGGAGTAGGAAATAGTCTATTATACTCTCATATTGAGTAGATTTGAACGTAATTTGATGTATACGTTTATGTTTGTAAAATGTATTAGCTACAATAAATCTGTTGCCAATACACAAATCTATTATTCTATTTCCATTTCCGTTTACTGTACTTTCTCCTCCATAAGGGCCTAAGACCTTTCTACTTTTCTTCCTATCATTTCCTACTCTTCCATTTAGGTCCCCCTTTCTGCACATGTCATTTTGGAAAATGTGTTGGTTTTACATTTTTTGTCATCCCTCTTTCTTTTGTCTCTTGATTGGAATTTTCTTTTTAAAGTAATAAATGTATTAATTTGCATGCTAATATACTATGAATTTTGAAGGGAGAATGTGAAAGCTGTGTTGAGCTGGTGAACTGCCCTTTCCGTGATGCTGGCTGCCAAGCAAGAATTCCCAAAAATGATCTACGGGCACATCTGGATGCTAATCTACAGCAGCATATGAGTGTGAGAAATGATTTTCCTAGCATGCAAAAATGTAACACTAGAATAATTTGTCTTTTATTTGCAGATACTTTTTTAATTTTATAGAGTTCCTTGCTCCTCTTTTTTAAATTTTGTTAAGTTGCACATATTGGTGTGGAGATAATGTTGGTCACAAGCTATTCATTGGCAAATATTTGCAATACTTCTTGCACTTGCACCAAGCAGAATAAAAATGCATGATTTTTAATCTTCTTTCAGTCACGGCTGTGCTGTTCTCCATACTTTTATGCTGCCAATCTTGAGTGTTAATAAGGAAGTCCTGAAGGGGGGAAAAAGAACAATTAAAATGTTTTTCTACAAATATTAGAAATAAGGATAGGAGGACAGAGAGCTTTTCATGCATTAACGCATTGTAACCCGTGATAACTATTGACAGGTTTAGTTTAGTAGCAATTTTTATGGTTAGACATTGTTATTGGTAGCCCTTTTAACTGTATGGTAAGCTATTGAAGGATGTATGTGCAGATCACAAAAGCAGTGATCATCAGTTACAAAAACAATGAGCTAATTTTTCATTTTACGTAAGTTATAACATTGTAGGATTAGAAGTTCATAGAAAAGTAACTGTACAAATTTGCTATATAACCTACTGTAAAATGTGGCGTTACAATTCAGTTGAGAAACAGCATAATTTGAGAAAATGCTAAATTGCATAGTTGTTTCAATTTATGATTTGACCTAGTATGTTTATTGGTATGATGTCACTTGCAAAGATCTCCTGGTAACATGCAAAATGCTTTAATTATTTCATGGAACAAGAGTATATAACTCTACTCCACAATAACTTTCATTAATAACTTGTAACGTGCAACATTATACCTTTATGGAATGGGATCCTGGATTGGAGCTTAGCTTATGCTAATCTCTAACATTGGCCTCCTTTATATTAATGATCCCAGCAACAAGTGCAGATTGCTCATTAAACTGATTCTGATTGCTAAGCTAGATCACTGGGTAGACTCTTGAGGTATCGTTTGCAACCTGCAAGTGGCCAACAGTATCACCATCTCTACTAACGTGCCCCTAAAGATTGATATTGGGCAAGGTTTCAGTGATGTGGTTCAGCCCATTATTGGAGTTCTCTTCCTCTAACTTTGAATGTGTAAGTGGTTTGGCAGCAAAAGATAGTTCAGAATGGTCAGATTGCAAAGATACTTGGTATGTAAGTCAACTGCCTGACAGCCTACTACAAGAACTGACTGTGCCATGATACGGTTCACCTTGTTGTGCTGGAATTCTTAGAACTGATGCTCCCCATGTATATATGGTCATTTTATGGTCAATTTAATTTTTTTAATTGGGAACCTGCATTTTGTATGTTGTTTTCTCATTAGAAAATGCTTTATAAAAAGCTGTTTATTTTGTGATGAAGAATAAGGAAACAAAATAATAAATTACGTTGATATTGTAATGAAAAGAAGCTAGAAACAGTGATGTGTATTGAATTTATTTAAAGGTGAGTCGGAATTGTTACACTAACATCACTTAAGTTTACTCACTTAACATGTTTCGGGAAACGGTTGTTCCCATCCTCAGAAGTTAATTCGACTGGCCCGTGTTGTTGGTGTTTCCGTTTTTTGGACTGGATCCTGTGGTGGCATCTTGTGGTGGAGAAATGTACTTCCAGAGAGGATTTGGTGGCGGCAAATCAAAATTCATTAGATGTGTGTTGTGTTTTAGAATGGTGATCTTCTCCCATGCATCTAATTTGGCTGCAAATTTGGCTGGTTTGACTAATGTAATATTGGGTTTGATGTTGTGATTAGTGATCCAAAAATGGTGTGAAACTGCAGATTTGTCCATTTGTTTGTATTTAATACATCTCATGTGCTCCTTTAGCCTAGTTTCTAAGTTTCTTTTTGTCTTACCTATGTATACTTTATTGCAATCTGAACAATTGATTTTATAGATTCCAGCTTTTTTGTCTTGTGGAATGGGGTCTTTTAACTTGTTACAAAGTAATTTCTCTATGTTAAATTTGTTCTGTGGAGCTAGGCTAATGTTATGTTTCATGAAAATCTTCTTAAATTTGTGAAATGTTCCTGGGTGGTATGTGAATTTCTTGAACTTTAGCTCTTTATCTTGCTGGCTGAGATTTGTTGTGTTTCTGATGTGCATCTGTCGTTTGAATTTTGCAATTTTTTTGTCAATAGTTGCTTTGTTGTACCCATTATGTATTGCTGTGTCTACTATATGCTGGTATTCTAACTGGTATTCTTTTTTATTTAAGGGGGTATATACCAGTCTATGTGTTAGGCTGTTTAGTACTGCATGTTTGTGTGTGGTTGGATTGAAACTCTTAACTCTTTTAGACCTAAAAATCATCAGAGAACAAAAGAACCTAACCTTTGGCATATACAGGAAGCCAACACACTCTACTAATTACATAAAAAATAAATAAAATAAAATAATAAATGTTGGTTTCCAATTACAAAATGTAACTTGACTCTCAAATGACCATCCATGGATGGTCCAACCATTCATTGCTTTCTTTGTACACAATCATTCAGAACTTTTGTTGTTATTTACATTGGTGTAAGAACAATTGCAGAGTGCTTTATACAAATGTTGTTTAGTTTTTTATGATGAGTGAGAAAATAATATAAAAAAAGTAGGTTCCCATTTAAAAACATTAAATTGACCCTAAAATGTCCATCACGTCTTCCAAATAAAACATGACTAATGCATTAACTTTCCTCCATAATATCAAGCAACTTTTATTCAAGAAATTTCTTTCTAAAACGCTTAATTTTGGAGATATTGTGCAGTCTCAACTTAAATGACCCACCCTGTGTGTGGGTGTGTGTGTGGGTGTGTGTGTGCATGTGCATGTATACATAACTCCTACACACTTTTGTTTGTGAAGGAGGTGGCCAGGATGAGTGCGCACTGCCTCTGGACTGTAGGGGGGTTGGTGTTTTAAACTATGGATTACAGGAGATGTGTCCTATAACCCTGATGACAGAGGATTTGATGGAGACTAGGCATAATCTAAGTCTATCTTATATGACGGTAATATTGTCCAGGGAGGAGTGGGACCCAGAGAAAGGATCTCTTGCAAAGGCAGGGGGCAGGACATGGTTTACAGTTGGTTTCTGCCTCGGGGACAGGGCTGGGACCCTAGAACCAAGTTTGTCATTCCTTTTGGTCAAGTTGCCATGGTTTTTTTAGACTGAGGTCTGTGGATCTTAGCCTGCGTTATGCTTATTTACACTATGCCATGCAGACGAGTGGATGTATACATCTGCTCAGATAGTATGGCAGCTTTGAAAGCCCTTAGGGCACTTAAAACTACATCCAGATTTGGTGTGGCAGTGCCAGAGGATAGACTGTACCAGTTGCCCAGTTCTTTGGGTTCCTGGGCATGCTGGTATTAGAGGAAGTGAGATGGCAGACAGTCTTGCAAAAAGAAGATCACACTCAATTTTATTGAGACTGAGCTCTTCTTTGGTATGTTGACTAGAAATGTCAAGTACGAGATAACCCGCTTACAATGAGGGCTTATCTTGAAATCTGGAGTAAGTAAACCACTGCCAGACAGGCCAATGCTTTGTTATTGGGGTCTGACTTGAAAGTGAGTGAGTTTCCCCTGAATTTGACAGATCTAGGCTCAGAGAATTGTCGGCTATCTTACAGGCCACAACACACTGCACAGACATTAATACATAATGGGAACTACACAAGACCCTTTGTCGGAAATGTGTGAGGGTTTTTGAGACCTCACAATATATACTATGTAAATGCAAATGTTTCGCTATGCATAGGTATATATCCCTAAGTTCCTTCTTTCTGGAACCTGAGGAGATATGAAGACTGGTATCAAGGATGTGCTCTGTTTTATATGGACCATTGAACTTAAGTAATGCCAAAAATAAGAGAGACAAAGGGCTCTCTGAGTCTACGTGCAGGCCTCTCTAAGAGGCCACTCAGTGATCATCATCGTCATCCTACACACTTTGAAGTAGAAAGGTAAACTTAAGCCCATCTGTATGGGAAAGTTTGTTGCTCTATAAGTTATTAAGTATTGCAAGTTCTGTGTGCTCAAGTCATGTGGTTTGTTTCTTAGCAAATATATGCAAGTTTGTTTTCTCCATTTTTGCTTTGAACACCTTTTTCTGTGAATGACATTTTCGGTAAATATCCTGTTTTCACAGAAACTATTCAACATAGCTAAATTAAATTTTAGGATGATAAAAACAACCTCTAAGTGCTATTGTGTGGAATCTACTTTGATGTTAATAACATGTTTGTTATTTTTGAAAAAGCACATGCTTATAAACTTGAACCAAAAGATGGTATAATGAAGAAAATAATCCTATCTTCCTTAATAAACAAACTTATTTCATAAAAGTGAATCAGTAAACTTGAAGGCATGTATCTACATCTTGTAAAAATTTCAGTGTATCTTAAATAATTTCAGAGATAATGGGTCATGAATTCAGGAGATTTAACATAGACAGAATAGAGTCTTTAATCTCCCCTTAAGTGTTGGTAGTTGCAGATGTTTATAAATGTATAAATTTATACATGTATAGATTATAAATTATAAGTGTAGAGGGCAGTTCCAAATAAATAATGTTCTATAACACTAGCATAGCAAATGCACTATTGTTTCTTTTGCATTTAAATAGGTAATGCATATGCATATGAGTCATTCCGCATCAAACCGAACACACACAAAACATCACTTTCTGGGAATTTTAGTTTACGTGTTCCACACATAAAATAAATTGAACATATTTTATATTTTGCGGAAAATAAAATTATTTTAGGATTTACAGCTTGTTTAACATTTTTCTTATACACGCACAATGTTACATAAAAGTAAGTTAGTTTTGGAATACAAAATGGTCAGGGTTAAGAACAATATATCGTTTTGCAAATAAAAACATTGTGGTTTTCCTTGTATAAAATACTATTTTTTCGGAACAAAAAAACAATCACTTTTTTAAGAGAGAATATTTTAACCACAATATCATATTTAACTCCGTAATATTAAAATCTGGAAAAGAATACAGGAGGAATCTGTGATATATTTTGTCTTAAATTGGTTAATATCAGGATGGGATCTTCCTTAGAAGTACACTTTTAAACAGCTTGTGTTTAGCTCGTAGGGTTTTAGAACATAGACTGCTGACCGAGAGCTTTACACTGCAGCAGTACGCCACACTGGCCAATGCTCTTGTGCTATCACTTCGGTGTTCAGTGTAACTTAGCAACTGGAATCTGATATTCTATAAAGCCTCTCTCTGCTGTTTCATTTTAAATGTTACTTTGTGTTTAGGTCTTTGTGTTGGAAGTTCATTCTTAGCTCTGTGATTTCTGAAAGTGCATACTGAGTGAACTGAAGAAACGTAGCTATGACTATGCTTCAATTCATTTAATGTTTCCAAGCATAACACAAAGCAGAAATCATTAAGCTTAGTTGCTCGCAATATGCTTACAAACTTAAAAATGCAGAACTTAACTTTGTCACCAGACCTAAAACTATGTGATGCGTGTCAAAAAAAAAAAAACAAACAAAGTATACCACCCACTAAGAACAATGTTTGTGTGCACAAAGTGCAAATGCTGTGAATAATCCAGAAGTAATTTTGAACATAATGACCATTTTAAGGCAAGATACAGCAATCCGTGATACCTTAGAGTTAAATTCATTTACTCCAACAATCAATAATGCAATAATAATCAGATGGTATTCACTTCAGCCCAAAGGGGGAAAAGGTGCACATTTAAATTGTAGTTAAGTTGCCTCCCATAGGATAAGATTGGAAGTTCGAATGTTATTCAACTGTGTGCCAAATTTAAGTCATTGGTGAACAAACTAATGCAACTGAAGTGCTGTGTGAACAGTTGACAAGACATCCAATGACAGACTACTGCTGCTGCTGCTCCTCTCCAGCCACGCAGTGCTGGAATCCCTATTTGCACCGCTTTCTAAATTATTTTATTTAAAATTAATTATATAGGATCCCATCTTTGTTTTATGCAAAATATATACAAAAAACTACGAGGAATTTATTTATAATGTTTATAGAAATTTATGCTTGGGGGTTAATAGGGATAAATAGTTTTTAAATGTTTGGATTTTAAAAATTGATGTATATAGTTAATTATATCTATTATAATAAATATTAAGTAAAACATTACACATTAAGCTTTTCATTGCACTTTATAACATAATTTTATCACTTATCATGTGTGAGATATTCTAATTTAAAGGTAGAGAGGTATGCCGCTTTTCACAAGTTGGATTGTGCAATATTTTAAAAAATACTGCAATTTAAAAAATGTAAGAATTTAAAACATAATTCACTTTGGTTTTGTAATCCATGGACCTAATTTGAAGTAAATCGGAGACATGATGGTCAATTTTGTGAAAATTTGTGCTACTTAGTGGAATGGCTCATATATGTATACTCTTGTGCAACTCTCTGACTTTAAACATAAGATAAGTTTTTCTGCTTCCCATTCCCCAGAAATTAACTTGGTCATGTATTAATCAGCATTTACAGGAAAAATGGCATTATTTTCAATTAACCATATTCCATACTGAATGTTTATGATGAACTAAAGAATGTGAGAATATGGACCATAATATTGAAGGTAATAGCTGACTGTAATACTTAGCACAAACCCAACCTCTGAAAATGTACAGTGCATTGTAACAGCAATAAGCATTTTTTATTATGCTTTCAGATGTTGAATAATGTGTGTGCGAAGATGAACGCTATTTTACAAGATCAAAAGATGCAAGCAAAGGAGCAGGAGGCCAATAACTTATGGGAACCTGACAGCAAACAGCAGCATCATAATGGGGTAAGTTAACCCTCCCTCAGGTACAATGCATCTGAGGGGTTTTTCTCCTTTTTTCAACATACTGTTGTAGTTGTTAATTTACAGTAGCTTCTTAAAACTCATTGCAGGTTAATTAGTTGATTAGCTATTTATTATTTTGGTTTTATCAAAGGAAGGTAGCTTTAAGAAATATTGCGCCTGCTCATGTATCATTGCCTTTATTGCCTCCATTGACAACAACCAGATTTTTGAACATACAAGCTGGAAAGTGTCTATAGATTAAGGAGTGAGTTTATATATAGCATACTGAATAAAACACTGCAGGAACAATTTTTTATCTGTGTGTTAGATTCACCGTAAAACAAAAATTTGTTTGCTGAAATTTAATCACAAGTTGGTGCTGTGATGCCTTAGAGTAAAATTTACTTAAGGCTATGTATGGTTTAAACAAAGTATAAGAGACCTCCCCGTCAGCTGCTGATATAAATACTGCACGCCAGAGTGCATCAAGCACAGTCGCTGTTAAAAAACTTCTGCCAGAACACTTAAACCTCACCACTGCCACTAAAGATGTCTGCCATAGTCGCAGACAAAACGTCTGGGAAGAAGAAGATGAAGATGAAGCCCAGTAGACCATGACCCACACACCCAGATAATACTTTATTTTATTAAGTATAAGAGCTTTTTCTCTGTGTGATTTTTGTAAAACCATTGGCTCCACACAACCTATATTTGAACTTTCTGTCCAATTGTAATTTATGTGATGTACTACATCTGGGCAAAGTTCACTTGTCTCATGCTATACACACTGACCTTTCTTTTGCAGTTTTGTAAGCTGAATTAGATTGATAAGCAAGTTGCATTGAAGTGACAATAATTGACGAAGAGATGACCATGTGCAGAGTGGAATTTCAAATCAGAAAAAAATAAGAATAAATTTAAAAAATTCACTTACCATCACAGGGAACTCCAAAATTCCAAAGATGGTTTAACAGTTATAGTATGTTTTGGCACCTCAAAACAAGTTTAGTGCAAAAAAATCTCATCATTTCCACTAATGTGGAAAAAATCCCAATAAACCAAAAACCAGGATAATACAAAATAAACTGCAATGCTGGTAACAAAATCAACCAGCAGAATAAACAGAAGTATAATTATGTATTTTAAAGAACATTTTAGTCATTTAATATACAAACACATTGAAAAATCTATAGTAACAGCCGACTTCTGGAATGAACTACATGAGATTGAACACAACATCCACCTGTCAAAAACTGTACTATGGGCAGATAAACTTGATGCTTGGACTGGGAAAAATTTTCATGAAATTCAAAATGCATCTTATGAATTTTGATCTTTTGTCGGAAGAAAACCTGCTTAAAGTCATTTCCACACCAGAGAGAAGACAGTTGTCTGTTGTGATCCTCCTGCAGCCAGTAGTTGTGAGCAGCTGATAATGTAGGAAAGATCGTAAGATACTATTTCTGCATGTTACAGCGTTTGTGCACATTCAACCCCAATGTTTATTAAATTAATATTGAGCTTCACAGTATACTACTTCCAGTTTATTAAATTATAAACCCTTCTCTTTTCTGACTGCTCCCACTTTTCTTTTGCTCCCAGTGTTACGTCAGTATGAGCCTTCTGTGAAGGCCAAATGATGTAGCTTGCTAGTATTTGCTGTTCTGGTATCGTTAAGTCTCATACTCCTGATGTTACCAAAGTTGTTTTTTATACAAGTTATGCCATATGCACCTAAAATAAGTGCAGTACCTGTCATTTAAGCAATGGGGAAGAATTTTGATTTGTAAACAGACAATGGAATGTCCAAATTGTTTGTGTGTGTGAGATTAAACACCAAATGCTTATAACACTGTATCTCTTTATCAAACAGGAGATACAACAGCCATGCCAGAGCTTAGTGCGCTCCCTCTATGAGCGTATTGTTTTACTGGAGCAGAGAAGTAGGGAGCAAGATATTGAGCTGCAGAACTTGAAGAGACAGTTAGTTGGTAGTATAGACAATTTAGCACAGGATTTGGCATTGCGTTATTGCAGTGGCACGTATATCTGGACTGTAACACAATTCTCAACAAAGCTTACAGCAATGGCAGCCAGTCCTTCACGATGCATGTTCTACAGTCCTGGTTTCTACACTGCTCCAAATGGATACAAGTAAGCTCTTTGTTTACAACATATTGTTCCCTACTTTTCATAAGGCAATCTTGACGTATTCTCTCTCTCTCAGTAAGGTTCTGCCAGAATGAGAGAGAATTACATATTTGTGTATACTCTTATCTGTGATTTTTGTTTTCCACTGTACTAATTGGTTTAGAAACTAAAGTTTTAAAAACCCTATTTACAAAATAAAAATAACAATCTATAACTAATCGTTTTTTAATAATTTTTTGAAAGATATTCTGAAATAAATTTTGAGAGAGTGCTCTTTTAGCTTTTTAATGTTTAACCTTGTATTACTTTCTCTATTACTTATCTATAGTAAATAGAAGAAGTATTGCTTTTTCACACAACAATTTGATCCCAAGGATTCACCGGAAATACACAGTGAATCAAAAGTTCCTTTCTAGATTATCCCATGTGGTGTTTTGTATTAGCTTTGAAATTTTCAGATGTAGTTCATATTCTGATCAAGAAATGCATAATGTTAATAATTATTTTGATTACTTTTCTCTAACATCTTTTTGTTCCGGGCTTCCATTGTGGTTTAATGGTCTTCATATGAATGCCAGGTATAAATGTTTTTCTTTAAGCATGCATTCAGAAAGCGGATGTTTGCTGTTGTGAATCTTAACACTTTTTGAGCTTTAAAAATACTTCAATTTCCATTTTTACTCCTGAAATAGATAATTTACTATCGTTTTTGGACCTAAAATTCATTAGAGTTTGAAATTTACAGAAAAAAGTACACATATGGCCAACCATATCAAAGCCAGCAGTTTCAACCTTAGAGCACATAAACATGCTGCAATCAATAGTCGTAACTTACAGAGAGGTAAATACACCATTAAATAAGCAGGAATATGACAAAGAATACAGAATACATATTAAACACTGCTGATCATAATAAAACTCAACTGTTTGAGAATAAAATTAAAAAGTTCAAGAAGCAGAAACAGTTAAAAGAAATAACTATACTAATTCCCAAAAAGGAGAAGTCTAATTTAAGAAGTTCACATACCACCTGTGCACATTTCACAAATTTCAAAAGATCTTTACAGAATTCAACGAAGTTTTAGCACCACAAAATAAATACTACTTAAAAAATATGTTTGATATCAGAACTCATAGACAGAATCCCATCAGAAAAGAAGCCAGGCAGATATAAAACAGGCTGTTTAGAATGCAACAGCACATAGCTACATCGGAAAAACCAAGAGAAACATAAGCACAAGACTAAACGAACATTTCAAAAATATCAGATACAAACAGTTAAATAAATCAGCCATAACCAATCACTCTGGGAAGAAAATCACACTATAGAACAAAAAGTCAAACTGCTATTAGAACTGAGTTTATGGGTAAGAGCATATATCAAAAGTTTCAAGCATCGAATTATGAACTTTGAAATTCCAGCAGACTATAGTTTTAATTTCTAAGTTCACCAGTTCCACACCAGATGATGCTACAGATACTCGGGGAGGAAGAAGATCGGGAGATACAGTTAGTTGACATGCAGTCGAAAATGGGGATAATGGATAATAGATCCTCAAAACAGTAATTTGGTAAGTGGAACAATATGAGTGCTTAATATACATTCATTTTGCATAATTTAATTATTTGCTTCACTATTAGCAAGTTCCATGATTTTAAATTTAAACTCGTAGTGCTGTTTTCTTATTTTTACAAATGACTTTACAAATTTCACATTCTTGAATGGATGTATTAAACAATTTAATAACACTATTGTGAGTTAGTTTATTGACACTACATACCTTTTTATAAAATGGGACATGTTTTGAGAGCTCAGTAGCTCCCATCATCAATGTGCTTTGAAAAAATGTCTCATTTGGCAGTGATATTATGATAGTCCAACTATCATAATATCACTGATGGACACTTTTGAAGTTTTGGCCAAAGTATTGAACACTACCGTCTAGTACTTTCTTCCTTTAAGACAGCATGGTGTGGCAAGTAATATGAAACCAGATTCATTAGAGGTTTCAATCTCTTCCATATATCCTAATTCTTCATATTCATTCATAAATTTTTTGTATTCTTCCCTCAAAAATGGTTGCCTCTGCTTCCGCTCAAGGTACCCAAAGCGTTTTCTGGCATTGCCACAGATCATTGTGTTTGTCGAAGAGGCAATTTGACCATAAAGCATCCTGTTTCATCTCTGGTAGTGAACCTTTGAAAATGTTCTTTACAGGCTTTCTCTTCCTTTCCTAAACAGTGTCTTCAGTTCTTGTTCCCAGAATTGTACTTGAGAATGAAATTGGTCATTTCCAATAAAGGAAAACTACTGTGTTTGATTGGCTGAGACATGGAATTTGATGGTATACAACCAGCCAAATATCCAACCAAGGGCAGTATTGCCAAGAGTGACCTTCTCTGGTATATTATCTTGAAAGATGGCAAAAACTACAGCTGCTCCCAGCAGCAGAATAATTTCCCGAGCAAGATGGAACTGCAGATTTGCTAGAGTGATGTCCTGAGGCAGGTTCCAGATGTTGAAGATCATCCAAGAGCTAGAAAGCCAACTGGTGATTTGATGCAGTATAGAGCAGACTATTGGTTTACTCTGGAGGAGATAAGCACTTGACAAATTTGGGAGGACTCTGCTGCCTTATGTTGCTGATGCCATAAACAGACATTGAATGATGACTCGGTTTCAACCCCAACCGCTCAGCAAGATTATTGGATATTATGCTTGTTTGTGAAGCACGGTATAGTAGTGTTCGATACTCTTGACTTCTACGTGTACTGTCTGTGACATTAATAACTACAGTGGACAGTACAATTTTATTTTGATTATATGAACCCCATAAATGAATAATAGGCTTGCAGTTGTGAGAAATTATCAATAGAATTGTTTACTGCCTTTCATGCAGCATGTATAGTAGTAGTAGTAGTAGTAATAATAATAATAATAATAATAATAATAATAATAATAATAATAATAATAATAATAATAATAATAATAATAATAATAATAATTTATTTATTTCATCCAGTTTATCATACATCTGATTTTGGACATGTCAAAACAATTACATCTTTACAAATCCTTTAAATCATACAAACATTTGTTTATTAGATACACCCTCAATTTCCTTTTGAATTGCTGTTTGGAAACATCAACTACAGATTTGATTTCCAGTGGTAATTTATTAAATAGCGTGATTCCAGAAATATATAAATCCTTTAAAGATACACTTTTTTTTACACTATGCATAAAGTAGTCCAAATTTCCTCTTGTATTATGTTCATGGATTTGGTTGTTTTTAATTGGTTTGTACTTATCTATTACATACATTATTGTTCTATATGCATAGAGAGAGTAAATAGTAAGCAATTTATTGTTAACAAAGGTTTCCCTACATGATTCCCTTGGTTTTAGGTTAAACATGATTCTGATGCATTTCTTTTGATATATAAGTAGTTTATCCATATGCATTTTTGCAGCAGCACCCCAGATTTCAATCCCATATAGTATGTGTGGATAAAAACATCCATAGTATATTAGTTTCAATATGTTACCATCACTATGATTGTTGAAATATCTGAGTAGATACACTGTTTTACTAATTTTAGCACATATATGTTCAATATGCTCAGCCCATGTTAGCTTGTTATCAACAATAAGACCTAAAAATGTATGTGATTTTACATCCAGAATATTATTATTATCGACTTTTAGTGATATTTTACCATCATTTTTATTGAATTGCATCACTTTAGTTTTTTGCATGTTGCAGTGTAGATTTATTGATTTGAAGTAATTCAGCAAAGAGAAGGTGGTATTGTTTATGGTAGTATTTAATCCTTCTACTGTTTTATTCCAGCATACAGCTGTAGTGTCATCTGCATAAGTTATCACTGAAGTATTTGGTGGATTTTTAATGTCATTAATGTAGATAATAGCACAACTTCTACAACTACTTGAGCTAAAGTGTTTGTCAAGTGGCTGCCTCTAAGACAGTTGTAACACAAGTTTGTTACTGTTCACAATGTCCATGCATTCATCCAACCTCATATTTTTAAATTTGATATGTTTGGAAAGTTCATGTGATGTGCTGCACAAAACAGATGAAGTTGACAACAACTTGCGCTGGCAGCATTAGGATTGTCATGGCCTTTTGATTTCTCAGAAGAGGAGTGTGAGAAGCAACTAGCTTCAAAGCTTGGCAGTTGTATTCTAGGGAACTGAATAAATCTTTCAACAACGGACATGTGTCACTAGAAGTAACCCTTTGCTGACATTTTCAAGGATTAGGTGTGACAAAATGACTTGTGGAACGATATTTGAACCTCTAGTGCATCAATTGGGTTAAGATTTCTACACAACTGGCTGAATACCTGCAAGTGGTTTTGTAACTCAAGCTTTTCTCTCAGCAGTGACAATAGCTCCTTTATGTAAATATCTAAGATTAGATTGTTATAGCAGTTACAAATTAAATCCCTTGCAACTCTGATGTTCTCCCAAGTGACTGGCAGGTTTCCTTCAGTTTGTGTGGTTCATTGGATACACACGACAATAAGTAGTAGTAGTACTGCTGAATGTCTGTTAGTGGCTCATTTATGAATAATTAATTGGTCAAATGTATTGTAGAAATACATAAATTCAATTGGGGAATGTTTTGCAGAGGAATAGTCAGCAATTTGAGTCCAGTGTTAGTGATGCTGGCATTATCAAATGAAGGCTGCATATGTATCAGTGGACAACAAGTTTCAATTTTAGACGCATTTCTAAATACAATTCCTCAAAGGTTTCCGTGTCAGATTCATGCAATCTGTCACCATAATGTGTCTCCAACTGCGACAGATTCATTATATTCATCTATGATGGTTGGTAGAACCTTCTGTCTTACATGGATATCATTAATGTTGCCACCTGCAAAGCTATTGGGTACATTCAGCGGGTCAAGCGCTCTAGCAACGCTTAATACCTTTGCTGTACATAGCACTGCAGGATTTGTTGAATGCACCGCTACAAGTGGAAGCAAGAATTTCGTCATTTGTTTTACGGACCACTTATGCCTTGATTCCTTGCAGTGAAAGCACATAGAAATATGTTTATTGCAGAATATGATCAAGATGACATTTTCGATTTGTCTTTGCAGATTAAAGCAGAATATGTCAACAATGTTGTTTATGAAGTAATTCCACTTGAGAATGTCAGTTTTTTGGCCATTGCTTATAAAGAAAACAGGGAAGAAGATAGGATAGTTCCTGTAAGAAACCTGAATTATTTTGAGAAAATGGTACCGCAATATTCTTTAGATGAGTTTCAGAGTCGTTTTCGGATGCCACAACTAGCAGCAGAGATAGGTTCAAATTATAATTCATTCTTATGTTATTACTTTCTCTACCATGTACATAGTAGGTAGAGAAGGTATTGCATTCCACCCAAAAATTTGATATTGAGATTTCACAGAAAATACTTCTTTTGAGGCACCGAATAAAAAAAGTTAGAGAAAGCTTCATGTGTGTGAACATCATAACTCAAAAACTAAAAGTCAGATAAATACCAAACTTGGTACTTAAGTTCAGCATCTTCCCCAAAACCCAAACTACCCTTTATGTGCAAAATTTTTTAATTTCTAAAAAACAAACTCTAACGATTTTTATTAAATTAGCATATATTAAGGATATTTGCATGACAAAGTGTATATGTTGATTTTTTTTGGGAATAGCTTTTGAAGTCCTCTTCATCTGGAAGAATTTTGTATAATTTCGTACAATTGGAGAGTCAAAAACATGTTACACAGAAATGCAGATATCTTTAAAGCACACAATTTATTTAAAATAACTTTTTTGTAGCACAAGCCATTTCTGAGGTATCTGTCATTATTGATTCGAATTATTCAATAGGTACTTTGTTATTCTTTTAAAGTCCTCTTGACATTCAGTTGTTTCTTGTAATGTCATGGAAAGAGTATGTATTTTTAAGGACAGCATATAGGGTACAGTTCTTAAAGATTTGACTATCACTGTTTCCTTTGTGTCTATAATGAAATGTGTAATGTAGCGAAAAGGTTTATCTTGATTAAAGTGAAGTAGATAGAAAAATAACCATTCATTAGAATAGTTTGTATACTCACTGATGAACTATAGAGGATTGAGATACCCATATGAATGTAACACATCAGTTTTGTTTACTTGCAGTTAATAGAAGTGAAAGCAACATTTATTTAGAAACATATTAAAGAATTTGGAACATAAAAGTGCAAACAGGTAAAATATTTGTATTCTGTGAGGTATTATTAGTGAGCATGAGTTTAAATACTAAAATACATTGTACTTCTAGACATCGGGAACAGAAATGCTTAAAACTGGTTCCTATTAGGGTTATGTAGTACCTACATGTGGTCTCAAAAACAATTGTTAAAACTGTTGTTGCACCATAAATACTATAGAGGAAGAGTTTTAATAATCTATTAAATAGATTAAAATAAAGCCCTGTCTTCCTCCATCCTTTTATGCAGCTTCTCACTGCCAAAGATATTGTAAGATACACTCTCTATTAAATATCGTGTGTTAACATACTACCATTTCTATTTCAGCGTTTGGCCCGCTGAATGCACCCATTAATCAAATTACTCAGTTGTGTTACATAGGAATTAATAACAGCTTGTTTCGGCCAGAGAGGGAAACAGTACAGGAGAAACCAAGAATAAATCAGATTTCCCACCAGTTTTGGCTGTACTGCAGATTCCACAGATTCTTTTTTTCTGAAATGGTGCCTGGTATGGCAACACTGATCCAATGTGGGCATCATAGTGTAGTCTTACTATGGAAATAATGCCTCAGAAAAGACGGGAATGTAACAAAGTTCAGCATGGGTTACACATCACAAAGTAATCACTTATTGTTATACTGCCTTTTCCCTTATTAGTTCATGCAATTATGCATTACCATTGTTTGTATCTAGACATGAAAACTTCTACATATGATTATGCAATTTCACATGTCATGCATGGAAACAAAAACTTAATGTCATCGTATACTTAATACTCATATTTGCAAAGATCAGATTTTAGCTGCATTTGTTACCATCAGTAGTTGGACTGTATAGAGCTTTCTTCAGAATGTTGTCTATCACATGACTGTATGGGATCTTGTAGTTTTGTTGATATGGCCTAGGGGACCACAAAATATTTCATGCTGGTTGAAACAACCCTCTAGTAACTTGCTGTCATGAAATAAAGCACATATTATCTAACATTTGTTTATTTTCTAACCATCTAATGTCTCACATTCTTGTCAACATTGCAAACTTTACTTTATTGGAAATTGCCATTGTATAAGTTGCCTTGTCCACAAAGATAAACTGGGAACTAAATACAAGATCTAAAACTGATTGTGTGAATGACACAAATCTAGTATAGTTTGCATACAAAAATGTAATCCAGGATTTTTATTCATTTTTATGCTTATTTGCATTTAGGAATTTTTTAAAACCTGCTTTGAAGATGATATACTTTTGATAACATTTTGCAATAACTACTAATTATATAGCAAAGTAATATTGTTTTATCAGCAATATGGGCAAAGTGTTTCTTTCCCTCCAATTAAGTGTTAACAGTTTTGAAACATAAAAATGTGCAAAGATTAGTGAGAATATACCTAATGTCTTTCAATAAAGTATTGAGTCTTTGTTAAATATTTAGGTGAAATCTTGGCAGCAATTTTTGGAAATGATAGCAGATTATACTTTGTAAACCATGTTTTCTAGCAATAACTATAAGGTGCCATATGAAAAAGAGTAAAATACATACTAAGTTAATCGAGGCATTTCTGTAAACACAACGCAAAATATGCTCAAGTTCAATACAGTTCGGTGAAAAAGAGGTCACTAGAGAAGACTTGAAACCTTTTACAGCAGTGTATTGTTTGGAATGTTTTTGATTTTTGCAGCAATTATAACAAACTACTAACCATACACAGATATGAAAGCACACATTAAATGCTTTCACAAAGGTCATAACAGTGCAAGCAGTAAGCAACATATAATAATGGTAAGGGAAGTGCAGTGTGCAAGAATTTTGTCTTAAAGCTTGTTGTGGTTAATGCATATTCCATTTCTGCATTGCCTTAATGCTGCAGAGCCTTGTTGTACTTTTTAATAATTGTTGACAGATGAGATATAAAATCTAATGGTAAATCTTGGAGATTTACAGTATGACCTCACCCTTCAAGAAGTTTTTGAAAGAGAACCATCCTCTCAGGCTTGCAACACACAATTTTCCCAACCAAATTTCTCTCAGTCCTAGGTAACCCTGGGGAACAGAAAAGAAAAATTTTTTTGGCTCAGAAAAAAAAAAGTGATTCTGATAGTATTTTTTCTCCTGAACTCAAATATAACATTGGTTTTTCCCCATCATGCAAGGATTCTCAGAGACAGGCATTTATAATTTCAAACATTTTAATACATTCTGCATTCTTAGCTACACAATATTCAAATGTTCTGATTCACCTAGAAAGTAAAAATGACGATTTTCTGACGTATTTTGCCTGTGGAGCATCCATCTTGATGGTCTAACTATAACTAGCCAGCATATTAGGATTTCGTTTTCCTTAATACCTATTTTCCATAGCTGAAATCTCCTGATGAAAGTATTCCCTGTGTTCTTCGTTCACTGTGCCAAGTTTTTCCGGGAATAAATCTATGTGCAAGTGCATGAAGTGTACTTTTAAGGACATATTACAACCCAAATTTTTATAAGATGTTATTAGATCATTGACTATATCACAGTAGTTTTCTGCCTTTGGATTTCCCCAAAAAACTAACATTTTTTAATGCTTGCCAAGCTGCTTTCTCCAGTGGATTCAATAGTTCCTCAAACTTTTCATCGTGCATTAGTGATTTAGTTTGTGGACCCACAAATATTCCGTCTTTAATTTTTGCATCACTGATTTTAGGAAACGTTTGTTTAAAGCACATGAAACTATGAGTGTTGTCCACGGCTTTGATGAAATTCTTCATTAATTTTAGTTTTATATGTAACGGAGGTAGATACACATTTTTAGGAATACACAATGGGTCATGTTTCACATTTTTCTGTCCAGGAATGAGTAATTGGCGTTTAGGTCATTATTTTCTAATGTAATGGTTTTTTCTATCCCTACTATCCATTCATAAAAAAAACAAAACAACAACAACAGTGCTTTGTGTAACCAAGCTGCAGACCAAGAATAAGTGCAATTACCTTCAAATCTCCACAAATATTCCTTTCCTACACTGCATATTGAAGCTTTTCCAATATAAATTTAAAGTTTTCATATGTTTCTTTCATACTAGCAGACCGAACCACAGGTACTGAAGGGAATTTATTGCCAATATGCAGAAGTACAGCTTTAACTTTAGAAGAATCAATGAACAAGCGCCATTCTGTTGGGTTATGTTCATTACCAAGTGTCTTCTTAAGAGAAGAAATGTCATTATAAAACACTAAGCCATTTTCTTCAGAAAAATAGTCTTTAAACTCAGAATGACAATTACGATAAGTAAATCTCTTTGTATTTATTTAAAGGTGAGTCGGAATTGTAACACTAACATCACTTAAGTTTACTCACATACAAAATCTCTTTGTATTCTTTTGAAGAAGATTCCATCATTTTAGCCGGGAAAAGCATTTCAGACTGTTTTTTTGGATAACTTTAAATCCCGTATGAGATTGTTAAGTTCTTCTTGAGTCAATAAATGAGGCTCAGATGAACAGTTTTGTTCAAAAGTTGTATCACCAGAAACTGTTTCTTTTTCTTCCTTCCATCAGATTCTGAGCTCTTTTCTTCTAATGTCACATAATCTAGAGGCTTTGGTATGGACAATTTTTTGCTGTGTGGAACTAGTCTCATTGTAGATTGCAAGTTAAGAGTACACCACTGCATGTTTTTATTTTGACGTAATCCTTTTAATGTTTGTTAAGCTGAAATAACAGTCAGAGGAGTGATCTTTGGGTTCTCTCCAAATCAAAGGGATAACAAATGGCATATGCCATTTTCCATGCAGTGAGAAGCCAGAGCACGATAAATAACATATGTAGGTCCCAGGCTCTTGTTTGGTTCCCCACTTTACATCCAAAATAAAGTTCATAACGCTTTTTTACTAATGGAGTAAGTTTTGCCTTTGCAACTTGAGTGTCACTTCACCACATACATAACAAAAATTGTTAGGTTGATTTAAACAAACTAGGCATTTTGTAACTAATGAACACTTAAAAGAAATAAATTTGTAAATATGTAACACACAATAATTCAAACACAAAGCACTCACAATGACGTGTTTACTGGTTCACTACTATCACAACTGGCATCGTTCTGATCAATGTGTGCTACATTAGAGCATGTTTGTACATGTCTATACATTTCTGAACCTGCACAACAGTAGCAATGCTAGCATTTGAGTTGTCTCATTTGGTTCCATCATATTTACAACGCTCTAGAAGCTTTTACTTAATAATGGACAAATGGAGGAAAAAACAACTTTTAAAACATTTAAAAAAATTAAAATAACAAAGAAAAAAAATGGATGATGGAGAAATTCTGAATACATGTTTGAAAACAGGATAAAAAACTGCATTAAATACACCTATTGGTACTTGTGAGACAAAAATCATGTTGGCCAATCGACTATTGATGATTCAGTTAGGATAGAAGGAAGGTCAGTTTCATGGTGTTTTATTTTCACAATTTAGTCAATTTTCTTAATTTAGATTAATAAATATTTTTGCAATGTCTCAATTAAAAAGTTCAGTATCTTAACTCCCCTTTCAGGGAATTGACCTATCACTAAAATAATATTACCTGCTGTGGATGATAGCTTTTTGAATAAGCAAAGAAAGGAGAAAAATGCTTGGTGTGCCACTACTTCTCTTCCTATATAGTAAATACAATTTTCTCATACTTCAGCATGTGACTAATAAAAACGTCATGCCTACAGGTTTTGTGCACGTCTGAACCTCTCTCCAAAGGACCGTAGACAGCTAGCACTCCACATTCATTTGATGAGGACAGATCATGATAAGTGTTTGTCATGGCCCTTTGTTGGACGCATTAATTTTCATCTAGTGAATGCAAATGATTCCTCTAGAGACATCTGTGATACAATGATGTCACGACCAGAATTGGATGCCTTCAAGTGCCCCTCAAAAGATGTGAACCCTAGGGGATTTGGCTATACAGAATTTGTGTCTGTGTATGAACTAACAACACAAGGATTTGTGACTCAGAATGACAGTGTTCTAATTAAAATACAGGTGCAAAGTGTTTGATAATGGGGAAAACAGGTTGCAATACAGGAAAATAGTAAGTGAGCAATTCATCACGAACTTCGTTACAAGGAATTGTGAAAATTAGCTATTATGGCTGTTTATATGGTTTTAAGAAAACAATTGAAGTATGTCACATCATTGTCATCAGGTAGAGTGCAGTATCCTTAGCTAGATATCTATTTTCTTATTTTTGCAAATGTTAATATATACATAATTTTCTAAAACTTCAGGGTTATGTTCTTTTTAATATTCTTAAATTTATTCTTGTGTAACAAGAGATTTCTGATTTTCCATCTAATGCCATTGCACTCGAAGAACAAATTCTAACATATAGTGTATTGTGTTTGTAACCAGTATGTTCTTGTATATAGTGAGTGCTGGGTTTCTGCTCCCTAAGTTGTGAGTTTGATCTCACCCCATGGTATTTAGATATTAAATAGCCTCATGTCAGTGATTTACTGGCATGTAAAAGAACTCCAGTAGGACTAACTTGGGGTCATCAGCTATGTTGAAATGACCCTGGCATTTGATAACATTTAGGTAAACTTAACAACTAGCAAAACTCATCATCGTTGTTGCCATCAGGACACAATGAAAATATTACTTTGGATTTTCCATTTTTAATTTTTCTTTAAAATTGCCTGCTATGAACAAAAGTAAACTGTGCCTAAACATTTCTTATCTGAAATACTAAAAATTGGCTGAAGTTGAAACCAGAAATGTTGAGCATTCTCCTGTGTCTTTGACTTTTCTATCTCTGGGCAATTTTCTTTATCTGTAATTAGTGTTTTCAAAAGCACTTTACTGTATATTAATCAGTTTCTGATTCCATTTAAACACTGCACTCTCCAGGACTGCAATAAACAGAGCTGGGCATTCAGCAAGGCAAGGAGTTGAATTTTCTATGATGAACATTCATATCCTTATTTGTCAACATATTATAACGATTCAAAAACTGAATTACACAACCCTAATTGCATGGACACCAATTGTATCAAGTAAGAATGGTCTTTATTTATAAAGTATGTAAGTAATTATGTGTATTCTTTTGAAATAGAGTTAGCTGAAAAACTCAATGTCATAGCCAGGATTTGAACAGTGTTCTCTCGCTTTCCATGCAGTTACTCTAATCATTGAACTGCTATGACAACATGCCAGTAGGACATTGGATTCCCCAACTGACTCGAGTGTTTTCCCAGTTACACCGCTAAGGCATCTCACTTTAGAGTTAATAATCTCAATGGTGACTTAAAATTCGTAAGTGCTTTATTCCTGGGTACACAAATAATTAAGCCAACTATGAGGCAAATATTATGCTTTATTATATTGCACAATTCATTAATATACTTTTTTGAATACCTGTCCGGCTAGGGATTGCTTTTTTTGATGTAGAGTCAGCTGAAAAATTCAATGCCATAGCCGGGATTTGAACACAGTTCTCCCGTCTTCTGTGCGGTTACTGGTTTGTGGCCGTGACTTGCTCCAAATCTAAGCGTATTTACCTATCATCAAAACTGAATATTTCAAAACTTTTTAAAATGTGCAACAAAGAGAGTAGTTGACTATAAAGTGAATAATAATTTTTTTGCAAGAATGTTGAATAAAGAGTTTAATAGTGGCTTCAGATCTCCTGTTATACGTGTATGCAGTTTTTCGCAGAATGCTATGGAACCAGATTTCTGTCGAACAAGAACAAACAAAAAGGTATTATTAATGACGATTTAAGATTGGCCAAACTTAGCGAAAGTACATTCTACAAACTTATGAAAGAATCACCAAATTAATCTTACTATTTTGATCTTTAGCATGTATAAGTGTTGCCCAAAGATCCAATACAAGAACCTTTATATGCAAGTCTTTTTACGGTCTTTGTTCTGACCTTCCAGCACAGCAACCAACCTATATTTTACATGTGGACAGAAAAGTAGGCTGGACAGGAAACTAATGATGTTGATCTCCTTTGAACAACCTTTTAATAAAACTGCCATTGGGAAGTAATAACGAAGAAATAAGACTGCAGATGGATGTGCTGGAACAAAATAAAAACATTCACATTGTTCATACAAGTATGTTTTAGCTATATAACTTTGCTCCAGTAAACTTCAAGAAAGTCATTCTTACATTTCTTCTTACCAGCAGACAGAGTGGAAGAGGTGTTAAAGTCATACTCTATTTACTGTACAAAGATAAATATATTGCTTTATATTCTATAATTGGTACAGTAAGAAATTTCGGAGAGTATTGAAAAATATTTAATTTTAAAAATGTTACTTCCAGCCTAAATATGATTCAGAATTAGTGAAGCCGGAAGAATAATAATGAAGAAGATACAACCCTTGACCTCACCAAAGGTTGTGGTTAAGACAGTATTTTATTGCAGCAATGATCTAACTCAAACATTTCAATCCTTGATTAAACAATACCAAACTATACCATTTGAGATAACACTGAGCCATCATTTAGCTCAGAAAAAAATCTGTGACATGGAGAAATTGGTAAAAAACCTAGGCTGGTGAAGAATGGCACAAGAACACTGACCTGTTCTGGCTCAGATATTCTAGCTAAAGGCCGGAATTCAGAAGCTGATAAAGAATGTATTGAAGAATGTTATGATTATGAAGATAAGATTCTGGAATAAAATTGTAAACAGCATGGAGCGCTGTTAAGAAAACAGTAGCTGTGTTTTATATTTAATATAAGATTCATTAAAAAGTTGTCAGAGCAATGGTAAAACACATTGAAGAATTGTATAGCTTTGAATTAATATATTATTTTGAAATAATTTATGGTAAACATTGTAAGTAGTAATAGTAAAAAAGCATAATGTTAACAATAATATCTACGCACCATAATTTCAAAAGTGTAATATTAACAGTAAAAGTTAAGTTTAAAGCCTTTTTGCTTTCCACTAGTAAAGAGTATTGCATTAAGTTGAACATCTTAAATGTTCAGAATTCTGTTAGAATGGACATTCAAAATGTTGTTTACCCTATTTTCCTTTTTAAAATGCAATTTATCCCACACTTTTCCTGCCAATTTCTTTAAATTATGGTTACTATATTTTTGAAGTTATGGAAATAAGAATTTGTGATTTTTTTTTAAATGTATTAAAACACTGAATTCAAATTTCATTCACTAGTTTTCTCACAGCAGCTAGTTACAATTTTCTCAAGAGAAAAAGATGTTCCAAAACAGAGTTTTGAAATTCCACTCATTTCAGCTTAGGATTATTAAATAATATTTCAAAATGTACGAGCAATTTCAATACTAAATTTTATATAGGTACTGGAGTTTGTTTTGTTCGTAATAGGTTTTGGCATTTCTTAAACATTTTTTGAAGTTGGTAATAAACATAACATTCTAATTGCTGTGAGCCCATAGTTGTCATGTGTTCTTCAAACCTTTATTAATTCAATTGCTGAGGTTGAAGTTTGCTTTCAAACTCCAAAAATATAAGCCATAGATAGTGAAGATTGTGAATTAGGTCAGAAATGTGTCAAGGAGAAGCACATGGTATAAGGGTTTGTCTGCTTAAACTAAGGTTAGGAAAAAATTATCAGATTCAAGAGGATTAGGAGGTGCAAAAAGACTTGGTTGATAGTATGAGTGACAAATTGCAAAATTATTGTGAAATGGCAAGCAGTAAGATTAATGAGAGCATGAGACTCACAGTTTGGGTTGCATATTTTATAAGCTCTTTACTGATGAAACCCACAACATGATTTATGCCCCAAAGGTGTAAATTTAACAGATGAGAGCCAAATTAGAAACATCATGGCTTCCATTAGTAGTGAGTAGTGATGGAGACAATTAAACCTTTATATAGGAACCTGCTTAAATCTGACCTAAAAATGTCCACATAGAAAGACACAAAATATCAACAACTCTTTCAATAGTGTTTTGAGGACTTATATGCCAAAATAGTGTTTACTGGTTTTGATGCATTAAAACTTGGTGCATTTGATGCAGTTTTAACATTAAACACGGAATATATGAAGAATAGGGTTTTGAGAGTGTCAATTGACCCAGGTTACAACACAATGGTGCATCTTCAAGAACAGGACCATATACAGAAGGAATTGTGGAACAAATGGAAAAATCTGCAAGAAAGGAGAAAGGATGTGGGAGGAAGACCAGAGAATGATGACAAGGAGAATGATGAGTATGGATCAGGGCAGGTTTTAAATATGTGTTAACTAGGTAAGAGTTTAATTGTGAATAAACCTTTTCACCATTCTTCTCAGTTCAACAGTTTTATTCCTTCGTGCATATTTTTCTCACACAATTAAGGATAATGAATGAAACTTATGTAGCTTTCTAAACATACGGAAGTTACAAATTAAAATCATAAAACATTGAAGTTGATATCTCAATCCAGTTTAAGAGAAAAGTACTCTTGAAAAATGGAAAATCAACATTATCTACCTTACTCCCTTTAACAATATAGTGCTTGTATTTGTTTAGTTATCTGCTGGGATTAGAGGAGAGTATTTTAGTATTGGCTAAAAACTATCGAGACATAGCCCCTTGGGAAGAAAATATAAAATTGTTGTGCTCCATTGGAAGGGTATAAAGAGAGCAAAATGGGAGTGTTGCAGTTGACTTACATGCATGGTGAGTTAGAAGGGTAGTTACAGCTTTACCTAATTTCAGTTCTATAAAGTTGACAATTGATACTGAAAAGCTAGATATCACTTAAGTGATAAACTTAAGACTTGCATTATACAGCAGTTCAGTATGCATGTAAGTGATGTCTATTTAGTGAATCAGGTATTGCAAGGATGTCCTGCTTTTTGAAAAAATTTAAAATTGTTAGAAAACTATTTTTCCATATACTGCACATCACTGTAATTTGGGGCTCTATAAACCTGCATAAAACAAGGGCAGACCTGTAGATACAACAAATGTATAACATTTACCACTTTGATTAGTGTTAAAGAACTACTCTAAGATCATCCCTCTTTAAGGGGGGGGGCAAATATATATATACAGGGTTATTCTAAATTAGTTACCCAATAATAAAGCTAAATTGTACATAGTTATCGTATGTAGTTTATTTCCATTTCCATTACATACATTGACATTAACATTAAGTTTTATTTGCAATGTTTACAAATGTTCATGTGACTTTTTGTCACTCGGCAGATATCCCACCTGTACGACAGTTCATCCCAGATATGCGTGATCATGTCTGCATCTACGTGAGCTACCGCTACGTTAATTTGTTGACGAAGTTCATCGAGATTGGTTGGCAGTGGAGGGTTGTACACGTTATCTTTAATGTAACCCCACAGACTAAAATCTAGCAGTGTTAAATCGGGAGATCGTGGAGGCCAAGCTGTGTTCCCGCCACCTCCAATCCAAGCGGGAGTGGTGTGGGATAGGTACGTAGAGACCTCATGGTGGTAATGAGGAGGTGCTTCATCTTGTTGAAAAATGAAATTATCTGTCATATCTTCTTGCAGCTGTGGCATCGGGTAGTTTTCTAACATATCTAGATATGTGATGCCAGTCACAGTCTTCTCATAAAAAAAGAATGGTCCATACACTTTCACGGAGCTTAGTGCACAAAACACATTCAGTTTTGGTGAGTCACGTGTATGTTCCAGGCATTCCATCGGTTTCTGTGTACCCCATATCCTTAAATTGTGGCGATTAACTCTACCACTAAGGTGAAAAGTTGCCTCGTCACTGAACACAATCTTATTAAGAAAATTACTGTCTTCTTCCATCCTGTTTAGCATATGTACACAGAACTCATAACGTTTAAGCTTGTCATTAGCACTCAATGCCTGAACCAGTTGCAACTTGTACCCCTTACACTGCAGTCATCGTTGTAAAATCTTCCATACCGTAGGTTGTGGAATGGTCAGCTCCAAACTAGCTCTAGTTGTAGACTTCTTTGGACTTCGTGCATAAGTTCTTCTCACGGCTTCCACAACGTGGCCTACTACAGGAGGGCATCCCTGTCCTTTCGGTGTCCCACACAACCTGTTTCTACGAATCAATCACACCATGTTTTGATAGTTTTTACCTGCAGGGGAGTTTTTTGATACTTTGGATGAAAATGTCTTTGTGTGGTAATTTGCGATTTAGTTTCATGAAACCACAGACAACACTGTGCGCTCCGCACCGCTGTAAGACTCCATGGCGACTGCTTACTAGGCTCCAGGTGTTGCGAGTGCTTCATATCTTCCCTGTCAGACGAGCAAGCGAGTGCATGTAGCGAAGTCTGCCGACCATGTTTAAAACTTGATGATATGACATAAGGTTTGATGAATATCGGAATACATTTCTGTCAACAGTTTCGAAATAATTCATTCATACTTTCAGGTAACTAATTTAGAATAACCCTGTATATTATATATATATATATATATATATATATATATATATATATATATATATATATATATATATATGTATGTTTTGGAAGTACATGATACCTAAGCTACAAAAGGAAACAATATTTTATGGTGATTACAGAGATATGCCCTTATGTCATTACCCATGTTTTGAGGTGTATCATCCATAATGGAGCTTTTAAAGGTAAGTTGGATGCTTTTTATAAGATCTTATTTTCATTTGATAAAGAAGTAACACCAGAGTTGAAGAGCATGAGATTTATGCATGCATTAATGTCTCTACATGTCTCGCATATTAGCCTAAAGAAAACACTCATTTAATGGTTTATAACGTAGTTCATGTTTGTAAATTTTAATTCAAAGATTGTATACTTTTTCATTTGCCAACTCTCTTGGTGTTATCTAATAGGAGCATACTCTAGGGTTATCTATTCTTGCTACTTGTTTCTGCTGCACTGTCCATTTTCCTCCCTGCACCTGTCAGTCCCACTGCTATTTATTTCACTGAAGCTCTTAATTCCATTTCTCCCTCTTCATTATACAGTATGTGTGTTTGGCTAGATGGATGCTGTCTATTGAGGTCCGTAACTGCAGTTGTCAGAAAAGCCAACACCTGGTCACCATGATGTGACATAGTTTGCATGATCTGGAACTACAATTGCGCTTAACAGTGTAAGTAAATGTGCCTTCCTTTGCTGGCAAATTTTAGATATTGTTCTCTGTCCTGACTGTTTCGAGAGAAGTGTGTTAAATTTGTTGTAGGAGTACAGCTTTCAACGATTCAATTGTGTTGTTTATAGTTTTAATATGAGCTAAAATATCAGTTTTTCACTGCGTCAAATGTACAGACCACTGGTACAGAGTTTGCAGAACACTATCTTCCTTGTTCAAAAACAAAATACCTTTAACACTTCATTTAATGTGTTTCTACATATTCAATTCTATTCCAGTCTACAATTACAAAAGAGTGAAATAAAAGGAAAACTAACACTTTAAGACAAAAGTAACACTTCCTTCACTATCGCTACAATTATTGTTATCTGGAAATAGGTCAATTCCACTGCTTGTACATACTAGCCAGAAAAGTTAATGAACCTGAGCAGGTGAACAGACAACTTATCCATTGTTGTTATGTTCAAAGTGAATGATTGCACTAGTCTGCATTTTCAAACTTTTTGTCATATGATTTCTTAAAAGTAGGTGTTCTTGAATCAAGTTTTTATGCTGATTCCAAAAATAACTTCTGTTTTTTTCTATCATCAGGTTTTTACACAAAATAAGAAGTAATGTTTTGACAACTTTACTAATGAGCGTAGAAAAGTATTCAAATAACATTTCACACAAGGTAAGTTTTTATTCAAGAAAAATTTTAAGAATACTCTCAATTTATTTCATGACTACATTTTAACAAAACAAGAAGCAGAAGTGTTTCATTTAATTTTTTCAAACTTTCTCTTCTTTGACTTCCTTGCAGATCCTTGAAGATGACTGTCCCTCAACATCCAACAGTAGTCGGCTATCATAGTTTCATTCCATCTCCTCTGGTACCTCCTCTCCATTTCCTTAATATCTTGGTGAAAACGTTCACCCTGCTCTTCACCATAATGTCCCATATTTTCCGGAAAATAGTCGATATGTGAATGCAGAAAATGCACCAACCCAACTTGAAATGTTTCAACATTGTTTTGACAATGGCCTTGTAATTAGGATGTTTGTTATTGCTTAAGAACTTTTCAGTAACTGATCGGAAGGCGGTCCATGCTTCTATTTCTCTCTCATTCATTGTCTTATCAATTTCTTTATATGAGGACCAACAAAAATTCCAGCCTTTAATTTCTCTTGTGTAATGAAGGGAAATTTCTTGGAAAGGGTCCATCCTGTGGTAGAGCCCTTACAAATTGCTTCATCAAGCCCAATTTTATGTGTAGTGGCGGAAGCAAGCGGTTTGTGCAGGATGTTTTTAGTTCCAGGCAACAAGTTTCTCCGCTGTGGCCATACTTTCACACTCCAATGCCTTTGCTTTGGCCGACTGTCCCATTCATGCAGAAAACAGGGCATTTTGTGAACCCAGCTTGTTGTCCTAATAGTATTCCAATAACTTTGAAATCACTGCAGATACGCCATTTGTGTTCCTCGTATTGGATATTTGCTAAAAGTATCTTCATGTTTTCAACTGTCTCTTTCATTTGAACTGAATGTGTGACAGGAATGGACCCATACACATTCCCATTATGCAGTAACACGCCTTTCAGGCTTCTCTTTGATGAATCTATAAAAAGTCTCCACTGAGTAGGATCATGTTCAATGTCATAAAAGTGCATTAACTCGTTTGTTATTGCAGTAAACCAAGGACTCGATCTGTGAGAAAAAAGGAACTAGCTCTTGTTCTCTGTGTCTGTACCATGAGTAATATGTTCCTGGTTCCAGAAGATTCTTATTTTTAAGACGGGAGCCTAGTACTCTGCAGATTCCTTAGACAAATTCAAATCATGTACTAGATCATTTAGTTCACTCTGAGAGAACAGTTGTGGAGTCACGTCGTACTCAGGGCGGTAGACATCAGAATCGTCTTCGGTGTTTGCATGAGGTTCACTTTCAACACCATCTTCTTCCAAGTTCTCTAAAACAGCTGGAGGAAGAGGAGCAGGCAGATCTTCTCCGTGTGGAACTGGCCTGATGGCTGAAGGAATACTCGGATATACAATGTGTTTCTTATTTTTCGAATTGCACCCCTGAATATTAGCTAAACAGAAACAACGGTCTTTAAGCTGGTGTTTAGGCTCCCTCCACACCATAGGAATTGCAAATAGCATGCATGATTTCTATCCTTTTATCCACAATCATAACCTCCCAACGCAATAGCGACAAACTGTCTTTGGAGTCCAGGCCTTGTCTTGGTCACCAAATTTCACTTTAAAATAAGCATGGTACACTTTTTTTTTTCTTCACAAAATCTGTTATATCAGTTCTCTGCTGAAGCACTGTATAATTTCCACAAATGTAGCAGAAAACATTTGGATTGTTCACGCACTTGCGTGTAGACATAATGTATTTATAACTTCAATCACAATATAGCACTGGTAATGCAAGCCTCTGATATTAACAACAATGCCTAAATTACAAATAGCAACCAGCAACTACAGGTGTAAAAACCTAAAGACTTACAAGTCTGTATTGAGAAATTTCCCTCCAAGAAGTGATAAATTGCCCTTCAACAGTACTCATCATCTACTGGCTCAACTCTATATTTTTGAAGTGAAATTGTGAAAAAACTGTACGTGATAGAAAAAAACTAAAATCAGTTCTGAAATCTGCATAAAAAGTGAGACAGAATCACTTAATAGTTTTCAGTCATCCGATATCGTGCAGACTAGTGTTATTCTTACAGATCAACCTATATATATATAAAATAAGGGAGTGGGACATACTTTAAAATCCCGGTATATGTGCTGGGTAAACTTGTATGTATGGATTGCCTATAAATGAAAAATTTGGCACCTAAAATTCTCTTGACTCAACAACAAAGACATATCTTTAAATATTGTTTATAACATTGCATATATTTGTGTCGTGAGTATAGATTAATACTGCGACGAAGCCGGGCCTCCCGCTTCGTGAATAGCGGATGCGTCCTTCAGCATTAGTCTGCGCATGATTGGTTGGAGAGAGAGGGGTTTGGGTGGGGAAAGCACTCGGGGCCCAGAAAACAAGGAAGGCTCATCTAAAAAAAAATGGCGAAGCTGCAAGAAATTTCTCGAAAGCCCTTGCACGCATAAAGAGGAGCGTATTCACCGAGTAAGCAGGTTGTTGATGTGACGTATAGCGTTGTGTGCTGTTCTGCGAGCGATAGAACAAGAGGAGAGGCTCATCTTGTGTTTGCACTCCCGTGAGTGACCGGAAAAGGGAAGAGGAAGCCCTATGTTCGATGCTCCAGTTAGCGAACGAAAGTGAGAGGAGGAGTGCTGCGTTCAACACTAAAGTTAGTGATCTAGGAAGAGAGAAGAGCATTCCTGTGTTCGACACTGATGATCGATCGGAAGGGAGAAGAGGCTGCTTCGCGGGTGTTTGCAGCGTTACATGCAAAGAAAAACTAAAGAGTGACTGAGGAAAACTGGACGAAGTCACAATAGTTAATCTTTAATGGTGAATAAATAAAACTGACTAGTACGACATACGCTGCAAATGTCTTCGAGGAGGCTAGGGATAGTATCAATAAAACTGGATAGTTACGAAGGAGAAGAGAGTTATAATATATTGGGCAGCAAACTGAATGAAGGCTGACAAGTGAGCCAGATATACATATTTTGTATCAAGAACTTTACTGTCCAGGCAGAACTCGCTTAGGGACTGAACAATTACTCCTGTAGGCTGCCTTTTCTGCTTTTCTGCTTTAATAATGGTAAAAGATAGAAATTATTTTTACACCGACTTTGTTCTCTAAATCTCAGTTGCCAGAAACGTAGAGGAAACTTGACACCGTTCTAGTGATAGTAAATTTATTATTAAATGTTCGTAGTTTTTTTAAAAAAAGTTTTTCGATAAAGAAAAAGTTCGCCGAAGCGACAATTTTAAAACTTACAAAATGTGCATTGTTACGTATTTAAAAAAGTTCCCACTGTTTTCATCTGTAACAATATGAATCACAACCTCAGAATCTTCCCCACGCACTCATCCGTCACCACAGCCGTACAATAAGTTTATCTGGCGCATGCCTTAAAATAGTGTATTCTCGACCATGCCAAAATGTATTTATAAGACTGGTAGTAGTACTTTAATGGGCCTCATTAAAGTACACCGGTTCCTTAATGTATTGGTATTCGACCTATCAGAAGTGGCCACGTAACATTGTGAAAGCGCAAGAATCGATTATTCTGCGTAGTACGTCTCACAACTCTAACAACTTTGTTTGACACAGGTGCTACAAGGTCATTGTATTATAACCATAGATAAAGTAATAACGATTGTAACACATCACTCAAACCAGAAACGAATGCTTATGAAACCTTTAATTTAGATACATGATCGAGGATAAACAGTCGTATGAAACTTGACTATAATAGTGATTAAAACGCTCGTATGATAATTATTAACCGAGCTTCGCTTGGTTAATAATAATAATAATAATAATACTCGCGTTTTAATTACTACCATTATAGTCTCGTTGCATAATATACTATTTCATACTCGCGACGCAGCCCGACGCGGTATTTCGACACGATTGATGACTGGCACCGGTAACAGTATAATTATCGAGCGCTGACGTAAGTGTGAGAATAACAATTTTTTTAAGAGTGCTAGAGGTAGTTTATTAATTAAAATATTAGTCCAGCATCGTTCTTGTCTATATGACTTAAGTGTGGTAATTACAGAGAGAGAGGGAGAGGTTTTTGCGGAGGCAGCGGACCTAATGCAAAATAAGGGAGTGCAATGTATTCAATACAACGGTATAGAACCTTGCTTACACAAGCCCGTGGAATACATTTTAACTTATACAGCAGGCTCGTTTGTGATTATATGAATATCAAAGGCTTGGTGTTGTGACTCTTAACATGAGACCACATAAATAATGGCCTAATCATATCATCATCTATCTTGCAACCGATCATTCCTGTCAGTAATTAATAATGTGCATTCATATCCGTGATTGGTTAAATAATAATATGCGTTCATGTCAGTAATTTAGTAATGATATGCGCTGACAACGTAATAATTATTACTTAAGATACTAGGTACATTAAAACGTTATTAAGATGACACCTGTAAGTAAAATATACATTGGGAATATAAATAATTCTGAAGACAAGAAAACTTGCAGAATATTCTTGGAAGCAGAAACTAAGTGTTCAGCGGACGTCCTGTTAGCCCAGGTCTTTAACCTAGGTTAACAAAAGCAGGCATCCGGGCAACCACAATAGTGTCCTTGCCTCGGGGTAAGACCGATGCCAGTTTATCCTGAAGTAAACTCTTCCAAGACTGCAATATACGTGCATAAGAAACATTTAGGGGTTTATGGCAATAAAAATGAACGCCAAAACGTACGTGCCTTATCGTTAAATCTTAACCAGTGCACGAGAAATTTCTGTTAGCAAACTAACGGGACAATAGAAGCAGGAGGACCAGAAATTGAGATCTACCAATCATAATTTTCCAAAATATTTAAAACCACGTATAATAAAATAGATGCCACATGACCACGAAAGAGAGAGGCCAGTATCCAACGTGGAAGAGCGCCGAAAATCGTGTGCACGTATGTTGCAAATCTGCCATCAGTGTGTCAACTTCGTCATGCGAATAATTGCGTATTGCAACTGAGTAGTGAATCGCATTTGATAACACTACAACGAGAACTTGCGTCTTTATATCAAAATACCAACACGCCGACGAGAGACTTGGCATCCGTTAAACCGGAATGGTTTGTGGCGAAGTTACAAGGAGTTGGAGAACGTTAATGACAATAAATTGGACAGTAATTTTAAAGCCAGAATCAAGAATTTATTTATGTCACCATCAACACCTATGTATATACTCTGATATCAGGATCTCATCGCTCCGAGAGGAAGAGACATAACCCACACCTCCATCTCGCTCTCCCTCTCTCCGCCCTCCACTTCACAGCCAAGCGGCCGAGTGGACCCCGCAATCTTTAAATAACTATAAAGGTGCACACATTTTAGATACTCCTTACATAAATTCTCAGCCATGATCTGTTCCACACTAAATTGCGAAAATTTCTTACTTGTTTGTACTGCGTTAACACAAACTTTACTGCTATTAATAGTAGATTATGGTACAAGGTTAAAAGTGGGATTTTATTTTGCGAGTAGGAATGTTTGCGAAACGCATACGACCAAAATAAACCCACTTTTAACACGTGTGGCATGTACTATTTTTTAGACAGTGCTCGAATTTGTGAAATATCAATATGATATTGTTCTTGAAACTAACAGATTACGTTTAGAACGCGTTCTTGAAACAAGAGAAATGATATTAAAAAATCTGATGTGTTACACTCACATGACTTTCTCTACTCTTGTACAAACTATTTATACAAACGCTTATTCTCCATCTACTTCATGTTAATCGAGATAAACGTTTGCAGAGGTATCTTATTGCTAATTTTCTTGTAGATGTAAGGGGAATATATATTTACAAGGGCAATTTGGAAATACAGTAGCCTTTAAGCACATACTATATGTTAATAGCTGGTTGCTAGGTGCAGCATCATTCCCTTTCCCACAGATTAATACTCTTTGCATATCCAAGACAAACAAATGAATAACGAATTCCCATTTGAGAAAACAAGTATTGAAAAATTTATGGGAATAACATGTAATACCTCGAAAATGGTTCACTGAACAAAAAAATGTATATGACATAAATTGTGTATTTTAACGCGATCTACATTTTTTGTGTAGTAAAATGTTGTCTATCTCTTATGGTTTACCAGTTATACAAAAGTCGTTCACAATTAAGAATACTTTTGGAGACATTCCCAGGAAATTCAAGATATACATTTTATTTGTCATGAAAATATCTTAAACATATGATATTTTAATCAAAATCGTTAGAGCCATTTTTGAGAAAATTAAAATTTTCGAAAAATCATCCATGTAAAGGGTAATCTGGGGTGGGGGGATTTTCTTGAAAACCTTCGTATCACATCCTTGGAAGATACTGAACCTAATTACCAAGTTTGGTGTTTATCCGACTGTTCGTTTCTGAGTTATGCTGTTCTCACACACACACACACACACACCCACCCACCCACCCACCCACACACACCCACACACCCACCCACCCACACACACGCACACACACAATTTCCAAAAATGCTTTTTTTTGGAATCAGGGGGTCTCAAAACATGTATTTCCGGTGAAATCTCGGTATCGAATTTTTGGGTGGAATACAATACTTCCCCTACTTATTATAGGTAGTAGAGAAAGTAAAAAGCGAGATGTCATGTTTTGTTGATTGGCAGTCATTTTTAGTGAGATTATTTTCATCGTGTTTTGCCTTACACCACGCAATGAAGCGATTAAATGCTATATCATATTGTTTTCTGGAACTGTTTAAGTATTTCTGGTGTTATTCTTTCTGCTACTTCTATAAATTCACTTCTATTTAAGTTCCTTCTGAATTAATAATATCCGCAATTAATCTTTATGTAGGTTAGATAAAATAGTAACGTTTTAGGTCAATGAAAGCTGACAATATAACGTATAGGTTAATTCTAAAACGAATTGCGATAAAATGTATCTTGATTTGTTTTGTGAACAGATAATGCGAGCGCCATGAGAAATGAATCATGTGAAACGACATAATGAAAAGTAAAACCTAATCAAACCAAGTCCAGTTATTAAACATCTGCAAATACAAAGGGTAATTGCCTGTGATTGGACTTGTAACCAAAATTGGTCACAATACAGATGCGATAATAAAAAGCTTTTAGCTCGTGTGCATTATGTTAGAAGTTCTACTTTTAGGCCTTGCTGTCTAAAAAATACGTTTTGAAAGAATCTATGGCATAAAATTCCTCTACGTTGTAAATCCCCGTATATAGCTTTGAGAACTATGTTTTCTGTACGCTTAGTTCGTGAAGGGATCTTATGGCATGGAATTCGATTCTTTCTCCAGTAGTCATATCGGGGGTGGGGTGGGGGAGAAAGATTTTAAGCAGATGATCAACTCGTCTATTGTGTCAGGCGAGATTGCAACTGGTGTACCGAATGCTTTAAATATTTTACTGAACAACACAAAGTGTTTTATGGCATCCATCGATCACGTCATAGTCGAAACAATGCTGAATGCTGAAGTAGAACAAAGTGTTAACATGCCAATTTCTGTGGTGAGGGGGTAGCGTGTTTGCCTCATTCTGGAGGTCTCGAGCTCGAATCTGGTTAGCGTGTGTAACCCAGATAAGGTTTTTCTTCTTCTTTTATTTCTTTCTTTCTTTATTCTTCTTCTTCTTCTTTCCTGGGGTTTTACCTTATCCTGAACAAGACGAATGTTGTGTAACTTTTGACTCTATGGACCCCAGGGTGATTTGAGTATTTCACCCGTCCGATATAACCTACCAAATTAAAAGCACTGGAAGAAAAAAGTGTTTAGGTACATTAATTTCCTCACAGAACTGAGAAAATCTGCCACAGAAACTTACAAAATGTTGACAAAAGTTTTGGTGTTCAGTGTCTACGAGTGGTTTAAGAAATTTAATGAAGGTAGGGAAGACGTCGAGGATGATTCAAAGTCATCTATTACAACTGCACAGAATGTGGAGAAAGCCGCTAAAATTATTCGACAAGACCGCCGATTGAGCATTCGAACAGTTGCTGAACCTGCCATCATCAATAAGGAAAGTGTTAGATTTTTCATGAGATCTGGGTACGATAAAGGTGTGTGCTAAAATGGTGCCAAAAATGCCTACACCAATGCAAAAGGACCATCGTGTGAACTGCACAGTGTCAACTATGTTGATATTCTTGAAAACATTGAACATAATTCTGATTTCTTCAAAACGTAATTACGTGCGATAGATTAGATTGGGATTTTCTAAAATGTGATCCAGAGATTAAGCGACAGCATTGGAAAAGCTTCCAATCACCCAGAAAGAAGAAAGCGCTCTGAGGAAACCAAAATTCAAAGCAATTATATATTTTATAAATATATATATATATATATATATATATATATATATATATATATATATATATATTTCCGTGGGGTTATCTACATTGATTGGGTGCCTGGAAGTCAGAATTCAATCAGGTTTATTGTAAAAATGCTTTGAAGACCCTCCGTGAACGTGTGCAACGAAGGAGAGCAAACTTGTTGAAGAATGCCTCATGGATCCTCCAACAGGGCAATGCCCCAGCCCATAACTCGCTATTGTGAAGAGTTATTTGGCGAAAAACAAGTACCAGTCATGGAACATCTATTGTGTTCCTGAACCTAGAACCGTGCGACCATTTTCTCTTCCATAAAATAAAGTCCGCGCTCAAAGGAACCAGGTTCGAGTCCATGGATGCAGTAAATTTAAATGGAGTTTTATTTATGGACGCTCTTTAACTACTATGGTCCTTAGCGTCCCATTCTATATTGGGCGTGAAAGACCGGAAATTTTGCTCAGAGGCCTCTTTATCAGGCTTGAGATATGAATGCAATGAAAACAAAAATGACGCAATTGTGAACAGCATAATACAAGATGACTTGCAGCACTGCTTTCAACATGTGGAAATTCACATGGTGCGGTATAGGGATGGGGCTACATTGAAGGGCAATAACATTACCATTGATTGATTTTTTGTTTGTTTTGTTTTGGTCAAGGAAGTGTTAAGAGCATGAATCCGGTTTCTGTATTGCTACATTTCGTATGTCTTCCGGAGGTGCTCCCATCAAACGTAGTGCTCCAGTACTTAGTCTGTTATTAATGGAGCTCCTGTACATTTAAAAAAAGTGGAAAGTGACGATAATAATTAATAATAATAATAAACCTCACAGATCATATCGGACGGTGAATGAACGAAAAAGCGTTATGTTGCTCCAAATTAATTTATAATTATAATCCGTCGTGTGGAAAAATGGGAGTCCATCAACCCGTTTATGTATGCCCATTCTCTTCCATTGGCTTCATGATACTTATGCTGGTGTCTATGGTACGAAAGAGAAAGTATTTACGTGCAAATTGAAGTAGAATATCTTTACGTTATTAGCACCACGCTTTGGGCACCAAACTTGAAGTAGCTGCAGCCCCAAGTATGATACAGTTTCCGGTGTCCTTCGCACCAACGTTCACTTTTCCGGTGGCCTTCGCCCCCTAGTTTAAAAAATCAACTTTGTATTTTAATGTTTATTTAAATGTATATATGCCTCTGCTGCGTCAGTAGTAATTCGCAGAAACACGTATCTCTTAGCAGGGTTTGGTGCGGCTAAAAATGAAGGCTTACAGAAATTATAATTTTTTACTTCACTCCTTGTATTATTCCTTCTCATGATTAAATAAAACTTCACTGATGTATCCTACTGTAGAACTGTGAGATTATTGTTACTTGTACTTTTTAACACGTAAACTTTATATTATTCACGCCGTAATGAAATTTTTTATGTCTCACACTGAATATGTATCGAACTTCTCGGGAACGCTGTCTAGTAGCGTCTGGCTTCTACCGCTTAAATTTGTATATTTCCACTATTTCAGTTTCTGATTGGCTAATCCTACTCCGATAGAATACTTTTATTTAACTTAAGCGTTTTCTAGTTGTTGATTGGCTATTTATAAACTTTTTTAAATATTACATTATTTTTCCAAGTATTATTAGTAGCATTATTAAACTTTCTAATTCATTATTGCTTCAAGGTTACCTCATTGTTAGCAACTTTTGGCATCTATTCTCACAGCTCCTACATCGTTAAATTACTTAATAAATTCACATAACATTATTATACATGTACATAATAATATAAGCATAATACAATGACTGTTACATACACTTTATATATTATACACATATTGCTTTAAAGCGGCCTGTTATTATATTTTATATTATATAATTAGACTGATATCGTTTAAGTGTTAAAAATACTGCCTCAAAATACGAAACATGCAGCTATTTACAAGTGAGAGAATCACAGTATAGTATTCCCTTATATTATGAATGATTAAGAAGAAAATAAGTTATACTCTCGTCTATGCGACAGTCGCAAAATATATTTCCTGTTCGAAAATTTTGGACATGAACAAATTAGAATATATTCAAAAGTTCCAAAATGCCGTTTTCCTTTGAATTTTGACTATTCTTCATGCCCTCTCTCTTGCAAACACATTGTGTTTTGAGGTTTCTGCACATCCCATCCTTTTTTTAGGTTTCAACACATCCTACAGCTTTAGATTTGAAGAAACGGAAAGCGTGTTAGGAAAATGGATTCTGCCTTGAAGTAAGAGAATTTAGCGTAAGAGGCATTCAATAATAAACTAAGACTCGTTATAGATATCTCGAAAGCAGGGTTTGGAACCTCGAATAACTAAAGTATAGGCGTGTTTCAACATTTTCAGATCTGCTCGGAAGTGCCAGGACTAGACCAAACTTTGATTTCTCATTTTGCAAGCATTCTTTCTTCAATAATTTCTGTTTAACAGGAAATAAATGGTGAGCATTTCAACTGCTACTATGAAACTGTGCAACTGTTCGTGAAATCGTAACCTTGGTATTACATGTCCTCCCCATTAGTTTATAAAATGTTTACAGGCGGATCCTAATTGTGAAGAAAGCTGTTTCGCATGTTTGGAAGCTTTCAGAAAAGAGCATTGAGTCCAGGAACTCAAAGAGGTGCGGAATTTTAGAAAAAATTAATACGATGCAGAGCAATTTGGGCCTCTTTCACAGATTAATGCTGACGTATAGCCCTGGTTTCTAGCCTGGTATGCCAAAGAAAAAGCAACACAAACTTCGTTCATAGGTGCTTCCTCTATAGGGTAATACGAGAAATGGAAAGATAGAATGAGAAGGTGAAGAGGACAGCGTATTTTTTTCCGAAGATGAGTGTCTTGGGATGGAGCGTCTCACAATTCTGAGAGTATAAGAAATCATTAAAATACTTAAATTAAGGTCATTTTCTAATACTTTTGCTTTTGAGGCGTAGTTACTTTTTTCCGGACCACTGCGACACAGTCATCTAGGCTGTGCTAAAAGATTAGAACATCTAATTTTGGTTCAGAGTTTAGGTGAGCTTTATCATTTAAACGAATTACTACAAATGCAGGGCAAATGATGTTGATGATAATAACATAATCTTTAAAATTTACGTTTCACCTAGATTTTTTCATTATTTTCAAATTGCTTTAAAGCTACCTATTTATTTCCTTGACGACTCACTTGTATTACATATTGTTGTTAGATAATTATAGAAATAACATTAATTTATACAATTTTAAGTTAAATTATTATTATTATTATTATTATTATTATTATTATGAATGCCATATTATAAGTTAGGATTTTCCCTATCATTCAATAAGAAATACTCATGTACCACTAAGATTCCGAACCACTTGCGTGGTGTTTTTTCTTGTCGGCGTCCTCGGCGCTCGTTGCCGTCTGCCGCTATCATAGAAAGGCACGGATGAAACTATACAACATTTTTAAAACTACTTTTAAAGCTTTACTTACCAACTTTATGAAAGGAGATGCGGAAACTGGCCACCGTCGTGTCCATACATTTTTGGCACCTCTTTAGGAAACTATCCATCATGACCGATGTCTAAAGTTTCTTCGGTAAGAACCGAACGCCGTCTTTTAGATTTCTTAGCCTGAACACTTCCTGCGGCCTGAAATTTACTGTAAAGTTCATGGATTGTTGTACGGCCTGGAACTTTTACACCTGGAAATCTTTCTACAAATCGTACTTTCACTTGGCGAACTGACCCAGCTAACACATACGAATCATAAATAAATACACGCTATGCAGTAGAAAACATATACTGCGCCATAATATACTTTGTAGCTAAATACAGGACAAAATAAATAACTCGTAATAACTGAACTACATCACATCACTGTCAACTCAATACTGCACTTCATACTGCACAGCAAAATCACAACAACGTGACTGTGTTTATAGTACCAGCGCGTTATCATGTTTTTATCATATTTCCACACGCCCAGCGGTAAAATACCGCGCAGCCGGTAATATTGTTCATAAAATACCCCTCCGGGGTAACTTAAAACATAAAGTATACAAGGTAAACCCACGTACCCTGGAAGAATTAAAACAAAATACGAGGTACATCCAGAAAGTAAGTTCCGTTTGGTAATAAAATTAAATTGTGTACAGATACAGAAATATTATTTATTGCACAAAATTCTACAACTCTTAAACTACTTTTCCACATAACCCGAAATTTTGCAGGCATTTGTCATAGCGTGGCACAAGCTTTTGTATACCTTCTTCATAGAAGTTTGCCGCCTGTGTTTTCAACCAGTTGGAAACATTTTCTTTCAGATCTTCGTCATTGTTGAAGTGTTGACCGCCAAGGAAAGACTTGAGATGTAAGAACAGATGAAAGTCGCTAGGAGCGAGGTCAGGGCTGTACGGAGGATGGTCAAACACGTCCCAGCCAAATCCCTGTAGGAGGTTTTGCGTCACATTTGCAGTGTGTGGTCGTGCGTTGTCGTGAAGAAAAACAACACCTTTTGACAGCAATCCTCGGCGCTTATTCTGTATTGCGCGGCGCAATTTCCTAAGTGTCTCGCAATAAACATTTGCTTTGATTGTTTGACCACGCGGTAAGAAATCAATGAGTAAGATGCCTTTCCAGTCCCAGAACATTGCACATCATTTTTCGAGGTGTCAAGATTTGTTTCGGCTTAACCATTGCTGGGGATGAAGTGTGCCTCCATTCCATTGATTGCCGCTTACTTTCAGGGGTGTCGTAAGAAACCCAAGTTTCATCTCCTGTGACTATCTGTGTCAGAAATTCTTCGCCGCCTTCATCATAACGGGTCAAAAACTGAAGTGCACTACCCATCCGGTTTGTTTTGTGTTGCTCAGTAAGAATCTTTGGTACCCAACGAGAGCAAAGTTCAGTTTTTCGGTAACAATTTCATGAATTAGTGATCGTGAGATTTGGGGAAATTCCATAGCGAGAGCACTAATTGTAAACTTGCGGTTTTCCTGGATCTTGTCATCAATAGCGTGGACCAGTTCTTCTGTAACCAAAGATGGACGCCCACTTCGTTCTTCATCGTGCACTTCACTACGTCCTTCATTGAACTGTCGGACCCATCTTCATCTTCATCGCATCACTCATCGCATTTTGTCCGTAAACTTCGCAAATTTGCCGATAAATTTCAATTGGTTCCACTTTCCTAGCATTCAGAAAACGAATCACAGATCTGATTTCACAAGCGGCGGGATTTTCAATCAACACCGACATTGTAAACAAGCACAACAAAGCGTACGTGGCTGACAGCGATCTGAAAATGGCGCACGTTTCTTCTCCTTGATATAGAGCGTCTACCGCGCATGTGCGGAACTGCGATCGCAGCGCTGCAGCGGAGAGAAATTGAAACGGAACTTACTTCCTGGACGTACCTCGTATCCGCCAGGAAATTTGTCAACGTGAACTACGGCGAGTCATGGATAGTTTTCTAAAGAGGTGCCAAAAAATGTATGGATAACGACGGTGGCCAGTTTCAGCATCTCCTTTCGTAAAATTGGAAGTAAAGCCTTTAAAAGTAGTTTTATACATGTATGGTTTCATCCGCGTCTTTCTATGATAGCGGCAGATGGCAACGAGCGCCGAGGAAGCGGACAGGAAAAACACCGCGCAGGTCTCACTATGTAGCTTAGTCATTATCAGAATAGTAATTCGAATAAAGGAAGGCTCAATTCTTGTTTCTTTTCCTTCTAATTTGCACACTTGGAAGGACGTGTAAACCTGATCAAAAACTAAAATGCCGAAATATAAATATCTCAAGAGGTTAATCTCGCCTACTAATATTTGTTTACCTATGTTTCATTATTCTAGAGATGGCTTTTCTTGTTTAGGTAATTTTCTTGTTCATTTGTAGTTGCATATAAAAGGACAGAAGTTTGAATCGGATGTTAATTTTGCGTACCGTCGACAGGGGTAGCTACATTCATTACCTCCCCCAGCCGACTGGCCGGGCGGGCAAGCGCGCCACTCGGCTAAAGAGATAAGTTAAATCTAGCGAAACTAGGAAGGTCTCCCTGATGAGCGCCTGGGGATGCTCCGGACCATTACGTCCCGATGTATAGCACCTTGGGGACACAGGCTAGGACAAAGTTTGGGTCACATCGCTCACACAAGCGAGCACAAATCGAATTTAGCTAGATGCATGTAAAGAACACCCAGCGATTCTTCTGGTTTGGCTCAGCACTAACTCCTTCACTGCCAACGTCATATATCCGTCGGAGCGCTGTCTTCTTTCGTGATCTTCTGCGGTTGTGTTTGGTGTCTTCCCTCCTGACTACATCTGTGTGCTCTAGAATGCACTTCTCTGTTTTCTGAATACTCTGTTTATGGTTTTGGGTCCTCGTTTTCCTTTTATTCGGAATACAGATATAATTTTGGATTTCGCTATTTACACAAAGTGCCGTGTTTATGCGCATTTTAAATAGTTGTTAATTGTCTAGAGTTGAAGTTTGGCTATGTCTTCTAGCTCTGCTGAATGTTGACATTATGATTGGCTTTCAGTAAATACAGGGCGTGACAAGATGTGTGCATAGCTCAAAGCTAGCACACTTATAGAAACGTGAATTAGACAGGTTATACTTATTATAAGCCTGTATGCAACCTTTATTTTGTTTCTGTTTTGCTTTCTCAACCACATATCTAGAGGAAGCTCTGCATTCCACCCAAAAATTTGATATTTCACCGGAAACACATGTTTTGAGGTCCTTTAAATGACAAAATGTGATGTTACATTCACATGACTTTCTCTGCCTACTATCGTTTACTTTTATACAGTTTCTATAAACTATTCTTACGAAAGTTTATTACTTTCTCTACTACGTATAGTAAGTAGGGGAGGTATTACAGTCCACCCAAAAATTCGATACCGAGATTTCACCGGAAATACATGTTTTGAGGCGTTCTGAATCCAAATAAAGCATTTTTGGAATCATGTCCGCGCGTGTGTCTGTGAACAGCATAACTCAGAAAGGAAAAGTCGGGTAAATACCAAGCTTGTAGTTTGAGTTTAGTATCTTCCAAGGATGCAACACGAAGATTTTCAAGCAAATCCCCCTACTGCAGACTACCCTTTACATGGAACGTTTTTCGAAAATTTTGATTTTCTCTAAAATGGCTCTAAGGATATTGATTAAAATAGCGTATGTTTAAGATATTTTCATGGCAAATGAAATGTATATCTTGAATTTTCTGGGAATGTCCCCAAAAGTCCTCTTAATTCTGAATGACTTTTGCATAACTGATAAACCGTAAGAGATAGACAAAATTTTACTACACAAAAAATGTAGATCTCGTTAAAAGATACAATTTGTCACAGTTTTTTTTGTCGAGTGAACCATTTCCGAGATACTCCTTGTTATTTGTTTGAATTTTCCAATACTTTACACATTTTCTCAATATGAATTCGTTATTCGATTTTTACTTTCTCTACTACGTATAGTAAGTAGGGGAAGTATTGTATTCCACCCAAAAATTAGATACCGAGATTTCACCGGAAATACATGTTTTGAGACCTCCTGAATTCAAAAAAAGAAATTTTTGGAAACATGTCCGTGTGTGTGTCTGTGTGTGTGTATGTGAACAGTATAACTCAGAAACGAACAGTCGGATAAACACCAAACTTGGTATTTAGGTTCAGTATCTTCCAGAGATGCGACACGAAGGTTTTCAAGAAAATCCCCCCCACCCCAGACTACCCAGACATGGAACATATTTAGAAAATTTTAATTTTCTCAAAAATGGCTCTAACGATTTTGATTAAAATATCATATGTTTAAGATACTTTTATGACAAATAAAATGTATATCTTGAATTTTCTGGGAACGTCTCCAAAAGTATTCTTTATTGTGAACGACTTTTGCATACTGATAAACCATGAGATAGACAAAATTTTACTACACAAAAAATGTAGATCGCGTTAAAATACACACTTTATGTCATATACATTTTTTTGTTGAGTGAACCATTTTCAAGATATTGCTTGTTATTCCCTTAAATTTTTCAATACTTATGTTCTCAAATGGGAATTCGTTATTCATTTTTTGTCTTGGATATGCAAAGAGTATTAATCTGTGGCAAAGAGAATTGTGCTGCACATAGCAACCAGCTATTAAGATATGTGTCTATGCTTAAAGGCTACTGTATTTCTATATTGCCCTTGCAAATACAAAACAAGAGAACTTAGTAGGCCTTAAGCAATAGTCAAATATTTTTAGAACTGGTCGCTATGTGTAAAATGTAATTCTCTTTGCATGTCAAAAGATCGTTTCTGCAAATGTTTATCTCGATTAATATGAAATAGATGGAGAATACGAGTTTGTAAAAATAGTTTGTACAAGAGTAGAGAAAGTCATGTGAGTGTAACACATCAGATTTCTTTATGTTCTGGACATGCAAAGAGAATGGAATGCTCCACATAGCAACCAACTCTTAAAAGAGTTGACTATCACTTAAAGCCCCCACTTGCACCTACAAGAAAATTAGCAATAAGTTTCTGTAAATGTTTATCTCGATTAACATGAAGTAGAGGAGAATAAGCGTTTGTAAAAGTAGTTAGTACAAGAGTAGAGAAAGTCATGTGAGTGCAACACATCAGATTTTTGTTTCTATCTACTTCATGTTAATCGAGATAAAACGTTACAGAAATACTTTCACTACGCACCGAATCGATAATCAGATGTGTAACAAAACGGGTCGTTATACTGCTGGCCTAGATATTTCATGTTCTTTCCTTGACATCACGAGAAACAATTGATAAGCGACAGCACATTAAAGGAATATAATGTTTTAAGTTTACATAACTTTCTCTACCGACTGTTCTACAAACTATAATTACAAACGCTTATTCATCTACCTGCTTCATGTAACCGAGATAAATATTTGCAGAAATGGTTTTATTATATATTTCGTTGCAGGTAGAAGGGGAATGCAATAGCCATAAGTCATAGTCATATATTTTAAAAGGGGATCGCTATGCGATGGTTTTGAGATTCCGTTCCCTTTTTGTGGCCATGAGAAAAAAAGTAAAGTACTTGACAATTCAGACCAATAATAAAGAATATATCTGAAATTGTTAATGTCACACATCTATTTCATATAAATTGTGTTTTAACGAGATTTACTTTTTTGTGTAGTAAGCTATGCTATCACGCACGGTTCAGCATTTACAAAAATCTCATTCAGAATGAAAATAACTTTACAGGCATTTAGCAAAAACTTGCATTTTATTGGTCATGCAGATATCTTAAACGTATAGTATTATAATAAACATTGCTATACCATTTTTGAAAAACAAACAAACAATGTTTCATGTAAAGGGTAGTTTGGGGAGTGGGGATTCTCTTGAGAAATCTTCGTGTTGCACCCTTGGAAGAAGATGAACTTAAATACCAAGCTTGTTATTTAACTTACTTTTCGTTTTTGAGCTATGCTGTCAATACACGCTCGCGCGCGCGCACACACACACACACACACACAGAGGACCTACTTCAAAAATGATTTTTGAAATTCAGAAGTCTCAAAACATGCATTTTTGGCGAAATCTCGACATCGAATTTTTTAATGTAATACCTACCTAATGCACCTACCTACTAGATGCATAGTAGAGAAATTAAATGTAGAAGTATTTGAAAATTCAAACAAATGACAAAGGATATTTCGGAAATGATTATTCCTCAAATATTTTGACATAAATTGTGTGCTTTAGCGAGATATACAGTTTTTGTATAATAAGACTTTGTCTATCCGTTATAGTTTAGCGATTATCCAAAAGTAATTCAGAATGAAATCCTTCAGTGGCTATTTCTAGAAAATTGAATAGCATAGGTATATATCTTAAACGTATGGTATGTAATAAAAGTAATAAGCTAAAGTATGAAATTAATATTATTTTACACGCTTTCTAGACATTATATACGGTGAAAAGTATAAGTAGGCATAGTATTTCATTATCGTCCCATTCATTTGGTTAGCAGTTGGCTTAACAAGCCAGTGCTATTTTTGTTATTGCTTACCGTCACGCGAGTTCTGTGCGTTGATATTCGAATAGTATAACATTATCCCTTCAAGAAACGGCACTGGAATACTACGTATATATAGGGTGTTGCAGAAATCTACCACAAATTTTAAAGTTAAGGAGGAGCAAGCACTTCACTATAGGACACTTCTTATGGTATTTGAGTTCATGGTTGTTTGCAGATCAAAATCAATAACCAGTCAGTACGCCGCTGATAAAACTTCCCTGAGTTACTGCATTTTGCACACAATCGTGGCTGTACAAAGCGATGGTTAAGGTAGCGGAGTGGTAAGATTACAGAACTCATAGTTGCATTCACGTGGTTGATCACATGTTTTGATTCATGTAGATATCATACATCGCACGCAGTCATATGTGCAGTGCTGATAAATTTAATAGAGGAGCTTAATCTGATGTGTTACACCACAAGCATTGTTTGTAGATGAAAAAGAGTGATACTAGAGAAAGAACAGAGGGAGTTAAAGCCATCTGCTCGTTTACCTCGGAATGAAGGAAAATGATAGGGAAACAAATTAGTTATTCATTAATGAAAGACAGCTACGAAAGTGATAAGGGATAGCTAATAAGGAAAGTCCATGGTTTATTTCCATATTCCATGTGAAAATTAGGATGCAATAGTAGTAAAGGAAATTATTTTGCTATTCACTCCACTAAGTTGAGGGAATGGAAACCATAAAGAAGGTAAGAAAAGAAAAGAAGAAGAAAAAAAAGGACGAGAAGGCTAAACCTGTGTTCATACCTCAGAATGGAGGAAACTTCGGCGCAACAAAGAAAGGGAAACCAAAATGTATAATTATTCACACCCAAATGGAGGAAAAATTCCGATCCACATGAAAGGCTAATGAAAGGCTTCATATTCGTGCCTGGAATTGGAGAACATGACTAAATTAAATTGAGTTTTATTTATGGGCGCTCTTTAACTGTTGTGGTCCTTAGCGTCCCATTCTATATTGGGCGTGAAAGAGTGGAGATTTTGCTCAGAGGCCGTTTTATCAGGCTTGAGGTTCTTTTACGTGCCGTAAATCTACGACACGGGAGCACTGGCTTTACTTTCCTTCCGAAGGAAGCCATGCTAAGGATTTTTACCCCGAAAAACTCCATCGCCCTCCATCGGGCGCGACCTCGGGAACTAGAGGCCACTATACCACGGAGGATGACAAGAGGATATTGCTGTATGACCAGTAGTGGTAGTCGTGGGAGTGGGGGTAAATTCGACCTATTCATAATCTCCAAATAAGGGAATTTATAAATAAAATGGAAAAATTAAGGAAATGAAATTGATGCCTATGCTTTCGAGCAAATATGCATAAAGAATATTGAAAGTGAAGTGCTCTAAATCCACGCATCTTCGAATAAATTCATCTCGTATCCTTTCGAAGATGCCTGGATTGTTACTTTATAGTCAGCCAATATCCTCGTCAGCAAATCCTCAAATGAGTTGATGGGTGTGTTTTACACAAGGCTCTTGATGTGTCCCCACAAGAACTAATATGGAGGTGTGAGAGCAAGGTGTGGCCAAGTAATGTCAGCGCCGCGTCCAATCCAACGTTCTGGAAACACGTTATTCAGATGATCTCCAACATCCTTTTGGAAATGAACAGCAGCTCCGTCGTGCTGGAACCACTTTCAACATCGTACATCAAGAGTGACATCTTCCAGAAGCCCAGCTAGCACATCGACGAACTGGCGATATACGTACCCATTTAACCGCGGCGGAAGGTGTGGGCCAGTTATTCTGAAACTATGCCAGCCCATAAGTCGACGCTGAACGCGTGTCGATAGTTCCACTCGCATGTGGATTTACATGATTCCAGACGTGGCTCTTTTTCTGGTTATGCAATTTTTCCCTTATGAAACCACATTCGTCGGTGAAGTACTTGGGAAAAGTGGTCCGTTGGTCACCATGGCACTCAGAGACCCAATTACAGAACTGCACTGGGGGACCGTAGTCCACTGGTGTCAAGGCCTGTATACCTTCAGAGGATGGAACGGGTGGAGTGTCTCTTCCTACATCACTTGCCTTATGTGCCATGATTTGTGTCCATGTTACGTACAGTAGCACGCGTACTAGCATACATAGAAGGAAAGTGGAATTCTTTCTATGCAATATTTTCATACATTCCATGTGAATACCTTTGTAACATGTGACTTAAACTTTGTAAGAAACGCGAGAAATGGGTCCACTCTAAGTGTACGCCATTCATCTGTTTGGAGAAACATGTTTAACCACTTTCAACCTCTGATTTGAACCCAACCCTATTAGACTGATGGCCGAGCACACTAATGACTGCACCATTACTACAGCTAACTGCTGTTTGTTTCTCTGATACCATATATATCAGAAAGTAGCATAATGGAGTAATGGAGATTCATACGTATCAGTAGTGCTCTGGCTCTTGCTGATTTAGCACTTTTACAGAGAAGGGAAAGCTGCTTTGAAAATAACACAATGGTAGATATTTTCGCGCTTGGAAAATAAAATAAATGTTTTAAATTGGATATCAGTACCGCATTCGTATCAAGTTTCTCTTTATTTATTGGCATTTATCAGTAGGAATGTTCAAATTAAAAATCATTACGTAACTTCGTCACAGACCTAGGTGTCCATTATCGAGGTGTTACTATGCCATCCCCGTGTAACCCCTCAAAGTTTGACCTGTAACATCCTGTATATATTGCAACATACTTATTCAAACTCAGCCGTATTGCTTAGCATACTAGCTCGACTCGCGCGAGACAGACGAGTGTTTTTCTTAGTATTAGTTAAGATGACGCAACAGAATATGAGATAGACCATCTAGAAGAAAAATTGGTTTTATATAATATGAGCTCTCTCACACTGGAGGAAATAGTGATAAAAGTTGTGTTTATCTCAGAGGTGTAACTTATCACGAACTAGTGGAATATGTGTTGAAAGTAACAACGATCACAAAGAAGGAGCTTAGGAAGTACTGGCCACTGCAGAGATACATATGATGTAATCATTGAGCATAAAAGTAAGACCTGTTGAAATGGAAATCAATATTACTTTCTCTGCCACCTATCTATAGAAGGTACGAGGAGATATTGCATTCCACAAAACAACTCGAAGATTTCACCGGAAATACATGTTTTTGAGGCACCTGAATCCAGAAAAAATACTTTCTCTGTCACTTTCCTGTGGGTACTAGGTAAGAGGAAGTATTCTATTCCACCCAAAAATTCGAAGACTTCATCAGAAATACATATTCTGAGGCACCTAAATAAAAAACAATTACTTTCTCTGTCACTTGCCTATAGTAGATAAGAGGAACAATTGTATTCCACCCTCGTCGATGTTGAGATTTCACAGAAAATACATGTTTTGAGGCCCTTTATTGAAAGGGGCATTTTTTGAGAAAGATCCGTGTGTGTGTGAGTAGCATAACTCTAAAACGAAATGTTCTATAAAAACAGAGCTTAAGTTCAGCATCTTCTAAGGATCTCAGCATCGTGAGGAAAGTGATGAGTTGCAATAGGCAGCCGTCCCGGCCACGGAGGCCAACATTCTGGCTTGGGGATGAGTGTTACTGGTCACATCACTCCCCGTACTGCCATGCATATGTGGGCGTGAGGCCGGAAGTTCGGTTGACAGGTCAAGGCCCTTCATGGGCTGTAGCGCCACGGGATTACTATTTTTTTTTATGCTTTAACGATGCCACAGAAAGATTTTCATGAAAATACCCCACTCCAAACTACCCTTTACAAGGGAAAAACTTCGATACTTTTGATTTTCTCAAAAACGGCTAGCGATTTTGATTAAAATACTATACTATATTAAATATTAGTATTTCATAACAAAATGCATATCTTGAAATTTCTAGGAATAACCTGTGAAGTTCTCTTTGTTCTGAGTGAATTTTGTGTAATTAGTAAACCATAAGAGATAGATAAAAACCTACGGCACAAAAAAATATACAGTTCATGTACAATCTTTTGTAGCTCACCATTTCTTGAAGATGTTCCGTATCACAAAGTTGCACTCGATTACAGTCTACGGAGACGCCAAGGAGTCAACAGATTCATGAGCAAGACTAAGTGCCAAAATATGAAGTGCTTTAGTGAGAAAAATAAAATGCAGGGCAACTGTCAGTAATATCCCCCTTATTTGCAACAAATAATAGCCTTTGAATTTAATAACTTTTGCAATATTCATATATTTAAATGTGAATGGACGTGTGTCAAGGACATAGTCAGTTTTACATTAAGCCTCACACTTGATGCAGCTCTTAGAATTTTGGTATTGCGCTACCTGTTAACATTTTCTTAGTTTCCGATTTTGTAAATAATTCTCTTGTAATAGTAACGTGACAGGTATGATATTCTTTATAACGTTCAGGTAATTTTATTCTTCTGTCTACATTTTAGTACACATTTCGTTGTAGGTAGAAGGGAATACAGTAGATTTAAGCGATAGTAAAATTCTTTTAAAAGCGAGTCGCTATCTGATGGCTGTCTATGCAAGACCACGAGAAATATATGAAAATTGCAGTCATAATTATGTTAAATTGCTGTCGAGACGGAACATTCCCGAGAATTGAATTTTTTGTATGTTTACATATCACCTTCTCTATCCATTCTTCTGTAAATCATTCTTACGGAAGTTCATTCTTATATCTGTTTTTGTTAATATAGACAAACGTTTGCAAAACTGTATTTATTATGCATACAGAAGACGTATGGAATACAGAACGCTGAAGCGATAGTCAAATGTTTCGCGTCGTAAGTGATGGATTTGAAATCCCATGCTCTTTTCATGACTACGAGAATAAACGAATAGCGACTTGCCACTTGAAAAAATATAAGTATATGAAAATTCAAACCAATAACAAGAAATGGTTAACGCCATAAACATGTTTGCATAAATTGTGTGCTCTAATGAGATCTACATTTTTTTTGCAGTAAGAATTTGTCTATCTCTTACGGTTTACCAATTATACAAAATACATTCAGAATGAAGAGAACTTCAAAAGCTATTCGCAGAAAATTCAAGGTATTCATTTTATTTGTCATGGAAATGTTTTAATTAAAGTCATTAGAACCATTTTTGAGAAAATCAAAAATAACGAACATTTTTCCAATGTGAAGAACAGTTTGAGGTGGTTGTTATTGTTAAGTTCGTTCTTCGTAAATCTCTTCGTATTTGAGTAATGCTGTTTAGAAGCGCGCGGGCACATACACGGACCTTTTTATAAAAATGTGTTATTTGGATTAAAATAGGCTAAAACTTGTTATTTTCGGTGAAATTCAGAATCTAATTTTTGGGTGGAATACAGTACTTCCTCTACTTATTACAGGTAAGTAGTGGAGAAAGTAAAAATACAGAATTTTGTACTTTGACAAATACCGCCCGGTGTATTATACAATTCCTAGGTATTCTGTATAATGAATGAATTTAGTTACTCTGCCGGTAACAATGAATTTCCTGAGGGTACATAAGTCCTTTATTAGTCCATGGTGTAATTGGGACCATAATGTTTTTTGTACCTGTATTTGGCTGTCAGCTTTAACAACAGATATCAATATTACAACCTTTTCTGACAAAGGTAAACAGGATAATGATTGTACATTTACAACTCAAACTTCTAGCGATATCCTACCTTTGTTAACACAATTTACTGTGTGAAAGGGAGAATAAAGTAGATGTACAGAATGAATAAAACCAGCGATGTAATGTTTTCTGGACTCGGAGGAAATTACAATACTAATCGTATACGAATTAAACTGGAATTATCTTACGAAAGGAAATGGGTGCGAACGAATGGCGAAAACAGATTGACGTTAATTTTAAAGAGTTTTCATTTCCCGCCCTTTTCCCCGTTTTTCTCTCCGGGGATGCTTTTTTTCCCTCTTTTATTTCTTTCCAAAGGCTTTTCCGCCCCTCTCATTCAGCTGTGTACAACGACAAGTAGAGCGGTTAGTTGCAGGAAAAAGAATTCATTGCGGAAAGAGCTCCTTCCTTTTAAATAACGGCCACTTGTCAAGAGGACGCAAATCGTGTGCACTTTTAAACTGTTCACACTGGCAAGACAAGAATATGAAAAACAACGTGCATCTGGGCTTACTTTCTTCGTCACAGGGTTTACCCCTAGTTTGCTTGCAGAAGGCCAAGCTTCTGTTTTGGTCACAGCATTCGGCATGCAATTATTTTTAAATTCGAAATTCAGGTGTTTCCAGGGATATTTGCTGTCCTTAAAACATATCTTCCTAACTTGTAAAAATAAAGTTACATAAAACAAAAGAAAACGGATAAAACCCAAAGCATTAATACTATAATAAAGAAAAGTCTTATGTGTTGCACTCACATGCTTTTCTCTACTCACTTCTACAAACTATTCTTATTCTTTTACTTGTTTTGATTATATTTATATACTGGCTTTAACATATTGTATTATGCTGTTCATAGACACACACACTCAAATGGACCTTTTTCTAAAAATCTGATGTGATACATTCACATGACTTTCTCTACCTTCTATCGTTTATTAGTGAGTATACAAACTATTCTTACTAAAGCTTATTTTTATATCTACTACCTTTTAATCGAAATAAATCTTTGCAGAAATAGCTACATTACACATTTCGTTATAAATACAAATAGAACAGCGATAGTCAAATGTTTAAGAACTGAGCGGTATGTGCAGGCCTAAAAATTCCATACTGTTTCCATGCAATCGCGAGAAACAACTGAATGTTGAAAGGGTTTTATAGAATGATAAAGAAATGAACAATTCGAACGATTTCGGTAGAGCAACTGCCTGCTGTGCGAGGAGTCCCGGGTTGATTCCCGGCTGGGGGAGGGAATTTTTCTATATCCTCCCCAGAGTCCGGAAGTATGGATGAGAGTGTGAATATGTGTATGATCTAATGATTAAGAACCAAAGTGCAAGAAACCCAACGACAAGAGTTACACGAGTTAACATCATTGCCAATAGGTATCAAGTTCCAAAGAAAAGGCCGCCGATAAGACCAATGTAGTTAAAGGCGGGGTATAAATGGAACTAAAAAAAAACCGAACTATTAATAACGGATATCTCAGAAATGCCTTATACCAAAAAACCTTATTTGAAATAAATTGTGTGTTTTAAAGAGGTCTAAATTTTTTGTGGAGTTCGTTTTCGTCTATCGCTTAACTTTATCAGTAATACAAGATTATATAAAATTCCTTCCGAATGAAGAGGACTTCAAAGGCTGTTCTCAGAAAATTCAAGATATACGTTTTATTTATTATGTAAATATATTTAATATATGGTATTTTAATGAAAATCCTTAGAGCCGTTTTTTGTAAAATCAAAATTTTTGAAACAATTTTCCATGTAAAGTGTAGTTGGGGTGGGGGATTTTCTTGAAAATCTTCGTGTCGCATCCTTGGAGGATGCTGAACTTAAATACGAAGTTTGGTACTTATCCGACTTTTTGTTTTTGAGTTATGCTGTTCAGACACACACATGGACGGACGGAAATTTTTCTAAAAATGATTTTTTTGGATTCAGGGGCCTCAAAACATATTTTTCGGTGAAATCTCGGCATCGAATTTTTGGGTGGAATGCAATACCTTCTCTACCTCTATGTACGTAGTACAGAAATTAAAAAATCATAACTGCTGCACACTTTAGACTGCAGAGGTAGGCTTTAGTTCATCGTTTACGGGAAGTTTTGGTCTATAAATTGGCACTACTGTCAAACACGACAGCTTGTGTATGCTTAAGCCATGATGTTTCCTTCTTTGCAAATATATGGGATTTTGTTTACTCCAATTTTATTTTGAACATCTCTTTGTGTAAATGGCATGTTATAATATAAATGACACGTTTGCCCATTCCTATAGCAGTCAGAGAACATACTTTGATTCACAGGTTTTGTATGTGTTGCATTTGGCATTTGTTATATATTATGTAAAATGAGTTCTTAGAATTACCTACAACTTGCGTTTCGGTTTTAAGATAAAGTCGAGTTCTTATCATGGAATGCAATTTTTGGTAGGGGAAATGTGGCATCGGTTTGTTCTTCAGAAAATAGAAGAAGTACCATTTTATCCCGCTTCCGTGACGTGCGGAGTAAAAGGTAAAGGTACAAACGAACGGAGGGAACCCCGCAACCTCGGCAGAGTACCGCAAGTAGTCCGCAACGGCCCTTTTTGCTTCTACCGCGACCCCTGGGAGGGAGGGATGAGGGTAAAGGCCCGACGGGCGACCGCATCTGGACGATGGCGGGCGCAAGCATGGACTGAATCCCTAACGTTTCCAGATCGAAAGCTTCTGACGTCGCCCGGGCCCACCCACAAGCCTCAAACCATCGGCGGTACTCCCTGATAGGATCCCTCGGAGGCGAGTCCTAACTGAGCAGTCCCGCAACGACGTAAGGGAAGAAATCTCTACAAAGTGCACATTCACCCCCAGCCACAACCCGCCGAACACCGTCGCTGTTTCTACAACCCTGAAACAGATGACAAGGAAGATGATGGGTACAGGAAATTAGGGGCAGGAAAGCCGTTGTAGAAGATGAACCACCCCAGCATTTGCGTGCCGATCCGGAAAACCATGGGTCAGAGTGGGCGGTCTCCGAGATCGAACCTGGGACTTCCCGAAAGTGAGTCGCACACGTTACTGCGACGCCACCTCTTGGGGAGTAGCAAATCTCCCACTTAATCTGACAGACGTGAGTTCGAATTCCGGTTGGGGATGGTTGCTTGTGTAAGGGCTATTTTCGGGCATTTTCCTTATCCTGAGAAGAGAAATGAGGATGACTCTAAGCTCTGCGGATCCATAACTCATTTCAGTTTCTTTTCTTATATCTATGTCCAACATATGTATTTTGTCTAGTGTTGTAGTAATTCCCCAAAATGTGAATATTTGTTGTGAAAGTCTTTATCTCTAGAACTTATGCTATACTTTGCAACGCTTATTTTTAGTGTACTATTTTGTAAACAGAGGGTCATTTTAGGAGTAAAATGAATGAACGATTATATGAAATGAACTTGCAGATGAAGGTAAGAACACAAAGCTTAAACGACTCTCCAGGTTACACACCTCAGCCAGACAGGGAGGTTAACCCAACTTTGCAGATTTCTAACCTATTTTCACGAGTAACAGACAAGTGCTTCACTTCTACATCGTCACGATGACTAATTGTATATATACACACACACTGGTGTGCAAAACCTAAGGACGTGATGGGTAAAGTAACATAACAAATGAACTACTTGGCGGAAGTAAATGAAGGTGCGGGAGCATGTTGCCAGAGGTCTCTCACATGTACACAGAAAGTTGGACGTCACATGGCGTGAGTGTAGCGAGCCTATAGTGCCAAATGGGTCTGGTCCCGCAACATGGGTCAGTTGGCGAAACAGGACAAGACGGTGTGTGGCAATTAGCGAGCTGTTACGGCCACTGTAGTGGTGTTATTCATTGCAACATGGCCCGTAGACACCATTTAGATGACTTCACACGGGGAAGAATCATCGGGAAACTGGAAGAAGGGTGAAGTCTAACGAGTGTTGCTCAGGAGTTTGGAATTGCTCACACCATTGTTTCACGTGCATGGAGAACCTTCCAAACCACAGCCACTGCTGTCCCAAGGAGAGGTGGTGATCGACCACGCTCAACTACAGCAGCAGATGACCGTTACATTGTGCAATAGGCAAGAAGGGATCTACGCCAAACAGCTGGTACAATTGCAACCGCATTTAACAGGACAGCTAAGCACGCAATCTCACGATACACAGTGGCGCGGCGACTACACAGAGGTGGTTTCTTTGCCCGACGGCCAGTACGTTAAGTTCTGTTGACATCCGCACATCGGCGGCACCATTTGCAATGGTCCCAAGAGCATCAAAAATTGGACCAACGAGGAATGGAGTCGCGTGCTCTTCTCGGATGAGAGCAGATTCAGTCTAAGTAGTGATTCTCGACGTACCCTCATCTGGCGAGAGGTGGGAACACATAATGAACGCAGGAATATCCTCGAAAATGATCGTTTTGGTGGTCCGGTTGTTTTGGTTTGGAGAGGCATAATGTTGCATGAGTGCACCGACCTCCAAATCTTTGAACACGGTGCACTCACTGTCAACGTTATTGTGATACTGTACTCCCTCCCCGTATGCGTCTTTTCAGGGGTGCAGTCGGCCCTGACTTCATTTTTATAGATGACAATGCGCGACCGCATCGAACAGCACAGGTTGAGGATCTGTTGGAACGAGAGGATATTCGGCGAATGGACCGGCCTGTCCGTTCCCCCGATTTAAATCCCATCGAACACGTGTGGGATGCTTTGAGGAGACGCATTGCAGCACATCCACATGCACCAACGACTATCCAACAGTTGTCAACAGCGTTGGTGGAGGAATGGAACACCCTACCACAAGAACTGCTTACTAACCTTGTGGTCAGCATGGGAGCACGATGCAGAGCATGCATTGCTGTCCGTGGCGATCATACACCCTTTTAAGCACAATGTATCTGTTTCTGTAAATCTAAAGAGCCACCATATATCGTATTGACTTTAGTGTAGCTTATGGTCTATGAATAAAAGCGGTATTTCTGTTCGTCTCATTCCATACTTCGTTTAGTTGCCTACTTTAGCATACCGTAGCAGTTCCCCCTATGTATGATTCAAGTTTCATCAAGCTATGTTACTTGGCAGTGTCACAGCATGCGAAGATTACTTTCGTTCTTAGGTTTTCCACACCAGTGTATATATATATATATTATTAAACGCTCTGTTTTAATGCTTCGTATGTCAAACGATAGCAACTAATATGCCTTTTCTTTTCTTTCTCTCTTTTTTACTTTCTCTACCACGTATGTAGTAGGCAAGGAGACTTATTGCATTCCACCAAAATGTTATATTTTACCCAAAATATGTGTTTTGAGCCCCCTGAATCCAAAAAGAGCACGTTTAGAAACAAGTTCTTGTATGTATGTCTGCATGTCTGTGAACAGTATAACTAAAAAATAAAACTCGATAAATACCAAACCTTGTATTTAAGTTGAGCATGTTCCAAAGATGCGGCGCGAAGATTTTCAACAAATTCTCCCGCCATAAACTTCCCTATAAGTTTAGATGTTTTTGATTTTTTCAAAAATGACTCTTAACGACTTTGATTAAAGTACGACTTATTTAAGATATTTAAATGACAAATAAAATATATATCTTGAACTCTCCGGGTGGAACATTAAAGTCTCTTCATTTTGAAGGAATTTTGTATATTTTTATATAACTGTGGACCATAATAGATAGACAAAAACATACTACACAAAAAAGTAGATCTATTCAAACACTCTATTTCAAATAATGGCATCAACCATTTCCGAGATGTCCCTTATGATTGGCCTAATTTTTTTAATACTTCCACATTTTTATTTTATCTACCACGTACCTAGTAGGTAGAGAAAGTATTATATTTCACCAAAACATTCAATGTCGTGATTTCGGTGCAAACACATGTGAGGCTCCCTGAATAAAAGAAAACATTTTTAGAAAGAGGTGTGTGTGTGTGTGTGTGTGTGTGTGTGTGAGTGTGTGTGTGTTGGTGTGGATATGAACAGCATTACTCAAAAACGAATAGCCGAATAAACATCAAGGATATTATTTAACTCCAGTTTCTTCCAAAGATGGGACGAAGATTTTCAGGAAAATGTCCCCATCTCAAACTGCCCTTTGCATGAAAAGGTATTCGATAGTTTTGATTTTCTTAAAAATGGCTCTAATGATTTTGATTAAAATACCATAGATTTAAAATCTTTACATGATAAATGAAATGTATATCGTGAGTTTTCTGGGAATACCTATGGAGTCCTCTTCATTCGGAAGGAATTTTGTATAATTGGTAAACCATAAGAGTGAGACAAAGGTGTGCTACATAGCAAATGTGGATCGCTTCAAAGCATACAAGTTATTTCAGATAACGTTTTTGTGGCGTCAGCCATTTCCGAGATATGCGTTATATGTTACTGATTTTGATTTACATAGAAACATATATGTAATTCACAAACAAGCAACATAAGCATATCCAAATCGTGGGTGGAAAATAAGGTGCTTGTCTATCCTGCGGACCTGATTCCATATCCGTAGGACTATTCTGAGGGCTCTCTTTAGGACGAAGTTTCAGCGCCAACGCTGAAGGTTCCTAGTTTAGGCGTATTAGAGGAGTAGGCCCAGATGATTTTAATGGCCTTCAACAGAGAGAGCTAGTGTTTTTGTGCGTCTTCCAGGAAGAGCTGGGGTGGCAGCTGATGGTAGAAACTGACGGCAACGGCACTACAGTGTCCATGGAAGTCAGTGATGTCTCCTGAAGGTGTCGATGTGGCTGCCTATCTGCTGGGGTTGCAAGGTATCTGGCGGAGAGTTAAGGTGTGTCTACGGAGATGATGAAGTGGAGTTGGCACTTGGTGGTAGTAGCATAGCAGAAATAGCTGCGTCGGGATTTCTACCGGTGTTCGTCGGGTACTGGATGTGCGGCATTGGCGGGCCCGTAGAGTTGGGGTTAGCTCAGTAGAGTAAAGCTGTCCAACGAACGAGCTTTGGTCACTATTGTGTACCATTCATGCCTTTGAACACAAATGAGTTCCTGCATACGGGCGAGTTGGGTGTACGGGATTCCGAGCGGTGTCTCTCTCTCAGCCATTCCATTTGGTTTCCTGTTCGAACGCCCAAAGTGACCTGACTCAAGGGGAAGGCTCAGCCTGTTTACTTCACTAGCGTTGTTGTCTTCCCTGTACTTAGCTTAAGTTCGCGTGAGTTATGATACAAGTGAAATACAAGCGCGGTCAGCCGTCACGGCTTATGTGTGAATGTATGCATTAACAGTGAACTACTAACAATAATATGCTTAGTCGGCTGTTTTTAGGTAGTTTATTATTTGGTTATTGTATGTAGATTATGAGCATATTCTTCCTTTGAAGCCATGACAAAATTTCATTCTTCCTAAAATAATGATTTTATATTGGGGATTTTTTCTTTAAGCATTTTCATTATTATCACACACCCTTCTTCCTTCTCTGAAGGAGACCGGTAAACCATTCCCTAAACACTATATTACTCATCTCTTTATGATAATCACCACCATTTATGACTGAAACATTAACTGTGCCCTTCTATAAAACCATGGACATGATAGATTTGATATTATGATCCTTTACCAAATGGAATTCATATGTTGGAAGCGTAAAATGCTAAAACAAAAATAAGCTATTGTTTTTATCATAAGTTATTATTATGTTATATTCTCCTTCAGCTGAAAACATTGATCACTGTGTTCATTTACAGCAACATTCATCTGCTGGAAGTGTAACTTGCTAGAACAAAACTAAGTTATTGCTATGTTATGTTTTATTTCACCCGAAAATGTTGATGACTTTGTGTTCATTCACAGGAATATTCATTTACCAAAAGCGTAAGTTTCTAAAAGAAAAATAAGTTACTATTTTAAGTTATCGATTCCTGACTCGAAAGATACGAGATAGAGGACGATAATGTATATATTTCCACCTGAGTTTCTCATTAGATTTTGAAAATGAACTCCATAATGTACTCTTGAAATTAGTCCAGAAACATGCCGAACATATTTAGCCTGAATATATATTTTGTGAAGTGTTGTTTTAAATTTTCTTTCAAGAAACCTGTCTTTGGTTTTATTTTTATCAGATTTCGTATTGTAACATTAGTTGCTCTCAGATATCGTCGTCGTTGTCGTCCTCCGTGGTGTAGTAGTTACCACGCTAGCCTCTAGTTCCCGAGGTCGCGGGTTCAAACCCGGCAGAGGGCGATGGATTTTTCGGGCGTAAAAATCTTTAGCATGGCTTCCTTCGGAAGGGAAGTAAAGCCGGTGGTCCCGTGTCATAGTTTTACGACACGTAGAAGAACATCAAGTCTGATAAAGATGCTCTGAGCAAAATTACCGGTCTTTCACGTTCAATATAAAATGGGACGCTAAGGACCACAGCAATTAAAGAGCGTCCATAAATAAAACTCAATTTAAATTAATTTCAGATATCGTCATTTGTCATCATCGAGTTTTTCTAAACTTTGTAAATTTGTATCTCATTAAAAGAAAACAACACTTTAAGTTCAATAAACTTCTTTTGCAGTAGTGGACCTAGCTGTATATCATACTTGTGAGTAATTTACCTGAATTTGCGTTAAAGGTTGGTAGTGACATACTTTACTTTAATGGCAGTCGTGCAATTTATGGACTTTAAAGAGTAATCATTAATTCATTTGTTGCATTCTGATATAATTTGTAATGTTTATTTGTATATACAGATGACTGAGTAGATTTTTGCTCTCACAGAAATTTAGAATGAAATTATATATGCAGGTGTTATGGTATTTATTTTGGAACATATTTTCGTATATATTTTGCTTAGGTGTAATGTTAAAAAAACAAAAATGGAGTTTGTGTATCACAATTAGTAAAAGAAAACTTGACCATAACAATTGGCAGAAACAGAGTCGAAAAGCAGTAACGTGCATGGGCTGTTGGCATTCCTTTCGTCTTAACGCACTGAAACAATACGCCTGACAACACCGCTATGATGTGAGATCTCGAACAAGCGAATACTCGAATGGGTAAATACCCAATGGCACTCATTTCCTTCGAACGGGCATGTGAACCAGAAGCTTGACCATAATTCGGTATATTCGTTGCTGCTTTTCGAACGAGTCCCATCATGTACCATATGAAACGAACGGGTAAAATGCATGTCTTTGACGGCTCTACATAGAGCTGGCAGCGTCTGTGTTCGTTTCGGCTGCAGTATTTGCAATTGCCGAAGTCGGTGTAACCCTGAAGTGTCTGCGATGTTTCTTCTTCGGCAAAGAGAGATAAGAATATTTCTGAAAAGCAATCTGGACCATTTTTCAAGCCAGTTTTCTTGGTGGTCCTACAGCAGACACAGAGCCCAGAGTAGCAAACTTAGGCACAAACAGCAATGGACATATCACATATGAGGAACATTCGATGATAAGCTTTAATAACAAACTTAAGGACAGTGACAACGATACAGGAGGTATTGGTTTGTCTGCTGGTAACTGGAAAGATGAAATTGCAGTTTATTTTCTCTGAATAGTAGTATTTCATGAATTCTTAAATTAATGGATAAACGGGTTTCCATTCTAGAAACTAATTACAAATAGAAGTCTCCAATATCTTCCTTTTAGGAGTTAGAAAACAGTAGTTTTGTTTATGGAAAAGCTTTATAATTTGAGCCTAAAATGATATGATTGTTACATTCACATAACTTTCTGTACCCATTCTTCCACAAACTATTCTTATAAAAGTTTATTCTTCCAGCTGCTCCATGTTAATCCAGATAAACATTTGCAGAAATGGATTTACCACAGGTTTCCTTGCACAGGAGGAATGCAGTAGGCTTAAGCGACAGTCAAAAATCTTTTAAAAACTGGTCGCTATGTGATGGCTTTGAAATTCCGCTCACTTTGCATGACCACGAGAAAAAAAATGGCTGTTGGAAAAAAGTATAAAGTATTTGGCAATTAAAGCCAATTATAAATAATATCTCTGAAATTGTTAAAGCCCCAAAAAGATTATTGGACTTAAATGATGTGTTTTTACAGATCTACATTTTTGTGTCGTAAGCTTTTGTCTGTCTCTTACGGTTTACACTGAGACAGTAACTATGGTTATATATTAATAATAATGTAAAATAATAATAAGCAAAATACTTGTTATGTAAATAGATGTTAAGTATAAGTTTTATGTACGTGTAGGAGTTTAGCTGGAGCTGTAGGACACTTGTTAAAAGCAGACGAACAACATGTTTTGTTAGAATTAGGGTGCAGGCAAACCGACTTGTGGGGGAATGACACAATAGCAGAACCTTGAGTCATTGTGTAGGAGAAAATTACAGGCTAGCTCAACGAATATTTCTGAAGAGAGGTCACATGTCTGGAAACAGCGAATGATAGCCTGTTAAGTTTTCGAGAATGTTCCAAGCTGCGAGAACGCAGCCAATAAGATTTTAAGAAAAATATGTTTGAATGTTTAAGTTAAAGAAAGTTAGTGATTGCGCCCCAAGCCAAAGTCAGTTGGGTAAAGCGCGGCGATGTGCAGAACATACGTGTAAGCTCTCCGAAGCAGGAGTTACTAATTACCCCACATAATGTAATGGGAACGTTAAAAATATATCAATTTAAAAGTGCAAGTTATTACAAGGTGATCGAGGTATAATTTAGGCACGTCTGATAAATACTTCAATTATTAATCGAGCACTTAACTCAGTTATTTCTAAAGTAACTGTGTACCTTCTTACTACAGTAGAAAATGCGTGTGTTATTAAAGTATTGTGTTCCTCTACCGATTTAATCATGCGTTAGTGATGTTACCACTTACCTTCCTTCCCGTACCAAACCCTGATAAGTTACACATGTTCTACCATAAACCCATACAACAGCAGCCGTTGCAATAAATAAACATAACATCATTAACAATTTAATTTGTAACAACCTAAACACCAAGATCATCATCAGAGATAATATATTAATTCATATATTAATATATCAACATGCGAAGCTACTGCGAGTTATGCTACCAGCACGAGGAGTATAACGCAACACGTTATACAAAATGCATTCAGAATGAATAAGGCTTCAAGGATATTTCCAGAAAATTTGAGGTATCAAATTTATTAGTCTCACAAATATCTTAAACATGTGACATTTTAAACAAAATCGTTAGAGCCGTTGCTGAAAAAATAAAATATAACGAAAACGTTCCATGTAAAGGCTAGTTATGGATGGGGAATTTTCTTGAAAATCGTCGTGTCGCATCCCTGGAAGATAATAAGCTTATAAATACTAAATTCGGTATTTATCCGACCTTTGGGTTTTCAGTTATGCTGCCCACATGCATACACACATAGACACACATACGCTCAAGACTTTTCTTTCTTCAGAAAATGCTTTCCTTTTGTGCTCAGGAAGTTTCAAAACATGTATTTCCGGTGAAAATCCGATATCAAATTTTTGTGTGGAATGGAATACCTACTTCCTCTACTTTCTAGGGAAGCAGTAGAGAAAGTAAAAAGAATGAGATGGTCGACCGCAGAAAGAAGCCATCGAAAATTACATTGAAAGTTCGACGAAAGCCTCTGAGAATCAAATGGTAACAGAAACCGCTCCTTGATTATGCATTCCCCCCTCTCCACATGCAACAGGCTGGGGAAATCGCTTACTAATTTGAACCAAGCGGTTCTTGGTAGCTTTAAATACCACAGTGACTTTGCGCCGTGGATTTGCAAACTGTGGAACAAACCCTTTCGGTCCATAAACAACTGCATGAAAGATGTACAGTGGACCCAGTTTGAAGTGGTGTGCTTTTAAGACAAACGCCTTTTCTATCAAAGCGTTTTGCTGTTATACGAATAAGAAAATTATGTTTAAATGCAAATTTTATTTGTAGTTGCAGGAAAGGAATAGACCATGTGGAAAACGGCAGTTTTAAAGAATATTTTAATAATATCCCTGCACATGGATATTAGAAAGTTGGAGGTTAATAAGGAAAAATATTAAGATTAATTTGTACAGTATTTTATCGTGAGAAGTGCGCAACTTCTATAGTATGGGAATTAATTGGAAACGTTAGAAGCACAAAGGGCCTCACTATGGTGTACGTGCAGGGCTGTGCTCCAGTTACTGGTGAAATTAAATTAAATTGAGTTTTATTTATGGACGCTCTTTAACTGCTGTGATCCTGAGCGTCACATTCTACATTGAGCGTGAAAGACCGGTAATTTTGCTCAAAGGCCTCTTTATCAGGCTTGAGGTTCCTTTACGTGTCGTAAATCTAACTTCTTTTCAAGTAGTCGAGGTACGAAGATGGCAATGTGTCTCAATGCGCTTGATAGCTGATAATTTTTGGGAATCTCCCCTCAAAGAAGAAACTAGGGATGGGACCTCGATTCTCGATGGTGTCGAAGTATGTCTAATATTTAGAGATAGACCTTCGATACTTTAACATTTTTAAGTTTTGCATTATTAAAAGTTGTTGCGTTTAACCTTATGCTAGATAAAGGATGAAAGCAGTCGAGATTTCACGTTATTTGCCTCGCACTGTCCTCAAAGGGTTACTGGACTACATTCTCGATAGACCTTGACTGCGTTTCTATGTAACATTCCATAGGCTATGTCAAAATGAAAACATGCAAAACAATGGAGGAAGGAGTAGAGTCTTAATCTAACATGCAGCATTAACTGAATTGTGAATGAGGCTTTCGCAATAGCCTGGCTTAAATTAAATTGGGTTTTATTTATGAATGCTCTTTAACTACTATAGTTCTTAGCGTCCCATTCTATATTGGGCGTGAAAGACCGGAAATGTTGCTCAGAGGCCTCTTTATCAGGCTTGAGGTTCTTTTAAGTGCCGTAAACCTACGACACGGGACCACCGGCTTTACTTCCCTTTCGAAGGAAGCTATGTTAAGGATTATTACGCCCGAAAAAAATTCATCGTCCTCCGCCGGGTTTGAACCCGTGACCTTGGGAACTAGAGGCTAGCATGGTACGCTTAGACCACGGGGGATGACTGATAACATGGCTAGGCTTGGTGATTCACTCTCAGGCATTGCATTTACCTACTCTTAGTGACCAAAATGTGTGAATCCAACAGAAACATATAAGAACTTAACACGTGTGGTAATACAGCGCATGGAAATATTTGTTCTTTCCTTCCAACTGTTAGTTTGTGTTTACGCAAGTCAAACCTTTGTATTAAACATGTACCTAGGTATATGCTGATGAGGGTGGGCAGTAGAGAGGCTTATTCACTAACTTACTATGTTAACGAGTGTTAATTACTTATTACCGGATGAAAAAATACAAATGCATGTTATGTAGTAGCTATGGATAATGGTAGAATGATGTATATTATTTTTAGTTGTTTGAATTTCATGTAAAATACATATTAGTTTATATTTTCAAGGTTGCAGAATAAAGAAGAATTGCTAGTGTTTGTTTTTCTATGGATAGAAAATCTTTTAAAAACCAGTTATCAGCACAATATATACCTACATAAAAAGGAAAGCAAAGAAATTATTATTATTATTATTATTATTATTATTATTATTATTGTTACTTTCCTTGGATAACAGTAGGGGATATATAACCTGTGGTGTTACCAAAATAAAAAGAATTGTTGCCAATTGAAGAATGTCAAAGAGGAACAATATCAGAATTAGTATACAATACAAAATTGGTTGATGGTTTATGTACAGAAAGCTACTAATAAGAATATAATTCAGTGAACAAACTATCATCTTTACAGTTTTTTATAAAGTGTGCATCGAGTAACGAGTATCGGTGCTTAAAAATCAGTATCGGTATCGAGAAATAGTGGTATCCTCCCGTCACTAGTAGAAACACAATTTCCTTTATTTCTACTTAATTTTAAATACCAAGAGTTATGCAAAATTCATTTAGAATGAATTTGACTTTTGGGAACATTCCCAGAAGATTCTAGATATGCCTTTCATTTGCCATGAAAGTGTCTTAAAATATGATGTTTTGATCAGAATCGTTAGTGCCATCTCTGAGAGAAAAAAACTTCGAAAAATGTTCCATGTAAAGGGTAGTCTGAAATGGGGAGGATTTTCTTGAAAATCTTCGTGTCGCATCATTTAAAGATACTGAATCTAAATACCAAGTTTGGTATTTATTAGACTTTTCGTTTATGAGTTACGCTGTTCGCAGACACACACGCACGGGCCTTTTTTTTAAAAATGCTTTTTTTGCATTATGGGGCTTCAAAACATGTATTTCCGGTGAAATATCAATATAGAATTTTTAGGTGAAATGCAATATTACTAAACTGTACGTATTGGAGAAAGTAATAAGCTGTAAAAATACTTTGTATACCCACTAATAAACGATAGAGGGTAGAGAAAGTAATGTGAATGTATCACAGATTTTTTTTCTTCTAGTTTACTGCTTTGCTGGAAACACGCGCTGCCTCACTTGTACCTAAATTTTAGCCTTATCCGAGTGCACTTCCGCTTGTTTATAATCACACCTTGCTTTATCCACACACATCAGTACTTCCGTTCGTATACAATCATATCTTGGTCTGTGTTTTGGTTTTCGGTATCCTTGCTTGTATTACAAATAACATTTTGACTGTTATTACGTTCTCATTTCTCTTATGCCCATAGAATATTTTTTTATGTTCTTGACATGCAAAGGGAATTCCATTTTACACATAGCAACCAGTTCTAAAAATATTTGACTATCGCTTAAGACCTACAATGTTCCCCTTGTTTTGTATTTGCAAGGGCAATATAGAAATACAGTAGTCTTTAGGCATATATATATCTTAATAGCTGGTTGCTATGTGCAGCACCATTCTCTTTGCCACAGATTAATACTCTTTGCATATCCAAAACAAAACAATGAATAACGAATTCCCATTTGAGAAAACGTATACGTATTGGAACATTTAAGGGAATAACAAGCAATATCTCGAAAATGGTTCACTCAAAAAATAAAATGTATATGACATAAATTGTGTATTTTAACGCGATCTACATTTTTTGTGTAGTAAAATGTTGTCTATCTCTTATGGTTTACCAGTTATGCAAAAGTCGTTCACAATAAAGAATACTTTTGGAGAAATTCCCAGAAAATTCGAGATATACAATTAATTTGCCATAAAAATGTCTTAAAATTATGGTGCTTTATTCAAACTCGTTAGAGCCATTTTTGAGAAAATAAAACTTTTCGAAAAATGTTCCATATAAAGGGTAATCTGGGGTGGGGGGATTTTCTTGAAAACCTTAGTGTCGCATCTCTGGAAGATACTGAACCTAACTACCAAGTTTGGTGTTTATTAGACTGTTCGTTTCTGAGTTATGCTGTTCACAGACACCACACACACACACACACACACACACACGGAAATGTTTCCAAAAATACTTTTTTGGATTCAGGAGACCTCAAAACATGTATTTCCGATGAAATCTCGGTATCGAATTTTTGAGTGGAATGCAATACTTCCCCTACTTACTATACTAGTAGAGAAAGTAAAAATATTTTCCTATGTGTGTCTGTGAGTCTGTCTGTGAAAAGCACAAGTGAAAAAATCTGATGTGTTACGCTCACATGACTTTCTCAACTCTTGTACAAGCTATTTTTACAAACGCTTATTCTCCATCTCTTCATGTTAATCGAGATAAACATTTGCAGATTCTATCTTATACTAATTTTCTTGTAGGTGTAAGGGGAATATGGTATGCTTTAAGCGATAGTCAAATCTTTTAAGAGCTGGTTGCTATGTGGAGCATTGCATTCTCTTTGCATGTCCAGGACATAAAAATGTTTTTAACACACTGCCTAAATCTCTCGGTATGATCCCTTGTAATGCAAAATTATTTGTCACTGCATTGCAGATTACTTTTACATCAATTACAATATCCTGCAACCAAACCTCATCAGCGCACAAGTAAGGCGGATATGGCATAACACAATCATAATTTGAAATTGATTTTCAGTGCAAATCATTGCCTAAATGAAGAATTTTATCAATTACTTCAGAACTCCAAGCATCAATATTTATTAAAGTTGAAAAACATAACGCCATCACAGAGTTGCTTGTGCACTGTGTGTTTTTAACCTCATTAAATATGTCGTTATTTTGGCTCTAGGTGCCAGCAATCACTTTGGCTGCTTTCACGGAAAATAACTTCTTAACATTAAAGTTAAGGCTGGTTTGTTACTTACTAGGCATTATGTAAATTCTTAAAACGTAAACCAGTAAAAAAAGAACAGAAACACCTGAAAATGGTACTATAACAAATAATATATGAATGAATAAAATGAAACAGCCTTTAAACCGTGGAAACCAAAAATATAAAGTAAAATAGGAACATTTAAAATGCTACTATAACGAACAATAAGATATGAATTAATAAAATGAAACGATCTTAAGAAATTGGTTCAAATTAGCATTCCTTTGAACAAAAGCCGCTAGAAGATTCACAAAATCATAGCAGTACGTTTATTTCTCAGTATAAAATATATTTGACTATCGCTTAAGGCCTACTATGCTCCCCTTGTTTTGTATTTTCAAGGGCAATATAGAAATACAGTAGCCTTTAGGCATAGACATATCTCTTAATAGCTGGTTGCCATGTGCAGCACCATTCTCTTTGCCACAGATTAATACTCTTTGCATATCCAAAACAAAACAATGAATAACGAATTCCCATTTGAGAAAACGTATACGTATTGGAAAATTTAAGGGAATAACAAGCAATATCTGGAAAATGGTTCACTCAACAAACAAAATGTATATGATATAAATTGTGTATTTTAACGCGATCTACATTTTTTGTGTAGTAAAATTTTGTCTATCTCTTATGGTTTACCAGTTATGCAAAAGTCGTTCACAATGAAGAATACTTTTGGAGAAATTCCCAGAAAATTCGAGATATACAATTAATTTGCCATAAAAATGTCTTAAAATTATGGTGCTTTATTCAAACTCGTTAGAGCCATTTTTGAGAAAATAAAACTTTTCGAAAAATGTTCCATGTAAAGGGTAATCTGGAGTGGGGGGATTTTCTTGAAAACCTTCGTGTCACATCTCTGGAAAATACTGAACCTATATACCAAGTTTGGTGTTTATCCGACCGTTCGTTTCTGAGTTATGCTCTTCACAGACAGACACAGACACAGACACACACACGCACACACACACACACACACACACACACTCGGACATGTTTCCAAAAATGCCTTGTTTGGATTCAGGGAGCCGAGACATTCTTTGTCATTGGTTTGAAGTTTTGAAATACTTATTCAATTTCAAGATGTAAGTTCGCCATTAGTTTTCTCATGGTCATGCAAAGAGCATGAACTGTCACAGCTATCACATAGCGATCTGCTTTTTAAATGTCTATCTCTTTAATCTACTGTATCCTTATACCTACAACGAAATGTGTAAATCTGCAATGAAAGCTAAACAAGCTGTAGATAGAAGAATAAGGTTTAAGAATAGCTTGTAAAAGAGCGAGTAGAGAAAAGAGTGTTGTGAATGTAATATATCAGATTTTCTCCTACTTTGTTTGTTTATCTAAATAGTTTTCTAGTTAATGTAGATGGCTTAAGTCGCGGATATTTTGCTACAAGCGCGGTTGACTGTGCTGAGCAATAAAATCAATAATGTTAATTTGCAATATCTCTCCAGCTCTGGACTAGGCTTACGTTGATGTTGCTTCATGGGGCTACATATTAAATACACCATCACCATTTCTTCTAGTGGGTCGGAAGCTCATTTAGTAGTACTAGTAGGTTCTTAGAGTTGTTAGCGGTTTTACACATGGGATTCTGTGATCTGAAGATTTCAGATTGGTTAAGGAGCATGTTCTTTAGCAATGCTAAGAAGCTTACCACAAGCATTTTAATTTGTATAGAGCAGTCCAAACCCAACTATTTGAGGCACGAGAGGCTTCTAAATTTCTCGACCTGATCGAGGAAACACAAGCTTTAAGAGAACGACTTTCCAACTTTTCAATACTCTGAGTAAAGTAAGATTTGTCCAATTGTGCAAAATAAGTGTCTGTCTAGCTTCAACCTCGGAAATCTTCGTTCACCCAGTCATTTCTTCATGTATGATAACAAAAAGTAAACGCTGGGAGCCAAACTAGCGAATATGGCGGATGTGGAAGCACTTGGAAGTGAAGTTCGAGTCGAAGGTCTACCCAAGGCCGAAGCGTCCTTCTAGTACCAGGGGGAGGCGTCAACAGGTGAGCCTGCAAAGACCCCCACGCTTGCGCCACGTACGCGCATCAATCCCAAAGGGAAAACTACCGATAACCTCGGCAGGGCCGACAGCGTTCCAGCACACCGTTCTACCGACTCTCCAGGGTAAGATATCGGAGGACATTGAAGCGTCTCACATCCTCGTCTGGGCATCACCCCCAGACGTACCTAATCTCCCATGGGTATTGGGAATCACTGTCCCGTTGAGACCAACCATCCGAACGACTCCAATACGGGAAGCACTCAGACGTTCAGCCCGACGTACTTCTAGTAACGTCAAAAGTACCACGAGTACTAGCGGTACGCAGCGCCCGCATCACGGCAGCTGAAGGAGTCGAAACCTCTCCCCTACGGGAGGAAGTGGTCATGGACTCAGTTTTGCAGCAACAATCCCAGACATGTATGAAGGCGCATTCTTGTGAAGAACAAGAACTTTCTGTTTAAGAGAGAGAGAGAGAGGGAGAGAGAGAGAGAGAGCAATGGTGTTTAAGGGCGCACAACAGCCCAGGTTATAAGCGCCCTCACTAAAGTTAAAAGCGTCAACGGTTAAAGTAAAAACACGATAAAATAGAGTCTAAACGAGCAGTTAAAACACAGCAGTACAGGAGTAAAAAACAAACAGTGCCACATGTGGTAGAACGCCAAGTGAAAGTCCCAGAGCAATAAAAACAGGGATAAAACGGTTAAAACAAGTTGCATAAACTCTTTGAGTCAGAGTAAAACTCATAGGACAATCTATATCCGGGCAATAAAGCCACTTTGTGAGATAAAGGCTAAAAGACGTGCTACGACAGTAAAATTATCTGCAAGCAGATCGGAAATACGGCCTGGCAGAGACAGACCCGGCGTAAAGGAGCTAAAAGGTGACACTAGAGTAAAATGTGACGGACCGTCAAAGTTACGCCACAGTGCACACAAACTGTCGCGGGGTCACCATTTAATAAATAACTATGACTAAAACGGCAATGTTCAATTCTCAGTCGGGTTAAAATTACTTCTTCGCGACGAGAGCGGCGTAAAGAGGTAACCCAGGTGACAGGGATGGTCTTAACCTCTCGGAGTTTGTTCCCCTGGACCATGGACCATTCTTCTCCCCAACGCAAATAAATGGCGCGGCGTAAAAACAATATCAAATCGCGCAAAGGAACAGAGGAGCTAAAACACCTGGGCGATAAAATAGCAGCCTTAGCAGCAGTATCAGCGGTCTCGTTCCCTGGCAGGCCTACATGACCAGGAACCCACACAACGACACGTGTGTGCCGACACGGCCGAGAGTGTGAAGGCAATCCTGAATACGCTGCACAATAGGATGGAAAGTATACAACGGCTGGAGGATCTGAAGTGCGCTCAGGGAATCCGAACATATAAAACACCGCTGTATAGCATGTCGTCGTACATAAAAAAGAGCCTGGAGTACACCAAAAAGCTTGGCTGTAAAAATGGAACACTGCCGTGAGAGACGAAATTTAAAACTGCGGGGACCTACAATAAAGGCACATCCTACACCCCGATCGTCCTTCGATCCATCAGTATATATAGAAACACCATGTTTAGCAAGGTGTGGACATTTAGTCTGAACAGCATCCTTCAGTTGGTACTAGTAAAGCATGATACTCTCTGAGGTTCTCCCTTCTGGAGGTAGTGTATATGTACCATACCACGAGAATCTCAGAAACCTGTGGCTATGACGTTTCCTGCCGATGGAAGTTTTGCTTTCTTGGGTGCACTTTCACCTATTGTCACCCACTGTTAGATTGTCTGTTCATCTCTGGTGTGTAGGGATGTTGCTGTGATGAAACGCTGGGTAAACTGACTTGAATTGCGTTTAAACAAGTCTAAATATTCTTGAGAAATGTTCATTTGAATTGTTCATAAACACGGAACCTATCGAGTGGAAAACTTTCTCATACCAAAACTTCGTGTAAGCTATAATGGACAGCCTATCGAGATATTTGCAATGTCAGCCAACTGTACGGCTTCGTAACTTTTTGTCAATTTCATCAGTCGTAACGGTTTTGGGACTCCCTGAGTGAACACCTTTAAATTCAGCAGTCCATGTTTTCACCATTGAAAACAAAGGTGAATAATTATTTAATGTCGGATCTAACTCCTTTTATATTTCTATTGGGGGTTGAACTCTTCAAAACTCATATTTCAAAGTTATCCATTGTTAACACTAGCTTGTTTACACTATCGTTACGAACAACGGAGTACATTTCATCTGAAAGTTTACAGCGCGCTATCTAGCGGACGATACTTAAATATCAACAGTAGTAGCACTAGTGCTGATAGTTTTACGATAATTTAATTGAGGTTAAAGAGTGCTTCTTTTCATGATAATTATTTCGAGACCAAAGGTCTCGAAATAATTATCTTATGAAAAGCTGTAACAGCATGAAACCGAAATTAAATTGTCATGTAAAACTAGTAGCACGAGTGCTAGTGGGCAAGATAATCATACATAAAACTTATTATAAACTTACCTAGTTCAGCGCCAACCATATTTGTTAGTCGTGTAGAATGGAAGAAATTTCTTTGTCGCTAACTGAGCCGTTAGTTTTATAATTTCTCTCCGTACAGAATACTGAAAATTGATTTTACACCATACTTATGCTCTTCTTTGTTTTTATGTCGTTATATTATCTACAGCTCCTTTTATATTACCAATATTTCGACTTCCAAAGCGCGACATTTTCAGTTGCTATTATTGTAGTCACAGCCCACGTGGTCTCACTCATTGCATTCATACAAATTAAAAACAAGTGCACCACCATGACATACTATCAGTGTAGTAATCGAAAGTGAATTACTATCGGTGTAGTACGGTTTTGATTCACTAACATACTCTACCTGTCATTGGCTAATAGCATATTGAGTGCAATTATCATAGTAATTTGACTATTTTCACATCTCGGAGTGAGGCCTGGAGCTTTCAGAACTCCTCTCGTATCGAGCAATCAGATCTCCACTAATCTCTTAAAAATGATAGACGTTTACCACGCTTCTGATCAATTCCACTTTAACTGAAAAAGAAGCTAAACAGTAAGTGCAAGGTAGAGGTGAGCTACACTATAGGATACTGCATACCTTATCAGTATAAAGGTAAAAGTTCGTGTCATAGATCCAGTGCAAACTTAATTATGTTTACCGAGAGAGATGGCTCAGGCGGTAACGTCTGTGGTCTGTATTCGGAAGGTCGTGGATTCGATTCCCGCAGCCGACCTTCCTGACCCATGTTTTTTTTTCAGAGGTTTCGTCGGATTGCTAGGCGAATGCTGAGAAGGATTATTCACCTCAATCTCATTTCACTTCACCTTTCATCTGTTTGGTCTGTTTCAAAGTTGAAAGTGTCGGCGGGAGTCTCGGTGTTGCATGGTAGGGGAAAAGGATGGCCTCTGTAACCCTTCGTTTCCCGGATTGGGGCGGTCTCCGAGTCCCGGGCCCCCACCAGTGGGATTTACAAGCTTGCAGGGGGCTAGGGGAGCCGGTTGCCACAGCTGCCAGCTGCCATCCGAGGAGTTTCAATCTGTAAAAGGTAGGGACCCTACCCTCTACCCTGTCGTGCCTCCTGGTCCGGCCGCCCTCTGTATCCTCTTAACCCTCCCTCCCGGGTGCACCCGTTAGGGGCTTATGCACAAAAGATCTTGTAGGTCGAGGTGCTAAGTCTCTTCCGTACCAAGTCCTACTCCTAATTAAGTTTTCTTTGTTTGTAAGTTGTTTTAACTAATAGTACATGAATTTGTTGGTTCATTGAAATGGCTTAAGGCCATAGAAACAGTGTCTTCAGAAAGCGTAAGTGATTAAATCTAATACATCATCAATCGTAAATTAAGTTGCAGTATGACACACAAAGAATAAACCTAAGTGAACAGTGAAGAAACATAATTTATTTTAAAGGAATTTCTCAAAATGGCGACCTCCAAGGCATAGGCGACTTAGGCACAATCTGTTGAGCATCGAGGCGGTCTACGAATCCTCCACTGGCTGCGATGATGTGGGTAACATTCTTATCACAATCAATATGCAAATTAAAACTGTGAAAGGCTGTCACTTTAAAAATAATTTTAAAACAATACAAACGTGCTTACTCTGAATTTAAATAATTATAAAGCAAGAGAGGATAATAACGCGGCGCCGAGTGGTTAGACCGCTCGCCTTTCACCAAGGATTCAATCTCAGGGAACCGCATGTGGTATTTGTGGTGGACAAAGCGGCGTCTGGGCGGGTTTTCATCCGGTTCTCCGGTTTCCCCCACCATTTGTTCCATCATCACCTTTCCTTTCATTCATCTCACCGCCATTTTATATCATCTCCTTCCTCCTCTCTCATACCAGGCTTCGGTCTGATCACCCATCCTGGCTGTTATCTTTGATCCATATTCTATGCTCCCCGACAGGCGTCTGGCCCCAGGATTGTAAGTTCTAGGGGGTGTAAGACCCGCTTGTAAATCTTAGGAAGTGTAAGCCCTAACAAGAGAGGGTAAACAGAAAAAGAAAGGAAAATTTCAAGCAGTTGAGTCCCAAACATTGAGTTTCTTTTACTCTACGTCTCCCTGATAACACAATCATTACTCTGAAGAAGACTATTCCAATTAGCTTCTCTTATCTTGCTTTGCTTTTCATTTGAATAGTTAGTGGTTAGGTCATACTAACTCTTAAGTATAGGTGTATGTCATATAACGGAGAGGGACATCTAGCGCACTGCTACTTACATGAGATGTATTGCAGCTAGCAGCCTTCTGGAGGAAGGGATGAAGTGAAGGAACCACAGAAGGCTACAGGTCGCGGGCAGACAGGCTACAGAGACGGTCAGAAGTTCTTAACGGTTCCTGGCTCGAAGACCCGTCCCACTAGTGGATCTGCCCAGAGAGTTCATGAACGATTCGTTCAACCAATCAGCCCTTTAGTGTCCACGGGGAATACTCTATCATTGGAGCAAGCATCCGCGTCATCTATCCGGCACTCTGTAACGCCACAAAGTCAAGAAGAACATCTGAAGCATGAGAATCAAATGGAATGAAAGGAAAATCACGGAAAGGAAATTTTGGTAGACGGGAAACCACCCCAGGATTCACTTACCAACCAGAGAAAACTACGAAAAGCCCAAGATCAGAGGGGGCGGTTGAAGGGAATCGAACCCGGGACCTCCCGAATGCGAGCCTCACACGTCTCATGTATTAATTAACACTGTGTAGAAATTCTGTTCGAAAGTACAGCAAAGTAATTTTATATCGACGTTATAAACAAAATGAATTACCGATAACCTAATATACATTAACATCAAGTATAAATGGTCTAAGTTTCCAAAAAAGTCATGTTATTACCTCAAACCTGCCAGAAATAAATTCGAAGGAAGCAGAAATAACCTATAGTAAAGGGCGGGTTAGACTCAGGAATAATATTAAGTGACTCGTTAATTCCCTATGTAAATTAAGTAGAAATGTAATCTTAAATTAACGGAAATAGTGAACATCTTACATGCTGATGCTCTATGAACTTATTTGCTATTTCTCACAATTCAAGGTCAAATATTTCTTCCGAAAATCTTGCCAACACAAAAACAGTTAAGTCCATATTTCCTAAAATGTGAGTGCAGCTTCATGTGGTTTTTGTAATCCAGAAAGTTAAATTATTTTTGAAGTTTTGTTTAAATTTATCTTGTACTAAGGTGTTTCAACTCATAGGAGCTTCTTTGCTTGCAGAATGTATTATTTTCGGTGGTCTCTGTGAAATATTTTCCCTGACTTTTCAATATATGTACAGTGGAGGAAATAAAAAAGAAACATAAGTCGAAAAAAATAATAACTGTGCTACATATTTTTACTACCTTTAACTAAGCATCTTATCATAAGTAATACCACCTTTGAGTTCGATATTTTCGATGGTTCCCCCAGCACAAAGCTCTTGGGCTTGACTAATATCAAATTCACGAGTGTATTTGTAAGACTATTTAAAGAATGAAACGCTTAATAAACGGTATCAGTGATATGGAAATAACATAGACATTTTATATAATATTATTTAATTGAGTTTACTGCATATCAATATTATAGCGTGGCACGGCCTTCTTGTTTAAGAACATTTTCCTTGTTTCTTTAGCTTACATATTGGAAACAATTGTGAATCTAGTGCAATAGTTTCATTTCAACAGGATAGACTATTCTGATTGGTTCAAATTGACGGGGGCTGTGAATTGGATTGGTGAATATTGAATGCCTGGCCCGTGAAGTAAATTCCCTTTTAACATGTACACATATTTATTTATGACATCGAAGGAGTTCTTAACATATACGAGGCTGTGACAAAAAAGTAGCGAGAATTTTTGTTTTTCTTAAAGAATTTTTATTTAATCATCAAATCAGCTTTGTCCTCTTCAAAGTAATCCCTCTCAAATATAATACACCAGTGCCAGCGGTTTTTCCAGTCTTGGAAGCACTTCTGTAACTCACTTTTCGTTATGGTTTTCAGCTCCATCAGCGATTCTGCTTTTATCTCATCAATGGTGGCAAAACGTCGTCCTTTCGTGGTTCTCTTCAGCCTCGGGAATAGAAAAAAGTCGCAGGGAGCCATGTCCGGCGAATACGGTGCCAAAAAGTCACAAACAAGCATTGAGGTGTGAGCGGGTGCATTATCGTGATGCAATTTCCACGAGTGGTTTTGCCACAATTCTGGTCGTTTTCTTCGGATTGCTTCATCAAACGGCACATAACTTCCGGTAGTATTCCTTATTGACCGTACGACCATACTCCTGATGCACTATCCCATTGTAATGGAAGAAAACAGTGGGAAGAACCTTCACATGTGATCGAACTTGTCGAATATTTTTCCCTCTTGGCTCTTTAGGAATTTTCCATTGGGACGATTGGGCCTTAGTTTCGACATCATACCCATATACCCATGTTTCTTCACCTGTTATAACCTTCTTTAGAAGTTCTGATCGTTTTTGACTTCATTCAGCAATTCCTGAGCGATGTCTACGCGACGTCGTTTTTGGTCGAAATTGAACAACTTCGGAACAAACCTTGCTGCTACACGTTTCATGCTCAAAACATCCAAAAAATTGCTTAACATGAGCCAAAGGATATGCCGACATCATCAGCAACCTCTCTGATGGTGGTTCGGCGATTTTTCAGAACCATTTTCTTTACTTCTTCCACCTTGTCGTCAGTAATTAATGTGCTAGGGCATCCAGGGCGGTTGTCGTCTTCAATGTCTTCTCGACCCTCTTTGAAACGTTTATACCACTCATAAACTCTTGTCTTACTCATAGTAGATTCGCTAAAAGCCACAGTCAACATTTCGAATGTAGTGCTGCACAATTTATTCCGTTTTTCAAGCAAAATTTAATGCAAATTTTTTGATCCATCTTTTTTGAAAGTAAGAATTTGCCGAGCACTCGAAAACAGATATAACTTTTTAGACTGTCAACAATAAACTAAATATTCAAAACAGTTGAAAATAACGTGCATCAGGAACATGTGTACCAACAAGATAAAACAAAAGTTTTGAACATCGGATGTATAAAGCTCGCGAAATTAAAAACTTTCCGTTATTTTTTCATCACACCTCGTAGATAGTTCCACAAACAGGTGCTTTTTATTCTGTATTTAACTACAAAGGAAACGAAATAGTTCCTCCTGCAAACGAATATGAATCACGTCAATATCACATGTTAACACCTTTTTACTTTCTCTATACGTATACTAAGTAGAAGTATTGAATGCCAAGCAAAAATTCGATACCGATATCTCACCGGAAATGCATGTTTTGAGGCGCCTTGAATTCAAATAAAGCATTTTTGGAAACACGTCCATGTGTGTGTGCCTGTGTGTCTGCCTGTGCGTCTGTGAACGGCATAACTCAAAAGCGAAAACTCAGATAAATACAAAACTTGGTATTAGTATCTTCCAAGGATGCGACACACAGGTTTTCAAGAAAACAATCCCCCACTACAACTACCCTCTTTACATGGAACATTTTTCGAAAATTTTGATTTTCTAAACACGTCTTTGACGATTTTGATTAAAATACCATATATGAAAGATATGTACATAAAAATAAAGTATACACCTTGAATTTTCTGGGAATAGCCTAGGAAGTCCTATTTATTCGGAAATATTTTTGTATAATCTTGTTTAACTTGTAAACTTTAAGCGATAGACGAAAACGTACCATACAAAAACGTAATCTCTTTAAAACACACAAGATACTTAAAATAAGTCTTTTTGGCATAAGCCCTTTTTGAGATACCCGTTATTGAATTGTTCAATACTTGTCATTCTTTTAAAGTCCCACCGGTTTACAATTGTTTCTCGCGATTGCATGGAAACAGTATGGAATTTTAAATCCAGCATGTAGCGTCCAGCTCTTAAACATTTGATTGTCGCTGTTCTCTTTGTATCTATAACGAAGTGTGTAGTGTAGCTATTTCTGCAAAGGTTTATTTGGATTAAATGTAGTAGATAGAAAAATAAGCTTTAGTAAAATAGTTTGTATACCCACTTATAAACGATAGAAGGTAGAGAAGGTCATGCGAATGTTTCGCATCAGCTTTTTTATTTTGCTTTGTTTTTATAGATCTTATTGTTTGCCTTTTTCTCATTTGCAGCTAAATGTTTATACGAATTTTATTTGATGCAACAACCTTGATGGGCCAATAGAATGTGACTTTACTCCGAATTAATGCCTGCTCTTATGGAATAGTGTCCTATACCTAGCTGCAACTTTTACAAATTACTGGAGATTTATAGCCCTCTATTCTCTTTACCAGCACAGTACCGCGACTCAAGACGATGTGATGTTGGAGAGGAAAGGAGAGTGAGAGAGGGAGAAGAGAGAGAAGGGGAGAGGCGACCGGAATTAAATTCCACACAAGACCAATCATAAAGATATCACACAAAATAATTAAAAGGATGGTTCCTCGTGTACACGCGCAGGAACAGTAATAATAATAGAGAAAGAGAAGAGAAGGTGTGTGCGCGCGCACACATACATCCACCCACACACACATACACATGCTCAGAGATGCTAATATAACGTTGTAGCATGAGAAAGTTAGCGTTCGCATTGCCGTCCGGATTCTAGAGGGGGAAGGGTGACGGAACGGAGGTAGTAGCTAGCTATGCCACTTAATTTCGCAAGCGGGGAAGCTTTAATTAATGAAATTAATTTACACGAGCTACCGATAAGCCCTGGAGACAAGGGGGTATGGAGAAAAGACCGTAGCAGGAGGAAAAGGGAGGGCGAGTTGGCTCTCTCAGGTTATGCTGTGGCTGCATGTACAGTCTCGGAAGTAAGCGAGATATCTCCTACTGAAAGTATGTACGCTGCCCTCGGATTATCTCGCACCTCAAATTAGTTCTTACCGAAACGGAAAGTAAAACAGTGGCTATTAATGAAGTAGACATTTGGAACCATTTTCCATCGGATGGAATATAAAACATATAGTTCGCACAAAATTTTAGCGAGATACGTCAAACCATTGTTAAGATATTATTTTTTTGATCAATAATTAATCACTTTTTGATATGGTATTATGAAATCCTCCTTGGACCCTACGGTCTACCATATCGCTTCAAAAGTTTAATTTGAGCCTAGCATACAAACATAAAGAAACTTTTGAACAGACATTTTTTAATTGTAATTAGTTTATGAGGGTTATTTATTTTTAACTTTTTCAACGTGAGTTATAGAAAATAATTTCAGCTCAACTATTTGATATTTTTTAGCTAGTGTACAGCAATTTTTAAATCCAATATTCATGAAATTTTCCTGAAAATTTTAAGCTAATAAGTTATTTACTGTGGTCCAAGAAGCATTTTACTAGTGAAAAATGTTGAAAAAAGGAATTTGAGGCAATATTTTTAACACTTAAATAATTTCAATTAAATTATATAATATGTAAGTTCAATAACAGCCCGCCTTGAAGCAATATGTATGTAATAATTTGTAAAATGTATGTAACAGTCATTGCATATGCTTATATTATTGTAAACGTGTTCAATAATGTTATGTGAATGCATTACGTAATTTAATAATGTAGGACCTGTGAGAATAATAAGTTAAAATTTGCTAACAATGAGGTAACAATGAGGTAACCTTGAGGCAATAATGAGTAAGGAAGTTTAAATACTACTAGTCATTATTAGAGCAGTAATAATGTAAATTTTGAGACAGTTTAAAAATAGCCAATCAACAACCAGAAAAAGCTTTAGTTAAATGAAGGTATTCTATTGGACTAGAATTAGCCAATCAGAGACTTGAAATACAGAGATTTACAAGTTTAGACGGTTGAAATCTATTCAGTTGTCTGCAGACCGTGATAGTAACCGGATGCAAGATGCGTCCTCTAAAGAAATATAATACGTATTCGTGTGAGACGAAAAAATAAGTATACGAGATAAAAAAGTGCAAGTATTAAATAAAAGAATCTCACAGCTCTCTATATCAGTGAAGTGCTATTTAATTTGTGTCAAGGATTAATAAAAAGGAGTGAATTAAAACTTAAAATCTGTGTAAGCCTACATTCTTAGTCGTACTAAAACCCTGCCTAAGAGAAACGTGTCTCTAACAATAATATTGAAGCAGCTGAGGCAAACATAAATATTTAAAGAAGCAGTTTAATAACAAAGGTAATATTTTTTTAAACTTGGGGCAGAGGCCACCTGAAAGTACATTTGGGGCGAAGGCTGTTTAGGATACCGTTACTGTTTAACATACATGAGATTGCAACTACTTCAAGTGTTCGGCTCCCCAACAGTTTAACTATAATACATCTTCTTCAAACTGGGTTTCAATATGTAGCAGCAAACAACGTAAACAATACAACTTCAAATTGACGCCCAAAGCGTGGTGCAAACTCCTACAACTCCAACAAAACTACTTCTTCAAACTGAACTTTAAAAGTTCAACGCGATGCTTTAACTAAATGTTCAGGAACAATTAAATAACCATTTGTGGCTTTAAAATTGTTGATATGAGTAAACCAATTGTATAACATGAAAACACAAGTTAAAAGTATAAGAAAAAGTACATAAAACATAAAAATCGAACCTTTCCACGCCTCTTACCGAATTTCCCAGATACATTGGTTTAAAACGAGTGCAAATAATAAATTCTAACATATCTAATTAAACCATAAATTGTCACTCACCACAAGCCCAATCGAAAGGTTTGGTGAACATATGTATGTTATCTATATGTAACGTGTATTTTGCAAACGTACCTACTCGTATTTAGGGATTTTACGACTGCGTTGTGTGATAGGATGTATTGTAAATCTGCGATATTCCCCAATGCTTTATTTACTTTTAATGGTAGAGTTGCATTATATATTTTGCATTATGCATTACTTCATATTTTGGATGATGTTCGGGCACTCCTGAGCGCATTCTCAATTATTCATCTCAATAAATGCAAAATAAAAGGCGTAATAATTATGGTCGTCGACCATTAAATGTCAGAATTTTAACGTGAAGATCTCTACTAACTCACCCCCCAAAAACAGAAAGAAAGAAAGCAACAAAAAGAGAAACATTAACTATTAGTGAAGTACTGCTGGATGCAAATTAGAAACTGAAAATAAAATTATAGAATATGTTATGAATTGATAGGAAGGGACGGTTGGAGGCCATTTTTTACGTTTATATTTTATTTATTTATTGTCCACAGACTTCATACAAGTTTCAGACATTGTAATACATTCTACATTATCAAATTACATTAAGTACACATTAATTTACATACACACTATTTCCTTTGTGTTGTTTAACATTGAACAAGTCTTGGTCACTTATATTTATTTGCTGTACAGTTATGAGTTAGATATGTTTCAATCTCTTTCGTTTATATAACATAAAATTTTCACAAATCTTTATCCACTATAACTTCTGTTAACATAAATATCATAGTTCATCCACCCTATATAAGCATTTTTGAGTTAGATATACTTTAAGTTCATTTTGAAATCGCTTTCCTTTATGTAAATTAACCTCCATTGGTAATTTATTGAATAGTATCTATCCCTTGATCAATGGGTCCTTGCAGGTAGATTTAAGGTTAAAGTGTATCTTGTGATAATTGTCCTTGCCTCTAGTATAAGTGTAAAGTACACTGTTACTTAGTCCATTATTTACCTTTTCTGTTGCAATGAATATTACCTTATATACATATAAACCCACTACTGTAAGAATTTTGTTATCTATAAATACATTTCTACATGATTCTGTGTTTGCTAGCCCATATATACATCGTAAGTATCAATACCATATTCATATTAGCAATGCTGGTACTTCCCCACAATTCTATGCCATAGGAGATATTGGGGTATATGATTCCAAAATATAAGGTTTGTAACATCTTTTTATCTATATACAATGATAATTGTCTTAATGCATATATAAGATAGGGAAAATCTGTCCTTTCCTACCTACTGTTATGCATTAAACCATCTGGGTGTTAACATTACAAGTGAAGGAATCTAATTCAAGAAATTAATATCAAAATTTAAAAGCAGCAAAAATATCTGGCTATGTTAATGATTTGGTTTGGAGAAATAAATACATGTGGAACGAAACAATAGTTAAGTTATAAAGTGGTTGTGTGACCAGTAATGACCTATACCTTGGAAACAAGGGCAAAGACCACAAGAGGACAACGAATGATGGAAACAACCGAAATGAGAGTGCTGAGAAAAATAGCTGGAAAGACATGAAGAAGAAATAAAAATATTAGAGAGATGTGTAAGATATAGCCTGTGACAGAATGGGTTGCAAGAAGAAAGAAAGAATGGAATGAACATGTATCCTTCCTAGGTTGACGAGGAAAGAACTGCGCGAATAGAAGAGGCAACATCCCACAGAGGAAAATAAGTCCAGGACGGCCAAAACAAAGTTGAAAGGAGGGCTTGGTTCACCTATAGAACGGGCGACTGCGCCTAACATAAAAAGAAGACAAAATAGGAGACGAACGAGAGAATACGGTTAACCAATAAGGATTAATCAGAAAGAAAAAACGAAATCATAATTTGTAGTATGATATGGAACTTCAGTCAAACACGCGCAAGCGCCTATCTTAACTATTCCATCACGGATGCCATGTAATGATTGTGAAATATAAAGACATGAATACCCTTACAAATACTGCACAGGAGTGTATTGTGGTTGTATTTCACCTGTAATGACAATAAACATGAAATAAAACCAGCTGATTCATCCTCCCCCATCAGATAGTAGTCCATTACGTACTGTCTCTTCAGTGAACTTTTAGTTAGTGGGGTACATTATCTCTCAGGTAAAGCTTTAGATGGTGGGAGGGGTACACAGTATGCTGAACTTCTGCCGCGCGTGATGCATACCATGGAAAACAGCCAACAGTATTTCAGTATCGCACGTCTTTACTCCTCACTTGCCTCACCCAAGTAAACACGCCTTCTTCCAGTAGTTGAATCCCTACGTGCTTGGAAGGGCTGCCCTACCCACTAGCTAAAATGTCGCTGAATAGACAATATATACTAGTTGCACTGTATTTTACATTTAGCTAGCGAACGTTCCAATCGTTTCGGAAACATTGGGCTGCTTCGCTTTCGAAACACTCCGCTGTGAATGAATTATGGACTTTAAATTCGATTTTAATACCCTAAATGCAAATAATTTTGTTGAATCTAGGAACAAAGGGTTTCAAAATAAGCCAAACGCTTGCTATATGTTTCAATAGAACCCCACAACTAAGTGTCTCAGCATCGCCATTTGGAGTACACAGGACCGGACTAAGCGTTTTAAATATAACATAAGAGATCCTAGTGATACAGTGGAAACAGATTGATATAAATTATCGCCAAACTGTTATTTAGGAAGCAATTTTACTACACGTCGATTATTACGGGCATTTAAACTTTTATGTTTCCAAACTTTGCAGTTTCTGCTAAAATTTCCATTTTGAAGCTGGTGATAGCTATTATTGAAAGATTAGGGATGAAGTTATGGAGAAATTAATTAAATAGAAAATTTTCTCACCGCTAAATATTATTACTAAGGAATAATCATCTTCTGCAATAAGAGAAATCCTCAATAATAATGTTGAATAGTGCCATTTAAATACAAGTGCACACTTTGTGTTTTCAGTCGTTCCCATAAATGCACTTCCTCCTTACTTAAGACAGGAGAAGTAATGCATTCGACAAAAAGATTTGTGCGCAAATGCACGTTTCGATGTGCCCTGAAAAGAACAAAAAGTTTTGGTAAAAGATATGCTTGTGTGTAAGTGGGTGGACGGGAGGGCAGGCAGGCAGACATGTGTGTGTGTGTGTGTGTGTGTGTGTGTGGGTGTGTGTGTGTACTTTATGTGGAAGGAGTTTAAAAACGAAAAGTCGTATGTATAGCAAAATTCACACATTTTAAGCTGGAAATCATTTATGGAAACAAGAAGGGCATTTTCAAAGAATTTACCCATTTTTCGAAGAACTCTTTGGAGGGAAACACTTTTGTTAGTTTTTATTTTCTCAAGAAATGGCTCAAAAGGCTTGAATTAAAATGCTCTACATTTGAGAGATTTTCATTGGAATTAAAGCCTGTCTTGAGCTTTCTGGAAAGAGTGTGCGAACTTGTCTTCCTTTTTATTAACTTTTATGTGATTATATAACACAATAGACAAAAACCTAAAATAGGAAACCTCTATCTCGTTGAAATAATTGACTTCATGTAAATAACATACTCTTTGCATTAAATATATTAACGATCCAGGGAGTTCTGAGGGTTACACGAGGGATGTAACTAGAGGCGGAGCACTCACCTAGGGTGAGCGTGAGAGAAGGGGTGTGGATCCCGATGACCATGAGACTCCAGGTAAAGTTGCCCTCCATGCCTTGAGACCTTTATTCTATCCTAAATGCCTACCCCAGTCTGTAAGTACCTGAGCTCATTACGTACCTGCTGGTGGTAAAGTTGTTTCTCGTGCACATAGTATAAAACTACTCTTTGTGACCACGACCGGCGTGGATATGTTCCTTAGCGAGTGCCGTGGTCAACTGCGCCCGGTGACCTCAATTCGGCCAGCTTAAATATTCTACACTGTGAAGCGTCAGCGTTCTGTTAATCTAGATTCACCACGTGCCCTGATTTTAACATTTCCCTGAATATTGCTTCACTCCGATACCTCGGTTTCGTTCCCAGCCCTGGGACGTTACGGTATTTTCGAAATATTTGCTGTTGTTAATTTAAATTTTCCCAGATTTTAAACAGCACTCTTTGATAGTTAAAGAGGAAGAGGTATAGATCTCCATAGCTTCTAATACTTCACAGTTACTTTCTTCCCTTAGGGCACTAGTTAGTTGTATAATTGCTTTATGTGAGAAATGTATCTGAAATTGCTCTATGGTGTGTTTTAGCATAAAAGCTTATAGCCAGTTAAAAAAAAAGAATCGAATTTTCCTCTTTCTCTGCCCATCGAGGCACCACATCACCTTTCTTGATTCTTCTGTCTGACGCCTATTACCCGTTCCTCCAGCCTACAATATTAACAATGGAAACAGCATGACTCCCCTTAAAACTCGGACGAGATTATGGAAATTCTGAAATTGAAATTTCTATAGAAATTCAGAAACACATATTACTTGAAGCACAGGATAAGCTGAATTTCGGGGAGTTTACGGTCCTTCCTCAGGAGTAAAACTAGAGGCTCTTTCCAGCATTAACGTTTACATTTCTGAATTTCCACAAAACCATCATTATATCGATGGCTAGTGGCAGTGTCACATATAATATTTTCTTATAGAATTTTCAATTATTATATTATTTTGTTAATGGCATACTGCTGACTGCCTTGATGTAATAGCAAGTAACGTCAGAGCCAACAGCAACCAACGTTTTAAGATCTTAAAATTACGTACTATCGTGCCAACATTGAAAAATTAAATACCATGTATCATCAGTCAACCTTTGTTCACGATGTGATTCGTCTGTGTGCTCTGTAATATTTTGACTACTTATGTGATAATCAGGAATGTTACTTTTAAGAATGCATATTTAAAGAAAACTGCATTAATAGTAAAATAATAATTAAAATATCACAAATAAGTGGGCTTATTTTTTCAATACGCTGTTGATGTGTGTGTGTCTTAATATATTAGATGATATGTGATATTACAAAACATCAATCTGTGTAATTAGTAGTACTGAAATCGGGTTTCTGTCGCTTTCAGAAACAAAATTCATTCCAGAAGGAGACGTATTTTGCAGATGACTATTTCTCAGCAGCCAGTTGGAAATCTCACAGATACTATTCGGGCTGATATTAAAGTAAGTTCTAGAACTTACATTCAAAGACATTTTGGCATTCAAAGCACCTCGTTAGCACCTACTAATACAAACAATTCAATAATCTCAAGTACAAGCCTTGAAATTTCTGTAGAAAATAGTATTATCACAGATTACAAGTTTGGCGTTGACCCAGCTTAAACTCTCTTGCTTGTCATCTTAATTATCAAATCTCTCGGAATTCTTCTTACCATGTCAAAGATAAGGTAGAAATAATTTCGAAGATTATATCCAAACCTCAAACAAAAGATTACGGATGAGAGGATAATAGAGATATAAACTGGAGTAAACGGAACTGTGTCGAATATTGAGGCTACATCAGACTGAGGATGCAGCACATTTAAGCAAACCAAATGAAGTTGCAGGAAGTGTTGCTATTTGTGGATGATCCAGACTTTCACTTACCAGATGGCCCGAATTTAGATGGCTTCAAATTCGATTAATGGTGATGCAAATAGAAGATAAAACATTTGGAAATAAAGTACAAGAGAAAGACCAACAAAGAAGGAAAGGCAAGAACGAAAAACAGAGCTAGAAGAATGCAAGGATAGGTTATTAGGATACACACGGAACAGGAAAGGTGAAATTTCTCATAAACCCTCTCCAAAAAGAAAAAGAAATCCTAAATGACTGAATGCAGCACTCGATCATGCAACATTATTTCTGAAGACTGTCAGAATTTTAATAGGTATTGGCAAGACATGAGTTGGGATCAAAGAACATTTACGTAATTGGTATTATAGAAGTGAAGCCTACTGGGGGTAAGTTTGTTGAAAATTCTAGAAGTACAACATATCACTACTATTTAAGCTTTGAGAATGCGAGGAAGCTGGTTTGTGAAGCAATGTTTTTAGCTACATTAGGAGTTAAAGAATGATTGCCATTGGTAAACAATTCTGTGAATAGTAGGTACTCTTCCTGTAGCTAAGGTTGCTAACAACAGAAAATCTAATCGGATTCCTTTAGAAACACAAACTCAAGAAGAGGAGAAGTGTTTGAATACAATTTTCGAATATATTCCCAAAATAGTAGACTCAAACAAATAGTATACTGAGTATCACTTTGAACCGAGCAGAATGGCTCATGTGGTAACGTCTGTGGCCTGCATTAGGGAGGTCACGGGTTCAAGCCCCCGGGGCCGACCAATCTGACCGGCAATTTTTTTTGCTACTTTTCTGGGTTGGATAATTTGATCCGCGAATTTTCCCATAATTCCGTTCATCACTACATATCATTTTCTTATTCTTCACCGTCATTCATTGGGCTGATCACCCATCTTGAATATGCAGTGATCCAGAATTTTCTTGTTCCTCGACAGGCTACTGGATTGACAGGAATTGAATTGTGAGTCATTGAGAATGTAAGTACTACAAAGAGGAAGGTAAACTGTTAAAGAAGAGGAAGAATACAACAACTTTGAATCAAAACATACAAAATGAAATGTATCTTTGAGTTTAAAGATCCTAAGCTAGAGTACTTTCCAGAGCGTTTTGAAAACTTAAAGCTTGCCCTTTTTATTCCTATACAAAGCATAAATGCGACATCTCTATGATATTTAAGCCTGAAAATGTTGACGAATTTTCTTGCAAACGTCACAACACAACACAAGGATGCACACTTTTCAAATTTAAACAAACCTCTTTTCATAACTTTGTTATGAATGTTCAAGCTGTAAAAATGTGTCTCGAAAATAATGCAAACAAATTTTATTTCAAAACAAGGTCGAAAGGTCATAGTGTGATACTTTACAAATTAAAAACACATAAATTCTGTAACTATTGGTAAAGTGAATATCAAGAAAATTTAAGTTATTTGGTGTTTGCAACAATTGTAATTGACCACTTACATAGTGCCAAAATAACTTGTCAATAATAATATGGAGTGATGATGAGTTTTGTTTAAGGGCACTAAACTTCAAGGTTTTTAGCGCCTTTAGAAAAATAGATCATGGCAAAGGCCAGAGATAAACATGAATATAAAATCGTAGCAAAAGCCAGAGATAAAGATCAATATAAAATCAGAGCAAAAGTTAGAAATAAGTACATATAAAACTAAACCGCGAAGTACGAAACACCCGATATCACTGTGAGTAAATCTACACTTGAAAATTTACCTTTGACATAAACTTAAAAACCCTATCACCGCTTGATTATCGTCCCCTAAGGCCTCTGCAAGACTGGCCGGCAGTTGCAGAGAGTCCTGAAGATGTGCTAGAGGATTACACTCTAGCAACACATGACGGACGACCGATTTTCGCTACACAGCGGACAAAGAGGAACAAGATCCCCCTTAAAAGGTAACCGTGAGTAAAATTGCAGTGGCCAATACAGAACCGAGCCAAACTCACCTCCTCGCGACGAGATACACGTGAGGAAGTTACCCAGTTTATCGGAATGTGCTTTACTACTCTAAAGCTTATTTCTGCGGAGAGCTAACCACTCCTTGCGCCAGCACGATAGCTCCGCTTTCCGCACAACAAGCCTAAAGTCTTCAGACGTTACACGAGATATTGCAACACTGGGTTCTGTGGTCGCCGCCTTAGCTGCCAAATCCGCCAGTTCATTCCCTAGGTAAGCCAACGCGGCCAGGCATTCAAGCACATTCCACATTAACGCCAGAAGTGAATAAAACATGGAGGGAATCCTGGAATCGCTGAAAAATGTGAAAGTCTACAGCTCGCGAAGTCTCTGAAGTGCACTAAGAGAACCACAGAAAGTGAGACAGTCACCCAATTTTCGACAACGCATATATATATATATATATATATATATATATATATATATATATATATATAACGGCTCGGTATGGGGCATACAGCTATGCACTATAAATTGCTATCATGAAAACAGAATGTATGGGGATGAGTTTCATAAACATAAGCATATGCAACACTGTCGGTGTATTTAGATCCATCGGTAGATCAAAATTCGGTTATTGTAACCTGACAGAAATTCTAAGAAACAAGTGCGGATACTAAACGTCGGCATCGTAGACTTTCGATGTGCTGTCATCCCAAGATCTACGTGAGATGTCCCATGTAACCAAGGGAGAAGCCTCTCTCCCTTAAGAAACATGATGGGCATTTCAATATCATTGAAGGTATTGGCTTTCTAAGAAATTCCCGGAAAGGAACACCTGCAGGCTTGGATTAATGGGGCTGTTCCTATAGCGTTTGTCTAGAGTGGTGTTGAAAAAGGAAGCGAATGTTGGATGTATAGCCATTCATTTAAATTTACAGTCATAATTTCCTTATAGGACATCATGCCGATATTACAGAGGAGGTTCTGCCGATTCGACATAAAAACTCACAATTGGACTAGTTAGAAAAGCGCAAATAACCATACAAATGTCCCAATTATGGACTGTGTCTAATTTTCTCAGCACAGATAGTCGTGCTGAAGAATAAACAATGCACTATAGTCTATATTGGATCGGGTCATTGCGCGATATAGTCGCAGCAAAACTGTCAGATCCGTTCCCAAACATTTGATATTTAACACCCGCAAGATTCAGAGAACGGTCACATTACGCCTTCAGCTGTGATGACCAGCTAAATTTTCTATCAAATGCCAACCCAAGGAAACTCGTCGAATCTGCGAACGGAAGTAAATCTGGATCGAATCGGAGTAAAGGCGGTAATCGTCTCCTAGGCGCCAGAGGTTAATATAGATTGACTTCTCATTTGAGAAACGAAAGCCGTATTTAGAACTCCTTTCTTGAAGATTTTTTAAATATTGCTGCGTACGCTGTTCAAAAAACGGCATTGTTGAGAAATGCCTTAGACAGCAAAGTCGTCCACAAATAAACATGAAGATACCTCTGGAAAAACACATTTCGGGGTAGAATTAATCGCTATAGCAAACAGTGTAACACTTAGTACGGATCCCTCAGGCACTCCGTTCTCCTGAACAAAAAGGTTCGAAAAAAACTGAGCCGTCACATATTCGGAAAATGCGGTCCTTCATAAACTCCGGAATGAACGGTGGTAAGCGTCTACGCATGTTCCAGGTGCGTAGGGAACGCAGTATCCCTGCTCACCAACACGTATCATAAGCCTTCTCAAGATAGATAGTATCGAAACAGTCTGACAGTTCGTCATGATTCCATTCATAATCTGCGTCGATAATGATAGGTGGTCCACGTTTGAACGGCATCGTCGAAAACCACCGAGTGTTACTCAGTAGGTTGCAAGTTTCCAGCCACCATACCCACCATCCATTGATCATGCGTTCCAACACCTTGCAAACGCAACTGGTGAGGAAAATAGAATGGTGCTGGACGGAAGATGACGGTCCTTTCTAGGTTTCAAAGCGAGTATGACGGTGGCTTCCCGCCACTTTTCCAGAAAAGTGGCATCAATCCAAACACGATTATAGACCTTGAGCAGGAAAGCCGTACCTTCAGGAGAGAGCTGTTGCAACATTTGTATATGTATACAATCTGGTCCTGGTGTTGATACTCGCGAAGATGAAGGAACGTGTTCTAACTCCACCATGGTGAAAAGGCGACTGTAATCTCCAAGGCTTTCAGAACGAAACGAGAAACCTCGAGATTGCACCAAGTCTTAACTGGAAGGAACTCGGGCGAATAGTTATTTGAGCTAGACACTTGAGCGAAAGCACTGCCAAATGTGTTAGCTATGTCAAATGTACCAAAGCTTCCGCAGCTGCTTTAATACCGGCGATTGGCATGTGGGTCGATTTTCCGGCTATACGCCTTAACTTATCCCATACGACAGAGGAAGATGTATATCGATTAAATGAAGCGTGGCCCGTGATGTTTCTGTTATTCTTAATAACTTGTCTAGACTTGGCACGCATTTTCTTGTATTGGATCAGGTTATCCAGTGAAGGACGACGCTGAAAACCCTAAAAACACGCCTGTGCGCATGAATGACATTTCGGCATTCATTCATCCACCAAGGAACGGAAATCGACGGGGGTGGACAGTCGACTGAGGAATAGATTTCTTAGCAGCAGAAAGAATAATCTGTGTGAGATGTTCGGCTAAAATATTCACAGAGTCGTGCTTATTGTAATAAAACACGGCCAACTGGGAGTAAAGGTTCCAGTTGGTTTGATCTAAGCGCCATCCAGGCAAGCGTGTGAAACATATATCTTCTGCTAAGAGACTAGTAAGACATGGAAAGTGTCACTAGAGTGTAAATCAGATATGGCATCGCATTGTAAGGAAACTGCTGACTGTAGTGAACAAACTGCTATTTCAAGGTGTGAAAAAGTATTAAAAGAGTCTGAAAGAAATGTAGGCTCTCCGGTGTTTAGAAGAACTATTTACAATTGTCAAAAGAATTCGGCGATTAATTTGCCTTTCGCACAAGCCCGAGGTGAGCCCCAAAGAGGGTGATGGGTATTGACGCCTCCTACCAACAGTAAACTGGGAAACTGTAACTTCTAAATGGATGAGCGAGAGGTCGTCAGATAGAGGTAGATAAACCTTACAAATGTAAATCGGATTGATGGTCGCTTAATCCTTACAGCTACTGATTGGATGTCAGACTATGGATACAGATTCCAGAATATATCATCTCTGATGAGCATCTTAGTGCCCCCGTGCGCACGAATACCGTCTTCCGGTGTAAGATCACACCGTACTGGGGTATATTGCCTGACTTTAAAGCTGTCCTGCGGAAGGAGTTTAGTCTCTTGCAAACATAAGTCGAAGGGGTAATACCTGTTGAGCAAACGTTCAAGCTCTGGTCGATGTGTTCTAATTCCACTGTAGGATAGCGATGGTAATTATGATGGGATAGGTTCTCAATCGTAGGAGACCACTGCGTAGAGGACAGCGGTGGTCGAATCGATAACCATAGTAATTATAATGGGATGAGTCTCAATGGTAAGAGTCCACTTCGTTGAGGATAACGGTGATCGAATCAATTTACCCTTTTTCTTTGGTGTTGGGCTAACACCTTTAGCGGAGGGTTTATCCTATTGTTTTGTACTGTCATTGGGAAGTGTGAGAAGAATCCTCCTGCTCTATTTCCTCCACGGGGAAGGACCCTTTCCAATTGAAAACTTCGATTCAAGAACCTCGTACCGATTGACAGTGGAGAACAACGAAAATGTGGATCACCGAACGAGTCCTTCCCAAAAGATTCCTTAGAAGAGGATCCCCGAGGAGTTGATCGTGGACCTTTTTTCCTTGGATGTTCCGGGAACAAACTTTTCGTTTTCTTTCAGGAAGTTCTGTTATAGTTGGTTTTGCACTTTTTCGGTGAAGCAGTATTCGTTAGGAATTGTCAGTCTTATTCGTTGATCGACGGTTTAGATGATGATTTTACTGAAGTGATCTTCTGAGTAACAGACTTGGCAGATGTTAATGCCGATGTTGATTTCGACGGCTTTGAAAGTGATTTGGCTACGAGAATCTTTCCTGAAATTATGGCTTCGTTAATATCCCTGGTCTGAGTTCCGATTTCCCGACTCGGCACCGGTTTAGCTGCAGCTGAGTTATATGTACTGGATTTTGGGACAGAGGGTTGGCGGATACGATTTAAAGTATCTTAATAATTCTTCTGATATTTTATTCAACTCAAGCGTTTCTCTGTCTGATTTGTTTAGGTGTTTCATTATTTTGTAAGCATTTGATTGAGCCCCATGAATATCATTTTCTATATCGCTGATGTATTTATCCCAGCTTTGACGAATGCCATTTCCATGCTTATTTTTTACATTTATTTTAACTTTTTATATCCTATTAGATGTTCTGCTCTCTTACTGCCTAGATGTCTTAAATATATCTATTTTTATTTTTAATAACAGAGGCTATTTCATCATTCCAAATGTATAGTCCCGTTTTATTTTTTATATTATTTGTCATTCTGAGAGCTTAATTTGCAGTTGGTTATTATTTCTTTTAGGTAATTCCATTCTGTGTTTAAGGATAATCTCATAGCCCGTTGGTCTAAGTGGTTCTCTAGTCGCTGGCAGTATAATTTCCATATATGTTCTTGTTTTAGTACATGCATTTTGAATTTTGTTTCATATTTCGGTTCACTTTAATTTGCTTCAACTATAATTGTATTTTTGACAGGAACATAAAATTATCCGGAGAAGCATAACTCCTATACACTCTCGCATCTAATACTTGCATCTTAAGCTTCTCATTTACTATTATATAATCAATTATGCTTCTATGCCCTCTGCTGGCTCAAGTGTACTAATGTATATTTCGATGTCCGAAGAACGAGTTTGTCACTTGAAGTTTATTAAAGGCACAGCACTTTCTGAAGGATTTTCCATTTTCATTTAATGTTAATTCTCCGTTATTTTCCATTATATCTCCAATGGGTACTTTGCCAATTCTTGCATTAAAATCACCTCTTAATATCAATATAATGTAGGTTCTTATAGAATCGTTTACTTTCCTCTTTTTTCCTTCATCAGGAGCATATATTTAGATTATGGTAATAAATCCTCGTGGTATTTTTAATCTTAGACTCATTCTTTCATTTATGAAGGTACACCTATGTATTCTTTTCCTGTATTTCCGGTTTATCAGTATGGCAGTTCTTGAACTTGCTCTTCCCTCCATTGCTATTACATTATAGAACATGAAATAATTATTCAACTCTTTTGAAACTTTTAGATTCTTTTTGGTTTCTGATATTAGAGGCACATTTATATTAATTACCTCGTAGTACTTCCTTCTCTAATTCCCTCAAGTTCCAAGCAGCTATACGTAATTACTCCGCAATACCCTTAATTTTGTTCTTTCTCCAAGCAGTGGTCGTCATTTTTGAATCAGTCCGGCTATGTAACTTCTGAAAATTATGAAAAACATCCTTTCTAGTTGGCTAGATTACCTTCCCGACCGCAAAACCCCCAACCTGGAGGTTCAAACTTATAACTCGGAGTGATTTCTCCTAGACATTTGCTAACCAAAGCTTTGGGGTCTCGTCTGCATTTCATTTTCACTGGCAAATTAAATTGTTTCATAAGGTCAAATTTTAATTATGCTCTTGCAGGCTCCTCTTATTATGCTGTATCTGCGATCCCTTGCTCCTAACGCCGAAATGCCTATTTTAGTGCTGCCTTTCTGCTCTACAGTTCTCTACAAATTGTTTTTTTTGCACTCAAATAGATAGCTGGATGGATGAGTGGGTTGTTGGGTGAGCAGGCGGATGAGCGGATGCATGGATGGGTGGGTGGGTGGGTAAGCAGGCGGATGAGCTGATGGATGTCCGAATGGATGGATGAGTGAGCAGGTGGAAGAGCGTATGCATGGATGCGTGGATGAGCGTATTGACGGGTGGGTGGGGTGACTGAGCGGGTGGATAGCGGATGTATGGGTGAGCAGGCGGATGAGCAGATGGAGGGTAGGCAGGCGATGAACTGATGAGTGGGTGGTTAGTGGTTGGGTAGTTGGGTGGGTGGGCAAGCAGATGGATGGACGAATGGACGGAATAGAGAGAGAGAGAGGGAGTGAGAGCGCGGTGCTTGTCATACGCAATTCAACCCTGTCCTACATCATCCTGCTTGTGTTAGTTTCAGTAAATAGCAGAGATTGCACTTTGCACCAAGGTCAAACTAGGGTCACAGTATGACGTAAAAGTTTCCACTATGAAGTCTTTCGCATATCGGCAGGCTTAGAAATCATCTGGAGTTTTGAGACGCTGCTAGAATGTATCAGTTTAAATTACCTAGCAGAAATTTCTCCAGATGATTTCTTGTGTTCAACGCAGAAAATGGAAATGTGAATGTTTACATCAGAATTGAGGACCGCAAAAGCCACGCAAACATTATTTATGCTGAAGAATGCTGAGGGTAACGTCTGGAAAGGAATAATAGCTTGGATAATTGAAACTGTTTCCTGAGTTGTTTTAAGGAGGTATCATTAATGTGATAGAAAGAAACACACTTAACACTACTAATGTGTGTCATATGCCAATCTAGTGATTCTGAACCTGTCATTGACTATTATATGAGGATCGAGAACCCGTTTATAAGATTTTAATGGCAGATGGAGCGTAAGGTGCAAAAATATGGTGTTTCCAAATTTCGTTACAATTCCATTAAATGAAAGTACATATATCTAAAGGCAATTGTGTTTTAATATTATTTGCTAACAAGCTATGTTAATGTTTAACTTGGTTTTCCGCGAAAAGCTGCCATTAATATCTAACACGTTTGGCGTGCAACTTTTTCAATTTCCTCGCAGGGGATTCTGTAGGATATGTAGACCCCTAGGTTGAATCTGTGGTTCGGTTCCTACCTGAGGGTCTAGGTATGGAATACCCCTCGGGGAGATATTTTTAAAAATGAATCTACTAAATTCGCATTACAACAATTTTCCAACTAAAATACCAAAAGGAAAGCGTATTATTAATCATAGAAAATTTTAGTTAAACATATATTGAAGTGAATAAATTGATGAGCTAAAAACGAAAAGAATTGAGAATCAATAAGTTTTAAAAATTAGTATTAAAATTCTTAAAACACAACTGAGTTGGTGCCAGAAGCCGCTCAGTGTGTGTCCTCTGAAGATGCCCGCTGGAATGTCGGGCGAAACGTGAGGCGATGTTTTAAGAATTTTAATAATAATTTTTATAATGTTACGCCGGCCGTTAAAGGTTAAGTGTGTATATAATGAATAAGTTATTCAACACAATATATTAAAATTGATAGGCTATGAGCAAATAAGTATGTTAAGAAAAGAATACAAAATTGAGATTCATGGGTATGTTTCCCAAGTGTGCACAACTAAATATTTCCATTTTAAAAATAACATATTGTAATTTTAGATAGATATCTTAGATAAGTGCAGGATTAAAGGAACTGATGTATTACAGTCATATGTTCTCCCTACCTGTTACTGTTTATTTTTATATAGTTTCTACAAATCATTTTTGCGAAAACTTATCTGTCTGTCTACTTCATGTTAGTCAAGATAAATCTTTGCAGAAATAATTTCATTGCACATTTCGTTTTAGAAACAAAAGAAGAGGGGATAAAGAAAACCGTTGGGATAGTCAGATGTTTAAAAACCTATAAAAACTAGAAATTCGTAATCTTTTAATGACTCGCGAGAATCAACTGAAAAGCGACAACATTTTAAAAATTACCTAAGTACTGAAAATTCGAGCAATAACAACGGGTATCCTGGAATTGGCTGATGCCGCAGAAAAGGTTATTTGAAATAAATTGCGGGTTTTAAAGGGTCTACATTTTTTGTTTAGCAGTTTTTGTTTTCTCTTATGGTTTACGAGTATTATAAAATTATACAAAAATTCCCTCCTAATGAAGAGGGCTTCACAGGCTACTCCCAGAAAATTCAACATATACATTTTATTGTGGTAATACTTGGTCGACATTTTCTAATTCACATCACTCGGCTCTGATGTTGTTGACCACCGAAACGTTTCCGGGAAGATTCCTTGCCATCGACATCCCACACTGAAACCGCTTCTCATGAAACCTACCGAAAGTGACTCATTGGGTCACCTTCGGTTGCCACTTACGGTAGTCGAGCGCGTGCAGCCCAGCAGAGACAGCCGGCCGGTTACCGTAATCTTGGTCGCTCGCAAGTGACCGTAATGCTACTGCTCTCTGGCGCGTCCCAGTTGTAATACAACTGCCGGTAAGTTGTAGTTCAACAGAACCGGGCACTAATACAACACTACACTCAAAATATATATAGAGGAAAGTTAGAGATTTTATTGGAGCTGGCAAAATATGGGAGTGGTGAATTATTAAACAGTTACATTCTTTTATAAACTGCAGCGATTCATTTAATTATATTTAATACACAAGTCGTTGGTTATTACATACACAATTTACCGCTCTACATAATCTATTATCTGGGTAACCCGACGTTCTACATTGTAATTATTTATTTATTTTTGTAGTTTTAAGTCAATTCACTGCGTCGCTCATGTCGGACGGGTTGTAGTTTTGAATATGCTTTAAGAATTAGTTATTTCTATAAACAACAAATTTTCAAAAATCATATGTATAATGAAGGTATATGGTGGATTCAAAATCTGAGTAAATTTGTCGTATTATTTTGCTACGTTGAAATAAAAAAAGTAAATCCGCTTGAACAAAGTCTTATCACATCAGGCGACTTGGAAAAATTGGTTTTAAAATAAAAGTGTTCGTTATTAAACAAGGTAATTATATGAAATAAGCCTTATTGTTCCCAGTAATGCAGTTTGTATTTACAAGGTTTTAAATAAAGGTATTACGTAGTATATACGACATTACGTACTAAAAATAAAAAAAGAATACATTGTTACTTTATAATAATAACCTTAAAAATGAAGACCATGAGCATAATAGAACAAAATCAATTATATATTTATTACTACTTATCTACACTACGTGATCAAAAGTATCCGGACACCTGGCTGAAAATGACGTAAAAGTTTGTGGCGCCCTGCATCAGTAATGCTGAAAGTCAATATGGTGTTGGCCTACCCTTAGCCTTGATGACAGCATTCACTCTCGCAGGCATACTTTCAATCAGGTGCTGGAAGGTTTCTTGGGGAATGGCAGCTCATTCTTCACGGTGTGCGGAACTGAGGAGAGGTATCGATGTAGGTCGTGATCGTGCCACACAAAACAACAAGGGGTGCAAGCCCCCTCCAGGAAAAACACCACCACCTCCGAATTTCACTTTTGGCACTACACACGCTGGCAGATGACGTTCACCGGGCATTCGCCATACCCACACCCTACCATCGGATCGCCACATTGTGTACCGTGATTCGTCACTCCACACAACGTTTTGCCACTGTTCAATCGTGTAATGTTGACGCTCCTTACACCAAACGAGGCGTAGTTTGGCATTTTCCTGCGTGATGTGTAACTTTTGAGCAGCCGCTCAACCATGGAATCCAAGGTTTCTCACCTCACGCCTAACTGTCATAGTATTTAGAGTGGATCCTGATGCAGTTTGGAATTCCTGTGTGATGGTCTGGATAGATGTCTGCCCATTATTCTTTACGACCGTCTTCAAAATTCGGCGGTCTCCGTCAGTCAACAGACGACTACTGAGGTCGCGGATAATGAGTACCAGGCAGTAGGCGGCATCACAATGTACCTAAGATGAAAAACGTATGTTTGTGGGGTGTCCGGATACTTTTGATTACATAGTGTATGCGTCCAAACAGAAAGAAGCAGGTAACAGAAAAAGCGGAGGCACAAGCTTTACTTAGGTAATATTAATTGTAATATGTGGTAATTATTATGGAAGGGTTGTGCATAACAAAAATTAATACTTTTGGTGGAATGTACTACAACGGGTGGATATTTTGTATTAATTATAAATAAAACGGACTCCCCAATACTTAAGTGTCATGCTTATAATTAAACTACATTTATGATCATAAATGATCACTATTGCAGTAACAACGCAGTATGTTGCAGTACTGGAGGCAAAAGACTGAAACTTTGTTTACAAAAGCAGGTAAGATTGGGGAATGGGAACGGAGCTGGTTTGTTGTCATTTGTCAGTACTCGTACAGCCGCAGTTTATGCCACGCAGGCTCGATTACATCTGGAGACGCATCGGTACTGAGGATCCTAGTAGCGGATCGGTTCTAGCACTGATATAAATCGTATTGATGCATTAATTATTTTCGATGTTAAACGAAATCCTATGTATTTCTCCAAACACGATTTATAATGCGCATTCTATGCAAGTTAGCTCAGAAGCAATGGCTATAACTGTTTTTGTTTTTTGCATATACAAAGATGATGTTCCTAATCATGAGCATTAATGATAATAAAAATGCTAATATATTACTGTTACCATTGTTAATACTGTCACTATTACAAAAACTACTACCCGTACAACTTCACCTACCACCATCCAGATGCAAAATGTAAAACAGGCACTCAGATGTTGTAATTTTGTTTTGTCATCAAGCTTCTGTGAGAAGAAAGAAAGAAAGAAAAAATAAAAGGAGTATCCCAAAACTTTAAATGTTCTTTGTCACATTTACATGCACTTGGGAAAATGCAAACATACAGCATGAAATGTTTAAAAGAAAATGTTGATGTTGTGAAAATAGAATACAAATGTATGTTGAACAAATTGTGTATTATTTTGTAGATACACATTTTTTTCTGTAATAAAGTTTTTTCCTCTTCCTTTTGGTTTCCAACTTATATATAATGAGGCAGTATTATTAACACTTAAATGATTTCAGTCAAATTATATAATATGTAAAATAAATAACAGCCCACCTTGAAGCAATATGTGTATGTAATAATTTGTAAAATGTATGTAACAGTCATTGCATATGCTTATATTATTGTAAACATGTTCAATAATGTTATGTGAATGCATTACGTAATTTAATAATGTAGGATCTGTAAGAAATAGGTCAAAAGGTGCTAACAAAGAGGTAACAATGAGGTAACCTTGAAGCAATAATGAGTAAGAATGTTTAATAATGCTACTAATCATTATTGGAGCAACAATAATGTACTTTTATGACAGTTTATAAAATAGCCAATCAACGACCAGAAAAAGCTTTAGTTAAATGAAGGTATTCAATTGGAGTAGGAATAGCAAATCAGAAACTGAAAAGGAGAAAATTTTACAAACTTAGAGTTCAGTTGCCTACAAACAGTGTTCCTAATCAGATGCAAAAAGTGTCCTCGAGAGACTTAATACGTATTCATGTGAGACGAAAAATAAGTTTACGTGTTAAGAAAGTGTAATTAATTAATAAAAAGAATATCACAGCTCTCTATGTCAGTGAAGTGTTATTTAAATCGTGTCAAGCATTAATAAAAGGAGTGAAGTAAAATTATAATCTGTGTAAGCCTACATTCTGGTCGTATCACAACCCTGCTAAGAGAAACGTGTCTCTAATAATAATACCTACTACTGACGCAGCCGAGGCAAAATAAATATATAATATTTAAAGAAACAGTCAAATTACAAAGTTAATATTTTTTTTAAACTTGGGGCAAAGGCCACCTGAAAGCACATTTTGGGGCGAAGGCTATCGGAAACTGTTTAACATACGTGAGGTTGCAACTACTACAAGTTCGGCTCCCCAACAGTTGAAATATAATACAACTCCTTCAATACAAACTACCTCAAATTGGCATTCATACGTGGAGCTAAGGAAACACCTTCAAATTGGCGCCCAGCATGGGGCAAATAATAATACAACAATACAATAAAATTATTTCTTCAGCAACCCACTAATAGTAAAGTGGAGTTCATATACTATTCCCAGAAAATTCAAATAAACACTTTATTTGTTGTGTCAACATCTCAGCATATAGGATTTGAATCAAAATCACCGTTTTTGAGAAAATAAAAAATAATGAATGTTCCATGTAAACGATAGTTTGGGGAGAGAGAAGTTTCGTAAAAGTCTTGGAGTCACATCGTGGAAGATGATGGTCTTAAATATAAATGCTGGTATTTATCCGACTTTTCTTTTTTGGTTTATGCTACACACGTACACACGGACGGACACACACACACACACATACATACACACACGCGTCAACTTCTTAAAACTCTTCTCTGGATTCAGGGGATCTCAAAATGTGTTTCCAATAAAACTTTGATATCGAATTTTTTGAAGAAATACAGTACTTCCTCTACCTATCAAGGTAGGCTATAGATAAGGTAATAACGAAATGTATAAATTGGTCAGCTCCAAAAAAACCAAAAGTAATGGAGACTAGCTAAATAAGACTATGCATTTGCTACTGAGTGATTAAAGCGGTACTTAACTGTAACGTTGCTTCATTCACCTATACATTCCAAAGCGCCGTCATTGCTCCGAACAGTCACAGTTAACCGCCGGATCCAAGCCGACCGTGAGCTCTCGGTCAAGAGAAGAGGTTTGTACAGAGAAACAAGGGAGCAAAGAAGTTGAGCCTGATAGGTATGCAATAACCTGTACATTCTTTTCGACAGTCGAGCGTAACAAGCTATCACTGAGTCACGGTCGGTACGGTCGGCTGTTTTCACTGAAATGCAGACCTCTACTTCCTCGTAGAGAAATACATTGTTCCGATAACAAACTACATCGCGGAAATCACATAAAAGACCATGAAATAGTGAAAATCGTTTGAATTTCTCTCTTAGTCAATGCCCATTAGCTTTCTGGCAAGCCAGCATCACAAAAATGTTTCTGAAACGTGCTGTATATGAAGAAATAATTGAAGTGTCTTTGAGCAAACGAGAAAAATTATCCTATATTGATTATCTGAGCCCGAAATATTCTTAAACTCACCTATGAAGCTTATAGTGAAAATTGTACTTGAATTGCTGAAGATCATTCTTTCAATTTATTATACCTTTTATCTACAGTTGAAATCCATAATACTTGTGGGAGGAAAATGAAATTGAAATCCTGGTCTGTAAACAAGGTTAATCATTCCAAATGTCATTCCTTATTTCCTTTCTCAATTAGGAGAATACGCACACTATATGTTGCTTATAAATTCATCCTGAAATGCTTGAATTAGTCTTTTGATATTTTGAAAAAAATTGGCAACTTTAAGTTCAAGAAAACCCTGCTAAGCACTTTAAAAACTGCAATAGGAACCTTCCTTCAATATGAAATGCACTTTTATAGGGCCATTAAATAAGGCCAGCTTCAAAATTTAAATTCTTATAGTCTTGGAGGAACTAAATATTGTATATGTAGATTGTACTGAGTTCTAGAATTTGTTAAACATTTTCTCATCCTTTGAACCAGATTTTATTATTGGCATTGCAGGATATTGTACCGAGTCCATCATGTACGTCAGAAGATAGGATTTAAGAATTATGCTTAAATATTTTTTTTCATGAATCGTCAAATGATGAAGCGGTAAAATTAAATAACTTTTGCTTTATCGATCTAGATTTTGTAACCCACTCGCCAATAAATTTGTCGCGTAATGTTTTTCTTTCGATTTCTCACAGGCATTTTAAGTTAGGAGCAACAAGTTTGTTTGCACTTTTTCATTTTCTTCTCTTCCTCCGTCTTTTAAAGGGTTATTGTTTGCATTAACATTTACTGGGGGGGTGGGTTCGTTTCTTCATACACTGTTATGTGTAAAATGGAGCGCTGTATGGTGAAATGAAGGCTCAGTGCTCTTTGACTTTTCAGGCTAATTAAATTTCGAAATCATGGCTAAAGGGAATACATGCGGTGTCTCTAAAGAAGAGGAGCCATATATTGGTGCATTAGACCTTAATTTTCTTTTGTGATTTTAATTTATTATTTATTTATTTCAAATGAGTCCAAGTAGGTCTACGCAAAATACTTAGAGACGTTTCTTTGTTTTCTTTTGAATCCACAGTTCTCTCATTCTTTGGCTGTGGGCTTTCTTTCTCTTATCTATCCATGTTGTTCCAGTTCTTTTTTCTTGTTTGTCTTCTTAGTCAACTTGCCATTTATGCATTTGATTCTAAGGATATCTGTTTAGATGTCTTCTTGTACAATTCCTGCCAATTTTAAGTAATTTTGTACTTCACCAACTTAACTTCACAACATCTACTTGTGCTTTACTTCTGTTTTCGTAGAATTCTATTAGTTGTTTTGTGAACCTGTTTGAGTTCATAATTTCTTACTATTATTATTGTTGTTGTTGTAACCTTTTATATTAGGTGTAGCTAGGAGAAATCTACACCACCACTTAGTCCTGCATATTAAAAAATGAGTAAATGAAAAAGAAAGATTGAAAATAATAGAATTGAAAGGAAACAAACTGCACCATGTGACAAAATATGCTGTCATACACTCTTTATGAGCTGAACAAAGAAGGTGATTAGCTTTTGAATTTGCCGAATTGAGCTTCGAGGCTTTAAAAATAAATAAAAGAAAATGGTTGACAAAGAGTGTTTTTAAACTTCTTCATTAATAGAGGACTCCTAACTAGCAAGCAGGATTTTTGCAAGGCTCATATCCTTGTTATCCCATCCGGCATTCAGAGAAAACCAGCACGAGTTACATTAGCAGACTTATCGGCAAACATAAATGAGACAAATAATACAAGTACGCAGCGTGATGTCGTGTGCTCACGCAAAAAGCAACGCGTATAAAGCCAACACGGTCGTTGAGAACAAATCGGATCTTGCGTTCGGTCATTAGATGGTTACGAAACGTTTGTACAAACGAGAATGGTAGATATACCAAATGAATCAGCTCACCTATTTCTTTTCGTATCTATACAACCTGCATGTTATTCTATATGAAGACATCGATGCTTTTGTCAAGCAACAAAGCTTTCTGTGGCTGTGTTTTTTCCAAAACATTTAATCGTTCTTTGCCTATTTCCATTAATAATGAAAAGTTACATCCAAGAATCTACCAAAAGCTTAAAAATGTTGTTTCGTAGACTTTAAAATAAGGTAATACGGGTTCCGCTTTTACTGTGTAGATGGTTTGCTTTAAATAGCCCCACAGGAAGAAATCCAGTAGAGTAAGTTCGGGAGATCAAGCCGGCAAAGAGGCCCACTTGCCAAGTCAAAATTTACTGGGTTTGCTCTGTGTAAGTGATTCCGTACGACTATTTTTACTTTCTCTACCACGTACATAGAAGAAAGAGAAGGTATTGCATTCCACCAAAAAATTTGATACCTAGATTTCGCCGGAAATACATGTTTTGGGGATCCCTGAATCCAAGAAAAGGAATTTTAGAAAAAAGGTCCGTGTGTGTGTCTGTGAACAGCATAACTCATAACGAAAAGTCGGATAAATGCCAAACTTGTCATTTAGGTTCAGTACCTTCCAAAGATGCGACACGAAGATTTTCAAGTAAATACCCCACCTCAAACTACCCTTTACATGGAACATGTTTCGAAAGTTTTTATTTGCTAAAACATGGCTCTAACGATTCTGATTAAAAGACCACACATTAAAGATATTTACATTACAAAATAAAATATATATCTTGAATTTTCTAGGAATAGCCTGTAAACTCCTCTTCATTCGGAAGGGATTTGGTATAATTTTTTTAACCGATATATGTTAAGCGATAGACGAAAACGTACTACAAAGAATGTAGATCTCTTTAAAACACAATTTATTACGAATACGTTTTTTAGAGCATAAGTCGTTTCTTAGATATCTGTTATTAAAGGTTCAAACTATTCATTTATCTTATAGCCTTGTCAACATTCAGTTGTTTTTGCAATTGCATGGAAATAGTATGACATTTTAAGGCCAGCATATAGCGTCCTGTTCTAAAACATTTGTGATCACCATTCCTTTGGTATCTATAACAAAATGTGTAATCTAGCTATTTCTGCAAAGGTTTATTTGAATTAAAATGTAGTAGATATAAAGATAAGCTTTAGTAAGAATAATTTGTATATCCGCTAATAAACAATAGAGGGTAGAAAAGCTCATGTGAATGTAACAAATCAAACATTTTTTAATAGTGTTTAACGCCTGTTGTTACTGTATACGGCACTATAGACGGTAGGTACTGATGATACATGAGATGAAATGGTAATTGGGAAAGAAATGTTCCAAGCCTAAGTTTGGGGTACCTCTCTGGCATTTGTCAGTTATGAGGACTGAGGAAAGTTTCGATAAAACCTCAATCAGAAAGGACCTTAACTACCTCGGCTACCCGTGTCTGCCATACGATTAGTGTGAGGGAGCTCCATCATGTTGGAACAATACTTTCACCGGTTTTTTCAGCAGCACATTGTGTAATAAACGCAGTAGATCTTCTGGGAGAAACTTGGGGTATTGAAGTTCCGTGAGTTTGCCTTAGAAAAAATACGGTCCCAGTAGTTGATCACTTAGTATACATGTATTGACATTCCATTGCACCTAAAATTCAGCTCTCTCAGCCTGTGGGGGTAATTTAAACGTGATAGCGTATATTGGATCTGTTCACAGTTCCGTTTTTGTGGATCGTGGCTTTATCACTCGGGACTACATTGCTTATGGGTACCCATCAGTGAAATTCCAAAAATCCACAATTTCAGGTAGATTCATTTGCAATTTCAATGCAGCATTCAGGGTTTAATATATAATATGTAGATGAAATTTATGCATATTTTAAAATTAATTCCAGAAATATTAATTTTTTTATTTTTTCACTGTTTTATAAAGTTACTTCACAGGATGCAACTGTTTTTTTGTGAAAAAATCTGATTAAACCCTTTAATAGTATATAAATGAATGTTAGAGATGAATTAATATATAATCTTACTAGTTTGGGAGAACTTAAATGTTAAATATGAGCATTCGATATTATTGTCTAATAACGTCACAACCGAGCACGTCAGCAAACATTAATTTCATCATTTTTGTATACTATTACTGACAAGGAGGTATATAAAATTTCATTCATGTATGCCGAAAAATATATCGTGTGGAACAATTTAAAAGAGAATGTGTCGAGGGTTTAAAAATTATAATGCTAAAATAACACTGTTTCTGTTAAAAAGCATACAGGCCCCACTTGGTATATTTCTGCCTCTCTACGACTAAGATTTGAAGATTCCTGAGGCCTCTCTTGAATGGGTTGTTCGCTTTAATGTAGGTATAATGTATCGTTTTTTTTACTACAATTTTATAGGAAGCTAGGCTTTCGTGCACACGTTTTAGTCTCTATATGACATGCTTTAAAAGGTCGTAGAGCTATTAAAATTACATAACTAAAGTAGAAGGTTAAGAGTGTTTAATAACACAAAAATCGATATGTATGAATTTTGGCAACTTTTAGCCTATTTCCCCAGAATTCCGCACCAGTTTCCACGTCTTGCAATAACTATTCCGATATTCGTATTCGTAGAGTTGTGTTCATAGAGACTGTGTAGTTGTATATGGTAGGGATTGCAGCACATTTACATCACTGATGCCTCAGCTGTGGCCCCTCTGTGGGTTTGTTTTCAGTTGCATTACGCACCATTTCTTCATTATCTCCAGAAGTGACTGGAGCATCACAAACACGAGTGCTCTTGTGACTGACCTTGTTTCAGGGAGGCGACTTCGAAACGTATCCGTAGTTGGTGGTCTTCTTGTTGGAAATCGCTCTTCGTCGAGCGTTTTGTTTTACTACGTTACGTCTTTGTTTCACATTGCCTGAATAACAACCAAGATTTATAGAAAGGTTAGAAATACTGCAAAGAACACAGAAGGCTGTTTCTTCTAGATTTCGGCGAGGCGCGTGGTCGCTTCGCATTTTAAAAGATTTACATGTCTGAATGGGCCAAGTTTAATGGCAGCATTAAAAAGGTACTCACATATACAGACTATAATTTTGTTTCCTTATTCTGTATGTATGTATGTGCCATTAAAACGCATGCAGCATAGTTTTATGCTTTATACAATTTATTGATAACTTTCTCTAATAATATTTTATTTCGTTATAGCAAATCATTGGCTGAAATAAGTAAAATTCGAAAGAAAAAATCTGAAGTGATACATATGTTACTTTCTCTATCGGTTATTCAACAAACTATCAATATAAGGATTATTCTTCTATACTTCATATTAATGGAGGTATCATAACCACAGGGGGGCATGTAGATTTTTCTCTTCAGAAAACTATAAGTATTTGTAAATTCAAACCAATAACAAAGAATATCTTGGAATAGTTAACGCCACATAATTTTATTTAGCGTAAATTGTGTGCTTTAACAAGATCTACATTTATCTCTTACAGTTTATCAGTATAAAACCTCGTTCAGAATGATGAGGACTTCACAGGTTATTCCCAGAAAGTTGTATATATATGTGTTTTATTTGTCTAAAACATACTTAAAATATAATATTTAAAGCATTATCTTTAGAGCTATTTTGAGAAACTAAAAATAACGAATAATTATCGATGTAATGGTAGCTTGGGATGGGGGATTTTCTTGAAAATCTTTGTATCACATCCTTCGAAGATATTGAACTTAAATATCAAGTTTCGTATTTAACTAACCTTTCCTTTTGAGTTATGCTTGTTTACAGACAAACAGACACACACACCCACACCCACACAGATACACACATGGAGCTTTTCTAAGTCTTTTGGGTTCAGGGGCCTCAAAACATGTACTTTCGATGAATTCTCGGTATCGAATTTATGTTTGGAATACAATACTTCCTCTACTTACTATAGGCATAGTAGAGAAAGTAAAAAGTGAACTACTACGAAAGACTCAACCTCAAATTATCAGACAGAGCACTAAACTAAAAGCGATGATTCCACCTGACCACTCGGAGCTCCAAGCAAATGGCTTTTAAACTTCAATGATGGCTGAGTAATGCTGGATTTCGCCTAAATTTTTGAATATATATTTTAGCACTTCAGCGTGGTTTTAAACTTCTTTTAGAGTCATAGCTTCATAGATAACATGGCGTAACCCATTGCGCCTCTATACAGAATGTTATGGTGTTTGATAGAGTTGAATTCTCAAATTATTAACATCTATGCGCTGTGACTGTACTTGGTAAGGGGTTCCGAGGCCTTCAGCTGCCGTGATGCCAGCGCTGCGTAACTCTAGCACTCGTGGTACTTCTGAAGTTACCAGAAGTACGTCGGGCCGAAAATCTGGGCCCCTCCCGAAGGGGAACTGTTCGGATTGGGTTGGTCCCGACGGGGCAGTGGTTCCCGACATCCATTGAAGTTGCGTACGTCTGGGCGGTGATGCCCTGGCGGGGTTGTAAGACACCTCTCTGTCCTTCGGTATCAGCCTGGAGGGCTGGTAGACGGCGTGCTAGATCGTTGTCAACCCTATTGAGGTTCATCGGCAGTCTCTCCTTCGGGGATGACGCGCGTAAGTGACGTATCCACATCGATCCTGCGAAAATGGGAGGGGGCTTTTTAGAAAACCAGGTATTGGCCTAATGGAAACACCCACATAAAGAAGTGCCACTCGGTTGGCGCCTTTTCTGAGCATAGTAGGGGAGTTTCGGCTCCGGGTAGACCTTCGCCCATAATCAGACTGTACAACATCCATTAATGGGATGAGGGCGTATTTTAATTGGTTGTAACATATTACTTACCGCTTTGCTGCACACCACCATTTTGTTTTAACTGTTTTTGATATTGGATCCATATGATAAGTGGCTCTTGCAATGTGAGTTTACGGGTTGTGTTAACGAATATGTATTGTTCAATAAACGTTTATAAAATTTGTAGAAGGGTATTGCAGTTGTCAGTTTGAGAGCACCATGTTTTAGAGATGGATTTATATCGCGAGTACGTTCTTTTCCATAAAGCACTTATTCAGACAGTGATCCAGCCGTCATCTATTTACATACAACACAAATCGAAAAAAAACTACGGGCAAGTGATTCAGCTGCAGTATTTTTCGTAAATTAGAGAACGTAAAGACTGTACCTTACTTTCGGTTACATTGGGTGTTCATTTCAAAGTGTGCCATGACATGTTTGACTTCATTTGTCTAGCCGCAGAGCTTAGGATTCATCCGCCTAGTACTTCCGCAGAGGGCTGTGACTCGTGTGTCGAAGAAGTTGCCTCACAAGCAGGCGTTCAATCTGATCGGAGAACCTTCCACTCGTAGCAATACCTGGCGGTCTGTACAGTATGTGTCCTATCAGAGCCTTTTTCGTACTGTTTTGCTTGGTCAATATCGGCGAAGATCAGCTGTAAGCGGGGTACTTATCGTTAGTGTAGGGCAACATGAATTTGCCAGCAATGTACGTTGTTGCTCCCTTCTGTGAATGTAAATGGACGTTGGTAGGGTTATACAAGAATGTTTAACGTGTTTGACTGCTTATTTTATTTTACGCTCCTGCGTGTGTCATTGCGAAGCATATTATTTGATCTACATTTTATGATTAACGTGTTACCGTATTAGTACTCTTCGGATTGAACGCCGTGCTTGTTATATAACTTATCCGCCAAACGTGCACTACGTTACGTCTTTCCCCTTAGAGCTAACACTCGCTTAAAAAGGTGACATCATGACACATTTTGAAATGAACGCTCAGTAGGTGGTCTACTAGTAGAAACATGTGCATACAAGTCGATTAGCAGACTGCATCTTTGCCCTTAACCTTTATTTCCACTTCTCTCTGCTTTCTGTTACAACATTCTTCCAAGTAAACAGGTGCTGGACATAAATTCCTTGAAGGTGCTTGAAACAACCTATATGGGTAAAGGAATCGCAGAACAACAGTGCCGTTCTGCTGTAGGGCTAGTTGAATCGGTATCATAATCAGTACAGCATATTTTTATTTACTCTGCTTATCTGTAGTAAGTAGAGGAAGTAAGGGATTACACTAAAAATTCAATACCGAGATTTCCGCCTGAAAACTCGTTTTGAGGCTCCCCGAATAAAAATGGCAAGTTTAGAAAAAGGTCCGCGTATGCCTGTGGTCCGTGCGTGTAAACAGCATAATGAAAAAAAGAAATTTTGATTAAATACCAAAATGGTATTTAAATTCAGCTTCCTCCAAGGATGTGACACGAAGATTTAAAAAATCCCCCAGCTCAAAATACCCATTGCATGGAAGAATTTTCATTATATTTGATTTTCTCAAAAACGGATATAACAATTTGAATTAAAATACCAAATGTTTAAGATACTTTCATGATAAGTAAAATGTACATCTTTAATTTTCTAGGAATATCCTGTGGAGACCTCTTTATTCTGAATGGCTTTCATATAACTGATAAACCACAAGATATTAACAAAGTCTTACTACAAGAGTTTAGATCTCGTTAAAGCACACAATTTATCTCAAATGAACTTTTTGTGCCGTTAATCATTTCTGAGATATTATTTTGCTGTTGGTTTCAGTTTTCAAAAATGTATTCTTTTTCCAAGTGGGAAGTCCTGTTCGTTTCTTTTCGTGGTCAAGGAAGGAGCATGGTATTTCAGATGCATCACATACGATCCACATTTTTTAACTATTACTTTGGCCTGCTATATTATTCTTATACCTATAACGAAATGTGTAATGAAAAATTATCTCGAGTGACAATAATTATCAATAGATAGAAAAATAAGCTCTTGTAAGAATAGTTTTAGAAGAGAGAGAGAGAGAGAGAGAGAGAGAGAGAGAGGAGATAGTCATGTAAATGCAGCACATCAGAGCTTTTAGTTTAAAACTAAGGTATAAGAAATTATTATTGGACGTTAGAATCTTAATACTCAAAACAGGAAGGAGTTAGTTAATTTTTTAATAGCCGTAAGCATGAATCCATCAATATTTTATATAACATATGTTAAAAATATGAAGAAATCCGTAATGCTTGGGTTACATTTTCATGCTAGATGTGTCTGACGAAAGTCTAAAAGTATTAAAGAAAATGGTTATTATAATACAAAGGCATAGGAAGTAAAGGAAAAACAATTATTTTGAGTCTTTAATTCTTTTCTGAGACATGAATTATTTCTTAAAGATTCCTGAACTATGAGAGTAAAAACTACAATTAATCTTGTTTCTTAACAAACCAATATTACTGGGATTATCAGATTATTTCAATGAAATGTAGAACACCAGTGGTCTAAAATGTAGGACATTGTAGAACAATGTTAACTGTAGGAAGGTTAATCTCCAAACACAAATTATTACTCAAACATGTATACATAGGTCGTATATTTTTTAAGCTTCATATAGTAAAAGGAGTAACAACAGCTGTCAAAGAACCTTAATAATTATACTTATGTGGGAACACATTTTATACAACATATATATGGCTTCGATATACAATAATGACATTCTACGCTACTTACATTTACATTTAACTAGAACAATACCTTTAACTGAGTCAATCAATGGCCTGTTTCTTGGGTCTAGTGCGCTGATATCACTGAAAAATAATGACAACATTAGTGTTGTGTACAGGAATAGCAATGTAATGCCACTATTTTCAACAAATATTTTTCTAATCTTTCTCTAGTTGCTAATCAATTTGAAATTAAAGAATATTTAAATTCTTTAAGGTGTAGAACTTTCCAGATTTTTCATAAATTTCCACCGGATACCGGACAGAAGGTAAAAATGTAGAATTTGTCGGGGATTGTCGGACCTCTGGTAACCCTAATTATATATATATATATATATATATATATATATATATATATATATATATTATAACTCATTTTATCCTCACAGAGACTAAAACACAAATTTAGTATTAAAATGGTAGATAAAATGTAATTACATAAGAATTAACTACAAAAGTAACAGTAATAATAATAATAATAATAATAATAATAATAATAATAATAATAATAATAATAATAATAATAATAATATAATAAATAAGTAATAAACATTTTATCCCTGTCTACAAAACAAACATTTAAATAAAACATATTGTTTGGCATATGCGCCTTATACGTACATAAAACGCTATTCAGAACTGTGAGTGAACTGTGCACAACACCGCCCCACTGTGAGAGAGCCTTGCTCAGAGCTATTTTGCCGACCAGTTGTTGATGTCTGAGATATAAATAATCCTGAGAACATTTCATATTTCGTAAGCCAATATACGTGGATGCCTCAGTAGAGTGAATAACATACATCAGTAAACAATATATGGAATATTTTAGTTTAAAAATATCATAATACAATAAGTAAGAATACAATTTACAGAACAGTATTTGTCTAATAATTATACAGTGTTATAATTTTATAGTTTATTATGAAAAGAAGAAACTTAATAAAAAATTCTAATGTGTTACACTCACATGACTTTCTCTACTCTTGTACAAACTATTTTTACAAACTCTTATTCATATTAATCGAGATAAACATTTGCAGAAACGATCTTTTGACATGCAAAGAGAATTACATTTTACACATAGCGACCAGTTCTAAAAATATTTGACTATCGCTTAGGCCTACTATGTTCCCCTTGTTTTGTATTTGCAAGGGCAATATAGAAATACAGTAGCCTTTAAGCATAGAAATATCTCTTAATAGCTGATTGCTATGCGCAGCACTATTCTCTTTGCCACAGATTAATACTCTTTGCATAACCAAGACAAAAAAATGATAAGCGAATCCCCATTTGAGAAAATAAGTATTGAAAAATTTAAGGGAATAGCAAGCAATATCTCGAAAATGGTTCACTCAACAAAAAGATGTATATGACATAAATTGTGTATTTTAATGCGATCTACATTTTTGTGTAGTAACATTTTGTCTATCTCTTATGGTTTACCAGTTATACAAAAGTCGTTCACAATGAAGAATGCTTTTGGGGACATCCCCAGATAATTCAAGATATACATTTTATTTGTCATAAAATATCTTAAACATATGATATTTTAATCAAAATCGTTAGAACCATTTTTGAGAAAATAAAAATTTTCGAAAAATGTTCCATGTAAAGGGTAATCTGGGTGGGGGATTTTCTTGAAAACCTTTGTGTCGCATCTCTGGAAGATACTGAACCTAAATACCAAGTTTGATATTTATCCGACTGTTCGTTTCTGAGTTGTGCTGTTCACAGACACACACACGAACATGTTTCCAAAAAGGCTTTTTTTGGATTCAGGGGGTCTCAAAACATGTATTTCCGGTGAAATCTCGGTATCGAATTTTTGGGTGGAATACAATACTTCCCCTGCTTACTATACATAGTAGAGAAAGTAATTAGCATCTAACGTAAAGTAGTCCTCAAAGCCTTCTAACTTAAAAAACAACTTTCCAATTGCCAAAACAGCAAGTCAATCACATAATTATACTATCATACAACGAACTCTAAGTCTATCTAACTCTTCAACATACATTCCAATACTAATTGAAAATAATGTAATTCCTATACAACGTGAAGCAATATACAGGTATGCTACACAACAAAGAACGTCTCATATACTCTTCTCTTCAGCACTTCTGCCTGTTCCGTGTCTTTGCATCCCATCATCTGTTCCTTCACTAAGATTATGAGTAACAGTTGTTTTACATGAAAAGGCTACCAACCTTAGAGACCAAGGATACTCTGCTAGGGTCTCCTGTCCTTAGACCATTGTCTCTCAAAACTAAAGACAACCGTCTTCCTGGAGTTTTGTTTCGGAGTCTTCTTCTTATAGACGAGCTGTCCTCCAAGACTTATGAGCCAAGTCTGTCCATATTGTTACAAAAACATAACAGAAATCTACTCACACAATCCTAGAAATATTTCCCAACCGTTGGGCGTTCCTACATTATTTAATATGAAAGGTGAGGGGAGATGTTCACCGAACCAAAAACCGGCCGTGTCGCGCGATCCGTTTCTCTCTGAATCCTAAGTAAGACAGGCGCTATATCCCCACCACTCGTGTCTAGCAAAAACTCCCAGCCAGGAGTGGGTCATCCCAGTAAAAAACAATATGTCTGGTAATGACAATGAAACCCCCAAATTATTAATACGCCACAATATGGATTGCTCTTCGCATCCTCTTGCCAGTGGTAGTTTATGTTCAGTCAACCAGCTGTGTGGATTATTGGGTAATGAGCCCCCCTGCAAGCGACAATGCAGCAGTCCTATGGGGAGATGGGGAGTCTCATTCTTGTACGGAAATTCCAAAACAGTCTGCGTCTTAGTCATAAAGTATCCTTCGTGGAAGATTGACGCGGGTTTGTGGCCTCGTCCCATACACTTTGCTCTTCAGAAAGAAGAGGTAAAACATCTAATGTGAGCTAATCCGATGATCGAGCAGATAACAGATATGGTCCATTTCTCCAAATAGGTGTAATCGAGATGTCTTTACAAAATTCTGTAGCGGCAAGCGGTGTGATATCCAACTGAAGACAGTGGTTTCTCGCCAGTGCAATAGGCACATCCTTCAGTAGCCCCAGCGGAGTTAGTTTCCTCAGCAAGAGGCGTCGAAATCTCTGGTCGATCAAGAAATTTCGGAAGAAGTAAGCACAATTACAAGGTCGGCAGAATCCCACAACTAACACCGAGACTTCACAATCTTCGACTCTTCTGACGGTCCCGTCATTGTCACGATCCTCATTTAGGACGTCAACTTTCAAAATCATTCTCACGGAAACCCTATATGTTCCCTGTAACTATGAAGGGAATGCATAACCTTTTTACTCATTTGCGAATTAATATAGTGTGAATGGAAATAATAGTACATGGGAGGCACCGTTATTTTGATGTGAAAGGGAACGGGAATCCACCGCATCTACAGAACAACAAATATTAATGTGTTCATAAAATTATGCTGTTATTATTGTTGCGTCATACGTATGTGACAGAGTATAAACGGGCAACATCCGATACGACTGACGATGCATTGCACAACGTGGTCCTTTATACTCTAGTCGGCGGTCATATTTCTTATAATCAGTTGCGAATTGTAGCGAAAGCAGTGGGTACTTCATTTTTACTTTCTCTAGAATAGTAAGTAGGGGAAGTATTGTATTCCATCCAAAAAATTCGATACCGAGATTTCACCGGAAATACATGTTTTGAGATACCATGAATTCAAAAAAAAAGTATTTTTAGAAAAAGGTCAGTGTGTGTCTGACTGTTTCCGTGAACAAAATAACTCATAAACCAAAAGTGGGATAACTAGGAAACTTGTATTTTGGTTCAATGCCTTCCAAAGATTTCAAGAAGCTCCCCCATCCCATGGTAGAGGTTTCGAAATTTTTGATTTTCTAAGAAATGATTTTGATTAAAATACCATATCTTAAAGGTATTTACATTACAAATGAAACGTATATCTTGAATTTTCTGGGAATATTCTGTGAAGTACACTCACTTGGAAGACATTATTTATAATCTTATATAACAGGTAAGCATTAAGCAATACACGAAAACGCACTTTACAAAATATGTAAATCTTTTTAAAAGATCAATTTGTTTCAAATAATTTTCTTTTGTAGCATCAGCCATTTCCGAGATATCCGTTATTAATGTTTCGATTTGTTCAATACTTTGCCATTCTTTATAAGTCTTATCGATTTTCAGTTATTTCTCACGATTGCATGGAAACAGTATGGAATTTTAAGGTCAGCATATAGCGTCCAGTTCTTAAGGATTTGTCTATCGCTGTTCCCTTTGTATCTTTAACGAAATGTGTAATGTAGCCATTTCTATAGAGGTTTAATTAAATTATAATTAAATAGATAGAAAAATAAGCTTTAGTAAGAGTAGATTGTACACCCGCTAATAAGCAATAGAGGTAGGAAAAGTCATATGAATGTATCACGTCAGATTTTTAGAACATAGATTCATTTGCCTGTTTGAAATATCGCGTCGCACATTTGCAGTTAAACAAGAATTACTACGATACCAATATTACAGCTTTTATACCTACCGCGCTCATAAGGCTAACATACTGATTAATGTTATTCATACTGGGAAGATCGCCAACAGCATCTTACTTTGCTTCATAAACCTGCACCACAACAGCCACCGAGCTGATTCCGCTCTGCTTCACCTATTTCTTCAAGAGACACAGCAGTTTCGCGTTGCTCAATACTCCGACGCTTCGGATATGTAAGGAGCTCGAAGCTGCCTTCTGCCCGTCACAGTTGCCTAGCGCTTTGGTCTCTGTGGAAACGTGTCAAAGCTGAAATTTGCCCTTCACAGAGGCAGAGGTACAGTTGCTTAGCACTAAGATCTCTGTGGACACGTGTCGAAGCAGCTATCTGTCCGTCACAAATTTACAATTAAAGTTTTTATTTCCGGAGGGTGCATAATTGCTTTGTCGTAGATTTTGGGACAGTATAGATAATCAATTAAGTTATTACTATGTTCAATAAATGCATGCCTTTACATTTGACATTTTTTAAAACTAAACGTCCTTTTACTCAATTTGTTCAAACACTGCTCATGTTTACCAAGTCTGCTGGAAGTGTAGTAGGGGATAGTGTTAGAAAATTTTAAGGTAATCTGTCATAACATAAGTCTATTACGTGTTGCCCATACAGATCAAATGATGTAGTTTTGGAAGTAAGGGTTCGAAAATAAGGGCAGGGAAAGTTTTAAAAATCTATAGAGAAGACCATTTTTGCAGTGTCGGATTTTGCAAGTGTCCAAAGTGTTTTCTTAAAATCACACTAAAATAATCAGAATGACAATAATCAACAAATCAGAGAGTGGTAGCGATATGAATATGCCATATCCCACTACAACAATTTTAAAGATTTGTAATCCTCCATTTCCGTCTCTGCTGTCTGGAATATCTTAAAACTTGCAGCACCTCCACATCACTTGAAAATGTTCAAGAAAACTGGATGGAAATTCGATTATATGAATATGAATTACGTATGAGCCTAAATCTACCAAAAGGCTTAATGATGCTTTTCAGTGGTGAAGTAACAAAATCGGATGAGGGTTTATGAGAATACTATGCACTAGGCATAGGAATTCTAAGCGTTAAAGCAGGACGGAATTGATAAGTTGAACTGTCACTGGATTATAGTTAGGGACGCCGTCGGTAACAAACCAATCCTATCCCTCGTACAGTCTTTTGGCGTTTTCAGAGAGCACTTGGACCGGTTTTTACCTACCTCTCAGTGAACCTTCGTCTCTGTTGCTTTGCATTCTTTATGGCGATAATGGTTTGACTAGATAACTTGAAGCCAACTGCTTTTTTTTCTAGTGTGTAACCAACAGTTGCGCGCGGACATTATATTTTCGCAGCATTTCCCTTTCCATTATATAGAGACACTCTCATAGATAAAATGAATGTTATTAAGTATTTTACAGACTCTGCACAACAGTTTTGTTGCTAAGTGTTCACCAGTATAACAAAGCCTTAGTTTCATTTTCAAGAACAAATGATTAACATCGAAGCATTTAAAACACTTCCACACATTACATAATATAAAAGTTCCAATATCAACATACTTAAAAAAAACTTGTTAAACAGTCAGTATTAAATGTCCATTATCAATATGATTAGTATAGTCAATATATGTGATGAAAACGTTCAAAACGTTCAGTGTTAACCACCCAACTGTAACTGGTTCATTAATACGAAAGCCTTCGCGCGCAACTGATGTGCTGACATGGAGAGCGTCCGCGCGCAACTTATGTGTTTACGTCGAAGCAAGTGATTAGTTTTAATACTTTCGCGTGTCACTGATATACAACAATTTAGGTAATAATGTGCTTTTCACCATAACAATTAACGATTCACCTTTTTTACCAAACTTTTTTGAGATTAAGGGAATAGAATATATTTGTTTTTTTGGGGAGTAAACTTGTTTTTATTCAATTAATTTAATTTTTTTATAATTTATTTATTATCTATTATTTTATAAATTCATGCAAGGAAGGACAGGACACAGGCAAAAAGGGAAAAATGTATTAATATGCTAGTTTGATCTTATAATTTGAATATTCAAGGTTTGAATGGCTCTGTTCTGTGTTGCTGAATCATCTTCCATCTCACAGCACGTAAAAATTGTCGTAGATGAGGCAGCAAGCAATCATCGGGATCGTCCAACGTTTGTAGCAAAGTAAAAGCATTATCATCCAGAGTAGGGAATTATACAATGGAGGGCTCACTTTAGGAAGGTTCAATCAGGTTGTTGAGGACTCCATCCGGTAGGTATCCAAGTACGACAATATCCTAAAACCCAAGTCCAGACCACTGCTTTACTGGAACATTCCATCAGTCAATGTGGAAGTGAATCTGCGGCGTTACATAGTGGGCAGTTGTGGGAAATAGTCATTCGATGGCGGTAGAGTTTGTCCGTCGTCGTAAGGATTTCTTTTACAATCTCATGCGTTACTGAGCTTACGTTCGGAGTTAATCTGTGGAAGTCTGAAACATCTCCAAATGCACTTCCAGGGCAGTTGTGGGTATTTCAACTGTACATGAGGGATAATAGGAGCACTTCGAGCAAGAAGGGTGTAAATATGCTTCACAGTGCGAAAGTCACCATTCTCAACTTTCTCCGGTGGTAACTTCTTCAAAGATAAACTTCACGTAACATTTGTGGAAACTTTTCATGTTCGCCCCGATTCAAAAACGATGTATATTGTCGTTGTATCACAATGTCCACGGGGTCAGCCTGGTTCTTCAGGGCAAGCAAGAGCATTTTAAGAATCAAGGCCTGAGATTGACGAGCCACCTATAGTAATCCCCAGCCGCCTGGCCCTTAGGGAGACGTAGATGAGTACGCGCAATTCGATAGAGCTTTCCTGTCCAGATAAAATAACCTAATATTTGTTCTACTCTCTAGTAATGGGGTTTTGTGGTTGGAGAACATAGGCAAGAAACCAAATTCTGCTGAGCCCAAATCTATTACAGAACCATACACGTTGTGCCAAATTCAGCATCCTGGTTTACTGCTGATACATCACACCACATAAGATATTAATACGAGACGTCCAGTTGTATTCTCTCATGTCCGCTTCGTTAGTACTGAAGTAGTTACCCCGAACCTTCGTACGCTGTACAATAGGTATGCCTAAAACTGATGTATCCAGAGGCTGTAATCCAATTGGCAATATTTCGGACTTCCTCATATTAAATGTTATTCCGGTACTCTCCTCATATTGCTGCAAACAAACTTTTAGGCGAATAATATCATGGGGTGTGATAATCATTACAGTAATATCGTCAGCGTAGGCTCTTACCGCCATTCTCTGGCCATACACATCGATTCCAGTAAGAGTAGATTGCAGACGTCAAAGTAAGGGATCAACATATAAAGCAAACAATATCATAGACATGGGACAGCCTTGTCGGACGGAACGTTTAACCGGTATAGCAGCTGTGAGATACCCATTGCAGAGAATGTTAGACGAAGCAACCTCATACAGGACTCGGATAAGATTACTGAGGTTATCTGTCACATTCAATGCAGCCAAACGTTTCCATAGTGCCTCGTGAACGACATTGTCGAAATCTTTCTCAAGGTCTAAATTAATTTTGCAGCGGACTTGTATTCCTGTGCACAATGCAATATACAGCCTCTCAAGGCAGCCAGCCTAGATGAATGGCCGCACCTTTATGTACGGCAGCCTGCATCGCGCTAATTGTATAGGGTAGTATTTCCTGCATACGAGCATTAATTATTTCAACAAACAACTTGTAATCACAATTCAATAACGTGAGCGGTCGATAATCCTGTGGTTTCTTTGGATAAGCACACTTCGGAATCTGGACTACTATCCCATCTGCAAATGTAGGCGGCAATAGCTCTGCAGTCCAAATTTCCTGGAAAACTTGAAGTAATTCTTTCCGAATATAGCGCCAACAATGTTTGTAAAATTCGTATGATAGGCCATCAGATCCTGGAGAGGCATGCAACTTAGACGACTGGAATCACATCCATTAAATCTGCTGCCGAAACGGGTTGCGTATCCTGCAGCAAGTCCTCCGGGACAACCGGGGTAAAGTCAGACATATACGCATCTACAGAACTGGGCAATTCTGCGGATACGGGAATCGTTGGACGTAAAAGGTGTGCACTTCACAAAGAATTCCGGCTGTAGTGGAAATTTTCTGTCCATCGATCTCCAAATGAGTGATGAGCTTCCGGCGCCCATGTTTACGTTCCTTCGCCAGATGGTAAAAACTCGGCTTTTCCCCATCCAGCACTTCCGCCGAGTGTACTCTGGCCAAACTCTCTTGTAGTTTGTTAGATTTTCGAGCCTTTATGTGTCCTTCGATGCCTCTCACAAGATGCTGGACATCTTCACCTTGCTGCTGACGTATGTGTAGCTCCTGAAGGACCTGAAGGTAATAGTCCATGGTTTCCCTCCTAGCCAGAGCTCGACGACAGGCTGCAGCTCGATAGAAGTACCGAAGGGCAGGATTGGTTTCACACACCCACCAGGCGGCTTTATTCGGTGCTAGCAGAAAGGTTTCCCGCAACCGTGACCAAACATTCTGAAAATCTCTCAGAACTTCCTCATCCATAAGCAACGAGCAGTTGAGTTTCCAGTAACCTCTATCTCTACTATATATCACTGCCTTACCTTCAATGGCATGTAGGAGTGCGTTATGATCACTGAATGCTACAGGCACTATTTCCATACGATGAAGGCGTGGAATGAGTTCAGCTGGAACATGTATGCGGCCCAGCCTCGAAGCTGATAGGCCTCTCACGAAAATAAATTGCACTGTGGAACCGTGCTTATGCTTCCAGGTATCCTTTAAGCGTATTTTCTCCACCAGCTGCTGCAAAGTAATACACCTATTAAAGGCTCCGCATTGATCTTTGGCCGCCAGCGTATAATTAATGTCACCGACAAGCACAAAGGTAGCACTTGATGGGATATGATCAGGAGGTCTTGCCGAAAAAAAACTCTTCTCGTTGTTTTCGTTTATTACTACCAGCAGGGGCGTAGATGTTCACGAAAGTAACGTCATCATAAACTGCCGAAAGAACCCTACCGGAAGGATGGTATTCAAAACTGTGTAACCGTAAGCCTTGTCTGTAAACAATCGCCGTACCGTAACCCTTGGGGCCAAGATTGATCTCGTAATAGAAGCCATACAAAGAATCCAGATTACAAATATTTACCTCCTCTATTAAACAAATTTCGATGTCATAACTTATCGGAAAGTCCCTTAAAAGTTGTTGTTTAATCACCTGTCGCAGGCCGTTAACGTTGAGCGAAGCCCATATTTGAAAACCTACAGGTATTTAAAGGACAAAGTTCGCATCTTCAATGTTGGCAGGCTGAGAACAACCAGGTAGCACTCCGGAACCGACACAATCTCAATCATCTCTGTCCGGGTGCGTGTCATCCTTCGTAGGTTTAGGGGAACGTTGGTGATCCTCAAACTCATCGCTGTCATCTACTGCCGGCCGCTTGCCTGAGTCTGCCTCTTTCATGTTTGAACGAGCCGGAGGGTTATCTGACAACGGTTGCACATCTTCGTTTTGCTGTCGTGTCGGGGCACTTTCTACATCCATCCGCCTATGCTGGCTTCGTATCCGAGGAACTCGACTAGACAATGAAGTACAAGCCTTCTGTCTTAAAAGCGCTATCTAACCCACCGATATCTCTAATTCATTACATAAGACCTCCATGTCCCCATTCTGAGAATTATGAGATTGAGAGGTTACAGCAGACATTTCGAACGCAGCCTTTTGATCAACAGAATGAGTAATAGATCCGTCCACAACAGCATGTTCGGACGCTGCAGTAAACATTGGTGTCTCCGCCCCTGCAGGACCGCCACTTTCCGAATTTGAAGAGTGCTGTAAAAGGTTCACAGTCTACGGTTCTGCCACGTACGGTATTGACGTAATGGATGCCTGCTCCTGACGAACGCATCAGAAGAGATGGTAGCACTCACTGCCTCACTGAAGGTCACCGGTCGATTCCTTGGAGTTATAGGTAGCCGCGTGGCACGAAGAGGACAAGCTGCTTTGAAGTGGGTAGTGTCATGACACAAATGACAAGCCTGTGGTTGGCCGATGTAACTGATGGCAACCAAATGTGTATCGATAACTAAACTAACCGGTATATGATGTTTTAGCCCCATTTTTACTACATGCATTCCTTGTTAGACGAAAGAAGGTGCATTTTCCCTACGGATGTCATACACCGTACCATATTTACTCAGCTCCTGTAATACTGTAAAAGGCACCTCAGAAGGCATTTACTGTTTGCTGATCACCTGGTGTAATATTTACTTTTGCTATTTCGCCGGAGGCGTGTGCAAAATGTTGCTCTTCTTTATAACGAGATATAAGATTATCATACAATACAGCAGATATCAATTTCACATAAATAGCCCTTTCTCTGGTGTGAAGCTGGATAGTGTCTACTTGATCTGCTTCAGCCGCATGAAGTTTACTAGCCAATGGTGGATTTCTAGTGCAGTTGATTTAATCGCCGTTATCGTAAACTGAATTGTATAGTATTTGCACATTTATAAACCGCCATTGTTACCGTTTAGAACTTACGAAACAGATATTAAAGTATATTAAAATAAACAAGTGTGTACTCGGAGACAATGAGAACTGTACACAAACAACTCTCACTAGTGCCGGCCGGTTAAACTAACACACAGCGGACAGACAACCTCACGGCACGCCTGCCACTGCCCGACTGTGCTACTTAAGTATTCCTATACCTGCTATGCATAGATATGCATACGCGCGAGCGCCTTGTCTCTTTGTAACGTCAGTATAGATATGAAATACTGTGTCATATGTAGTGTAACATAGCTGAAACTAAATAAACCATATCTGTTTTGGATATATTTCAGAGAGAAACAAACGCTTAGTACAATTATGTCAAAAAAGGCAAAAAGGACAAATTTAAACTTTGCCTTCATTTTTTTTGACTTTTTGACTAACATACTTTAAAAATTTTGATTAAAAAAATTAACATTTTGTTAAACATGTGATACCTAGTGGTAGGCATAAGTAGAGGCAGGCATAATATAAACTTTATTGCTATTGCTAGTTATCATTATGGGGACAAGTAGTTTTACGTCTTGCAGTGTTTAGAATGCGAAACAAATGACAAAAAAAATCATATTTCATAATAGTTTGGTAAAATCTTCATGTTTCTTCATATTTTGTAAGATTTAAGATTTTTTGCTTCTAAAGTAATTCGTTAGCAATGAACAGTATCTTCCAGATGTTCAATTCAGACAGTTTATAGTGAAATGCATTTAGAAAACCAAGCCATTCTTTCCAGAAAACGCATTCGAAAACACCCGCACCACGCTGTCGAACAAGTCAAGTAAAATTGAGAAAATATAGCATTTCCTCTATGTAACGTTACGCGCATAATTAATGAACCTCTATTCTTGACGAGTTTTTATTTTCGCGAAGTTGTGATTTTAGTGTATATTGTAATTAGTATTAAGCGAGAACAAAGCAACAGCAACTTCCTTTTCTTCTTTTCTAAATTTAACGGTTTCGCAGTGATTAAAATCTATAAAGTATATGTAATATATTGTATTTCATTTCATATTTTACTATTAAATATGAACAAAATCTACAAAGGCAACAATTTAAAACTAATAAAGCGAACCTGCTCCAAATTCTTAAAGCATGTTAAAGTATATATATGTATATATATATATATATATTTTCATACATCCTGGGAAGGTTTTCTTAATATTTTCATATTTCGGCAACATTTGCGTCATATTTTTCCTGTCTCTAATTTTAAGTACTCCGCTGAGAGCAGAGAAAGTCTTGGCGTCATGGTTAACTTAAAGCAGAATTGTTTTATAAAAATGTACTTTCTGTAGAGGTGAAAAGTGTAAGAAACAAAGACAGAGAGGAGATTAAGTGCTAGTTCTGGAAATGTTGATATTCTGGACGACAATGAAACTTTCCTTTCTTGGTTTGCTGGACCGCATTTGTCAGTCTAATTGGTCACCACAGCAATTGAGCCGCTCTTGGACCAAGCATTACATTGCGGTACGGAACACTAATTGCACCTTAAATCATGCAACACACCCGACCTGCTATGAGTACAGTCCGCGTGTCCTATCATTTCTAGCGTTCTCTTCCCACACACTTCGCTGAAGTAGAGTTGGCATCCTTTTCATTGCTTTACAATAACTAAGACGTGCAAATTTCCTTACTACTGCGCGCGTGTGTCTACACGTATGATGCTGCACAGGGTTGCCAACTTTAAAATAGGGAGGTATCGTACTACGGATTTCTTCTAGAATTATCGTACATTAAAAATTATTTTATTACTTGCACTACTATGATATACAAGCTTTTCAGACAATGCTGCGTTAACGGTTAATGTTCTTCAATGAAAACACACTCATTTTGACAGAAAGGCCTACTATGTGTAAAATAATCTTTGAAACTGAATCACAGCGCTAAAACTGATTCAACCGAAATGAAGATGACAATGCCATGTTCTTATTTCACTGGCAAATGAAGTATATGCCCGAGAAACTGCACGAAAAATGTTAATCCACTGTATGATATGTAGATAAATAACGATGCAATACAGAAGCGGTGGAGGTCCCAACAAGGCGAATACTTCTACTCTTGTAACAAATCAAATTAACGATATAATATGATTAAGGGTTTTCTCCGCGATTACTCCATTGTTCGATCAGAAAAAAAATCTTATGTTTTCCATTCACATGACTTTCTCTAACCACTATTCTACACACTATTCATATAAAAGCTTAATCTTCTATATACTTTTGTTAATGTAGTTAAATTCCATTATACTTTTCGTTGTTACAGGTATAAGAATAATACAGTAAACTAAAGCAATAAACTAAAACGACAATCAAATCTTTTAAAAGTGGGTTCCTATGTGATGGCTTTCAAATTCCCTTCTCTTTGCACGAACATACACAAAAATAGCGATTTGCAATTGGAAAATATATAAAGTATTTGAAAATTCAAGCTAATAACAAAGAATATCTAGGAAATGGTTAAAGCCACAAAAATTGTATTTGACATACATTGTGTGCTTAAGAAGACCTACCTTTTTGTGTAGTGAGATTTTGTCTATCTCTTACGGTTTACGAGTTATGCAGAAGTCATTCAGAATAAAGCGGACTTCAGAGGCTGTTCCCAGAAAAATCAAGATATACGTTTTATTTATCATGCAAATATCTTAAACATATGGTATTTTATCAAAATCGTCAAGAAAAGTTTTGAGAAAATAAAGAAACACTTTCCATTTAAAGGTTAGTTTGGGGTGGAGGAGTTTTCTTGAAAATCTTCGTGAAGACGCTGAACTTAAATACCAAGTTTTGTGTTTAATCGATTTTGAGCTAAGGTGTTCACATAAACACAAACGTTTATCTAAAAAGGCAGTTTTTATTCAGGGGACCTCCTGTGAAATACAGATATCTCTACCTACTAAGTACGTGACCGAGCGGAATGGCTCAGGCGAAAGCGTCTGTGGCTCGCATTCGGGAGTCCGAGTTCGATTTCCGGTGGCCGCCCACTCTGGCTATGGGGTTTATCGTGGTTTACCTCTGGTCGCTTAGGCGAATTCAGGGGTGTTGTGTTCTATCACGATTTCTCTTTTCACTCATTTCCTATCATTCCATCTCTCTCCCCTCTTGTTCAGGAAGTGTCTTTGGGTACCGTAGTGCGACTGATGTCGGACAGATGGCATGGTTGCTTGCATTTTGTAAAGATTTCCCCCTGTTAACGCAAGGGTATGTTGATCCACCGGCTGGTGTCGCTTCGTCGACCTCTCCCGGGATTCTTCGCCTTTGCTGGTGAAGCGCGTGTTCTAACCTGGAAATATTAGGGACTTCCATGCTCTCTTTGAACCTGCGACCTCCTGCGGCTCCTTCACTTTATCCCTACCTCCCGGAGGTTGTAGTCACAATAAATCAATCTGGTCGCAGTGGCGAGGTGCCGATAAATACATCCTACTATGTACGTGAAAAAGTAAAAAACAAAAAAAAATATTCTGATGTGTTACACTCACATGACTTTCTCAACTCTTGTACAAACTATTTTCACAAACGCTTATTCTCCATATGCTTCATGTTAATCGAGATGTTAATCTTATTGCTAATTTTCTTGTAGATGCAAGGGGAAATGGTAGGCTTTAAGCGATAGTCAAATATTTTAAGAGCTGGTTGCTATGTGGAGTATTCCATTCTCTTTGCATTACCAAAACAAAACAAAAAAAAATGAATAACGAATTCCCATTTGAGAAAAAGTATAAGAATTGGAAAATTTAAGGCAATAACAAGCAATATTTCGAAAATGGTTCACTCAATCAAAACAATGTATATGACAAATTGTGTATTTTAACGCGATCTACATTTTTGTGTAGTAAAATTTTGTCCATCTCTTATGGTTTACCAGTTATGCAAAAGGCGTTCACAATGAAGAATACTTTTGGAGACATTCCCAGAAAATTCGAGATATACAATTTATTTGCCATAAAAATGTCTTAAACTTATGGTATTTTGTTCAAAATCGTTAGACCCATTTTTGAAAAAATAAAAAGTTTCGAAAAATATTCCATGTAAAGGGTAATCTGGGGTGGGGGGATTTTCTTGAAAACCTTCGTGTCGCATCTCTGGAAGATACTGAACCTAAATACCAAGTTTGGTGTTTATCCGACTCTTCGTTTCTGAGTTATGCTGTTCACAGACAGACACGCAGATAGACACACACACACGCGGACATGTTTCCAAAAATGTTTTTTTTTGGATTCAGGGTGCCTCAAAACATATATTTCCGGTGAAATATCGGTATCGAATTTTTGGGTGGAACACAATACTTCCCCTACTTATTATACGTAGTAGTGAAAGTAAAAAAAAAAAAAAAAAAAAAAAAACAGGAATCCGCAAATGACAGTCCTTGGTATGTTCGTCTGCCACCATCAATGAATACTGGCAACTGTTTCTCTTTCCTCTCAATACATTCAATAAAATGTTTGGATTGTTCCCTAAAACCAAGCTTGGAGAGTTTTCGTACGTGTTTGATGTTTTCCGATATCGGCGTTCTTGAGAATGCAAAGAAGAAAAAGAAGCATTTACTCCGTTTGAGGAAACCTTTTTTTCTTCTTGAAATACTAAGCAGTTGTTAAATGGGGTGTTTTAGCTTTCCTTGTTGTAAGACAATACTGATAATTCTATTAACCTGCACTCCTACTGCATATTTTCTTCCATTTTCCTGTTGTACACATTGTATTATACTTTTTATAAAGGAAGTGAGCATCTGCCAGAATGTCTCAAATTCTGCGTAGATTTTTATCATTATCATAATGAGCAAGGTGGCTTCGCGGTAACGTGTGCGGCTTCCATTTGGGACGTCCCAGGTTCGATACCCAGCGACCGCCCACTCTGACCTATGGGGTTTTCGTGGTTTCCCTGGGTCACCAGAAGAATACTAGGGTGGTTCATCTTCTACCACAATCTTCCTGCCCCTCATTTCCTGTAGTTACTCTTCATCTTCGTTGTCATCTGTTTCAGGGTTGGGCGGGTTGCGCCGGGCGTGGGTGTACGCTCTGTATAGGTTTCTTACATGGCGTCGTTGCAAGATGCTCAGTAGATCTCTCGTACAAATGGGTTCTCTGGGATTCGGTGGCTTGCGGGTGGGCCCTTGCGTTATTAAATGCGTTCTATCTGGAAACGTTAGGGACTCCATGCATTCTTGCATCCGTTGTCATCCGGATCTGGTCGCCCTTGGGTCTCTCCCCTCAACCTCCCTCGCAGCGGTCACAGTAGAAGCAAAAAGGGCCGTTACAGCCTACTTGCGGTGCTCCCCTGGTTGCGGGGGCGCCTCCGTTCGTCCGTACTTTTTACCATGCCATAAGAACCTTTGAGGTAAAATCTACAGAGGCAGTAGTGATATCTTACTGCTCTCTTCAAAGCTAGAGGTCTCAATATTAAGGGACCGAACTCTGATTTTTCAAAACCCAAAGTGTTTTTCTGCTGAGTGTTTTGAATACTTTACCACATTTTATGTCTATATAAAGAAGTGTGGCTGCAAAGTTTGGTCGTACTTTAAGTCCTTCTTGGATTATGCGTTTTAAGACGCATTTTACAAAATGCTCCTTAGGATGCAATTTTCATAATTTTTTAAACATTTCTGATTAATATTTCTTAATGCGCTAAAAAATAGTTTGCTAAAATTATACTTTTAAATTCATTGGTTTTCAAAAAAATAATTTTCGTTCAATTGAGAGTTTCGGCTTTTGCAACTATCTAACTTGAGTGAGCTTGGTAGCGCAATACATATGCCTTACACAGGTGTCCATAAAGCCCCAATACATTTTCATGTTCCTTGTCTGCTACAACATAATAAACATTGTATTAGGATAGAGTGGCACCTTAAAAAGCTTAATGCATTCCAACATGACAACCTTCATTGTCAGCACACTCTTCGTATTGCCTTGTGGTTGTATAAAACAAGCGTCATAAGATTTGAGGAGTTATTAGCAAGCATGCCGCTCTTATTCTTTGTTTCAGCTCATGCGCTCTGGTAGCGTAAACTTGGCTCTTGATGAAACCCCATGCAAAAAAGTCAAGGGGAGTGAGGTCGGGGTAACGGGGAGCCCACATGCGATCCGCCACTCTTCAGGTCCACCGGTTAGGAAAGCTCTCATTCTGGTAATCTTGTTCAGTGTTTACATAGTGCGGTGGTGTCCCATCTTGTTGATAAAGAGGCAAAGATATCATGCTGCCGTAACTGTAGCCGGTGGTCCCGTAGATTTATGGTACGTAAAAGAACCTCAATCCTGGTAAAGAGGCCTCTGAGCAAACTTTCCGGTCTTTCACGCCCAATATAGAATGGGACGCTAAGGACCACAGTAGTCAACGAGCGTCCATAAACAAATAAGTAAACATATATTTATATAAACTATGTATAAATATAAATAAACTCAGTTTCTGCTGTAACTGTGCTCCAGAAACAGGTGGATTCTTCCGGTAATCGTCTTGTGTTGATAATGAAGGTGGACATGTTGAACTTCATTAGGCTTTATAAGGTCCTACCCTAACCTAATACAATGTTTATTGTGTTGCAGCAGAGCAGAACGTGAAAATATATTGCAACTTTATGAGCACCTTTATTAATACCTAGAGTTTGTTGTTGTTGTAGGTTTTATTTATGGACGCTCTTTAACTGCTATGGTTCTTAGCGTCCCATTCTATATTAGGCATGAAATATTGGAAATTTTGCTCAGAGGCCTCTTTATTACGCTTGAGGTTCTTTTACGTGCCGTAACCTACAACGTGGGACTACGTTCCTTCCAAAGGGAGCCATGCTAGGACACAGCTTTTAGTTATCATCATACGTAGGAATTTCTAAGAAAGAAAGGGTGAAAGAAATGGGGCTGAACTGTCACTGGACTAAGGCAGGCGTCCCAGATAACAACTCCTCCAACTCGTAGTCTTGACGTTTGCAGACAGCTCTTTGGCCAGTTTTACCTGCCTGTAAGTATCTTGTGGTCTCTATTGTTTAGCAGTCTTTGGTTTGAGTGTAGATAACTTGAAGGCAGCTGCTTAAGAATCTCTATGTCGGTTAGCATATATTGGGGAAACTATTTTCGAAGTTTCACTCTGATAACTTAAAAACTGCATCGCAAGGAGCATTTCAAATGCTGAAAAATTTATAAAATATTACAACCGAGAAAAACGCACCAAAATTTGCCCTGAAACGATGTTTATGTATTTTAATTGAATAGTGTACATTTTTATTTAAAATACATAATTTAGAAGGTTAAGGTATGTGTAGTAATTTTGTCACAACACTTCTAGAAACGTTTTAAAAAATCTGAGAAGAGTCTGAGCAACCATGACCACCGCTCAGGGTCATTTAAGTCGTGACGTAACTCTCTCACATTCACTCCGAAAACAAGAATTTGTACAGGAAAATATTCCTAGAGAACCGGACGTAATAATGAGTTGAAAACCCTAAACCTAATTTTTTATCTTTTCGCTGAATTTTCACCGATCGGTTCCCTTAAGGGAGGGAATGAAACATCCGTAGAAACTACACTCACAAATAAACTAACGGCAGAACCACTTGTAGTTATCCAAGCGTGTTCCCAAACACTTTTGCCCACCTCTACGGTGTGGGGATAGCGTGACTCTTTTCCATCCAAGATATGCCTAGTTCGAATTTCAATTGCAGTGATATTTTCCTAGGTTTTCCTTCATCCTCAGAATATGAGTATTGGATAATTCTATGCCCCGCACTCATTGGCTGTAATTTCACTCATTCAGCGTCACATAATTATCACCGCCCCAGTTAAGGGACCTTAAAATGTATTATCCTATATGAATATTTGAGTAAAATCACGGTTTTCACATTTCCATTGATGTTTAAGATTTATTACAAAAGTACTGTAAAATGTTATTAAGGTTTTGAGTTTGTTGCACATAAAAATAAAAACGAACTTTTCTTGGTGAAATTAGGTGCATAGCGCTTTTCCATGCACCACTTCTGGCTACACACAGAATAGTGAAATAGAGTGTAAAGTATTTCTAGACAGATATTTTAATTGGGATTAGCGTAAAGTGATATCATCATGATATGATAAGTTAATATATTTGCCATGAAATGTATTTTTAACAGTATATTTAATTTTTTTTATTTAGGTTGCATATTATTAATAGAATGGTATTAGGAGTAAGAGTTAAAGTTAATCTATTTTACATTCTTTACGCTAATCACATTAAAAATCATCGAGTAAAGTTATTATTCACGCTCTGTATCACTACTTCGTGATTGGCTTGGAAAACGCTACAATGCGTTGAACTTAAACCTTGTCGAGAACGTTCTGTCATGCTTTATATTTATATCTGTGACATCGCAGTGGGTGCAAAGAGTAATGTGAGATTATCACATCAGACGTTTATACCTTCTCTACCACGTACCTAGCAGGCAAAGAAGATATTGTACTACACCCAAAAATTCAATATCGAGATTTATCGGAAATACATGTTTTGAGGTTTTCTGAATCCTCCCCAAAACATTGTTAGCTTATCTACTTACAGTAAGTAAAGGATTCATTGTATTCTGCCCAAAAATTCTATACCAAAATGTTTTAGGGCTCCCTGAATAAATAAATAAACAAAAAGATCGAAAAGTGGGTTGAATTCCAAACTTGGTATTTTAGTTCAGGACATTCCAAAGATACCACATGAAGATTTTAAAGAAAATCCTCCTACCCCAAACTGCCCTATATATGGAAATGTTTTCGTTAGTTTTTATTTTCTGAAAAATTGGAAATGTTTTCGTTAGTTTTTATTTTCTGAAAAATTGCACACGATTTTGATTAAAATACCATACGTTTAAGCTATTTGATGACAAATAAAATGTATATCTTCAATTTTGTGGCAATAGCCTATCAAGTTCTCTTTAGTCTTGGTGGCCTTGGTATAATTGGTAAACCTTAAGAGATACACAAAATCATACTACACCAAAATGTAGATCTCGTTAAAGCACAAAATTTACATTCAATACATTTTTTTATGGCGTAACCACTTTCGAGATATTGTTTGTTAGGTATTGGTTTGAATTTTCAAACACTTTATAGTTTTCTCAACTGTAAATCGCTATTATTTGTATTTATTTCTTTCTTTCTTTCTTTCTTTTTAGCTTTATGCGAAGAGAATAGAATTTCAAGGCTATTACATGGCTGTCACATATTTGATTATCCCTTTAGCTTACCATATTTTTCTTATACCTACAATGAAAAGTGTAAATGAATAGTGGAGGTTTATCTGTATTTAAACAAGTAGATAGAAGAATAAGCTTTTGTAAGACTAGTTTGTAAAAGAGTGAGTAGAGAAAGTGTGTTTAGAAGAAGGTTCGTGATGTGTATCTGTGTGTTTGAATATTATAAATCAAAAACAAAAGGTCGGATAAAAGCCGAACTTGGTATTTCAGGTCAGTATCCTCCAAAAGACGCAACACAAATATTTACAAGAAAATTCCCCACTCCAAGCTATCTTTACATGGTAGATTTTTCGAAATTTTCTGTTTTATCAAAAATGGTTCTAAGGACTTTGATTAAAATACCATATATTTAAAATATTTATATGGCAAATAAAATGTATATCTTGAATTTTATTAGATTTACCTGTGAAGTCCTCTTCATTCGGAAGAAATGTTTATGATTTTGTATAACGGATACACCATAAGCAATAGATAAAACATGTGGATATATGTATCATACCTATCTTACGTCACAATGCATTGCTGTGTCATTCTTGCCATAAATGTTATGTACGGTTCTAGTTTGCCAAAGTAATATTCTCTGCCCTTGTCCACAAATGTAGGTTACGCTTGCTGGAAGTTAGGGTCATTAGTATGAGTAGTTAGCTCCGTGGTAACGTGTGAGGCTCGCATTCTGAAGGTCCTGGGTTCGATTTCCGTCCAACGTGTATCCAGACCTTGGTTTTTTCGTAGTTTTCTCTGGCCGGTAGGTGAATGCTGGGGTGGTCTCTCATTTACCACGATTTCCTTTCCTTCATTTCCCTTTCATTCCGTTTCCTCTCATGCTTCATGTGTGGTTCTAGGTTACGTGGTGTGTGGCGGTGCCTGAGAGATGACGTGGATACTTGCTCCAAGGAAAGAGTATTTCCCGTGGACACTAGAGGGCTGCCTGGTTCGACAGGTCGTTCATCGCCCTCTCCAGGCAGCTCCCCTGTGGGACGGGTCTTCGAGCCATAAACTGCTAGGGATTTCCGCCTGTCTCTTTGACCTGCCTGTAGCCTCCTGTGGTTCCTTCACTTCAACCCTTCCTCCTGGGGGTTCGTAGTGCAACAGATCTTTCGTAGGTTGTAGTGCGCGAGGTGTCCCCCTCCATTGTATACCCTACACCCTATAGGTTTACCGATAGGAAATTGCATCATTCTCCAATTTCGGTTTTGAAACAATTATACAACATTTCTACGTTTTCCAGAACTCTTACCATTTTACAAAGTGGATTAATGAGTGGAGGTATGTGATATCTACAAGTGCATATCGTTCTAGCGCGTTTGAGGGCAAATGCAAACCTCCAAACCCCTTGAGTAGGGTTTAAAGTTTATATCAGTTGAAACAGTTGTTTGGACTTAGAGACGGATATGCTGACAAGCGATAACACTATTTCTATCGCCCACAACAGCTCTTGTGGTCAAGCCCTACGCCTGTCCCATGTTCTTAGCTGTAGATTAATTGTTTTCGAGTTATCGGGTTCACGGCACTTCGATTAATCTCATTCTCTTCTCCGTTTCCCTTCATGGCTATCTAACAGTCGTTCCCATTCAAGACTTTGCGAATGTGCTCCTTTGGTAACAAAAGACAGTCGATAAACCCGCTAAATCGTTCACTTTGAAAGCCCTTTGCCCGATGGCTAAGTTACGAAGAATAAAGACACATCGCGTAACAATGGAGGCCGTTGAGTGAGTTGGAAGGAGGTGCTTCTCCCCAACTTCTACCCAGCGATTAATTATTCTCCAGCAGACAAAAGTTCGAACTTACGACGCTTTCGAAGTAGGAATTGTAATGCAGAAACAGATAAATGGATTTAAACAGGTACCAGACCAACCCAATAGTGCAGCCAAACCGGTGCTAGACGGATATTATGTTTTCTCGAATACAAATAATATGCCCTTGAAATGTTATAACAGAATCTTATCACATAGTTCATAAATACATTTATGTTTTGTTGTATCTGTAAGACTGGTTTGTAATACTTTCTGAAAATTTAAGCGTAAGAGATGCAAAATATATAAACAAATAGAAGGACAAGGTGTCCATGATTGAATTATGAAATTACTACATTAACTCTTGTCCGTTTCTTTACCTTCATTTCACACTACCAAAACCTCGTAAACAACCTTTCCCGAAATATCGCCTTTTCCATTTTGTATAAAGAGGTTACACTTTGTACTTAGAATGCAGCGTTCCCATATGTACTAGCGTTGGTCGTTTCTTCATATATTAAGCGACTTTCAACTACACTTTGCGGTGTTTAGATTTAGGTTATCGAAGCCCTAAGCACCTCAACATTACTGAATCATTATGCACCCATTTTTTTCTAATATCTCAGAATGCCTGCATCCTTTATAAAGAAGGCTAACTATCATACTGAGACCTCATTAGGTTTATGCGTAAACCCTTGGTCAAAGTATTTAATCCCTGCAAGTGTCTTGCAGTCATACAACAGATGACGTGCCTTTTTACAACTCATACAGGTTAGATCAACTTCTGTACCTATATCTTGTGTAAATGCCCTTTGAGATAGCGTGCCCTGTTATCATTTCCCCCCAGTGTTGTACTCATATGTGTTTTGTTAATTAATATGACATTTGAGAAAATTATCAATTTTAAGTGCAAAATAAGTATGACCTAATAATAAACAGTATTCTTATAAAAAAGCCAACTGGCCAATAAACAAGTCTATCCTATTACCCACAATGCAAGATCAGTTAAAGAATACATGTGTGGTGGAGCACACTGAGAGTATATAATAAAATTATAAAATAATGACATTTTTAGAAATATAAAATAATAGTAGAGTTGATGAAAATTGAGCATAGGTTCTCAAACAGAAGAAAATGTCGAGGTTCATCCATAAACATTTATACGCAGAAAATTGTAGCCGCGATTATGGAGACTTGAATGACATCAATAATCCAATTGTTTATGTTAATCGTGAAAAACGGCGTGATAGATAAACTAACGATATGGTTTTGCAAATACGGCGTGAAAGATTAACACTTTTGCCGCTGAAATTGCTAAAGCGATTGTAGAGTATACAAATCAACAATCAGAAGAAAATTATGATTATGCTGATTATTACCAAAACACCAATAAAGTGGAAAGTATGGCTTTATTTGCTGTTCTATACACTGTAGATGCATTCAGACAATTGTACCACTCTGGATTACGTTAATACTAATAGCCCTCTGTTAACGTGATCGAAATCTATTCCATGAAAGTGTTCTTCATATAATTAGCTGATTTCACATTTCTAAGAATACATTTGATACGTACTGAACCAGAATACCCTAGAGGCGTGATATCTTACAGGCCTACTACTGGACAATATGTAGGAACCTTTGGTAAATGGTACCAATAATAACACTAATCAGCACATGTTTTATTTCCGGAAGTATTCACTCCGTAAAGACATGATAAACATTAACAATATCATGAAATTACTTGAAAATCTCCTGAAAATTTCTGTCTGCATTCGACTATACACACTCAATTATATACAAATGAATTAACGCAGTAAAATCTTTGCTTTCTGATACAACGCTTTAGTTAGTACAAATAAAAACTAATAATTCAACTTAAAACGCTCTTAAGCTTCCTTCTGAACATGTGTAGGTAAGACAAACATTAAATTAGAAAAGTATTACAAAGAATAAAAGAAAGTTTCTCTAGACCGAAACATCAATTTACATGCTCTGAACAAAACACACTAGTCGCGCTGGCTGTTCCTGTCTATCTGCCAGTGAATTTTCCATGCAGGAAGGACCTGAGTGGCGGAGGGGTTGGCGCTGCAGTCGCTTCAGGTGATTAGCGCACTCTCCAGCAGGTTATCCCCACTTATCGAAGAGTGCTTTCAGGAAGTTTCGTTGTTTATTGTCTCCTCAAACATTTCATGTTCTATGTGCCATCTTATAATGCGGGAGTCGAAAATGGTACACAATCAATCCGGAACACTTGAGAAAGATGCATACACAATGTTTATTATTTGATTATTCATTTCATTCTATAATGTCACAATCATTCAAAAAAGCCAATTACATTTTGAAGACTTCTAGCTGTTTTCAAAAGAAAACATATCACAGGAAAAGCTGGGCAGTCAGGAAGGAAGGAGAGGTAAAGAAAGAAAGAAATAAGTTCTATATATAGGATAGAATTTCCTAACACACTGTCTATAAGAGCGAAAACGAATACAGTTACATCTCAGTAAGGATAAACTTTGTGGAACAGCAAAACCAGATTTTTGGGGGCAGAAACACAAAGGAAAGAACCCTCACGGAGGTGGGAGGACAGCATGAGAGTACATATTATATCTTTCCCAAAAACTCAATTCCACTGTTGTTGAGCAAGGAATATCTCGACTATAGTTTAAATATAAAAAATATGTGTGATTATCTAAGGCTAGGATTGTATAGCAGGATATTTACAGTATGCAGCATCATCAGTGTACCATATGATATTTAACACGGACATCAACTTGAACTTTCTTCAACAAAAAAATTCTTATGTGATACATTCACAGGGCTTTCTCTACCCCCTATCATTTACTAGTGAGTATACAAACTATTCTTACTAAAGCTTTTTTATATCCGCTAGTTTTATTCCAAATGCACCTTTGCAGAAATAGCTACATTACATATTTCGTTATAGATACAAAGAGAACAGCGATAGTCAAATGTTTAAGAACTGGACGCTATATGCTGCCTTAAAATTCTATACTCTTTCCATGCAATCGCGAGAAATAACTGAATGCTGAAAGGACTTTAAAGAATGACCAAATAATGAGCAATTTCAACTATTAATAACGGATATCTCAGAAATAGCTTATGTACAAAAAACTTATTTGAAATAAATGTCTTTTTAAAGAGATCTACATTTTTTGTATAGTACGTTTTCTTTTATCGCTTACGTATATCAGTTATACAAGATTATACAAAATTCCTTCCGAACAAAGAGGATTTCATTAGGCTATTCCCAGAATATTCAAGACATACATTTTATTCCTCATGTAAATGTCTAATATATGGTAATTCAATCCAAATCGTTAGTCATTTTTAGAACATCAAATTGTTTGAAGAATGTCCTATGTAACGTATAGTTGGGGGTAGGGGCATTTTCGTGAAAATCTTGTATCGAAGTTTTGGAAGATACTGAACTTAAATACCAAATTTGGTATTTATCCGACTTTTCGTTTTTGAGTTATGCTGTTCACACACACACACACGGATATGTTTCCAAAAATATTTTATTTGGATTTTGGGGGTCTAGAATTATGTATTTCCGGTAAATCTCGGTATTGAATCTTTGGGTGGAATGCAATACCTTCTACGTGGCAAGCTGAGAAGAGATCCTAGAATATTTCTGGACAATCAAGGAATTCAGCGAACAACAAAAAACCAGGTACCTAGGAATCACCTTAGCTTTAAGGCACATGTTACTGACATCGCCGATAAAAGTCCATGGATCCTAAACAAAAGCTACGGTAAAGTCCCACATAATGCGGCAAGACCTACAACATCCTCTGTTCCATAGTAGACCATGCAGCAAGCGCATTGGCACACAGACTCCATCTACAGCAAGCCTGAAAAGAGCAGATAAAATTGCAAAGGAAGATCCTCATAATACTCTCAGGAGCATCTCAACAACTCCTACTGATGTTAGTTTTCTTAGGTGTATTACCACTGGGTCTCGAAGTACGACAGAGTGCAAATTATTGGATCCGTAAAGACCGCCCAAGGGCTGCACAGCTTGTCGGTACTCCGGTACGGGACGAACTGGAGATACTGGAAAGCATAACAATGGAACGACAAACTGGATGGGATGCCAGCACTACAGGAAGACGGACAAATGAAATATTCCCAGATATAAACGAACGTCTGAAGATGAAACGCCTTAAAACCATAAGGGGTCTATTACACAACGTAACGGAGCACGGCCCATATGGGACATGTCTGCGAAATGCGGACTCCGCAATGATGACTTTTGCAGATGCGGGAATCACCGGAACATGCTATTTGGGAATGTCTTCTGACACAAAAACCACAGAGTAACTGCACTACCACACCTGCAGAACCGACAGGTACAAGTATCTTTCGGAATAGACACCTATTGGCACGCCTGGAGCAACTGACTGATACATCTTCTTCCACAGCAGCATCAAATAGAGAGGAAGACGTCAAGCCTGAAAATGCCGCCAGGAAGAGCTCGAAGCAACAGTGGATTTAGAAATTCCACTAATCTTAGCTTTAGTTAATCATTATGCCAACCTTAAATTGTATCTTATATTTAGTCAACCCTATATATGTAAAATTTCAACTTGTAATTCTTAGCTGTTAAAAACTATTATATGTCAAATTTTAATTCTAGCTTAAGTAAACATTAATAGTCAAACTATTATGTAAAATTGTGAACGAATGGAATAAGTGCAAACGTTGTAAAAACCAGATCTAGAAATCTAGTTAGACTAAATCCATATCTCCTCGATTAAACAAAAATAGAAATGTAAAACGATTGTATGACAACAACAAATAAAGTGAATACGGTTCGGAATATGAGGCAGCCGCCGGACTTAAAGAATAAAGAAGGCCGAGGTATTGCAAAGGGCGAGATCTCGGCCTTTTTATATGTACCTATAACGAAATGTGCAGTGAAACTATTTCTGCAAAGGCTTATTTAGATTAGCGCATGTAGGTAGAAAAATAAGATTTCGTAAGAGTAGTTTATAGAACCTTTATAAAAATAAGCGATAGTGAATAGAGAAAGTTCAGTTTTGTTTTAACTATTAACTAGGAGTAGGACTAGGTGCGGAGGGGGAATTAACACGTCGAACTACCAGATCTTTTGTGCCTAAGCCCCTGAGGAAGAGAGGAGTGATGTGACAGAGACATAGGACGGCCGGAGTAGGAGGCTCGACAGGGCAGAGGACAGGGTTCCTACCTTTTACAGATTGAAACTCCCTGAATAGCAGCTGGCGCCACCCGCTCCCCTCCCTCTCTGCAGGCTTGCAAATCTCACTGGGGGGCCCGGGACTCGGAGACAGCCCCCATTACTTTCCTCCTGCCATGCAACGCCCAGACTCTCGTCGACACTTTTAACCGTGAAATAGACCAAGCAGATGAAAGGTGAAGTGAAACGAGAATGTGAGTGAAATGGAGGGACAGGAAATTCGGGGGATGTAATGAACCTTCCCAGCATTCGCCTAATAACTGGGGGAAACCCCTAAAACCCATGGATCATGATAGTCGGCCGCGGGTATCGAACGCACGACCTCCTGAGTGCGGGCCACAAACGTTACCGCCTGAGCCAATCCCCTCGGTAACTATTAACTAAACTATCATCTGAATCATCCAGAGCACTAGTACTCACAATAGAACATGCAAATTACTGACAATATGGAGACAACAATGAGTCCAAGAAACTGTTTAGAGAAACGATACACAGGTAGTTGAAAAAAATCATCTATACGGAGGTATGGCTCTCTTCAAATAAACAAGCACATTTACCCACCATAACAATGCATATCTTAGGAAGCATGGAGATATTACTCTTTCACAGTACAAGTGTGGCTTTGTTCAGTGAAGTCATTTCTCTAAAAACGTGAAATTAAAAAAATCTGGGTGTGACCTTTTCCAAATAACTGATTCAAATAATCTTTGTTGTATATTTATAACCTTCAAGTTGAGATTTCCTTTAGTGAAAATGTGGGATTTTCTATTTTGTTGTTGTTTACTCTATTTATTTTACGTCGCTTTAACTACATGGTCATATCGCGACGGATCTGTTAGTAGACACCTCATGGATCGATGTGCGGCGGACAGTTAGCCTTCTAGGTCTCATCCCTGTAACCATACCGTCTTGCTTCGTCACGTGTCCACAGAGATCTCAGTGCTTAACAACTGGATCTTCTGCTTCGTGCCGTGCAGATGGCATTAGGGTGCCGTTCAGTCTACCTGATTTCATTGTCAGTGAATAGATGGCACAGAATTCGCCATTACTACATATTTTTCATTTTTTACTGTTGTTTTAGGCTTAAACTGGAACTTTATGTCATGGTATTAAATATAAAATCTGGTATTTAACTTGACGGCTGAGGGAAACCAGGAAGAAACTTCAGTCAGGTTGGTCAGAACGGGATTTGAACCCGGGACCTCCCGAATGCGGGCCACACGTTATCGCCTGAGCCAGCACGCTCGGTATTTTCTATTTTTCCACTAATCTCTAATAGAAACAGCATTTTATTGTAATGTAAACTCTGAGGGATGTTCCCGCGTCTTGAATGTAACCAAATCAGTTTTATTATTGGAATCACTTTATGCAAGTGTTTTCCGTGATTAACGTAAAGCAAACGGAAGATTCACTTCTTATGAATAATATAACAGAAAAGGGAGAGATGTAAATTTATAATGTGTAAATAAAATGAATGTGACTGATACAGATCAGATTATTTTCCCTTAGAAAGGGGAATTTTAAATACATTGTCACCATAAGAAATTATAATCCACGCGTAATTCCCCTAAGAAAATGTTGGTTTTGTTAGCTCTATTCTCTTCCTCATGCCTTCAATAACCTTTCAAACAATTTCATTTCCTCCGAGTAAATGAAAGCTGAAGAAAATGAATAACGTGTAACTGCAGTGAAATATCCGCAAGGGAAGCAACTGTCAACGTTTCCTGCCGATCACTAATAATATTACCAAGGAAAGCTTCAAGAAAATCAGTTAGCGCATTCAATAAATACAAAGTAGAAGAAGGAAATGAAGAAAAAGACGAAGAAAGAGACGAAAGATGCGTTTGCCACGTGCTATTGAATTCATATTAGAACATTGCTTAAATTCTAATCGTCTAATCATAATTATGAAAATGAATGCGTGATGTTGCAACCAGAGAGTATCAAATGTGTTTCTTCTACTACCTATCACCAAGCGAGATGACTCCGCGGTATTGTGTGAAAATCAGATTCGTGAGTCCTGGATTCAATCCCGTTAGATCTTTGAGGTTTTTCGTGGTTTTGCTAAGTAAATAGGTGAGTGTTGGGGTGGTTTCCCTGTCCATTATACCCTCCATTTCCTTTCAGCTGTTTCACCTTCATGTTATGTTTCAAGTTTGTGGGACGAGGCGGCAATTAGTGCGTCGAGGCACGGTGGTTTGCGTTGTGTAAAATATTTCTCTCTGTCGCTTGGTTGGCAGGCCACTGCCGCTTTCCTGGAAGGGTGCTCGAACCGGGGATTCCCAGGTTGAAGATAGTACAGGTACGGTCGCGCCGGTGTCTGCAATCGTTAGGGACCCGTACTTGCTAGCACACATCGTCCTCCAGATCTCCCCTTCCTCCCTGTCATGTAAGACACAATGGTCCTAGTGAGATAGGTGCTGAGTTCCAGAGGCTGGGGGCACCCTTCGTCTGACTATCCTATTGTATCTACGAGGGCAATATTGAAAGTTTTTAGAATACCATGTTTTTAAAAACAAACGATTTTTTTATATTTGAAGTTACTTTGTAATGTTTTGCTAGTTGATTGCTGTGTAGTTTGTTCGATTTTCTCTAATATTCTTTTAATTATCATCATTTAAAAATTTTGCTTTCAACCAAAAATGAATTTGACTGGAAACATTTCCGGACGATTGGCTTTTTACGACTTTAAATCGTCATTAACGCCTAAACAATGTGAAGATCGGCTTAGAAATGCATTTGGCGGAGAAGCATATGAGGCAACAATTTGTCATTGTGCAGCGAATTCAAAGAGATAGGATTTTTCTCAGCGATGAATTTCGTGAAGGACGCCCAAGAATTGCTGTTACTGATGAAAATATTGCTGCGGTTCGAGCAATGCTCGAAGAAGATCGACGGACATCTTATGAATTTATTTGAATGACATTGGGCATTGTTATAAGTTAAATCTAATATATTTTACGTCAACAGTTAGACCTGAGAAAAGTTTTTTATCGATGGATTCTACATAAAATGACTCCCGATCAAAAACAACAACACATTAATTGGTACATAAAAACTCTGAAAAATTCCAAGGCGACACTTCAAGTTTAGTTTGGAATATCATTACTGGTGGTGAATCTTGGATTTATTGTTATGATTCTGAAAGGAAAAGTCAATCGGCTCAATGGGTCTTTGAATAGAACCTAAGCCTTCCCAAGTCCACGAATTTGCGGTGCTGATAAGAAGATGGTTGCTACTTTATTTTTTCTGAAATGAGCCATATTGCTTCTATAGCATTAGAAGATAGACGTACCATTACTGCCGATTGGTACACAAATGTCTGTTTACATCAAAGTTTTTAAAAAGTTCGTGAAAAACACCAAAAGTGAAAAATAATATTACATCATGACAACGCAACACTAACAACTTAAAGGATGCCCTAAAGGTCAGCACCATAAAACGCTGCCTTAGTGCCTTGTGATTTATTTTTTTCCAAAAATTAAAGATAAAATGCGTGGAATCACTTCTTTATCATTAGATGAAGCAGTGGAACACTATAAAAACTTGGTTTCTGAAGTGCCTCATTGCTTTAAGGACTGGTTTCACCGAATGCAAAATGTATTGATGTTGAAGGGGATATTTTGAAAAACAATAAAATCATTTAAATTTTTTAAAACTAATCCTTGCTTTATTTTCTAAAAATTTTTAGTGTCGCCCTCGTATTACCTACCGAGGTAGGTATTCAACAGACCGTGCGCCTGTTTAGGCCTTCTACTTGTTTTAACTCATGTATCTTCTAAACACCCTGGTTGTTACAAATAGACACAGATTTAACATTTTATTTAATTGGCTAGCAACTACTATACCCATATCTACCTCACAGGTGTGCCAGAATTTTAAAAACCAGTAAATCTAGCTATGACGCATCTTATGTATGGGAACCGAACCCCTAACTTGGGCTAGCGAAGGCCACCTTTCATCCAAATAATCTAGTGTAAAGGTAGCTAACTAAGATGATGCTGCCGTGTTACTGAATTAATGATCGGATTAATCGTGGGAATACGTTTATTGCAGCATATGAAAAAGAAATTTTGCCATTTGTGGTTGCAGCTTATAGCGGAAGATGACAACGATGTTGTTGAAGTGATTCGACTTGTGAGTGCCAACGCTATGGCCATCGTTTTTGAAGAGACTGGCGAAGGAGATTGGACAGTTTGTGTAAGGAACGTGAATTATGTAGGTATTTTGAGAGAACGGTACCGAAATATTCTTTAGATGAGGTTCTGAGTCTACGAATATCACGATCAACAGCAGGTATAGGTTCAAGTTATATTCTTATGTTTATTTTTAATAAAATTCCGTAAATTATTGCATTTGTTGAAATAGCCTGCCATTTGTGTTAGATGCAACCATGTGTAACGGTATTACTTTATGAACTACGTACTTGCAGTGAGTAAAGTATTATATTCCATCCAAAAATTCTATGTCAAGATTTCACTGGAAACACATGCTTTAAGGCTGCTGAATAAAAAAATTAGAAAAAGGTTCGTGTGTATGAGTGTGTATGATATTTAAGTTCAGATCTTCCGAAGATGCAATACAAAGATATTCAACAAAATCACCCAAACTATCCTTAACCTTTTTTTATTTTCTAAAAAGTGGCTCTAACGGTTTTGATTAAATTAACAAATATTAAAGATACTTGAAGGTTTATTCACTAGCAGTTTATTGAAGCCAAAATAATGCATTGATTTGGAAACCTGTTAAAGAATTCGGAACATAAAAGTAAACGAGTAAAATATTTGTATTCTAACTGTGCGATACCGCAACCCCTCTGTCGTCCTCCGTGGTGTAGTAATTACCATGAATGCCTCTAGTTCCCGAGGTCGCAGGTTAAAACCCGGCGGAAGGCGATGGATTTTTCGGGCGTAAAAATCCTTAGCATGGTTTCGTTCAGAAGGGAAGTATAGCCGGTGGTTCCGTTCATAGATTTACGGCACGTAAAAGAACCTCAAGCCTGATAAAGAGGCCTCTGTGCAAAATTAGCGGTATTTCACGCCCAATATAGCATGGGATGCTAAGCACCACAGCAGTTAAAGAGTTCCCATAAGTAAAACCCAATTTCCATTTCAATTGCAGGCCCTCTGAATGAACCGCTACGTGATACTCATGCAACCTGAATTTTAAACCCACCCTATTTAAGGGGTTATTGTCATTATCATCATCACCACCATCATCGTAATCATCATCATAATTGTCATCATCATTTAAACCCCGAGGTTGCCGGTTCAAATCCAGCCGAGGGCGATGAACCTTTAAGAAGCAAAAATCCTTAGCATGGCTTTATTCGGAAGGGAATTAAAGCCGGTGGTTTCGTGTCATAGATTTACGGCACGTAAAAGAACCTCAAGCCTGATAAAGAGCAAAATTGCAAAATATCTGAGCAACATTTCCGATCTTACGCGCCCAATATAGAATGGGATGCTAAGAACCATAGCAGATAAAAGAGCGCCATAAATAAAATTTAATTACTATTCCAATTCTAACAAACCCCCCAGGGGCCAATTTCGGTAAGTACGGGATTGGAGCTCCGGGGTTCCGAGCCACACTCTCGATTGGGTTGAGGTGAGATGGCTTATTCTAAACGCCCAAACAACTTTGGTCCACAAACGTGTTTGATCAACTACCAGTTACCTCCCTGAACACAGTCTGGCGGATACCGCTGCGCGGGACGGATGAGGGGAGTCATAAGGGGTGACTGGGTAACGCATAATACCCAGCAACTGTGTATCATGTAGCACTGTGTTTGTATCCGCCGATAAAAGCCAGTCACGGGAAGGGGCATTTGCATGAGCTGTTACATTCCTGAAGGCGACTGGGTCCCTTTATTTATAAATTGGGGTGAGACTCTAAGGTAAGCAAGGTCCAGGTCAGGACTCTCACCTAAGCCGGTGTGGCCCCCAGGATGTGAGCATGCTATCAGAGGCAATTTGCAATTGTGGAGGAATTTATCGTCATGGTAAAAACCTCAAACAAAACAACCAAAGTCAATGGAAAAGAAATAGTCGAGTTATGTGGTCCTAAACAATTAATTATTGCAAGAAATGAGGAAGCAAAGAAATTTTATTCGTGACTCCATTTATAATTCAAAAGGGTTTAGATCACGTTGCTAGTCCAGTTAAAATCATGTCTTAGATCTCGCAATGCCCCGCTGATGGCTGAAGCTACTCAGCATCCCGGGCAGCGAGAATACTGACAGAAAATATGTTAGCCAGCTACCCTATACGGATTGAGATGCACAGAACCTTAAACTCCTAGCGCGGTCAGGGAAATATCGGTGAATCGGACAGTATATCCAATGAGGAGGTTCAAGAAAATCTTGAAGATCAAAGTGTAACATCCGTATTTCGTGTTCAGCGGAAGGAAAGATTCGTACCCTTTTGCTTATCTTTGATCGGGTAGACCTCCCTCAAGGATTAAGACGAGGTATGAAGTCATTGAAGTCAGGCCGTATACCCCGAACCCGCTAAGATATTATAAGTGTCATCGCTTTGGATACACCAACGATTTTTGCAACTGTGAATCTACGCGTTAACTGTGGAGGCATTTCACACGATGGAGCATGCACACTCTAACGTGCGTCTACAGCTGCAGTGAACATACATCAAGTTCCCGAAAAAGCCCCCATTTTACGGAGGAAAAAGCGATCCAAGAAATCCGGGTTAGGGACAACGTGTCCTTCTGGAAAGCCTAGAAAATCTGCGCATCCGCCAACTCTCTGTCCTGAAGTCGGTACCTATAGCTCAGTTGTAGCTAAACCGGTACGGAGTCGGGAAATTGCAACTCACACCAGCGATATTATCGGGGACACAATTTTAGAAAAGATTTTCATAGCCAGATCACTTCCAAAGCCCTCGAAATCAATACCTGCATCTGCATCATCTGCCAAGTCTGTTTTAGTAAAATTACCATAAAAACTGTCTACCTCAAAGAATACGACTGCAAGCCCGTAACGTATAATGAATCACCGATAAAGTTCAGGACCAGCTACGACAAACCGACTTCCTGAAAGACAATGAAAAGAAAGAAAATGAAAAGTCTCTATCCAGAACATCCAAAGAGAAGACAAGTCCACAAGCATCTCCTCGGAGATCCTCTTACGACGAATCTTCTGGGAATTACTCAGATCGGCAATCTACACCTTTGCTGAGCTCCACTTCCAATTTGTTCGAGGTTCTCGAACCGAAGCTTTCAATCGGAAAGGAGTCCTCCCCCGTGAAGGAGATGGAACAGAAGATTCAGCCCACACTGCCAGAACGACAGTGAAAAAGAGGTAGGATAAACCCACCGTTAAAGGGTTAGCCTGACACAAAAAAGAGAAATTGTTTCAACCACCTCTATCCTCAACATAGTGGAATCCTACTATTGAGAACTTATCCCATGTTAATTACTATGACTGTTCTACAATGGAACATGCGTGGAATTAGAACACATAGAGCAGAGCTTGATCTTTTATTCAACAAAAATGAACCTTTGGTCGTATGTTTGCAAGAGACTAATCTCCATCCGCAAGACAGTTTTGAGATCAGGCGTAAGACCAAGTGATTGATCTTACACCGGAAGAGTGTATTCCTGCGCACGGTGCACTATGATGCTCATCAGAGATATATTTATGGAATCCGTATCCATACAGTCTGACATCCAGCCAATCACTGTAAGGATTTAACTGCCATCCTTCCAATTTACCAGATGTAGTATAAATCTGCCACCTTCTGACGATCCATCGCTCACAGATTTAGAAGATCTACTTTCCCAGTTACCAACACTTTTTCTGTTGGAGGGAGACGCCAATGCTCATCACCCGCTTTGGGGCTCACCTCGGAGGCAAATTAATCCCTGATTTTTTGGACAACTATAATGTAGCTCTTGTGAACACTGGAGAACCTAAATTTCTCTCGGACTCCTGCAATAGCTTTTGACATCTTTGGCAAATTGTTCACTAGAGTTGGCAGTTTCCTTAGAGTAGAATGTCATCTCCGATTTACATTCTGGTAACCACGTTCCATGTCTTGTTATTCTCTTAACACAACATATAATTTCCACACGTTTGCCTAGACGGCGCTTAGATCAAGCCAACTGGAACCTTTATTCCAAGTTGGTTGTGTATAATTACCATGAGCACGACTGTGTGAGTATTTGAGCCGAACATCTCACAGAGACGATTCTTTCTGCTGCTGAGCAATCTATTCCTCGGTCGACCGCCCATCCCGTCGAACTCCGGTGCCTTGGTGGACGGACGAATGTCGAAAGGCCATTCGTGCTCGCAGGCGTGATTTTAGGATTGTTCAGCGTCATCCTACACTGGATAACCTGATCCAGTACAAGAAAACGCATGCCAAGTTTGGACAAACCATCAGTGATAACAAAAAGATATAACGGAGCAAGTTCATTTAATCGACATACACCTTCCTCTGTCGTAAGCGATAAATTAAGGCACGTGGCCGGAAAATTGATCCAACTACCAATCACCGGCCTTAAAACAGCTGCCAGAGCTGTTGCTGATACATTTGATAGTGCTTTCGCTCAACTCAGGGTTTTTCGTTTCGTTCTGGAAACCTTGAGGTTTACAATGGCCTTTTCACTATGGCTGAGTTAGAACATACTCTTTCATCTTCGCGACTATCAGCACCAGGACCAGATGGTATCCATTTATGGGAGTTGGAGCGGCTCTCCCCTGAACCTAAGGCTTTCCTGCTCGAGGTCTATAATAATGTTTGAGTATCTTTTTGCCAGAAGGTGGCGAGAGGCCACAGTCATACCCATTTTGAAAGCTGGAAGGGACTGCCATTTTACGACCAGTTACTGTCCTATTTCCCTCACCAATCGCGTTTGTAAAGGTGATGGAACGCATGATTAAAGGACAGTAGGTAGATGGCTGGAAACTCACAACCTACTGACCAACACTCAGTGCGGTTTTCGACGACGGCGTTCAACTGTGGACCACCTTATCTGTCTCGATAATAAACGGTTTCATTAAGAATTGTCAAACCGTCGAGATGGTACGTTCCCTACGCATCTGGAACATACGTGGACGCTTACCTCTGTTCATTCAAGAGTTTATGAATCACCGCGTTTCCCAAGTAAGGATCGGCGCGGTTTTCTCGAATCTTTTTGTCAGGAGAACGGAGTGCCTCAGGCATTGGTATTAAGTGTTACAATGTTATAGCAATTAATTTGATCACGAAATACTTTCCTACAGGGGTATCGTTACGCTTATCCGTGGACGATTTTGCCGTGTTTTGTACTTCTCACCTTACGGCGTTTTTCGTACGCCGTATACAACATGTTTAGACAATGTTTGAGAATGGAGTTCTAAGAACGGCTTTCGTTTCTCAATTGAGAAGTCCATGTACGTTAACATATGGCGCCGTAGGAGACGATTACCACCTTCGCTTCGATTCGGTCTAGATTTACTGCCATTCGCAGATTCGTTGAGATTCCTGGGGTTGACCTTTGATAGGACACTTAGCTGGTCATCGCATATAAACAGTTGAAAGGCGATGTGACTGTTATCTGAATATCTTGCGAGTACTAAATGGAAAATCTTGTGGAGCGGATCGAAACGTTTTGCTGCGACTGAATCGCACACTGATCCGATCCAAGATAACTAATGGGTGTATCGTTTATTCCTCAGCACATCCATCTGTGCTGAGAAAATTACTAACACAGTCAATAATCGGGGCATTCGAGTGGCTATCCTTGCTTTTCCAACTAGCCCAGTTATGAGTCTTTACGCCGAAACGGCACATCCTCCTCTGCGGTATCGGCGTGATGTCCTGTTAGGAAATTATAGCTGGAAGCTTAAGTGTATGCCTGCACATCCAAGTTCGCTTCTTTCTTCACCACCGCGCTGGACGAGCGTTATAGGACAACTCCATTAATACAAGACCTGAAGGTGCTCTTTTCCGGGAGCTTCTCAGAACGCACGATGTTGAAATATACAGCATGTTTCCTAAGGGGAGAGGATGTACCCTCCTGGTTACGTATGACATATCGCGTAGATCTTGGTGTGACAGATACCCGAAGTCTGCAATGCCTACTTTTTTTTAGAAAGTTTGCCACGCTACAATCACCGAATTTCGATCTACACCGATGGATCCAAGTGCATCGACAGTGTTGGATGTGCTTATGTTTCCGAAACCGAACACTATACATCGGTTTTCATGGTGAAACTTCCATTTATAGTGCAAAGCCGTATGCAATATACCGAGCCATTTTGTATGTGCATAGAAAATTGTGTAATTGTCTCATTTTGAGTGATTCCCTTAGTGCACCTCAGAGCCTTCGTGAGCTGTAAAACTACCATCCTATTGTATAGCGCATCCACGTTGCCTTCTGTGCTTTACATGCTGCTAGTGTTAATTTGGATTGTGCTTGGATACCTAGTCACTTTGGCTCCGGGAATAAACTGGTGAATTCGACAGTAAAGGCGGTAACCACAGAACCCAATGTTGCAACACTTTGTGTAACGTTGGAAGACTTTAGGCTTCTTGTGCAGAGAGCAGTAATATCGTAGAGTGGCCAGCTCTCCGCAGAAATAAACTTAGAGTAGTGAAGGACACTCCGATAAACTGGGTAACTTCCTCTCGTGCATCTCGTTGTGAGGAAGTTATTTTGGCTCAGTTGCGTATTGGGCATTGCAATTTTACACAGGTTACCTTTTTAAGGTCGAACCAGCTCATCTTTCTCCGCTGTGTAAGGTCTGTCAGCCCGTCATGTGTTGCTGGTGAGTATTCCTCTAGCACATTTTCGGGCGTCTCTGCAACTGCCGGACAGTCTTGCACAGGTCTCAGCAGAGAATAACCAAGCGGCCGAAAAGGTTTTTAAGTTTATATCTAAAATAAACCTTAAAATCAGTATTTTGTCACATTTACCTCTTTACCTCTGACTTATGCTATAATTTTTATATTGATCTTTATCTCTGGCCTTTGCCATGATGTGTTTCTCTAACGGCGCTAATGACTTTGAAGTTGATCGCTCTTAAACACAAACCATCATAATCAACGTCATCATCATTTAAACTTTGGAGCAAGAATTAACACACACACACGTAAGTTGGAGACCGATCTCACCCAATATACCTACATATATTTTAGACATATGCTCATCACTTTTCAATTCGGTAATTCTTTTAGAAGTCTGATTAGACTGTGTAACAGTTACATGACCTTCTCTGTTAATTAAAATATTACAGACGTTCTGAAGATAATTAAGATAAAACATTATTTTCTCTACCATATACGTATTGTAGGATCACTATCAAGATTTCGCCGGCAATGCACGTGTTAAGGTCCACTGAACAAAATGAAATTCGTGAGAGAGAGAGAGAGAGAGAGAGAGAGAGTACAGTATAAATCCAAAATGAAAAAGCTAAAATGTGCAAGATTTCGAAATTTCATAGTGTTTAGGCGGGAAGACGGAGATTTTCAAGAGTATCCCCACCAGGCTACTTTTCAGATGAAAGGTTTTTCATTATATTTTGTGTTCTCATTTTTGGTTCTAATGATTGTTTTTTACAATTCCGAATGTTAAAGGCATTTCCATGAGTGATAAAATGTATATATTGAATTTTCTGTAAATAGTCTATGAATTCCTGACACATCTGCATAGGGTTTTTACAATTTGGTATAATTAGGAAAGCATATGAGAAGCATTAAGAATTACTCTAGGAAAACGTAGACGTTATTAAAGCATACAGCTTGTGTCAAATAGTGCTTAACGTAGCGTTAGCCGCTTTACAAATATCTCATACTGTATGTATGAAGTGTAAGGGCGACATCTTACAGAACATGTTTGAAATTTTCCTTTCAAGCTTTTTCTTGTTGGCTTCCCAAGAGGCGGCTAATACTGAAAAGGCTGATTATATAGGCACTATTCACCCCACACAGCATCGTCATCTTTGCAGTATTTCGACTGACGAACTTCATTTCCGTAATCTACTCTTCGTAGCTCATGCGCAGAAGCAACTTACATGGTGATGCAAAATCTCCTATCCTGCCGTAATAAAAGGTTTGATTAGCTCAACTGAGGTCGTAGACTCTCCACAGGTGGGCAGTATGATATTTATTATATCCTCATTTAGGTTAGTTAACTGAAACCAAATTAGAGGTATAATTTTATTAAAAATAAGGAGAAAAGCCACATCACGAGGTTGGGTTAGGTGTGTCGAGTTTGTGGGTAGAAGAATAAATCTGTTGCCATTGTTCTCGCACCGCCTGATTACCTCCAATATGAATGACTGGTTGGAATATTCCCAATGATTTTTTATCACAGGCAGTTTCCTCAAGAACCAATCTTCATATATTTCAAGATTGAACAGACCACCACACTTCCACATGCAAATTAACAAACCTCTGTGGAAAGAACACAGGGACGTCCAACGTTTTCCATATGCGTTTCTTTAATTTTATCCTGGAGGATTGTTTGTGGAACGGTGTACATTTCAGAGGCCTTACGGATTGATATTTCACTCTTTCAAACCTGTTCCAGAGATTCTCAACATATATGTCATCATAATTACGATATGCCTGACCTATTTTTTTACTTTGGTAGTTTTGCTATGGCCGAAGTTAACTTGAATATTGACTTTTACTATAAAACTAACTGAAGCAAAAAATAATTGTTCAAGTGACGTCGACATTCTGCAGGTTTATAAGTGCCTGGTTAGGATACATTAAAGTAGCCTTTGTCTGCATTGTGCCGCCCTGTAAGGGAACAATTGCAGTGTGTCTGTTTAGCATCAAAGTATCCATTTTTGTTCTCATGTGGGGAGTGGATTTGCAGTTCAAAATTGATTCGTTATATTGCGACATGGATGGCTGACTTGACTCCACCTGTGATTATATTCATATAGTTTAAGAAATATTTCAGACGATTACATAATCTTTCTATGATATTGTTTTGGCCTACGTGCCTAACTTAAGAATTTAAGGTACATAATAATTTTATTAAGATTTAATTGTTCATAAGAAGTAGGTTAAGGGATAGAGTTTTAAAAAGCGGATCACTATGCGATGGCTTTAGAGTTCCACAAGAATAAAACGACTTATTTTTAAAACATCTAATGTGTTACATTCACACGATTTTTCTCTGTCTACTATTTTACAGCTTCTACAAAAATTCTTTAAAATTATTTTTCTATATACTTTATTTTAATTCAGATAAACCGTTGCAAAAATGGTTTAATTACACTCTCGATAATCAGACGGTTAATAGTGGATTGCTATGTTCTGTGTTTCAAAGAGATTTACTTTTTTGTGTAATGTGTTTTTGTCTATATCACAATTATTACCCGTGATATAAAACTATATAAAATTCCTACCAAGTGAATAGGACTTCACAGGTTATTCCCAGAAAATTTACACAATACATTTTATTTGCCATATAAATATCTTGAATATACGGTATTTTATTCAAAGTCGCTAAAGCCATTCTTGAGAAAGTAAAAAACATAAAAAATGTTTCCATATAAAGGGGAATTTGGCATTTACTGAACGTTTCGTTTTAGAGTTATGCCGTTCACAGACACACGCGCGCGCACACGCACACACATGTACGTACACATGGACCTTTTTTATAAAAAATGGGGGTCTCAAAATATGTATTTCCGGTGAAATATCGACACGAAATTTTGGTTGGAATACAATTCTTTCTCTTACCTACTATAAGTGGGTGGCATGGAAAGTAAAAGTTAGGATGTGCTACATTCCTATGTGTTTCGTTTATTTTTACACAGTTTCTCCAAACTATTCTTACAAAAGTTATTTTTCTCCCTGCCTCATGCTAATCGAGACAAACGTTGCAGAAATAGCTTCATTGCTCATTTATTTGGAAGTTCAACAGGAAACCGAAACGATAATCAGACGTTTAAAAGCGATATGCTTGTGGTTTTTTTAAAAATTAGTGTTCCGTAGTGTTTCTCCGGTTTATTATTACTGTTTTCTCTGGCTTATTTTTCCGCGTTATACCGCCTTACTGTTACACACACAGACACATTAACACAAACACCCTTGCCGGGACTCAAACCCGCGATCCTCAGCTTGGCAGAGCGCCGAAGCTGTGCACTCCAGCAACCATGGCTATGAGGGCCGGCATGGCGTTGAATTTCCATACTCTTTCCGTGACTCGCGAGAAGCAACTCGATTGTGACAGCACATTAAAAAGAGCATGAGTATTGAAACATTCAAATCATAACAACAGAAATCGCTATTGCTACAAACATGTTATTTGAATAAGTTGTGTGTTTTTTGAAGAGATCTACATTTTTTGTGTAGTAAGTTGGGTTTATGGTTTGCCAGTTGTGCAAAACTATACAAAGTTCTTTTTAATCAAAGAGTATATCACAAATTGTTCGCAGAAAATTCAAAATATGCCTTTATTTGATATGTAAATATCTTAAGTATATGATATTTTAATCCAAATCGCCAGAGGTATTTCTAAGAAAACTATATATGACAAAAAGTTTCTATTTAAAGCGTAGTTTGTGGTGGGATATTGGTTAGGGGAAATAATGTGAATGCAACACATAAGACCTTAGGGTGTATTTTTACTTTCTGTGCCAGTACCTAGTTGGTAGAGAAGGTATTACATTCCCCCAAAAACTTCGATACTGAGATTTCACCGGATGTACATGTTTTGTGATGGTTTGAATAAAAGAGAATGCATTTTTAAAAAACGTTCCGTGCTTGTGTCTTTGAACAGCAAAACTGAAAAACGAATTGTCGGATAAAGTATGTAACTTCAGTAACTTCCAAAGATTCGACACGAGGATTAAAAAATAATAACTCTTGCCATCCCAAACTATGTTTTACATGGACCATTTTTCTAAATTTTTAAACTTCATATCCAAACCGAAGACCTTTCCAAAACAATGCAAAACTTTTCATAGACCTCTCTTCACTCCAAATCACGATTTATCTAGGAAATGTTGTTTTTTATATTTCTGTAACAGTGAGTTTAACCTTATTTAGGGCTTCAGAAGTCAGAGGCATTAGTATGATGAACGAAACACGCGAATATATCCATAATTTCCAGCATATAGTGTGTGGAAAATGTCAATATTTTAAGCCCCTTGACCATTCTTGGTTTATATGAGTTCGTTTTTTAATTTTTTTATTTATGGACGCTCTTTATGGTCCTTAGCGTACTAGGCGTGAAGGATAGGTAATTTTGCTCAGAGGCCTCTTTATCAGGCTTGAGGTTATTTTACGTACGGTAAATCTACGACACGGGACCATCGACTTTACTTCCCATCCGAAGGAAGCCATCCTGAGGATTTTTATGCCCGAAAAAATTCCATCACCCTCCATCGGGTTTGAATCCGCAACCTTGGGAGCTAGAGTAACCAATACATCTTCGGAAGACGATGTGGATGGCCTCTCATATAAATGTATTTATGCTGATTAGGGTATAAGCGGATAGGATGATACTTGATGTAGTGCAGTCGTATGCCGTTCTCTACTGACATTGCTAAGAAACAGATAAAACAATGTTGATTTCACCATCATCGTCTGACACCTAAATAGGTAACGCACATTATTATTTCACAAGGACCACCTTGAAACTAATATTATAAGTGTGTATGTGTTTTGTGTGAGTAATATGTATATGATAAAGTTCCATTAAAAACTTTTAAATATTAAACAGGACATAGGAGATGCTCTACAGAAGAACTTGAGGTAGGAATGTAAGGTCTAGAAGTCAGCTTAAGGATATATGGGTGTAAAGTTGTCTATCGTATTACTGTCTATCAATAATGTTTTCGGCTTACTTACAACTACATACATGTATTTCCGAATGCACTTGTGTATTTACTGCGCATTGTAATGCGCAATGTAATACTGTATTACAATACTGCGTATTTACATTCATTACAGTCACCTGAAAATAAACGTGGTGAACTTAAAAGCTAGTAAATCATGATGCAGGTTTTTGTTTGTTTGTTCATAAGAGGCTCGTTCTTATCGTATTTACGTTGTGACATGACAGAACATACTACGAATCAATTGAGTATTTCAGTCAATTCAGTGTCATGCATACAGTACAATACGCAGTAGGGGTAAAGTTTCGCAGAACAGACTGACATGCACCTTGTATGGGGTAGTATGCAGCAATTCTCTCGCCACTGAAAAGCTGTACAGGCGACTATTTCCCAAAGGCATCATCCATCACGACGAAAGTTTATTTCTCTTGATCGGCAAAGATGCGGGAGAGGGGTAACTCGCAACCACGAAAAGAGGCACCTGGTAACACAAGACCACTCATATGGATTTTTAAGAGGAGGCGCTGGAGCTGTTGCAGCGGACGCCACTATAAGTACTCGTGCAATCGCACGTGCAATGTGCGCTGCACACAGTAGGGTGTGGCGTGTGCTCTTGAGCAGAAATTACATTCATATTACTCACAACTAATCTATGATTTGCGTTTGACTGACTTTGTACCAAGGGTAGCTATTAGCGGTTGCTCCAACAATGGAATGATCAACCGGGTTAACTACAATTCGTGGTGTTCACTGACGAGACCTTCGTGATGACATTTCAACCTGCAGGACTATCTCTGAGTGGGATGAGCCGACGGAGAATCCTCACACCGTGGTTGAGTCTCACTATCAAATACGTTTAGTTGTGAATATCTGGGACGGCATTGTACACGGCATTCTCATTGGACCACATATTCTAACTGTCCGTCCGAATGGTCACCGGTACTTACGGTTCGTGCAACGGGAGTTTTCTCTGAGTTGTTAGAGGACGTGTCCTTGGCTAGTCGTGAGAGGATATGGTTGCAACACGACCACGACGGTGTACCACCCCTCTTCAGTGTGGATGTCTGCAAACATCTGAATATTATGTTTCCTGTTTGCTAGATGGGAAGAGGGGAGGTCCTGTTCCATTACCCACGAGGTATGTATGAAAACCCAGGAGAAATAAATATGGAATTGTATGCAAGGATTGCAGTCGCTTATTATGTGATTCGAAACACGCCATGGTAAGCAGTAAAGGTGAAGCAGCATTTCGCACTCTAATGTAATGCTTGCATTATGCTGTTGGTCTTTGGCTTGAGCAATTGTTGTGGGGTACAGCATGGCATGTTAATTCGGTTGTGTCAATGATGATGCTTGAAGTTAACTGTAAAGATGAGATCTGGGAGAGGAAGAACCTCGTATGAGTGAGGTTTCGGGATCATGAATGAACTACTAGAGATGCGTTACCCGCTGAAAAGGGCTTCCGGGTTACAAATACAGCGGGCCCTGGACAACATTAAAGAAATTATTGCAGAGAGAAATCTCCGGAATAAATAAACTTGACGAGATCTCTAAGGTCCACATGTTGCAAACGCTTCGAGTGGGGATGTTGCTATTGGTTAAGAAACTTTGTTGTCAAAGTACTTGTACAGAAGGCCTGGATTCGTGTTCAATCTGCAAACACAAATTGACCGCAGAAGCTAGTTGCGAAATTTGTAACAACAATAATGAAATGCTAGTTGCTGTATGAGCAGGAAATAAGAACAGAAGGGCGAGATGTGGATTTTTTTGCCTTTGATACCAGTCATTTCAGCTTAAGTTGTGGAGGCTAGAAGTATTGCCCAGATTGCCTCTGCGGTTAATAAGAAAAAGGTTGCAGATAAATATCTTGCAGAAATGACAGCACGTAATAGGGAAATGAAGATTAAAGGAAAAGGTCTTAGGAAGCAGAAGAGGCGTTGAACAGCTTTATCGATGTTATCGACGATGGAATGTTTAACAACGAGGCTAAAATTGTTAGCACTTTAAAATAAGTGCAAAGGGCAATAGTTTTATAGAGTTAAGACAAAAGGAAAAATTCGGGAAAATGCTTATACATATACCAGAGAAAGCTTTAAGCAACCTAGGCATTGAAGGGTACGCTAAACGTTAAATATATTCAATTTTAGGGGTATATACACTATGTGATCAAAAGTATCCGGAGACCCAACAAACATACGTTTTTCATCTTAGGTGCATTGTGCTGCCATCTACTCCTGGTACTCATTATCCGCGACCTCAGTAGTCATTAGACATCGTGAACAGCAGAATGGGACGATCCATGGAGCTCACGGACTTCGAACGTGGTCAGGTGATTGGGTGTCACTTGTGTCAGAAGTCTGTACGCGAGATTTTCACACCCCTAAACATCCGTCCACTGTTTCTGATGTGACAGTGAAGTGGAAACGTGAAGGGACATGTACAGCACAAAAGCGTACAGGCTGACCTCGTCTGTTGACTATTAGAGACCAATAGGGTCGTAAAGAGTAATAGGCAGACATCTATCCAGACGATCACACAATAATTCCAAACTGCATCAGGATCCACTCCAAGTACTATGGCAGGCGTGAAGTGAGAAACCTTGGATTCCATGGTCAGCGGCTGCTAAGCCACAATTCAGCAGGAAATGCCAAAGGACGCCTCGCTTGGTGTTAGGAGCGTCAACATTACACGATTGAGCGGTGGAAAAACGTTGTGGAGTGACGAATCACGGTACACAATGTGGCGATCCAATGGCAGGGTGTGGGTATGGCGAATGCATGGTGAACGTCATCTGCCAGGGTGTGTAGTGCCAACAGTGAAATTCGGAGGTGGTGGTGTTATGGTGTGGTCGTGTTTTTCCTGGAGGGGGCTTGCACCCCTTGTTGTTTTGCGTGGCACGATCACAGCGCAGACGTACATTGATATTTTAAGCACCTTCTTGCTTCCCACTGTCGAAGAGCAATTCAGGGATGGCGATTGCAGCTTTCAACACGATTGAGCACCTGTTCATACTGCTCGGGCTGTGGCGGAGTGGTTACACGACAATAACATCCCTGTAATGGACTGACCTGCACAGAGTCCTGATTTGAATCCTATAGAACATCTTTGGGATGTTTTTGAACGCCGACTTCGTGCCAGGCCTTGCCGACCTACATCGATACCTCTCCTCAGTTCCGCACTCCGTGAAGAATGGGTTGCTATTCCCCAAGAAACCTTCCAGATCCTGATTGAATGTATGCCTGCGAAAGTGAACGCTGTGATCAAGGCTAAGGGTGGCCAACACCATATCGACTTCCAGCATTACCGATGGGGGGCGCCACGAACTTGTACGTCATTTTCAGCCAGGTGTCCGGATACTTTTGATCACGTAGTGTATGATTGACAACCTGCACTCAAAACCCCTATAGAAAGAGAGAATTGTAAATGCTGATACTTCAGAAAATGAGGGAAATAAGTATTTTATTTCGATAGTTTTGGCAAAACGAAACCTCAAACAGAGAGTAAAACATACCTCGACGGTGTTAGGATAATGTGTAATGGTATCAGAATTTTAATAATACCGTTCGTTGTCAGCCCTGCCTGCAATTTGTGTTATAAGAAGCAGTTCGGTGATCCAATGTTAAAAATGAATTGTACAATTACAGTGAGCGGATCTGAGCCCACCTTCTTATATTCACCTCTATCTCTGTATACTGTGGGGAACTATGAGATGCCACTCTTGAATTTTGAGGCATACAGCTTGATTCAAAATATCGATGCGAGTAATAATCTATTTTATCATATTTGCAACAATGTTCGGAGTGTTATGGATATTTCTCATGGATCGCTGATATCAATGCATTTATCCAGGATAAACTTGGATTGAGTGATGGAGTCTTCTTCATCCGTCCAAATATTAACACGATGAAGGCACGGATTTGTTTAATGTCCTTATACGATTGATTTTCGAAGAGTCACCTACTGGATAGTTTGTAGGAAGAATACTTGCTGCTGGAGATTTAGTGAACCTAATGATCTTGTGAATATATTTAAAGTGAGAATCATACATGTTGAGTGCATTATTGCAACAGTGTCTTTCATTAACGGTAATGGGTATTCTCTATACCGATTTTCCTCTTTTCTTCCTTCTGTTCCTCCAGAATATCTTATTTCTAAAGCATATTAATTAATTCTATCGTATATTTACCTGTGATACGTACACATTTCATAGATTAAGTCAACATTCTGGTGGTCGATTAGAACGGAAAGACTTAAGAAACGAGGTTATAACTGTTAGACATCCGTCGAAATGGGACCAAATTTTAATAGGTATGGACGATGCTATAATAGTTGCTCGAGCTTGATTCAGCTGTTTCCTACTTTAGTTGAGGATAGTTATTAGAAGCATTATTTGAAAGCTTAGGTTACAAAGTAATATAATGGATATTTTATATGTGATTGAAGTACTTACATATTACTATTGGAGTACATATTATTAAAGGGGAACATGTTATATTTCTACCCCACAACACATCAGTTCTAGGTGTAAATAACAAGATTAAAATACCATGCCAAGCAGAAGATTTATAGTCTACTTGGCAAAATTTACATAGAGCTCTCACCAAGGCTAATGGAACGGAGACGACTAGAAGTGTTTCCAATAATGCAATTATATTAATCCTTGATGAAATTATTCGGTATCTGAGTAACATTGAGTTTTATTTATGGACAATCTTTAATTGCTGTGGTCCTTAGCGTCCCATTGTATATTGGGTGTGAAAGACCGGAAAGTTTACTCAGAGGTCTCTCTACCAGGCTTGAGGTTCTTTTATGTGCCGTAAATCTACGACACGGGACCACCAGCTTTACTTCCCTTCCGAAGGAAGCCATGCTAAGGATTTTTGCTCCCGAAATAATCGATTGCCCTCGTCGGGTTTGAACCTGCGACCTGAGGAACTACACTGAATCTGAGTGGTACCACTATTAACAGAATTATAAGTCAAGGAATTTCAACAACAATGTACAGATTTCCAATCCTGAATGCAATGGAATCGCATCGTTTATTCAGTTCTGAATGGCCATATCCCCGAGAGAATGTAGTCATTGTGCATGCTGCAAATGGAGCACTGAATGCAGTAATTCCACTTTCGATGGATTTTCAGATGATCAAAAGGAACTCACTCAATAGAAAACTTAAACTGGTACTCATAAGATGAAAGGATTCCAAAATTCCATACGTCATAAAGAGAAGAGAAAGCTATTACTAAATCGACAATGCCTGTAATTTGATTTTGTGATTCTGAAAAGATGGAAATTCTTAAAATTGTCAAGCCTAATGATCATATGCATATTTTCTTTCGAATTATGGATCTTTACACTGAGCCTGCAGTACCCCAGACTGGATCATTCTAATGGAACTTGGCAAAGGTTGAAAAGCCATGTTTTGTCATAATAGGTATTCAGACTACTAAAACTGTTCAGTTTGATCATTGAAATATTACTATCTCAAACATTTTTCTAAATAGTGAATGTTATCCCTATTATGTCATATATATGGACTTGAAAATTCAAAGTTTGCTTCACTCTATGAAATGTATTCGAAATTCCAGAGGTCCTAATATGGGAACGGTAACTACACAGATATCTTTGCTATGCTGAATTCTACACTATAAAGTATTTACCTACATGACTGTTTTACGTATTGCGAAGACTGTAATTTAAAACGAATGTTAGGAATATATGCGGGAAATATAGGATATATAATAATAATAATAATAATAATAATAAAGGTAAATTAATTATACATAATAATCACATTTATTGGCTTTATTATACATTTCCATAATTTTAGTTCTTCCATTCCAGCTTCCTGCATAATATTAACGCATTGATAATGAAGGTCGTACACTTGAGTTCAAATGCTTTTCAATATAATATGAGCTGAGTCTTTTATTTCACTTATTTAATATAGTTTAGAGATATATCATTGTAGTAATTCTAGCAATTATTAACAATTATGATTTGGTTATTCACGAATACAATAATTCTGTATGCATCTACTACATTCTCGAAATGTTTAATACAATATTCTCTCCCAAGTGAGTTTCAAACGTAAATTTGTCTTGCACACTCATAATGTAGTCAAATGCTCATACGATTATTTTCAGAAATGAGGACATCATTCAGCTTATATATATCACTTGGCGACATTTTCCTGTGAAATATTAAGAAAAGGATCGTAAATGAAGACAAGGACATATAATCGAAGAGGCTCTTCTTTACCTTCTTTGTCCATCTGTAATTAGAAGCTAAATAATATTAAAAGTAAGCATATACATTATTTAGAGTAACGTGACTGCATCAAACTTCCACCAGCATCCAGGTTTTGCTGGAAAGGTCCGAACCTCGCAAAGCTCTTACCTTAGTGAAATGAAAGTAAATAAAGTTAATGTTGAAAGGCTGTGAAGATATACTTAGTGCTTCAAACATGTTCCTCGTCTAATTACAATATAAAAGATTACACTTAATTTGTAGCAATGTTTACTCACTTTTCTGCTTTAGGTGTTCTTTCAACACAACTTAGGCTTTCTACTCTGCTTTCGGAAGCTTCTTATCCACTTCATGTACATCTTATATTTGGATATATAAATATAATAGAAAAAAGCTCGGTTTGCCTCAAATAACTTCTGAAAACAAAATAAATTATTCTTAGGTCTCTTTCAATTGCATACTAAACAATTTAATGTTCTACTGTTAAACAAAAGTTTACATTCCTATACTTATTGTTTCTGTCTATGATGAATGCTGCATCACTCTACGAATAGGAAATATGTTGTACATTGGTTATGGTGACAAGAGTCGGTGAAGGAGGTAGTGTGCATCTTCTCGTCTCGGCCTCCTAGTGATGCTGCAATGAGACCACGCTTGTTTACCCTACATTGCGTACAGTTTTCCATGGCAACACTTTTAAATCAGCACTAGAATTTCGCCAAAAAAGCCTTCCTCTTATATACACAGAGTAAGTAGTGTCGTTTTCCCTCTCCATTGTTTGAAAGTTCCTTGGTGACGTGAATATCTTCGGAGTTTGTTTGGACCTGTTTGCTTGCACCTGAACTGGTTTTTTGCTTGTCTGGAGCCGGGCAACTGAAGTGGTTCTCAAATGCCTGTGTAAGAATCCGAGGCGACCCCCGAGTGTAACACGGTAAAGAACTGAGGAATAACCGAAATACTTTCCGGTTAGAAGATTATTAACAACTGAGCAGATTTTTTTAGTGGCTTCACATAAATCACTATTAAGTACGCGATTGCATCACCGGGAATCCCTCATTTGTTGATTTCCGTGCATAGCTAATGGGTAGCATATTCATCGGTATTGAGTTGGATTCCGATTCCTACTGGTGAGAGTGATTACTTTTAAATGTAAGTCACTGACCACTCTTATTACGTATATTATTTATTTGATTCCCTGCTGGTTGGTTCCAATTTAGTGTGAATTAAATTATTGTATTTTGGACCTATTGTAATTGAGGAATTTACATGGGAAGAGTAGTAACTACCATTGACAAAATTTTTCAGGGGAAGCAAAAACAAATTTATGAACACTTCAATTACAGATGTTGCTTTTAATGGAAGGTACACATTCACAATTTGCGTTACACATGAAATTTGAAAATTCTGACACAAACTTGTCTGTGAAATGTTTTCTAAAATAGAATACTGAAATCACTGCTTAGCCAGACTCAGAATTAATGTTCTGATGTTCTGGTACATTTCAAGACAATTTACATCCAAGAAGTCCAACATAGATAAACGCAGTTAAACACTGCAAGTTAGTGATTGACATTACGGACTGTCCTTTCTTAGAGATCCTTTAACATTTCAATGCCATAAAATGACTGTCTGGTTTTTATTGCAAGAAAATCAGCTCTCACGTGTCTAATCCAGTTGAAGGTGCCGATTTTTATAGGATTGTGTTATTGAGACCTGTCAGAAATGTATGTTGTATATAAGCGGCCTGTTTCCAAAATGTGTGAAGTTTTTATTATAGCCTCTTTAGTGAGTTCACAACAATTGCTTTTGCACTTAAATGCTGCCTGGTAAAGATTTTGTTTGGTGTATAATCAAACTAGGTTAAAACTCAGGAAATAGTAAAGCAAGAATTAGTAATTCAACTTACCATTCTAAATGGGTAAGATTTCGGAGGCATATTGACTGTTAAACACACACTGCATCCCAACAATCACTATTAGTCGTTAGAAATCCTTCTAGACATGTTCAATTTGAGTACTCTCAACTCTGACGCTATAAGAGATGACGCTATAAGTTGTCTGCTTCAACAGCTGTGCACATACAACTAATGCTGTCTAGCAGCTACGTTTTTAACTTCATTTTTATTAGACCTATTACCTTCTCTGTTTCATTGGCATTGCCACTTCTCAATTAAAAACCTGAAAATTAAAATTTTTGGCAGTCACTGCCGCAATTGTAATATTGAAATTCTATCTTCCTAAAGGGCGGATATATTAAAAGTGGGTTTTGTTAAAATATGTTTCGTTTAACTTCTACTTGCTCTGCATTGAAAATAGAGTATGCATATACTACATGTGATGCCTTGTTCTGTTTCGCAGTCAAATGGGGTTACATGTGTGTTAAATTGGACCTTATGGTTTATAATTTCAAAGTAATTATTTCCGAGCAGACTGGTATGTTATAAGGCTTTCATAGGTTCCTGATTAATTTGAGGGACAAACTGAACATATACGTTTTACTATGGAAGTTAATCTGATGTACCGTTATAAGGGTAAACACTGTTGGTACTTTATGATTTATATATTGTTTTTAAAGGTATATTGCTAATAATGTGGAAGAATATGTGCACTAAGAGAGGTTGAATATATTTTAAAAATTAAGTTCCTTAAATATTATTACAAAAAAACGTTGATATTAATCATGGAAGGTATCCCTCCAAACCATTGAACTGTCAACAATTCAGTAATTGTCTTAAAGTGAAAGCTGAAGAATGCCCGACACGAGCGGATTTGAATAAACGGAATTCTGACTCTTAGTCAATATACCATTACGCACAGTATAATAATAGTAAAAGGATCCCTGCACGTTGTTCAAGAAGAGTCTAAAGTTGCCTAAATCTGTAGGAAAACAGCAATGAAATATTTTAACATAATGACAAAGAAACACGAAAATTGCTTGTTTTAAGTGATGGACTACCATTATTGTTGGACATCCTTACCAAAGCAATCCATCAACTTTATGTGAACTAAAAATTGTGTTTTTATAGTACCTTTAAAACTTGTCCTAAATTAATATGATCTTAAGTAAAATAGTTAACATAGTTTATACAGTTCATGGATTGAAAGGCAGTTCGCCAGTTTTCATTGGTGTTTTTCTTTCTGCTTAATAAGCTGAGCTGGACGTTCCTCGCACTTTAAAGCCCGTAGAACAAGCCAGTTATTGTGATTCTGAAGAATCTATTTATTTAGAAATAGGAGAAATACAGCCAAATTAAGGTTAGAGGTGCGGATTTTATCTTGGACAGATATGGTGGAAAACTCCACACATTGGACTCGTAAGAGTATAAGCATAAGGATCTGAGATTGAAAAACTACTTAATTCTGCTACTACAGAGGAAGCAGTATTCCTCTGCCATCACAAGAAGTTGAGGACTGTTTCACAGATGTTCTCTCGTGAAACTCCATTAGCTCTCAACTTGACGACTTTTATTATATTCTTGCCAATTTACACGACTTGGCCAATGTGTGAGCTGAATTTAGTAGCACCTCCGAACGAAAATACAAATTGCTGTGAGTCATTCCACAGTAGACTTAATACTAACTTCTACAGCACACACCCTAATATATCAGTTCATAGAAACTCTGAAAGAAATACAGATAGAACCTTACGCCAAAATTAGGAGTTGCCATAAACAAAATTCAAAACATATCAGAAGAAAGAACAGTTTGTACAAGAATAGATGAATAATTTTACAAATGACACAATTACGTGAGGTATTTTATAGCATCATATATGCTACAAACTTCTGTTGACGTAAATAGTGTTAGTCTCATCATAAGTGTATCCAACTTACATTGATTTTACCATCATAAGAATCATAAATCATAAATAATCTTTGAAACAGTGCTTTCACTACTATCAACGAGGAAGTTACAAGGAATATTTTTAAGCACACTTACATATAGTGGACTGCCGTAGGCCTGTTAAAATGGGAAAGAAATTATTGCGTGAATCAGCTTGGACCTCGCCTCAGTAGCTGGCAAGGAATCATTTACGCAATTTGGGAACCACTACTACATCACCTATCGGGAGCTCTCAGAGCTTCATTGGACCTATTTGTCTTCTCCTATAATCATAGACTGGGTTTTACTTCTCGCTGTCCCAGAGCTACTTTACCAGAACCTACCGGCCACCTCAGACCTTGTCTTGGCCTGCCTAAACATGTTTGAGAAAGTTTCTTTCGGCTAGGTCCAGGACTTGACTGGCGTATATGGGGTGTGCATATTGGAACTAAGAAAAAACGATTTTGGTATTCATATTCTACGATCATATCGGAGTAGGGTGCTGAATTTATCTTATAATTGTAATATTAAATCGAATCCCCACTTAGTTTAATTTTATATGTAAATTACTTAAGCTAACCAAAGGTAATCCAGGTGTGTTGATAGAGCAAATCTGATTAGAACAATGGATGCCTATGATAATTCTAAATTAGCTCACGGCTCACGTATCGTATGAACACTTTATTTTAATTATTAATATGCAAATAATCTAGTTTAATAAAATTTAATCCAGGTGTCCATATATCATAAATTTAATTAAACCATGCGTTCTTGTTAAAATTATAATCAGAATTCACAATGTTCATTTTTTCTAATATGAAAATTATTCAAAATGACACTCGGTATAAAATCCAGTCTTTTGCCTAGTTCTCTTACTTGACTTTCTTGGAGGTTGCACACCTGACGACTCCCTTGATATCGCATTTCACCTGTCGGATTGATTTGGTATACACATTAACTGGCAGCTTAAAAGCCTGTATGCAAATTAACACCTACCTAAAACAGTTAAAGACATCAACCAATTACAATACACAAGGGGAAGAACTTAGACTTAAGTAATCAGAACATGAAGGTGGAATGGATGGGTCCTAGAAAGGTGTGGGGCATGCAAAGTAGATCTCCTCCCACATACCTTTCGAGAATCGAACTCACGGTCTTTCAGCTATAAGCCTATACTACTGGCCTTCTATTTTGCAGGGAATTATATATAACAATGCTTTTTTTGTATTTTGCTGTTTGTGATGGTGTACTAGGAATTATATATCCATATAATAATTTTGATTACTTAATTATTTCCTGACATCTTTACTGCTTTAACAGCTGCTGATTTATAATAAACTGATACGAATCGTGAATCAGTTAACTTGATATCGAATTAATATTTCTTTCTTCAGAACTCAAAATCTTTTTGATAAGAAATCCTTGTTATTTATTTTCACCAGTACCAGCATAACAGAGAACCTCTGCCTTTGAAGGTTCACTTATATTGTGTAAAATGCAATGGGATTCTTGCACAGATTAAAATGTATCCATTATCAAAAAATTATTCCTTGATAACTCGTTTAAATACCTACCTGTTGCCATCTGTAACCTTCTAATGTTTAGTACTAGGGCGACACAGAAAAGTTTTATAAAATCAAATAAGATTTAGTTAAATTATTAAATTATTTTATTGTTTTTCCAACCATTCCCCTTTAACATCAATAAATTTTTGCATTCGAAACCAGTCCTTAAAGCAATGATGCCATCCTTCCTGAGGCGCTTCAGAAACCAGTTTTTTGTAATGTTCCACTGCTTCATCTGATGACGAAAAAGTGATTCCACGCATTTTATCCTTAATTTTTGAAAAAAAAAAAAAGAAATCACAAGCCACCAAGCCATGACTGTATGGTGGAGGGTTTATGGTGCTGACCTTCAGGGCATCAGATACTCGGTTGTTAGTTTAGCTGTATGCGACGATGCGCTGCCATGATGTAGCACGACTTTTCCTTTTGGGCGTTTTTCAGGAACTTTTTCAAAACTTTGCGGTAAACAGATATTTGTGTACCAATCGGCAGTAACGGTACATCTATCTTCTAATGCTACTGTAGCAATATGATCCGTTTTAGAAAAATAACTAGTAAACATCTTCTTGCTAGCACTGTGAATTCGTCGGACTTTTGCAGGCTTGGATTCTGTTCGAAAGATCCACTGAACCAATTAGCTTTCCTTTTCCGGATCATAACAACAAATCCAAGATTTATCGCCGATCAATGATATTGCAGATTGTACTAATCTTCTGACGGTGTTAGTTTACCTTTATGGTCTCTGTCAGTGCAGTGTGCTAATAATGAGTGGTAAATCGTGTGATCTTAGTGGTAATTGTGGTGCTTGTCGCCGGAGGGTTAGCCAGCGTGTTTTCTGTGCAGGGTGTAAGTTTTGGTTTCATTGGCGTGGGCGAACATTGTTAGTGAGAATGTGAGTAATTGTGCGGAATGGTTTTGTGAACTTTGTAAGTATAAGGCACTGGTCAGAAAGCACGAGGAAACCTTTTCCAACCTGAGAAAAGAACTAGAATTTTTCAAAAAAGAAACTAGAAACACTGTTTTGGCTTCAAATATTTTGGCTAATAACTTTCAGGACTTCAGGACGGTATCTAAGAAGAATCTCAGGAGGAAAAGGCGGTTCTCTGCAGATCATCAACATCTTGTCCAACTGAGCAACAGATTCAGTGCTCTTGAAACGCTGAATGTTGATCAGGCCACAAATCCCCAAGAGCAGGTCTTAGACGAATCTGTAAATCACACAAAAAGCAAGGCCTTGTTGCTTTGGAGTAGTCATGGGAGGGGCATAGCAACCCTGCTCAAACGGGACTTGGGGTGTGATTATGATGTAGTAGGCATAGTTAAACCCAGTGCTGCGCTCTCTGATGTCACTGAAGACCTGGTAAAGCTAACTGCAGGTTTTACCAAGAGGGATCATGTAGTGATAGTGGGTGAGCCAGGGAATAGCCTGGATAGAAATAGTAGCTATATTATTGAAAAGGTCTGTGTGACATCAGTGAGACCAGCAGCCATACTAATGTGAAGGTAGTGGGACTTTTACATAGGCATGACAAGCCTCAGCTTCATTGGAGGGTGAGGGATATGAATATGAGACTTGAGCGTGCCTTGTTAAGTTCTGCTGCATCTCACATGTGTATGATAGATGTCGATGGTATAGGCAGGAATTGTTATACCTCTCATGGCCTACACCTAAATTCTAGAGGCAAAGAGAAGCTTTCTCTTCTTATTGCTGACAGAATTAGGGATAAAATTCCTGTTGTCACTAGTAGGAGGTCGTTTTTGGTTAATTATGTCCTATAGTCAACATAATCATCGACACTTAAAGTAAATTGAGATAACCATCCCAAATACCTCTGTATCCACAAGTAACTATAGAAGTAATGCTTCTGACATCAATAGTAATGATGATAATAATAAAAATAAAAATTGCCTGTCTGTATTTCATCAGAATATAAGAGGCTTAAGAAACAAAGTAGATGAACTTACTATTAGTCTTAATACTGAAAACCCACTGCCACACATTTTATGCTTATCCGAATACCACTTGACACAACAGGAATTTTAGCCAATTTTACTGCATGGGTACTCTTTAGCAGCAGAGTTTTAAAGAATAATCTTACATAAAGGTGGAGTTTGTATATATGTCAAAAATGATGTTACTTATAAAGTTTTGGATTTATCCAAGTTTTGTAGTGAACAAAACCTTGAACTCTGTGCAGTTCAGCTAAATGAAGGTAAATTGAATTTAACTATAGTAGCCCTTTATCGATCTCCTTTAGACAATTTTGAAATATTCAGAAAGCAACTTGAACATCTTCTAAAATTTTTATTCAAACCAAAAAGAGAATTAATCATATGTGGTGATATAAATGTTGATTATTTGAAATCTAGTCCTCAAAGGGAACAACTCAGCACTTTACTTACAACATACAACATGACACATACAGTAAACTTTCCAACAAGAATCCAAAACAGCTCCTCTACAGCTATAGATAATATATTTGTAAACTCAGATAGCATTAATTTTTGCAATGCCTCATCAAAATCTAATGACCTGTCGGATCACGATGCACAAGTTCTACACATTAAAAACTTAAATTTAAAATCCAAACCTAAATACACTTATCAGAAATCTAGGGAAATAAATGAAAATACTCTGAGTGAGTTTAGCAAAATACTTGAACTTGAATCATGGAATCAAACTTACCAAACGAATGGAACCAATAATAAATATAACATCTTTCTTCAGTGTTTCAAAACCCACTTTGACGCTTGCTTCCCGGTCAAGTTAAGCAAAATATCTAACTTCAAAAGAGAGAATGCCTGGATCACTTTAGGAATAAGGACGTCATGTAGACGTAAAAGAGAATTATATGAGCAAGTAAGAATTAGTAATAGTATAGATTTAAAACACTACTTCAAAAAATATTGTAAGCTTCTAAAGAAGGTAATAAAAGCGGCCAGAATATTGCATTAAAATAAACAGATTCAACTCTCTGACAATAAAATAAAAACTACTTGGAATATAATAAAAAGAGAAGCGGGTAAATCCTCATTACAAAATGACTTAATAACACTAAACATTGATAATAAAGAAATTAGTAAACCTCACGAAGTTGCAGAAACATTTAACAAATTTTTTTGATGTAACAAACAAAATGAGTATTAATTTTGGAAGTAAAGAGGCAGCTTTGGAATTTCTAAGATCAAATTTAAACTAATTAAGTGCCTGAATTTAAAGTTAACCTGACAACGCCTTCTGAAATAAACAAAATTATTAACTCCTTCAAAACAAAACTCTTCTGGTTATGATGAAATAACAATAAAAGTCTTAAAATCATGCTCATCTCAAATTTCCACTCCCCTTAGTTATTTGTGCAATGAGTCACTAAGGTCAGGAATTTTCCCTGACAGAATGAAATTTTCCGTTGTTAAACCACTTTTCAAAATAAAGCCCAACGCAATAATGTTTCAAATTATAGACCAATATCTCTCTTGCCAATTTTCTCAAAAGTTCTTGAAAAGGTGATGTTTAATAGGCTTTATAAATACCTTGAATGTAACAACATACTTACCAGGGATCAGTTCGGGTTCAGAAAAGGAATGTCGACCAATAATGCAACTTATAAATGTACTCATGAAGTGTTAACTGCATTAAACAAAACAAAATGCATGTAGGTGGGATTTTTTGTGACTTAGCAAAGGCATTTGACGGTGTTAATCATGATATTCTAATAGCAAAATTGAAATTCTATCTACTAAAAAATGAAACTCTAAGTTGGTTCGTATCATATCTAAACGAAAGAAAACAAACCGTTGAAGTTATCAATGATATTGAATTTGGAAAACATACATCAAAATGGAAAACAGTAACACATGGAGTGCCCCAAGGTTCAGTCCTAGGACCTTTATTATTCTTGATCTATATAAATGACCTATCATTTTATATAAAGGATATTACAAGTATCATTCTGTTTGCAGATGACACGAGTGTTTTGATGACTAGTAAAAACTTGAATGAGTGTGTAATTAAATTGAATTATGTTTTGAACTGTATGTCACACTGGTTTAAAGCTAACAAATTATCTGTAAATCTAGACAAAACAAAAGTTGTTAAATTTATAACCCATCGATCACTACACACTCCAATAGAAATTGGGATTAATGACATGTCACTAGAACAAATAGACAACATTAAATTTCTGGGCCTCCAAGTAGACAGATATTTAGATTGGAAAGTTCACATTACGTATATCAGACACAAACTCAGTTCTGCATGTTATGCTATCCGAGCATTGGTAAATATCAGTTCTATAGATATACTTAAATTAGTATACTATGCGTATTTTAACTCTATCATTGAATATAGAATATTATTTTGGGGAAATTCGGTAGAAAGTAAACGAATATTCCTCATGCAAAAAAGGTTATAAGAATCATTTCCAGCATTCATAGCAGACACTCTTGCAAACATCTTTTTAGAAGACTGAAGATATTAACCCTACCTTGCATGTATATATTTTCAATCTTAAAATTCTATGTATGCAATCGAACCACATGTATTACAAACATGGAAATTCATAAGATAAACACTAGACAAAAGGGTAACATCCATCATCCCAGTGCAAAGCTTTCTTGCTTCCAGAAAGGTGTATATTACGAGACCATAAAAATATTTAATACTCTCTCTAATAATATTAAGAGAAAAGTTGACAATTTCAATGTCTTTAAAACTGCTTTTAAAGAGTATCTATGCTCAAAAGCATATTATTCTGTACAAGATTATCTGAATGACAAATTATCCTGATGATAATACTTATATAGCTCGGTAAATAGTATTAGTAAATATTAATGACAATTGCCAGTCATATTTGATGCCTGCTCTGGAATTAATGAAGCTATTTAAATGTATGTATATTAATAACTGACAGTAAATGCTATGCATTACAAATCAAATAGAACAAAATGATCAGACGAACAAAGGTAAAATCTTAGTGAATGTTAAAATAACTGTTCTTGCCTATACGTATGTTAACCTTGTAACAGTAAGGAGGTATTCAACTCTGTACAAAATTACACTTGATTTGTTTCATTTTGTGTATAATATGTCTTTATTTTATTTTAAACGTTCTGTATACTATGTAATATTTATGTATATATGTAACTTTATTGTACATTTCCTTGACACGCATATAGTATGTGTCTATATTATTTCAAATGTTACATATTCTATGTAATATTTATGTTTATATGTAATTTTTGTGCATTTCCTTGACGTGTTCTATGTTCACAAGCCTTTATGGCTGCTAGTGAACTCACAGAATACAATCTAATCTAATTCTAAACCAAATTTGAAGTGCCGCCTTGGAATTTGTCCAGTTTTTCTGCAACATTGAATGAGTTGTTGTTTTTGATCGGGAGTCAGTTTATGTGGAATCTATCGACAACATAGTTTTCTCACGTTTAATTGTTGATGTAAAATACTTTGAATTTGGCTAATAGAAATACCAATGTCGCCTGAATAAATTCATAAGATATCCGGCGATTTCCTCAAACATTGCTCGAAGAGTGGCAATATTTTCATTCAGTATCAGCAGTTCTTGGGCATTCTTCACGAAGTTCATCATTAAGAAAGAAAAGAAGGAAAGGAAAGAAAACGACCTGTCTTGAATTCAGTGTACAAATTTTAAATTGTTTCTTCGTCAAATGCATTTCTAAGCTGATTTTCACAATGTTTAGGCCTTAATGAAGATTTAAAATCGCAAAAAATTATAGCCCGCAAATGCTCTCTAGTCAAATGAATATTTAGATGGACACAAGATCTTTAAATTATGATAATTAACAAACTATTGGAGAAAGTCGAACAAGCAATCAACTGGAAAAACATTAAAAGGCAGCTGTCAAATATAAACAAATTTCATTTGTTTTTAGACACATGGAATTCTAAAAAGTATCAGTATCACCCTTGTATGATTCGGCTATGATGTTCATTTGGTTGATATTTTTTCAGTTCTGGAGGAGGATCCTCGCTCCTGGTGAGGCGCAATGCCATTTTAATGATGTGGTTCTTTGGTAGTCTGATTTGTTCTTCGCCATACACTGTTTTCTATTGGTTTTGAAGTATGAGGGAAATTGTTTCTCTGGAAGTTATTGCTGTTTCCACCATAGAATGCACTCTTTCCCTTCAATTCTTCCCCAATCAGCAGTATGGTTAGAATGATTTGCAGGTCTTTTTCTGATCTGATCTCATTATATGCCACTGTCATCAACGAGTTATATTCTCTCCGCAAATCATAACGCCACACTACCGCAGTTAATATGTTTCTGTGTTTGATACATAAAAGCTTTATGTATAAGTTTATGGCGCCCTCTTTCAATTTCTATGCATTGTACTTCATCACCACAATATGTAAAATATACAAATAAGATGTTTAAATAAAGTGTAAAAACATTGAAAAGCACACTATGTACCAGCAAGACAAGAAAAACCAGTATCGAGAAGTGGCACCAAAATCAATCTGACCAACACCTCAGATAAGAAAGAACCATCGAAAAGGTTTACGAATGTAAATCTGACCAGCATCTAAGATGAAAAAACAATTTACAAACGGAACATCGACGTTAAAATTTGTAACTGTGACGAATTGTAATTGCGTGAGCAATCACAATGTGACGAATAAATTGTGGCAAATTTCTTAGATCCAGTAATGATCAGCAATTATCTGATACGCTAAAAGAAAACCTTTTATAGAAGCTAGTAATACAATATCCTGATTTCACTAAGGGTCTCATCGCAAGAGATTTGAGCAATGAAAGGGTCGGCACCATTTTGTGTCAGGGACCAGAAGATATCGAGATTACTAGTCCCTTTTTCCAGTAGATCGCTGAATAAGATAGAAAGGAATTTCAGTATATAAGAAAAGTGTTACTTGCTATTATTTGAGCTTCCAATTATCTGTGCCTGTACCTATTGGGTGTCGTCCTCCGTGGTCTAGTAGTACCATGCTAGCCTCGTTCCCGAGGTTGCGGGTGCAAACCCGGTGGAGGGCAATGTCTTTTTACGCGCGTAAAATGCTTATCATGGCTTCCTTAAGGGAAGTAAAGCCGGTGGTCCCGTGTCGTAGATTTACGGTACGTAAAAGAACCTCAGTCTGATAAAGAGGTATCTGAGCAAAACTTTCGGTCTTTCACGCCCAATGGGACACTAAGAACCATAGGAGTTAAAGAGCATTCTTTAAATAAAACTCAGTTTAATTTGTACCTATAGAGAAGGAAGCTTACGAGTAGATAGTAACAGGTCATCATAAATCTAAAATGAATCAGAAATGTGAGGGATACGGATTCGAAAGTCCCGAGAAGGGGAATCCATTCAAAGGAGTTTCATTATGGAATTGTACCTAACAGGAGGATAATTAATGATAAGGGGATGTATGATCAAGAATGTATGCCCTAAGATCTTAGGTAGACGCGATGGGTATTTCTGAAGAGAAAAAGGATATCTTGAGAGAAGCACATGATTCTCTCACCGTAAGTCATAGGCGTGTGGCAAGAGCATGTTTAGCCATCGAAAGGCATTTTCAATGGCCCAATGGCCTGAAATGGAAAGAGATATTGAGGAATAAACAAAAAAAGGTGAAGGTTAAAAAAAAAGGAAAAGAAAATTGCTTCGACCATGAAAGCGAGTACAAATGGAAATATAACGGTCAGTAACAAAGGGAACAAGGTGTAATGGCCTGTCAAGACGAACTAACGGAATAAGTAGTACCAGGTTTTCCGAAAAACAAGATGCTCAAACAGTACTAGGGATATTACAGTAAGGGATTCCTTTAACGATATTGATAGATAAATTCCAGAAAATTGTTTTAAAAACACATGATACGCATCAAAAGTTGCAGATAATTACTTTCCACTCTCCAAGCTAACGGCGATTTGGAAGGAAATCTTCGGGTGTTAGCTGAATATGGATATCTGCGGTGTTTACTTAAAAGACCACAGTATACTCAACCACAGGTGCATGCCGTTTGAATTTTTATTTGAGTACGAGTGCAGAACTCCTCTATAAAGGTAATTTAATTAATTCTAAACTTATATAATTAAGTTAATGAACTTAAAAGAGGTAATAAACTGCACACAAGGTAGCCGGGAAGGACTGATAAAAAAGAAATAGAAAAACAAATGATATCATGATAAAGAGCACGTTCAGATTGAATTCACTGCACCCAGCAGGTATTATTACTCGATAAAACATTAAGAAGGGGAAGGTCAGCCAGGTTTCCAGCCGGTGGGTAGGACCTTACAGAATAATAATGTTTGACATTGTAAATGCTAGAATAAGAGGCCGTAAATTGATAAGGTGCACATGAATAGAATTAAACCCTTATAACACAAGGTTAAAAAAGAGAGCTCGAGAAAAGAAATTAAATATAGGGTAAGCAATAAAGCCTGGGACACGGAAACCTAAAATACAAGTTAATAATTATTTATTGTAATCAAAACAAACAGTCAAATGAACAGTTTTATTTTATCTTACTTTTATCCAATATAAATGTTTCAAATGCCTTCCTTCATTTACCGCACACTCTTCTAACGGATTCGGTTCTGTTTTCTAACTGAACGATGAAGTTCTGTTCCAAGTCATGCCTATATTTTCTGGCGTTTTGACAACGTTTATGGAACCTGTTGGTTTGGAAAAGCCCGTATTTGGAACATTATCGTATTCCTACTTGGAACCTCGCCATTACATGAAAGGTATGACAAAGAAGTGATCGCTGCATACTAACAGCAACGAAGTCCATTTTTAAAGCTTTTCTACTACGACGGCACGATACTCAAGAAACCTCATTGCCACACATTTCCTCTTCTTTGTATTTGTTTATAGACACATTTGGAATATCATTACCGTCCGATTATCAACCACGTTTATTTTTTCCACAACCTGAGGTTGACAGGATTGCTTTCGTCTAACAAGGCAATATATAATTATTATCCACACATATATGAATCTACTTTTAATCAATATTATGAACAACATACTGTTTCTCTTCAGTCACGTACATTATTTATCTTTCTTCATTTATTATATCATTTCTTCAGTTAAATCTAAGTAAAAATCTTCTTATACACAGATTTGTCTTTCCATAATTAACGATACTTTTTGTTTCAATTGTCTTAAATGGTCAGCAAATTCATAATATGTATTTTTATTTTCCTTAACTGTTTCACTCTAAACATTAATAATGATATCTCCTCCAAGTATTGGCACTATATATTTATTTTGGTTAATAGTGATCACTAAAATTAACATAAAACGTATTTTATAATCTAGAAAATACTTCCTCCTTCATGCGAAAAATTCCGTAGTTATATGATGACAAATTCTATTTTCTTAGCTTCAGCACACACTTTAACAAGAGCATTTAACATTTTTAGTTTTGGTTTTAAAATTTGTAACCATTTTTCTTAATATTTGAATATACCATTTTATAAAATAATTATTTTTAATAGCCAAATAATCACTCCTATCTACGCAATTTTCAAACCGGAAACTCGAGCTACACTTTTACTAAAGATCGTACTTTAAATAACTTTTACGAGTGCGCTACCGAGCTAGTAATTAGTGGCATCAAATTGCTGCATAACAAATATCGTCAGGTTCCCGTATACCACTATAAACTTGTATTATCAGGAAACATTTAAATGTTTGCATTACTCGTGGTCATAAACTTACCGGAAACTATATTGGATGAAAATAAGCACGGAATTGTGAAGCGTTTTAGTCCTCTAAGCATTTATTATGAACATAAAAGGATGGCGCAGCTGTATAACGCCATTTAGTGCATTATATTCTACATACATTTAGGAGAAATAAATTCTAAAGTAGGAATGCTAGAAAGATACGTAGGACAAACCTTGAATATTTGGTCAGCTGTTGCTACAAATTTGGCAAAGTTGTGTAAATTTAGAAGTAGAATTCATGGTGGTTAGTTTCGTTCAAAACAAACCTGAAGGCTTTTTAAAGGAAATGTTAAAAGTTGGTCAACAGTAAAGAAGAATATTAGATATAAAGGGTAATTATTTAAGGCATTAATTGGTTTATTACACAACGGTACAATGAACAAATAAAAGATAGAGAAAGATACACCGAAGTGTTACTTATATTTTTAAATAACAATTCTTGGTGCTAAAGTGCAGTCTAGGCACATTTAATGAATGTGTTACTAGTATGGTTTTTAACGAGAAGATAATGAAGGAAAATGTAGATGGGATGCAGTTATTTGAATAAAAGTGCAGATCAAAGCTTAAAATACGTAGAAATGATATATGCTAAGTTGAGTGTGCATAGCCATCTAATCCAGCTCATAAATGCTGCAGAAGCTTTGGAACGTGATTTTGATAGTATTTTGCATGACCAGAAGGAAATAATTCAGTTAGAATAGTACCAACTTCGTGGTGGTGGTGGTGTTGGTGGAGTGGAGTTTAAGGGCCCGTCGACAGCTAGGTCATTTGGGACTAACTTCGTACCTGAGGTTTTGAGTAACAGCATGTCACATTTTTCCCAAGGGTACATTTCTACTATTTCCAATAAGCTAGGAAGCAATTTGTTGACTTCATCTTGTGATGTAGCTGTGTTTGTAAGTTGAAGAGATTGAGTTTTGTGATATTTCTTTCATTGGTTTGTAAAAGCGTTTACAATATATACAAACTAGTTCCAGTACCAGTGAGCATAGGCGACGCGAGGTATTTAACTGTGGATATGAAAAGTTATTTGCTTTGCATTGACAAGGATATGCAGTACTGCTTTTCCAGTACATTTGCAGAGGTAGACACGTATAAAGTGTAAATATGTACCTTAGCATGTGTGTGCCAACAGAAATACTCGTTATTGCGCAAAATTGTGAAGATTATGCTCTAGTTCTTCACAACCTTATAAGGACACCGCAGAATGTAATAAGAGAACAATATAATTATATTTTACACCAAATATTCATAATGCAACTATTTTATATGCAAATATGTAGCCCATTGATGTAATGTTGCAAAGTTTAGCTAAAAGGAAATTAAAAAAGAGTCACATGGGTAACTATAAATCAGTAGAGTTGTATAGTACTACTTTAGCAGGAAGTGATTCGCTAGAAAAACTTGATGTGTTAGCTAGTCCTAGTGCTAACGTGGACTGTTTTGAAGATCATTGTCTTTAAAAGCAAATATTACTCGTAGGTATTTGCCACTCAGTGCCAACTATAAAACCGTTGTAATTCATCTTGATGAATTAATAGTAGCAAGCTACGAATTACCACAAGCGGAACTGATGCCCCAAGAACAAACTTACATGAGCATTATTCTGTGGTGGTATCTGTAATTTTAGTTGTCCTGTCATTGTATTTAGTTTATAAGATATAGGTATAAGGCATGAAAGTGTGATGTATTAAGCACATCCCTATGTCAGATATTATCTAAATTAAAACATTCAAACAGGTAATAACGCTTAAATAGGTCACCACAGGAAAATATTCCTTTGCAGTTACGCAAATGGTACTCCAGAAAGTCAAAGCAGCAGTGGCGGTCGGTCAGAGGAGGAAAGGGAGGCTGGTCCTCCTCAGCTTTCTGGGGTAGTGGTACTGGTAGTAGTATTAGTAGTAGTGATGGTGGTGGTGTTTTTTCCTTTTCTCCATAGGCCCTGCACCATTGAAGAAGTGCACGAGCGCGCGAAGCTTCTCCCGCACTCTGTTTCCACTGTCACTATACTTACCTCAATGCCACTAGGTGGTAGCACACTACGGCAGAAGTTAGTCACTGTAGCAGAAGTATGTAATGTGTACAAGCGCGGAAACTTCTCCCGGTTATTCCAGACATCCATGTTCTCGACTACAATTTAATTTACACATCACTTCTTTCTTTCCTTATAACGCTGTACTGTACTTAATAATGTAGACAACAACAAACATCCACATGTCGTCAGACAAGTGCATTGTTATCATTATTGTTGTTAGGTGTGGCTGCTGTTGATAAATTTGTTCCTAATCTAACTATTGTGCAGCAGACGCTATACATGTTCAGGGCTGCCTGACCAAAATTTGATGAACACACAATATGTATACTCATGAGCCGCTAAACAAGTAACAATATATAGTATGGAGGGGAAATGCTAATGTACGCCAGTCTGACTGGCAAGTGTAGGAGTTTCACCCAACTAAAACCGCTCCAGTATATCTTGCAGCAGTGCGGAAGCACATCTCGATATTCCCTCAGGAGGCCACTTTTTATGGGTAAGGGCTTGGCAAAACCGAGATGCCCTAGCCAAGCTTCCGCCTTACTTCTTTTCCTGGGTGAGGTGTTTCTTCTGCCAATACTTAGTCTTTGTATTAGAACTCTTCTTATTTTTTGATCTACATGCTGCCCGATAGGGTAATGGATTCTTGAACAGAATAATGGATACTGAAATACAGGACAGCATCTTACGGGACAAGGGGCGTCGGAACCCCAGAACCGGTCGCAAGTGGAGGTGAGAGGACGCGCTCCACCCGACTGTTAGCCAGTGACTGCCAAGCATCAGCGGTAGGAAACTAGTCCGGGATGCAGGGGAAACTACTGGAACACAGATAAAAAGTAGGGAAAATTTTGGAAATAGGAAAAGGACGAAGTGGAAATGAACCAGATCCTTTCGTAGTAGTGGCAGTGGTGGCAGTCGTTAGAAAAGTCTGCTTACATTAAAAGGAAAGTGAGAGGTATTTTCCAATATCAAGTGCCTGGCCTCCTCAGAATTTAGGACGTCTGAATGTTTCAGAAGTAGATGCATTATCAATAGAAATATAGGTGTAAATTTTGGCTCGTTTAGAAGGGGAGGTATTGTTTATGGTACGTTTATGATATATGAGGCAAAGGGTAATTCTAATAATAATAGTAATACTGATATATCGTATAACTGTAAAGCCAATATCAAGTAGTTACATAAATAAGTTACAACTAAATGATCCAGGTAGTAGATAAAAAGACGAAAGAACAGTGGTGGACAGCGAACCACCCCGGAATGAAGGAAAAAGTACTTTGTCTTCTTGTTCTTCAATGGATTACCCCCTCTTTGATGGACTTACATCCCAAGGGCTTACAAGCCAATGCCTTGGATCGGTAGTCTATCGAGGAGCAAGCAAACTTTGGATCATAGCATATCCAGGGTGGGTGATCACAATGCCTGTTACAGCGATGAAGAAGAAGGAATTGAAATGTAGTAATTAAAGGGATGATAGGAAGATTCGCGGATCAAATTATCGAAATCCAGCATTCGCCTAGCGACCGAGGAAAATTGCGAAAAATCTCGGGGGTTTGAACCTTGGACCTCCCGAGTGCGAACCACAGACATTACCGCCTGAGCCATCTTGCTCGTTGGAAAAATTACTTGGGGCGAAAGTTCAATGTGTAGAAACAGTAGCAAATTACACAGCCAGAGCCTGCCATCCCTTTTGAGAGATTGACAATGTCTGAGGGTTAATCTTTAAACCCATCCTAGGATGTATTAGTATACCTACGTCGTAGAGGCACGAACAGACATATGCCATCAGGTGGTGCGATAAAGGGTCTTAGGCGCTGTGTCACTCGCATAGGTGATTGTATATATTCACTTTACAGAGCAATGAAATACCTTACTCTGCGTCGGCATCAGTCACTACATGTCACATCTACCTTAAGTACGCAAACCGCTTGGCGGTTGCTTTCCACACCTGGGACACAACTCTTACAGTTTGGGATCAATTAATATCATCTTTCGAATATAACAGAAACAAACATAAAAACAAGTGCAAGTATGACTGCATTAAACATTTATATATAGTTTAATTTTTATCAGCAACGCAGTAAAAAGAGTTTTCGGTTTGATTCTGAAAACATCAACGTACATTTTGCAGAGAGGGGGAGAGACGGGGTGCGGAGTGAGGAGATGAATCCAACACTAAATTATGTAAATGTACAAAGAAAATAATTTATATTCCCTACTAATTTAAACATATCTGAGGAATGCACGAATTTAAGAGATATGGACCCAGAATAAATACATACTTATCCTAAAACTCTTTCAACCTGTTTATTTCCACGCACGCCTGCATTTATTACATACACATTCAATTCAATCCATATCATAGGGTGACAACCGAAACAAGTAATTTTCAGGTACTGCAAGCCACTACTTTGATTTATCTGTAATTCAAATGTTTAATGGTATATTTCAAATACTTCTCGCTCTCGCTCTGTCTCTCTCTCACTCACGCACAAGGTGTTCTAAAATATTAAGGATATTGTGAAGGTGCTCCGTACTATATATTGTTACTTGTTTAGCGGCTCATGAGTATACATATTGTGTGTTCATCAAATTTTGGTCAGGCAGCCCTGAACATGTATAGCGTCTGCTGCACAATAGTTAAATTAGGAACAAATTTATCAACAGCAGCCACACCTAACAACAATAATGATAACAATGCACTTGTCTGACGACATGTGGATGTTTGTTGTTGTCTACATTATTAAGTACAGTACAGCGTTATAAGGAAAGAAAGAAGTGATGTGTAAATTAAATTGTAGTCGAGAACATGGATGTCTGGAATAACCGGGAGAAGTTTCCACGCCTGTGCACATTACCTACTTCTGCTACAGTGACTAACTTCTGCCGTAGTGTGCTACCACCTAGTGGCATTGAGGTAAGTATAGTGACAGTGGAAACAGAGTGCGTGAGAAGCTTCGCGCGCTCGTGCACTTCAATGGTGCAGGGCCTATTTCACCCCATAAGGTAATTACCTACGTCATATCAGTTGCACATGCGCGGAAGCTCCTTAAAACGTTCAGAAGTCAATATGGGCTAGGGACTCTGTTGCTATATGTTTCATCGAGTTTAGAGGAGTAGCGCGATAGATTTAAATGCCGTAGATTTTAAATTACCATATATATGTTAAGGTTTAATAGCATTCAGAGAAAAAATAACCAATGAATGCGCAAGGTGACTAAAGTAAGGGTGTTCACTTGCTCTTGTGCTCTTATTCAGGAGCCGCCACCAGTTTACTTATTGTTGAGACATTGTGCATCACTTTCTTCCACTGGTGTTCTTACATTTGTTCTGAAGTAATTGCTGCAGCAGGATTTCTTCAGTACGCCGCTCACTCCACACGCCCGCACTACAACAACAAATCAATTAACTGCTATAAGTTCTCTATTCCGCCGGCGGGTAGAAGGGAAGGGCGGCGTGTCTTGATTCGCGTTTGTTTATCTTGTTCTTGCCGTAGCCGCCGGAACTGGTGGCAGCACCGTGCGTTCATCAACATTCAGACATGGCAAGCGCACGGCGCGGGCTAGAAAAGAGGAAACAGGGTATGGGAAAGAGGTGGGGCTGGTAGGAACAAGTAGAAGACGAAGAAGAACAGTTAGTTCACTTTGTTTACTTAATTAACGCTTGTTTTAATTAACGCTACATTGTCAGCGCACTCCCGATCTCACGCAGCGCCTCCTAATGGAATCCTACTGAGAAATCAAGGAAATTAGTAGTTGCCTGCAGTGAAGCGAAAACCCGGTCACGAGGGATACTTGTACAAGCCTTTACTTTGGAAAAGTAGTCAAGTCCTATCCTGGTTTCATCTTAGAAAACATACCATCGATTTTTGTTGGGAGCGATGGCCTGAGATGCTTGGTGTGCGACAGGGGCTGAATGAACACCAACAGGTCTATAAATCGCGATGATCTACCTGTTTCAAACAAATGATAGTCTTTGACGATAGCTTCTTTCACTTTAATTCTGGTGGACTCAAATACCCCATTTCAAATTGTAAACGCACTGTGATAATATTGAGGCTTGAGTGTGAACAAAAGAAAATATGTGGGTCAAATTCCTTAAAACCATTTCGTTGAAATATTTCCATTTAACAGGAAATTATGAATAGTCGTAGATAATACCCGTAGCAAAAACAGTATAGTTGGCTTAAAGGTATAACTTCAAATAAATTTCGTAAGGACTTCATGGACAATAATTATTTTAGAAGTATTTTAGTTCGTGATCAAGAATACGAGAAAGAGGAGGTAGCTCAGCTATAGGTATTTTATAATTTGTTAGTTACAGCCTTTAACGTAGGTCGATCCTGATGCACTAATGACCTGCTTTATTCATGAGGGGGTCTGAAGTAAAAACGTTTTGCTGAGAGATTGTTGAAATTTGAGGTAGATCAAGTATTCAACTATCGGCTAGAGGCAAGATCTAAGCTAGTGCGTTAGATGGAGGGACCTTGGGGACAGAGACGACTAAAGATCCCAATCCTTGTACGATAGATGATGATACATTTCAGTGGAAAGAAAGAGGATTTTAAACGAAATTTGCAGGGTGTATATTTTATTGATCATGACTGTACCTCCTAACATTTTACATTTTTATAAGGATAATTTGAGATATTTTTGATAAAAGTTAATGAACTAACAAAAATCTTCAACGAGAGAGAGAGAGAGAGAGAAAATTTGTTTTGGCGGTATTATAAAATATTATAATTAGAATTAGTAAATTAAATAGGTGCAGTTTGTAAGTCCTATCATCAAAATCTAAACTGACCTGTAAGATCACTGTGTCCCTTCCTGTTTAGTCCCAGGTATCACGATTTATTTATGTTACCATAAAGCAGCTTCAAGTTGGGAATAAAATCAAAATGAGTTCTAGAAACTTGCTTATTAAATCATACCAAGCCGCTTCTGACTAAAATGTGACAATACGTAAAGCATTACATTGACGAAAATAATATATTAAAATAAAGACTGAATATTATGTTTCAAGTACAGTATTTTTAATTAATTAAGTTCATTGCAGCTAAGAGAACCTTACCCAACAGCTACCGAGCAGGATAGCTCAAGCGGTAACGTGGTGATCGATTCCCAAGGCCGACTTTCCTGACCCATGGGTGTTTTCGGGGGTTTCCCGGTCGCTAGGTGAATGCTGGGAAAGTTCATTACATCCCCGAATTTTCTGTCCCTCCATTCTCATTTCGCTTCACCTTTCATCTGCTTGGTGTGTTTCAGGGTTGGAAGTGTCGGCGAGATGCTCGGCGTTGAGCGGTGTTGCGCCCTCCGAGTTCCGGGCTCCCCAGTGAGATGTACAAGTCTACAGAGGGGTGGGGAGCCGGTTGCATCAGCTGCCATCCGGGTAGTTTCAATCTGTAAATGTAGGGACCCTGCCATCTACCCTGTCGTGCCTTATGCTCCAGCCGCACTCTGTCTCCTCTCATCTCACCTCTCCCGGGGGCACCCCGTCAGGGGCTTAGGCACAAAAGATCTTGTAGGTGGAGGTGCTAAGTCCCCTTCCGTACCTAATTCCTACTCCTCCTACTACCCAACAGATATGAACAGTTGCTCTTGTACGAGCATAAATGGGCATGTTACAAGTTGAGCCATGAGGCAAGTTTGGCAACCATTTCCAATGGTCATAACTGCACTTTCTGTCGTCGTTTCTAACGCTCTCCATATGGCTTATAACCTTCGGGGTTACCTCATTCCACCAAGCAATGATAACATCCATTTCTGTTGCCTCCGATGGTAGAATGGTGATGATGGTGGGGCGGTGGAATGAGAGGACCTACAGCTTTTACCGAGGACTTCGAACCACGTTGGATCTTGAGGATACTTCACATGAGCAAGTCAGAGGTGAAGATGTGGACAGGTACCGACTTAAAGTCGCCACCCCTGAGGCGGGAATGAAATCCGGACCCTCAAAACGAGAAGCGGAAACAAACCACTCCGCTACCCCGGCGCCCTTTGCACTTTCTGTTGTATACAGGGTTTTTTCGTACCATTAAAAGTTTGCAAAGCACTCAGGAACAATGCGATTGCATGACGTATGTCCTCTTCTTTAAGAGTAGAACAAAAGATACTCGCTTTGCAGTATTTGTGTGTCGAGACAGTTTTCATACTTAATTGGTGGTTCTGGTGGAGTAAAGGTGATCACGTCTTCTCTCTCACGCTACCATTGATACGCTGGAACAAAGTATAAACTAGTTTAAGGCACAGAACTTTTGGGGTCATTTTAAAATTATGAAAGGTTTCTATTGGGTGGACCATTTAAGTTGAGACTGTACAATATCTCTAAAACTAAGCGTTGTAGGGCCAATTTAATTTTTTTTAAATGGGAACCTACATTTTGTTTATTGTTTTCTCATTAGAACATGTTGACAAGAATCTGTTCATTTTGTGATGAATAAGGAAACAAAATAAAAAAATGTTGGTTCCCAATTACGAAACGTAACTTGACTCTCAAATGACTATCTATAGATTGTCCAAATATTTATTGCGCTCTTCGTACACAGCCATTCAGAATTTTGTTATTACGTTGGTATAAAAAAATTGCAAGGTGTTTTATCCAAATATTGTTTAGCTTTGTATGAGGAGTGAGAAAACAAGAAAAAAAGCTGATGTGTTACACTCACATGACTTTCTCTACTCTTGTACAATCTAATTTTACAAATGCCTATTCTCCATATGCTTCATGTTAATCGAGATATTGAGATGTCAATCTTATTGGTAATTTTCTTGTAGATGCAAGGGAAATATGATAGCTTTTAAGCGATAGTCAAATATTTTAACGCTGGTTGCTATGTGGCGCATTCCATTCTCTTTGCATGTCCAGGACATAAAAAAAATGAATAACGAATTTGAGAAAAAGTATAAGTATTGGAAAATTTAAGGAAATAACAAGCAATATCTCGAAAACGGTTCACTCAACAAAAGAAATGTATATGACATAAGTTGTGCATTTTAACGCGATCTACATTTTTTGTGTAGTAAAAGTTTGTCTATCTCTTATGGTTTACCAGTTATGCAAAAGTCGTTCACAATGAAGAATACTTTTGGAGACATTCCCAGAAAATTCGAGATATACATTTCATTTCTCATGACATTATCTTAAACATATGATTTTTCATCAAAATCGTTAGAGCCATTTTTGAGAAAATTAAAATTTTCTAAAAATCTTCCATGTAAAGGGTAGTCTGGGGTGGGGGGATTTTCTTGAAAACCTTCGTGTCGCATCTCTGGAAGATACTGAACCTAAATACCAAGTTTGGTGCTTATCCGACTGTTCGTTTTTGAGTTATGCTGTTGACAGACACACAGACACACACACACAGACACACACACGGACATGTTTCCAAAAATGCTTTTTTTTTGAATTCAGGAGGTCTCAAAACATGTATTTCCGGTGAAATCTCGGTATCGAATTTTTGGGTGGAATGCAATACTTCCCCTACTTACTATACGTAGTAGAGAAAGTAAAAAGGTAGCTTCCCATTTAAAAAATTAAACTGAACCTAAAATAACCATGACAACGTCCTCCAAATAAAACACGACCAATGGCATTTACTTTCCCCCACAATATCAAGCAACGTTTATTAGAAGACATTTATTTCTACAACGCTTACTTGGAGACATTGTACAGCTCAACTTACATGGCCCACTCTGTGTATGTACCTACCTCATTTATAAAGTATATACACAAGCTTCACACATCTAGATTCATTTAATGGACACTTTGTACATGTTATAAGAACAAATAGTCTGCCTGTGAATAAAGACGGATACAAGGATGTTCTTTGAAGAGGAGTGGAGAACAGTGGGCATGGTAAAAATCCTCAAATGTTCAGAAGAATGTTTATACAAACACACGTAAACTCTCAGCCGTAGTAGCTTATTTATATCTGAATTAGTTTACGTTGTACAAAGCGTCCAAACATGATTTGAGCAACAATAGCATTTTACTTAGATTAAACTATAAAAATTCTATATGATTTGAACAATTCAAGAAGACACGATTTGTTTCCTTTTCGGATGTAACACTAGAATTTTCTATGGAAATCATTATCTACGAGCACGTCAAAATTATTTTACCGTCTCATCTTAATACGTGTGTTTTGGTTGTTTAAACTACGTATTTAAAAGGTTATCTGAGCATTTAAATCGTTATAATCATTCTAATATTTGAGAAGGAAGAAGTAATATATGTTAGGCATTCCTTGTGGTTCTTTTTAAATCTTCGAGAAATACGTCATTCTGTTCTTCAACGTGCACATTTTTCTGCGATATCATGTTCAGCGTTTTGCACATGATGTCATAGAATACTTTTGTGAGACATTATTTACTTACTGTGAGCCACCGAGCGGGATGGCTTATGCGGCAACGTCTGTGTCCCACATTCGGGAGGTCACGGGCTGGATTCCCGGCGACGGCCTATTCTGACCATGTGGTTTTTCGTGATTTTTCCCTTGTCGCCTAGGCAAATGCGGCGTGGTGTATTCTACCGCGATTTCTGCTTTCCCCCATTTCCTCTAATTTCATTTCTCCCTTTAGCTTTCAGGTGTGTCTTCGGGTCCTGGGTGCTGGTGATGTCGGACAGATGGCGAGTTGCTTCGCATTGTAAATGTTTCTCCCTGTAAACCCAGGGCGCGTGATCTTGCCTTATCCTGCCCGTTAGGGTCACTTCGTTGCCCTCTCATGGGCTTCTTCGCCACTAGTGGTGCGCGGGTATTCAAACTGGAAATGTTAGGGACTTCTGCGCGTCTCTGTGGGCCTGAGACCTCCTTTGGGCTCTTCATCTCATCACCCTCGTGGGGTGTACTCACAATAGATCAAGTTGGTCGCACTGGCGAGGTGTCCCCCTCCGATGAACACATCCTACATCCCGCTGTGAGACTGTTTAGTGTGATAGGAAAATCGCTGTGTAAGTTGAATGCACAAGCAAAATGCAGCCGATTGAGGAATAGGAGGTTATATTTTTGGAAAGGGTCTACTGAGGACATCATTACGTATGCGCTCTCTATTTTATGTTCATGGCCCGTTCTCATAGGGCGGCGCAGACGTTGGTCACTGATGATATCTGAAATGAAATGATAATTGGAAAAGACAAATTGGAAAGAAATTGAAAAAAGTTGGAAAGAAATTAAAAAGAATCTATTAGAGAGATGCCCTGGCGGTACGCACACTTCCCGTTCGCGAGTCCGTGCTTTAACGGACTCGGATATGCGAGATCGTTCTACTATCTTGTAGATATATATAAATGGAGAAGTGCACCACCTTGCATGAACGTCAGGCCGTAAAAGCTCAGTCTAAAGAAGATGAAATTTTGGAACATACTGCAATACGGGCTCCGTATATGTTAACAGTATTTTATTTTATTACTGTCTTACTGCTGAAAATGTCGATCATTGATGAACTTGTTAAACATAGAACATCATTTAAGATGTTATAAAATCATAACGCTTTCTGTGAGTTAATGTCCCGGGGGCACTTTCACCAAAGTTATTTGCAGACAAAAGTCTGTGCTTCTTTGTACAGTCAATCTCGATTAGTTTGAATTTCTGCATGCATAAATAAAGAGAAATAAAATTATTCCCGTTTTTCAGTAAGGGCTTCTCAAAAAACTTAAAACTATCTCTTGTTTCATTTACAAATATAAGTGCTTTATGCTAAAAACTCAAACTAAATGAACACCAGAATATGTACCAATCAAACTGAGACTAATTTCCATAATTTACATATCCTAAAATTAAATATAATTCATGAAACACTCCACATATGCATGATAGAAGAAGTTGCAGCACGCTTCGTTTCATGGCGAATTCTTGCAAATTGAACAAAAATTCTAATGTTACACTGGAGGAAAGTACAGATTGGTATCAACTGATTTTGAGCTTCTATATGCTCAGAGTTTAAAATACGCGCAACAATATAGGATGAGAGCTTCAACCTTTATTGGGATGTTTTCAGGTTTACACACAAACTAATGCAAAAGCATCAACATATTTATTCTGTATTTGGCTGAAGTGGTTAATTGAAGTCAGTGTTTGTTTGCATTTAAAAAAACGTCAAACAAGCAATAAAGTTGCTTTCGTGAAATAGTTAAAAGAAACATTCGAGACTATCAACTGAGTGTATCTTAATATTAAATGGCTCCTAAATAAATCTTAAGGATTCTAATGCAATAAATGGGCATTACTTTCAGCAGAACTCTTTGGAAAAAACTTCAGGCTTTGACGTAGCTCGTCCTTTTACAATTGTTCTAACGTAACGCTCTACTTCTATACACCCAAGGAGCTATTTAGTATTCTAGACTGTCGAAGTTCGGAAACTAAAATGAGGTCGGAATGGTCAGCCCATAGGTGACATGACTGACCATACAAGCATTTATAAATGTTAATGGATCTTTACTATGACCAGGAGCTCTCGCCGGCTGGCAGGATAGATCTTCTCCGTCCTGGACAGCGCCCCGTTGAAGGAAACACCAGTTTTGTCCGTTCTGAATCTGGGACAGCACACCTCCGTTGTTTGCATCACTGGCGGAACTGCCCACGTTGTGTTGGCGCTGGTTAATAAGAACCTCCAAATAGGGGGAACTTAGAAACTATTATATTTCAGTGCCCGAAACGCTGCCTCCTTGACCAAAGATGATCCTCCATCAGGGGAATGTGTATTTTCGGGAAATTAAAAAAAGCCACTGTTGAGTCGGCGATAATAACTTCACAGTCGTAGTAGGCTGTGCACTTTTCATAAGCGGTTATTCCCTGATTAAGCATACCTTCTTCGGTCTGTGACCAATCATAATGACAAAAATGCATTGCCGAGGTATTTGAACTTCTTTTTAGCTGGCATTTCTTAGCGTTGGGCTTCATTTTGGCTATCTGCGGGCTATGTAATTTCTCATTCAGGTTATTCAGCGTCTTCAAGTTTTGCTCTTAACGACGATGCAGGCCATTGATTCCCTTCGGCCTCTGATGCATAACAGTGAACTTCCATAGAGTCCTCGGACCGTCGAAAATGCAGTAGTTTTGTTCTTTTGAGCTTCTCTACCTGCCAATATTTCGACTTCACATTATAAATGAGGAACACTTGGACATTGGATGTTCAGTATATCGTTAATCTGGGTAAAGAGGAAACGCTGCTACCATTTTTTTCCGTGAGGGGAATGCATTACTACATTCAACCACCAGTCGGTGTGCAATGGCTGGGGATATGTGGTGCTCACCGCTCAATCGCGGAACACCCACTAAAAACCCCTCCACGCGTTTATCGTGTGTTGTTGTGTACTTGCGTGCATTCATGCATAAGTCGTAGCTTCCTGCAGTTCATAAAGCGGCGCAAGTCCTCATTCTTCTTAATTGGGGCTAGAGATTGAGACGGTGCATTCGTCCCCTCGCACTCTGATGACAGTCAAGTGTAAACAAGGGGCGGATGGAAGGTAGCAACGGATTATTTGGTTTCAAGGTTTGTCTAGGTTCGCCTGAGATCTCTTCCTGAATATTCCAGGGTGTGGGTACTTCCTGAATCCAGGTTTTTTGCTCAATTTAGATGAATGCACTTTAGGTTCGTTGTACTATAACACATTTATTATCAATGCTCGTTGTCACACTCGCCACCGCATGGATGTAGAAATGGTCCGACTGTCTTAATTAGTGACATGTTTACTAGTCATGGTAACCCGTAATATACAAAATATAAATTGTATCTTGTCACGATGACAGTAAGCTATGCAGCGGAACGAATTTGAATAGTGTATTTTACCGGATCGCGAGCAGCGCGCGACATATTTGCCTGACTTTGGAGCCGGTATAAATCCGAGGTCCTCCGTCGTTGCACGGCGTCTTTACTGACGACTCGCGAAGGTTTAGCAGAGTGATGCGTCCAAGAAAAACTTATTTCGGCCACGATATAAATTTACGCTTTCTTTCATCCCTTTGATAACTTTTTCTACTCACGTGACGTTTTCTTGCCAATTTGGTTTGCTTCTAAAATGATTAAATTTGTTCTGATTGGATAGTTTTTATTTTATTTTACGCCCATGGACAGTTGAATTTCTCATGCTGGTATTTCGGATCTAAGATCTTCAAACCCGAGCTAATCTGTGAACTTATACAAAGGGGGTGCCTAAACATATTGGCACAGAAGGTAACTTTCGAGAAAGGTGCCCTTTTACCTGCCGTTCGATGCCTTATTGTATTCTGGAAACTGACCCACGTTCCCACGCACAAGGTACTTCATATACAATTTAGCAAACATACATTATTTTAAAATAGGAAAAAACTTGTTTTCCGTTCATTATTTGAATTCTATTGCTTCTAATTATAGTCGTTTAATATGTAATGATGTGTTGCACGTTTACGACAGAACAGATGCTCTCAAGATGAGTACTAAAACCTGAGGCAGTATTTTATATCACAACACTGTAAATGCCAGAGTGATTGTAGTGTAAATTAACATTATTGTATGATAATTATTTGAGATGTTTGTTAATTATAAGCATTGTTAGGAAATAACTTTACACGGCCTCACTGAAACTGACAATAGGAGCGGGTAACAATGAGCGATGGGGTGAGTTGTTTATCAATTAGAAGAGACAAACAAATGACGTCAGAGTAGCGCGCTTTTCTTTAGAAATGGAGGGAATATCTTCCCTAGAGCATATGTGTTCGTAATTTTGATTGGATATAAAATAGACGCTAATGTTGGCGCTCTTTATTAACCAATAGCAGCTCTGTTATAATCTTTAGGCATATCGGGGTGAGGTAGTATAAATTCTAAAGCCAGAGACAAGTATTGCACAGTTCAACAGAATCATTCACGCGTTACACGTCGCACAGTTCATCAGAACCATTCACGGGTTACACGTCGCACAGTTTAAGAGAATCATTCACGCGTTACACGTCGCACAGTTCAACAGAATCATTCACGGGTTACACGTTACGCAATTCTACAGAATCTCTCGCGTTGTAAAGTTAGTTACAAAAATGTGAATTACTCGAATTAATAATGTGCGGCAAATAAGTGATTATAGTTACATTCGAAAATATAACAGTTTCAGTCGGGCGTGTATCAAAAGTAAATATGTGAAATTAATGAAGTGTGACGGCAATAAAAGTGTAAAAAAATTCTTTTATCAGTGTTATCTTTTAGTAACAACTCCTTTCCATTTACACACCCTGTTTAAGAGATTTTCTCGACTGAGTAATAATCTAGCCGGAGGACAAAGAACTCAAAATTCAAAAATAGTAAAACAATAACAGGCGCTCAGCAAATAAGATAAAACGAACGTTACCGCGACAAACCTTTGATTTGACTTTGTGAAACAATCAATTACAATCTTATAATAACACGCATGATGCATTATTTTAAATTCATGTTTTATGAATGTGTCATTTCTGTTTGAAACAGTTACATAATGAGTTTAACAACAGATACCACGCCATGAAAAAATATTAATTAGTCTTCATTTGTTAATATTTGTGATCTACGTGAGTGCTGTGCTTCAGTTACTGGTGGCTCTCCATCTGATTACTCCTAAATCCTAACTAATATTTTTCTCTGTTTTTATGTTGAATTTCTTCTAATGTCTAGTCGTTGGAACCACATATATGTCACTTTCAACCTCTTTAAGAAAACTGCATTTAACGTTTCACATGACCGATACGTATTCAATAAAAGGTAGTAATGAGTATAATATTACGGAAACCTGTCTTAACTCATGCCAAATTAAGAAAGCATAAGGTAAAAAATCTGCTAATACATTCAGATAACTTTCTCTACCCTCTATAGTTTATTAGTGGGTATACAAACTATTTGTACTAAAGCTTATTACTTTCTCTACTACGTATAGTAAGTAGGGGAAGTATTGTATTCCACCCAAAAATTCGATACCGAGATTTCACCGGGAATAAAAAAAACATTTTTGGAAGCATGTCCGTGTGTGTGTCTGTGTGTCTGTCTGTGAACAGCATAACTCAGAAACGAACAGTCGGATAAACACCAAACTTGGTATTTAGGTTCAGTATCTTCCAGAGATGCGACACGAAGGTTTTAAAGAAAATTCCCCACCCCAGATTACCCTTTACATGGAACATTTTTCGAAAATTTTAATTTTCTCAAAAATGGCTCTAACGATTTTGATTAAAATATCATATGTTTAACATATTTTCATGCCAAATAATATATCTTGAATTTTCTGGGAATGTCTCCAAAAGTATTCTTCATTGTGAACGACTTTTGCATAACTGGTAAACCATAAGAGATAGATAAAGTGTTACTATACAAAAATGTAGATCGCGTTAAAATACTCAATTTATGACATATACATTTTTGTTGTTGAGTGAACCATTTTTGAGATATTGCTTGTTATTCCCTTACATTTTTCAATACTTATTTTCTCAACTGGGAATTCGTTATTCATTTTTTTTTGTCTTGGATATGCAAGGAGTATTAATCTGTGGCAAAGAGAATGGTGCTGTACCTAGCAACCAGCTATTAAGAGATATGTATGTGCTTAAAGGCTACTGTATTTCTATATTGCCCTTGTAAATATATATTCCCCTTACATCTACAAGAAAGTTAGCAATAAGATAGAGTCTGCAAATGTTTATCTCGATTAACATGAAGTAGATGGAGAATAAGCGTTTGTAAAAATAGTTTGTACAAGAGTAGAGAAAGTCATGTGAGTGTAACACATCAGATTTTTTTCTATCTACTACCTTTTTAATTCAAATAAACCTTTGCAGAAATAGCTGTATTATACATCTCGTAATAGATACAAAGAGAACAACGATAGTCAAATGTTTAAGAACTGGACGCTATCTGCTGGCCTTAAAATTCCATACTGTTTCCATGCAATCGCGAGAAACAATTGAATGTTGATAGGACTTTAAGAGAATGACCAGGTAATGAACAATTCGTAGCACCAATAACGGATATGTCAGAAATGGCTTATGCAACAAAAACTTATTTGAAATAAATTGTGTTTTAAAGAGATCTACACCTTTTGTACAGTACGCTTTCGTCTATCGCTTAGCATTTACCAGTATACAAGTTTATACAAAATTCCTTCCGAATGAAGAGGACTTTAAAGACTATTCCCAGAAAACACAGATATATATTTTATTTTAATGTAAATATCTTAATATATGCTAAAATCGTTAAAGCCATTTTTTAGAAAATCAAAAACTTTGAAAAATGTTGCATGTAAGGGTAGTTTGTGTGGGGGATTTTCTTGAAAATCTTCAAGTCGCATCCTTTGAAGATACTGGACTTAAATACCAAATTTGGTACTTTTCGGATTTGAGTTATGCTGTTCAGAGACACACAAATTGACCTTTGTCTAAAATACTTTTTTATTTAGGGGCCCCAAAACATATATTTGCAGTTAAATCTCGGTGTCGAATTTTTGGGTGGAATGCAACACCTTCTTTCTCTACTATGTACGCGATGAGAAAGTAAAAATCAAAACATCTGATGTCTGTATGCTGAGCAATTAACATTTCTCGTTATCATCACTATCATAATCATCGTAATCACCACCATTTTTAAGTAACAAAATAAAACCTTGTTGATTTATTTACTTTTCTTCAAGGCAACACAAATACACTCGTAGTGTATTTCGAAGATTGTTACTTTCTCTCCCATGTAGATACCTAGTAGGTAGAGAAGGTATTGCATTCCACCCAAAAATTCGATACCGAGATCTCGCCGGAAATATATGTTTTAAGCCCCCTGAATACAAAAACATTTTTAGAAGAAGGTCCGTGGTGTGTATGTGTGTGGCTGTGGCTGTGAACAGCATAACTCAAAAACGAAACATCGGATAAACACCAAACTTGGTATTTAGGTTCAGTACCTTCCAAAGATGCGACACAAAGATTTTAAAGAAAATCCATCCATCCGAAACCCTTTACATGGAAGATTTTTCGAAAGTTTTAATTTTCTAAAAAATGGCTTTAACAATTTCGATTAAAATACCATATATTGAAGATATTTACATGACAAATAAAATGTATATTTTGAATTTTCTGGGAATAGGCTGCGAAGTCTACATTCGGAAGGAATTTTGTATAATCTTGTATAACTGGTAAACGTTAAGCCATAGACGAAAGCATGCTACACAAAAAATGTATATCTCTTTAAAACACATAATTTATTTAAAAATAACTCTATTTTTGGCATCAGCCGTTTCGGAGATATGGATTATTAATGTTTTGAACTGTTCAATAATACTTTGCCACTCTTTTCAACTTTTGTGTATTTTCAGTTGTTTTTCGCGATGTTGTGAAAAGAGTATAGAATTTTAAGGCCAGACAGTAGCGTCCATTGTTAAACATCGCCGTTTCCTTTGTATCTATAGTGAAATATGTATCGCAGCTCTTTCTGCAAAGATTTATCTCGATTAAAATGAAGTAGATAGGAAACAAACTTTTATAAGAATAATTTTTATACCAATTAGTAAGATATAGGGGGTATAAACCGTTATGCGAATGTAACATATCCGATTTTTAAGCATTATATTTGTGTTTCATAGGGTCAACAGGTTGCAGCTATTTTCATTCTCCCTCATTATCCCTGTGTCGTGCTATGTCCGTGCAATACAAATTAATGAGCGACAAATCTTAAAACTTACCAAACTCTCATTATCATCTACTATATACACACATCTTGCATATACTTGTACCATGTATAACTGCACGTGGTACAAGATGGTGACACCACAATTATGTCGCTTACGCCGGCAGCGTTCTGAGAGCCTAGCGAAATGGTATTTTAAAATCTTGCTTTCATAGGAAATGCAATATCATTTTCTGTTAATCTGAGGATGAAGTTTTCATTAAAATATTTTAGCGCTTGACATGATTCCAATTGTCTGTTACTCGGAAAGGCAAAAGTCAGACACGTTTCAAATAAAAAGTGTCATAGCTTATGTGGCAGTTGTTGTGTGATAGTAAGTATATGTTCTCCATCTTATTAGTAGAGCTGTAACTGAGATATTTCTGGTAATTTTCAACTTTTTGAGGGGAATCACTGATGCTTATGCGCATAAAGGTCATTAGTGTTAGTTCTTCAAGCGAGAATGACTAAAAGGACTATTATGAAACTATATCTCATGTCTCATTTAGAAATCAGACTATAATATAACTATCTGGACGCAAAATAAAAAAAGAAATACATGAATTTCACTTACTGTTGAGTAAAAGAATGTTACATATTAATAATAATAATAAATAATATTTTGGCATATCTTATTTACACAATTTCGATAGGATGAATGGGTGTTTAAACTGTTATACCACTTTTTCGTTACTACTATCAGGTACGTTAATCATTTACCACGGGAAGTAATATAGTTCCGATCGTATAACAACCAAATGGAACAGATTTAAGTTTTTGTACGATTAAAGCTTTTCTTTGTGCTTTAAGTTTTATCCACCCCAGAAAATGGCACATGAGAGAGTGGGAAGGAAATAAGCTGGAAAAAGGAAATAGAGATTTTTTTTTTAAAATTTATTGATGCTCTTTAACTACTGCGGTTCTTAGCTTCTCACTCTATATTGGTCGTGAAAGACCGGAAAGTTTACTCAGAGGCCTCTATCAGGCTTGAGGTTCTTTTACGTGCCGTAAATCTACTACACGGGACCACCGTGCCAAGAAGTTTACGTCCGAAAAAATCCATTCCCTCAGCCGGGATTGAACCCGCGACCGTGGGGCATCAGACGATAGCGTGGTACCCCTAGACCACGGAGGATGACAGAGAGAGAGAACATGGGAAAGGAATTGAAAGACTGAAATAGAGAAGGGGAAAGGGAGCGTAAAGGGAGGGATGGGTGATAAAGTATGAGAGGAAGAGGGATAGGAACAATCTCCGCATGCAGAATTTAAAATAAGTTAAAACAATTTAAAAATCATGTTTAGATTGGAGCATATATTTAAGTGCCTTTTACTGGACACTGTTGTTACATAGGCCGTGACCTAATTCAAGAGTGATGACGCGGGTGCAGCGCGGTTGGTAGACTCGCTAGAGGGGAGAAGAGAGAGAGAGAGAGAGAGAGAGAAATACAACAATCTTGCAAGACTTCATACCTGACGAAAGAGGAATCCTGGCATTTAATTTACTTTAGGTGGAATGAGAAAATAATGGGGTATTGTTTGGGTTTTAATATAAAAGTAACCTGACGCTTCATAAGTTATAAAATCCAGAGAAAAGACTTAAAATGTATTTGTTAAAATATTGATCAAACTGATAAATGTTCTAAAATACCTACATTCCTCTAAATTTGTCAAATAAATCGCTCACTCCCTTTTGAGGTACGTCGAAGGATTAATTTCTCAACATAACCACCCTGCTCACGATTCCACTGCAAAACTAAAACCGGAAACTCTCATTTCCCGCTAATGGTTGACGCGACGAATGCGACTGTTAGCAACATCTGTTGAAGAAATTTACAACTACAACGAGACAGTCTCGTCCATGAAGTTTCTGTTTAGTGTATTAAACGTCTCCCTGTCGAGCCTGATGTGACGTTTCCTCCTCCTCTTCTTCAGATTACCCTCCTCTTTGTAGCAATTACACCCCCAAGAAGCCGATGCCTGGGGTCACTACCTATCGAGGAGCAAGTAAACTCTGGATCATAGCACATACAGAATGGGTGATCAGCCTAATACCTGGTATGTCGGTGCAGAGGAAGGAAATAAATGTAGTGATGAAAGGGATGATAGGAAAATTCGCGAAACAAATTATCTAACCCAGCATTCGCATAGCAACCGAGGTAAACCACGAAAAACTTTTCGTTCAGATTGTTCGGCCCCGGGGATTTGAACCACGGGAGCTCCCGAATATGGGGCACAGACGTTACGGCCTAAGTCACCCCCCCCGTTGATGACGTGGTGTTTAATATATTCAATTCCGTCCGCCCAGGTTAGTGCTCAATTTTTGGCCATGATTTAAATTATTAATAAACAGCAGAGTGTAGTGCGTGATTCTGCGAAGTACGCTTCTATCTCTTATCTTTGGTTCTCTCTTAGGTCCGTTAAAAATATGTAAAATGGTACCCAATTTGCATGGCAAAGGGAAGGATAATAATCTAATAAGAATGGAAATAAGGTGAAAAAGCTGAAAATACCGTATGTGGTACAAGAACGGGGAGTATCGTGATGAGTTAGATCTCGCCACTATTCTGCCAAGTAGCAAAATGTTATCTAAAATCCCTAGCAAATGCTGTTTATACATTTAGGTGTTTCTTATTTCTCTGAAGCTTAATGAAACTGGCAGTTAATGATTGCCGAAGTTTTACGCTCGTAGATTATTTTGCAAATAAATGTGTGTATGTGGGTTTTTAAAAGCACAATTCTTTATCTAGATTTTGAGTAGGTATTGATATCAAGAGTGGTTCTATGCTATTAACTCCTACTATGTATTCTTTTTCAAGTTAAAGCAGTTGCATTTGCAATTTCAAACATGGATGCACTTAGTGTATTTACTCTCTACGAACCCAGCGGGATGGCTCAGGCGGTAACGTTCTGGCCTACATTCGGAGGTCGTGGGTTCGAATTCCGCGGCCGAACTTCCTGACCCATGGGATTTTTCGGGGTATCCCCGGGTCGCTAGGAGAATGCCGGGAAGGATCATTACATCCCCCAAATTTCCGGTCCCACCATTTCATCTCCATTCTCATTTCACTTCACCTTTCATCTGCTTGGTTTCTTTCAGGGTTGCAAGTGTCGGCGAAAGTTCTCGCCGTATGCATGTCAGGGGAAAAGGTTGCTCTGAGTAAACCTTCGTCCCCTGGATTGGGGGCGGCCTGCCCCCCGGCTGGGGATGTGTAGGCCCACAGGGAGGAGGGGTGTCAGCAGCAGCTGCCATCCAGGGAGTTTAAATCTGTAAATGGTAGGGACCCCACCCTTTGCGTGTCGTGCCTTCTGGTTCGACCGTCCTTTGTCTCTTCTCACTTCATCCTTTCCTCCCGGGGCGCCCGGTCAGGGGTGTGGGTGCAAAAGATCTGCTTAGGCCGAGGCGCTAAATTCCCCTTCCGCTCCTAGTCCTATGCTATCGTATCCTACTATCTACCAACCAATGAAAATAGGTGATGTAATTTCACAGAAAGTTGAGCATTAGCAACATAATCTCTTATAGAAAAGTTTACGCTGACGAACAACCGTAATTGATTGAATCTGAAGTGAGACTTATTAAGTCATAGTTGACTGAGTTAAGTTGTATGAACCGCTGCATATACAAACAGAATAGCCATTATATAAGAACTTCTGGATAATTTTAAAACATGCTGGGGTCCAACGTTCGCCTTTCGGCTTAATGTTTCCAATATGGGATTACGTACGCTTACTTTCTTTGCAAGGCTTTACGTTCTTTATGACGTCTAAGTAATGACATGCAATAAAATATCATGTGTTAAATGCACAGGACTTTTCTACGCACTCTTCTACAAAATAATCATACGAAAGCTTATTCTTCTGCCTGCCTCACGTTAATCGGTAAAAGCATTTGCAGGAATCGTTATATTACACATTTCGCTGCAGGTACAAGGGGGATACAGTAGGTTTAAGCGATAGTCAACTCCAACTCTATGTGATGGCTTTGAAAGCCATGTGATGGATTATCTTTGTATCAACACCAGAAAACAAAAACAAATAGCGACTTACCACTTGAAAGAAGTTTAAGTAATTAAAAATCCAAATCAAAAACAAGGAATATCTCGGAAATGGCTAACGCCACAAAAATGTTATTTGGCATAAACTGTATGTTTTAACGAGACCTACATTTGTTGTGTAGTAAGATTTTGTCTATCTCTTGCAATATGGTTTGCCCTTGAGCCATTTATGGCCCCCCCATAATTAACACAAGGGAGACTTGAACTTCAACAATAACTTTTGGTCCCTGCTACATCCAGTGCAGTAGCTAGCGTAACCAGTCTCGTTACCGGCTGGAAGACATTTCCTCAGCTCTCACCAGGATGCGTGTGTCAACCAGAATAGAAGGCACTATCATCGCGGCAATGTTGTCCCACGTGACCTGTCTCCGTGTGTGCCTCGAGCAGGAGCCAACGTCCAAGAGAAGAAAAAAAACTTCATTTTTTGGTCACCGATTGGGAAAGACTTCTTCGTACTCTCTCTCTCTCTCTTGGAAGCGATCGACTCCTCACTCTTTCGGCTTTGTCAAAATTCTTTACATTGTAGTCTGGTCGTGAATAATTTTCTAAATTCAATTTCTTATGTGTGGAGCGGTTAAAGTATATTTCATTAGAGGGGCTCATATGTGTTTTGGTACTTTGCAATTGTATTAAATTCGCAAGTATGGTGCAAGAAGACAGAACTTTAAATCCTTATTGAGAATATGGCAAGTGTAATTGATATTGTTAACGTTGTTAAACATTTGCATTAATATATTTATTGTTATTTAGCTGCAAGAAGACTGGTGGTTTTATTTTAAGGAAGTGTACTAAATCCTTGTGTTAATTCTTTCCTAACGTCATTTTCTGTAAAATAATTATTTCTCTGGGGAATATTTCGTACGGAACATGTTCAAGAGTGGACCCAGCACATACTAGTTATTGCCTGTTATTCTCTGCGACTTGAAGTCTGTTAGTTTGCATATAATCGAAATAGTGGTTTAACGGAATTTAACAAATTTAAAAATTTGTAGCAGGAACGTGCAATGGCATTTAACTTTGGGAATTAAAAATGTAATGCACTGTATAACTGTCTCATATGTAATATATAATGCAATTTTCAGAAGTCATTATTATTATTGTTATTATTATTATTATTATTATTATTATTATTATTATTATTATTATTATTCGCAACTTCTGACCATGGAAGCTATAACTGGACTGCAGGGCAACCAGTTACTAAATAGATATGGGCAAGATGAATTAATGGTGGTGAAAATATTGAATAACCTGTACCTGGCTACCATACAGCACACATGGCAATCAAGTATGTAAAGGAGAACGGATAGGACCCCGCCATGACAATAGAATGTATTCCGCTTACAGTTTATTCAATAATAAATAGATATAACAAAATTCTAGGTACCCATTGAACTTTTGTACGAAGTACTATTGAAATTATTAAGCCTTTAACGCTACACATAACATTTATAAGAGAACTGAACCAACTATAAACACGCTTTGCCTAAAGAATAGTGACTTTGTAATATTAATTTTTACTAACGCCTTACTCGGTGCATTTATTTATTATAACGTGCCTGAACCTTGCAGTCTGTTAACAAACATAGAAAACTGCAGTTCTTAAATACCTTACATCATCTTTACATTTCCACAAATCACTAGTCTACTTCAACGTTAATAACTAGTTGGCTTGCTTTAAAAGAACTTTAAGAAACGAGTCAAAATGGATAATGCTCCTTTAACAAGTCTCTTCTCTGGTAGGTCTCCTTATGCTAATAAGCATAAACAGCATGATATCCTGGCGATGTTTCCTTTATGGCGAAGTTGTAGCATCTGGTAGTCTTTTCCTAGGCAGAACTCTTACCAGCAACTTGTCTAGCTATCATGTTCATGTAGCTATCGCTGATTTCCTACTTACGTGCTAGCTTTTCTTTGAGGGATTGCGGGAGTTAGGGAGAAGAAGTTAAGGGAAGATGATAAGAAACAGAGGAGTGTAGTAACTGGCAGAGTTCCACCAAGCACTTCCGTTAGTGCGAAAAGGTAAACTTACGGCAATTTAACCGGCAGCGGCTGAAGACCTTGTCAGGATCCCGGCTGTCACACGCAGGGAATTAAGGAAAGAGTGTAAAGGAAGTAGCGTATCTTTATTGTTATCAATCATTTTACATGGTTTGGCCGGGGGATATTAGGCCGCTTATGGCGCTGAGTGGCATCTTGTTTCAATAGACGGAGAGTTTTTCCACGTTGTGCTGAGGTCCAGTTGGCTGTTGGATAGCTCGGTCAATTGGGTAAGCCTTACCGCAAGCCATTATGATAATCTGGACTTTGTTATCCAGGGAGTTGAGCGCTTGCCGGATCTCCTCGGTACCGTTGGAGCCGGCGGCGTAGGGTGATGTAGAAACTGCTTGAAGCCATCATACAGGGACCTGATGGTAGTGGAGCTCGACGGTGTTGGTGGTAAAGCTCTGTTGTGATAGTGTGGATGCGGCAGTGATGACGTGAAGGTTCTGGACTTCGGCTTCAATCAGGTGGTGGTGTCTCTCACCGGGCTATGTAACAGTGGCGGCGGTGTAACTGAAGCGATGGCCTCTTCCATGGAGGCTGAGTGGGTGTCATCCCGCAAAGCGTGGTCGACGGTGGCGGCGGGGCTGACTGTTGCTGAGAAGACTGAAAGTTGACGGCAACTGCAGGGGGTACTGCTCCTAGTCCTTGAAATGGCCAAGGCCATCATAGATGGCTCAGAAACGACAGCGGTTCTTCAGCGAGTTGATTGTGCATTCCGCGGTGAGGCTGGAAGCACCACAATAGGACACCAAGGTTGACACAAGAAGTTGAATCATGATTGAATGCACGCCTCTGTGTACCTGGCGATCCACTCGGCTGGCCTCAATGCATATACACCCCTCTAACATTAGCAGACCTGCCCTCAACACTGCTTCGTGGTCGCCAGGGTCTGTGAGATCCAGGCAGACGAGCGATGACAGTCCTCTTCTTGAGATAATCTTGTTACCCTCAATGCTTAGTGCCACAGCTGTTGAGCTGCGCTGAGCAGATGTCAGGTTGTAAGGTCCTATGGAACCCCGGGAATGAAGACACTGTGCCTTTGAAGAAGGCGGTTACTGTGGCGGCGATGATAGGTGAGCTTCCACGAGAGGTGCGGCCGGGGCTGACTGGTGTGTCGGCGACTGCGGCTGCAGGCTTGGCGAAGCGGTATTGACGTGGAGAAGCTGTGGCTGAGTCATAAGTAGCCTAGAGTGGCCACGGTGGAGGAGCGGCCCCTTCGGCAGATGCTGGCAGTGACGAAGGTTCCTGCTCAAGCAGATCCGGCGACACTTCTTAAGCATCCTTCTTCCAAAATCGGAGACCAAACTTCTGTCTACGGTAGTCAAAGTCGCTCTGCTTTTTGTACCCTGGAAAACGATCAAAGGCCCTCTCTTCCCAAGGTTGTTTATACATGGCCAGCGATTAAACTTTCTATAGCCTTTAAACTAAGTGGTAAACAAAGTAATGCCATACTCTTTCGGTTTAGTAATTACACTAGCCAAAAATAACGTTTTCTCTGTAACAACGACGAGAAGAGTTAATCTTATGTTTTCAGGAACCTGAACACGAAAGTGATAATGAAAATGCAAGTTTATATCTAGTTTTTCAGTTATTTCAACTTTTCAGAATTTCCCATTAAAGCTTACGCATGTATTTATATGGTTCTCCCTCGAGGAAGGTATCTGATGTAGCAATCGCTTTGCCTGTCGTTTTTAGTTTGTTACTGGTGATTCTCTGATGAGTGTCCCGCAATAATCGGCTAACATTGATTCACTCCATTTTCCCCTGACCAATATGCCTGTTTTAGTGAAGTGTTTCGGCACGACTCTCCTACAGAAACAAGAAACAACAGAGTTTGGTGTAACTCTGTTGTAGTCCCAGTAATATGGCAATGGCTTTGAGAAGTCTGCCATTTAAAGTTGTCATTGTTTACTCTGCATAACGGTTGCTTCATTTTTGATACGTTTTCTTCGTGTAAACTGCATAACCATTCGGAATTGAGGGAAACGAGTTGCCATTATACACAATTACAGCCGTTATATTTAATTTGGAAGACTGTTTGAACAATCTCCAATCATCAGTTTTGTAGTCAATTTCCAGAGCTGCCATTAGATCCCCTATATTACTGCAAAATACCAAGTAATTTTCAGTTTTGAAAAATTGAAGAAATGGAGTACGGCGGTTACGGAACACAGTCACGTTTACGTCACGTCTGGTCATGTCTAGTTAAGACAACTCCACTGTTGCACTCCAGACGCCAAAAGTTCTGGTTTACCTTTAGGCAGTTGCAGATCTCTTACTAGATCATTCAGATCACGCTGTGTGGTTTTATGTTGGTGTGTAGACACCTCAATGCACCGATTTTCTATGTAGTCGTTTTGAAGGTGACGGAGCAGCAGTAGATTTACTACCTGCCTCATCACTTATTGTATAAGATTGAGGTGGGGGATAAAATACCTTACCGGAACCGACTTTAGCGAGTGAAGTGATGTCTTACATGCCCCTGGGTGTCCTACAGATGACACTGTATCTCATTCTCTGACTTTAACGCAATGCTGGCAGCATATGAGAAATACCACAGAAGCCGGTAAGATACTCGTCTCAAGGCGCCGAGAGATTGAGGGCCCTCAGCCTCAAAGCGTAGCCGAGGGATTTGCGCGTCTAAAACCCGAATGATTCACGTTCGCAGAAACAACAGCACATCGCATATTTGGTGCATTTCACTTTTTATTTAGGTTGGCAGTACCCACTTTGCATGTGATTTATCGAAAAAATGGCTACGTTTTTTGTGTTGCTGACGCGATTTGCCTATATAAATAAAACACCTAAAACAGGCGGGTAGGTGGGCACAAGACATCGAAGAGACCACATCATGTTCTAAACTCACTCCTAAGGTAATTTATTTCACTTCCTTATACCTAATAAACGTCGGGTCCGGTAAGGCATTTTTGCCGAGGTGGGACCCAAACAGGCAATCCGACTCTGTGAGGTACTGCTCCATAGCCGACGGTACATTAGGATATGTTAAGGATGACTTTTCTTCTTTGAAATAACGTGATAATGGATTTTATAAAAATAACAATCATCCACATGTTTTGATGGTTCTCTCCAGATCACAGGGATAGCAAAGCCTATTAAAGATCTTTTATGATCAACCAGGAATGAAGACTCGAGACACAAAATCGCACAATATACGAGGGCTTGTCCTTATCTCCGAATTCACAACCAAAGAACATACTGTAAGCCATCTTAGATAATGATGTTATTGGTCGTTTTATTGATTTTAAGGTTACCTTTCCACAAATGTAGCACACATTTTGACTCGTCAACTGAAATGTACCCACCCTATACTAGAGTTAATTGGAGATTTTCGTGGTAGCTTTAGTAAAGAACAACTGTTTTGCTCTCTGTTACATTTTCCCTCTTGGTTAGTGTTATACAAACGTCAGCCAGAATGAGGAAGACTTCACTGCTATTTCCTGAAAATTCAATATATACATTTTATTTGCCATGTCTTTAATATATGGTATTTAAATAAAATTCCTTAGAGCCATTTTTCGGAACATAAAAACTTTTGAAAAAGTAGTTTGAGGTGGGGGGATTCTCTTGAAGGTCATGTCGTATCTTTGGAAGACCCTGAAATTGCTTTTTATTTAGTGTATTTCCTATGAAATCTCGATATGAAATTTTGAGTAGAATCCAATACTTCTTTTACTTACTATAGGTAAATAATAGAGAAAGTAAAAGTAATAACTTTAGCCTATTTCACAGAGGTACAGATTACAGTGCTTAAGCAATTCTGTTGTTTGCAGCCACTTCATACAATTGTGAACTAAATTCTTTATGCGAAGTTAGCCATAACAGATTTTCATAATAGGAACCGTGCGAATAAGTGAGTTTACGGCAGATGGTCGGATTGACATTTCAGCGGGTGCTGAATTAATTGAAATTTACACCGGGGTGTTATTAGTAAGTAGAATTTCCGAGAAACCGCGGTACGTATACCACTCCTCAATATCTTCTCTTCACCCAATTAGAAGTGCTTATGGTCCATTCACTTAGTAGCTCTGCGCGAATCTACTTATTACCTTATATATTGAAACACAATATTAAACACAATAAGTTAAAAAAAAACGGAGTAGAGCAACCAGATACAACCTCCATGAAACGCTCCCTAGAACGCCTTATAAGTTGTCCTTATAGTTGGCTACAGCTTCTATGCAATGTGGCTAGATAACTAAGGTGAGCCACTCCGGGGTGGGAGCTGCCATTGGCTGCCCGCCTGTGACGTAAGTGAGAGTGAAGACGAGCGCGGAATACAAACACAGCGCAGTGAACACACTAAATTCCTCCCGATTAACTCCCAATTGTTTATTATTAGCACTTCTTCCAGTTTTTTTAAAAGGTATACTATTTCAGAGCATTCTACAAACATTGTGGGCTAAACATAAAGCAAAACGATTGGAAACTGCATTAAATTAGTAATATATTTACGTATAAACAAAACTACTGGAACACATCCAGGACTTCAACGTAAACTGTAGGCGCTACAAGAGATTCAAACATTACATTACTTTAGTACTAAAGGAAAATTTACAACTACTCTAAAGGAATCGCTAAATGGATATGCTGGTGTATTTTTTTTACCGTAAGAAATGAAAACAATAATTCCAGAATGCATTATTCTGTTACAGGATGTAAAAATGAAAAAGACATACCTGCAGCATTCCACTTGTACTTGGACCTTCACTAAGTGCATATCCATACCAATCGGGAATGAACTGCTACGGAACTGCATCTGGGAGCAGAATTTTCTTAACCGGCAAACCTAAAAGTTCACTCTTCAAATCCCGTTTATAGTTACTAGGAAGAAAGTGCACTGAACATACACGTGAATTATCAGCGTTAAATTTGTCAGTACGGTTACAGCGAGACACCCACACGCGCTTTAATTGCCCATTTGTTTTTGGAAATGTGTGATAATTCACACCAACCGTTTTAAAACCGTAATTACGGTATTGTGCTACAGTACAATACATTGTACTCTTAACGTTCTTACTCATTGCACACCGACTTAAACACTTCACCAAAGCAGAGAAAACTGAATCTATACTCAAGATTCTAGTTTAAATATGTGTGTGCAACTTATTTGTTGAAGTGGGGGGGGGGGTATATGACTGAGTGATAAGGAACAATGTACTTTCGTACATCTGTTGTTAAGTTGTGAAGTTTTCGCCAACATAGCGAGATAAAGTAGGATAATTGTACGTGACTTTTAAAGCGAAGAGAAGCTCAGATTAATATCTGTTGCCTTTTACGCAGTTGAGCGGCATAATTATTTCAAAGGAAATGCTGTTTGCTCTTACAGCCAAAGTTTAACAACCTTTTCCCGTTCACTGTGGTTCTGTAAAGGATTATATACCTGGAAAAGCTTGCCATTTTCAGGGAACCTTTGGCCCGCATTACATCTGTTTTCATGTTATGAGTCGGCCTACCTGCGAAACAGTAAGTTCTTTATATTCCTCAGGAATGCGTATTAAACAGTATATTATTTTGAGCAGAAGCTATTTGAAGACCAAGTATCATATAAGCATGATCCGGATTCTGATGACATGCCATCTTTTAATTCTTGCAATAAAGGTATTGCTTTAGTGTACATAAATCCTTATCATGGGTCCCATATTATGAAAATATGTATGTATATATATATTAGGTCATTTTGGTAGTTTCAAGTTTTCTATTTTGGATAATGTTTTTTTTCGATATTACATCATTAATTTGTAATTTCTTTGTCCTTTGCCGCTTTATTTGGTAACTTCCTTGCATAAGTATAGAGTATATAAAGATTATTGGTTGGTCTGGAAAGAGTTGCTTGTGGGTGGAGAGATGGTTATTGTCAGGGAAACAGGTATAACTACTGTTATGAATTCATGTCCAAAATTAGGGATGAGGAGGTCAGTTTTCCCTTTTTTGCTTAATAAGTGCGCATTGCTCTTATTTATGTATGACATGGTCTGTGAAATCCTCTTCATTTGCAATAAACATTGCATATTCTGAGTTCTCAAAAGAGTTAATGCTACGCTTTTGTAAGACCTGTTCAAAAACACAATAAGTTAGAAAATTAATTGAAAATATATTTGTTCTATGTTCTTGTTTGGAGAATCTGAAAAGCAAAGAAAATAATGTTCTTACTTGTTTGAAGAATCTGAAAAGGAAAGTAAGAAAATTTTCTTGTCTTTTCAGATTCTTTGAACAAGAACATTTTCACTGCTCTTTTACTTATTGTTTCTTCTTGTATAGGAGTTATATCAATATATAAATTAATTTATAACTTCCTGTACACTAATTTTAGTAAATCAAATAAATCTCATTTTAGATAATTTTTTGTAATTACAAAGTCATTTGGAAACAAATGTAGTCATTTTAAAACAAATGTAGTCATTTAAAAAAAATAGTAATCAAAATCCGCGCCCTGCTTATAAAACACCGCTCTGACATTTTCTCTCATGTATTTACGTTCATCTCCCCTGTATTTCCTCACAAAATATTTATTTGTTTCGTAAAGCCTCTCCTGCCAGTTTGGCGTGAAATGTGTCCATGTTTTATACAAAATAACGAAAACTAAGATACGAGTAAGTTATTGCACTTTCCTTGCACAAATACTGAATAATATAGGCACCTAATTACAATTGGCAAGTTCCTTAGATCTACCTCCTTTTAAAAAGATCAGTGTAATATGTTTCAGTGATCGCCAGTGCAATACACTAATACACCTCCTTTTAACAACACCCACTTTCCCGTGGGTGAAAGCATTACATTTGTGTGCTTTTAAGGGCATTGGTTGCGAGCGTATACTAAAGCATACAGGAAAGGTTGTTCTAAAATTAATATCTCCAAAATATTAAGGCTAGACGCATCCTTGTTCTTACTCTTTCAAGTAGGAAGGATCAAATGGGAACTATGTACAATTAATTGTTCATTAATTAAAAAATTAAAACAATTTTATACTAGTAATAATTAAGAAATTAGATTTATATAAGCACATTCTCAGCCTAAATAATGAAGCCAAAATATCCAAATTCTGAACACATCATTCGAATGTACACTACTCTGTAAATTCGGTTTATTTGAAAATTGGAGGATATTTGCAAGACTTGCTGTGCAGATAACTGTTTTTCAGCATGTGTCCATTATCTACTTCAAGTAGTCGAATGTTATGTGAATTTAATTCATTTTGTGGAGTTACTCTCTTCTGCTAAAATAGTTATATTAATAAAATTCTTTTTAAAAAAATTATTTTAAATATGCATGTCGATTATTCATGCTTTTACCTAGACGCAAAAAAAAAAAGTCTCGGAAAACATGCACATATATCAAGTTTTCAGCTATCATGACTTTTAAAACTGCTATGTTTAAGTCATATTACATAATAGCATGATCAACATACAGTTTCTCTCATTAAGCCGCGTTTTTCGCAATCCATAAACAAACAATACAATTTAATTTCGAATCAAAGTTTAAGACCCGATAGCGTATAACGTTGAATTTTATATAACGTATAACGTATTTTATTTTCGTTGCTAAAATTGGCCGAATAATGTGTTATTGGTTTTCTTTAACATAATACAATTAAAGTCAAGCAATAGCATAAACTAAGAAAATGGTTTTAAAGCTTGCAACTTAGAGCTTCTGAACAACTTTAATATAACAAATATCTCCTTTATATCTACATATCTCTCTTTCTTTGAATAACATGTATGCTGTAAGTCATCCCTCAAGACCAAATTTCATATATCGACAGCGTTTTAGTGAGTATTTCAAGGAGAAATGAAATTGGCACCAGTTGGGTATTTAGCTGTAAAAAGACAGGTTTGTGTTTATTATTTCCAAGACTAAGTCTAGTTATAGATGCGTTTTTGTTTCAAGTAGTATAGGGTCGAAACAGATCGTATAACAAGAATATTATACGAACTTTCATGCCGAAAAGTACGGTGCAGAATACTGGCTAGCTAAAACTTCACACTCGATGACGTCATGCAGCAGGCGGACCGAAAGCAGTACAAGCGAAAACGGTCGGGAAGAGACCCCCCTGGCTTCTATCTACCGTTTATGAAAACAGCAGCAGACTTTGCGGATTCTTTCTTTCTTTATTGTTTTGTTTCTCTCTGGTCCGTTTTAGTTTTTACATTCTCTACTACGTAGATAGTAGGCAGAGGAGTTATTGCATTCCACCTAAACATTTGATACCAAGATTTCACTGGAAATGCACGTTTTGAGGCCCCTGTAAAAATGTTTAGAAAAAGATCGGTATATATGTCTGTGTGTTTATCTGTGAACAGCATAACTAAAAAACGAAAAGTCGGATAAATACCAAACTTGGTATTTAGGTTCAGTACCTGACAAAGGTGTGTGGCACAAAGAGTTGGTAGAAAATACCCCACCCTAGGCTACCCTTAACATGGAAGATTTTTCAAATATTATGATTTTCTAAAAAAGGCTCTAACTATTTTAATTAAAATACCATATATTAAAGATATTTACATGACAAATGAAATGTATATTTTGAAATTTCTGGGAATAGCCTGTGAAGTACACTTTATTTGGAAGAATATTTGTATAATCTTGTATAACTGGTAAACGTTAAGCGAACTACACAAGAAATGTAGACCTTTTTAAAATACAATATGTATTTTAAATACGTTTTTCTGTGTCGTAAGCAATTTTGAGATATCTGTTATTAAAAGTTTCAATTGTTCATATCTTCGTCATTCCTGTACACATTCAGTTGTTTCTCGCGATTGCATGGAAACAATATGGAATTTTAAGGCTAGCATGTAGCGTCTAGTTCTTAAACATTTGACTCTCGCAGTTCTATTTGTATTACGACATGTGTAATGCAGCTATTTCTGCAATGATTTACTTGGATTAAAATGAAGAACATAGAAAAATAAGCTTTAATAAGAATAGTTTGTATACTCGGTAATAAACATTAGAGGGTAAGAAACTCGTATGAATGTATCACATAACATTTGTAATGTTTCTTTTCATATATAATCCCTGTTCTATGGCAGCTTTAAAGCTTCAAACATTGCAATTATTTGGTAAAACATTATGCTTGCCGCCGAGAAAACGTTTGAAAGAAAGTAAATGTAAATTAAATATATTTTGGATAGTATTTTGATGTGCAGTGTTCAAAGTATAAAGGCATTTATCGAGCAAATTGTTACCATTTTTTATTAAAAGCAATCAGAAATTGTATATGAACGATTGTATTTACATACAAGAAATTAAACTCTATAGTAATATTATAAATTTTGACTTTTGCTTTCTGTTACTGTTGAGAAAACGATGCATTTGCTGCAAAAATTTGAAGGCGATCTCATAAATGAAAATGTGGATAAGTACCGACACAAATGGCGTCAAAGACTTTAGTGAAGTATGTTACGTTTGAGATATCAGCCTGCTCACTAAAACCTTCATCTTGAATTTTCTGTAAATTTTCTATGAAGTCCCTACATTCTGTTTCAATTGTGTATAACCGGGAAATCGTAAGAGGTAGAAAATAACTAATTTAGAAAAATGTAGATTTTGTACAGTTCGTAGTATATCTCAAAATGTTTATTGGAACTGTACACTTCTAATTTAATGTAGAAGTATATTCTATAACATCGATGGAAAAAAATTACAAACCCAATCTGGTCCCGGCGTAAGTGGTAAACTAGCTAACAAGCAGCTATTACTTTCTCTACTACGTATAGTATGTAGGGGAAGTATTGTATTCCACCCAAAAATTCGATACCGAGATTTGATCGGAAATACATGTTTTGAGACCCCCTCAATCCAAAAAAAAGCATTTTTAGAAACATGTCCGTGTGTGTGTCTGTCTGTCTGTGTGTGTGTCTGTGTGTCTGTGAACAGCATAACTCAGAAACGAACAGTCGGATAAACACCAAACTTGGTATTTAGGTTCAGTATCTTCCAGAGATGCGACACGAAGGTTTTCAAGAAAATCCCCCACCCCAGATTACCCTTTACATGGAACATTTTTCGAAAATTTTAATTTTCTTAAAAATGGCTCTAACGATTTTGATTAAAATATCATATGTTTAAGATATTTGCATGACAAATGAAATGTATATCTCGAATTTTCTGGGAATGTCTTCGAAAGTATTCTTCATTGTGAACGACTTTTGCATAACTGGTAAACCATAAGAGATAGACAAAATTTTCAAGATATTGCTTGTTATTCCCTTAAATTTTCCAATACTTGTACTTTTCTTAAATTCGTTATTCATTTTTTTATGTCCTGGACATGCAAAGAGAATGGAATGCGCCACATAGCAACCAGCGCTTAAGAGATTTGACTATCGCTTATAACCTACCATATTCCCTTGCATCTACAAGCCAATTAGCAATAAGATTGACATCTCGATAACTCGATTAACATGAAGTAGATAGAGAATAAGCGTTTGTAAAAATAGTTTATACAAGAGTAGAGAAAGTCATGTGAGTGTAACACATAAGATTTTTTTACTAGGGAAATGTAGCGGTTCTAAGAAGTGAGCAAGTAAAGCAATTTACTGGGACATAACAGCTAATATATGTACCTGCAGGCAAACTCAATATATGTAAAACGTCATAAATGCCTGTGAAGTTATGTACTTTGTTTGCTTTCGACTCTTTGTTTCTCAAAGATGAAACAAACGTAAGTCTTAAAGCTAACGCTTGTCACAGAACGCGTATGGTTCTTTGTTAAGCCACAGAGGGAGAGAGGGAGACCCCCACCTCGTCTCCTCTCAGTGGCAATCAACCTGGCAAGTCTAGCTCACCTCCTTATGCGGTTAGTCTACATGCTAAGGACGGGGGGATGGAGAAAGGTTTGCGGGTACCGCTAATACATGCTGAGATGAAGGATGAAAGATTGAACATGCGAGAGCAGTAGATCATGCGCGTCCTAACTGACATGCTGAAGTACAGAGTCCAGCATAGTCCCTTGGGATATTCATGTAGATACCATTGACCTTAACCAATAGGATTATTAGGGTGTGAGATTTGCATTCACACTGAGGGAAGTGCACTGATAGGACTGGTGTTAGTAAGTGGCTAGTTAGTGTAGTGGAGTTAGAATTCATGTTATTGAATGTAATAGAATGTACTATACTTAGCCTAGCTCCTTAAATCCTTGAGGAGCTGCATCTTCATCTGTTGAATGCTATATCCAGACTGTCTGTAACAAACTAGTCTGGAAATGAAATATTTTGTAATTTTATGTTGTCTCCTATCGTACTACGTCATGCAATATTAGTTCTGCGCTGACACTGCGTCATTTGATCGCGTCATCAGGTCAAGTCAGTGAAACTACCTCAAAAGATTTTAATGATAAGAACAATAATAAATAATATTTTTGTACGTAATAATAGTAATAATAATATTGTAACTAATTAAAACAAGTGTTGAAATAGAGAGTTGTCTTCAAATTCTCTTATTCTAGACAAACTCAAGTTATCAGCCTCAAACTCAAGCAATATAGTAGAGCCCCCGTAATTTGAGGCTCCGTGTAACTCGAGCTGGTCTTAAGAAAATTAAAATTTTACACAAAACTAGAGTAAAATCCCATTTTATACGTTGTCCGCGTGTACGTTTTACGCACTTCCGAACGTGTTGCATTTTGAACTTTCTTTCAATTTTTCATGTACAGTACAGGTAAAACTGTCCCATTTAGGGCTTTCGTTCATAATGCACAGAAATAACCTTGACCTCAGACGGCTAATGCATTTATATTACAGAAGTCAAGTACCATTAAGTTTCGAGGAGTGCGCTTGCTCTTTCTTTTTACATCCTTTACTAATTGGGACCGTCTGACAATCAGTTGTACAGTGCATACCATCCTTATTATTACCCCTGTCATTGTCTCTACTCAGCGTCATTAAAATACGCTTAAGTAAAAATACAAGTTTTACAACATAGGCTGTTCGTTGTTGTATGTAGACGGTTGTGTAGTAACATCTGTACTGTGGTAACGTTAATTTTAAAGTGTTGTACATATGTAACTGTGTTTTTTAAATGTTTTAATTCATACATCACAATGAGTGGTAGGAGTAAAAGAAAACTTGTGTCATTCAATGTGAAACTGGAGGCTTTGAAAAGACTGGACAAAGGAGAAACATTAAAAAAACTTGATGCCAAATATGGAGTCAGTGAAGTGATAGTTGAGATCGGCGTAGAAACAAGAGACAAAATTGAGAAGTTTTTATCTAACAAGTGTTCTGTTTCGTAATTTGAACGGAAGTCAATGAAGAAATCTGAGTTGTGAAAAAACGAGTGAAGCCTTTGTTCATTTGGTTTACTTAACAAAGACAAAAAGGAAATACAATTTCAGGGCCTATTCTACAAGAAAGAGCTGTATTTTTTAGGAATGAGTTAAAGGAAGGTGATGACGATTTTACTGCAAGTTCAGTAGATGGATAGGTGGAAGAAGCGATACAGCATAAGGCAGCTTGAAATTTGCGGTGAAAAACGTTCTGCGGATTCTCAAACTGCTACAAGCTTTTGTGAGAAATTAAGAAAACTTATACAAGAAGAAGGTCTTACTCCTGATCAACTGTGTAATTATGATGAAACAGGACTAAATTATAAAATGCTTACATCTAAAGCTCTAGCCTCAAAAGAAGAAAGGGCTGCCCCGGGCTACACAAAACGTGAAGAAAGGTTAACAGTTCTTGCTGCATCGAATGCAAGTGGAGACCAAAAAGTGAAGCTACTGGTAATAGGGAAGTCTGATAAGCCTAGAACTTTAAACAAATATCACTGCTTCTGCACTGCCTGTTACATATCTCCACAAAAAATCTGCTTGGATGGAAACAAATATTTTAAGAAGTGGTTTTTCGAAGATTTTGCTCCAGAGTCCAAATGATACCCAAAGAAAAATTTCTTCCCTTCCAAAGCAATTTTAACGCTTGACAACGCGGCTCACACCCTGATGAGGAAGAATTACACGGTGTTCGCGCATTGTTCTTACCCCCTAACGTAACGAATTTAATACAGCCTATGGAACAAGGCGTTTTACAATGCTTGAAAACAAAAATCGTAATCGTTTGCTTCACACTCTTCTACAAAGAACAGAAGGGGAAGGAACCATCAAAGAATTTCTAAAAAACAGAAAGAAATAACACGATAAAAGACGTAGTTTACTGGATAGCCGATTCATGGTCTGAAATAAAGGCGGAGACACTAAAAGAGTCTTAGAACCAGATTTAACGGAATGAAACGGATAACAACAGTACAGACGAAGATGATCTACCATTGGCAGAACTGATGAAAAAGCTTGCTGGATGTGAAAATGCGAATGCGAGTGAGGATTGCAGAATGGATGAACAGTGATGAACAGTTTGAAGTGACCGAACTTGCCATTGTTGAAATAGTTAGTGAGCCCAGCGAAGACGGTGGTGACGAGGAATTGCCAGAAGATATTGTACCAGTGATCGCTCTCACCGAGGGTTTGGCAGCGCTAGATGTGGCATTGCGTTATATCGAGCAGCAAGTGGAAGCTGCTCCAACTGACAACATGCTTCTTAGAAGATGGTACGACATTGCTGCTAAAAACGAGGTTGTATTTTAAAACAAAGGACTTTGGACCATTTCTTTAAAATGTAACTATGTTTGCAACTTGGAAACGTGTGCCCATATATGTATAATCCGTTCAGAGGATTTTAAGCTAGTGGAGACGAAACCGACTTTGCTGTGACTGACCGGTTTTCTAACTACGCCTACCGCTGGCTCAAAAAACTTTGAACAGACCATACATATAACACAGGTATGTACTAAATTGGTTTTTTAATATTTTTAAGCATCATTGTGCTCATTAAACATTTATTCATAATTTACCCATTGATTTAGTGAAATTTCCGTATAATCCGTGTTTTATGTAATTCGAGTTAGCCTCAGCCCCAATTACTTGAATTACCGAGGCTATACCCGAATGCTTCACCCTACACTAGCAGGAGAGAATATTTTGAAAAATTCTCATACAAATCTTACTTACGCCATCTATGGTATTGTTACTTTCTACATCTGACTCCCTGCATCCAAACAAGTTCAGGTTTGTTTAGTAATAATAATAGCGATAATAATAATAATAATAATAATAATAATAATAATAATAATAATAATAATAATAATAATAATAATAATAATAATAATAATAATAATAATAATCCTGATTTAGAATGAAGATTGAGTCTCCATTGAAGGAACACGTTTTTTCTTAATACCAGAATGGAAAATACGTTAGAAATACTTGGAATACTCAAGTTCTTGATGGCTAGTGAATAGTTTTATTAATGAAATGACATTTTTCATAGCAAGCCATAAGTCTGCACTAAAATGAACCGCTACCTGGAAGCATCATATTTAATCCAAACGCCTGAAAAGGAAGAGATTTTCTCACTTCACGTTAATTGCAACACCAAAGTGATTCCTCAAACAATTAATTTTGAGCAATCTTTCGATGCAATTTTGGAAGATGTGTCTAAGTTTTTGGATTATCATCATAAATATCATTATCGGAAATCCATGATTTTGTGAACAGTACCTTCTTATATGATATACTGCATGCTGTCGTATATTTTAAGCGCTTGTAACGATCAAACGTAAAAGAGCGGTGGCAAACACCCAGCCCCATGATCATTAATGAGAAACAGAGAGCTAACAGTCTCATACCAATTTGATGCGGTTTCCAAAGTCTTCATTGAACGAGAATATTTAATTCGCTATACCACTTCAACAAATGCTTTGAATAAGTAAACCAAGAACATCGCTTACAGTTTTTGGAGTATATGCTAATCATTCAGTTGTTCCACTACACTAACGATTGGAGAAAAGAGAGTAACATTTCAACCTTCTATACATTGAAAAAGATGACACTACTGTCTGTTCACCAATTTATCAAGAATTGCAGCTAGTGAAACTAATAAGCATGCGAGTAAAACTGTGGTAGGTACGTAATTGTCATCTACATGCAGTAGATGTTGGGGTACGTGAAGATTGCATGACACGCTGCGGTAGTGAAAAGTTGCTAAACACCCCAAGCTCTGATTTAACAAGTGCTTAGAATGCCTAAAGCGCGTGATGTCATCGAATTCAATATCTTTTAAAGAACTGTTTGTATACCTTTTGTTATAAATGCGAGTATTGAACCTTTGCTAGCAAAGGTCCACTCTTGCGAGCCGTCAAGCACTCAGAGCTGGAAACGCCTTTACAAGAGAGTGAGGATGTACCTATATCCTTAAAGGTTGTATGATGACATGACAAGTCATTGACGAAATTTCAGTAAATCTTGAAAAAAAAGTTTGTTTGCTTTGATCCAGTCTGACATGCAATTTAGGACATGATTTAATTTTATAAAATATTGTCATCTGCAAACAGGTACATACTAGCAATGTGTTTAATGTACAACGGGAGGCCATTTATGTAAATTAAAAATAACAGAGGTCCCAATATCGACCCTTGGGGAACTCCATGTTTTATTGATTTTCATTCTGAAAATGGAAGTGGTATTTCTTAGAGTGGTATTTACTCTTTAGTTTCTCTCATTGCTGAAGGGATTCTGGAACACGGTGATATGCATCGATGAGAAAGTGTTCTTATCTGACAAAGATGGCACGACGACACTTTACCGACCAGACAAGGCACGGAACAACACAGAACTTGTAGTGAATTCTGCAAAGGGCGGTAGAGTTTGCCGCACCTTCTATGACTGGATATTGGTAGCCGGTGTGGGCGAAATAGTCTGGGTTTCTTCAAGAGCGAATGATGAAGAGTAATTAGAGCTTTAGGGTTCTATATTACCAAGTAGTGTTCGTCCTGTTTATCTTGCCGATGATAACGATGTCATTATTTTTTACAGATAATAGCAGCGTTCACACTTCGAGAGTAACTAGGAATTGAAGGGAACTGCAATTTCTAAAATATCTCCTCTTGCATGGCCTGCCTAAATCATCGTATCTGAATAGGATACTCGTATTATGGTGAAACGAGTGAGATTTTAGAACAGAGAGGATTCTGAAAGCCCCGAGAATCACGTTTAGGAAGTGTGAGAGAACGTGCGCAGACGACCTCGTTGGTCGTTTTTGTTCCAAGAAGGCTTAATGCGGATGTCGATTTAAAAAGTATTTTGTTTGTTAACGATTTCACTTTCAGGATCATATCAGCGCCGCCCGTGTGTTCGAATTTCGTCCCGCAGGAGTTCTTCTACTTGCCAGTAAATATGCTGACATGGGGGTTGCTTTTAAGCACACTTAAAAACCGTCGGTCCGGTCCGGATTTGAACATGCGACTTTCGTATCAGAAGGTCATCGCCTAACCAACTGAACCACCCAGCTAGACACGGCTGTCGATATAAACGGGAGTGAGTCGGATATTAAATGTGAAAGTGAAATAACTGGTTTTCTCCCTTGAGATAGAATATTTATTTCATTTATGAATCTAGGTGCATTTTACGATTGACATGGGATTTTTTTCATTCGTTTATGTGTACGGTGTCTTTCTGTATGCCAAATGAAACGACAGAGTTTAAAACTTATGTTGACTGATTAAAATAGTAACAATAGTGTGTGCAGCACTAAGATATTAAAATGTATGTAAGATATTATACTTTTATTTCTTTATCAATAATAATCGTAAAATATAGAAATAGAAATAGAATAGAATAGTGTCATCTTTTATACAAAAATGAAGCTTGAACTTGGACATATTACACTTAAATACTAATAAAAGTATAGATAAACCTCGTTTTATTAGACATCCTTAATGTTAAACGATCAATATGCATTGATTCAAACGACAGAATCTTTAATTTAGATCACTTCTATCTCAGTATAGATTAACCGTTCTCCAGCTTACGTGTCATCGCAGTATCTGAGTTTAACAACTTTGGAGTGTTAACAAGGTTTTTCCTCCTCCTCTTCTTTTTTAGAATATTAATCTGAAAACAAGTCTACATTGAAAACAATTGGCTCTTCAGAATAGAGCACTTTTGAATGAGGAATACTTAGTACAAACCGTGCATTAATAGATAGCTTTGCTTTAACAATAGCTTCGTATCCTTATTTTGAAATATGACATATATTGTCCTAAGTGAATAAGGTAGCTATATGCAAGCTACATATTTTGTGCAAAATACTCTCATCATTATCTATTAACATTTTTCCACTTAGATGAAGCATTTTACTTATCCACAGCCACCATACAACTGACGAACTTTTTTTCCTTTGCACCAGGCCGATTCTGAAAATGTTTAGAATGCCATGTTACGAAAAACAAATGAAATTTGCTTCTATCTAATAGCTACTTCCTAATGTTTTGCGAGTTGATTGGCGGGAAGTTTGTTAGATGTTCCAATAATTTGTTCATTACCATTCAAATGGCCAGAACGGAAAACACGTGTGCTCTCTGGCAAATGTAACAGGTAAGGCGACCATCAGCAAACGCAGATGAACCGCGTGAAGGAGCAACGATATAGAGCTAACCATGTATCGATGTGAGAAGGTAAAAAAGCAAGGATAGAGCAGATAACGAGGCAAAGTCAACAAACTGCATGCACAGCTAAAAAGAAGTATAGCCGAAAGGACAGCGGAAGTTCCACATTTTCTGCATAGGAATTAATAGTGGAACTGAGGAAAGGCGCCGATTGCTATTCTAATTCCCCGAGATAACGTAAGAGGGGCGGAGGTAAACACAGTGCACGCATGGAGCGTGTAAGTGAACGATAAATGGCAAAATAACGATACGAACAGATTTCTAGGATATGCCATTAAAACTTGTAAAATACAAAGAGTTCGGTCACTCACTCCTTTCAAATTCGTTATATGCGACGACTAACACAACTTTTGGAGATTTGTTTTGACTGCGAAGGGTAAAGTTTCTCGACCGACTCAGAAAGTAGTTTGAGGGATTCCTTCCGCGCCATGAAATGACGCAGATGGTCTTCTAGGTGCAACATTGAAATCCGTTTACGGTACTCCAGAAGAAGGGGCGATTAAAACAATGTTGGAGACGGCATTGAAATCAGAATTAGAATTAATCTAAACGGCAAAATCGTCGACGAAAAGTGATGAGGAAATGTCTGTCAATAGCAGGAGACACAGCAAAGGGTGTGATGCTGATCACCAAACCCTCGGGTACTCCGTTCTTTGGATTAAAAAGGCCAGAGATAAAGAAACGCGAAAACTCCGGTTCCTCATAATTTCCAGAATGAAATTGCCACACGTCTCCGGAAATGCCATTGACTCACGGTACGAAGGATACCAGCTCCCCAACAGGTGTTATAGGCTTTTTCTAAGTAAAAAACACAGCCTGTATATGTGGGATACCTTCTCAGGAGCATCTCGACTATATGTGTCGAAGGCTTAAGAGCATGCTCGACAGTGGACGATTTCGGCAAAAGACACACTGCGCGTATTCTGAAACGTTGTGGAATTCAAACACCCTAATTAACCGCCCGTTAATCAAGCTTTTTAGAAACTTTCAGGTACTTCTGTCAAGGAGAACTGGGTGATAGCTGGAAGGCGATGCCTCCTAGATTTCATGATAGGCACGGCGGTGGATTCACACTAGATGTGGAAAACATACCGGCTTACCGGCTAAATTGTAAATATGGAAGATAAACCGCCTACTTATAGTAGAAAAATGCGAAGCATTAACATGTATATTCGCTCTGGGGCAGAGTGCCGAGAGGTATCACGTGTATGCTCCAACTCTGGCGTATTAAAGTAAGTATTGTAATCTTGGCGTTTGTTAGAGCGGAAGTAGAATCCCTAGCCTTCTATGGGAACTTTGTTTGAATAAACATGACATAATAATGGGAAGAGGTAGAAATTGTTTCGATAGTCTGGCCCAAGTTATCTGTAATAGCATGCGGGTCGACGATGGCATCATAAGTCACGTAGAGACCTGGCGTAGAGGAAAGTCGGGCCTTACCGGCTGTCGACTTTTCCCATACAACAACCGTAGGCCTGGTTTAAATTCATCACATAGCGTATCAAAATGTCGATCTTATTATTCGAAAAACTTTGCGATCCCTGGCCCGCAATGGCTTTTTAAGCGGTCAAGTTTTCTAAAATAGGATACTGCTTACATTTCCGAAGAGCATCTCTTCCTGTATGATCCGCACTACCGCATTTCTCCGACCACCAAGGAACCAGTAATCGGTTGGGTGGGAAGCCATCTGGCAAATAGAGCGTTCGACAGCGGCCGAAATTACTGAAGTCAGGTATTCCACATAGTGTCGACTGTAGGAAACTCCGGTCACAGAAGACTTTCCAGTATTCTTCGTTCCAATACAATTTAGTTACACCAGTGGAACATGCTATGGAAGATAATCATGGAGGATAATGGCCACTAGATTGTGTGTCGGATCTGACGTTCCTCTCCATTTGGTGAATAAGCTGTGCAGGACAGAGACTTAGTTCCACGTGTGAAAAATGTTGACTCAGAAAGAAGTGAAGGTTCGTCGGTATTTAAAACTGAAAAGTTTAGGGGGATCAGAATGTTAACAAGTAGGGATCCCATGATGCAAGTCCGAGATGATCCCCAAAGAAGAACATGGTCTTTCATATCCTTCAGCATTAAACAAATTGCACGGAGCTGTGATACCGATGAACATCATCCGAAAGGGCGGAAGAAGGAGGGGTTAAATGTTGCCTTTTATATCTGTTACAGATATAAAAGGCAACACCTTGTGGCGAAATTTATACAGCGATAGCTTTTACGGGAGTAGTAAACAACACAGGCTAATAGAGTACTCGTCATGAACCAGTATCATAAAACCACCATACAGGAGAGCCCTCTTTCGGTCAAAGCGCACTGAAGAATGCCCTCGGAAGTCAAAGGGATACTGAGGACGAAGCCTGGTTTCTTGCAAGTAATCAGCGTGTCATGTTTGGGAGCATATTATAATTTCGAATTATGTACATTATAATGGAGACGCATATATTCCACTGAGAAATGCTCATTGGAAAATTGAAGAAGTTGTGACGTCGCAGAACGCACGCGTAGATAAGGTCAAACGTTTGCTTTTTACGGAGTGGGTCGGTTGAGCTTAACATTTTTCTTCCACGTAGGGCTGCATCCAGGTCTAGGATGACCAGCTGCACTTAATAGCAACTGGCCATATCTGAATACGTTATTCGTGTACAAGCACGAGAACTGGGGAGACATACGGTAAGGGGGAGGATTTTCGGCTTGGGCGATGGGTAAGGGTGCTATTAGATATTATAAAGAGCTGTATTTGGCAAGGTTGAGCATTTGTTGTGCAATAGAATATGCATAGAAGAAACAGCATGTTCCAAATAATTAGTTTGAACTCCCACAGAGATGCGGGAACAAGGACTAGCTCAATTCTATACTACGGCATGCTGTTTTCTAACAGTTTGGGGGACGGCAGTGAAATTCCTTGAATATTTAGCTGGGTGAACTTCATTATATCGTTTTCTTGCCTCCCTGGAAGTAATGTGGTCTTTGATCTCAAGTTCTTGGACATTGTCTGCACAGAAGTTTATTACTTTCCTTGGAATTATATGGTTGATTATCCCTACAGTTGACGCAGATGGAGTCTTGACCGTACCGATTCTTCGTGAGCTGCGCCTCCATAATGAGGACACTCAGACGAGCCGGAACAACTTTGTTGGGTAAGCCCAAATTCTGGCATCTATAACAGCACATGGGTTAGGGTATATAGCGACGTACAGACCACTGTTCCCAAGGCAGTATCACGGTCGTTTCAAATGTCCCTCCGTTTTCCCAATTAAACGGTATGCTCTGTGACACCCTCAAAGTCTAGCGGTTTACTATCTCTTAGTTTTAGAGGCCCTCGAAATTGACTGTAATTACTATACCGCGGCTGCTGTAAATGGTCGTATGTATGCGCACCTTCGTTAGGTAAGAGCTCAAAGGAGTAGCATTCAACAGCTTCGTGGGTACGCTTCAAAAACGCCATGCTTCTATCAATAACCCGTGGTGCTTTTGAACCACCGATTCTGTAGATTTCTTTGCGTAAGTAAACGGTAGATGGTTTTCATGGTCTTAGACTCACTTTTAAGGTGCATTATGAAAAAAACGTGTTGTTGAAGAGGTTGGCCGCAGAGGAGCCACGATGAAAAGTCCCCATTCCGGAATCTTCGCCTTCAGCCTCCCATTCGAGGGGTAGAAGAATAAAAGAACACCTAAATCTTCCGGTCTGAGGTATGGAGTATCCGCTAGAGGCCCGATCTTAGGAATACTTCAGAGTACTTATCCTCGCCCATCACTACTAACCTGCGTGCAACACCATATCATTTTCCCACCACTGGCAAACTGTCATTGGTTCCCCAATTTAGGCCACGTGGTCTCGACCAAGTCAACGTGGGTTCAGGAGAATTTCAGTCGAGTGATTGAATTGGGCCCGAAACACCGATGACACGTCGATTCCCCGTGCATCCCGGCGACACACGGCCGCCGAGGAATCCAGGGAAACCGCCACCTTCGAAGGTATGTGAGTGTATTCGACTAAGATGTTGTTCCTCACCTAGCACTGTACAAAATGGGTAGTCAGGATTGTCCTCTCATCCTTCATTTTAGAGACCCCGGAGATCACACAAGTTAGAAACTGTGCCGAGTATCATGGAACAGAAACCCCGGAGACAGAAAAGATTCCTTTTGGTGAGACAGGAGCTAATGATTTTAAGAGTCTAGAGTCTACAAAAATAATAACCCTAGGAGAGAAAGCAACTACAAATAAAGGTAGGAAGGTGGCTCTAACTAATAGTGATGGAGATGACAATGCCAAAGAGTATCTCGTGTTCCCGGGTACGACAAACCCGTAATTACAAATATAGACTGCCGAGGGGTAATTGAAAGCAATTTGTAATACGGCCTAAGAAAGTTTAGTGTATTTTAATGATAAACTAAAAGACACAAAAAATGAGGTTTATGTTTTCCTTTATTAATTTTCACAACTGCTATAATTAGAAGCTAAAACCCATAGAAAGATATTTGGTATTCTCATCATGGAAACAATCTTATATACCAGATATATGAGCATAATGAAGTGCACATTTAATAAAAAAATACGAAATCTAACCTAGATTTCAAATGAAAAACATAAATTCTTACACACTGTAGACTTCTTATGTAGTAAAAAAAATTATGCCTAATATTATTGCATTTATTGTGCAAAATTTTATAAGAAATATTTTCTTCAATGAGTATTTTTATAGCAATGCTACCGAGCGAGATGGCTTCGCGGTAACGTGCGAGACTCGCATTCGAGGAGTCCCGGACTAGATTTCCGTCGATCAGGCCACACTAACCATGGGTTTATCATGGTTTTTCCTGCTCGTTAGCTGGATGCTGGAAAGGTTTCTCATCTACCACGATTTCCTTTCCATCATTTCCCTTCCATTCCGCTTCTTTCTCATCAGATGTGTTTCTAGGTTTCGTGGCGTAAGGCGGTGTCGGGCAGATGGAGCAGATGCTTGCTCCAAAGAAAGAGAATCGCCCATGGACACTAGAAGGCTGCTTAGTTGAAATGGTGATTCATCACCCTCACTGGGACCTCCAGGGGTCTTCGAGCTAGGAACTGTTAGTCTCTTGTTTGCCTACGGCTGTAGCCTCCTGTGGTTCCATCACTTCATCCCTTCTTTCTGGGGATATTAGCCACAATAGTAGGTCGCAGTGCGCGAGGTGTCCCTCTACGTTGTACCCCCTTTGTATTTTAAAAGATAAATAGGAAAAATGACATTTATGTAGGGTAAAGTGAAACCAGGTCTTTTGGGCTTCCAGTAGTAAACCATTACCACGACAATATTGATTCTGCATTTAATAAAAAAACAAGACATTCTCACAATTATCACACTTGTATGATCAATTTTCGCAATTAACCTAATTTGCCCACAGTTGGAAACGCAGTGTAAGGAACCCACGACACCGAAATTGAAAACGTTTGTTCCTAAATATTATAGAATATTACTGAGGAAATATCTATGCAGTAAAATTAGCCCCTGAAAGGAATTTTGCTCTGAGGTAGTATGTTTCTTTTGTAAATAAAGTTGATATTGTATAAAATCATGTTAGTAAAACACATGCTCACAAATTAGTGTGTATCACTATTCTTTAAAGAAAAAGAAACAGTGAATGTAAGGAAGGAAACTATGAAGCAATATGGCTCTGAAGTAACGTGTGAGGTATTGGGGATGATTTGGGTTCGATTTCCGTCGACCGCCCACTCTAATGCTTTCCATGGTCGATAGGCGAATGCTGAAGTAGTTTCTCAACTACCTCGTCCTTTCCATCATTCCCCTTTCATTCCGTTTGCTTGTCATCTTTCAGGTGTGCTTCTAGGTAAAAAAATGAAATTTGAGTTTTATTTATGGTCGCTCTTTAACTGCTGTGGTCCTTAGCGTCCCATTCTATATTGGGCGTGAAAGGCCGGAGATTTTTCTCAGAGGCTTCCTTATCAGGCCTGAGGTTCTTTTACGTGCCGTAAATCTACTTTGCTTCCCTTCACCGGCTTTGCTTCCCTTCCGAAGAAAGCCATGTAAAGGGTTTTTACGCCGAAAAAATCCATCGCCCTCCGCCGGGTTTAAACCCGCGAACCCGGGAACTAGAGGATAGCATGGTGACCGCTACATCACGGAGGGTGTATAGCGGTGTCGGAAAGATGGCGCGGATGCTAGCTGAAAGGAAAGAGTACTCCCTATGGAGTAGAGGGTTGCTTGGTCGACGGGTCGTTCATGGCTCTGTCTAGGCAACTCCAGCAGTGGAAAACGGATCTTCGAGACTGGAAGTGTTCGGGACTTACGCACATCTCTGTGGCCTCTAGCCTACTGTGGTTCCTTCACTTCATCCGCTTCTCCTGGGGAGTGGTAGTTGAAATGGATCTATGTAGGTTGTAGAGCGCGAGGTATCCCCCTCCGTTATATAACTTATACCTATAAGGAAGGAAGCTGATTTATTCTCATACTAAAATGACTACAACGCCCAATATAGCTTACAACTACCTACCAGAATTCGTCTTATGAGGATAAGGTAAAACACCCTTGAAAAAAACCTTATTGAGGTAATACACCCTAACCGAGATTCGACAGGTTTTCGCATCGTTTGCCTTATCATTAACTAAAATCTTTCCATTTACGCGGCGTTCTACTATTATTACTCCCGTTTTAATTTGCTTTGCTGTTAGCTAGACACTCTTTATTACAAGCCTCTGTTCGTTACATATTTGATTTTCGGCAAGTATTTGTGATGATATTAACTCAAATCCTTCAGTTTGTCTGTATCTAGAGCACATACCCAGGTTTATTCTCTAAGCAACTGCCGGCAACTGCATAGCTATGACGGCTATTTTTACTGCATTTTTGAAGGTGCTTCATTCCATAAGATTAAAAAAACAATAGTAGGAGGTTTGTTATGAACAATATCTTACATCATGGAGTACGTGCTTTCCTGGAGAGCATGTGGTCTATTTTGATAAGAATAAGAAATAGTACGTGATATAAAACTGTAGTATGTGCTATGAAATGTTAAAGGTAGCTCATTAGAATACTTCACTGTGTTAAGCATAGTTGATATCCGTGTCATGGCCGAATTTATGCCCATCATTCGACGGAGAAAGTTATATAAAATTCGCATAGTCAGAAGATGATAATTATAAGACTTTGTACAGGTTTGATAGAAATGACTTAGATTAAATAACTGAAAATTTCCTTAAGAAGATTTAGAAGCTAGAGGGGGTGTCCTAACCGATAACCAAAGTCTGAGAAACTTTCTTCGCCACATCGGGGACCCAGGATTTCAGAGCGGTGTTGGCGAGGACATTGGAGCTCACCAGACAACAGTTTCCTTAAATGTTTCTAAAGTTATGAATGCCACAATGCGGAAACCCAATCATCGCATCAGATTTCCATCTTTTGTTGATGAGTTTCAAAGAGAGAAGAACGTGTGGCAGGAGAAGTTCCATTTCCCTTCAGCCATCGGTGCTATAGATTGTACGCATGTTCCTATTGGAAAGGCTGCTGTGCACGGTGATGAGATGTTAACAGAAATGCTTTCTGCAGCATCAAATACAGACAACATGTAATGCGAAAGAAAAGTTTACATGTTGATGCATCATGGCCAGGCTCGGTACATGACTCACGCGTGTGGAAAACTTCAGATATATATGAGATAATGCGATGGAATGAAGTTGATGCAGTATTGCTAGGAGATTCTAGCTACGGTGTGACACCGTGGCTTATGACTCCTTTCAGAAATGCCACCACTGTTGAACAATAATCACACAGTAGATGTATAACTCGAGAGCCAGATAATATTGAAGGAGCTTTTGGACAGTTAAAAAAGCGTTTTGCTATATTGCAGCACACGGTACGTATATATGTTGATAAAATTACAAGTCTTGCCTTGTATGTTTTATTTTACACAACGTCGCAAAACATCTTAAAGATGAAGACTTTGAAATTCCAGAAATAGAGGCTTATGATGTGATGGTAAATGATGGCGACGAGGGAGAGGCTATCATTTGGCAGAAGAGAATGCAAAGAAGAGACGAAATATCAAGAATAATCCATAATTTTCGACATTATATGTTATTTAATGTATGTTTTTGTTTATCCAGAAAAAATCTTTTAAAATCATACATTTTAGAAAAAATTCAAAATTAATAAATCTATAAAATAGTAGCTTGGGAATAATTTATAAATGGGTAATTTTTTACACACGAAAGACATCACATTAATAACTTAACAAATAACGATAAGTGGGGAAATAAATTTAGCAGAACAATATTATTCATACAATTTTCCTGCACGTCTCTCTGATTTTTGCTAGAGTCTTTCTTTTGAAGCATTTCCTTCAATATTTTGAACACTTATAGCTATTCAAGTAGCATCAAAAGTTGAAGTTCTGCTGAGGTTAATCCTTTTGTTTCCTCAATTTCTGGTAGAACAGTTTTCTTTGTAGGTCCTCCTTCCATTCTTCTGTAATTCTGGGATGGGTATGTTGGAAGCGTTAAATTTGAAGTTACAATAACAGGGGAGAAGATGGTGTTTTCATTGAATGCACTTTCGTCAACTGTGCGGACCATGGCCTGTTCAGTGTCCCTCGTAAATTCAATCGAACCAACACAGCTCCTGTGAAAATACAAAAGAAAACTTTCTTTTAAACTTGTAATAGCTTCTGATATAGTATCTGTGAAACGCCTTCATTTTGTTTTAATAAATAAAGCTTTGTTGTTTTGGAAAATAAAATATTTTCCAAAACCGTACAGATATTTATATCGCTCGCACTAGTGATTTTAAGAAACTGTTTAAGTTAATGTGTTCAATAAATTTAATATACATACCTTCCAATCTGCATACTGAAGGATTTATTTCGCCTTGAATGAAATTATAAAACTCTTTTTCCCAGTCTCTCAACATAACCTTTTTATTTCCAATTTTATTTCTGTCGGACAGTGCTTTAATTTGTTATTTCATATTCTTCAGTTTTTTTCTATATCTGTGCTTCGTTTATCTTATCGTTTTCCGATAGTCTTCTTTCATTTCCTTGACTGCTTCTTTGATTTTTCTAACAACACTGGATAGTTCACTAATATATGTACAAATTTTAAGTGATTTACAATCTTCATCCATTCTCAAAAACGTGTGTTCCGTTCAACAATAAGCAAAATAAGGAAAATAATGGCATTTCATTGTTGGAGAGTGATTGTAGTCTGCTTCCTGACACATGCAGACACAGCACCTACTAGTACAGTGGAAGTGGGTGCTCCAATACAGTATCTGAAGTTTAATATTGTGACGTATCAGTAAGCATTGTCATACCAAACGCATTATTGTGTCGCATTTTCGACAGTATTATTGGGTGATTTTGATTATTTCTTTCGGCTGAACGAGCCTTCTCCTTGGCTCCGATCACGCCAGAGAGAGTAGGCTTTGTTTGAATCTTCGCCTGGTATGACTGGCTAGCTAGCGTGCTTAGACAGGGTTGGAGAGGGGGGTATATAGTTAGCGTTACTTCAGTGTTAGCGTCACTTTTTGCATAAGCGTGTAAGAAGTAGGTCGCGTGTGCGAGGCATCTCCCCTCATTGCTTTGTTTCCCTGAGTGTAATATAGATTCGCAAGTGTGTTATAAATAAATTACAGATAATAATGTGTGTGATGTGATATTTGTGTATATTTGTCAAAACAACTCACGTCTTCATATGAATTTAGACACCAAGGTCCTGGTCCTCTCGCCCTTTGTAAGCTACGCTCCCCCATGTACATGTTGGGGTGATCAAAATTTAATAATTTGCTGGGAATCTTTTGGCCCTCATCCCAGCATGTAACAATATTATGAAAGTGAAGTAGCTTCTAATTTACGAAATATGTACGTTCTACACATTATTCGCAGTACGTGTTGCAAAGCACATACTAAGGTTTATTCATATCTGCCCAAGTTTTCTAGATCCGAATATCTTATTCTTTCATGCTGAGCTAGGAAAGTTACTGGTACCTTAGAAAGACCTTCTGGTTTATGAATGTGTTGAATAGAAAAATCAATGTCTGAATGTGTCGTATTGTGGCTATGTATTTAGATCTTCTGATGATTTATTTCGAAGTGTTAGTCACAAAATTAGGTGGATTTAGCAAAGTACTTTTACTTTCTCTACTACGTAGTAGGTAGAAAAGGTATTGCATTCCACCCAAAAATTCGACACCGAGATTTGACCGGAAATACATATTTTGAGGTACCTTCAACCCAAAAATGTATTTTTAGAAAAAGGTTCGTGTGTGTGTGTCTGAGTAGCATAACTCAAAAACGAACATTTGGATAATTACCAAACTTGGTATTTAGGTTTAGTGCCTTCCAAAGATGCGATACAAAGATTTTCAAAAATATTTCCAGTCAACCCAAACTACCCTTTACATGAAACGCTTTTCAAAATTTGGATTTTTTAAAAATGGTTCTAATAATTTTGATTAAAAGACCATATATTAAAATGTTTACAATGACAAATAAAATGTATATCTTGAATTTTATGAAAATAGCCTATGAAGTACTTTTCATTTGAAAGAAATTTTGTATAATCTTGTATAACTGATAAACTTTAAGTGATAGACGAAAAAGTACTACACAAGAAATGTAGATCCCTTTAAAACACTCAATTTATTTCCAACAACTTTTTTGTGGCATCAGCAATTTCCAAGATATACGTTATTAGTGGTTAAAATTGTTCAATACTAAGCCATTATTTCAAAGGCCCGTCGATTTTCAGCCGTTTGTCGCGTTGTCATGGAAAGAGTATGGAATTTAAGGCCAGTGTACACCGTTCAGTTCTAAAACATTCGATTATCGCTATTCCCTTTGTATCTATAATCTAATTGAGTAATTTCCCGTAATGTTCATCTTGATTAAAATGTAGATAGGAAAGTAAACTTTCGTAAGAATAACTTGTGTCCCCAGTAGTAAGTCATAGAGGGTAGAGAGGTCATGTGAATGTAACACATCAGATTTTTAATGAATAACTTCATAATATACCGCAAGTAACATAGTACCAAAGCTTGGTACTAAGATAGACATCCATATTTGGATCATAAAACAAAAGGCTATGAATTTAGCTCACATTTGGCCACAGATAGCGAAAAGTGTGTTTTCAAGATTCCTCATCGGCCCAGTAAACTTTTCACTACCGCTAATCCCGTCGCCTCGGATAAGATAAGGGAAGGGAGTGCAAGTTTTTGGACACGCTGTGTGCCAGAATAGGAGTATTCCCAGTCCGATAATGTAAACCCAAGAAGGAAGGGGAGGGAGAGAGAGGAGAAAGAGAGAGAGAGAGAAGGCACTTACGTAAATTGCTCGTTGAAGTTGAAACGAAAGTTTCGCTTCGTCGCTTCCTCTACGAGACTTGTGCGAAAGCAAGCAAAAGGGAAGAAAAGGGAAGTTTTATTAAGTAATGTTTAAGACGGTTTTCATTTTGAATAATAATCGTAATAATTTTCAAACAAGTTGGAAATAAAAGCAGTGTGAGACAGAACGAGAGAAAAGCCAAGCTATCAGACACAGATGGCGCTGCCGCTCCATGAAGGATTGGAGGAGGGTGGGGAATGTGCAGGAAGATACTTAAGGAAGTGTTTCAAGACTTGCTAAAGAGGAGACTGGCAAATATAGGGGTGTCAAAATTGTCTCGTCGAAGGTGGATAAGTTCAAATTGCATATCGTGTAATTGTGTATTGCCTTTTGCACAAGCTCCATTGTACTATGAACTCCGCATGTAGGGTGTAATACAAAATTTCTTGCGCGTTGTATTCAGAAATACAATTCATTTAACATTATGTGAATAATATCTCTTGTGGTGTTGTGTTTTACAGACCACCAATACTTAAAAGATTTTTAGTGCTCTATAATGGAGTTCCAGCGAGATGATTTTGGAATATGATAGACTTAAGTGGCAGATAGCGGCTTCGTGTGATGCGATAAGCGTGTTCCTTAGGCTGGAAGGAGGTAAGACAAAGCTAAAACAAGACAGCAAGTCAACCACACTTGGTGACTCTGCAGCGGCTTAAACCCTATACCGGATGTTGCGTTAGTCGTCAATCTTGTTGCTGTTGATGCTGTGTTGGTCGTCAGCGTTGGACGGACAAATGCTGGTACTACATTACTACGTAGCATGTTAGGTACTGCACTGTTGTCTCGGTTCTCCTTCTCTCAGGAGAATTGATCTCTGACACGGTAAACTGGGACAGATCGAGTGTTACCGTGCAGGATAACGACATTGGATATTATAATTAGAATGATAAAGTAATAACTTTACCGCTTTTAGTTTTATTTAATGGTTATCTGTATGAGAAGTTTTATGAAACTTCCATCAAATTACTTAAAACACAATTTTTATCTCTTTAAGAATATGTATAATTTCCCCACAGTTGTAATCATGCAGTCGTTGCTTCCTTTAACGGGGAGTATGTTAATTTTATTAAAGTTTCTCAACTGCTTCTCTTTATTAAAACTTTATTTATACCAATACCTCATACATAGAATATTAAGGTACGTTCCTTCTCTTAAGTGTCACACTTACTTTTCTTTCAGCTTAGTGGCGTCTTCATTCGATTTTAGCCATCTTCTTAGAAAAGTTTTTCACCTCTGTCTATTCCCCATAGCAATGGAGATGTTCTCGTTGCTATTTCTATCTTTAAAATTCTGATGAGTTACATTCACATGAGTTTCTCTACCCTCTATAGTTTATTAGTGGGTATACAAACTAGTCTTACTTAAGCTTATTTTTCTGTCGACTACATTTTAATTCAAATAAGTCTTAGCAAAAATAGCTTCATTACAAATTTCGTTATAGATACAAACGGAATAAGGATAGTCACATCGCTATGCATGGGTTAAAATTCGATACCGTTTCTATGCAATCGCGAGAAACAACTGAATGTTGACAGGACTTACGAGAATGACAGATAAATGAACAATTCGAACCTTTAATAACGGATATGTCAGAAATGACTTATCATAAAAAAAGTTATTTGAAATAAATTGTCTGTTTTAAAGACATTTACATTTTTTGTGTAGTACGTTTTCGTCCATCTGTTAACTTTTACCAGTCATACAAAATTATGCAAAATTCCTTTCGAATAAAGAGGACTTCAAATGCCTTTCACAGCAAATTCAAGATATACATTTTATTTGTAATGTAAATATCTTAAATATATGGCATTTTAATCAAAGCCGTTTGAGCTATTTTTAAAGTAAAATTGTAAAGAGTAGTCTGGAGTGGGGGATTTTATTGAAAATCTTCGTGTCTAAGCTTTAGAAAATATTGAACCTAAATCCCAAGTTTGGTATTTATCCGTCGTTTCGTTTTTAAGCTATGCTAGACACACACACGCGCCTTTTTCTATTTTTTTTTTTTGCTTTTAGGGGGTCTCAAATCATATATTTCTGGTGAAATCTCCTCTACTTACTATACCTATATGTAATAGAGAACGTAAAAATGCACTTATACTTTCACTACAATACATAATGTTTACGTTAATATCACGATTCTATATGAACATTTATTATCATAAATTAAATATTTGTTAATTATACACACACACACACACACACATATATATATATATATATATATATATATATATGATACCATATTGGTTTGTTTGGGTACTTTCATAAACTGCGGTTATAAGGTTGTTTTGCACTTAGAATTTTACTTTTCAATTATTTTGAATTTAAACAAACATTGTATATTTAAACCTATGACATATAAACATTATGTCAAGTCCTCTAAAACCTTTTAAAGCAATTTTAAATTAATATTATCCATTATTATTCCCGCTACAACCCTCTTATTACCTGTATTAAATTGAGTTGCAATTATTGATGCTGTTTAGCTAATTTGGTTCTTAGAGTGCTATTCCACATATATTAGGCGTGAAGGATAAGAAATGGTGCTCGGACACGCTTTAATATTTTTATATAACTCACGTACATGCAGTTTTATTTCTGTAATGTTATATAATAAGGCAGACCAAAATATACTAACAAACTTTGTTCATTTAGGTGGCAGTTTAATCCATTTACTCTCTGCAAATATACAGAATTAGCTAGATTAATTACCTAGCGAGATGTCTCCCCTATAACGTGTGAGGTTCGCATTTGAGAGGTACCGAGTTCGATTACTGTCGGGCGACAACTTTTACTTTGAATTTTTTTCGTGGTTTCACAAGGTCGGTAGAAAATGCTGGGGTAGCTGCTCTTCTAACATGAACTTCCTGTCCCCATCATTTCCTTTGATATGTTTCAGGGTTGTATAACCAGGTGTGCTGCGACGGGACGGTGGAATTTGCGTTTGATTTCTCCCTGTTGCCTGGGCGGCCGGCTGGGACTCATTCCTGGGAGCGGCTCGTTTCATTCCTAGGCCCCCAGGTTGAAGATGTCTAAGGCGGTATCGTGCCGATGTCAGGATTGTGTCCCCTTCTTCCCTTTCTCTCAATTGAAAGCGCAAAGAAAGCGCAAAGGGCCTTCTATGGCCAACGTGCAGTGCTGTGCTCCAGTGTAAGCCCCTCCGGCTGATTAATTCTAATCATCCAATTAATATAGATCATAACTTGTATAGTTAATGCTAAGTGCTTACCTCTACAATCGTGTATGAATTTCATTTACAAGGAATGTGAACAATAGTCATACACGTGTTGTAATTTAGATCATGAACAGAAGTGTTAAAATTTCGCCGAAGTTAGACATTTTATGCGACATATGTATATCAAAATCTCTTTATTAAAGCCTTAACTGGGTCGTAAATGCAAGGTAGTATGTCCTGAGTCTTTAGTTAACCATGTTTTATCTTCGGAATCTATTTTCCTTTATACATTTGTTCTGTAAACAATGTGTCATTGAAATTGACTTTCTGTAACGATAAGGATTATAAAATCGAAAATAAACAACCAGAAAACATTATAGCAGCATGTTCTAAAAATCATGATTCAATTTTTACATAATTACGTCTCGCAAATCACCTCTCATTCTGCAAATACATAACGCCAGGCTTCTATGCAGGTCTCGAAGTACACGTTTCTTTTTAGCATGAATAGGTATAATTACTTGAAGAATTCTATATTTTAGTTCTACAAGTCTGTGTGGCCGACTTAAATACATTGTAATCACAGAAAATGTGCTGATTATGAATTTACTCTGAGCAACTATTTCCCACGCAGAGGTAATTGATATGAGATTCAGCCCTCTAAAGCAGTAACAACCCTACGTTACTATAAATCAATCATATTAGGAATCAAATGCAGATGCTATAGTTGGAATACAAATAAAACTGCATAGTATCTTTTAGGGAATGCACTACCCCATTTGTGTTTTACTCCAATACATCTAAGCCAGAAGAATAAGTAAAGAAATATCTACACCCTTACTTTCCCTGCATATCAGAAGCAGAAGGCATTTTTAGAAAAAACATCTGTGTTTGTGAACTCAAAAATGATGTCAGATAAATACTAAGCTTGGTATTCAAGTTCAGTATCTTTCAAACATGCAACGCGATTTTCAACAAAAATCCCCTGTCTCAAACTACCCTTTAAATGGAAAATGTTTCGATATTCATTTTGAAGGAATTTTGATAACGAGTAAACCATAAGAGATAGCCAAAAACTTAGAAAGACAAGAATGTAGATCCTTTTAAAACACACAATTTAATTAAAATACCTTTCTTGTGGCAACAATATTTAATACGTTATTATTGATTTGAACTGATCAATATTTGTATCATTTTTGAAAATGCTGTTGCTATTCAGTTGTTCCACCTGATGTCATGGAAAGAGCTATGGAATTTCAAAGCCAGCGTATAGCGATCAGTTTTAAAACATTTGTGTATGTGTCTTTGTGCGTACGAGGAAATGTGTATTGAAAGTATTTCTCTATATGCTTAGCTCGATGAACTTACAGAATATATATATATATATATATATATATATATATATAGATGTTTTACATTCACATGACTTTTCTACCCTCTCATTTATTAGTGTGTGTACAAACCATTGTTACGAAAGCTGTGTGAGGGAAGTATTGTATTCCATTCAAAAATTCTATGTCAAGATGTCACCAGAAATATATGTTTCGAGGCCCCCCAAAATAGCATTTTCAGAAAAAGCCCCGTACGTCTGTCTGTGAACAGCATAATTCAAAAACGAAAAGTTGGTTAAATACTACACTTGGTATTTAAGTCCAGTAACTTTCAAAGATGCGATACGAAGATTTTCAAGCAAAATCCCCACCCCAAACTACCCTCTACCGGAAAATATTTCGAAAAATTTATATTTACTCAAAATAGCTCTAACGATTTTGATTAAATACCATATGTTTAAGATATTTTAATAAAAAAATTAAGTGCATATCTTGAAATTTCTCGGAATAGCCTTTGAAGCCCTTTTCATTCTGAATAACTTTTGCATAACTGGTAAACCATAAGAGCTAGACAAAATCTTAATAAAAAAATAGATCTCGTTAAAGTACATAAGTTATATCAAACAAATGTTTTTGTGGAATTAGCCATTTTCAGAGCTGTTCCTTATTATTGATTCGAATTTTTTCAAATACTTATACTTTTCTTAAATGGGAAGTCATTTTATTTTTCTCTTGGGCAGGCAAAAATAAAGGTATTTCAAAGCCACTACATAGCGATCCAGTTTTAAAAGATTTGACTATCACTTTTAATGTCTACTCTATTTACCAAATCACCTTTTACCTTTAAGGAAATATGCAATAAGACAATTTTGCCAAACGTTAATCTCAGTTAGCATAAAGTAAATAGAATAATAAGCATTTGTAAGAATATTTTTTACTAGAGTGAGTAGAGAGACATGTGTGTGCAACAGATTCGATTTTTTCTCTCTACTTTATTTTTATCCAGATAAACCTTTGTAGAGATAGCTACATTACACATTTCGTTATAGGTACAAAGGGAGCAGCGATAGTCAAATGTTTAAGAACTGGACGCTGTGTGCTGGCCTTAAAATTTCTTACTGTTTCCATGCATTCGCGAGAAACAATTAAGTATCTCAAGAACTTTAAAAGTATTTGTCCCGCGAGAAAAATAACCGACACACACTTCCTTCATTGATTCTCCAGTTTTAGTACATTTGCACTGTCGTTTGGTACTTCTGTGATATAGGTATAACCTGCATTTAGAGATATGCATCTATAAGTTTCTTCTATCATTTACAACCTCTTTGTAGATAAAATTATCAGCAGTTTTGTCTGGGTAATAACTTATTTGATAGCAGTCAAAGTGTCAGTGAGATACAAAGTGATTCTAGCAAACACCAAACATGCATTTTAACCGTTTCTGCTTCACGGCCTATATTGTAACTCCAGTGGTCGCATTTGAGCGTGGCGATCACTTTTTCACTTTCAAATTTAGTTAAATAGGTTTTTTCAAGAAGTTCTTTATCCATTTTAAATATATTTTGTTTATTTTTTATATATTTTTTTGTCAAATTCACAAACATTTTGCAAAATTATATTGTATATATCGTAAATTCGCAAAAAAAGAAAAAAAGAAAAAAAAACGAAATATTGCACAGTAATTCGTTCATTTTACATACTTTTAAACGTTTCTTACACTCAATGTTATCAAAACCAGAAAGTAGTTTTTGATTTTTAACAAATTTTAAACAAAATCACATTTCTGATCTGTTAGTGGTGCCAGTAATATTATCAGTTTTCGTGGCACACATAATAGTGACACTTTGTTGACCACAGATTTGCATACATTGTTTACATCTCGCAGTTGTTTTTCTCTCCTCCATCTTCGGTCAAACCACAAACTTGACTCTGGCGCTTATCATGTTTGCTGCAGATGCAACTGCAGTAGTTTAAGAAACACTTATAATTCTGGTCTTCAGGTCCTTGTGAATCCTTGAAGTAAAGGTTTTTGTTGGAAGGTGGGGCTTAGTTAGCTCAAGAGGCTAAGAGCTTGTATACTAAGAGCTACGCATTATATTGGTACGAGTAGAATTATTTGGGAATTTAACCCCACAATATCAGTTATGGTCCAAGCTACGCGAAGGGACCACCTGAAGCATCTGCAGTAATGTATCTTGACTGAAGTTCTTCGACAACATCCGACTCACCTTTAGTAAGTAGTATATTTCTGCATAGCGTGGAATGTACGCATCCCACAAGACGTATCTACATCCGATTTCTGATCGTCTGTAAGGACGTTAATAGGTCGTGACTTAAGATATCCTCTGGCGCCTCCTTCATCCTAGTGCTTTGAAGGAGAAAGGGGGCTATAGCTTGCCAGTTTAAGAACATGTAAATAGCTAGGAAACGCTAATTTATGAGGATCTATAACTGATATTTGAGGACTGAAATGCTAATATCTCTAGAGTTGACTCATATTCAAGAGCATTTCCAGACAGACATTTGCTGTATATTCGCAATTAACATCGCGAAACCTCGACAAAATCGGTCGCCAATCCTCCTCACCTATATCTATTCGTAAATTGCCATTGAGCTGACAGAACTAGTATAGGTATGCTTATTGGTGCGATACACAGCAAAAGGCGTAATAGCACCTACAAGGTAACACCGCCACTCAATAAAATGAAGTCATGACGCCATGAAGTACCCTAGAAACGTAAACAAATGCGGTTTGTCCGGGGATCCGTGTTGATTTAATGTCGTTTCTGTAGAATACTGTCTTCCCCGAATGCAAAACGGCTGCTATTCATTTGTTTTTTTCTTGGTGTCAAATCCATCCTGTCTTTATGAATTGTTCAAAGATTGTAAGATTTCGTTCTCGCATCAGTTTGTTCAGGATAGTGGAAGCGAACCATATTTCTTCCTGCGTTCACATTTGGCTCAACAAGTCTTTTTACAACAGAGCTGGGCTGATTATTTAGAGCATAAGGTTCTTCCGGTTGCTTGTCAATATAAATTTCCATGTTCAGTGTATATAACATACGTGGATCAAGCATATAAAGTGTTTTTTTGCATGTATTGCCTAAATCTGAAGCATCCCCGAAACGTCTCTAGAATTTACTCAATGGTGCTAACCAGAATGGCTATATCGACTCTTATGATTGCAGCAGAAAATTTTAAAACACCTCCTGAACTGATTTAAGCTTTTCAGAGGGTTTTCTTCCTGCCATAGTTCCGACATCGTCAAGCCAAAGGGCATAACGTAATAAACAAAAACGCTTATACTTCATAACTAGGCGAAATGAACAAAAGCCTGTCATCGTTTGCCCAAAGATCCTCAGTGCATTGATACGACGATTTCATAAACCCTGCCAATCGTATTAACAGTACAAGTCTTTATTTCCTTCATATTTAGTTCAAAATCTCGAGGGCGGCCACATTTTGAGACAATTTGCTCAAACGTTATGTCGGTATATTTTACAATTTTTACTTTCTCTACTACGTATAGTAGGTAGGGGAAGTACTGTATTCCACCCAAAAATTCGATACCGAGATTTCACCGCAAATACATGTTTTGAGACCCCCTGAATCCAAAAAAAGCATTTTTGGAAACATGTCCGTGTGTGTCTGTGTGTCTGTCTGTCTGCGAACAGCATAACTCAGAAACGAACAGTCGGATAAACACCAAACTTGGTATTTAGTTTCAGTATCTTCCAGAGATGCGACACGAAGGTTTTCAAGAAAATCCCCCCACCCCAGATTACCCTTTACATGGAACATTTCTCGAAAATTTTAATTTTTTCAAAAATGGCTCTAACGATTTTGATTAAAGTATCGTATGTTTAAGGCATTTTCATTACAAATAAAATGTACATCTTGAATTTTCTGCGAATGTCTCCAAAAGTATTCTTCATTGTGAACGACTTTTGCATAACTGGTAAACCATAAGAGTTAGACAGCATTTTACTACACAAAAAATGTAGATATCGTTAAAATACACAATTTATGTCATATACATTTTTTTGTTGAGTGAACCATTTTCGAGATATTGCTTGTTATTCCCTTAAATTTTTCAATACTTATTTTCTCAAATGGGAATTCGTTATTCATTTTTTGTCTTGGATATGCAAAGAGTATTAATCTGTGGCAAAGGGAATGGTGCTGCACCTAGCAACCAGCTATTGAGAGATATGTATATGCTTAAAGGCTACTGTATTTCTATATTGCCCTTGTAAATATATATTCACCCTTACATCTACAAGAAACTTAGCAATAAGATAGAGTCTGCAAACGTTTATCTCGATTAACATTAAGTAGATGGAGAATAAGCATTTGTAAAAATAGTTTGTACAAGAGTAGAGAAAGTCATGTGAGTGTAACACATCAGATTTTTTCAATGAAGAAATCAGTGTAAAATAAATTCCAACAATCCATGTCGTTTGTTGTTGTTGTTTTGGGGGCGTTTGTTGTTTTATCTCGCTCTGTACCTCAGATTCTCCTCCTCATTAGCCGAGTGCTCACTTTCCGTGTGATGGGTAGTATTTTCCGCCGTCTCCACATCAGAATCTTAGTTATCACTGAACGCTGCATTCATATCCGAAAATTCTAGTGATGGGGCGATACCACTATTTCTCGATAGTCGATACTGGATGCCAATAATAATTTTTGACTACCGATACTCCATATTCAGCTTATAAAAACTGTAAATATGATAGCTTGTTCACTGCTTGTTCTTATTAGTCGTTTTCTGTGTATAAAAGCATATGAATAATTTTGTATTGTATGCTAGTTCCGAAATATTTCCTGTTTTACATTCTCCAATTGGCAGGATTTTTTTATATTGATAATACCACAGGTTATATATCCCCTACAAGACTTAATGATGATGGTGATAATAATATTTTATTTGCTTCCCTTCTCATGTATTAACTATATTTTATGCTGAAAACTTTCTTTTCAACGATTTTATATCCGTAGAAAAAAACTAACAATTCTTCTTTACTCGCAATTTTGAAAATATAAACTAATATGCATTTTACATGAAACTCAAACAAGTAAAATAACAAATGTTTCCATGCGCTGTATTATCTTCTCACGTATTAAGTTAGGATTTGTGTCTGCTGGATTCACAGATTTTGATCACCGGAGTAGGTAAATGTAATGTCTGAGTGTGATTTAGTGCTTCAGGTAAATCGGCTTAATTCTCAACTCATTAACGCTGCATGTTACTGAACCTCTCTACTCCTTCCCCCATTGTTTTTATGTTTTCATTTAGACACAAGAGTCTATGGAATGCTACATTGATTTACTCACATAAAACTCAGTCAAGATCTATCAAGGACTATAGTCAGCAACTCTTTGGGGACACGTGCGAGGCAATAACGTGAAGGTTGGGCTTCTTTTATCCCTTATCTAGCTTAAAATTAAACGCAACAACTTTTAGTAACGCAAAACTTAATTTTAAAAGTGTGGAAAAGATATCGAAGGTTTATCTCAAAGTATCGAGGTCCCTAGAAAATTCACATGTAGGTTCACTCTCATTCATAGTTTTATCTGTACCTGGGGTATTTGCTCCTGGTTATCAAAAGCGATATGCCTGTAATTCATTTTCAGTGAGAATACTACAAAATGCATTCGTTGGACTCATACAAAAACTAAAGAAGAAGTAACGTGGTTAGTCGCGTGTGAGCACAGCGCTCAAATAATGATATTCGTTCATATCCTTTCCTTTCCTGCCTAATCTTAACAATGAGGTAGGATTGACGTTTACCCACAAGCTCTATTTTTATTTCATAAGCTTCTAAACTCTGAAGTGAGTGTTGTGTTCACACAGAGAGCAACGATGGGTTAAAACAATTATTTGCAATTAAAATGTAAAAGATCCAACCCTTTAATCAGGTACACCTGGGACTTCTCATTGTAATATTGCCGTATCCTTATTCATGAGTGAATTTTGCGGAGTGGAGTGAGAGGGCGTGAATTAGAGTCAAATTGAAGCAATTAAATGTATCGTCATGATACAATACATGATTAGCCACCAATAAAAGTATTGTGTTTGACAAAGTTTCTGTGATTATTGGTTCTTAGTCCTATATACAACTGCAACACAATACAACTAGCTAATGGACAAAACTTCTCGAGACTAAATTAGCTTAAGAGGGAGTTTTATTTTAAGGTGCAAATTAACATTAAGGTTATGAATTAACTGACATGGTGCACATGAACATAGCTCATTTACAAGCGCATGTTACTGGAGAATTGCGTGTGAGTAGACTATCAACATTCTCTTGAGTTATGCCAATATAGTGTAACGGTCCTGCACAAAGACCCGAACCAGAAACCGGGAAGTGGGCAATGTCTCAGAAAGTGTTGAAATCAGGGTATGCCAGGAATGTGTTATAGTAGAATGCTGCGTTGTTTGCAGTCAGCATCCAGAAGCAATATAAGCTACCCCCAAGTAGATCACACTTTCTCAATGCCTCAGTGCCTTGTTCTCCCAAGGAGACGCACTGACAGTCCGCCTACGTCGCCGCAATCGTTTAATATTTACTATATTACTGAACCTCAAGTACAAACAGAACATTTACAGATATGTGCTTTTGCAACTGAGCGAGATGGCTACGCGTGAGGCTCTGATTAAGGAGGTCGCGGGCTTGATGCCCGTCGGACCAGCCTCTCTGACATGGTGTTTTCGTGGTGCTGGGGTGTTCCTCTTCTACCATGAATTTCCTGTCTTCCCATTCCCTCTCATTTCGTTTCCCCTTTTATGTTTCAGCTGGTCTTCGAGGCTGTGTAGTGTTAGTCGGTGTCGAACAGATGGCGCAGGTACTTATAGGAAGGTTCTTCTCGGGCCTGACATATAGTAACCTTTTTTGAACGGCCTAAGGTGGGTCGACTTCTCCCCGACTCCGCCAGAGGGAAGCTTTCTCTGAGCAGCCCGACGGTTCCTCAAAATTGGAATCGTTAGTGATCTCTGCGCGTCTCTGTGACCTGTCTGCCTGCGGCCTATAGCCTTCTGTGTTTACTTCGCTTTATCCACTCCGGGGGGGGTGGTAACCACAAAAGATCCGGTATGGGTCGAAGTGAGCGAGGTGTCGCTCTCCGTTACCTTGTCATTCCGAGGGGATTGGCTCAGGCGGCAACGTCTGAGGCCCGCATTCGGGAGGTCGTGAGTACGATTCCCGCGACCGACCTTTCTGATCCATGGATTTTTTCGGGGTTTCACCGGGCTGCTATGGGAATGCTTGGAAAGTTTCATTAAATCCACGAAATTTCCTGTTACCCCCTTTCATCTCATTTTCATTTCACTTCATCTTTCATCTGCTTGGCTGTTTCAGGGTTGCAAGTGTCAACAGGAGTCTCGGCGTTGCATGGCGGGGGAAAAGGATGATGTATGTAACACTTCGTCCCGGAATGGGAGCGATCTCTGAGTCCCAAGCTCCCCAGTGAGATGTGCAAGCCTATAGAGGGGTGGGAGACGGTTGTAGCAGCTGCAATCCGGGGAGTTTCAATCTGCAAAAGGATAGGGGCTCTGCGCTGTCGCGCCTCCTGGTCCAGCCGCCCTCCGTTTCCTCTCACCTCACTCCTCCTTCCCGTGGGCATAGGCACAAAGGATCTTCGTAGGTCGAGGTGCTAAGTCCCCCCTCCACCTCTAGTCCTACCTTGTAATAGTCATGTGCTTTTACTGAAATAGCCAGACTAGGTCATTAGGGCCAACACAAGTAGAACAAATCTCTTGGGCAGTATCCTAGACAGTTTCAGCGTTAATTATTCTGCCCTTCCATCGCCTCTCCCTTCAGCCTGCGAGTTGCCTCTAACCTGAGCTACCCCTCCTGTGTAAAGGCCAGGCTTAAACAATCCGGGTCGCTACAATACGTGTAAACGTCTTACAAACAACCTAGTACAGAGCCCCCGGTTTCCTACCAAAGTACATTATGTAAAATTCTCTTGTAAATTAAAAATCGACTTAAGAAATTGTAGGCCTGAAAAATCACACTGTCATTACATAAATCATTGCTGAAATAGCGACAGTTACCTACGTGTGTATACATAACGCAAGTATATAAAATTTTCTGCCATCTGCTTAAAATACCTGGAACCTTAAGCGATAACGCCACGCTATTTTAATTAAAACAATTTCTCATTATACACTAATATTCATAAATTTCTTGACTAAGAAGGTGCTCTTTGACACCTCTTTGACAACAGAACTCGACAAGTTCTTCCCGAGTAATAACCACCAATGTCTGAATAGGCAAATCATTATTTGAATATGACTTCTCTTAATAGGCACGTGCAAAGACCGCCGTCTTAAGCTTTTATATAAAACCTCAAATCCGGTGAGATATCTACAGTTGAAGAGTCTTGTGCATTCAGCTCTATGAACTTCAGACCACTCATCCTATCTATCAACAGCGTTATGAGTAAGTGAGGTGTAAAGCCGATAATGCAAAGACTTTGTTAAGGATCGATAATAATTGCCATCTCAAGTAAAGCTTTTGTTTTTTGCACATTAAAATGTTTGGTTTATATTTAAGTTTAACTTTTGGTCATACTAAACATTTAATTTTAGTTCGTGCGTGGTTGAATTAATCAAACACTGTATTTTAACTTTTATATTTCGTTAACGTAACGATTTAGGGTTGGTTCACTTCTATTTAATTGCTTTCTTAAAGTTTTAAATATGTTAGGTCTTAGAGAGGTGTAAATCTTTATGATTTTCCTGATTACCTTTTCATTCCTGCAATTTCCTTCAATTAGAACACATACATCCTTTAAGAAACAATAATAATAGCTGAGGGAAGGGCTATTTTAGATATGTTTAGAAAGCTTTGTTAGGAAGTGGTGGATGACAGAAGCAGAAGAGGATAATAGATACATCCAGATGTTTGAAACTCGGAAGATTTCCCAAGAAGAGCCAACATAATTTCAGCAAGAAGGTGGTACATCACACACCGCTAACATTCAATAGCAGTATGTGTCACGACTTTAAGATTTACGTCTTCTCCAGGATCGGGGATATTCCTTGGTCACCCAGATTTTTCGGTGTGTGTCTGCTTTCCCTAGGGATTTCTGAAGAGCAGAGTGTATTCAGGTTATCTACAAAGTCTTATAGAACTAAAAAACAGGAATTGCAGAAAAAAGCATCGCTGTTCTAGTCGAAATGGAAGGACGGACGCTTGAATGAATGAAGTAACTCTCAAGAGTATTTTGTAGAGAAATAATTACATAAACCTAATCTATATGTGATAATTCCTTTGAAATAAAATAAATAACATACTTCAATAAATAACAGGCTGCAATATGTAATATATTTGCTTGTATTATAACATTTACATACAAGGGCTTCATTATAAATAATAATTAACATAACAATTACGCAGGTTCAAAAATATTCTGTAAAACGAAAGAAAATCAAAATAACAAACCAAGGTTGGTATCTAATTTCCTTGACTTAATACCTAGTTGCATAGCTTTCTGCTTAGTGACTGCATCTTGACTAACTGCCATATGGGATATTTCTCCACACATCACACAATGCTGTGTAAAAATCGTTCCTGATGGTGTATCATTTCTGGCAAACATATTTATCCAGCATCTCCCTAATGTGCTAAATTAGATTGGCTTGGCCACTAGAAAACATTAATTCTATGCTTCTACAAAACTTTCTTGACATGGCCGGATATATGTTTAGGATCACTGTCGGGTGAAACTTCCAATGACGTGGCGTATTTCGTTTTCAATGAAGAAAGAGCGCTAATGACCTTGAAGTTCAGTGCCCTTAAACACAAATAATCAAGCAATAAAAATCCATCAATTCAATGAGGAATCATATTGTACATTAGTATGTTGCTATTGTTCCATCAATTTCGACTAGAGGACCAACAATACTTCGTGAAAAGCAATTCCACATCATGATGGTACCTTCCCCATGCTTCATGTAAGTAACTGGTATTTGTTGTGATTTCTCTTGGTCGGCCTTCGAACATATCTTATTCCAATTGATGAGAACAGATTGAATTTGGTTTCATTACGCCAGAGGATTTTGTTCCAGTCATCAGTGGTCCATGTTGCATACTCCTTAGTAAACCGCAGCCTGACCTTCCTATTCTTCTTGCTAATAAGAGGTTTCTGAGAGGGTCACCTACCATTGAGATCAAAAGATGCTAATTGACGTTTAACTGTCGAGACGTAGACTTTTACCCCATACTTTTCCTCCAGATCACCACGTATTGCTCGATCTCACTTTTTAAGATCAGTCACAATTGCCTACGGATCATCCTATCTTGTTTTACAGTTGTTTCCCTTAACCGACCACTTCGGAGATTATTCTATACCATCCCTTGTCACCAAACACTCATAAGCTGTTCGGAGATACAAAGTTCCTTTGAACAATCGATTGAGCCTGCCTTTATAATAACTGAGTATTTAGGGAAGCTTCTCTTAACTCAGTTGAATATTCCTTTGTTTTGGGCATTAATATAAACTAATAGAAACATTAGAATCACTTAAATTAGCATATCTTGCGCATTTTAGTGTGTTTGTTTTTTGAAAATGTACAGAGTACTTATGAACCCTCAGGAAATTGAAATTACTGATAAATGGCGTGTTTTCCTGCACCAAAAACCGACTACACATAACCGCGGCGAGATCAAGCAGTCTTCTGTTTGAACCTCCAGTTTGTTTTAATTGAGCCTGCAGGTAATTACACTGCTCACTTAAACAGCTTCTACAGAACACTTTTGAGCGCTACCGTATACAGACAGACAGGTAGGAGGGCAAATACATAGATAGGCAGATAAACATATGAATGGGTTGATGGACATCTGGACGAACGGATGGTGGACGAGGCACGATGACAATGAGGTGCGAAATACATTTAAGCAAGGCCATCCCTCAGGCCCAATAAAGGGTGGTGGCTACAAATTCTCAGAGTACAAAATGACAGCGCTTTTATAAATAAATATCATATGATATTTTGATTAGTGTATATGAACCGACAATGCTATTGAATTTAATGTGAGTTTATAAAGCCTGGGTAACTTTATTTGGACCGGCTACGTCCGTTATTGAGAAGTAAGTTGTTGTCACTTTTCTGGACATATATTTTGAATTCTATCAACATTCTCCTTGCGATGAAATACTAAGGTTATTTCTAAACGACATGATTTCTGTCCTTGAGCGCCACGGAACCGTCAACTAATGAGAATCTGCAATGTTGTCATATTGTATTCCCGCTAGTAGGAAGTGCTGCGCGTCTAGTGAATCCGTCTCTAATAAATATCACTTATGTTAGGTCTAAATATTCTAATTTCGCAAAATAATAATTCACAAGGAGGTAGAGGGAGTAATTGTAATACTACCGTGAAAACCATATACTTTTAGCTCAAATAGTTTTCATAATACAAATGAATAAACACGTCCATATGTTCGATCATAGCCACGTAGGCACTGAAAAGCCATAATTTGTACGTATACTGTAGTGCATAAAAAAAGGCCCATTATTCTAGATCGCCATAGTGTTTTTACCTCCGTAAGGTTTCCACCTTCAGCTAACCAACTTTTGACTCCACCCAGGCGGTATCAGCTCTCTGTGTGACTGGTCTGAAGAGCTACAGGGACATGCAAACTAACCAAAGAACAATGTTTATAATCCATGTGGAATGAGAGGGTGATTCGGATACCACCTCTATGAAAGAGTTTCACTACGACTGATATACAAGGAAAGGCTTAACCAATTACAGATAATTCGGCCATCTAGAGGAAGGGGGAAGAATCATTTGCATGTACGACTTTTATATATAAATACTATAAGAGCTTTCATCAGCGACATGGAGACGAAGATTTTTACCGCTACTAAATGGCAACAAGAAAACCCGTATTAAGAAAATGGTAGTATAGCATGAAAATATGAGGTTTAAGTTGTAATTTTACCCTTCGGCAGTTCGACCAAGCATACTGCCAATCCAGTGGCTAGAATTATGCTCGAATAATAGAGGTGGTCACGCTGGTAGAGGATGGAGCTAGATTTCATCAATACCAATGTAAACAGCTCCGTTCCATTATGGGCCACATTTTATGCACGCCCATAATATATATAAAATTACATAGTACCGTAACGCCTACTATTACCAGGATGGTGTTAAAGGAATTGCGTTGAAGAAACACCAGAAATTTGCTTGTTTCTTCTCTCTGTTCAAGATGAAAGCCAACAGTACTCAGTCCTGTAAGCAGAATGCTGCATCTGGAGCACGTCAGCCGTGTGATGTTTATGTTGTGTAAGCGGGCCTTAGTCTATCCTTCAGAGTTAAAGTACTTCATATCAGTAATCAGTTGTTTTAAGGAGCAATAGAATATGTGTGAATTCCCGCAACGGCCTTAAGAAGGTCATTTTTTAAAAGCTGCAACAACATGGAAGAGAGAAATCAGCTCGATTTCAAAAATGCTCAGCAGCTTACTGCTAAAGCGTGTGTGTCTCGCAAGGTACTTAATTGCCTTGCGTTAGACCAGTGGTTCCCAGTCTTTTGTACCTGGTACCCCCTTTGCAACCCCAAATATATTATGCTACCTTGTTCTATTTTTATTTTTTTTTGCTTTTTCTGAAGAACTGTGTTTGACAATAATATACAATCCACACTTTAGTAAAAGAGGGTTATCAAGTATAGAGTAATACAAAACGGTGTTTCAAAGGACTTGGTAGCCGAAATGGAAATGTCTTTATGGCTTACTGAAGTACCTAATGATATTGTTTTCACTCGAACAGCACTTTTCACATTAAACATTTGTTATGTGATGAGAGTCACAAGCAGAATTCAGAACATCAATGAGATGGTTGACATTTTCGTTAAGCAGCTGTTGAATGTTTGGTTTCAAACTAGTTAAAGCACATCTAAGGTCACTCTTCACTTCAGGCGACTGCGATGTTTTGTTTTCATGATGGCTAGTGTCGAGAATCCAGTCTCACATAGGTATGTGGATAAGAACTGCACGAGGACTTTTAAGGCTTCCTTTGCCACTCTTGCATAAATAGGAAGGAAACTGGCACAAAATTCTTCCAACCCCATTTGTTGAAACTGTTCTTTAGCACTCGAATCACATTTTAATTCAATTGCATCCTCTTGTATTTCATCACGAAGAGTAGATGTGAAGGGTGATCTTGCTAATTTGCACTGCCAGTCTTCTGAAGACAACTCAGGAAAATAAAGCTTGAGCTCTTCTTGAAGCGTTGCAGCTGTTCACTGATGATAACTCTCTTCTCGTTGACATCACACTGTTACCTATCTACAAGTACATTGAATCGAGGGAATGACAAAAGGTTAGTAATGGGAGCATCCAGGCGATGCTTCCATAGTTTTGTCTTTTTCAAAAAGGTCCTTTTGGCATAATTAACATCTATTATTTTGGTGTTTCTACCTTGTAGTTTCAAATTAAGATTATTCAAAGTTTCAAAGAAGCCTACAAGATATGCTAGGGAAAATATAAAGATATCATCAGTGAATGAATGATGAAGCTCATCTTTCCCTTGACTCAAAAGAAACAGTTCTATCTTTGATTTCAATTCATACAGTCTGCTAAGCATATTGCCTTTCGAAAGATTAAAGATTGGTTTCAGCATTGAGAACATTACATAGGACTCGAAAAAGACGAGTAATCGCAGCACTTGACGTAATTAAATTAACTACACTGATAGCCACTTTCAGTTTCTCAGGTAAAATTTCAGAAGCTAAGTTTATCTGTGGATCATACAGTGAGAGCCAATAAGATTAGAAATTTTTTCTTTGGTAATACTTAGGAAGCCAGAACGTGAACCTAACATGGCTGGTACTCTGTCAGTACAAATTCTCATAATTCTGTCCACAAGACATACCATTTTCAACCAAAATTTTATTATCGGAAGAGAATACATCAGAACCTTTTGATGTTTTTCCAAGTTTTTAGAAAGCAATAGTTCTTACATTATTTTGTTATCGTATACAAATCGGCAGTATACTATTAAGTGACGTTGTTGAGCTATATCCGTAGAATCGTCACAACTGTAAGGCAAAAAATGGAGAAATTTTCAGTCTTTTAACTAACTGTACTTTCACATTCAAGGCCATTCCTTCGATCCTACGTTGCACACTGTTATTTGAAAGAGGTATCTTGTTCATTTTTTGCTGACTATCTTCTCCAAAAGCAATTCTGGTTGCTTTGCTCCATCAAACCTTATGGAAGGTTTGATTAACATCTCACCAATAGTATGAGTTTTTTGTTTTGTTTTTTGCTATTACGAACTTTCATACGGCGCTTCAATGACTTTCTCGTTTTTCTGCTGAAAGATCCCAGTCGAGTCCAGTTTTATGCGATTTAAAGAATTTCTTTTTCCAACAATTTTCTCTTTTGGTTTAGTTTTCAACGCCGGGTGAGCGTTTAGATGATATTCCAGACGCACAGGCCGCAATGAGTCGTTATTGAGGATATTATGACACACAACACACTGTGCCAGTTGGACATACCTGTTTTAATAAATGTACTTATTATATATTCTTCATTACACAATCTTCTTTTAGCAGACATTTTCACTCAACGTACAAAACCAATAAAAATATTCTTTACTTCTACAGAGTACAACAGGCGTAATACTGAGCAGAGCGCAGACTGCATAATGTGTTGTGTCAGTAGTACTTGGTGACGTGCGAGGCAAAGCTGATGTTGCCAACTCCACAAAAAATGCACTCTCTAACTGTTATAAGAACATACAATTTTTTACTTATCTGACCGCATGCTTCTGCTTTCTTCTGAGTTGTCTGTGTTCCCCTATATAAATCTCTCATGCCCCCCCAGGGGGTGTGCCCCCAGGTTGGGAACCACTGCGCTAACAATATGCAAGTGAGAAGTATGAACAGGGTGGGGTTAACGGAAAGGCAACGCACAATCTATAACAGCATCTGATTTGCTGGAGAGCAAACTTGTTACCATTTGATAGGTACTCTATTCATGTCTGACTCAAAATTTAATTTTAGTTTTTTGAGAAAAGTATAAATAAATTGAATAGGAACATTTAAAATTTTAATTTTTTTATGTTTACTGCATATTTATTTAATTGTCCTGAGCTCTGAAAATGTTTTGTAAAATTAGAATATCCATCTTTTACAAGCTTTCTCTGCACCCCAGATCTCTATTCTAAACAGCCATCTTGACTCCACAACCTTATAGATCCCTCCCAGCCACGTGACATTCATCATCGGAGCTATGTACCCGGACATGTATAAGTATAATCTCTTCTTTGCAGTTTAAATTAAGTGGTGTAGATTGTATTTAATTTTTCTGTTGTTTTTTAATTTATAGTAACATTCTTAAACCAGTTTTCATTTCATTCATTAATATACTAAATGTTAAAATTTCAGTACTCATGCACGAAAATTACATCACAAAAAGATTTTCAGCATTACAAACTGTTGAAAAACATACAAATTAGGGAAAAAGCGATTTAAGAATTCAACCATTAAGGTACATACGAACTGTTGTGGAAATAACGGTATTACGTTTTAAATATTCGAATAATTAAACACAACACAGTAGCACGTAAATAAAAATAATGAAGCATTAAACCATTTTAAAAAAGTCATTTATGTTGCTATTTACCAAAGATTAGTGATGCGTTTCTTTAACCGGAAAGGTAATATGGGACGGAGAATGTGTGAAATAAATGCCTAATAGAGCTTTGAGCAAATGGAGATTATACTCGAAGTTAATCAAAATGTGCTTTTTGTGCATAATGAAGGATCTGCCATATCCAGGTTACCCACCCAAACACGATTCCTCTAAGTAAACCGCTGCTCCCCCACAAGGTGAACCAGGTCTTTGCAAACTACAGGATGTCTACTAGCTTAACATCTTTACTGGTTTTGTTTCCACAGCCATAACCTAAGCTGTGTTTATTACTAGTCGCTATACACGATGTTGAACGTTCAAAAGTTTTAAATATCGAACTTACGCTATGTACTATTTATGAAATTATGTATAGTGATCTCGGCAATTTTTATGTTGAATTCTCCTCTTTAACTTTTAGAACTGTAATTTCATAAAATTCCAATGTTATTCATAATAATGGACCAAAAATTCACCGATATTCACAGAAATGGTACGCAAATATCAGCGAATTTTGTATTTCTGACCTTAACCTTCCCCACTCCCTCCTCTGCAACAATCTCCATAATTCTGAAAATGTTGTATAGGTTGTAAAAAATGTTAGAGGTAAAATATTATCTATTGGGTTGTCTCATAAGTTCGTTAGTATTGCTCGCAATAGCGCCTGAAAACCCTGAATCCTCTGTACACTCAAGTTGTCATAGTTGCCTAACCACCCCTACGATTTATAGGTCAACATCCAGACAGGCTACTGGATAAGTCAGTGTGTGTTTGTGACTGAAGTTGGATGGAGCAGCGTAAAGTTGTGTTTACAAACTATGGAAAGCAAAAAGGAACATTTCCGACATCTTATGCTGCTTTACTATCGTAAGGGTAAAATCACTTCACAATGCCGGCAGATAATTTGTGCTGTCTACGGGGAACATGCAGTAACGAAGCGAACATGTCAAAAGTGGTTTAGTCGATTTCGAGCTGGGAATTTCTCTCTAAAAGAGAAACACTCGATCTGGATACCCAATGGTTACGGACGTGAAAAGAATTCATGAAATGATAGTCAACAATCCACGAATGACAACTCGGGTGTTAGCATTGGAGCTCAATTTAGCTCGTGCTACTGAGACCAGGAACTTGAAAAAACTGATTTACGTAAATATTTGCGATGTATGGGTCCCTCACAAACTGAGTGAATTGAATTTCATTCAGCGCGTTTTCGTCTGTGACTCCTTATTGAGACGCAATCAGAATTATCCTTTTCTGGAACGGCTGGTAAATGGAGATGAGAAGTGGATTGTGTACAACAGCGCCCGAAAGAGTAAATCATGGCGCAAGAAAGGGCAGCCACCACTATCAGTTCCTACACCAGGGCTGCATCCGAGAAAGGTTATGCTATGCATTTCGTGGGATTGCAAAGGAATCCTATATTACGAACTTCTTCTGAATAATGAGACTATTAATTCAGAGAAATACTGTTCTCAGTTGGATCGTCCTTAAGGCAGCCATTTAAGAGGAAAGAGCGGATTGAGAAACAATGTCGTCTTTCGCCATGACAACGCCAGACCACATACCTCTATGGTGACTTGCCAAAAGTTTCGTAATTTTGAATGGGAGGTGTTACCCCAACCGCTGTATTCTCCAGACATTGCTCCAGCCGATTTTCATCTATTCCGTTCTCTACAGAATTTCCTGAATGGCAAACACCTAACTTCTTTGGAGGGTTGCAGACTAACCTCGAAGAGTTCATCAACCAGAAAAACCCCACATTTTGGAGAAATGGAATTTATAACAATACATTGTCGACAGTAATGGTGTATACTGCAGGAAATAAATAGTTTATTTACAAAACCTAACTGCCATAGTTATTTATGCTTTGAACGATCTTGTGTTTAAAGTTTGTAAACTGAAAGTTCGGCAACTACGCTGTCATAGCTGTGCTGCGGGTGAGGTATGTTCCCAGGCGTTCTTAGTGATTGAAACGTAACGAAAAACAAACGAACTTATGAGACAACCTAATATATGTTTGTGTCGTTATTATAAGATAAGGGTGAGATAGCCTTACATCCCTTTAGGGCAATGGCCTCCTACTCTAGGCAGGGTAGCTCATGTAAAAACTCCCAATGTGAGCCAGTCCATAGGAGAATTAATGTTTTACTTGTCTTTATATTTAACCTTTTCATCAAAGTTTAGTGCAACCTCAATTAATCCTTAGTATAATAATGTTGGCTATAGTTTCAACTCCTTGGCGGTGACTTACTTCCGTAGTTGACGGTCCTTGGCTAAAGTAGTCCATCTTCTTCCAGCTCCTCGTACCAGTTTGTCTGACTACCTCTAAAGAGGGCGATGTCTTCTTCTTTTCCCGAGTGTGTTATCCCAAACTGTGGTCGCGTGGGCCCATCTTTTGTGGTCCATGCTTGCTACATGGTCTCCCCATTTCTACTTGAGTAAAACAACTTATGGAAAAACAGATATCATGCAAAACAATAGCTTATTAAAAATATTTATGCGATTAACAATATCTTCCAAGAACCAATCATCTAAAATTTAAACTGAAATAAATATGTTATATGAATATTTCATCCAATTGTTCCAGTAAGTAAAGACTAATCCCAGTATATTTTCAGTATATCAGTATGTAAAAAACATCAAGCATATTTACAGTATCGGTAGACATCCTGCTACCAGCTGTTTCAGTGTGTGTTGCAGGAATACTTTTTTAAACCTCAATTAGGATAGGTGTAATTAAACCTCTTTATCCTTTTTAGTGAATGAAGTTTACGCGTAAGGTTCCAGGAATTTTCTTTCTAATGTTTATTCCTTATTTTACTGTTTTGTTTTTCAAAAGCACCATGATATTCATAATGTGGTACAATAATTAAATTGCCTTTAGTACTAACAATCGCACAATGGGTGAGAGATCCACATATAAACCTTTACCATGTTCGACTGATGAAGAAAGTACAAATTACTCCAGTAGGTTTACTTTCTCTACTGCTTATCTTTAGTAACTGGAGGAAGTTTTGCATTCCACCAAAAAATTCGATATTGAGATTTCGCCGAAAATACACATTTTGAGGTTCCCTGAATCCAAAATGAAGTCATTCATATGAAAACGTTATTTTTACAAGAACGTGAACTCTTAAGAGCTACTCTCTTATACATTTTGTAACTCACTGCCTGAATAAGAAACATTATCCCACGTTGTGAAAAAGAAGAAAACAGGACGACGATGCGGAAGGTACAATCCTTAAAAAAGTGCATAAAATTGGCCCATTACCTTTTCTCTATGTAAGGTTTCCACCTTCAGGTAACCAACTTTTGACTCCACCCAGTCGTATCAGTTCCCCATGTGACTGGCCTGAAAAACAATTCAGGGACATACAAACTAACCAATGAGCGATGTTTATATTTTATGTGGGCTGAGGGGGTGATTCGGATACCGCCTCTATAGAGTTTCACTACGATTGGTACACAGGTAAAGACTACATCAATTACAAATAATTTGGCCTTGTAGAAAAAGGGGTGAAGAATTATTTGCAAGTGTGGTTAAACTGAACGATAGCTACGACATTTACATAATTATATGAGAGCTTGCGACTTGGAAACGAAGGCTAAAGTTGTTGTTACTAAACATCACAGGTGTACGCAAAAGTTCAATTTCCCCTACCTACTGGCTCATTGATGGAAAAACATGAACTTCCGGATAGTATGGAACGAAATAATTGAACAATTAAAGTATAAATCTCATCTACGCGTTTAGGATTAATGGACTGCGGAACTAATACGTACGCTTGAAAGAACAAATTTAACTGATGTATTTTATCGACTTAAAAGCACCCAACCAATGTTATTATTATTTTATTAGTGATTTATTATTACTTATTGTGTGTTTCAATCTTAGATTTGTTTCTTACAATCTCTTGGTTGTTATGCGTTTTTAATAAAACACGTTTTTGCTTAAAATGTTATGCTTTGCAAATATGTTCAATTGTTACAAGCTACTTTCGTCAGCCTTTGGCTGGTTTTTAATCTACTGAAATAGGTTAGTCAAGACAATAATTGAGGTAATGATTTCAAGATAGCTTAAGTGTCACAAAGTGTATATTGCTCAAACGTTTATAGTTTTTAGTGATGTAAGACAAAACAAAAGTCGGTGTAACGTGTTTTGTTCCTTGAATAGAGGATAACAAGCTTATAAATATGGGCACCACTTTTAATGTCAGATGCTTTGTTTTAGACGTAAATGATGGTGCAGTATTGGTAGCTATTATAGATGTTTTGATAAATATCCGAGAAATACTAGATTTTCAGGGGCTTCTTGGTATAAATGGGTACCCTTAAATTTTAATCCATTTTAACCATTTCTGAAATATGTCCACACATTTTCCTCAAGCTCCTAAATATACTTCAAATTAAGCTCTGCAAATGCAGCAATTTAGGGGCTTGCAGACGGACAGACAATCAACTAAAGCACTTTTAGATGTTCTGCGGCAGAAGTGAACAATGTACTATTGATTACAGTGTACTATTACTATACTACTTCTTTACCACGTACCCAGTAGATAGAGGAAGCATTGCAACCTAACCGATTCGAGATCGAACATCGAAATCTGGATATCGAGATTTCACCGGAAGTGCAATTTTGAGGCTCTCTTAATCCAAAAAAGCACTTGCGCGCGTGTGTCTATGAACAGAATAGCTAATAAACGAAATGTCGGATAAACTCAAATCTTGGTATCTGTATTCAGTATGTTCTAAAGTTGCGACACGAAGCTTTGAAGAAAATTCCACGTCTCTAACTACCCATTATATGGATGAATTCTTTTTTTCTAAAAAAAAGTATAAGAATTTTGATTAAAAGACCCGGCTAAATTGCCTTTATTGGGCCCACCTAGAAAATACTGAAGGAAGTAAGAAGTAATGGAATGAATTACCTTGTAGAATTAGATGTGCGCCCACCTACCCTCCCGTTTTTGGTGTTATACTTTAATAGGAAAATTGCGATATGGACACAACAAACGTAGCTATCTTTCCGCTAAAACAGACGCTGAATGGGAAGTGCCAACCTAAATAAGTGAAATCCGCGAAGTAAGGAATTTCTGCAAACGTGAATCATTCGAGTTTTAGACATGCAGATCCCTCGGCTGCGCCTTGAGGGTGAGTTTCTTACCGGCTTTGGTGGGATTAGTTATTCATATGTTGCCAGCATTACGTTAGAGCTAGAGAATGACATACAGTCACATCTATTGGACATATAAGACATCACTTCCGTTGCTAATGCTGGCCCAAGAAAGGCAATTTACCCAAAGACCCTATATTTAAGATATTTACATGACAAGTAAAACCTATAAGTTAAACTCCTGTGAGCACCTCTTCATTCGGAAGGAATGTTGCACATTTTGTGTGGCTGGTATACCACAAGAGAGAAGCAAAACTTACTACACAAAAGTATAGTCCTCTTTAAAACACACAATTTATTTAAAATACAGCCATTTCCGATATACCCATTGTTACTGGTCTGAATTTTTCAATACTCTGTCGTTGCACTTTTTGAAGTACTACCAGTCTTCAGTTGTTTCTCACGATATCATGGAAAGAGCATGGAATTTCAAGACCAATATATAGCGATCCGTCTTTGAACATTGACTATTATTATGTCATTTTCACCCATAACCAAATGTTTAATTAAGTTATTTATGCAAAGATTTATCTAAATTTACTTGAAGTAAATAGAAAAATTGTTTGCAGAAGAGTGGGAAGAGAACGTCATATGAATGTAATACATCTGAGGATATTAGTATTTTGATTTTTTTCTCCCTCTGCCTTTAGCTTTTGCCAAGTAATGTAAACGTCCAGCTTTTATTTTCATTGACTTCCCTAGACGTATAAAATATCTTAATTATACGAGTATTTCACAGATAATAGACCGTTATAGTATTGTTACGTCTAATGCTAGTTTCAGTATCAGATGTATATAACCGAAATATATTATAAATAATATAGGCGGCGGGCTTTCAAGTACGCAGGCGTGATTGGATAGCCCTGATCGCATGCTAGAAAGGGTTGTGAGGAATAACCTAAACTTGAAGGGATTTTGAAGGGATGTGGGAAGTACTCATGCATAAAGTAGAGAGGTGAGAGATGGGCAGACGAGGGCTCTAATAAGCACTAACGAACCCGCTCCTGCGGTTAGCTTCTCCCCAAAGTAAAGTCTAAGGATGTTTTTAGTCAGCTTTATGTTGCCGTGCAACTCTGCAAAAGGATCACTTAACAAAGACAGGACCGAGCTATGGCTGCACGCAGGTTTCAAAGCTTCATTCCGTGGCTGAAACATCTGGGTCATATCGCCTCATTTACCTGTAGATGTTTTGTTGCACGTGATTTAATGTGTGCCAGATAGATAACCTTAGTTACTTAGTCGCCATCCTGTACCGTCTAACTTATCCTATTGGTTTCATCTGAAAGTTTGTTCTTTATGATCGTTGGATGTTGGTGGGTACGCACTTTCAGTCATTGTCTTGTTAGATAGATGAGCTTATGTGTACCATCTCCTCGGGCCATGAGCTAGTATACACTAGTAGATGCCTATTGGCCTTCATTACTATTTATTTTATTTAGGAAAAGGTAGAATCAGATGACTGAAAAATTCAATGACAGCCGGAATTTGAACCACCATCTCCCGCACTCCGTCCGGTTACTCTAACCACTGAGCTACCATGCCGGCAACATGCGGACACGACATTAAATTCTCCAACTAATTCGCATTTTTTCCGGTAAACCACAAGGAGATCTCAAATTGTACTGAGATATCATACCCCAATGGCGACTTACAAATTTTTACTTTCTCTACTACGTATAGTAAGGAGGGGAAGTATTGCATTCCACCCAAAATTCGATACCGAAATTTCACCGGAAATACATGTTTTGAGACCCCCTGCATCCAAAAAAAGAATTTTTGGAAATATGTCCGTATGTGTGTCTGTGTCTGTGTGTGTGTCTGTCTATGAACAGCATAACTCAGAAACCAACAGTCGGATAAACACCAAACTTGGTATTTAGGTTTAGTATCTTCCAGAGATGCGACACGAAGGTTTTCAAGAAAATCCCACCCTTTACATGGAAAATTTTTCGAAAATTTTAATTTTCTCAAAAATGGCTCTAACGATTTTGATTAAAATATATGTTTAGAGATATTTTCATTACAAATAAAATGTATATCTTGAATTTGCTGGAATGTCTCCAAAAGTATTCTTCATTGTGAACGACTTTTGCATAACCGGTAAACCATAAGAGATAGACAAAATTTTTCTACACAAAAAATGTATATCGCGTTAAAATAACAATTTATGTCATATACATATTTTTTTGTTGGGTGAACCATTTTGGAGATATTATTTGTTATTCCCTTAAATTTTCCAATACTAATACTTTTTCTCAAATGGGAATTCGTTATTCATTTTTTTGTCCTGGACATGCAAAGAGAATGGAATGGGCCACATAGCAACCAGCTCTTAATATATTTGACTATCGCTTAAATACTACCATATTCCCCTTGCATCTAAAAGAAAATTAACAATAAGATTAACATCCCGATATCTCGATTAACATGAAGCATATGGTTTATAGTTTGTACAAGAGTAGAGAAAGTCATGTGAGTGTAACACATCAGATTTTTCAGTCATCTGATCCTACCTTTCCAAGCTTGTCCAACGCACGGTTTGTGTGGAAGAACAATTAATTATATTTTATTTATGTTTATTTCTACTGTAAGTGGAAGTCCAATGATTACTTCGTGACTGAAGAACATCGAGAAAAGAAATATGTGTTGCATTCACACGATTTTCTCTACTTACTCTTCTACAAAGTATTCTAAGCAGATCCTTATATTCCTAGATAGCAAGCTGCACTTAAGGCTCTAAGTAGTCACCAGGAAACATCAGGACTGCTCTTAAACCGCCGAAGCATGCTCACAAGCTTGGCAGAACAGAATGAAGTTCAACTCATCTCGATGTCGCATCATAGTGGCATAGAGGGGAATGAGAAAGTTGATGAAATTGCAGGACAAAGAGCAGCTTCACAATTTATTGGGCCACAGCCGGCTCTAGGAACATCTGGATGTTTATTAAGTGAGGCTATTAAAGAACTGGTCCAAAGTAGAACATCATAAAACTCCAGGAAACAAACACGGTAAACTATTTATTAGAAAGCCATGTAAGAAAAGAGCTGAAAAGTTACTTAAATGCAACAGACATAAGCTGAGAACAATCATTGCATTTCTCACAGGACATGTTCCCATGAAAAAGCATGTTAACATGATGGGAGTGTTTCAGGGTAGCTTAGATTGCAGATTGTGCAAGAAAGAAAGTGAAACAGCGCAGCACATTATATGCTCCTGTGAGGCTTTGGCTCACAAGATATATATTGCCTTTGGGAAAATGCTTTTAGAACCAGAAGAAATTGAAACCATATTTGTTATGAGACTGTATTCTTGGCAAAGGGAGCAGGTATAATAAACTGGCTTTAAAACGATACAGGTAGCACAATAAGGCAAACGCTGAAGTGGTGTCCGGAGCAATAACGGAAATCTGTATCGAACAAGACAAGACAAATTCTTCTTCTTACTACTTTTTGTTATGAGATTAACTTTCATTACACATTCACACATTTCGTTGTAGGTATAAGAAGGATGTGGTAGGCCAAAACAATAGTCAGATTTTTAAAAAGCGGATCGATATATGATGAATTTGTAGTTTGATGCTCTTTGCATGACCACGAGAAAGAACGAATAGTGACTTACCATTTGAAAAATAGTATATATATATATATATATATAAGTACTTGAAAATTCAAACCATTAACAACGAATATCTTGGAAATGGTTAACGCCAATAAAAAACTTTATTTGGCATTAACTGTGTGCTTTGGCGACTGATACCCTGATTATTGACAGGAAGATATAAATACTTAAATAAAGAAATAATAGTAGGATAGAGAAATAATTGCAATAAATAATTTGCGTATATTAAATCAATATATAATGTAATGGGCATGGGTTAAAAGCATTTTTCCGGAGAAAAAGGTAATTTAGCGAGCAAAGTCCTTCATATTCATTTATTTCATCCTGAAGATCATGTATACAGGTTTACAATACAATAACAAAGTTAATACAAAACAAATAACAGAACAAGACTTACAAACATTTCCTGGATTGAAACGTTACAAATTTATAAACACCTACTTGCCCTCTCTCCTCTCCCTCGTATACACCCACTCACCCACCCACCCACTTACCCACACACACACACACACACACACACATACACACTGTAGCAAGTATTTACAATATACACATTTATCTATTTACATATTCCAAAACCGAATAAAGTGCATGTACTAATAGGTAACATTTAAGTCTTTTTTTTGGACAGATTTACATTTTATATGTTATTTATGCTAGGGGGTAACCTGTTTAATAACTTGATTTCATCATGATAAGAGCGGTTTTTTTTCCAAGTTTGATCTACACTATTGGACATGTAAATTTTCTTTCTGCTTTTTACTATGAGAGTGAATCTCTTCGTTCTCTGGTAGCTGATGTCTTATTACTCGGGGTGTGATATATAACTTCTAATATGTACATGCTCGCTACAGTCATGACCCTTAATTTTTGAACCATTCTCTGCAAGATGATTTACTAGATTCACCAGTCATTATTCTTTTAGTAATAGCTGAGGAGCGAACGCGTTATTATAACGATTCACGGAATGCAATTAAGATTATAAGTTCAGTACGTTCGAACAGTCACACAGGCCAGAATTCTGTAAAAGAGAAAGGGAATGAAAGTCTGAGATTCGGGGAGGTACCACCTAATAGCAGTGTCATATACGCATACTTAAGAGTTTTGAGATTGGAGCGCATATGAAGGAACATTGGTGGGACAGTTCTAAGGTAGGTGGAGCTCTAGTAATAAAAGAGTGTGTATTGCTAAATTAACGTCTTATGTTTCTTTTTTTTTCTCGAGTACATCATGAGGGGCTTACAGTCTTTTTCGGTGATCGGCAGTTCGTAGCGCCAAAGACCGTGCTGGGCTACAAATACTTAGCGGTAGCCGCGAAAGGTTTTGCCGGTAGACATTTAGGAACTCGCGGCAAGTTATGCTTCTAGTTTCTTTTATTGCGGAAACAGTTATTTCAAACCATAAAATTGATACTGCAGAAGTTAACAGGTATAATAATTCAATTGTTGTAGTTTTGAGTGCTACGATTCATAATCAGCTTTATTCTTTATCTTCAAAGGGCTGGCAGCTCGGTTCAGTAGCTCAAATTTAGATCAAATTAAAATTTTCAGTCAATTTAAACTGGTATTATCCTTTAAAAATACGCCCATCATACATAGCCAACCACTGTAGCAGCCGGCAGTAGAATCAACAGCAGATATTGGAGACGACGTCAAACTTGGCGACCATCGCGGACATGATTCTATTTCTACTTTTTTGTATGGTAGAATTTAGTGTATCTCTTAGAATTACCAATTATACAATAGTCATTCAGAATGAACAGAACTTCACAGGCTATTCGCAGAAAATTCAATATATACATTTCATTTTTCATTCAGATATCTTAAACATATGATGTTTTAATCAAAATGGTTAGAGCCAGTCTGTTAAAAAATACCGGACATTTTCTACACAAAGGGTAATTTAGGGCTGTGGGACATGCTTGAAAAATGTTCGCGTAACATTCCTGTAAGATTCTAAACTTAAATATCAAGTTTGATCTTTAATCGACTTTTAGTTTTTAAGGCTATTCTGTTCACAGGCATAGAAATATGGACACACACACACACACACACACACACACACACACACACACACACAAACAGAAAATCTTTGAAGATGCTTTTTTGATTCTAGGGGATCTCAAAACGATATATTTCCAGTGAAATCTGGATATGGAATTGTTGGGTGCAGTGCAATACTATTGTATAAGTAAGTAGTAGAGCAAGTAAAGAAAAACAGCCATATTGACCTGTACGCAGGATAAAACTTGCGATATCACAAAGCTGACCATACAGGCTCACCATCAGCTAGGAGACCGCTAGCAGTTGTACCATTCACATTCGCAACAAAATGCGAACCTACCAAATCCAAAATGCTACAAGTCATTTATAGACACTGGCAAAACCACACAAGAACTAAATATGGCCACTGTGGTACGGCAAAGAAAATATACCGATATTTCTGCAACATGATGCGAGTGTTGCCATACGTTTAAACTAAATACTCCAGCATACCCTGGGAACGAATATGGAAAAAAAACTTCATAGCCATACTCACCTCTAGAATAAACGGCAACATGGAATGGTCAACGGAGTAGTTTCTACAGCAGACAGATTCTTCCAACATAATGTGGTTCTGTGCCTACTCGTCCAACTTGTAAGCTGCAAAGTTCTATCAAGCACCGCAAAACATAATTTCTGGGAGGACTGCAATGTGGCTATGGCTTTTAGACGGACTTGACCGGTGGACTATGGTACTTGGAGTCTAACACCAGTAGACTTGTTACACGTAAGTATTGTGCCGAGGAACTAAGAACTCCGGCATAAGATTTTATGGTTACTTCTGCTCAGCTTCACCTGGGTGCAGCGGCACTGGAAACTTTGAGTCAGATATCTTCTTGATGGACAATGGTCTCTAATAGAGAATAAACGTGTGAAACCATGCAAACTACTTACCATTCATATACTCATGGGTGAAGTTTGTGCTTATAAGCTCTCACTTAGCTATGTGATTTTGTGAGGCATGATACATTGTTTAATTGATCACGGATGAACGTAACAGCAAAGTATTAAAAAGATTCTGATGTGTAACATTCACATGACTTTCTCTGCCCTCTATGTCTTATTGGTGTGTATAAAATCATTCTTACAAAAGTTTATCTTCTTACATACTTCACTTTAATCCAGATACACGCTTCCGGAAATAGCTGCACTACACATTTAGACATAAAGGGAACAGCGATAGTCAAATGTTTTAGAAGTGGACGCTACACGCTGGCCTTTAAACTCTTTCCATAACATCGCAAGAAACAACTGAAAATCGACAGGACTTGAAAAGAATGACTAAGTACTGAACAATCCGAAACATTAATAGCAGATATCTTGGAAAGGTTATTTGAAATAAACCGCGTGTGTTAAAGAGATCTACATTTCCGGGTAGTATGTTTTCGTCTATCGCTTAACGTTTACCAGTTATACAAGATTATACAAAATTCCTTTCTATTAAAGAGGACCTCAAAGGCTATTCCCAGAAAACTCAAGATATACATTTTATTTGTCATGTAAATATATTTAATGTATGGTATTTTAAGCAAAATGTTAAGGCCATTTTTTAGAAAATCAAAGATTCCGACAAATCTTTCATGTAAAGGGCATCTTGGTATAGGGAAGATTTTCTTGAAAATCTTGGTATGCCATCTTTGGAAGGTACTGAACCTGAATCCCAAGTTTGGTGTTTATCCAACTTTTCGTTTTTGAGTTATGCTTTCACAGATACACACACACATGGACCTTATTATAAAATTGCTTTTTTGGATTCAGGGGACTTCAAAACATGCATTTCCGGTGAAATGCAATAGTACCTTCTCTATCTACTATGTACGTGGTAGAGAAAGAATTCGGAGCCACAGACACTAGCACCAGTAGTGCTGTATATCCCATTACCTTAATTATTTGTTTTCCAGGCCAGTATTAGATATGTTTTTAAACAGTTATTTGTAAATAATTCGAATAGTAATCTGTTTAAGTGGCTAAATTCACCTCTTTGTCATTCTATAATGTAATAAGAAATGAAGAATACATAAGCTGAAAGACAAAGTACCGTTTTAAGTACACTTATCAACAGCTAAATGGTTGTCCGACAATCACTGAGGCTAGTTATATACGTAAATAATAAAACCTCTGAACTAAGAGATTTTATACCAATTCTGATTTGAATGATACGAATATGATATTAAGGCAAGAATTTGCATAACTACATCACAGTTAAGTACCTTTTTTATATCACAACCGTAACCACCGTATTTCTGAATTTCAGGTGGGCTGTAATGACGTCAGTAACAAATGGTCTGATATTTTGCTTGCTTCGCTAGGAGAAAGCACAGACTTACTGGGATGTTCATTGGGGTGACTGTGTGACCCACTGTCGTGTGAAGAATGCCTTGAACTTGCACCAGTACTGGTAGTGGTGTCGAACTCATACTGTCACCTTTTTAAGCATTCGCTTGAATAGCTTAATACTCAAACACTAGGTTTAGAAATTGCGATGAAATACACTTCCCATTCCTTTAAAAGTTGATATGTCACACTTCTTCCTTCAAATAGGCAATTTCCTCCAAAAACGTCATCGTTAGATAACAGGTAATTACATATCATCAAACTTAATCGCGTAGTTTTGTATTTCTAGCTTGATGATACGCTTTTAACTTTTAGTAGTATTTGTTGCAGCTTCAACTGCTAACGGTCAGGTTCAGAAGACGGTTTTTTAACTGTCACAAACTTCAAAATTTGCATTTTCCGTAACATTCTCACTTCCACTTAATACCTCTCAAACGCTATATTATTCTTCCTGACCTTAAAGGAATTAGTATTGAATCGCTGACGCATAACTTAGGAAGTAACTGATGAAGAAACGAAAAAAAAAATTAAAAATAAAATGTTACACGTTGTAGGCTATAGTGGATGAGAAACAACTCGGCCGGGAACAAGAGAACCAATTCCATGATGTAATTTACATACCTTTGATTTGCCCACCTCTTGCTGTGGGGATAGCGTGTCTGCCTCACATTCAAGAGATCCCGATTTCGAATCTCGGTTAGAGCGAGCTACCAGATAAGTTTTTTTTCGAAGTTTTCCCTTATTCTATGAAGAGGAATGTCGGGTAACTCAAAGCTCCTCTAGGGGCCCCAGGCCAATTGAGCATCAATTCAATCATTTTGTTAATGCATCGTCTGATTTGACCTACCCAATTAAAGGACGTTAATTATCAAGCAAGCAAGAAATATAATATCTCGTTTGCTAAATGGTCCTGGATGATCGAAGCCAAAACAAGAGAGAGAGACAGAGACTGTCTTTACTTTCTCTACCACGTGAAGCGAAATGAAGATGATTGATCTCGGGACGTACCTGGTGCTGATTTCGTAGAACAAATTATTTCACTTTCTTTTATTTCGTTCACGAAATAAAAAAACTCACTAAGTAAGAAATAATTATTCACTGTAAATGATTTTAAACTTATTAGTATTGCACTGCTACTGTTTATATTGTACAATTATAAATATTCACTGTTTGCAGCGTATAATAATTTCACGAGCTGGTTAATGTGACTACCAGCTAAAGAGTGTTCTTCATGGCTTGGCGTCTCCTTCAAGTTTTGCGAACTTACGTCACCCATTGCTATAGTAAACATGACTTTACACAATCCTATTGATTGTTGAATATGACTATACGCGCACTTTACTTCAGGTGTATGTATAGTTAAATTCATCTTCCATTATTTTACATTATTATGGCCATGTTCACCTAAATATAATTTTGATTACAATGAACTTATAATACATTTTGAAACTAATTATGTTAAGTTCTTTTCTGACTTCTGTTTTTGTGTTAATTTTCTAGATCTAATCTGATAGCATTTTTCAATTGATATCTGATCACATGCTTCTTTATGCGTTCTGTTCGGGTATTTCAACATATAAATTATGTAGATATACATATTAAAATATCGTCTCACACATACCTAGTTGTTGGTGGTGGAAGTACTACAATCCACCTAAAATTTTGATGTCGGGACTTCAACGGAAATGCATACTTTGAGACCCACCGAATAAGAATCATTTTTAGAAAAAAAAGTCAGTGTGTGTTTGTGTATCTGTTTGCCTTTCTGTGTCTGTCTGTCTGTCTGTCTGAAACAGCCTTACCTCAAAACGAAGAATAGTTAAACACTAAAATTGGTATTTAAGTTCAGCGTCTTTCAAGAATGCGACATGACAATTTTCAAGAAAATCCCCCACTCCAAACAATTCCGTACCAAGATTTCACCGAAATGCACTAAATTATGCCTTCTTTAAGGGTAGTGTGACGCATCTATGGGCCTCAATTATCGCATAGGAGGCGCCGACCGACCGACTGGTCGGTTGAAGAGATAAGGGAAGGAGGAGCGCTCCCCCTGAGGTAAATTCCAGAAGCTCTAGAGAGAGATAACGAGTTCTTCTGAAAATGTTTTTCCCCTCTCACGACGCTTCCAGAAACTCTCAGGATTGTGTATAGGCGAGCGTGCTCGTGATTTGTTCTATGCGAAATAACGTGCTGGTTCCTCAAATTAGATTATGCCAACAGTTGTAATGTGCGATGCGTGTTACTACTGGGAGAGATTAAAGAGGTACTGTGTTGATACCCCTATGGAAGGTAGAAGAAGCTGCTTCGCACGAACTTCATTACGCCGCTACGTCGCGAGGAAGTGTGAATTGACAGTGGATATTAAACTAGATCACATTTGTGAGGTGAGAGCGAGAAATAGACTAAATCACATTAGTGTAGCTATAATGAAAACTGGACAAAGTCAACTTTTGGCAAGAGTGGAATTTAAGCGCCACGATGGATTTTTAGCCGCAATGGAGAAAATGGAGATGAAAATGGAACGGAATGGTAAAAATGGAGGGTAAAATAAAAAATAGAATGGATAAAATGGGAAGTGAAATTATAACAGTAAATTCTGCAATGCAGAAGATACAAATGGAAATGAAGCGTGTAAATGAATAATGAAGAAAGAACTGGAGAAGATGAAAGCCGAACTCCGTTCTGACACTCAGCTTAAAATCTGAGATAAATGCAAGAAAGACTTGAAAGATGTCATCGAAAATGACTTAGAAGAAACCAAAACTGAAATAGAGGCAGAAATTTACACGGTGGAGGAGCACCTTTGTCGGTTGTTAGACCAGCAAACGAAGGAAAATAAGAGGATGATAGAGGCCGCAGCGAGATATCTCTGAATTAGTAAGAAATACGATTAGACCAACAGCCTAAGGAAAACGAGAAAATGATTGACACCATAGTGGAGGAGCTGCGCCTCAGCCTAGACACCAAGACCCTTGCTGAGGTTGTACAGGGTCCCACGAATGCAAGACCGGATAATGCGAAAGCAGCGCACCCTACAAAACTCGATGACACTTCGTCATTAGTGATATTTAAACGCCAGTTTGAGGTCATTGCTACCTACGAGAATGGATGCCGGCGAAGAAGACGACACAGCTTTTGACTACTGCAGCCGAAACGCTTCTCACCTTCCCAACCGGAATCTAATGCAGTTGTATTAAGATATTGTTTTAAAAGATCTTTGAAATCAAATTTTGGCTATATTTCATTTTTGGACGAAAGTCTTTTGTTTCATTTTACTTACACTACCCTCCCCAAATCGGGGACAATTTAATTAAGATGTTGAAGGGGCGCTATTTAGAACAACACTTGGACGCAGCTTACTGGGCTCAGTTGAAAGCAAGAGTGCAACATCCGGACAATACCTTATAAGAATCCGTCATTAAGGTGCAGCGGCTGGCGGATTTCCTACTAGACTATATTTCCGAAAAGGCAGCGACACATTCATCAGCGGGATAGGAGACCGAGAGGTGAAAGCTTCTCCTGGCGGAACACCATGATGCCAACAACCCTGGCTGCTGCTCTCCGCATTGAAGCTGCAAAGATGACGGCCGGAGGAGCTATCCTGTGACGACCAGAGGTGTGACGGCCGTGAATGACGATAAGTGGCACTAACCACAACAGCCGGACTATCGTAGAACCAAGATGTTGAATTTACGGAAAGCCCAGAAACCTAAGGTCGGACTGCTGGCGCACCTCGGTCAGTGATAAGGAAAACTACCATGGACCGCTGTGAAGAGGAGCACGTCGGCGCCGTCGTCAACTTCCCCTCGCTTCAGGTTGAACACCCGCGGCTGGGAATGGCGAGGATGATCGGGTAGCGCACGGATAGATTCGGGACAGTCTCTGCAGGCTACTGGTAGAGTACACAGGAGCCTCACTATCACCAGGCACAGACTATGAAAGAGGATGCCGGTCAGGCACTAGGAGCTACGAACCCTCTCGGGTAAAACCCCTCCCGCGAGAGAAGAAGATTATGCGTAGTTTACTCTTAGCAGGAGCAGGCTGCAATTCTGGATATTAGTTGCCGCCAGCACCGAGGAAATTAACCTGGATCTAGACATCCTTTAGTTCTTCGATGTCAAGGTGGATGTCGAGCCCCTTATATTGCACTTCAGTCCCAACTAAATCCTGCTGAACTATCCTGAGGATAGGTTGCGGCCAGTGATCATCTGACTTGCAGAGCGAGAGGTGGTTCCAGAGTGGAGTGAAAGAGAGTGATGGCAGAGAAACCCCTAAGAAGGAACACAATTTTGGACGGAGAATGACCTATCAAACATGGGATTTACGTAGCGAGGGCGCTGTTTCTGCTCGGGACATTGTCCTAGTGATGGTCCTTATGCCATCAACCGGAACCAGGAGCTGCTTAGTGGGATTGTCTCGAGGAGTTGTGAACCGTTCACCTCTATAACGGCTGTAGCCAGAAATACCGAGGCTGTAGGCAAGAGAAAACTAAGAAATTGGATAGTCGTTTGAATAACCTTGTACATGAAGTGGCTGAAAACCTCTCTTGAAGCGAGAAGAAGCAAATCCTTAATCTAATTGCGGAATTCTAGGACATCTTCAGTCAACCAGAAGATGACTATGCTCGTAACGATAGAGTGATGCATGGCGTTGACATAAGCGATGCACGAGTAATTAGACAGTATAACTGCCGTGATTCACTAATGAAGAGAAGGAAATAAGACTATATAGCGGATATGAAGATCAGAGACAAAATAGAGGAACCCGATAACTCGTGCTGCTCACCGGTAGTACTAGTGAAAAAATGATGAAGATCTGCACTTTTGCGTTGACCACGGAATGACGTCACTAATAAAATTGTTTCCTCTGCCATGGATTGAAGACAGATTGGAAGACTTTGCGGGAGTGCAGAGGTGACCATGGAAGAGGGCACTCGAAGACGTAGGAGGGCTTATGCGAAACGCCCTATCAACTTAGCTCCACAAGCGTATTGACGAACTACAAATTACCTCCCTGAACGCAGTGTGACGGATACTGCTGCGCCGGATGGAGAAGGGAAGTCGCAAAGGGGTTGGATAATGGATAATTGTCATATCTTGAGTATCATGTAGGATTGCGTTCATATCCGCTGATAAAGGTCAGTTCCGGGAGGGGAGATTGCATGAGCTGTAACGCTCCTGAAGGCGAATGGGTCCCTCTGTCTTTAAATTGGGAGATGAGACTCTAAGGTGAGGAAGGTCCAGGCCAGGAAGTTCATCTAAGCCGGGTTGACACCCAGGATGTGAGCATCATATCGGAGTTATTTGCAACTTTTCGCCATGGAGAAACCCAAAATAAACAAAATCAAAGTGGTTATAAAAGAAGTAGTCGAATGTTGTGGTCTTCGGTACTCGATAATTAGTAGAACAGAGGAAGAAAACGCTGACATCGCCGAGACCTTTTACAGTTCAAAAGAGCCTTAATAAAGTTGATGGTCCGGTTATTCAAGCGCTAGATGTCACAATCGCAAGCTCCAGGTTGAAGCACAATCAGCAACCCAGGCAGAGAAAATCAAAGAAAATATGTTAGCCAACTATTCTGTGCGTGTTGAGATGCACAGGACCTTGAAGTCCTCGCGCGGTGTGATAAACACCCGCGCATTGGACGGTTTATCCAATAAGGAGATTCAAGAAAATCTGGAAGATCAAGGTGTAACATTCCTATATCGGGTAGAGCGGAAAGAAAAAGATGAATTCGTGCTCACTCGTACCCTGTTCCTTACCTATGAAAGGGTAGATCTCCTTAAAGGATTAAGCCAGGGTATGAAGCCATCGAAGTCATGCCATTCATCCCGAATTCGCTGAGATGTTATAAGTGTTAGCGCTTTGGACACACCAGTTATTTCTGCAACGGTGAATATGTCCGTGTTAACTGCAGAGACGTCTCTCATAATGCAAGTGTACATCAGTTCCAACGTGTGTTAACTGCAACGGGGAGCATCCATCAAATTCCGAGAATACCCCGGTTTTGCAGAGAAAAGAGCTATTTGAAACATTCGGGCTAAGAAGAAGGTGTCCTTCTCGGTAGCCCGGAAATTCCTGTGCATCTGTCAACCCTCTGTCCCGAAATACGCTACTTGTAGCTCAGTTGCAGCGAGTCGGTAGCTGGCAGCAAGTCGGAAAATTGCGATACAGACAAGGGATATAAACAAGGACAGCATTTCAGAAAACATTCTCGTAGCTAGAACATAGCTTAATGCTTCAAAATCAACACTGACGACAGCATTAACATCCGCCAAGTCCGTTAGTGAAAAGGTCACATCAGTAACAGCAGCAACAAAACCATCGACCTCAACAAATAAGACTGGCAAACCGGTAGTATATAATGCATCACCTAAAAAGTTCAGGAGCAGCTATGATAGAACCGACTTCCTGAAGATAAGTATTATTTTGCACCAAAAACATCAAAGGGAAAGCAAAGTCCACGATCATCTCACAGATTTCTTCTGAGGAATCTTCTGGGAAGGACTCAGATCGACGGCCTCCACACTGCCAGAGCGACAATGAAAATGAGGCAGGATAAACTAGCCCGACACCAAAGTAAAAGGCTAAATTGATTCGTCCATCTCTGAACTGGACTATGACGATTGAGAGCGTATCCCATTACAATTACCATGGCCATTCTACAAGGAACATACGTGAAATCGGGACACATCGACCAGAGCTTAACTTTTGTTCAACAAGAATGAGCTTTTGGTTGTTTGTTCGCAAGAGACTAAGCTCCGTCCGCAAGACAGCTTTCAAATCAGGCCCCAGCACGGCGTGATCTTACACCAGAAGAGGTTATTCTTGTGTACGGGGTAATATGATGCTCATCAGAGGTGGTATATTCATGGAATCTGTATCCATACAGTCTGACATCCAGTGAGTCGCTGTAAGGGTTAAACTGCCATTCATCCAAATTTACGTTTGTAATATTTATTTACCTCCATCTGGCGACCACTCGCTCACTGATTAAAAGATCTGGTTTCCTAGTCCTCATTTCTGTTGGTGGTAGATGAAAATGTCCATCATTCTCTTTGGGGCTCACAACGGACTTGTGCGAGAGGTATATTAATTCTCAGTTTCTTGGACAACTACAACCCAGCTCTTCTGAACACTGGGAAGCCTACATGTCTCTCAGGGTCCATTAATAGTTCTTCACAGCTTGATATAGGAATTTGTTCACTATAGTTGGCACTTTCCTTGCAACGGAATGTCATCTCTGATTAACACTCCAGTGACCACCTTCCACGTCTTATTAGTCTTTTAGCACAAGATATATTTACCACGCGCTTACCTCTATAACGCTTAGATAAACCAACTGGAACCTTTACTCCCAGTTGGCTGTGTTTAATTACAATGATCGAGACTCTCTTAATATTTTAGGCGAGCATCTCACAGAGACGATTCTTTCTGCTGCTGAGCAATTTACTGAGCAGTAGACTGCCCACCCCGTCAATTTCCGAACCTTTGGTGCACGGATGAATGCTGAAATGGCATTCGTGCTCGCGGGCGCGCTCTCAGGGAGTTCCAGCGTCACCCAACACCGGATAATCTGATGCAATACAAGAAAATGTGTGGCATCGCTAGACACGTTATTAAGGATAAGAAATAAAACAAAATAAAATAAAACATTTGATGTGTTACACTCACATGACTTTCTTAAATCTTGTAAAAACTATTTTTACAAATGCGTATTCTATATATGCTTCATGTTAATCGAGATATCGAGATGTTAATCTTATTGCTAATTTTCTTGTAGATGCAAGGGGAATTGGTAGGCTTTAAGCGATAGTCAAATATTTTAAGAGTTGGTTGCTATGTAGAGTATTCCATTCTCTTTGCATTACCAGGAATAAAAATTAATAAGAATTCCAATTTGAGAAAAAGTATAGAAAATTTAAGGGAATAACAAGCAATATCTCGAAAATGGTTCACTCAACAAAAATATATATGACATAAATTGTGTATTTTAACCGATCTGTATTTTTTGTGTAGTAAAGTTTTATCTATCTCTTATGGTTTACCAGTTATGCAAAAGTCGTTCACAATGAAGGATACTTTTGGAGACATTCCCAGAAAATTCAAGATATACAATTTATTTGTCATAAAAGTATCTTAAATAAATGATATTTTAATCAAAATCGTTAGAGCCATTTTTGAAAAAATTAAAAATTTCGAAAAATGTTCCATGTAAAGGGTAATCTGGGGTGGGAGGATTTTCTTGAGAACATTCGTGTCGCATCTCTGGAAGATACTGAACCTAAATACCAAGTTTGGTGTTTATCCGACTGTTCGTTTCTGAGTTATGCTGTTCACAGACACACAGACAGACATACAGACACATAGACATACACACACGGACATGTTTCCTGAATGCTGTTTTGGATTCAGGGGGCCTCTAAACATATATTTTCGGTGAAATCCCGGTATCGAATTTTTGGGTGGAATACAATAATTCCCCTAGTTACTATACGTAGTAGAGAGAGTAAAAATGCATCTCAAAACATGTATTTCCGGTGAAATCTCGGTATCGAATTTTTGTTGGAATGCAATACTTCCACTACTTACTATATGTAGTAGAGAGAGTAAAAATGCATCTCAAAACATTTATTTCCGGTGAAATCTCGGTATCGAATTTTTGGGTGGAATGCAATACTTCCACTGCTTACTATATGTAGTAGAGAAAGCAAAATGTAATAATGAAATAAAAACTATATAAAAATAAAATCTGCATCACCATTGTCCTGGTATCTATTGTTTATTGCAGGACAAACTGTCCGCTGGTTTTATTTCTTTTATCCAATTTCTTCTTTTACATGTTTCTTTTTCTTACAATTATATGTCGCAGATAACAGTTAAGATACTATTTACTAACTAACCTATGCTAATGTGATCCAGTAGCTTTACATGCAAACATTTAGTTTTTCCTATATCAGCAGTTACTACTTACAACTTCTGCAGAAAACAACCTACATTCCACGAACAAAATCACATTTTATATGCTTATAACATCTTAATATTCAAACAAAATTCTGTCGTTTTACAATTCCAGAATCTTATCTGCATCCATTATTATTATTATTATTATTATTATTATTATTATTATTATTATTATTTAATCTAGAATACTCAACTGTAACTGCTGATCTTAACTACCTGAATCTCTAATAAAATAATGAATTGTTATCCAAAGCTCTGTTGTATCCGGATTCAGTGTTCTCACGCTGTCTCCAGGTGAAGAGATAAGTTCTTCAATTCATGTTTTCTTGTCATCCTATTTGTATTATTAAAACTAACGAGACATGTTCGGTATTACTCCTGGTTTTGAAGATTTGGCCTCTGTGTCGTACCCCTCTTCTTCTTTCTGTGTTTCTGTTCTCCCAAAGTATAACCGGCATTCTCTTCTTCTATTTACTGTTTTCAATGATGTACTTCCTTCTGCTGGAAGTTGCTCCTGTTGTTCTTCAGTTTTGGGTTCTTGTGAACAGTCGTACTAATTCTTCACTGAAGCCTCTCTGATCTTATGGGGATTGTATTATCATTATCCTGTATCATAATCGTTGCATATTCTCTTCTTGATTACGCCTCTGCTGCCTATATTCTTCCATTATTTTCTTTGATAGTAATGTGACCATTTCTTTTAGTGTCTTAGTCTTCCTTATTCCTCGCAGTATTCCATATCCTCTGGAATTGTTCAAGAATGAATTACACCTTTTGATGTAATTAGAAGTAGTGTTAATGTAATTACCGGCAATGAAGTGCGGTTATCGACTTCAATATGTCAAATATTTTATAAATTTAATTCATTTTGGGGGATTATATGAGGATCAGATTCAATATCAGCGAAATGAGAATATGCATTTTGCAAGCTAAATGTAACCTTCTTTCTAACTTCTCATTATATTTAGTACGTTCGAAAAATATATGCTCCGGTGTATCCCTCTCCTTGCATTATCAAAGATATCATCCATCCTGCGTCCAATTTTCATTATGTACTGTACCCCTTCTCTTCTAGGTTGTATATTTCTTAACCTTAATCGTTCTCTAATTCCCGGATATATCTCTCTTCTACCTACCTTCTTCTACGCGTTCCGATTCATCCTGCTATTCCCTAAGTAATTCGTGCCTACTTTCATATTTGGTAATGGACTCTTTTCCTATAATTTCATATCCCTTGCCGTGGTCTTTCTTTTTCGGCCAATGCACTGTCTCTCGCATCCTAACTATTAAATCAATTGGCCAAATGACCAAAATCAGTAATGAGTCCATCGTAGGTGTTGTACTCACAATTCCCATACACCCAAAGGTGTTTGACGTTGTGTTCTTCTCAACAATTTAACATTCTTCAGTATTTTTGCCTCATGAGCCCATATGCCCGCTCCATATCCAGGGATGCGTGTCATTATTGTGATGTGGTGTATTTTCTTCTATCTCTTTATGACTTTCTGGTTCTACCAATATGATTAAATCATCAGCGTACGCTATGACTTCTTTTATTTCTTCTTGTTCCATTAAAGCTTCCAGTAGTGGCTGTCTCAAAATATTCCAAAACAAGGGACCGCGTATTGATCCTTGAGGACAACGCTTTGTTATATCTTTAGTCAAAGTAATATATTTTTTATTTAAATGTATTGTTCTACCTTTACGGTAATCCTTTAGACAATTATGTAAGGGAATGTTATTTTTCTTTTAGTATTCGAAATAATTCTGGGCACTATAAGTTGTCGAAAGCCCCTGAAATATCAAAGAATATACCATTTACATATTTCTTAGTACTGTAGTGTAGTATATTAATGACACTATTTAGAAAACCCCAGTCGACATGACCTTGCGAAAGTCATATTGTTTTCTAGTCATACCGAGGATCACCCGGTATTGTTTACCCTTTTTAGTAGTAATTTCTTCTGTAATTTTCATAATGTGTTTAATAAGGAAATCGGACAGTAAGATTTTGGTTGTAATGGATCTTTAGTCTTAGCTTTTTGTAAAATAACAGCATTTCCTTCTTTCTTTCAATATGGTATTTTACCAAATATCAAGCATTCATTAAAAAGTTGACAAATATATGGTGAAATACTGTTCTCCAGGTTCTGAATCACCTCCGCGTATATCCCATCGATCCCGGTACTTTCCTTTTCTTCAATTCTTTAATTGCTAATTTGACCTCAAATGTCACAAGAATAAATCGCACTTTTGTTTTCGTATGATGCTTTAAAATCTGCTCTTTTCTATTGGTGTTCCTCCTTATTATTCTCATAATTATCTGCTGGTAATAATTTCTTGCAGTAAATAATTCGCTGATTCCATCCAAATTCTTGTATGCTGTCCATCTCCTTTGCTCAGCGTCGACAAAACCAGCGCTGCAGTTATTTTTTCCATGGCAATTTTTTAGGGAACTCCCTAGACATTATCCCCAAATTATCTTCTATAAAATTCCCCCCAATTCTTACGTCTTCTACTTTTATTTTTATATTTTTGTTGTCTTTTTTATTAAGGATAGCAAAAGGGCATAATGGAGCAGTTTTGTAGCTTCATTTCATTGACATGCGCATTCCTTGGTCATATGGATAAATTAAAACACGTGGCCGGAAAATCAATCCTTATGCCAATCGCCAATCTAAAAACATATGCAGGAATGTTGTTGATACAATTGACGTGACTAACACGTTTGGCAGTGCTTTTGCTCAAGTGTATAGCTCAGATAACTTTCCCACGAGTTCCTCCCAGTTAAGACACGGGTTGAATCTCAAGATTTCTCGTTTCGTTCTGAAAAATTAACCGAGTTTTCACCATGGCGGAGTTAGAACATGCTCTTTCATCTTAGCGACTATCAGCACCAGGACCAGATGGCATACACGTACGAATGTTGCAACGGTTCTCTCCTGAAGGTAAGGCTCTCCTGATCGAGGTCTATAATCGTGTTTGGGTTGACGCTACTTTCCTAGAAAAGTGAAGAGGCCACCGTCATACCCATTGTGAAAGTTAGAAAAGACCACCATCTTCCGTCTAGCTACCGCCCTATTTAACTCACCAGTTGAGTTTGCAAGGTAATGAAACGCATGATTAATTAACGACTTGTATGGTGTCTGAAACGTGAACGCTTACCATTTTGAATTAAGTAGTTATGAAGAACCGCATTTTCCGATTAATGGTCGGCTCGGTTTTTTGGAACCTTTTTATTCAGGAGAACGGTGTGCCTCAACGATCGGTACTAAGTGATACACTGTTTACTATAGCAATTAATTCGATCTCAAAATATGTACCTCCAGGGGTGTCGTCATGTGTATTCTTAGACGACTTTGCCGTATACTGCATTTCTCAGCGTACGCCGTTTTTAAAACGCCGTATGCAACAACGTTTAGGCAATATTCTAGAATGGAGTTTCAAAAACGGCTTTCGTTTCTCAAATGAGAAGTCGATCTGAGTGAATTTCTGGCGCCGTAGGAGACGATTACCACCTTCTCTCCGATTTCGTCCAGATTTACTTCCATTCGCAAATGAGACGAGATTCCTGGCGTGGACCTTACGCCTTAGATCTTGCGGATATTAAGTGGAACATCTTAGGGAACGGATAGGAGGTTGTGCTACGACTGTTTTCGCTCTGTTTCGATCCACTATGGGCGTATCGTTTATTCTTCAGCACATCTGTGCAGAGAAGATTAGACACAGTCTATAATAATCGGGGCATTCGTGTGTCTGTCGGAGCTTTCCAACCAGCCCAGTTGTGAGTCTTTACGCCGAATCGGCGGAATTCCCATTGTAATATCGGAGTAATGTCCTGTTAGGAAATTGTGGCTGTGGGCTTAAATGTATTCGTACCCATCCAACGTTGGTTTCATCTTACAAAACAACGTTGGTCCAAGGCTTGCAGGTGCGCGTTTCTGGAAGCTTCTTGGAAAACATGATACTGAAATGACCAGCATATTTTCTAAGGGTCAGAGAGTGACCTTTTTGCTTACGTGCGATATCTCACTTAGATCTTGGGAAGACGGCATACCGGAATACTACGATGTCTATGTTTAGTATCCCACTTGCTTTCTTAGAGTTTTTATCCGGTAACAATGACCGATTTTTTATCTACACCGATGGATCTCAGATCATCATCGTGTTGGATGTGCATATATTTATGCAATCGAACCGCATATATTTGGTTTTCATAGTAGCATTTCCATTTATAATGTAGTGTTGTAATCCATGCCCAACCATTATATACGTGCGCCGTCGAAAATTGGGTGATTGTCTCATTTTGAGTGATTCTCTTAGTGCACTTCAGAGCCTTCGTGGGCTGTACAAGTACCATCCCATTGTACAGCGCATCCAGGATGCTCTCCATGCTTTACACGCTTTTGGTGTTAATGTGGAGTGTGCTTGGACTCCTGGTCACGTTGGCCGGCCGGGAATGAACTGGCGGTTTTGGTAATAAAGGTGACTACAGAAACCAGTGTTGCAGTATCTCGTGTAACGTCGGAAAACTTTAGGTTTGTGCGGAGAGCGGTGCTATCGTGCTGGCGCGAAGAGTGATCAGTTCTCCGTGGAAATAAGCTTAGAGTAGTGAAGCACATTCCGATAAACTGGGTAACTTCCTCTTGTGTATCTGGTCGCGAGGAGATGATTTTGGCTCGGTACGTATTGGCACTGTAGTTTTACGCACAGTTATCTTTTCAAAGGGGATCCTGCTCCTCTTTGTTCGCTGCGTACTGAAAGTCTGTCGGCCCGTCATGAGTTTTGGAGTGTATTTCTCTAGCACATATCCGGGACTCTCTGCAACTGTGATCAGCCTTGCAGAGGTCTTGGCGGGCGATAACCAAGCGGTAGGGGTAAGTTTTTGTTAGAGGTTCAAATGAGGATTTAATCATATTGATATCAAATTTTCATACCTCTCGGCCTATTTTTTTAAATTCACCTTCATCTTTGGCTTTTGCCATGATTAGTACGGTATACGGATCTTTATCTCTGTCTTTTGCCATTATTTTTATATTGATCTTTATCTCTGTCCTTTGCTATGATCTGTTTTATAAGGGCGTTAATGACCTTGTAGTTGAGCTCCCTTAAGTATTAATCACCATATATCGAAATTGGAGGTAGCTGTTGTTGAGTTTAACCATACATGCAAATAATTCTTCACCCCTTCCTCTAGAAGGCCGAATTATTTGTAATTGCCTTTCCTTGTATGTCAATCGTAGCTAGCCTCTTTCATACAGATGGTGTGCTAACCACCCCTCCATTTCACATAGATTATAAGCAACGTTCATTGGTTAGTTTGTATGTTCATGTATTGTTTTTCAGGCCAGTCACATAGAGAACTCATAACAGTTGGGTGAAGTCAAAAGTTGGTTACCTGAAAGTGGAAAGCTTACAGAGGGAAGATTACAATCTGGATCTAAGGGAATGGGTCACTTTGTATGCACAATAGTGTACAAAACAAAACCTACTGGATTTAAATTGAGTTTTAGCTAGCCAAAGTACTGAATCATTTCCTCCAATCCAATGGCCCGGTAGAGCTCTATCCATGTGCCGAGCGAACAAACTGAAGGGGTACACCGTCATATAGGAATCGAATCGCATATCTCGGCGTATTCTGAAGAAAAGCTTTCTATATCCTTTGGTAATCTATTACTTGGGAACTAAAATATTGATCTGCCAAACGTAGTAGAAATGCAAGAGGAAAAATGGTGCGTCGCGAGTTATCTCTGACAATAAGTTTAATTAAAATTGTTGTCGGAAACCATGCTGAGCAGCGTGGCGGAGATTTTCCGTTCTCCGAATATGATGGTCGTGGAAATTTAATATTCCGTCCCACGTGAAACGTGTTTCGTCAGGGGACAAGTTTCGTTTAAGAAAATCTGGTGGCTGCCTTCGCTTTTTCAAAATCTTTTCTAATGAGGAAAGTCAGTAGCTTGTACGTCACATGAAAACGCACTATAAATGGTATTGCTGTTTAACTCGTGTTGGATTGCTTCCTATTCTGCTATAATACGTTTAAAAACATCGAATTAAAATGTTTTATTCTGTTCTTTAACCGTTAGAGCCTAAACTGTTTTGGAACCTCGTTTTTAAGTCACATGACATACGTTGGATATTTGTATACCCTTAGAAATCTTCCATTCCTAGCAGAGCTAGTTAAAACATTTAGCTTCTATGAACGAATGAATTGACTTATATCAGCTGTATACATGAGCAAGATTTCACCAAAATAAACACAACCATAACAAGCTCTTTTCGTTTACTTAAACAGATTTTCTACACTTATGTTGCCTTTGGCGTAAATATATCTAATACCATGATTGTTGCTATATTACACTTCAGATTCATTAGCTATCTAGTTGTCATACCCAACTTATATTAACTATGATACATCCAAAAATTCAATACTGAGATTTAACCGGAAACACATGCTTAAAAAAACAACAAATTTAAAAAAAAGGTCAGTGTGTATGCCTGTGTGTGTGTTGTCTGTGAATAGCATAACTCTAATTGAGTAGTCGGATTAACATCAAACTTGGGTTTAAGTTCGCTATCTTCCAAAGATGCGACACGATTTTCAAGAAAAATCACCCACCCCAAACCACCTTTACGTGGAAAATTTTTGAAAGTTTTGGTTTTTTAAAAAATGGCTTTTGATTAAATGCCATATATTAAAGATATTTACATGACAAATAAAATTATATCTTGAATTTTATGGAAATAGCTGTGAGATCCTCTTCATTCGGAAGGAATTTTATATAATCTTGTATAACTGGTAAACTTTAAGCGATAGACGAAATTGTACTACACAAAAAATCCAGATCTCTTTAAAACACACAATTTATTTCAGATAATTTTTTGTGGGATAAGCCATTTCCCCAACATCCGTTATTAATGGTTCGAATTGTTCATTTCTTGGTCGTTATATTTAGATCTTGTCAACAATCAGCTGTTTCTTGTGATTGGACGGAAACAGTATGGAATTTTAACGCGGGCATGTGTCGCCCGGTTCTAAAACATTTGGCTTCCGCTGTTCACTTTGTATCTATAACTAAATGTGCAATGTAGCTATTCCTGCAAAATTTGATACAAGATTTTACCGAACATATATGTTTTCAGGCAACCTGATTAAAAAAAAAAAAAAAAAAGCATTTTTAGAAAATGGTCCGAGTTTGTGTATGAGTGTGTGTCTGTGAACATCATAACTCAAAAACGGAAAGTGGGTATTTTTGGTATTTAACGTCAATACCTTGATGTACCATACCTTCAGTACCAGATGCAACACGAAGATTATGAAGTAAATCTCCCACCCCTTTATATGGAAGATTTTTCGAAAATTTTGATTTCCTAAAAAATGACTCTAACGATTTTTATTAAAATACCATATATTAAAGATATTTACATGAAGAATAAAATGTATATCTTGAATTTTCGGGGAATAGGCTGTGAAGTCCACTTCAGATGGAAGAAACTTTGCATAATCCTGCGTAACTGGCAGGTAAGCGCTAAGCGAGAGACGAAAACACAAAAATGTAGATCTCTTTAAAGCACACAGTTTATTTAACATAAGTTTTATTGTGGCATAAGCCGTTTTGGAGATATCCGTTATTAAAGGTTGGAATTGTTCATTTCTTGGTCATTCTGTTAAAAGTCCTTTCAACATTCAGTTGTTTCTCGCGATTGCATGGAAACAGCATGGAATTTTAAGACCAGCATATAGCGTCCAGTTCTTAAACATTTGACTATCGCTGTTCTCTTTGTATCTATAACGAAATGTGTAATGTAGTTATTTATGCAAAGGTTTATTTGGATTAAAATATAGTAGATAGAAAAAAATTCTGATGTGTTACACTCTCATGACTTTCTCTATTCTTGTACAAACTATTTTTACACATGCTTATTCTCCATATGCTTCATGTTAATCGAGATATCGAGATGTTAATCTTATTGCTAATTTCCTTGTAGATGCAAGGGGAATTGGTAGGCTTTAAACGATAGTCAAATATTTTAAGAGCTGGTTGCTATACGGAGTATTCCATTATTTTTGCATTACCAGGACAAAAAAAAATAAAATAAAAGAATAACGAATTCCCATTTTGAGAAAAAGTATTGGAAAATTTAAGGGAATAACAAGCAATACCTCGAAAATAGTTCACTCAACAAAAAAAAGTATATCACACAAATTGTGTATTTTAACGCAATATACATTTTTTGTGTAGTAAAATTTTGTCTATATCTTATGGTTTACAAGTTATGCAAAAGTCGTTCACAATGAAGAATACTTTTGGAGATATTCCCAGAAAATTCAAGATATAAATTTTATTTGTCATGAAAGTATCTTAAATATATGATATTTTAATCAAAATCGTTAAAGCCATTTTTGAGAAAATTAAACTTTTCGAAAAATGTTCCATGTAAAGTGTAATCTGGGGTAGGGGAATTTTCTTGAAAACCTACGTGTCACATCTCTGGAAGATACTGAACCTAAATACCAAGTTTGGTGTTTATCCGACTGTTCGTTTCTGAGTTATGCTGTTCACAGACAGACACACACACGGACATGTTTCCAAAAATGCTTTTTTGGGATTCAGGGGGTCTCAAAACGTATATTTCCGGTGAAACCTCTGTATCGAATTTTTAGGTGCAATACAATACTTCCCCTACTTACTATACGTAGTAGAGAAAGTAAAAACACGGTGATTAGCTTGGAGCTGCTGGAGTATTGGTGGCTCTCTAGCGGAATATATGTTCATATATGTCTATATCATAATGTATAAATAGTTTGTCTAGCGTATGTCCGGCAGGTAGAAGAAGTATTGCATTCATCACAAAAATTCAATATCGACATTTCATGGTAGTACGTGTTTGAGGATCCCTGAATAAAAAACAAATAAATAAAACATAATACAAAAGGTTCATGTGTGCGTAAACAGCATAACTCTGAAGCAAAATGTTATATAAATACACACACGATTTTTAGGTTCAGTATCTTGTAAAGATGGTACACAACGATTTTCAAGAAAATGGTGCCCCAACTCCAAACTATCCTTTGCATGGGAAAATGTTCGATATTTTTTATTTTCATTTAAATTTTCGGGTATAGTGAGTGATGTCCCTTTGTTTCGTAAGAAGTTTTGTACAATTTTGTGAGCAATGAAAAATAGACATGAAATTACCACAGAACAATTTAGATGTTTTTAAATCATATAATTTAATATAAATTATATTTTTGTAACCTCAGCAATTTTTGTAATATTAATTTTATGGTTTGATTTTTTCAATATTTTTTCATTTTTCTACCACGTATATTATAGGTGGATAAGGTATTGCATTCCACCCAAACATTCTATATCATCAATACAAGCTTTAGGTCCCCCGAATCCAAAAAGTATTGTTAGGAAAAACTCCTTGTGTGTGTCTGTCTGTGTGTGCGTAATACGAAGATTTTGAGGAAAACTCCGCACCCCAACTACCCTTTACATGGAACATTTTCCGAAATGTTTTACTTTCTCATAAACAGCCCTAACGATTTTGATTAAAATACCATATATTAAAGACATTTAGGTTGATGTCAAGTAAAATTTATGTGGTAAATGTTTTGGGAATAGCCTATTAAGTTCACATCATTTGGAAGAAATTTTTTCTTACCTTGTATAAGTGGGATATTTTAAGCGACAGACGAAAACGTACTACACAAGAAATCTGATGTGTTACACTCACATGACTTTCTCTGCTCTAGTACAAACTATTTTTACAAAGGCTTATTCTCCATGTGCTTCATGTTAATCGAGATATCGAGATGTTAATCTTATTGCTAATTTTCTTGTAGATGCAAGGGAATTGGTAGGCTTTAAGCGATAGTCAAATATTTTAAGATCTGGTTGCTATGTGGAGTATTCCATTCTCTTTGCATTTCCAGGACAAAAAAAAAAGAATAACGAATTCCCATTTGAGAAAAAGTATAAGTATTGGAAAATTTAAGGGAATAACAAGCAATATCTCGAAAATGGTTCACTCAACAAAAAATGTGTATGATATAAATTGTGTATTTTAACGCGATCTACATTTTTTGTAGTAAAATTTTGTCTATCTCTTATGGTTTACCAGTTATACAGGATTATATAAAATTCTTTTTAAGTTCTGTCGGTTTTCAGATTTTCTCGCGATTGCATTGAAATAGTATGGAATTTTAAAACTAGTATATAGAATTCAGTTGTTAAACATTTGGCTATCCAATTTTCATTGTATCTATGATGAAATGTATAATGTAGCTATTTCTGAAAATGTTTATCTGGATTAAAATGAATTACATAGAAAAATAAGCTTTCGTAAGATTACTTTGAATAGTCACTAATAAACGATAGAGGGCAGAGAAAGCCATAGGTATGTAAAACATAAGACTTACTATGTACTTATAGTAATTAGAGGAAATACTGTACTCCATCAAAAAATTGGATGTCGAAATATCATCGGAAATACATGTTTTGAGACTCCCTAAAACAAACTTTAGAAGAAGGCCCGTATGTGTGCGTGTATGTGTATGTGTGTGTTAGTGTGTGAGAACAGCATAACTCAAAACGAAAATTCGGATAAATATCGAACTTGGTATTTAAGTTCAGTATCTTACCAACGTGCGTCATGAGTATTTTAAAGAAAATTCTCCCACCTCAACTACGCTTTACATAGAACATTTTTCGAAATTGTTTATTTTCGAATAATAGCTATAACGATTTTGATTAAAATAGCAACTATTAAAGATATTTACATGGAAAATAAAATGATGTCTCGAATTTTCAGGGAATAGTTTGTGAAGGAAGGAATTTTGTATAATCTTGTACAACTGGTATACGTTAAGCGATAGACGAAAACGTACTACACAAAAAATGTAGATCTCTTTAAAATACACAGTTTATTTCAAATAAGTTGTTTGTGGCATAAGAAATTTCCGAGATGTTCGTTATTAATGGTTTGAATTGCTTAATACTTAGTCATTCTTTTAAAGTCCTGTGGATTTTTAGTTATTTCTGTGAAGTAATGGAAAAAGTATGGAATTTTAAGGCAGCGTATAGCTCCAGTTCTTAAACATTCGACTATCGCTGTTCCCTTTGTATCTGTAACGAAATATGTAATGTAGCTAGTTGGTGTCTACAACGAAGTGTGTAGCTGAACAAAGTAAGTATTATTTCGTGTTATGCCATCCATTTAGTTACTATTAATAGCTGGAATTTCTTCAAAAGAAACCAACATTGTTGACCTAATACAACATTTTGTAAGAAATCGCCTTCACAATGCATGTTTATTCCTTTTTTGTGTTCCATAACCACTGCAGAAAGCCAATATATCGAGGTAACCAAGCTGTTTATTTGTTAAGTTTTAAGTCACATAATAAAGAGACCTGACTACACCGGTGCTCTAATTTAAAGTTCCCTATAGAACAACAAAACTAACGAAAATAAAAGTAATGGATCCGAACTTCATAACACACCTATCAGGGAACAGGTAATAGTTATTGAAGCTAATGACAATATAACAATAAGACAACACGTTCTTACCATAAACTCACTAATCCTCCCAAAAATTAGGTTCGTCTTCAAAACACCAAAAAACGAAACATCTGTACGTAATTGACGAGCAAAAATATAGTATTTGGTGCCTACACACTCAAAAATAAACATAAATAATATTCCCCTAGACGTTATGCCTCTACTAACCAAGAATGAAAGAATAATTATCTCCAATTTAACCAAAAATTTCAAGTTATATACTTGAAGAACACTCGGCTAAGATAGGTATCTCACCTGCATCATCAATAACCTACCTTAGAGCAGGAATACCTGAACCCGGATATAGCCACATCATACATTTCAGGAGGTTAAATATACGTTTACCATGACGAATTAGGAAAGTTGCCAAAGCAACTTAGGTAGACTATGACTATACCAATTACTGGGTTTACTCCCAAACTGTTTCTAGTGCAAAACCGAAGAACATTTAACTAAACACTGGCGTACAAAAGAAACCGTTGCGCCCCTAGAGGAAGTACATAATTCTGATTTCCTATAGAATTTCCCAGAACTGGGTAATAAACATAATATCGAACATTGCCCTGAAAACAAAATCATAGAACCTTCAGAAACAAATCCTGCAGCTGTTGTAAACAACAAATCTTACCTTGAAAACAATCTCCCAGGAACTTTAGAATCAGCAAATACAAGCGCTTGTAAATTCTTGTAGCAAAACAAAATATAAACTTCAATACTTCCACCAACAGAAAATGAAACACCAACATAGAAGAACGTCGTCCTCCATGGTGAGGTGATTACCATGGTAGCCTCTAGTTCCTGAGGTGGCGGGTCTAAACCCGGGGGATTTTTTCAGGCGTAAAAATCCTTAGCATGCCTTCCTTCGGAAGGGAAGTAAAGCCGGTGGCCCCGTGTCCTAGATTTACGGCACGTAAAAGAATCTCAAGTTTGATAAAGAGGCATCTGAGCAGAATTACCGGTCTTACATTCCCAGTATAGAATGGGACGCTAAAGACCACAGCAGCTAAAGAGCGTCCATAAATAAAACTGAATTTATTTAACACAGACGAACACTGAAACTCAAATATCAAGAATTAAGAGATCAATTGCAGTAACAAACAGCGTTTCCGATGAAAAACGCTTTGAAGAGGACTAGAGTTTCTCAGACTCCCCTCCTAATAACTTAGATCAGCTTTCCGATTGGCGAGCAAAAAGAAAAAAGAAAGAGTGCGTGCTTCATACTAGTACAAAGCCGAGGAAAATGACAATATTCCCTAATTTGGATGCTAATCTCGAAGAATCTCCCAAAGAATATGCACTAAAAATACTCAGCTAAAAATACTCTTTTGAGAACTCAGTTGGATACTCTAATATCCACAAGTTAGCACTTAAATGTACAAAATACATCAATGCATTAATTGTTGCGTTTAGGAAATTATATCCTCATTTCACACAGTGCAACATAAAAATAGAAGTGCATTACTTGAAAAGAAACTTCTGACAGCAGTCACAATAGAATCTACACGTTAAGAATGAACTTCCCAAATCATTCAAAACAAACAACACATTAAAAGTAATAAATATAATATTACAGGCACTAATACAAACTTACTAATCGTAAATCGTATGATTAAAGGAAACCAATTTTATCAGTATTTATGTTGCTGCATTTAAACATTACACTGGTTAAAACAGAAATATGCAGATTAAATCACTCGCATGCTAGTGGAGGCGTAGTGACATAGATTATGAACATTCTCTCACAAATAAATTCCAATTACATCTGTTCTAGAAGCTGTTGCTATGAGCCACTCTCATTCCTCATGGCTTGTGTGTAATGTTGTATACCTAAAAGGCGAGAGTTAGAATTTTCAAAATTAACAGCCATAGTAAGTTATGGGGATGTAAGCAGGCTAATAAGAGAGGAAGAATTATAGAAAGTCTACTAGACTGCTACAACTTATGCATACGTAACTATACAATACTTACACACTGAAAGTTTTAGGTCCACAAATTTAGCAATGTGCACACCTGACATTACAGATTTATTGGATTGGGCAGCCATCGAACCAGGGCTGCGATCACTTTACAATCAAAATTCACGTCACTTGAATGTCTAAGAATAACTATAATCACTCTTACATATGAAAATGGAATACCAACAGAACCAATTGACAAAGATATGAAATTATAATGAAAGAAAACATAAACCATCTACTGCACCTAGAGATTTATTCAGCAACCAGTAGAAATACTTCTAAGTATTTTACAAAAATGTTAGCAGAAACAGCTCATGGAATTGCTTGAAAAAAACTGCTCCCTGGTGAAACGAAGAATATAAACGGGCTATCAGAGCTAAAAAATGTACTCTTTTGTAAATACAATATATCACCGATCATGGAAAAAGATACAGATGTAGAGTATACCCATAGAACTATAAAAAGTAGCAAAAATAGTGGATAAAATTTGCTTCCTATTACCAATAAAACTAATTCAAAGGAAACATGAACCTAAATTAAAAGAATCAGAGGTGCAAAGTGTGTAACTCTAAGTTATCTGCAACCTTATAATCCAATCCATCCTATCGCAGATATTCAAGACATCCTAGCCGAAACCTTCGCCAATTACTCCAGCGATTCTAAGTATGACTCCAAATTTCTTCACTAAAAATCACAGCTTCCTGAATTGCAACTAAATATCGTGAATGCTGACCCTGAGGCTCCTTATAAAGACGAATTATTCTTTGAAGAAATCACTGAATCACTCCAGTCGTGGAAGAATATCAGTCCTGTCCCTGATGGAATATCCTGTGAATTCCTCCATCTACTATCTGAAGGAAAAATTTGTCTATTAGCCATCTATAATTACACATAGACATAAAGAGTACTTCCTGATAAATGGTACCAGGCCGTTGTAATACTGAGAACCATAGCCTCAGTGAAAATTATCGACCAATAGCGCTAATCTCTACCTGTGTAAACTGGTGGGGAAAATAAGGACACTAGAAAGCCAACATTTTTTCTGGCTCTTTTGATTTTGGTTTTGGACATCACTATTCTACGTGTACACTAAGTACACTGTCATATAGAATCTACATACAAGAAGCCTTCAGATACATAAATTATCTCAGACTTGTAAACCTTGATATAGAAAAGGCTTACCATGTGACATGGAAGGGAGACACGTTACTAAAACGTTAATATCTCATGGAATTGCTTGAAATATGATATACTGTATACATGCTTACAAAATAGACATCTTCAAGTGCAGATGAATGGTATCATATCCCATATTTTTGATGTTGTAAACGGAGTATCTCAAGGATCGAAGTGTTACCTTGTTGTTAGTAGCAGTCAATGACATATCAAATATGAGTCGCCAGTTAGTGTGAATCTCTTTGCAGACGATTTAACTGTATGATGTTCAGGAAAAAATCCAGAAACTACACAATAATTACTACAAAGTAAAATTAACGCATTGCAGGAATGAACTAATACTACAGGTTTCAAATTCTCTGCAACCAGAGGCAAAGTTCAAATTTCTCCTTTAATGGCAAATATGAATAACCATACAATCTCAAGCACCAGTACTCTAAAATTGCTTGGAATCATCTTTAATGAAAAGCTCACATTGTGTCATGATATCCAATTAGCATAGGCTAAAGCGTCTATATTACAAACGGTAGATTCTATCCGATCATCTGCATTACGCATAGTCCTCGGAGCATTCAGAAGCAGCCCAGACCGAAACCGATGAACCACTCTGGTATTCAGAACAAATCAACTCATCACAACTTATGCACTCAAAGTAGCATCCAGAACACATTCACAGATACACAAACTGTTCTTCAAGTCCAAGTTTCTCCTCTAATGGCAAATATGAATAACCAAACAATCTCAAGCACCAGTACTCTAAAATTGCTTGGATTCATCTTTATTGAAAAGCTCAGATTGTGTCCTGATATCCAATCCTTACGTAAAGACTGCCTCAGAAGACTTTAACATCCTGAGATGTTTAGCGGCTCAAGGGGGAGGGCAGACTACCAAGCCTTGCTCTCTTCCTATAGAGCTATAATATGCTCAAAGTTAGGTTAGCTATCCATCATCTACATATAGGCTAAACTGTCTATATTTCAAACGTTAGACTCTATCCGATCATCCGCATTACCATAGCCCTCGGAGCATTCAGAAGGAGCCCAGATCGATGAACCACCCTGGTTCAGAACAAAGCAACTCATTATAACTTATGGACTCAAAGTGACATCCAGACCAGGTACGGAAACTGTTTTTCCATCCACAACCTCATCTTCCAAATATTCATCATTCCAACAGAGATACCTAAACTATATCGGGTTCGCGATACCACCACTACTGGACGATCAAACAAAGTGGATGTTCATCATAGAGGATCCAAATAACACGAATAAATATTGAACTCAGCTAAAAAGAAAAACTCTATTATTAATGAAAATGCTTATATTCAACTTTTCCGAGGATTGATATCTCAATACACGCAAGGCAAACACGGATGGGTCAAAAACGGATCATGGATGTGGATACGTAGTAATTGCAGACACCAACTGCAGTGCTTCTGATCGCGTCTCTGGCAAGTTTTCAATCTTCTTCTGCAAACTACTGACTCTCAGGGAAGCACTATTATATATTGTAACATCTGATATCAAATACTCTCTAATTTTTACTGATTCCAAAATCTCAATTACAGCAATAATATATCGTTTCACGCACCGCCCTCTATTCACCGCCTCTTCCAGTGTGTGCCTCTTCACTGGTAATGAACTAGCGGATTCTACGGCTAAAAGAGTTGTTATTCAAAACTCCGTTGATTATTCCATTTGTTCCTCACCTGGATTTAATATCATACTTACCTCAAGGAAGCTCTAAGCAAAAATTAGGAATTCCCTTGGCTTTCTTCTCCCAACAACAAACTACACATAACTAGGAATAGGAATAACTAAATTAAACCCATTTCTTACAATGCCATGAACACTAAGATCAAATCATAGCAGTAAGCACTTGCATAGGCCACTCAAGACTTACTCGTATTAATCTCAGTACTAAAGGTAAACTCCTAAATGACAATTCTGCTCTGCTACTTTAACAATAGATTAGTTAATCAGAAAATGCCAACAAATCGACCTCAAGAGAAATATATGGAATACCCATCGAGCTTTTTTCGGGGGTTTCCCCGGTTCGCCAGGATAATGCTGGGAAAGATCATTACATCCTCCGAATTGCCTGTTCCTCTATTTCACTCCATTCATCCTTCACCCCGTTTGGTCTGTTTCAGGGTTGGAAATGGCGGCGATGGAGTTTCGGTACGGCGTGGCAGGGAAAAACGATACTGTCTGTGAACCTTCTCCGTCACTTGGCCTTCGGCTGGTTGCCGGGGTATAAGGACCGCTCCCATGTGGGGCGAGGTCCCCGGTCTGTCTGTCCGTCTGCAGGGGCGTTTGTATCTGGAAACTTTAGGTATCCTGTCAGTGCTGTGCCGTCACTCCTGGTTCTGGCCATGTGGTGTCTCCCTTCACCTCATCCCTTCCTCCCAGGGGCGTCCCCTCTTGGGGGCGTAGATACAATATCCGGACTCCCCGGATCGGTGCCAAATTCCCTCTGCTTCTCATTCCATTCCATTCCTCGAACTTATAAAGGAAATGAGAACCCGTCAGCTTATTTGAAGTTGAAGATCTTCCTCAGTGATATTGGGATACTAAACAAACTGTGAAACACTCACATCATATGCTATATTAGCCATTAAATATAAGTTGATATATTACTATTTCGCTGACAAAGTGTATTATCACTCACCACAATATTACCATGTACTTCACTCATTGCCATATTGTGTGTACCAAATTAAATGAGAACTGTATAGCATACTTGTAAAATTAGTTACAAGACTAAAATGTTTTAACGACTATAAATAAATACATTTACAAAAAATGTAGCTAATTCTACAAACGCTTATCTCGATTAAAACGAAGAAGATAGGAAAGTAAACTTTTGTGGTACTAATTTTATTGATATAGGTACAAATAAGCGATAGAGGATACAGAAAGTCATGCGCATGTAACACATCAGATTTTTACTTTCTGTACTACGTATAGTACGTAGGGGAAGTATTGCATTCCACCTAAAAATTCGATACCGAGATTACACCGGAAATACATGTTTTGAATTCCCCTGAATAAAAAAACCCATTTTTAAAAAAAGGCCCGTGTGTGTGTGTGTGTGTCTGTGAACAGCATAACTCAAAAACCAAAGGTCGAATAAATACCAAACTTTGTATTTAGGTTCAGTATCTTTCAAAGATGCGCCATGAAGACTTTCAAGAAACTCCCCCACCCCAGACAACCCTTTACATGGAACATTTTACGAAAATTTTGATTTTCTCAAAAATGGCTCTAACAATTTTGATTAAATATATGCTTAAGATACTTTTATGATAAATGAAGTGTATCTTGAATTTTCTGAAAATGTCCCCATAAGTCGTCTTCATTCTGAATGAATTTTGCATAACTGTAAACCGTAAGAAATAGACAAAATGTTACTACAACGAAATTGTAGATCTCGTTAAAACACAATTTATGCCATGTACATTTTTGTTGTTGAGTGAACCATTTCCGAGATATTTCTTGTTATTTGTTTGAATTTTCCAATACTTACTTTTTCTCAAATGGGTATTTGTTATTCCTTGTTTATATCCTGGACGTGCAAAGATAATGGAATGCTCCACATATGGGGCAGTATTTGTTATCACGTGGCAAATATATTTTTTCTATAGGTATTGTGAAAACCCATATGGGTTAAAGAATAGTGCTAGTGGATTTCTGAGAGCAATACATAGTATCTTTGGCGACACAGCAGATGATTTCTTAATCAGATTTACTGATGATTTTCTAAAAATAAGCCAAACCTTTGAGGAACAGTTAGAGAATGTAAACTATGTATTAAATAACTTACATGAACATGGCATGACCGTAAATATAAAAAAGTCAAAATTATGTGTACCTGAAATCGAATTACTAGGATATGTAATTAATGAAGTAGGCATTCGACCAGATGAAGAAAGAATAGAAGTCATATTAAAAGTACACCATATAAAAATATTCTACAACTACGACGTCTATTTGGAATTATGAATGTAAATTTTTACCAAGATATGCTATAGAAGTAGAACCTTTAAGACAACTGTTAAAGAAAACAAACAAATGGAAGTGGACAGCAGAGTTACAAAACTGTTTGAAAATGTAAGAAAGCTATTGGCAAATGCAATATTACTGGAACGTCCAAGGGATGAATTAGATTATGGGTTGTATGTGGATGCATCTTGTCAAGGATATGTAGGAATACTTGGGCAAAGAGAACATGACAACACATTTCATGTAATAAGTACTGCTTCAGTGGCCTAACCAATGATGAAAGAAATGCATTAGTAACAATGTTAGAAATTTGAGCACTACATTTTTAATTACTTAAATTTAAGACGTATATATTTCAGAGGAAAGCGAAAATATATACAGATCATATTAGCTTGACTTTTATTCAGAAATGTAGGTTATAGAGTGGCAAGTTAGCTAGAATGATTCTCGCTATAATGGAATTTGATGTTACATATTCCAAGAAAACAAAATACATTCAGTGATTTAATCTCAAGAATCAACCACAACAAACAATTTCCTGAAAGCTGTTCTAGACAAGAATATAAGATTAAAGTGTTTATGATAGATATTCCAATGAAGAAATAATTGATGAATCACTTTAAAAATATTAAAGAAGTGCAAGATAAAGACATTAAACTAGCAAGTTTGAAAGACAAAGATCCGAAGATAGAAGAAGCAAAGAACAGTACAATCGCTGTTAAAAATGATATCTTATATAAGAAGCATGGAAAGGAAATAAAGATGAGGAAAACATATATTCCTACAAGTATGGAATTAGAATTAATAGAACAATGTCATTTAGGATTAATACATGCAGGTACAGAAAAGACAACCATAAATATTTTGGAGAATTTATATATCTCTAAACTAGGACATAAAGCAAGGAAATACATATCGTGTTGTGACCTTTGTCAAAAAGCAAAACAAATTAATGTAGCTTATGCATATACAACGAACTCAGTACTTAGAGATAACCCAAGATGTTTATTAAGTTTAAATTTGCATTGTCCAATGCCTGTAAGTACATTTGGGTACAAATTTTTATTTGTACTATGACATGTACGAATATATGCACTCAAGAATGCAACCAGCACAGCATGTTTAAACAAATTAACAAAATCAAATTTTCCAGAAGAAGGAATAGTTCAGGCCATACTTTGTGATAATGCATCAGTATTTACCAGTTCTAAATTTATGAATGGAATCAAAGATTTGGGAGTTAAACAGTATTTCTCATCAAGATATAGACCTAATGCCAATCCAGTAGACAGAGAGAGAGAGAGAGAGAGAGAGAGAGAGAGGGAGGTAAAAGAAATTTCAAATTATCTACGTGTAGTGTTCCATAACAAGCAGAGCAGTTGGTACTCATACATAAATATTATTCAAAATCTACTAAATCAATCCGTAAATACAGTAACAGGATTTAAACCAATAGAACTTCATCATAGAAAATTATACAATAATTTGAACCGTAATGTACCAGAAGCTATTGAAAATCAGCTAAATTGCCAGAAAAAGAGGAAAATTTTAAATTAGCATTTTTAAAAATACAAGCAAAGGCCCTGAAGAGAAAACAAAAACATTGAAGAAAGAACAAGAAGAATTTGGAAAGAGAAGATAAGAGATCAATGTTAGTAAAGAACAAGAGATTGTCAAATAAACTTCGTAAAGAAAATTGGAGGTTGTTTCTTAGTTTACCATGGTCCTTATGAAATAATAAATATATTTGGCACAGATACATACGAACTTAGAAACAATAAAACAAATAAAATAATTGGATGATTCCACAAACAAATGTTGAAGCCGTACAAAAGTAAACAGTCAGTGGCACAAGAAGAAACGGAAAAAGAAAATAAAGTATTTGGAACATAAAAGGGGAAAGCAAAGTAACTCAAAATTCATAATAATTATAACCTTACAAAGTATTAAGAAATATGTATTTAATAACTACAGTATAATATGCACAAAATCACTTAAATAATGCAAAGTACTATTTATAATAATATCTTTACTAAATGTAACCAATTATCAATATAACAAAAGGGAGTATAAATAAAAGATGTCATAGAAGAAAATCCATTGTTAGTGAGAAAAACATAAATCTGAATAGCAACTGCATTTATAAAGTGTAAGATATAAATTGTTAGAAAATTGTTAGAAATATAAATAGTTTAAGAAATAAGTTGTACATATAAGGTAACAAGTGTTAATATGCCTAATTAAGCGTTAAATGTCTAGCACGTACGATACTTAATAGTGACTGTGTTAGTGAATAAACAAACTTTACCAGATCATTGACCTTACACCAGGTCGTTGACCTTAAAAGTGTCAAACATGTGGCAGAAAAGATAAATTACTCTGCTACGTGAGTGTAGTGAAAACCGTGTTACATAAATAGTGACCGTGAAAAATAGCAAGTGTTATAATAAAAAGGTTATGTTTCTTTCTTTCAGGAAACTTTCAGAAAATATTTAAAAATTTAAAAAGACAAAACAAAAAGAACATAATTTTTAAATATTTCTCAAAGGGAGAAATTTGAGGCAGTATTTTATCACTTAAATGATATCAGTCTAATTATATAATGTAAAATATAATATCAGCCCGCCTTAAAAGTAATATGTGTATGTAATAATATATAATGTGTATGTAACAGTTATTGTATTAATGTTTATATTATTATGTACATGTATAATGATGTTATGTGAATGTATTATGTAATTTAACAATGTAGGAGCTGTGAGAATAGAAGCCGAAAGTTGCTAACAATGAGGTAACCTTGAGGCAACAATAAATTAGAAAGTTTAATAATGCTATTAGTAACTCTTGGAACAATAGTGTAATATTTAAAACAGTTTTTAAATGCCAATCAACAACTAGAAAAAGCTTAAGTTAAATAAAAGTATTCTATTGGAGTGAAATCAGTCAATCAGAGACTTGAAATAGTGGAAATATTCGAATTAAGGCGGTAGACGCCAAACACTACTAGACAGTGTTCCTGAGCATTTCGCTCGGTGTTATTTAAAATCGTGTGAAAGATTAATAAAACCAAGTTAAATACCATTATACTTTGTGTAAGCCTTCATTCTTTAGCCGTTCCAGCCCTGCTAAGAGATATGTGTTTCTGCAAATTACTACTGACTAAGACGAGGCAAATATACATATGTAATATTTAAATAAACATTAAAATTTATTTTTTTAAAAATGGGGCGAAGGCACCGGAAAGTATACGTGGGGCGAAGGCCACCGGAAACTTTGTTCCATACGTGGTTGCAACTACTACAAGTTTTGGCTATCCAACAGAGGAACTACATTACACCTTCTTCAAATAGCAACCAGCTCCTAAAATATTTGACTATTGCTTAAAGTCTACCATACTCCCCTTGCACCTACAAGAAAATTAGCAATAAGATAGTCTCTGCAAATTTGTATAGCGAGTAACATGAAGTAGATGGAGAATAAGCGTTTGTGAAAATAGTTTGTGCAAAAGTAGAGAAAGTCGTGAGAGTATAGCACATCAGATTTTTTATATATTTCTTGTTAACCCAAATAAACGTTCAATTCAGATCTACACATTTCTTTGTAGGATACAGGAGGTAAAGCGATAGTCAAATTTTTTATGTCGCTATCTAGCGGCTCTGAGGTCCCATACTGTTTGTATGACCACGAGAAAATTGAAACCAATAACGAGGAATATCTCAGAAACGGCTATCTCCATAAAAATAAGTTATTTACATAAATTGTGTACTTTAACTGCATTTTTTGTATAGTAAGCTTTTATCTCTCTCTTACAGTTTACCAATTACTATGCACAAATCATTCAGAATGAAGAGGGCTTCCCAGGTCATTCCTAAAAGATTCAAGATCTACAGTTTATTTGGTATGCAAATATCTTAAACAGATGGTATTTTAAACAAAATCCTTAAGAGCTATTTTTGAGAAAATCCAAAATATGGGAAAATGTTCCGTGTAGGGGGATTTTCTTGTGCATCGAATCCCTGGAATATACTGAACTTAAATATCACGTTTGGTGTTTAACCAGCTTTTCGTTTTTGAGTTGTGCTGTCCACAGGCAGACAGACAGACAGACAGGCACACATGCAGTCAGGCAGACAGACCTTCTTCTGAAAATGCCTTTTTTTATTAAGGGATCCTCAAAACGTGTATTTACGGTGAAATCTCCTCTTCTTATTATAGGTAAGTAGTAGAGAAAGGAACAATCTTAGAATAGTTTGTAGAAACCATATAAAACAAAAGGTAGTGGGCAGAGAAAGGTATCTGAGACAACACATAAGATTTTATTTTTGTTCCTCCCCATTTATTTCCTTTGAGGGGGGGCAGCTTTGTTAAACAAAACTCAGCTCCCATGCATAAAACTATTCTTTATGGAATCCTAAGAATGAAAGGCCGCCCACTGTTGTTGATTTTGTTATACAGGGTAGCCGTAATTATGTCTCAATAGTGAATCAAATCTCGCGTTAAATCTGTATTTCTGGAGTGTAATGAATTAAATCTAAGTCGCATTTTCCCCCACTCTGCAATATTAAAACTCTAACTTTTACATGATAGGAGAACCAATATGAAAGTTTTGATGGAGGGAAGGCCTTTTTTGTGTGTATGTTCCTTCGCCCCTCTTTTCCATGGCACTAACTAAGGCTGAGCAAATACTTTATCGCTTTTGGCGGCAGGCAGGCAGGTTGTATGTGGTTGAAGGGAGGGGGAAGGAGAGAGGGGAGAAATGAAATGAGTGTAAGGGTTTAGTTGTTTGACGTAATTGTGTTTGCAGCCGCGTCTGGCGCTACTCAACTGTCATCCCCGACGTAGAAGGGGGCAGAGAGGTTTTAACGTCACACTTTACTCCCCTTCCACCCGCCGAGCATGCGTCGGAGAGTGTGCTCCCCTCTCCCACCCTTGCCGCTCGCCACCAGCAGTGCATTCAGTGAGAGATTGGGTCGCGCGTGGGAGGCTACTGTGCTGCTACTGTGCCAGCGAAACGGCTTCCGAGTGCCATCACCACGTGCAAAACTACCTTCTTGGGTTTCATCCCAACTGTTTCGTTACCACAAGTACACATATTACGTCGTCAAGACGAAGGGCTACCAGACTGCAGCTGCATTTCCAAACCGTAAGTAAAACAGAACAAATATTTTCTGGAAGAAAGTGGTAATTCTGAAGAGCATGTAGTTGATACAGACTTTCGGGAGTCGGTGCTTTAGTTGTATGCGTGTAATATGCTATGTGCATATAAACAAATACTCCAAAGGTAAACACGTGAAATATGTGGGTGAATCACATAGTAAATCACGCTTGTAGAAGAATGCGTCGAAATTTGTGTTTTGAAATCGAAAACTTCGTGCAAAATTCAATTTTGCGCTTCAGCAGCTTCCCCTCCCCCAGAATATGTGCTTCAGGAATAATCTAATAATCGAATAGTTGTTATCTCAACTCAATATTAAAAATATAAATACATAAATTACTGAAAAATACATGTATCATGCATGCAAATCGTACCTGTATTTTACGCTGTTTAAACAAGAATTTTGCAATAGAAATTTAATACAACTGAATTCTCAAGTACTTCACAAATTTTTCTCAAAGAAGCAAACACCACAGCATTCAGATGTTTATAATACTGTGTAATAAACGGCATTAGCTTGCATATTCCAGTATTTAATCAACATAAAGTACCTCGGTGTATAATAAATAAGCCTCCCAACTGTAAGAAAGTGCCACTGTATAGAAATTCCCACCTCATCTAAGGTTGGGCTATAAATTTTCCATTCATAAGGAACTCTGTCATTTTCCCTAACATCTACATAAATAACATTTTAACATTTTGTTCATCCTCCTGCTATTTTTAGGACAAAGAAGCTCAAACGAACATTAAGATTATTATTTACTATCCTATTTTTCGCCAGGACACTTTTTGAATGTCTAACGTATTTAAAAAGTATATGCCTGTATTTTACTTGTCTTGTAGTCTTGTAACGCTTTTAAATCCAGAATGCGCCTAACTCCTTTCCCTAATTGGGACTTATGCTGTACTCAAAATTAAAGTAGTCCCGCGCAAATGAAAACGAAAACAGGTCAATTATCTGTTTCTTTTTCAACGGTCAGTGTTATTTTAAATAATTTGATTCCCTGCATATCAGAAACGATGCCACAAAAATATCTAACTGTGAAAGTAATTCTGTTTGGAAGCAGAGTATTCGGCGAAATGAAATAAACAGGAGAAAAATTAAGTGTAATGCATCTCAGCATAAGCCTACTCACTGTGGTTCCCGGTTACAAATATTTTCGCTCAGCTCTTTTCCGCTGTGCACAGGTTTGCAAATTTCTGGTATCGTAAAGGATATCCGATACATCAGGTTATCGACGCCTGTTTCTTTGTACTTCATTGCCTTTACGGACAAGTAAAAGAAATACTTTAATATTCCATGTTTTTGGAGAGTCCATGTCCATTTGGTTAAATTTGCGAAGTGAAACATGCCTGGCACGTGCCATAGGCGCCTCATGGAAGATCGAGTTTTATAGTTTAAACATATAACCGTGAATCCCACGAAAATGGGAATTTGATCCTCGTATTAGAAACGAAAGAATGCTACAAGTACAGGCTGTCTCGGATAGATATGGGGCTGCAGGATTCATTGTCTACTCGTGCACTTTGCAGGGGCTCCGTATTTTAAGGCAGATAGGTTTTGCCACATGTTTTCGGATCCACTAATCGACTGTTCTCTCCAGTCTGTAATGAAACGTAATATACTGAAGTGCTACAAAGATTTGTACCTTCGATACTTGCTTCTCGAAGTAAAAATATTGGAAAATTTATCCTGCCTTTATCTACTCCTGTCTTTTCAAATAAGGTTTAGTGAACTCCGGAAACTGAACGCGTTCTGAGCATATTCTTGTACAGATATTTTCCTTCAGTTTTAAAAGGTCTGGTTTACTTCCTCATTTAAATGCATTTAATTGCCCATATGGAACTTATAAAGTGCAGGGAAATTAAAATAATAATTGGATACGCTGCAAAATAAACCCCTTATGTTATTTAGTCTTATGGTAATCATAAGTCCTGGCGATTCCAACCCTCATATATGGAGGAGAAGTGTGGATCCTCGCAAGTAGATATAAATAAAGAATTGAAGTTGCTAGTCCAATAACTGGGTACGCTCTGCTGCATCATCAAAAGAATGGAGCCATAAGGAAACAATTAGGAATTACAAATATATTAGGAACGATAAAACATAAGGGACGAATGGTGTATGTACCTTCGTGTAAAATGGATTCACACAGTAGTCCTCTCCAAGTGTTAAATTACCATCCAACTGGTAGAATAAGTGTAGGAGGACCCAAAAAGCGGTGGAGAGATAAACTGTAACTCTGTGTAGCCGGAACGGATCTTATGGTCCAAACCGTGTAGTTGAGGATGATTTTCAGTAACTAGTATTGAAATTGGCGCTTCTTTCTCTCGCTCCCTCTTCGTTTGGAATAAATATCCTTCAGATTTTGTTAACTGAAATTCGTAAAAAAGTACACAAAATAAATAATCCGGTATTGTTGACGTGAAGATAGTGTATACATAAGTCTATCGACAACGCTGGGCTCATAGAGCTTAAGTGGAAGATGTAACTATAACATCTGCAGCCTTTTGAGATGTGGAAAGATTTATACGTATTGCATGTAGAGAAGGGCGCATGTTTAATATGTATTTGAGTTGCCATCATATCGTAATTAAAGTCCCTACTGTGTGCACGAGTAGGCCACCCCATTCTACCTATCCAGAGAGCCCAAGCTTGGTGTCTCCAGTTGTTTGGTGCACTGCTGTGCTTATTAAAATTTGTTTGGGAGAATTACATAGAATTTAATTCTACGTGATAAAAATAAAGAAAGAAACAGACATACACTTTTCAAGCGTTATAATTTAGGACCATATAGGACTAGTTTAAAAAACTTTGGAATGACCCAACGTATTTGTGTTTTTATATGGGTAACAGTGTTTGTGGTTCTGTGTTTCTTTGCTTCCAAAATAATTATAATTGAGTTGGGATAATATACTGTGTGTGTTTATATCTAGCATATGGTATTGTGTAGAAGGATGTCAAGATGTCAAAATATGTTCAGGGCTTCCTTCCGAAAAATCAGTTCTCCACCTCGCCCTTTACCTTATTAGCATTCTCAACACCTGATAACCCTGTGTACGCAAAGCTACTTATTGAGTTATTGGAAAACATTCATTTAAAAAAAATCTGATGTGTTGCATTTACATGACTTTCTCTATCCTCTATCGCTTATTAGAGGGTATATATATTATTCTTACGAAACTTTATTTTCCTGTCTACTTCATCTTACTGCAGTAAAACATTTCCGGAAATAGTTGCATTACACATTTCGTTATGGATACAAAGGGAATAACGATAGTAAACTGTTTTAGAACTGCACACTATATGCTGGCCTTTAATTTCAATACTCCTTCCATTGAAAATCGATTATTGAATAAGTCGAACCATTAATAACGAATATCTCGGAAACATCTAATGCTATAAACAATTTATGTAAAATAAATTGTGTGCTTTATGTAGTACGTTTTCGTCTAACGCTTATCGTTTACTAGTTATACAAGATTATACAAAATTTCTTCCGAATGAAGAGGCTATTCCTAGAAAATTCAAGATATAAATTTTATTTGTCATATAAATATATTTAATATGTGGTATTTTAATAAAAATCGTTAGCCATTTTTAGAGAATCAAAGATTTTAAAAAAACTTCCATGTAAAAGGTAGTTTGAGGTGGGGATTTTCTCCAAAATCTTTGTGTCGCATCTTAGGAAGATACTGAACTTAAATACCAAGTTTGGTGTTTATCCGACTTTTAGGTTTTGAGTTATACTGTTAAGACACACTGACACACATATCTGACCATTTTCTAAAACTGCTTTTTATTTGGGTTCAGAGGACCTCAAAATATGTATTTCCGGTGATATCTCGGTATTGAATTTTTGGGTGTAAGTAATTGCGTATAAGTCACAACGAGCAAGGTGGCTCAGCGGTAATGTGTACGACTCACATTCGGGAGGTCAGAGGTTTTCCTCGGTCGCTAGGGGAATGCTAGGTTGCATAACTTGATCCTCGAATTTTCCTGTCATCACTTTCATCGCTACATTGCATTTCCTCATTTTTCACTGCCATACCAGACATTGGGCTGATCACTTATACTGGATATGCTATGGTCCAGAGTTTGCTTGCTCCTCGACAGGCCCATGGCATTGGCTTATAAGTCCTACAACGAAGAGGGTAATCCGTTGAGGAAGAAATACATTGCCAAATTCATTAGTATTATGCATGATTAATGCAGGAAATCTGGAGCTACGCTTTATCCTATAGCAACAAGGAAGCATAAAGTCCTGGGTTCAATTCCCGGCTGGGTGAGGAATTGTTCTTTAACCAGAATCATTCCCTATTACCCACAGAGTCTGGAAGTATGAATGTGCGAGTGAATGTAATTGTAAAAAGCTGATTACACCAACGTTAACAAACCGACAGTTCAGTGTTGTCCTCCGGGTGTAGCCTCTAGTTCCCGAGGTCGTGGAATCATACCCGGCGGAGGGCGATGGATTTTTTCGGGCGTAAAAATCCTTAGCACGGCTTCCTTCGGAAGGGAAGTAAAGTCGGTGATCCCGTATCGTATATTTACGACACGTAAAAGAGCCTCAAGCCTGATAAAGAGGCCTCTGAGCAAAATTACCGGTCTTTCACGCCCAATATAGAATGAGACGCTAAGGACCATAACAGTTAAAGAGAGCCCATAAATAAATAATAATAAAAAAACTGACAGTTCAGCGAGCAATAACACCATTACCATCAGTTGTTTCTCACGTCAAAGACCCTGATAGGACCAAAGAAGTTGAAAGGAGGCTATGGAAATGAAACAATTAAAGTAAAATTTGCAAATACGACGTATTAAACAAAACCTTGGTGTGTTTTAAGATGAATATGAAAACGCTTTGTGTGAAGAAATTGTTTCTAAGTAAAGTATTTGACCTCTGCATTCCTGAACGTCATTTTCGTTTTATTCTGAAAGTATTCTGTTTCATTGTGTTTCTGTATATCTACGTTCTGTTATTCGTGAATTAGCATGTTTTCGTCTAGTAAATTTCTTTTGTAACACTCATCATCTGAAAATCTTCATCATGCGTTTGATTATTGTGTTTTGAACACATCAACAAGCAAAAATCTGACTGTTCGTATCTTGTATTGACATATTAAATTCATATTAATATAAACCAAAAACCCTTCTGTGTAGGGAAAGATAATAAAAATGATGTTAATGTAATTTCTCCTAATTTATGTCTGCCTAAAATAGAGTGAGATGGCATTATTCCAGTATATTTATACTTTAAAAGTATTTCCCGATACTTTTTCAGCGGTTTGCTGTAGTAGATTTCACGAAACCCTCTCATTTTTTTTTAAAATGTCAGACATATTTATGGCGGTAATGTAAATGAAACAGATATACTAAGTATTAAAGCCAGGATGGTAGAAAATAAAATGGTACTGTTGCTGGACTATAGGCAGGGAGCTTGCAGGTAACAGACCACACCATCCCTCGTACAGTTTTTTTGGTGTTTGGAGACAGCAGTCGGACCAGTTTTTCTTCTGCCTGTCGGTGACCCTTGCCCTCTGTTGATGCTCTTTGTAGTGATAATGGTTTGAGATTGATAACTTGAAGCCAACTACTTAAGAATTTCTATGCCTGGTGATTATTGTTGTTGTGGAGGCGATGGGACTTATTCTGTCTTAGTTATGTATTTTTGCACTCTTCTTGCCTATGTAAAATTTAGTTTTGTTGCGTAAGTGCTCTAATAACAATCGAAGGCTTTCACGACCAGAGTCAGGAGGAATAAAAGGAATAGAATTACGGGCTGGAAGGCCGTGATTCACTGGACTTTTCTTTTTCTTTCTTTCTTTCTTTCTTTCTTGCTTGCTTTCTTTCTTCCTTCCAATCCCAGGCATTTCGCTTGACGTTGCAACACACATCTTCAGTAGCGCTGTTGAGTAACTGCGTGATCTCTGAAGTTATGTATATTTCCAAAAAAAAAAAACTTTTTCTAGGCATTTTATGTTTGATTATTTGCCACTATAAACTAGACACATTAGTTTGCACACACTACATAATTTGTATCCTTACATTTGTATACTTACGTACTAATCCATGGGCATGATCATGCAATGGATACTTTCTTGCGCAAAAATCCCAGGTATGGCTTCCTTCGAAAGGGGATTAATGTCGTTGGCCCGTGCCGTAGATTTACGGCAGGTAAAAGAACCCCAAGCTTGATAAAGAGAACTATTAGCAAAATTTCCGATCTTTCACGCCTAGTATAGAATGGGACGCTCAGAACCATAGTAGTTAAAGAGCGTCCATAAATAAAACTCAATTTTATTTTCCATGGATTAGATGCATCACTTCTGTTCTATTACATCTATAAACCGTGAAACTTTAATTGGTTCTTTCTCGAATAACAGTATTGTTCTACCCAGTCAAATAATCTAATAATTTAGAATAAACAATCCAGATTATAGGCCTCAAGCGGCTGCTTGATATTTTCATTTTGTTATTTTTAATTACCTTGTAATAGTTCTCTGCTTAAGGGATATCTTTCACAGCAAACTCAACCTCTTTTCTTTAATATTTTCCGCTTGCCTCTTTGCCTCTTGTCTTTTAAAAATCTTTTTGCGCTTTGCTATTCACCATACATTCCAGTGGATCTTTTAGCAAACGATTTCTTTTCATCTAATTCTCCTGCCTTAAATTCGTTTACTTTATCGGTTTCACAAACATTTTATCACCCACTTTTTCTAAAACAGATTCAATACTTATTGCGTGTATCTGTTTCAACGCTACATACTTTAGCATATCAGTATTTTACATGCTTCCGAGGGCCTTACATCACTTCGCCACAACGAACGTGTCCACTCTGTACTATGCCACACTCCATACACAATACTTTTCCTCTTAAAACAGATCGTTTATTAGCTGACACATCCTGAGATTCTCAAGGTATCCATTTGCTCCTCTGTCTCATGTTGATTTCAGAACTGTTTCTTCCAGTAACAACAGCTTTTGTGTGTATACATTTTCCTTCTAGACTCTTCACTGCAGCATATACCTTTCCCCGTTCCTCTGGAAATGCTGTATTATCTGCAAATCTTGTGCATCTTCTTCCTGCTACTACCACTCCTCTCTAGTTCTGGAAGCGGTTCTACAGTTTGGGTGATAAGGGACATCCCTGTTGAACATTGTCCTGTCCGACTTCCCTCTGATAGGCCTTCTCCTATTCTGAATCTGAACATTTGTTAGCTGTCTCTAGTTTCATTGTACAACAGATTTCTTCAGAACCTCAAGTACATTTCAATCTGCTCTGTCAAATGCCTTTTCTAGATCATTAAATGTCACACGCATCTACTTCCGTTTTGTTCTTTCTTTGATCTCCTTCAACTTTTTCCCAGTAATACAGGCTTTGTTGTTACATTCCCTTTTTTCGTATGCTATTATTTCTACTTCCATTCCTGTACACAGCTTTTCATCTAATTTTATTCTTTATTAATATTTCCTTAAAAATCCTTCTTCTAAGCTTCTTTTTACCTCATTATTGCTTATATTTTTCAATTTAAAGTATTTTCCGTTCTCCTCTACTTTACTTCAGGCCAATGCCCATTAGTAGTACTCGGTGCGAGTTAATATCCTGATAATAAACTTGTATATTTTTATCTATTGCAGTATTATCTACCTCGTAACGCTTATCAATATGTCCATGTGTTTTTTCTCCTATAATCTTATTTCTATAACGTATTTCCAACACAGTGAATTTGCATTTACCCAAAAATTCGGCGTTCTCATTTCTGTTTCCCAAAGAATACGCGAGAGGAAGCTACCCAGTTTATTGGAATGATCTTCACTACTCTAAGCTTATTTCTGCGGAGAGCCGAACCACTCCTCGCGCCAGCATCACAGCATCGCTCTCCGCACAACAATCCTCTTCCCATGTTACCCGAGATATTGTAACACTGGGTTCTGTGGTTGCAGCCTTAGCTGCCAAATCCGCAAGCTCATTCCCCGGCAAGCCAACGTGACCAGGTATCCAAGCACACTCCACATTAACGCCAGAAGCGTATGAAACTTGGAGGGCATCCTGGATTTGCTGAACAATGGGATGGTAATTGTACAGCTCACGAAGGCTCTGAAGTGCACTAAGGGAATCATTCAAAATCAGACAGTCTCCCAATTTTCAACGGCGCACATAATAAAGTGGCTCGCTTTATGGCATACAGTTCTGCAATATAAATGAAAGTGCTGTCGTTGAAACCGAATGTATGGGCCATCTAAAATGATGGGTATAATACGTCATAGTAGTTTATCTTGTAACATAAGATGTTTTCTCAATAAGCCAGTTTGGGACACCAAACATACGTTACTCACAACGTTTATTGCAAATCCTGGGAACAAGTCAGAACTAAATTATCAAATTAATGGTAAACTCCATGTTGTAACTAATGAGCTTGCACAATGACATACAGTGCGTAAGATAATGTTTAATTATTTATTTATTTACCAGCTACTACACTACAATTTATACGGAACCAGTAAACATGAATGATACAGCAAAACTGTCATATTGGCTTTGGTTTCAATATTTTTATTTATTACTATGCGGTTTTTTTATGAACAAACCTTGGGATACAAATGCAATAAAGAGCTAATTATGCACGATTGTGATCATATTATACTGTATTTTTTTAGTTGAAGGATTTTATAAAAATAGTTTGTGTACCAAAATTATAAACAATGTGCATTTCTAAATAGTCATGCTATGGTTTACGCCTTTATTATTATTATTATTATTATTATTATTATTATTATTACTATTATTATATTTTAGATACGAATATGTTATAAAGTCTAAGTAGGATTGGACTGAATGGCGAGTGCCGCCTTGAGGGAAAAAGAATAGCTATATAAGGGTTGTCACTTGCCATTCTGCTTGAGCGACTCTCACTTGAATATAGGTATACCAACCTCTTCTCCTAACCAAGCGGGATGGTTCAGGGGTCTGTGGCTCGCATTTGGCAGCTCGTGGGTTCGATTACCATGGCCCACCTTCCTCACCCATGGTTTTTTCGGGGGTTTCCCGGGTCGCTGGGAAGGATCATTACATCCCCGAATTTCCTGTCCCTGCATTTCATCTACATTCTCATTTCATTTCATCGTTCATCTGCTTGGTCTCTTTCAGGGTTGCAAGTGTCGGCGAGAGATCTCGGCGTGTGCATGCAGGGGAAAAGGATGCTCTAAGGAAACCTTCGTCCCCGGATTGGGAGCGGTCTCTGGGTCCCGGACTCCGGGTTGAGGGGGGAGCCGGCTGCACTAGCCAGCACCTGGGGAGTTCAAATCTGTAACTGGTAGGGAACCTGTCGTGCCTGCTGGTCCGGTCGCCTTCTGTCTCCTTTCACCTCATCCTTCCCTTTCAGGGGAACCCCATCAGGGGCCTAGACACAAAAAATCTACGTAGGTCGAGGTGCTAAGTCTCCCTCCGCTTCTACTCCTATCCTAATCTAACCTAACCTAACCTCTTCTCCTCATTAAAATATCAGTGAAGTTACAGTCAGTGATTTATCATTATAATACAGTAAAATAAGTATATTTTAATTTATTGCATTTGAGAAATATTTATATATTATCCACAATGTACATATTCTCTCAACCAACAGCAAACAAGCACATTCCTTATCATGCACTTGTTCAGATGTCACCAACAATAATTTAATTCAACTTGTACAGCTTTTATAAAACTATCTATTGTGTTTTAGATGACTTTATCTTGTTTAGTGTCCCTAAATACCGCTGCCTAGAACAAAAATAATTGCAGTTTCTGATACAATTTCGAAATGTTAACTTAAGACTGTGTAATAGACATGTAATTTGTTTGTGTGCTAGAAAACCATTCACGGCTCTATGTCCCTATGGCACGCGTTCAATAAAATTACGAGAAAAACATTTCAGTTATCATAACACGATATGACAATATAAAATGATGTTATAGAATGCTACTACAATGTTGTCTGAAACCGTGTTGAAGATTTGTTATTAAAAATTTATTTCTTACTGACATTAAATAAATTTCAACACCTAATTACACAATAAATTAAATGCTGTCATACATTAGTATTAGGTTACAATAATATAACGAAACGTAATAAGTAAATTTATATGAATTCTTAATCCAAATTAATGTTAATTTTGATTTATTAACATATTTTTATAATTATTTCACAGAAAAAGTAGCTTATGAAACTAGTACCATTCGTTTGGTAAACATTTATTCATACTATATGAATACTAATATTTATTCGGCAGCTTTGATAAACTATTTTTACTTCATTTTTCATATTACCTAAAGTCGGAAAATTGCATAATTTTAAAAAGTCTGATGCGCTGCAGTCACACGACTATCTCTACTCACTCACCCACAAACTATTCTTGCAGAAACTTATTCTTCTATACTTCTTGTTAATGCAGACAAGTCTTCGTTACTGATTTACACACTTCGTTGTAGACATAAGAAGGGTAAATTTAGTAAATACTTCTGAGTTATGTCCTTAATTTATGGATTTCTATGTTGTGTTCAGAAAAAAGGAAACAAATAAACTTGTTACAATATTCACATATTTATTTCGTCTGCCAAGTATGCTTTCTTCCATTTCACTGACAGGAATAACAGTATTTGCCCATTGCAATATCCCTGATGCATTTCATTCCCAGCACGGTTTCGTTTTATTCACCAAAACAATATCAAAGTTTCCTTTTATAGAAAATAATAAGGTTTGTTATGAGTGGCAATTACAAAACTTTCTGCAGATCACCGATTAATGTTTTGTGTGCAGGCGTATCCTTTCTAGCGCCATTACTTTTTGTATTATATCTGGTTTTTATCCATTAAAATGAACAGTATGCTCAGTCTTAATAGACCGTTATCTCTAGATTTAGAGTATCTCTCAGCTTAACAGGGAGAAAAAGAAGAAGAAGAAAAAGCAGCAGGTATCACACATGTCTTATTTCGGGTGGTTTGAATGACAAATTGCAATTTTATTGAAGATATCAGAATACAAGTAATTAAGAATTAACTCGGGATTAATATTTTATGATTGCAGTAATTTATGTATTTTTAGGTTCAGTTCTCTTCCTATTTCGTATTTCTCTTTTCCCTAGTGTGACTATCCTATTATGTGAGAGAAAAAAGAGGTCTTTGACACTTTCAGGGTTTCATAAGAAGTTTTGTTGCTTGCAGTTTGCCCTTTGATCGGTTTTTAATGTTTACAAACTGATTTTAGTATAAAGTTTGTTTAGAAGCATAATCTTGCACACATTAACTCATTGATTATTCACAGTAAAATAGTAGAATAGTTATTATTCGAGTTTAGTTACCTTTTTACATTCCCTACTACGTATAGTAAGTAGGGGAAGTATTGCATTCCACTCAAAAATTCGATACCGAGATTTCACCGGAAATACATGTTTTGAGGCCTCCTGAATCCAAAAAAAGCATTTTTGGAAACATGTCGTGTGTGTGTCTGAACAGCATAACTCAGAAACAAACAGCCGGATAAACACCAAACTTGGTATTTAGGTTCAGCATCCTCCAGAAATGCGACACAAAGGTTTTCAAGAAAATTCCCCCACCCTAGATGACCCCTTACATGGAACATTTTTCGAAAATTTTTATTTTTTCAAAAACAGCTCTAACGATTTTGTTTAAAGGATCGTGTGTTTAAGATATTTTTATGGCAAATAATATGTATATCTTGAATTTGATGGGAATGTCTCCAAAAGTATTCTTCATTATGAACGACTTTTGCATAACTGGTAAACCATAAGAGATAGACAAAATTTTTCTACACAAAAATGAAGATCGCCTTAAAATACACAATTTATGTCATATACATTGTTTTTGTTGAGTAAACCATTTTCGAGATATTGCTTGTTATTCCCTCAAAATTTTCCAATACCTTTACTTTTTCTCAAAAGGGAAATTGTTATTCATTTTTTTGTCTGGGATATGCAAAGAGTATTAATCTGTGGCAAAGAGATGCAGCTGCACATATCAACCAGCTATTAAGAGATATGTCTATGCTTAAAGACTACTGTATTTCTTAATTGCCGTTGCAAATACAAAACAAGGGAAACATAGTACGACTTAAGCGATAGTCAGATATTTTTCGAACTGGTCGCTATGTGTAAAATGTAATTCTCTTTGCATGTCAAGAACATAAAAAAATAACAACGAATTCTCAGTTGAGAAAAAGTGTAAGTATTGAAAAATTCAAAGAAATAACAAGGAATATCTCGAAAATGGTTCACTTTACAAAAAACATGTTTGACATATGGTGTATGTTTTAACGAGATCTACGTTTTATGCAGTAAAATTTTGTCTATCTCTTGCGGTTTACCCAGTTATACAAAAGTCGTTCAGAAGGAAGAGGACTTTTGGGGACATCCCCAGAAAATTCAAGATATACATTTTATTTGGCATAAAATTTCTTAAACATATGATACTTTAATCAAAATCGTTAGAGCCGTTTTTGAGAAAATAAAAATTTTCGAAAATTGTTCCATGTAAGGGTGGTTTGAGGTGGGGGGATTTTCTTGAAAACTTTCATGTCGCATCCCCGGAACATATTGAACCTAAATACCAAGTTTGGTGTTTATCCGATTTTTCGTTTTTGAGTTATGCTGTTCACAGACAGACACAGAGACAGACAGACAGACAAGATATACACACGGACATGTTTCCAAAAATACTTTATTTTTTTATGTCCTGGACATACAAAGAGAGTGGAATGCTCCACATAGCAACCAGCTCTTAAAAGATTTGACTATTACTTAAAACCTACCGTATTCCTCTTACATCTACAAGAAAATTAGCAATAAGATAGAGTCTGCAAATGTTTATCTCGATTAACATGAAATAGATTGAGAATAAGCGTTTTTAAATATAGTTTGCACAAGAGTAGAGAAAGATTTTTCTTGAATAAGTTGTACTATGCTTCAAACATATTCACAACAAATTACCTTTTTATATCTGTAAAAATACCTCATTGCAGTATAAGAAGTCTTCTTTGATTTTTCACTAATTTTGCTTAGTATTGCGTCCTACAAGAACAAAGGGTTTGCAATATTTTAGCAAGAACAAATTTTCATTTTCTACTTATATATTCTTTACCACTATCTACTTTGTATTTACGCACATTATATTCCCAATCACTGGCATGTACTATGTTGGGTAATTTTAGTTTCATATTTTACTTTCCTTTTGTCGTCTTTTTTATCTTCTAAAACTCCTAATTCTGTGATACTTTCGTCATCATTGTTTAAGTTTAAATCGTCGTGAAGTAAATTTTGTATTTGTTGTTCATTTATCAAAGTTGTAACACTAAATTTTGCTTCATCTCATTGTTTGATTAATTGCGTATACCATTACAGTCTGAGTAATAATTTGGCCCATTGAAAGTTCACAGTTTTTGTTCGCGTCAGAATCACTCTCTTCACCATGTCTTGAGAACTCTTCAATGTCTTCTTTGTTGTCAATATGTTGATAATTAGTAATTGGACAAAATGTTAGAAGTTCTTAAACATTTGACTATCATTGTTCCCTTTGTATCTATAACGAAATGTCTAATGCAGCTATTTCTGCAAAGGTGTATTTGGACTAAATTAAGTAGTTAGAAAAATAAGCTTTAGTAAGATTAGTTAGTATACGCTAATAAATTATAGAAGTTAGAGAAAGTCATATCAGTGTGTCACATCAGATTTTTTTCTTTTCCTTATTTTGTCATTTTACTTTGTATCTTAAATATGCATGTACGATTAATATCCCATGCACTAACTATTTGCATAATACCTTTAATAATGTGAAACCAATAAAGATACCTTATCTATCTATCTAGTTGTTGAATTGGTAGGTATTTAATTCTGAAACAAAATAAGCCTTGTTTGTCCAATCAAAGCTATTATTGCAGTATTATTAATACCTTGAATCAAATTTACAATTCTATATCTACCAGATTTTGGATACATTATTCTCAAATCCTAATGTATACACATTAGAGATAAATAACTCAAAGCTCATGTAAAACTATCTGAGCTGATATATTGTTCCATTAGTTCATAAAAAAGTCTACCAGGTTGCAAAAATGTACGACTCTATGTCCAGATAATGTATCACTTTAATTAAACTTGAACTTGGTGTTATTTTAAAAGCCTGTAACTTCCCTAATAGGAAGACATAACGTTCTAGAAATCTGGGTGAAGAAACAAATGCGTAGTTCTGTTTGTTTTTCGGTAAAAAATGGGCATTGTATGACATGGCTCTGAGGTACAGATTTTCTGTAAAGTTGCCTCTCAGTCGAGTGAATTTTGTATAACTTTGTGTTGCTAGGAAACTACAAGATATAGAAAACTTACTTCAGGAAACATGAAGAGTTCATTAAACTATATAATTTGTGCGAATTATTTTATTATTTTATTTGTTTATATATTTTTGTTACGTTAACTATTTTCAAAGCTTTCGGCATTGTGTAGTTGCATTTCGCAAATGCAGCTGAGTCGTATTAACTGAGAATGCTTCAAAGTTTCGGATACTTCTTTTCTCTTTTCCTTCGTAAATGCTCGTTAGTTAAGATTTATTCACCTGGGCTCCCGATAAACATTGTTTCCCCAACTTGTACGTAGCTAAGTGCTTGTTATTTAATTTGAATTCATTTCTAGAAAAAATGTATAAAAAAGGTAACTTGGATATAAGAATACATTTTAAATTAATGCTATAATAGATAACCCAAGTATGAGCCATATTTCTCTTCAGTAAAACTTAGGTTCGCCACATGAAGTGCATGTTATATAGTTATTCCGCATTTATATTATGGTGATCATGTTAAAAAGGTCTCTCCAGTCTTCAAAACATCGTTTAGAACCTAGAGAATGGGGTGTATTTGTAAAGGATTAATCCTGCTTCCTGCTAATGGAAAAAAACAACATCGGTTTTCCTAACACACACACCATAAAAGTTATTTAATCTCTTAGACAGTCGTCAGTATAAACATGTTCAGCTATCCTTAATTTTTACTTTTTCTACTGCTATCGTACCTAAATAGAGATATGGCATTCTAAACCCAAACATTTGATATCATGATTTCCTGGAAATACAAGTTTTGAGACTCCCTGCATCATAATAATAATAATAATAATAATAATAATAATAATAATAATAATAATAATAATAATAATAATAATAATAATAATAATAATAAATCGGCGGAGGACGATGGATTTTTTCGGGTGTAAACATTCTTAGAATGGCTTCCTTCTGAAGGGAAGTAAAGTCTATGGTCCCTTGCCGCAGATTTACGGCACGTATAAGAACCTCAAGCTGGTAAAGAGATCTCTGAATAAAATTTTCGGTCTTTCATGTCCAATATAGCATAGGACGCTAAGAACCACAGAGTTAGAGCTTCCATAAGTAAAACTCAATTTAATTTGAATAAAAAATAAAGCGCTTTTGAAAAATGTCCGAGTGTGTTTGTTTCTGTGTCTGTGAACTAGAGGTGTACATTTCTGCTACTTTTACTGCCTGCACTTGCTGCCCGGGCAGTTTTCCGCGCGCCAGCCTACGCATATTATTATTCTCCAACATTATTTGAATCCTAATGCACCAAATGGCATGTTATAAATACATACAAAGGAATCAAACATTTAACAAATTAGCTTATTACAAATAATTAAAATGGATGAATAAATGTCGGAAATAAAGGATATAAAAGCAGAGGTGCAACATGATTTAGTGAATAATTTTGTCAATGGCTGTGAATAATTACTTTTACAATGATAGAGGTATCCTAGTAGAGTGCGTCTTCTCATATGTTGCCGATCGCACTGGAACAGCAGGTGAAATGCTGTTTCTTTGTATATTTCACATAAAACCAATCTGTGATTAGATAAAAGCTTTGCAGGTAACTTTTAATTTCTCCGAGTCCAGTAATAAGTTCTGTAAGAATATAATTTGTTGTGAAATATTTGCAAGAAATGCGATGAAAAACTGAGGGAAAAATAAATTTCTTCTTAGTTGTCCATTTAAGCTGTTTAACCAGAGGTTATTCAGGTTTTATACTATTTCTTTCTTTAGAAACTGTTTTCCTCGAAGCTGGGGAGATCAAGAAAAACATAGTTTATACTAACTGCCGGCAGGAGTGAAGATGTTTAAAGAGGTTGCAGTTGGAAAACCTGTCCCTCATTCTCTTGACAGCTACTGGTGGTGTACAGGCTGACCATTACGATGTATGGCCTTACAATACGACATCCTAAGTATTATTTCTGTTAGATTTAAGTTTTTTTAATATGTTCCAAAATGCCAATAAAATAATAAAAGTACTACTTTAGAACTGTTCGGAAAGTTTTCATTTGGATTATTTCAACATTGAACAATCTTTTTCGACGTTTTTAAAATAGCTAGAGATATTTGCAAACGTTTTCAGCTTGGCGACTTAATATTGGCTTTCTGAGAATTATTATTATTATTATTATTATTATTATTATTAAGTCATACAACATTTCAAAATGTACGCTTTTAACAAAGAACACAAATGACTTCAAGTGTTTTTTTATCTCATAATTGTTTATTCGTCAGCTCTTTTTCGCTTTTCATTGTCTTGAAGACGTTGAGCTGCCAGTTTAATAATGCAGACTCACATAGAAAGTGATTACTTTTTGATCTCCGTCATCGCAAAGACACCCTTTTAAACTGAATGAAATATAATAAAGAGATGGAAAACGTGTAAGAAATTAAAATTTGTAAAATATCGAAACATTCATATTAATATAGAGTTAAAAATTCTAGCATGTCGAAATGTGTAAAACCATCTGAAAATGCACAATAGCCTGAGAACCAGGGTCAAAAATTTGAAGCAAAAGATGAATGGTCGATGGTGCAACAGTCTGAAGCAGAAATATGGTCGTTACTTTTGATGTCGTATGTTTAGCTGCTTCGTTGTTGATTCTGCTGTCGTGATCGCGTAGCGGTTCACTTGCCTCGTGCGCCAGCTGCTCCAGTGGTAAGCTAGGATATTTTTTCTCAGAGTATGCGTGAATTTATTGTGAAGGACAGAACCAGTTTAAATTGACTGAGAAATTTATTGTGAACTACTATTTGAGTTAATGAAGTGAGTTGCCGACTGTTTGAGATGAAGAAATACACTGGCTCTGAATTATAGCACTCGAAATTGTAACAGCTGAATTATTCTACCTGTTCACTTCTGCAGTGCCAAAGTTACGTTGGAAATAACTGTTTCCGCAATAAAACTTGCCATGAGTCGCTAAAACGCTTATCGGCAAGACCTCTCGCAATAGCCGCGAAATCTTACTCACATAAGCGCGTCACTAAGCACTTAAAATATCACACCAGCAGTACATACAGGTGACCAGAGAGAGTAATGTATGCACAAAGGGGTGCAGGAACAAATGTAAGTACCAGTGCCGGTACCAGAAAGAGGCAGACAGAGAGAGAATGAGAGAATAGCTGTCTGATTTTGATTGTATGAACTTTTATTAATTTTAGCTCCGCCTACACATTATTTCCCTTCCAACTTTACATCTTTCCCGGGCCAGTACTTACCCTTACATCTTAACTTTGTTGCTAACTGAGCCTTTTACTTTTCTCTGAATTTCTTTTGCCTCTCTAATTTACAGAATTGGCCTACGTGACTGCTAATTTACAGAACTTATAACCTAACTAAATTCTCAGCTAATGCTCTCGCTGCGTCGGTGATACCAATGACTTGCTAACCTGATTTCCTAATTTCTTTCATCTTTCCGGACAAAATTTCAACTCAAACTTGATAGTTATACACTGATTTAATATAGGTAATTATTTATTGCAATTTTTTCTTTATTTTACTGCTGTATCTTTAATTATATAACTGTCCGTCAATGATTACGGTGTCAACTTGAATATTATAAAATTGTAGAAAATTACTTAAAAGTTTCTTTCTTTATACTTTCAAAACATATTGGAAAAGAAATTATTCTCGCTACCGAAGAGTTTTCAGAAAATATCATGTCGTATATTAATAGGATGAAAATAATGTGACTTAGTCCAGTTTTTAACCTGACTTCTCTAAGCTCTTCTGTCGCCTCACTGCTTTTATCTAGTTCAACTTCACTAGAAGTTCATTTAGTTCACATTGTCACTTCACTAATGTGAAAGAGTTCAATTTCCCTGTCACTTAACTTTCCTTCTTGACGTAGCGGCTTAATACGAACAACGTAGCCACTTCCGGACAGTTCACTTACTGGGGAGCCGACTACAAGGCTTCTACAACCCCTCGCTCTGCAGTAGCACTCATTACGCGCCACAGCGTCATCACTGACTCACTTGTAGAACCGCACTTGATGTCGCACCAGAAACGCATTCACATACTCGCACACACACTCTCAGACTCGATTGACTGCTCTCGCGAGAACTTTCGCTCTATAGCCAATGAAATCTTCCACAGAACTTTGTAGAACTGTCTCGACACACGGAGGGGGATAAACGTCCAGAAAATTCTGGTTATTATCTGCCGATAGCGCATGTGGTGTTTACGCGGGCGCGAGCGCTACTTATCTTTGTTTATCTCCGACTGCCTGGCGATGGCCTCCCGATAACTTTGATCCATAGATGCTGCGTCACAATATAATGGAATGTTTGGTCTTCACCTATTTCTAATGTATCTCCAAAGTAAGCATTTTTATTCGACATCCCAGTGTAGGTGTGAACGACAAATCTCAGTTACTATATGCGTCCAGCAAGGTTTCAGGTCCTATACAATATCACAGCAACTAATAGGTCCTGACTGTACTACGTAGTGTGGAAGGGAGGGTTGGGGAGGATAAAAAACTTTCCCCTCACGCTAGGATGAAACTAGTGCGTGTTGCCTAAGCAAGAAGGCGTTTAACGTCTTCTAGGATCTGAACTTCCGCAGCTCAAACTCGCTTTATATGAACAATTCTTGTTGCTTTCTATTTTTTATAAAAATAATAAATAAGTGAATAATAAGAAATAAAATAAAATCAGCTCTAACGAGATTGTTTAAAATCCATGCGTGTAAGATATTTGCATGGCAAATGAAATGTGTATCTTGAATTTTATGGGAATAGCTTCTGAAGTCCTCTTCATTCTGAATGAATTTTTATAAGTTATAAACCGTGAAAATACGCAAAAGTATTACTGAAAAAAAATAAGAGCTCTTTAAATCACACAATTTGTGTTAAATAATTTTTTGTGGATTATCATTTCCGAGATATTCTTTGTTATTGATTTGAATTGTCAAATACTACTTAGTTTTTCAAAATCGCTATTCGTTTTTTCTCGCGGGCATACGAAATTTGAAAGCCTTCACATAGCGACTCGTACTTAAAAATTTTGACTATCGCTTAAGCCTTGCTGTATTCGCTTATTCGCCTTGTAACTACAAGCAAATATGTAATAAAGCAATTTCTATAAATGTTTATCTAGATTAACATGAAGTAGATAGAAGAATACGGTTTTGTAGAATAGTTTGTTGGAAGAATGGGTGGAGAAGGTCATCTGAATGGAAATACGTCATAATTTTTATAATAAATGTTGAAGGGCCCACAGGCAGCGTAATTGTTCCAGTTAATGGACTGATTGTGTATCTACCGGTGATAGTCGCAGAAAAAGGTCTAGAGTTCAGAGGAAATCACTGCATGTCAAGCCATCAAGTTAACGGAATGGCAAAAAATACCTGGAAAATTAATGTTTCGTCAAGTAAAGACGTTTTCGCAGCTGGGATAATTACATCAGTTAAAGTCCCCGCGTGACTGTGAACTGGGCAGGAGAGAGGGATCTACCAGGGAGCTGTATTGCTGTGCGGTTATTCCCCTGCGGAGCACTTCCCAATAATTGAATAGCTTTTCCAATACCCATAATACACTAATACTGTTTGTGGTAGGCTACCCCTCGTCATAATGTGCGCGCAGATCTTATCATCGGCAATGTAGACTCAACTTTCCCTTTTCTTGGAAACAACAATTTCCAACTAACCAGTCTTAAGTTTTGTAAAACATTTGCAGCATTTGTCGTTAACTGTCAAAAGGGCAGTCGCTATAGTCGTAGTTTTTGACATTACTAGAAGATGAACTCTTTGAGTATTGCAGAAATCATAAAAAATCTGATGTGTTACACTCACATGACTTTCTCTACTCTTGTACAAACTATTTTTACAAACGCTTATTCTCCATCTACTTCATGTTAATCGAGATAAACGCTTGCAGACTCTATCTTATTGCTAAGTTTCTTGTAGATGTAAGGGGAATATATATTTACAAGGGCAATATAGAAATACAGTAGCCTCTAAGCATATACATATCTCTTAATAGCCGGTTGCTAGGTGCAGCACCATTCCCTTTGCCACAGATTAATACTCTTTACATATACAAGATAAAAAAATCTGATGTGTTACACTCACATGACTTTCTCTACTCTTGTACAATCTATTTTTACAAACGCATATTCTCCATATGCTTCATATTAATCGAGATATCGAGATGTCAATCTTATTTGTAATTTTCTTGTAGATGCAAGGGGAATATGGTAGCTTTTAAGCGATAGTCAAATATTTTATCGCTGGTTGCTATGTGGCGCATTCCATTCTCTTTGCATGTCCAGGACATAAAAAAATGAATAACGAATTTGAGAAAAAGTATAAGTATTGGAAAATTTAAGGAAATAACAAGCAATATCTCGAAAACGGTTCACTCAACAACAAAAATGTATATGACATAAATTGTGTATTTTAACGCGATCTACACTTTTTGTGTAGTAAAATTTCCATGTAAGGGGTAGTCTGGGGTGGGGGGATTTTCTTGAAAACCTTCGTGTCGCATCTCTGGAAGATACTGAACCTAAATACCAAGTTTGGTGCGTATCCGACTGTTCGTTTTTGAGTTATGCTGTTCACAGACACACACAGACACACACACAGACACACACACACACACACACACACACACACACACAGACACACACACGGACTAGTTTCCAAAAAATCTTTTTTTGGATTCAGGAGGTCTCAAAACATGTATTTCCGGTGAAATCTCGGTATCGAATTTTTGGGTGGAATGCAATACTTCCCCTACTTACTATACGTAGTAGAGAAAGTAAAAATGAATAACGAATTCCCATTTGAGAAAGTATTGAAAAATTTAAGGGAATAACAAGCAATATCTCGAAAATGGTTCACTCAACTAAAAAAATGTATATGACATAAATTGTGTATTTTAACGCGATCTACACTTTTTGTGTAGTAAAATTTTGTCTATTTCTTATGGTTTACCAGTTATGCAAAAGTCGTTCACAATAAAGAATACTTTTGGAGACATTCCCAGGAAATTCAAGATATACATTTTATTTGTCATAAAAATATCTTAAACATATGATATTTTAATCAAAATCGTTAGAGCCATTTTTGAGAAAATTAAAATTTTCGAAAAATGTTCCATGTAAAGGGTACTCTGGGGTGGGGGGATTTTCTTGAAAACCTTCGTGTCGCATCGTTGGAAGATACTGAACTCAAATACCAAGTTTGGTGTTTATCCGACTGTTCGTTTCTGAGTGATGCTGTTCACAGACACACACACACAGACACACAGACACACACACGGACATGTTTCCAAAAATGCCTTTTTACTTTCTCTACTACGTATAGTAAGTAGGGGAAGTATTGCATTCCACCCAAAAATTCGATACCGAGATTTCACCGGAAATACACGTTTTGAGACCTCCTGAATCCAAAAAAAGCATTTTTGGAAACATGTCCGTGTGTGTGTCTGTGTGTGTGTGTGCCTGTGTGTCTCTGTGTGTGTGTCTGTGAACAGCATAACTCAAAAACGAACAATCGGATAAGCACCAAACTTGGTATTTAGGTTCAATATCTTCCAGAGATGCGACACGAAGGTTTTCAAGAAAATCCCCCCACCCCAGACTACCCTTTACATGGAAGATTTTTCGAAAATTTTAATTTTCTCAAAAATGGCTCTAACGATTTTGATGAAAATATCATATGTTTAGGGTACTGTCATTAAATGAAATGTATATCTCGAATTTTCTGGAAATGTCTCCAAAAGTATTCTTCATTGTGAACGACTTTTGCATAACTGGTAAACCATAAGAGATAGACAAAATTTTACTACACAAAAAATGTAGATCGCATTAAAATACACAACTTGTGTCATATACATTTCTTTTGTTGAGTGAACCGTTTTCGAGATATTGCTTGTTATTTTCTTAAATTTTCCAATACTTATACTTTTTCTCAAATTCGTTATGCATTTTTTTTATGTCCTGGACATGCAAAGAGAATGGAATGCGTCACATAGCAACCAGTGTTAAAATATTTGACTATCGCTTAAAAGCTACCATATTTTCCTTGCATCTACAAGAAAATTACCAATAAGATTGACATCTCGATATCTCGATTAACATGAAGCATATGGAGAATAGGCGTTCGTAAAATTAGGTTGTACAAGAGTAGAGAAAGTTATGTGAGTGTAACACATCAGATTTTTTGGATTCAGGGGGTCTCAAAACATGTATTTCCGGTGAAATCTCGGTATCGAAATTTTGGGTGGAATACAATACTTCCCCTACTTACTATACGTAGTAGAGAAAGTAATAAACGTAGCATAAAATAATGAAGTACCCATTAGTCTTATTTGAGAACGTAATTCACTTTTTAAATTGTGCCTAATAAGAGCCGTTTTTATTTTACAACCTCAATCACTATCTTATATGTACCTGAGGTAGAGGTAGGGATAATAGACGGAGGGGGACACCTCGCCACTGTGACAAACTAGAACTATTGTGACTATACCCCCGGAGGCAGGGATAAAGTGAAGCAGCCACAGGAGGTAGCAGGTCCATAGAGACGCACGGAAGTCCCATATTTCCAGTTTGAAACACCCGCCTCCACCAGCAGATGCGAAGAATCCCGCAATAGGGCGACGAAGCGTCCCTAGCAAGCGGGCCAACACACACTGGCGTTTTACGGGGAGAAATCCTTTACAAACCGCAACAAACATGCCAGGAGAGAGATGAAATGATAGTGAATGAGCGAAAAAAGAGATCGTGGTAGAATACACCACCCTAATATTTCCCTAGGCGACCAGAGAAAAACCACATAAAACCCCATGTTCAGAGTGGGCGGCCACCGGGAATTGAACCCGGGACCAGAATTCTGGACACAGACGATGCCGTCTAAGCCATCCCGCTCGTTTATATGTACTTGAACTTTAGGCTCCTGCTTCGAGCCTTGTTTTGAAGGCATTATTTGGATTTGTATCTTCCAATACTGAATTTTTCAAACAGAAGAAATGAAGTTGCCTACATGTTGCAATTCTATTTCTGAACAAAAGTGCTGATTACACGAGCCTATGCTTAGGATATGAGCCGATCCATTCATGAACTTCTTGCAGAAAGTCAAAATTTCAAGATCTTCCTCGAAAACGTTTTCCTGAAATTGTTAGAACGTAAATACACGTGATCGTGTTATTCACAATAAACCTTTACTTTTCAATCATAAGAATTTCGTTTCTCTGAGTCACCGTGTATCTCTAACAGACCTTTTCCGATATCTTTCTTTCCCGTTACTAGCTTTTAATCCTGTGCCTGTAATGTTCAGTACATTTAGTCTTAGTTTATTACTATACACATTTGCAAAACCTGTACAGTCGAAAATAAAATTGATCTCGTGTCATAAAAAGGCACCATAAACCTCTTATAAAATTATTTATTGAAACTAAATAACAAATTAAACGTATCAAAGTCTTTCTCAAATGCAAATACCGGAGAGGTGCGCTACATCAAGGCATGGTAGGTTTATTTCCCTAGTTGTTTCCACATTGTTATTTCATTTCATGTATCATTTAGTGTCCACCCCTTGACGTTATGCGTTATTTGAAAAGAGAGGGGGGAAAGCATCAGAATTTGACATATTCGTTTACCAATATTCTACTTGTAAAGTGATGTTACCAGAAATGTTAGGAGAGAGATATTGTCGTCTCATCTGTCAGTATATACTTGAACATCTAGTTTATATTATATTCTCCTTTGAGCCAAAGAGAGAAGAGAGCTATACTGAGGTCAGAATGCCCAGAGCATACTTTAGATAACGTCATTATTAATACATGCTGCTGCTGCTGCTTCTTCAACTCCAGTGATCAGTCTTCTTAGATCGTTGAATCCTCAAGGAAATCTTCAAACTGGTTTCTCTACAGCACGAATGATCATCCTCTTGTTGTTAGTGCTTTGGTTTTATGCTTGTAGAATATCTTTTATATCCATTTGTTTCCATTCTTTCTATTTGGTCATGCAATTTTGACCAATTTTAGTCAATTTTGTCTAGAATATTAAAACTCTTTAGTACATCTCTAATGACATTTTTTTTATCTTATCCCTTATGCATTCTGAAATTCCTCCTATAAATAGCATTTCCGCTACTTCTATTCGTTATTGGTGTCTTTTTTGAGAAGCCAGCATTCAGATCCACAAGGAAGTTTAGGTGCAGCCGTTGTTTTATAGAATTTTAAAATTGTTTCGACTCTTGCTTTCGTAAGTAATGTAATTATCCCATACATCAATTGAAGGTTACTAGGTTTTATATGTTGGTCATTAGAATTATGAACACACACTCTATCCCAAGTATTTAAAAGAGTATTTCTTGTTCAATTACAGGAGTTTAAAACATCCTTGCATAGCTTTTTCCCTTGGAAAACCATTATCTATATTTATTTTTTTGATATTAACCAATTATATTTTCTCGTTAACATATCTAATACGTGTAATAGAGTTTTTAAAGTTTGTGTGTATTAGAGTTTTTTTAATTCGTTGTTATTACTTGGCCGTTAGCAAATACAAAAGTTGTCATTCAGACTTTAAATACTATTTATATTTTAAAATGACCCGCCGTTCATTTATGGCTTCATAAATATATATGAGTAAGTTAGAACGCGTGGGGAGATTGGACATCCTGTCTCACCCCGATTTATTATTATTGGACTTACGCTTCTGGCTTTGGAGTATTCTATTTGAATTCTGGTGTTTTTATATACACAGAGTGAGTCAGAATAATACCGATACTTTTAAGGCGCGGAGGTTCTATTTCAGTGTTTTCTTTTAGGTAATGTATGCTCGTAAACGTCTTGTTATCTAGATAGGGGTCATTAGAGTTTTTGAAACACTGCGTCCGCTTAAATAAATTCTGCCGAACAGGTCGCTATGCCTCTTTTGCTACAAGGCATTGGGAGAGTTCTGCAAATAAGCATAGCCAGTATCTTTAATTTTAAGCAATTCACAATTCTCTTAAATTGATTTAGTAACATGTGGATGCTTATTTAATTATATGGTACTAAATCCATGCGCTCTGAAGTTGGTCAAAACTTTGTTATACCGATCTGCAGCTGCAAATACAGGTTATTGTCAATAACATACACAAATAATACTATTATTGTTGGTCAGTTTTCTCCAACATTATACAAATTACTTGAGAAAAGTTAAAACAACGTTAAATTATGCAAACATATTTTTAAAAGCATTCAAACATTAGGTAGTTAAACTAAGAAGAAAACAAGAATTGAGCAAGTGCACCAGTGTTTATAAAATATATTCAAAATGCCGACCTGCCGGAGCATAGTTGATAGCGTCGTTGTAATGATTGCCGAGTTCTTTCAAAAATACCTGGCGTATCGCGAACAGTATTAAATGCTACAAAAATCCTGGCTGTTCACTATTAACCGATGTCTTGTGCTCAAGAGTCTGAACATATCACCAAGGAAAAGACATCCAAATCTGGTGAACGGATTTCGGTGCTCATCCACCGATCAGGATACGCTACACTTAGGAAATCCCTTACGTCACCCGAATAACGCGCAGGTGCCCCATCTACTTGGAACCATATAGTGGTTCTGCCAAAGTATATTGTAAAAACTATAGACAAATGTGGCTCGTCAAACGTGGAGGGCCTTATGAGTGTGCCATTCACAATGCCAACCCAAATGTTCAATGCTGGCCGCTGTTGGTAATTTATAGCTGTAATAACTCTAGGGTTTTCCTGTGCCCAAATGTGACTGTTATGTGCCTTAAACATACCGTCTCGTGTAAAAACCTTCTAGTCCGCCCACAGTAAGGTTGTAGAAAATCTTGCATTTATGAAGAAACCACAGGACAAACTGTAGTCGGGGTGGAAAGTCATCTGGCCCCATGCTTGAACTCCGGTGAGATGATACGGATGTAATTGCTGTTCTCGCAGAATTCTGGTAACCGAAGACTGGCTTGCTCATGGCATGCGCTGTTGCTCTAGTGCTTGTGGACGGAGAATTATGGTCAAGAACTCCTCTTATATGCTCTTACATTTCTTGGGACTCCCGAACGATGCGCTTGTGTTTGGAAAGTTACTATTTCTCGCAGTCGTTGATGTACGGCAGTAAAGGTGCTGTGATGAGGCAAATGTCTCCTGCCCTTTTTGCATGTCCCCAAGCAGCACCATAAACGTAATGCAAGTCTACTAGTTTTGCGTCAGTAAAGTGGAGCATTTTTATAATTGGCTGTAGAACTGAAAGTCTTTCCAGCCTACGGAGCACTTTAGTATATCCTGATAGCTAAGTTTGATAACTTACACCTCTTGTAGGAACCAAAAAGTCACAAAATGTTGTACAATATGCAACGGAATACCTTACCACTTAAATAACTAAACGCAGCTTTTAGATTAATGGTGGTATAGACAAGGTTAAAACAGAACACAAGCGATATTCCAAAATACAAAGAAAGCGATATTACACTGCCGTGTGGGAACAGGGATCTGTTTGACAGAATTTAATCTAACCCGAAGCGGTGTTTGAAAAACGTTAATGTCTTCTAGCTCGATTACAAGACTTTACGGACATGTATTCCCTACAAGAAAATACTCAACTATAACCCCTAAATCCCGCCTTAAAATTATTCGGTGTTATTCTGACTCACTTGCAGGTATATAAGTTTTTTACGGTTACAAGATCCATCCCTCAGGATTAATACAATACATTTTGGTAAACATCATTACAGAGATTGAGTAAAAAGCATTTAGATGAAAATAGAAAATAAAACGTTGTATTGTTACGTCTAAAACGGATGAAAATAAAGAGATTATTTATCAAAATCACGTGAAAGCGTTGGCATATCTTTTCTACTGTAACATCTCGGTAAACAAATATTTTGAGCTACAGAAGAAAATCCAGTATTCCATCAAACATTCTGAAAATAATGTAACATATGTTAGTAGCATTATATACTGAGAAGCTTCACTCATTTTGTAACACTGATCATGTTGAGTATTCTCAAGAATACGCACAGTTGCACAGAAATTGAGTAATGTACAAGATTAAGGGAAACTGCAGGATTGGTGACCACCTGGATACTACAAAACCCCTTATCGCTGAGGTTTCTCCTTCTGTTTTGTTTTCCTCTCCCTTTTTTGTATCTTTTCCTCTGTTGCATCGTGTTTTAAAAAGTTAATAAAACGTTTCTTTACATGCCTTGCGGTAAATAATTAAACTTTAATTGACTAAATATGAAGGACTCTTAAGGCAGGTAGTCCTATGGCGCATCAGACTGAAACTGAGATATCAGATAAAACGTGTTCTAAAAACAATGACAAACACGGGAGCCTAAAAGAAACATAAATGTACTGGTCTGCCATCTATTGTTCAAATATAAAACCAAATGGTATGAAGGAGACTAGAAGACTCAGGACTGTATCAAGCCCTTGATTTGTATGTCCTGGCTCAGTTAAGTTTACAAAGAAAGAAAACTATTTTAAAAGAACAGTTTATTTTATGTGAAAGATATTATGATTAGGTAATACCGTTCTCGAAATTAAAATAGATCCAAACGCTTATTGTATACTCTATTAAAGAAAGTTTATTCCTATTCCAGCGCACCTTTTACATGAGTTTAGCTCTTTTTAACCCAGTGGATAATAGAAGACGATGACCACATTAAAAGTATGAAATGAATGCGCAAATGAGCTCAGGGATCTAAAGCGCCAAGGCAACCTGATACTCACCCTAGGGATTGATGAAAACTCTGAATAAAAGCGTAGACCAGGCGGCGTGATACAACCGGGATTCGAAACTGGGTCAGCAGTGAAAGAAGCAAGAGCCGTATACAGTTAGTTTTTGTCCATCGTAATTATAAAACAACAAAGTTTACCGAACACTTGATTTGTGAACTGAAATAATAAAGACAAATTGTTATTACTCTATAAATACTCATAAAACCAAAATTTTGTAAATAACATTTTTCTGAGAATTACACTTAAACACCTTTTTCAACTGGTTAATTTGTATAGCACTCTTTAACTTCTGATTTTTAAATTTTTCGTTTTAACTGATCGTTAGGAAACGCCGGTATTCAATACCACATTAACACACACTTCCAGACTCTGCGGAGAGTAGGGAATTATTCTAATTAAAGAAAAATTCCCTTGCTCCAGCCGCCAATCGAACCCGGGATATATATGCTTATATGCTTTTTATATAACCTTTTTACAGAGCTCAGTAATAATAATATGTAATATTAGAAATTTTAGGCCATGTTGCATATTCTTTTGTTGGAACATAAGTAAAAAGTATAGCAAAGAAAACGAAGCGCGCGCACGTGTGTGTGTGTATGTGTGTTTAACGTCCGTTCTTACAACATACGGCACCACAGGCGGTTGACACTAATGATGCATGAAATGATTATCAGGAGAGGAATTGTGGGTAGCAAACCTTCCAGGCATAAGTTTAGGATACTTCCCTGGCATTTTACAGTTATGAGGACTGAGGTAAACCTGGAGAAAAACTTAGCCAGAGAGGACGGCCTGTCGGGATATGAACCACGTACGTCACGAATGCGAGCCTCACAGAGCCATCTCGTTCGATTTTAGCGTTTCTCCACGCATTGTCCTACTGTAATATGAAGAGGGCAAATATATTTATACGAAAGATTAACGCTAATCGGAAGTGCTAAGCTATTAACGTAATATCAGCGTTAGTTAACACTATTTTTGCCGTATCAAATATATTAGAAGTGGTTAGAGAGTATTTTGTAACAAAAGCGTTTGCAGTAGTAAACACATTTCTGTACTAGCGAAGAAGGCGAGCCTGAGAAAAGGATATACTTTGTAATCAACTATAACATCACTAATAGTTAGCTGTTGTGCGAATTCGTATTGACATTTCTGAAGTTAGAAATTCCTTTATAAAATTCAAAATTAATGTTACTGGAAAATGAGTAAATAATAATTCCAAGTGTATACGGTTACAATTTATTTATTACAGCTACAATAATATTTATTTAAGAATGAGTCATACGAAGATATATCCAAGAATGATATAGGGGAGAGAAAAATCAAGGATCTCCAGTAACTGAGAAAATTAGATTTTATGTAATCAGTATCAGAAAATGTTTACAAATATGCAAACAAAATTGAATAAATAATATATAAATAAATATGTAATGGAGCAATTTTATTTAAAATCAAACATTTTATTTCTTTGCTAGAGAATAAGGTTTATGGGTAGTCACTAGTATATTAATCAGTTCACGTGTCTCCCATTCAAGCTTTTATTTGATATTGGAACGGAAGGCTTAATTATTAATTATATAAGTTTCCAAATGTTCTACTGTGATGCGTAGTTCCCTGTCTGTCAATATGCTTTATGTATAGAAAAAGATTGCTGAACTTCGCAAGGAGTTAACAGTACCTACTTACACAGAGGCATTATGTTAGGAATACTATTATCAGGAGGTTATTATTATTAAATAAGCGAGACAAAGTAAGAAAGTATTTGAGTATGTTTTAATCACCATGATTGCAGTATAGTGGAAACGACATCACCCACTTCACTGCAACAACACTGGCCTTCTGAACGGCATCTTCCATTATTCCCCACAGATTCTTGAAGAGGTAAAACTGAAGTCTCCAGTTTCTTGATACTGTCGGGAAGCCAAGTGAAGTGGTTTGGGATGTATGAAACTGAATTAAGTGCTGTAGAACTGTTGAATGTTGACAAGCATTCATTCACAGACACTGCACGATCCAAATAAAAGTTCTCCATCACTGACTCCATAGCATGGAAGTGATTGCTGTAGAAAATCTGTTGTAAAAGCACCATCGATAGAACTCCACCTTTTCAGCATTGACAACGAAGACGCCACTGGTGCCATGGTCAACTAAAACGTAACCGACTGCTGTAAATTGTACCGCATTTTGAGAACAACAAAGGAAAACATTAAAACCATTCATTGTCCGCATCGGACTCCTGATATTTAGTTTTAGAATGTAACGGAAATAATAGGACTGGTGACAATGTATGAGTAGCAGAATAATAAAACGTTCAAATTATACTTGCTTTCTTGCTACGGAATTTAATAATAATAATAATAATAACAATAATAATAATAATAATATAAATTCAATAGAAACGAAAATGAATCGAAAAAATATATTACTGAAATAATGTTAAAATATGTGAAAGTATCTAGTAATTAATACGTAAAAACTATAAATTGAAATTTATCTACAATTTTAAAACCATTGTGTATCTTGTCGACATTTGCGTTTTATGATATCTAACATTAAAATTATGTAATTACATATAATCCAAGCTCTAGTAATAACTTTTGGAACATAACCTGATGGCTAAACTGAACATTCTGGAAGTGGCAGTGTCTAGCAGTTGTTCCTTCTGAGACCTGAGAAAAGTCCACGGACCATCCGAGAATTTCACTGCTGTTTACTTTAGGTTCTTCTTCTTCTGCTGTTTAAGCTGATGCAGTTTTCACGCAGAGTCTGATGGCGATGAAAAACATTCTTCTAACCATCGTTTTGTGACCTTACTACACTTCCACTTCCTGTTGGTCGTCGGTCTCGTCCTATTTTTAATCAATCTTGCTTCCCCTGCTCTGCCAACATGTCCATTCCAGTGTTTCTTTCTTTTAAAAAGGTTATTATATCCGTTATATTCTGTTCATTCTTGTCTTCCCTGCTATTGCGCTTAATGTATTAATTTCTGTTGTTCTGAGTAACTGTTTAATTTCGGCGTTTCCTGGTCTTGTTTCTGTTTCATATATTAATGCAGGTATTATTACAGTATTCAACAGCTTGATACAGCTATTCCTAAATGTTTAAACTAAATTACTTGCTGAATGATTTTGCCTTTGATTTATAATTTGCACCTTTCAGTTTATTTGGATATACACTTGTTTTTCCGTTGAAAATCTCGTGTTATATTATTCCGGTGTTGTCACAAATCTGTATAGTAAAATTTGAAGATCATTCTCTGACCTAGCTATAAGAACAGCGTCATCTATAGGTTTTTCATTTATAGTAGTTAAAATGACCTCTTCACTTTCATTTATGTTCTTTCTAGCATAGAACCTCACGCCATCAGTTTCCAAAATAGCCAATAGAGTTTATATAAAGGTTCTAGGAATGGAACTAGTTGCAAGTATTGCTAGCAGCTGCAACAAAATTTGTTGGAATTTTCCATATACAGGTGGACTATTTAAGTTAGGACTGTACACTATCTCCAAAACTAAGCGTTGTAGAAAGGAATGTTTTGAATAAGAGTTGCTTGATATTATGGGGGAAAGTAAATGTCATTAGTTGTGTTTTGTTTGGAGGACGCCGTGGTGGCCATTTTAGGTTCATTTTCAATTGATCCTAATTGTAAGTTCCCATTTAAAAATCCAGTTGACCCTAAAATGACCATCATAACGTCCTCCAAACAAAACACGACTAATGGCATTTACTTTCCCCCATAATATCAAGCAACTTTTATTAAAGACAAGCCTTTCTACACAGCTTAGTTTTGAAGATATTGTATAGTCTCAACTTAACTGGTCCACCCTGTATAGCTAATTGTATACTTAACAGCGCAGGAGTCATAAGTGATAGCTTAAAGCATACAGTAATAAATTAGAAGTCATCCAGAAGCAGATTATGGATGAGTGAATGAATGAAGGAAATGCGATATTCTCAATTTTCTAAGATAATGCATTATTTTCAACCAACACATTCGTTCAAAATTTTATAGCACTGAATGTAGTTGCGTTTTCTAGGACTTACGTTTTCTCGCAATCTTGCATTCAGAGAAAACAAACTGTTCTGCTGGCTATATTTTCTGAAAAAGTAATATAAAAGTTTTGTTAACCATTGCATCAGTAATGGGTTTACCTTTCACTAAATGAGATTTTGGAAGGAATCGTTTACTTGGGCGTACATTGAACTCAGCGTGTTATTCGCCATGCCCTGCATAGCTCGTCACTGTGCGCATTATAAAATACACGCTGATGTTATATAACAAAGGTTTTGGTCTAGGGGCTGGTGTATTTCAGTTGATGCTATCTCTAAGAAAGGTCGCTACAGATTTGTAAGAGAGTAGGAGAGAAGATAGATATTGGAGGGTTACAGAAAAAGAAAAGATAATAGGGATGAGATGATGGCATCCATAAAATGAGGCAATTCTTTGAGATCTGATGTATGGAAAGGAAACAATCAAAGAAAAGTAAACAAAGCGAATGAAAGTATTGACCGAGGAAAGAAACACCAATGGCCCGGATCCTTGGCCAAGTAGAATGACTAGTCGTTGCAGAGCAACAAACATAAAGTCTCCCAAATTGTTGGCACCTTTTCTTATGTCTGTAAGATTTACAGGTTCTTTTTAGAATTAGTAAACGTTATTGGTATCACTTTACGTCAGTTCAAACCAATGTTTTAAAATATTCCTAAAATCGAATTCGGACTGGGTTTTATTTCATGAAGAGAAAGGTCTTTGTTTTCGTTTTACTTACGTTACTCCTGACAAAACAAATCCACTATGCCTTTTATCACCAACCCATGCATTATATTGCCAACAACATGTTCTTAATTGCTGTGGGTTATTCACTGGATAATTATGTGCTGCCTATATTTGCTTGCGTTCGTTTGTGTGTGTGTGGAACAGTTAAATCCCGAAGTTCAATAAAACCTAGTTTAAAGGCAAGATGCCACTTAAAACCCTTTTTTACTAGTTAGAACTTAGTAACACTATTACAATTACGAAAAAGTAAAAATAGAGAATAATTCACTTTCGACTACAGTGTTCTTATCATTCTTTAACTAATTACTCTCCTCTTTGTGGAAATTACAACCCCAAGGACTTACAAGTCAATGTCTTGGGTCAGTAGCCTGTCGAGGAGCATGCAAACTCTAGATCGTAGCACATCCAGGATGGATAATCAGCCCAATGCCTGGTATGGCGGTGAAGAAGGGAATATAATGGAATGTAGTGATGATGATAGGACAATTCGCGGATCAAACAATCCAACCCAGCATATTCGCCTAGCGCCGAGGAAAACCGCGAAAAACCTTCGATCAAGTTGGTCGGCCCCTGGGATTTGAACCTGGGACCTCAGGAATGCCAATCACATTAGTTATCGTGGGGCCACCTCGCTTGGTCCGTGTTATTATTATTAATTGAAACCAACAAATGAAATTTATGCAATTATAAGATATTCATTGCTATTCTCAAACAGTTTTTTTGTGAAATACAAAGATGACTCCAGACTGCCTCTGTGGTTGGGTCGTCAGCGTCTGGCTTCTCAATCTCACCTGGCTTCTCCCGGGTTCGATTCTGGCTGGTGGGAGAATATTTCCTTTACCAGAATCATTTAGTACCGTCCGCAGAGTCTGGAAATATGAATGTGGAAGTAAATGTGTTTAATAGCGAAAGGTGTTAAGACCAACGTTAAGATAACCTAGAGCTGGACGAGTAATAACGCCATCAGTTGTTTCTCAAGTGAAAGCCCTCTATATGACCATAGAAGTAATGGTGACTATATAAATAAAACAATTAAAAAACAATGAAAATATGACTTCAATTGTTTATCTAACAGTCACAAAATAAGAGCTACATGTTACATAATTTAATTTGTTGTAATTCCATATGAGCGTCGCTCAGTCATTGCAGTCATACCAGTTTTATGATTTATGCGCGTCATTTTGGTATTCATAACACTAGTCTGCATGATATCGGATGACTGAAAACTAATAAGTGATTCTGACTCACTTTTATATGCTGATTTTGGAACTGCTTTTAGTTTTTGTCTATCACCTACAGTTTTTTCACAGTTTCACTTAAAAATATAGAGATACACAGATATAAAGATATTGCTTCCGCCACTACAAATAAAATTCGGCTTGATGAAGCAATTTGTAAGGGCTCTACTAGAGGATGGGCCCTGCTTCAAGTACTTTTCCAAGAAATTTCCCTTCATTACACAAGGCAAATTAAAGGCTGGAATTTTTGTTGGTCCTCGAATAAAGAAATTGATGAAGGATCAAGATTTTGAGAAGACAATGAATGAATGAGAGAGAAATAGAAGCATGGACCGCCTTCGGATCAGTTACTCAAAACTGCTTAGGCAATAACAAACATCCTAATTACAAGGCCATTGCCGAAACAATGTTGGAAAATTTCAAGAAGATGGGTTGTAACATGAGTGTAAAGGTGCATTTTCTGCATTCACATATCGACTACTTTCCAGAAAATCTGGGACATTATAGCGAAGAGCAGGGTGAACGTTTTCACCAAGATATTAAATAAATGGAGAGGAGGTACCAGGGGAGATGGAATGAAACTATGATGGCCGACTACTGTTGGACGTTGAGGAGGGACAGTCATCTTCAAGGATTTGCAAGGAAGTCAAAGAACAGAAAGTTTGAAAAAAATTGAGTGAAACACTTTGGCTTCTTGTTTTGTTAAAATGTAGTCGTGAAATAAATTAGGGGAGTTCTTGAGAGTATTCTTAGAATGTTTCTTGAATAAAAACTTACCTTGTTTGAAATGGTATTTGAATACTTTTCTACCTCATTAGTAAAATTGTCAAAACATTACTTATTTTTTGTAAAAACCTGACGCGATAGAAAAAAACGGAGTATATTTCTGGAATCAGCATAAAACCTTGATTCAAGAACACCTACTTTTAAGAAATCATCCGACAAAAAGTTTGAAAATGCAGACTAGTGTAATTTATGATTATGACATTTCCTCGCTTATATGAATTACAATAAATAGGCATAAGAATTTATAAACATTAAAGCCAGGAAAGAAGAAAATAAAATTGAAGTGTTACTATAGATAGGGGCATCGTAGGTACCAATCCCGCATCCCTCATACAGTCTTTTGGCGTTTGCAGACAGTACTCGGAACGGTATTTACTTGCATCTCGGAGACTCTTGTCTACTGTTGTTTGCATTCTTTGTAGTGATAATGGATTGAGTATTGATACAACTGCTTAAGAATTCCTATGCCTGATAATAAGTCTCCTTTTATTTCAACACTTGCTATTGCATCTTGTTCAATAAATAGCAAGTGGGTTAAAAATTTCGTTTAATTTTTACTTTCTCTACTACGTATAGTAAGTAGAGGAAGCATTGCATTCCACCCGAAAAATCAACATCATACTTTGAGACCACCTGAATCCAAATAAAGCTTTTTTGCAAACATGTCCGTGTATGTCTCTTGTCTGTGAACAGCAAACTCCAAAATGAAAAGTCGTATAAATAACAAACTTTGTATTTAAGTTTAGTGTCTTCAAGGATGTGACAGGAAGATTTTCAAGAAAATTACCCACCCTCAACTACCCTTTACATGGAATTGTTTTCGAAAATTTTGATTTTCCAAAAAATAACGCTAACGTTTTTGTTAAAATACCATACGTAAAAGATATTTAATGGTAAATAAAATTTATACCTCGACTTTTCTGGGAATAGCCTAGGAAGTCCTTTTCGTTCGGAAGGAATTTTGTATAGTCTTGTATAACTTATAAACGTTAAGCGATTGACAAATGTACCGCACAAAAAATGTAGATCTCTTTCAAATACACAGTTTACTTAAAATATGATTTTTTGTGGTATAAGCTGTTTCTGAGATATCAGTTATTAAAGGTTCAAACTGTTCAACACTTGTCATTTAGTCCCATCGATTTTCGGTTGTTTCTCGCGATTGCATTGAAACAGTATGGAATTTTAAGGCCAGCATATAGCGTCCACTTCTTAAACATTTGATTATTGCTGTTCTCTTTGTATTTATAAGGAAATATGCAATGTAGCTATTTTTGCAAAGGTTTATTTGGATTAAATGTAGTAGAAAATAAGATTTAGTAAGAATAATTTGTATACCCACTAATAAAGGTAGAGGGTAGAGAAAGGCATGTGATGTATCACATCAGATTTTTTTAATTGTGCCATATCTTCCCTATCCATTGTCACGGAGTAGTAGTATTAGAAACGTAATATTTACTTTATTAAAACAAAACCATTGGAGGATTACATAATATTCAGTAAATAACACCTGGAGCGGTAAATACGATGATGTTATACACAACTAAATAAAATTTAAATTGCAATAACACAATGCAAGCCATTGTGAGCAAATCAAAAGTTACTTGGCACTTTGCCAATGGGTTTCAGAATCTCATTTCCACTTGGAAGCATAACAAAGAAATGAATATTCTACAGGCGTCGCCAAAATTTTACCAAACACACTTTGTTTACTTTGGACAGTGTCCAAGCACCCTGAAAATGCAACAGAACATCAATAACAAGCTAGGAATTTACCTCCTGTCTCAAAGACTCTATAATGCCATTGCGCGTAAAATAACAATTCAAAAACGAAAAAAATATAAACTCAATATGTGAAATAGTTAACAATGCCGTTTCCTGCCCATAAACAGTTCATCTTAAGCGCCTGCAACTTGTAGCGGTGACGGGTGATGCCGGTTGTAGCGATCTGCTACTTAAGTCCGGGATACTAGCTCGAAGTTCGCTGCTTTCTTCTTCTTCTCCTCCTCCTCGTTGTTGCTATCCTCCTGAATTACCTATGTTTATCTAGCTACTCTTATCTCGGATCAGGTATTGAGATGTGTTACTGCTGATCTGGATTTATTTCACTTAAATAAACAACAATAATGAAGTTGCCAACCAGTTACATGTTATACTTGTTTTGACCATCTTGCAATTCCTCAAATCACATATTATTTTCCGTTAGCTCCCGCTACTTTGTCAAGTTCTAAATTGAACCTATATCTGAGTTCACACGCCTCCTACGCAACCTGACGTGAAGTGGTCCTCTTGAAGCTCAGAATTGGAAGAAGGTTTCTCGGAATCGCCCACTTTTTTATACTCTTTCAGACATACACTAATTTTCTCGCTGTAATAATAATGCGTTTTACCATTTGGCGTCTTATGAAAATAAAATAATTCATGTATTATTCTCTTGAAAAACGTAACTACTTTGAGAATTCCGTTGTCTTTTTCTAATATTACATCACTCGCTCTACTCACACCTATGCTCTTTGATCACTTATTTAGCCTATTTCCCAGTGTTGGGGAGCTATTCCTTGTGTGGTCCGATTGTTAATTACCTTTCTCTGTAAGCTAGAATTGCATACAAATTTTACTCTTTACAATATTCAGTTCTGCATGGATACATATCTTTGTATTATATTAGTTATTTACATAATTATTTATATATTACTTATTTGCATATTTACTTACCATTCCTATTTATTTTCACTTCTCTATTCTTTCGTAATTAAACTCTCTTTAATTTTATCATTTTGTGCGCTGATATGTTTCTTCCTACAGTTATTCTTATTTCATCTAACAATTTTCTTCTATATAATTTGTTTATATTCAACATGGGGTAGGCGTTCCCTTTACAAAGAGTCGTACATTTTAAAAGAGACGAGCTCATATTTCAATTAACTAACTAAATCAGGAGAATTAGCTGGAGGAATTTTGTGAAGGTAAGGCTACGGTAGATTTCTCCTTAATCATCATGGCAAGAATTCAACTCCAAGTCAGATCACCAAATGACGAAGTAGCTAGAAGTAGGTAGCCAGGTAAAGCGTGCGACCAAGCAATGGTGCTAATGAAGAAAAAGTTTCTTATACTTTAACCAGCGAGACTGCTGGTAACGTGTGAAGCTTGCTTTCGGGAGGTCCCAGGTTCGCTTTCCGTCGGGCCAGTCTCTGTGGCACTGGGTTCTTTCGTGTTTTTTCGGGTAGGTAGACGATAATTAAATTGAATTGAGTTTTATTTTTGGAGACGCTCTTTAACTGCTCTGGATCTTACCGTCCCATTCTATATTGGGCTTGAAATACCGGAAATTTTGCTCATAGGCCTCTTTATCAGACTCGAAGTTCTTTTACGTGCAATAAATCTAAGGCACGGGACCCCAACTTTATTTCCCTTCCGAAGGAAGCCATTCTAAGGATTTTTACGCCCGAAAAATCCATCGCCCTCCTACAGGTTTGAACGCGCGACTCGGGAACTAGAGACTAATATGGTGGCCCTAGAACACGGAGGACGACTCGGTAGACGATGCTGTGATGGCTCCTCTCCTATCACGAAGTTCATGCCCATAATTTTCTTTCATCTACTTCAGGGTTGAAAGACCAGACAACGATGGTTGGTGTGTTTCGGCAAGACCGTAAAATTTGCATTATGACAAGATTCCCCCCTGGGGCCCTCTTCCTTTGTAGGAATATGTGGTCTATTTCTGGAACCCCAGGTTGCAGGTGGATAAGGCAAACTTAGCCGGTGTCAGGGTTGTTATGTTGGAATCTATAGGGAGCCCCTCCTTGCTAGCACAGTCATCATCCGGATCTGGTCGGCATTCGGGTATCCCCTTCATCCCAGGAGTTAAGTTGGAAGCACAAAGGACCCTCTGCGGTGCTGTGCTTCAGTTTCTGGAGGCCCCTCCATCTGGCTACTCCTAACTCCCTCCTGCATTAGAAATCAAAGAACTGAATATTGCCATCTAATTCACATGGTTCTGTGTAGTATCCGTATTCCAGAGGCTTCCAAGAGCGATGTAACTGCTAGAATTTGAGGTAGATTAACACGCTCTTGTTCATGCAGCCACTTCTGTACCGCGTTTCTCTTTGCATATGCTTGTGGACAATTTACCTATAACTAATGCTCAACAAAAAACCCCAGAATTTACTTCAAGGACTGAAAAGCAATTCAAAGACAAAACCAACCAATGAGCGATTTTAATTAAACTGGACGACAGCATTTGTAGAGATTTCCTCAGCGATATGGAGACGAAGGTTAAAGTATTGTCGCCATCGAATGCAATAAGAAAACCGACATTAAGAAACGCTAGTGCAGTATGAATATACAACGTTTAAGTAAATAAAATATTTTATTTTTTCGTCAAAATTAAAAAAGCCTTGCCTTAACGATACCCCGCTAGTAAGAACATGCTCAAAACGTTACCCTTCGGCACTTTGGATATATTTTGGAGGATGTACCTTTATAATCCAGTACCTAGAATTATGCTCTAGGAGCAGAGGTGGTCAAGCTGGCAGAGGGTAGGGCTAGATTTGTCAGCACCAACATAAACATTTGCGTTCTCTTATGGGCCACTTTATATATATTTTATAAAGTTTAATTTCTGTATTTTGTATATAACAGTTGCCCTTTCCCCTTCACCAAATCCCATACTATGATCATAGAATCTAATTTATATGAGGTTGTAGGTATACATTTCATAATATTAATTTCTGTGGAATTGCACAGAGTACTCTTATAATTAAAGTCCTGCAGCTGATACTCTCGCCTTTTTAAGTATGAGGTATTGATATACATCCTCCTGAGCAGTATATAAAGAAAGGGGAATGTAATTGGAGTGTGGGACAATGCTGGAAGCAATGGTGACAGCTTATAGTGCTGATAGCAGGAGAAACCTCCTAGAGGAGGGGCCTTTCATTTTCCTTCTATTTCCCCACTTCTTCCACGCGACTTAACGTCTATCTTGTTAACTTCTCGTCGGCCACTGCAGGAAATAAACCGCAGAACGACATTGACAGGTGCTCGGAGAACAACAAAGCAAGCATATTACATTTCTTTTCATATTTGTATTTTATATAATGGCTTTCCTTCCCTTACAGTCACATATTTGTTAGCCCTCTGAGGTATCTGTTCTTCTTCATTAATATTTTGAATTTTCTGGGAATATCTTTTGGGAATATTTCTTCATTCGGAGGAATTTGTATAATTTTGTATAATGGAAAAAAATATAAGACAAACGAAAACTTACCACACAACAAATATAGATCTCTTTAAAACGCACAATTTATTTCAAATAACATTTTCTTTAGCATCAGCCATTTCCGAGCTTGGCATTGGCTTGTCATTTTCTTTAAGTGCTATTGGTATTCAGTTTTTTCTTTTCGCAACTTCATGGAAGCAGCAGGGTAGTTGAAGGCCAGCATATATCGGCTAAGTTTTAAACATCTGATATGGATTCAGTTTCCTCTTTTTCTTTGTACCTACAATGAAATGTGTAACGAAATATTTCTGCATAGAAAATTAAATTGAGTTTTATTTATGGTCGCTTTTTAACTACTATGTTTCTTAGTCTTCCACTCTACATTGGGCGTGAAAGACCGGAACATTTGCTCAGAACCCTCTTTATTAGGCTTAACGTGGCGTAAATCTACGACACGGGACCAACGTCTTTACTTCCCATAATGGTCCCTCGGCTAGTGAAATCAGTATTACAATCAAACCAACAATGTTTCAATTTTTGTTTTGCCTGGAACAGTTATCTGAGGTAACAGCAAGTCTCTCACACTTAATGTCATACAAAATAAAATGCTATGGAATGCAAGTGGCTATTTCGTCAGGTCCCCTTCAGTGGTGTTCTCATCCCAATAGTAGAAGTACCCTTTGTTTGCAATGCAGCCTTGGATACTTAGATTATAACAAAAAAAAATTCTTCTGTAGAAAGCGGGACCAAAAGACAGTTTTGCTGTCGGAGAGCTTGCTGCAAGGCAAATGTAAGCACCGGAGCGGTTTTATCATTGGGGCTTATAACTTGTTGTCAACCTACAGCTTTCATATGATGGAGTTGTGAATCCTGGCTAGTTCCTTCAATTTCCCTTCATCGTTTTCTAAGTCTACATGTTTATTTGTATTTTCAGAGAATCAAATTTTTAGCACGTGTCTGATTTGGGGTTTTTAAAACTAATATTAAAGTTCTTCCCAAAATTCTTCTAAATATAGCATTACAAAGAGGATTTTTCATTAAGCTCAAAGCAATACTTTACATATTCAGAACAAACTGACTAAATGGCGCACTCCATTGTCATAAATACTTTATCAGGGTTCTTTTAACATGAAGAATGGCTGTCATATTTGGTATTTTATCAGTAAACTTATGTACAGTGCGTATTAACTTTTGCTCTGAATGATTTTTATTGTAATTTCCATGTGTTCCTCTTGGGAGATGTTACAGCTCCCTTTGTTTTCTTATCAATCAAAATTTTAAGTTTTCCTCTATCTTTTTGTAAACCATATACGAGGGGCACTATTTATATTTTGAGCCTTGGCAACCCTGAATATTGTAGATGCCATCTGACGTTTCCAATGGAAAGTTTGAAATTTTTGACCATAATCTACTTCAAACATTTTGTCAATAGAGCGTCATTTGTTTTGTTTACACCAACATGAAAATTGTGTGTCAACAAAAACATGGAATTAACTCCTGAAAATGTTCATGCAAGGATTTATTACGACCTTCGACGTGGAGTATCAAGACAAGAGTGCCTCGATCAACTAACTTCCACATTTTGGCGACGAAGCTCCATTTTTGCCACTGTGAAACGCTGGTATAACGAACTTAATCGTGGCCGCCGTTCGCTCAATGATGAAGGTCGTCCAAAATCAGTTGTTGTGCCAGAAAACATTGATGCTGTGCAAAATCTAATAATGAAATATCATCATGCGACATATTGTGAGATTGAGGCAACCCTAGGCATTAGTTCCATCAGCATAAACAAAATATTACATGGTTATTTAGCCGTGAAAAAGGTTTGCTCTCGTTGGATCCCACATAATTTGACGCAATCTCAAAAAGATGCTCGTGTCGATTGGTGTACAAAAATGCTCAAGAAATGCAATAGCGGTGCCTCAAAAGACGTATATAAGATTGTAACAGGTGACGAATCATGGATCTATGCGTATGGGCCGGAACGTAGAGCAGTCGACTGTATGGGTGTTTCAAGATGAAGCAAATCCAACAAAAGTTGTTCGCACTCGAAGCACTTCGAAGCAAATGGTTGCCTGCTTTTTCAGCAAAACTGGCCATGTGGCAACAGTGCCTTTAGAGGAATGGTCAATGCCGAATGGTACACAACCATTTGTTTGCCGGAAGTATTCGGTGAAGTAGGGAAAACTAACAAGAACCGTAGGATCGTTCTTCATCAAGACAATGCGAGCGCGCACACATCTCGTCTAACAACAGAGTATTTGAAGGCTCAAAAAATCGAATTGATGGGTCATCCGCCATACAGTTCTGATTTGGCATTCAATGACTTCTTTTTGTTCCCGAACATCAAGAATAATTTGCGTGGACAATGATTTTCGTTGGCAGAAAAAGGCGCTGATGCCTTCAAAAACTATGTTTTGGAGGTGTCTCAAGAAGACTGGAACAAATGCTTTGACAAATGGTTCAAACGGATGCAAATATGTATTTATCATAAAGGAGAATATTTTGAAAAACAAAAAAGCAGTTTTCAATCATAAATTACTTTGTTTTAATTATTAGGCTCAAAATATAAATAGTTCCCTTCGTATGCTCTGGAAAGCATTTTTTACACATTTGTGTTTGTCCCCTATCAGCATTACTTACGAAGTAATATGATGTAAAAGATCTTCGTGAAGGAATGACATAATTATTTGTTTTCCGTTAGTAACTGAAGTTTTAATTAGTTCAAATAAGTAGGCATTTTGTGTGTTGTAATTGCCCATATTACTAAATTCTTCAAAAACTGAGTATCTAGTTTTCTTTGTTAGAACATTTTCTTTTACAATTAAAGTTTTTCCCCAACTTTGTTGGGGATTTTGAACCACGTTTTTTACCACGTTTAATGATATAAGGTTTCCCGAAATTACGAGATATCTTTGATTTTTGCTGTTTGTTGATGCTTCCTTCTTTTATTACCTCTCTTTACTTGCATACTGTTTGCCGACACCTCAGGATTCGTAGGAACGGTTTCCAAGAACATCTCATTGCTTGTTATGGGTATAGTGTCAAAAGTCTGTGATTAACTGTTGTCTTCACTTACTTTGGGGCAGAGGTGGCGAAAATATGACTCGCAGGCGCCGTTCCCTCTCTGCAACCGTCCGTTTGATTTTCACATGCTGCTGAGTGATGCAGTGCGTGTTGCATATTTGGTGACTCACGGAAGAAAGTCGTTTTCGCCACCCTTGCTTTATGGTAAAGGTAAAAGTAAAGATACGTATCACGGAGCAGAGCAGAACCGAGGTAGAGCACCAGAGCAAGCCAGTCGGCCCATTGTGTTTCCAACGTGACCTCTGGGAGGGAGGGATGAGAGAAGAAATCCAAAGGGCGATCAGATCCGGATGCCGACGGGCACAAGCATGGATAGGGTCCCTAACGTTTCCAGATAGAACGCATCCGACGCCGCAGGGTTCCTGCCCACAAACTACCAATCTCCAGGGTCCCCGGAGCGAAGCCTCACGCTGAGGAGAGACTTAACTGAGCGGTACCGCAGTGACGCCAGGGAAGAAGCCTTTACCGAGAGCAAGCCATCACCCAGCCGCAACCCGCCGAACATCGCCTCTGGTCCTAAAACTCTGAAACAGATGACAAGTAAAATGGTGGGTACAGGAAATGAGAGGAAGGAGAGTCGTGGTAGAAGCCCAGCATTCGCCTGGCGACCCGGTGAAACCACGAAAAACTCATGAGCGAATGGGCGATCGCCGGGATCGATCCCAAGACCACCCGAATGCGGCTACAGACGTAACCACGTGAGTCATCCTGCTCGGTATGCTTTAGGGTGCACGGAGTGTAATTTAAAAATAAAATATAATGTAATACTCAACTAAAAATAGAGAATATGCATGAATTACCATGTTTGAAATGTACAAATTCTTTTAAATAATTGAAACAATATAAGTTTGGTATGAAAAAAACAAACCTGAATAAATTTATGGAGTAGGCAAACAAGAAAGGAATATGCTAACTTAACCTATTTATATAATTCGCTGAAATTAGTTCAATTGTTTTCTGTTGAATCCGTTCAACTATCAGTTAAATTACTATTCTCTGTAAATTCAATTTATTTTATTAAATAATAATTAAGATAATACTTCAGCCCTTGCAAATTAAGCTCAGCATTACACGTTTAAATAAGTAACATGGTAACTGCAGGGATACGAAGTTTTACAGTCAAAACATGAAAGATGCTAAGGATTTTGTTCTTACCTGTTTTTGTGATAGTTCTACAGAATTGTTAACATTTAATAGTCGTAGACTGCGACCGAGTGTTGAACTTCATTATTTATATCTTCATTTTCTTCCATCACATCTAAAATAAGGATACTTAAATCCTCTTCTGCACAGGTTTCTATAAAGAACTTTTACCTAGCCGACATCTTGTGCAGATCAAGGTCTTCATCAAAACAAAAGATACTTACCATATGTAAGTGTCAGCGTTTTTCATATTTTAAAACAAAATTTCCCTAAAAGGCAGTTTAAAGTTGTTCATTACTGTCCATAGAATGCGCTGGAATAAGAAATTATATTTGGACGAGGTTACCATGTTATATGACCGAACGCTTCATTTATATAAATGATACAAACATTATTTATTTATTCCAATGGGCCTAATGCCTTCAGGTATTGCCTTTTACACCACGGTAAATACAAATACTGCAAAAGAGAATAAAATGAAAAATAAAGCAATATAATGTTAGTTATTTATTAAGCAGTAGTATGGTGAACGAGTGAGATTATTATGACCTGAATATCGAGGCGAGTACACCAACCACTTTCTATAGGAGACTCTTATATAAATTTTTTGGAACAGGTGCATGGTAATCAGGTTTTAATCAGGTTATTAAATAAATCAGCAGTTTTTAGGGTTTTTAAGAGCATGCGGCAAGGCGCACGTATACAGACAGCATTCGTATTGTTAGTGCAGTATGTTTAATAAGTCAAGTTATAACATGCTACTTGGCGTGGACTAGTGATGCTCTTTTGGTATTGTAAGCTGTAATTTTCAGTAGAACTATCATAACGTCATCATTTTTATATAACTGTAATGGGAGTTGCTGATTCTGAACACTTTATAATTGAAAATTGCGTCATCAATGTGTAACGGTGCCCTAACTGATATAAAGAGATTATCGGGAGGTTTTGGGTAAATTATTTCGTGATAGATAAAAGGAAAGATAATTATATAGTTTAACTGCAGTTATTGTAAATATATGCTGAAATTGATTTCGTTTTTAATTATGTCTTTTTTGTTTGTTTGTTTTTTGTTTTGCTGTTGAAAGTAAAATAATCATCATTGTGATGTTGTTACTCCATGTTAAACTGCACATTGAAGACGTTGGAGGATGTTGAAATTCCAGAAGGTTCCTGCATTTGTGCAAATGAATGGCGTGGGATATGTAGAGAAAAGAGTTAAACCTAATATTGTGGTCGTTTTTATAAGTGAAGCTAATGAAATTATAATTTGTTTTTTAGCTTTATAATGTTAATTCAGTGTTGCTTCTATAACGACCTTATCATATGCGTATGCTAAAGCGAAATTTCACATTGACTTTGCTGTACGTTCACAACAAAGTATAAACTTTCAAAATAATAAATTTAATTCAAAAGCAGTAGTTTAAAACTATGTGTGCTGAAAAATATATTATCACAATGCAGAAAGAATGTAGCATTTCTGCAAGAAAAATTAACACAAAAAGTTCAAGTAACGACTTTAAACTAAAGTGAAAATACAATATTACAGATAATATGAGTACATATGTTAAGTATTAATCCCCTTTAATAATTCGACAAAAAATACGCATATTAACTCATTTGTTACTTCTTAGATAATGTCCGGCATTCCCTCAGATCAGCAGGTACGAAATTCCAGAGATAAGTAAGACACCTACTGTAGCTGTAAACGATGTAGCAGGACCTCTGGTGAGAGATGGAAAGGAGCACACCTCGCTCTATTTTTACTTTCTCTACCAGTATAATAGTAAGTAGGGAAAGTATTGCATTCCACCCAAAAATTCGATACCGAGATTTCAGCGGAAATACATGTTTTGGAACCCCCTGAATCCAAAAACAGCATTTTTGGAAACATGTCCGTGTGTGTCTGTGTGTGTCTGTGTGTCTGTGAACAGCTTAACTCAGAAACGAACAGTCGGATAAACACCAAACTTGATATTTACTTTCAGTATGCTCCAGAGATGCGACACGAAGGTTTTCAAGAAAATCCCCCCCCCCCACTACAGATTACCCTTTACATGGAAAATTTTAATTTTCTCAAAAATGGCTCTAAGGATTTTGATTAAAGTATCATATGTTTAAGATATTTTCATGACAAATAAAATGTATATTTTGAATTTTTTGGGAATGTCTCCGAAAGTATTCTTCATTGTGAATGACTTTTGCATAACCGGTGAACCATAAGAGATAGACAAAATTTTACTACACAAAAAATGTAGATCGCGTTAACATACACAATTTATGTCATATACATTTTTTTGTTGAGTGAACCATTTTCGAGATATTGCTTGTTATTCCCTTAAATTTTTCAATACTTATTTTCTCAAATGGGAATTCGTTATTCATTTTTTTGTCTTGGATATGCAAAGAGTATTAATCTGTGGCAAACATAATGGTGCTGCACGTAGCAACTAGCTTTAAGAGTAATGTCCATGCTTAAGGGCTACTATATTTGTATATTGCCCTTGTAAATATATATTCCACTTACATCTACAAGAAAATTAGCAATAAGATAGAGTCTGCAAATGTTTATCTCGATTAACATGAAGTAGATGGAGAATAAGCTGTGTAAAAATAGTTTGTACAAGAGTAGAGAAAGTCATGTTAGTGTAATACATCAGATGTCTACTTTCTCTACTACATATAGTAAATAGGGGAAGTATTGTATTCCACCCAAAAATTCGATACCGAGATTTCACCGGAAATACATGTTTTTAGACCCCCTGAATCCAAAAAAAAAAACATTTTTGGAAACATGTCCGTGTGTGTGTGTCTGTATGTGTGTCTGTGAACAGCTTAACTCAGAAACGAACAGTCGGATAAACACCAAACTTAGTATTTAGGTTCAGTATCTTCCAGAGATGCGACACGAAGGTTTTCAAGAAACCCCCCACTCCAGATTAGTCTTTACATGGAACATTTTTCTAAAATTTTAATTTTCTCAAAAATGGCTCTAAAGATTTTGATTAAAATATCATATGTTTAAGATATTTTCATAACAATTGAAATGTATTTCTCGAATTTCCTGGGAATGTCTCCAAAAGTATTCTTCATTGTGAAGGACTTTTGCATAACTGGTAAACCATAAGAGATAGACAAAAATTTACTACACAAGAATGTAGATACCGTTAAAATACACAATTTATGTCCTATACATTTTTTGTTGAGTGAACCATTTTCGAGATATTGCTTGTTATTCCCTTAAATTTTCCAATATTTATACTTTTTCCCAAATGAAAATTCCTTATTCAGTTTTTTTGTCCTGGTAATGCAAAGAGAATGGAATACTCCACATAGCAACCAGCTCTTAAAATATTTGACTATCTCCTAAAGCCTACCAATCTCCCTTGCTTCTACAAGAAAATTAGCAATAAGATTAACATCTCGATATCTCGATTAACATGAGCATATGGAGAATAAGCGTTTGTAAAAATAGTTTGTTCAAGTGTACAGAAAGTCATGCGAGTGTAACACATAAGATTTTTTGTGTTTGTGAGAGACTGAAGACGTGAAATGAAGTAACCTGAAGTGTAACATTTCAAGGCAACAGGGGATACAAGTTTCTTCGATCCTTTAGACGAAGTCCTGAAAGCATTGCTAGGGATGGCGTTACATGGTAAAGTTTGCGATTATTGCAGATCGCTATGAAGCAGACGTTATGAACTTCATTTAAACTGTCAAAGGTAGACATTGTTTCATATGGTTAATGGAAGGCAGCTGGGAGATTATTTTCTTGCAGATGCACTTTACCTGGGTGTTCCAACTGAGGTCTGTGTCCACATGTCACGATTTTTCACAGTGTTGGAGTACTCAGCTTTTCGGTTCAGTTTAATCTTCGGCATAATGCTGCACTCTAGAGTGGTGAGTAAACAGTAATGCTCCAATGCGATCATTTGCAGCTTTTCTGGATTAATTTTCAGTTGTAGTTTGTGATCCCGATTTAAAATAGAGTTCGAGTCCTCGTGCATGTTTTTCACCACGTCGTTCTTCTCACGTGCACGAAAATGTGTTTAAATTTGCAAGTCATCAGCATACATTTAGTGCTTTGTGGTAGCTATATCATTAACGTAGATCATAAACAGTAACGATCTAGGTACCGAACCTTCCCGACACGCCATTAAGAGGAAAGATCGTTTTCCATTGATGGTGGTCATGAAAATAGTTAAAACGTGAGAGCCACTTCTGAAATTTTAAGGTGTCTTGGTTTAAATCGTAAGAGCTCCGTGTCGAACTCTTTGAAATGGTTAAGAAGTGTTAATAAAGTCAGTATATTTTAATTTAATTTCAAAAGCACTATATCCACACTTTGTTTACTTCTAAATCGGACTGAAAATCAAGTAAGCCGTGTTCAGCGAAATAGTTCATCACTACATTATGTACAAGTCGTTCGATCGCGTTTGGAATAGTATTGTGGTCATTGGTGTATTAAGGTATTTTAGGGAGAGGGCGGATAAATGTTTTTTTTATCCAAGAAGTTTGGATCGAACAAGGAGAAAGTGAGGTGAGGCATTAAGGATGTGAGTCAACGATGATAAAATTATGCCTTGAATCTTTAGCATTAGAAGGGTTTTTGTTCTGTCTTATCCTAATTTGGCGGTAATATGTTTTATTGTCATCTCGGTGCATTTTATGTTATAGGTATAGAAAAAATACAGTTTTGCCCATGTCTGCAATGCCGTATTTAGTATATCCTTAATAAACCGTATCCTTTGTAATTCCCACATGAACTGCTGAAAAGTGCTCTGTTACTGTTTTCACACACACACACACACACACACACACACACACACACACACACACACACACACACACACACACACACACACACACCTGACCTTCATCTCAACGGTCAAACAATTGAAACTTCTTGATGGATAAGAGTACATCGAGGATAGAGCACATTTTTATATTGGGGTAACTGAGCGGAGAACACAACTTGAGCGCTGGAAACATCTCAGCAACAGTTACTTCAGGCAAGACATGTTATAAACCAATCACCCGGTTGCTCAATTGCATAAGGTGTTAGGTTCAGTATATGGGGAGGTATCGATTGGACATTGGCAGAATATTAAATCTGTGCAATGTATGGATGCTCAAGCTTGTTTTTAAGATTGCAACAGCAAAATTTATTGACATAAAGGAAAGGGCTTGGAATGAGATAGCATAGGAATTTAAATGGACAGGAGTAAACAGTGTCTTTATTTTTAAGAATAATAGCAGCAGTATTGGCAGAGATTTCCCAAAAATATAAAATATTTCAATACAATATTACTGCTTTATTGTAATCCATGAAATATACCGAGCGATATGGTTCCACGATAACGTGTGAAGCTCACCTTCGGAGGCCCCGGGTTCAATTCCCATCGGGACGGTCACTCTGACCATCGGATTTTTCATAGTTTCTCTGGGGCGGTAGGCGAATGCAAGGGTGGTTTCCTTTCTATCGCAAATTTCGTGCCCTCATCATTTCATTTCATCTCTTTCACCGCATTGGTTTCAGTCGACGAAGGTTGGTGTGTTGCGGCAGTACGGTGGAATTTGCGCTATGGAAAAATTTCTTCCTGACACTTGGCGGGACTGCTGGGGCCCCCTTCCTTCCTGGGAGTTATCGCATCTATTTCCGGGACTCCCACGTTGTGGGGGAGGGCTAGGACAGGGATAGTCAGCGCCAGGATTGGTGTCATGTTGAAATTATTAGAGACCCCGTCCTTGCTGGCGCACATCGTCGTCCGGATCTGGTCGCCTTTCTGGTCTACACCACATCCCTTCGTTCCAGGTGTCACGTTGGAAGCTCAAAAGGCTCACAATGACCTACTGCAGTGCAGTGCTTCAATTACTGAGGACCCCTCCGTTTGACTACCCATAACTTCTAATCCAGAAATGCTACGCAGTTATTATTGATGAACGATTGTGTAATCCCATTCTTGCATGGGTGAGGCAGCACTCAAAAGTAACGTAGTAGTTTATTTCTGAAAATGTAGCCTGCTTTCCTCGAATTATGGTCATCGTCAATGCCTATGAGCCTTAGTGTATCATATACAAATTCTTCAGGTAATGAATCTTCCATTTCCCTTTAAAAAAGTTGTGCATAATGCAACCTGCTTAAACAAAAATATTTAAATGATTTGGCATATGCGGAATCGGCTTTTCAACTCCCAAATTTCACTAATAGCATCACAAAAGCACATTATATACCTACTCTTATGGTTATGGGACACTCAGTGATTAAAATGAGGTCTGAGGTTACTTAAAACGCACCTTGGATACGGCCGCAATATGTTTTCTTAAGGGGAAAGCTCTATATCTGCATAAACATACTGCGGGATTTGTTCATTTGTTAAATCATTTAAAGGATTAGGTGCAGGAAAGTGCAAGCAACTACCCTCAATCGAATGCCCCGATCTTAGAGCGAAAAACACCGCGATCACTACTTCTATCAGGCGAACTGGCATCTTTCGTTATAAACGGTCCAACAGAAGAAATAGACGTCATAAGAACAGCATTAAAAAGTTTTTGTAATGGAGCATGTTGACTCTTAGTTGTGAAATTATCTAATCCGAATATATTTTCCAACTATAGATCCAAAAGGGTTAAAGGTTGCACAATCCTTGCTAAGAGTTTCTATTTAAACTGATCTGATACTGACGTGAATTGTAGCTTTAGAACTGATCAAATTTCTAGTCAGGGTTATGAAATAATTTGAGATATAGTTGCTATGCCGCTGAAGAAGTCGTACGATAGTTGGAGGTATATACATTCTTCCCTTATCTGAAAAGTAATTAAATAAAATGTTTTTGTCTAAAAATATGAATAAAAAGGATTATGTATACTTAAGACATAGTATCTCTTACCGGTACACCGTATTATGTAAACATATCAAAATACAGGTACAGAAGTTCTTAATATTTAATAACGTGCTATATTTCCCTCTTTCCCAATTAAAGAATGCAAAGATAAATAGAAAAATATCCGAACTGTGTTTCGCAGGCCAGTTAACACCAAACCACCTAGCGGATCAGAGTGACTTCAAAGAAGAACCACCATTTGAACGATGTGTTACATTTTCTAGTACTAGTCCCAGCTGGAGAAAAGGTCGCAGACAAGTAACCTCCCATCTCCTCCACCAGCAACAACTCTCGATCTTGATTATGAGTGACCAAAACTTCGAAAGAACCATGAAATGGTCACCAATTCAAGAGTTGATAAAGGCCTGAGGTGCAGAAGTTCAGTGGGTACTTCTGAGGCAGCATATATTGTCGCATACGAGGCTTGGTCTACGTATATTTGAGGAGTATTTGATAACTGGATAAGAAATGTCCATCGTTCTTAAGATTTAACATCCGATGGGCTCTGAAAACGCCTTGCTTTTCTTGCTAAGGTAGTTTCCAGTTACATCAAGTGAATTGTGGATTACAAAAATTGATTTCTTCTCACGGCAGCTATGATGGGACAGGACCACATGTGATTACGAATGTGGAGATAACTATAGAGACTCTCTGAGGAAGAATTGCTCTTACTTAAACTGTTGGCTTGGATCCCCCACTCTCTCTCTGTCTCTCTGCCTTTGGGTATTCTTGGTGACCGGAAGTGCCATTGTAGGAAATTAGGAATCAGGAGTATAGGATTGCACATACAATTCAGAACTTTAGGTTAATTTTCACGGTGGGGAAAGTAGACTATATGGTTACACCAAGCAGTCTCTGATACTGCAGGTAAGATGACCAGATCACGTACTTACTACGTGCAACCTTTGGTAATAAGTAGTTAGATACATGTGGGAAGCATTTGTGTTACTATCTGAATTATGACCCCTAACTCCCCTTAGGGTTGCGACAGTATTTCTGAGGCAAACCCGGGGAAAGTTAATGCAAATCTAATCCAAATGCAAAATAATGAAACAAGATATAGACAGAACAAAAGATAAATACATTAAGCATTGAACAAGGAAATTCGGAGTGTTTAAAAGTAAAGGCTGCCCACCAATATTGTATGGTACATCATCATATACCTACCGATGAAAAAATTCCTACTTAACCGGAAAGGAGAACATGAAAAAGTCTGCTATCCAAAACGACTATTCCCTCGTTTATGTATATGGTAACGGGCGACGTACTTGGAGATGCGGTTCATGAGTGTAGTTTCTATTAAACTTCTACGTTGAAAGCATCTGTGAATATAGCTGAATCACGTCAGATGATAAACCAAATGCAATTTGGTACTGTCCATCCTTACTTAGTTATGAGTACTAACACACAGCCCACAAGAAATATTTTTCTCTGCAAATAAAAGTATTTGTTCTTTTTGGACATACTAATTTGTGAAAAGTAGTATGAAATTATATTAATATTTATACGCTATACTCTTCCTTTGTTTTAGTTAATTAAATATAGTATTTCGCCAAGATGTTGGATCTAACTAATTCGTTGTTTTCTTTTGTATCATTGGCGTTTCTATATTCTAAAGCAGGTCAACATTATTTTTGTTTATTCGATAGTAGTTGAAAAATCTGATGTGATACTTCACATGACTTTCTCTATGTATATCTTTCCTTTATATCTACTACATTTCTAAATACGCCCTTGCAGAAACAGCTACCTTACACATTTCGTTATAGGTTCAAAGGGAAGAGCGATAATCAAACCTTTACGAATTGGATGCTATACGTTGCCCTTAAAATTCCATACTGTTTCATGCAATCGCGAGAAACAACTGAATGTTGACAGGACATTAAGAGAATGACCAAGTAATAGAGAATTCAAACTATTAATAACGAATATTTCAGAAATGGCTGATGGCACCAAAACCTACTTTAAATAAATTATGTGTTTTAGAGATATACATTTTTTGCCGTACGTTTTCGTCGATCACTTAACGTTTACCAGTTATACACTATTATACAAAGCTCCATCAGAATGAAAACTTCACAGCCTATTCCCAAAAAATTCAAGATATTCAAGTTCTATTAGTCATGAAAACATCTTTAATATATGATCTTTAATCAAAATCGTTAGCTATTTTGTTAGAAAATCTATACGTTCGAAAAAGTCTTTCATATGATGGGTAGTTTGGGTTGGGGGATTTTCCCTTAAAATCTTCTATCGTATCCTTAGAAGATGCTGAACTTAAATACCAAGTTTGGTGCTTATCCGACTTTTTGAGTTATGCTGTTCACATACACATACGGACCTTTTTATAAAAATGCATTTTTGGGTTCTGGGGGCCTTAAAACATGTATTGCAGGTGAAATCTCGGTATCGAATTTTTGGGTGGAATGGAATAACTTCTCTACCTACTAGGTACGTGATAGAGAAAGTAAAAATGTGTCTAGATAATTCAGTATGTCCTATAATAGATGGCACTGGCTATATCTTGACTGCATTGTAAGGATTAACGCTAAAACGTCGCCTATAGTCACATTCTTCGCTTTCGACACGTGGCGTAGGATTCGGCAGCCTCCTCCTCCTTCTCCTCTTCCCTCTATTCCGATGGCACCGGTATGAAATGAGGTGATAGAGCAACCGCAATTTTAATTGTGTAGCCGTTGAATTGGAGTTGACAGCAGCTTTCTATTTAAACTCTGCGACCACCGTCCTCTTGTTTTAACAATCATGCAAATGTCTGTTTTGCGTTTCTGATTATTATTAGCTACGTATTATTAGATAACGTTGGTAGGAAAGAAAGGAAAAATTAATTATATTGTGTTGGCATTTTCTATGGACACCTATTCTCTCTATCATTAACTCTGGAATTTCAGAAGTCATGAAGGGCGTCGGTGCTTTTTTTACGCGTTTAGATATCGGGGATGCATACTTGTCATTATTTGTCATAATTATAATAACTTATTCATTCAAGCATAGAATATATGCGCAGAGTACAACGCCCACATCGGTTTCCAAGGAACTGCGCAGTTCAGATTCATCGGTAAGCTTTAAGTTACCGTAAATAATAATCTTGGTTTACGTTTGTGGCATTTTAAGAAAAATTGGTAAGGAAATAATGTAATTTTATAATATCCGGGAACCACTGGTTGTCCTTATTCAATACTCAGTCTTAGTTATTTGCGATCGTGAAGTATATTTAGAGATTTTGAGAAAGGAGCATAACCGTTAGATGTCTCGAATGATCGTTACCTTCTTCTTCTTCCATTTAGGCTAACCCTGTTTATCTTCACGGAGAATCTGATGGCGATGATAAAACATCCTTCTAACCTCTTTTTAGTGGCCTTCCAATATTTTTATTTTCTGCTGGTCGTTGGTCTCGAACTATTTTAATCAATATTGTTTCATTTTTACTTTCTCTACTACGTATAGTAAGTAGGGGAAGTATTGTATTCCACCCAAAAATTCGATACCGAGATTTCACCGGAAATACATGTTTTGAGACCCCCTGAATCCAAAAAAAACATTTTTAGAAACATGTCCGTGTGTGTGTCTGTGTGTCTGTCTGTCTGTCTGTGTGTGTCTGTGTGTCTGTCTGTCTGTCTGTGTGTGTGTGTGTTTGTGTCTGTGAACAGCTTAACTCAGAAACGAACAGTCGGATAAACACCAAACTTGGAATTTAGGTTCAGTGTCTTCCAGAGATGCGACACGAAGGTTTTAAAGAAAATCCCCCACCCCAGTTTACCCTTTACATGGAAGATTTTCGAAAATTTTAATTTTCTCAAAAATGACTAACGATTTTGAATAAAATATCATATGTTTAAGACATTTTCATGACAAATGAAATGTATATCTCGAATTTTCTGGGAATGTCTCCAAAAGTATTCTTCATTGTGAAAGACTTTAGCATAACTGGTAAACCATAAGAGATAGACAAAATTTTACTACACAAAAATGTAGATCGCGTTAAAATACACAATTTATGTCATATACATTTTTTTGTTTAGTGAACCATTTTCAAGATATTGCTTGTAATTCCCTTAAATTTTCCAATACTTATACTTTTTCTCATATTCGTTATTCATGTTTTTTATGTCCTGGACATGCAAAGAGAATGGAATGCGCCACATAGCAACCAGAGCTTAAAAGATTTGACTATCGCTTAAATACTACCACATTCCCCTTGCACCTACAAGAAAATTAGCAATAAAATTTGACATCTCGACATCTCGATTAACATGAAGCATATGAAGAATAAGCGTTTGTAAAAATATTTTGTACAAGAGTAGAGAAAGGCATGTGAGTGTAACACATCAGATTTTTTTTTCTATTATTGTCCTTAATGTGTTCGTCTGTTTTGTTCTAAGTAACTATTTAGTTTTGTGTTTTCAGCTCTTGTTTCTGTTCCATACACCGATACAGCCCTGAAACTATCATTACAAAGACCAATACATTATTGTATTATATCAATCATTATTACAGTGTAGTCGTTATCGTGGTCACCCAATGGAAATGACGATTTGACCTCGGCATATTCATCAATTTTGAGAAGTGAAAAACCGCGCAAATTAGGATTTTTGAACGCCACCATTAATTCCTACAAAGGCTGACGTAATGCACACAGCAATGCCATCCTCTTTTTTATTCAAACGATCACTCCTCAGTAGGTTACTAAGAGAAAATAATTGACCTTACCAAAATAACGTTATCGGTATTCTCGTTAATCTAAATACAATTTTGTAGCTTCTATTTATGTGAGGTGTACACGAGATTGTGAAATTTACTGTGTGTTTGATACAACCAGCTGATCATTAATTTAAAAAAAATCTGATGTGTTAAACCGACACGACTTTCTCTACTCTTGTACAAAATATTTTTACAAACGCTTATTCTCCATATGCTTCATGTTAATCCAGATATCGAGATGTTAATCTTATTGCTAATTTTCTTGTAGATGCAAGGGGAATTGCTAGGCTTTAAGGGATAGTCAAATATTTTAAGAGCTAGTTGCTATGTGGAGTATTCCATTCTCTTTGCATTACCAGGACAAAAAGAAAAGAAAGCATAACGAATTCCCATTTGAGAAAAAGTATAAATATTGGAAATTTTAAGGGAATAACAAGCAATATCACGAAAATGGTTCACTTAAGAAAAAAAATGTATATGACATAAATTGTGTACTTTAACGCGATCTACATTCATTGTGAAGTACAATTTTGTCTATCTCTTATGATTTAAAAGTCGTTCACAATGAAGAATACTTTTGGAGACATTCCCAGAAAATTCAAGATATACATTTTATTTGTCAGGAAAGTATCTTAGAAAGTATCTAGATATTTTAATCAAAATCGTTAGAGCCATTTTTAAGAAAATTAAAAATTTCGAAAAACGTTCCATGCAAACGGTAATCTGGGGTGGGGAAATTTTTTTGAAAACCTTCGTGTCGCATCTCTGATAGATACTCAACCTAAATAGAAAGTTTGGTGTTTATCCGACTGTTCGTTTCTGAGTTATGCTGTTCACAGACACACAGAGACAGACACACACACACACGGACATGTTTCCAAAAATGCTTTTTTATGGATTCAGGGGGTCTCAAAACATGTATTTCCGGTGAAATCTCGGTATCGAATTTTTGGGTGGAATACAATACTTCCCCTACTTACTATACGTAGTAGAGAAAGTAAAAATGAGTTATGCGCGGAAAATAAATGGTACTATCATTTATGAGATGAACTGACATCCAGCAAACCTATGCAAGGAGAAGCTTGTAGTCTTAGTGCATTTGATTGAAGATATGTAATTTTTTTTAATTGCAAAGTTTTTTTTACGCACGAGTCATGAAAATATCCTTATTGCATACGCAGGTTGCGAACCCCTTTTGTGTAACAGAAGCTATGGACGGGAAATATTTTCTTAGAATTTGAAAATTCGATGTTTCTCTGTTCTGAAAACAGATGACTAGCGAATTTCAGTGAGCAAGTATTCAATTATATTCTCCGCTCATTTTTGAAAGCATAAACCGATATTTAATAGCATTAAATAGAATTGAAGACTTATAATAATAATTATTAATAATAACGAGCACTAGCCTATGTTATATAAGGTGTTAAAACTGATCTCCCTCAACAGCAATAAATTTCCAGCACTAGCGTATGAAGTTCCCGTAAACATTCATAAGCTCCTCAGGTGTGATTCTAGAGTCTAGACGGCTCTCTCGTGATATTTTATTTCAGATCTTCTATTCTATGCAGGCTATACTCGTACACAAGAGTACCACAACTCAGTACTGATAATTCTGTCTTCAAATATCTCCTAAATCAATGGATCTCATTTACAAGCAGTGTGAGCAGTAGTAGCAGAGAATTGCTAAATGAATGATTGACGGCATTTTATGTACGTTAACTGCCCAGATGTCAAAAGTCCATTTCAATATTTTTGACCATTAATAATAACTTATCAAAGTTAACCCTATTAATATCCATTTTTTCAGGATGGAATGAAACCTCGTGTACTAGCCCAATTTTTTTCTGTTCCCAATATGGATTCCTTGTAAACTTATTCGGCATTGAATTCGAACAAAGCTTCTTCTGAGAATATGATACATTCTGTATTTACTCTGCCAGTAACAACTCTATCCAGCATGCAGTTACGGAATCGAATTCTAGTTACGCGGTTGGTCGGTTACAATTCACGGACTGCTGTAATTTTATAAGATCGTAATTTAAGTAACTTAATGGCATTTCGTGCTGAAAATGTTGAAACGCCTATTTCCTGAGCAAGCAGTGGACGGATGCTTTTTGGGCTATTGCGAATCACTTTGAGGAGATTTCTGAGAACAGAATTATCATGCAATGGGTCGTGTACTTCTCGTAGCCCCGATGTGATGCCCTCATGATTTTTGTAAATGGGAAATCTAAACAAATAAGGTGTATAAGAATAATCCGCGCGCAAAAGAAAATCTAAAACAAACTATCACAGAAAAAATGTCAGAATGACACCTGCGCAGCTTATGGGGGTTTAAGGAAGCATGCAAGTATGCTTGCTATTGAGGGATATAATTTTTAATACCTCATATAACAGAGGTTAGTGGTCATCATCATTATGTTTTAAATACGATTCTATGTTTTCAGTAAACACCCATTACTTTAAGCGCGGAGATACTGTCCTTACCTTCCCCACTGCTGTTGTCTTCCCCAACGTGCGGCTGCGCTCCTAAGGCCCGCAATCCGAATAATCTTGCTTTATGCAATGCCTTTCTTTCGCACTGTGGCCACCACATGGTGGTTCGCGCGAAGGGCGCCGCAGCTCGGACTCCCCACGAAACAATTATAATATACCCGTAACTGCCTCACGTTCTCATATTTTCAGTTAAAATTGCAATGATAATAATGAGATATCTTATCACAATAGATGTTGGAAATGTCCCTACCTATCCACACTTTTCTGCATCTGTTCAGGAAATTTTAATTTACACTCGAAAGCTCAATATCTGAAATTGAGTGAATTTCTCGTCTAACCTCCGTTCATTTATAGCACGAGAAATAGTGGGGCTACCGCCGTCATTTCGCAGCGTGCGCAGTGGCTCAGTACGTTCCTAGCTGTGCAAGTGGAGTATCGTACTGTTGCGTGTTTGCTAGTTATAACCTAACAACATGAGCGCCGAAATAACAAACCCCGCCAAGTGTGAAGTGTGAAAAGGCTAAGAAGAGCAATCCAAAACAAGCGTCGTGGTCTTCTGATATCTGGTGTTGTGTTTTTGTATGACAGTGCTTGCCCTCACACAGCAAACAACACAAATGACTTTTGGCCAAGTTCAAATGGGACGTTTTTGACCATGGCTCCTAGCGACTCTCATCTGTTCCCGTACACGAAAAAGTGACTTTCAGCTCAGCGCTTTGGCAATGACGAAGAGCTTCAAAACGACGTGACAGGTTGGCTTAGTTCATAGGCGGCAGAATTTTATGCTGAGTGTATTTCAAAGACTGTGAAAAGGTATGATAAGTGCTTGAATCTGTTTGGAGACTATGTAGAAAAATAAAAAGAAGCTGTATTTTTCAGATGTATGTAATAAACCTTTTGCATGTATACCGGTTTTATGTTTATTTAAAAAAGGAGCTTACTTTCTGGACAGTCTTCGTATTTCCTTTTAGTTCTTCCAATGCATGGAAGGTTGAAATATGTGAAATATCGCAAAACACGCGTAAACTCATGCTGGAGAGATACACGAAAACAGCGTGTCGAAGTAACCATTATTTCTTTCAACATGCTCCAGTCTGGAACCATCAAACTGCGTTTATAACATGCCACAAGTGGAGTCAGCTATCCTTATTCTATTTATTTAAATTCGGGAATTTCTACCGACAGTCAGTAAGGAGATTACTAAACGTATACAGAAGTTATGCAAGAGTAAGCCAGAGTTTATTTAAAATATAGTATTTATTACAACAGAGTAAAATAGATTAGCTTTGGACGATGGTGCAAGTTGATCCAGGGGAAACAATTGCCTGTGAGGAGCAAAGAGAGAAGGCCAGGGTGGAAATCCTAGCTTAATTAAATGGTGTTGTATGGGGTGAGCTAGAACCCTCAAATTAATTGGCCAATAATGTGTCATCCTCGGATTTATAATTTCTCCCTACTGAATGGGAAAGGCAGAAGTCTCCTACCTTGATGACATCAGTTCACTTCCACCCCGGAATTTCTATAGCTTGTAAAAACACTACCATTTCCCAGGGAGGAACGTAATTAAATTGGCAACAGGAGAAATTTGCTTTCTTAATTATGGCAACTGTCCGAAGATGACGGTCATTGCTACCTTGATATTAGAAGAATAAAAATATAAAAAATCGGATGTTTTACACTCACATGACTTTCTATACTCTTGTACAAACTATTTTTGAAAATTCTTATTCTCCATCTATTTCATATTAATCGAGATAAACATTTTCAGAAACGATCCTTTGACATGCAAAGAGAATTACATTTTAAACATAGTGACATGTTCTATACATATTTGACTATGGCTTAAGGCCTACTAAGTTCTCCTTGTTTTGTATTTGCAAGGGCAACATAAAAATACAGTAGCCTTTTAGCATATACATATCTCTTAATAGCTGGTTGCTAGGTGCAGCACCATTCTCTTTGCCACAGATTAATACTCTTTGCATATCCAAGGCAAAAAAATGAATAACGAATTCCCATTTGAGAAGGTATTGAAAAATTTAAGGGAATAACAAGCAATATCTCGAAAATGGTTCACTCAACAAAAAAAATGCATATGACATAAATTGTGTATTTTAACGCGATCTACATTTTTTGTGCAGTAAAATTTTGTCTATTGCTTATGGTTTAACAGTTATGCCAAAGTCGTTCACAATGAAGAATACTTTTGGAGACATTCCCAGAATATTCAAGATATACATTTTATTTGTCATGAAGGTATCTTAAACATATGATATTTTAATCAACATCGTTATAGCCATTTTTGAGAAAATTAAAATTTTCGAAAAATGTTCCATGTAAAGGATAATCTGGGGTGGGAGGATTTTCTTAAAAACCTTCGTGTCGTATCTCTGGAAGATACTGAGCCTAAATACCAAATTTGGCGTTTATCCGACTGTTCATTTCTGAGCTATGCTGTTCACGGACAGACACACACACGGACATGTTTCCAAAAATGCTTTTTTTGGATTCAGGGAGTCTCAAAACATATATTTCCGGTGAAATCTCGGTATCGAATTTTTAGGTGGAATACAATACTTCCCCTACTTACCATACGTAGTAGAGAAAGTAAAAATAGTTGCTGGAGTTAACCTATGACAAGGATATCTATTTTTATTATAGGTATATTGATTTATAAGTATACGCTTTGAAATATGCAAAGACAATACAAGGAATAGCTCAGAAATATAAGCTATAGAACCGTATAAAGTATATGTAGTTAGATAGCCGTTCAAAAGAGCGAAGTGGCGCCGCGGTAACGTGTGTGACTCGCATTTGGAAGGACCAGGGTTGAAACCGCCGCGGCCATCCAATCTGACCGAAGGTTTTTTCGCGGTTTTCCTCGTTCTCTAATCGAGGATCATAATTTGATCCGCGAATTTTCCTATCATCCCTTTCATCACTACATTTCTTTCTTTCTTCTTCACCGCCATACCAGGCATTGGATTGATCACTCATCCTGGATGTGCTGTGATCTAGAGTTTGCTTGCTCCTCGATAGGCTATCGACCCAAGGTATTGGCTTTTAAGTCTTCAACGGAGGTTTTTATCTGTTTTCAAGTCTCCTCGTAATTCAAAATTATACAAATGTAATCAAATAAACGGGGACTTCACAGGCTATACACAGAAAATTCAGCATATACGTTTTATCTCTCGCCTAAGTATATTACACTATGACATTTTAATCAAAATAGTTACACCCATTTCCGAGAGAATAAAAGATAAATTTTTCTATGTCAATGGTACTTTGTGGTGGGGGGATTTCCTTGAAATTCATGGTACTTTGGCAATAAACCATCTTTTTGTCTTTCAGTTATGCTGTTCACACACACACACACACACACACACACACACACACACGCACTAACGAACAAAAGGTTTACAAAAAGTTATTGTTTTTACATTCAGGGGCCTCAAAAAAGTATATTTCTGTGAAATCTCCATATCGAGTTTTGTTTAGTAGAATGCAACACTTCCTCTATTGCATCCTCTATAGATAGATAGATAGCAGAGGAGTTTAAAATAAACCTATTTTTAGTTTCGCTATCCGCTCTAGCAGCTAGAGGAAGTACAAATAACGTCTATGAAGATAAATAGCTTATTACGTTTTGTTTGTATATATACACTAGGTGAGTCAGCTGCCCCTCTTTATTTTTGAATTTATGCAACGTGCTATGCGACATATTTGACTTATGCCTTTCTTGAATGCCTTCTAATGACTGATTTGTATAACACTTTATATAGGAGGGATAGATAACTTACTGCATAAGTGTTTTACACGACAGAATGCAATCGCTATGTATGTCGATATAAAAAACATCCCACCCTGACTCTGGAAGCTGTAGTAGCACATTTAGCCATTTTTACGAACTTTTATTATTTAGCATACATTCACACACACGTTTGAAAACGCCCCTGAAGGAACAACCTATCATATACATCGGTTGACAAAACCATTTGAAAACAAATAGACATATATGCACAGTGCGACAAATTGGATTTAAGCTGTCAGTCAACGTTGTACAGCATTGTCAAAAAATGCTAAGTATGGTAGATAATTTCACTTATTATGTCACAAACTATGGCATATTTCAGATCATACAGTAATTGTAATGACTAATGAAGTTTATTTGTTTGATTTAAAACTACCAAACCGAGCTCAAAACACTGTATGACGCTGCAAAAAGCGTGTAAAGATTCGAGAAGTGGTCTAGTTCTGCGATTACTAATTTGTATAGGAACCTTACCTCGCAAGGTAGCATTGAACGAATTGTATTATCATGGTTGCTTTAGTACTATGCTATATCAGTTCGGGTTCAAATCCTTCGTGTTGAGTTCAAACATTTTATTGCCTTTTATTTCATCTTTTTGGGCCCATAATTTGATATTATGATACAAATAACATTTTGATAACATTATAAGTATGTACAAAATAGTATAATCGCCATGCTTTCCACTGCAAAGAAGAAGAACCGCAAAGTTCAAATCATCTACGGGCAGTCATACGTTAAGAATGCAGGCAGATTACACCGCGCATGTTACAGCATGCAAGAAGGTCTCTCCGGCAACGTGCACAAATGTTCATTGATGAAGGGGGTCATCATTTTGAACATTTACTTCGTTGATAAAATCCTCGCTCTTTAACAATTTATTATTCTGTTTACCCGTGAACTTAGCATATTTATAACTCCTTTGTCAAAAGAAGTGAAACATAAGATTTAAACATGAAACAAAAACTGTTAGAAGTAATATCATCGATATGCGCCCAAAAGAATGAAAGCTAACTACGTAACACGGTTTACAACACCAGATAGGTACAGATTATTAGGGTAAACATGATACACAATTATCTGATTGTAATTCTTGTGTCTTTGGCTCACAGGAGAGCCAATAACAAAAATAAATAAATCAGTACACTAAAATACATAAAATAAACACAAGGAGGAAAAAAAAGAACTAAAACAATTTGATGTTTGTATCAGATTCGAACTTCCGAAGCTAACCTTTGCTTCGCCACATTCCGGTAGCTAACCCGCTCGGCCAGAACCCACGTAGTTCTGTTGTTCTTCGGGAAAACATTCCTGTATCTCCTTGCAAGCATTATATCCACGAAACGCCGTCTTTTTTTTAAAGCTTTTGCAGCTCTTTGGTTGTCATTCAGGCCTTTAATCATTAATGCTAGTTGTGTATAGTACCGACTAAAAGGGAGAGTTACAATAAAAGCTTGTTTGCTAAAAGGGTCAATGTTTTCACATTAGTCTATAAACTAAGGGTTGCATAGATACGCATACTAGGAGCAGCTGACTCACCTGGTATATTCTGTTAAGTTAATATTATGCTATTCTGTGTCGTCGTGGCAATCCTTATCGCAGCCAGAAATTATAAATAAAACTTCCACTCAAAAAATCGATATGGGGATTTCGTTGAGAAATGTTTTGAGGACCCCTGAATTTAAAAAATAACGTTTTAGAAAAATATCCGTTTATGTCTCTGTGTTTGTATCTGGGAATAACAAAACTACAAACGAAATTCCGAATAAATGCTAAACTTGGTATTTAAGTTCAGTATCTTCCTTGTATACAGCACGGGGATTTTCAAGAAAATCCCCCACCAAAAATTTCCCTATACATGGAAACATTTTCATTGTTTTTATTTTCAAAAGCGGTAACGATTGTGATGATAATATCACATATTTAAGATACTTGTATGACAAATAAAATTTATATATTGAATTTTCCGTTTTAATTACATGACGTTCTCTTCATGTGAGTTACATTAACTTTTGTATAAGGTGTAAGCCGTAAGAAACAGACAAAAATTTACTATACAAAAAATGTAGATCTCGTTAAAACACAATTTATCCCAAGTACACTTCTTGTGGCATTTATGATTTCGAAGATATTCTGTGTTATGAGTCTGAATGTTCAAGTACATTTTTTAAATACTAATTCCTGGTTTGTTATATTTTTCTCGTGGTAATTCAAGGATAATGGAATTTCAAAGCCATAACAGAATGAACCCGCTTTTTAAAACATTTGACTATCGCTTCAATCTACCGTACTTGCAAAGAAATGTATGATAAAAGCATTTATTCAAACATTTACCTTGATTAACAAGAATTAGAAAGAAGAATAGGCATTAGTAAGAATAGTTTGTAGAACAATGGATAGAGAAAGCCATGTGAACGTAACACCTACGGTTTTTCATTTATTTTCCCATAATGATTCACAGTAACCATGAGAGCTACAGTGCCACGTGGCTGCCCCAAAGAAAGGGGTTTGTCACCCACTCTGTGGTGGTGGATGATCTGCTGAACTGGCTCAACGGAAAAGGGAATTCAAACTTAAGGCTATGCTGATTACGCATGCCTTGTAGCAAGTGAAAATTCCCCAGTACTACTTTGGATTTCGTACAACGTTCCTTACGTACTCTAAGGAATGGTATAATGAAACCGACTAGTCTGCTAACCCGGGCAGGGATGAATTAATAGTCTTCACAAAGAGGTGGAGGTTGCCTGCTTTGATAGAGCCACTTATGTTGGGGACTAAACTGAAGCTATCTGGTTCAGTTACGTACCTAGGAATTATCCGGATGCTCGAACGAGTTGGAAGAAGAATGTAGAACAAGGGTGGCGAAAACGACTTCCTTCCGCGAGTCACCAAATATGCAACACACTGCATCACTCAGCAGCATGTGAAAATGAAACGGAAGGTTGCAGAGAGGGAACCTGCGCCTGCGAGTCAAGTTTTCGCCACCTCTGATGTAGAAAATAAAGAAGGCCCACAATGCTTTTTGGGCCTATATAAGAGCCATTGGGCTGAGGTGGAGCCTCCGACCAAGGATGGTCAGATGGTTCTATACCTCGGTTAGGAGGCCCTACGGTGGCCTACCTCATCTGTGAAGACAGCAAAGTAAATGCATTACTTCGCGATTTCCGCCACTTCTCCCTCACCAGCACTACTTACATCAGCTGGCTCTTGACTGGATCTGGAAGCACGGCCGCGAAGAAACACAATTAATTAAGACCCTATTTTCATCTAAAAACTTTTCGAAATTTCTTTATTTTCACACAGTACTAAAAGTTTCAGGTAAGAGCAAACAAGGAAAGAAAATTAACTCATAAATAGCAAACCACTTCTATCTTAACGCAGTATACCTAATTGTGTTTTGCCTCTACAACATAACAAAGCGTGTTTGAAAACGTATTCATTTGTTGTGCATAGCTTTATTATGTATTAAATATGTTTGTTTTAGGTTAAGCTATTCGGGTTTAAATACAATTCATGTAGTACGAAATGAGTGCACAATCTAAACAAAAAATACAGCACAAATGGTAAAACAATGCATTTACTCCTTGTTATAGGTTCCTACAGTCCCGTTGTAAGTCCATGAATAAATGCTAAACGTTTACCTTTTATTGTTGAATCTAGCCAGACTTTCGTTATAATATGCCTTACATTCGCCCATGCTTCATCTACAAAATATATCAGACGACCCTTTCTGAACTGAGTAATACTGCATAAGCATCTATGCCGCTACTCAATATCATCGCGCTCTAATAGAACTGTTGCTTTGCCGCGCTTCTTGAAATGAACCCAGTTCTTATTTTCTTGTGATAGCCTGCTGTACAGATTCAAAACAATTTCTTTAACTTTGCACTTCATTTCCGACCATTCCAGTTTGATTTAAAATGTCGAGCGGGAGAATTCGTCGCACTACGCATGGTTGTGGTCATTTTGATCTTTCAGCAGGTTTGCCAATTTATGAGATTACAAACGCTTTCGTACAACTCACGCATAACGTACAGATATGAGGTATAATGTATAAATATAATTTGTTTTACCTATTCATATTGCCCTTTCTATCGTACATTACTGTTAGGGACCTTATATACTTATATGGTTCCATTACTTGCATCCTTCGGGATATTTTTGTAAATGGTTAACGCTGGCATCAACGCGAAATTTTCAATTTAAATCTGGAATAGTTTCATTAAAATAACTTAACATTAACTTACTGTAGAACAAAATAACTACAATAGTTTATTGTTGTGTACCAGCAAGCTTATATGCTTCTCTTTTTTAGTGTAATCAAAGTTCTACGGGGGACTATTTTTGGCATCAGCATAGCGTACCATGAGGAGGGGAGCAGAAAAGATAAAAGGCGCCGCTTTTTTCTTGACCTGACGACGAGTATGATAACTGCTAAACATAGTTTATTTGTCACTTAAGTGCTCAGCGTAGTACAAACTTTGCACTTTACACTTCTGGCACACACTCAAAACAAAGTACAAGTGATCCGTCGACCAAATCATTACTGAACTGTAGAGTCACAACTAACAACTGAACTGTACTTGACACTATCCACCTTTAACTGTCCAAACTCTTCGACTTCTTGACTGCAGTTAACTTTGTAACTTCTTAAATAACTGAACACCACACGGTTCAAGAGCAGCCTCCTTATATAGACCTCGCATACGGAGCGTAATATTCTAAAAACTTATTAGAATATGCCGACAGCAATGTTCGGGAACAGAGAAGGGGCTATTGTTCGGCACTGGTTACTGTTCCGACGGCCCGTCGGTAGAAGGCACCACCCACGTTGCCCGGCCGAGAGGCGCTTACCGGTGGACCTCAGGTAGCTTGGCCCGCACGGTCACAATAAATCCCTTGCATTTTTTGTGAAGGAGTAAGTACACACTGTTTCTGCACATTACGGAGGTGGTGCTTTAAACTACCCTTTAAGGGAACATCCCTTATTTTAACCAGCTTCAAGAGACATCTTCCATTATCCTAATGGAGGGGATCTAATGAGGCCTAGGTGTAATTAATCCGAATAATCGGAAACAGACGTGATTCCGGCTTATTCATTGTCCGATTTGGACAATTTTCATTGCATTATGCTATGGGACGTTTCTTCCTGGAACGAAAGAGAAATCGTGCAGTGCTGTCAAATAGCACATGCAGCATACAATGGGAAGAGTTGAGGACATAATGGTTTGTCTTGAGCTGTGCCGGTCTGTTTTGAATGTACGTCCAGAGGCGCTGTAGGTTTTAACAATTCTATAAATACGCAGAGGTCCGAAATCAAAGGATTACTTGGAAGCAACGCAAGGGTGCCATCTGCCGGCAGGATCCGTTCCCCCTCTCCATAAAGGTGTCAGTATTTGTGACAAGAGGATGGATTTCTGAACTCTGCTACAGGATTTGCTAGGAATCGCTCGCTGCTTGCCAAGCCGATCCTGTTAGCGAAATTGAACTCCGCTTTCTGACTTAGCACTCCCGCCTGCCGCATACTGCAGAATCCCGTTCTGTCGCTTCAAACTAGCAGCGCAACTGTGCAGTGCAGCACCAAGCCTTTCAAATGTTATAGGCAGGGTTACAGCAGCTAGGAGTATATATGCTTACAAACTCAAGTGTTTTTTAAAACTCGTTCTTAAACACTAGAGTTTTAGGAGCAGATCAAAATGAATTGAATAGTTCATATAATTGCTATTTTTGATATAAGTGGAGTTTACGAACAAAATTCATAGTATGTTTAGACAACTCTGAGTATTAAATTATAAACACTGAAGTTTTTGTGTAAATACCAGTATACATTTGGACAATGGCAATAGTAAGCTCTGTTTGTTGTTTGGCCTTCGTTGTTGTTTGACCTTTATAACACCAGTGCTGATAACACGATCACTTACACACTTATTACTTTTTTTACCTTGCAGCATTGAAGAAATGGCTGTGTATAATGTCTTACTGTTTCCTCCATTTCTTTGGTAACACTTCCAAGTTATTCCCTCCGCTGCTTGCAAAATTTCTTCTGGTTCTGCGAACCCATTTCCGAGTAATTAAAATAGTTCGCCATTACATTAGTCGATACAAGGCTTCCTCTTAGCATACATACTGTGACATAACGATGGAGACAGCGCCATCAACGCCTTCATTAGAAGTCACGTAGAGGATGGGATCGAAAGGTTACAGGTTGCGATAGCTGGAAGGGTGGTGAAAATGTGACATTATCAGACATGTAATTTCTGTTCCCAATCTTTCTAATCTTTCTAATATAAACTAAACTACATTTCAGAGGGAAAGAATTAGACAGCTTATGGGTTTACATGGTGTACACAAGAAGTCTGGCGTTGCATCTTCATCGTACCTGGCACCTACGCCGACGTTGCAAATTAGCACTAAGTAAATTTTAAGGAACTGACTAACATAGGGTCCTGCTAGGTACATGATCGGTCAAGAGATCGCCGTCAAAAAATCCTAAGTTTAAATACCCGATAAAATGCTAATTAGTGCCGAGCTAGTAACTGACGCAAGCGTATGTCAGCAGAAATTACATAACTCATCCACGTGTCGGATATGAGGTGATCTTTACCGTAAAAATCGTGCCACCAAACCCCTGCTTACTTCCATATCCGGGAAATGACTCGCAAGAAATCTAAACCAAATTATCTGGATTTACTTAAGGTTTGTGTTGAATATTGAACTTTATTTATCACATTCTTTTAAAAATAAAACTATAACCGTCACAACATAATTTCCATCGCAAGAAACAAGGGTGGTAACAATGGAGTATTATAAATGTTATTCAAGTGAATGTTGTCTTCAATTTCTAGTAGGTTTGGCTAGTGTTAGCTTTATTTTTAGTGCAAGCTGCCTTAAAACAAATTCAAGTTCGTCTTTATATTCGGGAATAAAAGAGTAAATCATATTTAAGTCAAGAGAATAAGATCTGTCTAACCGTTAGAGGTTATACGTTTAGTAAAAATATTTAAACTTAGTTTTCTCATATTAACTGGTAGATACTTAAAACAACAGCATAATAGGTTGTTTTTGTTTATTGGCAATTAGATATTATCCATACAGCGAATGACAATAACAAAGAACAATTGCATATAGATTTACGAAGAACATTTGATATTTAAGTGATGGTACTTCCTGATTTAAAACTTTATCATCGCAGTGTACACATAAACATTTTGAGTCGCAAGTAAGTGAGCAACATTGCAAGGGTGATGGATGCCTAAACTCAGTATCTGATCTTGGAAATGTATTACTGTCCATTTTTTTGCATGTATAGTATATGTGATCACAATCTTCTACATGTCCAGAGTTAGGAGCGTTATTTAATATAAATGCAAATAGTATATTAGCGAAGACAACGCCTCTTTTCAAATTAATTAAATTAGAAGACGGCAGTTGTTTTCATCCTGCATTCTTAAGCTTTGATTTCATGCATTTTCTTCTCACAAAAGACATCTGTTTCGGATAACAGTTATCCTAAAAATGGCATTTAATTGAGACAATAATTACATATTTCTCTAAAACACATGATAAGATGAACACTGTATCCACTAATTCGCGCAGGAAATCTTAGGTATGGTGTAGGTACTATCGACAAATCGAATAAAGTATAAAATAAATTAGTTTCCAAGTGCAAATATTCTCATTGTAAAGCCTTGCATAGAACACCAATAATAGGATGTAAGAGCATTTTTGCATCAGACATTTTCTAGCCTGCTGCCAGGGGTTCCCGTCCTAGTCCGGCTATAGCTCAACATTTATTGCTGTAGAAGCGCTCCCAGCTACTAAGAGAGTGACCTACATCCGATTCACCGGGCTTAGGCATAAACATCAGGCAGCTAAGAGGTACATGTAAGAAAGTGCCAGGGCATTCGTCCTTTACGAGAGTGTTTGAATGCAAAACGCACTTGCCGTTATATTCTGAAGGTATAGAAGCTGCCAGATTTATCCGTTATATCGCTTGCAACTTAATAACTATAGTTTTATATTTTTATTTGGCCACAAAATCACATCTGCAAGTGCAATACTGATTGTAGACACCATGCGATGCGAAGAAGAAGTCATCTAGTAAGATAATCTAATAACTAATAAAACAATACTTTATCGTATTCAAATCTACAATCAAATACAGTATCAAATTAAGTGACTCCTCAGCTATAAAAAGTAATAGTCACACATGTAACAACCACATACACTACAATCTATATGAATATTATTAAGAGAGAACATTTGTGTGTGTGTGTGTGTGTGTGTGTGGGGGGGGGGTAATCTAAAAAAAGACACTAAACCAATTTTGATAATGCTTTTGCCATTGAAAAGCTGTATTCCATCTGGCGGACATGGAATAAAAATGCCTCCTAATTCTCATTTCAATTCTTAAATTACTAAAAAAAAGAAAGAAAAAAAGAAAAGAGTTGTAAAATAAAGAACTTTTTCTTGCTTTTTTTATTTTGCGAAGAATCTTTGACTTACCATAGGGTATCAAAACGCTGTTGTTACTCCACAGAAAATGCATGTAAAATAAGACAAATGAATGCAGTTATTTCATTAATTCCAAGAAATATGACATTTACACGGTCATGATTTGGCAGGACACAGCAAAACAAAAAAGAATCGGTACCAATGAGAAAATGCCATACAAAAGATAAAATATTTTAATAGCCCTCATGTTAGAATGTTATGTTTTATGTCCTTGTTCGTATGCAGGGTATGCTAAACAATATTGCATAAAAAGGGAAAATTGTATTCAGCTAACACTAGAAGTCAATCAACAGATATTTTATAATTAACAAATCAGAAGATTATTTTTCTCAATGGCACAGACTATGCAACTTTTCCAGAGCGGTTATCTTGATGACCTGGGAGTGCCGACTCTTCATATTCACCAGCTTCACCTGTATTTCATTGGATTCTGTGTTATGAGAAAACTGTGGTTTTATGTTATTAAATAGCTATGGTATGAAAGAAAAGGTACAAGGTTTAAAATTTCACTTGCTGTGATTATCTAAAAATAACTCGAGCACTCCGATCGACGTTTGTTCCAACGCCAAAGGGTACTTCTAGACTATGTAACATTTTCAGAATTTGGAAGACTAAGGAGGTTAAGGAACTCGGGCGTTCTGCCTGGATTTCACTAATTATGCCTGAAAATTGGGGGATTTTTCATCCCTTATTAGGAGTAGCTGGGGCTGTACAAAAGTACAATTTTAGGGGGTAAAGGGGAAGATTCATCATAAAAACTTTCTAGATCATTGTACAATAATTTCATAAAGCAGGGTAAATAAAATTAATTAAATAGTAATTTGAGTGGAAAAAGCTGCCGGTGCAACGTCGATTAATGCAGCTATTTAAATAGTATTCTATTTCGTTTTAATAGATTTTGATAAGACAGAAGGCTTGTTGTTTTTTACATTAAATATTAAAATTTTTGGTTTAAACTCTGAGACTGGGAGCAAATACTTTTGTTCGTTGTGACTAAAGTAAAATGGCATACATCTGCTTGCTGTATTATGCTATACTGAGAATGAATTTCAATAAACAGTAAACATACTAATGATAGTTTAGAGAACGTTGTTTGAAACATAGTAACAGAAACCGAATCATGTTTATAAATCAGAATTCTTAAGACCTATAAGGCATTTAAATGTGTAACTTTGGTAAATCTCGTTAAACTATTCTTCAGTGGCAGTTTTACAACCATAATAAATAAAAACCCCTTCTTTTACTCTCCGGTCTCAAAAGCTGTGCAAAGAGCGAGCGCTGCAATGGATATGCTGAGCTTAGAATATTCATGTTATTTTATTATCATTCCAAAGGTTGGAAGATGCCAGCCAGTCCATCAGACATGTATTTGACATGTTCTGCAACAAATGATTCCTTTAGAACTGTTTTTGAGAAGACAAGGGAATACGTGCCACAAAATTCGTTCTTAAGAATAAGAATAGAATGATTTCACCAGGATACGATAACTCATATATCATATCTGAACTATATTCTAAGCAATGGAGCAATCTACCTAGAACAACTGAATTTTGAAAGTTTGCACTATGCACTCTCGACACCACTACCCTTTATTGGACAAGAGTCTTTTCTATTTAATAGGGTAGACATACGTGGGGTGAAATAACACTAATCCTCAAAAACCTTATTTCATATCATTTAAATGTATGGATGCATATAATTTTATTTTCTCTAGACCTACTTAGGTAGGGGGAGTATTGCATGGCCTCCAGAAATTCAATATAGAGATTTTAACTGAAATACATGTTTTGAGGTTCGCAGAAGCCAAAGAAAAGCAACTTTAGAAAGTTCGTTTAGCAGTTCCTGTTTGTTTGTTTGTTGGGTGTAAACAACACCTCAGAAACGAAAAGTGTATAAATAACTAACTTTGTATTTAAGTTTAGCATCTTCCAAGGATACGATGCAAAGATTTTCAAGAAAATCTCCCCGAATCAAATTACACTTTACATGAAAAATATTGTTCTTTTTGACTTTCACAAAAATGGCCGTAAAGATTTTGTTTCAAATACTACATTTTAAGATGCAGACCAATTAAATTTATATTTTGCATTTTCTCCAAATAGCCTATGAAGTCCACTTCAGGGAATGAAGTTGTGTAATTTTTTATGCTAAACCATAAGAGGTGTTCGAAAACATACTGCAGAAAACATGTAGATTTAACACACATAATTTTTTTTCAATTACTTTTTTGTGGCATCAGCCATTTCGTTGCTATTGATTTTAATTGTCCAGTACTTTGGCATTTTTATTTTCTCTAGTACCTACTTATAGTAGATAAAGAAAACATTGCATTTCACCAGAATTTTGGATATCGAAATATCAGCGGAAATGCTTGTTTTGAGGCCCATTGAATCCAATACGGCATTTTTAGAAAAATATCGCTCTGTGTGTGTGTGCGTGTGTGTGTTCGTGAATAGCATACTCAAAAACGAAATATCAAATATAAATTTTGGTTATTTAAATTCAACGTCTTCCGAGGATGCGATACGAAGATATTTAAGAAAATCCTCCCTACACGAAGCTACCCTTCTACATGGAAGTTTTTTTGTAATTTTAAATATTCTCAAAAATGGCTAACGATTTTTATTAAAATTATCTGTGTTTAATATCATTGCACGACTAAGAAAATATTAGAACTGCTTATAAAGCTCGCTTCATTGGAGATGAAGATTGTATAATTTTGTATAAGGGTAAACCAGAAACTTCGAGAAATCGTTGCTGAACAAAAAATGTAGATCTTTTTAAAACACACAATTTATTTAAGATAACCTTTTTGTGGCATTAGTACCTCCGAGTTATCCGTTGTTATTGGTTTTTCCACTATTCTCCTTGTACCTACAACGAAAGATACAAGGGACTATATCTGATAATGCTTATCTCAACTAATACAAAGTAGATAGAAAAAACGTTTGTACGAGGGGCACTATTTATATTTTGAGCCTTGCCAACCCTGAATGTTGTAGTTGCCATCTGACGTTTCCAATGGAAAGTTTGACATTTTTGACCATAATCTACTTCAAACATTTTGTCAATAGAGCGTCATTTGTTTTGTTTACACTAACTTTAAAATTGTGTGTCAAAAAAACATGGAATTAACTCGTGAAAATCTTCGTGAAATGATTTATTACGACTTTCGACATGGATTATCAAGACGAGTGCATCGATCAACTAACTTTCACATTTGGCGACGAAGCTCCATCCTTTGCCACTGTGAAACGCTGGTATAACGAATTTAATCATGGCCGCCGTTCGCTCAATGATGAAGTTCGTGAAGGTCGTCCAAAATCAGTTTTTGTACTAGAAAACATTGATGCTCTGCAAAAATTAATAATTAAAGATCGTCATGCGATCTACTGTGAGATTGAGGCAACCCTAGGCATTAGTTCCACCAGCATATATAAAACATTGCATGATTATTTAGCCGTGAAAAAGGTTTGCTCTCGTTTGATCCCATATAATTTGACGCAATCTCAAAAAATACTCGTGTCGATTGATGTACAAAAATGCTCAAGAAATACAATGGCGGTGCCTCAAAAGACGTATATAAGATTGTAACAGGTGACGAATCATGGATCTATGCGTATGGGCCGGAACGTAAACAGTAGTCGATTGTATGGGCGTTTCAAGATGAAGCAAATCCAATAAAAGTTGTTCGCACTCGAAGCACTTTGAAGCAAATGGTCGCCTGCTTTTTCAGCAAAACTGGTCATGAGGCAACAGTGCCTTTAGAGGAACGTAAAACGGCCAACGCCGAATGGTACACTGCCATTTGTTTGCCGGAAGTTTTCGGTGAAGTAAGGAAAACCAATAAGAACCGTAGGATCGTTCTTCATCAAGACGATGCGAGCGCACACACATCTCGTCTAACAACAGAGTATTTGAAGGCTCAAAAAATCGAATTGATGGGTCATCCGCCATACAGTCCTGATTTGGCACCCAATGACTTCTTTTTGTTCCAGAACATCAAGAGTAAATTGCGTGGACAACGATTTTCGTTGACAGAAGAAGCCGTTGATGCCTTCAAAAACCATATTTTGGAGGTGTCTAAAGGAGACTGGAATAAATGCTTTGACAAATGGTTCAAACGGATGCAAAAGTGTATTGATCATAAAGGAGAATATTTTGAAAAAACAACAAAGCAGTTTTCAATCAGAAATTACTTTTTTTTAATTATTAGGCTCAAAATATAAATAGTACCCCTCGTAAACATAATTATTTGCAAAAGAAACACACATGAAAATAAACAACAGTGGGTAGAGAAAAATCATTGTAATGTAACATATGGGAATTTTTTTTGCTCACATTCTGTCTTACTAGTTCGTCGGCAATTGTATATTTCTGAGGCCTGATTAAGTATCCCTCGCCAAAATGCTTTTAGGAAGTTTCGGTTTGTTATTATAAACTTGCAACGTTGTTTAATGATGCATAAAACACCTATGTTATGCTTTATTCTTGCATTTCAATAAAATTGGCTGCGAGTATGCTAAACGCAATTAGGGAAATCCTTAAAGCACTTTATAACCGCAACTAATTTTCAGTACCACGTTCAATTTATGGAATTTAAAAGTGCTTTAAAAGCTATGTCCCATAAGCGGAGTGTACATACAAATGCCAATTAGGGAAATGGAAAGATGAACATAAAACGAAACAAAAGAAGAAAATTCAGTTCTTAAACGATTAAATAACAGCAATAAAATTTGGAAAAAATAAATTCTACCCGTGGAAAAAGCCAACTTTGAAGATTTGAACTCATTCAAATACGATGATTACATGCGACGTAACTTAATTAGTATGGCATCCATAATACTTCAGCGACTCATGAGCTTACTCGGCGGCGCGCGCAGCCCATACCTTTTAACACCTTAAAAGCAGCAGTCCACTGGACTCCATTTCCCAGATAAAAATGAAATATCTATGTGTATTTAAAGTAAAACAATTTCTGTTCATTTTAATTTTAATACTATAATAAATTAGGTTTATTTTCTTTGTTTCAATATGTGTTACTTTGACGTTATATGCAGAAAAAAATCAGTAAATACGGCGTGGAGTCAACACTGTTGTCATCTGTTGCACTACTCGCAAATACGCTCAAGGTCCTGCCAACTGATCAGTATTTAATTGCACACAAGGCAAGATCTTTTGTAAATACTCAGAATCTTTGAAACCATAGTCTGGTTGACCAAAAACAATCGTATGCAACTCGACTATAATGGTAATTAAGAAGCTAGTATGAAAATTATGAAACTTGCTACCGCTTGTTCCATAAACATACTCGCGACTTAATAGCATTATAGTATTCATGCATAATGTACTAATTATGCAACATTCTCATGGAAAAGCATTTTTCTTCCAAAAGGTAAAGAAAAATAATCAGATATAAATATTCAATTGTAGAAGACTAGAGTAGAACTACAAAACCTCATTGTAACATTACGTGTACTTGAATGCTGCATTGCTAAAATTATCATTCAAAATATCGCTTCAATCTTCATCTATTGCTTAGTTTCTAAGTATCTTACTTAAGCGTTTGAGGGTAATCAAAGGGAAAGGCTAAAGATGTTGTTCACTTATGTGCCAACAAGTTTGATTATACACTTTTCAGCTTCAGTTAATAATGCAATATAGACAGCTTCTATTTGCTGGAGCCAATTTTCACTCCTACTATTAATTGTAACAACACCTCCATTATGAGCACGCATAATCCATTTGTGGTAAAACGTTAATACCCAAACGAACTGCCAAGGAAAAACTCCTTCCTTTTCTGGGTGTGCTTTGTGCTAAATATTTCACCACAGCAATGTGTTAGTACTGTAGTCTTCTTAATGTAAAGCACCAAGTAAAAATTAATTAGCTTCACATATTGACAACAATGAAGTTTCCCTTTAGGAGTGCAATGGGCCCAGGAATCTCAAAGAATTATCGGTGCTTGTCGTTTGTTTATCGGTGTACGAGACATTTTATTTCAAAATCTGGTTCGAGTGAAGTGCATTCGTAATTTTGGAACGGTTTTATTCGTTGTAGATGTTGCAGAACAAACAATCGGAGATTCATTATAAAATACTATTCATCCAGTTCCAAATGTAAATAAAGTGTCTACAATCAGAAAAAAAAGTTCGCATTTCGGAATGTTTTGGACTTGAAGCCAAAGAGACAAAGGGCATAAGCGTGTCTTGGAGCAGAGGGACGTACCGGGTTCCATTCACCAATGAAAGGGATTATATATTTGGAAAATATTACAATAATCAATCAATCTCGATTGAGTTTATGTTAAAACCAGATAGTTCCCACAGATTTCACCTCCCTCGTAGAAAACTCGCTGCATTTTCTGTCGCATATAACAGTTGTTTATAGTTAATTTTCATTTCTCAAAATTTACCTCAGTTCAACCGTAGAAGCAACGGAAGATAAGTAGGCTCAAATGTAGGAAGTAAATGCCACAATGGCCTAATATGAATTTAGTAAAAAAAATTTAAGGTAAATATTGTTCATAAAGTGTCAAATATGTACCTATCGCAAGCTAATTTATTCTGACCTGGTTGTTGTTATTTGTGTAGTGACACTGCCTTACAGCTTGTTTTTAAACAAAGAGCTACTTGTGACAGTTACTGGATGGGCATGTTTGCCTGTGGTTTCCATAGTAACCTACCCTCCCTGTTGCTGCAACTAGTAAGGTTCCACCAACTGCTTTCCCTTCGCCTACAGGCTGAAAATTGAGAGGTAGTATATTGCAATGTTTACTACAAGCACGTGCTGCTTAGTAACTTTTTAATTCAACCCGACAACGCTGTCCTTCCACTTCCCTGCTATGAGTGAACTGTCACAAGTCTCTTCTTGTTTAAATGGTACTGTAGTTTCCGACGAAGTGTAAGTTTAAATTCTATATCAAAAACAATGAGGCACAGAATGTATTATTTAATGATGAACTATCAGCTGTCGAAAGGCTACCCAGGTCCAGGCTTCAAAATTGGGCATTGGAGTTTTATGGTAAATTGCATATTAGTTGCAAAACAAGTATAATATTATTACTTAATCACTACAATTTTGGAGAAATAAAACGATGCACAGACCCAACAAGTATGAGAAGAATAAAACAGTGCAGTTCAAGGAGCAATGGCTGTTTGTTATTGCTGCATGTATTCGGACGACAAGAGCTTCGTTTGATTTTACTGGAATGGATCGCAATACTATATGAATAGTTGAGTTATATCTTGAACAATGCGCCAGAAAAGTATGAGAAACACTCTTCCACTAGTCTTGTGTGATGGCTGTGCAACTATGCACCTGCTTTAAAACTGAAGACCACGTCGATTTTAGAGGCATCTGCAGCCAGCAGAAAACGTGATGATAATTATTATGGGTGTGTTTGAACCTAATACAATCCCTATCCCACCAATCAAAGTATATCTATCTCAAAGTATATAAGATATCAGACTGAAATGTTTACATGATGTAGATGCATGATTTCTAAGTTCACAACTTCACTAAATTATCCAATAGGTTTGTTTAATAAGGAATATAGGATATTTTTATTAAGTATACCGTCTTTTGATTAGAATTTATCAGTAATGATTTTCCTTTCAATAAACAGACCATCTAACACCAAACAGTTCCATAAAATCATTCAGAGGTTATTTCGGATCTTCCTAAAGTTTAATTTAGCAATCTTCAATAACTTCTAAGAAAACGGGTATTTATACAAGAAAATCTCATTAACAAAAACAGCCGTTCAAAGCAAAAATGGAGAAACAAACACGCATATACTTGCCACATGGCTCGAGCGAGCCTGGCATATTTAAAAGCAGTACCAATTTGTAGAACAAAACTTCCCCTAAAAGATGGGCTATCGTTTGCTTCTCTACACCAAAGTATATGGGAGTTTTTTCTGCGAAGTTGTGGAGAATTCACAGAACAGAATGGCAGATGCGGTAACATATTTAAAATATATTCAAAATATAAGAATTGTGCCTACAATGATAAAATTCTGAAAAATCTAACAGGAAATTCTAATTTATAATATTGCATAAAGTGTCATATGTTTACACTTTCCGCTATTTAGGCTCCCCTTAATGAATGTCTAATGGAGGTCTCAAGTTTATTTTTTTAACCAAATTCATGTACGCTTGTGACTTCAATCTGTCCAAAAAGCACCCTCTCATCCAGAGAATAAAACAATACAGTTCTGTGTTCTGTTTTCGAACCACTACCTTCTGCGTACCTGTACAATACGGTTTCAGTCATGCTGCATACGCTAGCAAATTCACATTTTTTGATTACGGCAATTTTAAACAGTCGTTAGGGTCAATTAAGAGCTAGATGAACTGCATTAGAGTTAACTCTGAGAATATGTCCCTTTTCATGGAGATGTATCTCTAAAAAAAACATTTTTCGATTTTTTGTTTCTTACGTTTTTATTATGGTTATAACTTGTACTTTCATACTAAACAATCGGTCTTTTTAATACAAACAACAATGTTAAAGACATAAATGACTACTTGCTGTTTGTTCAGCGATGTTTTAGCTAGGGACGCCCTTCCAAGCAGATAGGGGTTTAGATAGTGGAAGGAATTACTGTTTACTTGGTCTGAGGCAAGTGAGGGGTAAAGAAGCGCGGCTGTTGGCTGTTTTCCACTGTACGCGTCACGTGAGCACGAGTTCAGCATACTGTGTACCCCTCCTACCAACATGCTTTACCTGAAAGATAAGCTACCCCACTCCGCTAGCTAAAACCGTGTTGAACGTATAGTAATGGTTCTGTACCATTTAGGTAAAGGACCATGCTGAATTTTAAACTCCATTTTTCTCACTTCCTTTTTTTTCAGCATCTTTCGCCATTCAGAATGCTCCTTAGACCACAGTTTATAACTTATTAGCTTGAAAAGTTCAGGGAAGCTTCGACATTTATGAATTTAAAATTGTTGTGCACTAGTTTAAAAACATTTAATAGTCCACCTGAAGTTATTTTCCATAATTTACGTTGAAACAATTGACAAATTCAATAAATGTACACAGAAAGAAAATTTGTCTTAAACTAAATAAGATTAAGGAATGTCTGCACAAGATTTATTTATAGATAGTTGTATACTAAGCTGAAATTAAAAAAATGGGAGCGATGCGATAAACCATAGGATCGAAAGAGCGTTTCATATTACCATATCAAAAAGTGATTATGTCTTAATAACGGATTGACATACCTCTTTAAATTTTTGTTTGAACTGTGTGTTTTATGTTCTGAGGATACCAAGCAGAAGTAAACTATGGATGTTTAGATTTTCATTGATACATTGACTTAAGAAAAGATTTTATGTGTTTTTTCCAGCTTTTGCTATAGTTTATAAGAAGACAGACATTTAAAATGAAGATTAAGAAAAGCGTTGAAATTATGCTTTATAATTGGCATTATTCAATTTTTAAATTGAAGAGTTGGAGTTACATTAATAACAGTAGTGATAATTAGCATGCACATATCGTTCAGTGAAACAGATTACACGAGTTGAAGAGTGAACAAGTCAGGTTTTCAGACCACACCTCTCATTGGTTACCAGAATCACTACTTTCTGCAGTACAATAACATTGAGGGCGGTATACAAAAGATCCATGAACAGAGCAAAACGTCTACTTGAGAGGTGGGGTGGTATGGGGTGTAGAGAAACAATGATGCCCATTTACTTGATTGCATTTTCCTTCAATTTAGGTAATGGGTGCAGCTAGGCTGCTGTAGCTTGAAGAAGAATGGCGGGTGTAAGACAAACAACACACCAACCACCACTGCCAGTTTGAGAATCAGGAAATAGTCACAGAGTGTAGAAAACTTTCTGGAGAAAAGGAAGGGACGAAGATGAAAAAAAAAGCAGGCAAAGGATGGATCATGTGTCTATCAAACCCTACCCTCGTCCTACTTCCTCCCGAGTGCTACTTTCAGTAATCGCCTAAGATCAAAACGACGAGGCACGCAACCGAGTGCGCGCGCTCTTATCCGTACTGCAAATGCGGATTCGAATCCCTTCAAGATAGTTTTGTTTATTAAGAGTTCTTTACCCATTATCACTGAGCGAGATGGCTCAGACGGTTATATCTGTGGCCCGCATTCGGGAGGTTCCGTGGTCGATTCCCGGCGACCGCCCACTTTGGCCCATGGGTTTTTCATGGTTTCCCCGGGCCGCCAAGCTAATGCTGCGGTGCTCCATCTTCTACCACGCTCTCCTTCCTCTTATTTCCTGTGCCCATCTTCCTTGTCATCTTTTTCAAGGTTGTAGGGCCAGGCGACGGCGTTCTGTAGGTTGCGGCTGGGCGGTTGCTTGCACTCTGTAAATGCTTCTTCCCTGACGTCACTGCAGTATCGCTCAGTTAGGTCTCTCCTCAGCGTGGGGCTCCTGTAGACAGGGGCCGGTCGGCGTGGGATGCGCTCTATCTGGAAACATTAGAGACTACGTCCATGCTTGCGCCCTTCGACATCCGTATCTGGTCGCCCTTCGGGCATCTTCTCTCATCCTTCCCTACAGGGGCACATAGGAAGCATTAAGGCGACTGGCTTGCGTGCCCCCCTCTTCCAGCGGCCCCTCCGTAATACGTAGCTTTATCTTTACCTTTTACCTATTATCATTTCGTAAAGATTCCATCGATACTTCATATGAAACCCTTACTGTTGCATCGTATTTAAGCTAACTTTGGAACGCATTTTCCTTCGTAGAAGTTATCCTGCATGGTATAATAATTACCATGCTAGCCTCTAGTTCCCAAGGTCGCGGGTTTAAACGCGGCGAAAGACGATTGATTTTTTCGGACGTAAAAATCCTTAGCATGGCTTCCTTCGGAAGGAAAGTAAAGCCGGTGGTCCCGTATCATAGATTTACGGCACGTAAAAGAACCTCAAGCCTGATAAAGAGGCCTCTGTGCAAAATTACCGGTCTTTCACGCCCAATGTAGAATTGGACGCTAAGGACCACAGCAGTTAAAGACCGCCCATAAATAAAAAAAAGGCTCAATTTAAACTCCTTCGTAGAATTTATCAGCATTTAGGTTTAATTTTGCAGCATCTAATCTGTAGTGATGGATACTATACATATAACCAACTGACTGGTGATAATAGTATTATATTTTATTTTCTTCTTTAGGAAAATAAACGCAATTCTCAAAAGGAAAACAAAATGTGCTGTTGAACAAGCTTGTGTCCTACCGGTACTACCCCTCTTGCTATGATGAGTATGTTATAGAAATCTGTAGTTTTCTTCTCGCTATGCATACTGACGTGCATAAAATGTGACCCATAATGGAACGCATCTGTTTATGTTGGTACCGACAAATCCAGGCACACCCTCTTCAGTGTGACCTCCTCTGTCCCTATAATCCTAGCCACTGGGTTGGAAGGTACTTTACCTCCCCCAAAATATGGCCGAACTTCTGAACCACATTACAAGCATTACAACCAAACTTTATGGGGTGGAATGCAATACTTGCTCTAATTACTATAGGTAAGTAATACGTAAAGTAAAAATAATCTGTACCCCTTATTACAAATCTGCAACATTTGACTGTCTTGACAAACTTTGTATTCAAACTTTCTATGATCTATAGTTTTCAGAAACTAAGCCTCCTTTATTTTGAACGCCTTGCATGCAATTAAAATCATTTGAAGGATCTCGACAAAAAATGTTGACACTTAGATGTCTAAAGGTGTGGCTATTTAATGCGTTCAGAAACTTCATGTATTCTTATTTTCAAACCTTTATCTACAAATCATCCGGACGAGATATGCACAGTTCTGCTGTTATGGGCTATCCTGCAACTTTAAAGATAGTTGAATGTCCTCCACTCACACTTTCACCATTTTCCATTCAAACATAAAACGTTTATAGGTCTGCAAAAAGTTTGGAAAATGTCTATGTAACCCAGCAAAGAATAAGAATAAAGCCTTTGATGTTTTTCGACTATAATGGTTTCTTATCCACTTCTCGCTAAGTTACCATACCTCGAAATTTGAAATTCCTGTATGCCGTGGGTTTTACGTTTTTACCTCACACATAAAATGTATTTAATCTTCCAACTACTTATAATGTATATTTATTGTTGCAGACATGCAATATAATCTTATTTGATAGTTTAATTTTACCATTTAAGGAGTATTGGTTTATTTTTATTTTTTTACATTAACTTGTGATTTAATTCCTGCAGCATCTAAATAAACTCTTTCGGCGAAAGCAGCCATGTCACCTTCAGTTGTTGACTGTTCACTTAATTAATACTGCTAGGCGTGACTAATCGATCATCAGTTTGCAGAGGCTAGCGTTCGATTTTGATACTGTTTTTGAACAGCTGATTAATTTTACTTTCGCGCAAGCATTTCTGTTATTCACTATTGTCGAAAAAAGTAGTATGCAATACATATGCGTTTAGTCCTTTCAGAACTCTGTGGTACTCGACTTCATCCCTTATTTTCAAACTACTTCTACAAAGATGCATTTATCGCACTTGTATCGCAATATCCTATGGTTTGTTCAAAGCCTAATATTATGCTTTTGTTGCAATATGTACTAACCCACGCGGAATGGAATACATGTGTGTAATAGAATATCAAGCATGAAAGTACATGTTAATTATAAGTTTAATTACATGTTTATTTCTAACTTTAAACTAGCTACCACGAGAGTGAATTACTTCTGTCAATGTTTCAGAAGATTTGCATATTTATTTTGTCTCACCATTCCTTAGTTACACTTTTCAACAACACTCATGTATGCAACGCATCAATGTAACACTTGCATCAGTGCTTACACCACCCGACACCATAACTGAGCATCCTCAATAAGGAATCCTTGGGGAAAACGTGCAAGCACCATGGCCTTCTCTATACCCTGCCTCTTCCATCTGGAGAGCTTATGTATAGAGAACTTTGCTGCACTCCACGTGATCTCGAGCAAAATGCAGACGATCTCTTTGGTGTTAAGGAGTTAATAATGGTCCTTTGGCAGGTCTCTTCAAGTTCATATTTAGTTCTCTGAGTCTTCTTCTGCACAACTATTCTTAGGTTTATATTGCAAGCATTGAGCATTTTTCAGACGATTTTTCGCCTCAACGATTGCCATGGGATGATCTCTTAAAGTCGCCAAATTAGAAAACGATCCTCCCGTTGCAATGCACATCTCGGGAAACCTAATTCAGGAAGCCTGTTGTAGATGTTATGTTTGTAAAATTATCTTACAGCTCGCAGAATACATATGGGGGTTGTTTCTAAAGCTCTCACTATTAACAATAGCTTTGCCCATCTTCAACTAATGCAACAGCTTTTGCGCAATCAACAGAGATCAAAGGCAAATTTCAGAGCACAAAATCTCAATACTGTGGAGAATAATGAATGAGCATTCACTATGTGTGGTATGATTTGTTTGCAATCACAGCAATGTTCACTGTGGAATTGCAACAATGTCGGAGTAGTGGAAAAGCGCGGATTTGTAAAACTTCATAAGTGTAGCAAAGCAAGTAACGGCCTTCTAAATGCACCAGAGAATATCTCTTAAGAGCTAAACTTTTCATATTCTTCTTTGCAAAATGCATAACAAAACAAATTTTAGCAATGTTCCTAAATGACCACACATGTAAACAATTTTTTCGCGAGTGTTGCACTCGCCCAGCAGGTTATTATTTTTCCACAGACCTACAATGGCGTCATTCCACGAGAAAATTAGTGGATATAGCGCGTAAAATATTTCAAAACCGTGAAACCTCTGAAGTTGAAGACTCACAATCTTTTCATTTCTTGAATGCATATACATTTTTAAAACGCTTAAAATTTTACAACTACAACGGAGATGACGTAAATGAGCCTGAAGAGGTTAATTATTAAAATACAAATTATGAGTATTAACGTGGTCATATACATAAATTTTTACAACGTTCTCATTTCTTTATTTTTTATTTCTTCTCGTTAAAAATATACATTGAATTAATATTTGATTAATAAATCCGTAACTGTGTGTTACTACACATGAGTGAAGATATACTGTTGTCTTCGAATAAAAGTTACTCGTTAATTATTTTTCAAACATTTTAATTCATTCAAATTACAACTTCTGTCACAGCAAAGGAATTTGCATGCTTTTGTTTAAATTAAAACTAATACATGTATCTATGTTAGCATTGAGAAAAGGGTACCCAACAAATGTAATTTCAATAGAATGTTAAACAATTTTGTTAACCTAAGTCTGAAGAAACTTAAAATATAATTCAATTTTAAACCGCTTATTGGTAATATATTTAAACAAAAATGGTACTTGCATTTCTGATGTGTTGTAGATTGTGTTTTTATAAGAAAACAATTACTACAATTTGATTAAACAAATTTCTATGGATAGACGTAAAAACTACTTACATTTCAAATTATGGTAGCTAGCAGTACTAATTGTCTAACCTCAATTCTGAGAAATTAATTTGAAACAAATCCCGTCTGCTAGTTATATATCGACAGACACAGAAACGAAAGGAAATGGATTCCACGTCTATCAAACCCCGCTCCTCCTCCTACCCCTTCCCATCTCACAACACTCACAGTAATCGCCTAATATCAACCCGATGTTCAATCGTTTCTTTATATCCACTCCACTCTACCCTGCAGTTCCGCTGCTCGTCGCCAGAGCGCAGTACCAGAGGAGCCTAGAAACACCCAAGGGAGTCGCATCTTCGGGTATGAAATATCGATTGGATTGCTATGCTTTTGCAGATAAATATTAGGTATATGTGTTTTGAAAGAGCTCATAACTTCTCCGCAAACAGAAAGCAATGAATCATTAATATGAGCGATGGTTCGCGATTCGATTTACGCGAAAGTCCGCTCTACTCACACAAAATACATGTAACCTACAGTTGCTCCCAGTAGATGTTGAAAGCTAATGCAATGGAAAATCAATGATAAACAGCCATCCAATTTCTGTGATATTTAATTTTTCTGTTAATAAAAGAAAAGAAAACAATCTTTCGTGTTCGCAAAACTGCATCACAATACTTCAGCTAGTGTAATATAGCCGAGTTTCCGTTGTTTTAGGAATTTTAGCTATGTTTTTTACGCGATAATGTAACAGAATATTATTAACTTATATTGCTTCTGAGCATGTGAGAAAATACAATTTAGCTTTAAAACATTTTTATGTAAAATATCTTTTGAAATACTGCGTCTCCCACCAGGGCGTGCCGAGTTCGATCTCAGGGACCCGCATGTGGGATTTGTGGTGGACGAAGCGGCGTCTGAGCGGGTTCTCTCCAGGTTCTCCGGTTTTCCCCGCCGTTCATTTCACCAATTGGTCCATCATCGCCTTTCCTTTCATCCATTTTGCCTTCATTTCATATAATCTTCTTCCCTCACCCTCATAACTTACTATGGGCAGTCCGATTCAATGTTCGTCTGCTTCTCTACAGACCTCTGACTTTAGGCACGGTAGTGAGTCCTAGGGGGTGTAAGTTCTACACAAGAGGAAGGTAAACCGACACTATAAGACATATTATACTGCGTCACTGTATGCCTGAGGTGACTTTGTCCCATAAGCTACATTCAAACACAACAGGGGCTATAAAAGCAATTGGGTCAAAGTGAAAGCAAGAGCAAGCAAAACCGCCTTAATGCTAGATTGGATACTGCTAAAACCTATTTGCTTCATTTATTTAAACAAATGTATGAACTTAACAACGTACATAAGCAGCAAATGTGCCAATTTTAAATAAAAATAACTAGCAATTCCAAATCGTGAATTTCGGGACCAGAAAACTGCTTGATTTTGTGTAGGTAACCTCTGCTACGACTTCATCTTCCTCATTCCCCTTTATTCCATTTCCTTCTCATGTTTCAGATGTGCTTTCGGGTATCGTGAGAGGCAGTGGCGGACAAATGGGCAGATGCTTGCTTTAAGGAAGGGACGTTCCTTGTGGACACCAGAGGCTGCCTAGGTTGTATGGGTCGTTCATAACCCACTCTGGGCGGCTTCGGGGTGCGTCGGTTCTTCGAACCAGAAAATGTCAGGGACTTCTCTGCATCTCTGCTCCTGTGGTTCATTCGCTTCATCCATTCCTCCTGGAGGACGATACCTGCAACAGATCTCTATAGGTTGCGGTGTGCGAGGTGTCCACTGTGGTATATCCTGTAGGATGTGTTTATCGGAGGGGGACGCCTCGCGCATTGCGAGCATCTTCATCTGTCGTGGCTACACCCCCGGGAGGGAGGGATGAGGTTAAGGAGCTGCAGGATGCCCAGGTCCGCAGGCAGAAGGACAAAAGACGCGCAGAAGTCCTCCAACATTTCAAGTTTGAACACTCCGCACCAGCGGTGAGGAATCCCAAGAAGGTGATGCATCAACCCTAGCGGAATGGACAACTCCTCTAGCGTCACGGGAAGACATCTTTCCAACGCGCATGCATCCGCGTAATCTGCCCGCACCACCAGCACTACAAGACCTGAAAACACACCTGAAACGTGAAATGGGGTTGAAATGAGAGGAAATGGGGGAAAGGAGAAATCGCGGTAGAATATACCATCCCGACATTCGCCTCGGCGACCAGTGGAAAACCACGGAAACCCTAGATGAGAATGGGCAATCGCTTGGGATTGGAACCCGGGACCTCCCGAAAGCGGGCCACAGACGTTGCACCTATAAGCACAAGATTATAACCTAGAAAGTGCTCCAACAAAACAAAAGTAATGACCCAAAGTGGCAAAGAAATACAAAGAACAAAAATAATGTTAAATGAAAGAACAAGTAAGAGTTCAAATGTTTAGGTGTTTGTTTTAGGTTGCAAAGAGAAATATATAAAAAATAAATTAAGAATGTTCAGTACTTGTGTAGCACCCTGAAAAGAACACTGGGTAAGAAAGGAGACACGCTTAAAATTTTGCCAAGTATTAGCAGTACCTGCAATACTGTATGGCTCAGAAATATAAGCTCTAAATAAGAAAACAATTAAATGAATCGAACCTGCAGAAATTAAATATTCACGATTTGTAGCAGGGTACACTTTACTGGATAAAAACGCAGTGAAGGCATCCGTAAGAAATTGAAAATATTTAGTCTTATAGAGAAAATTGTAGGGGACATAACACCCGACAGGGCAAGCAGTTGTAAACAACAGGAATCAATAACTAAGATAAGAATATACTCGTTGATGTAATATAGTATTATGAAATAACAATTATCATAAAATATAGACATACGTAAGAAAACGCTGTAATTAGTGGCAGGGTTATAAGTCCACCAACATACGCTTATGTATACAGGATTAGGCAAAGCAACAGCAAACGCACACACACACACACACACACACACAGAGAGAGAGAGAGAGAGAGAGAGAGAGAGAGAGGTCCAAGGTGAGACATGAATGGAGATAGGGGTAGAATTCCTGGAATGTCAAGGGAGTTGAAAAAAGTCAGATGATAGAAAGAGAAACTAATGTTTTGAGCGAGACAAGAGGTTTCAGGTTTCACCAAAAGAGTCAGCAGAAGCTTGACTTTCAAATTTGTACAATTTTATCCTCATAACACGCCAAGTAAATCACCAATAAGATTAGAGGTTACACACACAAAAAAAAACGCGAACGATAGCGTCATAGCAGAGGAGTATAAAAGGAAGGTCGGCCATAGATTTCAAAACTCTTACATATTCTCTCATGCGAGCAATTTTGTGACAGGTGCTGTATCGCATATGCGCGTGGGTGGGGGTAGATAGTATGTGACATAGATAGTTGGGTCCACGGCAAAATCTAAAGTAGCGGGGAGATAGAAAATGCAGCTCACAGATTACTTCAGTATTATTCAAAGGGGAGAGGTTGCTAGCTGATAAGTTATTGTGTTAAAATAAATCAAGGCATTAAAGGGAATTCAATTCATTAATTGCCTTCACCCACAGTATCCTGAGATTCACCAAAGATAGGTAGCTAGGATAGGTATTTCTTCTCAGCTCTACGACTGGCAGTCCAGACAGAGAACTTCCATCTTGAGACATCATCAAGTGAGATAGCATGTGTATACGAGGAAGCGTAACATCCGCTCGCTACAAGATAGAAGAGTATAGGAGACAATGGTATGAGCATGTCTGCAAAATGGTTACCAATAGAATGCATTGTAGAAGTTCGAACTATCGAATGAAAGGAGGAAAAAGAGACCAGGGATGTCCACGGTAGAAAGGGGACAGCAGGTGCTTGGAGGCGGAACGAACAAACAATGGTTTAATCCTTGAAAGAAGAGGAAGAGGAACCACCCAGCATTCGTCCACCTATCTGGGGAAACCACGAAAACACCAAAGGACAGAGTGGTGTCCCACTACAGCATTCGAATCCAGGTTCTTCCGAATACGAGCTTTACACGCCATCACACCCGGCATAGAGAGAGAGAGAGAGAGAGAGAGAGAGAGAGAGGTAAATAAAAAGATTCAGAAGGAAGAGTAACAAATGTGGGTCTTGCACGCGTCTATGCGGCTGGTTCTTGGAAAATAAATGAGCCTTTTAAATGCTAGTGAAAGAACATAAAGCTGTAACGCACGCCATAAATAAGCAACTTAAACCAATATTATCGGAACCCATATATTAGATGGTTAGTGTCCTTGTTCCGCAGAGGGAAGTAATTCCAGAGAGGGATGGAGTTGTGGGATACAAGTATCTAATATGTTCACTCTAATACAGATAGAAACATAGTCTGCAGGAGGACTTTAAACGCTAAGGGACTCATAAAATATAGAGAAGCTTTAGTTACAGATGGTACCTTATGCACAGTGTCCGTTTTCTTCTCTCCTAAGCAAATCCCGGAAGGGGCCATAACCCTCAAGTTTATTGCTCTCATGATTTCCAGGAAAATAGTATTCATATTGGACCATCTGTACATGTGTTCTGTAACAAAAATTTCTACTTGACAACGATTGCTGACATATTTTAATTTCAAAACAACTAAAAGTTTTCTATGCTCTCTTTGTTTCTCCTTTAAGTATTCTAAAGCCAATTATTGAATTTTTATACCAGATGTTAGGTACACAAACATTACATTTGCATGCTAACTTGCTTTTGTTTCTTACACTTAAGAAACATGCTTTTGCATTTATTAAGACAATCTCATCTTGTGTTTCGTAAAATGCAATTTCAGTTATAAAGTTACAAAAATTTCTTCTTTTTCTTCTTTCTCTGTCTACCCTGCCCGTTGTTAGGGCTTACATCCTCCAGGACTTAGAGGCGGGTACCTGAGGTCAAACGCCTATCAGGGAGCACAGATTATGGATCAGAGACAACATCCAGGATGAGTGATCAGCCCGAAGCCTGGTATGAGAGCGAGGAAGGAGATGATATGAAATGACGGTGAGATGAATGAAAGGAAAGGTGATGATGGAGCAATTGGTGAAATGAATGGCGGGAGAAACCGTAGAACCTCGTGAAAACCCGCCCAGATACCGCTTTGTCCATCACAAATCCCACATGCGATTCCCAAGGATTGAAACCGGGGCCACTCGGCCAAGGCGCCGCCCTACAAGTGTTTCTATGATAAAAACTATTTTTAAGGCAACCATGGAATGTTTTTCATAATCGATGCACACTTACAGCATCGAACATCTGAGTCAGAAATGGTTTTTTTAATGTATGGATATTCCTTTTGTAAGTCACTATTAAAGTTACACTTTGTTTTCGACGTTGGCATATATTAATTTTAAGTGTTTTAACACTCGCAGTTTGCAAAAGTTCACCATAGTTTATTACTTTACAAATGCAGAACACAGTACTGTCTTCTACCAAAGTCACAAGTGTAATGAATTTATTTTGACTCAAGCATATGCGTTTACAGTTTTTGTTGGCGGCATTCACGTCAAACACGAGTATTTACGATTTGTTTGTTGATAGCCTAGACCGGCACAGTTCAATAATTGTCGTCCGCAACTACACTTTTCCAGGCAGTCTCCACGCGGTTTCAGTTGTATATGTATTGTAGACCCATAATACAAACAGAGTTTTGCTTTGTCAGTTAGTGTCTTTACATTTTTCATCAAACTGATGCAGAACAGGACATTTTGAATTTTTGAGAACTATGGGTAAAGGAGTTTAATGCCGATAAGTCTCATTGCCACAAAACAGGGACTTCTGGCGTCTCGTTTCTACTTTAAGAAAAAGACGCAACAGAGACTCAAAAAAAAAAGAAAGAAAGAAAGAAAGAAAAGAAAAGAAAAAGACTGTTGTCGCGAATATGGGACGTCTGGTCACCTTACTCAAAAGCAGGTTTTCAACTTCTTGTAACACGAGGGATATAACGTTTTCTGCACAGAATACCGCATGATCACACGTAGAGTACTCCTATTGTGCAAATTGTTTTAACTTGTTTTGCATTTGAGCTCTTCGTTTATTTTTATTTTTATCTTGCACACACTATTCCTACAAAAGCTTATTTTTTCTATCTACTTCATGTTAATCGAGATAAACCTTTGCAGAAGGTTACACATTACACATTTCGTTGTAGATGCATAGAATTATAGCCAGAGTGTGGCGCTGATTACTTCGGTATTTTGCACCACCCAAAATCTACCACTAACTACTACATGGAGGATTCTGCCTATCTCTTACAATTATACTAGGGTGACCAGATTTTCAGACACAAAAAGCAGGACACACTAATAAATTGGTCTGATATCTTACTAGATCGTGGAGTTTTTTTTCTGCTTCACTTCACTTAGGCTAGTGTATATTATCTATATGCGTTGTAATACATCATATTTTCTCCCTCTTAACACTAATAAACCTGAAATACACTGTTGTTGGATGGTATATTCTATGATGAAAACATTTGAATATAAAATATTACTAGTGATATTTATTAGACTGTTGTTATTACTATTAACACTAACAATTATTCTTACATTATATTGAAAATAATGTCGCTGTTATTTTAAGAAGTTAGTGAGATAGGCTCTCATATTTTTTTGCTTTTAACAATTTTCGGTTTCCAAGAAGACATCATGGAACTGCAAACAGTCATAATTCAAATTAAATTTTGTAATTAGCATATCTTTTAGAGTTTCTGGCTTTAGTCCGGATTTTTCATTTATGCAGATATTGTTCATAATTGAAAACACTCTTTCTGTTGGTGAATTTGTAGTAGGAAGGCATAAGATAAACTCTACAATGTTACCTACATTCTTAAAGTCAATATTTCTCTCTTCAAATGTGTTGAATATTTCAAATGTGTTGGTGTATGAATTGTATCCCATTCCTTAACAATATAAATGTGAAAATAGAATAGATGTTGTGCACCAAACTCTCAACACAAACTGGAAGGCAGTCTACAGCAGTTTGTATTGTATTATTGACAATATGAGCATTACAGCCTACTCCAACAATTGATCTCCCAATTGCTTTTTACACTTTCGAATATACATTATTAGATCCTTTTCGAGATGAACCACCAAAGTTTGTATTTGTGTTGTCTGCACAGAGTTCAACTGTTTTATTTTCAGGATGATAATCTCCAAGCGTCTTCAATACATATGAGGAAATAATATCGACACTTTCCCTAAACTTTTCTTGAAAGTCTAGAATTTTTACTTCAACGCCATTGTTGTAATCAAAATAACGAACCAGGAGGGGAAATATTTTTGTAGATTTATGATTTGAAGAGTCTGTGTACACAGTGACATAATTTGCTTTTTCCAAGCCCTTTACTACTTTTGACATGGCAAATGGGCTGATCAAATTAGTTACGATAGCCTCACTCTTTGTCTTTGCACACGAATATTTGTGTTCAAAGCATTTCTGAACCAATTTAGTTGTACAGTCTGTTGAATGAAATATTTGGTTGCGTTGAACGGTGTGGAATGCAAAACTTCCTTCAGAAGCAGCCAATTTCTGTTTAGTTGATTCAAATTCAGCTCCTCTAAAGAACGTTGTAAGGGAATGAACTGGAAGCAGCAGCATTGTTGACCAGTTTGTACTTCTTTGTTTGGACGTGTCGTAAAATTTCACTTTTTCTGCCATTCGCTATTGAAAACAATGCTGAACATTTCATGCAGCGTGCATCACTGTTAGATTTATCCTGGACGATAAATGAGATCGCAGCTCAGTGTTTAACACACATTTTCCTTTAACTTTGGCATAATTGCTGAAGGTTATACACTACAGTTATCTTTCACCGCACACGGCCTACACTTGAAACGGACCGACGGATACGGATACGGACCGGAAGTTTCTCACTTTGTTTCAACAACTGTTTTTTATAAAGCTGCCAACTTATACTATGCACGTTAGATTTTAATGGTACTATACTTTAGTAAAGGGCATTTGCAAGATGATTTGCACAGTGATAGAAAAGATGCGTATTTTCCATTTCGCAGGAGTTTTCGCAGGATAGTCTTGAAAGGCAGGATATTTATAAGGCTTTAGAGTCTCTTCGCGGGCAGCAGGATAAGGTGTCAAAAAAAGAGTATCCTGCGAAAAGTAGGACATCTGGTCACCCTAAATTATACAAAAGTCATTCAGAATAAAGAGGGCTTTACAGGCTATTCATAAAAAATTAAAGGTACTTATTTTGTCATGAAAATATTTTAAATTGATACGTCTTTTAATAAAAATTGTTAAATGCATTTTTGAAAAAAAAGCAATGGTATCAAAAAATGTTCCTTGTAAACGGTAAGCTTGGGATGGGGGTATTTTCTAAAAGTTATCGTGTCGTATCCTTCAAAGATGCTGAACTTAAATACGAAGTTGATACTTAATAATGTTTTTTAGTTATGCCTTCATAGAGAGACTGAAAGACACACTGACAGACACAGGTACGGACAATTTTCTAAAAATTCTTTTGTTTATTCAGGGAGTCTCAAAACGTGGATTTCCGGTGAAATATGACATCTAGGTTTAAGGTGAAATGCATACTTCCACTTACTATAGGTAAATAGTAAGTATAGAAGGTAAAAATCTGATGTGTTACATTAACATGACTTTTCTACCCACTATCGTTTATTTTTATATAGCTTCTAGAACTATACGTAAGAAGGCCTATTTTCACCGACCTTTGCAGAATTATTTGCATTGCTCATTTGCTTGTAGGCACAAAGAGCGCCAAAGAAAATAGTTACCCCAATAAGCACAACAAAGGTTACAAAGTGACGTATATTATGTTCACGCCCTCGATCGTATTAGCTAAAAGAGAAAAGGGTAGAGTGCATTCAGTTTGTCATACAGACCTCTTATCGTGATTGGTAGCCCATACCTTATCGGCTAGTACAGGACACGTTTTGAAAGGGTTAAAAGCTAAGGGGAAAACTTGATGAGCACCCGAGTTAGCGAAATGTAGAATGTGTAGTATGAGAAGATTTTCAGATGGTGCAAATTAAAGCTTGTATGGTATTCATTAAATTCATAGCAAGGTTGCACTTTATAACAAAATATAAACAGAACTGTATTCTCACAGTGGTATCAATGCTTGTTGCTGCATAGAAGCAAACATAACTAAATAACAAATAAATAAATCAGCACGTTTTCTCTCTAATTCAAACTATAATTGGTTAATATACCTTTACTAACATATTGCTGATCATAGTATTATAACAGGATTATAGACAGAAATATAACCCAATGTCATTGCCACAATATGTTTGTCATATTCGGTAAATCATATACCTGTTTATCTCTAGTTTCTAAACATGATCAGTCAATTATAACAAAAGAGTAATTTGCATTTAGTAAACGAATATCATCGTCTGCAGATGTTTTACGGGGAGTGCCCACTTTCTGACCAGTATGTAGACCGTCTTCCCCACTTTCCTGGAAAATTTTTATCCAGTATTTTACTATAAAAACACTTATGCACTGCAGTTGCTATTGCTGTAACAGTGCGACCAGTCTCCCACATACCTACGATATGTCTCGAGATATTCGCTAGTGTACGGCATAACTGGTTCTGAGACAAAAACATGTTTCGGTTTCAATAAACAGAAAAAGCAAATGCATAAACCTCCCCTCTTTTCCTCTTATTGTTGTCATCAAGCCACCACATTCAGCGATAGGTAAGGTAAAGGGCGCACTTCAAAAGACCCCAGAAAACGATACAAAATCCGCCGAAGATTTTCTTTGGCGCTCTGTGTACAAGAGAGATATAGATGATCGGAGTTTTATTTAGACTATTGCGTATGTGGTAGAGAACATAAAAACAAAAGGAAGTAGATGGTGTATTATAAATTATAAAGCAGAATCCTTCGGAATATTAATCAAAGAAGCACAACAAAATTGAAAATTTGACTGGGCCAAAAAACTAAAATGGAAGAAAAGGAAGTATATTTGAATTAACAAATGCTGATGTGTGCATAGGTGATGTTGGCATAGGACGGTACTAGAAGGATTTGAATCCGATACGTGAGATGTCAGAGCCTGGGCGTGTTGCAACTTTTTCTTCGTCCCCTCTAGCTACCCTACAGCGAAAACTAAGAAGGATTGCTGGCATGGACTTTACCGCCCGCTACGAATAAGGAACATTTCGGACCCATTCTCCGGATTGGCTCTCTCTCCCTCCCTCCTTCTACCCGTTCACCCTTCCTATTTTCTCCAGGATTAATGCAAGCAGCTTATATTTTACGGAGCATCGCTCTTCAGCTTTTTCTATTAACAAGATAGCATCGGGGCTTTCTGCTGACCGGAACTGCTGCCGACCCATCCATATTCCCGCCACAAGCCTCCGCTCCTACCGTGGTTGCAGCATGCATTGCGTGTGTGGATAATGCTCTCTTAAATTAACTTTTGTTTTTGTTTGTATCTTCAGAACACCATACCCCTAAGACAAACATAATGTAGGTAAATTAGGGCTTTATAAATTTCACTTTTAACAAAGAAATAAATTATAATTAGAAGGGAAACACTTTAATAACATAGACTTACAGTTTGAATTAAAAATATTTGTGTGTCTAGTCAGCCACATTAATGAAAGAAAAAGAGTTTTATCCCAGGATTTCAAATAATAGGCTGTGCATAGGATCCTCGTTCAACCGACGTTTTTAATAGTACGAGGGCTGTCCCAGAAGTACCCGACCTAATAAACAAAACGCACAAAAATTTGGGGGAAAACATCTTTATTACTCTACATAGTCTCCTTTCAGCTCGATACATTTTTCCCAGCGATGTTCAATTGCTTCGATACCCTGTTTATAGTGAGAACCGTCGAGTTCTGCAAAATAGCCATCAACTACAAACTCCACCTCTTCAGTGTTGGCAAATCTTTTACCACCAAGCCATTTCTTCAACTTTGGAAATAGAAAATAATCAGAGGGGGCTGCTAAGTCTGGACAATAGGGTGCATGAGGAAGCAATTCGAACTTTAACTCATTGATTTTGGCAATGGCGATAATGGATGTGTGAACTGGTGCATTGTCTTGATGAAACAGAACTTTATTTTTTGCTAAATGCGGCTGGTTTTGCGTGATTTTATCATTCAAATGCTGCTATAAGTTTGCATAATACTTGCCATTGATTGCTTTTCCTTTTGAAGATAACCAATAAAATTATCCCACGCGCATCCCAAAAAAACTGACGCTATGACTTTGCCTGCATATGAAACTGTCTTCGCCTTCTTTGGAGCCGATTCTCCCCTTTCAATCCACTTTTTTGACTGTTCCTTCGTCCCAGGTGTGAAGTGATGTTTCATCCATGGTTATGAATTAACGCAGAAACTTGGCTTTATTGCAGCGAAACATTGCCAAACGCTCACGACGCTGCTTTTGTTCCATTGTATGTAAACGTGGCACCCATCTTGCTCACAACTTTCTCATGTCTAAATTTTCAGTTAGTGTGCGATGTACAGCACTTTTTGAATTGCCTACGATGTCTGCTAGCTCGTGCACTTTCAGTTGACGGTCATCCAATACCATGTTGTGGATTTTGTTCACAATTTCTGGCGTGCTCACCTCATTTGGTCGACCACTGCGATGTTCGTCTTGGCAGCCCGTACGGCCTCGCTTAAACTCTGCCACCCAATATTTTACTGTTGTAAACGAAGGCGAAGACTCCCCCAGAGTAGAACCTAGCTCAGTTTTAATATTAATTGAACTGAGACCTTTCAAATGAAAGCATTGTATCACATAACGATGGCCAGTTTTATCCATGTTTACAAATTCGCTGAGAGAGTTTACTATTAATGGCTGCCAAACAATGTAGCATCGTCAAACTTCAAACTTAAGCTTTATAAGGGTGGTGCTTTCTACCATAGTCATTTGTTTGAAAGAACAACCGCTATACATACGTCAGGTCGGGTACTTCTGGGACTGCCCTCGTATTTGTTAAGGCTCCTGCTTATACATACTGCACCACACACGCTGGAAACTGGTGATACATAAAATGAAATCATAATTGGGAAAAGAAACGTTGCAGGCCCCAAGTTTAGGGTATCTGCCTGGAATTTTACAGATATGAAGACTGAGTAAAATCTGGAAAATAAATAAATAAAACACATAGTCTGGGAAGGCGGATCTGGATAAACTGGTTTAGGAATATCACGTAGGTAACAAAATTCAGGGAAACGCGATGGTTCAACATTACATAGTTAATTGAATTTCTTCATTATGAACAGAGCGATTCTTAAAATCATTAGGGCATTTTTATTTTCTCTACTGCTTGCAAATAGTAAGGAGAGGAAGTATTACATTCTACCCAAAAATTCGATACCGAGATTCCACCGGAAATACAAGTTTTCAGGCTCCCTGAATCCATAAAAAGCACGTTTAGAAAAATGTCGTTTTGAATGTGTGAACAGAATAACTAAAAAATGAAAAGTCCAATAAGTACCAAACTTGGTATTTAAGTTCAACATCTTCCAAGGATGCTACAAGGAGATTTTGATGAAAATACTTCCATTCTAAAGTATCCTTTGCATACAAAATATTTTGTTATTTTTTATTTTTACTTTCTCTACTAGGTATAGTAAGTAGGGGAAGTATTATATTCCACCCAAAAATTCGATACCGAGATTTCACCGGAAATACATGTTTTGAGACCCCCTGAATCCAAAAAAAGCATTTTGGAAACATGTCTGTGTGTGTCTGTGAATAGCATAACTCAGAAACGAACATTCGGATAAACACCAAACTTGATATTTGGGTTCAGTGTCTTCCAGAAATGCGACAAGAAGGTTTTCAAGAAAATCCCCCAACCCAAGATTACCCTTTACATGGAATATTTTTCGAAAATTTTAATTTTCTCAAAAATGGCTCTAACGATTTTGATTAAAATATTATATATTTAAGATATTTTCATGAAAAATGAAATGTATATCTCGAATTTTCTGGGAATGTCTCCAAAAGTATTCTTCATTGTGAGCGACTTTTGCATAACTGGTAAACCATAAGAGATAGACAAAATTTTACTACACCAAAAATGTAGATCGCGTTAAAATACACAATTTATGTCATATACATTTGTTTTGTTGGGTGAACCATTTTCGAGATATTGCTTGTTATTCCCTTAAATTTTCCAAAACTTATACTTTTTCTCAAATTCGTTATTCTTTTTTTTCGTCCTGGTAATGCAAAGAGAATGGAATACTCCACATAGCAACCAGCTCTTAAAATATTTGACTATCGCTTAAAGCCTACCAATTCCCCTTGCATCTACAAGAAAATTAGCAATAAGATTAACATCTGGATATCTCGATCAGCATGAATCATATGGAGAATAAGAGTTTGTAAAAATGGTTTGTACAAGAGTAGAGAAAGTCTTGTGAGTGTAACACATCAGATTTTCTAAAAAGTTTCACTAACCATTTTGATTAACTCTCAAGTGGCAAAATAAATTTTGTCACGTTATAGGTAACATCGGTCTCTCAGACCTTGTCAGTATTATTTGATTTTGTCTGCACATTTTCTCTATAGTTTTGAATTTACTTCTTTTATATATATTATGCTTCATGTTTTTAATATAATAAAACAGTTTTTAAACAACAAATTACAATTAAGTAACAAAAAACATGCATTTGAAAAATATGAAGCTGTGTGAAATTCATTTTGATATACCCCACTTTTACATTGATATGTACTTTATTTCACATAGTAATATAACATTGTGTTGATTAGTGGCTTTCTTGTTTATAACTTTGTATCCTCACCAGGAAAAATGTTACAGTTTAATTACACATCCTTTGCACAACGTTTTAGAATACTCCAAGCAATTTTGTGTCCCACACTTAGCGTACTTGTAATTAGTTTTCCTGTATTTTTCATATGGGCAACAGTGGCATGTCTTTCTTTTTTCAAGTTTGTCTAACTTCGACGCGACACATTTACATTCAGGTTCTGTTTCGACATTTTCATTCAAACTGAAATAAAAACATCGATATGCCACTTAACGGTGATTGTTTACTAAGAGAGTGAACCTATTACTTGTAATATACTAGGAAACAACAACGAGCTTTTCTTTTTTTTGTAAAATAAGAGATCAGAGGCACGCAAAAATATACTTACGTTAACAGTAACACCGGTCTACGAAGCCTTCTTGATAAATTTGTAACAATGATTAGCAACAATTACAAAGCCACGTTTTCACATCAAACACAAACGTTTATTGGACACATAGCTCGGCGTTCAAGGTTGCGACATAATCAGTATAGGCAATATCACAGAAAAATAGAGTGCCATGGTCTGAGAGACCGATAATACTTAAGGGTTAAAATACCACATGTTTAAGGTATTTTTACGACAAATAAAATGCATATATTGAACTTAATGAGAATAACTCCACTTCATTCTGAACGAATTTTGCGTAGTTCTGTATAACTTGTAATCTGTAAGAGATAGACGAAAATTCATTACACAAAAACTGCGGATCTCATTAAAACAGAGACTTTTTGTCTAATACATTTTTATAACAATAATTTCTAAGATATTCGTTATTAGTTACAATGTTCACATAATTTATATTTTTTTAATTACCTTTCAATGTTTTCTAGCGATGGAAAGAGCGTGGAATTTCGAAGCCAGCATATAGCGTTCCACTTTTTAAAGATTTGACTATCGCTTCAGCCTGTTGTATTCTCTTGTATCTATAACGAAATGGCAATGGAATTATTTCTATAGAGGTTCGTCTCAGTTAACATGTAGTAGATAAAAGATAAGATTTGTAAGAATAGTTTTTAGAAGTGGCATAGGGGAAGTCGTGAAACAGGCGGCAGCTTGAAGGCCACCTCTCTGGCATTCCAAGAAACCCTTAAGATGTTGCAATGTTATGATAATAAAGCTAGAGACAGCAGATGTCAGGAAATCTAGGCCATGCCCCACAATTTTACCTTCTGTCCGGCTTCCGGCAATTTCTGAAAAATCTGAATGTCCTACATTTTGAGAAATGCAAACATTCTTTAATTTCAAATTGATTAGCAACTCGAGAAATATTAGAAAAATACTGCCAATTCTGCACACAATGCTAATGTTTAAAAGCCAGTACAGTAAACACATGAAAGGAACAGGCCACTGATTGTCTCATTCAAAGGTGTTGTTCTACTGAAATATAACTTTAGACATTTAAATTGTGTAGAATGTTATGATTGTATATCACAGCCAGATCACTTCATCACCATCAACACTACCCCCACCAGACATCTCATTGGCACTCTGAACTGTTCCGTCTCACAGTCACTGAAGAAAATCTTGGTCTCTCCATCTCAGATAGGGATCATCCTACTCTTTTTCCATCCTGGATTGTACTCTAAAATCTTTGTTGGTATTCTTGAGTGTTCCAGCTGTTGTACATGCTCTTTCCAGTTGTTTCTAATTTCTACAGCTTTTTTCCATTAATCTAAAAATATTTAACTCTTTCCTAATTTTTGTGTTTCTCTTTTTATCCATTCTACTATATCCCGACAGCTTTTGGGGATCTCATTTCAGCTGTTTCTATCGTATTTTCCTTTTTCTTTGTTAATGTTCGAACTTCAGAACCGTATGGAAAAGTTAGGATCACCATTATTTTATAAAACTTTATGTGTGTCTCTTTTCCACTTGCTTCTTACGGTGGAACACATATGTTATATCTGTTTAATTTTATGTCTAATCTGCGTTTACTCTGAGTGTAATATTATATCCTAAATAATTAAATGTGCCTACTTGTTCGATAATTTTATTGCATCAAAACAAATGTTTTGTATAAAATATGTCTTTCGCACAAGTGTAATTGTTAAGGTTCTTTGACACCTCCTATTACTCTTTTTTAATACGAATACTTAAGAAAATAAATAAATAAACATTTACAAATCTGAGTAATAATTTAAGTTTGGAAATTAATTTACGTTTAACATTTTTTCTGAGATTTTCTGCATTTTTGCGTAATGTGCTATATTTTACACCACTAAAAGAATCTGGCAACCCTAAATAAAGAGCAAATAAAGATGTTTAAGGGATAGAAAATGTTAAAATGAATAGATAAAGAAGCAAATAGGGGGAAGTTTCTCCTACAGACAGTGATCAATACATGTTAAGAGGACCAGAGAATGGTGCAGAAGCCATGAAGAAGAGGGGTCTCCTTGGCATTCATTAGCTGCTGTATTGTTTCCTGTTATGCGCACACCCTCTTGGACCAGAAAGTAACACAATATACAGGAATCATGTGACAGGACAGGAAGCTCCAGGCTGGGTGGCCAAGCCAAATGTGAGAGTGGTGAGGCTAATTGGCTGTACTTCACAGCTGGGCTGTCATTCATCTCTGCTGGATTTACAGCTCTATTCTTAAAGCGTGCTTTGCAAGTAGTCTTTCTGACTGAAAGATGATAAACGCTGGCAAGAATGTGGTCTCAGTACGGCTGCACGTGTTTACAAGAATGTTACGTTTTTCATCGAACATAACCACATTTACTAGCATCATGATCGAGTCTTGAAGTACTGGTTTAGGATAAACAACTTACAAGATGGCCATATTTTAAAACTATGTTGAGTTCCAAGAGAATGGGAGTACTGCCAGCTGGGTAAGCAAGGTAAAAGAGCAGTTAACAATGAACGGTATGGGAGATATATGGTTAGGTAAAGAATATTTAAGAGAATAAGATGTAGACTTGAAGGTATGGATAGACAAGCTATGAGCGCTTCAATACAAGAGATTTACAAGGAAATCGAAGGAAAATATTAAAAGTAAAAGTTGTTTAGAGAAATGTAGTAAACTGTAAACGAAGGGATTTGCACGGTTTAGTCTGGAAATTTGGAAATTAAGGGGATCAGAAAAAACTGCTAATCGGGTATAGTACCATAAGCAGTAGCAAGGAAGAGGCACGTCACATTTTGTTTGAGTGCCCAGGAACTAACAACTGGAGGGTAACTTTAATTAAAGGAAAATGGCTAAAAATGAAGTGAGTCAGCATAAAAAATATTTAAAGATATGATCAGATTGAGAAATTAGGAGAGTTCTTACCAAACGTCAAAATTAAATGATTATGGCCAATTAAAAAGCAAGAACTTATAGTATAAGTAGGAGGGCAATGAGATCTTCGTGTTAAGTTAATATATATGGTAGCTAAACCGTTGTTTCTCTCCTTTGTACGTTAATGATGACCTTTCTTTTGTTTTGCCTTTCTTGTGCTTGTCTTAGCAGTTTTATGTATGTTGATTACTGAGAATAAACAAAAATTATATTGACGTTACTTGAACTGCTATTATTTCTTCCCTATTGAGATTTTCTCAATAAATAGCGACAAGACAGCCGGAATGTGACCACGTGGAAGTCACTCACGAGAAACCATCATTACAAACTGTGGTTGTTCAACACTGTTTTTGCATAGACTTTTCTTGGTATTTTATTTATTTTTTGTTCTTATAGCGTCCTAAATGTTTAAGTGTCGTGTGTAATACCTTTTAAATGCCCCAAAGAAACGTAAGGTTATTGGCAAGTGCAACCTAAGGCAAGATGTTGTAAAGATAAACCTCAAACTACGAACAACGCCGGGTATTTCAGTAGTATCTTATGGTATTCAGATAAAACGTGGTTCTTCTATCCAAATTACGTTACTACGATATATTTTTGCTTAGGAATGATTTCAAGTTAAGCAAGCCGTGCTTATTTACAATATGCGGAAACAGTATTCAAATGCTTAAACGTGGTATTACGACGCTCTTGCGATAGGAAAAAAAATGAAAGGGAAGGTGAGCAAGTATCACAAACTTTCAGGCATGTTCGTTACATGATGCTCAGAATGGAAATTTTAACATGCACTATTTCGAAAGTGGCTAATACCACGAAAAATTTATTAATAGCATTTGTGTAATTTAATCAGCTATGTATTTTTTCTGTAGTAAGTTTTTGTATATCTTTTAAGGCTTCCTTGTAATTCAAAGTTATGCAGGACTCAAAAATAAAGGGAACCTCACAGGAAATTCAGACATTTATTTTATTTCTCGTGCAAGTATATTAAATGTAGCATCAAAGTCGTTATAGCCGTTTTTGAGAAACTTAAAGATACGAAACCTTTTTTTATGTAAAAGGTAGGATGGGGTGAGGATTTATCTTGAAAATCTTCTCGTGGAATCCTTGGAATATGCTGCTCTTGAGTTGTGGTGTTCACGAACAAAATGCTCTTTATTTTGTTCAGGGAATCCCAAAACTTGTATTTCCAGTGAAATCTAGGATTATCGAATTTTTGGGTGGAATACAGTACTTCATCCTACTGCAGATAGGTGTTGGAGAGGGTAAAAATGAAGAGCTGGATAAACATCAAGCTTCTTATTTAATTCCACGCATCCTTCAAAGTGTACAGCGAAGGTTTTATGTAGAAACCCCCCTCCCCAATAAATCGTTTATTTAGATAAATGTCGTTCCTCATTTACATTGTCCTCTACATGGATTTAAAATACTGCGTTCTGCAATTCAAATGACAGAAGAAAGAAATGAAAAAATGTTGGCATAAGTACCATTGGACACAGAAGTTAGGTCTCTGTAAGGCAAAGCTAGCAAATATGGACTCAATATAGGAGTTATGGCAGTGATATTAAGCAATCAAGTTACTCAGAAAACAAGTGTGCGAAACTCTTCTCGTATTTCTTAGTGCTGACTGCTGTCTCAGCAAGATATGACAGAGAGCTCGTGTTGTTGTATCCATCCCCGCCCTAAAGACGCCATAAGGGTGAAGTTTTCCCAAAAGTTTCGCTGCGGATAATTATGTCCAGCATGCCTTTTGAGATTTCTGCTTATGCTGAGAGCAGCTTTTTTGGGAGTCATTGGCTGAGAATTAATGGTATTTGTTTCCTGCTGTATTTAATTTACTCAGACCTAAAGTGTATGTGAAACAGACATCTTATTTTCTTCGTCACCACAATAGTGCCTACGCTACCTCCAAAGTTGTAGGCTTGTGTTTAAAACCAGCTTGATGAATATGCCTTAAACATTTTTATCGGCTTGATCATTCGGCCATATAACTGACATGACTATTCAGGCCCTCAAACTAATGCCTATATTCATTCATATGTGGTATCCGTTGTCTGACAAAAATGTGTGTAATTTACAAGAAAGTAAACACATATTCCAAATCATCTCGGCAGTGTAGCTGGCCTGATTAGGTTGCACACAGGTTTAAATGTGGCCTGCTGTAAAAGTCAGCAGCGAACATACAACATAGATGCATTATTTATTCCGTATTCTCTTATTGTTACAAAAACTGGATACTGTGTGTCTGGAGCTTATTCATAACTTTATTTTAATTTGTCATCGCAGTTACAAAGAATCAATGACAAACAGCAAATATAATTTTATGTTTCTTTGTAATAATAGTTGTTCAACAACTGACAATGGGAACGTGATGGCAACGCTTTCGAACCACATTTACCTTTTTTTCTAAGGTTGGTAGTATTATTATAAGTTTTATTAGTAGTAATTACTAAACGAACTTTGTGTTGGTAGAAATATGCATTGTATAGCTGTGGCGTAATCATATGCCGGCTTTTAATGTAATAACACCTTCCTATATCTTTGACTTATGCTGGAATTATAAGCATTACACGGAGTTACAGATAATATAGCATTACATTTTTAAATAATATCCGTGAGATTTTTATCCTGAGCTTTCAGCCACAACGTTTAATCCTTGAAGGAAGAGAATGCACTGTGATGCCAGACAAACCTATACGTTCTGTCTTCCAGGAACGAAAGCTGGTCAATGCAGTGTTATTATCAGGCATAGGAATTTATAAGTATTAAATCTAGGACGAAAGAAAATACGGTTGAACTGTCGCTGGACCATAGGCAGGACGTCACAGGTAACATATCATCCCCCATCCCTCGTACAGTCTTTTAGCATTTGCAGACAGCACTCGGACGGGTTTTACCTGCTTTCAGTGACCCTTAGCCGCTGTTGTTTGCGTTCTTTGTAGTGATAATGGTTTGAGTTTAGATAACTTGAAGTCAACTGCTTAAGAATTCCTATGCCCGCTTATCATACAACTCGTGCAGCATGCAGCGGAACAATGCGAGGTCATAAGGTGTGCTCGGAACTAAAGGAAACTAAGGTTGTTTTCAAATGAGATGATGTCTTCTCTGGCCGCCAGAGATCGTCAACCAAAGGGAATTGTGCAGCGTTGTCATATTGTGTTTCCGCACGTCAAGTGAATCCGTGTCTAATAAATACCACTTACGCTAGTTCCAACTATTCTAACTTCGCAAAAATTAATCCACGAGGAAGGTAGAATAATCTTTGTAACACAACCGTAAAAACCCCATACTTTTAGCTCAAATAGTTTTCATAATGCAAACGAATAAAACACACATATTCGATCATAGCCACGTAGACATTGTTATCATTTGTATAAACATATTTATAATTTGTAATTACATAATGCTGTAAAGCAAACTAAGCCAGGACGATGCTCAAGGAATTACGCTGATGCGTTTGTTTCCTCTCTCTGTTGTTCAAGATGAGAGCATACAACTCACTTGGCCCAGTAAGCAAAATGCTCAGTCTAGAGAACGTCAGCTGTGACGTACTTATGACGCGTAATGAGTTCAAATAATTCATATAAGTAATCAGTTGTTGCTTTAAGTAGCAATAGAACAAGAGTGAATTTGTTCAATGACCTTAAGCGGTGAACTTAGCGGCTAGTCAAAGAGACAAGTATTGCGAAGTCAGGCACGAAATATTATTTATAGGGTATACACTTTTTTAAAAAAAGATACAACAACGAGGAAGAGAGAAATAAACTCTATTTCAAAAATCCTCTGCAACTTACTGCTAAAGCGTGTGGTGTAGGCAAAGCAAGTGTGTATCGCGAGGTACTTACACTACTTTGAAAAAGTGGGGATGATGAGTGATAACAGTGTCTGATTCGCTGGAAGCCAAAACTCTTCCCATTTGAAAGGCGCTGTAGTATAAAGGCACTTGTTTTCATCCAGTAAAATACAAATTTAGTTATTCGTATATTGCATTTCTGACAAATATTATAAAGTATATTTAGGAATATAACACGCCACTGATTTTTCCCAATGATTGCACAGAAACAAACAAAACTGTAGTATGGATGGAAACTACTATGGGGCACCTATGTTGTAACCTCGGACAATAATGTTATGGCTAAAATGTAAACATCTCACTACAGTTGCATTGGAGAGACATGCCTATGACCATCATTCAACAGCTTTCGCTACAATGCAACTTGGAAACCCTCCATCATGTATAGAAAAACAAGCATTAATGCTTATAAAGATTGGATCTGTTTAATTGTCAACTCGCCAAGAAATTCAGGCATTCAATTTGTGTTGTTGATAATTTTGTGAAATTGGGCTCACAGTATGGACAAGCAGGAAATACTCCTATGGTGGAACAAGAAAGCTGTCTGAGCATTCTAAACGACTTATCGAGAGCAAAGTAAAAGTGAGGAACATGTTTTAAAACCTGCCTTTAAGAAACTACTGAGTAACTTAATGATGACCATAATGCGGACAGAATGCATTTCGCTGAAGAACATACGATCTGAACCTCAAAGTGGGATTAAGTGATTTTTACCGAGAAGTAATTTAATTTTAATGGACATAATGGGTTTCAGTGTTGCTGGCACGACCATGGTGCAGAGGACCAAGTTAGTCTGTAGACATTTTGGCGGCGGAATTATTATGTTCTATGCAGCGTCCTACACAAGTCCAAGATGCATCAGAGTTGATGTGGATGGACACCCGGATGAATTCGGAGAATTTTCTACAGAAAGGAATCACACTTCTGAGTTGACTATCAAGAAGCTCAGGTTTATACTAGGAAGATGCTGACAAGCGCGTGAATCACAACGGGCATTATTTGGAGACTGTGACTCAGCTGAAAAATGTAATTCGAGTGGAATGGGCTGCAATTTCATTGGAAGAATGAAATATTCTTGTTCAATCAACGCCTAAGAGACTTTTCGAAGTTATTAAGAACAATGAAGGTGGGTACTAGAGTTCTGTCTTTGTAATTTTCACCCCTAAGACAGCAACTTTTCAGAAAATCTAATATTTTCAATGACAGATTCATTTTGGTATGATTTCTTTATAACATTTTAAATTTTGTTTATCAAAGATATGATGGATATATCCATAAAATTAAATTTACTCAAAAACTACCTTTATGTTAATGTTCACCAATATACTCGCCGAAGAAGCAAGTTTCTCCCTATTTCTTCGCAGATAAAATAAAAGTCGTTACGTTGAATGGTGAAAGGCTTTACAGGAATTCAGAATAAATAGGAATGGCATTTGAAATACGGCTCATACTGGCAGAGATACACTACAGATGCTGAGGAATTTCTTTCTGGGACACTTAATTTCTCCGTTTGGGAATATTAATTGGCCTGCTTGTCCCCCAAATCTAGTAGCTCTTGACTTCTATTTGTTGGGATACATTGAAACTAGACTCCATCCAGAATATGAAGAACAAAACACAAGTTGAAATCCAAGAAATCAACGAAACCCCAGGTTCATTCCTGAGTGTCATGAACGATTTTCAAGGAAGGTTACAAGAAAGTATAACACATCAAGGGGATCACTTGAAATGTGTAATTAAACGAAAACGTAAAGACATTCCAATAAATGTATTCTTCAAGCCACACACTATGTTGTTTTGAATTTTCAAAAATGATGATCTCTTTACAACAACATGTTGAAACTCATCAGTTTCAAATGCAGGGTAACAGTATTTGAGACATGACGTCATGTAAAAATTAAAATACGAAAGTTGTATTGGGCTGTGCTCTAGTTAAAATTGCATATTTTTATAATGTGCTCTGCAGTTAATATTGTTGCATGCTAGGTAGGTGATCTAAAAGTTCACATGAAAATTAAATTAATTTTGAGTACCTTGCACGTACATTGAGGGGACGTATACTTACTTGGCTGTGGAGGACCGAAACGTGGTGTGGAGGTTAAGAGGAAGGCGTGGGTTTTTACTGCACAAAATTCATAAAGAAATCGACTCACACATTTCTAGATTTATTTTACAACAGTTTGGGGTTCCTACATTATTAAAAATGGAAGATGGGAGATGTCTACCGATCCAAAGCCCAGCTTACACACGTGGTCCGATCCTCACGGAATCCCAACTGAGACTGACGTTATCTCCCACTACTCGTGGCTAGCAAAGCTGCCAGCCAAGAGTGACGTAAACAACAATGGGTCTGGTAATGATAATGTAGAACAATAATGTAACCCCCAAAATTATTGATACGCCACAATATTTAGCAACAGAAACTCATTTTTCTTCATAAGATTTGGGTTGCTGTTCGTTGGGTTGAATCAGTATCAGAAGAGCCATAAATTGAGCGTAGAAACCTGTATAACGTTTCTTGTTATTTTTATTAGATAATTAGAATAATGGGTATTTCCTTTATCATTTAATTTAAGTCTATTTCAGTAGTAATTATTATAAATACGGCCAAATATTTCACCTCTATGATAGCATATTATAAGCCATAAAATAACTATTAGGAGTAATCGTTAGCCAATTTTCAGTAAATAAACGTAGCGAAAATGCTGCATGTAAAGGGTAATTTTGTGTTAGGTGATTTTCTTAAAAATCGTATTGTCTCATCCTTGGAAGATGCTGAACTTAAATACAAAGTTTGGTATTTAACCAACTTTTAGTTTTCGAGTTATGCTGTTCATAGGAACATATAAATAGATTTCAAAAATGACTATTTTGGATTCAGGTAACCTCAGAACGTGTATTTCTGATGAAATCTCAATATGGAACTTTTGGTTGGAATGCAATACTTCTTAGTATAGATAACACTAGTCTGCATTTTCAAACTTTTTGTCAGATGATTTCTTAAAAGTTTGAATCAAGTTTTTATGCTGATTCCAGAAATAACTTCCGTTTTTTTCTATCACGTCAGGTTTTTACACAAAATAAGTGATGTTTTCACAATTTTACTAATGAGCGTAGAAAAGTATTCAAATACCATTTCACACAAGGTAAGTTTTTATTCAAGAAACATTTTAAGAATACTCTCAAGAACTCCCCTAATTTATTTTATGACTACAATTTAACAAAACAAGAAGCCAAAGTGTTTCATTTAATTTTTTTTTCAAACTTTCTCTTCTTTGACTTCCTTGCACAACCTTGAAGATGACTGTCCCTCCTCAACATCCAAAAGTAGTCGGCCATCATAGTTTCATTCCATCTCCCCTGGTACCTCCTCTCCATTTCCTTAATATCTTGCTGAAAACGTTCACCCTGCTCTTCACTATAATGTCCCAGATTTTCTGGAAAGTAGTCGATATGTGAATGCAGAAAATGAACCTTTACACTCATGTTACAACCCATCTTCTTGAAATTTTCCAACATTGTTTCGACAATGGCCTTGTAAATAGGATCTTTGTTATTGCCTAAGAAGTTTTCAGTAACTGATCGGAAGGCGGTCCATGTTTCTATTTCTCTCTCATTATTGTCTTCTCAAAATCTTCATCCTTCATCAATTTCTTTATTTGAGGACCAACAAAAAATCCAGCCTTTAGTTTGTCTTGTGTAATGAAGGGAAATTTCTTGGAAAGGTACCTGAAGCAGTGTCTATCCTGTGGTAGAGCCCTTACAAATTGCTGCATCAAGCCCAATTTTATGTGTAGCGGCAGAAGCAATATCTTTATATCTCTTATTTTTTAAGTGAAATTGTGAAAAAAACTGTACGTGATAGAAAAAAATAGTAGCAGTTGTGAAATCAGCATAAAACAACGAGTCAGAATTACTTATTAGTTTTCAGTCATCTGATATCATGCAGACTAGTGTAATCAGTAGATAAGGCAAAACGGAAAGGAAAAAACCGACAGTATTGGAAGCAGCAGCAACAAGAGCAATAGTATTCCAATTCTAGCCCAAGCACACCCTCCACGTCTTCTTAGATTTTAATTTAGTGGCTTGTAAATTAATTTGGAAGATACTTGATTTGAACTAGTAAAAGTTGAGAACAAGTACTCCATTCATAAAATATGTATAGTCGACTCAGTTTCAATATAAACAAATATTGTTTGACATTTTGTTTTAAATTAGTCTTAGATCCAAACCAGGCTTTTAATTTCAGGTCTCAGGGTGGAGATGTACAACGCAAGGAGTGTATTCCATAAGGGAGGGTGCACCTCATTGATTCACCTTCCGGCTTTCGCAAACCATTTTCATAATTATGTCCCCTTCCCCAACCTTTCTGTTGCTCCATAAATGAAGAATGAGTTTTCAGGAGGCCAATAAGCGTATGGAGACCGGCCTCTTGGCAGAGGTCTGACATGTTGGAGGGCGGATTGGGGTAGCTCCCCACCCATCTCCTTCACCCCCAGTAATTTAATTTCTCGTTACCGGAATATCAAAGTTACACAATAGAACAGCGCATGCGTGAAGAAGGGAAAGCAGGAAATTAACAAAGAACCTTGGAGCCGGAGTAATGTAATGAAATGCAGGGCCGAGAAACAGGATGGAAAGTCGTGTTCTGGGAAAAACTGCTGAGAAGAACCTCGAAACCAACGTTTAAATTTCTCATGTTTGTTCATTTCTGTAGCAAATCTCTTCTAGATTCTTTTAGAATTAAAATAATTATTGTATTTATACAAGAGAGTAAATTAGGGTATTTTAAACACCGTGTACAAAACCCAAAAGACCTACAAGAAGACAGGAATAAATTACTAAATCTAATACGATTCTTTCTTAGTTTGTCAATAAAAAGCAAATAGATAAAAATTCTATTTTAAAAGCAAATAGTTATAAACTCATACAATGTTCGTGGTTGTTTTCTTTTGTTACTCGAGGTCATAAGGGAACCCACTGTGAAAACAGGGGAGAAGAGCGTCCAGAAGGTACTTATTGAGGTCTCTCAACAGTTAAAACTGCCAAAGAAATTAAAACATACTATTTGTAATGAAGCACATTGTTTATTAATGCATCACAAGATAAATATTACAGTAATAGTTTACCCATACTGTTATAACTAGCTAAAATATATAGAAACTTATATTAATAATGGTCGCATTATTTTTTCTAACCTTTATGCTGTCCATATACAACCGTATTCTTCTACGCACTTTATGCTAGATGCAATAAACGTTTGCTGACTGTCATTGTAGTTGAGTGGTTCAACGTTCTGGCTTCTCTACCCAGAGGTTCCGGGTTATATTCTTTTTTAATTAGAAACATTCCTTACCCTCCGTAGAGTCTGGGATTATGAACATGGGGGTGAATATATTGCTTTTCCTAATGAAATCAATAAAACCCAACAGCAACAGAAAGCTTCATTCAATGACTTAGTTGTTTCTAAACTCAAAGCCCCCGATATGAGCACAGTGGTTAATGGGGACTATACTGAAACAATAATTAAAGAAAGAAAGGAATGTTTTCCTAAAATGTTTTCAAATTCGTAAGATACAGAAGCGACTTTGAGCTCTTAATCTCATAAGTGTGTAAGTTTCTGGACCTACATCTATGTTATATAAACATATATATAAAACGGCTATTTTTGAACCGATATTTGATACTGTATGTTTTAACAAGCCCTTCAGTTTTAGGTTTTGCCGAAGGTTTTCCAGTTACAAATAATTGAATGAGACCAAATAGAACTTAGCAGGATCCTGGATTCAAACTCCGAGGTGACCGTCCTGACTATATATATTTTCACGGTTCTCCCAGGTCAATAGGCGAATGCTGAGATGGATTCTCGTGTCCCTTATTCCCTTACATTTTAGTTTTCTGATTCATTTTTTAAGATTACAATGTCACGCGCGTTAGACGGCTGAAGTGCTTTGAGGAGAGAACGGTTTCTACTCTGGCATAGATTCTTCCGACCTGTTCCTCTCCTTTGGGATAGAGCTGGTATCGGAGGGATTCTCTGTCATTATCCACAATCTGGAAACATTAGATGCTCCGTTGCACTGTGCCTGCCGTCATCAGATCTGGTTCTCCTATGTACTCCTTTATGTCATCCCTCCTGAGGTTAAATAGGCACAGATAGCATACACTTGTTCCCAGAGCTGAGACCAAAACCAGTTTGTAAGCAACAATCTATTTTAGTATCACTTTCGCATTCATTACCCTTTCTATCACAGAGAAATGTAGATGTGTGGCACCTTGGATTATTAACAGTCCCTATGATTATTGCGCTAAAACTGACTACACATACATAAAAATATATATCAGGGTTCTTATAAGTAAGACAGGGAAGAGAGGCTTTTACGATGAATACCTACGTATAACTAATTGCAAGCTTTAACTAAAAGCACGGAAAGAAACTGCGAACTTTGCGATTAACAATACCAATTTATCAAAAAAAAATGTATTCACGTTACTTGCTATTAAAAATGTTAATGCACTGAAATAAAATGTCAGTCATTAGCTGTTACTGAGAAGTTGTTATTCGGAGTATTTTCGCTTATCTACGTATTTAAACTTCGGAACTCTGAAGAAAGATAGGTCTGAGCATTTTTTCTTAGTATTAACACAATTTTTATCACAGAAAAGCCTCCCCTGTTCGTTTTTAATTATGTTTGCTGTTACTCCTGTAAAGCCATTATACTAATATTTATAGTTAAGCACTAATCATGAAGTAATAATTGCTTTCTCTACTACGTATAGTAAGTAGGGTAAGTATTGTATTCCACCCAAAAATTCGATGCCGAGATTTCACCGGAAATACATGTTTTGAGGCCCCCTGAATCCAAAAAAAATCATTTTTGGAAACATTCCGTGTGTGTGTCTGTGGGTCTCTGTGTGTGAACAGCGTAACTCAGAAACGAAGAGTTGCATAAACACCAAACTTGGTATTTAGGTTCAGTATCTTCCAGAGATGCGACACGAAGGTTTTAAAGAAAATCCCCCACCCCAGATTACCCTTTACATAGAACATTTTTCGAACATTTTAATTTTTTCAAAAATGGCTCTAACGATTTTGATTAAAATATCATATATTTAAGATACTTTCATGACAAATAAAATGTATATTTCGAATTTTCTGGGAATGTCTCCAAAAGTACTCTTCATTGTGAACGACTTTTGCATAACTGGTAAAGCATAAGAGATAGACAAAATTTTACTACATAAAAATGTAGATCGCGTTAAAATACACAATTTATGTCATATACATTTTTGTAGTTGAATGAACCATTTTCGAGATATTGCTTGTTATTCCCTTAAATTTTCCAATACTTATACCTTTTCTCAAACGGGAATTCGTTATTCATTTTTTTTATGTCCTGTACATACAAAGTGAATGGAATGCTCCACATAGCAACCAACTCTTAAAAGATTTGACCATAGCTTAAAGCCTACCAATTCCCCTTGCACCTACAAGAAAATTAGCAATAAGATTAACATCTCGATTAACATGAAGCATATGGAGAATAAGCGTTTGTAAAAATAGTTTGTACAAGAGTAGAGAAAGTCATGTGAGTGTAACACATCAGATTTTTTTAACGCTTTACTAGCCAGATTATACAGATACAGAATGTGGACTGACATTTCGTTTGTCAGATATTTGTTTTGTTTAGCTGTTGAGAAGTCTTTGCTTTCGCTCGTTCTTAAAACTCCTTTCCATTTCGGTAATTATCTTTTAGAACATGTTCACAAGCGTAACTTTCTGGCTTTGTAAATTTCTTTTAATCGTATAAATCATATAGAGATGAACTAATAAGAGCTGGTAGGTACAGCATGGGTTCCCTATGTACGATAGATTCAGTCTCTAAACGTGTATAACGGACTAAAGAATAATACTCTATGTATAAACTATGAAAGACGCCTACATCCCCATTCATACTTTCTAAGCTTCAGAGGGAATGAGGAATAATATAAATTGAACAAAATGAAAATCCCCATCTACACTAAGAGTTGCACCCATGACTTCTGAGTTTATAGGATCGCTGATCACTAAATCGCAAAGGCATTCTATGCAATTTTGAGACTAGCTATCAAAATAAATTGGAAGCAATTAATATTGAACAAACACATGACTTTTTGAAGCTGCAAAACGGAATAAATACAAAGATGTGCCAAAACATTTGTAATGATAATTTACCCATGTTTTAGTTAAAATCCCGAAAAGTACAGATTCTTCTAATTTTACAAATTTAAATGTAAGTTAGACCTATACATGGCGAAAAAGCCGATTTTAATAGTGAAATTTTAAACCTAATATCCATTTATAACTAAACTTCAAAAGTACGCTGCTGCAACAAAATCTAGGGCTTCTCAAAGTTATGTTTTTCAGAATGCAAGAGGCAAAATATACTACATATTGATACAAGCTTCTTGTAGGATCCTTTTTGTTGCTACAAAAATCACCTCAATGAATTGACATTAAAATGCGTAATTCCATCTTTGAAATTTCCAGTAAATATTATATTTACTCAGGGATGTGGAAGTCTAAATATTTTGATAGTTTAAATTATCATATAAATTGCAAGAAGAAATTCCCACTTAAAATATTTCGGTCATCTAATATGAAATTGTTCTAAAATGGTGAATAAATAAAGATATTTCTTATACCATACACTGCTTTACCAGGTTTGATGGAGCTTTTACATAGTACTATGGCAGCGCGTGAAAGCTAAGATGAAGTATTGTTATGCAAAAAATTATTCATGCTTCATATTACAAATGTGAAACCATATTCGGATAAAAATTTAGATTTACGAAATTATGTCATAGCAATCTTGAATAATTGATCGAGATTTATATGAAGACGGTATAAATTTGTGAAATGGCAAGAGAGATATACAGAGTCCCTGTTTTTATTAGCGATTTGTCAACGACTTAGTTTGTAAATTAATGCGATTTCGGAATCGTCTGTTAAGTTTCGATAAGCTCCACATCCTTGTGTGGATTGAATAAACTAATCCAACATGTTTCGTGACTGCAGTTTTGGATGGGTTTGCCTAAGTTTGCCACAGTGTGTCCAACATAGCTATGTGGTTATTTTTGGAGGTTAAGAACTTAAAAATTGGTGTGTGATGTACGCATCATTAAGTTTCGGTCTCGGACTTAAAAAATGCCAAACCTGGTTTCTAGCGTATATCAGAAAAAGAATGGGTAACTCTATACATTGAAATTTTTGTGGATTCCCTTAATAATTAAATTGCAACTAAATTTTGGAGTACTGCTGTGTATTAATCGCTCTACCATCCGTGTCCTTTGTACCCGTTTGAGACACACTCCTAGTAACGAGAAAGGGTAGTTATACAGGTGCCCAAAATATTTGACATATTGTACTGCATTAGGCTCTATAATACGAGTATAATGTTTATTGTGTTGTAGCAGACCAGGAACACGAAAATGTATCGGGACTTTATGGGCACCCTGTATTTGGACTAGGACCTAGCCTCACGAACTATAATTGCGCATCTTTTCTCCTCTCTCTCTCTCTCTCTCTCTCTCCCTCCCCGTTTTCTTAAACGTTACATTTGGTGGAGGCGCCTTCCTATACTTTTTAACGTTATATTATTACGAATAGTATTTATGAGCTTTTAAAATTTGAAGAAAATTATTAGAATTTGTATAAAATCTCGTGTAGATAACCTTAAACGCGAGACTGAATTGTAGACTTATTAAACTTAGTTAAAAGAAAGCAGCAAAAGTTAACGTTTCAGCTAAAGTCAAAGACATCAAGGTAATAACAACATACTTAATATCCTAAATGGCTATTTACCTTTAGCTCTGGACACATGCTAAAGCACACCCATAACCTAACAATTGAGAAATCATTACCTCCAGCGTTAAAACGTAGATGAATAGAGTACAGAGGGACTCTGTTGCATTGTTCTCCAAATGAACCTTCGTTCCGTCCAGAAAGAACCAACTTCTGTATGCAATGATGGATCACTAATTAATAGCAAAGGCCGCGCAGCAGCTGGAGTCATTGTAAACTGTTCAACTTGTATGTGTCAATAGAAATCAATGCAAGCCGTATGGCACTGTGTTCAACAAATATGTTTCAGGGCTTCTATAGGTTAGTCGTTATGCAAGAGCCACACATAGAAACAGGGAAACCGCATGCTATTGTAATCCAACCTGTACATCAGTTACTAAACTGCTCTTGCACTAGAAGCTAAATTCTAATGACAAGTTATCTGAAGTTTGAAAGTTGACTAAACTGCCTTTCCATACCCTTTTTGTGTTTCTACAAGCAAACGTGGTTTCTTGAAACGCGTTAAAGATTTAGGTGAATTTGTTGCTGTTTAGTAAAAATAAAAAAAAACAATTAATCTGATGTGTTGCATTCACATGTATTTCTCTACACACTCTTCTACGAAAGCTGATTCTTCTACTTCTTGTTGACCGAAACCAACTTTAATTACACATTTACGCATTCCCTTGTCGATAAAAGGAGGATACAGAAGATTAAAGCGATAGCTAGGTTTTTATAAAAGAGATCACTATGTAATGCTTTAGATAGCCCATGCTCTTTGAATGACTTCAAGAAAAAAGACTCATAACTTAAAGGATAAATACATATTTGAAATAACAAACATATATCGGAAATGATTAACGCCACCAAATGTTTTGACATGAATTGTGTTTTAATAACGATATCTACTTTTTGTGTAGTAAGATCTGGTCTTGCGGTTTACCATTTATACAAAAGTATTTCAATGAAGACCACTTCACAGGCTATTGTCAGAAAATTCAAGGTATACATTTTATTTACTATGTAAATATCTCAAAACTAAATATAATAGTTTTTAATAAAAATCATTAGATCAATTTTTGAGAAAATAAAAAATAAAAACATTTCAATTTAAGGGTAGTTTTGGGGTGGATGTTTGTTGAGAATCTTCGTATCGCATCCTTGGAAGACGCTGAACTTAGGTATGTATGTGTGTGTGTGTGAGTGTGTGTGTGTGTGTAAACAGCATAAATAAAAAAATCTCTGATACATTAACACACTTTCCCTACGCTCTATCGCTTATTACAGCGATAATTATTTCGAAAGTTTATTTGCATTTTAATCGATATAAACATTTCTGGAAACAGCAGAATTACACATCTCATTATAGATACAAAGGGAATAGGCATAGTCAAATGTTTAAGAACATGACACTATGTGCTGACCTTAAAATACCACACTGTTTTCATGACATCACGAGAAACAGCTGAATATCGAAAGGACTTGAAAAGAATGACAGTATTGAACAATTCGAACCATTAATAACGGATACCTCGGAAATGGTCGATGCCACAAAGTTGTTTGAAATAAATTGTGTGTTTTAAAGAGATCTACATTTCTTGTGTAGTACGTTTTCGTCTATACTTTAACTTTACCAGTTATACAAGATTATACAAAATTCCTTCCGAATGAAGTGGGTTTCACAGGCTTTCTCCAGAATATTAAAGATATATATTTTATTTGTAATTTAAATATCTTCAATAACAGCCCTTTTCATTGACAAATTTTCGATTTTGTCAAAATGACTCTAACGGTTTGATTAGAATACAACGTACTTAGGATATATATATATATATATATATATATATATATATATTTATATTTATTTGTGCTAGCAATCTTCCTTACAATATGGCTATACATCAGCCCAAACTGTTATCTTGGCATATTCTACCCATATTACATTCTGTAATTTATAACAAAAAATGATGATGATGATAATAATAATAATAATAATAATAATAATAATAATAATAATAATAATAATAATAATAATAATAATAAAATAATAGTATTAATACCAAAATAATAATCTAATAATACTAACATTATAATAATGATAATATAATTACATAGCTTAACATCACATGATGAAAGTACTTCACATCTCTTTTTATTGTCCACAACCATTTCTTTTTTATTTTGGACAGGTACTCTCCTACCTTTTTACTGTCTTTGTTAAAAATCTTGCTTAAGGCTACTTTCCTGTCCATTTTTAACCATTTCCCGTTTACAGCTTGCTTTCTTCAATGCTGTGTACCTTTATAATAAAACACTATATGTTCTAGTTCTTCTCTTTCCCCACATATTGGACACTGGGAACCCATCTCTTATTCCTATTAATCGCCATACACCTGCTCGTATCCAGGTTATACTTTCTCTTTGTTCCTTATTTGAGTTATCCACATACTGTTCTCTAGCCCATACATTTTTTATATATATATATGATTCCAAAGAACTTTTCTTCCCAATGTTACTAAATAAATTTTGTATCTCTATATCTTCAAACCTCCGCCTAGCTTCTTTTCAAAAACCTTAACATTATTTTCCCTCCTTCTCCAAATTTCTCCCAGACCACTATTTTCCAAATTAGTTTGTATACTATAACTCCACCCATTATATATGACCTAAAAGCTCACATACAAATTAAAGTAATTTTGAGTACCCAGCTCGTACATTAAGGGGACGTATAATCATTTGGCTGCGGAGGACCGAAACGTTGTGTGGAGGTTAAGAGAAAGGCGTGAGTTTTTCACTGTACAGTTCCATGACACAAATCTACTTACATATTCGTAGATTGATTTTCCAAGCGTTTGAGTTTCCTACATTATTAAATATGAAAGGTGAGAGGAGATGTCCACCGATCCAAAAGCCGGCCTGTACACGCGATCCGCTTCTCACGGAATCCTAACCAAGACTGTCGCTATCCCCACCACCCGTTACCAGCAAAAAAAACCCCTCCCAGCCAAGAGTGACGTCATCTCAGTCAACATGAAAGGAAAGCAAGAATATGTCTGGCAATGACAATGTAGACCAACAATATGTCTGGTAATGATAATGAAACCCCCAAATTATTAATACGCTACAAGATATATTATAAACAAAACGTATGTCTTGAATTTCTGATGATAGTATTTGTTTGAAGTTTTAAATACTTGTCATTTCCTTAAAGAGCTGTCGCTATTCAGTTGTTTCTCGCGATGTCATGGACAGAGTATGGAATTTCAAGGTCAGCGTATAGCGATCCGCCTTTAAACATTGGAGTATTACTTCGGTTACCTCTATCCTCCTTGTACCTACAACGAAATATGTAACGAAGCTATTCTTACAAAGATTATCTCGTCTAACATGAAGTAAGTAGACAAATATACCTTAGTAGGAATAGTTTGTGGAAGACACAGGGTCTTCGTTGTAAAACCTGACCGTTCGTACGGGGTTTTGCGTCTGGGTAGCATGACATGCCACAGCCGACCGTACCAACTCTCTGTCTTCGCTTTCTAAATCTGTAAACCTGCACATAAAATATAACAAAATTAACTCTTACCTCACAGCAAATGTTGTATGTACAGAAGTCACTGAAACCCGAACTTGTTGTGCTAACTTCGATAGTGATTTTCGTGGCGAGCATTAAACATTTTCACCAATTTCGTCTAATGTTTCTTCTGTTAACACTGTACGTCTTCGCATGTGTTTCTTGTTTTGCGCTGAACGAATAGTCTGAGATTTATTCACAAGATCGTGAATTGAAATCCTGGAAGGAGGCAATCATACAGGAAACTTCAGGATGAATTCTTCACGAACGCGACGAGCCAATTCGTATTTAAAATAACATTTGCATACAAATATACGTCGTTCTCATCTTCACAAATGAAGGTGGACTATTGATGCTAATTACTACGCGATAACAGAAGGACAGAAAGCCTGTAGTGAGTGCCGGGTATGAGGAGTGAGTAAGCCAGCCGCATTGGCTCTGACGTACATCACCCTACAAACGGTCAGGTTTTGTACCGCAGATTCAGTATGTAAAATAAACGATGGTGGATAGAGAAAGAAATGCACGTGTAAGAATTTTATTTTTTGTAAGTGCTCTTACATTCGGTTTCGTTATGTTATGGAAGAGCATGGAATTTCAAGTCCATCATATAGGAACCCGTTTATAACATTTGACTATCGCGCCTGATCCTCTAAACAAAAAAAGTATAATCAAAGTACGGTTTTCAAGAGTTTAGAATTTATGATGCATTTCTTACTACTTAAGAAGCAATGTTCGTTTAAACATTAACAAAAGTCGGTTTAAACGCGCTTTCTATTAAACCAGTCCGATCCTTCTAACTGTGAAATTCTCAGCAAAGAGAAAAGGAATATTGGAAACAAAGGGCACGTGAAATAAAAGAAACATTCGCGGTGGGAATGTGGAACGTCGTGGAAATGTAATTCCAGTGACATAGAGCATAAGGTGTAGGAAAGTAGGAGGAGAGTGGCATTACGTCATTACACAAAGCGGCCTGTCAAATGTTCTCCTTGCCCCCTTCCCTCCCTGCTACCCTTACCCGGGTGGCGGTCGGCCTGTAATTGAATTCGATTGTCCAGGTTAAATCAGGGGTGAAGCGCTGGAAATTGGAAATCTTGCTAATTTCCCGCGTACACACAGAACCGGCGGGGAAGGGACGATGGATCTCTGTATGTGAGCGCGATCTTTGGTCCTTGGTTTTCCATTGTGCTCTACTGGTCCTTTGCTGGTGTCATTTACTTATCTGATGAGGTAGTATTCCTGATTTTAAACCTCCAGTACCAAATACGGATGCAATTCCTTTTTACGCAGATAGGTAATGCAATCAAGAAAAACAGAACCGAGGGATTTGTTATAGTATAACCTCACTTATACATTTATCGAAGGGAGAGAGCTAAAATAATGAATATCAGGACTGGTTTTAAACTGCCTAAACATGCTCACAAGCCTGGCAGAACAAAATAAAGTTCAACTCATCTGGGTGCCGGGTTATAGTGGCACAGAGGGAAATGAAAAAGCTGACGAACTTGCAAAACAAGGAGCAGCTTCACAATTTATTGGGCCAGAGCCGGCTCTAGGAACATCTCGATGTTTACTAAGAGAGACCATTACGAATGGTCCAAAGTAGAACACAATTAAAGCTGGCTTAAAACTCCAGGAAACAAATATGGCAAACTATTAGAAAACCATGTGAGAGAAAAAGTGAAAACTTACTTAAATGTAACAGATTTCAGCTGAAAATTATTGCATTTCTCACAGGACGTGTTCCTGTGAAAAAACATGTTAACTTAATGGGAGTGTTTCAGGGTAGCTTAGATTTCAAATTCTGCAAGAAAGAAAGTGAAACAGCCCAACACATTATATGCTCCGGAGAGGCCTTGGCTTATTGTTTTTGGGAAAATGTTTTTAGAATTACAGGATTTGAAACTCTATCTTTTACGAGACTGTATTCCTTGTAAAGGGTGCAGGCATAATGGATTGGATTTAAAACCATACAAGAGCACAATAAGCCCAAGGCCGAAGTGCGTCCGGAGCAATGACGGACGTCGTATAATACAAGACAAAATAATGCATAAATGAGAAAACGTAAAAGTAAACTTTATTATGAAAAAACAGTCTTATATTATTATTATTATTACTCAAACTAATTATGTATTATTTAACACACGAACATAATACATCAAATACATAAATAATAAACATAACACACTCTTTAGAGTACTCACAATATAGTCGTATTGATATTGTGAATGTCCAGTTTTCACTGTCACTTCACTAACGTCTTATTGCCACTTCACTAATGTTATCTGGTTCAAATTTTCCTTGCCATTTCACTTATGTAGTTCTCACTTGTGCTTCACTTTCTTCGCAACGTAATGCAATATGCACGGCGCAGTCTCTTCTTCAAATGGTTCACCCACTGGGGAGTCGAATGCAAGATCGCAGTAACACCACTCGCTGTACGTCACAACTATCGTCGCGACCTCACTCGGAGAGCGCACTGAATAGCCAGCACTTTGTTAAACCAGAAGCGCACTCGCTAACTGACTCGCTGACTCATATAGTGTTGGAATTTTCCACAGAACGTTTTACAATGTTCTGGAAGTGGGTAGAAGATTCTGTTACCTGTTGATAGCGCTTTTAGGGTTTACCCTGGGCGAGGGCGCTACCATGTCTGCTGATCTATTTATATCTCCAACTGTCCGGCGACAGCCTCCTGATAAGTTTGGACCATAGCCGCTGCGTTATAGTATTCATATTTGAAACTAAAAGTACGAACCACACTACTGGTGCTTTTATTCTGATTTTAAAAAATTGTCGATTTTTCTTTGCTACTTTGATTTTTCCAGTCATACACTAGTCGTTTATATATGCATTAATTATAGAAATGCTGTCATAATTTAGGCTTTGCGACAATAGAATTTGTTGTGTAATTTCTGGAGCTTGAATTGCACACTGGCAACAATTTCATTATTTAGACCTACTTTTTCGTTAGCGTCGTCATCGGATCAACCGATGCAATCTGGGAAAGAGTGACCTTATCCAACCGTATTGTTAATACGCGCATTACAATATTGCGTTCTGAAAATATTGATGTCTTGCCCAACATGCAAGAATGCAGTATACAGAAACCATTCATAATATATCTTAATGTAACATAAAAGAGTAAGTAAATTAATATATGTAGTAGGTACATGAGGAGCAGAAATATGTGATATGTGAAATTAGGTGTGAAATATGTGAGAAAATACTTAATCAAAATACGCATAATTGAGCTAAATATTAATGAACTAAGTTCAATACCTAAAAACTTCAGAGTAAATTTGCGAAAAATATAGAAGTGATTATCGTATAATTGAGATTCAACAATACTTGCTTTTGCAAAAAATGGTGTAACATACATGAAACATGTGACGTGAGAAGAAATTTCCAGGGTGACATACTCCTTTTTCTTTCATACTTAGTTTCAGCAGTATGTGCAGAAATATGCGCTTGCTTCACTGCAAACTAATATATATGTGTGTATGATACGTTAAATTCACATCACTTTCTCTATACACTGTCGTTTATTTTATATACCTGAGGTAGAATATCTTTACGTTATTAGCACCACGCTCTTGGCATCAAACTTGAGGTAGGTTAATTACGTTCACTTTTCCAGTGGCCTTCGACCCAAGGTTCACTTTCCGGTGGCCTTCACCTCACGTTTAAAAAACCAACTTTGTATTTTAATGTTTAATTAAATATTATATATGTATGCCTCGGCTGCGTCAGTAGTAATTTTCAGAATACGTATCTCTTAGCAGGGGTAGTACGGCTAAAGAATGAAGGGTTACACAAATTATAATGGTATTTAACTTCGTTTTATTAATCTTTCACATGATTAAATAACACTTCACTGATGTATCCTAATGTAGAGCTGTGAGATTGTTACTTGTACTTTTAACACGTAAAAATTATATTATTCACGCCGTAATGAATTTTTTTTATGTTACGTACCGAGCAAACTGCTCGCTAACGCTGCCTTCTAGCGTCTGGTTGGGAACGCTGTCTTATGGCGTCTGGCGCTTGAATTTGCACATTTTACTGTTTTCAATTTCTGATTGGCTAATCTACTCCAATAGAATACTTTTATTTAACTTTTAGTGTTTCTAGCTGTTGATTGGATATTTATAAACTATCTTAAATATTACATTATTGTTCCAAGGATTACTAGTAGCATTATTAAACTTCCTAATGTTATTGTTGTCTCAAGGTTACCTCATTGTTAGCAACTTTCAGCTTCTATTCTCTCTATTATATTATATAATTAGACTGATATATAATTTAAGTGTTAAAAATACCGCATCAAGTCAGATGTTTAAAAGCGACTCGCTATATGCTGACCTTAAAACTCCATACACCTTGTATGATAACATAAAAAAAAAACTGAATGAGAGACATAAAAAAACAAGTACTTATTGAAAGCTTCAACCCAATAACAACGAGTATCTCGGAATTGCTGATACAAAAATAAAATAATAATAATGATAATAATAAAACTATTTAAAATAATTAAGAGATCTACAATTTGTGTGTAACAAGTTTTTGTGTACCTACCTCTTATGGCTTACCACTTATACGAAATTCTGTTTTAAAGAGGTCTACATTTTTTGTGTAGTAAGTTTTCATCCACCGCTTAACGTTTACCAGATATACGAAGTTATGCAAAATCCCTTCCAAATGAAGAGGACATGCTATAAATTAAATTGAGTTTTATTTATGGACGCTCTTTAACTGCTCTGGTCCTTAGCGTCCCATTCTATATTGTGCGTGAAAGACTTGTAATTTTGCTCAGAGGCCTCTTTACTAGGCTTGAGGTTCTTTTGCGTGCCGTAAATCTACGACACGGGACCACCGGCTTTACTTTCCTTCCGAAGGAAGCCATGCTAAGGATTTTTACGCCCGAAAAAATACATCGTCCTCCACCGGGTTTGAACCCGCGACCTCGGGAACTAGAGGCTAGCATGTAACCACTACACCACGGAGGACGACTCACATGCTATCCCCAGATAATTCAAAATATACATTTTGTCCATATAAATATGTTTAGTATATGATCTTTTAATCAAAATCGTTAAGCCATTTTTATGGAAATAATTTATTTCGAAAAATGCTCCATGTAAAGAGTAGTTTGGGTTGGAGGGATTTTCTTGTAAATGTTTGTGTCGCATCTTTAGAAGATGCTGAACTTACCAAGTTTGGTATTTAACGGACTTTTCGATTTTGAGCTATGCTGTTCAGACACACATGCAAACAAACCAACCATTTTCTATTTTTTTTTATTCAGGGAGTCTCAAAATATAAATTTGCGGTGAAATCTCAGTATACAATTTTTGGGTGGAGTGCAGCGCTTCCCCTGCTTACTAGAAATAACCAATAGAGAAAATAAAATGCACTATCGCCGAAAAAATATGTTTCTAAACAAGCTAACTCCAGTTATAGGCTAACGGAGATAACCCAACAATGTTTACAAACCGCTGTTATCATGGTCACCTACATAACTGCATGTCCTAGGCTGCACAGGAAAAGGACACGCATTCAACGTAACACAAAATGAAATGCTTGTTCCCGAGAAAAGATTAGTCAATAACAGATTTCTTCACACCAACATTGTATTTTCCATAACGATGCGAAGGTTTCATGAAGTTTCTGTCTCTAGGCTTTATTCAAAATGGACCAAATAAACAAATCTTCAAAATTAAATTAAAATATTTGTATTTCAAGTCTAGCATGGAGTATCTCAAAATCACAGATCAACCTTTCCCTTGCGCTTTCCGGTCTAACAGGTAGTATGCATTACTGAGGACAAAGACCTATTGGGATTCCCAGATTTTGGGCCAGGTCGAAAACTTGGATGAAGTCGATGTTTAATTCCTGGGCTGAACGTTAGTAAAGTGCGGGAGCCGTAATTGATAAAATCTATTGTGCTCGTCTCCTCGCTGGGGCTCCCCGGGGTCTTTAAGTTCCGAAAGAGTGTGTGGAAAATAAAGGAAAGCTTCTACTTTTATTTTTCTCTTGAAAAGATGAAAAACCTCTCACATTGAATCGTTCAACAGTAAAATTTGCGGTAATAAACTATCCATCCCAACCTTCGGAGTTTGGGAAGGAAATATTTTGGAAGAACATAATCCAGAGAAGAAATGAGAACCAAGAACTGGATGGTGGAACACTAGGACACTTTTGCAAGCAGTAAAGCTGGAAATCTTAAAGGAAAAATCTCATGTGTTGCATTCATATGGTTTTCTCAATTAACTCTTCTGCAAACTATTTTCTTAAAATATTATTCTTCAATCTAGTCTGTTAATCGAGATAAACTTTCATTACACACTTCGTTGCTGGTATTAGAAGAATAGAGTAGGCTAAGACGACTTTCTCTACCACCTACAGCTTGTGTAAAATGTCGTGACACTCAATATGCGCAAGAGAGGAGAAGTGATGAGAGTGGTGGGGAGCAAGTGATATCAGAACTCGGAGGCAGTCACATACACAACGCATTGTAAACAAATGTGTAAGGCTACCTTGCATAGCTCGCAGCAGGTGGAACACTGACCCCCACCTCTCTTATTATGCAAGTGGACTGATCAGTGCTATTGCACATATATGCTTCAGGAGGGGGGGCTGTCACGACGTTTTACACAAACTGTACATAGTAGGTAGACAAGGTATTGTATTTCACCCAAAATTCGATACCGATATTTAACCGTAAATACATGTTTTGAGGTACCGCGAATAAATTTAGTAAAAATTCTATATTTGTGTGTGTGTGTAATCTCTTTAAAACATAAAATTTATTTCAAATAACGTTTTTGTTGCGTCAGCCATTTCCGAGAAATCCGTTACTAATGTTTTGAATTGTTCAACTATTTGCCATTCTTTTAAAGCCTTGTCGATATTTGGTTTTTTCTCACGGTTACATGGAAAGAGTGGAATTTTAAGGCCAGCATATAACCACCAGTTCGTAAACATTTAACTATCGCTATTCCGTTTGCATTGATAACAAAATGTGTAATGCAACATTTCCGGAAAGCTTTACCGCATTAAAATGAAGTAGATAGTAAAATAAACTTTCGTAAGAGTAATTTTTATACCCACTATAAGGGATAGATGGTAGAGAAAGTCTTTGAATGTAACACATCAGGTTTTTAAAAAGCTTTACTTTATTCAGGGAGCCTCAAAACATGCATTTAGGTAGAAATCTTGACGTATCGAATTTTTAAATGGAATACAATACCTTCTCTAGTACTGTAGATAAGTAGAGAAAATGAAAAAAATGCGAGAATAAACAACATGGATACTACAGAACTATCAAAAGCGAAGTGGGACAATGTTGCTAGTTTTGGGGTATTACTGGAATCCCATACAGGGGAAACAGTTTAATGGCAGTTACCAATAATTAAAAATGGTCACATTACATGCTGCCAAACTTACAATGGGAATACTGGTTTCAAGCCAGTTAGTAAATCCTATTTCACATCTTGTTTTAAAACACACTTCTATTGCCAAATATTAAGCCGTATTGTATTTAATAAGAAACTGTGTTATAAAACGACAGTTAATAAAGTGTGGAACACTTGTGTAAACACTAAAATAATTACAAATCAACGCACACGTGGAACGCAATTGACTCCTCGCAACCAATGATTATTTGCTTTAAATCCAACAGTTTAGTTGCCTGCAAGATAATGTCTGCGTCGCCAACATAACAGCTGAAATTAACACCGACTACTGGAATTAATTGTTCTTCCACACAAGCCGTATGTTGGACAAGGTTGGAAAGGTAGAATCAGACGACTGAAAAATTCAATGCCATAGCCGGGATTTGAACCACGGATCTCCCGCTCACCGTCCGGTTGCACTAACCACTGAGCTCCCATGGCAACATGCCGGTACGATATTAAATTCTCCAGCAGATTCGCATTTTTCCCGCTAAATCACAAGGAGATCTCAAATTTTATTGAGATGACATACCTCAATGGCGGCTTACAATGCTGTAAGTACTTCCCGGGCTTCATATATATTCAATAATGTCGTACCGGCATGTTGCCATGGGAACTCAGTGGTTAGAGCAACAGTACGGAGACCGAGAGATCCGTGGTTCAAATCCCGGCTATGGCATTGAATTTTTCAGTAGTCTGATTCTACCTTTCCAACACCAACTACGTTCATATGTTTGCCATGGATAAATCTTAGGAACAATTGCTGTCAACTGAAGAAACGGAATATCACCAAACATAACCAGAGAGAACTATAATGGGGGGAAATATGTCACAGTTGGCTTTTGGTGAATTCCAATAGCTTGCGTTCTCTATACCAGAGAAAATTATATCAGTGCTTCAATCAGTGACCGGATGATGGCGGTATGAAGGTAGATTTAATGTTACTGCGGATTTATACATGATACACTGGGCGAATCAATAACGAATTGAAAGAAAGCCATAACAAGATAGAAGAGATAAGAAGGAAAACCATTATGTATAATCCTTAAACAGATGGGATATAGTGGTTGTAGAATGATAGATGGAACAACAGCTGAAAAAACGTGTGTTTAGAATTGGAATATGAGGTAATTCTTTGTGTGTTTCTGCAAACAGAATTCGTGATTATTGGAAATTCTTGTTGATATTAGAAGTACCACATATCGGTATGGGAAAGATTTCGTACCCGAATAATCCAAAGCTATAACTACTAGAGGAAATTAATTCAAGTCACGTACTACAGATCGGCGAAGTAGATATCCATCTGAAGAAGATAAGTGGAAGATTTGAAATGGGAAAACCAAAACTGAGGAGGGAAGAGGAAATCTTTAATCAACTTTTAATGGGCAGCTGACAAGCTAGAAACCAGATTCTGTAAATATTAAAGGACACTAAATAAGTAAACCTGTATGAAGAAAAAACAATAGAATACAGTGAAAATTAAACTAGTAAGAAAATCTGATTCAGAAGTTACACTTCGGAGAATATGAAAGAAAACAGATACCTACACATAGAAAAGAATAGACTACAGGAGACTAAACAACGAAATAAGGAGGGAATTTATCAAGTTCAAAGAAGAATGGATAAATCAGAAATGAAAACAAATTGAGTGAAAATCTAATGCTATTAGGTCAACAAAAATGGTTAACTATAAAGCTCAGGACTTAAAGCACTTATGGAATTGTAAATCATCATTGGAGTATGTTATCTCAAAGTGAATTTCAGAACGCCATGTGGATTACCGGGAAAAGTTGTAAAATTTAGCGTCAAGCTGGCATTATTGACATGGTAGCTTAATTGGTTAGAGCAGCAGCAGTAAAAGATTCTGCACTTCAGAAGCAGAAAGCCGAAGAGCCGTGGTTCGAATTCCGGCTACGTTACTGCATTTTCCTGTCTGTTCTACCTTTCTAGGTATTTTTCTATTCACATAATTATATTACTGACATTAAAATTATACTAGAAATTATCTGAAATCACGCAATATGTACTTCGTTCCATGCAACTTGACTGCCTCTGTGATCGAGTGGTCAGCGTTCTGATTTCTCAAACCAGAGGCGCTGGGTTCGATTCATGGCTGGAGCGGAGAGTTTTTGTTTAATCAGAGCATTCCATCTCCTCCGCAGAGTCATGAAGTGGGGGTGAATATGAATGTGTTTAGATGCAAAAGTAAAAAACCCAACGTTAAGAAACCCACGGTTCACCCAGTAGAAACACCAACACCGTCAGTTGTTTCTCACGTGAAAAGCTCGATAAGACCACAGAAGTTAAGTGTGCTATACAATTGAAACTGTTAAGCTGTTTGCATACTCTAAGGTTAATTTTTCTATTAATTAACCCATTAGGAAAATAAAGCTTTGGATGCCAGTTTTGCGATAAAATTCCAGCCAATACTCTCTAAAGCAAAAGCAGTTCACAGAAGCCAAAAACCTGATAAGCAATCCTTAAGAGCGATTACATTTTGTTTCCGTTCGCAAATAAAATATTCGAAAATAATGTGATATCAGTACGCCTAACGTTATAAAGCAAGTAAACCATGGTTATTAAAATATTTTCGTCTCTAAGTACAGGCCAGTATTTCCATAAAAATTTCATTAAAAGTTTAGAGATTGATTATTACCTTTTCATTTGTATCTTACGTTTGATTGATATATAAAGAGGAAATATAATATCCCCACAAACCTACATGCGGAATACACCAGCTGAGCTTTGTGCAATAAATATGATCGCGGAACCAATCAACAAATTGATCATATCTAGGCTCTGCACAGTGCAGGAGCCTCTCATAGCAAACATCCATCCGCTGTCACAAACAGAACGAGAACTATTAAGCTTTAAATGATAGCTTCCATCACCTTCGAACGGGTCAAAAGATACGTGGGGACTCGAGGGAACGAGAAGTAGGAGTATTTAAAACTGCTAACAGCCATTCATCTACGGTAGTTTACGTTATCTTACTAAACTACATAATAGGGATAAAAGATATTTCTGAGGAAAACGAGTTAGAAGTATCATGTGACAGCATAATTTCATGCAGTTTCGCTAAGATTATAATACGATAAAGACACGGAAAATATGAATAAATTGCTTATTTTTAATAACTGAGCTGTTATTTTAAAATTCGAGCTTGATAATTTTGCTATTAAAACCTGCAATTTTAATTCATCTAAAGCGATGTTATGGCGACTTACACATTCTAGGCAAAGCAAGCAGTATTTTGTACTGCACTTATAATTAAAATGTTGTAATGTGTTTTATTTATTTGGTGATAGTTGAGTAGAGATTATTCAGCTTTTATAAAATTTAAATACGTTTTGTCCAAAGTTATACAAGTAAAATGAAAAAATAAATTCAATCTCGTACTTATTTCGGAAGAGTTCATGAAATAACAGAAATATCCCACAAGGGAAGATTTTCGGCTCGACCAGGAAAGTTGTATCCAACATTTGTATGCAGGCCCGTACTTAATCTATGTAAAACTCCATACAACATTGTTTTTTAAGCCATGGTTTGTCTGTTAGAGCACTGAAAGTTTGACGGGGTGGCGAACCTTAACGGTAGCACAGTGTACTTGGAACTGCCACTAACATTGATTTAATTGTGAAGCAATGTAAACAATTATGAGCTGCGCTAGTTTAATCTATATGTATTGAATATACAGCAATACATAAAATAGATTTATCATAGATCCAAAAGATATAGATATATCTGTCTTCAAGAAAAAATGCGTTTGGCCCATAGCAAGTAAGCATATATATATATATATATATATATATATATATATATATAAAGAAAAAATCTAAATATGTTCGTATAAGCCAGTGACAGTAGTAAAATGACAAAGACTGTCTAACAGTTTACTCCAACGTTCTGTCTGAAAGCCTTGAAAGTAATCAAAAGCATTTACTGTTGTGTGATGCAAGGACAGAAAATTAATAAATTAATTTTTTCAAGGCTAGGACATAGAATGTGTGTTGAATTCACCTAGAACAAGTAAATATATCGAGCCTGTTGATATCCTTAATCGTTAGATAATACAATATGTTTATAAATGATGTCACGCGAGCTGTGTCGGACGCCATCGGCGCCTCCGCCAGATGTGACGTAAAGGTCACTTAACCAAAACCAGCGCCTTCGCCAGAGGTGACGGGAAAGGGAACGTCACAAGGATGACATTAAGAGGTTGTGGTAGTTGGAAGGGTGGTAAAAGGGTGGCACTAATAGTAGATGTGTAGTTCTGCTTCCAGGAGAGACTTATCTTTCTAATAATTAATCTAGACTACATTGCAAAAGGGAGAGAATTAGTCAGCTTGGGTTTTTACCTGGGTTACAGAAGTAGTCCGGTGTTCCATCTTCGTCGTGCCTAGAACCTATGTCGAAACTGTAAATTAGGACTAAATGAATTGAAAGAGCTGTCCGGCACAGAGGCCTGCTGGGCAAATGATAGGCCGAGTCCGAGACTTCAGAAATGCTCTTTAAGTTTGAATACCCGACGAGAATGCTGACCTGTGCCTAGCTAGTGCTGACGTATGCGTATGTCAGCATGAAGTGCATAATCCACCCGGGGTCGAGCGTGAGGTCATGTTCCCCTAAAAATCATACCACCAAACCCCTGCATTAATCAAATCGGGAAATGACTCGCAAGAATTCTAAAGCCAATTTCATGCATTTTCATAAGCAAATTACTGAATATCCGGAAACTTATAAAATCAAATTTATCACATTCTTTTAAAATAAAGCTATAACCACCACAATACATACTAGGAGGATACCAGGTTACGTAATAACTCGCTGATAAAGCAAAGCTTAACTTGGGGACTGAAGCTGTATCGCCGGGATGTCGCCACGTGTTGGTTCTCCTTTGTGGTAGCATTTTTATTCCTTTGCCACCACCATTGTATCTTTATCGGACGTTTTTCACAAATGTCCATGTTCTGCTGTACTTAAGTGTAATCCCAAGCTGTTTCATGCACACAAACCCTTTCCTAGTTAGCATTACCTGCCTCTCCATCCAAAAGCAAAGCCGCAACAATCTACTGGGAGAGCCTCACCTTTCAAACAGATACTTTCACATGCTTTCTGGGAACGCTATAAAAACAATTAGCAGCACGAATACTACTTCACATTAGAATCGAAGTCCTACGGGAACAGTTATGCTCCTCACTTTTTCCCGTATCTGAGTAACACAAACTAACTCATCCCTAAAAACTGTCCTTCATCCGAGTCCGGGCCAAACATCTACTATACTACGCAGACTCAGGACTGCTGTGCAGGTATGTTTAGAACGTTGTGTAGCGCATTGCTTCTTGTCACGTAAAATAAACTAAAATGTAAATGTTTAAAAACGGCTAAAATGTTGTTTAGCCACCTGTTTAGTGTTCTTGCCACATAAAAGTTATTCAAACATGTATGTTAAATTAAAATGGACATTGGTGGTGAGACATTTAAAAACTCTATTATGTTCACGTGCCTTTCTCTACCTCTATTGCTTATTAGTGGGTATATAAATTATTCTTACGAAGGTTTATTTTCCTATCTACTTAATTTTAATCGAGATAAACCTTTCCGGAAATAGCTGCAATACATTTCATTATAGATACAAAGGGAATAGCGATAGTCAAATATTTCAGAACTGGACGCTATGTGCTGGCCTTAGAATTCCACACTCTTTCTATGACATCGCGAGAAACAACTGAAAATCAATATGACTAAAATAATTGCAAAGTATTGAACAACTGAACTATTAATAATGAATATCTCGGAAATGACTGAGGCCACAAAAGAGGCATTTGAAATAAATTCTGTGTTTTAAAGAGGTATACATTTCTTGTGTGGTACATTTTCGTCCATCGCTTAACGTTTATCAGTTATACAAGATAACACAAAATTCCTTCCGAATGAAGTAGATTTCACAGGCTATTCCCAGAAAATTAAAGATGTACATTTTATTTGTCATGTTAATATCTTTATTATATGGTATTTTAATCAAAATCATTAAAGCCATTTTTTAGAAAAATCATAAAATTCCAAAAATGTTCCATGTAAAGGGTAGTTTGGGGTGGGAGATTGTCTTGTAAATCTTCGTGTCGCATCTTTGAAGGATAGAAACTTAAATACCAAGTTTTATATTTATTCGACTTTGCGTTTTTGAGTTACGCTGTTCACACACACAGAAATTTGCCTAAAACTGCTTTTTTGGGGTTCAAGTGGCCTCAAAGCATATTTCGGGTTAATTCTCGCTATCGAATTTTTGGGTGGAATGCAACACTTTTTCTACCTAGTATGTACGTGGCAGAGAAAGTAACAAGTTGACTTCACAAATTCTAAGCAGCCAATTGCTTCCTTTCACCCAAAGTAAATTAAAATATGAATACTACTGGGAGGAATTTAAGAGCACTGCTTTCACACATTCTACCCGGGGCGGCAATCCATTACTGCATTCGTACATTTATGGTGTAACAAAGTCTTATTTTCCCAGCATTCGCTTTCACCAAGGAAGTTTTTTTTCTTTTGCGAATCTGTGTGTAAGTTTCACCTCGCATGTTCTTAAGTAAATGCACAAACAAAATATTTCTATTGGGAGACTAAATCATTTTGTGATTTTCAAGTGAAACGACTCGCAGCAATTTTTAGTTCTAGTTGAATGTGATTTTTCAACCTAGTGAGAAGCTTATAATTCTGTGTTACGCCCGTCTCCACAAGATAATCACATAAATTTTTAAATCTTGCCTCATTTGTGTAGTCTTCAAATCATCTGAAGAACAATTCTACATCATCAGGTGAGAAATGTTGTAGTTGGAAAACTACTAAGAAATTGTCTTATTTCATAATATTTATTGCAGTATTTTGACCTCAAATGGTACTCTTGGACATTCCTCCACCAATTTTGAACGGCAACCTTTGAACTGCATTGAGGTATAGCTTTTCTCAAAGCTGGCAAATATAATTTTAGCTGCTTTAAACTTAATTTAGAACATTTAAAATTAAAATACGATCCAAAAATTGGTATGTGATACCAATGCCAAAATATTTTTTTAATAAATCGCATGTAAGAAATTTTGCTTTAATGCCTCTGTATGTTATCAAGTTCCTTAGAGGGGTATGCTAAATAATTGTATAAAGAGAGGAAATTGTGTCCAGCTAACATTAGATATCAATCAACCGATGTTTTATTATTAACAACTCACAAGATTATTTTTCTGAATGCACGCAGAGTATGTATTCTGTTGCGTGAATATCATGGAATTTTTCATCCATTATTAGGTTTAATGGGCTGTACAAGACTGCATTTATAAGGGTAAAGGGGGGATTCACCATACAAATCTTGTAGATGGTTGTACAAGAGTTTCATAAAGAACGGGGGTGGTAAATTAAATTTAATAATCGTCAATCGAGTTAAAAAGCTACCCATGCAACGCTGGGTAAGCCAGCTAATCAAATATAGATAAAAGAAGATCTGCAGTTCTATAATAGATCGAGCCTTAGAACCAGACTTAATGCAAACAAAACAGTTTTTATCCCTCCGCGTTAGCCTGTGTTCGTAAAGCTGTGAGGAACAAACTGCTCATCATTACCGTATAGTAGATAGGTGAACGACACCACACAGAATTAAACAGAAGCTGTAGTTTTGCTACTCATATTATTTAGTGCTTCATATTAAACGTTTAGAGTGTTTCAGTAACATATTTCTTGAAAACCCACAATTAATCGCGCATATTTAAGGTAATATATGTTGTAGTGTGCTGTGGTTTCCCTGCATTCCGGACTAGTTAACGACGTCATGTGTTTACATCAAGTTGGGTTCTAAACGTGGAACGATTTTAGTGGACAACCTTTTGCTGTAATAAAGTTTTACAGCCTGCTCAGTGAAATTAAATCTGAACAGTATATATGTTCAACATGTTATTAGCAAATGCTATGTAATATGCTTAAAGATGTACATTGGTATTTTTATATGTGCTGTACCAAATACAGTGATTTAATAAATAACTTTAAATGTAAGTAATATTTGGTTATTACGTGGTCAGGTTTTTCGATAAATATGGTTATTTTTTAACGAATTCTATGGCGACTTTGGTTTATCCTCTTTGTGATTATTGTTCCTTGCCACGCAATTACAATTTAATGTATGAAATAGCTGTTTGGAACATATTCTGTACCGTATCTGAAAATGTAGTACCCCTCCAATATCTTAACAACAATAACAGCAAGAGAAGTGATTGTTGGAAGATCTTGAAGTCATATAAATCATAAAAGGAGAACCTTCTCAACATCTTTGGCGCTGAAGGGAAATTTAATTTCGATGTTCCTCTAACCAAAACGCAATATCGGACTTCTTTCAGCCCTTCTCCCATTCCTACGGAGCTTTTCAGTGTCTCCTGTTTTTCCTTCCTTCCTTCCAATCTTTTTCTCTTTCTTTCTCTTCATTGTGCTCTCGAGTCTTTTCTTTCATTGAGTGACTCGGCGACCTACATAATGAGTTTAACGGGATTACAAAGATTCCACTAGGCAAACAAACCAGGGAAATTAAATTCGCTTGACAAAAGCGGGTGGAGCGACTAAGAAAAGGGAGGGTGCCAGTGGGAAGCAGGTAAGATGTCTGGAGGAATACCTTAATGACAGTTCCTTGTTTGTACAGTTGGTGTCGTTATGAGGGTCATGGGAAATGGAATCTCAGTGTTTTCTTCTTCAACTTCAATAAACTATCAGCCCTTTGTTCAACCATAATTTGATTGCAAACACCTTTGTCACCCTTTTCCGTTATAGCAAATTATTGAGGGTCCAATAGGAATGTGTTTTCTTTCTATTCTCCTTCCTGTTTCACTTACAAACTTTAGAACCTCGACCATGGAGTATTTTCAATACTCGTTCTCTTCTTAGCCTAAAGTAAAGTATGGCAGCCACACTGTACATGTATACTGTCTTACTAAAAGTTAAATCATGGAATTCTTCAATTTAGTAGCTTGTCATTACAAAGAAAACAGAAGTCCGTAATGTTTTCTGAATGCTCAATTCCGTTATTAGGTAAATATCTTTTCTTTCTTTCCTCCTTCCTTCCATCCTTTCTTTTTCATTTCGTAATGAAAAATCTGTGTGCGAGTTCATATGACTTTCTCTACTCATCTTCTACAACTATTCTTGTAAAAGCTTATTCTTCTATCTACTTCTTGTTAATACAGATAAACCTTCATTACTCATTTACACATTTCGTTGTAGGTATAAGAAGAATACAGTAACTTAAGCGATAGTCAAATCTTTTCAAAGCCGGTCGTTAAGTGATGTCTTTGAAATTTCGCTCTTTGCATGAACACGGAAGAAAACGATAAGACGAATAGCGATGTGCAGTTGAGAAAAGCATAACATATGCGAAAAGTCAAATCTGTAACAAAGAATATCTCTGAGAATAGTTAACGCAAAAGAAGTGCATTTCACATAAAGTCTGTGCTTTAACGAGATCTACATTGTTTGTGTACTAATATTTTGTTTATCTCTTATGGTTTGCCAATAAGTCATCCAGAATGAGGAGGCTTTCACAAGCCATTCCCAGAAAACTCAAATATGCATCTTAACTTGTCATGGAAATATCTTTAACATACCTATGGCATTTTAACAAAACTGATTGAGAAAACCAAAAATAACGAAATTTGTTTCTATATAAAGGGTACTTTGGGGTGAGGAGATTTTGTTTAAAACGTCGTGCTGCAACCTTTGAAGACGCTTAGCTTAAATACTAGGTTTGATATTAAACCGACTTTTCGTTTTTAAGTTGTTGTTCACACGCACACATACACAGACATTTTTCTAAAATTACTTTTTCGAATTCAGGTAGCCCCAAAACATGCATTTCCGGTGAAATTTCGGTATGGAAGTTTTGGGTGAAATGCAATACTTCGTTTATTTACTGTGGGTTAGTAGTACAGAAAGTGAAAATACTTCTAAGACAGTTGGTGTTTCTGTGGCTATTTGATAATAACTAGCCTCACGTGATTACGTGTACAATTAGCTTGCTCCTCCTTGACTTCAGACTATCAATGTTTGGCGCCATATCTTTGTATAAGGACGCAACTAGGCCTAGCTGTGATAGGCTTTTAGTGTCATTGAGTTTATGTATAAAGTGCTAGCTGGTAACATAAACTTATGTTATCATGTGGAAGCCCTGGCAAACCATTTAACAGACCAGATCATAGACTCTACTATGATGCCTAACGTGGTAACGTAACAGTACTTTATCGATTTATCGTTAATCGATACAAGACCTCCGCTTATATACGTACACTATGTGATCAAAAGTATCCGGACACCCCCATAAACATAAGTTTTTCATCTTAGGTGCATTGTGCTGCCACCTACTGCCTGGAACTCATTATCCGCGACCTCAGTAGTAATTAGACCTCGTGAAAGAGCAGAATGGGACGCTCCGTGGAACTCACGGACTTCGAACGTGGCCAGGTGATTGGGTGTCACTTGTGTTAGAAGTCTGTACGCGAGATTTCTACACTCCTAAACATCCTTAGGTCCACTGTTTCTGATGTGATATTGAAGTGGAAACGTGAAGGGTCATATACAGCACAAAAGCGTACAGGCCGACCTCGTCTGTTGACTGACAGAGACCGCCGACATTTGAAGAGGGTCGTAAAGAGTAATAGGCAGACATCTATCCAGACCATCACACAGGAATTCCAAACTGCATCAGCATCACTCCAATTACTATGGCAGTTAGGCGTGAGGTGAGAAATATTGGATTCCACGGTCGAGCGGCTGCTCATAAGCCACTCATCACGCAGGAAAATGCCAAACGACGCCTCGCTTAGTGTAAGGAGCGTCAACATTACACGATTAAACAGTGGAAAAACGTTGTGTGGAGTGACGAATCACGGTACACAATGTGGCGATCCGATGGCAGGGTGTGGGTATGGCGAATGCCCGGTGAACGTCATCTGCGGGCGTGTGTAGTGCCAACAGTGAAATTTGGAGGTGGTGGTGTTATGGTGTGGTCGTGTTCTTCCTGGAAGGGTCTTGCAACCCTTATTGTTTTGCGTGGCACGACCACAGCGCAGACCTACATTGATATTTTAAGCTCCTTCTTGCTTCCCACTGTTGAAGAGCAATTCGGGGATGGCGATTGTATCTTTCAACACGATCGAGCACCTGTTCATACTGCACGGGCTGTGGCGGAGTGGTTACACGACAATAACATCCCTGTAATGGACTGGCCTGCACAGAGTCCTGACTTGAATCCCATAGAACACCATTGGGAGGTTTTGGAACGCCGACTTCGTGCCAGGCCTCACCGACCTACATCGATACCTCTCCTCAGTTCCGCACTCCATGAAGAAAGGGCTGCAATTTCCCAAGAAACCTTCCAGCCCTGATTGAAAGTATGCCTGCGAGAGTGAACGTTGTCATCAAGGCTAAGGGTGGGCCAACACCATATTGGCTTCCAGCATTACCGATGGAGGGTGCCACGAACTTGTACGTCATTTTCAGCCAGGTGTCCGGATACTTTTGTTCAGGTAGTGTATATTCAACTTCTATTGCAAGAAACAAACGTGGCAACATTGGAGTGTCATCAAAGTGTTATTGTATTGAATGTCGTCGTCGCCGGTTCTAACGCTCCCCATATGGCTGCCTTATTCCACCAAGCGATGACGGGATCCATTTTTGAGATGGAGGGAGCCAGTGGGCGGAATCTCGTCTCCGGTGATGAATATGGCGGTGGATTGAGGGGACCTACAGCCTTTACCGTGGACTCCGAGCTACGTTGGATCTTAAGGTTACTTCACATGAGCAAGTCAGAGTGAAGGCTTGGATAGGGCCGACTCAAAATCGCCACCCCAGGGCCGGGAATCGAACCCCGGATCCTCAGTACGATAGCCGGAAATGAATTACTGGCTACCCATCCGCTGAGTGTTATAATCTTCAATTTATAGTATGTGTAAATCATGTTAAAAGCTCTGCTTTAGTGCTAGCTGCCTAAAATAATTTATGGGTCTCTTTTTATCCTATATAGCTCAGTATCATTGTCGGTCGAGTTAACATTCTTATTTCAGCGAAAGAACTGTATTTCCTCTTTAAAGTGCCAATGAAATGTGGCACTATCTTTGAAAACAAGAAACTTTAATTCCTGATTTTCAAAACAGATACAGGCTGTATGCGGAGCAATAGATCTTCATCCCTCCGTCCTCGTTTCCCTCTCACCCTACTCTACAGCATGTCGAGCTTTGATTGTCAAGTTAGAGCGGTTTCCCTGAGGGCAGTTACAGGAAGAGGTGGAGTGGAAACTTATAAATAATATCGCCGTGAAGAGGGGAAGGTTCCATATCATAATACGACGAGCATCTCCCTCTACCCGCCTTTATTGCAATGGGAACAATTGTGAAGCGAAATGCCCACCCTTGCAGACTGATCCCAGATATGGGTAAGTGATTAATATGAAGGGTATCCTGTCTGTCTTTGACGATAAATCGAAACCACTTTCGTTGGCCGCAAAACTTTGTTGTGTAGCACGTCCAGTCGGCTTCTGCGGGTTGTACACAAGTCAGAAAAGTGCTTACCTTGGTTGTCAGAAAAACTCAAACATTCATCTCTGATGTCTGTCTAATGAATGATGAGCTGAAATTAATTTGCACCTTGTATAATTCTTAATTGCTTATTTTAGGAATGTTCCTGATAAATAATCAATAGATTTGCCGTGAACTGCAAACCAAAATGGCTCAAGTTTAAGTCGTTTTGCAATTTTTACTTTCTCTACTACGTATAGTATGTAGGAGAAGTATTGCGTTCCACTCAAAAATTCTATACCGAGATACATGTTTTGAGGCCTCCTGAATCCAAAAAAATATTTTTGGAAACATGTCCGTTTGTGTGTGTGTGTGTCTGTGTGTCTGTGAACAGCATAACACAGAAACGAACAGTCGGATAAAGTCCAAACTTGGTATGTAGGTTCAGTATCTTCCAGAGATGCGACACGAAGGTTTTCAAGAAAATCCCACCTCCCCAGATTAACCTTTACATGGAAAAGTTTTCCAACATTTTTATTTCCTCACAAAACGGCTTTAACGATTTTGATTAAAATATCATATGTTTAAGACATTTTTATGGCAAACAAAATGCATATACTGAATTTTCTGGGAATGTCTCACAAAAATATTCTTCATTGTGAACGACTTTTGCACAACTGGTAAACCATAAGAGATAGACAAATTTTTACTACACAAAAAATGTATATCGCGTTAAAATACACAACTTATGTCATATAAATTTTTTTTATGGAGTGAACCATTTTCGGGATATTGCATGTTATTCCCTTAAATTTTCCAATAGTTATACTTTTTCTCAAATGGGAATTCATTATTCATTTCTTTGTCTGGGATATGCAAAGAGTATTAATCTGTGGCAAAGTGAATGGTGCTGCACATAGCAACCAGCTATTAAGAGATATGTCTATGCTTAAAGGCTACTGTATTTCTATGTTGCCTTTGCAAATATATATTCCCCTTACACCTACAAGAAAATTAGCAATAAGCTAGAGTCTGCAAATGTTTATCTCGATTAACATAAAGTAGATGGAGAATACGCGTTTGTAAAAGTAGTTTTTACAAGAGTATAGAAAGTCATGTGAATGTAACACATCATTTTTTTTGTCCTGGTAAAGCAAGGAGAATGGAATACTCCACATAGCAAGCAGCTCTTAAAATATTTGACTATCGCTTAAAGCCTACCAATTCCCCTTGCATCTACAAGAAAATTAGCAATAAGATTAACATCTCGATTAACATGAGGCATATGGAGAATAAGCTTTTGTAAAAATAGTTTGTACAAGGATAGAGAAAGTCATGTGAATGTAACACATTATACTTTTATAAGTAATAATGTAATTTATACGTCAGCTACGCTACCTTACAGATATGTTTTGGTGCAGCACTGGCGTGTATAAATTTGATCCACTACCTACTTTATATACTTATGTCCTCTTTGTATAAAGCTATTGACAGTTTATCTTGAGTGTTAAGGTCACCGATATGAATAACCTGTTGTGGCTCTCGTGGCACGGGAAAACTCTTAGCGATACTTACTTAGCGGAAGCTAATGGTTTTCCACTTTAGAACCAAACAGTACTTTGGTATTATTTTTTTCGAGTAGAGGAGAAAAATACAGCCTCGATGGGAGTCGGAGACGGTGAGTGTGAGGCTCGCCATCCTAAATTGGCCATACCCACTAAAAAACTCCTCCACCAGATTAGGAAAGAGAGGGTTTGCTGCGGTACCGCCTAAAGCAGTCGCGCAGTCTGAGGAATGGTGCATATTGGGCCACAGTGCGGTCACCAGGTATGATCACCTCTCAGCAGAGGACCTGCATGTGTTATAGCACGCTATTGTGGCTTCGCCCGTGCTAGAGCCAGCAGTAGGCTATGTTGTCATGCTTGGCTTATCTTGAAGAAATCAGGCTTCGGAGGTGGGGAAGGTTTTGCTAACACATTCTGCTGTCTGAATATCAGCAGTGTTGCCAGCTGCAATAAGTTCTAATATCCACCTCAGTTTATCAGCCCTTATGAACTGAGGAACCCACAGAAGCAAGTGGACGCTTACAAGTCCTAGCATAGTTCCACTGTTGAATATAAAAACGTACAGATACAGTGAAGCAGTTAGACCAAGTCTTCACCTGCATTTCGTCGCTGCCGCATTCATTTTCCCTAACACACTCCCCTTAGTCAGGTAAATATACTACGGCGCGGCGGTTCCAAACCTAAATTGTGAGCCTTTTCTTTCTTGAAATTAAATTGAGTTTTATTTATGGACACTCTTTAACTGCTGTGGTCCTTAGCGTCCCGTAAGGGGGGGGGGGAATTCCGACCTCTTCAGCTACCGTGGTGCGGGCGCTGCGTAACCTCAGCACTTGTGGTACTTCTGCGTTACTAGAGGTACGCTGGGCCGAACATTCGAGCCCCTCCCGTTCGGGAGTTGTTCGGATTGGGTTGGACTCGGTGGGGCAGCGGTTCACGAGACCCGTGGGAGATTGGGTACGTCTGTATGGGTTTCCATGCAGGCGGGGTTGTGAGACGCCTCAATGTCCTCCGGTACCGCGCTGGATAGCCGGTAGATACATTCATACATACTGTGGTCCTTAGCGTCCCGTTCCATATTGGGCGTGAAAGACCGGTAATTTTGGTCAGGGGCCTCTTTATCAAGCTTGAGATTCTTTTACGTGCCGTAAATCTACGACACGGGACCATCAGTTTTACTTCCCTTTCGAAGGAAGCCATACTAAGCCATCGCCCTCCGCCGGGTTTTAACCCGCGACCTCGGAAACTAGAGGCTAGCATGGTAACCACTACACCACGGAGGACGACGCTCTTTCTTGCTTTTCTTTTAGTTTATTCACACATAACATGACAGTTGCATTAAAGTGCAATAGCATTTCCGGCGTTGTTAAAGACACGAGTATTGCATAAAACGTAATAAAAGATGTACATATATAGATATCAGAATTTCTTTTCTTTCGGTCTGAACTAACTTCAATCAATAAACAAAAACTTAGTTGCGTAGGTATACCCCTTTTATGTTTAAAAGCACACTAAAATTTGCAGAAATGGCTTTACTAATATTTCGTTGTAGATACCAGAGGGATACCCTGCTAAAGCAATAGTCAAATGTTTGAAAAAGTGGATTTTTATATGATGTCTCTGAAATTGAACTGTTTGCATGAGAAAAAAAGTCTGATGTGATACCTTCACATGAATTTTCTATCATCTGTGGTTTATAAGTGGGTTCACAATGTATTCTTACTAAAGCTTATTTTAGTATTTACTACATTTTTATCATACTAAACCTTTGCAGAAATAGCTATATTAACCTTTCGTTACAGATGCAAAGGGCACAGCGATAGTCAAATGTTTAAGAACTGGACGCTATGTGCTAGCCTTAAAATTCCATACTGTTTCCATGCAATCGCGAGAAACAACCGAGTCTTGAAGGAATTTTAAAGAATGACCAAGACATCAAGAATTCGAACCATTAATAACGGATATCTCGGAAACGGCTGATGCCACAACAAAATTACTTAGAATAAATTGTATGTTTTAAAGAGATTTACATTTGCTGTTTTCGTCTGTCATTTAATGTTTACCAATTATTCAAGATTATACCAAATTCCTTCAGAATGAAGAGAACTTCAAAGGCTATTCCCAGAAAATTCAAGATCTACATTTTATTTCATGTAAGTATCTTTAATACATGTTATTCTAATCAAAATCGTTAAGATCAATTTTTTAGAGAACAAAAAATATTTGAAAAATGTTGCATGTAATGGGTAGTTTGGGGGAGGATTTTTCGAAAATCTTCGTGTTGCATGTTTGAAAGAGATTAAACTTAAATACTAAGTCTTGTATTTATCCGACTTTTCGTTTTTGAGTTATGCTATTCACAGACACATATACGGATCTTATTCTAAAATGCTTTTTTTTGTTGGATTTAGGGGTCTTAAAACATGTGTTTCCGGTAAGATATCGATATCCAATTTTTGGGTGGAATGTAATCTCTTCTCCACTTACTATGTAAGTGGTAGAGAAAGTAAGACCTTCTCTCCCTCTAGCGTTTATTACTATGTATACAAACTACAAAGGTTAGTTTGGGGTGACGGATTTTTTTTTTTGTAAATCTGTCACATTCTTAAAAGATGCTGAATTTAAATATCAAGTTTGGTTTTTAACCGACTTTTCGTTTTTGAGTTGTGATGTTCACTGAGACAGACATACACACATGGGCCTTTTTCTAAAAGGGATTTTCTTTGTATCCAGAGAGTCTCGAAACGTGTACTTCTGCGAAATTTTGGTATCGAATTTTTGGGTGGAATAAAACACAGAGCGGTCATTTTTAGGTTCGTCCGGATCGGAGTATGCGTGCTCCGCGCGCTGTATACTACACTGAAGGCTTTTTCATTCTAAAACTACCGCATTACATAGTCGTGACTATCAGTAACATGCACTATAACGAGTACAAACCCTGTCATAAATGTGCGTCTATCTGTATCCTCGTCGTCACTAGCTTGTAATTCATGAACAACAGGGCTTCAACTTTAAAAGCTTAGCAGCTGTATGAACAGAGGGTTTTGAAACACCCACTTGCTGTGCAACACATCTTAAAGACTTCTTTGGAAAGCATTCAAATGTTGCACCAATTTCGTAAAATGTTTCGTCCTTTTAGAATGTGTTTTTCGCATCTTAAGCTTAGGGTTTAGCGATCCCGTTATCCTAAACTTATCAACCAGACATCTGACGGTAACTCTATTTGGAACTGAAATACCAGAAAATGTCTCCTAAAATTAATTTCCCACCAGTTTACACGATTCAGTTTTTACGTATATATCGTACATAGACTTTCTTTGTTCAAGTAGTAATTCACACACAACACAAAGTTTGAATAAGCTTCACTCTTGAGATGCACAATGGGCAAACTCTAGTCTTTACAGTACGAAAAGATAGCAAGTGAAAGTTGACATTCACAGCCGTTAAAGTGTAGGCTTGAGCGGGTCATTCAGTGCTATGAGCTAGCGGAAGCATATCGAGGTCACTGTAGTGCAAGCGCGTCACAAATACACGCGATTGTGGCCGGGTCATTAAACGACCGCTCGGCACTTCTACTTAGTACAGGTAAGTAGTATAGAAAGAAAATCTGATGTGTTGCACTCACATGATTTTCTTTAGTCTTGTACAAACTATTTTTACAAACGCTTATTCTCCATCTACTTAATGTTAATCGATATAAACGTTTGTAGAAATTATCTTATTGCTAATTTTCTTGTAGCTGCAAGGGGAATGTGGTAGGATTTAAGCGATAGTCAGTTCTTTTAAGAACTGGTTGCTATATAGAGCATTATATTCTCTTTGTATTTCCAGGACTTAAGAAAAATTCTCATTTGAGAAAAGTATAATTATTGGAAAATTTAAACAAATAACGGGGAATATTTCGGAAATGTTCACTCGACAACAAAAATGTGTATGGCATAAATTATGTGTTTTGACGAGATCCGCAATTTTTGTATACTAAGATTTTGTCTATCCCTTACGGTTTACCAGTTATGCAAAATTCATTCAGAATGTAGACAACTTTTGGGGATATTCCCAGAACATTCAAGATATACTTTTTATTTTCCATGAAAGTATATTAAACATATAATGTTCTGATGAAAATCGTTAGTCATTTTTGAGAAAATAAAAATTTTCGAAAATGTTCCATGTAAAGGGTAGTCTGGGGTGGGAGGATTTGCGTGAAAATGTTCGTGTCTCTTCTTTGAAAAATACTGAACCCAAATACCAAGTTTGGTATTTATCCGACTTTTCATTTCTGAGTTGTGCTGTTCACAGACATACAGACATACACACACGGATCTTTTTCTAAAAATTCTTTTTTTTTTTTTTGGATTCCGGTGAAATCTCGATATTGAATTTTTGAGTGGAATGCAATTCTTCCCCTACTTATTATACATAGTAGAGAAAGTAAAAAAACGCTTTTTGATTTGGATTCAGGGGGCTTCAAAGCATGTATTTTGGGTGAAATGCAACATCTTCTCTGCCTACTAGATGCATACGTGGTGGACGAACTAAGGATAAAAAAGGAAAGAAAGGTAAAGAAGGAAGTATGTATCTACTAGTAAATATTGAATTTTATATTTGGTACAAATGCACATAATGAGTTAAACTATTGGTAAGCGTTTTATAAATATTGTACATTAATCATATCTGAGTAGATTAACAAACGATGGCACATGTTGCTGTCCTTTCACCTGCATAGACAGTTTGTGTTTTGTATTGCAATAATTTTTATCAGTATTTAATCCGCCTGGCCAGTCTGGTACTTATTAAACAACTACTAGGGAGAGCAATTGGCAGCCCTACACACGCAACTCCAATTAGGCTAACAGTCCGCACTGGCACCTAAACAACAACTCAACTGACGTAATTTAATTAAATCCTCTGCAGCCAGGTGCCACCACAGTCGCTTTATAAGGTAACTGTTACTGCTGCCTTTGGCCAATAAACGATCGGTATGCAAATAATTGCAAATTGTTCGGTTGAAGTATTTGTTTGCGATGTCCCATTGCTGCAACTTGCTGGCACTGCTATCGGTCAGCATCCAATTGGGAGTCCGTTATTAGCTTTAGCGCGGGAGAAAAATCAGAGCATCGCGCATATGAAGACACGAGATTATAGATATATTACTTCAAAATATGCGTAAAATCTGTGTCTATATGTAATAGCTAGTTGAACTGCTTGTCTGCAGTAAAAGATGAATCCCATGAATCCAACAAGGTATTTGTCTTTCTGTGATTAGCAGCTCAAAAACAAAATGTCGGGTAAATACCAAACTTCAGTATTTTCCAAAGATGCGGTATGAAAGTTTAAAAGAAAATCCCCCTTCAAACTACTCTTTACATGGAAAAAAATTCTATGCTTTTGATTTTCTCAAAAATACTATAACGATTTTAATAAAATTCAATAAATTTAAGATATACTTGCATGAGAAATAAAGTGTATGTCATGAGGTTTCTGAAAAACCTGTAAACGCTTCTTCATTCGGAAAGAATTTTGTATAATTTTGTTTAACTGGTTAACTTAAAGACACAAAAAAGGAATGTACTACACAAAACATCTATATCTCCTTGAAACAATATTTCAATTTTTTTTTCTTTGGCAGTTGCTATTTCCAAGATAATCACAGGTTTGAATTTTTCAGTAGCTTTGTCATTGTTTTAAACTGCTGTCGATATTTAGTTGTTTTTGTGATGTTATGGAAAGAGTATGGAATTTCAAAGTCAGCATATAGCGGTCCAATTTTGAACATCTGACTAACAATTCGGTTTCCTCTATAACCCTTGTACTAACGACGAAGTGCAGAATGAATTAATTGCATTGATAAACTTAATTTGATACCGGTTCAATGTCTCGCTAACTGAAAACTTCAAACTATCAAATCGAAAATCGACAATTAAGGGGAAAATGGTGAACTGAAGAAAACGTGCAGATTTTGTAAAAAAACATTAGAAAGTATTACCTCAGTGCAGAAAAGTTAATCATAAAAACACAACTATAAAATACTTAAGACAGGTTTTTAAAGGGGTACACAGTATGCTGAACTCCTGCCGCGCATAATGCGTAAAATGCAAAGCGGCTAGTATTCGTTCACTATCGCGCGTCTTCACCCCTCATCTGCCTTAGAACAACACTACCTCTTTCCAGTAGCTAAACCTCTACCTGCTTGGAAGGGCTCCCCAAACCTTAGTTAAAACGTCGTTGAAAGACAGTACAGTACATAGTTGTTAATTATCCCAAAGGCTGATATAATAGTTCAAGTTATATCGCCAACCACTGCTAATACAATATTATGGTGAATAACTCACAGCAAAGGAAGCTGGTGATTGATCTTCAGCATTCACATCAGTGGAGACATCATGTATAAAGTGGCTGCTGCCATCTTTCGGTTAGCTATAGTAACTTAAAATAAATGACCAGTGCCGAACTTTGGAAAACTGGCGAAATCAGAAAGAGTTATATTACATTTTCGATCTTAGCCTCACAGCAGTTAGCTGTAGTCTGCTTATATTTTGTTTTTCATTTTTTGGCAACAGAAAACAGGAAGAATCAATAGATTTACAGAACATAGTCGTATTTCCAAAATCCTAACTGATTTCCACGCGATGGATTTTTTCCCAGAAATGTCCATTTATATATCGATTAAAATGACAATGAGCGAACGCTCAAAACAAAATTATTTTCAAAATTTAGGAATAAAATTCTAAGGCACCGTGCGCTGGTAATAAGTTCTATTCATGTATCAAAACGGAAACTTGAGTTCGCGAGCTTCAACCGTTCTGATGTCTAACGAAAACAAGCTGATTCTAAGTCCAAGTAATTCATAAGCAAGCAACAACTAGAAAACTTCTCTGAGGTGAGAAAATATTGACAATTTAAAGTACTGAATAGCAAAGATAGCAGCTATGGAAGAAACAGAACAAGAAAAGTCAGGAAATAAACCAATGAAGAGATGTAAGAATAATTAATATAGCAGTGATGTTGTCTACAGGGTAATAAAACGTATACAAAGAAGGCTATCCATTTAGGGAGCCTTAATTGCAAAAACTGGTCTTATGTGATATGTTCATATGTACTGAGACCGGAAATGTAAATGATATTTTATTACAGTTGTTTTAGGGGGTCAGTTATACTAACTTCCGAGAAAAAGGCTAGGGTAAGCCAAGAGTAGTTCACAACGGGCAGCAGAAGGAAATGCGTCTAGGGAGAGAGGAATCCGAAGATATCCTGTGTGCTTGGAGGCAACCTCACCACCAAACGTACCCTGCGTTGCGCTCTTAACGCACTTGTGTCTCTCATTCCGTTCTACGTGTCCTATTTCATTTTCAACCATCACTAGACTGTACAATTTACAGTAGAAAACAAGGCAGTGCATTGGTGTCTTTGTTTCATCAGCAGTACTGTGTTTACGGAACTCTATAGTAAGGTTGCACGTACACTGTTTGCTATCTTGTCCCGGATCCTTAGCCGGGTAATCAGCTTCAAGAGAAACGCCAGATTGATAACAATAGGACGGCTAAGGGCAGTAACAAGGAAAAACGAACGAAGCATCACAGAATATATGAAGACAGCTAGCTGGAATGTTAGAGAATTGACCCACAAAGATGCATATTGTTACATGCTGGATAGAGGTCTAATGGTTCACATGAAAATTAAATTAACTTTTAGTACAGAGCATGTACATTGAGGAGATGTACACTCACTTGGGCGCGGAGGACCGAAACGTGGTGTGGAGGTTAAGAGGCAGGCGTGGGTTTTTCACTTTGCAAAATCCATAACACAAATCTACTTACATATTCCTAGATTTATTTCCCAATCGTTTGGGGTTCATACATTATTAAACATGAAAGGTGAGGGAAGATGTCTACCGATCCAAAGGCCTGCTTACACACGCGATCTGCTTCTCAAGGAATCCCAACTGTATCCCCATCACTCGTGGCTAGCATAGCTTCCAGCCAGGAGTGACATAAACAACACCGTGTCTGGTAATGACAATGTAGAACAATAATATGTCTGGCAATGACAATGTAACCCCCCAAATTATTAATGGGCTACATCATCTAACTACAAGATTAACGAAATTTAATACGGACATATGTGTGCTTACTGAAAATAAATTGATGTTTTTTAGATCTAGAGGATTATTTGCTATTTTATGGTGGATTTCCACAGTGCGAGTGGCGATAATGCTGAGGCAGCGCTGTAAAAATAAACTGCATTTATAATGTTATATCCGAAAGAATAACAGACCTTAGAATAAAACTGGTAAGATTAAATAGCAATCATAGGGGAATATGCGTCTGAAAAGCGGAAAGCTGAAGGAAGTAGCAAGATTTACGAAATGCTGCAAAGACATCTCAGCACCGTAAATAAGGCAGATACGATAATTGTCACTGGGGCCATAAATGCAGGCGTTGGAAACCAGTCCATAGATAAAGTGGTAGGTAACAACGGAGAAGTATTAACAATGAAAACGGGAAAATGTTAATTTTGCATCTTGTAACGATCTAGGAATAGCAAATGCTTTCTTCAAATACAAATATATTCATAAATACACCTGGACTTCAGGGGACAGCAAATAAATAATTGACTATGCTCTTGTAAACATCTAGCTTATTTACCAGGTCTTAGACACACATGTTTATAGCGGATTTGACATTCTTTCAGATCATTTCCTGGTAGGAACCAATGAATGTACCAACCAGAAGGATTAAGCGAAGGAATAAAATTAATGCAAGCATTAGAAACGTGAACTTCAAGACCCATTTATTGCAACATCACAGCGTAAGGAAATTGTAGTGAACACGATTGAATAAATAATTGTCTCGAAAATGGAGGAATAAGTCTAAACGGAAATCAAGAATGGGAAGATTTAAAGACATTAATAATAAAACCAGCTAATGAAGACTGGGGGAGAAAGAATTATACACTGCCATTTGTGAAAATTGTAAAACAAAGAAGGAAACGCATGAATACAATTAATTTAATAACACAGGTTAGGTACATGACAAGTAACAAATGATAAACTTTTCAAATCTATACATGATCTTAGAGGCCTAATATTCAGTATTTGGTGTGGCCTCCATGCGCTGCAATTAGAGCGTCTATACGTCATGGCATTGAATCAAAGCGGCTCTGAATAAGTTCCTGAGGGATTTCCCACCACGCAGTTTGTATTCGAGCCCACAAATCCGTGACACGGGTTACTGGAGGACCGTGACGTACCACGTGCCGACCAACCATATCCCAGACATGTTCGATGGGCGAACGTGCAGGCCAGGGAAGCAATGGTACCTTCGCTCTTTGAAAAGGCTTATACATTTCTCGGAATATGTAGCCGGGCATTGTCCTGTTGAAATGTGGCATGTGGAGATTCTCGAAAAGCGGGAGTACCTCAGGCTCTACAACCACCGTAAGGTACTGGTGCTGTTCAAAGTGACCTCAATTCGTAGGAGGCGAGATCGCTTGTTGTAATTAATGGCGCCCCAAACCATCACACCTGGTGTTGTCCGCTATGCCGCTTGGCTATGCAGCCCTCCAGGTTGCGCTCGCCACGGTACCGCCGGACACGTATGCGGCTATCACTATAGGACACGTTGAAGCGCGACTCGTCCGAAAAGACTACATTTTACCACTCAGCACCCCAGTGACGGTGTTCACGTGCCCATTGCAGTCGGAGGAGCTTGTGGTTTCTGGACAATGAAAGCTGACGTAATGGCATGCCTGCAGCCAGTCCAACCTGCAGCAGACGGCGACGAACCGTTAATGCAGACAAGTTCACACCTATTGCAGTGCTCCAGCATCGAGCCAACACAGTGGATGAAGCTTTACGGTCCGTTATGACCATTCGGACAAGATGTCATCCCATGCTGTGGTCATGTTCCATGGTCCTGTACCCGCTCTTCTCTGTGTACGACCTTCATCTATCCACTGCTTCCACACACGTATCATTGTCGTAGCAGCATGCCCTGTACGAGCCGAAATAGCACGGTATGACAAACCCGCTTCCCGGAGACCGACCATTCTGCCCCGTTCGAACTCACTCAATTGCTGATATGGCTCCCTTTGACTTCGACGAGGCATACTGGCACTCACTTTATTGTTTCCACCTTGTTTGACAGCTCTGCACTGACTACACTGGGTGCAACACTGACCTTGTCGGACCGACACGAGAGGGCTCTGCTCGGGCTACGTGTACCCCGTTTCTCTGCAAACCTAATCACTTATTGCTTGCACACTCTTCTACACTTCCACCAAGTTTGGAGTTATTCGGGAAATTCTTTCTTGGTGTTGCAATTTTTACAAACGGCAGTTTATATGAAAGAAAAGACTACCATTTTGGAATGCTGAAATAAAAGCTCTTATTTAGCGCATTTGAAATTTGCACACACACGCTCCGAATCAGACTATTGTACGTAATCACAAGTGCGCACTAGTAAAGAGGGAGGCGAGAGCACTAAATGGGGATGACATATATATCAAATTGAACTTGATATACATGGAACTTAAATAAAGGATATAAAATATTGAAACACCTGAATTCTGAAGAAAAATACACCATAAGCTTAAATGGCATATCAGAAAAAGAATGGTTAAATATTAAAAAGAAATCGGACAACAGACTTGATAGAAGATATAGAAGACATAAGGAGGTACATGTCTATAGAACCGTTGGATATAGATGAATTGGAAGACATAGTAGCGTCTATGAAGAATAATAATTAATCCCAGGAAGCGACAGACGAATTTAGCTATGCTCAACACCCATTACAATACATGTGAGGAATGGAAAAAATCTCTAATACACCCAATCTACAAGACCGGGAAGATACAGTACAGAGGACTAAGCCTCTTGAATGTAGCATATAATACATACGCAAACCTTATAACAGGAAGATTAAATAAAATAAGTGAGGTGTTAAGTGAAACATGTAATGGATTTAGAAAAGGACTCTCTTGTATAAATTGAACATTTATACTCCAGAAATTCATCGAAAAAGCGGTGATTATAACCTCCTGACCTATATTTTACTTGTCACTTTGAAAATACATTTGATAACATTAATAGAAGTAAACTGTGGACTGTTGTGAAAATAACTGGGTACACAGCACACATTATAACATTAATTCATATCCTATATCCTAACACTTCTATACGTCATCGCCAAATCAATGAAAAGTCGCTTAATAGTATATGTAAATCAAGTGCAGTGGTCTCCTACTCCGTTTAACATATACACACCATTAAAGCATGATAAGACACATTAACAGTAGATTTTAAAATTGGCAGTACCGCTTTTAATACTGTCATATTTGCAGATGGTCAGGCAGTTTTTAACACTTCAGAAATGACCTCAAAACAGCCACTTATCAACTTGGCAAAATACGGAATGAGTATAAACTTAATATCTCAGTCGCTAAAACTAAAGTATTAGTATTCCAGGAGAAAAATCATCTCAGGTGTAAAATAGTATCTGATGGAAGAATTACAGAACAACTAAACAACTTCAATTACCTAGGTTTCAGTGTTTCATGTTTTCAGGAAAAGACACCAACATAAAGGTCCAAAAATGTGGGAAACAAAAAGAATATGCAAACATAAATATAGACAGGAAACACAACTGAAATTTTACAAAGTAAGACAGTCTCATAATAACATGTGTGTGTGAAAATTGGTTATTGAACATGCCAGGCTATGTTTTAGCCTGAGTGAATTTTTGCTGCGTGCCCACCCTCAACAGGGCTTAACCGCAGAATGATTATTTTCAATAGGAAATGATGGTTAAGGATGACGATTTATTTTTAGGTAGCAATGAAAGAGGGGAGGAAGCATGTAGCTCCTCGACAGCTGCCTGTTAGGATGCAGCGGCCCTTCTGCACCCTGGTGTGTGTGTATTTATCAATTGTTCTTTGGCTGGGATTGAATTTTCAGACCAATCATCTCTTGTGTAGGATTACTATGGAGTTCAGCTTTAGCTGCTGTTAGTATAACTCATTGATTATCTGGTGTGCCCGCATGCCATGCTGAGAACCCGATGACGCCGAAGACGGCGAGTTCTAGGGTTGTAATCCCCAAGTGATCTGACCAGGATACTCTGATGGTTTGGTAAACTGGCGTAGAATTTAGTAGCCCGGCGCATAATTTCATCTTCCACATATGGAAGAGATGAGGCTTCGTGTAGTAGTCTCACGGGGAAGGCGCGGCCGACAGAATAGATGGACCGGAGTCCCCTATTCTGCGCCCGTTGTAGCCATAGCAGCCAGCTGTCTGCGGTCATGCCCCAGACCTCGCAGGCGTATAGCATGAGGGGGACTATCAGGGCTCGGAAAAGGTGTATCTTTAGGCAAACAGGCATCCCGGATCTCAGCATCGGGTACAAGGAGGCAATTGACCCCTGCTCCCGGGCCGAGACGTCTCGAATGTGCTCGCGAAAACTTAGAGCTTTATCCAACTTCACTCCCAGGTAGGTTATAGAATTCCTCCATTCCATTCTTCGGCCTCGAAATTGAAATGTGGGGCAGTCTGCAGGGATGTGGCGCTTGGTCAGCAGCATGGCGTGGCTCTTGTCCGCATTAACGGACATGCGCCAACGCCGGCACCACTGCTGGATGAGGCGGAGGTGTCTCTGTATTGGGTTGAGCGCTCTGATTAGGTTTTTGTTTGATCAGTACAGCAGCACGTCGTCAGCATACTGGGCCATTTCGACTTGCTGCTGTGTTGGAAGGTCTGCCATGATGACACTGAAAAGCGTGGGGGATAGTACAGAGCCTTCAGGGACTCCACCTCTAACTGGTCTAAGTGTAGATGTTTTCCCCTCAACTAAAAATGTTACTCAGATGCCTTGAGGCTTTTTTACGTACCGTAAATCTGCGACATGGGACACCGGCTCCACATATTTGATCTCACATTTGATCAAATAAAGAAATAAATGAAATGAGGATAAACTGGCAAGAACATTGAGACGAATGCCACCAGAGCGGAAGCCAAAATAATTGACTGATATAATCCGAAATAGAGGCAGACCCTCCACTGGATGGAAGCATCGATTCTCCTGAAGCCGGAACAGTCAATAGCCTTAAACCTTGTTGTGGATGGTGATTGTTTTAGGGACGATGGGGACTTTAATAAAAATGTCTATTTCCTTAATCAGAATGTCCATTTCAAACAACAGGTATAGGAAACAAGTGTCTTAATGATATTTCTTTATATCCCTGTATTTTGTGTTATAACAAAAAAAACAGGATTTTTAATTGAAGTATGCATTTTATATTATATGTGGTTTTAGTTTCCCAAAATATGAAGTTATTATAACGAAAATTCTCCTTAGTATGTCTGTCTCATTTTTATCCTAAGAAAAGAAAGAAGTAAAACTAAATTGGAATGTTATGAACAGTTAAGAAACAAAACTATTCATTACGTTATTGCGGCCGTACTTTAAAAGGCATGTTCCGGTATATCCTGTCATCGTTTTTATGTCTACCGTGTTAATGCAAAAATTAATCTGTGTAATAAATTTCTGTTACTGATTTGCTTTTTTATGCTATTAATTACCACTAAACGCATACATGTATACTAGCCATAGTCATAGGATAATAAAGTATCTACAATTGAGATCATCAACTTTAAAAGATTAGTTTGCTATAAAAAGCCATATCCAAGAAGAGACAAGTTTTTAAACAAACTTTACTTAAAAAGGTTATTTTTTCGAACAGAGATGGTCATAATGGCATAATTATTAAGAGTTTTAGATAAAGTAAACTTTCCAACCTTGCTTTTATAAAATAAAAGCTTCATTTAAATGAGTATAGTTACCACATTACAAACGTCCATATCTCGAAATGCTTTCAAAATATACTTAAACTACATGAATGTAAGTTTTATTAACTTGGTACTTGACGTTTCTCAATAGATATAATGCATTTGAGTATTTCATACAAATATATTCAATATGTGATTCTCAAGTAAGTTTTGAATTTACAGGGATACGCAGTATAACTACTAGAACCCAGATTTGTGGCAAAATGCATTTTTACTTTCTCTACCACTTACATAATAGGAAATTAGGAAATACATGTTTTGAGGCCTCCTGAATGAAAAAAAAAATTTTTACAAAACGTCCTTTTGTGTGTGTGTGTGTGTGTGTGTGTGTGTTTGTCCGTGAACAGCTTGACTTAAAAACGAAAAGTCAGATAAACACGAAACTTGGTATTTAGGTTCAGTATCTTCTAAAAATGGGACACAAAGATTTTCAGAAAATCCCCCACCCTTTGTTAACCCTTATATGGAAGATTTTTCGAAATTTGTTTTTCTAAAAAAACCGCTCTAACGATTTTGATTAAAACACCATATATTAATGATATTTACATGACAATAATATATATATATATATTGAATTTTCTAGGAATAGCGTTAAGTCCCCTTCATTCGGAAGGAATTTTGTATAACGTAAACGTTAAGCGATAGACGAAAACGGATTACACAAAAAATGTAGATCTCTTTAAAACACACAATTTGTTTCAAATTACTTTTTTGTGGCATAAGCTATTTCCAGATATCCGTTATTAATGTTTTGAATTGTTCATTGCTTGGTCATTCTTTAAAGTCCTTTCAACATTCAGCTGTTTCTCGCTATTGTATAGAAACAGTATGGAATTTTAAGGCCAACATATAGCGACCAGTTCTTAAACATTTGACTATCGCTGTTCTCCTTGTATCTATAACGTAATGTGTAAAGTAGCTATTTCTGCAGAGGTTTATTTGGATTAAAACGAAGTAGATAAAAAAATAATCTTTAGTACCAATAGTTTGTATACCCATTAATACGCATAGAGGGCAGAGAAAGCCACGTGAATATGACACATCAGAATTTTTTATGGTAACGCTCTGAAAAAGAATTAAGTGTACAGGCCTGATATTCCTGATGTAGTAAACATTATGGGAAGTTTATCGTTTTGCCTTTTTTGTACTTTGCGCTTAGCTTGTACTACTCTGCCTGTTTTTGTACAGATGTCAGAAAGTTTCTTTTTTATTGGTGACTTCAAAAAAATATGTTTCCAATTTCTGTAATTTAATTTATATCTGTAATTTAATGAATTTTTGGCAGTAATAATTGGAATTGTTGGTCCCAACACAGCTGTTGTCTTGCGGTGGATTTCATTTAATAAATGAAATATGCCAACTTTATGTTCAAATGTAAGTAATTCGCTACTTTATTGTCGTAAATGTTCGCCAATTTATGACCTTATTGAGGAATTTTGGTGGCATCTTTGTTACATTCGATAAGAAATGGACTCACATTTCACAATATCTTCATTGTTGACACAAAACTATTTGGAAGACAAATCAGTTGTTTAGTAAATGTCTTTACAGTTACACTTCATTTCACAATTTGGCACGTGTCGAAGACAAGTGAACATTTAAGTACAAAGGTGAACAAATTTGTTAAAGAGTTTGGAGATAATATATTTTAAACACATGTAACCATTTTATTCTGTAATTATGCACAAAATATGTAAACCACGAGAAGAAATATTTTGTAACACAACATATTGGAGCAAGTAAACATGTTTCCGCTGTAGTGAAGACGGTCAACCAGAAGAAAATGTGTACTCTATCGTAGGCTTGAACAAATAAGCAATCTGATTTTTCAATGGAGTTGTCAAAAGCATTCCTAAAGACAGGCGTCCCTTTATGGAAATTGGAAAACAAACTTTGAAGACATTTCTGGAGAAATGCACTAAAGTAAATCACGCTTTGAAAACATTTAGATGCATGGTTGTTAGGGAGACGTGATAGAAAAACATTCTACATCGGGGTAGGGGAAAGAAAATGTGGATCTCCATCGATGAGACAATGCATGTAGTTGGTAGGTACATATCCGACGTAATCATAGGAGTCATGGAGTGTACAAATGACGACGAGAGGTGTACCCCATTTCTTCTAACTTCTGAGGCACTTAAAGTAGCATTGCAGTAACGTTACAACTTGTCAGTTATTTACTACAGCCTTGAATATCCTGGGAATCATTCGGTATCTCCTATTTCTCACAGACGACGCACCATATATGAAGAAAGCTGCTAGAAACTTAAAAGGTCTTTTTCCTGCAATGTGTCATATAATTCTTCTTGCATATTGTTTTCATGGTGTTGTTGAGGAGGTGCACGGCTTCTTCCACAATGTCGATCGTTTGATCTCCAATACAAAGAAGATTTTCCTTAAAGCTCCGTTTGGTGTCCATACATTCAAAGAGCTAATCTTGCCCTGCTACACAGCCAATTCAAATGAGATGGGGAACTTGGATTGCTGCTGTTTCGCATTATGCATGGACTTCAACATAGTAAATGAAGTCATCAATCCATTTTATGAAAATGATGGTTCTTCAATTCGTGTTGCAAAAAACATTTAAGGGAAGCAGAAATTAAGAACGTCCTTACTTTTATTGCTGCACATTATGCAAATATACCTGGATTTCTTACCAGTCTTGAGGAAAGAGGACTGAAGGTTGCGAAAGAGACAGTGGAGTGTCTCCAGGCAGTTCCAGGCATGGTAGGAAGTGCAGTGAGTTGTAAATGCAATACAGTAGTGTCAGGCAATTCAGACCTAGAAACAATAAAAAGTGTAGGCAAAATTATCAGTGATGAGAATGATGAAAATATAGATTGAAAATATGACCCATTGACCATTGCTTGTTTCAAGTATGCTCCAGTTACCACAGTTGAACGTTCTTTTTCTGTTTTGAAAAATATATTAGCTGACAGATGACCGAATTTCTGTGCTGAAAATCTGAAGAAACATCTTGTAGTTATGTGCAACAAATAATAAACAACATTAAAAGTGTAAGTCTAGAATTTTTCTGGATTTTCTTTCTAAATAACGTTGCTTTTAAAAAATATAAATGCTTGTTTATTATCTATATTCTACATTTTAAGTGCCTTTTTGCCTGCTTTTTATACCTTTTTTAGTGTTTGAACATCCGGTCTCTAATAATTACAAAAGTTTATGCAGCACAGCATTTTAACGACAAAGTAAGAGACTTGTTTTTAATTTCATTAAGTTCATCTTGTTTGCGCCAAACCGTATTTTAGTTTGATTTAAATATATGTTAGCAAACCTTCCGAGTTCCATAACATCACGACGATTCAAAATAGTTGTGCCATTAGTATACAGAATTATAGGGGAGTCAATGTTAAGTGTTAAATCATTAATTGCAGTAATAAATAATAAAGGACCCAAAACAGATCCCTGAGGTACACCATGCTTAATTATATTTTTATCAGAACAATGGGAATTAACTAATAAAAATACACTACTTGTGTCACTCAGATAAGGTGCAAGCAATTTTAATAATATGGGGTTTTCTTCAAAATGTATTATTTTCATATTTTTTCTAACCTGGCTGATTTTTTCTTACGTGTGATAAAAATTTAATAAAGCAGCCTTTAATAAAAATCTCTTGAAAACACCTCAATTTAGGTAATTTGTATTGACAATGCTTATAATTTATTTACCTCTAGCACTTAAGGAGGCATGCTGTTTAACAGACTGAAGCATTTTATTTTTGAAACATCAAGCTACTTTGCACTCCCTCCAGAAGAGTTATATGTTCTCGTTTACCACGATTACCCTAAAATATGCAGCTTAAATTTATGGATTTAAACTGAGCGTTCTGAAAACTTCCAATACTTAGTATTCTATATATAATGGTAAGAAATTTCTTTTTATAGTAGTTTAGCCAATATTCTCTTAAACGTACTGACTACAGTTCCAGTGAAGCACCAAAAAATGAATGTTAGCATACCTATACGGCGAAGAATGAAGGAATAAACGAAATGTCTGCTGCAAAGCACAGGTGAGAAATCACCATGTAATCTTGTGCTAACAACTTTTCAATCTCTCTTTAAGTAAAAATTACCTGACTATTGTTTTTCCTTTTTTGTTCTTCATCAAGCAGCGAAGAAGAATTAATTGAACAATTAACGTGTTGTAGACGACTTGAGGGAGGTGGAGGAGAGGACGGGGAAGCTAAGAACGCGGTGTAATCAACGGTTCAATTATTTGGTGCAGGAGTTCGGCCAGCCTGCCGGACCCTCGCGAAATCAATCAAAAAAGTAATTGAAAAGCCCCGCTTGGCACACGATGCCTGGAATCCCTAACTCTGCTTTAGCGTCCCCCATTCCAGTGGCTTTGTTGGTTCCTCTTCCTATGATCTTCTTTGATTTGTCACTTCCTGTTCATACCTCTACAGGGTATCCAACCCCTTAAGTTCTGGTTAAATTGCAAGACGATTTTAAAAGAAAATATCCTTCAGCCCAGAATTAAACTCCAAACGAGACTCTCTGGAATGTTTTCACGCAGAAAGCTTTTCTTCTGTATGTTCAGGTTGGTTCACACAACGTGTCCATTCCGAAAATGTTTAGGCAGGTCATGAAAGACCGGCTCAAGTACACTGTATAAATGCCCAAAAAATGTATGCTGCAATTCTTTAGGGAGAAATCTAGGATATTAAACAGGTGTTGTAGTGCCATCATTAAGCCATCTAACTCACCTTTAATAAACGCAACGGTCAGTGAAACGTAAAAAAATAGTTCACTACGATACTAAAATTGTAGCATTAGGTATAGTGTTCCTCTAATATACGTCTGTTCACTTTTCACCTAGTAGTAGTAGATAGATAGATAAAGGTATCTTTATTGGTTTCAAATTATTGAAGTTATTTCACAAGTATTTAGTGCATGGGTAATTGACCGTACATGCATATTTAAGATGCAATAGGATGACAAAATAAACAACAGAGAAACAAAACACGACAAAAAGGAACAAGACAAAGGGAAATAGAGATAAATTACGTTTGTCTAACTGAACAAATTTGACCTAGCTTGGCACACTTTAGCCAAAAACTTGCGCATGTTTTGCCAGTTCCTATGGTCAGCCAGTAGATCCCAACATGCCAATCGCTTTCTTGAGGTACTTAGGAATTTTTCTTTCAGTTTAATCGTTCGCTGGTTCTCCCACTGTGCACATTCCGCCAAAATATGTACCCAGTCCTCATCCAAATCACAGAATGGGCAGTTTATCCTGCCAGAATCGTCAGTCATTTTCTGTGCCCTCCAGCCCCCCAGTCTAAACCATGCCATTTCTGATCTTTCCTTTCTTCCTAAATTAAGTATATATACCTCTTTACCCCAGTTCAATTTTATTTTATTTGCTAGACTTAGAGAAGGTTCAATTTTACAATCCGATTCTAGTTTAGAGATGTTTCATCTTTTGATACAGAAAGGAAAATACCACCCCTCAAGCAGCCAATGGTTTATTTTGCTGTTAGTATATGATCAATTATCGTGTTTTTATGGTATCTTCCGTAAGCCCCCAAAATAAAATGAGACGGATTTATCCAAACTCATCTTGACTTAAATATTGACATAATAAAGCTCTTAACTAGTGTAGTGATGTGGTTGGTAGATCATATAACTGTTAATGCCAAAGGCTCGAGTTCAAGGGAGCCTGTTTTAACAGCATTTTTATTTTCTCTACTACTTATCTATAGTAAGTAGAGCAGGTATTGCATTCACCCAAAAATTCCATTATGTGTTGTCACCGGAAACACAGGATTTGAGAATATCTAAAAAAACTTAGAAAAATGTCTGCGTCTTTCTACGAGCAGCGTAACTCTAACATAAAAAGTCGTTAAATAACAAACCTGCTACTTAAGTTCAGTTTTTTTCAAGGATGCGACGCAAAGATTTTCAAGAAAATTCCCCACCCAATTGCTAGAACATTTTTCGTCATTTTTTATTTTCTCAAAAGTGGCTCGGACGATTTTGACTAACATATGGAGTTTAAGTTATTTTAATGACAAATAAAATGTATATCTTGATTTTCTGAGAACAGTATTCATTCTGGAAGACGTTTGTAAGATTAGCAAAACCGTGATCTGAGTATAAGATAAGCGCGTGCGCTCATACATGCTTGCTTATACTGATGTGAACAGGCGCTAACTGTAGTTTACCTCGTTGCAGAAGTGCTTAAGCATATATTGAACATTTTTTAATTCAGTTTATTTCATTCTATTGGTATATTACTGCCCTGCGAGGTTAAAACTATAACTTTTGTATTGCATTCACAGGACCTTCTCTGCTCACTTTTCTACAGACTACTCTATTTATTATTAATTTAGATACATTCTCAATTCACATTTACAAATTTCCTTGTATGCGGTATAAAGCGAGTCAGGTTTTCCGAGAGTATGTCGCTATGTGATGGCTTTGAAATTCCATTATACATATACATTTGTATATACATATTCCAGATATACATTTTGTTAGTACTGTAAATAGCTTAAATATAGAGTATTTTTATTAAAATATTACAGTCACTTTTGAGAAAATAAATTTCGGACACCTTTTACTTGTAAGGAAAAAGTGTTAGAAATTTATTGGTTGGGGGGATTTTTTGAAAATCATCTTCTTGCATCTTTGGAAGATGCTAAATATACACACTAAGTTTGGTATTTATTGGAATATCCCGTATTTGGGTTATGTTACACACACACACGGACCTTTTTTTTTAAATTTTGGGGGGGGCTCAAGGGTCCTCAAAGCATGTATTTCCGGTTAAATCTCAATATTGAATTTTTTGGTGGATTAAAATACTTCCTCTACCGTAACTACTTAGTAGAGAAAGTAAAAACAAACTGCGACTTTCCAGTTGAGAGACTAGGTATAAATGACAAATTTGCATGTTAATGCGATCTACACTCTTTTTTGTAGCACGTGTTTGTATAGATATCTCTTACGGTTTACCAAATATACCAAAATCATTCAGAACAAAGAGGACTTACAGGGCTATTCTCAGAAAATTCAAGTGTATATTTTATTTTACATGAAAATATTTTAAACATATAGTAGTTTGATAGGACGTAGTGAAAAATGTTCGGTGTAAAGAGTAGCTTGGATCGGATGATTTTCTTCAAAATCTTCGTGTTGTATACTTGGAAGATGCTGAACTTAAATACAAAGTTTGGTATTTAACAGTGAAGCCCAAACTGTTCTCTTAAGAACTGAGGTTCAAAGTCCATAGTTCACCCCACCTACTGTATTCGAAGACAAGGTAAACCAAACAAGTTTCAGTCCTTGACAGTACTAGTGAAACTAGTGGGAAGGGGAACTCCCTTCATCCCCTTTCTCTGTTAGGTTGGGCATTCCCGGTATTTAACCTACTTTTCGTTTTTGAGTTATGCTGTTCACACGCATACACAAACGCACGGACGTTTTCTTAACTGTTGCTTTTTGGAACATGTGCTCGGGAATGTGTATTTACGGTGAGATCTTGATATCCAATTGTTGGATGGAATACAGCATTTCCTCCTAGCTACTATAGGTAGATGTCAAATAGTAAAAATGACGTCTACTCTTGACTAATTTTACTCTAAGAACTGTACACAACATGTTGGACCTTCACTGTACAAAGGTCTTTCTATTCTACTATCATCGGACCAGTGTTAACCGGACAGATTCGAAGCATTGTGTTTAACATGCTCAGGAACACATCCTGCATGTAGCGTAGAGATATTCTGAGAGATTGTATGTTAGATAAAACGTGTTAATTCTCTCGGCTATTATATTTTTAATAAGATAACCCGTATTCATTTTCTCGGGTATTAAGGTTTCTAATGACTTAGCTATGAAGTCACTAATTAGGTAACATATAGTTTAAATCATTACATCGGCAACCTTTGTGAATGTATGTTGTGATTAAACTTTCGCAGCATGATTCTGATTGAAATTCATTAATTTAAAAATCTTAATCAACAGAATGGCAAACCATAATTTCGAACCGATTTGAGTCTTGAACTACTATAAATGCTTACATTCTGGATCAACTGTAGGTAGTTTTAATTTGCACATACGTACTTTCAATACATGTCCAATAAAATACATTCATCTGCCTCTGGAGTCTAATGATGAACATAATAACTTCATAAAACAAGAGGTACCGCGTTCATTTCTTTGTCATGGAATCTGCCGCTAACGCTGCTGCTAGTAAGAGAAATGCATGTTGGCCAAATTACTTCTTAGTTAAGTATTGTTCTTTGGATGGCGCACTGTAAAGTTTCAGTCGTGAAAGTGTAGTCACTTGTTTGTGACGTACGTGTATACAAAACAGTGTAAACATTTTCTACAAAATGAATAGAAGTACAATACAGCTGTGATAAAATACTCCATTTTAAAGGGATTAAGCCCAATGCAAATACAAATGATTCTGGCTCAATATTTAAGAATTCTTCCCCTTCGTTTTTGACGTTTAAAAAGTGGACTGCTGAATTTAAGGGTGGTCTTACATAAATATACAAGAAATGGGAGTTCCAAAACCGCTACGACCGACCAGATTGTGACGAAAATTCACAATCACTAATTAAAGCTATGCGAGTTGTCTGAATTGCAAAAAGCTCGATATGCCACTTACACTACATTCTACATGAAGCTTTGAGTGTGAGAAAGCTTTTCGCCGCGATTGTTATCAGTGGACCAAGAACGTATTGAAATTAACATTTCTCAACATATTAAGATTTATTTAAACACAATTCAGTAATTTATCAGACTTTTCACAACAGCAGATGAAACATGGATTCATCACTACACGCCAGAGACGAAGGATCAGTCCGAACAGTGGATGGAAAGAAAGAAAAATCCGTTCTATCTTCAGAAAATATGACTACGGTTTTCTAGGATTTTCTTGGTGAGTTTCTCCTAGACTACTTCCGTAAGGGCAGAAGCATCACGGGAGCGTATTATGCTTCACTATTGGAACAGCTGATTGATGCTGTTCAGGTTAAATGGCCAGACGCAGTGAAAAAGAAGGCTTTCATCACGATAATGCGCCTTGAAACAAGCCTGGAATGGTTGCTTAAAAACTGCATGATCTTCACTTCGAAGTGCTTCCACATCCACCATATTCGCCGGATTTGGCTACCAGAGATTACTTTTTATACCCATACCTGAAGAAATGTCTGTAGACGAAGAGTCACATCAAATGTGAGTTTGAAGCTGAGACAGGCAGTTATTTTGCACAGTTAGGCAAATCTTATTTTACTGAGGGTATTAAAAATTTGGACTAAATATTTTCAAGGTAATTAAGTTGAAAAACAAAAATAAAAATGCATTTTTCTTAATCCTTTTTGGTCAGTGTGTAAGCCCAGGAACTTTTGAAACGCCCCCGCATGCTTATGATGATTTTTATTATTATATTAATTATTATTTGTTATTCTTATTTCCTGTTTACGACGATGCTAATGCCTCTGAAGCATTGATAAATTCAGTTTCTTTTGAGTTTACATTAACTGTTTCAACATATTTCCTCTTATTACATGAATGTTTGTACCCAGATGAATAAAAATAACTTTTGAAAATTACCTTTCCTACCCTTTATGCTAGAAATATACATGAACTACCATGCAAGTATGCCAGTACGGCACTAAATTCCCCACCTGGCACTTGGTTATAGCAACGGATTTGAACCATGGATTCCGGCTATAGCATTGAATTTTTCAGTCTGATTGTAGCTTTCGAACATTAGCCTACAATGCCAGGTGTGGAAGAACAATTAATGACCACTGACATGGCTGGCCAAGGTCGTTAACACACGGCTCGTGAACGGGAGGTCCGCGGTTCAAATTCCGCCCTGACTGAATTTGAGAAATGTTTGTTGCTGCTACGTATGGAAAGTCAGTTTGAAGATGATGTATTGAAGGAGTTGTATTATATTTTAACTGTTGGGGGGCCGAACTTGAAGTAGCTGCAATCGCACTATGGTAAACAGTTCCCGGTAGCTTTCGTCCCAAATGTACTATCAGGTGGTCTTTGCCCCAAGTTTAAAAAAATATTAACTGTGTAATTTGAGTGTTTCTTTAAATATTATATATTTATATTTGCCTCGGCTGCGTCAGTATTATTGTTAGAGACACGTATCTCTTGGCAGGGTTTTGGTACGACTAAGAATGTAGGCTTACACAGATTATAATTTTTACTTCACTCCTTTTATTAAAACTTGATACGATTTAAATAACAATTCACTGATATAGAGAGCTGTGAGTTTCTTTTTATTAACTAATTACACTTTCTAACAGTAAACTTATTTTTCGTCTCACACGAATACATATTAAATCTCTCAAGGATGCACAAGCAACGCATCCAGTTATGAGCACTGTCTGCAGGCAACTGAATTGATTTCAACCGACTAAACTTGTAAATTTCTGTATTTAAAGTCTCTGATTGGCTATTTTTACTCCAATAGAATACCTGCATTAAACTAAAGTTTTTTTCTGGTTGTTGATTGGCTAATTTTATAAACTGTCACTAAAATTACATTAATGCTTCCAAGAATCACAAATAACATTTAAACTCTCAAACCCATTATTGCCTCAATTGCCTTATTGTTAGCAAACTTTTAACCTATTTCTCACAGCCCCTACATTATTAAATTACGTAATGCATTCACATAACATTATTGAACATGTTTACAATAATATAAACATATGAAATGACTGTTACATACATTTTACAAATTATTATATACACATATTGCTTCAAGGAGGGCTGTTATTGAATTTACATATTATATAATTTGACTGAAATCATTTAAACGTTAAAAATACTGTCTCAAATTTCAGTCCTTATAACTAGCGAATACCTGGGAGGTACCTAAACTTAGGCTTGGAACTTTCCTTTTCAAAGTTCTTTTCCCAATTATCATTTCATTGCATGTTTCATCAGTATCATCCCCTTGGGTGCCGCATGAGTAAGATCGTACGTTAAATGCTATTAAGCTTTTTTCATAAACTGTTATTTTTCAAACAGTAACTTTCGACAGAGTACTTTATGTGGAACACTAAATGCAATTGTTTCACGCCACCTAACATTGTCAACCCTTACATCCTTTTTCTTGAATTAAAATGCCTTATTCTCATTCAAACGTCTACACAAGCATATGGTTTTGCAATAGATATATTTCTCTTGTTGCACGACATGACACAATTTAGGAGCTTTATACAGCTCTTTTTTAACTGACTAAAGCCATATTAGTTAATTGTGTCCAGTGGTGTAGGAGAGAAAGAGAGACAGAGAATTCCTAAATCCGCCATGTTGTCAGTTTGTGGCGATAAGCTGCAGGTGAGTGAGATGCTAGTGTGTGAGGAAGAGAGAGAGATTGCAATCAAATTAAAGTCTACCAGGTTCCCCTCCTGTCAGAAGTTCTGCCCTTTTAATGCTGCATGCTGTACTGCGGCAAGCTGCACGAGGGTAGCACAAACACCGAAACCAATACAAATATATACTAATATTATGTATAATGAGGTAAAATGTATGTACGTATATGTGTATGTAGGGTAATCTCAAAAACCATTTTAATAATTCTCTCACCATTAAAACGCCCTACACTTTCTAATATACATAGACTATAAAACACTTTCTAATTTCAGTTCTTAAATTTTTAAACGACTGAAACGGATTTACAAAGCTTATCTACTAGAATACGAAGAAATTGGAGTTATAAAAAAACATACTTGCGAAGAAGGCTTTGACTTTTCATTAAAAATGCCATGGAGTAGAAAAAATTTATTGTTACTCCACAGAAAATGCATATAAAATAAGACAAAAGCCGCGGATGTCACTCCAAACAGTATAACGAACGGGTCTTCGGATTTATTCGGGCTTTAGTGCTAGTCGGTTTAAATCAATGACGTCAATATTAGTTCAGGGAGACCCTTGTCTCAAAACGAAGGTGCGGAATTGAACCCAGGATTGCATACAGGCTGATATATTGCCGCAGTGCAGAACTATTTTGCACTAGAACATTTTGTGCGTTCTTTGCACGCGAGATGGAAGTTGCATGGTTGAGTGCTAAGCCGACATGCACTATGCTACAAAACCCGTCAAATTATTTGAGTTATCTATCAGTATACATGCTGAGACTGCGAGTTTACGAGATGCAAGCAAAAGACGTTCCAAATGTAAATGTTGGAAAGGTACGATACAAGTTCCATTTCACTAAGGTGATCTCGAAAACGTTGATATCCACCACTTCCACTCATCTTTGCTAGTCCTCTGCCAGAGACACTGGTGATAAACTCGCCTAAAAGTAGATAGATAAGGTATCTTTATTGGTTTTAAATTATTGAAGGTTTTACGCAAGTATTTAGTGCATGGGTCATTGACCGTACATGCATATTTAAGATACAAGGTATGGTGACAAAGTAAACAGAAAAAGAAAAGTAAACAAAAACAGAACAAGAAAAAGGAAAATAGAAATAAATTACCTATGACTAACTGAACACATTTGACTTAGCTTCGCGCACTTTAGCCAAGAAATTGCCCATGTTTTGCCAGTTCCTCTGCTCAGCCAGCAGATCCGAACATATCAATCTCTTTCTTACGGACTTAAGCAGTTTTCTTTGAGTTTAATTGTTCGCTTGTTCTCCCACTGTGCACATTCCGCCAAAATATGTACCCAGTCCTCATCCAAATCACAGAATGGGTAGATTCTCCTGCCAGAATCGTCAGTCATTTTCTGTGCCTTCCAGCGCCTCAGTCTAAACCATGCCATTCCTCTTTACCCCAATTCAATTTATTTCATTTGCTAGACTTAGAGAAGGTTTAATTTTACAATCCGATTCTATTTCCTGTTGGTTGATGTCTCTTAATCTATTTTTGACACCTTTCCATATGTTTTTGTCATTTGTTTCATACTGACACCATTCCTATTCTCCTCGAACCCCTTTTCAAATCAGCTGTCCAAAAGCCTCAAAGTATTGACGTCATGTGCAAACAACCGACTGGCGGCAACTGCCGAATAAATCTGAACTCTCTCTCTCTCTCTCCCTCTCTCTCTCCCTCTCTCTCTCTCCCTCTCTCTCTCATATGTATATGTGTACTTATGGATCGTCACAATTTAGCAACTAAGAAACAGAAAAACAAAGGAAATTCAATCTGGTTATAACGAAACGATACGGATGCAATACAGAATTTCAAAATAGTTAAATAACTCTCAGGTAAGAAATTCCTTTGTATGTTGCAATCAGGTTCATTAGCAGGGTATGATAAATTTATATTTATGTTATAAAGAGAGAACATTTGTGGTGTGGTGTGGGGGGGGAGTAAACTCAAAAATCATTCAACCGATTTTGACAATTCTTTCACCGTTGAAAAACCCTTTCCTTCCAAATGGTCACAGGCTATATAATGTTTCCAAAAATTCTAAAACCGGAGAGTTAGGACTTATTTTTCATATGCATGTCTCCAAATGTATATCCAATTCAACCCTGTTTCGTTGAATGTAAGTATCCGAGACCAGTTTTGGCACTTTATTGCATATATGGTATATTGTTTATTGACTTCGAGCCTGAAGGGGTAAAAAGGGAGGCTTAACGTTTTTAAAATTGAGTTATTTGGGGGGGTTGTATATCGTGTTCAAATTACCATATTTCGCTCTGATTTCGCTAAACTTTGTTATCAAGGTGTATTTTTTGTATGACTGTGACAAAACTGGGTATATTTAGGTTTTAGAATCCTACAAAATGATAAGTTACCCTTACATTCAATCCCTATTTTCAACCCCTCTCATAAAAAGCAACATTCTTTGGCCTATCTAGGCAAAACGTTTTACGCGTATACAACAGAATCAAATAAAATCATAAGCTACCTTGCAACTTACTCACTTAATCGACTTGCCTTCCTCGTATGTAGGGTCTACATCTCCTAGGGCTTACAACCGTGCCTAGGGTCAGAGGCCTGTAGAGGAGCATACGAACATTCAATCAGGGAATGAAGAACCTGGAACGGGGATTGGCCCCTGGCCAGGAATGAGAGTGAAAGAAGATGATATGATATGAAATGAAGGCGAAATGGGTGAAAGGAAAGGTGATGATGGGGCAGTTGGTGTAATCCCACATGCGGGTCCCTGGGATCGAACCTGGGTCGCCTTGGTGGGAGTTGAGCGATCTAAACACTCAGCCATGGCGCTGCCTCTGTCTTACATATATCCCTACCATATTTTCAGCATCTTTTGTAGAAATCTGTACTGATTAAACGATGTGGTGAAAATAATGCATAATTATACATTAGGAAAAATATATATTGATCTTAATTTCTGGACACTCAGAGGCCTCTTTATCAAGCTTGAAGTTCTTTTGCATGTCGTAAATCTAAGACGGGACCACCGGCCTTATTTCCCTTCCGAAGGAAGGATTCTAAGTATATTTACACCCCAAAAAAATCCATCGCCCTCCTTTGGGTTTGAAACCGTGACCTCGGGATACATTAGGAGTTGGCAACAATAAGAGGTTTTGTTACAACTTCCAAAATCCAGCTAATCCTTATTTTCGATTGTATTGTATTCCGAATATTTTAAAAACTACACGGACTGTTTTTAAACCCTTATAGACAAAAGAACACTGCTTCGTCAAATAGGGCACGGATTTGTGCAATGGGAATATGGAACTCAACAAGAATTATAGGATACCATACAGCTTAGAAAAATATATCCCTATTCATTTTCATACATGTTTTCAACTAACTCGTACTTAGGTAAGAGTACAAATTATAAAATACTCTCGGAACCTGTTCAGGAACCTTCCTGAAGAAGACCATAGAGTCAAGATGGCTGAAAGGTCGAGTAATTTCATCGATTTAACACGGCTGATAAGTTCTAATCAACAACCATCGCCGTGAAAGTTTGAAGTATTTTATAACTGATAAGGTTATTTTTCTCGATAGTCGCAAATCATGTGACTTTTCCAAAGGGTTAACTCGGTGATCTGGGTGTGAGGAGTCTTCATATTCACTAGGCTCACATTTATTTCGTTGTATAAGCTAGGGGTTTCTGCATTAAAGGCAAACAATGTACATAGCTTGTATACTTATAAGTAACTATGGAACTAAAGAGATAAACAAAAGTTTAAAAGTTTACCTATTTAGATTATCTAAAAATTACTTGATCATTCCGACCGATGATTGTTCCACCACCAAAAGGTACTTATAAGTATGCAGCATTCTAGAACTTGGAAGACTGTCGGGGGAGGTTAAGAAAATCAAGACATTCCGTAGATGTTTCATATCCCTTTGCGTGAATATCTGGGGTTGTTTTCTATTGGTATCAGGAATAACCAGGTCTACTCAAAATTACAATAATTATGAGGGTAAAGGAGAGGATTCACCATAAAAGTCTTCTAATTTCATAAAGAACGGTAGGAGGTAAATGAAATGAATGAAATCGCCATTTAAGTTTAAAAAGCTATCCATGCAACGTTGTGTAGGTCAGTTAGTATTCAATAAAATAAATAAAGCAACCAATTTACGCTCAGAGCCAGGAAAAATTGATAAAAGATTCAAAAGAGCGCAAACGCTGTAAGAGAAACCTAATGAATTGGAAGAAAAGGGAAGAAAAATGAAAACTATAAATAGTTAAGAAATGAGTAACTGAGCTTTAATTTGAAGGTATCTCGCATGCCTATTCATCCTATTTGAAGCATTTCTTCAATGGTATAAAGCTTAAACTTTTGTGTCCTTTATAATAATATCGTATTGTTTAAAAACTTCACAGAATTAATACGAATTACAGTGGAGACTAATTCTGAGAGCTGTGTTTCAAGTCTGGCTTGATGCTTCCAAATTGTATAGAATAACTTCTTTGAATCATTATTACAAACGAGGGGAAAATTTAAGGCGAGACTAAATGGCTAAAATAACATATTTAGCTTTTTGTGTAGTTTTATAAATTGGAATAATATTTAATATGTATTTTATCATTGTAGAAAAAATAATTGTTTTAAATCTATTTTTCAAAAGTGATAGTGCTGCATCTGCCATGTTGTGGTCTGAATTCTGCATCACTTCACAGAAAACATATCTCGTACATCGCAGAGAAGCTTAACTTATAGGGGAAGATTTGTTTATAAAATTTGGCTCCAATATGAAAGTAGCTATATATCAAAGCAATGTGCCTTTTTTTTAATATAATATATATGCTATAAATAACTGTTTTTCAAGTATTGAAGATGCTAAATGACATTTCGATATGATAAATAAACCTCAATTATTTTAATGATCTACTTTAGTGTTAATAAACTGGTTAGTTATATTTAAAAAATTAATTTGTTAAATTTTAATAAAAATTTGTAACTAAGAAAGCCATATATTTTTCTATGGTACTAGAACGTATAAATGGCTTAAAATATCAATTTTTTGTTTTGTCTCTTATAAAAGTCTACAAGATTTGCTTAATACAATGATGTATCCCACTATAGGCATTCTCAATGTTTAAACCCGTTAAACGGTGATTTAAATATGGCGTCACCTGCGCATGTTCTTATAATGCTTTAGTTTATTGCATTTTTTCCGGAATTTTAAATTTTGGAGCTTTAAGTGCACTTTTCTCCGAAACTACTAAAGTTAAGAAGGTTGAAATTTTTTGTGATATTACAAACCAAACAGTTTAAGAAAATAAGAGATATTCTTCAGATGCAAAATATTTAAGTTTTAAAAATTTAAAATTATTTTTTTTAAGAATAATAACATTGTTACTCTATTGCAAATTTTTGGAGCTTATGTTTCACTGTATCAAATAAATAATCCACTCATTTTGTTTATCATTAAGTCCTTTACCTCTCATGAGAAAAGAAAGATCGTTTTATTGTTCTTTCTCTGTTTACCCTCCCCGTTGTTAGGACTTATAACTTCCAGGACTTATAAGCTGGTGCCTGGGGTCAGAGCCTGTCGGGGAGCACAGACTATGGATCAGCCCGAGATCTGGTATGAGAGGAGGAATGAGATGATATGAAATGGCAATAAGATGAATAAAGGAAAGGTGATAATGGAGGAATTGGTGGAATGCATGGCGGGCGAAACCGGATAAGCCGGAGAAAACCCGCCCAGACAGCGCTTTGTCCACCACAAATCCCACATGCAGTTTTTTGGGATTTGAACCCGGGTTGCTTTGGTGAGAGGCGAGCGGTCAAACCACTCGACCACGGCGCCGCAAAAAAAAAGAAGAAAAAATGTGGCAGCTGTGTGTACGTAACAAGTAACATACGCTTTGTAGAATTATATTCATTGGCCTGAAATTAGAGGTTGAAATTATGAACTGATATTACATATTTTGTATTATAAGCTTGTTAAAAAGTAGTTGTTTGTTAGATGATGCTATTTTTATTACCCTATGACAGGGAAAATATCTTGAATTCTGATTTTGAATTGCACATAGCTGAATACAAGCATTGTAGTTTGCACACGTCCCAATGTCCTTAATAAACGAGATTATTGTTTAAAATTAGATCGGTGAACCAACAAAGAAAGCATATATAGGGTAGGCCATTTAAGTTGAGACTGTACAATATCTCCAAAGCTAGGCGTTGTAGAAAGAAATGTCTTTAATAAAAGTTGTTTGATATTATGGAGGAAAGTAAATGCTATTAGTCATCTTGTTTGGAGTACGTTATGATGGTTATTTTAGGGTGAATTTAGTTTTATTTAAATGGAAAACTCCATTTTGTGTGCTGTTTTCTCATTCCTCATAAAAAACTAAACAACTTTTGTATAACGTACCTTGCAATTGCTCTTAGCAACCTAAATAACAACGAACATTCTGAATGGCTGTGTAAAAAGAGCGCAATGTATGGTTGGACCCATCCAACACAGTGCAGCATAATAACAGTAAGCGAGGAGGCAATGAGACATTGTATCCGTTGTTTTGTTTACTCTCCATGGTAGGACGGTTTCCTTGTGTCTGTCATTAGTGTACTTGCAGCCCCTTCGAGTCCAGGTGGATCCATTGATACTGCGTACCTATAATCAGCGTTCGCCGAATAACAACTATTAGTTCCATTCAAGTTGTTTAACATTTGAAGCGTACTCAGTTGACTGTGGGTTGAAATGGACCAACTTTCTCAACCAGAAAAAGCGGAAATGGTTCTCATTGATGGGGAATCTAGGAGAGATGTGGGGCAGGCTATTCTTCTGACGCGAAGAGGTTTTCTTATAGAAGAACTCCATCAAGAGCTTCATTTTATCGTATGTTAAAACAATTCTGCAAAGAAGGCAGCGACCAGCCAAGAAAAGGAGGCGCAGAAGAACAGCTACGGACGAAGACAGGGATGTTGCGGTGCTAGCTGCAGAGAACTACAATTCCCTGTCAGTTTTCGCAAAATAGCAACCAATGCGGAAATATCCAAAAACTATGTCCTCAGAATTTTGAGAAGGCATAAATTCCATCCCTATCATGTGCCATTACATCAACAACTACATGGTGGCGATTTTCTGAATAGACTAATGTTGTTTAGGTGAGCCCAAGTTTTTGCAGTTCGTATTCTTTAGTGGCGAATGTAATTCCACAAATCACGCTGAAATAAATCGACACAGTATACACTATTGGGTTGTGGAAAATCCACATTGGTTACGAGAAGTGGAGCATAAGAGACCCTGGTGTGTTAAACGTGTAATGTGGGATTTTAGGTGACAAGTTATTTGGACCGTACTTCATTGATGGCACCTTAACAGGTGCAAAGTACAGAAACTTTTTAACGGAGGAGTTGCCGTTATCGTTAGAAAATGTGCCATTACAAATCAGGTCCAAATATGGTACCAGCACGACGGATGCCCTGAGCACTACTAGGGGTGTTTTAAATAACAAGTACTATGATCATTGGATAGGACGCGCAGGTCCCATTAATTAACCAGCTCGATTTCCTGACCTCACATCACCAGAGTTTTTCTTATACGAATACCTTAAGGAAAAAGTGTCTTGTGAAACACCAACCACTTCGGACAACATGAAGGCGCGCATACGAAATGCTTGTGCCAGTAATGAAAGAGACATGCTTTTACGGACACATCAGTCGTTCATTCACAGAATTGGAAAATGCATTGAGGTAGAAGGGCATCATTTATTTCCCTAAGGTAGGTAGGTAGTGATACTCTGTGTACCCACCTTTCATCAATTAATTGTCTACGCCAGTAACAGAACCATTTACTATGTACAAAATGATTTATAAAAAGCTGTTTACTTTGTGATGAATAAGGAAACAGAATAAATAATGTTGGTTCCCAATTATGAAAGTAACCAAAACCTTAAAGTACCATCCATGGATGATCCAACCATTCATTACAATCTTCGTACACAGTCATTCAGAATTTTCGTTGTTATTTACGTTGGTGCAAGAACAATTCCAAAGTGCTTTATACAGATGTTGTTTAGCTTTTTATGAGTGAGAAAACAACATAGAAATGTACGATCCCAACTAAAAAAATTAAATTGACCCATACATGACCATCACAACGTCCTCCAAATAAAACACGAATAATGACATTTACTTTCCCCCATAATATTATAAAGAAACTTTTATTCAAGACATTTCTTTTTACAACACTTAGTTTTGGAGATTTGTACGGCCTCACATTCATGGTCCACCCTGTATATCTTTTAAAACGTTGTGTGTGATATGTTAAAGAGTTTGTAAGAGAATGAGTCATGGAGTTAGTAAATTTACCATTGGCGGGATAGGGCTTTTAATCTCCCCTTAAAATGAAACATTTTCTATTTTCTTCCCTGAAATGGCTTCTTTTATATAGATTGCAGATGTATGTGTACTACAGTTTACTTTCCAAAACAATATAATATTTTTTGGGCCTCACAACCTGAGCATTCATATTTTAAGTATGCCCATCTTAAACAGTTGTTGATATTTGTGGAAGAGGTACAACATGGCGCGTCATTAGATAAATGTGGAGCATTTGTTAACGGAAGTGCATACGTAATATGCATTCATTATCAGAGTCAATGTGTCACACTGGGATTAAAGTGTTTTGAATTCTCCGTCTTCGTTGTGTAAACAGTTGAAGTAACAGACGAAATGTGTCTGAGCACAACCTTTATATGAAAGCTCCAGTGCAAAAACAAAGTGTATTATGGATTTCTCAAACTTAGTAGGAGGCGGATTTATACACGAATGTGAATCTTGTTCTAAATTGAGTGTATTAAAAGGCGAATAAGTATAACTAATTGCTATTAGACTACTCTTTTGATTCAAGTTGTTTTTTAAAAGCAAATATTACTTTTACTAAAACCTGGGTGATTTGCACACAAACTATCAGAAACGTTAGATTTTATAACCCAGCCAATTGTTTTTACTTTCTCTATTTACCTATAGAAAATAGAGGAAATATTGAATTCCACTAAACATTTCGATGTCGAGATTTCTCCGGAAATACACGTTCTGAGATCCCCCAAATTTAGAAAGAAATCCGCGCGCGCGCGTGTGTAGTTAAGTGTGTCTGTGAGAAGCAACACTTTAAAACGAAAAGTATTTTAAACGCCAAACTTGATATTTATGTTCAGCATCTTCCAAAAGGTGAGGTGGAGATTTTCTTGAAAATCCTCCAGCTGAAACCACCCTTTACACGAAAAACTTTTCGTTACCTTATATTTTCTCAAAAATGACTCTTAACAATTTTGATTAAAGTACTATATGTTAATGATATTTAAATGAAAAATGAAACGTATATCTTGAATTTTCTGGGAATGGCCTGTGAAGTCCTCTTCATTTGATTGATTTTTGTATAACTGATAAACCACAAGAGACAAGACAAAATCTTGTTACACAAAAAATGTGTATCGATAAAATACATAATTTTGTTAAATAAAAAATTTTTTTGTGGAGCTAGCTTTTCCGGGATATTGCTTATTTAGTTTGAATTTTTAAATACTTATACTTTTCTCAAATGGGAATTTGGTATTCTTATGTTGTGATCATGCAGTGTGCACTCAGTTTCAAAGTCATCACGTAACGACACACTATTTAAAAATCTGACTATCACATTACCTTTGCATTCTACAAAAAAAGTATTAAAAGTTTATCTGGATTAACAAGAAACAGGGAGGATAGTAAGCTCTTGTAAGAAAAGTTTGTAGAGGTATGATAGAGAAAGTCTTGGAGTTTTTTCTACTTATTGCTGTCATTTACAACTAATACGAAGTTAAATTATAATCAACTAAAATTTTATTGTAACTTTAATAATGCATTTTTAGAAACATGTGTAGGTTGCTAACTTGGTTGACAAATTTCGAATCGTAAAGGATGACTATTTTGATGCTTGTGAATATGAGCATTTTTATATTTTTGTTGATACCTTTTAAAAACAACAAAGTGAGTTATTTAAAGCCAAAGACATTTAAAAAAAACTAGTTTTTCATTCCTGCTGTTGGGTTGGAGTAAGTAATAAAATGATTACGTGTACATCAGGAAATACAGCAATATAAGATTAACGTAAAAGTACGCCATAGTTATTTCCTTCCGAGAAACGAATAAAACCGAAAACTTTGTAGATAAATCCAACATAATCCAGTAGCATGTCTACCATGAACAGGATACTTTCTCACACGATATCAGGACTAGATTTTTGAACATTGCAAATGACACTACCTAAAAGTTCCGGTCTGACCAAAAGAAAACGCAAGCTTTGTGACAAATGCTTGGTTTTTGTATTATTTTTCAACATGTCACCTTGTAAGTTAGTCCTAGGACTTTCAAAACTTTTAACACGTTCAGTAAAATATGATATGTCCAAATGTGTAGAATAAGCGTCTATCTCAGGTTTGACCTCATCATTTGATGCGCATTCTACCCGGACACTTCTTCAGGTCGGGAACAAAAGGTTTTCTCTGGGAGCCAAATCCGGTGAGCATTGCGGATGTGGAAGCAAAGGTCATGAAGTTTTAAAGCAACAATCCCGGACGTTATGTCAAGACATATTACCATGATGAAAGAACTTTCTTTTTCATAAAGTGTGGCCATTTAGTCTGAATAGCATCCTTCAATTGGTCTAGAAATGAACCCCTGTGATGGTTCTGCCCTTCTATTAATAGTCTGAACACCACGTCATGAAAGTTCAGAACCCATAGCTTTGTCCTGCAGATGGAACCATTTATGCTGTCTTTGGTACAACTTCACTTGTTGCCACGCACTGTTTGGACTGCTCCTTCATCTCTGGAATGTAGCAAGGAATCCATGCTTCATTCACTGTTATGGAAACCAGATAAACACAATTGAATTGCATTAAACAAGTCTAAACTTTTGAGAAATGTTCATTCGAATGTGGGTTTGGTGCGTTCTTAACAATCGCGGCACCCATTGAATAGAAAGCTTCCTGATACCTAAAATATCCTATAAAACGGTCTATTGGGGTATTTTCAATGCCTGAAAAATCACATATTTGAAATCAGTACGGATTGTGAACCTTTGTCACAATCTGATCGATTGTAGCGGTTTTGGCAGGCCTAAGCTCTCATCATCTGAATGGCTGTACGACCACGTTTAAATTCAGCGGTCGAAAACGAAGGAAAATAGTCATTTAATATCGAATCTATCTCATTTGGTATTTCTACCTAGCCATTCATTTTCATTAATAACTATATAGCTTCAATTGGAAGCTGCACAGACACAATGCATGACATAACCTTTTAGAAACGAGCGACCCAACAGAAAACGGGGATGTGGACACTGTTATCAGTGATGTGTACTGCGGTAGTAACAGAGTTATTTGAAGGAAAGTATAGAATTCAACAACTAGAAAACTCATGAATTTAAGATTTGAAATGGAATGGGAAAGAGGAGTTACGATATTTCAGTGTAGAATAGCATGTCACCACAAGAACAACCAATACTGCTCTCTATAACTCCACAATTACAACACCACTTTAGTGGTTTGTAATGTTGGAGGCAGTAGTAATAGGAATCATCTATAGCTGTAAATGTTAACTAAAAACTGAAGAGACTACTTAAAAATCTTCTATGGTTAATTTCATATGTTTTCTTCCATTGTACAACTTAAACATAGTTTTATTACTTTCTCTACCACCTATCTAGTAGATATAGAAGGTATTGTATTGTACCAAAAAGTTTGATATCGAGATTTCACAAGAAATACACATTTTGTGACTCCCTGAATAAAAAAAAACACTTTTACACAAAATTCCGCGCGTGCGTGTGTGTGAACAACAGAATTCAAAAAGGAAAAGTCCGAGAAATACCATAATGTTCAGTACCTTTCAAAGGTGAGGTACGAAGATTTAAGCATAATCTGCCTCCCTGACTACTCTTACATGTAACATTTTTAGAAATTTTTATTTTTAAAAAAAGACTAACAATTTTGAGCAAAATGCAATATATTTAAGATAGTTACATGACAAAATATATTCCTTGAATTTTCTGGGAATAGCTAGTGGACCTCTTCATTCGGAAGGAATTTTTGTATAAGGCATAAACATAAGAGATAAATAAAAACGTGCAGATCTCCTTAAAACACACTATTTATTTAAATAACTTAAGTTATGGCATCAGTCATTTCCGAGATATCGCGGTTATGGGTTTGAATTTTTTATGACTTTGCCATTTTTGAGGTGCTATCGGGGTTCAGCTATTACTGGCGATGTTTTGGAAAGAGTGATCTACATTTCAGCTTTTGACTATCGCTTCGGCTTCTTACATTTCCTTGGTCCCTACAACGAAATGTGCAATGAAACTGTTCCACAAACCTTTATCTCGATAACATGAAGCAGACAGAAAATAAGATTTTGTAAGAATAGTTGTAGAAACTGTATAAAAATAAACGATAGCGGACAGAGAAAGTCATGCGTTTGCGAAAACATTTTACATAATTCACTTCCTTCCCTTCTTTCTATATCTGTATTTATTTTCTTCTTTATCTTTTTAGCTTAATTATCTAATTCTGCTGTTATTTCATTGTAGTTGTTGGAAGTAGTTCACTTACGCCAGACTTATAACCTTACAGTGCCTTCTGCACCATTTGTGTACTTCTATTGATGCTTTCCAGTTCTAGTTATCTTCTAAACTGTATAGAATTTGGATCATAGAACATTTGTACAAACGCTTAATCTTAATGGCTAGGAAAAGCCTCGAAAAGGCTTAGTCTGGTTGTAGGAATTAAGTTTTTAACCTAAATTTCTCTCGAATATCGTCACTTAGTTATCCCACTAAATGTATAAAAATTATGTCGGGAATTGTGAGAAGATAAAATGATTTCTAAATAGAACTGAGGGAAAATTCAAAACTTATTCCTAATAGGTATTACAGTTAATTATAACGCATGGATAAATATTGTACACATAGCGCCAAAGAAACTCTTCGGCTGATTTTTGTATCGTTTTGTGGAGTCTTTTGAGGCGTGTCTTTCACTTTACCTATCGCAGAGTGAGGTGGCTTGATAACACACTAATAAGTAGGAAAAGAGGGGAGGTTGATGCCCTTGATTTTTCTGGTGTTATTGAAACCAAAACAGGTTTATTGTCTCAGAACCAGTCATGCCGTATACTTGCAAAATTACTCGTGGACGTATCATGGGTATGTGGGAGGCTGGTCGCACTGTTACAGCAATTGCAATGGCAGTGCATAAAAGTGTTTTTATAGTAAATTACTGGATAAAGATATTCATGGAAAGTGGGGATGACGGTACATACCTACTTGTCAGAAAGTGGGTACTCCCCGTAAAACATCCGCAGATGATGATATTCGTTTGTTAAATGCAAATTACTCTTTTGCTATAATTGACTGATCATGTTTAGAAACTAGAGATAAATATGTATATGTATATGGTTTACCGAATATGACATACATATTGTGGCAATAACATTGGGTTATATTTCTGTCTATAATCCTGTTGTATTTCTATGATCAGCAATATGTTAGTAAAGGTATATTAACCAATTATAGTTTGAATTAAAGGGAAAACATGCTGCTATGCATTTGCATGCATTTATTATTTAGCTATGTTTGCTTCTATGCAGCAGCAAGCATTGATACCAGTGAGAATACAGTTATGTTTATTTTTATTACCAAGTGCTGCCTTGCTATGTATTTAATAAATACCATTCAAGCTTTAATTTGCACCCCTGAAAATCTTCTCACACTACACATTCTGCATTTGGCTAATCTGGGCGGTCATCAAGTTTTCCCCTTAGCTTTTAACCCTTTCAAAGGCGTGTCCTCACTAGCCGATAAGGTCACGATAAGAGGTCTATATGACAAGCTGAATGCACTCACTCTACCTCTTTCTCTTTTAGCCAATACGATCAAGAGCGTAAACATTCATTTCGTTCGTTTTACACCCTTTTGTAACATTTGTTGTGGTTATTGGTGTAATTATTTAGTAGAAGGAGCGGCGCACCCTAGCACCGTGGCCTAAAGCAACCAGTAATAATAATAGTCTAAGCCATTAAATCAATGAGAGGTATTTTAAAAGTAAGGTTCGTTTTGCAATAAGGTACGAACTACCGAATATTTTTCAATTTTTTATTTTTTATCTGAGCCTTCAAAATTTACACTACTTTTCTACAGTTATCAATGTTTTTTGAACTTTTTCCTTAGCGTAGAATGTGTTTTTAGAACCTCGTCATAGACTTCCGCCCCCAGTCCATCTAGGAAACGTGTAGCTGTTTCTGGAGTTAAAATTTTCTGTATTAAAAATGAACCATGGTAATCTCTTAGGGAACACTGTATAAACGTTTCTTGATCAATGACGAGCCATCTGTTTTGGCTAACATCACATTAACTTGCAGATTTACAATTGTTTTCTTTTAACTACTCCGTGATAAAGATTTCACTTCCGAACCATTAGTTTCAACCCCGCTGAAACCAACGATATCAATAACGCAATTGCTTCTGCCACAGAACCTTAGACAAAGAAAAATGCATCTCGGAAATTGTAAAATTGTTTTATGGATTGGTGGCGAACTTCTGTTAGGAGCCACTAACATTTATTCTACACCAGATTGAGAACTTAATTGACTGTGAAAACTATGCGGGAATAAAGCTTAAGGTATATGCAATGGAGTAAAAAATTGGTTAATAAAATTAAGTAGTTCTATCTTTATTGCATAATGACCCTACTTTAAAACACCCCTAATGTATTTGTAAAACTGCATTAGTTACGCTGATTGTTTAGAAAGGAAACAATGGCTAACAGTTCAGTAAATAATTCGTTATGATATTACGACAGTTTTGAATGATTTATACAGTCGCACTGCTATTTTTGGTACTAAAACGAGAATATGATACATGCCAAGCTTTAAAGTAACAGAGATTCAGGTAAAGCGTTGTCCATGTTTGTTTGTTTCTGAAAGAAAATATTCTGAGAAGTTATTGAAATATACTTTAAGCTAACAAAATCCTAAATTTACAACGTAATTAAAAATATGGATAATACATAATGTCAATTATGTCCCAAACTACCCATCATATGGAAAACTTCTGTTTTCTTTATCAAAAAGTCTCTTATTTTGATTAAAATGCTAAAAGGTTAGGATATTTGTGTGACAAATAGAACGTACAGCTTAATTTTTCTGCGAGTAACCTGTGAAGTCATCTTCATTCTCAATACATTTTGCATAATTTTGTATAACTGCTAAACCATAAGAGATGGATAAAAGCTTACTACATAAGAAATGTGCACATCAAAGCATAATTTATGACAAACTTCGTGGCACTAACCATTTCCGATATATTTGTTATTGGTTTGAATCATTTAATACTTAATACATCCTGTAAAGTAGTAAGTCGTTATTAATTTTTTGCCATGGACATGCAAGAAACTGGGATTTCAAAGCCATCACATAGGACCCTCTTTTAAAACTTTGGCTATCGTTTTAGCCTACTGAGGGAGTATTCCTGTTGTACATATGGCGAAATGTGTAGTAGTAGTAGTGCTTTATGTAGTAAGTGGATAATCTTGAGTGAACGTTTATCGCATGAATTGTTGAGTTCCATATTAAGGTTATCCAAGAGCTGGATACAGTATTTTATGCAATCTTAGCATTATAAATTGTAGGAAATAAATCACGAAATAATTTGGCATCCATAGATATATAAGCGAGAGCATTTTAATATGTCATAAGACGTTAGATTCTCTCCCTGCATTTCATTTATTACCTAGCGTGTTGAACCGACAGTTAAGACTGCCACTTGCATGCATTCCCTTCCTGGAAGATTAGTGAGTAGGCGTTATGGACTGTGATGTTGCCTATTTATCGGCAGAGTATAGTAAGTAATAATTATAAATCCAGGTCTTAATCATTCTACATCTAATAATTTACAGAGGTTTTTGCGTCTTCGTTGCTCTGAGAAAAGAACAAAATGGTTTCATCTTCTCTTGTAAGCCACGACAACTTGGAATACTGGTATTACATCATTGCTTTATTGGCATGCGTGCCATAATCAGCCAATTATACACGATATTGTATGGAGTAACGACCTGCTAATAATGGTAGAATTCCATTAAGATATTTTTGTAAACGTATAACATAAATTAAATAGGGCGGCCCTCGTAGCCTGGTCGCTGGAGTGTGTAGCTTCGGCGCTCCGCCAAGCTGAGGGTCGCGGAGTCCCGCCATGGGCATGGGTGTTTGTGTGTGTTTGTGTAATTGCGGTAATAAGCGATAAAGCAAAACAGTAAAAACACAGTAATTATAAACTGTGTAAACAAGGGAACTTTATAAAAATAAAACAAATGGAATACTTTGTATAAGATTAGGAAGAGAAAGTCATGTGAGATTTTCAGAAATTTGTTTTGACCCACAGTTTAGCTAAGGGCGAGGATCACAATATAAAGTTTTGGTGTTACTGATTTAATTTCTTTTCACTTATATGTACTTTATCATCAGTTATTTACCTTTAAGGAAGTTAGTACGAAACCGCATAAAACTTTCTGCAGTGGTTCACAGAGTTAAATTGCAATCAGAACACGCTCTATCGGCCGAGGTTTGTGTTACACTCCTCGACAGTCGTTTGTTAATTAAAGATAGCAGCAGCACGACTACGCATCTCTAGTTAACAGGGGGCCGTGGACGCAACCAAATTAACTGGTGACCGGCCAGTTGTCTGCCCCAGGCTTCAGGCTGTGTTCTTACAGATTGAAGTTCATGACTCATTCCCGTTTCCTACAGTTAATTGAAGAGATCGAACAAGTAGAGCGGAAAATTGAAAGGTTTGCCTTGTGAGCCCTTGGGGACGAAGAAGTCCGTAAACATTTACTTAGCTTTTAGTTGTTCGATCATTACAGATGTACTTCACACTGTTTCCTTGCAAGTATTTTCAGCATTGAGTACGTGAGTGGACACTTAACTTAGGGGATTAAAAGACAACTGCGAATTCATTATTAAATAACTTTAGTTATTAGTAATTAACACATATTCACTTAAGTGTTATTACATTTCAATTTCTTTTACCATCCTTCACTTATTTTACTACCTAAGCTCCGTAATATCTCAGGTTTGTATGGATAAAGATAGATTTGGTAGTGTTAAACAATGACTAAATGGCAAAATTTGTCAAAAATTACAAGGCCTGAAAACAGAACTTCTAACACACAGCACACGAGCTAAAAGCTTTAGATTATCGCACTAGTATGCTGCTTTTCATTATGTATTTTGACATTATTAATTTCTCATGGCGCTCGCATTATCTTTTCAGAATACAAGTCGTCATACTTCTATTTATTGCAATTCATAGTAGAGTTAACCTATACGTTATATTGGCAGCTTTCTTTGATCTAAAATGCTATTCTTTTATCTAACCTAGATAAAGGTTATATAGCGGAAATTATGAATTCAGAAAAAACTGAAATAGAAGTAAAATTACAGAAGCAGCAGAAGGAAGAACACTAGAAGTACTTACCCAAAAAATTCAGAAAGCAATATGATAGAGCATTTAATCGCTTCATTGTCTGGTGAAAATAATTTCACTGAAAAGGACTGCTAGCAATCAACAAAACATCAAAGTATCTGACATATCGCTTTTTAACGTCGCTTTCCTTGTTTCAAGAACGCGTTCTAAACGTCTTATCTATTAGTTTCAGGGATTAATATAATATTGTTGATATTTTACAAATTCAAGCGCTGTCTAAAATACAGTATATGCCACTGTGTGTTAAAACTGATATTATTTTGCTCGTGGGATTCCGAAATAAAACCCTAATTTTACCGCTTGTATCATAATCTACTACTGTAATTTTTATGTAGTCTTGTAAATTGAAATTTTCTCTTTAATATATATATATATATATATTATCATTGTACTGTGTATTTTGCACTACTTAATAGAAAAAATAATAATTCCTATGGTCTATGGAGTACAGAAATACATTTTATCTCATCATTTAGGGAAAGCTTTGCTCTAAAAAGAGGTAATTAATAATAATCCAGTGACGCTACAGCCCATGAAGGACTTAGACCTGCCAACCCGACTGCGAGCTCACGCCACGTACGCACGGCACAGTTGGACGATCATCCAACCGAAACTGGGAGGTGATGTGGCCATATTACGTATCCGCTAGCCAAAATGTTGGCCTCCGTGGCCGCGATTGCTGCCTATCGCAGCTCCTCACTTTCCTCGTGATATTGAGTGGGCAGAGGTCCTATACTCGGTACTTGAAATCTACAATCCCATGGGTAGGATCGAAACCGGGCGCATTCCTTGACCGGGAACCAGAGATCCAAGACGCAGGACTCCACTACTTCTAAATATGGCAGCTTTCGTATGTCCAAACAATGCGATTCTTACTTTTAGTCTATTTTTATCTTGGACAGTGTTTTCGCTGAATGACATTTTCTGATATAAATGATCCGTTTTCTCAAGAACCATTGAAGATAGCTAAATGTAATTTTGATGTGATGGAAACAGTACCAGAATGTAAGATTTGAAGCTTTCACGGCGATGATTATTGATAAGAACTTCTCGGGTTACCAGGTTAAGAACATCCGACGGTGGTAAACCGAGAAGCTTTTATCAACACCTGAATAGTGTTACTGATCTACTCTAGCGTTAATACGTTGGTTCGTTGTATTTTTTAAAAAATAAGTGCGGATACAATTTAATAAATATGTGTTTAATTAAGAAAAAAATAAAATCTTAATGTCTGTGAAATAAGAAGGGATGCATTTACATACTGTAAAATGTTCAGTCTGATGTGTTAAATAGTTTTTGAGATAGTGGGTCATGAATTTAGAACATTTAGCATTGGTGGGATAGGGATTTTGATCCTTCCTTAAAGGCGAGATCGAAGAGCTGTGAATTAGTCGACAGTTTTGGTTTCTGAAAAACGAATAAACTCTGGAAAGATACGTCTTGCTGGAAACTAACTCCAAGATTCGTACAGGGATCTTTCGGGTTATTTCAGGTTAACTTATTACTCGTTACATCATGCAGTAGGATCAACGTGGAGCGCACACATAAAATAAGATAACTAAACTCGAGAAGTATTCACATCGGCTTCACTAAATTATTCGAAAAAATCACAAAAGTTAGCTATTCATTAAATGTTTTAGAGGTAAATACTTAAATAGAATTACAAATGCCTTTAATGGTAAAACAAATAAAACAAAAGTGGCAGCACTAGGCTATTGCCATAAAGCTCCTAGGAGATCTATACATATAACATCTGTTACGAATCTGTTACCTGTTTCTCAGTTTCTTCTGAGAAAGACATTAAATTATTCCGTAGGAAACCGCTTTAACGTTCCTTTCATATGATGAAAACATCGCGCCTATTGGTAGTAACATACTGCGCATACTGTTATGCTGTAAAACCTGGTATGTCAGAAATGTAAACTTTACAATAGAGGTTTCCCTCCTGTAAATTTTGTTTTAATGAGATGTGAGCTGTTCGTTCTTAATACATAAGCAAAATGTCCGCACTTCACGTTGTTCTAGCAAGTAGAAAAATATAATTCTAAGGAAACATACCATCAAAGTAAATCATTTATTAAACGGAAATTCAGTAAAACCTGAGGTCTGTATTTACTTAAGGGGACACTTAGGAGTTTAGAAAATCTGATTTTTTAAACCCTATAAACAGTTTTAATTTTAGCTTTCAATTAATTTGTCAACGAATTTGGCTGAATTCTTCTTTGAAATGTGATAAAACTGAGGATATTTAAGTGATTGTGTAAGCCCAGAATGGGGGCGTGCCTAAAGTGAACGCTAATTCCCAAAGTTTTATTTTTCCCGCAGCTTTACCTTTAATTTTTACTTTTTCAACTTATATAGGAGGTGAGAAGAGGAAGAATTTAATTCCACCCAAACATTCGATACAGAGATTTCACCTAAAATGCATGTTTTGAAACTCCCTGAATCAAAAAGAAGGTTTTTAGAAAAAAACCTCTGTGTCTGTGTGTGTGTGTGTGTGTGTGTTTAGCATAACTCTAAAACATATAGTGAATATTTAAGTTCAATGCCTTCCAAACATGCAGCGTAATTTCCAAGAAAATCTTCTACCCCAAACTATCCTTTATATGGGAAAAATTTGTTATTTTTCTTTTATAAAAATGGCTCTACGACTTTGATTAAAATGGCATATATTTAAGACAGCTGCATGAAAAATAAAATGTATATCTTTAGTTTTCTGGGACTAGCTCGTGAAGTCCTGTTCATTCTGAATGAATTCTGTATAATACGTAATACGTGGGTGATAGACAAAATCTTACTGCACAAAAAATGCAGCTCTCCTTAAAACAACAATTTATTTCAAATAATTTTTGTGGCTTTAACCACAGCCGAGTTATTCCTTGTTATTGATTTGAGTTTTCAAACATTTTATAGGTTTTAATTGCAAAACGATATTATTTTTTGTTGCCATGATCATGCAAACGAGAACGTAATTTCAAATCCATACAGTGACACACTTTTCAGCTTAGTGTATTCTTTTTATACCTACAATGAAATGTGTGCATGTGTAAGGAAGCTTTAACTCTATTAACAAGAAGTATAGGGTAGAATAAGCTTTGAGGCAGTTTTTTAAAACTTGAATAATTTCAATTAAATTATATAATATGTAAGTTCAATAACAGCCCGTCTTGAATTAATATGTATGTAATAATTTAAAAAAAAACGTATGCCATAGTCATTTGCATATGCTTATATTATTGTAAACATGTTTAATAATGTTATGTGAATGCATTACTTAATTTAATAATGTAAGAACTGTGAGAATAATAAGTTTAAAGTTGCTAACAGTGAGGTAACAATGAGGTAACCTTGAGGCAATAATGAGTTTGAGAGTTTAAATGCTACTAGTCATGATTAGGGCAGCAATAATGTAAATTTTGTGACAGTTTTAAAAAATAGTCAATCAACACCAGAAAAAGCTTTAGTAAAATACAGGTATTCTATTGGACTAGGATTAGCCAGTCAGAGACTTGAAATACAGAAGTTTACGGGTTTGGACGGTTGAAATATGTTCAGTTGCCTGCAGACCTTGATAGCAACCGGATGGAAGATGTGTTCTCTAAAGAAATATTACGTATTCGTGTGAATCGTATAATAAGTATACGCGTTAACAAAGTGCAAGTATTAAATAAAAGAATCTCACAGCTTTTAATAACAGTGTACTGCTATTTAATTTGCGTCAAGGATTAATAAAAAGAAGTGAATTTAAACTTAAAATCTGTGTAAGCCTACATTCTTGTCGCACCACGCCCTGATTAAGAGAAACGTGTCTCTAAAAACAATACTGACGCAGTCGAGGGAAACATAAACATAAATAATATCTATAGAAACAGTTTAATAAAGTTAAAATATTTTTTTTTAAACTTGGAGCGTAACAACAAAAATACATCTTCAAATCGACTTTTCATACGTAGCAGCATATTACGTAAAAAACAATCTTCTTCAAAATTGGCTTCCCAAAGCGTGGTGCAAAAATCATCAACAAGAAAACACTTTCTTAAAATTGGTTTCTATACGGGGGGCTAACATCAAAACATAAACTCCAAGAACAATTCTACTTCAGCTTTTCTATGAATAGTTTGTACAACAGTGAGTAGAGGGAACCATGTGAATGTTACACATCAGATTTCATTACATATCACACAATCTTTCTTTAATTGTTACAACTCATTTGAATAACTGCAAGTACTACTTTAAAGATAACCAAATTAGGCACGGAATTACATAATTTTACATGAATTTATAAACAATTATAATTTTAAATATTTCACTCTAATAATATTTTGAAAAGCCAGACTTAAAGCTATTTAGATAACATTTATGTCTACCACATCCAAGCACACGGATTTCAGTTAATATTAAGATAAAGAATAGGGGTCAATTTTGGACCACATTTTAAACATAGAGACATCAATAGTAAGTTAGTCCAAATCTCTGAAACCTTGTAGCATAAGTTATTTACTTTTATAAATATATCCCAAAAATTATCCTAAAATTATATTAAATTTAGTCAAAAGGTAAAAAAAAACTCCTAGCCCTTTAATAATCTGAAAGGGTCCTTGGAAGGAGGGAAATAAAAATAAATGATAATTAAAGCAGTAAATCAATTCTACGTTTTCTCGTTACTACTGCTACATTTTTTATCTTCCTTCAGATTTTTCTAGGGATCCCGGTTTATGCTCTGATATGTGTGTCACAAATACTGGGCGATCAGTATAGAGTAGAGCTGCTGCTTGCTGTGCGCGCTGAGCGGGTGACAGCAGACCGCAGTAAATATACTACGTTATTTCTAACAAAGAAACAGAAAGTAAACATTTAAAAATAAAAGTTTTCATATATACGAAACCAGGAGTTGCCGGAAGCGCCTCAGTTCGTTCTTCAGGCATTTCTGGCATCTGCTTAGTAAATTGGCCATTACATTCCCTCTGAGAAATGGCAGCAATTTCTTAATACGAATATTACTTTTTAAATTCCTTTAAAGTGTGTGGATTTGTTTTGCAAACTTTCTCTTTTAATCCCCTCAGAGATAAAAATCACAGGAGATTAAATCAGGGGAACGCGGAGTCCATGTTATTAGTGATAATTCTATCTTCAAACACCTCATGGGCTTCCTTTATGGAGAGGTTGCCTGTATGTGTCGTCGCAGAGTCCTGCTGAAAAGTCGCGTGATCTCTTTACCTCTGAGTTAATTCGCCAACAAATGACCGCAAAATGTTTTGCAGATACCTCTCATTATTAGTTGTTTCCGAAAAAAAACCGGCATTTTATCTCATCACTAATAGCGCACCAAAGTCATTTTTGATCGTGCAGGGATTCCAGGTGAAAGAAGGCATTTAAGTGCTCCAATAACGATTGCTTTGTATATTAATATACCCGCTTAGATGGAACCCGATTCGTTCGAAAATAAAATTAGATTAGGGCCCATTTGACCGTTATGTACCTGATTAAAAACCCATTCACAAAATTGCATCCTTAATGAGAGTCCTTGGTTTAAGTTCTTGCACTACAGTAATTTTATAGGGCTTTAACTTTATAGCCGTTTGAACAGAGCCATAGGAAATTTCCATTTGCTGGGAAAGACATCGAAGTGATTTCCTAGGAGACCTTTCCAGAGTATGTCCAATGTTATCTAGAGTTTCTTCTGCGAGTACTGTATGTGGTTTTTTATGTTTCTTATCAAGTAAACTTCCCGTTTTGCGTAATTTATTTACCAATCTATGAATCGTGTTTCGACCTGGAACTTGAACACCAGAAAATCTCTCTTGAAATGATCTCCTTATGGCACTCTCAGATTCTGAACAGACGTATGAATCAGGCAAATGAATACTTTTTGCGGAACGAATACCGGTTGAATAGAGCCATTAAATCTTTTGGTATAAATAAAACAAAGATAGTGGTAGTATTTTATAAAGGTCTAATGTGTTACATTCACATTACTTTCTGTTGTCACTATCTTCTATACACACCGACCCTTTTCTTAAAATAGCTACATCCTTTTAGTTTCTCTGTTAGTTATTTATAGCAAATAGAGGAAGTGTTGCGTTCTACAAAAAATTCGATACCGTGTTTTCACCGGAAATACGCGTTTTGAGATTCCTTGAAAAAAGAAAATAAACATTTTTAGAGAATGTTCCTTTGTGTATGTTTTGTGAACAATATATTTCTAAACGAAGTGTTCGATAAATAGGTACAAATTTGGTATTTAAGTTCAGCATTTTCCAAGGATGCGACTCTAAAGAATGCTCCAGGGTTAGCGCGCAGCGCACAACTTTACAGGAAAATCGGTCTGTTTTCCAGTGAGTTGTTCGTCCGTCACCAAGTGCAGACATTCTTTTCCAAGTTATCATCAATTCCCGGTGCAGTCTTATTTTCTCTTGGTCGTCGGACACCGTTCCCACCAGGATCCTCAGTCGCCTACCGCAAGACCTGCTCTTGCCTTCTGACAACTACCTGATGGCAATTTTAACTTTTGCTTGGTCTTTTGTCACCACGGTCATTAAGTTACAAAGGGGCCCGACAGGGGTTGTCCTCATTTTGGCATTTTCTATTTATTTATTTGTACTTTTGTTTAGTGTCAGCTTATGTATTTTGTGTCACTTTATGTAACTTGTATTCTGTAAAGCTGGTAATAGATCTTAAAAAAAGATGCGAGCGGGGATTTTCCAGAAAAATCCCCCACCCCAAACTAATCCTTACATGGAAACTAGTGGTTTAGCATTTTTATTAAAATACCACATGGTTAAGATATACTTGAAAATTGAAATATACATTGAATTTTCTGGGAATAGTCTGTGAAGTCTTCTGAATGACTTTTGCATAACTGGTAGACCATTTCTTCTTACTACACAAAACATGTATATTATAACACTTCTTTTAATTATAAAAATGTAGATATCGTTAAAGCACATAATTTATGTAATACATATTTTGTGGAGTTAACCATTTTCGAGATTGTTATTGGTTTGAATATTCAAATGCTTATACTCTTCTCCAATGGGAAGTCATTCCTTTTTTTCTTGTGATCATAGAAAGCGCATGCAGTTTCAAAGCCAGGCCATAGCAATACGCTATTTAACACCAGGACATCGGTTTAAATCTGAATTAAGAATATTTTTAGAAGAGTGAGTAGACAAAATTATGTGACTTGACACATGGTGGTTTCTTTAATTGGTAGGGATTAGGATATTTGTTCCTCCTGATACCTCCATATCCAATTTTTGGGTGAAATGCTACAATTAGGTACAATAGATAAGTAGTGTAGTAAGGCCTGCTACTATGAAGATGGTAATCATAAAATAATGGTAATAATAAACTTTATATTTAAAATGAACCATCTAGTTGTAGACCGCATAAATGTGACAGCATAAACGTAACAGAATTCACTGTCATTGGCATAAAATGGCTGAAAGTTAGAGCAAATTCTGTTCTGTATTGGACACTTCAAGCAACTCACATTCATATGAAGGATAAATACGTATGAACTCTTAGATCGTGGAATATGGAACGGTACCAGTAGCTTTTTAGGTATTGCATGTTCTGAAATTCAGAATATATTTGCAAGTTTATTCAAATAAAAGATAAAAACTGGAAATGCATATTAAGCTTTTGAACCTAAACCTATTAGAAAAATTGGTGTAGTTATGTTTCCGTTATCCTTAAGCCATAGCTGATGTTCAAATTTTATTGCAATGACATGTAATAGATGTTCAGCCTGTGCTTGCAAACACTACTCGTGCTATGCGCTGAGAAAAAGCACGACTATACTGTCTTCATTTGTATGTAATAAAATAAAATGTCTTCATAAGTTGAAACAGCTTACATACATTATTTTATTGTGGGCATCTGAACACTAGTAAGTACATACATTTAAAAATCTGATGTGATACATTCACATGACATTCTCTACCCTCTATCGCTTATAAGTGGGTATACGTACTATTCTTACTAAACCTTGTTTTTCTGTCTACTACATTTTATTCCAAACAAACCTTACAGAAATACCTACATTATACATTTCATTATAGGTACAAAGGGAAGAGCGATAGTCAAACTGAACGCTATACACTATCCTTAAAGTTCCATATATATTTCATTGCAATCGCGAGAAACAACTGAATGTTTACAGAACTTCAAGAGATTGACCAAGTATTAAACTATTCGTGCCATTAATAATGGATATCTCAGAAATAGCTTACACCACGAAAATTATTTGACATAAATTGCGTTTTCGTCTGTCGTTTAACGTTTACAAGTTATACAAGATTATACAAAAGTCCTTCCGAATGAAGAGGACTTCACAGGCTATTCCCAGAAAATTCAAGGTATAGTTTTTATTTTTCATATAAATATCTTTAATATATGTGGTTTTAATTAAAATCGTCAGAGCGATTTATTAGAAAATACCAAATTTCGAAAAATGTTCCATGTAAAGGTTATTTTGGGGTGGGAGGATTTTATTGAAAATCTTCGTGTCGCATCTCTGAAAGGTAGCTACTAAAGCTAAGTACCAAGTTTGATAGTTATCTTACTTTTCATTTTTGAGTTATACTGTTGACACACACACACACACACATCTTTTTCTAAAAATGCTTTATTTGGATTCAGCGGGCCTAAAATATGTATTTCCGTTGAAATATTGATATAGATTTTTAGGAGGAATGCAATACCTTCTCTACCTACTATGTACGTGGTAGAGAAAATAAAAACTCGTGTTGTATTCACATAACGTTTTTTACTCACGCTTATACAAGCTTAATCTACCTACTTCTTGTTAATCGAAATAAACATTTGCAGAATTCGCTTACTTGCCATTACGTTGTAGATACAAAGGGGATACAGTAGGGTGAAGTGATAGTCAAATGTTTTTAAAGACGATTCATTATGTGATAGCTTTGCAATTCCACTCTTTGCATGACCAAGAGAAAAAGAAACGAATAGCGACTTAGCACTTGAAACAGTATAAAGTATTTGAAATTCAGATCAATAACAAGGAATATATCGGAAATCGCAAACCCTTAATTATTTTAACACGAACTGTATGTTGTAACGAGATTTGCATTTTTTGTGTATTAAGCTTTTGTTGATCTCTTACGGTTTAGAAGTTACATATGATTCACTGAGAATGAATAAAACTTCACAGGATTCGTATGTGTAAGATATTCAAGAAATACATTTCATTTGTCATGAAAATTCTTAAACATGGTATTTTAATCGTTACAGCCATTTTTGAGAAAATAAAAAAATAACTAAATTCTTTCAATGTAATGGGTAGTGTGGTGTGGGGAATTTTCTTGAAAACTTTTCGTTTTGAAGTTACGATCTTCACATACAGATAGAAAAATACTCACACATACACACGTGGACCATTTTAATATGCTTTTGTATTTAGGTAACCTCAAAACTTCTATTTCCGGTGAAATATGATATCAAATTTTTGGGTGCAATGCAAAACTTAACATAGGAAAGTAGTAGGGAAGTTTACGAGAATTAAAGAAAATATATATGCAGTGTAAAAATAAAAATGATTCATTATACTCTAGTACCAATATTAATTTCATGCAAAGGCATCTCATCCTCTCTTAGACTAATATTTTCGAGGCTTTAGTTCTAGAAGCTATACACTTTTCGATCGTTTCATATTTTAGTTTTCAGACACATTATTCTGTAGAGTATCCGCTCTAAATAGAGAAATCACTTATCCATGCGTCCGTAAGAGCCGAGCCACATGGTCAGAATTCGAGCGCCTGGCCGTTAATGTGGCCGTGAAATTGACTGGCTCTTGATCCTTGCCCCCAGCAGTCACGCAACCCGTCGTAGCACTTCGCGCGGCAGGCGGTCCACTCTCCAGGGGTACTCTTTAATTTCTAATTCCACCAGATTGACCTGCTCCAAGCCTAGGGCTAATTGGAGCAGTGAATCTATTTACAGTGTTCTGTTTCAGGTACAGGGTAAATATTTAGTGTGCCTAGCCATAGGCCACAAGGCTGTCTTTGCACAAGATCCTGTTTTCGAGGTAGACGTTATCCAAGCTGTCGCTGATTTGCTTAGCTGATAATGATTCCAATGAGCAATCTACTCACTATCATTTATTAGTTTCTCCATTTCTTACCTATAGTAAGTAGAGGAAGTATTGCATTTCACCCAAGAATTCGATACCGAGATTTTACCGGAAATATACGTTTTGAAATTCTATACCTACTGCTTCCATTACATCGCGACAAATAACTGAACGAAGACCGCTTCAAAAAAAGACAAAGTATTGGAAAATGCAAAGCAATAATTACACACATCTCTTGGTGAGGCCATAGAAAATTTATCTGAAAGAGCGTGTACTTTAAAAGGATCTCATAGTTTACCAGTTAAACCCACTTATGCAAAACTCCTTCTGAATCAAGAGTACTTTATAGGCTATTCTCAGAAAATTGAAGACATAATTTAGTTTAGCATGTAAATATGTTAAATAAATGGCACTTAAAACAAAATCACAATTGTTTCATTTTTGAGATAGTAAAACTTAAAGAAAACATTAGGGTAAACAATAGTTTGGGTTGGGGGATTTTCTTGAAAATCTTCGTACCATTTTTGGAGGTTAAATAAATCCTGTGGCACTACAGCCTGCGAAGGGTTTGCGTCTGCCAACCCGACTGCCGAGCTTACACCCACGTACACACGGTAGAGGTGGGCGACCGATACGGAGAGGTGATGTGACCAGCATCACACATCCCCCAGCAGGAAAGTTGGGAACTGCTACCTCCCGCAGCTCCTCACTTTCTCACGATGCTGACTGGGCACCGGTCCTATACCCTGGATACAAAATCCGCACCCCCATGGTTGGGATGGAACCCGGGCGCATTCTTTGGCCGTGAACCACAGAACCACGATTTTTGGAGGTTACCGAACTGAAATGCCAAGTTTGGTATTTGTGTGACATTTCGCTTTTTATTTATACTGTCCTCGTGACCCTTTTCTAAAAATTCTGCTTTTATGGGGCCTCAAAACATGTGTATTAAGTGAAATATCGATATATCAGCTTTGCGGTGAAATGCAACACTTCCTCTACCTACCAGTTACGCGGAAGAGAAAATAAAAGAGAGGTAAAGAAGACTCTTACCGAGTTAGCTTCCAAAACATAATTAATCGTTTTGAGGACGGCTTTTGAGATATTAATTTGTATTGCAGCACAATGCCTATATGGCATTCTTAACAGCATATTAATAGATACTATTTCTATTCATTCGTGATTCTCTAATATACTTAAACGTGTGAGAAAATACAGTCTATTGGTAAACCCCCCCCCAAAAAAAAATCAAATCTCAGTTATTACCGAATGGTAGTATAACAATTTGCGTGCAGTAAAGGAGAAATCTTTCATTAAGATATCTGATGTGATATATTCACATAACTTTCTCTACGTCTATAGTTTATTAATTAATAGGTATATGAACTATTCTTACTAAAGCTTATTTTTCTGTCTACTACATTTTAATCCAAATAAGCGTTTTCAGAAATAGCTACATTACACATTTCGTTACAATACAATACAAAGTAAAATGTTTAAGAACTGGACGCTATATGCTGGCCTATAATTCCATATTGTTTCCATGCAATCGCGAGAAATAACTGAGTGTCGGCGAGACTATATAAAAGAATGACCAAGAAATGAACAATTCGAACCTTTAATAACATATATCTCAGAAAGGGGTTATACCACAAAAATATTATTTTAAGTATATTATGTGTTTTAAACAAATACACGTTTTTTGTGGTATATTTTCGTCTATCACTTAACGTTTACAGTTTATACAAGATTATACAACGTTCCTTCCGAATGAAGAGGACTTCCTAGGCTATTTCCAGAAAATACAAGCATACATGTTATTTGTCATGTAAGTATCTGTCATATGCGGTATTTTAATCCAAATCGTTAGAAGCATTTTTAGGACATAAAAATTTTCGAAAAATATTCCATGTAAAGGGTAGTTGTGGATATTATACCCACAAGTGGGGTATTTACCCGACTCTTCGTTTTTAAGTTATTCACACGGACATGTTTTCCAAAATGCTTTATTTGAATACAAGGCGCCTCAAAATATGTATTTCCGATGAAAACTCGGTATTGAATTTTTGGGTGAAATGCAATACTTCCTCTATTTACTATACGTAGTAGAGAAAGTAATAAACCCAAATTTTATGGCAATGGCGTTAGGTTGCCAAAATTTGATTTAAAAGCTTATAAAAGTAAATACAGATGGTGTAATCTTTCGCAAATGGAATGGCTAGGACTTGAGGAGCATTTCAGGTTCAGAGAGAAGAAAGGAATGCAAAATTATAATTTTATAACAAGTTCAAACAATCATATGGTTTTGTGGTATAGTACATTGCATGTCATGAGAAGTAGACTTTGGACGATTTATATAAAGAAAGGGAGATTATGTTTTTTCTGTTAGTATGAAACACTTTTGAAGTTTGGGAATTTATCTAAAAGACTTTCCGTTGCTTGTATATGGGTTTCTATGTATGACTTGACGTAACTTATGTAGTCTTATTGAATTTGTTGTTGTTGTTAAACGAGATACTTTTACCATATCTATTCAGAGATCTGTAATAAAGTTCAATATGTTAAGTTATAAGGATACTTTTTACCGGAAGGGAACTATGTGTTCAACGAAAGATACTCATATGTAGGAAAACTTTGGTTTGTGTCTTTACACTTGGGTAAAACCTTACAGGCTTATCCCACATTGCACAGGTAGCTTTTTAAACTCGAATAAGGATTAAACTAATAGTATTTAATGCTCCACCTGTTCTTTAGAAAATTATTGAAAAATAATCTCCAAGATTTCTATGATGAATCCTCCCCGTTACAATTGCAATTTTGTAAACCCCCGGTCATCCTAACAACGGTTGAAAAATCCCCTGATAATCGCCAAAAGGATATGCAGACGTCTGACTTCCTCAATCTGCCTCTGACAGTCTGCCAAGTTCTGGAAGTGCTTGCATAGCCGTCAAGTAGCCCCCTACTTGGTGGTGGAACATTCCATGGTTGGAATGGTCGAGTGACTTTTTATAGAATTAAATTAACTGAAAGCTTAAACCTTTGTAAGTTTGTACCTTTTATTGACACCACAGTTATAACACAAAAACTACATAGTTTTCACATAATACAGAAACCAATACATACACAAAGAAATAGAAGTGAAATTGGTGAATATGAGGATTCTCCACGGTAACGTGTGTGACTCGCTTTCAGGAGGTCCCGGGTTCGATCCCTGGTAACCGCCCTCTTTGACCCATGGGTTTTTCGTGGTTTTCCCGGGGCCATTAGGCGAATTCTGAGGTGGTTTCTTCTCCCACGATTTCGTTTCGACAATTTCCTTTTAAGGTGTGCTTCTAGGTTTCGTGGCGTATGGCGGTGCCGGGCAGATGCCACGAATGCGTGCTCAATAGACATCAGAGGGCTGCTTGATTGATGTGTCGTTCATCGCCCTTTCTCTACGGCTTCAGCAGTGGAACGAATCTGCGAGTTTGGAAATGTTAGGGCTTCCGCGCGTCTCTATGACCTTCTGCTCACGGCCTATAGACTCCTGTGGTTCCTTCACCTCATCCCTTTCACCTGGGGGGGTGATAACCACAATATATCTGTGCAGGTTGCAGTGCGCGAGGTATCCCTCACTTGTGTAACCTATACATACAGCGATAAATGTAATATTCTCAGTTGTTAATTATAAAACATGGGTTGATTAATTTATAATGTTAGACGGACACAACTTTCTCTTTTTATACAAATTTAGCGTACCCTGCTAACGATCTTGGTTACAATTTAGAAAAGAAATAAAGTAAAGCTTGCTTACATGAGGGTTATTAAAATATATTGGCATTGATATCGCATGCGTTTTGTACTCCTATAATCAGATTCGATTTTATTTTGTTTTGCTGTGTCTTATTAGCTCGTGAACATCTACGAGCACGTGTGTACATAAATAGCTTAGAATGAAATATCCGCAGAGTTTGTCTTATTTTATATGCATTTCCTGTTGAGTAACAACTGCTTTCCACTCCGTGGCATTCTCAACAAATGTGGAAGCCTTCTTTCCAAGTAGTCCTTTTATAACTACAACCTGTTCTTATTCTAGTACATAAACTTTGCAAATACTTTTTAATCTTTTAGTAATTTATGAATTGATACTAGAAGGTATTTTATGGCCCATGTCTGTCAGAAAGAATAGGAATTTTCAATAATGAAAGAATTATCAAATTCGGCTGAATGGTTTTTAAGATTACCTCGCATACACACAAAACTCCGGACATTGAGGCAGTATTTTTAACACTTAAATGATTTCAGTCAAATTATATAATAAAAGATATACTAATAGCCCGCCTTAAAGCAATATGTGTATGTAAAAAGATATAAAAAGTGTATATTACAGTCATTATATATGTTTATATTATTGTATACATGTGTAACAATGTTATGTGAATGTATTACGTAATTTAATAATGTAAGAGCTGTGAGAATAATAGGTTAAAAGTTGTTAAAATGAGGTAACAATGAGGTAACCTTGAGGGAGTAATGCATTTGAAAGTTTAACAATACCACTTGTAATTCTTGGCAGCAATAATGTAATTTTAGTGACAGTTTATAAAATAGTCAATCAACAACCAGAAAAAGATTTAGTTAAATGATGGTATTCTATTGGACTAGGATTAGCAAATAAGAAACTAAAATGAATCAAAATTTACAAATTTAGAAGTCAGTTGGTTGTAGACAGTGTTCCTAACCGGACACGAGATGCGTCCTCGAGATGTTTAATACGTATTCAGTGTGAGACGAAAAATAGTTTACGAATTAAAAAGTGCAAGTAATTAATAAAAAAATCTCTCAGCTTTCTCACTCACAGCGTGAAGTGTTATTTAAATTGTGTCAAGGATTAATAAATGTAGTGAAGTAAAAATTATAATCTGTGTAAGCCTACATTCTTAGCCGCACTACTCCCTGCAAAGAAATCCATGTCTCTAACAATAATACTTACGCAGCCGAGGCAAATATAAATATATAATATTTAAAGAAACAATCAAATTACAAAGTTAATATTTTTTAAATTTGGGACGAAGGTTACCGGGTACCATACGTGCGATTGCAACTGCTTCCAAACAGTTGAACTACAATACAACTCCTACTTCAAATTGGCTTTCCATACGTGGAGCAAATAACAATACAACAAAACACCTTCTTCAACCTATCACTAACCAAATCCAAAATCCGGAGCTTATGACCCTTCAGGTAGCATATAGCGATAGAATACGCTTTGTATAACCTATTTTCTAGGTTGTCATTTACTAGTTGCCAATAAATGGTTTCGTCGCTCTTTTGTGAAAATCAGAAATGCTCACTATCCCCTACGCGGGCACACGCAAGAGTTCCTCAAAAATCACCAGAACCAGTTTTCTTATATGTATTGGGTTTTGGAGTTTATTTATTCCGTAACAATAACAATAATAAATACCTCTAAAACATTTTGCATACCGTAACGCTATACTTATAAAACGGAATTTTATAGAAACATGTGTATGTGCATAGCTACACTCAAAGGGGTTAACAGTATTTCAGTTTTCTTCGGTTCAATACAAGTGACCTGATTAGTGAAACTAGAATAATACCATGAAATAATGAAGCTCATTACCTAAATTACTTTTCTAGTTAGAGCTGCGTTTTTCACTTTAATTTGACCTGCTTTAACTGGGCGATCAAACCAAGAAGAAGGGAATAAACATACTCTCGAAGAATATTTTGTTTTGTCAGTTAAAGTTGTTAACGGCAGATGTCTCTTTCGATGCAGTGACAAGCTGTTTCCACAAAAAGAAGTGCAATAAAAATCTGGAAATAAGAAAAAATACTTTAATAAAAATGTCAACTCAAGTCGGCGAACACCAAGGGGCAGAATTAAAAGTTACCCTCCGCCCAAGGGTGTAGAAAGTAAATGAAATATATGACAAGGTACCATTCATTACCTCACATATGTTCCAGAAAGCAGAGGTTTCTTGTAATGGTAGAAACGCGTGTCTAACACGACATGCTAACAGCGTGCATCATATATTTCAGCCAGCTAATAGTTTTGGCTATACCCTAAAAAAGTTTTGACTTTTTAGGAGTAAGGGAATAATTCTATATTCTCTTAACTTACTGAAGTCTATTTGTCTACGTTATCTTTGATTGTGGCGTCACGCCACAATAACCACGGTTTGTTTTTATGAGATTAAGTTTGCTTTCAGTAAATGCATTGACCACGTACTGCTGCTGAAAATAATTCTGTTACATAATGCGGTTCCTAGAGCCACCACTATCTCCCTCCCAAAGAAAACACATTGTGACATTACTATGATGTTAATAAAACCCATTTCGTAACTTTTACTTACTGTAAACGCTACACTCCAGCTAGTTCCACATTAGTACTGCTTAAATCTCTTAGTGGGTTAAAAAAATTCATAATACTTTTTCATAACAATTTAAAAATCTATTGTTACATTTCTACGACTTTTCTCTACCCACTATCTTTATTTTTATATAATTTCTGCAGGCTATTCTTGCAAAATCTTATTCTTGTATCTGCTTTACGTTAATTGAGATAAGATTTTGCATAAATATTTTCATTATATATTTCGTTGTACGTACAAAGGAGATAGTGACTGTCGAATGTATAAAAGCTAGTAACTATATACTGCCTTGAAATTCTATGTTTTTTCCTAGGCATCGCGAGAAACAACTGAAGCTTGACAGTATTTAAAAATGAAGTGACAAAGTTTTTAGAAACAAATAATTAGGTCTCTCTTAGGGTTTACAAAATTCCTTCAAGAAGACTCCATAGGTAAGCTATTCCCAGAAAATTTAAGATATACGTTTTATTTGCATTTAAAAAGAAATACTATACCCAGATCTCATAGGAAATGCATGTATTGATGCATCGGAATAAAAAAATGCCCTTTTAGAAAAATATCTGTGTGTTTCTATGTGTATGAACAACATGACTCAAAAACAAAATTCTAATAAATAACAAACTTGGTATTTCAGTTCATTCAAAGATGCGACATGAAGAACAAAAAAATACCTCCATCATAAACTACACTGTACATGGAAAAATATTAGATATTTTCTATTTTTTCATGACTCAAAATGTATATCTTGAATTTTCTGACAATAGCTTCCAAGTGTTCATTAGGAATGGATTTTGTATAACTGGTAAACATTAGAATAGACTGAAGCTTAGCACATAAAAAGTTTAATATCTTTAAAACACGCACATTATTTAAATTTAGTTTAATGTGAAATTAGAGACTATATAAAAATAAACGATAGTGGCTAGAAGCCATGTTAAGTAGCGCATCATAATATACAAACAAATGCAGATCCAGAACGATCACTATACATAGCCGCCATACATATTAAAAACGGAAACACAGCAAACGCCATATGTAGGACTATAAAGCCTTTCTGCGTTTTTTATGTACTAGCTGGCTGTCCAACGTTACACTGGTAGTTTTTTAAACTCTTTGGAAAACACATAGTCTGCGACTTTTCAAATAATCTTCTCGGTTGTTAATTAAAAATATTGCTGCACTGATGTCTAACGTTAGCAATTTTCTCTATTTATACAATAATTTACAGTGCCCTGCTAAAGAACTTGATTTCACCACGGGTTCAAAGAAATAAAGCAACATTTTCTTACATGAGGATTATTAAAATATTTTGGCATTGGTATTGCATACGTGCCGTAGCGTTATAGACAGATTCTATTCTCTTCTGTTTTTGCTGGTCTTAATTGCTAAATCGCTGCCACCTGCATATACAGGGTGAAAGGTAACCTATGATCATCCTTGAACAGGATGACTCTTTGCAGTTTTCCTGTTTTTGAAGTAGTTTTTGAGAAAAAAGCAAAATTGCTTAACATTAACTCTCTTTTAAATAAAGATTTTACGAAACTTAAACACTTTTTCAAATATTTCTTACAGGAGATTGAAAGATAAATATTTTCTGCATGTTTAAATACATATTGAATTAAAAGAATTCGAACTCTTACTATTATTATAAGCTTTGGGAATTTGTCTAAGTTGAATCCACATCGTAGCCAAGACACTACACATGACAACACTGTAAGTTCGAAGGAAACGCACTTCAGTTACTTTTTTTTATAAAGAAACACCCCTCAGCTGTTGTTTATTGCGCTTATGGCTTGTTTTCGAAACAGCTAATTATTAGTTATAAAATGGCTCACTTTACTAATGCCGAGTATTTTGAAATGTTGCTCATTTATAGTGAACACATCGTAATCTTTATCACGAAAGATTTCCAAATAGACGAGCACCACATTATAGGACATTTGTTTTCATCTATCAAAGATTCTAGATAAGGAAGCGTATCTCCTCATGTTGGAGTTGGTCAAAAGGAATGTTGTACAAGAAGAAGAAATCCTTCATTTGGTGGAAGAAGATTCTGGAAGCAGCAGCAGCCATGGTATATCTCGCATGTCAGCGTATTCCATTGGACTGTTTTGAGAACATTAAAAGAAGAATTGCTATGCCCTTATCATACTCGGCGCGTCCAGTATCTCTCTGAATCAGATTATGCGCCAAGGGTAGCATTTTCCGAATGGTTTCTTCAACAATGAAGGGACTTTCGCCTTAAAATTCTTACAATGGATGAAGCAACGTTTACCAGAAATGGAGTAACTAATTACCACAATGCACACACCTGGGCTTACGATAGTCCACACACAACAAGATAAGACATCCTTCAAGACAAATGTTTGTAAAGTTTTGGGTAGGAATCATCGGAAACACATTAATCGGCCCGTGATTCTTCCTCAGAATTTGACAGGAGTCATTTATCTGCAGTATCTTTAAGAAAAGTTACCAGTTCTGCTTGAGGAAGTTCCTCTGGCAGTAAGAAATGGTATGTGGCTATTACATGACGTCGCATCTCCGCACATAAGTGGATCCGTGTGTGGCCATCTACGCAACACCTACGTAGAACGCTGGATCACTCGGAATGGACCAATAAGCCACCAAGACCGTCAGATCTAAATCCAATCTACTTTTTCTTTGGGGCTATATGAAAACTCGCGTATACACCACAGAAGTACCTAATGCAGAACCGTTGCAAGAGGGAATACTTTGAGCAGCGGGAGAAATAAAAACAACCCGGATGTACTTCGTAAAGTGCAGCAGAATTGGACAAAACGTTGTGAAACGTGTGTGTTGGTGAGGGGCGCACGTTTTGGATAATTTATCTAAACATTAAAAAGTTCTCATTGATTTGCTGTTCTTGTCTTGATTTAATTATTCAGATTTATAATCCTGTAACTTGAGTTCCTCAAGCTTTTATTTATCTTTCTAAATAAGTGTTCCTATTAAAAATTTGCGTAATATTGTAAATACTTCCTCAGTTCCATATTCCGTATTATATTTAGGTTACGTTACAATCATGTGTACTTTTCTGTTTATTTGTATATCGGAAGTGTTTATTTGTTCGTTGCCATAGCAGTAGAAGCTGCAGAATTAAAAATTGACCCGTTAAATGTAAAGTGAATCTGTTGAATTTGCTGTAATGCAATACTGTGCAAAATAAAATAGTAATTATCTCAAGAACGGAAAGATTTATGGGAAAAATTATATGCAGAAACACTCCAAACAACATGCTCTTTCAAGTTTAAAAGGATGATCATAGGTTACCTTCCATCCTGTATATTGCTTGGAATGAAATATCCACGTTAGTTGTCTTATTTACATGCATATTCTGTGAAGTAACAACTGTTTTCTTCTCCATGGCGTTTTCAAATAAGGGTCGAGGCCTTCTTTGCAAACATTGTTCTTTTATAGTTACAAGTGTTCATATTCAATTCAAGGGCTTAGTATATCCTTTATAACCTTTTAGTGAAACATATGGGGGTTTTTAGCCCCAAGTTCGTCAGAAAGACTTAGGTTTTACAAAGCTGAAAGGATTATAAAAATTGGTTGAATACTACTTTGAAATACCCTCCATATACACACATAAATACATGCAAATGTTCTGTCTCTATTATATTAATATAGATGTCAGGTGACCACCCCTGTGGTCTGATGGTTAGCATATTATCTTCCAAATCTAGAGGTCCCGGGTTTGATTCCGGCTGGAGGATGGGAATATTTCTTTAGCTAGGATTATTCCTCAACCTCCTTAGAGTGTGAAAGTATGAGTGAAAGTGTAAATGTGTGTGTATGCGCGTGCGTGCGTGTGTGAATTTAATAGTACTATGACATCCTGATGGCTAATTGGTCGCTGATATCGGCTATTTACAGTGATCTTTCTGGATGTGTATTTTGTTTCCCAGTCTTGGGTTTTATGATTATACACATCAAGGTGTGTATATACACAACAGATTATTTTATATTAAATAAGGCGTACTTTGTCTAGTTTAAGTTTGCCGATAAGCATGCTAGCTCCACTGAATGTTGGTGCGACTCCGATTCGCTTTTTATGAATGTTGAGTGGAACAAACAGGACTTTCAATGCGGCAACCAGCTACATGGTGTACGCCTGTTTATTCCTCCGTGCATTCACAGCGAACAAGGTCGGCGCTGTCAACATCACGCGTTTGAAGGGTGGTTTAATTTGGTTCAGCTTTTCCATAACTTTTTCATTTCAACATAGGTTTCAAAATCTTAAAGTATGGGAAATCTTTCAACATATTTTTCCTGAAGCATAGTTTTTTTGTAACATACTGCCACTTTTATATGCACATTCATACTCGATGGAATTTCAGTTTTCCAGTAGGTTGCAAAACGAATTGTCCCCTTCTTCAAGTGCTCTCAGCGTATGCAGAAGCAGTGTGCAAATGTAGTAAACTGTAAAACGCGTTACTGAGACAAGGGGCGTGACGAGAAGGTCCCGGCACTCCAAGTTGGCCACATTGTTTCCAGCAGCACTCGAAACAATTGGCGGCACGGCACCCTTGACACAATGCGTTACCTATACAGGATTTCTCAATTAGCCAAGTGTTTGTCTCTCGCGCTAGCATTACCATACGCATCTGCATTACAGAAACTCTTCAATTAATTTGTTTCTACTTCACAGCAACACCGATCTTAAAACGTAATTTATACAAGTAAACGTTAATGCCGTTAACTTCAACTCCGCATTACCTTCATCTGCCTTATTTTACGGTTTTATTTTCCTTTGTTTTAGATTTTTTCTTGCATTGTGTTTTGCCTTCAAGTTCTTTGCAATAGAAATTACTCCTTACCCCGTGTTTGTTTTATTTTCTTTGTCATTTAGGTGAGTATAGCATTTCATGTGTGTGTGAATCCAAAAACTAAATTCGCATAAATACGAGTCCGTTGGATGGGAAGAATTTAGTTATTTTTTTATTTCTCAAACATGGCTCTAATGACTTTGATTAAAGCAATAAGTTTGAGGCATACACATAAATAAAATTTAATATTAGATACTGAATTGTTTTGTAGGCAGGTGGTGAAATCCTTTCATTTTAATTGAATTTATCCTAACTGTTAAAATATAAGAGGGAGACAAGAATTCAAACTCTTATTAAACTTATAATAGCTCATCTGGAATACGCTTTCCTTTCTATTTCTTTCTTTCCCTTTCTTATGTCATAGAACTAGGCATTACAGAAATATTTTCAGTTATCCATATATATTTTTCGAGATTTACAACGTGTTTTGAAACATTAAAACTTAACCTCTAAGTTCACATTCGTTTGTTGCTGAAATTATGCAAACACGGACATAAGGATTACTTTTTATTATCAGTATATTCAACAAACTATGTATTTTATAATTTTTTCACTCTAATCTAGGGTTTGCCAAACTACGGCTCGGGGGCCGAACCCGGCCCGCGAGCTGCTATTGTTTGGTCCAACTACAAACTTGCAAAAATATAAATAAAACGAAAAAGCGCGCCAGTATAAACACTCAGATTTTTAATTGATATACGCTGTACTGAGGTATTGAATGAAAAATACACGGAAGTTAATATGGTTGATCTTTAACTGTCTGCCAAGTGACGCAATTCTTCGTTTAAAAGACTTTGCATGAGAACTCGTATCAGAGTTCGCATCAGTGTATGTGAATGTGAAGACATTTATAAAAATCTGATTTGTTACAATCACATGAGTTTCTCTACTCTTGTACAAACTACTTTTACAAACGCTTATTCTCCATATGCTTCATGTTAATCGAGATGTTAATCTTATTGCTAATTTTCTTGTAGATCTAAGGGGAATTGGTAGCTTTAAGCTATAGACAAATATTTTAAGAGCTGGTTGCTATGTGGAGTATTCCATTCTCTTTGAATTACCAGGACAAAAAAATGAATAACGAATTTGAGAAAAAGTATAAGTATTGGAAACCTTAAGGGAATAACAAGCAATATCTCGAAAATGGTTCACTCAATAAAAAAATATATGACATAAATTGTGTATTTTAATGCGATCTACATTTTTGTGTAGTAAAATTTTGTCTATCTCTTATGGTTTACCAGTTATGTAAAAGTCGTACACAATGAAGAATATTTTTGGAGACATTCCCAGAAAATTCAAGATATACACTTTATTTGTCATGAAATTATCTTAAATATATGAGATTTTAATCAAAATCGTTAGAGCCATTTTTGAAAAAATTAAAATTTTCGAAACATGTTCTATTTAAAGGGTAATCTGGGGTGGGGGGATTTTGTTGAAAACCTTCGTGTCGCATCTCTGGAAGATACTGAACCTAAATACCAAGTTTGGTGTTTATCCGACTGTTCGTTTCTGAGTTATGCTGTTCACAGACACACACACACGGACATGTTTCCAAAAATGCTTTTTTTTGTATTCAGGGGGTCTCAAGACATGTATTTCCGGTGAAATCTCGGTATCGAATTTTTGGGTGGAATACAATACTTCCCCTACTTACTATACGTAGTAGAGAAAGTAAAAATCTGATGTGTTTCACTCACATGCCTTTCTCTACTCTTGTACAAACTATTTTTACAAACGCTAATTCTCCCCTACTTCATGTTAATGGATATAAAAATTACAGAAACTATCTTATTGCGAATTTTTTGTAGGTGCAAGGGGAATATAGAAGGCTTTAAGCGATAGTTAAATCTTTTAAGAGCTGGTTGCTATGTGGAGCATTCCATTCTCTTTGCAAGTCCAGGACACACACACACAAAAAAGCGAATAACGAATTCCCAATTGAGTAAAAGTGAATATTGGAAAATTCAAAACAAGGAATATTTTGGAAATAGTTTGTTCGACGAAAAAAAGTATATGACATAAATTGTGTGTTTAACAAAATGTACATCTTTTGTGTAGTAAAATTTTGTCTATCTCTTGCGGTTTACCGGTTATGCAAAATTCGTTCAGATTGAAGACGACTTTTGGAGATATTCCCAGAAAATTCAACATATACATTTTATTTACCATGAAAGTATCTTAAACATATTATAATTTAATCAAAATCTGTAACCCTATTTTGAGAAAATCAAAATGCTCCATGTAGAGGGTAGTCTGGATTTTCTGAAAATATTCGTTTCGCAGCTTTGAAAGATACTGAACCTATTTATCAGACTTTTCGTTTTTAGAGTTATGCTGTTCACAGACACACACACACTCTTTACGCAGTAGAGAAAGTAAAAATGAAATATGTTAAATAAAAATATATGTATGGTATTACAGATTAACATTTACAGTCCATTTTGATGAGAGACAGTACAAAAATATAACTACAGATGTCTGCAATTATTGCACAGACAAGTCAAATTCATTCTTCTCTTTAAATACGAACTGCTATTAGCGTAAAAATACTGCTAGTAACAAGTGTTAATATAATATGTTGCGTATGAGTTACATTCTCATGAGACTATGAATGAAGGACTGATAAGGGGTTTAATTGTTGTTGCATCAGGTTTAGGCACTAATTTGAAGCTGCTTTTAGATCACACGCGTAATGGATGCCAATTTGCGGGAGATTGTTTCTAGGAGTGTTCGCCCCATTTACAGTACAAACTTTCCGGTGGGCTCCGCCCCACGTTTAAGAATAAACTTTTTATTTTAATGTTTATTTTAATATTTATGTATCTATGCCTCGGCTTCGTCAATAGTAATTTGCAGAGCAGGGCTGGTACGGCTAAAGAACAAGGCTTACACAAATTATAATTGTATCGTACATGTTTTACTAACCCTTCACACGATTAAATAACACTTCACTGATGTATTCTACTATAGAGCTGTGAGATTATTGTTGATTACACTTTTAACAGGTAAACTTTATATTATTCTCACCGCAATCAATTTTCATGTATCACACTGAACCTGTACCAAAACAAAACTGCTTGGGTACGCTTTCTTGTAGCGTCTACCACTTGAATCTGGACATTTCCTCTATTTCAAGTCTCTGATTGGCGAATCCTACTCCAATAGAATACCTTTATTTAACTTTTAGCTTTTCTAGTTGTTGATTGGGCTATTTATAAACTGTTTTAAATATTACACTGTTATTGTTATAAGAATTATTAGTAGCCTTTTTAAATTTATTGTTTTATGTTTTCGGTTGTTAATTATAGTATATCGTTTTATAATGTTGCTTGGGCACAACTTTCTCTCTGTATACAATTATTTAGCATACTCTATTAGGAAACATAAAAAGGAAATAAAGACAAATTTCTCACATAAGAGTTATTAAAATATTTTGGAAAAGGTATGGCTTAAGTATCGTACTGTTATGAAAAAAATTCGATTCTCTTTTGTTTTCCTGTGTGTTAGTTTCTAAATTGTGTCCATATAATATTCTTTTGTAACACAAATGCTTTTGTATTCAGAACAGAGGTTTCGTAAATCCTTTTTAGTATTTCAATAATTTATGAATTGAAATTAGTTGTTTTAGAACCCTTATACTTAAAAAAGAATAGGGGGTTTCAATGGTGAAAGAATTATCAAAATCCGTTTAGTTGTTTTTGAGATTTTACCCCCCCCCCTTCCTACACAGACACACACACACACACACACGCACACACACACACACACAGAGTATACATTTTGTCTCTTCTCCTATATCGATATAGCTTTTGTTAGTCATATAAAAATGATTGTTCCATACACGTTACTGTAGTGACCATAAAATTTGTATCAAACTGAACAACATCGGCTTCGTCGCATACAATATGGGTACACAATATTCAGATATTTATATCGTAGTAGTAGAACAAGGTCATGGGAGGTTTAAAAAAGAATGGAAAACTTGGAAAGATGTTACGCCAAATAATAGGTTTACTCAGAGTATTTTATGAATAAAATATGAGCTGTATAAGTATGAATAAATGTATAAAAGTATAAATTAAAGTAATTACGTTTTTTTCACCTTTATTTTATTTTTTTATTCGCCTTCAAATAGATTTGTTGTTCACATAGAAATTACCATCATTACTACTTAGTTTGTCAGCGAGTTAATACAAACACAGAAAATAGACGATACCTAATACGAATATAAATTAAGCAAAATTGAGAAAATAAAATACAACATATCGTTTATCCAAACTTACTCCATAAAACAACAATAAATAATAGTTATTAATAATAACAAATAAATTGAATAAATTGTTTTATTATTTTGGAGTATTTTATGGTCAATATTCAGAGATTTGCGGGGTAAATCACAGATTCATACCCATTATTATATGGATGAACCTCAACTAATAATTTTTTTAATTGAATTTCCAATTTATTCAAGTAATAATCATCCAAAACTAATATTTTTATATTTCCATTTATTGATGAGGAAGATAATTTATTTAGTACAAAAAGTGTGCTTGATTTCCAATCAAAAGGTCTACAATAAATTAGAATATATAGTTCAAATTTCAAGTTTTATATCACTAATGGTGAGGTATGGTAAGGACGGGCGTTGAAACATACAAAACTATTTAATAATCACTGCAACAGTTTCTACCATATAATTACAGTTAAAGAAAAAACGGTGGTATTTCATCACTTTTTAGAATGTGTTAAAATAATGTTGTTAAAGTGCGTACTGCTTTTACGGCCGGTGTCAATTAGATAATAAAGGTTTTCCGGCCTCTGTGGCCGTGGTGTAATTCCCTCTTATCCTCCCGGACGTTTCGTCTGCGACTACGGCAGACATCTTCAGTGGAAGCTCATTATGTCCTTGCTAACTCGCGGCTTTTTTTTTTTTTTTTGTTAGGTTGAAGTGGTGATCTGGGTAGGATTCGACATGAAGTTAAGGAGAGGGGATGTTGGAGTGCCGCGTAGGCAGCTCCGTTAATAGCTGCCGGTGCGTAGCAGGGAGCGACATTAGTAGATCGGGTTAACAGCCATGGCACAAGTCCCTGGCTGCCTCTCGGGGGTCAGAGGGAGGGATGGGAAGGTTTCTTTATTGTTTATTTATTCGTCAAATTTTCTTCCAGCGGTAATTACGCCGGTCATGTTGTGAGGGAGGTAGAAGCCGGAGCACACGTGCTTCCATAAAATTACGTATGAGGAGGTAGCCTTCCTGGAGTTGTTGATGATTGTTCCCTTAGCTGCTGCAGTCTCTGAAGGATGGCTGTTTCAGTTTCAAGGTGCTGCTCTCGAAGCCCAACACAGCCGCGTGGGTCGGTCGTCGCAGTCGCTGTCAGTTGGTTCGTCCGATTCCATCAAATGACATTCCATGCGCATCAGCTTGCGCTGACACGACTCGAGCACCCGCATGTTGTCGTCGTCCTGTATTGCCTGGCGGAGTTGTGAAAGCTGCGAGACGTCGCTGAGTGGTGATGAATGGTGGTGCGTTGCTTGGCCTCCGCAAGTTGCGGATGGATTGGCCATTACAGGCCTCGAAGTCAAGGTTTCGAAGAGTCGCCTGGATGCGTTCAATGGGACCTGGAGGTCTGGTTGGACCTATCCTGGTGCTACTAAGAGTTCCTGAAAGGGGGATGTTTTCTTATTGGTTCGCATACGTTCTTTGCCTTAACATTTTGTAGGGCCATGCCGTGTGCAGTTTTTGAGTTTCTGCTTACGGTTGAAATTATTATGGTGCTTATAAATTTCTATAGCTTGACGATATAGTTGTCAATAATAATGTGGTTTGTGCTCTTATGCCTGTTTCTTCTTAATGGATAATATGAGAGACGAGGATAATACGAGATAAGAGAGAAGAATCCCAGTAGATCACGGCCACAGAGCCCGGAAAACGTTTATTGTCCAAAAAATATTTTTGTAATTTTTCAGTCGAGTCATATCTCTGGTTGATATGTAGTTCAACATTACATATATTGGTCTACATTCAGATGGTGCATCTTATTTTGACCGACATATTATGTAGGTACAAAACGCCTAATTGCTTATTATTTCGGCATATAAATCCTTATTGAGAAAATATTATAGGTTTATTTTAAACTATTGCATCCTGATTTATACTGGATATTCATGCGTGCCATGACATGCTATAGGACATCACTTGTCTAGTCGTTAAGCCTAGAATGCAATCCATCTAGTACTTCCGTAAAGCCTTATGACTCCAGTGTCGGAGAAGTTGCCTAACAAGCACGGCGTTCACTATGAACTTTTTGGAGTTCTGTGCACTTCGTAAAAAAATCATTCCCGATGGCTCCGAAATTTTAGGTACTGATACTGTCCTTCCACCACGACCCCATTTTGGAAGTAGTATTCTACAATAAAAGTAAATAGCTCGGTATTCATGTTGCCCGTCGAAGAGATGTAAACAACTAATCGTCTTAACTCTCTCCCCATTGACCTGACAGTAAGACAGGCACTCAGTATTTCAAAGCAGTTCCAGCCATGAGAACTGAACGCTGTGCTTTCAAGGCAACTTCCCCGACACACTGTACGAGTGTATTACGTTACATCCTTCCCCTTAGAGTTTAAATCCGCTTCAAAACATTGACGTCATGACACACTTTAAAATGAACTGTCAATATTCTTCTTCTTCTTATTTATTCTATTAGTTAATAATACGGCTTTGCCACTGTTGAATGCAGTATATCCCATGAAAGTGACAATGTATTGTATTAAGGGAACTCTTTTTACTTTCTGTACTACATATAGTAAGTAGGGGAAGTATTGCATTCCACCCAAAAATTAGTTACCCAGATTTTACCGAAAATACATGTTTTGAAGCCTCTGAATCCAAATAAAGCATTTTTAGAAGCATGTCAGTGTGTGTGTGTGTCTGTTAACAACATAACTCAAAAACAAAAGTCGGATAAACACCAAACTTGGTGTTAGGCTCAACAAGTTTTAAAGATGCGACACAAAGATTTTCAACAAAATCTCCCCACCTCAAACGCCCTCTACATGGAAAAGTTTTCCAAAATTTTGATTTCCTAATAATGGTTCTAACAATTTTGATTAAAATACCATATATGAGAGTTATTTACATCATAAATGAAATGTAATATCGTCCTCCGTGGACTACTTGTACCATGCTAGCCTCCAGTTCCCAAGGTCGCGGGTTCAAACCCGGCGGAGGGCTATGGATTTTTTTCGGGCGTAAAAATCCTTGGCACGGCTTCCTTCGGAAGGGAAGTAAAGCCGGTGGTCCTGTGTCGTAGATTTACGGCACGTAAAAGAACCTCAAACTTGATAAAGAGGCCTCTGAGCAAAATTACCAGTCTTTCACGCCCAATATAGAATGGGACGCTAAGGACCATAGTAGTTAAAGAGCGTCCATAAATAAAACTCAATTTAATTTTATAAACAACATGTAAATCTTGAATTTTCCGGGAATAGACCATAAAGTTATCTTCATTTGGAAGCAATTTTCTATAATCTTGTATAATTGGTAAACCTTAAGCAATAGATGAAAACGCATTGTATAAAAAAGTTAAAAATGTTTAAAACACACAATTTATTTAAAATAAGTTTTTTGTGGCATGAACCGTTTCTGAGATATCCGTTATTAAAGGTTCAAATTGTTAATTTCTTGGTCATTTTCTTTAAGTCCTGTCAACAGTCAGTTGTTTCTCGCAATTACATGGAAGCAGTATGAAATTTTACGGTCAATGTATAGCGTCCAGTTCTTAATATTTCACTGTCGCTGTTCCCTTTGTATCTATACGAAAAGTGAAATGTAGCTATTTATATAAAGGTTTATTTGGATTAAAATATAGCGGATAGGAAAATAAACTTGAGTAAGAATAGTTTGTATATATAATGTAGTCATACAGTCCGATGAACTATGATTTTGTTCTCCGTTAATCTTTGTGGATATTGTGCTATCGGAAATGGTGTATCATACTTTGAGATCATCATAAGCGCAGAAAGCACAATTTTTATTGACTGTGTGTTCTCCATATAGCGCCTTTCGAGAGTTGAATCAGTATTTACTAAATAACCAGCAATAGTTTAATGTGTGAAACTGACAAGTATTTAACGACATACTAAATACAAATAAATATTAACTTTATTCACAAAAATGCTATTGCCGCAAACCGAATTAGTGTGCTTTCTATGAACTCCAGGTGCACCTGCGTTTCGTACATAAGTCACCTGCAGAAAACGAAAATAAAATTGTGGTTTTATATTAATAATAGCTATGAACGGAAGAATGGAATTAATAAGACAATTAAATATGTAATATGGAAAATAATTTCAGTGATCATGTTATCCTGGTTGATGTAAAACCTACAGCACAAGGTTTTCTGCAAAAATTAAGCTGCATAATTTGCTTTTTTTATCGAAAAACAGATGAAAATCATTCATGTTTTAAATAATGAGCGATCGAATATCATTCTTTTGCTGTGGATTACAACACGTTCCTACATGTAACATAAGGAATGAATAGCCGTCATTATTTTTGTGTCACGGCCGTGCTGTCCCTCGCTTTTACCGTTATTAATTATGGCTCACGTATAATTACAGCTCCAAATTCTAAGCGTAGCCCAATTTATCTGTAGCTAAGAGGCACAGATGGGGAGTATGATGTACTATATATAATATATTATATCGTATAATATATAAACAGTTGAAGAAAAGAATTCCAAATTTAATAGAAATTACACTGTAGATTCTAGAGCACGAATATACTTTCCCTAAACACTAATGTTCCCATAAAATATTTGTTTCAGTTGGGGACAAAAAAGAACAAAAAAATTTCAGATGTGATACATTCACATGAGTTTCTCTGCCCTCTATCTTTATTAGTGGAGGTACAAACTGTTCTTACTAAAGCTTATTTTTCTATCTATTACGTTTTAATCCAAATGAACCTTTGCAGAAATAACTGCACTACACATTTCGTTATAGATACAATGAGAATAATGACAATCAAATTAACTGGATATTATACGCTGGCCTTAAATTCCATACTGTTTCCATGTAATTGCAAGAAACAACAGAAACAGATGAGACTAAAAGAATGGAGAGTATTGAACAATTCGAACATTTAGTAACGGATATCTCAGAACGGCTTATACCACAGAAAAGCCTATTTTAAGTAAATTGTGTGTTTTAAGGAGATACATTTTTGTATGCTACGTTTTCTTGCTTAACGTTTAGCAGTTATACAAGATTACAGAAAATTCCTTCCGAAGGAAGAGGACTTCACAGGCTATTCCCAGAAAATTCAAGATATACATTTTATTTATCATGTAAATATCTTTAATATGTGATATTTTAATCCAAATCGTTATAGCGACTTTTGAAAAAATCAAAATTTTTGAAAAATGTTTATGTAAAGGGTAGTTGGGGTAAGGTAATTTTCTTTAAAATCTTTGTGTTGGATCTGTGGAAGATACTGCACCTAAACACCAAGTTAGGTATTTATCCGACTTTTCGTTTTTGAATTATGCTGTTCACAGACGGACACACACACGCAAATACACGTTCTCTAGAAATTTTTACTTTCTCTACTACGTATAGTAAGTAGGGGAAGTATAGTATTCCACCCAAAATTTCGATACCGAGATTTCACCGGAAATACAAGTTTTGAGACTCACTGAATCCAAAAAAAGCATTTTTGGAAACATGTCCGTGTGTGTGTCTGTCTGTGTGTGTCTGTGTGTCTGTGAACAGCATAACTCAAAAACGAAGTGTCGGATAAACACCAAACTTGGTATTTAGGTTCAGTATCTTTCATAGATGCGACACGAAGGTTTTCAAGAAAATCCCCCCACCCCAGACTACCCTTTACATGGAACATTTTTCGAAAATTTTAATTTTCTCAAAAACGGCTCTAACGATTTTGATTAAAATATCATATGTTTAAGATATTGTCATGGCAAATAAAATGTATATCTCGAATTTTCTGGAAATGTCTCCAAAAGTATTCTTCATTATGAACGACTTTTTCATAACTGGTAAACCATAAGAGATAGACAAAATTTTACTACACGAAAAATGTAGATCGCGTTAAAATACACAATTTATGTCATATACATTTCTTTTGTTGAGTGAAGCGTTTGCGAGATATTGCTTGTTATTCCCTTAAATTTTCCAATACTTATACTTTTTCTCAAATTCGTTATTCATTTTTACTTTCTCTACTACGTATAGTAAGTAGGGGAAGTATTGCATTCCACCCAAAAATTCCATACCGAGATTTCACCGGAAATACATGTTTTGAGACCTCCTGAATCCAAAAAAAAGCATTTTTGGAAACATGTCCGTGTGTGTGTCTGTGTGTGTGTGTGTGTGTCTGTGTGTGTGTCTGTGAACAGCATAACTCAAAAACTAACAGTCGGATAAACACCAAACTTGGTATTTACGTTCAGTATCTTCCAGGGATGCGACACGAAGATTTTCAAGAAAATCCCCCCACCCCAGACTACCCTTTACATGGAACATTTTTCGAAAATTTTAATTTTCTCAAAAATGGCTCTAACGATTTTGATGAAAATATCATATGTTTAAGATAATGTCATGAGAAATGAAATGTGTATCTCGAAATTTCTGGGAATGTCTCCAAAAGTATTCTTCATTATGAACGACTTTTGCATAACTGGTAAACCATAAGAGATAGATAAAATTTTACTACACAAAAAATGTAGATCGCGTTAAAATACACAACTTATATCATATACATTTTTTTGTTGAGTGAACTGTTTTCGAGATATTGCTTGTTATTTCCTTACATTTTCCAATACTTATACTTTTTCTCAAATTCGTTATTCATTTTTTTATGTCCTGGACATGCAAAGAGAATGGAATGCGCCACATAGCAACCAGCGATAAAATATTTGACTATCGCTTAAAAGCTACCATATTCCCCTTGCATCTACAAGAAAATTACAAATAAGATTGACATCTCGATATCTCGATTAATATGAAGCATATGGAGAATAGGCGTTTGTAAAAATAGATTGTACAAGAGTAGAGAAAGTCATGTGAGTGTAACACATCAGATTTTTTATGTTCTGGACATGCAAAGAGAATGGAATGCGCCACATAGCAACCAGCGTTAAAATATTTGACTATCGCTTAAAACCTACCATATTCCCCTTGCATCTACAAGAAAATTATCAATAAGATTGACATCTCGATATCTCCATTAACATGAAGCATATGGAGAATAAGCGTTTGTAAAAATAGTTTGTACAAGAGTAGAGAAAGTCATGTGAGTGTAACACATCAGATTTTTTTTATTCAGAGTCCTCAAAACATGTATTTCCGCTAAAATATCGGTATCGAATTTCTCTACCTATTATGTACGTGGTAGAGAAAGTAATAATAAAAGCGTTAGTAATGTACGAGCGGTGTTATAAAAGTTGTTGGCCTGGTCAAGAAAACACTACAGTTAAGAGGAATGTGTTTTTACTTTCTCTACTACGTATAGTAAGTAGGGGAAGTATTGTATTCCACCCAAAAATTCGATACCGAGGTTTCACCGGAAATACATGTTTTGAGACCCCCTGAATCCAAAAAGGCATTTTTGGAAACATGTCCGTGTGTGTGTGTGTGTGTGTCTGTGAACAGCATAACTCAGAAACGAACAGTCGAATAAACACCAAACTTGGTATTTAGGTTCAGTATCTTCCAGAGATACGACACGAAGGTTTTAAAGAAAATTCCCACCCCAGATTACCATTTACATGGAAAATTTTCGAAAATTTTAATTTTCTCAAAAATGGCTCTAACGATTTTGATTAAAATATATGTTTAAGATATTTTCATGACAAATCATATGTATATCTCGAATTTTCTGGAATTGTCTCCAAAAGTATTCTTCATTGTGAACGAATTTTGCATAACTGGTAAACCATAAGAGATAGACAAAATTTTACTACACAAAAAATGTAGATCGCGTTAAAATACACAATTTATGTCATATACATTTTTTTTGTTGAGTGAATTATTTTCGAGCTACTGCTTGTTATTTCCTTAAATTTTCCAATACTTTTTCTCAAATGGGAATTCGTTATTCATTTTTTTATGTCCTGGACATAGAAAGAAAATGGAATGCGCCACATAGCAACCAGCGCTTAAAAGATTTGACTATCGCTTAAATACTACTATATTCCCCTTGCACCTACAAGAAAATTAGCAATAAGATTAATATCTGGATTAACATAAGCAAATGGAGAATAAGCGTTTGTAAAAATAGTTTGTACAAGAGTAGAGAAAGTCATGTCAGTGTAACACATCAGATTTTTTAATTTATTTTTTCTGAACATTTAGTCCAACGACTTTTCCAACTTTTTAATAACCTCAGTAAAATGAATTTATGCGATTGTGTAAAATAAGTGCCTGTTTCATCATTTGATGTGAATTTTCGTCCTCCTAGCCATTCAGTTGGATGCAGATAAAATCAGGAAACAATTGAATTTTTTTGATAAAAGTGAGCTGTAACAATAACATTGTCACTGATGAAGGACATAAACTTCACTGCATGTGCTTGTAGGACGTGCAGAATAACGATTGTAAGAGTAGGACAAAGAAGAAAAAATTCAAGCACTAAAGAAATCAATTTCAGTGTGAACATAAACTGATGGATTTTCAACGCAGTGGTTGTTTTCCAAACAAAGCGCACTGTTGTGGGTGTAAAATTGTGTTTAATCCAAGGCTATGTCAGAGGGAGCAGTTAGTGTTCAAGATGATGATGACAATAAAGCTAAATTTGTACTTATATTTAAAAATTTATCCTTGATTCATTGCTCAAGGGTAAGAGCAATTTTTTCGGTTACTTCAGAATGCAGAGAATTAAGCTCTATGCATTGATTAATTTGATACATCTATTCTGAAACAGACGATTTTGAAATTCGAAATGTGCACATAAGGCTAACGTAAGAATCACCACTTGCCAAGAATCTGAGAGATACTGCTAATCGATGTAGTACGGCTATAGCCATTCTGTATTTAGTGTCACCTTGGCGGAATTGAGGACCTATCACTTGAATCAGTACTTCAAAGTCACATGGTGTGACTAATGACATTTTTAAACACAGCACTATCATTAACATTAAAGTCCTTCAAATTATTTTCAATTTTTCTGGATCATGTTGAAAAATGGGCGGCGCCGTGGCCGAGTGGTTAGACCGCTCGCCTCCCACCGAGGCGGCCCGGGTTCAACCCCAGGGACCTGCATGTGGGGTTTGTGGTGGACGAAGCGGCGTCTGGGCGGGTTTTCTCCGGGTTCTCCGGTTTCCCCCGCCATTCATTCCACCAACTGCTCCATCATCACCTTTCCTTTCATCCATTTCGCCACCATTTCGTTTCATCTACTTCCATCATCCCATACCAAGCATCGGGCTGATCACCCATCCTGAATGCTCTGTCTGATCCATGAGTGTCTGCTCCTCGACGGGCCTCTGACCCCAGGCACCCGCTTGTAAGTCCTGGGGGGTGTAAGTCCTACATACGAGGAGGGTAAACAGATAATGAATGAATGAATGAATGTTGAAAAATGTGCGCGTCATCTAAGGTCTTTAACGTGTCTGTTTTTGAACGAGAAATGCATATAAGCAACACAAATGCCAGCAGATATTTCATACAGACGTGTCTGGGATTAGATGTAAATACACTTAAAATATTCGAGCAAATGTGTTGAGTTCCCAAATTCTCAATGTATGTGTTTGCCTGTTCACAAACAGTGCATTTATTTGAAGACACTTGTATTCCTGTTTGCAGGGAATTGCAATCAGGTGTGGACTAGGACTAATATGGCTCAATACAACAATCTATAACATGTTATGGGCATTAAATTACTTGTATTAAACCACTTTGAAAACTTTAGCCCCTGGAATACGTGCTCACTACTATATACATGAGCTTGGCTGCTCCCATAATGCTGAATTCGAACAGTATTAAAACCACAAAGCATGAGTTCACTTTGGCAGGAAAATAAGGCACAGGAAGCCCTTAAAGCATGTATATTTCAGGTTTCCATAACCAAGCGGTCAAGAACCAGGCCAGAAGAACCCATACTACTGCCATCCCTCTCTCTCTCTCTCTCTCTCTCCCCCTCTTCCAAACTCCACGTCTCATTCCCGTGCCTCCTAGCGACTTCCACCCCTCTCCGGGTGGGCATACTAACCCGCAGGCAAAGAGAGAGAGAGAGAGACAGAGAGAGAGAGAGAGAGAGAGAGAGCGCAAAACCAGCAGAGCAACCGGAAGAAACAAAAGTCCTCATGAGGAGAGAAGAGCGACGCGGAAATCAAATCCAAACCCTGAATGGCACAAGGATTTTTTTGCGCTGGGAGGAAGCGATGACGTGACAGAGTACGACCAGATATAGTACCAGCAAGCACAGCGAGGTACCTAATGTTTCCAGATTGAACATTTTCGCCTGCCATTTCAGGCTCCCTCTATTCGCACATACAAGTTCGAGCAGAAGATTCCATACCAGAGAAGAAACAGTTCTCTGTTCAAAACAATCCCCCGCATACGCTGCTTAACACCGTCCATCGCCTGACCTTGGAACTCTGAAAATTGATAAGGGAAATGAATAAAGAGGACACGTTGGACTGAAAGAAATCGTGGTACATGCACCAGAGCTCGTAACCGATGTGGAGAAACTAAAACACAAGATAGGGTGATCAGTCTACTAGGAATGCGAGTTCCAGACGACACCGCTGAACGATGCAACTCGCTCCGTCACTATCTTACATGGGAGATTCATCAAGTGTCGTCAATACGCTTTACTGACAAAAATGAATATCATTTAAACGAACATCGCTGATTACAGTGGAGTCGCGGAGATGCTCCAGTTTTATTTTCTAATAAAGTGAGAATACTGGCATAGGTCATTTTAGTATGCCCTCAGAGTGCCAGTACATAATAACAGGGAGGGTAAGGTACTTCGTATCACTGAAACTGTACTTTCCAATTGGCCTTCAAGTAGGAAGAGGATTCAAACTTTTAGGTTAAAGCCTTTTTATTGTGAAATAGACTGCTTTTCATACATGCTCAAATACGCAAAGCAGGCGTTGGAGATTGAATCGTGGATATGCTTGGTAAGGTTTTTCTCAAATAAATCGGTTTGACATCAAATGTATATGAGAGTAACCGACGATAATATAAAAAATCTGATGTGTTACACTCACATGACTTTCTCTACTGTTGCACAAAATATTTTTACAAACGTTTATTCTCCATCTACTTCATGTTAATCGAGATATCGAGATGTTAATCTAATTGCTAATTTTCTTGTAGGTGCAAGGGGAATTGGTAGGCTTTAAGCGATAGTCAAATCTTTTAAGAGCTGGTTGCTATGTGGAGTATTACATTCTCTTTGCCTTACCAGGACAAAAAAAATGAATAGCGAATTCCCATTTGAGATAAAGTGAATTACAAAATTTAAGGGAATAACAAGCAATGTCTGGAAAATGGTCACTCAACAAAAAAATGTATGACATAAATTGTATATTTTAACGCGATCTACATTTTTTGTGTAGTAAAATTTTGTCTATCTCTTATGGTTTACCAGTTATGCAAAATTTGTTCAGAATGAATAATACTTTTTGGAGACTTCCCAAAAAAATCGAGATATACATTTCATTTGTCAAGAAAATATCTTAAACCAATGTTATTTTAATCTAAAATCGTATTAGCCATTATTGAGAAAATCAAAATTTTCGAAAAGTTCCATGTAAGGTGTTGTCTGGGGTGGGGGTATTTTCTTGAAAATCTTTGTGTTTGAACCTTGGAAGAAATCTCAAGTTTGCTATTTATCCGACTTTTCATTTTTGAGTTATGCTATTCACAGTCACACATAGGGACTTCTTTCCAAAAAATGCCTTATTTGCATTCAAACGCTTCAAAATATGTATTTCCGGTGAAATCTCGATACCGAATTTTTTGTTGGAATGCAGTACTTCCCCTACTTACTATACGTAGTACAGAAAGTAAAAATGAAGTATTGAAAAATTCTAATCAATAACAGATATATGTCTCATGCCATATTTGAAATACAATTTTGTTTTAAAGAGATCTACATTTTGTGAGTGGTTAACTTTTGTTTACCTCTTATGGTTTCCAGGTTATACAAAATTATACAACATGTCTTTCGAATGAAGATGACATCACGGGCTATTCCCGAATTATAAAAGATATACATTTTGTTTGTTATGTATCTTAACAAGATCGTTGGAGTTATTTTTGAGAAAATAAAAAATACAATTTCCATGAAACAGTAGCTTGGTGTGAGGGATTATCTTAAAAACTTTCTTTCGGATCTTCAGAAGATAAATACTGAATTTAAATACTGAGTTGGTATTTATACGAATTTCGTTGTTCAGTTATCGTGTTCAAAGATACACAGACCTACAGTGAGAAGTAAGAGAGAGACACAGAGAGAAACAGAGAGAGATAGAGACAGACAGACACACACACGGACCTTTTTCTATGGTTTTGTATTTAGGGACATCAAAAATGCATTACCGGTTTAAATATGATATCGAATTTTTCGACAGAATACAACACTTCCTCTACCTACTAGGCACGGGTAGAAGAAGAAAAAATCTGAAGTGTTACACTCACATGACTTTCTCTACTCTTGTAAAACTATTTTTACAAACAGTTGTTCTTCGTCTACTTCATGTTAATCGAGATAAACATTTGCAGACTCTATCTTATTGCTAATTTTCTTGTAGATGTAAGGGGAATATATATTTGCAAGGGCAACTTGAAAATACAGTACCCTTTAAGCACATACATATCTCTTAATAGCTGGTTGCTAGGTGCAGCACCATTCCCTTTTCCACAGATTAATACTCTTTGCATATGCAAGACAAAAAATGAATAACGAATTCCCATTTGAGAAAATAATTATTGAAACATTTAAGGGAATAACAAGTAATATCTCGAAAATGGTTCACTCAACAAAAAAACTGTATATGACATAAATTGTGTATTTTAACGCGATCTACATTTTTCGTGTAGTAACATTTTGTCTATCTCTTATGGTTTACCAGTTATGCAAAAGTCGTTCACAATGAAGAATACTTTTGGAGACATTCCCAGGAAATTCAAGATATACATTTTATTTGTCATGAAAATATCTTAAACATATGATATTTTAATCAAAATCGTTAGAGCCATTTTTGAGAAAATTAAAATTTTCGAAAAATGTTCCATGTAAAGGGAACTCTGGGGTGGGGGGATTTTCTTGAAAACCTTCGTGTCGCATCCTTGGAAGATACTGAACCTAAATACCAAGTTTGGTGTTTATCCGACTGTTCGTTTCTGAGTTACGCTGTTCACAGACAGACAGACACACAGATAGACACAGACACACACGGACATGTTTCCAAAAATGCTTTTTACTTTCTCTACTACGTACAGTAAGTAGGGGAAGTATTGCATTCCACCCAAAAATTCGATACCGAGATTTCACCGGAAATACATGTTTTGAGACCTCCTGAATCCAAAAAAAGCATTTTTGGAAACATGTCCGTGTGTGTGTCTGTGTGTGTGTGTGTCTGTGTGTGTGTGTGTCTGTGTGTCTGTGTGTGTGTGAACAGCATAACTCAAAAACGAACTGTCGGATAAACACCAAACTTGGTATTTAGGTTCAGTATCTTCCAGAGATGCGACACGAAGGTTTTCAAGAAAATCCCCCCACCCCAGACTACCCTTTACATGGAACATTTTTCGAAAATTTTAATTTTCTCAAAAATGGCTCTAACGATTTTGATGAAAATATCATATGTTTAAGATAATATCATGAGAAATGAAATGTATATCTCGAATTTTCTGGGAATGTCTCCAAAAGTATTCTTCATTCTGAACGACTTTTGCATAACTGGTAAACTATAAGAGATAGACAAAATTTTACTACACAAAAAATATAGATCGCGTTAAAATACACAACTTATGTCATATACATTTCTTTTGTTGAGTGAACCGTTTTCGAGATATTGCTTGTTATTTCCTTAAATTTTGCAATACTTATACTTTTTCTCAAATTCGTTATTCATTTTTTTATGTCCTGGACATGCAAAGAGAATGGAATGCGCCACATAGCAACCAGCGTTAAAATATTTGACTATCGCTTAAAAGCTACCATATTCCCCTTGCATCTACAAGAAAATTACCAATAAGATTGACATTTCGATATCTCGATTAACATGAAGCATATGGAGAATAGGCTTTGTAAAATTAGATTGTACAAGAGTAGAGAAAGTCATGTGAGTGTAACACATCAGATTTTTTTTGGATTCGGGGGTCTCAAAACATGTATTTCCGGTGAAATCTCGGTATCGAATTTTTGGGTGGAATACAATACTTCCCCTACTTACTATACGTAGTAGAGAAAGTAAAAAAAAATCTGATGTGTTACACTCACATGACTTTCTCTACTCTTGTACAAACTATTTTTACAATCGCTTATTCTCCATATGCTTCATGTTAATCGAGATATCGAGATGTTAAACGTATTCGTAATTTTCTTGTAGATGCAAGGGGAATATGGTAGGTTTTAAGCGATATTCAAATATTTTAACGCTGGTTGCTATGTGGCGCATTCCATTCTCTTTGCATATCCAGGACATAAAGAAATGAATAACGAATTTGAGAAAAAGTATAAGTATTGGAAAATTTAAGGGAATAACAAGCAATATCTCGAAAACGGTTCACTCAACAAAAGAAATGTATATGACATAAATTGTGTATTTTAACGCGTTCTACATTTTTTATGCAGTAAAATTTTGTCTATCTCTTATGGTTTACCAGTTATGCAAAAGTCGTTCACAATGAAGAATACTTTTGGAGACATTTCCAGAAAATTTGAGATATACATTTCATTTCTCATGTCAATATCTTAAACATATGATATTTTAATCAAAATCGTTAGAGCCATTTTTTAGAAAATTAAAATTTTCGAAAAATGTTTCATGTAAAGGGTAGTCTGGGGTGGGGGATTTTCTTGTAAACCTTCGTGTCGCATCTTTGGAAGATACTGAACCTAAATACCAAGTTTGGTGTTTATCCGACTGTTCGTTTCTGAGTTATGCTGTTCACAGACACACAGACACACACACACACACACACACACACACGGACATGTTTCCAAAAATGCTTTTTTGGATTCAGGGGGTTTCAAAACATGTATTTCCGGTGAAATCTCGGTATCGAATTTTTGGGTGGAATACAATACTTCCCCTACTTACTATACGTAGTAGAGAAAGTAATAGGTCAACGCATAACTATTAAGTCTTATTGATGACAAACAATACACATGAAGCCATATTTTGTGCAACCACATTACATATGTACTGGAAAATAAGGTTCAGTAAACTGAGTTAGAATGAAACATGAATACAAGTCATTGTCACCTACTGGAGCTTACAGATGGTACACTTTGAATTCATAGTTCTCCTTTCTGTGCCTGATCTAGCCATTAACAACGCTCTTTACACTGAAGGTAGAACACCAATAGCATAAAAAAGTCTTGTATCTCAAGGATACCTATTTGTGAAATTTAAAAAACCCACATTTGAAGTTTTAATTCAACAATGGGTTTTAACGAATTACACTATATAGACCATATTGCACGCATATTATTAAATTGTTCCTGAGGTATTCAGTTTTTGTTAAGTTTTGAGAACTTTCTCCACAGGATGGGGTTATTTGAAAAAAATTAATATTTTATAATCAAACTCTTTGATACTACATACATAGACTGTAGCCATGAACTTAAACAGTTCTTTCTCGAATAATTAAAACATTAAACTTAAATTTTTGGCTGAAAATTTACACAATATGAATATTATTGTTTAATAACGTCACAACTAATCATGCTAAAAAATTAATCACACATTTTTACTTTCTCTACTAAGTATAGTAAGTAGGGGAAGTAATGCATTCCTCCAAAAAATTCGATTTGGAGATTTTACAAGAAATACATATTTTAAGGCTCCCTGAATCAAAAAAAGAAATGTGTGGCTGTGTGTATGTGTATGTGTCTGTGTATCTGTGAAGAGCATAACTCAAAAACGAAAAGTCGGATAAATACCAAACTTGGTATTTAGGTTCAGTGTCTTTTCAAATATGCGACACGAAGATTTTCAAGTAAATCCCCACAACCCAGACTACCCTTTACAAGTAAATGTTTTCGAAAAGTTTGATTTCCTCAAAAATGTCTAACGATATTGATTAAAATATCATATGTTTAAGATACTTTCATGGAACATTGAATGTATATCTTGAATTTTCTAGGAATGTCCCCAAAAGTCCTCTTCATTCTGAATGAATTTTGCGTAACTGGTAAACCGTAAGAGATAGACACATTTTGATACACAGAAAATGTAATCTGGTTAAAACACACAATTTATGTCTCATACATATTTTTTGTGGAGTAAACCATTTCCGAGATATTCGTTGTTATTTGTTTGAATTTTCCAATACTTATATTTTTTCTCAAATGAGAATTTGTTATTCGTTTTTTTTTATGTCCTGAACATGCAAAGAGAATGGAATGCGCCACATAGTAGCCAGTGCTTAAAAGATTTTTCTATCGCTTAAAGCCTACCATATTCCCCTTGCACCTACAAGAAAATTAGCAATATTTTTATATCGCTTGACATGAAGCAGATGGAGAATAAGCGCTTGTAAAAATAGTTTGTATTAAGAGTAGAGAAAGTCACGTGTGTGCAACACATTTTTTATCCTGTTGTTTATAAATGGATGTACAAAATGTCATTATTATATACCGAAAAGTACATCATGTGGGACAATTAGAAAATAAGAATGTGCTGATAAACGAAAACCCGAGAAAAGAGAGTTTAAAAATTACAAGGATAAAATAACACTGTTTCTTACGCTATGCTGTTTAAAAAGTACTTAATGCATATACAGGCCTTCCAGCTTTTTGTGGTGCTCTACAGCTAATTTAGTATTTGAGGATTCCTGAGGCCATCCCTTGAATAGTCTGTTCGCTTTTATATAGCCAAATCATCAGTTTTTACTAGAATTGTATTGGAAGTGAGGTTTAAAGGCTGACATTCAAATAACTGTATGACAAGCTCAAAAAAGTCATACAGCATATACATGAATTTTGGAAATTTTTGGCCTTTTTTCACAGATGACTTTCCTTAAACTTCGAGACGGCTGCCTTTAATCAGATGAAGTGAAACTTTTATCAAAATAATCTATCGCCATTTGTGAACATCCTTTGTAATCAGTTTTAATCACAAGTGGAATTTAAGCGTATATGTGCGCTTAAATCATATTTTGTCGAGCAGAAAAGTGATCAGCGCTATAAAGATTGGAAAGGTATAATCAGACGACTGAAGAATTCAATACCACAGCAGAGATTTGAACCACGGATCTCCTGGTCTCCGTCCGATTGTTCTAATCACTGAGCTACTGTGAATCAGTTATTCGTTTAATGTCGTGCCATGGCAATGAATTCTTCAGTCGTCTGAATCTATCTTTCCAACCTTGCCCAACACACGTCTTGTGTGGAAAAACAATTAATTCCATTATGAAGATTATTATCCCATTTGCTACTAACAACTGATATGAAACCTTTGTCTGCTTCGGTGTATTTTACCTTTCTTCTGGCAAGACATATGCCCACTAGTAACTGTCTGTCTTCTGATGTGAAACGTTAACATTTGGCGTGGATTCCCTTCGAGATTGTTCTTGAAGAATGAACTTCAAATCTGGAGGAGCTTATCTGTGGTTTCGATGCATTAGATACATTCCCAGCACAGCTTTGGAACCGTTAGAGTTATAGTTCTATGTCATCATGGCCTCCCGCAGAACTCGCTTATTGCTTTAATAACTGTGCCTCTTCTTCAGGTATCCCAGTATTTCAACGGCGTTATAATTAAAGTAGATCTGTCTGCAACTAAGCTACTTGCTGGAAAACCTGAATTGTTCTGAATGATTTCTAGCTTTAATTTCACGTCCTCCGTGCCCGTCTTAATAAAAAAACCTTTTTAATTTTATTTTCCTCGAAATGGGTTTATTTTCTTGCTCTCCTTTCAAGAACTCCCCTACATAACCATGTTTTATTTTCATTCATAACTTCCAGATTTTTACTGCCAGTTTCACTCGTATATCTTTCACTTAGTTTATAAAGGCGACGTAGGAAATATTTTCACAACTTTTATTGTGGAATAAGAAATCACTCACAGGCCTTAATTTATCTCCCTATTATTCTTAACTTTTGTTCCTCCCACAACTGCTTATGGTGCAGTGTTATTTTAGGGGTCTTCTTGCCTATGTTCAATTGACAGAAAGTGTGTGTGTGTGTGTTTGTGTGCGTGTGTGTGGATACAGAATCTATCCTTTTACTTGCATAACACTGGAATCCTTATTTTGATTAATAATGGTAATAATAGTACTAATGTTTAATTAAGGGCACTATAATAAACTGTCAGTGTCATATCATCGTCGCCTGTATGCTATTGTTTTGTCCCTAAGAAGTTATTTAATGTGCTACTAAATCTATTAGGATGAGAAATGAGCGTTTCAGAAAATTAAACTGCCGCTATACGAAGCTGGTACAGAACCCGCAGCCAGCGGTCAACCAACTTATGTCAACCACGTGGACATAGCACAAAGACTTCCATATACACTAGCATTCCATTTTTACGTTCTCTAATGATTTTGTATAGTAAGTAGAGGAAGTTTGCATTCTACCCAAAAATTCGGTATTGAAATTACACTGCAAATACACGGTTTGAGGCTCCCTGAAACTTTAAAAATAAAAAATAAATTTTATAAAATGGTGCGCATGCGTGTGTGTGTCTATGAATGGCATAACTGAAAAGCGAAAAGTAGATTAAATACCAAATTTGGTATTTAAGTTCAGCGTCTTCCAAGGATACGACACGATTTTCAATAAAATCCCATCACCGTAAACTATCCTTTACATGAAAAATGTTTCGTTATATGGATTTTCTAAAACATATCTCTTATTTTGATTGAAATACCACATGCTTAAAATATTTGCCGGAAAAATTAAATGTATATTTTGAATTTTCTGGAAATAGCTTGTGAGTTCCTCTTCTGTAGACTTTTGTTTAACTAATATATCGTAAGAGACAGACAAAATCTTACCACATGGAATATATGTGTAGATCTTGTTAAAGGACGCAATTTATGTCAAATAACTATTTGGCCTTAACCATTTCTAAGATATTCTTCGTTATGGATTTGAATTCTCAAATATTAATGGATTTTTAAACTGGTAAGTCGCTATTCGTTTTTTCTCGTTATAATGCAAAAACCATGAAATTTCAACGCTATCAGTTGCATCTACATAGCGATGCAGTTTTTAAAAATCTGAATATTGCTTTAGCCTTCTGAATACCTCTTACATCTACAATGAATGCATAAATATGTAACTAAAGCTTATGTCGATTAAGAATAAGCTTATGTGAGTATAGTTTGTGGAAAAGTGAATAGAGAAGATCATGTAAATGCAATACATTACTTTCTCTATTTCGTACCTGTTAGGTAGAGTACGTATTGCTTTCCACCCGAAAATTCAATACCGAGGTTTCACCGAAAATGTTTGGGGCCTCCTGTATCCAAAAGCATCTTTAGAAAAAGCTCCGTATTGTACTCCTGCGGTACATAAGCATTTAAATATGTAATAATGACATTGAAAAATTATTATATATTATTAACATGAACTCGTCTCAGTTGTGTGTCATTTATCTTAAGTATGCGTAATATGGCTAAATGCCATAAGTCTAAATGAGTGCGTGGTTTACTAACAGCCCAATTTACTTATTGTTGCAGGCGTCAGAATGACGATGGATGTGAAAGCAGAAACACAAAAGAACACTTCACCACAAGAGTGTGCAGGCTGCGGCAAGAAAATAACGGAGAGGTATGAAAGACATTGATAATTTTTTATGCAATCCTACCTTTATAGATTGTTACTGTATTCAATAGCCTGCATAACTGACTCATTATGGCACGCCAATAATAACAATGACGTAATAGCGATACTCAAAATGTAATGGCATACAGAGGGAAGCTGAAATCATGTTTTAGATTTTTGTTTTCCTGAGTAATGAAGATACAAGGACAAGATTAAATATACAGGCTGGGCGAGAAGTCCCCGTATCCCCTAGTATCGATGCTAATATATATCAATATATAATCCAATATATATGTATGTTCCCTATCATGCTGTAAGCACAGTTGCACATGCCTCCATGTTCTTCTTGACATATTCTTGAGCATGTCCGGTGTTATAGTGCGAAATACATCCTCAACAGATTGCACAGTTCTTCGTTTGTAGCATAACGACGTGCAGATACGTGCGCCTTAATGACTCCCCATAACGCGTTGTTAGATGTGGTGAGGTCAGGACTTCTTGGTGGCCATTTCAAGGCAGCTGGTGTTGCTGATGGACCACGACCTATCCACCGTCTTGAAAAGTGTTCGTTTAGGAACTCGCGCACTACAAGAGCGTACTGAGGAGCTGCTCCATCTTGCTGCAACCATATGCATTCTGTGAAGCCCCTTTCCTCAAGCTCAGGTACTAACCATGCTTGTAACATGTGTAAATAATTTGCTCCTTTCACAGTCCCTGCAAAAAAGTACGGTCCAAGCAGATGTTGTGATGTCATCGTTGTCCATATCATTACGAGAGGGTTCCTTTCTAACTGGACTGTGTAATGAGGATTCTCTTTGGCCCAAAAGACAATATTTCTAGCACGTGAGCTGCGATAAATTGCACACTCATCTGAAAACATAACTTTCGCACGGTTAACTGCATTTGGAAATTGAGTTAACAAAGCAGGGCATGCTAAAATGTGCTCATTCCGGTCTCCATCCGATAACTCGTTTACGAACGTAGGTCAGAAAGGTCTGAGTTTAAGATTCTTTTTTCATGTGATCTCGCATTGCTGTCCTCTGTATACCGTCGACTTCATAGAACATTGTTAAATTGAAGCAGAGACTCCGGCACATGTTTCTTCTCGTGCCTTCTTCCTTCCACTCCGCAGCTTGTCTTTAACACTACCAAAGCAAAAGCACGTCTTTCCCAAAGTGTTGCTTTTCACGGTGGAGACATTAAATATTTCTTGGAATGCTCTCATAATCTGCCTCATTGTCTGCCCTGGTGTTGTCGTTCGTGCACCCACAAAACGCTCCGCAATAATGTAACTA